>CM024685.1:5135981-7703972 GCA_014182735.1 Corymbia maculata
AAATGTTCATACAATTATTTTCGAGACTATTATGATCATAAATCTTATTTTAATCATGCTAAAAAAGAAAAGAACAATCAATGTATTGAAAGTGTGCGATTTAAACACCAAAGAATTGAAAGACTAGAAACAAAGGTGCAGAATACTTATCGAGCAAAGAATGTACGTGACTTTGTTCTAGGCCTCGAGGCATGAACCCCATAAGCTTGATCCAGTACTAAGTTGGGCAAATAATATATGATGCTTTGTTCTAAGCCTCAGAACTTGAACCTCATAAAATCTTGATGTCGGAGATTAAATTAACTCCTAAATTTGAAAGTTACCATTTTTCACATGAACCCGTCTCAGTCGGAAGCATTCCCAGAAGCGAACCATCAAGCAGTAAAAGCATGGAAAGAGATTTTGACTGCAGACAGTTAAGCAATCAAAGCGATTGCAAGGTAACTAAGGACATCTAACCCCTACCTCTTCGACCGCTTGTGCCTCAAAGATGCTGTGAGTCCAAAAACTCAATCTCTCCAACCTTCTCAAACCCCCGTCGGTCAGAAGCAAACAACCAGGGGAACCATTTGTCCACAGTGCCAGAGCAAAGCATCCTAACATAAAACCAAAGCAGACAACAAAAGGAGCTTACGTTACCGTCGACAACAAGATGAAAAGAGCAGGGATGAAGATGAACCCAGACGCACAAAACCCTAGAAATAAATAATGGGCTTCTGCGAAACTCGAAATAGGCTCCAAAGCTCTCGCTTGTCTCGCATTAGAACAAAACGAGATGCGGAGAGCTCCACAAGATTGAAAGCTAACAGGGCGATCATTGCACAGTTGAAGTCGCAGAGTCGAAACTTAACAGAGCTGAGAGCCTGAGAACTGTTCATGTACATGAAACTCGCAAATCCTGCTAAGGAAAGGAGGAAACCTTGTTCAGTTGAGGAGAGACTTGTGAGTGAACCGTTTCCGCCTGGTCTGCTCCCGGTTCTAGCCTAGAATAGTCTTAATCACCAGTTTTAGGCCAAGAACCGGGACCGAACCCATTAAGGTCGATTCTCAATTTTTGGATCCCTGTGTGCACAGATTGGATAAGGCCGCTTCGGGCCCGTTCCTGAGTTAGATTGGCGCCTGAACAGCTGGCTGCCCAACCCCTTCCGGCCATCGTCATCTCCTGTGTCAACGCTGAATCATAATTGCTACCAATCATGACACCTTAATTTGCTCCGTCTTTGGATATGTTCCCCTTTATTGGATGTACCTAGTGAGCCCTTATCATGGGCCTTGGAAGATTAAGCTATCTCTCCAGTTCGGTTGACCGGGTCAACTTGACCCAATGAAGATCCCCCCTCATGGGCCTTTGACCATTCCCCACTCATACCGCCGTAAAAAGTTCCTCTGCTGCTCCGAGACTCATTTCCATGCCACCTCAAACTCCAGACCGGCATTCGGAGGCCTTCACTACGGTGTTGCCGCATTAACCACAGCAGACAACCGCATCAACCATTGGTGAAGATGCTCTGAGTTATCCCGTATGCATCTACATTTCCACTCACTTAAGCTGACTCTTTTTAATTACTACCACCACACCATTCGTTGCACACTTTCGAATTCCAGCGGCCCTCCTCCGATGAAGAAGCAGAATTACATAAAAATTACTCTCTTTATATATCGGTTGAAAATGTTTCTTTTTTCATTGTTTATCTAATTAGGAAACTAGGTTCAACAATTACATAATATATCGTTGTCAATGCCTTTCATTAGCTAGATTTTGATTAGGGATTGATATTTGGATTATTTAAGTTAATTAAGTTATTGTCAAGTTTATGGTGTTTCTTCCCCTTTCCTCGCCTTTTATCTGATCTCCTTCCTTTGCTTGTCATCTGTTTAACCACCCCCCTTTTTTTTCTACGATTCTCAATTGTTTTGCCACTTCTTGCGTCGTGCATCAGTTTGGTATAAGAGCAAAAGTTCCTAAGTCAATTTCAGTTCAAGATCACCTTTTGTATAATAGAGTTTGTCGATCGTTGATCTAGTTAGAGCACTAAATCTAGCCGTGTGATTTATGGCTTTAAAAGAAAAAAAGGAAAAGAATAGCATCATATGAAATATTCGGCTAATATATATTATATTTCCATTGATTATTGGGCTAATATCTATTATATTTGATAAGTCAATTTAGATGTCAATGGTTAATGATTCCTTGACTTCTTGGCATGTCGATGAGAATGAATGGAAAAGAGCTAGTGTTTTTCATCTTTTACTAGAATTACTGATGAGCTATGTAAAATCTTCATTCTAAATGGCCGTTCTTCAAATCTTATTATGAGTTCTTTGGCTAAGTTTTTGAACTCACTTATGAATATCATCCAAGTCGACATGAAATTTCTTTCAGTGATGGTAGTGAAATGAATCATGATCAATCGACTAAAAAAAATTCTTTTGGCCAAAAATTTCTCTTGTGAGTTTGAGTTTGAGCCTCGTGACTTACTTCATGATATAAATACTAGTGTAATGTTGAGAAATCTATGCTTAAGAAAAAAAAAAGACTATTCCTGAGGATTTTGGATTTGAAAATTTCTTTTTGTGAGATTCAATTAAGACAAATTCACTTTGCAAGCAACTTGATTTTTTGAAGGCATTGAGAACGAAAGTTATGCAGCTGTGAAGATGGTTCCCAACGTAAAGATCGGGATATATGTCTTTCCATGTTCAAAGCACTTTCATTACTTAAATCATTGGAAAGAGCATTAGCATAATATCCCAAGTGTGAAGTACTATTGTTAGTCGACGAAACCGTACACGCAACTTGCAGAGTCATGTTCTTCTCACTAGCGGAGAATGATGAATAACCAAACTTACACTGAGATTACACTTTTAATTGATTGTCTTATCTTCAGATTAATTGTTGTCTCCATAATATTTAAGTTGACAATGTTCCTTTTTGAATATTTATTTGACTAGGTAATTAGGTTTACCGATTCCTCTATATATATCGATATCAATGCATTTCTCGCTGAGATTTTACTTGTTGTTTATCCTTCCTTCCACGAATCTCAACAGTGATTTCCTTGACTTTCGTCCTCCATCGACCTAGCTCGGATGATTGGCCCTCAATGGCAATATCTTTTGTGGAAGAGCCACTTTGATTATGCGCGGGGTTCTTTTGAGTGCGCATTCCACTCTTACGTTTTTTAGAGCTTTTATAATGTTTGTTTAGTCATAGAATACTTAAGTATTAAACCATGACTTCACCTATTGACTTAAGCATTTAGAACAACTGATGTTGTGAGGGAGACCCTTATTTCAAATCCTCCATGGCCTCCATTTATCTCTCTTGAAATATATACCCACACTTAATTCAGCCAACACCTGAGGAGGACTGTTACAAGTTCTTGAGTACCTTTTCACTCTTAAAATCTTGAGTGCGCATCTCACTCTAGTGCACGCGTTTGAGTGTACAACATAGTTGTTTGATTGTGAATATGATCTTTATTTGCTAAGCACAAAACAAGTCTCTTGAATTATAAAAAGCAAAAACAATGAAGGATTTCAATATTCAAGCCCAAAAGTTTGACCAAATCCATTTTTATCTCATGTTTGTCTTTCGGGAAAATGACATTAATAGTCCCCAAACTTTGGCCCCATATGCTATATCTTTAGACCTTTAATTGGTTTAATGTAATCCTTGAACTATTTCCAAATGTTCAATATAGTTCCTTAACTTTCAATTTGTCCAATCTAGTTCCTCAACTTTCCAACAAAATCAAATCAATCCTTTAGTATTATTCACAAATTTTAATAGCTACACTATTACTAGATTGGACAAATTGAATTTCCCAGGATGAATATTGTACATCGGGACAAAATTTAGAGATTATTTGTGTCAATTTCCCTTTTAGTTACCAAATAAATTATGTGTGTCCACTTTGACCATGTGTTGGCTCAATTTATAGAAAAGTCTAACCCAAAAGTTTAAGTAATTAAGTGGAGATAGACTACATGAATATAAAAGCATTCAGAATATTTCAACGCTCCCACTGACGTGCAAATTGGATTAGGAGCAATACATAGAATTTGACTTATGGGAGGTTGACGCACATATGCGAATGGGATAGCATTGGCTCCAATATGATATTAGAAAATCCAACCTAAAAACTTATGACCACATAAATATTAAAAGCACATAAGGCCTGTTGTCAAGCAATACAGAACAATATTTAAACATGTACTCTCACGCGCAAGTCATATCATGAGCAGCATGTGGAATTTGATGGGGATGAAAACACATACTCGAAAGGAATAGCATTGACCATATTGCTCCAAAAGCTTAATTTGGATTGGACTTTCTAACACCCACTTTCATGCGCAAGCTGAATTAGGAGGGGTATACAAATTTTGACTAATGGGGGTAAATGCACATATGCGAAAGGGATGATACTGCCTTCAATACTATGTTAGAAAGTTCAATCCAAGAACTTTAATTTTTAGAATAATTAACGGTGAGCCTATGAAATCTCACACAATTAAGTGGAGCATGATCTAGTGAGTTTGACATAAGATTAACATAGTATGGGCGACGTTTAATGATGGTATCCCATTTTAAACGTGTATTTCATTTAGGCATTTAATATAAATTACGCATGCCTAGTTCAATTAAGTGTTAACTTTATTAAAAAAATTGGTAGTAAACTTGCCTTGTAAAGAGCTCGACCTAGAACTATGCAAAGGAAGAGAACTCAATCTAGAACTGCGTAGATCGAAGAGGGGTTCACTAGACATTAAACTTGTTCAAGGCATGTCGTGAAGATTGGTGTGGGGCAAGTGGATGACATGAAAAAATAAAATGGGTGGAAGTGGTCAATGGGTGAGGAGTCTGTTTAAGTTCTACACGGGGCAAACCATGCAAGTTCACAAAGGTAATGGAGATTAATAACCTAAAGAAGATCGAGGTTGAGATCCGTGTGGCTTAAAAATGTCAACAGTCGGTTCAATTTGAGTCACTATTGAGATCCGATCTGATCCGGATTCAAAGGTTATATGTTTCTTTTCGTGACCCGACCCACATAGATTTTCAATTAAAGGTTCAGATAGAATCAGGTTGGATTTTCATTTCTTTTTTTAAAAAGAATTGTTTAGTCATCCTCGATTATCTCGACCCGAACTTTGGCGAGGTTAATGCATACTTTAGCTGCGTGCTAAGGGCTTCTACCGATTTATTATGAAGCACGATCGAAGATGTAATGATTATCCTGAAGAATAGCTCAGTCAAAATTTATGCAATAATTTGACTGACGTGGGCCATTCTTTCTGCTTCCACATTTATTTTCTTCACTCTTTGCTAAGCCCTGAACAAATTGTAAAACGGAATTAGGACCATAACACTGATCAGCCCAGTTCTTAAGGTAGTGGATGGTGAATCGACCTCCATTTATCAGAACCAATACTTTTCAACAAATTGTCAGGAATTAATCAATCAGAGCAAGAAACTTGAAGCTCAAACCGATGCTAAAAGCCTCATATGAAACAAGTCAAAAGGCATAAAGGCCACATCTTAAGCCTCCGATTCAGTTACAAACAGGTCGCTTTAACATATTCAAGAAAAAAACTAGAAAATAACCTTATCAATTCAGTCCAAAATACAATAAAAAAATTCACTCAAAAAACTTTCAATTGTACTAATTTATTCCTAAGCCTTTCGATCATATAAATTTAGTCTTAAAATTTTTGAAAATTTACTAATTTAGTCCTAAACTTTTACATGAATTACCAACGTAATTCCCCCAGCTAATTTTTGTCAGAAATTGCTAACATAGCAATTTAGTTAATGCCGGCCATCTTATGTGATACAGTTAGCATTGATATGGACAATTTTTTAAATAATTAAAAAAATTCGAAATTTTTTCTTATTTTTTTATTTTCTATCTTTCTTTTCTCTTTTTCTTCAAAGGGCCAACAAAGCCGACGACCTTCATTGACCACTGGGCAAGGCAAGGGTTTCGTGGCCCTTATCTAGTGGCCAACGACCCTATTTGCCTTATGAAGAAAAAATAGAAAAAAAAGAAAAAATCAATAAAGTTAATAAAAAATTCGAAAAAAAAAAGGTCCATGTCAACATCAATTGTGTCATGTAAGATGGTTAGTGTTGATTGGACTATTATATTAACAATTTTTGATCAAAATTAGTTGAAATGACTATATTGGTAATTTGTTAAAATGTTTAGGACTAAATTCATAAGTGTTAAAAGATTTATAAGTAAATTGGCGTATTTGAAAGCTTTAGCATTAAATTGACTATCATACAATATGTTTATGATTAAACTGGCACAACTAAAAGGTTTAAAACTCGATTGGTTGTCACACAATAGATTTAGGACTTTTCGGACAATTTTCCCACAAGTAAATCCTACTCAAACGGGGTTTGTTCAAAACAAGGCAAATAGAAAATAACATATCAAAATTCCAAAATTCCAAAAACAATATGGAAGAATCACAAGTACCAAAGTATTATAGAAAGAACAATTGTTAATGTGTCGCAACCTCATTGCAAGCCTCGGCCAATATATTCTTGAGCGTTAGGGACGGGTTCAAATTAGGACTAAAGAACTCAAGATATGATAAGGGATTCCGATGCTTGGATCCTGGACCTTGTGGCCAAACCCAAGTTAATGTGGAACATATATGAGACAGCCAGGCCTAGACCCGAAGAGTAAATTTTTCATTATTGAAGTAGTAATAAAGTTCCATAATTGAGGATCATATGGTTGACACTGCTTTTTGCCAAGCGCTCGCATCTATTGATCAGGTATGGACTCTAATCAGGTAGCATACTTAGCCTTGTAGTCCTTCCAGAGCTGGTCGACGCTCTTGTCTAGCAGATCAACAAAGTAGTTATCGCTATAACCTGTCCTCATCTTCTTGTTCAGCTCGGCCACGAAGCCGTTTCTGAGGCCATTGCAATAGTCAAGAAACCGCGCGGTGATGTCGTAGCCCTGGTCCCACCGATCGCCCTGGCCTGGCCCCACCCAGTGGCCCGGCACGTACCCTGACCGGAGCCTCACGAAATCTGCAATCCCTTCAATGAGCCCCCCAGGAGCTTGCCCATCCCCGTTCCATTGCCACACGTGCACCATCTCGTGGTACAGGACCCCAGTGAACTCCCCCTTCACATCCCCCGAGAAGCCCCCGAGGTACGTGGCGCTCATGTGGATCTCGTTGTTGCTCTCGTACGCTATGCCTTCCATGTTCTCTATTAACAAGCTCACTTTCTCGACGCTCTTACGATCTCCAGGGGCATTCTGATGAAAGACCTTCCATGTGAAACGGGTGGACGCTATCAAAGTCCTGCGACTGTAAGGAATGCCGATCTCGCTAGAGAAGCGGGCGCCACCGGTAGTGTTGCCAGCGCTGTTCGTCACGGTGTATTCCACCGCAAGGGATTGCATGGAAGACGAGAGGACGACCAGCATAGCAAGGAAGAGCATATGGGTTGACATCGTTTAGGTTAGATAAGTACTTACAATGTGCGCAAGAAAATCGCTGTCCAACATTGGCTATTTATAGACGAAACCGAGAAGCAACGCATGGGGCCGATAGGCTAAATTTTTTAGATGAAAGCAATGATAGTTTGGCCAGTGGATTTGTGTCCTTTGGGAGTGATCCAACCTGCTTTCCCTGCTTAGTCAGCTATAATGTGCAATTGAATGAATTCTCATGGCTTTTCCAGGTACAATTGGAATGTTTTTCTTTTATGGCGGCTCAAAATTCATCATTGGTTTTTGGGGTACAGTGTGATATGCATCTCTCACAATTTAATTTAAATTGAAATGATTGTTAATTGGATGCTTCATTTGATTTATAAAGCAATATAGATCTAATCCTATTTCATTTCAATTGTTTTTTGGTGAACATGTCACTATTGTTTCAACTTCTTTATTTACTACAGATTTATTGCAATTGTATGTATTTAAAATTTTTTTACACGAGCCTGGTTCCCCTCTTGTGGAAATGAAGTGCCAAAAAAAAAAAAAAGAACTTTGATATATATTGTCAAATAGCACTAGTATTTTCTAGTAGAATCCTCCGGGCTTTTTTTTTTTTTTTTTAAAGACATGTTTTTCAAATGATAATGACGCTCCGTTTTTTTCGCGTAAAATGAATAATTGAAAATATTTTTCTAAAAATGATAACTTATTTTGCTAACAAAAAGAATCATTTTTGTGAATGACTTTATTCTTGTAAAATAATATAGGTGATCAGTTTTTGAAAAATATTTTTCAAATAATTTATTTTTCTCGGAGTAAATGGAGCATGTGATGCGGCATTCATTCAATTTTCCTTAGTCATGAATGTGAATGTGATCATTGTCATCCAAGACCTCATCTTACAATCGATCAGAACACCTTTCTCGAATCATAAAGCTATCCAATGGCTACACACTTTTTTACATGTCCACCAGGCTGCATCCAACGCAGACATGCAAAGCCAATCCGGACCATATGACTTGGGAATGGAATTGCATCGCAAACGATGGTAACTTCAACTCCGAACATGCCGTCAAAACAGCCAGGAGCGTCAATCTATTTAGCAAAGGCTCACTCACCAGCGTAACCTAAAATAAATCAACAGCTTTCTTTGGACAACCCAACCGGTTAGATCAGGTCATCGTCGCAAGCCCAGGCAACCACATTCCTCTCGGGCATTTCCTCAAACACCTTACGAGCTGAAACCCAATCAGCACAACCCTTTGCAAACATGTCAATCTATGACCCAACACACACGTCGGAATCATTAGGGAAAAAGCCCATCTTCAAGCATATGAATGGAAGTATCGACTGCTTCAAGCCCATGTGATTATTGGCATTGCAAAGAGATCGCAGAACTCAAATAAACCAAATCCCTTTTATTATTAATGTCCATAACAATCCTCTACCCCTCAGCCCAGTCAATGGGTTTTGAGTGGAGACTGATGGGCAGGTTGAGAACCAAAGCGTGGGGCTCCGGCTGGGACCAAGCGGGCGCGCGATGGACTCGCCAACACGCGGGAACAAATGCAGGACTTGAGGAGGAGATAGAAGGGGAGGAGGTCCGGACGGGACCAATCACGGAACGTGAGGTCGAAGTGGAATGTCAATCCGCAGAGGGGGCCGCCATCGAGGTGGGTGTTCAGACAGGTCGAGGGCGAGAGAGAAGAGAGACAGACTTATTGCACCATACAAGAGGAGCCTGGACTGTCATATCAAGAGCACTAGGGAAACCAGAAAGTGTAACCATGAGGTAATTCTTCTACAAAACACAGGTATTAACAAATGGTAAAAGCATCTAGGTTCACGAATTACATGGCCAAGCATGCTCCAGATGGAACTATGTTTATTTTGCATATTATTAATAGGATGCACGAGTTCGTGATCTCATCGTTATCCATAACTTGGTCTTCGTTAGAAATTTGTTGGAGAACATGGTGAGGTTGAGAATGATTCAAGTTCTATTTCAGTGTTCTCATCATCAAGTGGCTTCTCGGACGGATAGAGAAGGGGCTTCGGGGGAAGTTGCAATTCATCAACGTCTCCTTCAAGCATGTTTAGGACCTTACTCATTGATGGCCGATCATTTGGGATCAATTGGATACACCAAAGGGCAACTAGTACCATCTTCCTAATTATCTCTCTTTCCACTTTTGCTACTCTAATTTCAATCTCATTTTCTTCGTTGAGTTGATCATAAACCCACAAAGGGAATAAATTTGACTTGAATGGTCAGCATTTGCATTCACATTTCTCCTCTTGCCAGCCATTTCCATCAACATCATCCCAAAACTGTAAACATTAGCTTTATAAGAGACACCACCAATGTCCTTGTAGAATAGCTTTGGAGCCATATAACCCAAGGTTCCTCTTGCAATAGTCAACGACACAATGTTGTGGTTTGCAGGATAAAGCTTCGCAAGCCCGAAGTCAGAAACTTTTGGAGTAAAATTATGATCTAGAAGAATATTATGAGGCTTGATATCAAAATGTAGAATTTGCATGTCGCATTCACAATGTAGATATTTTATTCCTCTAGCCACACCCAGAGAGATCTCATATATTCTCTTATAATCAAGAGAGTCATTGCCCTCTTTAGAGAAAATGTGCTTATCCAAAGACCCTTTCGACATGAAATCGTACACGAGAGCTTGCTTAGAGTTGTTGAAGCAAAAACCAACAAGATGAACCACATTAACATGGTGAATCCTTCCAATAGTACCCACTTCACTTATGAAGTCTTGGCCATTATATTTTGGCTTGTTCAAAACCTTAACAGCAACTACATTGCCACTTCTAAGTGTCCCTTTGTACACAGAACCATATCCTCCTTCTCCTAATTTGTGCTTGAAATTTCTTGTAATTTTTTTAATATCCGAGTAAGAATACCTTATGGGCAAAAGGTTGTTATGAGCTTGTAAGAATTCTTCAATGTTTTCATCCATTGCTAAGTGCCTTCTCCTCCACTTATAGATTAAAAATATCAACACACATGGAGCTCCAAGTATGAATTTTGCTGTGAGGAAGTGGCCTATGGAGAAATTTGGCCGTAGATTAGTGTAGTTTTCTTTTTTGTTAAAGTGCTACTTTAAATCTTTATATTTGTGAGGAAGAAAGAACTAGGCATACCCAAGACAAAGGCGAGATTCGGAGCTGCATTTCATGCAATATTAGACATGGTATTCCATGTGGAATTATCTATAGATAAGAAAGAAACGAAGAAAATTCGTCGAGATGACTGAGAATGATTAATTAGAATTAACGACTAATCAATAAGGAACTAAATCTATCATTTTAGCAATTGAACATATAAAAATAAAAATAAAAATAAAAATAAAAATAAAAGTCACGCTAAGCTATAACCCAAGCTAAAAGATAAATTCATACAATCACTACAAGTTGCAAATACCCACTTTAGTTCATTAAAAGTTGCAATGTGAAGAAGTGTTGACTGAAAAACAGTCAATGAGTTTCACTCTCCTAAATAGCACTCAGATCTAATTTTATTTTACTGATCTGTATTCTCATAGCATGATCTTTTCTCTTTAAGAAAGACAATTTCGCTATGCTCCAATTGATATCAAGTTCATGAGTCACTCGCGCATGGTTCTAACACAAACATCCAATACGTGCGCAGTTTATTCACCCACATAAATAACAGCCATGCAAGGGGCACGAGTTACAATTAAATCTGACATTTTCCCCCAAACAAATATAAAGGAAAGGTGTCGGATGCAAAAAAAGTGTTGAGTAGGTCACTCCCAATTGTAGAGGCCAATGCAATTGTGTATATATGTAGAGAATATGAGTAGTAGTGACTGTGTAAAAGAAAAAAAAGGAGAGAAGGAAAGAAAATCAAGAGAGATTGGGAGATAAATCAATATGATCTTCCACATCCAGAAAATCAAGAGAGATCGGGAAACAAATCAAAGTGATCTTCCCATGTCTAGAAAATCACAATAAATTAGGAGATAAATTAACGTGATTTTCAATCGTACAATTCCAATTGAGATTGCATTTGCTCCTATAAATAGGAGTTCTCCTCAATGGAGATGAGTATACAAAAAAGCACGAAGATTAGAGTAGTGTAGTGGAAGAAACTGTCCTTCTTACAAGAGAGTTATCTTTGAGCGATCTAGTTTGTGAGAGATTTAGAACTACAAATTGAAGATAGTGAGAGATCCACCTTAGGGTGAAGTTGTATCCCATTGTTTATCATAGTGAAAATTTGAAGTGAATTACAACCTTGTGATTTTTCCATTCGCCTCAAAGGATTTTACACATTAAAATTGTGGTGTCATTTACTATTTATCTTTATTGCTTTCATCCATTATTTTATCCCATTTAATTTTCACAGAAATAGTAGTGGAAAAATTATTTGGGTCTTTTCACCAAATATCATTCTTTTTCCCAACAAAAAGCTCCATGGTTTGCAAAAGAGCAACGTTGCTAATTTTTTTACTTAAAGTGACTTGACGAATTTCTCTATTGGATAGTTAAAGAAACTAATGACTTCATGTTGTTGATCCCACAAATCGCAATATGCAATTGAAACTTGCCACATCAATTGTTAAGTAAATTTTGTGAGATCTCATGGTGGAGCTAGCATCTAAGAAAAAGAGGAGGAAGAAGAAAGAAAGAGAGAAGTTTCAGGGAGAATCACTTACGAACATGATAGTGACCGCACCCCTTCCTTAGGTATCTGGAACCTAAGAAGCAAAATCGAAATCTTTTCTCTTCCGGATAGAGCCCCAGATATTGGAGAGTGAATCCATCCGCCATCATGTAGTGGGGGTCCACGTATGATGAGTTCCCACTATTATACTGACCGCCTTGCCACGCTCGACTATAGCCCGTTGCAAATGACGTCATGGTTATGGTGCAAGAATCCTTGATGTCCTGTACTCTTAGATCATTCCAAACTAGAGTATCCCCAAGGAGATGATGTGAGTACATTTTCATTTGGGAAACATTAGGAGACATGTCAGCGGAGTGTGCACCCTCGATACAGCGTTTGGTATCGATATATTGAGCAGAAGCAACGGGTTGTAAGCACTTCACAAAATTCATTATCATTGTTGTGGCTCTATCAAGATCGTAAGAACTTGCAAACCCAGGGGAGTATGGATTGTTGGAGTTGCTGAAGTTGGAGAACGCCAATGAGTAACGAGGGAGAGACGAGCAATTTCCCTTTTGAAGTCCATCATCAACCACCGCCATAAAACCAGAGAAGCTTTCTTCGTTGAAATACTCATAATAATGGATTGCCTTTACATAATATCGACCAGCAAACATATATAGGACCGTACGATTCTTTTCATAGGCTAGCTCATATTTTGGGTGGCCACAACTTTTTGGGTCGCCTTTCAATCGAAAGGGGTAACTCATATTCTGGATCTCACCGCAAGATGAAGGGGCGCACAAATAACTCTTTTTCACATCACAACTGGTCCCTAGGAGTAGAATATGCATCATGAGAAGGAAAAGACGGTGCATAAATATGGAGCTGAAAGAATGATACATCTCTTCGTTGTTTGATCTGATGCAATGAAAGTTTAGCTGATTAGTAATAAGATGCAGGCTCAATAAAAGGGAAACATATTATGATTGAAAAAGAAGACTTTGAGTCGTCGGTCATAGAAACGTCCAAGTCAACCAATAAAACGAAGTCGAGCAAAGAAAAAGTAAAAGATGTGGACCAGCTAAAGTTTTATTATATTAATGGCAATTACTTCAAGCGAACATAACACGGTGGGAGATCGATTCGTAGATAGTTTTCACATTAATCAAAAAGGAAACTTCCCTGCGGTTTCCAAATTTAACATTTTTTGGCAATAAGTAAAAATGAATTGGCCTTCTACACGGCCTAACCTACCCTTTGCATCGCAGGCCCACCCTTAAGCTTTGGTATTGAGTAAGGCCCTCACCACGACTACTACATGGCAACTAAGTAGCACTGACAGTACTAGACCCGTCAAATGGGTGGGTCAGGTTGGATTTGGGTTGAGTCGAAAATGGTCCGACCCATATTGACCCATTTAACCCGTTTTGATCAATATTTCATGTAATGTAGATCTAGTGACCCATACCTGACTCAACCCATACCCAACCAATACCCAACCCAACCCGTATTACTAAAAGCCATTATTATTATAGAGAAACCCAAATTCACTCTAAGCTCTATGCTAAATGAATAAAACTTCAAATCAAATTAAAAAAATTAAAAAATAGTAAATAAAATAAAAAATGTAAAAACCTATAAATTGAAATATTTGTAAAGAATTTCACCAATTAAATATATTTTTGTAAAAACCTATAAATTGAGATAGGGTAGACACGAGCGATGGAGTGTCGCGGTCACTAGTAGGTCACCACCACTCATTGAGTTTTGAGGATAATTCAAAGAATAAAAACACATTTTACAGTTGGGTTAAAATGGGTCAAAAATGGATAAAAAAATGGGTCGCAAATGAATCACACATTCTGACTCATTTTCGACCAATTAAGAAAGAACATGACTCACAAAATGAATCCATGACCCATCTTAACGCCCTAACCGACACTAACATATGACATATGACACAACACTCTGACACGTCATTTCTAAAAAAATAGAGAATTCTGACACGTTGAGACACATTATATATTAAATATATATTTTTACATATATATGATAATTATCATTTTTATGATTATTTCAATCAAATTAATTAGATTCAAATTCACAAATAAATAATAAATAAATAAGAGTATAGAATGAATTTACACTAAAAACATTAATCTATTGTTTATTAATATCATTTATTATTTCAATTTGACAAATTTAGCTACATTTCATTCCAATATTCCATAAAACTTGGAGCAAAAAAAACCAAGCAATCCACATTCTAGACTCATATGTTTGAAGAGAAGAGAAAAAAAAAGCTTGAGGGGAATTGTGTTTCATGGAAAGTGAGATTCAAGAAAAAAGATAAAATTAGGTTTTTCTTCTTTCCCTCTTTATAATTTTTATAGTATTTTATTTTTTTACATATATTTACATTTTGACTCTTCATTTATTGAAATTTTTTAAAATTGATTACGTGTATGTCAAAATCACGTGTCAAAATTCCAGACTCATGTGTTGGAAAAGTTGATCACGTGTGGGAGCATGTCGCACACGTGTATGAGTGGCAAACACAACACAAAGATTCCCAGAAAGTTTTAGTGCTTCCAAGCATGGCAATAGGTAATTGACCAGAAATTTTTGTTCTTGTTGAAATAGACTTCGACTTTAATTGAAACTCAGGAGTTGTTAAGCAAAAAGTCCGACGTAAGAGCATCTAAGCACAAAAGGCCCCAAAGTGGTTGGTAGGACTTACTATCGGAAAGGAGGAAAGAGTTTTTGAATGATGGGTCTTTGCAACCGAATCAACTACTTAGTTCGCGGACCGGTAACAATGGGCCATGGAGATATGCTTAAATTGGGCCATCCGGGTCTGGGGGTCTTCCAACAGCGCATGAGTCTTCTCCTGTACTTTTTTTTCTTCAACAGGCTTCTGCGTGGCGACCTCTCTTGTACTAGACCGTTGCCATTTTTTGTTAAAAATAAAATTTGGCTTTTGGCCCAATTATGACAATTCGCCTCTCTCTCATTAACCAACCGATCGACCCAAATATTTCGACCCAAATATTTCATGCATGGAAACTTACGACTTGAACTTTCCAAAAATACAATCCAATTTCTTAAAAAGCGTTGGGATCATTAATTCATATGAAATAAGTTGGATGCACAATTGGGAACTTGGGAGAAAAAGTTACAATATCTCCCTCCAGAGAATTCCCATTGAAGTGATCCTCAAGGAGTTAAAAAACTCACAACCAATTGTTTGTGATCGTTGTACCTACTCTATGACAAACGCAATTTTCTAGATAGGCTCAAGATCGGACTGGTATTGTTAAAAGTTGCAATTTTTTGTGATCCAACGGTCCAACTTGGTCAAGCAGTCACCGGTGGGAAGCCTCACATTGCATGATCCAATTGTATCCTTCATTTGAAATTTTGATGAAGTTGACTTTAGGCCAAAATTGGGTCAAATCCCAGTAAAAAGTTAGGTGTATACAACCTCTACCTAAACATGTTACCCTTACTGAATCTAATTCAAAACTGGCTAAAATGCTATCAACCACCTCCCTTCTCCGCCAACATCATGATCGTTTGAAATTGAAACTTCCTCGTCGGCACCAAAGATGGGCTTTCATCTGTTTTTCACTTCACCCATAAGTGAATTTTGTCATGCTTTCGATCTTAATATATGCGCCTTGAGCGTTACAGTTGCAATTTATTAGTAATGGATTATGGGAATTTTTACGATATCTGACTAAATCACACATGTACTCTCTTGTTTTCAACAGTCAATTTAAACTGAATTTTTTTCGGAGAGAAGAAAACTCCGTCGACGTTATGTAAAGTTTGGATACACACGTTTCAGGCTGCATGGAAAGGAGAAAGAAAAATACGCATTATTTTAACAAGAAATCAGAAAAGAAATATCTTATCATTAATGCTCCAAATGTTTCACAAAAAATAAATGATTTGAAAAATATTTTCCAAAAAATGATTGCTTGAAATAATTAGTCGATAAAAAATGTTTTCATTGTTGACAATAATTTATATTAAATATTTTCATGGACGATGAAAATATTTTTCGTTCATATTTTTTTTTGTGACATTATAAGCTATCATTTTTATGAAAATATTTTTTAAATCATTCATTTTTCACGAACAAGTGTAGCCTAACATTTTAGGTAGAGATCGTTTCATTCAGTGAAACCTTTATGAATTGCATTGTCAACCCTTGTATTTACTTGCTCCAGCAATTGGGGAAATGATTTTGCCTTCAGCTCCAGCACCTTCACAACTATACGAATCTGTTTACTTCAGGAAGTGAAGACGTAAATGAGTTTAGGTAACCTATACGAACTTAACATGTACTATCGTGCTAGTGAATTGGTCGTCGCTTGACTATAGTCTGATGGGGCTTTTTGAGGTAAAAATTACCTCAACCAACATTATTAGACTAGTTAATAACAAGATATTTTCTAATCTTTTCTAATCTACTGATTGGATTTAACATTTCGCATAGTAACATATTTATTTGGGTCTCATTGGAAAGACAAATATTTTTACGCATTTAGTATTATTTAGTTTTGTCTCTTGACTAGTGAGTACAAGTTTCCGTTGACTAGCTAGCCTATATCATTCATGTAAAATCATCAATTTCAAAAATAATTTCACAATTTTGATCACAATTTCATAGATTTGTCGTTGAGAGATATGCACAAACGGTCAAAAGTAGACGCTCATTAGAGTAAGTCGCAAACAATCCAAATTTGATTTGAATATGTTTTATTTCATAATGCGATTGTTAACCATGCTTTTTGTCAGGCGCATACATCCATCGAACAGGGATCGACTCTAAGTCAGTTAGCGTACTTAGCCTTGTAGTCCTTCCAGAGCTGGTCAACGCTCTTGCCTAGCAGGTCAACAAAATAGTTATCGCTATAACCAGTCCTCATCTTGTTCAGCTTGGCCACGAACCCCTTTCTGAGGCCATTGCAATAGTCCAGAAAGTGGGCCGTCACGTCGTAACCCTGGTCCCATCTATCGCCCTAGCCTGGCACGTACCCGGACCGGAGCCTCACAAAATCTGCAAAACCCTCGATGAGCCCGCCTGGGGCCTGACCGTTCCCATTCCACCGCCACACTTGTGTCATCTCATGGTACAGGACCCCTGTGAACTCTCTCTTCACATCCCCTGAGAAGCCCCCGAGGTACGTGGCGCTCACATGGACCTCATCATTGCTTGTGTACGCCATGCCGTCCATATTCTCTATGAACTTGCTCACTTTCGTGACATTCTTACGATCTTTGGCGACGTTCTGATGGAAGACCCTTCATATGAAGTCGGTGGCCTCTGGCAGAGTCTTGAGACTATATGGAATGCCGATATCCCTAGAGAAGCGGACATTGCCGGTACTATTGCCGGCATTGTTCGTCACGGTGTATTGCACTGCATGGCATTGCATGGAAGACAAGAGGATGACTAGCGTGGTGAGGAAGAGCATTTGGGTCGACATTGTTCAGGCTAGACAGTTGGTTTCTAGTACTTTAGGTTTGTGCTGTGCCGAACAATATTGTTGTCCAATATAGTCTATTTATAGAGGAAACAACAATATGATGCATGGTCAGGTAGGTCAAATTTTTATATCTGGATATTGTTTTAGTGCAAATGGAATGGATGTATGACTGAGTCTCATCTGCTTACCCTAATTAGTCATCTAAAGCTATCCAAGAACACAAATATTGAAATCGTAACGTAAACATTTTTTATGAGATTAAAGTGTAAGAAAAATATATTTGTTTCAGCTTCTATCTTATTAAAAGTGAGAAAGAGAGCGTATAAGTAGACAAGCAGACCGAGCCAAGGGGTTATAGCCCGTTGATTTCCAAGCTTGCTCCTTAATCTCTTCTAAACCGAAGTGAAGCTTATTGCCTGTATCTGCTTGTATCATTTGTCAAGATCGAATCGGTCAAAGCACAGGAAAAGAGAGCGCAAAAGAGGGCGGGCCAACGGGACAAAGTCTTCGTTGACTTTGAACACGGACCTCGTCCTTTGGCCGACCTTTAAAATCTAAATTTCTGTGGATAGCCAGCGCTCTGTGTTACTTATATTAGCTATTGGAATTGGTCTCTTTCGGCCACCATAACTCGCGGTGTTTCTTTGCTTTTTATCTCTACTTTTTGTACCACCGAGGCTGTCTGCATGTCTTTCGTGAGATCAGAGTTATGATTCGTTATGTTAAAATTTTAAAATTGTATTTACATTATCTCACGAGATCACGGCCAAGGTTATCTTGAGCTTCCATTATTGGTTCCGTCAGAAAATGAACCATCCTATTTCCGGCTTTACTTCGATGACATCGACAGTGAGCTGCAAAAATAGGATGTCGACATCGGTAGGTTAGTGCTTACTGATGTCAATATTGTCCAAGACTCCATATGCCTGAGTACCATGCCAATTAGAAGATGCTTCATTGCCTGTATGGGAAGTTGAATAGGAAGAGATGCGAAGCTGGACCACAGAGCCTACGACACTCCTGCTGCAGAACAAGTTCCTGCATTTTGGGTGGAATGTCAATCTATGACCCAACACACACATCAGAATCATTAGGGAAAAAGCCCATCTTCAAGCATATGAACGGAAGTGTTGACTGCTTCAAACCCATGTGATTATTGGCATTGCAAAGAGATCACGGAACTCCAGTAAACCAAATCCCTTTTATTATTAATGTCCCTAAAAATCCTCTACCCCTCCGCCAAGTCAATGGGTTTTGAGTAGGGACTGATGGGCAAGTTGAGAATCAACGAGTCGGGCTACAGCTGGGACTGAGCGAGCACGCGATGGACTCGCCAACATGCAGGAACGAATGCAGGACTTGAGGAGGAGATGGAAGGGGACGAGGTCTGGACGGGACCCATCACGGAACGTGAGGTCGAAGTGGGATGTCGCGCCGCAGAGGGGGCCGCCATGGAGGTGGGTGTTTTGGCAGGAAGGAGAAATATTGGACGGTAGAGAGATGAGAGACAGACTCATTGCTCCATACAAGAGGAGCCTGGACTATCATATCAACAAGACTAGGGAAACTAGAAGTGTAACCATGAGGCAATTCTTCTACAAAACACAGGAATTAACACATGGTAAGAGCATCTAGGTTCACGAATTACGTGGCCAAGTATGCTCCAGATGGAACTATGTTTATTTTGCATATTATTCATACATGGAGAAAAGAAAATCATAGGATGCACGAGTTCGTGATCTCATTATTATCCATAACTTGGTCTTTGTCGTAAAGTTCTTAGAGCACTTGGTGAAGTTGAGAATGATTCAAGTTCTATTTCAGTGTTGACATCATCAACTAGCTTCTCGGACGGATAGAGAAGCAGCTTTGGGGGAAGTCGCAATTCATCACCATTTCCTTCAAGCATGTTTAGGACCCTCCTCATTGATGGCCGATCATTTGGGATTAACTGGATACACCAAAGGGCAACTATTACCATCTTCCTAATTATCTCTCTTTCCACTTCTGCTACTTCCATTTCAATCTCATTTTCTTTGTTGAGTTGATCATAAACCCACAAAGGGAAATAAATTTGACTTGAATGATCAGCATTTGCATTTACATTTTTCCTCCTACCAGCCATTTCCATCAGCAGCATCCCAAAATTGTAAACATCAGCTTTATAAGAGACACCACCAATATCCTTGTAGAATAGCTCTGGAGCCATATAACCCAAGGTTCCTCTTGCAATAGTCAACGACACAATGTTGTTGTTTGCAGGATAAAGCTTTGCAAGCCCAAAGTCAGAAACTTTTGGAGTGAAATTTTGATCTAAAAGAATATTATGAGGCTTGATATCAAAATGTAGAATTTGCATGTCGCATCCACGATGTAGATATTCTATCCCTCTAGCCACACCTAGAGAGATCTCATATATTCTCTCATAATCAAGAATGTCATTGCCATCTTTAGAGAAAATGTGCTTGTCTAAAGACCCATTCGACATGAAATCGTACACAAGAGCTTGCTTAGAGTTGTTGAAGCAAAAACCAACAAGTTGAACCACATTAACATGATGGATCCTTCCAATGGTACCCACTTCACTTATGAAGTCTTGGCCATTAGAATTTGGTTTGTTCAAAACCTTGACAGCAACTTCATTGCCACTTCTAAGTATCCCTTTGTACATAGAACCATATCCTCCTTCTCCTAATTTATGCTTGAAATTTCTTGTGATTTTCTTAATATCTGAGTAAGAGTACCTTATGGGCAAAAAGTTGTTATGAGCTTGTAGGAAATCTTCAATGTTTTCATCCATTGCTAAGTGCCTTCTCCTCCACTTATAGATTAAAAATATCAACATACATGGAGCTCCAAGAGTGAATTTTGCTGCGAGGAAGTGGCCTATGGAGAAATTTTGCCATAGATTAGTGTAGTTTTCTTTTTCGTTAAAGTCCTACTTGAAACCTTCATATTTGTGAGGAAGAAAGAACTAGTCATACCTAAGACAAAGGCGAGATTTGGAGTTGCAATTCACGCAATATTAGTCATGGTATTCCATGTGGAATTATCTGTAGATAAAAAAGAAATGAAGAACTAAGATGATTGAGAATAATTAATTAGTATTAACAACTAATCAATAAGGAACTAAATTTATCATTTTGGCCATTGAACATAAAAAATAAAAAAAAGTCACGCCAAGCTATAACCCAAGCCCAAGATAAATCCAAACAATTACTGCAAGTTGCAAATACCCACTTTTGTTCATTAAAAGTTGCAACGTGGAGAAGTGTTGACCTAAAAACAGTCAATGAATTTTGCTCTCCTAAACAACACTCAGATCTAATTTTATTTTATTGATCCTTCTTATCATAGCATGATCTTTTCTCTCCAGGGAAGACGATTTCGCTATGCACCAATTGATTTCACAGGTTCATGAGTCACTCGGGCATAGTTCTAATTTACAAACATCATCCAATATGTGCATAGTTTATTCACCCACATAGATAACAGCCATGCAAGGGGCATGAGTTACAATTAAATCTAACATTTTCCCCCAAACAAATATAAAGGAAAGGTATCGAATGTAGAAAAACTACATGGTTTGCAAAAGAGCAGCACTGCTAATTTTTTTACTTAAAGTGACTTGACGAATTTCTCTATTGGATAGTTAAAACTAATTACTTCATGTTTTGGATCCCACAAATTGCCATATCCAATTGAAACTTGCCACATCAATCATTAAGTAAATTTTGTGAGATCTCATGATGGAACTAGCATTTAAGAAAAAGAGGAGGAAGAAGAAAGAAAGAAAAGTTTCAGGGAAAGTCACTTACGAGCATAATAGTGACCGCACCCCTTCCTTCGGTATCGGAAACCTAAGAAGCAAAATTGAAATCTTTTGTCTTCCGAATAGAGCCCCTCATAACGGAGAGTGAATCCCTCCGCCATCATGTTGTGGAGGTCCATGTATGATGAGTTCCCACTATTATACTGACCGCCTTTCCAGGCTCGACGATAACCCATTGCAAATGACGTCATGGTTATGGTGCAAGAGTCCTTGATCTCCCGTACTCTTAGTTCATTCAAAATTGGAGTATCCCCAAGTAGAGCATATGAGTACCTTTTCATTTGGGAAACATCATGAGGCATGTCGGCGGAGTGTGCACCCTCGATACATGGTTTGGTATCGATATATTGAACGGAATCAATGGATTGTGAGCGCTTCACGAAATTCACTGTCATTGCTGTGGCTCTATTGTGATCGTAAGGGACTGCAAACTCAGGAAAGTATGGACTGATGGAGTTTCTGAAGTTGGAGTATGCCAACAAATAACGTGGGAGAGACGAGCAGTTTCCCTTTTGAAGTCCATCGTCAACCACTGTCATAAAACCGGAGAAGCTTTCTTCATTGAGATAGTCATAATAATGGATCGAATTTACATAATATCGACCAGCATACAAATATAGGACAGTACGGTCCTTTTCACAGGCTAGCTCATATTTCGGGTGGCCACAACTTTTTGGGTCGCTTTTCAATCGAAAGGGGTAGCTTATATTATGGATCTCGCCGCAAGATGAAGGGGCACACAAATGACTCCTCTTCGCACCACAACAGGTCCCTAGTAGTAGAATATGCATCGCAAGAATCAAAAGACGGTGCATAAACATGGAGCTAAAAGAATGAATCATCTCTCTGTTGTTTGATCTGATGCAATGAAAGTTTAGCTGATTAGTAATGCGATGCAGGCTCAATAAAAGGGATGCATATTATGACTGAAAAAGAAGATTTGGAGTCGTCGGTCATAGAAACGTCCAAGTCAACCAATAAAACAAAGTCAAGCAAAGAAAAAGTAGAAGATGTGGACCGGCTAAAGTTTTATTATATTAGTGGCAATTACTTGGAAATTGTTGTACATGCAGTCAAGCGAAAATAACACAGTGGGAGACTGATTCGTAGATAGTTTTCACATTAATCAAGAAGGAAACTTCCCTGCGGTTTCCAAGTTTAACATTTTTTTGCAATAAGTAAAAATGAATCATACCAAAATCCTTTTAAGGCAACCATCTGGTGCTGTATTTCAATTCAAATTCAATATTTTGTAAGCGTTGCCTTTTAAATTGTGAGGACGAAAAGGAAAAGAAATTGCTCATCAAGTTTCGAATAATGATTTTATTTAAGCCATTACTTCTTTGCTTTAGTAGATCTATCCAACCTGACTAGAAAGTCAAACATTTCATCGCCGCCAAAATTTAGTTTCGATCATAAATCTAACTTTTCTATTTGTTCTTAATATCATGATAGATCCACGTTCATTTTTTTTCAAAGTTTACAAGTCATTCAACTCGTATATCATCTATTCAAAATTCTTGTCCAATCTCATCTTTTACTCATCGTCTTTTTCTGTTGATATGCATCTCCATAACTCAATATACCAATATTCCATACCAATAGTAATATGCATGCCATTACTAATAAATTAACACATATTCCACATTCATATATATCACCAATCACCTATCGTGATCAACACTATTGAGCTAATTCAGCTCAG
Source organism: Corymbia maculata (assembly GCA_014182735.1). Taxonomy (NCBI): domain Eukaryota; kingdom Viridiplantae; phylum Streptophyta; class Magnoliopsida; order Myrtales; family Myrtaceae; genus Corymbia; species Corymbia maculata. Next base: position 5,159,149 of record CM024685.1, read on the forward strand.
CCCTCTAGGATTTCTACATTATTTTAGTCAACCCCCAACAATTTACGTTGGCTTAGTCAACATCCTATACTTTGATTTTTAGTCTCAGTCTGATTAGAAAATTCTTCCACTCAGCCCTCTAGAATTTCTGCATTATTTTAGTCAACCCCCACAATTTACATTGTCTTAGTCAACATCCTATACTTTGATTTTTAGTCTTAGTCTGATTAAAAAATTCTTCCACTCAGCCCTCTAGAATTTCTGCATTATTTTAGTCAACCCCTGACAATTTACGTTGTCTTAGTCAACATCCTATGCTTTGATTTTTAGTCTCAGTCTGATTAAAAAATTCTACCACGATCTCCCGACCATAGAAATTAAGGGTAAACGACACCAAGTCTTCAATTTCCATCCTTTGGTAAAGGCAAAATAGTTGGCCTGCTTTGTGTTGAGAAAACTCCTAGTTTTGATGTTAACAAATCATTTTATGTAAGAAATTATACATTTCTTAAGAAGGAAAAGCCACAGGATGGCGTATGCTTTTGAGTCTGCTTGAGGCAAAAGGAAAAGCATAAGGTGTTTCTGAATCTGTCCGTACCAAACGGAAGATCCGAAGAGACGTAGCTTTTGAGTCTGCCCGTACCAGACGGAAGACCCGAATAGACTTCTGAGTCTGACCGTGCCAGACAGAGAACTTAAGCAAACCCAGAACATTAGTCTATTAGACTCAGAATGAGACTACAGGACCATATCACCAATGGTCAAGAATTTCATTTATTTTATTTATATTGATTCTATTGTATCAAAATGATTAGCACGATCAATCAACGGACAACTTCCAAAGAAGAATAGAATACTTATGGAAGCCCGGATTCTGATTGTATGGGCGAACATAATCCAAGGGGATCTGATCTACCTTCAAATGATCAAAAAGATTTACCTTATAAAGTCTGTCCAAGAAAGGGAAGACTAATCTCTTAAGGGAAGAGCCAACGGTCGAGTGTGGCTTGGAGAGTATATAAGGAGAGGATGAGACCTACGAGACTAGATGGGATTAACATATTCCAAAGCTCGATTATGTTCTTCATTAGTTGTCTAAAGTGCGAAATTGAGTGATCCTAGTGCATTATCAAGAAGAGTGACTTTGTGAGACATATCATCACCAAGTGCTAACACTTAAGAGTGTATAATTACCTTTGATCACATAATGAAATCTAACTTATTGGCTGATTGCCTGGAGAGTGGACGTAGGCTTGTCTAAAGCCGAACCACTATAACTGTGTTTGCAATCTTCTTTACTCTATCTATTTAATTTCTGTTTGTAAAGTGCAAAAACTTGATATTACTTGCGCGTAAAATTCCTCTACACCTATTCACTCCCCTCTAGGTGTTAATACTAGATATATCAATTGGTATCAGAGCCCTGTGTTCGGTGTTTTGAAGTGTTTATTACTTCAGAGTTTAAGATCCTTTATGACTAGTATTCTTGCACTAGGTCTGATTGAGGGACAGAGCAACACTTAACCACCATACTTTGATGGTAAAGAGTATAATATATGGAAGAATAAGATGAAGGACTTCCTCAGATCAAAGGATCCGCTGGACGGGGATGTAGTTGAAAGAGAAGTTGATCCCAATGTTGAAGCTAGAAAAACCACGAAGAAAGATAATGGAAAAGCAACAAAAACATTAGCTACCATCTCACCAGAAGAATTGATTAAGAGACAAACTCTAGATGCTAAGGCTATCTACTCCCTTTATTGTGCTTTATCTCCTAATGAATATAATCGAATATCTTCTTGTGTTAAAGAGACCAAAGTAAATATTTTACTTGGTCAATATGAATCCTTCAAGATGAAACAGGGGGAGTCCATAGGAGATATGTTCAGCCAATTTATGGAAATTGTAAACGGACTTGCATATCAAGGACAACTTGTTCTAGGACCAATGAAAGTTAACAAGCTTTTAAGAGGATTGTCAAAAGAGTGGAATAATGTGAAGACCTCCATTAGAGAAACCCTGTGAATTTCACCTCTGATAGTCGATGAGCTTGTTGTTACCCTACAATCCTATGAAGCAAAACAAATGAATGAGGAAGTGGAATCCAGAGGTAAGAAACCCATTGCTCTCAAGTCTAATATTGATTTTGGTGATACAGATTCTGAGGACGAGCTGGACGATAAAGAACTTGCATTGCTAATCAGAAAGGTAAAGAAGTTAAACAAAAAAGGCAGAAAGTTAAACAGCAAGAAGCAAAACAGACAATCTAGACAACGAAAGACAGAGGATGAGGAAGAATATGTCAAAGATGTTGTCTGTTTCGAATGTAAAAAGAAGGGTCACATAAAACAAAATTGTCCCAAGCTCAAGAAGAACAAAGGAAAATATGAAAAGTACAAGAAGGCCCTGAAAGCTAACATGGAGTGACACTGAGGTTGAAGACAGTGAAGACGAACATGGCAACATCTATCTAATGGCACATTCAGACTCAAACTCAGGAATATAATCAAACTCAGACTCAGACAAAGAGATTGAGGTTAGTCATTCTGATATTCCTACAGAAGTTTCATATTATATAAATGAGTTGTATTCTAATTTAAAATCCGCTCTGAAAAGGACCTCCGGTTTAAAAAAGGAAAATCACAAGTTGAGTCAATAGAATTTTTCTTTGAAAGGAAAATTTGATGATCTCAAAAAGGAATTTTCAGAAATAAAGGAAAATCGAGATTTTGTATTAAATGAGAATGAATTTCTCAAAAAGGAACTTTTGGAGACAAAGGAAAATCGAGAGTCTTTGCAAAATGAGAATAAATCTCTCAAAAAGGAAGTTTTGAATATTACTACAAAAAAAATTTTGTAAGACTTGTTGGTCGAGACAATCTCAAATGTTCTAACTATGGATAAAGAAAACATTTTGAAAACAAATGTCATAAAGTCTGGAGACCTGTTTAGAAGAAATGGATAGACAAAGCATATACTACTAACTCCAATGGACCCAAGAAAATCTGGGTACCAAAGAAAAAATCAGTATGTGTGTTGATTGCAGATAAGTTTCAGAAGTAAGAAGAAATGGTACTTGGACAGTGGATGCTCAAAACACATAACTAGAGATTCAAGAATGTTCATTGACTTAGAAAAAGTTAAAAGAGGAACAATTTCTTTAGGAGGAAATAGTAAGGGAAACATTATTGGATTAGCAACCGTCAAGATTGGAAGCCTAACCATCAACAATGTTTCTTTGGTTGAGGGATTGAACTACTATCTTCTAAGCATTAGCCAGTTATGTGATGCTGGTTTTAGAATTGACTTCAAAGAGAACTTATGTTCTAGATTCAGCAACAACTCTTCTCAATCATTCACTGGACGAAAGCATGGGAACATCTATCTCTTGGATATAAATGAAGACACTGCCAAATGTCTCATTTCAGTTCAAGATGAAGCGAATCTCTAGCATTGCAAACTTGGACATGTCAGTATGAAACAAATCTCTAAACTACTCAGCAAAAAGCTTGTTCGTGGACTGCCTTCTTTAAGCTATAAAAAGACAGAACTTTGCTTCGCATGTACTCTGGGAAAATAGGTAATAAGCTCTTTCAAATCAGTGAAACAAGTTTTCTACTAATTGTGTATTGTAGCTTCTTCATATAGATTTATTTGGACCAACTAGAACTCAAAGCATTGGAGGTAAGAAATATTGTCTTGTAATTATAGATGATTATTCTCATTTTACATGGATATTCTTTCTTGCTAATAAAGGAGAGACTTTCTCTTATTTTTCAATATTTGCAAAAAGAGTTCAAAATGAGAAAGGTTACTCTATTTCTAACATTAAAACATATCATGGTAGAGAATTTGAAAATCAAGACTTTGTAGATTTTTGTGACAAAAATGGTATTCAGCATATGTTCTCCTCTCCCTACACTCTAGAACAAAATGGAGTTGTAGAAAGGAAGAACAAGTCCTTGTAAGAAATGGCTAGAACTCTGCTTATTGAAAGCAAGGTAGCAACTCGTTTCTAGGCAGAAGTAATTCTACTTCATGCCATATCATTAACAGAGTCTTTCTTAGATCAATTCTTGAGAAAACTCCCTGTGAAATTTTCAAAGGAAGAAAATCAATTGTTTCCTATTTTCGTGTTTTTGGTTGCCAATGCTTTATTCTTAAAAATGCCAACATTCATCCAAGCAAATTTGAAGAAAGGTTAGATGATGGTATTTTTCTGGGATATTCAAACACTAGTAAAGCATATAGAGTGTTTAACAAAAACACTCAGACTGTGGAGGAATCCATGAATGTGAAGTTTTTGGAGCAAGATTTTCTAACCAGAGCAGAACTGAAATTAAAGATTCAGAACTAACTGTTGCTCCTGAGAAATCAACTCTCAACAAAGAAGCTGACTCCTCTCAGAAAACAGTTATAGAGGAAACTCAAGAACAAAGATACATTTAGCTGGACACTACTCAATCACCAGAAGATTCTGATGATAGTGAACTACACAACAGAAACTGGAAGCATAAATCCAACCATCCTCAAGAGCTAGTTATTGGAAATATCAATGAAGGAATTCGAACCAGATCGAAGAACAAAAATGATACAAGCATTGTGGCACTCATCTCTGAGATTGAACCCAAAGGAGCAGATGAAGCTCTTGAAAATGAAAGCTAGATAGAAGCAATGCAAGAAGAACTCCAGCAGTTCAAAAGGAATGATGTGTGGGAATTGGTTTCCAAACCCAAGGGAAGAACTATCATAGGCACTAAATGGGTCTTCAAGAGCAAAGTGGATGAACAAGGTAAGGTGACCAAAAACAAGGCAAGGCTTGTAGCCAAAGGTTACTCACAATCAGAAGGAATAGATTATGATGAAACCTATGCACCTATAGCAAGATTAGAAGCAATCAGACTATTGCTTGCTTATGCTTGCTATCAAAAATTCAAGCTATTCCAGATGGATGTAAAGAGCGCCTTCTAAAATGGATTTATCAAAGAAGAAGTCTATGTAGAACATCCTCTTGGTTTTGGAGGAATCAAGAAAGCCAGATCACGTATACAGATTGAAAAAAACACTATATGGCTTGAAGTAAGCTCCTCGAGCCTGGTATGAATGATTGAGTAAGTTCCCATTAGATAATGACTTCAAGAAAGGCATGGTAGACACAACTCTTTTCATCAAGAAGGAAGGTAAAGATATTTTACTTGTACAAATATATGTAGATGATATTATTTTTGGCTCCTCTAATAAACATTTGTGCAAGAATTTTTCAAAGTTCATGCAGGCGGAATTTGAAATGAGCATAATGGGAGAACTTACATTCTTCCTAGGACTTTACGTCAAACAATCCAAACATGGCATTTTCATTTATCAAGAAAAATATGCTAATGATTTGATCAAAAAGTTTGGAATGGAGAATTGCAAGAAGACTGAAACTCCTATACCAACCTCCATCAAACTAGATTAGGATGAAATGGGGAAGAAAGTTGACCAAAAGACCTACAGAAGCATGACTGGTTTCTTCTTTATCTTATTGTATCTAGACTGGATATTCTATATAGTGTGTGCTTATATGCTCGATTTCAAGTGGACCCTAGAGAATCACATCTCTCTGCAGTTAAACGCATAATAAAGTACATCGCTACTTATCCACAGTTGGGTCTGCGGTATCCCAAGAGAATAGACTTTACACTTCTTAGTTACTCAGATGCTGACCTAGTAGGATATAAAGTGGACAGGAAGAGCACGTTTGGAACATGCCAACTACTAGGATAGATGTTAGTCTCATGGTTTTCTAAAAAGCAAAACACTATGACTCTATCTACAACAGAAGCAGAATACGTTGCTCTTGGAAGCTGTTGCTCATAGATTCTATGGATGAGACAGCAACTGAGGAACTACGGAAAGGAAGAGACTTGCATTGAGATAAGATGTGACAATACAAGTGCTATAAATCTCACCAAGAACCCGATTCTACATTCGAGGGCAAAGCATATTGAAATCAAGCATAATTTTATTACAGATCACATGCAAAATGGTGAAATATTTGTGGAATTTATTGATTCAAAGAATTAATTGGCAAATATCTTCACAAAGTCGTTGGACAAAGGTACATTTGATTCAATTTGTAATAGATTAAATATTATTAACCATTTTGCATAAAATCTATGAAGACAGGGTATCGTTTGGAAGAAACATTTGTTTGATAGAAGCAATCATTTGGATAGACCAATCTTCTGGGACACACTCAGAAGGACTTGATGGTATTTTTGGAAATTTAATTTTTGGCGTGTACGTTATTTCCTTATATGATTTAACTTGGTAAGTTAATATTAGCAAATACTTGATTTGCATAATTTCTGGTGCATGCCCATATTGTTTGCATCTATTTTTATCAAGTTTAATATTTTTGAATAATTGCCATTTTCAGTTACTTTTTTCAAAAAGTTGTGTCCTTTCATTTGCCTCTCTTCAAAAGGGTTTATAAACCCCAAAAATTGAGTCTTTCACGAAACTCTTCAGAAACCCTAAAGAACAAATTTTTTTTCTCAAAACTGACTCAAATCCTCTCAAACATGGCCTCGAGATCCTTCATGTTAAGATCAAGGTTTATGTCTCCATCTCCTCGAAGAAAATCAAACCAAATTGCTAGCAGAGGACCAAGGAATGTGAAAGGAGGACAGACGCACTTCGATCTGACGCAGACTTTGGAAGAATCCCAAAGACATTCTCCAACTGCATCAGTTCAAAAGAACGCAAGTGAAAATGTGGAATGTTCGAGAAATCCCCCAACTGAATTTGTGCAGAGGAATGTCTCCAGAAGAAGTACGTCTGGGATAACTCTACCTAAACCTCAAGAACCCCACGAGGTCATGAGAATGTATCAAATTCTAGTAAGTAGACAAGCAACTGAAGGCACTAAACTGGAATACCTAAGGTCACAGGGGTATTTAAATGAAATGCGTCTAGTTCAGGTTGTCTCACTTACAGAATCTCCGTCTAGATGAAGAAAATGGGCTAGTGAAGCCAGTAGGAGCGCAGATAGTTTTGGGAGAAAAGGAAGATGATGAACGAGTTTATAGAAACTTTGAAGTCAAAATGGAGGTTGATGCAGTAGCACGAAACACAACAGGAAAATTGTTCCGTTCTAAAGAGCATAAGGCATATTATAACAAATTGCTTGATCGAGGAGTAATGAACCACAAAATTGTGGATTTTGACTTTCTAGATGCGACTAATATAAATCTGAGGGGTTGTTTTGAAAGGTTGTAGATGGATCGATTTTGCATTGTTTTCTGTTGCTGTTTATCCAGAACTAACAGCCTACTTCTACTCCAATTTGTCATTCTTGTCTCTGAACAAATTGCAGTTTAGTGTGAATGACGGGTTCTATGAAGTTAATACAAACATCCTTGGCTGATATTATGAAAGTTGAGAGGGGTCATTTCAAGCTCATTGAAGTTACTTATGAGACTGTTTGTAAACATCTTACAAACACTCTTAGGGCTAATATCACTTATCCCTTTTTGACTTCAGCAAGAACAATTCTACAATAAAATTATCATTAGCCGCGTTCGTCCTAAGACATCATCAAAGACTAATGTGGCCAGATTTGAAGCAAAACTGATGTGGGCAATTGAAAATGGGGTTTTGTTCTCACTCCCTCATACTGTTCTTCTGCACATGTATAGAACAGTTTCAAAAGACAAAGGACAACTGCCCTATGGAGTTTTGGTGACCAAAATCTTTGAACATCTCCAGATCGATATGCCTAGGAGATTCTGCACTAAAGTGCTTCCAACAATGGCCATTAGACTCAAGATGATCACCAAAATAAGGCTGAAGGACGTTGTGGAGACATGGAGAAGAAAGGAGAAGGAATTGACTAAGGCATCAACCATTGCAAAGAGAAAAGGAAAGGAAGTGGCTGCTACTGAACCAAGTTCTAAAAGAAGGAGACTACTGCTGCTGCAAGATGAAGATGATAAGGAGGAAAGTATTTCTGAGATACTAGCAAATTTGAATGAGACTGACATAGAATGACAGAACCAGAAGCAGAAATGCCTCCACCAGTAGCACTAGAAGAGAACATTCTTAGTGCAGAACCTCCACCTGCTAAGAATGTTAAGTCTAAACTAGAAAAAGAACAAGAAGTTGAGTTTGACGAAGAAGAAGAAGAAAGAGAGGAAGAAGGAAATGGAATGGATGAAGATCCTATTCTTGAGGCTGAAGATGAAAGCAGGGCAGAGGACAAGCATCAACAGGGGCAACAAGGTCAGACTAAAGCATCAATTCAGGGGGAGCATCCGTCTCACAATGTTGAAACCCAAACTCCTACAGCTTCATATGATTGTTCTGAATCTCAGAGGATATTAGATATGCTTATGCAAATCAGAGATTAGCAGGTTGCTATGGAAACCTCCTTCAACAAAAAGCTGGAGACTCTAGAGAAGAACACTCAGCAGCATTTGGCATAAAGGGAGGACACAATTCATTAGTGTCTCACCAAAATTGAAGAGTATGCCATAGATATGGAGGATTTCACCTTTGTTCGAACCCCTAAAAAGCCATCTTCCAAATCTTCCTAAACCCACAGTCTTCCAGTCTATTTTGTTTAGCTTCTTTGTTTGATTTTTGCTTACTCTTTTCAGGATATTGAATTTTTGACTGTGACAAAAAGGGGGAGAGTCATTGCAAATACATGTTAGTTGATCTGTTACTGTTTTGGCTGCTTGGTTATGTTGTTATTTTGAACGTGCATGCAGGAATTGTGTGCTTGAATAGATCATCATTTGATGTTATTTGACTAGTTTGATATTTTGTGATCTAAGCATCATTATACTGGTTATGCATTACTATGTTATGCAAAGTATGCTCTTCCTAATCATGTTTTGCAGGAACAACAAGCCATATGTATAAAAAGTTTTGTCATCATAAAAAAGAGGGAGATTGTTGAGAAAACTCCTAATTTTGATGTTAACAAATCATTTTATGTAAGAGATTATACATTTCTTAATAAGGAAAAGCCATAGGATGGCGTATGCTTTTGAGTCTACTTGAAGCAAAAGGAAAAGCATAAGGTGTCTCTGAATCTGTTCGTACCGGAAGGAAGATCCAAAGAGACGCAGCTTCGAGTCTGCTCGTACCAGACGGAAGACCCGAATAGACTTCTGAGTCTGACCGTGCTAGACAGAGAACTTAAGCAAACCCAGAACATTAGTCTATTAGACTCGGAATGAGACTACAGGACCAAATCACCAACGGTGAAAAATTTCACTTACTTTATTTATATTGATTCTGCTGTATCAAACTGATTGGCAGGATCAATCAACGGACAACTTCCAAAGAAGAATAGAACATTTATGGAAGCCTGGATTCTGATTGTATAGGCGAACAGAATCCAAAGGGATCTGATCTACCTTCAAACAGTTAAAAAGACTTGCCTTATAAAGTCTATCCAAAAAAGGGAAGACTAATCTCTCAAGGAAGAGCCAACGGTCGAGTGTGGCGTGGAGAATATATAAGGAAATGATGAGACCTAGGAGACTAGATGGAATTAACATATTCCAAAGCTCGATTCGGTTCTTCATTAGTTGTCTAAAGTGCGAAATTGAGTGATCCTAATGCATTACCAAAGAGAGTGACTTTGTGAGACATATCATCACCAAGTGCTAATACTCAAGAGTGTGTAATTATCTTTGATCACATAGTGAAATCTAGTCTATTGGCCGATCGCCTGGAGAGTGGACATAGGCTTGTCTAAAGCTGAACCACTATAACTGTGTTTGTAATCTTTTCTACTCTCTCTATTTAATTTCTGTTTGTAGAGTACAAAAGCTTGATATTACTTGTGCATAAAATTCCTCTACACCTATTCACCCCTCTCTAGGTGTTAATACTAGCTATATCACTTTGTCTTTCTTCTTTGAAATAAGAGAGCCGATTTTATCAAATCAACTTTTTTTTTCCTTTCGAAATACATGTAAAAATGGTCACATGCATGGGCCTTGGTTCATGGACCAACAACCTTTGGGAAACTTTTCCTTCTAGTCCATTCGACCCAATCTATTTGGTATACGATCCTAGGGTTGAGTTATTCAACGGGGTTTCTCTGTATGAATATAATATTTTTAGTAGAGTGTCAATTAATTTTCTATCAAAAGTAAAGTTGTTGAAATGATGAAGTAACAATTGTAGTATGTGAATTTTTATGTTAAGTGTAGCATTATAACAACTAAATTTAAATAAAGAGGGATTTAGACCATACTGACCGATTGTTAGGCGTTCTCTATGCTTTTCAGATTTTCTTTTTTTCCACCTTTATTTCCTAGAGATTTAAGAGAAAAAAAATTAAATGAAAGTTCAAAATAGTAATTTTCAAGAATGAACAATGGAGGAATTCACTTGACTTGAGGGGAAATGAGTAAAATAAGCTCCTATTTATAAGAGATTTTTGCGTTTTAAGGAAAACCCTTTGAAGGACTAGAATGAGCACAAACTTCCTTCAAAGGTGAAGCTTGGCCCTTTGAAAGGCTAAATGGGCCTTTTGATGAGCCGAAATGGCCCTCTATAGGGCCTGACCTGCCCTTTGCAGTGTAGGCCCACCCTTAAGCTTTGGTGTTGAGTAGGGCCCTCACTACAACTACTACATGGCAATTAAGTAGCATTGACACTAACATGCAACACACGACATAACATGTTAACATGTTGTTTCTAAAAAAAATAGAGAATTCTAACACGGTGGGACATATTGTATATTAAATATATATTTTTATACATACATGATATATTATCATTTTTATGATTATTTCAATCGAATTAATTAGATTCAAATTCACAAATAATTAATTAATAAAAAAAGGCTATAGAATGAATTTACACTAAAAACATTAACAATCGTTTGTTAATAACATTTATTGTTTCAATTTGGCAAATTCATCTATATTTCATTGCAATATTCCATAAAACTTGGAGCAAAAAAATCAAGCAATCCACATTCTAGATTCAAATGTCAGAGAAGAGAAAAAAAGCTTGAAAGGAATTGCGTGTTATGGAAAGTGAGAGTCGAAGAGAAGAAAAGATTAGGATTTTCTTGTTTCCTTCTTTATAATTTTTATAGTATTTTTTTTTACATATTTACATTTTGACTCCTCATTTATTGAAGATTTTTAAAATTGACCCCGTATATGTCAGAATCACGCGTCGAAATTCTAGACTCGTGTGTTGGACGAATTGACCATGTGTCGGAGCATGTCACACACATGTATGAATATTTCCGAAGAGTGTTGATGCTTCCAAGCATGGCAATAGGTAATTGACCAGACTTTTTTGTTCTTGTTGAAATAGACTTCAATTTTAATTGAAACTCAGGAGTTTTAAGCAAAAAGTCTGACATAGGAGCATCTAAACACAAAAGCCACAAAGTGGTTGGTAGGACTAGCTATCGGAAAGGAGGAAAGTGTATTTGAATGATGGGTCTTTGCGACCGAATCAACTACTTAGTTTGCGGACTGGTAACAATGGGCCAAGGAGATATGCTTGAATTGGGCCATCCGGGTCTGGGCGTCTTCCAACAGCTCATGAATCTTCCCCTGTACTTTTTCTTTTTTTTGAAAGACTTCTCCGTGGCAACTTCTCTTGTACTGGACCATTGCCATTTTTTTCTTAAAAATAAAAGTTGGCTTTTGGCCCAATTATGACAATTCGCCTCTCTCTCGTTAACCATCCCATCGACCCAAATATTTCATGCATGGAAAGCTCATGACTTGAACTTTCCAAAAATGCAGTCCGATTTCTTAGAAAGTGTTGGGATCATCAATTCTTATGAAATGAGTCGACTGGACAATTGGGAACTTAGGAGAAAAAGTTACGATATCTCCCTCGAGAAAATCCCATTGAAGTGATCCTCAAGAAGTTGAAAAACTTACAATCAATTGTTTGTGATCGTTGTACCTACTCCATGACAAATGCAATTTTCTAGATAGGCTCGAGATTGGACCAGTATTGTTAAAAGTTGCGACTTTTGGTGATCCAGCAGTCCAACTTTGTCAAGCGGTCACTGTTGGGAAGCTCTCACATGGCATGATCCAATTATATCCTTCATTTGAAATTTTGACGAGGTTGACTTTAGGCCAAAATTTGGTCAGACCCTAGTAAAAAATTAGGTGTGTACAACAATATACCTAAACACGTTACCCTTACTAAATCTAATCCAAAACTGGCTAAAATGCTATCAATCACCTCCCTTCTCCGCCAAAATCATGATCGCTTGAAATTGAAACTTCCTCGTCGGCACCGAAGATGGGCTTTCATCGGTTTTTCACCTCACCCATAAGTGAATGTTGTCATGCTTTTGATTTTAATACATGCGCCTCAAGCGTTAAAGTAGCAATTTATTAGTAAAGGACGAAGGGAATTTTTACTATATATGATTAAATCACATATGTATTCTTTTGTGACGTCCTGAATTTCAACTTATTTCGAGATATATGAAATGGTTATTTTATCAATGTGCTATTAGTTACTTTTATTGCGAACTGACCACTTATGAGTTAACTAACTATTAGAAAATGCAATTAAAGATCGATATACGTACAACCAGTAAATTCAATTAGGAATAGGCCACTTAACTATAAAGATCAAAGAAAGACGATACCATGTTATGGCAAGCTAATTAGCAAATGGAAATAAATTGATTCAACAGAGGTACGAGGTCAGATTGCAGGTGATTCCACACAATTTCGATACTAACTGTAAATGACGTTAAACCGATTTTCTTTTGGCTCTATACTTAGGTGAGCAATCAACCTCTCATGATTACATGACAACCAAGATTCACCTTGATTTGAAAAGGCGTGATTGTAGATTGAAAAATTATCAACCACAGGTTAAATGCGCAAAAATCCCCAAATGCCATCCAATAGTCAGGTCGTACTAAAGCCACGATTCATTGATTTTAATCACGAATTTCAATCCAGTTTGAGGTATTGAACTTTCAAAGATGTCAAGACTAAAATGTTGGACAACATCTCTCTCTTTTTTTTTTTTGGTAACCCGGGAACCCCCCGCACGACCGACAGCCGGAGAGATAAACTCAAGATGATGGTAGCGTAGGACCCACCACCACAATGTCACGCTTAAGAATCCCTTAACAACAGCGCTGGGATTCGAACTCCTTCCCTCCGTGAGGGGAAGGGAGCCCAAAGCCAATGCAGCCGCTATGGGCAGTGGTTTGGACAATGTCTCATTAATTCTCAAATTTATCGATAACCCGAAAATTCTTAGAAAAGGATTCAATGGGTCAACGGGCAAGGGCCCATTAGGCTTCATGCCTAGAGTTAGCGGCCACAAGGTGGGCCCAAGCTAGTCAAGTGGACCCAATGAGGTCCACTAAGCCCACTTTGTCCATCTTAGCCGCAAAACCTTTTTAAACCAAATGTGAGCCCAATTCAAACTCAATAGCAATTTCAAGCCCATAAACCTTGCAATGCCCATTTCTATTCATCCAAGGCCCATTTCTTGAATTTGGTGTAAGGGCAAAATGGAAATTTCATGCAAAAAAAATTGTGAAAAGATCAAAATACCTCTTCCAGAAAGTCTCGACTTGTTGAGAAAGTTTGGAGGAAACTTAAAAGAGAAGTTGCTTTCTCTCTCCTCTCCTTTTTTGGTTTTGGCAGCCCCCTCGCCACGTTTTCCTTTCTCTCTCCCACGGCCATCCCCATACCCACCGAAACTTCTCAATTTCTCACATCATTTCCCCCTTCTCATCCATCCACCACCACCTTGCACCACCATCGCATGCCATCGGACCACTGAGCCATCGCCACTCGTTCTCGCCCACGTGCTGTGCCACCCGTCCATGAGTTGCGCTCCACTTTCCACCGCTCCTTTCTCTTCATCGAAACCACTGCCGAACACCCCACGTCGCTAACACCCATTTTCATCACCGATCGTCTTGCCATTTCAGATGTAACTGCACGTAGGCCACCACACCCGTGTCGCTAGGATCGCAAACCGGTGAGTTAATTTCTTAATACCTTAATTAGGGGATAATCTTGCATTAGGGGTGGATTAGTTAGAATTAACCTTGGTTAGTGGTTGATGAGGGTTAGTTTATGCCTAATTGATGATTAGTTGCACTAGTCTTGCTTTGTGTTAGCTAATCGTAGCTTAATTATGCTTAAGCTAATTTAAGTAGCTAATTGGATAATTCGTATTACTTTATTATAACTAATCTTTTATAGTTAAATAAATTGGTTAATGAAGGATTGCGGTAATTATTTAATTATGGAAATGTTAATTTTTTTAGTAATAAATTCATTAATTATATTAATAATTAATTTCGAATCATTAATTAGTTGTTGATAATTAATTATTTTGGAGAAATAATTAATTATGATTCTTTGTGATAAATGATTAATTAGGGCAATATTTTTTATATTTATATACTTGTTGCATATTAATTAAAGATTGATAGTTATATATATGATAATTTTATGTGGCCTTTAAGTATTAATGGAAGTACTTATTTAAAGTGGCTTATTTTATGTGAAGTAATTATTTACAAATATGGTGAATATCCATAACTATTTTGTGGGAGTTAATTATTTATTAAATAATTAACTAAAGTACTTTATTTGGTATTAATAAGTATTTTTCGAATTAATTAAAGACTATAATTATTTTGTGGTAATCAATTATTTATGGAAATAATTGATTATGGTTAGTTCGCTGAGGCACGTGATTGTTTATCTACATAATTACTTATGTGTAATTTACTAGTACTAATTGATTATTGTGGGAATAATTAATTGTGATTATTCTTTCAATATGGATTGATTATTGTAATAATAATTGCTTGTCGTTCACTTCCTGCGAGGATTGACAGATTATCGTGGTGTTAGTTGGTTGAAATTGATTAGTTGAATGACTTGAACTTGTGTTTGCTAATTGTGGTTGGAAGATGATGAGTTGAGCAAGTTTACTGGACTATCAATTATCGTTGCATTGCATCTATGTATGATATTTGTAATAGCATGTTGTATGAGCATAAACCATGGTTGCATTAGCTAAGTGAAAAGAAATAAATGGTATTGTTGATAGTTGTGTTGCATAATCACATAAAGGAAAGCCCGATGCTGCTGAAAAACTACCATCCTTCGAGTTGTGCCATGGCCTTTGAGGTCACCTAATTTTTATCAAATACTTGGCAAGTGGTCAGTTGCCATGTCGCGGTAAAGGCTGGACCGAAGCTCCTTTATGGAATGCCGTCTGGGCGGGGGTCCTATGACATAATCATGACCAACTGGGTGGGATGATACCTGATTATACTAGTAGCCGCCAACCATAAGATTGTACCATGGCCTAAGGGGGCATGGTAATTAGAACACACATGGATGTTTTATGCATGGGAAAGCTTGATCTATGTTTTGATTATGTGATATGCTTGGGTGGATTGTTTCTGGCATCAGTTATATAGTATCATGCAAGATGCATGTACTAAGGGAATGTGAGAACGCTTATGGTTGTATTTGATGGCTATGATTAATGTTGTGGTTGAGACTCTCCGCATGTTAATAGATAGGGCAAATCGAGGATTGCTTTGTAATTGATTTGCCATTGATAATATGTTGTATGTTTATGCTGTACCTAAAGTGAGCAAATTTTCTAACTGAAGTTCAGGACTTTAACTTACCGTCTCACTTGTTATTATTTAATAATTTTCAGGTCCATAATATGGAGAACCAACACATGTTGCGGTTTGTGGTTGTATTTGAAGGAAGTAGATTAACCCTAGCCCTGTTGGTCTCATTGGCTCGATAGGAAGATGCCCGTTATAAGAGCTTGTACTTGTAAACTTCATAGAGTTAATTAATAAATAAATAAAGTGACACTTTTGAATGTGTTTTTAGTTAGGTTTTCCTGATATCCCTGTTATTTTAATTGACTGGGTGGTTGTGAGTCATTTCCACGTACGTTTAATCGAAAGATAAAAAGAAATGGTTGGTGACACGTCTTGAGACGTTGCAAGTGAAACAGGGGTTATTGCGTGCTCAAAAGTCGGGGCGTGACATCTTTGTTTTCAACAATCAATTTAAATGGAAATTTTTTTTCAGAGAGAAGAAAACCTTGTCTACATTATGTAAAGTTTGGATACACAATTTTTCACGATGCATGAAAGGAGAAAGAAAAATTCACATTATTTTAGCAAGAAATCAGAAAAAAAAAATCTTATCATTTAGTCTCCGTATGTTTCATGAAAAATAAATGATTTAAAAAATATTTTCCAAAAAATGATTGCTTTCAATAATTAGCTGATGAAAAGTATTTTCATTGTCAACAATAATTTACATCTTAAAAATTTCATGGACGATGAAAATATTTTTCGTTCATATATTTTTTTTACAATATAAATGATCATTTTTAGGAAAATATTTTTTAAATCATTCATTTTTCACGAACAAATATAGCCTAACATTTTAGGTATTGATCGTTTCATTCACTGAAACCTTTATAAATTGCATTGTCAACCCTTGTATTTACTTGCTCCAGCAATTGGGGAAATAATTTTGCCTTCAGCTCCAGCACCTTCTCAACCATACGAATCGTTTACTTCAGGAAGTGAAGAGGTAAATGAGTTTATGCAGCCTATACGAGCTTAACATGTACTATCGTGCTAGTGAATTGGTCGTCGCTTGGCTATAGTTTGATGGGGCTCTTCGAGGTAAAATGACCTCAACCAACATTCTTAGGCTAGTTAATAACAAGATATTTTCTAATCTTTTCTAATCTAATGATTGGATTCAACATTTCACATAGTAACATATATATTTGGGTCTCATTGGAAAGATAAATATTTTTTCACATTTAGTATTATTTAGTTTTGTCTCTTCCCTAGTGAGTATAAGTTTCCGTTGACTAGCTAGCCTATATCATTCATGTAAAATCATCGATTTCAAAAATAATTTCACAATTTTGATCACAATTTCATAGATTTGTCGTTGAGACATATGCACAAACGGTCAAAAGTAGACACTCATTAGAGTAAGTCACAAACAATCCAAATTTGATTTGAATATGTTTTATTTCATAATGCCATTGTTAACCATGCTTTTTGTCAGGCGCATACATCCATCGAACAGGGATCGACTCTAAGTCAGGTAGCGTACCTAGGCTTGTAGTCCTTCCGGAGCTGGTCAACGCTCTTGCCTAGCAGGTCAACAAAATAATTATCGCTATAACCAGTCCTCATCTTCTTGTTCAGCTTGGCCACGAACCCCTTCCTGAGGCCATCGCAATAGTCCAGAAAGTGGGTCGTGACGTCATAACCCTGGTCCCATCTATCGCCCTGGCCTGGCCGCACCCAGTGGCCCGGCACGTACCCTGACCGGAGCCTCACAAAATCTGCAAAACCCTCGATGAGCCCGCCTGAGGCCTGACCTTTCCCATTCCACTGCCACACGTGTCATCTCATGGTACAGGACCCTGTGAACTCTCTCTTCACATCCCCTGAGAAGCCCCCGAGGTACGTGGCGCTCACATGGATCTCATCATTGCTTGTGTACGCCACGCCATCCATATTCTCTATAAACATGCTCACTTTCGCGACACTCTTACGATCTTTGGTGACGTTATGATGGAAGACCCTCCATATGAAGTCGGCGGCCTCTGTCAGAGTCTTGAGACTATATGGAATGCCAATATCCCCAGAGAAGCGGACACTGCCGGTACTATTGCCGGCATTGTTCGTCACAGTGTATTGCACCGCATGGCACTGCATGGAAGACAAGAGGATGACTAGCGTAGCGAGGAAGAGCATTTGGGTCAACATTGTTCAGGCTAGACGGTTGGTTTCTAGTATTTCAGGTTTGTGCTGTGCCCAACAATACTGTTGTCCAAGATCGTCTATTTATAGAGGAAACAACAATATGATGCGTGGTCAGATAGTTCAAATTTGTGATGCGAAGTAGACGTGGAAGTTGTCATATCTGGACATTGTTTTAGTACAAGTGGAATGGGGGAATGACTGAGTCCCATCTGCTTTCCCTACCTAGTCATCTAAAGCTGTCCAAGGACATAAATATTGAAATCGTAATGTAAACGTTTTTTATGTTATTAAAGTGTAAAAAAATATATTTGTTTCAGCTTCTGTCTTATTAAAGGTGAGAAAGACAGCGTATAAGTAGACAAACAGACCGAGCTGGCTAGCCCGTTGATTTCCAAGCGTGCTCCTTAATCTATGCTAAACCGAAGTAAAGCTTATTGCCTGTATCTGTTTGTATCATTTGTCAAGATCGAATCCGTCAAAGCACAGGAAAAGAGAGCGCAAAAGAGGGCGGGCCAACGGAACAAAGTCTTCGTTGACTTTGAACGTCAACTTCGCCCTGTGGCCGTCCTTTAAAATCAAAATTTATGTGGGGAGCCGCGTCGCTCTGTGTTAATTATATTAGCTATTGGAATCAGTCTCTTTCGGCCCCCATAACTCGCGGCGCTTCTTTGCTTTTTTATCTTTACTTATTGTACCACCGAGGCTGTCAGTGTGTCTTTCGTGAAATCAGAGTTTCGGTTCACTTTGTGAAAATTTTAAAATTGTATCTACAGTATTTCACGAGATCCCAGCCAAGGTTGTCTTGATCTTCCATTATTAGTTCCGTCAGAGAATGATCCATCCTATTTCCGGCTTTACTTCTATGATATCGACAGTGAGCTGCAAAAATAGGTCGAGGATACTAAAGGATGTCGACATCAGTAGGTTAGCGCTTACTGATGTCGATATTGTCCAAGACTCCATATGCCCGAGTACCATGCCAATTAGAAGATGCTTCATTGCCTGTATGGGAAGTTGAATACGAAGAGATGCGAAGCTGGACCACAGAGCCTACGACACTCCTGCTGCAGAACAAGTTGCTGCATTTTGGGTGGAACGTAATGACCCTAATGCCTTCATTGAATGGGATGAAGTTGTTCCTGCGCATTCAGTGACTCTGGCATTACTGTGGTTGATGATCCAATGCGATATCCTTTTATACTTCCTCGTGATAAGGCTGCCCGGCTTCGATATTAATTTGTCAAATTTTCTCAACTACTATCCCCCGTGCATACAGACGATTTACTAGGTATGACTAAGGAAATACTCCCGGTATATTGTGGAAATGTCATTTACACCTACATCATTGTAATAATAAGGGAGATTTCTACACAGATCTAATTGGGAACCAGTATTTGAACTAGCGAGGATTGGACCTAACAAACCAATCTCAAAACGCAATCTTGTCATTTTGTTCATTGTCATTTGCTGCATTATAACTTGAGTAAGGTTTTTTGTATTGAAATATTCAAACATTAAGCCATAATTTCATCTAATAGTTTAATTTTTTGAATGTGACAAGATAATTGATACCGAGACGTTATGAGGATGATCAACCGAAGGAGAAATGCTTGCTTGCGTAGTAGTGGAGCCACCACACAAGCATGAGTTACATGAAAATTTGCTGCTGTCTTTGAGTGAGACTCACTGACATGGCGGAGTGAAATGGCCACTGTTCGTGGAACATGAAGTTCTTGCAATGCTCCGTGCTTGCAATAACGCCGTTGCCTTTGAATTGCTTCCTCGCCGAAACCGTCAAGGCCTTGTGGTAGGCTTTTGCAAGCTCTACTCCTCCACCATAGTCCTCACACAGCATTTCCAACAACTGTACAACCACATTGATCAACCAGTGGCCTAGCATGTACCTTGATAAGAGCCTCATGAAATCCACGATCCCATCAATGAGCCCACATGAGCTTTCCCGTCCTAGTTCCACTGCCACATATGCGCCATCTCGTGGTATAGAACCCTAGCGAACACCCCCTTCACGTCCCCCATTGTACGTGGCACCCATCTGGATTGCGTCATTGCTCTCGTACGCCATGCCGTCTGTCTTTATCGTCGCTCTTACGATTCCCGACGGTATTATGATGGAACCCCCTCCACATGAAATTGGTGGCAGCTGTCAAAGTCTTGCGGCCACACGGAACGGCATTGTTCATCACGGTGTGTTCCACTGCATGGGATTGCATGGAAGATGAGAGGACTACTAGCATATGAAGAGCATTCGGGTTGACATCTTTTAGATCAGATAAGTGGCTTTCTAGTATATTTGGTTTGCGAAAGGACTTTGTTGCCCAACCTTGGCTATTTATAAAGGAAACCGCGATACAACGCATGAGGATGATAGGTTAAATGTTTATATTAAAGTGATGACGATGTGGTTAGATGCGGATGTCTTTGTATCTGGATATTGTTTAATGCAAGCGATGATAATTGAATAGATTCTCATGGCTTTTTGGGGGACAATTTTTCCTTTTTTTGGCTGCTCAAAATTCTTCATTAGTTTTTTGGGGTACAACGTGATTTTTTCTTGTATCTCTCACAATTTAATTTTAATTGAAATGATTGAATATTGGATGAGTTATTAGATTCATAAAGTAGTATAGATCTAATTTTATTTCATTTCAATTGGTTATAGGTCAAAATGTCACTTTATGATTTCAACATCTTCATTAACTACAAATTTATTTCAATTGTATGTGTTTAATTTTTTTAAACACAAGCCCGGTTCCCCTCTTGTGGAAATGAAATGCAAAATAAAAATGGTACTTTGAACATATATTGTCAAATAGAACTAGTGTTTTCTAGTGGACTCCACGTGGCCATATTTTTTAAGGGCATATCTGTTAAATGATAATAACATTCCTTTTGTTTCACAGAAAATAACAACTCAAAAATATTATTTTTTTCTAAAATGGTCGTTTATATCATTGACATAAGGATTATTTTCACGGATGATTATATTTTTGTAAGTAATACAAACAATCATTTTTTGAATTGTTTTTCAAATAATTCATTTTTTGCAAACTAAATGGAGCATGTGATACGACATTTATTCAATTTTCCTTAGTTTTGAATGTGATCATCGTTGTCCAAGACCTCATCTCATAGCCGATTAGAACACCTTTCTCGAATCATGAAGCGATCCATTGGCTACAAACTTCTTTACATGTCCTCCAGGCTGCATCCAACACCGACATTCGAAGTCAATCCAGACCATATAACCCAGGAATGGAATTGCGTTGCAAACGATGGTAACACCGACTCAGGACATGCCGACGAAACAGCTGCGAGCGTAAATCTATCTGGCAAGGCCCACTCACCAGCATAACCTAAAACAAATCAACAGATTTCTTTGGACGACCCAACCGATTAGATCAGGTCATCATCGCAAGTCCAAGCAACCATATTCCTCTCGGGCATTTCCTCAAACACCTTACGAGCTGAAACTCAATCAGCATAGCCCTTTGTAAACATGTCAATCTGTGACCCAACACACACGTCAGAATCATTAGGGAAAAAGCCCTTCTTCAAGCATATGAACGGAAATGTCGACTGCTTTAAAACCATGTGATTATTGGCATTGCAAAGAGATCACGGAACTCCAATAAACCAAATCCCTTTTGTTATTTATGTCCCTAAAAATCCTCAGCCCTCCGCCCAATCAATGGGTTTTGAGTAGGGACTGATGGGCAAGTTGAGAATCAACGAGTGGGGCTACAGCTGGAACTGAGCGAGTGCGCGATGAACTCGCCAAAGCGAAGGAACGAATGCAGGACTTGAGGAGGAGATGGAAGGGGACGAGGTCTGGACGGGACGGGACCCATCACGGAACGTGAGGTCGAAGTGGGATGTCGCGCCGCAGAGGGGGCCGGCATGGAGGTGGGCGTTTTGGCAGGAAGGAGAAATATTGGACGGTAGAGAGATGAGAGACAGACTCATTACTCCATACAAGAGGAGCCAGGACTATCAAGTCAATAGCACTAGGGAAACTAGAAGTATAACCATGAGGCAATTCTTCTACAAAACACAGGAATCAACACGTCGTAAGAGCATCTAGGTTCACGAATTACGTGGCCAAGTATGCTGCAGATGGAAATATGTTTATCTTGCATATTATTCATACATGGAGAAAAGAAAATCATAGGATGCACGAGTTCGTGATCTCATTATTATCCATAACTTGGTCTTCATTAGAAATTTGTCAGAGCACTTGGTGAAGTTGAGAATGATTCAAGTTCTATTTCAGTGTTGACATCATCAACTAGCTTCTCGGACGGATAGAGAAGCGGCTTTGGGGGAAGTCGCAATTCATCACCATTTCCTTCAAGCATGTTTAGGACCCTTCTCATTGATGGCCGATCATTTGGGATTAATTGGATACACCAAAGGGCAACTATTACCATCTTCCTAATTACCTCTCTTTCCACTTCTGCTACTTCCATTTCAATCTCATTTTCTTTGTTGAGTTGATCGTAAACCCACAAAGGGAAATAAATTTGACTTGAATGATCAGCATTTGCATTTACATTTTTCCTCCTACCAGCCATTTCCATCAGCAACATCCCAAAGCTATATACATCAGCTTTATAAGAGACACCACCAATATCCTTGTAGAATAGCTCTGGAGCCATATAACCCAAGGTTCCTCTTGCAATAGTCAACGACACAATGTTGTGGTTTGCAGGATAAAGCTTTGCAAGCCCAAAGTCAGAAACTTTTGGAATGAAATTTTGATCTAAAAGAATATTATGAGGCTTGATATCAAAATGTAGAATTTGCATATCGCATCCACAATGTAGATATTCTATTCCTCTAGCCACACCCAGAGAGATCTCATATATTCTCTCATAATCAAGAATGTCATTGCCATCTTTAGAGAAAATGTGCTTGTCCAAAGACCCATTTGGCATGAAATCGTACACAAGAGCTTGCTTAGAGTTGTTGAAGCAAAAACCAACAAGTTGAACCACATTAACATGATGGATCCTTCCAATAGTACCCACTTCACTTATGAAGTCTTGGCCATTAGATTTTGGTTTGTTCAAAACCTTGACAGCAACTTCATTGCCACTTCTAAGTATCCCTTTGTACACGGAACCATATCCTCCTTCTCCTAGTTTATGCTTGAAATTTCTTGTGATTTTCTTAATATCTGAGTAAGAGTACCTTATGGGCAAAAAATTGTTATGAGCTTGTAGGAAATCCTCAATGTTTTCATCCATTGCTAAGTGCCTTCTCCTCCACTTATAGATTAAAAATATCAACATACATGGAGCTCCAAGTGTGAATTTTGCTGCAAGGAAGTGGCCTATGGAGAAATTTGGCCATAGATTAGTGTAGTTTTCTTTTTTGTTAAAATGCTACTTGAAACCTTCATATTTGTGAGGAAGAAAGAACTAGTCGTACCTAAGACAAAAGCGAGATTCAAAGTTGCATTTAGCGCAATATTAGTCATGATATTCCACGTGGAATTATCTGTAGATAAAAAAGAAATGAAGAAAATTCATCTGAGATGATTGAGAATGATTAATTAGTATTAACAACTAATCAATAAGGAACTAAATTTATCATTTTAGCAATTCAACATAAAAAATAAAAAAAAGTCAGGCCAAGCTATAACCCAAGCCCAAGATAAATCCAAACAACCACTGCAAGTTGCAAATACCCACTTTTGTTCATTAAAAGTTTCAACGTGGAGAAGTGTTGACTAAAAAACAGTCAATGAGTTTCGCTCTCCTAGACAGTACTCAGATCTAATTTTATTTTATTGATCCTTATTATCATAGCATGATCTTTTCTCTCTAGGAAAGACGATTTCGCTATGCATGAATTGATTTCACAAGTTCATGATTCACTCGAGCATAGTTCTAATTTATAAACATCATCCAATATGTGCGTAGTTTATTGACCCACATAGATAACAGCCATGCAAGGGGCACGAGTTACAATTAAATCCAACATTTTCCCCCAAACAAATGTAAAGGAAAGGTGTCGAATCCATAAAAGCTCCATGGTTTGCAAAAGAGCAACGCTGCTGATTTTTTTACTTAAAGTGACTTGATGAATTTCTCTATTGGATAGTTAAAGAAACTAATGACTTCATGTTTTGGATCCAACAAATTGCAATATCCAATTGAAACTTGCCACATCAATCGTTAAGTAAATTTTGTGAGATCTCATGGTGGAACTAGCATTTAAGAAAAAGAGGAGGAAGAAGAAAGAAAGAAAAGTTTCAAGGAAAGTCACTTACAAGCATAATAGTCATTGCACCCCTTCCTTCGGTATCTGGAACCTAAGAAACAAAATCGAAATCTTCTGTCTACCGAATAGAGTCCCTGATATTGGAGAGCGAATCCCTCTGCCATCATGTTGTGGAGGTC
Organism: Corymbia maculata; assembly: GCA_014182735.1. Classification (NCBI taxonomy): domain Eukaryota; kingdom Viridiplantae; phylum Streptophyta; class Magnoliopsida; order Myrtales; family Myrtaceae; genus Corymbia; species Corymbia maculata. The sequence continues at coordinate 5,183,371 of CM024685.1, forward strand.
CATGTATGATGAGTTCCCACTATTATACCGATCGCCTTTCCATGCTTGACGATAACCCGTTGTAAATGACGTCATGGTTATGGTGCAAGAGTCCTCGATGTCCTGTACACTTAGCTCATTAAAAAATAGACTATCCCCAAGTAGAGCATACGAGTACCTTTTCATTTGGGAAACATCAAGAGGCATGTCGGCGGTGTGTGCACCCTCAATGCATGGTTTGCTATCGATATATTGAATAGAAGCAACGGGCTGTGAGCACTTCACGAAATTCACCGTTATTGCGGTGGCTCTATCTTGATTGTAAGAGATTACGAAATCAGGAAAGTATGGACTGATGGAGTTCCTGAAGTTGGAGTACGCCAATGAGTAACGTGGGAGAGATGAGCAGTTTCCCTTTTGAAGTCCATCATCAACCACTGTCATATAACCAGAGAAGCTTTCTTCGTTGAGATACACATTGTAACTGATCGACTTTACATAATATCGACCAGCAAACAAATATAGGACAGTACGGTCATTTTCACAGGCTAGCTCATATTCCAGGTGGCCGCAACTTTTTGGGTCGCTTTTCAATCGAAACGGGTAGCTTATATTCTGAATCTCGCCGCAAGATGAAGGGGCACACAAAGGACTCCTCTTTGCATCACAACAGGTCCCTAGTAGTAGAATATGCATCGTGAGAATCAAAAGACGATGCGTAAACATGGAGATGAAAGAATGAATCATCTCTCCATTGTTTGATCTGATGCAATGAAAGTTTAGCTGATTAGTATTGCGATGCAGGCTCAATAAAAGGATGCATATTATGATTGAAAAAGAAGACTTTGAGTCGTCGGTCATAGAAACGTTCAAGTCAACCAATAAAACAAAGTCGAGCAAAGAAAAAGTAAAAGATATGGACCAGCTAAAGTTTTATTATATTGTTGTACATGCAGCTAAGCGAACATAACACGGTAGAAGATTGATTCGTAGATAGTTTTCACATTAATTAGAAAGGAAACTTCCCTGCGGTTTTCAAGTTCAACATTTTTGGGCAATGAGTAAAAATGAATCGAACCAAAATTCTTTTAAGGCAGGCATCTGGTGCTGTATTTTAATTCAAATTCAATATTTTGTAAGTGTCGCCTTTTAATTTGTGAGGACGGAAAGGAAAAGAAATTGCTTACTAAGTTTCGAATAATGATTTTATTTAAGCCATTACTTCTTTGCTTTAATAGATCGATCCAACCTGGCTAGAAAGTCAAACATTTCATTGTCGCCAAAATTTAGTCTCGATCCTATATCTTCTCTAATCTTATCTTTAGGTTTGTGCTGTGCCCAACAACATTGTTGTCCGACATCGTCTATTTATAGAGGAAATAGCAATATGATGCGTGGTCAAGTAGGTCAAATTTGTGATGCGAAGTAGACACGGAAGTTGTCATATCTGAATATTGTTTTAGTGCAAGTGGAATGGCTGTATGACTAAGTCACATCTGCTTTCCCTACCTAATCATCTAAAGCTGTCCAAGGACATAAATATTGAAATCATAACATAAATATTTTTTATGCTATTAAAGTTTGTTGCGACCTATTTTTTTCTTGTCCCCAAGAGAAAAGAAATATCTAAATAGATTTAGGGGTATTGTCCAAAGGGTGAGTCCATGACCCTTAATTAGACGTGGGCTCTCCCATGCCCATATCCCGCGCAACATTAGATTTTCATGAAAATCTTCTAATGAGAAGTCGCCACTAGTCTATTAGGGTTGGCTAGAAACCAAGCGAGGCTCCACTTTCTACGCAACTAGAGAATATAGAGTCGGGGACTTGATTACACTAATTAACCAGTTAGTGTCATTTCGGTACTTAATCTCATTCATTTCAAAAAGGCTTTTGTCAGGTAGTTTGAATTGATTTTAGATTTAACCACTAACATGTGAGGTGATCATACGGATGTGCAATCATCAAAATAACAATCAACAATTAAAGAAAACATTAAATAAATTGTAAGATAAAATAAACACCTAGCATTAAGAGATAAATAAATAGAAATCTTAATTAAACTAAGGGAAAACCATAATCATCGCATTATAAGTGTGCAATCAAGGACAATTGTATTCGAGGATAATTAAAACTCTAAAGTGAAGCCGTGATGGCTTGTTTAATTTTAAGCACAATATTAGGTTGATGATTTTCTCACACCCTTTTAAAAGAAAATTGTCCAATAATTATTTTAGAGCTTTTTAGGGAACTCTAAAACAAACTTGGAATTTTTGGGATTTTTGAAAATTTTTGGAATTTCTAATATTTTAATATTTTTGAATTTTTTTTTTTAAAAAAATTCTAAAATTTTATAAATTTTCAGGTTTATGAATTTTCCATGAAATTTTCTGAATTTTCTGAAATTTCCAATTCTTGATTTTTTTAAATATTTTAAATAGTTTTTATTATTTTTCTGAATTTTTGAATTTTTGATTTTTTATAAAAATAAAATAATTCGGACCGGGTCAGGAAACCTGGCCCTACTAAATTGGCCCGGACCCTGTCGGTCCGGGTCGGACTAAAAGGCTGGGCCGGCCTTAAGCCCACCAAGAAATAAACAAAGGCCCCGAAAATTCCTATAAAAAAAACCATCTTCTATTTTTAATCCGATCCCAGCTGAGGGCCCATTTTTCAATTTCTACTTTTAGCCAAGTCTCCCCAGCCCGCGAAACAAAAACAAGCCCGAAGCGAAGCCCATTCTTCATTTTTTTATGTTTTTTAGCCTTTTCTGTTTTTACTTTTTATTTTTATTTTTATTTTTTCCTATTTTTTTATTCTTTTCTCTTTCTGGTCTTCTCTTCACGTGCTTCTGCATCTCCCCCATGCACGCCCGCCGCCTTCAACTTCGCCGGAGCCCCTGCAACTCTTTTTTAAAAAGATCGGAGCCGACGCCGCTGCAACGGCAAGTCTTTGCCGGCGTTCGGGAGGTCGCCAGGCCATCGCCCGGCGTCGCTCATTCGGTCCGACCGACGCCAGCCACCGCCGTCACCCCCTCACGGCTGAACCGACCGAACAGCCACCCGAGCTCAAAACTCAAGCCCCGACACCGCTGCTGGCCGAAAATGACTCCACAAAGACGCTTCCCCCGCGTCGACTTGATCAAAGAAGGAGGCAACGACGGCCATAGACGCAGCAGCCACATCGAGGACGGATATTCCCAACCAGATTTTTCAGATCTAGTTTAAGCATTATATCGAACACCTAATGTGCGCTATGGAAAAGAGCAATATCAATTCAACCGGACTTGAACTCGAGACCAGACTCTCGACAAAGCAAACCGGAATACAGCAAAGCTCGATGGAGGAACCGGCAGGGCCGAAGCTCGCGCGAACTGATCGGCCGCGAGCTCCGGCCCGACGCCTTGCAAAAACAAGGTATTCGGGTAGAAAGAAAAGAAACCAACCTGGTTAGTTCAGAGGCTGCGACGGACGGCGGCTGTTAGGCGGTCCTCCGGCAACAACAGAAGACCCTATCGAGCCTCACTCTCACTCTCACTCTCAGATCTGTTCTCTCCTCCTGCTCAGTCTTCTCTCGTTCTTTTTTTTTTTTTCTCTCGGCTCCTGTCCGAGTTCTCTCTCTTTCCCTCGAGCACTCTCGGCTGAGCAAGAAACAAGGCTTCCCTCTCGGGTCCCCTCCTCCGGTTTTCCTTCGTCTTTTTTATCTTTCCTTTTCTTCTTCTCGGGTCCCCTCCGTTTCGTTTCTGCTCTCCCTCCAGCTCTCTCGGCTGAGCCCCTGAGACCAAAAACCTCCTCCCTTGTTCTCTCTTTTTCGCTGTCCCTCCTCGGGTTCTCCTTTCTTTCCTCTTTTTTCTATTCTGTCCTGCCTTGTCTTCTCTGTCAGACTTGCTTCTCTTTTCCTGCTCTGACCCCCGCCGCTTGCTTCATCATCTTTTTCTGCTCTGACTTGCTGCTTCTCGCGTGGAGGAAGAAAGGCAGAAGAAGAATGCTGACCGAGCCGAGCTGAGGAAGAAAAAGGAAAGAAGAAGAATGGACCAAGTCCGTGCGGGAGGAAAAGAAGAAAAGGGAAAAGAAGAAAAGAAAGGGGCCGGGCAGGCCCAGCCCTCGCCTGGACCCATAATATTTTTTCTTTTTTTTTTATAGAAAAATTCGAATTTTTTAAATTAATTTTTTTAAAAGGGGACTAATCCCTAATTTCTATATTACTAAGTCTTAAATGAAACGATAAAATTTAGGTGTCAATAAAGTTTAAGGAAAATATATTTATTTCAGCTTTTATCTTATTAAAGGTGAAAAAGAAAGTGTAAAAGTAGACAAGCAGACCGAGCCAAGGGGTTACATAGCCCGTTGATTTCCAAGCGTGCTCCTTAATCTCTGCTAAACCGAAGTAAAGCTTGTATCATTTGTCAAGATCGAATCGGTCAAAGCACAGGAAAAGAGAGCGCAAAAGAGGGCGGGCCAACGGGACAAAGTCTTCGTTGACTTTGAACGTGGACTTCGCCCTTTGGCCGTCCTTTAAAATCTAAATTTCTGTGGAGAGCCGGCCCTCTGTGTTAATTATATTAGCTATTAGAATTGGTCTCTTTCGGCCACCATAACTCGCGGCGCTTCTTTGCTTTTTTATCTGTACCTTTTGTACCATCGAGGTTGTCTACCTTTCTTTCGTGAAATTAGAGTTACGATTCATTACGTGAAAATTTTAAAATTGTATTTACATTATTTCACGAGATCACGGCTAAGGTTGCCTTGATCTTCCATTATTGGTTCCATCAAAGAATGATTCATCCTATTTCTGGACACAATCTAAGTGTCCCTTTGTAAATTTTATTTACACAATCTAAGTGTCCCTTTGTGCATTAAACCATATCCTCCTTCTCCTAATTTGTGTATGAAATTTCTTGTGATTTTCTTAATATCTGAGTAAGAGTACCTTACATACAAAAAGTTGTTATGAGCTTGTAGGAATTCTTCAATGTTTTTGTCCATTGCCAAGTGCCATCTCCTCCATTTTGCTTCTTTAGTTCTAAATGCCGAATGAAGCGGTGCAGTCACTATAACTCTCGTAAGCGACTTTACCTGAAACTTTCTTCCTTTCTTTCTTCCTTCTTTTTCCTCCTTTTCTTAAATGCTAGCTCTACTATGAGATCTTACCAAATTATTTGAGGAGTGATGCGGCAAGTTTCAATTGGATATTTTAATGGGTGGAATCCAAAACATTTCTTTAAATATCCGATAAAGAAATTTGTCACATCACTTTAAGTGAAAAAGAAAAAAATAGCAGCGTTGCCCTTTTATATAGGATAGCACGGTTATTTTCACAAACCAACTCGTACTCAAGGTAGCCACAATCTTTTGGGTCACCTTTCAACCGAAAATGATAGCTTATATTACAGATCTCACAGCAAGATGAAGTGGGGCACAAGTAATTTTTGCTTAGCACAACAACTCATTTCTAATAGTAGAACATGCAATACGAGGAGGAGAACACGGTACATGAACATGGAGTTGGGAGAGTAAATCATCTCTCCACTGTTTGACCTAATGCGTGCAAGTTTTAGCTAATTAGCAATGCGACGCAGGCTTTATAAACGGATGCAAATTATAATTGATAAGACTTGGAGTCGTCGATCATCGAAAAGTCAAAGTCAACCAATAAAACAAAGTCAAGCAAAGAAAAAGTAAAAGATGTGGCCGGCTAAAGTTTTATTATACTAGTGGCAATTACTTAGAAATTGTTGTACATGCTGTCAAGCAAACATAACACGTCGTAGATACCTCTCACAATAATTAGAAAGGAAACTTATCTGTAGTTTCTAGGTTTAGCATTTTTTGGCAAGTTGATTCTCTCTCCAAATCAATTTTAGTATCGTAAAAATTAATCGATTTCAATATTTTGTATCCTAAATTGAATCAAAATCCTTTTAAGAGAGGTCTCTGGTGTTGTTTTTTAATTCAAGGTCAATATTTTATAGGTGTTCCCTTTTAAATTGTGAAGAAGAGAAGGGAAAAACAAATTGTTCATCGAGTTTGGAATAACAGTTTTATTTAGGCCATTACATCTTTGCTTTAATAGATCTAGCAAACCTGGCTAGAAAGTCAAACATATCATCATCCCCAAAATTTAGTCTCAGTCCTAAATCTAACTTTTCTGTTCGTTCTTCGTATCTTGCTAGAGAACCATTAATATACTTCGAAGTTGACAAGTTATTCAACTCGTATGCCATATATTCAAAAATCTTGCCTAATCTTGTCTTTTACTTATCGTTTTTTTTCTGTTGATATGCTTCTCCACGACTCAGTATACCAATAATGCATACCGGTCCTAATATGCATGCCATTAATAATAAATTGAAACATACTCCACATTGATAAATATATTACCTATCGTGATCGACGCTATTGGGCTAATTCCACTCAGCCCTCTATGATTTCTTCATTATTTTAGTCAACCCCTAACAATTTATGTTGTTTTAGTTAACATCCTATACTTTGATTTTTAGTCTCAGTCTGATTAAAAAACATTCTAGCACGGTCTCCCAACCATAGAAATTGAAGGGTGCACGACATTAGGTGTTCAATCTCTATTCATCAGTAAAGGCAAAATAGTCAGCCTGCTTTGTCCTTCATCTTTAAAATAAGAGAACCGATTTTATCAAAACAAAATTTTCTTCTTTCGAAATACATGTAAAAGTAGTCACATGCAAGGGCCTCGGTTCATGAACCAACAACCCTTGGGGAACCCTTTCCCCTCTAAGTCCATTCGACCTAATCTATTTGGTATGAGATCCTAGGGTTGGGTTATTCATTGGGTTTCTCTGTATGCATATACATGAACATGGAGTTGGGAGAATAAATCATCTCTCCACTGTTTGACCTAATGCTCGTGTTTCAAGTTTTAGCTAATTAGCAATGCGACATGAACATGGCTTTATAAACGGATGCAAATTATAATTGATAAGACTTGGAGTCGTCGATCATCGAAAAGTCAAAGTCAACCAATAAAACAAAGTCAAGCAAAGAAAAAGTAAAAGATGTGGCCGGCTAAAGTTTTATTATACTAGTGGCAAGTACTTATAAATTGTTGTACATGCTGTCAAGCAGACATAACACGTCGTAGATACCTCTCACAATAATTAGAAAGGAAACTTCTCTGCAGTTTCTAGGTTTAGCGTTTTTTGGCAAGTTGATTCTCCCTCAAAATCAATTTTAGTATCGTAAAAATGAATCGATTTGAATATTTTGTATCCTAAATTGAATCAAAATCCTTTTAAGAGAGGTCTCTGGTGTTGTTTTTTAATTCAAGGTCAATATTTTATAGGTGTTCCCTTTTAAATTGTGAAGAAGAAAAGGGAAAAACAAATTGTTCATCGAGTTTGGAATGACAGTTTTATTTAGGCCACTCCTTTTTTGCTTTAATAGATCTAGCAAACCTGGCTAGAAAGTGAACCATATCATCATCCCCAAAATTTAGTTTCAGTCCTAAATCTAACTTTTCTGTTTGTTCTTCGTATCTTTCTAGAGAACCATTAATATACTTCGAAGTTGACAAGTTATTCAACTCGTATGCCATATATTCAAAAATCTTGCCTAATCTTGTCTTTTACTTATCGTTTTTTCTGTTGATATGCATCTCCACGACTTAGTACACCATTATTGCATACCGGTCCTAATATGCATGCCATTAATAATAAATTGAAACATACTCCACATTGATAAATATATTACCTATCGTGATCGACGCTATTGGGCTAATTCCACTCAGCCCTCTATGATTTCTTCATTATTTTAGTCAACCCCTAACAATTTATGTTGTTTTAGTTAACATCCTATACTTTGATTTTTAGTCTCAGTCTGATTAAAAAACATTCTAGCACGGTCTCCCAACCATAGAAATTGAAGGGTGTACGACATTAGGTGTTCAATCTCTATTCATCAGTAAAGGAAAAATAGTCAGCCTGCTTTGTCCTTCATCTTTAAAATAAGAGAACCGATTTTATCAAAACAAAATTTTCTTCTTTCGAAATACATGTAAAGGTAGTCACATGCATGGGCCTCGGTTCATGAACCAACAAGCCTTGGGGAACTTTTCCCCTCCAAGTCCATTCGACCTAATGTATTTGGTATGCGATCCAAGGGTTGGGTTATTCATTGGGTTTCTCTGTATGCATATAATATTTTTTGTAAAATATCGATTTATTTTCTACCAAAAATAAATTTGCTAAAATGATAAAGCAACAAATGTAGTATGTGAACTTATGTGTTAATTCTAACATTATAGCGACTAATCTTAAATAACAAGGGATCTAGACCACATTGACTAATTGCCGGATATTTCCTACGCTCCTCAAGTTTTCCTTTGTCCACCTTCGTTTCCTTGAGAATTAAGAGAAAACAAGTTAATGAAAGGTGGAAATGGTAATTTTCAAGAATGAGCAATAGAGGAATTCACTTACCTTGAAGAGAAATGAGCAAAATAAGCTCTTATTTATAAGAGATTTTTGCATTTTAAGGTAAAGCTTGGCCCGTTGAATGACTAAATGGGCTTGGCCTACCCTTTGCAACGTAGGCCCATCCTTAAGCTTTGGTGCAGGCTAGAGCCCTCACTACAACTATTATCGATCTCTTTGATAATGTTTCTATTTCCCAAAATTTCTATTCTTTTATTTTTTGGAACAAAAAAAAGAATAGGAATCTGATTGGTAATATCAGTTAACTTTTCTATTCCGAGGAATAGAAAATTCACTAGGGAATAGATTTGAAATAGAAACAAAAAGTTAAAAAAAAAGTTACTTTTTGTTTCCGAAAATAATGTTTGGAATAAGTCATTTTCTTTCTTTCTTTTTTTCTTTTCTTCTCTTCAACTTCTAACTACTCACTGCCACATGCCTACCCGCCTACCAATCACCACCAATCCCTACCACCCTTTGCCAATCGCCACTACTCGGTGACCATCTAGTGGAGGAAGAAGAAGAGAGGAAAAAAGAGAGAAAATTTTCAAAAAATTATTAAAAAATTAAAAGAAATTCTATGTTACCAAAAAAAATTTATAGTCGACCAAACGTATTTTTGTTCTTTTTCTATTTCGGAATAGAAATTTTGTGCAATTACTAAACACATTCTTTTACTCAAAAACTATCCAATGGAATAGAAATAGAAAATAAATTATTTTTCAAAAGAAATTATTCCAAAAATAGAAATGTTACCAAATAAAACTTATATGGCAATAACGAGTTGGCTGGACTTGACCGCTGCCATTTTTAAAAAAAAAAAATTTGACTTTTGGCCCAATTATGATTATTCCTCTATCTCTATCTCTCACATTAACCATCCAATTAACTCGAATATTTTGTGCATGAAAAGCTCACTACTTAAACTTTCCAAAAATGCAATCCAATTTCTCAGAACGTGTTGAGGTCGCCAATTCCTATGAAATGAGTTGGATGGACGGTTGGGAGAAAAGGTTATGATATCTCCCTCGAGAGAATTCTCATCGAAGTGAATCCTCAAGGAGTTGAAAAACTTAATACCATTTGTTTGATCGTAGTACCTACTCTATAATATGCGTAATTTTCTAGATAGGTTCGAGATCATATGGGTATTGTGAAATGTTGCAATTTTTAGTGATCCAACAGTCCAACTTGGTCAAGCTAGTCGCGGTCAGAAAGCTCTCACAAAGCATGATCCAATTGTATCCTTCATTCGAAATTTTGACAAGGTTGACTTTAGGCCAAAATGTCGTCAAACCCTCGTAAAAAGATAGGCGTATACAACATCTACCTAAACATGTTACCCTTACTAAATCTAGTCCAAAACTGGCTAAAATGCTATCACCTCCCTTCTCCGCCAAAATCACGATCGTTTGAAATTGAAACTTCCTCATTGGCATGTAAAGATGGGCTTTCACTGGTTTTTCACTTCGCTGATCGACGCTTGCATCTGCATTGTCTACCATAAAAGTCTTTATTACGTGTTACCGGTCAATTGTTCCTTCCTTAAATTCTTCTTTTCAAATTTGCGAATGCCCTATTAAAATGTTTGTAATGTTGTCATGTTTTTTATGCTATTATTTGCGCCTTGAGCGTTGCAATTGTGATTTATTAGTAATGGATGAACGGAATTTTTGCTATATCTGACTAAATCACATATCTCTTTTGTTTTCCATGGTCAATTTAAAGAGAATATTTTTAGAGAGAAAAAACTTCGTCGACAGTATGTAGAGTTTGGATACACAAGATTCATGCTGTAAGAAAAGGAAAAAGAAAAATACCCATTATTTTAGCAAGAAAATGGAAAAAAAAAAATCTTGTCATTTACTCTTAGTTTGTTTCGCAAAAAGTAAATGATTTTGAAAATATCTTCCTAAAAATGATCGTTTGAAATAATTAATCAATGAAAAATGTTTTCATTGTCAACAATAATTTATATCTAAATATTTTTATGAACAATGAAAATAATTTTCATTTATTCTTTTTGGTAGGCTATATAAGTGATCATTTTAAGAAAATATTTTTAAATTATTCATTTTTCATAAAATGAACAAAACCTTAAAGCTTGCTTCAACTTTTCACCACAATCCGATGAAGCTGTTGGTCTATTTATGTATGTTCCATATAAACATCATTTGATTTACTAAAACCTTTATAAGTTGCATTGTCAACCCTTGTATTTACTTGCTCTAGCGATTGAGGAAATAATTTTTCCTTCAGTTCCAACACCTTCAAAACTATACAATTTTCGTATGGAAGGCCAAGCTTGTTATGATCTTGATTTGTTGGTTCAGTTTGAGAATAGTCCACGCTATTTCTAGAATTACTTGTATGATATCAACTATTGAAGTATTGTCTAGCATTGCTTGACATCAGATCCTATATGTTCTTTTTTTTTTTTTTAATTTCATTTAGTCTCCTTTGACTTATCAATTTAAGTTTTTGGGTTGGATTTTCTAATAGGTATTAGAGTTTGTGGTCAAAATTCCCTACACCACTTGTAATATGGTTTGCACGTAAGAAAGAGGTTGAAGTATTGTTCTACATCATTTGATAACAACTTCTTTATTTGAGAGAGGACCTACCAGCTAGCCCTATATGTTTCGTGTAAAATCAGCAATTTGAAAAATATTTTTGCAATTTTGATTGCAATTTGAGAGATTTGTCATTCAGGCATATGCTTGAATCGCCAAAAGTGGATGCTGATAATAGTAAGTCGCAAGCAATCCGAACTTTATTTGCTTGTGTTTTATTTCATAATGCCATTGTTAACCATGCGTTATATCAAGCACATACATCTCTTGAACAGGGATCGACTCTAGTCAGGTAGCATACCTGCCCTTGAAGTCCTTCCAGAGCTGGTCAACGCTCTTGCCTAGCAGCTCAACAAAATAGTTATCACTGTAACCAGTCCTCATCTTCTTGTTCAGCTTGGCCACGAACCCCTTCCTTTCGCCACTGCAATAGGTAAGAAATCGGGCCGTGACGGCATAACCCTGGTCCCACCTATAGCCCTGGCCCGGCCGTGCCCAGTTGCTTGGCACATACCCTGATCGGAGCGTCACAAAATCTGCAATACCCTCGATGAGCCCTCTTGGGGCTTGCCCGTTCCCTTTCCATTGCCACATGTGTCATCTCACAATATTACAACGTTTCCTCTCACAAGACCCCTACTCACGAGGACATTACACACACACTACACAAGGACAATACCCCCAATGAACTCTATTTTATAGCTTCACGTTGCCCCCAGAGAATCTCCTGGGGGACAACTCTAGAGGAAAGTGGCACAAGGAGCACTCATGTGGATCTCATCGTTAATTGTGTACGCCACGTCTTCAGCATGCATGTTCTCTATGAACAAGCTCACTTTTGTGAAGCTCTTACGAGCCCCAGGGGTGTTCTTCTGGAAGACCCTCCATATAAAATCAGTGGCCTCTTTCATAGTCTGCTGGCTATACGAAATGCCGATCTTTGTAGAGAAGCGGAAACCGCCGATAGTATTGCTGGCCTTGTTCATCACGGTGTATTGCATCACATCGGATTGCATGAAAGATGAGAGGATGACTAGCGTAGTGAGGAAGAGCCTTTGAGTCGACATAATTAGGGTTACGATTATTTTCTAGTACTTTTGGTTTGTGCTGTACCCAATTGTTGTCCGACATTGTCTATTTATAGAGGTAACTGAAATAAGATGCAAATTTGTGATGCAAAGGCGATGATAATTTTGCCAGACATGGCTGGATATTGTTTAGTCCAGCAAGTGGATTTGTTGTATCTAGAGATGAGTATGGTTCCAGAATAAAACCAAAACCTGAGAATCGGACTAGTGAAAACTTGTCTAATTCAAAGTTCTAAGGTATATAAAGTAGATTACAGATTCCAAAATTAGGGAACCTGTTCGATGGGTAGGCCACCAACCTAGAACCTGGAATTTTGACCCTGTAACTTAGAAGCATAAACAAGTTTTTATGCTTTTCTTGGTCTATGTCTTCGCATGATCCTATTGTATTCTATGGGGTTTGATGATGAGTGTATAATTTAGAACCATTAATTTGGATTTTGTCCTATGTGTCGAACTTTAAATCTGAATTTATTTTGCTTTTATTTTTACCTTTTTCTTACTACGGAGTCATTGGCTGGCATGCCATAAAGAAATGGGGAAATTCTAAATAAGAACTTCAAGTGTCTTTAATTTTTCAAATAAGAATTTAAAATAAACTTTAATTTGAATAAGGGTATGAAATGTCCATACAAGTCTCAAAGAAGGGCCTAAAGTGGTTAAGAGCCTAACTTAGCCGATTTGCCGGTTGGTAAAAATTCCAACTAGTCAGGAATATTTTTGTCCAAACACAATTTCAATTTCAATTTAAACTAAATTAGATTAATTTTTTCTTTAAAAAAAAGTCGCCCCATCACCAATGGGGTGACAGCAATGGCCAATGGGGTCGTTGATGCCTGGGTGAGAGTTGATGACCCTCATCAACTAGAGGCAAGGGCCTCCTAGCCCTCGCCAAAGACGAGAGAGGGCAACAACCCTCTCTTCAGTCTGGGCAAGGGTCACCCACCCTTGTGCAAGCCTTATGGTCTTCACCTAGTACCCCCAAACCTAGGCAACAAGGTCCGGGGGCGCTGAACAAGGGATGCCAAGCCCACACAAGGGTCAACGAACCTTTCTTAGACCGAGGTGAGGGTAGGCACAAGGGCGGGTGGTCCTTACACAGATCTAGGAGATTGCTACCCTCTTATGTCTTTAACGAGGGCCTACTAGCCCTCAACTCTAGTTGGCGAGGATCATCGGCCATTGCCACCACCCCACATGTGATAGGGCGGTGGCCATAGGCGGAAGCGAACCCTCACTCTTGTGTTTTCTTTTTTATTCATTTTTTAAAAATATTGTTATCGAAAAAAAAAATAGAAAAAAGGAAAATTTTTAAAAAAATTTTAAAGATGAAATTTCCCTTCATCAATAGTGAGTTTAGGCCCTTATTTGAAATAAAATCAACTTCAAGTCTTTATTTAAGAAAATGAGAACACTTTGAGCCCTTATTTTAAACAATGTTCACTTTAGACTCTTATTTGAAATAATGAAAGAATTTCAAGCTCTTATTTGGAATTTTCCCCAAAGAAATTGTTGTGTTTCCCGATATCATGGATTTAGTGCACTTCGTGAAAATTTGAAAATGTCTCTATACTATTTTGTGCGCAAAACCGAGCTTATCACGGTCTTCCATTGGTACCGTTTTAGGATGATCCATGCTATTTCCAGCTTTACTTCTGTGATTACGACAATGAATTGGGAAATAGGTTGAAGTAACTAAAGGATGTTAGCATCAGTAGGTTAGCGCTTACTGATGTCGACATTGTCCAAGACTCCACATGCCAGAGTACCCTGCCAATTAAAAGATGTTTCATTGCCTCTTATGTGAAGTTGAATCCGAAGAGATGCGAAGCTGGACCACAGAGTCTACGAAACTCCTGCTGCATGACAAGTTGCTGCATTCTGGATGGAATTTAATGACCGTAATGTGTTCATTGAACGGGATGAAGTTGTTCCTGTACATTCAACGAGTTTGGCATTACTCTGGTTGATGAGGTTAGTCGGTATCAAGGAGTGAGAAGCGCATGGAGGCCGGCTGCAATATCGGTTTGTCAAATTTTCTCGACCATCTTCCATTATCTGTTCATACAGACGATTTAGTAAGTATGACTATGGAAATGCTACCAGTAATATATGGTAAAAGTGTCATTTTCACCTGCATCTTTGTATTAATAAGTGAGGTTTCTACTCAGATCTAATTGGAGTTCTTGAAGAAGTTGAACAAGAATTCGAATTCACGAGGATTGAACTTGGCAAACCAAATTTCGAAGCGCAATGTCGTCATTCTGTGAAATGAGGCGTATGGTTGATGCCCCAATTCCTTTGCATTCATTGTTATTATCCACATTGTACCTTGAGCAAGGTTATTTCAACATAACGAGATAGCTGATATCAAGTAGTTATTCTCACACTTTGTGGGGCGATCAAACGAAGGAGAAATGCTTGCCTGCTTATGGTAATGAAGGTAGCAAATGAAAAACATGAATTAATTCCAATACGAAGAAAATTACATTCACAGTTAAACCATATTAAATTTTGGTTAATTTTGTAAAAAATTTGTGAAATTTGAAAATTGATATTTTAGTCCTGAAATCTTTTGTACTTGTACGAATTCTGTCTATGAAATTTGTTTGCATCAAATAAGTAACGCTATTCTTGAACATGATCGAACCATGTCACTCTTGTCATGGGATTCAAAATTCATTCGACAATCTGAAAAGTATAAATAAATCACACTCCCATCACATGTCTAGAACTAATTTACCACTGCCCATTTGTAATATAGCTGACATAGACGGTCACAAAAGTTTTAAAAAAATAAAAATAGCTTCTAATTCTCTCAACAGAAAGAAAGAAGTTCTTGCACGTGACAAAAATAAACCATGGTATGTTTGTATAACACAAACAACCATCTTTGGAATTTGGCTTTGTGATCGTTTTTCAGTAACTTAGGCCTATGAAGTTCTACCATTCAGAATTATCGGTCAAATAACTTACTGTAGTAGAAAAATGTAGATTAATGTACATGGGATATTAGTACACCGATGGATAATTATAAGATATTAAAAACCGACGACAAGTATACCAGTTTACCAAGATAAATTAGCAGTGAATGATAGGGGAAAAGTGTTAAAATTGTCTTAAGCCTATTGCATTAGTGCTAATTTAGTCTTAAAACTTTTAATTATGTAAATTTAATCATAAACATTTTAACCTAAAACCAATTCAGTCATTGCAACTAATTTTGACTGAATATTACTTATGTGGATGCCAGCCGACTAATGTAGCATAGTCGGCACTTGACACATAGGTAAATTTCGAAATTGCTCTAGCACCCCATGTTAGAGATATTTCCTTGCATGCATATGATATAAGTGAGCTCATATATCTTAACCCTTAAATAGTATGGCCCCATATAATATCCACGTGGTTTCACGAATAAGATGCATCTACGCTGGCTTTTGATTTCTCCTTTAATCTTAGTGGAGTGAGAAATGTCGAAAATGTTGTAATCAGTTCAATAAGCAGCCCAAACTCACACCCGACACGACGTTAGAAGTTGTGAATAAGGCTGCTCGAAATGAATACGATGCACCTATTCTGTTTAGTGGGAAATAAAGCAAGCATTTAAATTGGATTAAAATTTAGGGACTATATTTCCATCGATCTTGATCAAAGGGTGCTCTCTCTTACTGATTCTTTTTTTTTTTTTTTGGTGTAACTCTTACTAATCTCTTATTATAAGTTACATATAAATATGTTACCGTCCAGCATGTGACATTAATATAAAAAAGCACATGTCAACCCTAATCTTAGAATTGTGAGTAGCTTTCAAACTCAGGGATTATAAGGGCGTCATTGAAATGTTGAAAAAGCTCAACTTCTGTCCCATTTTCTTGAGAATATGTCGTAGAAGACACGGAAGCCACGATGAGCCACCCGTAGTTTGATGAATTGGAACTGTCGTTTACTCGTCCTCTGACAAGGAAGCTTTCGGAGACCATATCCCTGTTAAAGACGACATTTTGAATAGTTCATCACGTCTTGTCATCGTGTTCATTTAGTTTCTGTGAACCTAGGTAAACCAATTTGATAGGACTCGTCGCAGTACGACCCATATAATTTGATATTTCATTTCTATTCCTTCGTATGAACAAAAATCACTAGTAAAATTGGAGAAATTGTATGTGGTCGAGTTTCGTGCGCGTCGAAATCATTCGAAGCTTCGAGTTTGGAGAGAGAGAGACGGGTCCATGTAAAAGTCGAGAAAGACTTTGACTCACAAAAGTCGTCTTTTCTTGGAGACGGAAAGTCGCTACACCATAGAATCCAAGGAAGATATTTCTCAATTTTTTTGCAAATGTTAGGGGGAGAGTACTCAGATAAATGCGGCTCTTTGGTAGGTTTCTATAATGGCCAATAGCGGGCTTATCGATGGGCGGTACAAGCTAATACTAACGAGGGAGAGATTGTGACACCCTAATTGCTATGGCTAATGAGTGAGGCATTGTGATATTATTCATAAGTAAGATCCACCTCCAAATATTCACTACCTTATTTTGTTACTTGGAGAATTCGTGTTGAAATCTTGACCTACTTGAAACGAGTTGAGTCATTACAAACCTCTACATTGCTGCATCACAACACCCATTGTCACCGCCCATTACCATATTGAACAGTTTCAATATTAAACCAACAATTTATATGCGCCATCTATCCAATCTAAGTTAACATAGATTGAAATGAACTAAGGGATGGACCGTTCTTGATACAAGAAAAAGAGCTAACGCAAGTGTGCAAAAGACGATGTAAATGAAAATTCAACGAAAGGGCCAGGAGACTAAACAAGTGTTGTCCTTAATTTATCATTTAAATCCATGATTTATTTGACCTATGAAGGTTTTATTCTCATGGATAGTTCATAGAACAAGCTGTTGGAAACAGCAACACATCTCTACTTAGCCCCCCCTCCATACCGTGCCTTGTACTCGCTGAACAGCCGATCAACCGACCTTCCCAGCAGCTGCATGAAGAAGTCATCGCTATAGCCATCTCTCATCTTCTTGTTCAGCTCCGCCACGAACCCGTTCCCCTGACTCTCGCAGTAATCCAGGAAATAGGCTGTCACGGCGGAGCTCTCGCCCCAACTGTCTCCGGCACCCCGCCTTGGCCACGTCGCTGGTGCGAGGTTCGCCCTCAGCCTCACGAAATCGGCGATTCCCTCGATTACTTTCCCGGCACTCGGGTTCCCTTTTCCGTTCCACTGCCACACGTGCGTCATCTCGTGGTACATCACGCCGGTGAACTCTTCCTTGTTACCTATATATATTAAAACAGAATTTCATTTCATCTTCTATACAGAGAGAGGCCAAAGTACTTTAGTTCTGTGCACCAACAATGAAGAAATTAATATTCTTAATTAACGTTATCTAGATAACAGAAATCACCATTATGAAATGAATCTTTCAGAATTCGTTTCTCTTTTGTCTCATCACTCTTTACCTTGTATTTTGCTGAGATAGTTAGCACTGAAATAGATTGAGTTGCCGCTTGTGGCTGCGACACCTTCTAAGTTGTTGATGATCAAGCTCACACTAGCCACATCTTTCCGGTCAGCAGCGGTGGCTTGCTGGAAGACCTGCCATATGAAGTCAGTGGCTGCCATCATCGTCTGCCGGGCATATGCATCTCCGATCCGATTTGCAAAGATCGCGCCGCCTTGGGTGTTTGGGACCGTGTTGGAGACTGAGTACTCGACGGCCCAGGTTTTACTTAGAGATGCAACGATTAGGGCGAAAGAGAGCAAGAAATAAGATGAAAGAGCCATCGTTTCGATTATCTTGTGCGAGGGGGTCTCTTTGCTCACGTTATGGATGCTCCTTTAGCACTTTATACGCGAGGAGTTTCCCGACAGCTCACGTCAAAATGTCAATGAAGCTCAATTGACTTTTTGTATCTCAACGAAAAATATATCGTAAATAATGTGATAGACGTAAATCATGTTAGTTTAGAGTCAACAGCATATGAGAAATTTATTTTGCCGGGGAGGTCAAGCGTTGATCTCACTGTCTCTCAATATGAAATCTGACTTGTACTTGTAGATTAAACCTAGACAACATCTTATGGACTTTGTGCCTGTTCATGCATGTAAATCTATAATCAAATGTATTTGGTCAATCGCTTTGTATCTTTCTTCATCTATGGCTCTTATGATCGATGGGTTATAAATATGTACGTCTTTCATTAAGTTCACATACAAGTGACATTTATATTCATATCCCACCATTTAGAGAACTGATCGGAGGATGAAGGCAGAAAAACACCAACCTAGATAATCGATTTCACGCATAGACCAGTTAGCTATACCTGTAGCATCAAATTGCCCGTATCTTCAGTATACCTCGATACAAGACAGTAAGGATATTCAATCAAAATCGGGTATGCTGTTCATTCTCCTGTGTTGCCATGTACCCTAGCATATCTTGATGCATTCCAAGCGTTGTTGTCGTGTTCATCAGGATTCTATCAAGCGTGCCTGTCTGGTAACCTCTTTCCTCGCATGTCGGACGAGGAAGTCTTTGCGCTCGGTCGTTGTTAGACTGTCACGATCAACCCCACAAGAGATGTGTGATCTCTAATGAAACGCGTAGAAATCTTTAGTTTGAATTGTCAAAACGTTCGGCAACTGTAGCTTAGAAATTTCAATGAGCGAATTCTTATCACAGAAGAAATGTGATGCTTTCTCGATTTGTGAGGTGATGAAAATTAACATCTGCAATTTATCTCTTTTTGACTCGTTCAATTTATCAAATTCAAGAGCCAGATGTCTCGTCTCTCTTTTCTCCGCTTTATTTGTTGTCGTCTTTTTTTTCCTTTCTTCGTGTTTTTTTCTTTCTTCCCTTATCTCCTTTGTTCTGTTCCCATTGAGAGAGAGAGAGAGAGAGAATGATGGATGACCACAAGTGACGGACAGCTGTGGCGCGATGCCGTGGTGAGTCGATGTTGAAGAGGTCAAAGCAAGTGTGTGGCTGCAGAAATCAAGATAGTGTTGATGTTTACAGTTAGAGAGAAAATAACAACAAAGTATTTATGATGACTCAACCCTAATTAGGATTGTATAATATATATCTATAAGAGTAAGTAATAACAGAAAAGGTATAGATAGAAACATAATTATATATATATATATATATATATATATATATATATATATAATATTAGACATTAATATATAGGGACGGCGGAGCTGGAGCAAGAGGAGTGGAGGTGACAGGAGAGAGCTAGGGCTCTAAAGATGTTTGCATGAATTCTCATCAAGACAAATTTTGCCCAATTCCGAGCCTGTAGTGCTGTCCCGAATCTCTTGTCTGGATCTCCTGCTTCCATGGTCGGGTGCATGCCTAATACATTTTGGCCTATTATCTAGAAAAGGGATAATTGCAAAAACTATTCTCAACCTCTCCCTTCATGTTAAATACACTCCTCACATTTTGCATCTCCCCAACTTATAAAAAATATATAAATAAACAATTTGTCCTCATGCACACGGAAGTTCTATACCCAAACCCCTCTCCCACGCACAAGCAGACTCCCTAGGCTCAGTCTCTCTCGTTTCTTAAGCCAATTTAATCGAAGGCACCTATTTGAATTCGATTCCCCACTCTTCAGGCATGATTCATCATACCATAAGGTGTGATTAGCTCCATGTTTGTCTTGGACAACCTATCCGAGTTCCTGCTCACGCCTTAATTTCATCACCCAAAAAAAAAAAACTCTAATTTTCCAAAATAAAAACTTGTTTCCATGTATGTGCAATTAATGTTTTGATTTGCCTTGAGTTTTTTTTTCGTAGCTATGTCAACACAAAATATGACCAAAAAAAAAATGTCAACACAAACCAAAATTTCCATGTACAGTTTTCCCAATTGCGGAATTTGGGTTTCATAGGCAATAGTGTACTAAATATAATAATTATAAATATGTATCATGATATCCTTCCATCCCTCATCACACAAATCTTCTCGAACCAACCATTTGAACGGTGGGTTACGATATGGACATCATTAACTTATATGTTAAGCAAAATTTTTATATTGATAATAGCCATAGCTTGTAACTTATTAATTAGAATCATGTTTGAAAGATATCCCAGATTAAAAAAATAATTCTAATAACAACCTAGAATAGTGCAAAGTGCATATAATTAAGTAGTCAACTTAGTCTTAAATAAGAATTCGAGCTCATTTGCCAGCTATATCTTGGCTAGTGGCAAGCTTTTTTGGTCGTCACCAATGGCATTTTCATCCAAAACGTTTTTTTTTTTTTTTGTTCTTTTTTTTCTTTTTTTTCTTTTCTTTCATTTGTTCTTTTCATTTTCCTCCTTTCTTCTAGGGGTGTAAGTGGTTCGGATTTGTTTGGTTTTCCAAAAAACCAAACCAAACTGAACCAATAAGGAAATGCAATCGGTTTTTCAATTTTCAATTTTTGCCCTCTTTTTTTTTTCAATCGCCCTCCTTGATTGTAGGAATTCTGGGTCATCATTAGCAAGTCCACTCTTTACATATCCATCCTTAAGCTCTGAACCAATCATTACATCCAAAAATCACAAGTGCCTGCTGAAGTTCACTAACCTGGAATTCAACTTATCATATCATTATCTTTATGCTGAGAATATGAATGGGTCGTGTCGATCTACCACCTATGATATCCCATGCCGAAGCAAAAATCAATTCAATCTAGCGTGGTTGCTTAATCCGATGTCCTTTTACTCTAAAAATAGAACCGCATCGATAAGGGGGTAATGAATTGAGGGAAGCAGCATACTTTTCCTTTGGAGTGTTCAACTTCGACATTGACTGTAGCTTCTGTTAAGAATGTAATTCCCCTTGAGTCGATCATAGATAAGACACGAAAAGTTGGAAAGATTCAAAAGGAAAAAAGATGCGGCAACAAACACAAAAATACCTGCTCTTTCAAGGCAATTAATTTAAACGAGAACTTAATGTGAGGCTCTGAAAGTTTTATCACAGTATCTGTCTTCAACCCTCATTAAAATCAAGACAAAAAGCACAAAATTAAGCATGGTATCTCAGAAGGAAAAACATGACATCTTAAAAGTACTAACAAAAACTAGACACTCTTAACAACCGAAATGCTAGCTCAGGCATTGACTCTCTCGGTATCGTCCAAAATGAGTGTTTTCCCAGTGGGCTTGGCCAACAAATCTGTGTACTCCTGAATGGAGACTTTTTGTGAATCGCCTTTCCCTCCCTCCCAAAGTCCGGAGTAAGAAAGCCATATGTCCTCAGAAGGCAGTCAAAGGTTGCCTCCAAACAAGCAGAATGATAGAGAACCCAACTAACTTTTGATACACAGAAGATGCTTTTCTCATGAAATGAACATAACGCATCCACAACTACTTGTAGATGGATTCGAGAAACCTCTATAGACATAGCAGTCAGAAGCTAGGAAATGCAACTGAATATCAGACGGCACACTTCCATAACTGAGAAACATCACTTGAGAAATGTGTCAACAAGTTGATGGGACCATCACAGAGAATATCAATCAACTTGGAAAGTAGAATTTTATCGTCTCTAAAAGGTCAATTTTAAACAACCCATCTCGGTTAGATTCTACCTTTTCTCCAAAAGGTCAACTTTAAACCATAATGTTACGCCCATCATTTGTAATGACCGATATTGTTTTTGCACACAAAAAATAACTGATATCATAGCAAAGCGAGGAGTAGAAGCCTTCTTTCATTAGAAATAAATTTGAATTTGCTTTCATGGAAATGCTAAGCTATGGGAGTTCAAGACCAACCAACCAGGGCAAATCAGATAATAACAGTCACTTCTAATGAATTTGCCTTGACCTTCCCAAGTATAATCCCAGACGTATCAGAGGCAAGGTATACCCGAACATCTCAAAAACCTCAACTACAAAGAAGCAATCATCATTTATACCAAACTTGTCATAAATTTGAGATTGTCTCTCAAAGTTTATACACATATGTTACCTGACTCTAAGTTTGTCAATTATCAAGAGAAATTGTTATTGAGCTCAGCTCCATAGTCGTAGTTGACAACTCTACATTAAATTCACAATGAAAATGAGAATGGAAGTATCAATTGTAATATTAAAAGACATAGATATTCCATGGTCATTTTTTTCTCACCTAACTCGAAATTTTCTAGATCTTCTAAGTCCTCTTCAATCGACTGTGACAATGGTGTGGATCGCAGCCAATCTTGAATACATATAAGAGCCTCCAACATAATTGGGGTCAGAGAACTACAAAATATGTCAAGTACTCGACCTCCTATGCTAAATGGAGACTCTAATGCTACGGTTGATACATGCACACTCAAAATATCTTGAGCAATTAAAGATAGGATAGGATATTTGGAAGAATTGACTTTCCACCAATTTAAGATATCAAAATTGCAGCTATACCATTCACATCCTTCTTCCAAATACTTATTTAATTCAAATTTTCTTCCATATATTTTTGTCCCGTTTGGCTAAGATACATTGCAATCATAATGTCTACACCAACCACAAGAGACATTGACACATTTACTATCCTTGCCTCCTTTAATCTCAAGTTGCTTTGGGGGCACATACCGATGCGATATTGCTTGAATAATAATGTTAGAGATTTTATCACTCTATCTTGTAAAGTTTTTGCTTTGCTACTTTCATACACTTGATTGATCATTCATTTCGCATACTCCATCTTATGTCAAGGGTCAAGTATACATGCAATAAACCATGTTAGATTCATGTTGTTCACATTGCCAAAATATTTATTGAACTTGACCTTCATTCTCTTCACTATTTCTTGCAATCTCCCATCCTCATCCCTACCATATTTATCAATCATCATATAAATCTCATAGACTTCTTTTGCCATATCATTACAAGTGATGTAAGAAGAGCCCGATACTTTTAAAGTCACACCACAGAACAACTTCAAGAAAGGAAGAAATCAGCAGGCATAATCCCAATCATCACTTGTAGGCAACCCTCTCACCTTGGAAAGCTCTTCAGCAGATTTTCTATCCTGAACATCTATTGAGTTAAAAGCCTCTCAAAACTTCAAGGCCATTTCCAACATCAAGTATGTTGAGTTCCAATGAGTTTCCACATCCAAACATACAAGTGTCACAAGCCGATTGTTTGGGACCATGACCGTGCGGCGACTTAAACTATTTTGAATCTCATGGAATCATTGGGGTCTAAGCCAAGCCTTTTTCGAATCGATTGATCACTCACTCACTCGGATCGTAGAGAGAGAAATCTAGAAAGAGAAGCTCTGAATGAGAGAATGGAACTTAAATTGCTAAATGGTTGGATTGATACAAATGAGAGGAAGGACACCCTTTCTTATACTTGAGGCCATCGGATTACAACCATTGATTGAGTTTCGATCCAGCGGACGAGATCGTACTACCCCACCTATCACCTACCAACATTTATGTCGAGAAAATTCTAAACCACGGCATGATTACGTGATCGCCCGTCCTTGAGAATGTTCTGGAAGCACTTGGATCCTCCCAAGGGCATTTTGGTCGCTCTTTCTCAATCATGAATGCTCCATTGATCATGGAAACCTTGGCTGCATGACACAAGACTATTCAATTCAATTTTTTCTAGCCTAATGAACTCCTTAAACCATTGCAACCTCAAAGGAGAAAACCTCACAAAATGCACAGTTGAGTGTATTCTAATGATGGAATCATCTAAATCTTTTAAACCCTCTCTCACAATCAAACTAAAGAGATCAGCCAAAGGGACGACAAAGTGGCGGGTGGCACCAAGGACAATGGCGGTCAGCAGCAAGGACAACGGTTGGCAACATGGACGGTGTGAGGTTCATCCAAGATTCGTGAGCGGCGAGGTCGTTGTGGATCAGGACAACATCTGACGCAAGTGGCGAGAGGAGTGGCATGAGCCACCAGCAGGCCTTGTCGTCGGTGGTTAAACAATAGTGGTGTCGGATTAATGTGGTGACGGGGTCTAGTCCCCGTTGCCCAACTGACGACTGAGCTCAACCGATGGCTCTCTCTCTTTCAATTTTTCTCACCTTCCTCAATCTCTTCCTCCACTAGGCTCACCACCCCTCGGCTCTCTCTCAACTCAAATCCGCTTCTCCTCCACTCTCTCACAGATCTCTCTCTCAAACTCTTTCTTGTTTTTTTTTCGCCCTTACCCCTTGTAGATCCGCCTCCCTTATGGCTCCCCCTCCTCCAAATCTGCCTTTTTTCTCTCCCCATTTCACCGCTTCCGCCCGCCTCTATTTATAGGCCGAGGAGGGTTTGGTCGACGAAGGGCTTGGCCATCGGTCTTCGGCACGCCGACCAGCCTCCCTCTTGGCCGAACCGGCATCCCATCCCCTCCTCTCTACATCAGCATTGAAAGCATCCGCCAAGACATCCTTTCCGTCTGGGTTTCTCGCCGAATATCGCACTGCTTCGTTCAGCAGCATTGATGGCGCCTGCGAGACGTCCCCTCCGTTGCTGGTCTACTATGGGTAGGTCGTCCTCCACACGTTGATCTTCTCTACTCGTGAAACATAGTAGTTGGGAAGAAGGGGGGAGGAAGAAGGAAGAAGGAGGAGGGGTGAGCCACGGGGGTGAGGGGCCAAATGGGCCCGGACCCAAATGGAAGAAAAGAAAAAAAAGGGGGCTACGCAAAGGCCCATCCCCTCTTCTTCTTCTTTCTTTATTAAAAATAAATTATCCAAAAAATAGTGTAAAATAAGGGAAAATAAAACTTAGTAAAGGAAAATAATATTGATACTTAGGTGATGCAAAAATTCTTTTTGTTAGAGCCAAATTAGTCCCTAATTTTCAAAGTAATTTAAATTATATATTCAGTCAAAATTTAAGTGTCAATACTGTACTAACCATTTCAAGGCCTTATCTAACACAAAAGTCACTCTAGATCATCTTGTAAGAAAAGGATATCAATTCAGGTCTTTATTTGAAATTTTTTCAATAAAATATGATTCATCTATCTCGATGTAGTGAGGAGTTTCGTAAGCGATATCTATGCAGCATTGAATGCCGATCTATCCATTCCGTTGAGGAAAATGGTCAGTTCTAAATTCCAAATGACAAAAACTATGTAGCCAACAAAGGACAACCTTTCGCATGAATCGTACCAACATTCAGGCATCCAACTTTGGGAGCCACGTAGAGATCCTAGATTTTGATGTTTTTCTTTTTGTTATCATCTTCTTCGATATGATTCTTTAGCAAGATCCTTAGTCCCGCTGCCCCTTATAAATTGACAAGCTCTTAAATCTTGAACTCGCCAAGGAAAAATGTCTCCCACTCATTTCTTGGGCGCCGCCCTCCTTTTCCTGGTCGCTTTCCCGCCGGTTCTTGCAGTGAA
Organism: Corymbia maculata; assembly: GCA_014182735.1. Taxonomy (NCBI): domain Eukaryota; kingdom Viridiplantae; phylum Streptophyta; class Magnoliopsida; order Myrtales; family Myrtaceae; genus Corymbia; species Corymbia maculata. Next base: position 5,208,840 of record CM024685.1, read on the forward strand.
CTTCCGAGTTGTCGACCGGACCAACTACATAACTGGATGCAACCGGTTCAAGACCGAGATTGGGCCCTTCTACACAAGGCAGCTCATGAAATCTGCCTCGAGCTTCATTTGACTGACCTTCGACGAGTCAATCAGCGAGAGGAAGGACCACGACCAAGTGACGCTGATCATCTATGGCTTCCATCCGGCCCACCGCGCACTAGTCTCGGGGACTTTGAACAACACCATCTTGATCAACGCCAACTACATCCAGAACTACCCCGGCAATGCGAGGGTCGAGTTCTCCGGAATCTTGTTCCACGAGATGACCCACATGTGGCAACGGTACGGGAACGGGAAGGCCCCCTGCGGCCTGATCAATGGCATCGCTGACTACATACGACTCAGGGCTGGGTTAGCCCCTAAGGAATGGGTTCAGAGGGGCTCAGGTTCGCGCTGGGACGAGGGTTATGCCGTCACGGCCTATTTTCTCGATTATTGCAACCGCATCAAGAACGGTTTCGTTGCCGAGCTCAACAGGTTGATGAAGGATGACTACAGCGATGAATTTTTCCCGATGGTGCTCGGCAAGACTGTTGATGAACTCTGGATAGACTATAAAACGGAGTTCAACTTACCCGTGGAGCTCTCAACGGCTGAGTAGATGATCAACCCCAAATACTCCGTTTAAGCATGAAGGGTGTGCAATAAGAGTTTGTAGTATATGCTCTCTCATAAGTTGACAAAAAGGGCTTAAACGGATAAATAAGACCGAGACGGTTTCATCTGCATCCGACGGTTGTATGATCGAAATAAAACTCGATTTAGATTTTAGATGATGATAAAACTAATTCCAAACGTTTGAAGACTTAGCTCATAGTAATATGGCATTTAGAGATCATTTATATAAAAAATTACAGACTAATTCCCTCAACAGATTGACGAGATAACGTGATAACCCAGACTGGGGCAAGGTTCTACACGTATTGGTCAAGGAATTTTGCCGAGATTTTTACTGGAATTATGTGAACATAACTTCTAGATTATCCAACTGCGACATACGTTCGGATTTGGAGCTCTATATATTGAAGAAAACTCGGCCTGAAATTACATAGTTGAGAGGTGCAAAAGCAAGAGAATTGGGGCATTATTGAGAGGTTTTTGAGCCGGTCTCTTTTTAAGCTTGTAATACCCATTGGAGATATGTTCTTAAGAGTTAGCAAGACTGACAAAACCATTTTTAAATACATGAGAGAAGTGGTTATACTTAAAGGGAGGACGTTTATTTAGGTAAGAAACAAAGTATGAGAGGGCAGCCGAACCTTCAAAAATCTCATTTGCAATGTCTCTTTCCCTGGATTATCCAATCTCTATTGTTTATATTGCTAGATCACTTTGCGCGTAGAAGCACAATGAGATTGATTCCAGTTCATGCATTCCTGTCAAACAAATTCACTTCTCTTAAGGCTCTTTAATGAGCGGATATAAATTATCCAAAAGTAACATAAGCTGGGTTAAATGCAAATCATATATGCTCATTGGTCAAGGGTGAATCGATGTAGCTGAAGCGTGGAATGAGAATTGCTTAAGATTGTTGTGCTTTTTTTGTCTTCCTACCTTGCTGCTATCCCAATTTCACTTAAAAATCATCGAGTTATGATTTTAACTATATGATTTCTATTCATTCATTTTCACTCCAACTAATCTATTCGTGTTTTTCTTTGTTCCATACTTCACATGTGCACTCGACATTATTTTTGTCACGTGTGAGTTTCCATTAGAATTTCCAACTATTGTCGATCGGTATATGAACGCCTTCATCTGTCATCTCCCTGAACAAAATTGTAATGGCAAATCTCACCAAAACAATTTAAGGAAGAGCTCACTAACATAATGAGCTAATTTGGCTCACTTTAACTCAAAAACTTAAATAACTTTATTAACGGCTCTGCATTACCAATTGCTCTCTCTCTCTTTTCACCCATGCACTCAACACAACGTGTTATTAAACTACGAGATCCTATGAGTCGAAATTTCGAAGTTTCTCCACAAGATGGGAAATTGTGCCAAACATTAACTTATAGCTTCGACGACATGGTGCGCAATCTTAGCTTGAATTTTTCTTTTAAACTGTAACAAAGAATTTGCAATATCAAGACAACTCTTTTATCTCATGGTGTGCAATCTTAGCTTGAAAAGTATCCTTCCGCCGACCACGTACGTTGATCTTATCATGACATACATGACAAAAATATGCTTCTCTGTCTCTTCGAAACAAGAAAAATATGGCCATGACATGCGTCATTTTTTAAGTATATTCACAGCTACGTTAGGCATCGGCATCTTCAGCAACCTTGTACACATCAAGAATTCACTATAATAACTTTCATGAAGAAACTATCTATTGCGAGCTTCGCAGAGGAGGGAGTTCCCGAGATGAGCGAACCACTATATATATAGCAATACCATGTTCACTTTCTTGCATCTCTCCAACAATTCGTGCAAGAACCTTAATTTGTCCTTCCTAAGAGAAATGTCTCCTTTGTAGAAATTTTCTATAGAAACAACTAATTAATCAAGAACAACTAAATCCATATATGAATGTAAAACACCAAAACATATACATACAACAAAATTAAAATGTACATGTTTGAGCCATAACTTTACTCAAAGAAAATATACTAGATTGATTGTAATCAGCGATTTATTAGAATGTCATGTCAGATTTTTCTTTTTATGACCTATTTCAGTATATTATCTTTTAATGGGATTACTGATAGATATAACCTACATTTTTATAGGCTAGAGAGGGCACCTAGCAAACCCTAATGAATAGCATGTCAACCAAGCCCATTCCATTATGGGTTTCAGTTAAATACAATTGCCTACACTTTGCTGCTCAATTAGGTCCATTATTAATAGATGTCAAAACCTAATTTAATAAGATCATATGAAGGTTTAAAATATATTGGAATATACATTAACCCGATTATTTAAATAGAAAATTGATTAATTAATGTAAGCCAATTATAGGAAATTTCCAACATTCTCCCGCTTGGGCTACATTAATTAATTTGTTTTATTTTGAAAATGACACTCTCGAGTTAATAACTAAAATTTATTTTATGTGGTCATGATTTTCAAAATAATATTCCAATAACGGCATCTCAAAACCAATACAATCTTATATAACCTCAGTAGAGGATTATGGCGATCAATGTGTTAAGAAAATACCGTAACACATGACCTTCCATAATCACATATAATAACCATTATATTTTCATAAATCATGAGTCTAGTAGTGTAGTAAAAAATAGTGCCAACATGTGATTAAAAAATATACAATATTTCTTATCGGTCCTCAATGCAATTTCTCAATGACATGAAACTGCATTAACGCAATTTCTAAACAACATGAAATTGCCTCAATAATTAAATCACACAATTATGTCATCCAACATGAGATCTTATAATTAGTAACATACTGTTATCTTTAAACAAAAATTTGTTTAAAGATATTATTTTATACTTTCATTTCTCAGTCAACAAGAGAAATGATAACAATAGAATCAACAATGATGATCATAAAAATTTAATGATTTAATAAAGATCATAAAAGTATTATTAGTTTGCATATAACTATAATATCCAAAAAGACAAACCATACATAGCTCCCACTAACAAAAGAGATCAAAGGACTCTAAAACACAAATATTCTTTACATAGTCTTTAAACAAAATGGGACATAAACCTTTTGTTAGAGGATCAGCTAACACGGACTCAGTTCTAATATTCTCAATCACAATGTCTCCCTTTTTTATTATTGTTGACATCTAAATTTTGATTGATTTAATGCACACAAATTTAGGGATTAATTTTAATCCCTAAACAAAAATATTAGAATTAAATTGCATAGCATATAGTTTTAGGAGCATTTATTATTATTGCATTTGTATTGGATATGTGGCAGGTTGGCTTTAATTGATGGTTCTAAACTTTAATTTAATGAGTTGGACTAAGCTCATAGAGAAAGAGAGTTTGGTTAGGCCCGTTAAGGAGTGCGAGTTGGAAGATGGAAATATTCCCGAGAATATTCGCATATTCAGGGAAAGGTTCAATGATATTGAGGTAAACTTTTTGTAATATGCTCATATGGGGGAGGGGAGATCATTTTGATCTCGAGCATGTATTGGGATACATACTTCGGTCAGTAAAGAGGACCAATCGAAAGAAATAATAATAAGAATAAAGAAGCGGTGAATCTTGAGGAAAGTGGACTGAGGAAGAATCAGTTGAAATCAACGAGAATATTTGATTGAAAGAAAAGAGGAAAGGGAATATGCATGCGTCCAGCGATTAGTCGGTGAAGGAAAATAATATAAAAGGATGAGGGAGGCCGTTCGCAGGAGGGGGGACGACACGAAATACAGAGAAAGAAAAGGGAGATTCTTCTTCGGCAATCTCGTCTGAAGACCCACGACGCTGCTGCAACACGCCCGCCGTCCGCAGCTGTTCCCACCGTGATCTTCCTCTCTTGACGAGCTTGCTACTCGACCGACACCAACAACACTGCCTTTTCGTTCGCGATCGACCAAGCTTGCCTGTCTGATCATTGCTGCGAGCTGCGCCGAGTCTTGTCCGTGACAAGCTGCTGTACTTTGAGCCCGATGCCAATGACCTGTCATTACCTGCCGTGGAACCCCGAAGTGCCTGAGCCGCTAAGCCCTGATGACGAGCTGCTACCTCCTTGCACTGTTGCCGAATTTCTAATGAGTACCACTCGAGAGTCGCTTATACTGCTCTCTCCTTCGGTTTTCCAACGGCCATGGCATCACTTCAAGTGGCAACCTTCACATCCGCGGTCTCCATCCACATCTGGCTTGTGTGCGACTCTGAGCGACGTCTGATCGTGGTGGATTGAGAAATAAAGAAAAGAAAGAAAGATTTTCAGAACGTCCAATGGACTCCCAAGTGGTGATCGTGGAATTAGTCAAGGGCTTGCTCAAAGTAGAAGTGTTCTTGGTGGCTTTCCTGTAGCTCTTCACCACGCATCCAAGATATACTGAAGTGCTCGCCGACCCACCTCCTGCGTCATTGCTGGTCTGGTCCCAATCCGAGGCGATTTGTCATTATTTTGAGGTTCGTTTATTGGCCGGAGCTACTCGCGCCACTCGCCAAACCGTTCACTGTTGAGGAGCCTCTCATGATTCCGATTTGATTGCATTGAATTCAAATTTAGAAAGAATAGACAAGGTAGGTAAAGTTTCTATCTAAATTAATTCTTGAATATTTTGTTTCCTCGTTTGAAATATTATATGCTTGATTGAATTCCCGATTGAGGTAAGCTTGTCCAATGTCTCTCAAGTAACCTTTTAAATTGGGAATTATTTCCTAATTTCTTAACGTGATATAATCGTCAATCCAATCTCACGCCCGAGATGCGATTTGCGATTGCATGGAAAAATCATCAATCTAATCTCATACCTGAGATATGATTTCCGATTTCGTGAAAAATTGATCAATTCAATCTCATGCCCGATACACGATTCATCAATTTATTTTCAAAACTAGATAAACATGAATAATATCTTGCCTGATTTGTTTTGCTCGAATTAATTTTGCTTATAAAAGAAAATCCCAAAAAAATATAGTTTAATTGGATGTGATTCTTGTTAGAATTTTATTTTTTTTTAGGATAGTTTGCATGTTTAAATATAGGTTATTTTTAATTTCGAATTTTATTATAAAAAATAAAATAAAAATTGCCATGCTCGTGTCACCTAGAATTAGGTCATCTTCCATGAGTCATCTGGTCATTGCATGTTTAGGGTCATTTGAATGTTTGACATACTAGAATAGTTGTTAAATATTAGGATAGTTGCATTTAGGATTTGCATATTGATGTAATTTTAAAAACCTAATTTGAATGAGTGCATGTTAATTAGAAATTATATCTAGGATCATTGATGTAATTGTTAAGCTAACATCACAGATGCTTTCGTAACTTCAAGATAAGTAACTTCCTCATTTTCCTTACAATTTATTTATTGCTTTGCTTTATTAAATGTTAGATAATGATTGCACACTCGCATGATTACATTGCATGTTAGGGAGTAAATTAAAATCAACACAAGCTACCTGCAAATCATTTTTTTTTAAATAAAAAAGAAAAGCTCTCTATCTAACGTAATCAAGTCCCATCCCATAGTCTCTGGTTCGTATGAGTAAAGTAATTCTCCCGTTACTTTGACCTGAGTTTCAAAAAAAAAAAAAATATATTAGTGGCGACTCCAAATAAAAATCATTTATATACTAAAAACTTAAACCCTAAGTCGCAAAAGTTTGGCTAATGGATTACTAAGCCCAAACTTAGCTCGGGCTCTTCTAAGCCCATTCCAATTCGCGACTTAGGTTTAAATTTTTAGTATGCAAATGATTTTTACTTGGAATCGCCACTAATCTATTTTTTTTTGTGGGTCCATTAGAAACTCAAGTAAAGTAATGGGAGAATTACTTTACTCCTACTAATCAGAGATTATGAGAGGGATTTGATTACGTTAGATTTCTCTAATGTACTTTCGGTACATTCTCTTTTATTTGAAAAAAAAATGATTTGCAGGCAATTTATGTTGATTTTAATTTACTCCCTAACATGCAATGTGATTATGTGAGTGTGCAACCATTATCTAACATTCAATAAAGTAAAGCAATAAATAAATTCCACGGAAAATGAGGAAGTTACTTACCTTGAAGCTACGAAAGCATCTATGATGTTAGCTTAAAAATTACATCAATGATCCTAGATATAATTTCTAATTAACATGTACTCATTCAAATATTTTTTAAGGTTTTCATTTATTTAATGAAGCCTAAAACTATATGCAATGCATGTAATGACATACAAAAGTGTCTAACTATAATAACATGTAATGTGCAACCTAATATGCAAATTATATATCACGCGACAATAACTTAATCTAATACTAGAAAATATTTAATGCAACATCCTAATATGTCACACATTCAAATGAGTCTAAACATGCAATGACTAAATGACACATGGAAGATGAACTAATTCTACATGACATGAGCATGGCAATTTTTATTTTATTTTTTATAATCAAAATTCGAAATTAAAAATAACCTATATTTAAACATGCAAACTATCCTAAAAAAAAAAAATTCTAACAAGAATCACATCCAATTAAACTATATTTTTTTGGGGTTTTTTTTATAAGCAAAATCAATTCGAGCAAAACAAATTAGGCAAGATATTATCCATGTTTATCTAATTTTGGAAATAAATTGACGAATCGTATTTTAGGCATGAGATTGCATTAATCAATTTTTCACAAAATCGGGAATCATATTTCGGGCATGAGATCGGATTGATGATTTTTCCATACAATCGTGAATCGCATCTCGGGCGTGAAATCGGATTGACGATTATAGCACGTTAAGAAATTAGGAAATAATTCCCAATTTAAAAGGCTACTCGAAAGACCTTGGACAAGCTTATCTCATTCAGGAATTCAATCAAGCATGTAATACTTCAAACGATGAAACAAAATATTCAAGAATTAATTTAAATAAAAACTTTACCTACCTTGTCTATTCTTTCCAAATTTGAATTCAATGCAATCAAACTGGAATCATGAGAGGCTCCTCAACGGTGAACGGTTGGCGAGTGGCGCGAGTAGCTCCGGCCAATAAACAAACCTGCAAAATAACGACAAATCGCCTCGGATTGGGACCGGACCAGCAATGACGCAGGAGGTGGGTCGGCGAGCACTTCTCAAGGGTTGGTAGTAGATCTTGGATGCGTGGTGAAGAGCTACAGGAAAGCCACCAAGAACACTTCTACTTTGAGCAAGCCCTTGACTAATTCCACGATCACCACTTGGGAGTCCATTGGACGTTCTGAAAATCTTTCTTTCTTTTCTTTATTTCTCAATCCACCACGATCAGACGTCGCTCAGAGTCGCGCACGAGCCAGATGTGGATGGAGACCGCGGATGTGAAGGTTGCCACTTGAAGTGATGCCATGGACGTTGGAAAACCGAAGGAGAGAGCGGTTGATAAGCAACTCTCGAGTGGTACTAGTTAGAAATTCAGCAACGGTGCAAGGAGGTAGCAGCTCGTCGTCAGGGCTCAGCAGCTCGGGCACTTCGGGATTCCACGGCAGGTAAAGACAGGTCGTTGGGGTTGGGCTCAAAGGACAGCAGCTTGTCACGGACAAGACTCGGCGCGGCTTGCAGCAATGATCAAACAGGCAAGCTTGGTCGATCACCGCAGGAACGAAAAGGCGGCGTTGTTGGTGTCAGTCGAGTAGCAAGCTCCCAGAGAGAGGAAGATCACGGTGGGAACAGCTGCGGACGGCGGGCGTGTTGCAGCAGCGTCGTGGGTCTTCAGACGAGATTGCCGAAGAAGAATCTTCCTTTTCTTTCTCTGTATTTTGTGTCGTCCCCCCACCTGCGAACGGCCTCCCTCATCCTTTTATATTATTTTCCTTCACCGACTAATCGCTGGACGCATGCATATTCCCTTTCCTCTTTTCTTTCAATCAAATATTCTCGTTGATTTCAACCGATTCTTCCTCAGTCCACTTTCCTCAAGATCCACCGCTTCTTTATTCTTATTATTATTTCTTGCTATTTGTTTCTTTCAATTGGTCCTCTTTACTGACCGAAGTATGTATCCCAATATATGCTCGAGATCAAAATGATCTCCCCTCCCCCATGCTTGCCTTGATTAAGAACGTATGAGCATATTACAAAAAGTTTACCTCAATATCATCGAACCTTTCTCTGAATATTCAAATATTCTCGAAAATATTCCCATCTTCCAACTCGTCATTCCTTAACGGGCCTAGCCAAACTCTATTTTTCTGTGGGCTTAATCCAACTCATTAAATTAAAGCTTAGAACCATCAATTGAAGCCAACCTGCCACATATAAAATGCAAATGCAATAATAATAAATGCTCCTAAAACTATATGCTATGCAATTTAATTTTAATATTTTTGTTTAGGGGTTAAAATTAATCCATAAATTTGTGTGCATTAAATCAACTAAAATTTAAGTGTCAACAACTATGTCCTTAACAGTATAATATTTGATCTTGTTGATCTTGTCATTCTTAAAATAAAACATAGTTGCAATGTTGTTACATATAATGCAATAAAATCAATTATGGGCAATGAGTAAATCGACAAAATAATTAATACATTATAAACTCCCATTTGGGAAGAGTGTATAATGCATCATTATTTTCTACAGTATGAAATTTGTAAAGTGACAACAAGGAGAATTATATATAATTGTCAAAAATCAATCCTTTTAGGTAGACAAATCTTTTAAATTATACATCTCCATAATATCAATATATAGAGATGATAAGAAGAATTACATATAATTTTCAATGATTAATCCCCCTTAAACAGACAAATCATTTAAATTATGCATCTCAATTATCTCAACATAGAAGAGAATTACATATAACTCTTAAAATTTATCCATTTTAGGCAGATAAACCTTTTGAGTCACATATCCCCATTAATCATCTCTAATATATCAATATAGAGGGGAATTACACATCACTTTCAAAATTTTATCCCCTTTGGACAGATAAATTCTTTTGAGTCATACATCCCCATCTTTTAATTTTGGAATTTATCTTCATGCAATTTTAAAATTAATATACACAATAACCCCTTCGAGCAGGTGATTGTATATATTAATTTTTATCAATAAGGAACTTCAATAATTTATAAACTTTAACAATTTGTAAATAATGTTCCATTTAATCAATGCCTAAAAATTCATTAAACAATATGAAAACACTTTATGACATGTGCTTCCCAATATCATATTGCATTTATCAAACAACAATTTTTGCCACAATTTTATGTGCTTATTTCTACAATTAAGCATCTAAGATTATCTAGTTAAATTCAAGCGAGAGAGTATAGATAATCTATGTTAAATTAGGGAAAGTGAATATCGATATCCTATCCCTCATAAATTATAATAAATTTCCATATAGTAAAAATTGGAAAAATATGCACAAAATTATTTTTCATGGAATTAAATATGAATAACAATAAATAATTCCAAATAAATATTTAAATATGCCAAAATGAAAATCTACCATACCAAATAATCATATATTTAAAAAAAATTGAAACAAAACGGTCCCGGAGGACCTAAACACACCCCACGTGCCATTCCATGTGCGTGGGGTTAGTGGCTCAATTGGAGATTTTTTCAATCTCCACGATGCTTCAATAAATAAGAAAAATATCTCTTGACCCACATAATATATATGTTGCCAAAAATAATACTTACAGAGAACAACTACAACTTGGACAGGGAAACAATATAATTTGGTCCATAAGTTTGACTTGGGCTTTCCTTTTTCTTGATCGTGAATTCAACAAAATCAAGAAAGTGAATTCACATGTATTTAAGACAATTTTGCACCCAATCAAAATTCAAGATGAATTAATTGAAGAAAAACCGAACTAAATTGTCCATATTCAAGCTTCAAAGTTTTGGATCTAACATCCATGGCCAAAAATTTGATTTTCTCAATTTTGAGCCAAAAAACTTAATCTTATACAACCAAGTTGTTCTAAAACATGTATATAACAATACCCATATAGCAATTTCTAACATACATCATACAATAATAAAAAATTTCTAAAACTTCAGAACCTTTACAAAATTATGAACCCCTAGAATTTCAAATTAGAAATTCTCACTCAATACTCAATAAAACTACACAAATTATATATGGTGAGAAAGATCTTGACATGTAGAGCAAAAACCCTAAAGTTTGAAAATCAATTGATCTATGCGGACGGTTTTCATCCACTAATCATGCTCCAAAAAATACAAAAAAAAAATTATATGTCGAATTTAAGACCTATATGAACATTTTTCATGAAGGAGTCGACCTCCGGATCTCAACACAGAAATTGGAAAATAATCAACAAAAGCAACAGGCGGACAACATGCATATCAGAACTAAACATAACATTTTTACAGATTATTGAATTGACTTTGGATGATAATTTTGGATAGTAACCGACACCGAATCGGGGCATTCTATGGTTCGTTGGAAAGCTATTCAAGTTGACTTTGAATGTCAAAGATGTCAAACACTGAAAAACTTGTTTACAAGCTCATTTCTAGACCTATGCATAGAGAGGTCCATAATAGATCCGAAATTGCAGAACAATGATCATCCAAGAAATCAAACATATCATCATCATAACTTATCTCTTCTATTCTAATGCATTATTTTTACCTATTTAATAAGTACATTTATTTGATTTGACCCAAAAAAAATACTTTGATTGACCGAAATCACATAAGAACTTGTAAATCACAAACTGACAAAAGTTCAAAACCTAAAGGAACAAACATGGTAAACATCATAACCGGATTTGTTAAAAAAAAAAATCGTGTTTTACAATCATATATGACATGTTCTGATGTAGAATTTTCTACATAAATAACTAATTAATCAAGAACAACCAAATCCATATATATATGTAAAACACCAAAATCAATATGCATAACGGAATTAAAACATACCTATTTGAGCCATAACTTCACTTAAAGAAAATATGTTAGACTAACTGTAATCAGCGATCTATTAGAATGTCAGATCTTCTTCTTTATGACCTATTTCAATATAGTAGATTTTAATGTGATTAAGCAACTAATAGGTATAACTTACCCTTTTATAGGCTAGAGAGAAGATTTAGCAAACTCTAATTAATAGCGTGTCAATTGGGTCTCTCCCATTACGGGCTTTAGTTAAACACAATTGCCTATACTTTGCTACTCAATTAGGCCCGTTATTAATAGATGCCAAAACTCAATTCAATAAGATCACTTGAAAGTTTAAAATATATTGAAATATGCATTAACTCGATTATTTAAAATAGAAAATTGATTAATTAATGTAAGCCCATTATAGGAAATTTTCAACATCCTCTTCATCTCTTGTATGTTCTCCTTCATCGTGGCTGGGAGTCTCAAACAAGCTCGAGCGGTGACATATCAAGTGGTGGACAACACCGGCAACATAACCGGTTGCAACCAATTCCAGACGGAGATCAGAGTTTTCTACACCAAGCAAACCCTAAAAGCTGCCTCAAGCTTCATTTGGCTAACATTCAGCGAGTCGCAATTGAACGAAAGGACTATGACCAAGTCACATTGATAGTCCAGAGCCTCCGCCCGGCTCCTCCAGCCATAATCTCCATGGCCATCAACAATACAATCATCATCAACTCCGATTACATTCAGAATTACTCCGGCGACGTACGCGTGGAGTTCACTGGGATCCTGTACCATGAGGCCACACACGTATGGCAATGGAACGGCAACAGGAAGGCCCCAGCCGGGCTCATTAATGGCGTGGCGGATTACATGAGGTTGAAGGCCGGGTTGGCCCGGAAAGAGTGGCCAAAGAAGGGCTCAGGCGCAGTCTGGGACGAGGGTTACGCCGTCACAGCTAATTTTCTTGAATATTGCGAAGGTCTTAAGGGCGGGTTCGTGGCGGAGCTGAATGGACTGATGAAGAATGACTACAGCGATGACTATTTCCACACGTTGCTCGGAAAGACCGTTGATGAGCTTTGGAGTGATTATAAGTTTCAGTTTGGAAACTGAAGAAAGAAGGGCCAAGTGTCTATGTGTTTTCCTCAATAAGGTGAATGAATAAGGTTGCTTGTGCACTAAGATTTCACTTCAATAAGTTTCATGGAAAGAACAATTTTCTTGCTTATCCGTAAACAGACCAAATGAGGTTGCTTGTGTATTAAGATTGCGCTTCAATAAGGTCAATGGAAAGAACAATTTCTTGCTTATCCGTGACCAAACCATATAAGATTACTTGTGTAATAAGATTGCACTTCAATAAGTTCAATGGAAAGAACAATTTCTCGCTTATTTGTGGTGTTGAAGACAATTCCAAAGTAGGAAAAGCAGAAAGAAGTTAATGAGGTTCTCCCTTAATAAAAATCAGCTATAGTCTTGAGCCACAATTTATGAAGAGAGAGTAACCATTTTTCGAAAAAAGAAAAGGAGTGAATAGTGGATGTCAGAGTAGTTGTTTTTTTTCTTTTTTTCGGAAAGGATAGTTGTTAAATAAGTGTGAATTGAGTGGTAACTTGACGAAAAGAAAGTGATTATTAATTTAATTTTAAGGTACTTTGATAAGCGTGTGAAAGTGGAACAATTACACAATGAGATAAAATGTACTTTCGATTTAAATATACTAAATCTCATGTACGCACTGCGTGGGTGTCCCATTATTTTGAATTTCGTGTCTCGCCATGATTCAAGTTAGCATTAACATTTTTGTTCTTGCTTCAATTAGGCAACATTTCAAAAGTGGGGTATAACTCACTTTCATATTCCGTCAAAAAATTCAAATCGAGATTTTGAAGTAAAAGAGATATGAATGACATGTGAAATCATGGGAAAAGAGGTGGGATCGTCACCTCCATGAAAAACAAGGTGACCTAAACAAAATCGTTGCACATGACCCTAAGATCAATAGCACCTAGCAAATGTCAAAACTAACAATAATGATGCTTTTATGTCGGATGAAAATTCTAGGGAGCTAAATGTAAACCCTCGTGCATGCTTGCGGCCGGATTTTATTGATGTTGGAATCTCAATATTGACAAATCAATGACTTCTTGTGTCGAGAAATAGAGTTGTTAATGTAAAGAAAAGTGAGAAAAGACAGACTTTAATATGCGAATCATCAGTCAACGAACGAAAATTAAACTTCGACGAGGTTTCGACAGACGAAAAAGAAGGGAACTTGCCTTGATCCTCCATCCTATTTTTCCGTTGACCGAATTGCCCCTGGCCATGTCTTGGGAAGTGCCCACATGAGAACGAAACGCACATGCTAGGTCGGCCGGTGAGCTGGGGGTAATTTGAGATAAAGTGGCCACTTTAGGGGTTCATTTGAGATAATGTTCAAGAACTCCTTTGAGAAAGCCTCACTTCAAAGCATGTTTGAACACTCTTCGCTATTTTTTATTTTTTTTGGTGACCAATTTTATTTTTAGGAGGGCGTATTTTTTGAAATTAAAAGTGACAGCAACTAACCAAATTTTTCTTTAAATTAAAAGTGGCAGGCAACACTGACCCTTGCCTAGTGAGGCCAACCGACCTAGTAGCAAGTCATTAGCAAAAGGAACAAGAAAGGTAAAAAACAAATATATAATTAAAAAACAGAAAAAAATTAAAAATTATTAAAAAATTATTAAAAATTTGGTTACTTTAGCACCGGTAGTGCCACATAAGCCAACTAATGTCACATTAGGAATATCCAACCAAAATTAATCGGAATGACTGAATTGGCATTAGGTCAAGAATTTTAAGATTAAATTAATGCAATTAAAAGGTTTAGAACTAGCACCAATGCAATAGATTTATGATTTTTCTGATATTTTTCTTGAGTAACTATAACTCTTTAAATCTTTAATCATGTAGTAGATCATTTCTGGCCAGCTCTTCTATTGAATTAGGTACCAACGCTCGAACCAAAACACGTAGATTTCTCATATTCTTTATCGTTCCTCCATGATTTTTCTAATGAATCCATTCTCTTGCATTAATTAATTGCAAGATCCGTTAACTTTCGCTTTATTTGACAACTACTTCTTTGAAAATTACTAGTTTCCTTTGCACGTGCTTTTATTTTTTACCCTTGACCCCACTCTAAGTCCATGCTTATCGACGCTGACCCACGACAACCCATGTTAGGTTTTTGCGTTTGCGCCACCACGCATTCAAACTTTCGCTTGGAAATCGCTACGACTTGATGCATTTTCAATAGATTAAACTGATACAATATTCTCAAAGCACCCGCAGCCCAAACGGCCTACCTCGCAGCGGTCAACATAAGCATGCATTGTCCTGCTGACTTCCCTCTCGTCGATACATACGATGTCCTCGATTCATGCGGGTCGAGTCTGTCGGTCGACCTTATCAAAACACATGGAAAGAACCGTCGTCAAGATCGTCGTAGATTGCCCCAAGCAGTAAAGCACGACATTGCTTACAATTCAGCTCGATTGACCTTCGTAGCCCATGTGCTTTCCGCTAATTTGACCTTGGCACGCATGCCACGTTAAGAAAATGAAATTGTTGGAGCACACGTAAAGTCGTGTAAAGGCAATCTTTGCGTTCCTCTCGAAATTCAAACCCCATTTTATAGGGGTGTACAAAACGAAATTGGCTGGTCAAATCTAGTTTTCAAAAATATTGGTCCGGTTTCCCATTCCTAAAAATAGAACCGATGTCTGAGTAATCTGATTGGAACCGGACCAACTATATATATATTTCATTTTTATTTATTCAAAAAGATTAGTGAGTTTAATTTATTATTTCCAAGGAAATAGAAGCATGGAATTGGACATTAAGATACTAGCTGGAAGCATAGGATTTATTTCGAGGTTTGAATTTGTTCATGGATATGCTTTGGGCAATGTGATATCCAAATAAAAACATGAAAAAAATAGTCACATGTTGCATTGGACTGGACCTGCAGTCTGGTTTAGCTCCACTCTTATGATCAACCAATACAATCCCCTCCCAATTTTGGAAACCATTCCTCCTAGTCTGATTTTTTATTCTACTTTGGAATCAAACTGAATCGGAAACCAATCATGTCTAAATTCTAAAAATGCACAATTCGTTCTCAAAGCACAACCTTGCCTACCTCTCTCTCTCTCTTTTCTTTATGCGCGAAACATTCAATGTAATCTTATTTTTCAAATAGTCAAACTGTGGAATTAAATATAGTTTGGAGGATTCCGACTCTCTCTCTCTCTCTGCGCAAAACATTCAATGTTAATCTTATTTTTCAAATAGTCAAACTGTGGAATTAAATATAGTTTGGAGGATTCAAAGTCGGATCAATCTCCACAAAGTACTGGCAACATTCTTCACCCGCCAGCACGACCGCAATTTTATACCAGAAGTCAAAGATTATTGCATACCTTTCTTGAACACGCCACTAGCTCCTCTTGATTCTTGAGACCCTTTTATCTACATATTACCTTGCGTCCTCATGCAAGCCTCCAGCCATACCTAACAAATCAAGGCTGAAAAAAGCAAAAGGAAGAAGAATGAGGTCCCAAAGATCTCTCATCGTGGCTCTTAACGCCTTCTTGATCCTCTTCTTCTTTCTCGTGCTCAGTTACAGTTCACGCGTCGAAGCCGTGAGAACTCTAGGAGGCCAATCTCTGAGTTCATTAATATCAGAGGTTGTCCTAGACAGAGCTTATTCCGGGCCGAGCCATCGTGGGAAAGGTCATTGATGATCGGAGGCTTCCTTTTCTTGGGGTCCGGTGAGGAGGAGATAACCTATTCAAAATCTCTTGTTTGGTGGCAACGCAATCTCGATGTGAAGAGGGCTTTAGGAAGTACTCCAACCCATCAACAAGAGGAGGGGGTGAACTGGTTTGGCAGCAAAACTCTCGCAAGATGATGGGTTTTCCTTTCATAGCTTTTGAGTAATTTTAATTCTATTTTCACTTGTTTCATACATTTCATTACTTGTGTTATATAAGAAAATTCTGTATATGTAGTCATGGTAGAACGATTATGTTATTCTACTATTCGCTAGTCATGTGAGAAGATATGACATGAGTGTTTATATCTGTTGCGACCTATTTTTTCCGTCTCGGGGGGAAAGGAATTATCTGAATAAATAGGTTTAGGAGTATTATCCATAGAGTAGGTCGAGTACCCTCATTAGACATGAGCTCTTCCAAGCCCATACCCCGCATGATATTGGGTGTTCATGAAAATTTTCTTACAATGAGTAGCCACTAGCCTATTGGGGTTGGCTAGAAACCAAGCAAGACATGGGAATGTGCCTCACTTTTTACACAACTAGAAAATCTAGGGTCGGAGACTTGATTACACTAATTAGCTAATTAGTGCCATTTCGGTTCCTAATCTTGTTCATTTCAAAAAGAATTTTGTTAGGCAATTTGGATTGATTTTAAACTTAACCACTAACATGTGAGGTGATCATGCGGACGCACAATCATCAAAATCACAATCACCAATTAAAGAAAACATTAAATAAATTGTAAGGGAAAATAAACACCTAGCATTAAAAGATAAATAAATGGCCATCCTAATTAAAGTAAGAGGGAAACCATAATCATTGCATCCTAAGCGTGCATTCAAGGGTAATTATATTTGAGGATAATTAAAACTCTAAGATGAAGCCGTAAGGGCTTGTTCACTTTTAAGCACAATTTTAGACCAATAATTTTTCGACATCTTTTAAAGAAAAAATTGTCCAAAAATTATTTTAAAGCTTCTTAGAGAACTCTAAAACAAACTTGGAATTTTTGGGATTTTTGAAAACTTTTTCTTTTTTTTTTTTTTGGAATTTCTAATATTTTAATATTTTCGATTTTTTAAAAAAATATTTATTTTTTTTCCGAAAATTTTCATAAATTTTCAAGATTCTGAATTTCCCTTGAATTTCCTGAAATTTCGAAATTTTTTATGATTTTTTTAATTTTTTTAATGTTTTTATATTTTCTGAATTTTTTTAATTTTAATAGATTTTGTTTTTTTAATATATAATTCGGACCGGGTCAAAGGACCCGGCCCTACTAGACTGACCCGGGCCCTGTCGGTCCGGGTTGGGCCAAAGTAACCGGGCCGCACTCTCCCTCCAAAGCCCGCTCGAGAAAAAACAAAATTAAAAGCCCACAAAATTTTAATAAAGACAGCCCATTCCCAAATTTTGCTCTCGACCCAGCCATTCCCCCTATGTCTGGCGTGGGTCCAGGCCCGCTCGACAAAGCCTCGGCCCAGCCCCTTCCTTATTTTAATTTCTGGCGCTTCTGCTTTTTGTCTTTTCTTTTTGTTCTTTTTTTTCTTTTTTTTATGGTCTGGTCTTCTTCTCCATGCATGCCCATGTACGTCTTCTCCCCATACTTCTTCTTCCCGAAGCTGCAGCGACCGCCGCTCTCTTTCGCCGACCTTCGGATCGCCTGGCGTAGGTCGTTCCGTCCGACCGACGCCGAGCGCTGCCGGTAACCAGCTGACCGACATTCCGAGAGCCGTCGGACGGACTCCGGCGAGCTACGACAAAAAACTTTCCGATCCGAACAGCACGGGGTAACGCTCCGAAAAGCGAGGAAGACGCCAAAAATAATGCGTGGTCACCGTATACCTCCTAGCGACGCAGAAAATCTAAAGGCCGAACTCCGGTCAAGGGCCAGGGTCGGTTTTCTCGGGGGGGCATTTCGTCGAACGGTTAACGGGCACTACCGAGTTCAAAGATTTCCGGCTCAACCGGGCCTCGAACACACCTTGGGGGTCTTCGAAGATGGCATACGAGGGACGTGGGAACAAAATTCGAGGACGATGAGGGCCGGAGCTTGCGCGAGCCGGTCGGCCACGAGCTCCGGCCCGGTATTTTCCAGAAATAAAGCAACCGAGGTTCAGGGAGACTTACCTCGTTCGGGGACGGGCTGCGGCTGAAGAACGGACTCCGACGGCGTTCAAAAGCTCTTCTGGGTTCGCTCTCTCACCTCTGATTTCGCCCTGTCTCCTCGCTCCAGCTGCGACTAAACACCGGCAGGCTTAAAGGAAAAAGAGCGGAGGCACGGCAACGGGACGTGGACCTCGGGTCAGGCGTGGCTGCCGGCGGTCTCTCACTCTCTCCCTCTGCTCTCTCCTTCTCAATCTCTCCGTCCCTCCCCTCTCTCTTGGTTCTGCCTCTCCTTTTTTTGGAGTAGTTCTCCTTTTTCCTTCTTCTACTCTTTCTCTTCTTTTTCTGCCTTCGCTCCTGCTGCCTTCTGCTCTCCGTTGCTGCTGCTTCTGCTCTAGTTTTTGCTGCTGACTTGCTGCTATTTCTGCTGCTGACCTGCTGACTTGCTGCTGCTTCTGCTCTGAGTTGCTGCTTTTCTGCAGGTTGCCGTTTCCACGCGTGGGAGAAGAAGTGAAGGAGACAGACGGGCCGGGCCGACAAAGGAAAGAGAAGAAGAGAAAAGGGAAAGTGGGCCGAGCCCATGCGGGGGGAAGAGAAAGGGCTGCATGGGGGAGCCAGGCGGGCCCAGCCCTAGCCCGGTCTCTTTTTCGATTTTTTTTAATTATTTTTAATAATAATTATTATTTTTTATTTTATTTTATTTTATTTTTGCATATTAACTTTAAAACTAGTGATGCAAATGCTCCTAATATCTATATGCGATGCAATTTTAATGAAAGAATTTTTTGTTAAGAAATTAGAAACTAATCTCTAATTTTCTAATGCAATTAATAAATGATAAAACAAATCGCCAAAATTTTAGGTGTCAACAATATCCCATATGACCAAAATGCTTTTGTTATGGATAAATAAGCTGGCCAGCACTCATCCCTCTAAACTTTGAGGTTTTGTTCAATGAAGATCCAGTACCAAGATTTGAAACATTTCATCATGCTTGCGCCGTCCATATTAGTGTAATTGACCCTTTGTTCTATTAATCAAGATCAAAAAAAAAAAATGCATCATATGTCTCTTACATTTTGGAGGGGGAGGGGGATTGAGATTCCTTGTAAATTTAGCGATATATAAATCATAAATATGGCGCCTCTCAGTGGTTGAAACATCAATAACTACAGTATGGTTCATATTAATTGGCCTCAACAAATAAGAGATATGAAGTAGTGAGATAAAGTTTAATGCAAGAAAATTGAATTACCAGAGGAATCAATAAGGGTAAAGACCATCAGTGACTTATGCAATTCGGCCTAAGCATCGCTAGTTACTCCACGGAGAAAGCTGGCCACAAAGAAATGAATTGTAAATCATGAGAATTACAAAGTTACAATCGTTCAATCCTTCAAGTATTTCCTAGCACTAGATTATGTGCGAAGCAAACCTACAGTGCTAATAATTTATTAGAAAGCTTATAGAGAGAAAACACCAACAATTCTCCTATTTTCAATAAGATATGATAACTGAGAAGATTAAATTTTTATATGTTCTTATATCACTTCCCGACTCAAATTAGAAAATATTTACCGAAAAAAAAAACAAACTGGTCTATATAGAGACATTGGTCGCCACAGGTTTCAAATTTTCGTCGCAGAATGTTTGCTGCGTTAGCCTCGGGCAACGAAAAAAAAAAACTGAGCATGATGAGCTAGAGGAATTTTTATGTGAAATTTTGTGGGAATTTTCCCTTCAACATTGTTTAATTTGCAAAAAAAAGGATAGTTTAGAAAAAAATTTCCTAAATACAATCACTTGTATCAGTTGAACTACTTAGTCAACAATAAATATTTTCATTATCTATAACAATTTATATCTTAATATTTTTGTGGACGATGAAAATATTATATGACATTTTTCGTTTATTTATTTTTATATGCGATATAAATGATCAATTTTAGGAAAATATTTTTCAAATCATTTATGTTTCGCAAAACAAATAGAGCCTAAATTCTCTAGTTTTAATTCCATTGATCTCCTCTTATTTAACTTAATTTTGTTTCTCCATATTCATACTCAAATATTTTCCACTTATTGATCTTTTATAGGTCTTTGAATCTTTCCTGATTGAAAATTCCATATTTTATAAAGTTAATTTTCATTCCATCAATTTTTCTGGTACTACTGGGATTGTTTTTTCTTCATTAGCACAGAACAAAATGATATCTCCTTCATCGAATCCTAACTTATATGTTCTAGGATTAAAGATAGATACTAAGATCAATAATCACGTCAAATCCTGATATTTTTTATATTTACTGTTAATGTTAGCCCAATATATGGATTCATAAATGAAAATTGACATTATGATGGCAAAACGCTCAAGTAATGTGGATTCTAGAATTTCTAATAAAAAGTCCGGCGAACTTATTATGCCTACAATCTTTTAAACATATAATAACAAAAATGTTAAATCCATTTTTTTTTTTTTGGAGATTTTGGAGCAACTTGGACTAATCCTATATGTAGATAGTTGAACTTTCTCTCTTTGTGAATATTTAACTTTCCATTATTGAGAATTGGCTTTTGAATATTCTTAATTGCAAAACTTGTCCTAAATTTTAAAGTTTTTCTTTTCTTGAACATATAGCGAATATCTATTTGTAATATATTCCAATTTTCTAAACTTTTCTCCACATCTTTTATAATTATTTATTCCAAATTATGATACCTATTTTGTCGATCTAGTATTGTTGACACCTAAATTTTGACCTAACGTGTGGCTATATTTGCAAGCTGACTCGATCCTTAAGTAAAATCGGAAATTATGTTAAGCCTAATAAGGGACCATGAACCTCGCCCATAATATGAGGAAAGGGACAGATAAATTGCACACGGGAGGATAGAAAATTCGGAAAGAAGTCAATTGGATACTAGGGGGTCGCAATTTTCACAAAGAATCTTTGGAGGAATTCATGGGATAAGACAGACGAAATGGAGGGAAGAAAACGAAAACATTTGTGGCAAGTATGGGCTGTGGAGACTTACAAAAGGAAGCTAATGAGCTGGAAAATAAGATGGGATCAATCTGATTGACTATGCAAGGAAGAATCAAGAGCCAAAATATCGGGTAAACAGGAAGGCAGGAAATTCGACAAAGGAAGGAATCAAGACGTGAAATAGGAAAGATTGAGCTGGCCACAAAATCGCGTACCAATTTGCAAACCATGAATTAAGGCAATGAGAAAAGGAAATTCAGAAAATTGCCCATAGAAAGAGACGCTTGGGGCCATTATAAAAGGAGGGGAGAAGAGCACGAGAGGATCATCAGTTTTCTTATCACCATACGAAGCTCTCTCGTGTTTTCACAAGGTTGTGGTGCCTTGCATACATCACAACGCAGTCCTTTTTTTGAGTCCTTGGTCTTCAAATGAGTCTCCAATAGCGGCTACAAAAGTTCTGTCATCACTGAAGATCTCCATCGTTGATCATTGCTGCTGTTCGCTACTGGTTTGTTGCTAATTCGCTGCTGGTTTGCTGCTGATTTGTCGACGTTCGTTGCCGCTCTGGTGCGTCGTTGTTGCTACATTGCTGCTGGTCATTGCTGCTACATTCCTTTAGTTGTTTCATATAATATCGTGCTTCTAGTTTGTGCCAATCTCTCTTAGAAACATTGTGATAATGACAATATCATTTTTTTAAAAATATGTTCAGGTTCATGTTTTCTCATGATCATTATCGTTGGATGTTATTTTATTGTTCGCTCAATTGCTTAGTCATATTTTAACACGTCAATAGTGTAATATTACAAAATCCAACAAAGGTTGTATGCAAAACATTTTTAAAAATAAGGAGAAAATGTACAAGTCCCCGAACTCATGATTTTTGGTTCGCAGAAGTAAAATGTACTCCCACATTTTACTTGGGTGTCTAATCGACCCGAAACCGATTAGTGGCGGCTCCAATAGGTAAGATAAATATCATAGTTGAATCGAGTACCAAGTTGCGATTGGTAGGACTTGGGAGAGTCCGTGCTAAGCACTGCATTTAGTAATCCATCAACCTCCTTCGAGAGGGTCGCGACAAGTATATCTTCCAAGAACTAGAAACTAACCATGCATTATATACTTCTTTACAAATTTCAAATTAATATTAGTTCCGTCATTTAATATCCGTTATCTGTCAACGATCGATACTTTTTCTCTACCCTACACAACGTTTAATTTCGTAGGGACTAGGATAGTGAATCCGATGCATAGGCAGATACAACAACCCTTACGTTTATTATCATATGTTGATGACTATTGCAATTAAACCCTAGATAGATAACATTTCCTGAAAACCATATAATGGGGGCACAAAAGAGGAAATTTAATTGAAAACTATGTCCCTTTTGATGAATTGTAATGGTGGGATTGAATTAGCTTGATGCTGAAAATTGACAAATTTTGCCTAAACTTAGAATATTTGTGTCATATAGATATTGATTTCGGTATTTTCATTATGTTAACCTAAAAAAATTATGGTGCCCATGCCTTGCCCGACCCAAAAATCTTTTTTTTTTTTTCTGGCCAAAGAAACACAAAACTCCGTTGATAATGCAGGAATTTCTCCGTTCTATTTCCTTTGTCTATTTTCGTTTTTGTGTGATGCACAAGGGGACAAGGACGGAGCCTGTGACCACAACACGTGGAATTCATCGGACCCCAGAAAAATCGTTATATCGAATTGTCCACGTCCCCGAGAACAACAGCTTTGTCTCGTGCATGCCTCTCGTCCATGCAAACAAACATGCCCTTGATGTTTACAAATCGCAATCGGAGTTGTTCTAGTCCGATGGCGAAACGGCATCGGATATAAATGTATCGTGTGGTTATGGCGAAAGAGATATTCGTCGCCATAGGTTCCAAAATTTTGTTGCTGAAAGTTTGCTGCATTAGCCTTTCTTCTTCTTTCTTAATGATGCAAATATGTGAATATCATTAATCAGATGAGATACAAAACTTTAGGAGAATCATCTGGCATTTCAAAGAAACTAATTATATGAGAAGATTGAGGAAGAAAGCTTTAATATAGCAGCCAATAAAACATTTATCTAGAAAAGGCATGCACTGTTGGTAGAGTGATGCCTTTATCTCTTACCACCTTTCAAATCATAGTCAACAGAAGATGAGGCCTAACTTTTCTCTCATGATCTACTCTCGACTCTCGGAATAGCTGAGCACTATGACCTCGAGGGAATTTTATATGTTAATTTTGTAGGGATCTTTTCTTTCATTCCATTGTCCAATGTTATATTTCATTGATCTACTCTTATTTAACAACTTTTATTTCTCCATCTTCATATTCATATATTTTTCACTTCTTGATCTTTTATAGGTCTTTGAATCTTTTCTGAATGAAAAATCTATATTTTTGAAAGTTCAATTTCATTCCATATAATCGATTTTGGTACTGCTAGGGTAGTTATTCCTGCATTTGCACATAGCAAAATCATTTCTTTTATCAGAATCTAACTTATGTTCTCTTGGATTAACTGTTGTTAACAAAAATGTACAGGTCGATCAAATAATGTGGATTTTAGAATTCCTAATAAAGAGTCCGTGAACATGTTATGCCCGAGTGTCTGATCCAATTTTTGTTGGAGGTGAATATAGTCAATTGTGCCCTTCATTAAGTGCACCCCAATATTGAAACTAACTCTACGCTTCTTCCCAAAAACACAATGTTCACAAAAGTCAAGTGGGACCGTATGATCCCCCCACAAGGTAAACCATGTTTACTCAAAATAAACTTTCCTCTTTCACTCATGTGGCCCAACCGCATATGCCACAATCTTGATTTTTCAGAATCCAAAAGGAATGATATATTTTTAAAGAACCAACAACTGTACTTTCTTGTAGAATGTGAAGATTGTTCTTTTTGTTACCTCTCATTACAATTAATGAGCCTCGTGAAATTTTCAAAACTCCACCTCCACTTGTGTACGTATACCCAATGAAATCTAAAGTGCTCAAAGATATAAGGTTTTATTTTTAAATCTAGGATGTACCTAACATTTGTCAAAGTTCTTAATATCTTGTCATGACATTTAATTCGCACTATACCAATATCCACAATCTTGCAAATTGCATTGTTGCCATCAAAACTGAACTACCATGAATTTTCTCATATGTGTGGAACCAATCTTGATGTGGACATATGTGGTAAGAACATGCTTAATCTAAAATCCATTCATCATCGATATGACAATCTAAAAACAAAATAATAAATTTACTGACTCATTATTTTTCACTAGACTAGCTGAATCAGAACTCTCCATTGACTTTTTCCCCTTAGCTTTGAGCATAGGGCACTCACTTTTATAGTGTCCAAATTTATGACAATAGCGACACTCTACCTTACTTTTATCCCAGCCTGACCTAGATTTCAAACATCCTTTACTATTATTGCACCTATCATGATGATTCAACCTTCTGACAATTAAGCCATCGTCTTTATCAGCACTACTACTATAACTCGCATTTGATTTTGTACGCATCTCCACAAAATTCAATGAGACCTTCACATCCTCAAGAGTTATGAATTCCCTTCCATATAGTATTGAATTCACAAAATTCTCATACGAGCTTGGCAGTGAACATAACACAGTTAGGGCTTGATCTTCATTATCTAATTTCAAATTTTGATTTTCCATATCCATAACAATTTTATTAAATTCATCTAGATCTTCTTGAACATGAGTACTTCTTGCATCTTTAGCAAGTAAAGACACTGCTTTAAGAATAATCTTGTCGTAAGAGATTTCTTCATGTAGAGGCTCTCAAACTTATTCCACAATCCCAAAGCCATTTCTTCATTAGCAATGAGCACCTTGTCGAATAGCGACAATTGGATGGCACTTGCACCCTCTCTTCCATCTCCTCAATCTTAGGTGTAGTCATGTCATCAGTATAGTTCCCATCCAAGGCTCTAACTGAACCTTTGCAATGCAACAACACCTTCATCTTGATCCTCCATACCCTAAAATTGTTTTGGCCATCAAAGGGTGCCACTTCAAACTTGCTAGATGCCATCTCAAACAAAAAGACCGAAATTCTTTTGCTTTGATACTAGTTTGTTGT
Organism: Corymbia maculata; assembly: GCA_014182735.1. Classification (NCBI taxonomy): domain Eukaryota; kingdom Viridiplantae; phylum Streptophyta; class Magnoliopsida; order Myrtales; family Myrtaceae; genus Corymbia; species Corymbia maculata. The sequence continues at coordinate 5,234,435 of CM024685.1, forward strand.
GGAACAATGCTAAAAGAAGTACCAATCGAGCACAAGTAGCAAATGGATAGAAGCAAAATCAAAATCGTGCAAGGTGCAATGTGTACATGGAAAACCCAAAACAGAAAAAAATCACGGGGAGAGAGGGGGTTTCACTATCTTCAAAAACGAGTATGAGAGTATAATCCAAAAGGCTCAAGAATCACTTGGTGAGCCACTAGATCTAAAGATCCAACACGAAGATAGAAAAATAAAAGGAAGGGAAATATTATAGAGGTTAGGATTCGATATGATATAAAAGTATTCCTTTTTATAATCTCTCTTCAAAAATTCCTAAAACAAATATGTATGATCTAAAATACCCTATTCACTAATTTGAAAATCAAAAACTCAATAAAATTAATATTTGTTCTGATATTTAATATTTGTTATTTGTCAACGGTTTATAAATTTTCCTTGCCCTAACACAACCTTCGATTTCATAGCAACTTGCACGGGTTATAGTCAGATGCAACAACCGTTGACGTTGATTATCATTTGTTTATGACTGTTGTAATAAATTGATATTTCCTAAAAACCATAGGATGGAGAGCAAAAAAATAAACACTTGAAATCTACATCCCTTATCAAGAAAATAACCCTTAATTGTGGTTCTGTATATTTAAGGGTATGAAAGGCACACAGATAATTTAAAAGAAAAGGGTTAATACGACCAAAAAAAAATCAAATTGGTATATGTATGACCAATTTACCACAAATTAGTTTTTAGGTCACAAAAAGTCTAAATCCGGTACACTATAATAAATTTACCTCAAACTAATTTTTAAGTCACCAAAAGCTCTAAACTGATATTTTCGTGACATATTTATCCCCCATTAGCCTTTGTTAAATTTTATACTAGAATTATTGAACTAGATGACATATGATAATAACTTAATTGGCATGATAAGTACACATGGAAATCCATATCAATTTGAGATAAATTTATCACAAGTTTATCAGTTTGAAATGTTTGGTGAGCCAAATATTAGTTTAAAGTAAATTTATCACATGTGTACCAATTTAGAATTTTTGGCGACTCAAATATTAGTTTGGTGTAAATTTATCATAAGCGTACCAATGAAAGATTTTTCGTGATATTAACCCTAAAAAAATAGTATTTTTGTTAAATTCTGATGGTGGAATACAATTGACATAATGTTAAAAGTTAAGGGATGTTGTGCCCCCTTCAAAATTTCATGATATTCATTTCATATCCAAATTAATTTAGGGATTTTCGTGATGACAACCTAAGAAAAAAAATAGCTTGCGCATGCCTTGCATGGCCCCACAATCAAGTTATCAACCAATACTCTTCATCTTTGGCCAAAGAAAGCACGAAACTCTGTTGATAATTCAGGATTATCTGTTCTATTGCCTTTCTTTAGTCTGGTTTTTGTGTGATGCCCAAGGGGACAAGGACGCACGCCCCGTGACCACGACACGTGGAATTCATCAGACCCCAAGAAGATCGTCAAATCGTATTGTCCACGTCCTCGAGAACGAACAAGAGCTTCGTCTCGTGGCGCGTTCCTACTGACACCTCTCGTCCATGCAAACATGCCCTCGATATCTCCCTAGTCTCGATCATTACATGTTCTGGTCCGACGGCGAAACAAAATTGGATCGAGGGAATGAAGCCGAAAAAGAAGAGAAAAGAAGAGGAGGAAAATCTGCAGCATTTAATGCATCGTGATGGACAAGACTCGAAATCTAGACACCAAACGCCGCTCACCACCACCAGTTTCGCCCGCTCTCTTTTGCGTGGCTCGCGTTGCTTCCATGCTGGCAGCTCGGTCGTCACTCGTTCCCTCCTTAAATCCACCGCCGGATGCCCTAAATCTTCTTCTCTTCACTCAGTCACTCGTCTCCGAGAGGTGAATTGCTAGCAAAGATGTTGAACGTATGGTCGTGGATTTGCGAGTTGCCCGACTCGGCCGCATGGGCCGAGGCGGACTCGGACTCGGACTCGCCGCAGGTCTTCGAGCTCGTGAGTTCCAAGACGGGTCGCGGCGGAGCAGCTCGGTCAATCCAGATTAAGGCGGACCGGACCTCCAGGCCCGGTGCGGAACCGTCGGTGACCTTCGCCGTCCATGCCCACGGCTTCCAAGAATCTAGCGAGGAGAAGACCCTCTGGGTCTCCGACGCGTGTCCTCTCTCCTCGGACAAGCCCTTCCTCCCGCTGCTGCTCCAGCTCCTCCAAGAGACGATCGCCCGGTCGCCGACCACTCGCGAGAGCTCGTGCCCGCGCTCCCAGCTCCAGAAGCTCCGTCCCGAACCGGTCGCCTGGATCATGGACTCCCACTCGCCCGAGTCGCTGTCGAGCTTCTTCAACCTGGTGCTCCTCACGCGCATGTTCTGGGCGTGCTCGTTCGACGTGCCGAGCGAGATCGGGTCCTTCTACTTCCAGTCCCTGCTGGCCCCGAACCTGGAAGCGCTGTCCTGCAAGCACGCCCCCGTGCTGCGGACCTTCCTGTGGTCGGTCGGCGCCGAGGCCGAGGTGTGCTTCATGCGCACCCTCGGGTACATGCTAGCGAAGTGGCTCATCCTGAGGGAGGTGGGCGTAGGGTTACAAGCCCTAACCCCTTTGCCCGTTCGTGGACTCTCGTTCTCCTACGCGACGGAGGCTCACGGGCTTTGGATCTTGAAGGGCTACGCGCCGGTGGCGGCCATGAAGCTCACCCGCTCGAACGATCAGATGAAGAAGTTTCCCGTCGTAGAAGCGAAGGACTCAGTGCTGAAGTACGTGCTGGCGCACCAGCAGCTCGAGGCCGTCGTTCAGCTGGGGTATTCCGTCAAGTTCTGCGACGGGTATATCCAGGTCGATACGCGCGTCGACAACATACGCCTCCACGTGGTGAATCTCGGGTTCGGCAAGGAAAGCAGCGGCGACGACTTGGCGTTCGCCGGCGAGCGGCACTTCCCCTCCAGGGCACGCGTCTGGGTCGGCCCGGAGGTCGGGGCGACGTACGTGGGCGGGCTCAGCCTGGGCCGGTCGACGAGCAACGGCGAGAGAGAAGTGGAAACGCAGAGGATCATGAAGAGCACCTTCGGGAAGTCGAAGGCGCCGGAGGTGAAGACCACGGGGAGGACGTCGACGAGGGCGAAGCTGAGGAACTGGAGGTGGGACCAGGACTCAGAAGGCAATGCTGCGGTGTTCGACGCCGTCCTGCACGACAGCACCACTGGCCAGGAGGTCGCCACCTGCCGTCCGCCCAACGGCGACGGGTTCCGGAGGAGGTACGCGGCGGCGAGCCGGCCGTTCACGAAGGCCGGAGGGCTGGTGTTCGCCGGAGACGAGTACGGGGAGAGCGTGGGGTGGAGGCTGGGCAGGGAGACGGAAGGGAGCGTGCTGAAGTGGAGGATCGGAGGGCAGGTATGGCTGACCTACCTGGCCAATGATGTGAAGAGCTCGTACTACGAAACTAGGGTTGTGGAATGGTGTGATGAGATTGATTTGCCTCTGATTCCTGGGAAAGTGGCGTAGAAAAATCTTAAATTTAGGGTTTCCTATAGTCCTTATGTAAATACATATGTATTGGTGGATTATTGTCCTAGCTTTCTTTTTTATAGATGTAGTGCATGCACACAATGATGTACCTGAAATCTTGAGAGAATCATGAATGGCAATATCTATTTAGGTTCCATTTTCTTCGTGGACAATGAATGATTTAAAAGTCATTTTGTAAAAGAAATGATCATTTGTATTGTTTGCAAATTGTCTATGAAAATATTTAAACATAAATTATTATCAATAATGAAAATATTTTTTATTGAATAATTGTATCACATAATACAAGTAATAATTTTTAAGAAAAATATTTTACAAATCATTCATTTTTTGCGAGGAGTTAGATGCCATGTAGCTATATTAGCGGTGATTGTTTTAGATGCCGTAGGTTGATTGAATTGCCCATTGTGACCACTATTGCTAGTAGTTTACATATTTTTCAAAAATTAAAGGGCTAGTGCAATTGATTAGGTGATGTTCTATCCTCAAAAGTGTAGATTTAAAAATTAATGTTACATTTCTTTATGGATGTTAGAATGTTTGGACTAGAGGCCTTATTTATTAATTATAAAAAAAAATTTGTTGGCAAAAACCCAAGTAGATAGTGGTAAAAAATCAATTGTAAATGTTTAGCTTCACTATATGGTGTTTATGATCATATATTTTTTCCGCCAGTGGTTTTCTATGAATATTGAACTTTTATTTATACATAGGCTTGATATTGAAGTATTGGTTTAATTAGGGCCTGCAATTTTCATTGTGCTTTGATTTCTGAAGAAAAATGAGTTCGGTTTGAGTTAAATTGTTCAATTCCTCAAATTTTATTTGCCTACTACTATGTGTTCATGGTACAATTGAGTTTGCTCTGTGATACTTTTGTTTTTGATTTGGAAAAATTTTAGCCTACATCCTAGATAAACCAACAAGATCATAACCCAAATCAAACACATAATTTCTATTTGTTGTTAGTTCTTATGCTGTCCTTGAAACCATAAATGTTGAGCTCAAAATAATATTAAATATTAGTCTTTTTAGAAAAGGGGAAAATGTGCAAATAATCTTGACTTGCCACCACAAAATTTGTTTGGCGCAATATGCAATAAAGTTCTCAATGTTATTAGTTGGGTGCAATTTAGTCCCTCCCTCTAGTTCCCCACCAAATTTCTTGACTTGCCACCACAAAATTTGGCGTGGCATTTTTCATTTTTTTGCATACATGGTGCTAATGTTGTGTCATATTGGAAAAAAGAAAAAAAATTAAAACAAATAAAGAAAACCAAAAAATCTGAAATTAATAATAAAAAAATTTGACAAACAACCCAAAACGAGAAAATGACATATCAAGCCACAAAAAAAAAAAAAAAAAAAAAACTCTCTTTCTTGCTTCCTTGCTTGCCTTTTCATTTTTGTTAAAAAAATTGTGGCTTTTCTTGGTTTTCCTCCCAGCTCTTTTTCAATTTTTTTAAGTGGCGACGACATGTCATGTCAACGTATGCTAAAGAATAAAAATAAATAAATATAGATGCGTCGGCTTCCAACATGCCACTTCAGCAAATTAGGCTGTAAGCTCGGCAGAAGGATTAAACACAACCTCCAATGAAAAGACAACCTTATTGCATAATTCAACACTCATTTCTCACTGCCTTTCATCTTATATAGAAATTAGAGAAATTGTAGTTTTATGATCTCCTACCCCCACATAAAAAAAAAAATTAATGTCGACGAGGACGTCGGAGCTCCCAAATCCCTCAGTTCATCATAAAATTAGACTTTTCACTCAGTTATTTTTTTTACTAGGCCCTAATTAAGCTAGCTAAACTAATTGAAGGATCCGCAAGGTTCGGCCATGGACTGACCGACCATGATAGAAGGTGCAGCGAATGGCCGAGAACCGAGAGATGCACATATCTGTCATTCTTTTTCTTTTTGATCTTGAGGTTCCCATACTTGTCTTGATCCCTTTGCCTAATTCAATTCGAATCGTATTATAGAAGCAATTCTTGGATTCATTTTCCTCTAGGATATACTAAGACAAGGAAAGACATGAAGGGATATCGCTGAATCTTGGCAAAGACAAAAGGAGGAACTCGTGTATCTCAATAGATGGAGTTTTGGTTGAACAGAAGAGGACTTGAAAAGAGAAGAAAAGGAAGGAAAGAGAGATGACAGCATCTTAAACTAAATTCAGCATTTCAATTGCTGCCGTTTTGTGATGATTGTATCTATTTATCTAACTAGGAAGAAATACCAAAAAATCCTAAACATATTGTATTAGTCCCAATTCAGTCATAATTCTTTCAATTAAACCAATTTAATTCTAAACATTTTCATTCTAGTACCAATTAAGTTCATTTAGCCAATTTTGGCCAAAAATCACTAATATGGACATTGAGCATCCTACATGACATGACTAGTGTTAACATGGATATTTTCTAATAATATTGTAATGATTTATTAAAAATTTTATAACTTTTCTTCGGTTTTTTTGAATTTTTTTTCTTTTGTCTTTTTTTTCTTTATTTTTTTATTATTTTGATTGAGGGTTGACAAGGGTTGCCAGCCATAGGCAAGAGCCGAGACACCCTCATTTGATCTAGGTGAGGCCACGATGCCCAAAACGGCAAGGACATTGTGACTCTTGCCCCCGATCCAGCAAGGCCTAGGATGCCCTCACCTGTGGCCAACAAAGGTCAACCAGCGAACCTTGCCAGCCCTCAATCAAAAAATAAATAAATAAAGAAAAGGAAAAATTAAAAATTAAAAAAGCCAAATATAAAATATAAAAAAAATTCACCTTTCAATTGGATCAACTCACGCATATGAGGTGTTATAGCAAACATCCCATGTTCTTTCAACCAAAAAAGAACATGATCTCAACGACTTATCATGATTTACCCACCGAATGCTTGTCATGCTAAATGGCTTGAGCATGGGACCGGAACGTCCATCCTCAAGCCCCTCGAGGATCTCTGACTGATTTTTCCGACTCGCCCTAACGTACTTGCAGACATCGACGATGGTACTCCAGATTTCATTTTCACCTAGGATACCTCCCTTCTATCATGCATGCGCACTTCACGACCGGCCCGGCCATGGACATTGGGAAACCATGCGAGCTAAAATGGGAGATTAATTACTAGAAGACGACCCACGATGAGCGGTGGTTTGGCCCTACTTATTTTGACCTGACTGTCCTATAACCGCCACCACCTCGTCTCATTCCTTTCGATTTCACCCTACCATCCATCCTACCTGTCCGTGCCGGAAACATTTCTACTTGAAGATGAAGCTAGTTCGTAGATTGTGATCTTGTGCCCAGTGTTTCCTTTGGTGTATGTGGTCTTAGATCTTCTTTAGATGATCCTTTCCAGGATCTTGCATGTTGTTGCTATGTAGGTCTGAATGTCCAAGTTTGAATGAATGTGACCATGAATTTCGTTGTCATGCTTGTCCTAAGTTAGATAATCATATTCATACGTTAGGTCACCCTAAAACGACAGGGCAATCGTGAACCTAGTTTATCAATGTTTTGTTTTGCGTAAGAGCTGGAGACCCCCCTAAGGTTTTTGATGTAAGAAGCAAAATATCATGAATTTCTAATCTCAAACAGGTGTCCATCAAGATATATGATTCATTTAAGCGTCTTGGTTACAACTTACAAGTAGGGTTGAAAGTTATTTCGACAAGTTTCGTGAAACGTAAAATTCAGATTCCTTACCTTTAAGTTTACAAGGTTTCATTTCAAAGATTTTTCTGTTTTTTTATGTCCTTCAAGATATAACAAGGGCTCTTTGGTGTTTCGGCGACTTTAGCTAATTTCATTCCTAATGTTTAGTCACTTCATCGAACGTTTCATTTGTCTACGGATCGGATTAGCTACTCCTCGGAGATGACAGGCGTGTTGGATTTTCCATGCTGTCCTAACGCTTTAGACAGGGTTCAGAGTGAAATCTAAGTGGTGCCCCATCAAAAATCACGGAAATAAACTGAACATGACAAGAATCATCGAATCAAAAGAATCACGAGCTTACTAAGACTAATAATTCTGGCCAAAGAATGGTAGAACGGCATAAATTGAATGCATAGATGTAAAATTCTTAGGCGGGCCAAGGAGTACAATGTAATGTTAGGCGGACATCACTATTGTTACAAGCTCATCATCGAGGACAGATTCTTCTCGGTCCAAGACTCTTTGGTAGCTCTCCCGGGTTGTACATTGGACACGCAGTATCCACCTATGGAATTTTATCTTCTCGCAAGAAACAAGCAGGTGATTACAATGGGGAAATTGAACTGATAAGATCCTCAAAAGAAAACGTCAGTTGGCCGCAATCTTGCTTTATCGACCCATTGAACAAAGCATTGCCACGATGAAAAACCAGCAGCTCAGACAATGACGGTCAAAGGATTGAGGATCAGAAAACCTAAGGACTCCCGAGACAACGGTTAATGGTGACTGAAGTAGCTATTCCGAACCCTGAACCAGAAAAACAAGAGAGAGTTTGAATTACCCCTCTTGGAAAAAGTCATCTTCACATGGAGGATTCTTGAACAGGGTATCTTTTCCAGGATTACAACTGGAAGAACTCTTCAGAGGCTCGAAAAGTTTTGAAATTTGTCAAGCCTTTGATTTGCTTCTTGTGTGTCTTCTGCTGCTAGTCTGAGGCTCTGAAGCTTTAGCTAAATCATCTCCAATGGCCTGTGTTTGATTTACTTGATCCAGACCCGAGACCATGTTATCTGCCTTTTCCTTTCTCTTTCCAAGATGTGAACTATCGTTGCTTTCCATATTTGTCTGTGGATTTCCCACTTCGCTGTCCTTCACATCCTTGTCAATGCACTCCGGCACGGAAGCAACTTCACTAGGTTCGGCTTTTGGTATTCCATTACTAGGGGCATCATCCGTAATCATTTCCGGAGCTGAGCCACGTGGTCCAGTACCGGGTTGAGGCATGGGATTCTCCATGATCATATCTTTAGCAGACACTCTCACTTTACTACCACTTGGGTGGTTAAAGCTCCAACGAGCATTCTCAAACCACTTTTTCACCTGTAACCAAATCCAAAGGCAGAAAGAACTTTAGACGAATTTAGTGGCCAAAACTTAAAAGGAAATAAAAACAAAATCAATACTGCGAGTAAAAGAGACTTACCTGCTGAGTAGTAATTCCTAGCTCCTCAGCTAACTTCTCTGATGCAGCTCGTTCTGGATATTGATTTTCCCTGAAGGCTTCGTGGAGTCTCTGCCAAAAGAGATTTTCCAATCAGAAAACATTTTGATCCTCACACTGCACTGTCTCCTAAATTTTTTTTATACATCCAGATCACTTTGTTGCCTACAGTGTGTTTTGTCTTACTTTAGCCTCTAATTTTTCAAAACCTATATCAATTTGCCAGAGGCCCTGCTGCTGCTGAATCGTTGTCCGGAGAAAAGCATGTGACACAAAAAGCAGGACAAACGTGGGAAGACTGAGGGTTATCACCATTGTTATAACAAATGCATTACCCAATTGTAATGCGTTCTCTATAAACATTTGGCATGAATCATTGGAACCTTTGCACCATTTTGGCACCAATGTGTCATGTGCTTTTGAGTGTAACATTAGAAAAGGTGTCGGTATGATGGATATATGAAACAAAAACAAAAAAAAAACTTCAAAGGAGTAATGATATTTAAAGGAAAATTGAGCTGGCAAAGTGTATTACTTTCCCTCTTCCTCGGAGTCAACACCCATAAGAATCAAGGTACAAATGCAATCCCTGAGATCAGATGAAAACTCTTTCAAATGCAATAGTGCTGACCTATGAACCAGACTCTTCTTAAAGAAGAGACACATGATATAGCCACTAAACCAATACAGCTATTTGGATCATATGGTATTGGAAGGAGAAGGTGGAGAAAGGAACATAAATGCTTCAAACCATCATATAATGGTGGAGGAATAAATTGGATAATTCTCCAAAACTAAACTAAGACAGTCAAACATGCAAAGCATGTACATCCTGAAGTGACAATGAGAACACTAGACATGAGTCAAGTCATATGTGAATGGATGGAAGCACTTTAGTTGGCTCAAGTTATTAGCTTATCCAAGCTTCTCCAGGAATTCACACTCATAACATAAAGAGGCTTGCCCAACGACCCTCTGTCTAAAACCTGTGATTACATAACACACTACTCCTTAGTCACACACAAACACTGTCCAACAATTTGCAGAAATATATACACATTTGACTTAAACTGCTTCAGGATTGGCATCAATGTTTACTATCGAGATGGAATATTTGTGTTTTCAATCATCTTGCATCTTACTTCACTCTGAGAGAGTGAGAGAGAGAGAGAGAGAGAGATTTTGTTATATCCTAGCGAGGAACTTTAGAAAGAAATGAGCAGTGCTTGATCACCTGAGTTACAGCTTCTCCAAGTCTTCTATAAGTTGATCGAGCTCTTCCACCAGTCAATCCAGGTGTTGAAGAGCTTTTATGTGGTGTGGCTGTAATATTATTAGTACTTGGGGAATCCATCCTGCCACTTGTCCTCCTCCTTGGAGTCTGTTTAGTCCCATTTTTGTTGTGCTCTATAGTTTCTCCACTGGTAAAATTTCCATTGTCTGATGCCGAAGCGACTTTATCAGCACCTCTCTTCCTTTTCCTTGGTTCAATGGTGTCACTCCAATCTTCATCATCACTTGAATCAGAAGATTTACCTCCAAATTCCTCCTATGGGAATAACACATGAAACGAAATCATGTAGATCATGAAAATACAAAAATGATAGCAACAATAAGAAAGGCCTTAAAGGGATGTGTACTCGAAAACTGTTTCCTGTTTTACAAATAGAAAACAGATAAATCTTATAGACCTGTTGTTTATTCAACCATTTCATTTTTTTTAACAGTTTCATCTTTTAAAATTTCACTTCAATTGCTTCTACCTTTCTCCTCCTCAATTTATGAAGAAACAGTGCAGCCCCACAACCAATATAAAGAACATTTTCAAATTATAAAAAAATGATCAATTACTTTTAGTATGTCCCATGCGTGATAAAATAGTGGGTAATAGATACAACTGTAAACGTGAAATAGAATATTAGTTACAAGTTAAACAACTGCTTCTTGACTGCTAAAATCCATAATGTAATCTAATCATTCACCAAAAACTAAAACATGTATCATGAAAATCCAATCAAAAGAAAGAGGAGGGTGGTCCTTTCTAAAAGCATCTGCACCCTCACAATGTCCCAGCTCAGCATTCATCTTGTGCATGGACACTTACTACACAATAAAAATTTCGACCTCATTGATATGTTAATTTTATACTCCCATACATAATCTTTGTTTCCTTCAGGTTTCTATTGACACTATCCAGCACAACTACCTGAGTACTTGCTACATCAATTTAGACTTCTATCATTTCCAACATATGATTAACAGAGGAGGTATTAATATAAATATGAACGGTAAAGGGGCTGCAGAGACTACACATGCCTCAATAGAGGGGTTGGCTGAATATTCAACATCGACAACCTTTTTTCTTTCTGAGTAAATGTGCACAATTGATATTACTAAATTATTGAAAATGTCAAACTTGTGATTTCAATTTATCTCCAGCCTTTGAAGAATCACATAACATGATACTGTCAAGAGGTCAAGGATTCAGATGAGCCCCAAGCCTAGATCAAAGCATCTGAATGTCAGATATTTGCAACTCCTTATGCAGTGATTCACTTCTTAAACAAGATGAAAAAGAGAAGGATAAGTGCACTAAAAGTCCTAAAACTTGTCACAAAAGTGCAATTGAGTCCTAAAACTTAAAAAAAGTGCAATTAAGTCTTAAAACTAGTTACAAAAATGCAATTGAGTCCTAAAATCTTTAAAAATACAATCTAGTCCTAAAACTTGTTACAAAATTACAATCGAGTCCTAAAACTTTTAAAAAGTGTTATCAACAGAATGACTTGATTTCATCAATTTGACAAGTTTCAAGACTTTATTGCGCTTTTTGAAAATTTTAGGACTTGATCATATTTTTGTAACAAGTTTTAGGACTTCATTACATTTTTAAAAATTTTAAGACTAAATTGCACTTTGTTGACAAGATTAGGACTTCCAATGCACTTATACCAAAAGAGAACACTTAAACTAGCTGTCTCTTTTCTTCTTCTGTTTTTTTTTTTTTTTTAATCAATAGCTGTCTCCTAGTTCAATGGGCCAATGGTCTTCAACAATGTCATCTTCCACCCTCTAAAATAATCTTCAATTTCCTTGCCATCCCCCTAGTCCACTGATGGCAATTAAATGCTTCCTAGCACAACAAAAAGGAGGGAAGGAAGAGAAACTATATTGCCTTGTCATTGCACTCCTACACTCAAGACCATTAATCAACAAGCAAGCATTGGAAAATGCAGAAGAACAAAATACTGTCATCTTCCAAACAAATCAAATGGAAGGATCCAGCCGATGTCCTAAAATTATTTGATGACCATAGATATTTTCTTGATAAATCCCAATGGAACCCCAAAGAAAAAGAATTAAATCCACAAAGAGTCTAATTCTGTGGTTCTGTGGATCACAATGCTCCATGCAGACAAGCTTATAGAAAGTACTTTAATCAAACAAACGGCACATGCACTAGCAACCACCTTACTTGCCCCATAAATTAGTTCATACTGGAAATATGGTAACTGCAAATTAAAAAATCATTACATACTGAAACAACTGCAAAGACTCACATCATAGAGCTTTTTGTAGTCCAGCCTCTCAACATGTCTTTTCCCAGGCATACAGCTGGAGACATCTTTGTCAGCATCTCCCTCTAGCAAAGATTGCAGTTCACCCTTCACAATTTCATTCTTTTCAAAACTGTTTCTAGAGCTTCTTCTGCCAGCACCTCTGTAGGAATTAACCTCATCTGCTACACCTCCCACGGAGGCTGCAAGATCCTCAGAATCAGAGGTAAAATCAGAACTAGAACTTTCCTCCTTAACCTTATCATGGTTCAGAGCATCAGGATCAAAATCATCATCTTCTGAATCATCAGAAGGCAGACCCATGCAATCGTATTTTAAAGGAGCCCCCAATTTATCAGATGCAATATTACATCCAGATTCATCAGAACCAGAGTCATCTCCCTGATCTTTAGAACTAGAGTCATCTCCATGACCTTCAGTACTAGAGCCATCTTCCAGATCTTCATCAACCTGAGGTGCATCCGGGTCATAATCAGCATCGTCCGAGTCATCAGAAGGGAGACCTAAGTTTGGGTCCTCAGTCTTATCAGCTGTTGCAACCTCAGGAAAAACTTTCTGCATTGTCAAGGGGAATGGTAAGGGAAGCAAGGTATAGCAGAACAGTGAGAACTAGTTAGAACCGCAAATGGAACGACTAAAATTTCCATTTCTCACCTCCCAGCTGTTGGTAATAGAAAGATTTGTTCCTTGTGATTTGTTCAGCAAATCCATGCAATCAACTTTACAATCACACCCAGGGCATAGCCAACCCTGGTCGGCAGGAGGAACTGTGCAATAAGCAAACTATGAGGTATGAAATAAGATGCCAATTATCAACAAACAATAACTAGCTTATTGAAAGGAAATTACTGTCTTCTGCACGCAATGGAGGTTCCAGGCAGTACTGATGGAATCCACGATCACAAGCACCATCGCACAGAATTATATCATTGTCAGCAGTCAAATCTTTTGAGCCACATTTTGCACAGAATATCTGCCAAGAAACCATCCAAATTTATAGCATTACCCAAATTATTGTTATTGAAGTGAAACAACACTTGGTAAATTCTTCAATTTCGAATGCACTACTTTCTTCATGCCATGCATAATTAATACTTGAAAATTTGAAATATTCCGCAGTAAGTATACTTAGCAAGTGCCCAAAGGCACTTATTAATGAGACCCAATTCTAATAATTGCACAAAAACCATTTTAATCAAGCTTCTTCCATACATCCTCACTGTCAATCATTCCTTCTGAATCAAATAGAGCTTCTGGCAGCTTTCCTTCTGCACATAATGAATCAAGCTGCTGAAATAGATCCCTTATTCTCAGCTTGCGTTTTACAATTTCTGATGTGGCACGCTGAAGTTCCTTCTCCGGCTTTATCTTTTCCAAGCTGCCAAATAACATTAGCGGTGAGCAGCTACAACTAAAATTTTTATCTAGGCACACTAAGAGTCATATGAATAGCAGATGCAAACTTAAAGGTTGGTCTGACAATGACCAACCAAAGAAACGTTACCACAACAAAATTGATTGAAGTTCACTGATTTCTGAACTTCGCTGGATTTAGGTAAAAAATAAGTGAAACTCCACAACTATAAACTGAAATGGGATGTTAAGACAGCTGTCTATCCAGAATCACATCATAATCCACAAGACCTTTTAACACCATCTAATCAATTGTATTTTTTTTTTTTTTAAATTACTTGCAAAAATCATTTAGTTTGAGTGATTTTGATGTGTAGATATGTGAACTAGTCTGAAAACTTCCTGATCCCCAATTCTAAGAAAAAATGACGAGTTTCCAGTGATCAACAACCACAACCCTGTGCAGACACTCCTGCTGAAATAACGAATCCTCAGAAGGAACTGAAACACATTCTCAACATGAAACACTGCTGGCATATCATCAGCCCTGCACGTAGAGTACATCCAACTTGCCAGAATCATGTCCATCGAAGTGCCTTCAGAAGCTGAAGGCTATTGTACAGATATTTTTTACCAACATGACAATCTATGGCCCAAGATTCATTCAGCAAAGCGACCCATCATGTTAAACCTCTAGGCTAGGTAAGGCAAAGGAGAACCATAAAAGAGATTCCCTAGTAGCTATAGATCATTCATAGGCATAACACCATGGACTTAATTATGCCACTTAACAACCTATGTCTCCATGACCTGATAGTGGAATTGGGTGGTATTCTGACTCACCACTTCAGAAAGCCATAGACTCAAGGACTCATCTAAAAGGATTCAGGAAAAAAAGACACAAGTATGGACTAGGAAGCACCAAAACCCTCTGGAAGCCTTCGTGTCATGTTAGACACTCCAACACATGTTTGACACTCGGTCAACAAGTATAGGAAAATCCAACACTTGGTCAACTCTCCCGACACTCTACGACACATGAGTTCGGAATTCTAACACGCAAGTTCAGAATTCCAACACGTGATTCCGATATGAACAGGGTCAATTTTAAAAATTTTCACTAAAGAGGGGTCAAAATGTAAATATGTAAAAATAATAAGAAAAACAAAAATAATAAAGGGAAAAAGAAGAAAAACCTAGCCTTCGCTTATCTTCCAACTCTCACTTCCTGCGGCACACAATTCAACCCCAAGCTTGTTTTTCCCCCCTTCTCTTCCGACACATTTCCACACGCAAGTCCAGTGGATTTTTTATTTTTTTCCTTCAAGTTTTATGGATTATTGAAATGGAGTTCAATTTATTAATTTGAAACAATGAATGATATTAATAGATGGTAGATTAATGTTTTTTACATAAATTCATTTGAGGCTCTTTTTTATTATTTATTTATTTGTAAATTTGAATTAAATTAATTTGATTGCAATAATCATAAAAATGATAATCTATCATGTATATATAAATATACACATTTAATACATGTGTTCTAATGTGTCGGAATTCTTTATTTTTTGAGAAACATGTTGGCATGTCATATCATATCATGTGTTGCGTGTCAATGCTATATAGGGTACGGGGACATGTCATTATATTATACCATAGATTATGTAGTGGGGACAAATAAGTTTTTTCCTTTATATATTAATGTTTGACTGCACTATATCAATATATTATTCAAAATGTAACAAATAGCATAGTTTACTCAACTGAATATTATGTGTTCATCAAGAATACCATAACTAAATATATTATTACTACACAATATAATAACTACCTCAATTATTTTTTAGTCTAATTAATAATACATGATTATCTAGAACAGGATAATTTTACATATAAAATAATTCTATTTTTATAAATTAACACCATCATCTTATTATTTTAATTTGTATTCGATTATATTGTACAAATATAAAATAAGATGATTAATAAATATAGTACAAGTAAATCTTGATGGAAGTGTGACATTGAAATATGTTGTACATCAGTCAATTTAGATGATGCAACCAAAGTTGTTGTGGAGAAGAGATTCTTCTCCCATATTAAGCAACATGGGTTTCATTCATACAAGAAAAACAAAATATGGTAATCAATATGCATGTGGATTTTGATGGTGCCAGTGAAAAAAATTCCCCTAGTGGTCATGATCTGCAAATAAAGCGATATTCACTATTATTCCATCTAATTCTAACTTCAGGGTTTTTTGGCAAATTTGATGCTATAATTTACTTATTACATGTCATTCATGAAATTAAATAGTGTTGGGGTAATAACTAAACTGAACTGCGTAATAACCATTACATTACAACCTTATTTTATTCCTATACAACCAAACGGGCTATTAGTTCACTGTATGTACCCTTGTCACTTGGTATCAAGTTCAGCAATAATACCATGCTGCAGCACATAATCAGCAAAATAGATTTTTATGAAGCAATCTGACATAAACGTACCTTAGCCCTTTCCACCCTTCACCAGAATAAGCATCAATCAAGTTTCTCTCATATCCAATTCTGTGTAACATATAGCTTAGGTTTTTCCTAATTCTAGAATATTCGTCAGCAATAGCTTCCCTTGCTTGCCTTTTCTTTCTCTGCTTTCTTTTTACTTCTTCACCAGTATATTGGTTTACTCCATCATCATTAGACTCAGCTATAGACTTATCCTTTGACCTCGAGCGAAGAACTCTGTCACTACCAAGTGACAACCTCACTGTGTTTATTTCTTTCAATCTCTTAGAAGTTCTTTTGTCCCTATGGCCTGAACCTCTGGAGTTCCCTGAAAGATCCTCCTGTTGCAACTCCAATGGGTCACAACTGGAGCCATTGGTTGGTTCCTCAATGTGGGCTTGCAGCTGCTCATTAACAACAGAATCCTCATTAGATTCAATATATTCTAAAACAGAAGAACCAATCTCCACATTAGATTGTAATCCAGTACTTTCAGTTTCAATTCTATCAGACACAATATTACTCACTTGAACTGATACATTTTCAACATGGTCAGGGCCAGGTAATTGATTGCTTATACTACCAGATCCACAATGGGTCTCATGTGATTCTAGATGTTTAGGGCACAGACAGCTCCCAGCTTCATTGCTCATTCTTACATTTGGAGAAGGCAGCATCCCACATTCGAAAGTTGAATTCTCATAAAAGGTTTCATCCAATTGCTCAGTATTATAACTGCACAATGGACTAGTAGTTTCTTTTATTCCAAGTGTGGGTCTTCTTTCTTCTTGACCAACTGAATATCCGGAACCAAACCGGTGTCTTGTTCCGTAAGTATCTTCCTGATTCACCAGATTCTTAGAGAAGGCATGGGTAGAAGGCATAATTGTTGATCTTTCAACACCAAGTCCACACCTCTTTTCTTGGAGTGAATGTGCACCATCTATACATTCTGAATCAAATTTATAAATGCTTTCCCCAGTATCTTCTCCAGCACTTGCAATTTCAGTGTTCTTTGTTTTATCTATCACACTTTCGGGAGATATTGCAAGATTCTTCACCTGGGATGGTTCTTCAGAATACATTCCTGACCTCTTTATTTCAAAAGACTTAGATATATGCGCTTCATCATCCACAATGTCTAAGCAAGGTTGACTCCCCATATCCACAAGTTCAACCTTTAAACCTTCTGAAACAAGGCCCTGTCTCTTTTCCAGGATACTCTCCTCAAGTCCATAAGCTTTACTACTTTTTGTAATCTGTTTTGCAGAAACATACTCCATCTGCTTATCCTCAGCCATAACCAAGGATCAAGACACCATGTAATTAATGCTTATTAGGCAGATTGGGGATGCTCACTGAAAACTCACCAAAAGACCGCTTTATTGGATGCTTCAAGCAATTTAATGTGGAAGACTTCACTCATCTACTATATTGAGCAGCCTCAACAACAAATACAACAAATTTTTCCCAGGAAATTATGCAGAATGTGTCTACAAATCTTGCCAAAAAACAGCAATTATGCCGCCTACATGCCCTCCAGAAACCTGGCAAAAGGAGAGGAGACCAGTAATCAATAGAAGGAGAAGTAACCCATTATCAAAAAGGACAAACATGCACCCAGTGATTATATGTTCTTGTAAGGACAAAGTTTTCTCTCTACAGCAGTTTGTAAAAGTTAATGCACTCTACTAAAAGATTCATGTAAGTAAACTTTCAGTTACCTCATCTACAGGATTAAACAGCTTCTATGATAATGATTTTCTCAGGAAAACAACATTAAAAACTTGATGGCATGATGCAGTAGATAATAAAGGAAAATATTGGCAAGAAAATCTCAAACAACATTCTCATAAAGAGGGTGAATTCCACTCTAGTGCCATTAAACTCGTAAAGCTTAGGTAATATCATGTACATGTAGTTCTCAACAACTTGCTATATGGTTGTACTCCCTTCAATAATTTTCTTAGTCTTCCTAAATAAATAAACCAGTTTCAAAGGGATTTCAAAGAGATGACTCTCCTATTTCTAACATTTTGGTATGTAAGTTTAATATAAAAGAGGTTCAAACACACCTCAGAACTTGTACCCAAAGAAGGAAAGATGGATAGAGATCTCCTGATAGAGCTCAGGTGGGATGGACAAAGTGGATAAATGCATTTGTTGTTTTATGCAACAACCACATGTCTGTTAAGTAAAAAGAAAACCTAAATAGCACCGATATTGATATGTAACACACAACATAACACAATGACACGTTTCTAAAAAAAAAGAGAATTCCGACATGTATATTAAATATATATTTTATATATACACGATAAATTATCACTTTTATGATTATTTTTTTATTCAAATTCACAAATAAATAAATAATAAAAAAAGCCTAAAATGAATTTACAAGAAAAACATTAATTTACCATTTGTTACTATCCTTCATTGTTTCAATTTGACAAATTCAACTCTATTCCAATATTTCATAAAACTTGGAGGAAAAAAATAGTAATCCATATTCTGAACTCGCATGTCAAAGAGGAGCCAAAAATAAAATAAAAAACTTGGAGGGTGAATTGTGTGTCATGGGAAGTGAGATTCAAAATAGAAGACTAGGTTTTTCTTCTTTCCCTTTATTATTTTTATTTTTTTACATATTTACATTTTGACCCATTATTTATTGAAAATTTTTAAATTGACCCATACGTGTCAGAATCACGTGCCCGAATTCCAAACTCGCATGTCAGAATTCCAGACTTAAGTATCGGGAGAGTTGACCAGGTGTCCGAAATCCGACACTTATTGACCAAGTGTCAGAAATTGTCGAAGAGTATGGAAAAGTGTCATACACATGTCCAAGTGTCTAACACAACACGAAAGCTCCCGGAGAGTGTTAGTACTTCCTAGAGGAAAACTCTAGATGATGGCAATAAAGCTAGAGATGCCTTATGGCATGGAGTTTTGGTTGGAGATCTGGGTATTTAAACATCAAAATCTGCACAAAGTGAGTGGCACAGATGAGAATGCTTTGTTAAAGGTAAAGGCACATGAGAAAAAAACATGAGAAATTTATCTATCTGAGAGATTAATAAACAAGTAGCTGTGGCTATAATCAAGGATAAGATGAGAGAAATTAATGTGAGAATTGAGATAGTTTGGTCATATGTAATTAGAGGTGAAAGGTTTCAAAGTGAGCTGGTTCCCGACGTAGAATCAGGAAACAACCCTGAGACTCCTGGCAGTTTTGGTTCCCGATTCTACCCGGTCCAAAGCACAAATTTGACAAATGTGCAAAGCAAATAAGAATGTGCAGAGGACATGGAGACATGACTCTTTGGACACTTCCATGAAAAGATTTGCCTTGACCAAATAAGAGAGACTTTTCATTAAAAGAAAGAACCTTTCTTCTCATTTTAAATGAGAAACCAACTAATGACCAAGAAAAAAATGAGAAGCCAATAAGGAGAAGAAATTACCTTCTTCCAGAAGGTTAAGGGATCATGGATTGAACTTTTTTTGGCAGGAAAGAAAAGAAAACAACAACGGGAGAGAAAGAGGGGTCGAAAGACAGGTAAATTTGCTTTTACCTCCACCCTAAAGCTGAAGAGAGATTTAGGTTCAAGACACCAATGGAAGTGTTGCCGTCGAGGAGATTCCTTATTTCCCTGGAATCGGTGGTGCTAGTATAGTGACAAAGTGGAGGAGGATGTTCTGGTGCTTCCGATTATGAGCTAGGACTAGGTCTTGCCCAGATAGCTCTGAGGGCCTGGAGTCCTAGACGGTGATGCAATGGTGGGGCACTCATAGAAGGACTGAACACAAGCAGGGAAGCAAACGAGGGAACTGAGCATTCAAGAGAGGTCGTCGATCTGCTTGCCCAAGCACTCCTCGATTGGCTTCTCCTCCAGCTTAGTCATTCTGAAGGATGTTTGTCACTGTCCTTCATGGGTGTGTTAATACTTTTGTTTTAGGTAGATACCCGATTCTATCAAGGTAGAACCGGTGGTTCCGGCCTAGGAACCAGGAACTGAACTGGTTCTCTCTAGAACCGTGCTTAAATCCGTCAATCCAAGCCAATTCGGCCTGGTTCAGGGTTGAACCGGGACCGGTGCTCACCCCTACATGAAATGAGAAAATTCAAATGCTCCAATGAGGATATGTGATCAAGGGACGGATATATGAGTTAAAAGTGCCAAGGAATGACCTAGAAGAATGTGGAAGAAGATTATAGGGAAAGATATGGAGCATCAGAGAATCTAATAAAGGATTGAGCTCGATAGGATTCATACAGCCAACCCAACTTAGTAAGATAACAGTTGGTTTCTTGTTTGTTACACTCTTCTATTTATGACATTAGAATTGATTTAGTACACAAAAATAGTGAAGCAATGGAAATTGCAATTCAAATTGGTGACAATGGCATCTTTAAATAAATGTCACCCCAATACATTGCTGTGAGGTACCATGAAAAGCTAATAGTAAGCATTATTCAATATCAAGACCCTAGTTACATCCAGATTCATAAGCAGAAAAAAGGAAGAATCTATATGAAGAACAAAAGCAATAAAAAAGAAAAGAAAGTCAAATGATATACGATATCATGATGATGGGAACACATAAACATGGTTTCTTCAAATCATCTTCTCAGCATCTTATGCAAAGTATTCCTACTCTAGTAAGAAGTTGTCATTTCATGATGCGATGACCTCATTAGTTTAAAGGATAAGGGAAAAGTCAAAATAACATAGGCATTATGCAAGAAATTTCATATCGAGTGCATGGAACTTGGTAAAAATGAACTCCGAAATACAGTGCAATGGCATAACACCAACTATATCACTGATAGCCCATTGGGTAGCTGGTACAGATTTCTCAGAGAAGCCTCAATTGTGAAAAGGAGTTTAGCAGCTTTTATAGA
This sequence comes from Corymbia maculata, assembly GCA_014182735.1. Taxonomy (NCBI): domain Eukaryota; kingdom Viridiplantae; phylum Streptophyta; class Magnoliopsida; order Myrtales; family Myrtaceae; genus Corymbia; species Corymbia maculata. The sequence continues at coordinate 5,255,482 of CM024685.1, forward strand.
ATGTTTGACAAATGCTTATAACTGCAGTATCTACAAAGCTGCAGTGATTAACATCATCTTCTAGGAGACTGTCTCATCTATTCTCAAGGTGTTACCAGACACAAATGTTACAGCCATAGCATGACTATAGTTCAACCGTAGCTAAACAAGCTAGGCTCTGGCCCACTCACAAAAGGTTTCAAGTGCGCCACCGAGGAAAAGTTTTCATCCTGCCATTGTTGTTCATGACGAAAACAATGAAAACATCTATACGTGCCAAAGCAGTCCCCATAGTTCAAACATCAAGTCTAATAGGAAACATCAAATGACACGAAATCCAGTCAAGGAAGCTTCAAGCATTACATAACCATGCATGCTAAAAACGCTACAACTTCTATCCAAGAACATCCCCATTAATACCAAAGCCACTGCATTAGCTTCTTAAAGAGCACCTCCAGCACTCAGAACTCACCAAGAACGCATGCCACCCTAAACAGTTTCACAAATTCAAGAATTCCCATTTGGCAGCAACTCAGCCAATCGAAAACCCAAATGACGACAACCCAATTCGACTCCCTAGTCAGAACGTCATGCCTCATGTTGTTTCCAAGCAACCAGCACAACTGACAGGCTAGCTACCACAACAATACCGAACCACAAACGGGCGACGACACATCCCATCCATAGCACAACCCAAAAGGACCGGGCTGCGAAGAAGAAACGAAACACGAGAGCGAAGAAAATGAAGCACTCACCTCTCGCGGGGGCACTTGGAAGAACCGCTCCTCTCTCTAATCAAGACCAAATGATACAGTGAAATCATTACAATTCGTACAACAACAACAACCCAGTACAAACATACATGCAGCAAGCGCGATGGGCCGGAGAGAGAGAGGGTAGAGATGAAGAAGGCGGCGGCGGCGGATTGTGGCGTCCGCGAGAGCTCGCACCGGCGACGGGAAAAAGCGGGGAAGATCTCTCGCTCTCCCTCTCTCTCTCTCTCTCTCTCTCACTCACCGTCTCCAGCACTCAAACTTCCCAGGGGTCTAAAGGGAAAAAGACCTGAAAGCGCCTTCCTGGGCCGGGCTCCGAAGACGAAGCCCGGCCCAAGTAAACCGGGCCCCGCTATCGAGCAAAATACGATTTTCATATTCGTAGAATATTACTTTTGACAATTGTTCATCTGTTGACTAGAGATTTATTCCCTTGATAAGCATGCAGCTTGCCAAATCTGTGTAACATGCAATTAACCTGGTCAATTGTAGGCTAGGTGGGTTTCTAATTGAAACTTAAACTTATCATGTTTCCACATTTTGAAATCGAGGACCATCTTTGTTAATGTCGGAATTGGTTGGAACCGAGCTGACTAAGGCATTTTGTTCATTTCATCTTATTATAACCGACGCATGGCCCAACCCTAAAATTAGGGTAGTTTGGGGTTGGACTTTTTGAGGTATTGATATTATTTGGCTTAAGGTTGGATTGGGGCAACATCAAGTCTCTCTCTCTACGCATGCGCAACCAGGACAAAATCATAGATTTGAACCTAACTAATCAATGATGACTCAACCTGACTTGACCCATTTTCTTAAGTTTTATGATATTCGAGTTTTAAGTCGGGTTGAGTGAAGCGTGCTCTGTAAGGTTTTGGGTTGGGTATCATAAAACCCAACCCGACCCGATCCATTGATATTCTTAGATAGGATGCATACAATTTATGTTGCTCAACTATGATATGCCAAACGTATCTCATGTCAACGGACACTTTCTATTTAGAAAAAGATAAAAAGAAAGAGCAAAATCATCAATTGGCCTTGCAAGCTTCGGGCCCTCGGATGGAGCCGGCCGGATCGGGATATAGAACGAGGGAATCGAACCGGTCGACTTGTTCCCGGCTTTTAGGATTACGAACCGGACCGATTTCTTTCGTGAACCGGTCCGGTCGGTCGCCCCCACTATAACTAAACGGCGAGGGGTAGAATCGGAAGCCCACAGCCCGACGGGCCGTCTCGAGATTAGGGAGTCCCCGCGAAGCTCGCGGTCAACGTCGGGCCCCGGTGCCCCCGCCGGTTTTGTCGTCTCCTCCTCCGCCGCTTGTGGCTGCGGTTCACCAGAGCTTCAGCCGCAACTTCGTGCGGGAAGAGAGAGAGAGAGAAGGCGGGGCGGGTCGTGGTTGTCGTCCGCCATGGCAACCCTAGCCTCCTTCCTCTCCTCTTCTCCCTCCCTCCATCGCCTCAACTACCGCCGCCTCCTTGACCACCGCCGCCGCCGCAGCAGCGTTGACTCTCTCTCCTTCGCCGCCGCCGCCGCTCCCGTCCGCATCTCCGTAGGCCCCAGGAAAGGCCGGGCCTCGATCGCCGCGTCCTCGTCGTCGGCGGATGCCTTCTCGTTCGATGACCTCGGCCCCGGCGCCGGGGACGACGACCGCCGCTCCGTCGATTCGCCTCAGGTTGGTGTTCGATTCCGTCGATTGGCAGGGGGTGATTCGTTTTGGAAGCGTGTGATTTTCGGTTACGATGCGTCGATGCTGTTGCGAAAGTGTTTTGACTTTGGTGCTCTTCTTTAGGGACTAGAAAATTTGCTTTTTCTTAGGAGCTGCTGGGGGAATGTACCCTTTTTCTAGTTTTCATGGAGATTCTTGGCATCGTTTCCGGCAATTGCAAGTGTCCATATCGAGTTCGTTCTTATTGCGCGGTGTGGATAGATTACTGAAGAAGATGGAATTTTGCTGGGCGAGGGTGTCTGTGCTGTGGCATGAGATGTAAAGATTGAGTTGGAGGCTACAGGCGATTGCTTTTGCAAATTGAGAGTTTAATGGATGGAACTGAACCACATGAATTATTAGAAACGAATCTATTCTATCTTCAGGAACCATTAAGGGAGCGAGAGAAAAGGTTATGAATGATGAAGGATAAAATTTTGTCTAGCTGCTAGCAAGTTCTAGTTCTGAGCATTTGAGAGGGGAAGTTTTTTGCCTCCGCAAGATTCATTGGCAACTTGGGATGTCCATTTTCTGAAGATATTTCTGTTTCAATTGTTAAATGTGCTTTTAGAATTGCATGTTTTGGTTCTCATCTTGCTCCCAAAGCTGACGCTAAGCTGTTGGGATTATGTTTTTTTCCAGAAATCGGTTCTCTTTGCTTTGATACAAGAGATAGAACCGCTAGATGTCAGCCTTATTCAGAAAGACGTAGCCCCAACTACTATCGACGCAATGAAGAGGACTATATCAGGAATGTTGGGGTTGCTTCCGTCAAATCAGTTTCAAGTATATATTGAAGCTTTGTGGGAGCCACTCTCAAAGTTGTTGGTTTCTTCAATGATGACAGGGTATGCTTAGCTTGTATAATATGCATAGGCATCGCCAGTTTGTCTTTGTAATTGTATAAGTGCCTTTTGGTGAAAAACTGGTATAACTCAATTCTCTTGAATTTATTAGTATATAATTGCTTTTTAAAACAAGCTTCCGGTTTACTCTGCTTGTATGCTCCATTAGTTATGTCTGGCCCATGCATTTGAGAATATAAAGAAATTATCTGAAAATTGCATTTTCTTTTCTTCAGTAACAGATTGTTTGTCTCCTCTTATGCATTTGTGATGGAAATTTTTCTTGGAATGCAGTTATACCCTGAGAAATGCGGAATATAGGCTTTGCCTCGAAAGGAATCTTGATACGCATGAACAGAGCTTTGAAAATCGGACTGAGGACCGCTCACAAAGTGGCTTGCCAGAAATTTTACTAGACAGTGCTAGAAAAATCGACTTTTCGGGAAAGAACGCGTTATCCCCCAAATATGAAAAAGTTAGGGAAGAGACAGTTGAGGATATTGATAGTAAACGTCTAGGCAAACTCTCTCGTGAAGCTCAGGACTATATTCTTCATTTACAATCTCGTTTATCATCTGCCAAAAAGGTGTGCATTCCATCTCATGCTACTTAAATGTTAATCTTTTTTATCAATAACTTTGTTGATAATTAAGTATAATATACAGTTGCATCTTTGTACTTGCAATCAAATATTTTGGCACATACGATTAATCATGTCTCTGATAAAGTAAACCAACTTGTTGTTTTAATCTTGGAGCCCCATTTTGTGGGCTGTTGTTGTTAGTCATATATTAAGGAACTGGAAGCTATCCAGTTGTAAGTTTGGCATTGACTGGACTAAGGCAAAGCTTAATACATCTTGATGAGAATACAGTAGATGAAGAAGTGTGATAAAATATCAGTGTAGGTCATAGATTATGTTTTATAATAATGCTGCTATCAAACTGGTTCCTAATTTTTCTAATTAATCAAATATTCACTTATATCATATTTAATCTGGGAGTTTTTATGCCCAATGTCCTCACTGAAATGGCTAGACGTTTTGCTTTGAGGCATGATTAAATTTAGTATTTAGTTGAAAGGTCTATCAGAATAATGGTGCAGAAAATTTCATTCCTATATTTCTTTTGTGAAGGAACTACATGAAGTCAAGAGGAAAAGTGCTGCTCTCCAAATGCAACAGTTCGTTGGGGAGGAAAAAAATGATTTGCTGGACTACTTGAGATCACTAGAACCAGAAAAGGTTTCATCACATTAGAATTAGATTCTTTTCAATGACCAGTATGTGCGTATGTATTATTTATATGTATGTGTGCGCACACTTGTTTCTATTTTCTGTGTTTAGCTTCTGTAATTAACAATGGCTTTATAATTGATTGTCCAGTATTTATCATGGGTTATTAGACTAATTCGTGAATATACAATGTGTGTTTGCATAGTTTGATCAAAACTAGGGGAATGTGAGAGTATTTTCCATTTATTTGTAATTTAAGTAGGGAAAAGGACGTCACAAATGCCATAACTTTCATGAGGTACTCAATTAAGGGCCATAACTTTTTTTTTTGATCACTTGAGTGTCATGACTTATGTATGACACTCACTTAAATGCCATAACTTCTTTTTTCTAATCACTTGAGTGTCATATAACTTTTCAATCGATCTCTTGAGTGCTATAACTTTTTAAAAACGTTCACCACAAGTGTTATACCATGTCAGATTTCCAGTACCTAGGTGAACACTTTTAAAAATTTTAGCACTTAAATGATCAATTGATAGTTATGATATTAAAGTGAACGTTTTTAGGAGTTTTGACTTTTAAGTGATTGAAAAAAAAGTTATAACACTCAAGTGAACATCATACAAAAAGTTATGGCATTTGTAGTGTCCTTATTTCCTTAACTAGGAAACCATCTTCCTCCACTCAGTTTTTCCCAAATTATTCCTTATATTTGCCTAATATAAAGTAGCTTCCTAACTTTACAAAGTAGTATTAGCAGACATATTTGAAGCAGCAATGCTCCTTTACCACTTGAATATTCTCTGGTTTGACAGAAAATGATACAGAGAAATTCAATATGTGTCTGTTATGTATTCCTAATCAAATCTAAGAATGAATTTCGTGATGGGAACCTTGTTTAGTGACAGAACTATAGATGCTTGTTTATGACAAAGAAAGCTGAGGAGAGAAAATGAGTTGCAGAAACATATCTAGAATGAGTTAGATTGAGAAAAGCTCTCAATAAAAATTTCTCCTGTTTTGTCCTCGAGTCAATCTTTCTCCAGTGCAACTGATTTGTGCTTTGAATTAATTAAATCCACTTATCATACTTGTTCCAGAGCTACAAAAGTCATCACCAAGCCCTGATCACTTAATTATCGACCCAGATCTGGCACATAGATCTTAAATATTTTGAACTTAGCATGTGCTTCTCCCAGGGCATCACTGTTTTGAAAAGTAATGTATTAGCATGGCTTTATGCTTTATGGCTTTCCATATCATTTACCTATCTAATCTTCTTGGTTATATGGCTTTCCATTTTGGTTACCTATCTGATTTTGTCTGTTATGATTTTTAACTATTTTTTCATTTTTATGCTGGAATTGCCACAACCTGCACTATTCATGACTCTGAATCTTGTGTCAACATATTGCCAATTTGCCATCCCTTTTCTCTTTCTATCCTCCTATATTTGCATGTGTGCGTACTGCACACACCTATTAATGGATGAAACTCTTAACTAGTGAACATGTTTGGATGAGGACATATAGTGGCATCTTCACTCCAAAGCTTTTCTTGAAGTGTTTGTAACTTTCTGTATACAAATGGAGTAATGGAATATGGGTAAACAGGTGGCTGAGCTATCGGAACCTTCCTTGCCTGAATTGAGGGAAACAATCCACTCGGTTGTTCATGGACTTCTTGCAACTCTGTCTCCTAGAATGCACTCTAAGGGTCCTCCTGCATCAGAGTACTCATCAAACGAAGAAGTATGTTCTGGCAATGATGATCACCCTGAACTTGTTGATAACGTGTCACTCCAGTTCCAGCCAATTGTCTCATTAACTAGGGACTATCTAGCACGGCTCCTCTTCTGGTTAGTCCAGCTCCTTTTATCTTTTCGGCAGCACTATATTGGATATTAGTTAATTGTAGATGCTTGATTGCTTGCCTGATTATGGGAGCTTAATATATCTGAAAAATCAAGGACTAACTTGCCAGCATGATCCAATTTAAGCAAGTTTTGCCTATTTACTCTCAACATGGCATTCTTTCTGCTTGAACTTTCATAAATCAGATTCATCTCTTGTCCTAGTATTACAATATGTTGTGTTGATAATCACATCTACTGTTGCATTAGACACTATTAGTCAAGTTCATCTTTATCTTACTTTCTGCCGAATGGCTGTAAGTCTGTACTGCGCTGGACCAGAGATTATCATAGTATGACACTTGATGGCCGACAACCTGGTCTGCAACATTTTCTGAGCAGAAACACTTTGCAGCTAGAAATTGAGCATCCTATTGTACTTGCTCTGAAATATATTGCAGATAAATATTGTCCTTCACTGTTTTATAATTGGTGAAGTCTGTTTAATTGTTGAAATTGACAATGATACTAACTATTCTCATCTGTCACTTTGCTTCTCCAGGTGCATGTTGTTAGGGCACCATCTGAGAGGCCTTGAATATAGGCTTGAGCTTGCAGAACTTCTATCTCTAACAGTCGATGCAGAAAATGATGCCCCTGGCAGTGGACAAGTTTCTTGAAGAGTCAGAAGTGCCTCTTTGTGGTGCCTTTAATCGGTACATGGATGCAAGATGGAATTATGAGGGAAATCGTGTACATCGAAGAGATGCAATCAGAGTTCGCCTTTCACATCCCATGATCAACACGAGCTACATCTTGTCGTTGCAAATTGTCATAGCAACATAGATCAAACAGATTCTCCTCCTGTAAGTACAAATGTTTATGTCATTGTCAATAATAAGTTTACCCATGTACATGGAAAATATGAACATCCCTGTCTGCTGGTTAATTGTTCTTTTCCTTGCACATTCTTTTGGCATTGTCTTTCTGTTTGGTACTCTTGGAGATGTTGCACACAAAAATTTGATGGGGATGTGCGTTTTATCTTGCACAATTAAGAAAGATTGCTCAAGCTTAATTTCAAATTCCATATGACAGCTCTAAAGAGGTATCTGAATTGCGGAATGGTATGTTTTGTACTCAAATACTCCACACATGGTCTGCAAGGAAAAATATTCACGTATGCACAGGGAGAGTGTAGTATTTGGACGATGTGTAAAAAAGTAGGAACTAAAGGAGTATGGGAAGAATAAGAAACAATGTCGGAGAAATGTTTGTACAACATAAGGTATATGGCACGTCAGTTGGGTCGTTATTGTGGCGAAAAGACTCGGCCAAAAGAGCTGCCTTGGTTGGAACTACGATAGTACCAACCTGATGAAATTCAGTTCACTGTCAAACCTGAACGTAACTAGATCTTTTAAGATTGACTGTACTTTTTTAATATACAACCATACATAGAACTATTGTTCCTTTGCAATCCAGGACGTAGGAGAGCTACAACTGACGGGTTTTGTTAGTGTGCAGACAAGCAGCCCTGACTCCTTTGCATGTCTCTCATGAGTCAAGCCGAAAGAAACTAATAGGAGTCACCATCTCTCTGACTCTCTCTCTCTCTCTCTCTCTCTCTCTCTCGCACAAACCCACAATGCTCTTATTGTCAGATGGTAATTATTAACATGTAATGATAAATGCTAGTCACAGTTTTCTATATCAATTTTTTCCCCTGATAAATACAATCCAGTGAACTTGTCGCTTGAAGAGAAACGTTTGTAATCGATAGTATTAGGCCGAGCGTTTTTTCAATTGAGTGAAAATGATTGAGTATACGGACGTCTTGAAGAGCCGGGGCAGCAACGAAAAGAAAATAATAAAGCGCTAGCAGAGTAATGTGTGATCAATACATATAATAGAGGTACGAAGATCCGTAGCAACAAACACAAATAAACACAATCCCAAGAGACATCTCGTAATCAACAAACATTGATAAAAAAACATGCAGAGACATCCGACAGAACAATCGTACTAAAATCTTCAGGGGCTTGTGGCTGGAGGTGGGGTGAGGAAAGGAATAGAGGGGATTTTAGGGAGAGAAGTAGGGATGCTTGGCATTGGCGGCAAGCTGGTCGGCACAGTTGGCAAGCTCGGAAGCGGTGGCAAAGTGGTCTTGGGCAATGTTGGCTGGGTGGTGGGAAGTGTCGGTAGTGTGGGCTGAGGCAAGGTCGTCGGGATGGCGGGCATAGGCGGCATGGCAACCTTAGGCAATGTTGGTATGGCAGGCAATGGAGGTAGAGACCCCGGTTTCGGTAAAGTTGGTATGGTGGGAAGAGTCGGTATGGATGGCATGGTTGCTTGTAGTAGATGACGAGCTCCGAAGCTCATGTTCATGCTAGAGAAAATTAGGGCAATGAAGAGTACAAAGCTCTTCGAGGGAGAAGCCATATCGGTAATTGGGCAATAGATATTATGTTGTGATAGGTTCAAGGACTTGAAATTGGTGAGCTGAGAGGAAGCGGGAATGGAGCTTATATAGCAGGAAATGTTGGGTAGAATTAGGGCTGTGATGATAAGTTGGTGACTTGCCTTTTGGGTACGGTTGGGAAAGAATTAGGAGATGATGTCTTGATTGGTTCTTTAGTTAGTTCACCTCCTCATCTCAATCTTCCACCGGCATAAAGAAAGGTCAAGCCTGCTTATTGCTGTTTGACCTGCCAGATGACATTGTGTTAATGAAGTCTAGCTTCGTTCGAATCTTTGTCTTAATGAAGTATCTCAGATTTAATTTTGGGAATAAATCAGTAAATAACCTGTTTCCTAGTAAGTAGGGTGAATGTTACGGTATCAACTTGCTTCTTGATTCTCGAAAATGGAGCGCTTGGGCTTACTGTTGAAGATTATCAATCCTAACATTTGATTCTTGTTACTTTCGATTTGTTTTTTTCTTTTTTTTGGCCGGAACTTTAGATTTATTGAATCACCATGTTTCATAGGGATGGGCACGGATGCGGATTCCTCGTGCGCCACGGGGCCACGAGACACCGTCCCCATCGGAGTGCAAGGCAGATCACAGAGTAGAGACATCACTATATATGTTGTTTGATTTAAGTAATATTATACAAAATAAACAGAATTAAAGTACCTAAAATACAGTTCATGTTAAAATGACACAGACTAAACTGTTGGTCAATATATAGTTAATCGTGATTACAATACCGGTTAATGATTTTTTTTTAAGTTACACTATAATAAAATCTTATCATTATATATTTTTCGGTTTTAATTCGTATCAATTCGTCGGTGTTTTTCAATGTAAAAAAACGAAAATCTCTTCTCCCTAAGAACTTGGGCTGTATCATTGACGTTGATATGAGTATAACATCTTTCGATTCGTGCATCCATCAATATATACTTATGTAATGCATAATTAACGAGGTCATTATTATATGTTCTTGTAATACATTAATGTAACACTATGCTGGTCAAATAATAATGATAATATTGCAAGACAGATTCATCAACACATATAAAACTGCTCAATTCTATATGTTTATATATGATGTTAACAGATTGACAATTTAGATAGTTATCAATGTTTCCATAATGTTATTGTAAATATAATATCATATGTTGCCAATGCATTATATCAAACTTTTTCCTCATATAATAGGAAAGGCAAAACCGATGCCCAGAAAAGTCAATTATTTAACTTTTTCAAGGTAATATAGGGTTTGTTTGGCTCGGCTTTGGACAAATGTCCTTAGGAAAATGCAAATATTTTTAGGCTAAAGAGGTTTTCTGAAATGTAAATACTATTTGGTAAATTGAAAATTTTTATTGCATTGTAAAGCAACTTTGGCCTAAATGCCGTTTGATAAATACTATATTTTGTAAAGCATTTTTACTAATTTTTTTATTAAAAAATTTTGTACAGATTTTTTTTTAATTTTTTCACCGGTGGCCAAAATTAGCCGTTGGACAACCTCACTGGGTCGCACGACCCAAGCGACCATCCATTGGGCCGCCAACGTCAACGGCCGTTGCCTAGGTTGCTTGGGTTCGCGACTCAAACGACGGTCGCCTCTGTCCCCAGGCACGCAACTTGGGCGACAAAACCACCGTCTCTATCACCTGGGTTCGTGACCTAGGCATGCAACCCAAGCAAACATCGCCCGAGGTCACCGGACCTAGGCGACACCTGGGGTTGCGTGACCTTAGGTGGCAATCATGCAACCTCAAGCGCCGATCGATGGGGTTAGGTGACCCCTTAGGCGGCGGTCGCCAAAGATTGAGGACCCCTTGGCCGGCAGTCGTTGCCCTCATTGGCTCATCGGAAAAGATGAACAATGATTGCATGAACAATACTATTTGCATTTGGAAGATGCAACTTTTCAAAGTGGCTCGGAACCTCTTTTGGACTAAAAGCCTTTAGAGTCCTTTGGAGATGCAATTGTATTTGCCCAAAGTCCTCCAAAAAATTGAACCAAACGGGTTTGCATTTGGCCAAGGTCCTTTAGACCCCCAAAGCCCCTTCGCAAAACCGAACAAAATGGGGCCATATTTTGGTGCCTTTGAAAAAAATGTTAAACTTCACAAAATTACACCTGACACAGTCCATTCACTAAAATTATATTAACAATACTTTATAGTATTTATATCTCAGTCGAAGATATAAAGAAAAAAAACACTTTTGTTATGTAATTTTTTGTATTGGTTGTTGTGCATCGTTCTTTCATGCATGCAATGCTAACAACAAATTATTAACTAAACTTTTAAGACTCAGTCTAAAATACAAAAATATATCTTTGTGATGATTATTTGGGAAAAAGTTATAAATTTTTTTCAAACTATATCCATGGTGACACATTTACTTTGAGCTTGCTCTTGTAATATAAAAAATATCAACTTGCGCATATGTGACACATTTATCCTTCCTTCAAATGATTTTTAGTCAAAATAACATTATTTTTATTTCATTTTAATCACGTGAGCCAATGTCAATAACGTGCACTTTTCGACTTTAATAGAGAGATTTTTAATGGTCATCATTAACGAAATTTTGAAAGAAGATAAATGTATCATATAAATATAAATTTAGGATTTTTCATATTGCTCGGGTTTGCCTTATTATTTTGTTTTCGTTTTGGTTGTCATCTGATGTTCTCTAATTAGGAAGCCCAGTCTCCTGCCCATTTCTAGTTCCGGCTCAAAGATGTCAACTTTTTTAACCAGTCTCCGACATGTTTTCTGGGATTCCGAAGTCTCCAGCCAACCTCGTACCAAAAAGCTGTCTCTCATTTCACTCTGCAGCCGAAACTCGACTCTTGCATTCTCCTGATCTTTCCACTCTCTTGCAAGGCCGCGTTCCCCGCCCTCATCTCCTTCAAATCCACGCCCGGGTCTTCAGGCTCGATGCCCATCAGGACAATCTGGTGGCGACCCGTCTCATCGGCCAATACCCATCTCACGTTGCGTTCAGAGTTTTCGAACAACTGAAGAACCCCAACGTCTTCCCCTTCAACGCCATCATAAGGGTCTTCGCCGAGGAGGGCCTGTTCCCGAAGGCTTGGTCCCTGTTCAGAGCCTTGAAGCAGCGCCGGCTCTCGCCTAATGATTTCACTTTCTCGTTCCTTCTCAAAGCGTGCTTTCGATACGCGAGCGTCGGTCAAGTGAGGCAGATTCACACACATGTGCTCAAAGCTGGTTTTTGTGAGGATCCTGTCGTGTGTAACGGCCTTCTTTCGGTTTATGCCAAGTCGGTTAAGGATTTGGTTTCCGCCCGTAAGCTGTTTGATGAAAGTCCCCAGAGGAATTTGGTCTCTTGGAGTTCTTTGATTTCTGGATATGCTCAGTCGGGTCGGGCTGACGATGCGTTGCAGCTTTTTGTTAACATTGTCCAGGAGAATTTGAGGCTTGAAGATGAAATCCTTGTAAGTGTCTTATCAGCGTGTTCTACTATTCAGGTCGTCCATTTAGAGAGATGGGTTAATATTCTGTCAAAAATTGTTGAAGATGTGACTGTTGATGATATTAAACGTGATTCAATCAATATTGTTCTTATACATTTGTATGGAAAATTGGCGAGAGTAGATAAGTGTAGGAAAAAATTCAATGAAATAACTAATCATGGAATTGGAAGATTGCTTCCTTGGAATCTCATGATAACTGCATTTGTGCAAAATGGTTGCCCCATGGAGGCCCTGCATATTTTCCACCAAATGATGGAGGATAGCAACCGAAAGCCTAATGAAGTTACGATGGTCAGTGTCCTTTCTGCTAGTGCTCAGGTTGGTGATTTGGATCTTGGCAAATGGGTTCACAATTATATGAGGTCGGAAGGCAGCAAAGGCATTCTTCAATCGAACAAAGTTCTAGCAACTGCATTGATGGACATGTATTGTAAGTGCGGGAGGCTGGAGGGGGCTAAAGGAATTTTTGATCAGATGATACAGAAAGATATTGTCTCGTTCAATGCTATGATCATGGGTCTTGCAATGAATGGTAAAGGAGAAGAGGCATTGCAGCTATTTTCCAGCATCCAAGATTTCGGTCTTCATCCTGATTCTAGCACATTTCTTGCGGCCTTATGTGCATGCAGCCACTCAGGATTGCTGGATGAGGGACGGCGGATCTTTTCAGAGATGCAGATGCGAATTTCAGTCTCTCCCAGTTTGGAACACTATGCCTGTTATATTGATCTCCTTTCACGTGTAGGTCATATTGAAGAAGCTTTAGAAGTTGTTGCCTCCATGCCTTTTGAACCTAATAACTTTGTGTGGGGAGCTTTGCTTGGGGGTTGCCTGCTCCATGCCAGGGGAGAACTCGCTCAGCATCTATCGAAAAAGCTTGTGGATGTCGACCCTGAAAACTCTGCTGGTTATGTGATGTTGGCAAATGCATTTGCAGCTGATAGGCAATGGGATGATGTCTCTGTTCTGAGGTGGTTCATGAGGGAAAGGCGGGTCAAGAAGCAGCCAGGGCATAGCTGGATCCAAATAGATGGTATTGTGCATGAATTTCTTGTGGGGTCACCAGGGCATCCACAAATAGGGATGATATATGAAACTTTAGGCACATTAGAGAAAGCAGTGAAGGTTCCTCAGACTTGAGCTGTACTTTTATGACAGTACAAGTTGATTCATCTTGATAGTGACATCTTGATATTGCTTTGAACAGACTTACCTTCACATCCTTTCAATGACCCCCCTTTCATCACTACCCTAAATTTATGACTGCAGTGTGAGAACTGGAGCATTGACTCCTTTATAAGTGGGGAAGCTAAACCATCGTTTTGAAAACAAACTGAAAGGCAAGAAGTTTTCTGGTTCAGTTTGGGTATTTTTCCGATGCTGATGTGGCATTGTGAAGCTACGCCGTGAAAACTGGGCCTTTTCCTTTCTTCCCTCTTTAATGGTGTCCCTTTAATGAATCTTTAAAGACTGTAAGGGGAATGACATGGCCTTTCCCATTCAATCAGAGATATGGCTAACTTTGAGGAAAGGGAGGCAGCTCAGTATATTCTAACTTCATAAGTAACTTGAAGTATTCTCCAATTCTTCCATAGGCTTCTTTGGGAGCAGGTTCGGGAGGTAAGCTCCTTCTGGATATGACCGGCAATATCTTTATACATTGACAGTGAATGTCACCAGCCTTTCACTGCGGGTTTGGACTTGGTTATGGTCCCTCGGGAGGGACCAATCTCCTTTGCAACCATCATAACCAAAGTTTTTTTCTTTTTTCATTTTTGGTTAAAAACTTGGATTACAACTAGTGCGATGGCATTGGTCCCTCAAGGTTCCATGACTGGATCCCCGAGTTCTCATTTGTATATCAAATTTTCAAGAATACGCTTCATTACTCTAGCTTTTCAATGTGCATTTTTTTCTTACGTACGGGCGTTGTCCTTCTCTGAGCAGGAAAATAATTATCAGTGAGAAACCAGGGCCTTCTCATGGTTAGAACTTAGACAATTGGCATTAAGCGGTTATAGTTAGTCTTGCTTCCACCATTTCCGAGAAAGGTTGCTAGATTTAAGGTACTGCTCTGAATAGCTCCACCTGCATAACTGGTGGAAGATTGTGATATGGGTGTGAATGTTGCCGAATCTCCCATCTGTTAGCCAGGGAATCTCATAGTTTCGGCCATCCCTCCTATCTGAATTTTTTGCCTACTTAATGCGGAAAAAAACAGTAGTTGAAGCACGATTTTGCTTTTGACACGTTAGATTCAAGGGGGCGACAGGATCCATATGCTCCTAGTCACAATCAAAGCTAGGGGTGCGTTTATTTCACAAAAATAAATAATTTAAAATATATTTTCCCAAAAATAATTACTTGTATCATTTATAATAATAAAGGAATGAAATTTTTTTCATCATCTACGGAAATATTAAGACGTAAATTGTTGTTGATTATAAAATATTTTATTTTTAACAAATTATTTAAAGTGATACGAGTGATCGTTTTTATGAAAATATTTTCAAATCATTTATTTTTTACGAAATAATTGGAGCCCAAAGATGTTTTGGCCTTAGGATGTATGATGTTCATATTTAAGGGTTTATGATTATGTTTGGATGTCATTCCAAAGAATCCCTTGGGGCTAACTTGGTCTCTTCAGCATGTCTCTGAAAGATTGACAATCTTGTGATCAAATATGAGAAATGGGAACTCATGAATCATGTTTTTGTCTATATATAAACATCTACTTTCTTTTGTTTTGACTACATGGGTTCCTTATGTGCTATTGGATTGGAATGAGTTGCTAGCCAGAGTTGTATGAAGAGAAGAAAATAGGTTTTCCTCGCAAAAATGGTCCAAGAAGTCCTAAACATATTATACATTGGCTTAGTTAGTTATAAACTTTTTAAATTATGCTAATTTAGTATGACACTTTTGAACTTGTCAATTTAGTCATACTCTTTAATTGTGCCAATTTAATTATAATTTTTTTGATAATTTGTTAACTTAGTCCTAAATTTTTCAACGATTTATCAATTTAATTATTCTGACTAATTTTAGCCTATACCATCTATTGATAATACACATAGGATTCATCAATACCACCTCCACATTCTATTTCCTCATTTAGTGGTTTTCTTGCAGGCTTTGGTGGGGAGTTTATCCTATCCTAAAATCCTATATCCTAGATAGGTGGTTTGTTCTATAAGCCTTGGTGATAAATTTCGTCAATCTTGATCTTGATCTTGATCCTCAGCTAGTGGCGTGTCATGTATGCCTTGGTTGTGATCATATTATTAAGCATTTACATTCATCTATCAATTTCCATCCATATCCACTTTGATCTATCATCAAAACACATTTCATTATCACTCAAAATAGCAATCACCCCGTTTGCATCGCATCAAATTGGTATCAGAGCTTTAAGTTAACTCTTTTTGAGTTATTCATTTTGTTAACTATCTCACACTTGCATTAGATTAGTATCAAAGTTTAAGGCCGAACTTCCTTTGAGTGATTCCTTATATTACCTATCTTGCATCTCATCTTAACATTACAAATAAATAAATAAAAACAAAGAGAAATGGTTGGTCATTGTTGACATGGACCAAACACTAAGTCTTCTATAGCTTGAGAAAGAGATATGAGACAAGTACAACAGCTGCAAAATCGTTTGCATCTCTTTGAACTTGGACAAATAGATAGAGTCCTCATCCTCTTAGAGAAATGACTAATGTAACATCTAGAAAATTCTTATATTTATTAATACATTGGAATTCAGTTGCAATCAACTACATGCATGAGAAATTTTATACAACCTTAGAAAATGTGACTGTTATGTTTGCCAAAGGGTTTTAGAAACTTATTAAGTTAACTATGTACTTATGTTCAGAAAGTTTTACCAAATGTTTTGATAAGTTTAAGAATTAATTATTAACTTATGTTCAGAAAGCATTGCTAAACATTTTGACAAGTTTAAAATACTTTTTGGATTTATCAATTTTTAAAATGGACATTGGTTTTTATGTTTATGTACTGATTCCTTGATTCCTTAGCATTTCAACTGAAGAAATATTGAGCTTGACCTTTGTTGATGTCATACCTATTTCATTTACATTAACTTCTACTTCATTAATACAAGGCACGGGTCACCTCTTTACTTGGCAAAATGAGATGAATCTCTCCTAAAAATCCTTTCTCTTGACTTATCACATTGTGCCACATGCCTAAATTATTTACTTAGGGGCCACATGAACTATTTTAATTAGAACAACAAGTCTCTCTACTCTTAGATCTCATGATTTTACCATTATAATTGAGCAACTTCATCAATTCACTCTTAAATACTTACCCTACCAAAGGGTAAGTGCTCAACTTTAAAAAGATAATTTTTAAGAGAATGCCCCACTTCATTACTCACTCTCCATTTTCCTTTTAATTCATACTTTCAATTCCAAGAATAAAAGCAAAGGATCTCATGTGCATTTTTATTAAAGTCTTAAGAGTTCATTTCCAGGTTTGAACGAGGTAAACTCAATAATTTCTTCACTCTTCATAAATGGGTTTGTCGTTTTTAAGACAAAAATATTGGCTTCGGTTTTGTCTTATTTTGAAGGAAAATTAAACTTTGATTTTACACAAGTTATTTTCAAGGTAAGTGAAAACTATATGCGCTAAGTTATGTTATTCTAATGAGTATTTGACTCGGTTGCTTGATGGATGTTTACTTTAAATGAGTTTTATGAACATGTGTGAGTAACTTTGGAAATAGAATGTTGGATTCCCCATTTGTGTGAATTTTGATGATGGCATGTTGAGTTTTGTATTAATGATTTTTTGAGTTAATTCTTAGATGAGTGGTAGTATTTGGTGAAAAAAAGAGTGTAAAAAAGAGTAAGAAATGAGAAATTTACCCATTCGAGTGAGTTATCGAATATAACACTTACCGATTACCGATTATAGCAACTTATCGAAGATAGTAGTTAGCGAGTGTCGAATATTGCATGTTATCGAAAATGACAGTACCAAGTGTTGATTATAACAGGTTACCAAAGATAACAGTTGTCCATTACCGATTATAGCAAGCTACCCAATATGATCTGTTATCGATAATATCATTTTTTCAAAAAAATAATTTGAAAAAAATTAAAAAAGGATTTTTTTCTCTCATACTTTCAGTTCTATGGATATCTTAGCCCATCATGTTTTCTTTTAGCATTATTATTTAATAAATGTATATTTATTATATTTGAGGAAAGTACGCATGAAATGTTGATGTTGAATATGTTCATTTAGTGATGATTATATAAAATGATGCAATGCATAATTGCTGATGTGGAATATGCTCAATCAATGATGGTTAAGTGAAATGATGTAGTGTATTGAATGTTGGCATAAGTACGGCGGAGTGCCAAAAGTTACAAAAGGTACACTTAAGTGCCACTTTTTAAAAAAAATGGATCACTTAAGTGCCAAGTCGCCGAAACCCTGCCGGAAATCCTACGTGGCAATTTTTTTATTAATTTTCTTGCCTACGTGGCTCGTCGGAAACTGAATCGCCAAAAATCAGCCAAAACGACATCATTTTGGCTGACGTGGATTTAAAAATTATTAATTAAATAATATTAAATAATTAAAAAATATATTATTATAAAATCAATTTTATTTAAAAAAAAAAAAAAAAAAGGGGAGGAGGGGATCGGCGAGGGCTGTGTAGCCGTCGCCGCCATTGCCGCGCCGCCCCACCTCGCCGGGAAGGGCCGGCGACGGCGGCGGCGGCGATGGTTGCACAGCCCTCGCCGATCCCCTCCTCCCCTTCTTTTTTTTTTTTTTTTTTTTTTTCAAATAAAATCGATTTTAATTTTTTTCAAAAATCTGATGTGGACAATTTTTTTAAAAAATTGCCACGTGGATTTTTTATTTTGAAAAAAATGCTCCGTCGCAAATGAAGTCGCCAGAAAATGGACACGTGGCAATTTGGCCGGAATTTTTCGCCGTTGGGACTTAAGTGATCCATTTTGCTCCGATTTTGGCACTTAAGTGTACCTTTTGTAACTTTTGGCACTTAAGTGTCCCTTTGTGCCAATTTTTGGCACTCCAGAGGTCCGTACCTCATTGAATGTTGATGTTGATCATCTTCATGTACATCACGTTACATGATAATTAGAAAATTGAAAAAGAAAAATGCCATCGTTCATGTGAAGGTGGTGACGTTGCCCTATGTCAATGGGTGTTTTGAGATGCTTTAGGAGTCAAGATGCCTTGCATAAAAAAGAGAAGAAAAAAATAGATTATGTATGAGAATGGTGTGATACCCTATAGGCGAATAATGTTGGATGTTTCAGAGTCGAGATGCCTCGGGAGTATTCGAGAGGTGGAGTAAATAAGATGATGCATCCTCATAAATATACATATATGCATGTTGACAAAGCACCAGATGATATAGATGCATTAATAAATTATATGTCGTTTGTGTGCATTGAGTAGATAATGCCATGCATTCTTATGGAGTACTTGCATGGTAGTTAATAAGTAGTGCCTATTCTAAGGCCGTGGAAAGATCGTGTGTATGAGATATCATACTTCCCACAAGTTCTGTTTTCATTTTCCTTGGCTCATAGCATAAGCCAATTTCCTAGTATTAGAGCCACGGCATTCTTCAACACTTTTTATGAGTTGAATATCCAATGTAGAAAAGGGGAATTTCTATACCATGTCAAAATCCTCCTCTAAAACCCTTTCTACTACTATAAATGCCCTAGTCTTTCTTAGCCCTCCTTTAGAGCTTTGCACTTCTAATGTCTCTAAGAGTGACTATCTTTATGAGGTTTCTTACCTCAATGAAAATAATAACCTCATAAAGATAGTAAAATTTCAGAGACTTACCTTCTGTTTATAAACCCATATTCTGCCTTTGCTAAACCTTCCTTTTTCTCTCATATTCACCGTATTAAACAGCTTATTAAGCATACTCCTTAAGGAGTATGTCTAGTTCTCAAAATTTAATCAGCATCCTTCCTCCATTACTCAGTAAGAACACTTTCTCACCCTCCAAATTCCTTTTGACTTTCCACGATAATAGATATAGCAAGGATATATGCACCTCTACTTCGGTGTTATTGGACTTGTTTTATCCTTTCATGGAAGGAAAGGGCTACTCATGGTTGCTTAAATGGCTTTCTTAGACACCCAGTTTTTGGATTACCAACATGCTTGCATTGGTACTATTCAAACTACCCTTAATTCAAGAACAAAGTTTATTACGCTGTTTCCAAATTTCAATATGGCTCTCTTAAATCCACTTCTTTTGGCCGTTAACGTCTAGCTACAAATTACTAGAACTCCTCAAACTCCAGGTTCTATTACTACTGCTTTGCATTATTAGATGGTTTGTCGAGTCTAGAATCATACCATTGGTCTCAACTTCCTTGGTTTTAAAGAAGCTTTGTTTGTCTCTATGAATAATGATTAGACTTCTTGTATCCACATGCCTAGACATATTTCATGAGATCAACTAGCTAAGTTATTCCAAACACTTGGATAACTAATTATGAAAAGATTCACCAGAACTCTAGGGCAATCAAGTCTACACAATCCTAATTCACCAAGGAAAAAGATGGCATAGTTGTCATTAAATTTAGTAAGAAAAAGAAGGAAGCCGCCTCTTCCATCTTTCCTACTATTTTTATGATGCAATGTTGTGCACTGATAATGGTCATCTGGATTCAAAACCCATGATTGAGTCTTATGACTAGGATAAGGACCATCATACATGACACTACTTTTGGGATTTTGATTGCTGGTGCTCTCTTTGTACTAACCCTTCAAATGACAAGAAAGATGATAGACTATCAAGGAGAAAGAAATAGTCAAAAGATAAGATTTATCAAAGGTACCTCGATGGAGTTCCTACTATAGGAACCCTTGGTGATGATGGAGGAAAATATCAATTCATGGTTTCTTATAGACCATCATGTCCGTAGCCTCTTCCACTAGTTCCTAAACTTGTGAAAATCCTCCTTCACCTCAGTAACCACCCAAAAAGAAGCCTCCATTGCACAAACCGGTTGTTTCACCTTTGTACAAATTCATTCACAAATGACTAAGAAAAACTCTTTTCTTTTGGAACTACCCAAATCACCATAACCCTTATGTTTCCCAAAATTAGAACCACCATTTATTCTCCCATCTGTATGTATGTTTCAAACTTCAAACTTTCCACCTTTGGAAATACTTAATTCTAATGCTCCATTCCTAACATTAGAAAAATTTACAGATACTCAACATCGGTTCCGTCGTATGCCTAAAATTTCGAACCCCACAAATGTTGATGATCATTCATGGGAGACAAAAGAAAGTCACTACTGTTGAAGCTGTTTTAAATCGACTGTCAAAAAATGCTTTAGCACATAATAATGTTCTCAAGACAACTCAAACCCATCTTGATCATGTTGACCAAAAGATTGATCAAACAGCTTTGGTCACAAACAAATTGCTTGAGACATTCCAGAAGAAATTGCAGCAAATGGAATTTGGGAGATTCGCTTCTCATCATTATCTAGAAGACCAAATGGCGAAATGAAAAAGTTGAGGAGACAAATCAAGCTTCTACAAGAAGGAAAATTTGTGCCTCCTTTAGATCCATTTTCCCAGCCATGAAGTCTAGCTCCCATGGAAGTAATTTCTCCCAAGCCTATAACAATTGCTTTGATCATTGAAGAAGCTCCAAAAATAAATTAGAGTGATATTGTTACACTTCAAAACTACATCAAAGAAATAGAAGAGAACAAAAGAAGCTAGCTCCCAAACCTTTTCAAGGGCCTCCTCTTGCTTATATGGTTTCAAATCCACTTGAAGCTTTTTTGTGAGAACAAACTTGACAGGTAATCTCAACCATTTCTGCAATTGACTCCACCAAACAAAATACCTCTTTCCATTCTAAATCAACTTCAGAATTAGATTCATTTTCCTTTGGAAACATTTCAACCTTTGAGCCAGAAACACCATAGTCTTGTATGCCTACTATCTTTATGGCAAACCCCCTGAGGTGGAAATGCAATCAAGTTCATCCAAGCTAGTAGTAGTAAATCTTCGAGATTCAAGCTCATATCACAAGTCTTCAACCCCAAAATATTACTTGATGCTCGATGACATTCCATACTCTAAGTGGCCAGAAAAACTTTAGGAGTTCATGCTTGGCTTAACACTAGAATACTTATTGTCGAAAGTTGATATGATATACTGATCGAGTTCGTGAGAAAATTTACTAGAAGCCTAAAAGATTAGTGAAGAATTGTCTTTGATCGGGACCAAATAACATTCCTACTCCAAATGGGTTACCATTAGACGATCCGTGTGATCCATCATTTCTTTATTGGTAAGCTAGAAGATCTTCTTGAACTTAGAAGAAAGGAATTCTTTGAGAGAAAATATTACTCCTTACAAAAAAAAAACATCTGAATAAGCATTTTAGGAAATGCTTAAATTAATATATGCTTTTGGAGCTAACCTAAATTTAAAGTAAATATTCTTGTCCTCTATTCCAAAAGAAATTGGACAAGCTATGGAAAAATCCTTGCAAACTAAACAGAAAAGAATTACTCACTTTCTTATTGGGAACTCCAGCAGAAGATACATCATGCCCTTGATGATCTCTACATCTATAGAAAAGCTTTTAGGAGTTGTCTCCAAAGCAATGGAGAACTTGACCAGGCTTACCAAAAACTTGAGTTAACAATCAAGTATTCAAAAAATAGACTACGGTGATGATCCTTCTTGTGGATATTGTTGCAAGAAGTGAAGGCACTTCAAAAGATTTTTCTTGGGACACAAAAAGAGAAGGCATAAATGGCGATTCTTGCGGAAAAACATTCCATGTGAGGTTCTTCTGAAAAGCAAAGAAAATATAATAGATGCTATATCTGCAACAAGAAAGGCCATTTTGCAAAGGATTGTCCAAAAGCTATGGGAAAAATTCCCATTTGATTAAGAAAATAGAAAAGAGATTGGAGTATCACTCTAGGGTGATCATGTTGAATCAGTATTCTCTCTTGAAGATGAACCTACCAAACACACTGTATGTTATTTAGACATGCTCATAGACTAGTGATCTTGAAAGTCTATTTGAAGAATTCGAAAAAGGAATTTTCTTCTGGTCCTTGGAAAAATCAAAACCCTCTACAATCCAAGAACTTGGTGCGTATACTTCTTCCATCCTTGTTAAAATATATCCATCCAAATATGAAAAACCTATTTCTGTCATTGTCTTTGTTGACACTAAAGCCAGTGCTTCTATTTTTCATGTCAAGATACTTCTATAAAAGTACTGGACTTCATAAACCCGGTACTTTAACTCTACTTTTGGAGATACTTTTGCTACAAGAGTTTGAAGTAAATGATTACCATTCAATTCTTTCACTAGTGTTCTATCACTACTAAAATCCTTGGCTCTAGTTCACCAGATAAGGATATTATCATTTGTTGGGATATCCTTACACAAATTCCTACACTCAGAATTTTGCCCAATAGGCTACGGTTCAATGGACAATTCAAGGAATTTGTGGACATCCAAAGATTCTTCACTATTCAGACAAATGTTTTAGACCCTACCTTGCAAACCTTTCTTGAGACGTGTCAAATCCTACTTGGATTTTGTTCAAAAAGGCCTTCACCCACTATGGAAAAATCCTGACTTTTTCATCCATCTCCCATTTAAGAGAAATGAGAATGTCAATCCTACCAAGGCTGGCCACTTAGGCATAAATCCAAAACACTTGCTTTTAGCATAAAAGGAATGCTCAAACCTGCAATACCAAGGGCTAATTGAGCCCTCAGATTCTCAATGGGCTTGTGAAATATTCTATGTGAATAAGCGTGCTGAGCTAAGTAGAGGAAAAATGAGACTGGTAATCAATTACCAGCTTCTCAACCAATTCCTACAAAATGATAAATTCCCTTTGCTACATTGGAATACTTTGTTTTCCAGCCTTACCCAAACCAAAGTTTATTCTATGTTTGATCTTAAAGTTGGATTTTGGCAATTGTGAATTCACCCTAAAGCTAGGTACAAAACTGAATTTTATATCTCAAATCAGCACTTCTAGTGGAAGGTGCTCCTTTTTAGTCTCAAGACAGCTCCCTTACTTTTTAAGAAGGCCATGTGCAGGATTTTCCAATC
This sequence comes from Corymbia maculata, assembly GCA_014182735.1. Taxonomy (NCBI): domain Eukaryota; kingdom Viridiplantae; phylum Streptophyta; class Magnoliopsida; order Myrtales; family Myrtaceae; genus Corymbia; species Corymbia maculata. The sequence goes on from CM024685.1 coordinate 5,279,010, forward strand.
TATTATGGCTAATGTTCAAACTTACATTGACAATATCCTCCTCTATAGTCCTGATAATGATTCTCATTGTAAATTACCAGCACAATTTGCAAAGTTGGTACAAAAACATGGATTTATGTTATCCTAGAAGAAGATGATCATTGCTCAGAAAAAAATTGAATACCTTGAGATGCACCTTAAAGATGGCACCTATTACCCTGGTTCTCATATTACTAAAGAGTTGTAGAGATTTCTCGATGGACATCTCTCCCACAAGTAGGTTCAACAATTTCTTTAGATAGTTACTTATCTGAGGGATTTTGTCCCAAAAATCATAGAATTTGTGAGTCGCTACAACAAATGCTTATGAAAGATGCTCCTCTGTGGGGACCTAAGTAAACTAAGTTTGTACCAGACTTAAAGAAATTCTACAGCATCTTCCCCATTGAAAATTCCTTCCACAAGAAAAAAAATCTAATTAAGCATACTATCCGTACTATCAAAGAATATGTTCAATCCTTTAGTTTTGATTAACATTATTAGTTGGGTTTACTACTATGTGGAGGAAGCCCAATGAGTTACAAGCCCAAAAGGGCTTGAGCCCATATGATAAGTCATATGGAGAAATAGGGTTTTTCACTATCTTTGAAGTTGTAGCTGCAAAAAGACACAGTAACAAGAGAAAGATAAAACAACAAATCTAGGAGTTTGGGGCAAAGTCTGATTTACATCAAACTAGCATCGGAGGTTAATTTGTGGTTTGATTGAGCTAAATTTTTTTAGCGTGTCCGTGGTGCAATTTTCTCGAATCTGAATGGTTTGATTTTCGTTTGAAGTTCTATACATCGAGTTTTTCGTGGATTAATCAAAAGACACGTTTTGGGTCAGATTTATTCTTGATCTCTTATGAAATTTATGTGTATTGCCAAGAATAATATTCTTGAGGTCTGAGCTGCTATGTACCTCTAGTATTTACTAGAGAAAAACACTATTTACCCAATTTTGTTGATAGTGAAGATTTTTGGATGGATTCTAGTCTCATGATTTTTGATCTTTTCACACCGAGGAGGCTTTCTACATAAAAAAAATCATCTTGTGTTCGCATGCTTGGTATTTATTTTACTCTACCATATCAATTCCTATTATGTTTACATAAGAGATGAGATTATTTTATTCCGCTGTATTAATTCGATATTGTTTGAGTTGTTGCTGTTTTCCAATCGATACCGGTTGTTAGCAGTGCACAGCAGAAGTCCGATACCTTCATTTAGGAAGAACTTCAAGGGGGAAACTCAAGTCCAAGCCCATCAATATATTCAGTTAAACCCACCTTAACTCAAAAGCTTAAGCCAATGAATTATGGGCAAACTATGATATATTAATTGCTTCACCACATCAATTCTTCGATGTAGAACTACTTCTCTAACACAACTTACATGTATATCCTAACAATCTCCCTCTCACGTGTGAGCTCTAGTGTTAAGTCTACTGTCACGCCCCGAACTCCAAGCACGCGACAACCCCTTCTCTTGGTTGATTGAAAGCGACGTCTTAGGACTCGTTGACAATCATTCATTTTAATCTTTCGTTATGCGCAAGCGGAAGACGAACCATCTCCAGTCCAACAATCAATCAATCAATTAATCAGGGATAGAGGGATGAACAATAAGAACAACCATCACTACTCATTCATACAATTTACTAGATTAACCAACGGAGGATCATTTTCCGATTTACAAGCCCGACAATAGGGGTCGATCCATCCTCTAAGCCAAACCAAAAAGGAACTAGGCTAGGGTAATCTAGCTGTATAAAATGAACCCTGGGGTTCAGCACCACGGTCACTCGGACCCATCGGACTCGGCTCCATCGGGTCGATCACTAGTGGGGTGGGGGCAGGATTCTTCACTGTGGGTGCGCCATTCTAGAGACCTGAAAATTGTTAACCACGATGGGTTGAGATAAAATCTCAGCGAGTTCTTCCCTTAAGCCCCGGTTAGTACACCAACTAAACCCGAGCATCTCTCCAGAGCCACCCCTCACACAATCCAACCACAACAACCGACAATCAGCAATAAAATAACAAGCAGGGTCAACCAACAATCAAAAGCTAGTTCGCATGCAACCTCACCCGGTATGCCATACCCTACATGTTATATGTCAGCACAATACATGCAATGCACATGGCCGTTAGATGATGCAGTTCACCAATCACATGCGAGTTGCGTCACAAGCGATCTCACCTGGCCATTGCCACACCCTGCACGTTATCAATTCATGTGTGCGTGCCCTAAATGATGTGATCATCTCATACATAATTAGAACCAATGATGCTATGTTTTCTCATGCACTCTTGCATCCACACGTGTTCTAATTATTACTGCCCCACAGGGCTACAACCGAGGCGCAATGGCGCTACAGTGCCTTTCCTCCGCAGAGGCGCAACCGTGCTCAAAAGACGTCAAGGGATACTCTCCCAAGACCACATACCCAACGAACGTCAAGGGATACTCTCCCGAGACCGCATGCCCAATAAACGTCAAGGGATACTCTCCCGAGACTGCATGCCCAACAAATGTCAAGGGATACTCTCCTGAGACCGCATGCCCAAAGGATGTCAAGGGATACTCTTCCGAGACCGCATGCCCACAGAACGTCAAGGGATACTCTCCCAAGACGGCATGCCCACAAAACGTTAAGGGATACTTTCCCGAGACGGCAGTTTCAACTTAGTGATCACGTAAGCATACAATCACAACCCACTTATTATCTTTGAGCATTAGCCAATGCACACATGCTTACATATGAAACCTCAAATCATTTCTCACAAAAGCGGTCCATTTCCGATGTCCCTCGGACAAACCATTTTCCCCACTTTTCTCATAAAAGTGGTCCATTTTTAGACAAATCACTTTTTTTCTCATAAAGACGGTCCATTTCCGGTGTCCCTCAGACAATTCATCTTTTTCCCATTTTTATGAAGATTACACAATTCATGTGGATGCTCATACAATTGCACATTCAATTCACTCCATAAAACTAATACACATGAAATTACACAATTTAATTTCCTGATGAACAGTAATTTCCGAATTTAATAAATAAATAATTAAATTCAGAAATTAAAAATAATTAAATAAATAAATTCCGAAAATTAAATAATTAAATAATTAAATGCAGAAATTAATTTAATCACTAAATTAAACAATTAATGACATTAATCAAGCAATTAAGGAAAAAACATGATTAATTAGCACAAAACACACAATTAAGCCTAATTAAGCACAATTAAGCATAAATAAGCAAGATTAAGCTAAGCTAATCTTAATCCACTATCTAACCACCTATCTTAGGGCTAATACACTTAATTTAAACACCTTAATCATCCCTTAGCACCAATTAATCCAACCCTAAGCTAGTTTAGGCACTAAATAGGGTTTAGGAGCTAAACTCACCCGTTAAGCGGGCCGGAGACGCGGACGCGGCGGCGGCGACAAACCCGACACCCGGAGACTTCTCCCACGACACTCCAAGGCGGTCCCGAGCTCAACATAGCAACAACAAATTCGGATGCCCCACTGAACTTCACAAAACAGCACTGCAGGAGGAGGAGGTTGCTAGTCGGAGCAAAAACAAGCTGGCCGGAGCTCCAGCGAGCTGGTGGTCGGTGACCGAAGGCTCCAGGGGATCGAGGAGGAGTTGTGGGTGGTTGGTGTGGGCGGTGGTTAGGTTGAAAATGGAGGAAAACATGTCAAAAGGCAGAACACAGCAGAACTGGTCGCTATAGTGACGGTCCGGCGAGCAGCCGGCTTCTGTTCGCCGTACAGATTGAACGGCGGCTCCGTTCGACGAACGACCGACGCTATCTGTACGGATTCTCTCTCCCAAGCACAATGGTGGGTGGCACGGCCCGAGATTCCATTGGAAAGGCAATGAACAACTCAAATTCAGTGAGAGGTCAAAAGCTAAAATTTGCAGGAAGAAGGGAAATAAGGGGAGAGAGGGGTTGCGATTTTTGGAGAAGATGAAGGGGAGAGAGAGAGTGAAGTGAGGGCTTCTAGAAGACCCCTTCAATGCCAATAAATGCCTTCTACACTCCCCCAAGCAAGTGACATCATATTCTCTCTCTTCCTTTGACTTTTTTTCAAAATATCTATGGGTAGTTTGGTCATTTCCACCTTGCACATTTCCCAATGTGCCCTTGGACTGAAAGTGAAAGGCGGGCCTAGAAAATGGGTCGAAAAATGAATAGGAACGGGCTCGGGAATTTGTTGGGCTCGAATTGGCTCTAGTTTAAACACCGGGCTTGGAAAGGTAAATGGGTTGGTTGGGCCCAACGGGCTCGCTTGCTTGTCTCGCCTCTTACGCGGTGGCTGTCCAACCTAGGGTGTGTGGCCCACACTGTTCCTACTCAGCCCACGTCCTCGTAGGCTCGTTTCCTCGGTCTGAAAATCCCTTTTCCAAAAACTCGGCTCAACCGATACTGTCGACTGTCAAGGAAGCATCGTCCAAAAGTCCATCACAGACGTTCCCGAAAATTCGAAGTCCAATATTGGATTCTTATGCCTTGTTAATTTCGCCCAAATGTCATTTTGGTATAATTCGGACTGATAGGCGGCTTCGAGGATTCACGCGTAACCGACTCGTGCCAAACCACGTTCAAGACTTCTCGACACATGGACGTCCTTGATGACATGAAGTTGCAAATGATAAATTCTTATTTCAAAGTACACGATTATCAAGGATCGACAAAGGGTCGTTCACGGGTTCGATAACAGCAGACGGAATCACCTGTCGTCCCATTATTTCTGTCCGCGAATCGACTTCTATTCGTCCCTGAAATTGGCTTGCATGACTACAGGATTGTCCTTACGCAAGTCTCACGGTCAAGTTGTTTTTCCCAAGTCAAGTTGTTTAGTCGCACGAGTTCTGTCCTCAGTAGCCTTTCCTCTTAAGGTCAGTATGTCGAAAATGATTGGGTCCGAGCGAAATTAACTAACAATGCATTGGCGAAATTCACGTTCACTCATCCCTCAAAGGGCTCAAATTTCAAGACGTCACAATTCTTCCCCCTTTACAAAAATTTCGTCCTCGAAATTTGCTATCACAGACAAATCCTCAAAAAGATGGGGGTGCTGATGCTTCATCACTTCTTCACTTTCCCATGTTGATCCCTCTGTTCCGTGATGCTGTTAGATCACTTTAACCAAGGCAATAGTCTTGTTTCGGAGTACTTGCTATTTATGATCCTCTATCTGTATCGGCCTCTCCACGTGCGACACCCTGTCGTCTACGTCTAGTTCTTCAAAATTCAATACATAAGTCGGGTCTAGTTCATATTTTCTCAACATGGACACATGAAAAACATCATGTACTCGAGCAAGTTTCGGTGGCAATGCAAGACGTACGCTAAAACCCCAATCTTTTCCAAAATTTCAAAGGATCCAACGTACCTTGGACTTAACTTTCTTTTCTTGCCAAATCTGGAAGTACCCCTCATCAGCGGTTCTTTCAAAAACACATGATCGCTCACCTTAAACTCCAGCAGTCTATGACGCTTATTTGCACAACTCTTTTGACTACTTTGAGCGCTCTTTAGTTTGACTCAGATAATCTGAACTGCATTCAACAACTGTTAAACCAATTTTTGAACTAGCGATTCCCAGTTCCCTAACCTCGTTCTATAGACTGGAGTTCCACAAACTTGACCATATTTAGTAAAATCTTATCCCACAAGCACTCTCTTTTTACACAGTGTGTAGTTCAGTTCATTTATGCCCCTTTTGACATCCTAGAAGCCTGCCAGGAGTCGCTCCTTGCTCAGGCACTTTGACCCCGGTGACCACTCCCCACCCTCGTCGGATCAGTTGTTATGGGCATTTTTGAACTGCACCACTACTAGTCCCTTTTAGACATGCACCATCTCATAGAGGTATTATCCGCTTTAGCTTATCCCATACTAAGCCTCACAGTTTTAACCTCGTCTGAGCACCTCAAAGTGCAAAACTTTCTCCAGCTCGTCAACCCATGAGTTCGTTTCCATGGGGTCACTTATTGACACTTGAAATTTGATTCACTGAATTTCCATCGAACCACCATCCGAATTCCACAAACCACCGATTTTTCTTTCAATATTCCTTTCACGTCCATTTAATAACCAAACCAAGAATTCGCCTCAACCACATGAAAATTAGTGCAAACCAAATGTCATTTATCGCACTAAAGGCTTTCGAATACTTCTTCAAATCCTTTCTGATTGATCGTCCATTTGTAGATGGTATGCCATATTACTGCAGTTTCGTCCCTAAGGCCAACTGCAAACTTTTCCAGAAAGTTGCTACAAACTTAGGATCACGGTCATATGTGATCGTCACTGGAGCTCCATGTATGCGCACAATCTGATGTACGTACAACTCTACATACCTATCCAACGTAAAATCTTTTCTTACCGCAACGAAGTAAGCTGACTTCGTCAATCTGTCAACTACTACCCAAATCGAGTCATTGCCTTGCTGACTCATTGGCAATCCCATCACAAATCCATCATAATGTGTTCCCACTTCCACTCGGGAATCTCAACTACGATGAGCTTTCGACAAGACTACTTCTATAAGCTCTGCATCTTTCGTAACGCACAATCGTCCTCGAAACCTTAACGTCCCATCCTCGAACACTTGAAAGTCTGCCTTCCTCTTTGCCTGATCCATCTGTAGGATCTTAAGAATTTCAGGATCCGTCACTTGGGCATTCTTAATCCTACTTTGCATCTCGGGTTCCACCTTGAGATTGGCCATTAGACTAGCAAGATGGCCGACCTCAATTTTAAAATCTGAGTCCTCGACTCTCTCCAAGAGAATCCATTCTCGTACTCTCATTTGTGCAATTGTCAACTTTCGACTGAGCGCATCTGCCACTTTCTTCGCTTTCCCTAGATGATACAAAATCTCACAATTATAGTCCTTAAGAAATTCCATCCATCATCGTTGAACATGAGGCAAAGATGATCACTGCTAATTCCAAATCATGCGTTGGATAGTTAAGCTTGTGAAGCCTTAACTGTAACATCCTGAATTTCGGTAAGTCGAGAATTTTCAGAAAAAGGGTTTAATGGGCCGAAAAAATTAGAACCAAGAGGAATTGGACCAATTGGAGGCCCAATGGGCCTTGCGCCTTTGAGGAGTCGGTCACGTGGGCCCAAGCTAGCCAAGTGGGCCCAAGGAAGCCCAACTTCAAGCCTTTGAGCCCGTTAGATTTTTCAAGCCCGTTTCCCTTCGATTTGAGCCCGAACCAATTTTCTTCTAGCCTGTATGGAATCTTGGCCCATATACGCGTATAGTAAGGTATACTATACTTTGAGGAATTACCAAATTGCCCTTTCTAGAAGATGCATTTATTCTTGGAGGACAAAGAGAAGAAAAGTCAAGGAATGAGATTTTTGGGGCAAGTTGATGAAGAGAAGTTTGACTTGGCTTCTTGCTTGGCTTCTTGCTCTCTCTCTCTCTCTCTCTCTCTCTCTCTCCTCAAGTTTCAGCAGCCCCTTCCCCACGTTGCTTTTTCTTCCTCCCCACTCTCCCACTTTTCCTTCTTTCTCTCTTTCTCTTTTGTTCTTTTCTGGTTTTCCTCCAAAAACAGCAGCAGTGCTGCTGTGTTTCCCCTGAACCAGCCACCATTAGCTGCTGTCCTTGTTGCCTTGCCGTCGTCAAGGAGCCGCCCAACCATCACCGGACCGCCACCCCCTTTCCTTTCTCTTTTCTCTTCCTTTTTCTTCCTTTTCTTGCTGTGTTTTCTGTTTTCCCGCCGGAATCCAGCCTTGCCGGCGTTGCCGGAGCCACCACTACCGCCCAAAGTGTAGCCACGGAAGTCAGTGAGCCAACCGCACACCGCTGGCCACCCCGGTCGCCGTTAGCCGCTCGTTTCGGGCCAAGTTTCCGCCCAAAACTCCCTTCCGCGTGAACAGTAATCCGGGGCTGTTTTGGCCCGTTTCGCCACCGTTTGTCGTCCGTTGTCGTCCCCGAGCTTACTTCTCGTAGCCCTCATCCCCCTCTACACGCCGGTGTCGCCAGATTTCCGATCCAAGTAAGTTAATTTCCTAATCCTTGTTTAGGGGTTAATCTTGCTTAGGGGTTAATTAGTGTATTTGTATGTTTGTGATTAATTAAAGTTGATTGGTTGATTATGTTGGTTAATTAAGACTGATGAGGATTAGTTAATTGACCATGGTTAGTGTTAAAGTAACCTAGGTTAATTAATTAAAATAACTAGGGTTAGTTTCTAAAGTAACTATGGTTAATTATTAATCATGGTTGAGTTAATTAACCTTAGTTAGGTTAAATTTAGTAACCATGGTTAAGTTTAATATTATTTTATTAATTTCGGATTAGTTACTGTTCATAGTACTGTTTATGATTACTGTTCACAATCACTGTTCACGATTACTGTTCATGGCACTGTTCATACAAAAGCAAATTTTGGTTTCAAATTGTTATGTTCTTGATTGTTATGCTTTGTTGAAGTGCCAATTGTTAATTATATGCGTAAATAATGATGAAATGCATGATCGAAGACCGAGTGAAAGTGAAAGTGTTTGATTTATTGAGTTATTCCCGAGAATTAGGGAATGTACGTGATTGTTGATTGGTGGAATTTGGAATTTTGGAATTGTTGAGTGATACCGCATGACATAATGCGTGGGTTATCTGAGATGGCATGTCGCATGAGCATGAGTGCATGAGCGATGTTGCATTCACGACCAAGCAAAAGCAAAGATAAGAATGAACTGTTTGCTGATGTGTTGCATGGTCAGATTAAAGTTGATAGCTCGGTTGAGCCAGATGACTGCCAATCCTTTAGGGTTGTGCCGTGACCATTGGGTTGCCTGACAGTGGTCAAATGCGGAGTCGCGGTTGAGGCCGGGCCCATGCTCCTTATGGAATGCCGTCGATGGGAGAGAGCCCGTGACGTCGCCGTGCCTCATGGGGGAGGACGATGCCTAGTCTTCGACCGGTAGACCGCCAACCATAAGGTTGTGCCGTGGCCCTAGTGGTCGTAATAATCGGAGCATGTGTGAGTGTGAGACATGGGAAAGTTGTGTGAGATGCTCTGATTATTCGCATGCTCTTAATGTCGTGATGATTTAAGTGACAGTTCTGCAGGTTGCATGTGCCAAGGCCAGGTAGGGTCGCCTGTGATTGCACCTGTTTATTAAACTGTCTTGTGCTATCATTTTCTCTGAAGTGGTGTTGCTTGATTTGATGGATTAGGTTGTATGTTAAACTCCCGAGGTGAGCGAAGTTCCTAACCGGGGCTTAGGACTTTAACTTGCTGAGTTTATCTCAACCCGTCGTGGTTAACAATTTTCAGGTCCGTAGAATGGAGAATCGACGCGTGTTACAGTTCGTGGCCGTCTTTGAAGGGAGTAGATTAACCCTGGCTTGTTGGCCTCATTGGCTCGTTAGGAAGATGCCCGTGGTAAGGGCTTGTATTTGTAAACTTCCTAGGGTTAATCAATAGATAAATAAAGCAGTACTTTTGAATGTGTTCTTGTTGGGTTTTCCTACTATCCCTGCTTTTGCTGTTGACTGGGGGTTTGTGATTCGCTTCTGTATGTGCATAATTACAAGATAAAAATAATGGTCGGCGACGCGTCCTGGGACGTCGCATCTAAATGACCGCGAGAGAACAGGGGTTGCCGCGTGCTCGAGGGTCGGGGCGTGACATTAACTGTCGGGATGCATATGCAACCACCTTGCCATGTTGCATTAACACGCAACCTAGTCCTTTATACGACACATCACTGTAGATCTTGTACCCACTAGGACCAAATGGTATTGTCAGAACAAGTGCGGTAGTCAATTTACTCTTGAGCTCTTGGAAACTATGCTCACACTCGTCCGTCCAATCAAACCTCTCCTCTTTCTTTAACAACCTCGTCAATGGCATGGCTATCGCAAAGAAACTTTTCCATGAAACATCTGTAATATCCCGCCAATGCCAAGAAACTTCGAATCTCAGTTACCATCATAGGTCTCGGCCAATTCATGACTGCCTCGATCTTAGTCAGGTCAACGACGATCCTTTCACCTAAAATTACATGCCCTAAAAATGCCACGCGAGATAGCCAAAACTCGCACTTGCTAACTTAGCATAAAGTTCATGCTTCCTCAAGGTCTGTAGTACTGATCTTAGATATTTCTCACGATCCTCAAGACTCCGCAATTCTCAACGAATTGTCCTTTATCTAGTAACTCTTGCATCTACACTTTCAATTCTTTCAATTCTAACAAGGCCATCTTATAAGGCGCCTTGGAAATCAGTTTAGTCCCAGGGGCCAACTCAATCAGAAACTCAATTTCCCTCTCTAGAGGCAATCTCGGCAATTCTTCGGGAAACTCGTCTATATACTCTTGTATTATTGCAATATCCTCCACATTTGATCATTCTACTAGCGTATTTACCACCAATGCTAAATACTCTTGACACCCAGATCCTAACAACCAAGTCACCTCAAGTGACGAAATCAGAAGAACAGAGTGTTCTCCTCGATTTCCCACAAACTCAAAACGACCACCCATTACTGGGTTAAACTGAATTGTCTTTCCATAATAATCTACCATATGCATTGACTTCCTTGTGACCTAGTTTCGAGTGGTCGGCTTTCCCACATAATTCTTTTTGTTGGGTGGGATGGGATTCCTTCTCCCCATCATCGGTCCCTTTCCGAATCGACGATTGTCTCTATAAGGCACGAACCGTGAGCCAGATGCGGTCGCCCTCTCGATCATGTTCTTCTCGATCATCTAAGCTCTCTCGTACATCTCATCAAAAATCTTTAAGTTCAAGGGCACCAGCTGGCTTTCAATTCTAGCTTCAAGCCATCTTTGAAACGTCTCGCTCTATCCATAGGGTTTTCTATCAACCTCGGCTATTACTTGGCCAACTCAGTGAACTTCGCCTTATACTGATCAACTGACATCTGATTCTGACGAAACTATTGGAACTCTGCCATTTTTGACTTTCTCACACTGTCCAAGAAGCACTTCCTATCGAACGCTTCACGAAAGGCACCCCATGTCTGAACCATGCATTCAGGGAACACTCCTCCTTGAGAGGCTTCCCACCAAGTACTGGCATTACCTTGAAGCTGATAAACTACCAGAAGCACTTTGTCTGACTCTAAACACCCCAGCATTGAAACAGTCCTCTCACTGTCCCTTATCCAAAGAGTCACAGCTTCAGGGTCGCCCACGCCACTAACCTTAGTGGCTTTAGTCTCAGGAACTGCTCTACCAGCCTAGGTATCGGTCTCTCACAGACCTCTCCTCTCACTAGAGGAACCACAAGGACAATAGCAAAAGCACTCAACTTGATATCTTATCAAGGTCTTTGGTGCCAGCAAGATCCCATCTAACCTAGGATCTGCCTGCACGCTACCTCTAGCACTGGTCTGACCAGACGCTGCCCGACGCCTAAGGGCTCTCTCTGCTCAGGATTGCTCATCACTCTGGACTATGAGCAACCCACCACCACACAAAGCCACACAAGGCCACAAAAGCAATTACAGGCACATAATTAAAAGCCATCCCTATCTCACTATCCCAAAAATCCCACGCACCTTATCACTCCAAGTCTCGACCTCGCTCTGATACCAAAATCAATGGGGATGTCACGTCCCGAACTCCAAGCACGCGACAACCCCTTCTCTTGGTCGATTGAAAGCGACGTCCCAAGACTCGTCAACAACCATTCATTTTAATCTTTCGTTATGCGCAAACGGAAGACGAACCATCCCCAGTCCAACAATCAATTAATCAATTAATCATGGATAGAGGGATGAAACACAAGAACAACCATCACTACTCATTCATACAATTTACTAGATTAACCAACGGAGGATCGTTTTTCGATTTACAAGCCCGACAACAGGGGTCGATCCATCCTCTAAGCCAAACCAAAAAGGAACTAGGCTAGGGTAATCCAGCTGTATAAAATGAACCCTCGAGTTCAGCACCACGGTCACTCGGACCCATCGGACTTGGCTCCGTCGGGTCGATCACTAATGGGGTGGGGGCAGGATTCTCCACTGTGGGTGCGCCATTCTAGAGGCTTGAAAATTGTTAACCACGTCGGGTTGAGATAAAATCTCAGCGAGTTCTTCTCCTAAGCCCCGGTTAGTACACCAACTAAACTCGGGCATCTTTCCAGAGCCACCCCTCACACAACCAAACCACAACAACCGACAATCAGAAATAAAATAACAAGCAGGGTCAACCAACAATCAAAAGCCGGTTCGCATGCAACCTTACCCGGTATGCCATACCCTACACGTTATATGTTAGCACAATACACGCAATGCACATGGCCGTTAGATGATGCAGTTTACCAATCACATGCGAGTCGCGTCACAAGCGATCTCACCTGACCATTGCCACACCCTGCACGTTATCAATTCATGCGTGAGTGCCCTAAATGATGTGGTCATCTCATGCGTAATTAGAACCAATGATGCTATGTTTTCTCATGCACTCTCGCATCCACACGTGTTTTGATTATTACTGCCCCATAAGGCTACAACTGAGGCGCAACGGCGCAACGGCGCTACGGTGCCCTTCCTTCGCAGAGGCGCAACCGTGCCCTTCCGTGCTCAAAAGACATCAAGGGATACTCTCCCAAGACCGCATGCCCAATGAACGTCAAGGAATACTCTCTCGAGACCGCATGCCTAATGAACGTCAAGGGATACTCTCCCGAGACCGCATGCCCAACAAATATCAAGGGATACTCTCCCAAGACCGCATGTCCAACAAATGTCAAGGGGTACTCTTCCGAGACCGCATGCCCACAGAACGTCAAGGGATACTCTCCCAAGACGGCATGCCCACAAAACGTCAAGGGATACTCTACCGAGACAGCGGTTTCAACTTAGTGATCACACAAGCATACAATCACAACCCACTTATTATCTTTGAGCGTTAGCCAATGCACACATGCTTACATATGAAACCTCAAATCATTTCTCACAAAAGCGGTCCATTTCCTATGTCCCTCGAACAAACCATTTTCCTCACCTTTCTCATAAAAGCGGTCCATTTCCAGACAAATCACTTTCTTTCTCATAAAGACGGTCCATTTCCGGTGTCCCTTGGACAATTCATCTTTTTCCCATTTTTATGAAGATTACACAATTCATGCGGATGCTCATACAATTACACATTCAATTCACTCCATAAAACTAATACACATGAAATTACACAATTTAATTTCCGAATGAACAGTAATTTCCGAATTTAATAAATAAATAATTAAATTCAGAAATTAAAAATAATTAAATAAGTAAATTCTGAAAATTAAATAATTGAATAATTAAATGCATAAATTAATTTAATCACTAAATTAAACAATTAATGACATTAATCAAGCAATTAAGGAAAAACATGATTAATTAGCACAAAACACACAATTAAGCCTAATTAAGCACAATTAAGCATAAATAAGCAAGATTAAGCTAAGCTAATCTTAATCCACTATCTAACCACCTATCTTAGGGCTAATACACTTAATTTAAACACCTTAATCAGCCCTTAGCACTAATTAATCCAACCCTAAGCTAGTTTAGGCACTAAATAGGGTTTAGGAGCTAAACTCACCTATTAAGCGGGCCGGAGGCGCGGACGCGGCGGCGGCAACGAACCCGACACCCGGGGACTTCTCCCACGACACTCCAAGGCGGTCCCGAGCTCAACACAGCAGCAACAAATTCGGATGCCCCACCGAACTTCACAAAACAAAGACCTCAGAGGAGGAGGTTGCTAGTCGGAGCAAAAACAAGCTGGCCGGAGCTCCAGCGAGCTGGTGGTCGGTGACCGAAGGCTCTAGGGGATCGAGGAGGAGTTGTGGGTGGTTGGTGTGGGCGGTGGTTAGGTTGAAAATGGAGGAAAATAGGTCAAAAGGCAAAACACAGCAGAACTGGTCGCTATAGTGACGGTTCGGCGAGCAGCTGGCTTCCATTCGCCGTACAAATCGGACGGCGGCTCCATTCAACGAACGACCGACTTTATCCGTACGAATTCTCTCTCCTGAGCACAACGGTGGGTGGCACGGCCCGAGATTCCACTGGGAAGGCAATGAACAACTCAAAATTCGGTGAGAGGTCAGAAGTTGAAATTTGCAAGAAGAAGGGAAACAAGGGGAGAGAGGGGCTGCGATTTTTGGAGAAGATGAAGGGGAGAGAGAGAGTGAAGTGAGGGCTTCTAGAAGATCCCTTCAATGCCAATAAATGCCTTCTACACTCCCCCAAGCAAGTGACATCATCTTCTCTCTCTTCCTTTGACTTTTCTTCAAAATTTCCAAGGGTAATTTGGTCATTTCCACCTTGCACATTTCCCAATGTGCCCTTGGGCTAAAAGTGAAAGGCGGGCCTAGGAAATGGGTCAGAAAATGAATAGGAACGGGCTTGGGAATTTGTTGGGCTCGAATTGGCTCAAGTTTAGACACTGGGCTTGGAAGGGTAAATGGGTTGGTTGGGCCCAATGGGCTCGCTTGCTTGTCTTGGTCTTCCGCGGTGGCCATCCAACCTAGGGCGTGTGGCCCACACTGTTCCTGCCCAGCCCACGTCCTCGTAGGCTCGTTTCCTCGGTCCGAAAATCCCTTTCCCAAAAACTCGGCTCAACCGATACTGTCGACTGTCAAGGAAGCATCGTCCAAAAGTTCATCACAGACGTTCCCAAAAATTCGAAGTCCAATATTGGATTCTTATGCCTTGTTAATTTCGTCCAAATGTCATTTTGGTATAATTCGGACTGATATGCAGTTTCGAGGATTCACGCGTAACCGACTCGTGTCAAACCACGTTCAAGACTTCTCGACACATGGACGTCCTTGACGACATGAAGTTGTGAAGGATAGATTCTTATTTCAAAGTACACGATTATCAAGGATCGACATAGGGTCGTTCGCGGGTTCGATAACAACAGACGGAATCACTCGTCGTCCCATTATTTCTGTCCGCGAATCGACTTGTATTCGTCCCTAAAATTGGCTTGCATGACTATAGGATCATTCTTACGCAAGTCTCACGGTCAAGTCGTTTTTCCTAGGTCAAGTTCTTTAGTCGCACGAGTTCTGTCCTCAATAGCCTTTCCTCTTAAGGTCAGTATCTCGGAAATGATTGGGTCCGAGTGAAATTAACCAACAATGCATTGGCGAAATTCACGTTCACTCATCCCTCACAGGGCTCGAATTTCAAGACGTCACATCTACTCCCCCTTAAATAAGATATCCTTATAACCTAACATCATTTTCACTGACTCGCGTTGTTATACCATAATGCCTACCTGCCCGAAAACTGTAACCATTGGCTTTGATACTAGTGTTAGGTGGCTTTGGGCTACCCTCATCCCAAAAGCTAGCTTAAGAGGTTAGGCTTTTCCTCACACTTATAAACTGATCACCTACCCCTTCCACAACCGATGTGAGACATCTTCAACAATCTCCCCCCACACATCGGGCCTGGGTTAGAGGCACGATGACCTGCAACTCTCCTGTGTGACTCTTGGGTCTAGACTTATTGGCATCCTCAACAATCTCCCCCTCACATATCGGGCCTTGGTTGGAAACGTAACAGCCCGTAACTCTCCCATGTGACTCTTTTTGGGTCTAGAATTGTTGGCAAACCTAGACTCTGATACCGATGTTAAGTGGTCTTGGGCCTATCTCACCCCAAAAACTAGCTTAAGAGGTGAGACTTTCCTTCATACTTATAAACTGACCACCTGCCCCTTCCACAACCAATGTTGGACATCCTCAACAATCTCCCCTCACACATTGGGCCTGGGTCAAAAGCACGACAACCCATAACTCTCTTGTGTGACTCTTAGGTTTAAACTTGTTGGCATCCTCAACAATCTCCCCCTCACATATCGGGCTTGGAATGGAGACACAACAGCCCATAAATCTCCATGTGACTCTTTTTGGGTATAGACTTGTTGGCAAACCTAGGCTCTGATACCGGTGTTAAGTGGTCTTGGGCCTCTCTCATCCCAAAAGCTAGTTCAAGAGGTGAGGCTTTCCCTCACACTTATAAACTGACCACCTGCCCCTTCTACAACCAATGTGGGACATCCTCAACAAACATCCCATTCAAGCCACTTGACAAGAACAATTTGTTACCCTTTAGATGCCTCTTGAGTTCCCTCTCCAATGGGCTTTGCAAGGACACGCTCATCTTCATTTTGGAGCCATTTGACTTGCCTTAACATTCCATGGGCAAAAAGGTTTACTTGTTGTTGCCCAAATTACTCTGCTCGACACTTGCTTTCTCGACTACCCCGCATACTTGTGTTGGTACTATCCAGACAATAATGAACGCAGGAATCGTCTTTATGACACTCTTTCCAAACTTCAACATCGCACTGTCGATCCCAACCTGCTCATTGCCTTTAAAGTCCAACTATAGATCATCGGAGTCCCTTAGATGATTTGTTCATAGAAGAAAATGGGTTCAAGAAAACCACTATTGATCATTGTGTGTTTGTCAAGAAATTTATCGATGGAAATTTTCTCATTATTTTGCTTTATGTTGATGACATGCCAAATGTTGGCCAGGATAAAAGCAAGATCAACAACTTAAAGAAGGAATTAAGCAAGTCCTTTGCGATGAAGGATTTGGGATCCACAAAACAAATTCTTGGCATGGAAATTTTTTGAGACAAGTAGAACCATAAACTCTAGTTTTCTCAAAAATAATAAAGTTCTTGAAAGATTCAACACAAATAAATCCAAAATAGTTTGTTCTCCACTTGCAAATCACTTCAAGCTCAATTTGGAGTAGTGCCCAAAAAGTGAGACAGAACAGAAGGAAATGGAAAAGGTTCCTTATGCATCGGCAATTGATAGTATAATGCACATGATGGTATGCACAAGGCCTGATATTACCTAAGCAATTAATGTGGTAAGGAGGTTCTTATCCAATCCCAATAAAGAACATTAGACAGCAGTCAAATGGATATGCAGGTATCTCCGAGGTTCTTCTAATAACTGTATAAGTTTTGGTAATGATAAAATCGTGTTAGAAGGTTTGTCAGAAGCAAATATGGTAGGGGATTGTGGACTCAAGAAAGTCTACATCGAGGTACCTAATGACTTTTGCTGGGGGAGCAGTTTCATGGCAATTTCGATTACAAAAATGTATTGTCCTATCTTCTACCGAAGCATAGTATATTGCGATAACGGAAACATGTAAAGAACTCTTGTGGATGAAGAAGTTTTTACAAGAAGTGGGCCACAACCAAGAGAAGTATATCTTTTACTTAGATAGTCAAAGTGCAATACACCTCAATAAAAATGCAACTTTCCACTCCACATCCAAACACATTGATATTAGATATTATTGGATATGTGAAGTGTTGGAAGAAAAAGCCTTATAGCGAAAGAAAATACACACTGATAATAAAGGCTCAGATATGATGACAAAATCTCTATCTACAGTGAATATGCATTTTTGTCGAACTTTTGTATGTTTAACACCCTCCCCAAATTGCTTGTGAGGGGGAGATATGTTGAGTAGGTCACTCCCAATTGGAGAGGCCAACGCAATTGTGTATATTTGGAGTAGAATATGTGTAGTAGTGAGTGTGTAAAAGAAAAAAAAAAAAGGAGGAAAGAAATTCAAGAGAGGTCGGGAGATAAATCAACATAATCTTTCAAATCCAAAAAATCAAGAGAGATTGGGAAACAAATCAAAGTGATATTCCCACATCTAGAGAATCACGAGAGATTAGGAGATAAATCAACATGATTTTCATATCATATAATTCTAATTGGGATTGCATTTGCTCCAATAATAGGAGTCCTCCTCGACGGAGAAGAACATACAAAAAGCAAGAAGACTAGAGTAGCGTAACTTACTTGAAAAACAGTCTTCTTCTTTCAAGAGAGTTATCTTTGAGTGAGTTATCCAGTTTATGAGAGGCTCACATCCACAAATTGAAGATAGTGAGAGATCCACCTTAAGGTGAAGTAGCATCCCATTATTTATCATAGTGGAAGTTTGAAGTGGACTATGGTCTTGTGATTTTTCCCTTTGCCTTGGAGGGTTTTCTACGTTAAAATTCCGATGTTATTTACTACTCATCTTCACCGCTATAATCCAATATTTTATCCTATTCAATTTTCACAGAAATAGTAGTGGGAAAATTATCCAGGCCTTCTCCATAACTATCGTTCTTTTGCCCCACAGGAGGCAAACCAAGTGTAAACCAAATGCAAGAGATACCATGGAGTGAGCTCGGATTATGTAGCAAAATGCTAAAAAATGGGGCTTTTGTGCTAAAAAGACAGGATAAAGAGGAAATCTCACCTTGGCACAAGTTTGGACAGCTCTGGTGGAGGGTATCCTGAAAATTAATGTTGATGGCTCTCTTGGCAAATAGTCAATGGAGGGTGCAATTTCCTACATCTATCAAGACCATTCTGATTGCCTCATCAACAGCTTTACCAGCTTCCTCTTTGGCATGGATTGAAACTGTCGCTCTACTTGCTGCCCTCAAATACATCAATTAGAACAATTTAAGTGGTGTGGTGGTAGTCAGACCAAGTGTATTTGATAGGCACTATGTGAAACAAATAACAGTTTAATTGGGAAGCAAAAGCACTTATTGATGAATGCTCCTCCTTGTTATCAAGATTATCATAAGTGGGCCTGAGTTATTGCCCAAAAAATGTGAAATCTGTGACTATACTGTGCGGGCTCATAGGAAAAAATGCCTTCCACAGAACTAGCTCCCTGCCTCCCCCCAAAAGGTCCTTTGGGCTTTGCTTCGTAAGGACGCTCCCGTTTTGGGGCTTTGCTGGTTAAGTCCATTTTATGATATATATAAAAATCGTTTTATGACAAGAAGAAGAAGAAGAAATACTAGTAGCTTTGTGCCTCTCCTCGCTTCCGTCACTACCGCCACCTACAAGTCCATCCCCTCCGCCTTCACAATGATGGAAGCGGATGCTTATGAGTCTCTCTCTATTTGTCGCCTCGGATTTCACAAAATCACGACAACCGTTTCGCCATTTGCCGCTACCAACAATTAGCCGGAGCTAATGCTCATGCGCACATGTTCGACAGTGGTGAATTCGTGGTTGTGGTTTGTGGACTCATTCAATCTTATGGGGGTTGATTTTTTTTATAACTTCTTTTTTTTCATATTCTGTCTTTTGTTACTCTTCAAGCCGAAGAGTGTTGAACAATTAAAATGATGAGAATTCATTAAGAGATTTTACTTTTTTTCTGGTTTGTAGAGAGTAGCACAACGAGCGATCTTTTTTTTTTTTTTTTTTTTGGTAAAGTACGAGCGATCTTTTTAGACTATATGTTACCCATCCACAATTAGTACACGGAAATCTCCATTTCCTTCTTGCTTGCTGGTTGAGCTCTATTGATAAGCTACGATGAATTTAGCTCAAACTAATTTCTTGATCAGAAAAACCCCAAAGTGGCACATTTACAATAAGTTTATCCTATATTAATTTTCATTAAATTAAATTAATACAACGAAAAACCATAAATTGATACATTATGGCATATAGATGGTAAAACACTAAACTGGTGCATCTATTCACTATCACGTGTTATTCAACTCAACAATTTGATGGTAAAATTTAAAAGAAACTGACGCATGATAAATTTATTATAGGTGTATTAATTTGAGATTTTTTATGATAGTAACCTTAGTTGTCACCATTAAGTAATAGCTCCAACAAAAACAGTGACCTTTCTTCGTAAATAGAGCCACCACACTACCACAGCTCACTCACAGAACCACCACCTCAGCCACCTTGCCACGACTGCCACCATAAATTAGACTTCAACCGCGGCATTACCTCATCACCATTGATGATAACAATGCGACCCACACCTGGGCATCTTTGGACTCAAGATTGGGGCTTCTTTCTCCAATCCTGGTATGGTGTACCTCTTTAGGGCTTTCCCTAGTTAATAAGTGCAGAGTCCTTAGAAAATTCTTCTACTCACACGTATCAATTTGTACGCTGCATCATCCCATCAACCTGCATGAGTACAATTTATAAATTGCCCAAGGGGTGTTAGAGAGAGCCTAGGGGTGGGTAATGAGCTGTGCATGCCCGGACTCGGCACATCTGGGCCTTCGCCTGGTCAGAGTCCTGGGCCCTGGCCCAAGCCCATTTTTCTGAATTAGGGGGAAAAAGAAAATTCAGTGACCATTGAATCACTTGATTAGTGACCCTCAAGTGACCCAACGGTTGGGTGTGGGAAAAAAAACTTCATTCCCATGACTTGGCTTATTACTCTCATTTTCCACCAAATTTCAAATTTAAGTTTCAATTTTTTACTTTCTTTTTACATCAATATCATCACGCTGTACTATTGCAATGGAGAATGCCGTGAACAACAACAATAACTAGGACAACAATGTCGCACGACAAAGTTTTTCACAATCCACTGAAACGTTGTGGGAAATGTCTAGTGAGCCGCGCGACTTTTCTTTGCGCAATTTTGGTGTCTACGTGCCGGCTCCGCTTGTGCAATCACCTGAAATCGATAACAACAATACACAAGGACTTGCGGTTTGGAGGAATTGGATGGCCAGATGCTGGAAGGTAGTGGTGGAGAAAATGTTGCAGAGGACGATACCCCTACCTCCAAAGAGCCCCAACAAACTGGGACGTCGGTTTCAAGGAGAAGAATGTTCCTTGTCTAGTAAATATTCTAGCTCGAGATCGATGCCCATGGTAGGAAACACTACTTGAAATTATGTAATGCTGAGTTACTTAGCGAATCATCAAGTGGCACGGGAGGTCCCTCTTTTCTATTTCCAGCGCTGAACCCTTTTTCGTCTCTTCCATTTATAGAGGGAATCTCCCCCTTCCCTCCTAATTGCTCTTCTTCTTGTTTCCTTTTGTTTTTACCCCTTACTCTCCAGATTTAGTTTTAGATTTGGGAGCTTTGCTCTCGATCTTATATCCAGAGCTTTCTCTCAAATCTAATTCTAGATTTTGGAATTTTAATAATTAAGTACTCCACACTCCAGTTTCAATGATGTTCATGGCAACTTCAGTGTCAAATATGTGCTTGTTCAACCCATTTTAGTTAAAATTTTTGGCACTTTGCATTGGCTACCGAGCTCTGCTCTCACCGGTGTCAAATCTGAGCTTTTTCAACATGTTCATATTGTCTTCATATGATAAAGTGTCGGGGACACCGAACCTGGGCGCACATTGGTGAAAAGTTAAGCCGTAACTATAAATGGAGATGCTAGCATGTGCTTATCACTGATAATGTTGTGTAATTCGATGATTGGCTGCCGATTCTTACACTTAAATATAGTCACAGATTTGTTACTAAAGGATGAGCATATGATTATCTTTGCCAACGGTGCTTCAATGATGTGACTTGATTTCTGGATTTTTGTTTGTTTTAGAGCACTAGTTTGTTTGGTTATTGTGACTTTTGAAAACTTTTTTTATCATGTATCGTTTTAGTAATGAATGGAATTTTTTTTCACAAAATAAAATCAAGTGGTATGAGACACTTGAGGGGGCATCAGCGTAAGCACGAAGAGTAGATGGTCACTTCTTGGGGAGAGGGAGGAGCGATAAAGCTCATAACGAATTGGACTGATTTGAGGCCTTGATGGCTTAATCTCCAATCAATCATCACGAATTTCAAATCCTAGTGATCTTAATGAACTTGAAAGAGCAACTCCGTGAACTTTCAATGTCTCCTTTTATCAGTTCATTGAAGTAGATGGAGAGCTTCCTATTCGCAAAGAGAAGAGAAGCCCTTGTCCTTGAAACTGGTAAATTTAATATTTTCCATCCATAATTTGAGTTTTATAAAAAAGTATCCAATGTGGTCAAATATCTTCGGATAAATGTGAATTTAAGTTATGCAATCGACTCCTTGTCAAATACTAAACTAATAAATTAAAACTCACTCATCTCTATTCTAATTGCTTTTCTAAAAATATTTCAATTTCAAATTAAGTAGACTTTGGAATTTTTTTAATTTTACAATTTCATTTATTGCTAAACAAATTTGCTCAAATGATAAGTGGAATTTAAATTCAGTGAATATTAAGTGAAATTTATTCAGGTAATAAAATAAGTTGTCCTTCACACTACTTCAATTCAATTTTGAATTAAGTGGACAATTGATGTAGTTATTCACGAAATCAACAAAATGTATACTTCAAAATTATGAGTATTTTTCATTTAATCTTGGAATTAATTCCAAATTAAATGAGTTAATTATACAATTAGAGATGCTTTATCTTTATTTTTGTTTCGAATGAAATCAATTAGATAAGTAAACAGAAGACAAATATGTGGGAAGGATAATCAAAATTTACTTCAAGATATTTAATTTTTATCTTTATCTATTGTATTGAATACACTTAAAAATAACATACATTCTTTTAATCCATTATTAAGTTTAAATTTAAATATAACAAGTGATAAACGTTTGAGAATGACAAATTATTAAACTAAGACCGAGTAGACGAATATGGGCCATGTGGCACAATTATGCCACCCGATTTTTCATGTGGCAATGAGAGAGGTAAAATTAAGTGTCATGTGGCAAGTATAGGAACGAATATTTTCTTAATTGACTTTAGCAGTAAAATATAGATTTTAAACATTAATACCTGTAATCATATATTATTTTCACTACTTTTTAAAATTTTTAATACTGTTTAAATTTTTTTAAAGAAGTCAATTTCTTTGTAGTTCTAAAGGCCAAAATAAACAGCCCTAGTTTGCGACAGAGCAAGACAAAAGTCATTACCAGATATTTGGAGGTACTTATATTAGAGCCATGCTTTATTGATTTTTCTTTTATTACATTTTCTTGGTGCAACTCTCAAGCGGGTTTACAATTTCTATTTTTTGGGCTAAAGCCAAAACAAAGTATATTTATATTTTAAAAAGCTGAAGGACGGTGGTTTTTTTGCTTGAGACAACATAATTAATTTCGATATTCCTTGGATTGCTATAAGTCACTAGTCTCCACTACTTGTTGCCAGAGTCAAATTGCCTGTACATGGCAAAATTCCATATCCAATTCTAGACAAAGCAACGGCCATATAGACCACATGACTCCACATAAAGTTCAGATTCTACATCAACTAGGCAATGACAATGAAATCAAGAAGTTATTCCTTGGATTGCTATAAGTCACTAGTCTCCACTACTTGTTGCCAGACTCAAATTGCCTGTACATGGCAAAATTCCATATCCAATTCTAGACAAAGCAATGACCATATAGACCACATGACTCCACATAAAGTTCAGATTCTACATCAACTAGGCAATGACAATGTTTCTTCTTGATTCCTTGGAGTTTAGTTAATGCATCATTGATGTCCATTCGTTCCCCTGGAGACTCAGAAGAGCAAGCCACTCCTATTTCAATGATTGAAACCAAAGACTCTAGAGTACTACACCAGCTTTTGTTCTTTCCTTTCTTAGCTATGGTTTGTCTCTTCTTTCCTGAAGCAGAATGGGATCAATTACCTTTTCTACTTGGTCTATCAAAGCAGCTTTTGCGAAGTGATAAAGGTTCAACCCATTTTGAAACATGTCATCGGTTGGCCTCTTGCTTGTGAACATCTCTAAAATGAGGACTCCAAAGCTATACACATCTCCTTTTGTGGACACCGCACTTCCTGAGCCGTACTCTACGATAGTCAATAGAGCATAGATATGCATAGTTAAAATTGAGATTGAAATCTAGTTCGATGATGTTTCATGCCTAATCTTTTTTTTTTTTTTTTTTTTCTAAGGATCAATCTCCAATTGCATGTTCGATATAAGGAAACAAATTGAAAGGCCCAAGTTGTGCATCATTACCTGGAGCTATGTAGCCAAAAGATCCTTTTACTCCAACGGAGCTTGATTGATCAACTAGTAACTTATGCGTTGCTTCAGGAAGGAACCTGGCAAGCCCAAAATCGTCTACATGTCTAGTCATTTCATCATCAAGAAGGACATTGCTTGGCTTTAGATCACAATGAACTATTGGCGTTTCACAATAATGGTGGAGATAATCTAGTGCACAAACAACGACAATGGCAATATTCACTCTCTCAAGTAGACTCAACTTTCTCCTTGCTGTATATTGTGAACCAATTGGATGCAACCATTCATCCAAGCTCCCATTCGACATGAATTCATAGACCAGTGCCTTGAAATCATTTCCATTATAATCAAACCCAGAACATGCTGTGATTACCTTCACGAGATTACGATGTCGGATTCTTCCCAAGGCCTCACACTCGGCTATGAAGCTCTTGGAAGCTCCGTGATGTGTAAGGTCGAGAATCTTGATGGCCATGATTGACTGAGTCTGATCAAGCAATCCTTTGTAAACAGACCCAAAGCTACCCACGCCGAGTAGATTGCTTGAGGAGAATCCGCTCGTCGCTTTTAGTAGACGTGATATGAAACATGCAAAAGCCCATCTTCAAAAGAGCTTGGAGCTGATGCTTTCTTATTGTGTCTACACCAGAAGAAGTATAACAAAGAGTATGCAGGCTACTCCTACAAGAGCAGAGACCATGGATATTAGAATTTTTGCAGTTCCGCTTATTCCTGTTTGTTTTTGTTTTGACTCTTTGTAGTCACAAGTCGGTAGATGAAAATCTGGCAGACCCCCGCAAAGTTTCTTGTTTCCAACAACTGAAGTTGAAATGGCACTTCTGAAAACTCCTCTTGTAGGCAATGGGCCCTCGAAATCGTTGTAAGATAGGCTCAAATTCGTCAAATCCAATGACCCTAGAAACTCTGGGATTTGGCCGGACAATCGGTTGTTGGAAACATTCAAAAGCTGAAGGCCTCTCATTGAACTCATAGTCAATGGTAGGAGCCCTTCAAAGAAGTTATCCTCCAAATATAGAATTTCCAAGGATATACAACTGCCGTTACTGCTTGGAATTTGCTGAGATAATTTGTTCCCATCAAGACGTAATTCGCCAAGATTTTTCAAGTTTCCAACTTCTCCTGGAAGTGGCCCAGTCAGACTATTTTGAGACAAGTTGAGATAAATCGACAAAGATGAGAGGCCCACAATTTTTGGGTGTATGTAACCGCTGAGATTGTTGGACGAAAGGTCCAAGATAAGTAGATTTTGGCAGTTTCCAAGAGATGATGGTATTGAGCCCCGGAGATTATTACTATATAAGGACAATTTTATTAACATCGTCAAATTCCCGATAGATTCTGGTATCTGCCCTGAGAAATCATTTCGACTAAGATCCAAAATCTTCAGTTTTTTCAGATTTGCGATCTGGGAAGGAATGTTTCCTGAGATGTTGTTGCCCCCCATAGACAGCGACTCCAAAGTAATGAGATTTCCAATTCCAGAAGGTAAAGTTCCCGAAATATGATTGTAACTTGACCCAAAAAATGAAAGGGTGATAGAGAGATTACCGATACAGTCAGGTATTGGTCCTCGAAATATATTGCTGTCTATGGCCAACGTGTACAAGTTTGTGGAATTGGTTAAAGAGCAAAGGAAATCAAGATCAGAAGATTGCCCATTTCCCAAGCTATTTCCATCAATATTAAACCTATAGAGTCCTCTCATCTTCGAGAAAGAAGGAACATTCCCGCTAAAGTTGTTCGACACGATTTTAATTTCACCGAGATTAGAGGCATTCGATATTGACTCAGGAATAGGTCCAGTGAGGTGGTTGTAGCCCAAACCGATTACCTTGAGATTCGGAAGAGTGAAGCCTAAGTCACTGGGTAAGCCCCCCTCCAATTGGTTTTCAATCACATCAAGCATTGCCATAGTGGATATATTAAAGATTGAGATCGGAATCGTACCGACAAATTTATTCACACCGAGAAAGAGCTTATATAAATTTCTCAACTGACCGAGAGTTTCAGGGATCGTACCACTAAGGTTATTTGACTCCGTCGCGAAGACTTGAAGGGAGGATAAGTTTCCAAAAGACGGCGGAATGTTTCCTGTCAAGCCATTGCGTTGAAGTATTAGTTGTTGGAGCTTGGACAAGGAGCCGAGTTCTGTAGGCAAATTTCCTTCGAGAGCATTGCAGCCTAAGTTAAGAACGAGCAAATTAGAGCAATAAGAGAGATTCGAAGGGATTTGTCCGCTGAACGAGTTGTTATTTAGGAACAATTTCTGCAACCGATACAAGCGCCCGAACTGTGGGGAAATTTCAGAGATGAAACTGTTGTTGTGCAGATGGAGTTCCCTCAGAAAACTCAGGTTACCAATATGTGGCGGTATGGCCCCGGACAGGTTCTTGGAGTGGAGGTCCAATACGGTGACTCTTCGGTGTCTACGACCACATGTGACACCATACCACTCACAGAAGTGAATAGTGTCGTTCCACGAGCTCAAAACTCCACTAGGATCGGCCACTCGGGCCTTGAATTCCAGCAAAGCAAGCCGATCAATCTCGCCGTGGTCAGTTTCTGCTAAGGCTAGGATACTTCCAAACAGCAGAATAATGGTAGTTAAGCATGAGAGCAACTCGGATAAAGCCCGATCTCTATTGGGAAGTTCCATGAGGATTGGTAACAAAGTAATCTCAGCTTAACTCTGTTTTAAGTGTCTGTGCGACATTGTTTTGAAACAATTAGCAAAATAAATCAGCGGTTAACATAATCTTCGATACTAAGCCGTGTGGAAGTCGTCAATGCAAAAGCAGTCATGAAATTTCATGGGTCCCTCAAGTTGAGAAAATTACAAGGCTGTGAGTTGTAACTTGCAAAGGAAACTATTTTGATTAAGTCCGTCAATGAAAGCTGAAACATCATGTGTCCTACTTTTTGCCCGTGCCGTTTACTAAGGGCAACTGACTTTTGTCTTTGTGGGCGAGCTTCGAGAAAATACCTTCTTCCCATTCACATTGACACTAAAACTAACCAAAGTCCATGCTCAATGAAATTGCCCGTGCCGCATACTAAGGGCAACTGACTTTTATCTTTGTGTGCCAGCTTCGAGAAAATATATCCTTCCCAATCACATTGAGACTAAAACTAACCAAAGTCCATGCTCATTGAAATTGCCGTGCCGTCTACTAAGAGCAACGACTTTAGTCTTTGCGCGAGCTTTGAGAAAATATCTTCTTCCCAATCACATTGAGACTAAAACTAACCAAAGTCCATGCTCAATGAAATTGCCCGTACTGTCTACTAAGGGCAACTGACTTTTGTCTTTGTATGCGAGCTTCGAGAAAATATCTTCTTCCCAATCACATTGAGACTAAAACTAACCAAAGTCCATGCTCATTGAAATTGCCATGTGTAACATCCCGAATTTTTTATAAGCCCGAAAATTGCTTGAGTTGGATTATTGGGTCGAGATTAGGATCGGATTTTTGGGAATCGCGCTTCAGGGGTAATTAGACCAAGTACCCCCCCTTCTAGAAGCCTTTTTGATTTTTTAAATTTTAGGGTTTTTCCCCTTTTCTCTCTCTTCCTCTCTCTCGCGCGTCCCCTCCCTCTCTCTTCTGCACGCTCCCTCTTTCTCTCTCCCCCTTTTCTCTCTTTTCCCCACGTTTTCCTCCTCCTTGTCGACACCCACTTGCCCATCTTATCTTTCTTTTTCCCCTTTGACCGGTCTTCTCTCTCTCTCTCTCTCTCTCTTCGGCAGCTTCCCCTGCACGACGCCCCCTTCCCAGCTTTCTTCTTCTTCTTCCTTCCTTCCTTCTTCTTCTTTTTCTGGCCAACGCTGGCTTGCCGCTGCCACTCGCCGCCGCCGCAGCTCTGCCGTCTCGCCAGCTTGCCGCCCGGTCGCCGACGAGTTGCTGTCCGCCAACCTTGAGCCAAACCGGCCCCGTCCAGCCTCTCGTCTCGCCTCCTTCTCTTCTGTCCGCCACCGCCGGAGCCGGGCTACTCTCCCCGGCCTCCGTCCGCCGCTGCCGCCCGTCGACGGAACTGCAAGTCTCGCGCCGGTCCAGCCCGGCTACTCGACGGCTTCCGCGAGACCAGCCCGCTTCCCTTCGAACTTGACCTAGCTGAACCGATCCGGCCAGCCGCCGTCCTTGGCCCGTCCTCCACCACCTCGCCGTCGTCTGGCCGCCTTGGATCGCCGCTAGGCACCGTCCGGGAGCCACCCCAGCTCGAGCAACCGCTGTCTCTGCCTGTCTCTCCCTCTCGGCTCCTCTGGCCGTGACCAGGAGAAGCGGCTAGCAGCTTCGCCGCTGCCCGCCGCTGCCCGTCGCTGCCGGTCACCGCCCCAGGCCCGCCGGAGGACCACTCCCGAGCCTCCTCCGCCGCACTGGAGCCACCCTAGCTTGTTGTTCCCCCTTGAAACCGCTTGCACCGCCCTCCTTCTCCCTTTCCAGCTCGTCTAGCCTTCGCCGGAGCCGCCGCCCGGTCGCCGGAGCCGCTGGCCGCCGTCCGGAGTCGCCGGCCACCCACCCACCAGCCCCCGTGCCGCCGGTTCCTCCGTTTCGCAGCTTCTTGCCGCGTGGACAGCCGCCCTCGGCCGCCGAGACCCGGGTTCCGGCCGCCTCGTCCCGACGCGCCGGAAGTTCCCGGCATTCCCCTTGTCGCCGCCGTCGCGCTCGTGTCGTCGGAATCGCTAAGCCGTGAGTCGATTTCCTAATCCTTATTTAGGGGTTAATCTTGCTTAGAGTAGTTTAATTAATTTAATTATTTATTAGTGCTTTGGACGATGATTATTAGTGTTTTAATATGATTGATGAAGCTTGCTTAGTGTTAATATTAATAAATATTATTATTATTATTATTGAAATAAATAATAATTATTTATTATTTTCGGAATTATTAATTAAATTAATTTATAATTTCGAATTATTAATAGTAATATTGTTATTACTATTCATTGCTGAAAATTAATTATTTTTGGAGAAAATAATTAATTGTGATTATTTATTGAAATGGTTTTAATTGAGTAATTTTGGGGGAAAATTACTATGGTCTATTTTTCCAAAGTCAATAGTATTTATATACTATTTTATTAAGGACATTGGTTTATTGAAGAAGGGTTTTACTAAATGGAATTATTTTGTGGGACTTGAATTATTTTATCGAAACAATCGGCTATAGCATGATTCTTAAATAAATATTTTTGAGTATAATTATAGTTTATACTTATTTTTGGGATGATTGAGTATTATTGGGGAATAGTGGATTGTTGTAGTCATGAGGACACGTATTTATTTATTAATTGATATGTGTGTTTAATTATTATTAAATATCGACACGTGGATGGGTATCGGAGTATCGTGATGTTGATTGGTCGGAATTGATTGACAGACGGTGATTTGAATTGTTGGTTATTCCCAAGAGTTAGGGAATGTGTATGATTGAATGCTGATTGGAAATTGGATTTTGGAATTGTCGAGTAAGATCGCATGACATATATTGCGTGGGTTATCGAAATGGCATGTCGCATGAGCACGAGTGATGTTGCATTCACGACGAGCAAAGAAAAGAACGGATTGTTTGATGATGTGTTGCATGGTCACATTAAGAGGAGAGCCCGACGCCGCGAGACCGCCAATCCTTATGGGGTTGTGCCGTGGCCTTTGGTCGCCCCGACTTCGGTCGGTTGCGTGACAAAGGTCGCTTGGGGGCTGCGGCAGTGAGCGGGCCCCATGCTCCATAGGGAATGCCGTCGATGGGAGAGAGCCTGTGACGTCGCCGTGCCTCATGGGGGAGGACGATGCCTGGTCCTTGATCGGTAGACCGCCAACCATAAAGTTGTGCCGTGGCCCTAGTGGTCATAATAATCGGAGCATGTGTGGGTATGAGATATGAGAAAGCTGTGTGAGATGCTCTGATTATTCGCATGCCTCTTATTGTCGTGATGATTGAATTGACAGCCGCAGTTGCGTGTGCCAAGGCCGGGTAGGGTCGCTTGTGTTTGCATCTCGCTATTGAACTGCCGTCCGATAATACCGCTTGATGTGTGGTATGTGTTGTTTGCCGGAACTAGGTTGCATGGTTAGATTGCTCCCAAGGCGAGTGAAGTTCCTAACCGGGGCTTAGGACTTTGACTTGCTGAGTTTATCTCAACCCGTCGTGGTTAACATTTTTCAGGGCGTAGGATGGAGAATCGACGCGTGTTTCGGCTCGTGGCCGTCTTTTGAAGGCGTAGATTAACCCCGGTCTGTTGGTCTCATTGCTCGTTAGGAAGATGCTCGTGGTAAGGGCTTGTACTTGTAAACTTCCTAGGGTTAATCAGTAGATAAATAAAGCAGTAGTTTTGAATGTGTTCTTGTTGGGTTTTCCTGCTATCCCCGCTTTTGTATTTGACCGGGGTTTGTGTTTCGCTTCCGCATGCGTTTAATCAAAAGATAAAACTAACGGTCGGCGACGGATCCTGGGGAGTCGCAAATCAAATGACCGCAAGAGAACAGGGGTTGCCGCGTGCTCGAGGGTCAGGGCGTGACAACCCCGTCGATTTTGGTGTCAGAGCCTGGTCAATATATGGAGTGATAAGGTGCGATGAGTTTCGGGATAGTTAGTTAGGAAAACACCTCGTGCTTGTGTTTGTTTATTTGATTCTCTGGCTTTAAGCGGGTCGTTCATAATTTCTAATTCCTCGTGGGATTGGAAATAAGGTTTCTGTGATAATTTTATTGGACGAACGATCCAGATTCGAGAGTCTTTGAGGTAAAGCAGTCGAAGGATGGGCTAGTGCTTAAGGAAGAGCACTAGGGGATCCTAGATTTGATTTAGATAGGGTAGTGAGCTCAGATTCAAGATGTTGTTGCTGTTGCCGTTGTTGTTGCTCCTATCTCACCTTGTAAGTTCAGTGGGTTGGAAAGAGGATTGACAATCAGTCGATGTTTAAGTTGGTTGAACCGTTCTTGGAGTTTGAGTAGTCCAAGTCTGCTAGGATGAGTAATCTTGATGTTGCAACCTTCTGGATCAAGGAATTGGAGTAAGTGTTCGCATTGCTGGAATGCTTAGAGGAAGATAAGATAGCCTTGGTAGAGTACCAATTGCAAGGTAACGCTAGCACGTAGTGGGAAGTAACTCAAGGAAGGGTTTTGCCCAAAGGTACTGTCCTCAAGTGGAGTACTGTCGACGAAGCGTTCAATGGAGAATACTTTTCTGAGTACACGTGGGAGCAGAAGGTAACTGAATTTCCTCAACTTTGTCAGAATTGTTTGTCAGTTGTGCAATAGGAGGTTAAGGTTGGAGAGTTCTCGAAGTATGTACAGAGAATGATTGGGAATCTAGTAGACCGAGTCAGAAGGTCAGTGATGGTTTGAAATCGGAAATCAAGGAGAACCCTTGATCCTTTCGATTGTATCATTGGAAGTAATCCATTTATTGGATGAAGGTTGCTAAGATGGTTGGACGATTGTGGTTAATTTGTTGATTGAGGAATTAAGAATGGATTATTGCACCTATGCATTGATTATCGGCAGTGTAATTAAAGGACGGTCATAAGCAAGTATCCATTACCGAGGATGGATGACTTGTTTGACCCATTTCAAGGAGCTTCGGTATGTTCCAAAATAGACCCAAGGACGGGCTATCAGTAATTGAGGATTAAAAAGGGGAATATACCGAAGATGACACACTGGGTGTGATATGGTCACTAAGAGATTACCGTCCCGTTGTTTGGATTAACTAATACGCCAGTTGTTTTTATGGATTTGATGGATTGATTGATTTGGATTGATTCGGAATTATGTTCGTGAACGATATATTGGAAACATTCGAGGAATTTAGAGGAACACGAACAGCACTTGAGAATGATGCTATAGACCATTCAAGAGCATAAAACAGTACGCCGAGTTTAATATGTACGAGTTTGGATTTACTCGTGTTGCTTTTGTGGGTCAAGTGATCTTGGACGAAAGAAATTCAATGGATTCGCTAAGATGAAGGCAATCACGATGTGGCCAAGACTTATGACAATGGCAGAGGTTCGAAGTTTTCTGAGTCGGACAGATTATTACAGGCAATTCGTAGAAAGGTTCTCTATGATAGTTACGTCTCTGATGCGAGTATTAATGAAGGACGTAAGAATTTGAATGGACGAATAAGTGCGAGCATAATGTTTAAGAGCTTAAGTATAAGCTGATTACTGCACCAGTTTTGAGGATTTAGTCTAGTATCGGAGATTACGAGATCTACATTGAGGTGTCGTATAAGGGATTTGACTGCGTGGTAAGGCAACAAGGAAGATTGGTTGCTTACGCGTCACGACAATTGAGGTCATTGGATTTAATGGAAGTCAAATAAGTTTAATTCTGGATGATTTGAGGAGTTGTAGGTATTGGATCATAAGTAATGATTTATTAAAGGATAAGATGATTTATTGCTTGGAGGTCTTAGATTCGATTAAGATATGAATTTACCCAATGTGGATTATTTCGGGAGATAATTAAAATAGGGATTTGAGGAATGGATTTTTGTCTTCGGTGGATTAAGAATTACTTATCCCTTGATGTTAGGTGGATAAATGGTGAAATAGCATTATCGATGATTTTCTTCTCGAGGTATTAGTAAACTTCAAGTGATTGAGGTGATATTTTGGTTTGGTTATTAAATGGACGTGAAAGGAATGTTGAAAGAGCAATCGATGGTTTGTGGAATTCGGACATCGATTTGATGGAAATTCAGTGAATCAGAATTCAAGTATCGATAAGTGACCCCGTGGAAATGAGCTCATGGGTTGACGAGCTGGAGGAAGTTTTGTACTTTGAAGTGCTCAGATGAGGTTAAAACCGTGAGGCTTGGTATGGGACAGGCCAAAGCGGATAATACATCTATGAGAGAAAGCATGTTTAAAATGGACTTTTGCTAGTAGTGGTGCAGTTCGTAGTTGGCCGTGACGACTGATCCGAAGAGGGTGGGGAGTGGTCATCGGGGCCGGAGTGCCTGAGCAAGGAGCGACTCCTGGCAGGCTTCTAGGATGTCGAAAGGGGCAGAAATGAACTGAACTATAGACTGGCAAAAAGAGAATGTTTGTGGGATAAAACTTATCCAAGTGGTATAACAGAAATATGGTCAAGTTTGTGGAACTCTAGTCTATTGGAACAAGGTCAGAGAAAGGACGATCACTGGTTCAGTTGATGGATGCAGTGAAGATATCAGGGACAGTGCAAAGTCGCTAAAAAGTTGATGCGAGTAAAGGACTAAGGCCTTTAGAATTTCAAGTAGGGAATCATGTTTTCCTTAAGGTGTCGCCTATGATAGGGACATCTCGATTGGTTAAGAAAGGAAAGCTGAGCCCTAGACATATCGAACCTTTCGAAATTTGGAGCGAATAAAGATTTTTGGCCTTAAATGGATAAAGGAAGCAAATTTGGGCACCGTCGGTGCTTATAGCCGAGTGGTATCGCGGGATGAAGCCGCAGGTCTGAGGATGGGAGTTCGATCCCGGAAGCAAGTAGCCGCATAGAAGAAAAAAAAAAAAAAAAAAAGAAAAGAAAGCGAAAACCAACTTTTTGCAATTTTTTTTCTTTTTTGCAAAAGTGGACAAGTGTTTAGCCTTTTGGAACCAAAGACAGTTTGGGCAGGATCGGAAGTTTTGGCAACATTGAAAGTGTTTGACAGCATTATGAGGCAGAATGAACAACTTGGGAATAAGAGGATGTAATGAGGCATCAATACCCCATCAGTTTAAGGATGCAGAAAGTCCTGCAAATTTCGAGGACGAAATTTTTCTAAGGAGGGAAGAGTTGTAACATCCCGAATTTTCGATAGGCCCGAAAATTGCTTGAGTTGGATTATTGGGTCGAGATTAGGACCGGATTTTTGGGAATCGCGCTTCGGGGGTAATTAGACCAAGTACCCCCCTTCTAGAAGCCTTTTTGATTTTTTAAATTTTAGGGTTTTTCCCTTTTCTCTCTTCCTCTCTCCCGTGCATCCCCATCCCCTCTCTCTTCCGCACGCTCCCTCTTTCTCTCTCCCCTTTTCTCTCTTTTCCCCACGTTTTCCTCCTCCTTGTCGACACCCACTTGCCCATCTTATCTTTCTTTTTCCCCTTTGACCGGTCTTCTCTCTCTCTCTCTCTCTCTCTCTCTCTCTCTCTCTCTCTCTTCGGCAGCTTCCCCTGCACGACGCCCCCTTCCCAGCTTCTTCTTCTTCTTCTTTTCTGGCCAACGCTGGCTTGCTGCTGTTGCTGCGTTTTCTTGCTTCTTGCCACTCGCCGCCGCAGCTCGCGCCGTCTCGCCAGCTTGCTGCCCGGTCGCCGGCGAGTTGCTGTCCGCCGGCCTTGAGCCAAACCGGCCTCGTCCAGCCT
Organism: Corymbia maculata; assembly: GCA_014182735.1. Lineage (NCBI taxonomy): Eukaryota > Viridiplantae > Streptophyta > Magnoliopsida > Myrtales > Myrtaceae > Corymbia > Corymbia maculata. The sequence goes on from CM024685.1 coordinate 5,313,223, forward strand.
CTGTCTTCGCCTCCTTCTCCTCTGTCCGCCGCTATCGGAGCTGGGCTACCTCTGTCCTGGCCTCCGTCCGCTGCTTGCCGGCCCGTTGACGGAACCAGATGAGTCTCGCGCCGGCCGCCCGCGCCGCCCGACGGCTTCGCGAGCCCGCCGCTTCCCTTCGAACTTGACCTAGCTGAACCAGATCCGGCCAGCTGCCGTCCTTGGCCCGTCCTCCACCACCTCGCCGTCGTCTGGCCGCCTTGGACCGCCGCTAGGCACCGTCCGGGAGCCACCCCAGCTCGAGCCACCGCTGCCTCTGCCTGTCTCTCCCTCTCGGCTCCTCTGGCCATGACCAGGAGAAGCGGCCAGTAGCTTCGCCGCTGCCCGCCGCTGCCAGTCACCGCCCTAGGCCCGTCGGAGGACCACTCCCGAGCCTCCTCCACCGCACCGGAGCCACCCTACCCTGTTGTTCCCCCTTGAAACCAGTTGCACCGCCCCTCCTTCTCCCTTTCCAGCTCTGTCTAGCCTTCGCCGGAGCTGCTGGCCATCGTCTGGAGTCGCCGGGCCACCCACCAGCCAGCCCCGTGCCGCCAGTTCCTCCATTTCGCAGCTTCTTGCCGCGTGGACAGCCGCCCTCGGCCGCCAAGACCCGGTTCCGGGCCGCCTCGTCCCGACGCGCCGGAAGTTCCCGGGCGTTCTCCTCGTCGCCGCTGTCGCGCTCGTGTCGTCGGAATCGCTAAACCGTGAGTCGATTTCCTAATCCTTATTTAGGGGTTAATCTTGCTTAGGAGTAGTTTAATTAGTTTAATTATTTATTAGTGCTTTGGATGATGATTATTAGTGTTTTAATATGATTGATGAAGCTTGCTTAGTGTTAATATTAATAAATATTATTATTATTATTATTGAAATAAATAATAAATATTTATTATTTTCGAAATTATTAATTAAATTAATTTATAATTTCGAATTATTAATAGTAATATTGCTATTACTATTCATTGCTGAAAATTAATTATTTTTGGAGAAAATAATTAATTGTGATTATTTATTGAAATGGTTTTAATTGAGTAATTTTGGGGGAAAATTACTATGGTCTATTTTTCCAAAGTCAATAGTATTTATATACTATTTTATTAAGGACATTGGTTTATTGAAGAAGGGTTTTACTAAATGGAATTATTTGGGTTGGATAATTAATTATGGGATTGAAAAATAATTATAAGTATTTTGTGGGACTTGAATTATTTTATCGAAACAATCGGCTATAGCATGATTCTTAAATAAATATTTTTGAGTATAATTATAGTTTATACTTATTTTTGGGATGATTGAGTATTATTGGGGAATAGTTGATTGTTGTAGTCGTGAGGACACGTATTTATTTATTAATTGATATGTGTGTTTATTTATTATTAAATATCGACACGTGGATGGGTATCGGAGTATCGTGATGTTGATTGGTCGGAATTGATTGACAGACGGTGATTTGAATTGTTGGTTATTCCCAAGAGTTAGGGAATGTGTATGATTGAATGCTGATTGGAAATTGGATTTTGAAATTGTCGAGTGAGATCGCATGACATATATTGCGTGGGTTATCAGAAATGGCATGTCGCATGAGCACGAGTGATGTTGCATTCACGACAGAGCAAAGAAAAGAACGGATTGTTTGATGATGTGTTGCATGGTCACATTAAGAGGAGAGCCCGGTGCTGCCGGTAGACCGCCAATCCTTATGGGGTTGTGCCGTGGCCTTTTGGTCGTCCTGACTTCGGTCGGTTGCTTGACAGTGGTCAGTTGCGGGGCTGCGGCAATGAGCGGGCCCCATGCTCCATAGGGAATGCCGTCGATGGGAGAGAGCCCGTGACGTCGTCGTGCCTCATGGGGGAGGACGATGCCTGGTCCTTGATCGGTAGACCACCAACCATAAGGTTGTGCCGTGGCCCTAGTGGTCGTAATAATCGGAGCATGTGTGGGTATGAGATATGAGAAAGCTGTGTGAGATGCTCTGATTATTCGCATGCCTCTTAATGTCGTGATGATTGAATTGACAGTTTCGCAGGTTGCGTGTGCCAAGGCCGTAGGGTCGCTTGTGTTTGCATCTCGCTATTGAACTGTCGTCCGATAATACCGCTTGAGGTGTGGTATGTGTTGTTTGCCGGAACTAGGTTGCATGGTTAGATTGCTCCCAAGGCGAGCGAAGTTCCTAACCGGGGCTTAGGACTTTGACTTGCTGAGTTTATCTCAACCCGTCGTGGTTAACATTTTTCAGGGCCGTAGGATGGAGAATCGACGCGTGTTTCGGCTCGTGGCCGTCTTTGAAGGCAGTAGATTAACTCTGGCCTGTTGGTCTCATTGCTCGTTAGGAAGATGCCCGTGGTAAGGGCTTGTACTTGTAAACTTCCTAGGGTTAATCAGTAGATAAATAAAGCAGTAGTTTTGAATGTGTCTTGTTGGGTTTTCCTGCTATCCCTGCTTTTGTATTTGACCGGGGTTTGTGTTTCGCTTCCGCATGCGTTCAATCAAAAGATAAAACTAACGGTCGGCGACGGATCCTGGGGAGTCGCAAATCAAATGACCGCAAGAGAATAGGGGTTGCCGCGTGCTCGAAGGTCGGGGCGTGACACCATGCCGTCTACTAAGAGCAACGACTTTAGTCTTTGTGCGCGAGCTTCGAGAAAATATCTTCTTCCCAATCACATTGAGACTAAAAACTAACCAAAGTCCATGCTCGATGAAATTGTCATATCGCCATTTTGCTGTGGAGAGGGTAAAATGATAAACACAGAGAAAGGTCAAATTTGCAATGGAAGTCAACTATTTGAGGTGATCTTTTCTATAAATTACAATGTTACAGTAATACGATCCATTTCCCCACTCAATAGTTAAGAAATTGTAGAATATTGCAAAATGAAATTCATAAATTTGTTATGTCCCATCTTATGCAATTAGAATATCTTTTTTTATTTAAACGTTTGAAATAATGCTTATACCCAAAAGGAGGGCAAAATCTCTACTATGGTGAAGAAGAATCCCTTTCAAAAATATTACTTTCTAGATCCATGTTGGACCAACTTATTATCTCAATATATTTGCATCTTAAATGCTTATAGATGATACTAATCAATGATAAAAAAAAAAAGGTAGACACTATTATATTATGATTATCAACATTTTAATAACATCACATTTTATTTCAAAAGATTCTTTGCAATTGTAAAAAGCAGGTACGTATTTAAACTAGCAGGGGTATTGCTAGTTAGAAACATGAACAAGGGTGCAGTTTCCAGATGCATTTCATTGAAGAAGTGTCAGAGTTTGAGTCAAGTCTAGTCAATTCAATGATCCTACTTCTTCTTCTTTTGACAGTGGCAAATAAGCGAGACAGATCACATGGGGAAAGTCCTAGGGATGACAAGCCTTTTAATCTATCCTGTAATATTCAAGCTCTTTTGTTGACTGGTAGACCCCACTTGGGTTTTTTTTTAAAAGAATAGAGAAGAAGAAAGAGAGTTGAAAAGTCAAAAGGAGAAGGAGAGAGAATAAGTGGGTTCTCTCCCACTTACAAAAGCCAAAGCAGTCGGGAGAAAGAGAAAAACGAGAGAAAAGGGAAGAGAGGGAAAGAAAAAGAAAGGGAAATAAGAAGAGGGTTTCACATTTGCACGCTGTGGGAGCCTCGCAAAGCCGACTCGACTACTTTATGCGATGCTCGGTGAGTACACGCACACCTCTTGTTCCTCTAATCAAAGCATTTTTGCAGTTTAGGGCTCAAATTCAGAATATTGGAAATATTGAGCGGCGAAGTTCGATTTTTGAGTTGTTGAGCCATGAAAATTTATAAGAATAATAGTTTAGGACGTCATGGACCCGTAAGATTTTACGGATTTGGATTTGAGCTTGTTGTTTGTCTAAAACGGAATTTTGAACTTCCTCGCGCATGGTGAATAGTACACGTGCAGTCACTTTGAGGTCTGATTTTGTCAATTTCGGCTCAAAATTGGGTTGTCCAACTTATGGATCTTCTAATGCTTGGAATTATCTTCATTTTGATTGCAAGATTGCTCGGATCGGAGTTTGGATGAGAAAGTTTTGGCGTAATCAAGTTTCGCACTCAAGTCTCGCTTTATAAACGGCTTTGAATAATCACTTCGGATTGGTGATTTGTTAGCTTGTAGGGGTCATTTTATTAGTGTTAAGGCACAGTTTAGTTGTCTCATAGTTGAGGTAGAGTTTTATCGGATTTTAACTTTATTTCTCAATTATTTGTTAGGGCCGCAAGTTTGACAATACAAGTACCATTTTATTGGGTTGTAGGTAACGAGGTAAGTGGCATTATATCTTCTTTGAATTTGTAAAATTCATGTTGAAAAATTCTATGGATTATATATAGTATGGGATTATGAAATGACATTATTATTGCATAAAAGTCGGATCAGGCATGGACAACTTTTTGATTGTTTATAAAGGTTTGGAAAGCATATTACGCAAAGTATTGGAAGGCAAAACATATTTGTAATTGCTTTGCAAATGCTTTATGGAAAAATATGTGGATGACTTGAGAAATGGTGGATGACGATATTACAAAAAGGTATTTGCTTAGTTTATGATATTGATTTCTGAATTGGATTTATATGGTTATTTTGCTCATTATTGCTGTGATTAAGATATCTTTATGGGCCAAGCCACTGGCATTGTAGGTGGAGACCTTGCTAAGGGAGGAATCTTGGTCGCCTTGTCACAAGGCGTTGTGTCGTGACCATGGGAAGAGATTGAGCAATAGATTCGTCAATTGATAGACCATTCACGTGTGATTTTTGAATAGAGATTATTCAATGGACTTAACAATTGATTCTTGTATTGTGATGGTGGTTTAAATGAATTTTTCATATAAGTATAAAAGTAACTCTTATATGATTTATTATGTATTTTATATATTGAATTGAGTTATAAAGTTTTGGTATTGCTTTGAATTCATGCAGAGTGCTTGCTCGATCTGCTTAGAAAATATGTACTATTCATTGAGCTTGTGGTTGCTCATCCCTCTTTCCCAATCTTACCGGGTTCTTGGTTAGCAGCTAGTAGAGCGAGAATGCTTTTGTGGGGACTTTTGGGAGCTGGACCTTTTGTCCAATCTTTCGTTTGCTTTGATTTCCTGATAAAAAGGAATAAAAAAATCCCCAATTATGGAGAGTGATTATATCAGATTTAGCTAATTATTGGACCCACACCGCAATGCCCTTACAAGATATAACGAGTTATGTGCCTTACCGCACAGGTCAAGATGATCCTTTGATAATGAGGCATGTTGATCGTCCTTAGAGGGTCATCCTCGACGAAACCTCCACTTTGCATAAATCCAATGGAGGAAGCAATGATTTGTCTGCTACTCAAAATTCAATTGCCCATTGATCTTGTGGACACCCATCAAATTATGTGCCAATATCCACATATCTTATATCCTTTGCTTCAAATTATAAATTTTTCTTCCATAAACAATGGGAATACCCATCGCGTTTTACGTCACAGAATTCAAACGAAATAGTTTAACAACATACTCAAATCCAAAGACAGCTCACATGGGAAAAGTTGTAGGGACGTCGATCCATTTAATCTATCCAACCTTTCGTTTGCTCTGATTTCCTGCTTAAAAGGAATAAAAAAAAATTTCCCAATTATGGAGAGTGATTATATCAAATTTAGTTAATTATTGGACCCACACCACAATGCCCTTACAAGATATAACGATTTACATGCCTTATCGCACGGGCCAAGATAATCCTTTGATCACGAGGCATGTCGATCGTCCTTGGAGGGTCGTCCCTCGACAAAACCTCCACTCTGCATAAATCCAATGGAGATAGCAATCATTTGTCCGCTCCTCAAAATTCAAGTGCCCATAGATCTTATGGACATCCGTCAAATTACGTGTTTGTATCTACACACCTTGTTTCACTTATTTCAAGTTGTATATTTTTCTTCCTCAATAAGATAGGACTACCCTCCCGTGTTTTGCGTTATATAATTTAGATGAAATAATTTAAAAATTTACTCAGATGTAAAACAGCTCACATAGGAAAAGACATAGGGATGTCCATCCGTTTAATCTATCCAACTTTTCGTTTGCTCTGATTTCCTGATAAAAAGGAATAAAAAAATATCCTTAATTATGGAGAGTGATTCTATCAGATTAAGCTAATTATTGGACCCACACCACAATGCCCTTACAGGATATAACGAGTTACATGCCTTATCCCACAAGTCAAGATGATCCTTCGATAACGAGGCATGTTGATCGTCCTTGACGGGTCGTCCCTGGACAAAACCTCCACTTTGCATAAATCCAATGGAGGGAGAAATGATTTATCAGCTACTCAAAATTCAAGTGCCCGTTGATCTCATGATCACCCATCAAATAAGTGACTTGGATCATGTCGAAAATATTCCAATCCAAATTGATTTATTTATATAAATTACAAATCTAGTAACTTATACCCGACCCGACTCGATCTAACTAGACCAAATCCATTTTTAACAATCTTTTTCTTAAATTGTTGCCTCTGAAGAATGACAGCCCCATGGACCGACTCATCAAGTTAGTGAGGGAGCTCGGGGGTTGGTTGTGGACAAAGATGGGAAGGTAGTGATAAAAGTCCAACTTGGGCGCTCCACAAAGAATATAAAACGCACTCAGCCTTCAGTTGGATGCTAACAAGACCTTTTTTTTTAAGTTTTATGATTCACTTAAATATAAGACTATCGTTTTCCTTTTACATTATCAATAAACTTTGAGTTAATACCACGAAAAGCCTGAAACTAATACTTCTATAACAATTTGCTCTAAATTGATTGGTCCCAAAAAATCCCGAAGTAATATATCTGTAATAGATTTGCCCAAAAAATGATATGGATTTCCACATAGAATTTTTATGTCAGTTGAGTTATTGACATGTGTCATCAAACTCAACAATTTCACTATAAAATTTGACAAAATCTAACAGAGTTTAAATATGTCACAAATATGTTGATTTAAGATTTTTCATGATGTAAAAATTAGTTTGCAGTCAATTTATCTTAAGTATACTAATTTTGGATTTTTAGTAAACCCAAAATTAATTTAGGATAAATTTTGTCATAGGTTTCATAGGACCCACACCAAATGTCCTTACAAGATCTAACGTGTCCTGTGACTTGTCCAACGGGTTCTTTTGAAAAGTATAATCAGAGAAGAATTGAACACTTAAGTGTCAATAGCGAGCCACATTAGATTTCCAATGAGTCATGTCAAATTTCCAACGAGCCACGTCGGCCTTGCGGTAGCCACAAACGATTTTATTAATAAAATAATGCCATATCGGATTTCTGACAAGCATCGCCAAAGTTGGCACTTAAGTATCAAATTTTTTAAAGAAAAGTGATACTTAAGTGCAACTTTTGAAAAAAAAATGTATATTTTAAAAGTTTTGACTTTTATATATCCACCTATGTCAAGTTTTGACACTTGAGGTGTGATTTTTTTGAAAATTTAATATGTCATAAGTATATTAGTTCGGGATTTTTAATAATCTAAAAATTAATTACGAGTTAATTTGTCATAGATAACAAATTCGTCATAGGTGTCCCCGGACCCCCACCAAATGTCCTTACGAGATTTAACGTGTCTTGTGTCTTGTCCGACGGGTCAAGATGATCCTTGGATAATGAGGCGTGTCAATTGTATTTGATGGGTTGTAAGCATGAATCTATCCGCTACTCAAAATTCAAGTGCCCATTGGTCTTATGTATACTTGTTAAACGGGTTCACTGGGTCCCATTGAAGATTTTTCAACCTAAATTAACCCATTTATATAAAGTACAAATCTGACAACCCATACCTAATATGACTCGTATCCAACCCGTGCCCGACCAGACTAGAATCCATTTTTAGCAATTTTTTTCCTTAAATTGTTGCCTTTAAGGAATGGATGACTCCATGGACCAACTCATCAAGTTAGTCAGGGGTCATTATGGATAGAGACGTGGAGGTGGTGGTAAAAGTCCAACTTGGGCCATCCATAATTTATGAAACACATCTAGACTTTGGTTCGATGCTAACATGCCCATCTTAAGTTTTATGGTTCACTTAATAGAAGACTATCATTGTCCTTTTATCTTGTCAATTGCGTATTTAAACTTTGGTTTAATAGAACAAAAAATGTCAAACTAGTACATTCTTGACAAATTTATCCAAAAATTAATTTTTTAATCACTAAAACCTTAAAGTGGAACACTCATGACAAATTTACTCAAAACACCAAAAACCCATGTAGACTTTTCATGTCGATTGAGTTAGTGCCACATGTCATCCAGCTCAGTAATTTCACGATAAAATTTCACATTTTTTAACAGAGGGCAAATATGTTACAAATATACTACTTTGAGGTTTTTGGAGTAAATTTGTCATTGACAGACTAGTTTGGGGGTTTTTTTGACACAAAAATTTATTTGGGGTACATCTCGTTGGAAGTGTCACATGACCCACACCACATGTCCTCACAAGATCTAATTAGTTACGTGTCTTATTTGATGGGTCAAGATGATCCTTTGACAACGAGGTGTGTCAATCGTCCTTAATGGATCGTCCCTCGACAAAACCTCCACCTTGCATAAATCCCCTAGAGGGAGCAATAATTTGTTTGCCACTCGAAATACAAGTGCCCATTGGTCTTATGCACGCCCGACAAACAAATGGGATTGAAATTTCTGCAACCGATACAAGCGCCCGAACTGTGGGGAAATTTCAGAGATGAGACTGTTGTTCTGCAGATGGAGTTCCCTCAGAAAACTCAGGTTACCAATATGTGACGGTATGGCCCCGGACAGGTTCTTGGAGTTGAGGTCCAATACGGTGACTCTTCGGTGTCTATGGCCGCATGTGACACCATACCACTCGCAGAAGTGAATAGTATCATTCCACGAGCTCAAAACTCCACTAGGATCGGCCAATTGGGCCTTGAATTCCAGCAAAGCAAGCCGATCAATCTCACCGCGGTCAGTTTCTGCTAAGGCTAGGATACTCCCAAACAGCAGAATAATGGTAGTTAAGCATGAGAGCAACTCGGATAAAGCCCGATCTCTATTGGGAAGTTCCATGAGGAATAGTAACCAAGTATTCTCAGCTTAAGTCTCTTTTAAGTGTCTGTGCGACATTGTTTTGAAACAATTAGCGAAATAAATCAGCGCTAAACATAATCTTCGATACTAAGCCGTGTGGAAGTCGTCAATGCAAAAGCAGTCATGAAATTCCATGGGTCCCTCAAGTTGAGAAAAATACAAGGCTGTGAGTTGTAACTTGCAAAGGAAACTATTATGATTAAGTCCGTCAATGAAAGCTGAAACATCATGTGTCCTACTTTTTGCCCGTGCCGTCTACTAAGGGCAACTGACTTTTGTCTTTGTGGGCGAGCTTCGAGAAAATACCTTCTTCCCATTCACATTGAGACTAAAACTAACCAAAGTCCATGCTCAATGAAACTGCCCGTGCCGCATACTAAGGGCAACTGACTTTTGTCTTTGTGTGCGAGCTTCGAGAAAATATATCCTTCCCAATCACATTGAGACTAAAACTAACCAAAGTCCATGCTCAATGAAATTGTCATACCGCCATCTTGCTGCGGAGAGGGTAAAATGATAAACATAGAGAAAGGTCAAATTTGCAATGAAAGTCAACTATTTGAGGTGATCTTTTCTATAAATTACAATGTTACAGTAATACGATCCATTTCTCCACTCAATAGTTAAGAAATTGTAGAATATTGCAAAATGAAATTCATAAATTTGATGTCCCATCTTATGCGATCAGAATATCGTTTTTTATTTAAACGTTTGAAATAGTGCTTATACCCAAAAGGAGGGCAAAATCTCTACTATGGTGAAGAAGAATCCCTTTCAAAAATATTACTTTCTAGATCCATGTTGGACCAACTAATTATCTCAATATGCAAATTATAATTTAAATCTTAAATGCTTATAGATGATACTAATCAATGATAAAAAAAAAAGGTCGACACTATTATATTATGATTAACATTTTAATAACGTCACATTTTATTTCAAAAGATTCTTTGCAATTGTAAAAAGCAGGTACGTATCTAAACTAGCAGGGGTATTGCTAGTTAGAGACATGAACAAGGGTGCAGTTTCCAGATGCATTTCATTGAAGAAGTGTCAGAGTTTGAGTCAAGTCTAGTCAATTCAATGATCCTACTTCTTCTTCTTTTGACAGTGGCAAATAAGCGAGACAGATCACATGGGGAAAGTCCTAGGGACGACAATCCTTTTAATCTATCATGTAATATTCAAGCTCTTTTGTGGACTGGTAGACCCCACTTGGGTTTTTTTAAAAAAAAAAGGAATAGAGAAGAAGAAAGAGAGTTGAAAAGCCAAAAGGAGAAGGAGAGAGAATAAGTGGGGTTCTCTCCCACTTACAAAAGCCAAAGTAGGCGGGAGAAAGAGAAAAATGAGAGAGAAAAGGGAAGAGAGGGAAAGAAGAAGAAGAAGAGGGGTTTCGCATGTGCGCGCTGTGGGAGCCTCGGAAAGCCGACTCAACTACTTTATGCGACGCTTGGTGAGTACACGCGCCTCTTGTTCCTCTAATCAAAGCATTTTTCCAGTTTAGGGCTCAAGGTAGGATTTTGGCAATTGGGTATTAACCCAGCTGACCGACCCAGGAAATTATTCTGAGGAGGAGGGGCTGTTGAGTTTAATATTGGAAATATTGAGCGGCGAAGTCCAATTTTTGAGTTGTTGAGTCATGATAATTTATAAGAATGATAGTTTAGGACATCATGGACCCGTAGTATTTTGTGGATTTGGATTTGAGCTTGTGATTTGTTTGAAACGGAATTTTGAACGCATGCAGTCAATTTGAGGTTTGATTTTGTCGGTTTCGGCTCAAAATTAGGTTGTCCAACTTATGGGTCTTCTAGTGCTTGGAATTATCTTCATTTTGACTGTAAGATTGCTCAGATCGGAGTTCGGATGAGAAAATTTTGGCATAATCAAGTTTCGCAGTCAAGTCTCGCTTTATAAACAGCTTTGAATAATCACTTCGGATTGGCGATTTGTTAGCTTCTAGGGGTCATTTTATTAGTGTTAAGACGTAGTTTAGTTGTCTTGGATAAGAAAATTTTGTCATTTCATCATTTATCATCTTTCCTTTTTTTTTTTCTTCCTATTTTCTTAACTCTTTTCTACTTGTTCTTCTTCTTCCTCTCATCAGTGGCCGACCCACAAAGGGCTGGGCGAGGGTAACCCTCGTCGGCCATAGGAAATGGACGACCTTGCTTGGGCAAGGCAACCCTCGCCCTAGGGGGCTATCGTGAGGGCTTGATGACCCTCACCAATGGCCCCAAGTGAGGCTGACCCTTGCCAGATCTAGCAAGGGTGACCTCGTAGATGGCCTCGAGGGGTGGCTTCCCCTAAAGTGAAGCCGAGGCCCTCACTGGCCTCGTGGATGGCTACAAGGGCTAGCCCTTGTCGAATTAGGCTAGGTGAGCCCTCTAGGGGCTTCATCAATAGCTAGCCGGCCACTAGCAAAGAGGAAGAAAAAAATAGAAAAAGGAAAAAAAAAACTAAAAAAGAAGAGAAAATTTGGATGAAAATGCCTTCGACCAATTGGAAAATTTAGCTGGCCAGTGACCGGCAAGGTGAGGTCCTTATTTGAAATAACTATAACCACTTCAAACCTTTATTTGAGATAACCAAGGTCACTTTAGGCCCTTATTTTAAATAATGTACACTTTTGGTCTTTATTTGAAAAAATGAGAGGACTTGAGGCTCTTATTTGGAATTTTCCCAACACTTTGGCAAGATGACTAGGCCATGTTGCATGCTCTTCTTGCAATATCGATATTATTTGTAATAGCTTCTACATGTGCATATAATTAACCCCATCAGACTAGAAAAGCAAGAATAGCAACCTTATGAACAAAGTGATACCCTTAGGTTCAAACTATCAAAGTATAAATTGATAGATACATAGAGTGCATTTGATAATCATTTTTGCTTATAAATAATTTTTTTTTTAAATTCTGTTTCCTGGACGAGTTTATGAGGAATAGAAAGCATTTAATAATCATATGAAATTTCTATTTCCAAAATACAAATGCGTTTGATACGATTATTACATTTTTTTGTGACTTAGAATTTCTTTTAATTTTTAAATAATTTCATTACATTTTTCTTTTTTTTTTACCTTTTTATCTTGTTCCTTCTCTTCTTCTTCCTCTAGCCGACATAGCCAATCGCTAGCCATAGCGATAGATGAGAGCTTATGAGGTTGCTAACCTCAGGGGAGCCTCGCCTAACCATTGGCAAAGGTCAATGTCGCCCAGCCACCGCAAGGTCAGCCTCACTAGGCTAAAGTGAGGTCGACCTTGTGACAACTGGACAAGACTCGGCTTTGCCTTGGCTAGGTGAGGCTTCGGTGAGTCGGCCTCACCCTAGCTAGGCAAGGGTTCGACAAGGTCGCTAGACCTCGTCTAGTCGATCGTTAGAGCCTCGCCAAGTCATTTTCGGCCATTGCTGTGGCTAGCAACTGGCTAGGGGAAGAAGAGGAAGAGAAAAAGAAAGAAAAGAAAAGAGAAAAAAAATGATTTAGGCTTGATTCTAGAGCTGTTCCCAAAAATTAAAAAGTAACATTTTTTTACTTCTTGATTCTGTTCCAAATTTATTCCTAAGAACAAAAATGTTACCAAATGGATTTTTGTTCTTTTTGTTTTGTTCTAAAGAATAAAAAAAAAATAGAATCAAGCACTAATTGACATGTTACCAAATCGGCCCATAGTATATCTAGTGTATTGTTCCACTTCCATCTTCCTAGCTACTAGCCTGCAGTATGTGCTATGGTGAATTGCAACGTCATATCTGAGAGGTATAGGTAATAAAACTTATCACACAACTATTATTTTTCAAAGATTTTTGATCTTATTCTAAATTACACCAAACATACGATAGATTTTCTACTATCCTAAAATTATTCGTAGAGTTTCTAATGTCCAGACTTGGGATTAAAAAACACTAAAATTACTATGCACTAATGATCTTGCCCATAAAGAATTGGGCACGCCAAGGTGACCCAAACGGGCTAAAGAAAATAATTGTTGGCCCAAAATTGCCCCTTGGGCGTCAGGCTCAATGGGCTTGCCAAAGCCCTATTAGATTCACATATATTAGCTAGGATATTGATTTCTACATTACTTAAAAATGATTTATTATGTAATTTTATAACAGTCAACCTGTATTAGCATTTCATCTCGTATGCATTATTTTCCTTGGTTTTACAATCGAAACATCCCACATAAAATATTTAATGTTCTCTAGTAATCCTTTAACTATATGATATTTATCATTTAGGCTTCCATTAGGTTAATATATAAAAAGAAAACTCTACAATAAACTTGATCGTGGCCCTAACAGCCTGCCTGAAGGCACTGTTGCCATCTGAATCACCTGGCTGGACAGAACGACAAATTTTGACCTTCACCAATCAAAACGAAGAATAAAAGAACAATTTTGGACCTTCTTCTTTCGCCGGTGGGAGATTGATCAGAGGAGATGAGCTAACCGAGTATCAACAGAGAGATCGTCTTCTATTTTTTCCTAACTGTATACCCAAAGGCCAGTCACCAACTCATCAAGACAAACCGAATTCTACACGCCTGGTTTGTTTTGTAAGTAACTCGACGTCTCTTGCTTTATAAACTCCGTTCTCTTGCCTCTCAGCTCATCAATTTCAAGTCCTTGAGCCTACCACAATACAACATTCATTCTCCATTTACCAATATGGCTTACTCAAAATGTTCTGTGCTCGTCATTGTCCTAATTTTGTCGACCATGAACATGAGCCTCGGAGCTCGCCATCTACTACAAACAACTACACCATCTATACCAATTTTGCCCACCATACCCACTTTGCCGAACCCGACATCTTTGCCATTGCCAACCATGCCGACATTGCCAAAGGTGCCACCTATGCCTGCCATCCCTACCACCCTACCTCAGCCCACAATTCCGATGCTGCCCACCACCCAGCCAACGCTACCCACGACCGCTTTGCCACCACTTCCGAGCATGCCGACAGTGCCAACTGCGATCCCGAAGCTAACCTTGCCACCGATGCCGAGCATTCCAACTTCTCTTCCTAAAATTCCTTCCATCCCTTTCCTCACTCCACCTCCAGCGACCAGCCCTTGAGAGATTTAGAAACTTGTGTAGTTACATCTCGGTGTATTTTTTATTTGTTGGAGTGTCCCCTTCGTTGTTGGAGAATTATTTGCATGCATATATGATGTTATGAGATGTACCGTGGATTGTATTGGTTGTTCATGTTATTTATTAATGTTAATATGATATGAGAATATGTTTTCTGGTGTACCCCGATACGTAGTGATTGATTAGTGATTACTTTGCTCATTAACGAGATGCATATCAATCGATCTTTTGGTTGGCCAAATATCTAATCAGTCTCATTCAATTGATGGGGAAACATGTTTTGCCAATTGGTTAAACTAATTAGGAATATGATAATGTCTAAGGGGGTATTCGACACTGGTCGTCCCTTCTTGCCTTTTTATGAAAGAGAAAAAAACCATGCTTGGCAAGGCCTCGCATCGTTCGGGGTGCATTTACCCCACTAAAATGGGGGCGCTAGCCCAGCTACACCCGCTAATTTCCTTCCCTCTAATGTACTTTCACAAAATGTATATGTTGTATATTCAATTAATATCCACTAATCATAAGTATTTAGGCTACGTTTGTTTGTCTATATTTTTAATCAGAATAGGACTAGATAAGACATAACATGAAATTAAGGGATTTTACTATATTCTATCCATTATTTAATGAATTGTAGTTATTCATATTATACCATGTATAATATTTGGTATAAACGGCATATCATTAACCCAAAAGTTTCATAAATGGAGATAGTAAAATTTCTCATGACACTCTTGCCTACTTCATTTTTATTTGCTTTTTATTTTATTTTTTCCTCTCTTTTTTTTAATCATTTTCTTTTCAAATTATTTTTTCAACTTCCGTCATTCTCTAACAAAATTTTATTAAATTCAAAAAATATATATTTTTGTTATTTTGAATTTCTTTTATTAGAATTCAAATATTATTTATATCGAAATATAATTTTAATTTTATTAATTTGAGAAGTTTGTTATTCGAGAAAAAAAAAAACTTTTCCTATTATAGATATTAAAAATCATATACACTTTTATATCACCTCCCTCATGGAATAATTTTATCCGGATTAAATCCCTCTTATATCCGATTTTATTCTGTTTTGAGCAGGCACCAAATGCAGAATAAGATAAATGAATTTTATCTTGACTATCAAATACATCCTTAATAATTATCGATTACTTTAATCTTCTTAGTTTTTTGAAAAAGTTTGGTTATTATGAAAAGAAATTAAGATAGCAAAATTAAATGCAATTTAAACAAAAATATACCCTAACAGAAAAGTTTCTGTTTATAACTTGAGGTGGTAAAATTCAGCATTGCAGAGGGATGGAAGATGGAAGATAGTCAGAAACATAGGAGCTGAAAGTGGATTGGCATAGACTCATCCGCTTTTATCTAAATGTACCAAAGAAGCTTTATGTTTGGTTGACGATTATGAGCAGATTGATGACCTTGAAACAAATTCGTATAAATTGAAGATGATTTTTGTCTGCTTTGTCATCAATCTTGTGAGTCCGCAGACTATAGAGAGAACTTCGAAATTTATAAAACTTTCACGATCTTCTAATCTATGGGAAAAATTCATATATGAACATGTCTGGATTGATTTTTATTTGCTCAACCAGAATCTATTTTCAGACTCACCTTGAATTTTTTTAGATTAAAATGTCTGAGAACTTCACAAAACAGAAATATTGGCAGACATATTCAAATATATATATTTTCATAGTCTGTTTAAATTTGAATGATATTTTGCGTTTTGGGGGAAAATTAAAACATTACTTTTTTACTTCATGAAAATCACAAACAAGCACGCCTCCGACATGTGAATAATATTTTAATTGCTAAATATAATCGAATGAGTCTACGGCTGCGTTTGGTTCAGCATTTCCAAGAGGCTTTCAGGCCTAAAAACCCCTTGGAGAAATGCTAGCTTTGGACATGTCTTTTAACTAAAAGCTAGCCTTCAAAATGCAAAAAGCTCAAAGCTAATAGGGACTAGTTTTGGGCTTTCAGGATTTGGCCGAATGCTAAAATTAATTTTTTCCTTCCAAAACTATCCTCACTAATTCTTTATATTTCCGATTTTGCCCCTGGTTATTAATTTTTTTTTATTGAAAAATGAGGCAACCCTTTGGCGGACCGACAAAGGGTTATGGCCGTTGACGAGCCAGATTTGGCATCAGCGGCCGTCGGCTGAGGTCGCCTGAGGTCGGGCGGCCATTGGCTGAGGTCGCTCGAGGTCAGGTGACCTTCGGTGAGGGTCGTGTGACCAAGCTGAGGGCCGTCAGAGGTCGCTCGACCCAGGCGCTCTTGGGCAACCTCCGGCGGCCCTCGGTTGGGTTGCACGACCCTCGCCGGAGGTCGCCCAATGGCTGCCGGCACTAGATTTGGCTCGTCAACGGCCGTAGCCCTTCGCTGATTCGCCAAAAGGTTTAGTTTATTGTTAAAAAAAAAAGATATATATACACACATATATTATACCCTTAAAGCTCATTGCGAAACTTGTTTTTACCAAACACACGTTCAACACAAAGTTCATTTGTAAAGAAATTTTACTAAATACAATTGCATTTCTCTAAGTAGCTTTGAACTTTCAATATTTGCATTAGGCTTAAAGCCCATTTGTAAAATTGGACCATATGTACCGTACATTTCTTAAGTACGGATTTTTTTCCCCGGCAAATTTTAATAAGTGCGGGTAAATGCCAAAAAACTGCTATTAAAAAATAGTTCTCACGATCCGTAAAGTACGGTGGACCCCATGACACCACACATGAAATCCCTAGCTCCATTTGTTTAAAGAATCAAAAAGCCAATTGATACCCTAAATAATCACTTTACTTAAAGGGGAAGCAAGTTATTTACTTAAATATTCCCTAAAACAAAGTTGTTTATTTAGTCACCTTCCATTAGGAAGAAGATTCAAACGAAGCTTGACTTCGTGAACATAATGTAATCTGGCGGGTCAAACAGCAATAAGCAGGTTTGACCTTTCTTTTTGCCGGTGGAAGATTTGAGGATAGGAGGTGAACTAACTAAAGAACCAATCGAGAGATCATCTTCTAATTCTTTCCCAACTGTATCCGACGGCAAGTCACCAACTTATCATCACAACCCTAATTCTACTTAACATTTCTTGCTATATAAACTCCAACCCCCTTCCTGTCAGCTAATCAATTTCAAGTCCTTGAGCCTATCTCACAACGTAACATCTATTGTCCACTTTACCAATATGGCTTCTCCCTCAAAGAGCTTTGTACTTTTTATTGCCCTTATTTTCTCTGGCTTGAACATGAGTTTCGGAGCTCGTCATCTGCTACAAGCTACCATGCCATCCATACCATCCATACCGACTCTCCCCACCATACCAACTTTACCGAAATCAGGGTCTCTACCTCCATTGCCTGCCATGCCAACATTGCCTAAGGTCGCCATACCGCCTATGCCTGCCATCCCGATGACATTGCCTCAGCCCACATTGCCGACGTTGCCTGCCACCCAACCGACACTGCCCAAGGCTACTTTGCCGCCGCTTCCGAGCTTGCCAACCATGCCGACCACCTTGCCACCAATGCCAAGCATCCCTACTTCTCTCCCGAAAATTCCCTCTATTCCTTTCCTCACCCCACCTCCAGCCACAAGCCCATGAAGATTTCTTTTACCATTGATCGATCGGGTGCCTCAGCGTGTTTGTTATTAGAATTTATCGGCATGTTTGTTGATTAGGATGTCTGTTGGGATTCTGTTTTTTATTCAATGTTTGTTGCCTTGTATCTTTCCAGCACTATGATATGTATTGATTACACACTACTTTGCTTCCCTTTAATTACGGTCTCCTCGTTGCTGCCTCGGCTCATTATTGCGTCCAGTTTGTTAAATCGATCTCATTCAAGCAAAAAGTTCATGAGGTCGTATTTGTTAAGGGAAGAGATTCAGATAGAAGTACACCTTAAAAAGGTGTCACATACCACCGTAATTATGGCTACAATCTATACACAAACACGGTACTACTGTGACGGAGTCAAAATTCTGACGAAGGGAAGGGGCTGAAATTTTCAACGTATTATACTTAAAAATGTAATTAGCAGTTCTTATCATGACATGTAGGAAAACAACGTCTGATACATCAACATAAGAAGTACTTTAAATTTATTTTAGAAAGTTTCATTTGTTGTTATGACACCAAAATTTAATTATGGAATTAGCATTTCGCCTTTATAAAAAGAAAATTAAATTCATCAGAGGTCTAAGTGTGGAAACTACAAATGGTCATGTTAAGGAATGAATGTTTTGCACCAGTCATTAATCATGTAAAAATAGCTAAAATAACGATGGCCATGGCGACCTCAAGTAGAGGCAAAAATTTTGCTTTGCTAATGAAGTTTTGTCGTGCTATTTTTACCTAATGTATGAACGGTGATACAAGATGAGCATGGCGTAGGGTACGGATACTCGATGCTCCACGGTTCCCCGCATCCAATGCGGATTTACACTATTAGAATGGGGCGCCAGCCCAGCTACCTCGCTAATTCCACCCCCTCATATGCTTTTTCAAAAGATACATACATACATACATACATACATACATACATACATACATACATACATATGTGTGTGTGTGTCTTGTTGTTGTATATTCAATGAACATATATTAATTACGAGTAATCTTAATCATTACTGATTTATTTAATATTTGAATATGTTGGGTTATTATATATTCAATGAACATATATTTCAGTTTTGATTCATATCAATTCGTCCATGTTTCTCAATGTAAAAAAAGGAAATCTCTTCTCCCTAATAACTTGGGCTGTATCATTGACATTGATATGAGTATGACATCTTTCGATTCATACATCCATCAATATATACTTATGTAATGCATAATTAACGAGGTCATTATTATATGTTCTTGTAATACATTAGTGTAACACTATGCCCGTCAAATGATAATGATAATATTGCAATACAGATTCATCAACACATATAAAACTGCTCAATTCTATAGGTTTATATATGATGTTAACAGATTGACAATTAAGATAGTTATCAATGTTTCCATAATGTTACTGTAAATATAATATCATATGTTGCCAATGCATTATATCAAACTTTTTCCTCGTATCATAGGAAAAGCAAAACCGATGCCCTGAAAAGTCAATTATTTAACTTTTTCAAGGTAACATATGGGCCCGTTTAGTTCGGCTTTGGGCAAATGTTCTTAGGAAAATGCAAATATCTTTAGGTTAAAGGGGTTTTCCGAAATGCAAATACCGTTTGATAAATTGAAATTTTTCATTGCATTGCAAAACAATTTTGGCCTAAATGCCATTTGGGAAATATTACATTTTGTAAAGCATTTTTACTAAATTTTTTATTAAAAAAATTTTCTAAATTTTTTTTTTTTTTAATCTATTCACCGGCGGCCATTGGATAACCTCACTTGAGTCACGTGACCCAAGCGACCGTCCATTGGGTCGCCAACGCCGGCGCCCTAGGTGACGGTTGCCTCTGTCCCCCAAGCATGCGACCTAGGCGATAGAACCGTCGCCTCCGTCACCTGGGTTCGTGACCTAGGCGTGTGACCCAGGCGACAGAACCGTCACCTGGGTTTGTGACCTAGGCGTGTGACCCAAGCGAACACTGCCTAAGGTCACCGGATCTTAGGCAACGCCTGGGTCACGCGACCTTGGGCGGTGTGGTTGTGCAACCTTAGGCGCCGGTCGTCGGCATTGAGGACCCCTTGGCTGGCAGTCGTCATCCTTATTGGCTCATCGGAGAAGATGAACAGTGATTGCGTGAACAATACCATTTGCATTTGGAAGATGCAACTTCCTAAAGTGGCTCCAGACCTCTTTTGAGCTAAAGGCCTTTAGAGTCATTTGGAGATGCAATTGTATTTGGTCAAAGTTCTCCAAAAAATCGAATCAAACGGATTTGCATTTGGCCAAGATCCTTTAGGCCCGCAAATCTCCTTCGCAAAGCCAAGGTGTTTTTGAAAAAATATTAAACTCTCACAAAATTACACCTAACATAGTCCATTCACTAAAATTATATTAACAATACTTTATAGTATTTATATCTCAGTCGAAGATATAAAGGAAAAAATACTTTTGTTATTTAATTTTTGTATTGGTTATTGTGCATCATTCTTTCATGCATGCAATGCTAACAACAAATTATTAACTAAACTTTTAAGACTAAGTTTAAAATAAAAAAATATGTCTTTGTCATGATTATTTGGGAAAAAGCTATAAAAAAATTCCAAACTATATTCACAAAGTGACACATTTATTCTAAGCTTGTTCTTGTAATATAAAAAATATTAACTTGCAGATATGTGACACATTTATCCTTTTTTTCAAAATGATTATTTAGTCAAAACAACATCATTTTTATTTCATTTTAGCCATATGAGTGCAATGTCAATAACGTGCATTTTTCGGCTTTAATAGAGAGATTTTTAATAGTTATCATTGACAAAAAAATTGATGGAGGAGGAGGATTTTTTATGTCCTCCAGAAAAATTAACGTAAATATATCACAGTTACCATTATTTGAATTTTTCTTAAGAGGAGGAGGATTTTTTTTTGGGGGGAGGGGGTGTGTGTTGGTTTGCTTTTGGTGTTTTCCTTATTATTTTGTTTTCATTTTGGTTGTCATCTGATGTTCTCTCATGCGGACGCCCAGTCTCGTGCCCATTTCTAGCTCCGGCTCAAAGATGTGAACTTTAACTAGTCTCCGACATGTTTCTGGGATTCCGAAGTCTCCAGCCAACCTCGTACCTAAAAGCTGTCGCTCATTTCACTCTGCAGCAGAAGCTCGACTCGTGCATTCTCCTGATCTTTCCACTCTCTTGCAAGGCCGCGTTCCCCGCCCTCATCTCCTTCAAATCCACGCCCGGGTCTTCAGGCTCGATGCCCATCAGGACAATCTGGTGGCGACCCGTCTCATCGGCCAATACCCATCTCACGTTGCGTTCAGAGTTTTCGAACAACTGAAGAACCCCAACGTCTTCCCCTTCAACGCCATCATAAGGGTCTTCGCCGAGGAGGGCCTGTTCCCGAAGGCTTGGTCCCTGTTCAGAGCCTTGAAGCAGCGCCGGCTCTCGCCTAATGACTTCACTTTCTCGTTCCTTCTCAAGGCGTGCTTCCGATGCGCGAGCGCCGGTCAAGTGAGTCAGATTCACACCCATGTGCTCAAAGCTGGTTTTTGTGAGGATCCTGTCGTGTGCAACGGCCTTCTTTCTGTTTATGCCAAGTCGGTTAAGGATTTGGTTTCCGCCCGTAAGCTGTTTGATGAAATTCCCCAGAGGAATTTGGTCTCTTGGAGTTCTTTGATTTCTGGTTATGCTCAGTTGGGTCGGGCAGAAGATGCGCTGCAGCTTTTCGTTAACATTGTCCAAGAGAATTTGAGGCTCGAAGATGAAATCCTTGTAAGCGTCTTATCAGCGTGTTCTACTATTCAGGTCATCCATTTAGAGAGATGGGTTAATATTCTGTCAAAAATTGTTGAAGATGTGACCCTTGATGATATTAAACGTGATTCAATCCATATTGTTCTTATACATTTGTATGGAAAATTGGCCAGAGTAGATAAGTGTAGGGAAAAATTCAATGAAATAACTAATCATGGAATTGGAAGATTGCTTCCTTGGAATCTCATGATAACTGCATTTGTGCAAAATGGTTGCCCTATCGAGGCCCTGCATATTTTCCACCAAATGATGGAGGATAGCAACCGAAAGCCTAATGAAGTTACGATGGTCAGTGTCCTTTCTGCTAGTGCTCAGGTTGGTGATTTGGATCTTGGCATATGGGTTCACAATTATTTGAGGTCAGAAGGCAGCAAAGGCATTCTTCAATCGAACAAAGTTCTAGCGACTGCATTGATAGACATGTATTGTAAGTGCGGGAGGCTGGAGGAGGCTAAAGGAATTTTTGATCAGATGATACAGAAAGATATTGTCTCGTTCAATGCAATGATCATGGGTCTTGCAATGAATGGTAAAGGAGGAGGCATTGCAGCTATTTTCCAGCATCCAAGATTTTGGTCTTCATCCTGATTCTAGCACGTTTCTTGCAGCCTTATGTGCATGCAGCCACTCAGGATTGTTGGATGAGGGACGGAGGATCTTTTCAGAGATGCAGATGCGAATTTCAGTCTCTCCCAGTTTGGAACACTATGCCTGTTATATTGATCTCCTTTCACGTGTAGGTCATATTGAAGAAGCTTTAGAAGTTGTTGCCTCCATGCCTTTTGAACCTAATAACTTTGTGTGGGGAGCTTTGCTTGGGCGTTGCCTGCTCCATGCCAGGGGAGAACTCACTCAGCATGTATCGAAAAAGCTTGTGGATGTCGACCCTGAAAACTCTGCTGGTTATGTGATGTTGGCAAATGCATTTGCAGCTGATAGGCAATGGGATGATGTCTCTGTTCTGAGGTGGGTCATGAGGGAAAGGGGGGTCAAGAAGCAGCCAGGGCATAGCTGGATCCAAATAGATGGTATTGTGCATGAATTTCTTGTAGGGTCACCAGGGCATCCACAAATAGGGATGATATATGAAACTTTAGGCACATTAGAGAAAGCAGTGAAGGTTCCTCAGACTTGAGCTGTACTTTTATGACAGTACAAGTTGATTCATCTTGACAGTGACATCTTGATATTGCTTTGAACAGACTTACCTTCACATCCTTTCAATGACCCCCTTTCATCACTACCCTAAATTTATGACTGCAGTGTGAGAACTGGAGCATTGACTCCTTTATAAGTGGGGAAGCTAAACCATCGTTTTGAAAACAAACTGAAAGGCAAGAACTTTTCTGGTTCAGTTTGGGTATTTTTCCGATGCTGATGTGGCATTGTGAAGCTACGCCGTGAAAACTGGGCCTTTTCCTTTCTTCCCTCTTTAATGGTGTCCCTTTACTGAATCTCTAAAGACTGTAAGGGGAATGACATGGCCTTTCCCATTCTATCAGAGATATGGCTAACTTTGAGGAAAGGGAGGCAGCTCAGTATGTTCTAATTTCATAAATAACTTGAAGTATTCTCCAATTCTTCCATAGGCTTCTTTGGGAGCAGGTTCGGGAGGTAAGGTCCTTCTGGATATGACTGGCAATATCTTTATACATTGACAGTGAATGTCACCAGCCTTTCACTGCGGGTTTGGACTTGGTTATGGTCCCTCGGGAGGGACCAATCTCCTGTGCAACCATCATAACCAAAGTTTTTTTCTTTTTTTCCTTTTTTTTGGTTAAAAACTTGGATTACAACCACTGCGATGGCATTGGTCCCTCAAGGTTCCTTGACTGGATCCCCGAGTTCTCATTTGTATATAAAATTTTCAAGAATACACGCTTCATTACTCTAGCTTTTCAATGTGCATTTTTTTTCTTACGTACCGTGGATGTCCTTCTCTGAGCAGGAAAATAATTATCAGTGAGAAACCAGGGCCTTCTCATGGTTAGAACTTAGACAATTGGCATTAAGCGAGTTATAGTTAGTCTTGCTTCCACCATTTCCGAGAAAGGTTGCTAGATTTAAGGTACTGCTCTGAATAGCTCCACCTGCATAACTGGTGGAAGATTGCGATATGGGTGTGAATGTTGCCGAATCTCCCATCTGTTAGCCAGGGAATCTCATAGTTTCGGCCATCCCTCCTATCTGAATTTTTTGTCTACTTGATGCGGAAAAAATGGCAGTTGAAGGATCCATATGCTCCTAGTCACAATCAAAGCTAGGGTGCGATATTTCATAAAAATAAATAATTTAAAATATATTTTTCCAAAAATAATCGCTTGTATCACTTATAATAATAATTTCACGAAATTTTTTTCATCATCCACAAAAATATTAAGATGTAAATTGTTGTTGATTATTAAATATTCTATTATTAACAAATTATTTAAAGTGATACGAGTCATCGTTTTTAAGAAAATATTTTTCAAATCAGTTATTTTTTACGAGATAATTGGAGCCCAAAGATGTTTTGGCCTTAGGATGTATGATGTTCATATTTAAGGGTTTATGATTCTGTTTGGATGTCATTCCAAAGAATCCCTTGGGGCTAACTTGGTCTCTTTGGCATGTCTCTGAAAGACTTGACAATCTTGTGATCAAATTTGAGAAATGGGAACTCATGAATCATGTTTTTGTCTATATATAAACATCTACTTTCTTTTGTTTTGACTACATGAGTTCCTTATGTGCTACTAGAATGCAATGAGTTGCTAGCCAGAGTGGTACAAAGAGAAGAAAATAGGCTTTCCTCGCAAAAAGGGTCCAAGAAGTCCTAAACATATTATACATTGGCTAAGTTAGTTATAAACTTTTTGAATTATGCTAATTTAATCTGACACTTTTGAACTTGTCAATTTAGTCATACTCTTTAATTGTGCCAATTTAATTATAATTTTTGTGATAATTTGTTAACTTAGTCCTAAACTTTTTAACGATTTATCAATTTAATTATTCTGACTAATTTTAGCCTATACCATCTATTGATAATACACATAGGATTCATTAATACCCGCGTTTTGGGTCAGATTTGTCCTTGATCTCTTGTGAAATTTATGTGTATTGCCAAGAATAATATTCTTGAGGTCTTAGCTGCTATGTACATCTAGTATTTACAAGAGAAAAACATTGTTCACCCAATTATGTTGATAGTGAAGATTTTTGGCTAGATTCTGGTCTCATGGTTTTTGATCTCCTTACATCGAGGAGGCTTTCTACATAAAAAAAAAATCATCTTGTGTTCGCGTGCTTAGTATATATTTTACTATACTATATCGGTTCCTATTAGATTTACATAAGAGAGGAGATTATTTTATTTCACTACGTTAATTTGATATTATTCGAGTTGTTACTGCTTTCCAATTGGTACCGATTGTTGAGAGTGCGCAGCAGAAGTTCGATACCTTAATTTAGGAAGATCTCCAAGGGGGAAACTTAAGTCTAAGCCCGTCAATATATTCAGTTAGACCCACCTTAACTCAAAAACTTAAGCCAGTGAGTTATGGGCAAACTACGGTTGTTGGGAGTGCGCAGTAGAAGTCTGATACCTTAATTTAGGAAAATCTCCAAGGGAGAAACTCAAGTTCAAGCCTGTCAATATATTCAGTTACACCCATCTTAACTTAAAAGCTTAAGCCAATGAGTTATAGGCAAACTATGATATATTAACTACTTCACACCATATCAATTCTTCGATGTAGGACTACTTCTCTAACACAACTCATATGTATATCCTAACAATCTTCCTCTCACATGTGAGCTGCAGTGTTAGGTCTACTCCCCCTTAAATCAGATATCCTTCTAATCTAACATCATCTTACGTGAGAGCTCCAGTGTTAGGTCTACTCCTCCTTAAATCAAAATGATATCATCTTCACGGGCTTGTGTTGTTACACCATAACGCCTACCTGCCCGAAAACTATAACCATCGGCTCTGATACTAGTGTTAGGTGATCTTGGGCTTCTCTCACCCCAAAAGTTAGCTTAAGAGGTTAGGCTTTTTCTCACACTTATAAACTGATCACCTACCCTTTCCACAACCGATGTGGGACATCTTCAACAATCTCCCCCCACACATCATGCCTAGGTCAAGGGCACGACGACCCGTAACTCTCCTTTGTGACTCTTGGGTCTAGACTTATTGGAATGGGATTCCTTCGCCCCATCATCGGTCCCTTCCCGAACCGACAATTGTCTCCATTAGGCACGAACCGCGAGCCAGATGCGGTCGCCCTCTCGATCATATTCTTCTCTATCATCTAGGCTCTTTCGTACATCTCATTAAAGCTCTTTAAGTTCAAGAGCACTAGCTAGGCTTTCAATTTTGGCTTCAAGTCATCTCTAAAATGTCTCGCCCTATCCACAGGGTCCTTTACCAATCTCAGCGCATACTTGGCCAACTCAGCGAACTTCGCCTCATACTAATCCACTAACATCCGATTACGACGAAACTGTTGGAACTCTGTCATCTTTGACTCTCTCGCATTGTCCAAGAATTATCTCTCATTGAAAGCCTCACGAAAGGCACCCCAAGTCTGAGCCGTGCCTTCAAGGAACACACTTCCTTGAGTGGCTTCCCACCAAGTACTGGCATTACCTTGAAGCTGATAAGCCGCCACAAGCACTCTGTTTGACTCTGAATACCCTAGCACTGAAACAGTCCTCTCACTATCCCTTATCCAAAGGGTCGCAACTCCAGGGTCGCCCACGCTACTGACCTCGGTGGCTTCAGTCTCAGGAACTGCTCTACCAGCCTAGGTATCGGTCTCTCACAGACCTCTCCTCTCACTAGGGGAACCACAAGGACCACAACAGAAGTACTCAGCTTGCTGTCCTATCCAGGTTTCTAGCGCCAGCAGGATCCCGTCTAACCTAGGATCTGTCTGCACGCTACCTCTAGCACTGGTCTGACCAGACGCTGCCCTACACCTAAGGGCTCTCTTTGCTCAGAATTGCTCATTACTCTGGACTATGAGCAACCTGCCACCACACAAAGCCACATAAGGCCACAAAAGCAATCACAGGCACATAATATAAAAGTCATCTCTATCTCACTATCTCAAAAATCCCATGCACCTTATCACTCCAAGTCTCGACCTCGCTCTGATACCAAAACCGATGGGGATGTCACGCCCCGACTCTCGAGCTCGCGACAACCCCTTCTCTTGGTCGATAGAAAGCGACGTCCCAGGACTCGTCGACAACCATTCATTTTAATCTTTCGTTATGCGCAAGCGGAAGACGAACCATCCCCAGTCCAACAATCAATCAATCAATCAATCAATCAGGGATAGAGGGATGAATAGCAGAAACCTCGACTACTCATTTATACAATTTACTGGATTAACCAACGGAGGATCGTCTTTCGAATTACAAGCCCGTCAAAAGGGGTCGATCCATCCTCTAAGCCAGGCCAAAAAGAAATTAGGCTAATCCAACTATACAAAATGAACCCTCGGGTTCAACACCACGGTCACTCGGACCCATCAGACTCAACTCCGTCAGGTCGATCACTGGAGAAGCGGGGGTAGGATTCTCCACTGCGGGTGCACACCATTCTAGGGGCCTGAAAATGGTTAACCACGACGGGTTGAGATAAAATCTCAGCGAGTTCTTCCCCTAAGCCCTGGTTAGTACACCAACTCAACCCGGGGTATCTCTCCATAACCACCCCTCACTCAACGCAACAACAAACAACTAGTAATCAACAATCAAATAGCAGACAGGGTCAACCAACGATCAAAAGTCGGTTCGTATGCAACCTTACCCAGTGTGCCATACCCTGCATGTAAAACCTCATATAATACAAGCAATGCAACCAACAATCATATAGTCGGTTCGCATGCAACCTTACCCGATATGCCATATCCTGCACGTTATAAGTCAGCACAATACACGCAATGCACATGGCCGTTAGATGATGCAATTCATCAATCACATGCGAGTCGCACCACAAACGATCTTACCTGGCCATTGCCATACCCTGCACGTTATCAATTCATGCGTGCGTGCCATAAATGATATGTCACCTCATGCATAATCGGAACCAATGATGCCATGTTTTCTCATGCACTCTCGCATCTACACGTGTTCCGATTATTACTGCCCCATGGGGCTACAACTTGGCTGAGGTGCAACGGCGCTACGACGCCCTTTCTCCGCAGAGGCGCAATCGTGCCCTTTCGTGCAGGCCGAGGCGCTACGGCGCTACGGCACCTTTCCTCTGCAGAGGCACAACCGTGCCCTTCTGTAACATCTTGAAAATCGACCCCATTTTAGGATTTTATAAAAGGGCAATATTAGTCGAAGGCCTGGTCAGTACAAATTTTCCGAACTGTGTGTTCGTGGGATAATGGATTACAGAGAGGCGTCGATAGGAAATGATTCGCGTACGACTCGCAATTTCAATCAAGAACGAATCCTTCGACCATGAGGACCTGGGCGGGAACGATATCCTCTAAGTACTAGACTATTAAGGAAACGGAAATAAATCGATTCGGCGAAATACGAAGTCGAATCAAGGGTGATTTCCGCACGACTTCGGTACGAACTACGAACGACGTTAAACCGAATCCTTTTCATCTGGTACTCGGGATTATCAATTGAGCCCCTGGGATCACACGATAATCGAGGAAAGTCCCTGACTAGAATTGACATTAACGTGGATCAAAGAATGATTGACCATGGGTCAAAAGTGAGGAAAGTCCTAAAAGGGCGCCCGATAATCCAAATTGTACTACGGTCGCAATCGACTCAATTTGGCCCCGATTTTTAATCCGATTTTGGGAACCGACTTCTCAGTGATGTCAGGACTATATATTTGGACGTCGCCTCATTTATTTTGGAATTTTCCGTTGGACACAGAAGAGTCGGAAAAAGGGAAAATTGGACCGGGTTTCGGCTCGCGGTGGGCAGCCCAAGACCGGCGGCCCAATGGGCCTTGCACCCATTTAGCCCAGCCCAAGAGGGGCCCAAGTTGGCCCAAGTTCCCCTCCATTTCCAGCCCATGGGCTTCTCCCTTTTGGCCTTTTGCTTTTGTGCCCAAGTGGGCTTTGTTTATGCTTGTTTTGCTTTGTTTTTGATTGGCTCTTCAAGCAAGTGGCTTGCCCACTTGCCTTGGCCTTATCCAAGCCTTCAGCAGCCTCTTCTCTCTCCTCTTTCTCCCCCAAAATTCGTGCACCAGCCCAGCCTTCCTCTCTCTCCCTTTTTCTCTTCATTTTCTCTTCCATTTCTAGTGTTCCTTGCTGTCTTCACTGTTTTCCAGCCGGAAAAAAACCTTGCCGCCGTCACCGGAGCCACCGCAACCGCCCAAAGTGTAGTCCTGGAAGTTAGGAAGCCAACCGCGCACCCCCGGTCGCCGCTGGTCGCCGTTAGCCGCCCGTTTCGGCCTTTTCCGCTCAGCTGCATCGGTTCCGCGTGAACAGTGATTCCGGGCTGTTTTGGCCCGTTTTAGCCATCGTTTGTCATCCGTTGCCGTCCCCGAGCTTACCCCTCGTAGCCCTTGTTCCCCTCTACGCGTCGGTGTCGCCGGATTTTCGATCCAAGTAAGTTAACTTCCTAATCCTTGTTTAGGGGTTAATCTTGCTTAGGGGTTAATTAGTGTATTTGTGTGTTTGTGATTAATTAATGTTGATTGGTTGATTAGTCTGGTTAATTAATTCTGACTAGGGTTAGTTAATTGACCAGAGTTAGTTTTAAAAGTAACTAGGGTTAATTAATTAAAGTAACTATAGTTAGTTTTAAAAGTAACTAAGGTTAGAATTTAACTATGGTTAGGTTAATTTGACCATGGTTAGGTTAATTTGTTAACCATGGTTAAGTTTATTTATTTTTATTTATTTATTTAATTTCGGACGAATCTTACTTTGTTCACGGATTACGTTCACCGACATCGTTCACGGATTCGTTCACGGCACTTTGTTCATACGTAAGTAAATTTTGGTTTCAAATTGTTGTGTTCTTGGTTGTTATGCTTTCTTGAAGTGCCGATTGTTAATTATATGCGTGAATATGATGAAATGCATGATCGAAGATCAAGTGGAAGTGAAAGTGTTTGATTTATTGAGTTATTCCCGAGAATTAGGGAATGTACGTGATTATTGATTGGTGGAATTTTGAGGATTTAGTCTAGTATTGGAGAATACGATACTTATAGTGAGGTGTCATATAAAGGATTTGACTAAGTGGTAAGACAACAAGGACGAGTAGTTGTTTACGCGTCACAACGATTGAGGGCTTGTGAAGTTCAGAATGTGAGCTCATAAAAATTTGGTGGATCAAATTTCAAGTGTTGACGAGTGGTCCTATGGAAAC
This sequence comes from Corymbia maculata, assembly GCA_014182735.1. Lineage (NCBI taxonomy): Eukaryota > Viridiplantae > Streptophyta > Magnoliopsida > Myrtales > Myrtaceae > Corymbia > Corymbia maculata. The sequence continues at coordinate 5,343,269 of CM024685.1, forward strand.
GAGCTCATGAGTTGACGAGCTGGAGAAAGTTTTGTACTTTGAGGTGCTCAGATGAGGTTAAAACCGTGAGGCTTGGTATGGGACAGCCAAAGCGGATAATACCTCTATGAGATAAAGCATGTTTAAAAGGGACTTTTGTTAGAAGTGGTGCAGTTCGTAGATGCCCATGACGACCGATCCGATGAGGACGGGGAGTGGACGCCGGGCCGGAGTGCTCGAGCAAGGAGCGACTCCCGGCAGCTTCTAGGATGTCGAAAGGGGCAGAAATGAACCGAACTACGGATCGACAAAAAGAGAATGCTTGTGGGATAAAATTTATTCGAGTGATATAGCGAAGTATGGTCAAGTTTGTAGAACTCCGCCTATTGGAATAACATCGAGAAAGGATGATCTTTGGTCCAGAGATTGTTGGCAATCAGTGGATGTGGTTAAGATGTCAGGGGCAGGCTAACGTCAGAAAAGCAATACAGACAAGACTAAGACTGTTTGATTATTAAGTTTAGTGTTGCGTTTTCCTTAAGGTATGTCATCTTTGGTCGCTTGTGATTGCACCTGTTTATTAAAATGTCTTCTGCTGTCTTTCTCTCTGAGGTGGTATTGCACTGATTGCTGTATTAGGTTGTATGTTAAACTCCCGAGGCGAGCGAAGTTCCTAACCGGCTTAGGACTTTAACTTGCCGAGTTTATCTCAACCCGTCGTGGTTAACATTTTCAGGCCCTAGATGATGCGACTGAGGATCGAAGAGAGCGATTCCTCTGAGGCCAGCGAGTAGGCACTTGTGCAGTGTTAGGTTAGCTAGGCCGGTCTCTTTTTGAGTAGGCCTTAGCTTGTCACCTATAGTAAGGTGTGTATGTATTTGCTGGTGTGCTGGCTAACCTTTAGATATATAAAATGGTGTTTGTCTTTCCTCTGTTGCTGTTGTTGCTATCCCTGTTGTTTGGTTTGGGAGTTGTTCGTTTTCGCATGTGCTTAATTACAAGATAAAATGAATTGGTCGACGACATACACTGGACGTCGTATTTTTAAGACCTCAAGTGAAATGGGGTTGCCGCGAGCTCGAGAGTCGGGGCGTGACACCTTCCGTACCCTCCGAGGCGCCACGGCGCTACGGCACCTTTCTTCCGCAGAGGCGCAGCCGTACCCTTCCGTGCCCTCCCTTTCCATAATCTCCGATAAATCGGGTTCAACTTTGTGATCAGGCAAGCATACCATCACAATCCACTTATTATCTTGAGCATTAGCCAATTCACACATGCTTGCATATAAAACCTCAAATAATTTCTCACAAAAGCGGTCCATTTCCGGTGTCCCTCGAAAAAACCATTTTCCCCCACCTTTCTCATAAAAGCGGTCTATTTCCAATGTCCCTTGGACAAATCACTTTCTTTCTCATAAAGGCGGTCCATTTCCGGTGTCCCTCGGACAAACCATTTTTCCGTTTTTGTGAAATTCACATGATTTATGCGAATGTTCGTGCTACAACACATCAATTTCACTTCATATGAGCAAGGCACATGAAATTATGCACAATTTCACTTCCGGATGAACAGTGCCGTGAATAGTAATCGTGAACAGTAATTTCCAGAATTCAATTATTAATAAATTAAATTCAGAAATTAAACAAAACATTGATTAACACAAATTAATCAATCAATTAAGCTAAACAAGCTTAATTATCACATAAACCACACATAAGCAACATTTAAGCATAATCAAGCATAATTAAGCAAGATTAAGCTAAGCCAATCTTAATCAACTATCTAACCACCTATTTTAGGGCTAATAAAACTTAATTAAACACCTTAATCAGCCCTTAGCACTAATTAACCTAACCCTAAGCAAGTTTAGGCACTAAATAGGGATTAGGAGCTAAACTCACCCATTAAGTGGGCCGGCGACACGGGCGCGGCAGCAGTGACGAACCCGACACCCGGGGACTTCTCCCACGACACTCTAAGGCGGTCCCGAGCTCAACACAGCAGCAACAAATTCGGATTTCCCACTGAACTTCACAAAACAGCACTGCAAGAGGAGGAGGTTGCTAGTCAGAGCAAAAACAAGCTGGCCGGAGCTCCGGCAAGCTGGTGGCTGATGACCGGAGGCTCCAAAGGGTCAAGGGGGAGTTGTGGGTGGCTGGTGTGGGCGGTGGTTAGGTCGAAAATGGAGGAAAACAGGTCAAAAGGCGGAACACAGCAGAACTGGTCGCTATAGTGACGATCCGGTGAGCAGCCGGCTTCCGGCCGCCGTACGGATCGGACGGCGGCTCCGTTCAACGAACGGCTGACGTAATCCGTACGTATTCTCTCTCCCAAGCACAACGGTGGGTGGCACGGCCCGAGATTCCACCGGGAAGGCAATGAACAACTCAAAATTTGGTGAGAGGTTAGAAGCTGAAATTTCAGGAAGGCAAGGGAAGCAAGGGAAGAGAGGGGCTGCGATTTTGTTGCTGAAGGAGGAGGAGAGAGAGTGCATTGAGGGCTACTCCCAAGCCTCATCAAGGCCATTAAATGCCTTCTCCAATTCCCCAGGCAAACAACATCATCTTCTCTCTCTTCCTTTTGACTTTTCTTCAAAATATCCAAGGGCATTTTGGTCATTTCCACCTTGCACATTTCCCAATCTGCCCTTGGACTGAAAATGAAGGGCGGGCCTAGGAAATGGGCCAAAAAATGAATAGGAACGGGCTCGGGAATTTGTTGGACTCGAATTGGCTCAAGTTTAGATAACGGGATAGGAAGGGTGAGGGGTCGGTTGGGTCCAACGGGCTCGCTTGTTTGTCTCGATCTTCCATGGTGGCTGTCCCACCTTGGGCGTGAGGCCCACACTGTTCTTGCCCTGGCCCACGTCCTCGTAGGCTCGTTTCCTCGGTCCGAAAATTCCTTTTCCAAAAACTCGGCTCAACTGACATTGACGACTGTCGAGGAAGTATCGTCCAAAAGTCTGTCTCGGACGTTCCCGAAAATTCGAAGTCCAATCTTGGATTCTCATGCCCTGTCAATTTCGCCCGAATGCTATTTTGGTACTACTCGGATCGACGGCGGCTTCGAGGATTCACGCGTAACCGACTCGTGCCAATTCACGTTCAAGACTTCTCGACACATGGACGTCCTTGACTATATGAAATTGTGAAGGATTGATTCTTATTTCAAAGTACACGATTATCAAGGATTGACATAGGGCCATTCACGGTTTCGATAACAGTAGACGGAATCACCCGTCGTTCCATTATTTCTGTCCTCGAATCGACTTCTATTCATCTCTGAAATCGGCCTGCATGACTACAGGATCATCCTTACGCAAGTCTCACGGTCGAGTCGTTTTCCCAGGTCAAGTTCTTTAGTCGCACGAGTTCTGTCCTCAGTAGCCTTTCCCTTCAAGGTCAATATCTCGGAAATGATTGGGTCCGAGCGAAATTAACCAACAATGCATTGGCGAAATTCACGTTCACTCATCTCTCAAAGGGCTCGAATTTCAGGACGTCACAATAGTAACCTCATAAAGATAGTAAAATTTCAAAGACTCACCTTTTGCTTATAAACCCATATTCTGCCTTTGCTAAACTTTCCTCTTTCTCTCATATCCGTCATATTAAACAACTTATTAAGCATACTCCTTGGGAGGTTAAGGAGTATGTCTAGTCCTTGAAATTTAATTAGTATCCTATCCCTATTACTCAGTAAGAACACTTTCTCACCCTCCAAATTCCTTTTGACTTTTCATGATAATAGATATAGCAAGGATATATGCACCTCTACTTTGGTGTTATTGGACTTGCTTTATCCTTTCATGGAAGAAAAGGGCTACTCATGGTTGCTTAAATGGTTTTCTTAAACACTCGGTTTTTGGATTACCAACATGCTTGCATTGGTACTATTCAAACTACCCTTAATTCAAGAACAAAGTTTATTATGCTATTTCCAAATTTCAATATGGCTCTCTCGAATCCACAACTTCTTTTAGCCCTTAACGTCTAGCTACAAATTACTAGAGCTCCTCAAACTCTAGGTTCTATTACTACTACATTACATTATTAGATGGTTTATCAGGTCTACAATCATACCATTGATTTCAACTTCCTTAGTTTTAAAGAAGCTTTGTTTGTCTCTGTGAATAACGATTAGACTTTTTGTATCCATATGCCTAGACAAATTTCATGAGATCAACTAGTTAAGTTATTTCCAAACACTTGGGTAACTAATTATGAAAAGATTCACCAGAAGTCTAGGGCAATTCAGTCTACACAATCCTAATTCACTAAGGAAAAAGATGGCATGGTTGTCATTAAATTTAGTAAGAAAAAGAAGGAAGCTGCCTCTTCCATCTTTCCTACTATTTTTATGATGCAATGTTGTGCACTAACAATGGTCATCTGGATTCAAAACCCATGATTGAGTCTAGGAGTAGGAGAGACGACCCATTCATTATTATAAGGACCATCGTACATGACACTACCTTTGGGATTTTGATTGCCGGTGCTCTCTTTGTATGAACCCTTCAAATGACGAGAAAGATGATAGACTGTCAAGGAGAAAGAAATAGTCAAAAGATAAGATTTATCAAAGGTACCTCGATGGAGTTCCTACTGTAGGACCTCTTGGTGAAGATGGAGGAAAATATCAATTCATGGTCTCTTATAGACCATCATGTCCATAGCCTCTTCCACTAGTTCCTAAACTTGTGAAACTCCTCCTTCACCTTAGCAACCACCTAAAAGAAGTCTTCATTGCACAAACTGGTTGTTTCGCCGTTGTACAAATTCATTCACAAATTGGCTAAGAAAAACTCTTTTCTTTTGGAACTACCTAAAGCACCATAATCCTTATATTTCCCAAAATCAGAACCACCACTTATTCTCCCATTTGTATGTATGTTTCAACCTTCAAACTTCCCACCTCTGGAAAGACCTAATTCTAATGCTTCATTCCCAACATTAGAAAAATTTACAGATGCTCAACATCAGTTCCATCGTATGCCTAAAATTCCGAACCCCACGGATGTTGATGATCATTCATGGGAGACAAAAGAAAGTCACTACTATTAAAGCTGTTTTAAATTGACAGTCAAAAAATGCTTTAGCACAGAATAATGTTCTCAAGACAACTCAAACCTATCTTGATCATGTTGACGAAAAGATTGATCAAACAGCTTTGGTCACAAACAAATTGCTTGAGACATTCTAGAAGAAATTGCAGCAAATGAAATTTGGGAGATTCGTTTCTCATCATTAGCTAGAGAACCAAATGGCTGAAATGGAAAAGTTGAGGAGACAAATCAAGTTCCTACAAGGAAAATTTGTACCTCCTTCAGATCCATTTTCACAGCCATGAAGTCTAGCTCCCATGGAAGTAATTTCTCCTAAGCCTACAATAATTGCTTCGATTATTGAAGAAGCTCCAAAAATAAATCAGAGTGATATTGTTACACTTCAAAAGAAGCTAGCTCTCGAACCTTTTCAAGGGCCTCCTCTTGCTTATATGGTTTCAAATCCACTTGAAGCTTTTTTGCGAGAACAAACTCGATAGATAATCTCAACCATTTCTACAATTGACTCCACCAAACAAAATACCTCTTTCTGTTCTAAACCAACTTCAGAATTAGATTCCTTTTCCTCTGGAAACACTTCAACATTTGAGCTAGAAACACCATACTGTCGTAAGCTTACTATCTTTATGGCAGACCCCCTGAGGTGGAAATGCAATCAAATTCATTCAAGCTAGTAGTAGTAAATCTTCGTGATTCAAGCTCATATCACAAGTCTTCAACCCCAAAATATTACTTGACGCTTGATGACATTCTATACTCTAAGTGGCCAAAAAGACTTTAGGAGTTTCATGCTTGACTTAACACTAGAGTACTTATTGTCGAAAGATGATATGATATACCGATAGAGTTCATGACCAAATTTACTAGAAGCCTAAAAGATTAGTGAAGAATTGTCTCTGATCGGGACCAAATAACATTCCTACTCCAAATGGGTTACCATTAGACGATCTGTGTGATCCATCATTTCTTTATTGGTAAGCTAGAAGATCTTCTTGAACTTGGAAGAAAGGAATGCTTTGAGAGAAAATATTACTCCTTACGGAAAAAAAATATGAATAAGCATTTCAGAAAATACTTAAATTACTATATGCTTTTGGAGCTGACCTATATCTGAAGTAGATATTCTTGTCCTCTATTCCAAAAGAAATTGGACAAGCTATAGAAAAATCCTTCCAAACTAAATAGAAAAGAATTACTCACGTTCTTATTGGGAACTTCAACAGAAGATACATCTTGCCATTGATGATCTTTGCATTTGTGGAAAAACTTTCAGGAGTTGTCTCCAAAGCAATGGAGAACTTGACTAGGCTTACCAAAAACCTAAGTTAACAATCAAGTATTCAAAAAAAAAGACTACAGTGATGATCCTTCTTGTGGATATTGTTGCAAGAAGCGAAGGCACTTCAAAAGATATTTCTTGGGACACAAAAGGAGAAGGCATAAATGGAGATTCTTGTGGAAAAACATTCCAGGTGAGGTTCTTCTAAAAAGTGAAGAAAATATGACAAATGCTATATCTGCAACAAGAAAGGCCATTTTGCGAAGGATTGTCCAAAAGCTATGGGAAAAATTTCCATTTGATTCAGAAAATAGAGAAGGAGACTGGAGTATCACTCTAGGGCGATGATGTTGAATCGGTATTCTCTCTTGAAGATGAACCTACCAAACACATTGTATGTTATTTAGACATGCTCATAGACCAGTGATCTTGAAAGTCTGTTTGAAGAATCTGAAAAAGGAATTTTCTTTTGGTCCTTGGAAAAATCAAAACCCTTTACAATCCAAGAACTTGGTGCATATACTTCTTCCATCCTCCTATATTTCCCCGGCTAAAATATATCCATCCAAATATGACAAACCTATTTTCTATCATTGTCTTTGTTGACACTAAAGCCAGTGCTTCTATTTTTCATATCAAGATACTTTTATTGGACTTCATAAACCTGGTACTTTAACTCTACTTTTGGAGATACTTTTGCTACAAGAGTTCGAAGCAAAGGATTACTATTAAATTCTTTCACCAGTGTTCTATCAATACTAAAATCCTTGGCTCTAGTTCACCAGATAAAGATATTATCATTGGTTGGGATATCCTCATACAAATTTCTACACTCAGAATTTTGCCCAATAGGCTACGGTTCAATGGACAATTCAAGGAATTTGTAGACATCCAAAGATTCTTCACTATTCAGACAAATGTTTTAGACACTATCTTGCAAACCTTTCTTAAAATGTGTCAAATCCCACTTGGATTTTGTTTAAAAATCCCTTCACCCACTATGGAAAAATCCTGACATTTTTATCCATCTCCCATTTAAGAGAAATGATAATGTCAATCCTACCAAGGCTGGCCACTCAGGTATGAATCCAAAACACTTGCTTTTAGCATAAAAGGAATGCTCAGACCTACAATACCAAGGGCTAATTGAGCCCTTAGATTCTCAATGGGCTTGTGAAACATTCTACGTGAATAAGCGTGCTGAGCTAAATAGAGGAAAAATGAGATTGGTCATCAATTCCTACAAAATGATAAATTCCCTTTGCTACATTGGAATTCTTTGTTTTCCAGCCTTACCCTAGCCAAAGTTTATTCTAAGTTTGATCTTAAAGTTGGATTTTAGCAATTGTGAATTCACCCTAAAGCTAGGTACAAAATTGAATTTTATATCCCAAATCAGCACTTCCAATGGAAGGTGCTCCTCTTTAGTCTAAAAATAGCTCCCTCACTTTTTAAGAAGGCCATGTGCAGGATTTTCCAATTTATTATGGCTAATGTTCAAACTTACATTGACAATATCCTCCTCTATAGTCCCGATGATGATTCTCATTGTAAATTACTAGTGCAATTTGCAAAGTTGGTACAAAAACATGGATTTATGTTATCCAAGAAGAAGATGATCATTGCTAAAAAAAATTTGAATACCTTGAGATGCACCTTAAAGATGGCACCTATTACCCTAGTTCTCATATTACTGAAGAGTTGTAGAAATTTCCCGATGGACATCTCTCCCACAAGTAGGTTCAGCAATTTCTTGAGATAGTTACTTATCTGAGGGATTTTGTCCCAAAAATCATAGAATTGTGAGTCACTACAACAAATGCTTAAGAAAGATGCTCCTCCGTGGGGAGCTAAGTAAACTAAGTTTGTACCATACTTAAAGAAATTCTACAACATCTTCCCCCAATGCAAATTCCTTCCTCAAGAAAAAAAATCTAATTAAGCATGCTCTCCGTACTATCAAAGAATATGTTCAATCCTCTAGATTTGATTAATATTGTTAGCTGGGTTCACTCCTATATAGAGGAAGCCCAAAATGGCTTGAGCCCATATGATAAGTCATATGGAAAAATATGGTTTCTCACTATCTTTGAAGTTATTGCCATAAAAGGACGTAGTAACAAGAGAAAGAGAAAACAAAATATCTAGGGGTTTGGGGCAAAGTCTGATTTACATCAAGCTAGCATCGGAGGTAAATTTGTGGTCCAATTGAGCTAAAATTTTGTTAGCGTGTCTGTGGCACAATTTTTTGGAATCTGAATTGTTTGATTTTTGTTTGAAGCTCCCTATATCGGGTTTTTCGTGGATTAATCAAAACCTACGTTTTGGGTCAAATTTATTCTTGATTTCTTGTGAAATTTATGTGTATTACCAAGAATAATGTTCTTGAGGTCTTTGCTACATGTACCTCTAGTATTTACTAGAGAAGAACACTGTTAACCCAATTTTATTAATAGTGAAGATTTTTGGGTGGATTTTGGTCTCATGGTTTTTGATCTTCTCACACCGATGAGGCTTTTTACATAAAAAAATCATCTTATGTTCACGTGCTTGGTATTTATTTTACTCTACTATATCGGTTTCTATTAGGTTTACATAAGAGAGGATATTTTTTTATTCTGCTGCATTAATTCGATATTGTTCGAGTTGTTACTGTTCTCCAATCGATACCAGTTGTTGGGAGCGCGTAGCAAAAATCCGATACCTTCATTTAGGGAGATCTTCATGGGGGAAACTCAAGTTTAAGCTCGTCAATATATCCAGTTGGACCCACGTTAGCTCAAAAGCTTAAGCTAGTGAGTTATGAGCAAACTATGATATATTAACTGCTCCACACCACATCAACTCTTCGATGTAGGACTAATTCTCTAACACAATTCACATGTATATTCTAACAATCTCCCTCTCACGTGTGAACTCTAGTGTTAGGTCTATTCCCCCTTAAATTAGATATCATTCTAACCCAACATCATCTTCACGGGCTCGCATTGTTACACAATAACGCCCACTTGCCCGAAAACTGTAACCATCTAGTATTAGGTGGTATTGAGCTTCTCTCACCCCAAAAGCTAGCTTAAGAGGTTAGGCTTTTCTTCTCACTTATAAACTAATCACCTGCCTCTTCCACAACCGATATGAGACATCCTCAACAATCTCCCCCAACACATCGGGCTTGGGTCGGAGGCACGACGACCCGTAACTCTCCCGTGTAACTCTTGGGTCTAGACTTGTTGGCATTCCCAACAATCTCCCCCTCACATATCGGGCCTAGGTTGGAGACGCAACGGCCTGTAACTCTCCGTTGTGACTTTTTTTGGGTCCAAACTTGTTGGCAAACTTGGACTCTGATACCAATGTTAACTGGTTTGGGCCTATCTCACCCCAAAAGCTAGTTCAAGAGGTGAGGTTTTCCCTCATATTTATAAACTGATCATCTGCCCCTTCCACAACCAATGTGGGACATTTTCAACAATCTCCACCCACACATAGGGCCTGGGTCGGAGGCACGATGACCCATAACTCTCCCGTGTGACTCTTGGGTTTAAACTTGTTGGCATCCTCAACAATCTCCCCCTTACATATCGAGCCTGGGTTGGAGACGCAACAGCCTGTAACTCTCCCATATGACTCTTTTTGGGTCCAAACTTGGCAAACCTAGGCTTTGATACTAGTGTTAAGTGGTCTTGGGTTTCTCTCATCCCAAAAGCTAGCTCAAGAGGTGAGGCTTTCCCTTACACTTATAAACTGACCACCTGCCCCTTCCACAACCAGTGTGGGACATCCTCAACAAACATCCCATTCAAGCCACTTGACAAGAACACTTTGTTACCCTTTAGATATCTCTTGAGTTCCCTCTCCAATGGGCTTTGCAAGGACACGCTCATCTCTATTTTGGAGCCATATGACTTGCCTTAACATTCCACGGGCAAAAAGGTTTACTTGTTGCTGCCTAGATTACTCTGCTCAACACTTACTTGCTTTCTCGACTACCCACATACTTGTGTTGGTACTGTCCAAACAATAATGAATGTAGAAACCATCTTTATGACACTCTTTCCAAACTTCAACATTGCACTGTCGACCCCAACCTGCTCATTGCCTTTAAAGTCCAACTATAGATCACTGAAGTCCTTTGGATGATTTGTTCATAGAAGAAAATGGGTTCAACAAAACCATTGTTGATCACTGTGTGTTTGTCAAGAAATTTACCGATGGTAATTTCCTCATACTTTTGCTTTATGTTGATGACATGCCAATTGTTGGCGAGGATAAAAGCAAGATCAACAACTTAAAGAAGGAATTAAGCAAGTCCTTTGCAATGAAGGATTTGGGACCCGCAAAACAAATTCTTGGCATGGAAATATTTTGAGATAGGCAGAATTGTAAACTCTAGTTTTCTCAAGAACAGTATGTAATAAAGTTCTTGAAAGATTCAATACAAATAAATCCAAAATAGTTTGTTCACCACTTGCAAATCACTTCAAGCTCAGTTTGGAGTAGTGCCCAAAAAGTGAGACAGAATAGAAGGAAATGGAAAAGGTTCCTTATGCATTGGCAATTGACAGTCTAATGTACACAATGGTATGCACAAGGCTTGATATTACCTATGCAATTGGTGTGGTAAGCAGGTTCTTACCCAATCCAGGCAAGGAACATTGGACAGTAGTCAAATGGATATGTAGGTATCTCCGAGGTTCTTCTAATAATCGTATAAGTTTTGGTAATGATAAAATCATGTTAGAAGGTTTTTCAAATGCAAACATAGTAGGGGATAGTGGACTCGAGAAAGTCTACATTGAGGTACCTAATGACTTTTGCAGGGGGAGCAGTTTCATGGCAATTTCGATTACAAAAATACTTGCCCTATATTCTACTGAAGCATAGTATATTGCGATAACGGAAGCATGTAAATAACTCCTGTGGATGAAGAAGTTCTTACAAGAAGTGGACCACAACCAAGAGAAGTATATCTTTTACTTAGATAGTCAAAGTGCAATACACCTCAGTAAAAATGCAACTTTCTACTCCACATCCAAACACATTGATATTAGATATCATTGGATACGTGATGTATTGGAAGAAAAAGCATTATAGCTAAAGAAAATACACACCGATAATAAAGGCTTAGATATGATGACAAAATCTCTATCTATAGTAAAGATGCAAGCTTGTCGAACTTTTGTAGGTTTAACACCCTCTTAAATTGCTTGTGAGGGGGAGATATGTTGAGTAGGTCACTCCCAATTGGAGAGGCCAACACAATTGTGTATATCTAGAGTAGAATATGTGTAGAAGTGAGTGTAAAAGAAAAAAAAAAAGAGGAAAGAAAATCAAGAGAGATTGGGAGATAAATCAACATGATCTTTCAAATCCAAAAAATCAAGAGAGATTGGGAAACAAATCAAAGTGATATTCCCACATCCAAAAAATCATGAGAGATTAGGAGATAAATCAACGTGATTTTCATATTGTATAATTCCAATTGGGATTGCATTTGCTCCTATAATAGGAGTCCTCCTCGATGGAGAAGAACATACAAAAAGCAAGAAGACTAGAGCAGCATAACCTACTTGAAAAATAGTCTTATTCTTTCAAGAGAGTTATCTTTGAGTGAGTTATCCAGTTTATGAGAGGATCACATCCACAAATTGAAGATAGTGAGAGATCCACCTTAAAGTGAAGTAGTATCCCATTTTTTAGCATAGTGGAAATTTGAAGTGGACTGCGGTCTTGTGATTTTTCCCTTTGCATTGGAGGGTTTTCTACGTTAAAATTCCAATGTTATTTACTATTCATCTTTACCACTATCATCCAATATTTTATCCTATTTAATTTTCACATAAATAGTAATGGGAAAATTATCCAGGCCTTCTCCATAAATATCGTTCTTTTTCCCCGCAAGTGGCAAATCAAATGCAAACCAAATGCAAGAGATACTGTGGAGTCAGCTCGGATTATGTAGCAAAATGCTAAATAATGGGGCTTTCATGCTAAAAAGATAGTATAAAGAGGAAATCTCACCTTGGCACAAATTTGGACAGCTCTGGTGGAGGGTAACCTGAAAATTAATGTCGATGGCTCTCTTGGCGAATAGTCGATGGAGGGTGCAATTTCCTACATCTGTCAGGACCATTCCGATTGCCTTGTCGACAGCTTTACTAGCTTCCTCTTTGGCATAGATTGAAGCTGTCGCTCTACTTGTTGCCCTCAAATACATCGACCAGAACAATTTAAGTGGTGTGGTGGTAGAGTCAAACCAAGTGGATTTGATAGGCACTCTGTGAAACGAATAACAGTTTAATTGGGAAGCAAAAGCACTTATTGATGAATGCTCCTCCTTGTTATCAAGATTATCACAAGTGGGCCTAAGTTATTGCCCAAAAAATGCGAAATCTGTGACTCTGCTGTGCGGGCTCATAGGAAAAAATGCCTTCCACAGAACTAGCTCCCCCCCTCCCCACAAAAGGTCCTTTGGGCTTTGCTTTGTAAGGACGCTCTCGTTTTGGGGCTTTGCTGGTTAAGTCCAATTTATGATATATATAAAAATCGTTTTATGACAAAAAAAGAAGAAGAAGAAGAAAAACTAGTAGCTTTGTGCCTCTCCTTGCTTTCACCACTACCGCTGCCTCCAAGTCCATTCCCCCCGCCTTCATAATGATGGAAACGGATGCTTATGAGTCTCTCTATTTGTCGCCTCAGATTCCACAAATTCACAACAGCCGTTTCGCCATTTGCCGCTACCACCAATTACCCGGAGCTAATGCTCATGCGCACATGTTCGATAGCGACGGATTTGTGGTTGTGGTCTGTGGACTCATTCAATCTTATTGGGGTTGATTTTTTTTATAACATTTTTTTTCATATATTGTCTTTTGTTACTCTTCATGCCGAAGAGTGTTGAACAATTAAAATGATGAGAATTCATTAAGAGATTTTACTTTTTTTTTGGTTTGTAGAGGGTAGCACAACGAGTGATCTTTTTAGACTATATGTTACCCATCCACAATTAGTACATGGAAATCTCCATTTCCTTCTTGCTTGCTGGTTGAGCTCTACTGATAAGCTATGATGAATTTAGCTCAAATTAATTTCTTGATCAGAAAAACCCCAAAGTGGCACATTTACGATAATTTTATCCTATATTAATTAAATTAAATTAATACAACGAAAAACCATAAACTGATACATTATGCCATATAGAGGGTAGAACACTAAATTGGTGCATCTATTCACTATCACGTGTTATTCAACTCAACAATTTGATGGTAAAATTTAAAAGAAACTAACGCATGGTAAATTTATTATAGGTGTATTAATTTTGGATTTTTTGTGATATTAACTTTAGTTGTTACCATTAAGTAATAGCTCCAACAAAAACAGTGACCTTTCTTCATAAATAGAGCCACCACACTACCACAGCTCACCCACAACACCACCACCTCAGCCACCTTGCCACGACTGTCACCGTAAATTAGACTTCGACTGCGGCATTACCTCATCACCATTGATGATAACAATGTGACCCGCACCTGGGCATCTTTGGACTCAAGATCGGGGCTTCTTTGTCCAATCCTGGTATGGTGTACCTCTTTAGGGCTTTCCCTAGTTAATAAGTGCAGAGTCCTTAGAAAATTCTTCTACTCACACGTATCAATTTGTACGCTGCATCATCCCATCAACCTGCACGAATACAATTTATAAATTGCCCAAGGGGTGTTAGAGAGAGCCTAGGGGTGGGTAATGGGCCGTGCATGCCTGGACTCGTCATGCCTGGGCCTTCGCCTGTTCAGGGCCCTAGGCCCTGGCCCAAGCCCAACTTTCTGAAATGGGGGGAAAAACAAAATTCAGTGACCATTGAATCACTTGATCTGTGACCCTCAGGTGACCCAATGGTTGAGTGAGGGAAAAAAAAACTTCATTCCCATGACTTGGCTTATTACTCTCATTTTCCTCCATATTTCAAATTTAAGTTTCAATTTTTAACTTTCTTTTTACATCAATATCATCACGCTGTACTATTGCAATGGAGAACACCGTGAACAACAACAATAACTAGGACAACAATGTCGCACGACAACGTTTTTCACAATCCAGTGAAACGTTGTGGGAAATGTCTAGCGAGCTGCGCAACTTTTCTTTGCGCAATTTTGGTGTCTACGTGCCGGGTCCGCTTGTGCAATCACCTGAAATCGATAACGACACACAAGGACCTGCGGTTTGGAGGAATTGGAAGGCCAAATGCTGGAAGGTAGTGGCGGAGAAAATGTTGCAAAGGACGATACCCCTACCTCCAAAGAGCCCCAACAAAGTGGGACGTCGGTTTCAAGGAGAAGAATGTTCCTTGTCTAGTAAATATTCCAGCTCGAGATTGATGCCCATGGTAGGAAACACTACTTGAAAATTATGTAATGTTGAGTTAGTTAGCGAATCATCAAGTGGTACAGGAGGTCCCTCCTTCTCTCTCCAGCGCTGCACCCTTTTTCGTCTCTTCCATTTATAGAGGGAAAGGATTTGACCTAAATCTCTCCCTTCCCTCCTAGTTGCTTTTCTTCTTGTTTCCTTTTGTTTTAATCTCTTACTATCTAGATTTAGTTTTAGATTTGGGAGCTTTGCTCTCGATCGTATATCTAGAGCTTTTCTCTCAAATCTAATTCTAGATTTTGGAGTTTTAATAAATGAGTACTCCACACTCCAGTTCAATAATGTTCATGGCAACTTTAGTGTCAAATATGCGCTTGTTCAACCCGTTTTAGTTAAAAGTTTTGGCACTTCGCATTGGCTACCGAGCTCCGCTCTCCCCGGTGTCAAATTAGAGCTTCTTCAACATGTTCATATTGTCTTCATATGATAATAGTGTCCGGGACACCAAACCTAGGCGCACATTGACGAAAGGTAAAGCCGTAACTATAAATGGAGATGCTGGCATGTGCTTATCACTGATGATATTGTGTAATTCGATGATTGGCCGCCGATTCTTACACTTAAATATAGTCACAGATCTGTTACTAAAGGACGAGCATATGATTATCTTTGCCAACCGTGCTTTAATGATATGACTTGATTTCTGGATTTTTGTTTGTTTTGAAGCTTTACTAGTTTGTTTGGTTATTGTGACTTTTGAGATTTTTTTATCATGTATCATTTTAGTAATGAATGGAATTTTTTTTTCACAAAATAAAATCAAATGGTACGAGACACTTGAGGGGGCATCAGCGTAAGCACGAGGAGTAGATGGTCACTTCTTGGGGAGAGGGAGGAGCTCTACAGCGCATAACGAATTGGACTGATTTGAGGGCCTTGATCGCTTAATCTCCAATCAATCATCAGGAATTTCAAATTTCCGTGATCTTAATGACCTTGAAAGAGCAACTCCGTGAACTTTCAATGTCTCCTTTTATCAGTTCATTGAAGTAGATGGAGAGCTTCCTATTCGCAAAGAGAAGAGAAGCCCTTGTCCCCGAAACTGGTAAATTTAATATTTTCCATCCATAATTTGAGTTTTATAAAAAAGTATCCAATGTGGTCAAATTTTCTCGGATAAAAGTGGAATTTAAATTCAGTGAATATTAAGTGAAATTTATTCAGGTAATAAAATAAGTTGTCCTTCACACTACTTCAATTCAATTTTGAATTAAGTGGACAATTGATGTAGTTATTCACGAAATCAACAAAATGTATACTTCAAAATTATGAGTATCATTCATTTAATCTTGGGATTAATTCCAAATTAAATGAGTTAATTATACAATTGGAGATGCTTTATCTTTATTTTTGTTTAGAATGAAATCAATTAGATAAGTAAAAAGAAGACAAATATGTGGGAAGGATAATCAAAATTTACTTCAAGATATTTTATTTTTATCTTTATCTATTTTATTGAATACACTTAAAAATAACATACATTCTTTTAATCCATTATTAAGATTAAATTTAAATATAACAAGTGATAAACGTTTGAGGATGACAAATTATTAAACTAAGATCGAGTGGATGAATATGGGCCATGTGGCACAATGATGCCACCCGATTTTTCATGTGGCAGTGACAGAGGTAAAATTAAGTGTCATGTGACAAGTATAGGAATGGATATTTTCTTAATTGACTTTAGCACTAAAATATAGATCGCAAACATTAATACCTGCAATCATATATTATTTTCACTACTTTTTAAAAATTTTAATACTGTTTAAAATTTTTTGCGGAAGTCAATTTCTTTGTAGTTCTAAAAGCCAAAATAAACAGCCCTAGTTTGCGACAGAGCAAGACCAAAGTCATTACCAGACATTTGGAGGTACTTATATTAGAGCCATGCTTTATTGATTTTTCTTTTATTACATTTTCTTGGTGCAACTCTCAAGCGGGTTTACAATTTCTATTTTTTGGGCTAAAGCCAAAACAAAGTACATTTATATTTTAGAAAGCTGAAGGACGGTGGTTTTTTGCTTGAGACAACATAACCAATTTCGATATTCCTTGGATTGCTATAAGTCGCTAGTCTCCACTACTTGTTGCCAGAGTCAAATTGCCTGTACATGGCAAAATTCCATATCCAATTCTAGACAAAGCAACGACCATATAGACCACATGACTCCACATAAAGTTCAGATTCTACATCAACTAGGCAATGACAATGAAATCAAGAAGTTATTCCTTGGATTGCTATAAGCCACTAGTCTCCACTACTTGCTGCCAGAGTCAAATTGCCTGTACATGGCAAAATTCCATATCCAATTCTAGACAAAGCAACGACCATATAGACCACATGACTCCACATAAAGTTCAGATTCTACATCAACTAGGCAATGACAATGAAATCAAGAAGTTATTCCTTGGATTGCTATAAGCCACTAGTCTCCACTACTTGCTGCCGAGTCAAATTGCCTGTACATGGCAAAATTCCATATCCAATTCTAGACAAAGCAACGACCATATAGACCACATGACTCCACATAAAGTTCAGATTCTACATCAACTAGGCAATGACAATGACATCAAGAAGTTTCTTCTTGATTCCTTGGAGTTTAGTTAATGCATCGTTGATGTCCATTCGTTCCCCTGGAGACTCAGAAGAGCAAACCACTCCTATTTCAATGATTGAAACCAAACACTCTAGAGTACTACACCAGCTTTGGTTCTTTCCTTTCTTAGCTATGATTTGTCTCTTCTCTAAATCCTGATTTTCCTGAAGCAGAACGGGAGCAATTACCTTTTCTACTTGGTCTATCAAAGCAGCCTTTGTGAAGCGATAAAGATTCAACCCATTTTGAAACATGTCTTCGGTTGGCCTCTTGCCTGTGAACATCTCTAAAATGAGGACTCCAAAGCTATACACATCTCCTTTTGTGGATACCGCACTTCCTGAGCCGTACTCTACAATAGTCAACAGAGCATAGAGATGCATAGTTAATAATTGAGATTGAAATATAGTTCGATGATGTTTCATGCCTAATCTTTTTTTTTTCTAAGGATCAGTCTCCAATTGCATGTTCGATATAAGGAAACAAATTGAAAGGCCCAGGTTGTGCATCATTACCTGGAGCTATGTAGCCAAAAGATCCTTTTACTCCAACGGAGCTTGATTGATCAACAAGTAACTTATGCGTTGCTTCGGGGAGGAACCTGGCAAGCCCAAAATCGCCTACATGTCCAGTCATTTCATCATCAAGAAGGACATTGCTTGGCTTTAGATCACAATGAACTATTGGCGTTTCACAATGATGGTGGAGATAATCTAGTGCACAAGCAACATCAATGGCAATATTCACTCTCTCAAGTAGACTCAACTCTCTCCTTGCTGTATATTGTGAACCAATTGGATGCAACCATTCATCCAAGCTCCCGTTCGACATGAATTCATAGACCAGTGCCTTGAAATCATTTCCATTATAATCAAACCCAGAACATGCTGTGATTACCTTCACGAGATTACGATGTCGGATTCTTCTCAAGGCCTCGCACTCGGCTATGAAGCTCTTGGAAGCTCCGTGATGTGTAAGGTCAAGAATCTTGATGGCCATGATTGACTGAGTCTGATCAAGCAATCCTTTGTAAACAGACCCAAAGCTACCCACGCCGAGTAGATTGCTTGAGGAGAATCCGCTCGTCGCTTTTAGTAGACTGTGATAAGAAACACGCAAAAGCCCATCTTCAAAAGAGCTTGAAGCTGATGCTTTCTTATTGTTTCTACACCAGAAGAAGAACAACAAAGAGAGTATGCAGGCTACTCCTACAAGAGCAGAGACCGTGGATATTAGAATTTTTGCAGTTCCGCTTATTCCTGTTTGTTTTGACTCTTTGTAGTCACAAGTCGGTAGTTGAAAATCTGGCAGACCCCCGCAAAGTTTCTTGTTTCCAACAACTGAAGTTGAAATGGCACTTCTGAAAGCTCCTCCTGCAGGCAATGGGCCCTCGAAATCGTTGTAAGATAGGCTCAAATTCGTTAAATTCAGTGACCCTAGAAACTCTGGGATTTGGCCGGACAATCGGTTGTTGGAAACATTCAAAAGCTGAAGGCCTCTCATTGAACTCATGGTCAATGGTAGGGGTCCTTCAAAGAAGTTATCCTCCAAATATAGACTTTCCAAGCTTATACAACTGCTGATACTGCTTGGAATTTGCTGAGATAATTTGTTCCCAAAAAGACGTAAATCGCCAAGATTTTTCAAGTTTCCAACTTCTCCTGGAAGTGGCCCAGTCAGACTATTTTGAGACAAGTCAAGATAAATCGACAAAGATGAGAGGCTCACAATTTTTGGGTGTATGTAACCGCTGAGATTGTTGGACCAAAGGTCCAAGAGAAGTAGATTTTGGCAGTTTCCAAGAGATGATGGTATTGAGCCCCGGAGATTATTACTATGTAAGAACAATTTGATTAACATCCTCAAATTCCCGATAGATTCTGGTATCTGCCCTGAGAAATCATTTCGACTAAGAGTCAAAATCTTCAGTTTGTTCAGATTTCCGATCTGGGAAGGAATGTTTCCTGAGATGTTGTTGTGCAACATAGACAGCAGCTCCAAATTGATGAGATTCCCAATTCCAGAAGGTAAAGTTCCCGAAATATGATTGTGACTTAAGTCCAAGACTGAAAGGGTGATAGAGAGATTACCGATACAGTCAGGTATTGGTCCTCGAAATATATTGCTGACTATGGCCAACATGCCCAAGTTTGTGGAATTTGTTAAAGAGCAAAGGAAATCAAGATCAGAAGATTGCCCACTTCCCAAGCTATTTGCGCCAATATTAAACCAATAGAGTCCTCTCATTTTTGAGAAAGAAGGAACATTCCCGCTAAAGTTGTTCGACACGATTTCAATTTCACCGAGATTAGAGGCATTCGATATTGACTCAGGAATAGGTCCAGTGAAGTGGTTGGCGGCCAAACTGATATCCTTGAGATTCGGAAGAGTGAAGCCTAAGTCGCTGGGTAAGCCCCCCTCCAATTGGTTTTCATTCACATCAAGCATTGCCATAGTGGATATATTAAAGATTGAGATCGGAATCGTACCAACAAATTTGTTCACACCGAGAATGAGCGTATATAAATTTCTCAACTGACCGAGAGTTTCCGGGATCGTACCACTGAGGTTATTTGCCTGCGTCATGAAGACTTGAAGAGAGGATAAGTTTCCAAAAGACGGCGGAATGTTTCCTGTCAAGCCATTGCATTGAAGTACGAGTCCTTGGAGCTTGGACAAGGAGCCAAGTTCCGTAGGCAAATGTCCTTCGAGAGCATTCCAGCCTAAGTTAAGAACGAGCAAATTAGAGCAATAAGAGAGATTCGAAGGGATTTGTCCGCTGAAGGAATTATTATTTAGGGACAATTTCTGCAACCGATACAAGCGCCCGAACTGTGGGGAAATTTCAGAGATGAGACTGTTGTGCTGCAGACGGAGTTCCCTCAGAAAACTCAGGTTACCAATATGTGACGGTATGGCTCCGGACAGGTTCTTGGAGTGGAGGTCCAATACGGTGACTCTTCGGTGTCTACGGCCGCATGTGACACCATACCACTTGCAGAAGTGAATAGTATCGTTCCATGAGCTCAAAACTCCACTAGGATCGGCCACTCGGGCCTTGAATTCCAGCAATGCAAGCCGATCAATCTCGTCGCCGTCAGTTTCTGCTAAGGCTAGGATACTCCCAAACAGCAGAATAATAGTAGTTAAGCATGAGAGAAACTCGGATAAAGCCCGATCTCTATAGGGAAGTTCCATGAGGATTAGTAACAAAGTATTCTCAGCTCAAGCGTCTGTGCGACATTGTTTTGAAACAACTAGCGAAATATATCAGCGGGTGACACGATCTTCGATACTAAGCCGTGTGGAAGTCGTCAATGCAAAAACAGCCATGAAATTTCATGGGTCCCTCAAGTTGAGAGAAATACAAGGCTGTGAGTTGCAACTTGCAAGGAAACTACTATGATTAAGTCTGTCAATGAAAGCTGAAACATCATGTGTCCTACTTTTTGGCCGTGCCGTCTACTAAGGGCAACTGACTTTTGTCTTTGTGGGCGAGCTTCGAGAAAATACCTTCTTCCCATTCACATTGAGACTAAAACTAACCAAAGTCCATGCTCAATGAAATTGCCGTGCCGTCTACTAAGAGCAACGACTTTAGTCTTTGCGCACGAGCTTCGAGAAAATATCTTCTTCCCAATCACATTGAGACTAAAACTAACCAAAGTCCATGCTCAATGAAATTGCCATGCCGTCTACTAAGAGCAACGACTTTAGTCTTTGTGGGCGAGCTTCGAGAAAATATCTTCTTCCCAAACTAACCAAAGTTCATGCTCGATGAAATTGCCGTGCCATGAAATTGCCGTGCCGTCTACTAAGAGCAACGACTTTAGTCTTTGTGCGTGAGCTTCGAGAAAATATCTTCTTCCCAATCACATTGAGACTAAAACTAACCAAAGTTCATGCTCGATGAAATTGCCGTGCCATCTACTAAGAGCAACGACTTTAGTCTTTGTGCGCGAGCTTCGAGAAAATATCTTCTTCCCAATCACATTGAGACTAAAACTAACCAACGTCCATGCTCAATGAAATTGTCATATCGCCATTTTGTTGCGGAGAGGGTAAAATGATAAACACAGAGAAAGGTCAAATTTGCAATGGAAGTCAACTATTTGAGGTGATCTTTTCTATAAATTACAATGTTACAGTAATACGATCCATTTCTCCACTCAATTATTAAGAAATTGTAGAATATTGCAAAATGAAATTCATAATTTGTTATGTCCCATCTTATGCGATCAGAATATCGTTTTTTATTTAAACGTTTGAAATAGTGCTTATACCCAAAAGGAGGGCAAAATCTCTACTATGGTGAAGAAGAATCCCTTTCAAAAATATTACTTTCTAGATCCATGTTGGGCCAACTAATTATCTCAATATGCAAATTATAATTTACATCTTAAATGCTTATAGATGATACTAATCAATGATAAAAAAAAAAAAAAAAAAAGGTCAACACTATTATATTATGATTATCAACATTTTAATAACGTCACATTTTATTTCAAAAGATTCTTTGCAATTGTAAAAAGCAGGTACATATTTAAACTAGCAGGGGTATTGCTAGTTAGAGACATGAACAAGGGTGCAGTTTCCAGATGCATTTCATTGAAGAAGTGTCAAGAGTTTGAGTCAAGTCTAGTCAATTCAATGATCCTACTTCTTCTTCTTTTGACAGTGGCAAATAAGCGAGACAGAACACATGGGGAAAGTCCTAGGGACGACAATCCTTTTAATCTATCCTGTAATATTCAAGCTCTTTTGTTGACTGGTATACCTCACTTGGATTTAAAAAAAAAAAAAAAGAATAGAGAAGAAGAAAGAGAGTTGAAAAGTCAAAAGGAGAAGGAGAGAGAATAAGTGGGGTTCTCTCCCACTTACAAAAGCCAAAGCAGTCGGGAGAAAGAGAAAAACGAGAGAAAAGGGAAGAGAGGGAAAGAAGAAGAAAGGGAAAGAAGAAGAGGGGTTTTGCATGTGCGCGCACTGTGAGAGCCTCGCAAAGTTGACTCAACTACTTTATGCGACGCTTGGTGAGTACACGCGCCTCTTGTTCCTCCAATCAAAGCATTTTTCCAGTTTAGGGCTCAAGGCAGGATTTTGGCAAATTGGGTATTAACCCAGCTGACCGACCCAGGAAATTATTTTGAGGAGGAGGGGCTGCTGAGCTTAATATTGGAAATATTGAGCAGCGAAGTCCGATTTTTGAGTTGTTGAGCCATGAAAATTTATAAGAATGATAGTTTAGGACATCATGGACCCGTAGGATTTTACGGATTTGGATTTGAGCTTGTGGTTTGTCTGAAACGGAATTTTGAACTTCCTCGCGCATGGTGAACAGTACGCGTGCAGTCACTTTGAGGTCTGATTTTGTCAGTTTTGGCTCAAAATTGGGTTGTCTAACTTATGGGTCTTCTAGTACTTGGAATTATCTTCATTTTGACTGTAAGATTGCTTGGATCGGAGTTTGGATGAGAAAGTTTTGGCGTAATCAAGTTTCGCACTCAAGTCTCGCTTTATAAATGGCTTTGAATAATCGCTTCGGATTGGCGATTTGTTAGCTTGTAAGGGTCATTTTATTAGTGTTAAGGCGTAGTTTAGTTGTCTCGGATGAGAAAGTTTTGTCATTTCATCATTTATCATATTTCCTTCTTCTTTTTTCTTCCTATTTTCTTAACTCTTTTCTACTTGTTCTTCTTCTTCCTCTCATCAATGGCCGACCTACAAGGGCTAGGCGAGGGTAACCCTCATTGGACATAGGCAATGGACGACCTTGCTTGGGCAAGGCAACCCTCGCCCTAGGGGGCTACCGCGAGGGCTCGACGACCCTCACCAATGGCCCCAGGTGAGGCTGACCCTTGCCAGATCTAGCAAGGGTGGCCTCGCAGATGGCCTTGAGGAGTGGCTTCCCCCAAAGTGAAGCCGAGGCCCTCACCGGCCTCGTGGATGGCTACAAGGGCTAGCCCTTGTCAAATTAGGCTGGGTGAGCCCTCTAGGGGCTTCATCGATAGCTAGCCGGCCACCAGCAAAGAGGAAGAAAAAAATAGAAAAAGGAAAAAAAAACTAAAAGAGAAGAGAAAATTTGGATGAAAATGCCTTCTACCAATTGGAAAATTTAGCCGGCCGGTGACCGGCAAGGTGAGGCCCTTATTTAAAATAACTTTAACCACTTCGACCTTTATTTGAGATAACCAAGGTCAGTTCAGGCCCTTATTTTAAACAATGTCCACTTTTGGTCTTTATTTGAAAAAATGAGAGGACTTGAGGCTCTTATTTGGAATTTTCCCAACACTTTGGCAAGATGACTAGGCCATGCCGCATGCTCTTCTTGCAATATTGATATTATTTGTAATAGCTTCTACATGTGCATATAATTAACCCCATCAAACTGGAAAAGCAAGAATAGCAACCTTATGAACAAAGTGATACCCTTAGGTTCAAACTATCAAAGTATAAATTGATAGATACATAGAGTGCATTTGGTAATCATTTTTGCTTATAAATATTTTTTTTTTAAATTTTGTTTCCTGGATGAGTTTATGAGGAATAGAAAGCATTTAATAATTGTATGAAATTTCTATTTCCGAAATACAAATGCGTTTGATATGATCATTACATTTTTTTGTGACTTAGAATTTCTTTTAATTTTAAAATAATTTCATTACATTTTTCTTTTTTATCTTTTTATCTTGTTCCTTCTCTTCTTCTTCCTCTAGCCGACATAGCCGATCGCTAGCCATAGCGATAGACAAGAGTTGATGAGGTTGCTAACCTTAGGGGAGCCTCGCCTAACCATTGGCAAAGGTCAATGTCGCCCTGCCACCGCAAGGTCAGCCTCACTAGGCTAAAGTGAGGTCGACCTTGTGACAACTGGACAAGACTCGGCTTCGCCTTGGCTAGGCGAGGCTTTGGTGAGGTCGGCCTCACCCTAGCTAGGCAAGGGTTCGACAAGGTTGCCAGACCTCGTCTAGTCGGTCATTAGAGCCTCGCCGAGTCATTTTCGGCCATTGCTGTGGCTAGCAACTGGCTAGGGGAAGAAGAGGAAGAGAAAAAGAAGGAAAAGAAAAGAAAATAAAATGATTTAGGCTTGATTCTAGAGCTATTCCCAAAAATTAAAAAGTAACATTTTTTTTACTTCTTGATTCTGTTCCAAATTTATTCCTAGGAACAAAAATGTTACCAAACGGATTTTTGTTCTTTTTGTTTTGTTCTAAAGAATAATAAAAAAATAGAATCACGCACTAATTGACATGTTACCAAATTGGCCCATAGTATATCTAGTGTATTGTTCCACTTCCATCTTCCTAGCTACTAGCCTGCAATATGTGCTATGGTGAATTGCAACGCCATATTTGAGAAGTATGGTAATAAAACTTATCACACAACTATTATTTTTTCAAAGATTTTTTATCTTATTCTAAATTACACCAAACATATGATAGATTTTCTACCATCCTAAAAATATTCGCAGAATTTCTAATATCCAGACTTGGGATTAAAAAACATTAAATTTACTATGCACTAATGATCTTGCCCATAAAGAATTGGGCATGCCAAGATGACCCAAACAGGCTAAAGAAAATAATTATTGGCCCAAAATTGCCCCTTGCGCGTCAGGCTCAATGGGCTTGCCAAAGCCCTATTAGATTCAAATATATTAGCTAGGACATTGATTTCTACGTTACTTAAAAATGATTCATTATGTAATTTTATAACAGTCAACCTGTATTAGCATTTCATCTCGTATGCATTATTTTCCTTGGTTTTACAATCGAAACATCCCACGTAAAATATTTAATGTTCTCTAGTAGTCCTTTAACTATATAATATTTATCATTTAGGCTTCCATTAGGTTAATATATAAAAAGAAAACTCTACAATAAACTTGATCGTGGCCCTAACAGCCTGAAGGCACTATTGCCATCTGAATCACCTAGCTGGACAGAACATCAAATTTTGACCTTCACCAATCAAAACGAAGAACAAAAGAACAATTTTGGACCTTCTTCTTTCGCCGGTGGGAGATTGATCAGAGGAGATGAGCTAACCGAGTATCAACAGAGAGATCGTCTTCTATTTTTTCCTAACTGTATACCCAAAGGCCAGTCACCGACTCATCAAGACAAACCGAATTCTACACGCCTGGTTTGTTTTGTAAGTTACTCGACGTCTCTTGCTTTATAAACTCCATTCTCTTGCCTCTCAGCTCATCAATTTCAAGTCCTTGAGCCTACCACAATACAACATTCATTCTCCATTTACCAATATGGCTTACTCAAAATATTTTGTTCTCGTCGTTGCCCTAATTTTGTCGACCATGAACATGAGCCTCGGAGCTTGCCATCTACTACAAACAACTACACCATCGATACCAATTTTGCCCACCATACCCACTTTGCCGAACCCAACATCTTTGCCATTGCCAACCATGCCAACATTGCCAAAGGTGCCGCCTATGCCTGCCATCCCGACCACCCTACCTCAGCCCACAATTCCGATGCTGCCCACCACCCAGCCAACGCTACCCACGACCGCTTTGCCACCACTTCCGAGCATGCCGACAGTGCCAACTGCGATCCCGAAGCTAACCTTGCCACCGATGCCGAGCATTCCAACTTCTCTTCCTAAAATTCCTTCCATCCCTTTCCTCACTCCACCTCCAGCAACCAGCCCTTGAGAGATTTAGAAACTTGTGTAGTTACATCTCGGTGTATTTTTTATTTGTTGGAGTGTCCCCTTCGTTGTTGGAGAATTATTTGCATGCATATATGATGTTATGATACCGTGGATTGTATTGGTTGTTCATGTTATTTATTAATGATTTAATATGATATGAGAATATGTTTTCTGGTGTACCCCGATACGTAGTGATTGATTAGTGATTACTTTGCTCATTAACGAGATGCATATCAATCGATCTTTTGGTTGGCCAAATTTCTAATCAGTCTCATTCAAATTGATGGGGAAACATACTTTGCCAATTGGTTAAACTAATTAGGAATATGATAATGTCTAAGGGGTATTCGACACTGGTCGCCCCTTCTTGCCTTTTTATGAAAGAGAAAAAAACCATGCTTCGCAAGGCCTCGCATCGTTCGGGGTGCATTTACCCCACTAAAATAGGGGCGCTAGCCTAGCTACACCCGCTAATTTCCTTCCCTCTAATGTACTTTCACAAAATGTATATGTTGTATATTCAATTAATATCCACTAATCATAAGTATTTAGGCTACATTTGTTTGTCTATATTTTTAATCAGAATAGGACTAGATAAGACATAACATGAAATTAAGGGATTTTGCTATATTCTATCCATTATTTAATGAATTGTAGTAATTCATATTGTACCATGTATAATATTTGATATAAACGGCATATCATTAACCCAAAATTTTCATAAATGGAGATAGTAAAATTTCTCATGACACTCTTGCCCACTTCATTTTTATTTGCTTTTTATTTTATTTTTTCCTCTCTTTTTTTTTAATCATTTTCTTTTCAAATTATTTTTCAACTTCCGTCATTCTCTAAATTTTTTTTATTAAATTCAAAAAATATATATATTTTTGTTATTTTGAATTTCTTTTATTAGAATTCAAATATTATTTATATCGAAATATAATTTTAATTTTATTAATTTGAGAAGTTTGTTATTCGAGAAAAATAACTTTTCCTATTATAGATATTAGAAATCATATTCACTTTTATATCACCTCCCTCATGGAATAATTTTATCCGGATTAAATCCCTCTTATATCCGATTTTATTCTGTTTTGAGCAGACACCAAATGCAGAATAAGATAAGCGAATTTTATCTTGACTATTGTCGCGACCTCCCGAAGGTGAAACACCAAGGGAAGACTAATGGATTACTAAGTCCAAAGACTTAGTGCGGACTCTCTCAAGCCCTACCAACAGCAACTTGGTACTCAAAACTTGACCTATTTAAACATGTAATTTTATATAATTAGGAGCCGCCACTAATCAATTAGGGTTGATTAGAAACCCAAGTAAAGTATGGGAGAATACTTTACTTCTGCGAACCGAGAGATTCAATAGGCTCGGAGATATAATTACGCTAAGTTAAACTAGCGCCCTTTCGGTACCCTTTCTCTTTAAGTTTCAAAAAAAAAAAATTTGCAAGCAATCTTGGTTGATTTTAACCTAAACCATTAACATGGAAAGGAGTGGCCATGCAACTCACAATCAATAGCATTCAGTAAAATCCAAAAGGGCGAATATAAAAATCATGATCAACCTTAAAACAAAATAAGCTATAACTAAAATGCATGACCTAAACATAAATTCTAAATGGGATGACATCTACTTTTTTTTTTATTTTTCTAAAATTAATTATATATATAACTCTAATCTAGGTTTAATATGCATGATTCTTACTCTAACAACATATGACGTGCAATTCAAACGGCCTAACTCTAATGACATATGTCAATTGAAAACTATTGTAACATGTGTGCGATCTATCTAAATATGCACGTGCTACATGATGTGGGATGAATGATGTATTTTGCTATATGCATATGCATGATCTTTCATTTTTTTATTTTTATTTTTATGTCCTTTTTGTTAAAAAAAAACTATTTAACTAATGAAATTTCCTAAGCTTCTACATCATATGCAATGTAAACTATAAGACTAATCTGACATGAAATGCATTAATCTACCCTATTATTCGACAGATTTTTTTTATGCATTTTTCGTAATCTTACTAAAAAAAAATCAACACATATAATGCAACTGATCATGTAAAGTACACAATTTAGCCCCGACCCAAGATAGAAAATCAAAACAATCAAAAACCTGATCGACGTCTCGCGGCTCAATATTTTTGATTATTGAGATTTTTTAACACGACACAACGACCTCACTTAATTGGAATTCAATCAAACATGCAATACTTTAAACGAGAAAACAAAATATTCAAGAATTAATTTAGATAGGAACTTTATCTACCTTGTCTCTTGGGAAGAGACCTCCTTTTGTGAGCCGACTTTCAAGACCTGCAGCAAAAAGAGACGCTTTTTCTCCTCTCTCTCTCTCTATATTGCGTTGCCGCTCCTTTTCTCTCAATTGTGGCTGTCTTTTTCTGTGTGTGTGGCCCCCTTTTTATAAGTGAGAGGACTATATTATTTAAGGAAAGCTGATAAATTTGCACGTTGCATATTTAGCTCTTGTATCCCACGTGCAATATTTTTCCAATATTTCATCCGACGCCTTCCCTGAATATTGAAAGAATAATGCGAATATTCTCGGGAACATTCTTATATTCCCGAGAATATTCTCATATTCCAACTCGTCATCCCTTAAATTAATCCTAATATTTTTTGTTTAGGGGTTAAAATTAATCCTAATTTTTTTGTGCATTAAATTACGAATGATCAATCAAAATTTAGGTGTCAACAACTGCCCCTCTTTGAAGGTGAGCTCGCAGAGGTTGCATTCAAAGATAAATTGAGACCTAAATTTTGATCATGCATATGCAATATAATGTTATTTTTTGTGGGAAAATGAATCCCATTTTAAAATACAATATGATATGATGCATGGAAAAGCTAATGCAAAGTGTGAAAAAAACGAAGAAGAAGAGCATACCTGTAGTTACTTACCAATCAGTACAGTAGAGCATCTTGAGGTACATGATGAATTCTATGAGACTTGCAAAACATCTGAAGATCTGGAATTCTCATCAGATTTCAAAAGAGATTAAGCACCTGGAAATCATGTTCAGTATTTATGGGTTCAAATATCTGGAATTCACATCAGACATTTGAGAATATCTACTGACCACCTGGAAATCACATCAGGTATTTAAAGGTTTGAACATCTGGAATTCACATCAGAGGTTTGAAAATATTCACTAAACACCTGGAGATCACATCGGGTGTATAAAGGTTCGAACATTTGGAATTCACATCAGACATTTGAAAAAAATTCACCAAACACTTGGAAATCACATCGGGTATTTAAAAGTTCAAGTATAAGGAATTCTCACCGAATACTTTTAGGACACTAGAATTTTCGCCCGAAATTCTCATTAGGAATTTGGATTGACTTGAGAACCAATACCTAGAATCCTCATCGGGTACTTTGAATTATCTTGAGAATAGATACCTGGAATTCTCATAAGGTATTTTGAAGATTTAACAGTAATTGGACAAATTCATGGCTTCAAAGAGGGGCTCTTTGGTCTCTGAAGAAACCCACCTGTCAAACATGATTAGAGCAAATGTGCATTCAACAGCAAAGTGAAGAATTAAAGCCATTCTTGGATATTAAAACTCAAGGAGACCCATGCATATTTTTTCTTGTTTTCATCTCCACATTCCACCAGTTAGAATCATCATCAAGACAATTTTCACTCATAGTGTGGACTTCTTGAAAATGCTAGATGAGAGACTTTTAGTCTGAAAGGGCTTTTCACTCACTCTCATTTAAGAAGGCTATTTGTCCCGATAAATGCGGGAATATCTAAATCACTCGATCTTACCATCAAGTCAACAAGGATTCGAGCTTTCTCGCAAGCGGTATGATTTTACCAATCTGAGAGGTCTTTACCAGGATTATAATGTGATCTTGGTCAATGGCTTAACAAGGGAACTCTTTGAGTCAAGGCTATTGAAAGAACAATTCAGCAATCATCTCCAGGTTTACAAGTCAAGAACCTTGCAAAATGAAATAAAAATAATCTTGCTCACACTTCTTCGAGCAATGCTTAAGACATGTGAACACCTACGTTAATTTCAGTGCCCTAATCTGAAGAGACTTTATGAGGGACGTAATGTAGGCTAGGTTAATGGGTTGAGAAATGAAAGGATTATCAGGTTCAAAATGTGTGTAAATGGGTGAGAGTTGGTGATCATCTTGACATTACCACCAGTCTTCATCTTTACCATCACGGATTATTTCCAAAATGTGTTCTGTTGACTGCAAAGTTTTGCATTTGACAACTTTTCACAATCGATAGTCATCTATCTCGACTCTTTTTCATTTTCTCTTATGGGCATTGGCCTTGCTTTTACTAGGCACACTGCTTTTCTTGCCCCTCTTTTTTTACTCTTATGTCTATGAGCATTGGCCTTGCTTTTACCAGGCACACTGCTTTTCTATGCCCCATAGTTCTATTTTTGACATGTTGTCTACGATGTATCAATTTTCCATTTGGACTTTTGAAGGTCTTCACATTTTGTTGGCATTCTAGACCTTGCTGCTTCTTGAATGATTATTTTTTTTGCTTGCCCTAGTGTGGGGGATGATCACCAACTAGGTTCAAAGAAATGAATTTTTAGGCTCAAAGGGCTATGCAACGGATATACGTGTGTAGAATAGAGAAAAAAATGCTCTTCGTCATCCTAAGGCACTTGGATTATTGTTTGAGTTCATTTGCAATAAGATACCCAAAGATTGATGCAAGTGAGAGCAAGAGAATTTCCATCTATTTTTCTCACCACATGATGCCAACTTACCTTCAGTTTGCCCCGATATGGGGTAGTTCTTGACAGGGGTAATTTGAAAGAAATCTCCATAAGTGTATGAGGCTCAAAGGGGTTAAACAAAGGTTTACTTGCAGTGTTTAGAATAGAGAAATAAATTGCCTCTCGTCATTTTAGTTGTCGTCCCTTTCGCGAGAAAACCCTTCACCTTGCCGACATGGATTTTTTCACACTCATCTCACAATGTATATACAAGGAATTGTGTATAGGATAAGGCTTGCCTTTCATCATTCTAGCAAATTCAAACATTTCCACACTATTCATTGAATTGTCTATTTTGACAAATCTCAAGTGAAATTGGTGAATTAAACAAGCAAACTATCATGTGAAAATGTTTCACTATGATAAAGCAACTAGGCTCTATTCCTGCAAGCAACAAACATCGAATTCTAAAGTCAAAGCTAAGAGGTGTTTGTGTCTTGCCCCTCTTTGTAAGGGAGCCTGATGACACCATCCATCTTTTGCCCCTGCAAAAGTAAAACATGCATGATTATACACTCGAGGCTTCGCTTTCATTAAAGCAAATGGTGTAGGATCATGCCTGAGACATAAAGTAAACAATCAAAAAGACAAACAGGGTGAGCAAGATGCATGCTGAAAAATATTTTTACTTTGGAAATTTTTGAGAGAACATGAAGAAGCCCAGCCTTCAGAATTAGCTCCATGCCGTTTTCTTTTTGCTAGGATTTCATCACAGGGCCAGTTTGGTGTACTTCAACATGCCCTGAAAATATGAAAATCTTCATGTATTTTATTGGATGAAAAGCAAATTACATTATTGGAATGAAAGAAATCCTAACATGCAAACTAGGAAAGCAATACGGACTCTGCGCAGAGGAGTATGCAAACAATTAAAATTCTCCTACTCTCGAGCTTCATCAATGGTGAACACTAAATTCTCCTCGAACAATTCGATCATTCCTTCAACTTCATCATCTTCTGCATTGGATTGAGCAGTGGACACAACACTTGGAGTACCGATTGCCCCTTCTTCCTCATGCAACATTGTCGCAGGACCAGGGAATGTGGACCTGATGTGGGGTATAGTGAGGCCAAATCGTCCTCGACCTCTTCCTCTTCCTCGGTGGGATCGTTCACCCCGCCACGATAGCCCA
Source organism: Corymbia maculata (assembly GCA_014182735.1). Lineage (NCBI taxonomy): Eukaryota > Viridiplantae > Streptophyta > Magnoliopsida > Myrtales > Myrtaceae > Corymbia > Corymbia maculata. The sequence continues at coordinate 5,375,233 of CM024685.1, forward strand.
ATCCGGTTGTGTATGAGTTTCGCCCCACTTCAATTGGTTGCCGAGTGCCTTGACCATGTCGGCCTAAGCCATCACCGGGGGCGAAGCCACTTCCCACCATAATCTTGCCTACCATGATCGCAGATTTGGATACTTCTGGGGTTGGTGGAGTAGTGCCTCGAAAAATATGAATAGTTGAAACCAACTCAAACGCCTGATAACTAGATTCTGCTTTATGATCTGGTTCGATATAGGGGATAGCTGTCTCATGGTAGATTTTAAAGTCATCTTCCCCTTGGATTGTAACAATCTTCCCTTGCGCCACAAACTTCACTTTCTGGTGAAGGCTTGAAGGAACTGCACATGCTTTGCATGTATCCATGGACGACCTAATAAGAAGTTGAACGCAGTGGGTATATCCAAAACTTGGAAAACCACATTGAATATCATCGGCCCTATTTGCATGTCTAAATCAACTTCTCCAATTGCTTCTTTCCTAGTCCTGTCAAACGCCCGAACAAAGGTCTTAGCTGCACGAATTTTCTCCAAATCATACCCTAGGCGTTTCAGAGTTGCTAGAGGGCATATGTTTAAAGCCGATCCATTATCAATGAGTACACGGGCCACTAAAGTATCTCGACACCTGACTGAGATATAAAGGGCCTTGTTATGTCCTCTTTCTTCATCTAGGGGCTCCTCATCCGAGAAGGCAATTTGATCTTTTAACAAAATAGACCCGACAAATTCCTCCAACCTCTCATGGTCAATGGATTTTGGGACGTGTATCTCACTAAGAACTTTCATCAAGGACTTTTGATGCTTATCTGATGTTTGGAGCAACTCTAACAGGGAGATCTGTGCGGGCATTTTGCGAAGCTGGTCTACCACATTATACTCACTTGCCTTAATTACAGCTAAAAATTCTTTAGCTTCCTCATCAGTGACCGGCTTGACAGGTTGTGAGTTGGCTTGAGCATAGATGCGCCCCGACCGAGTGACCACATCTATCTTCGCATCATAACACCATGGCACTGCTTTATCACTTGTATTCGCATAGGGTTGCGTAACATCAAGAATTCACTCTTCCTCGTCATACAATGGTGTGTCAATAATGATCAATCCATCCTCGTCCAACGCATCTTCCAATGGTGGCATGTCAAGAGGTAGAGGGTCAGTCTCATCAGCTTTAATGTTCCAGTCAGCAAACTCATCCCCTTGATTGGTAAACTCCTCTTCCAAATCAATAACGAATGGAGTGATAGTTGAAATCATGCTAGTATGGTCCGCATATGCAATCATGCCTTGGTTGGATATCGCCTTAACTCTTTGTTTCTTCTAAGACATTGTAGGTTTTTCTATCTCTGAATAATACCCAGCACGAACTAAACTATCATAAACGTCATCCATATGTACTTTCAAGTTCTTCTTCCTATCAGCATCAAAACTGAAGATGGCATTTATACCTTCCGCGTGGTCAGGGAGTGGGTTATTCTGGACGTTTAGTTGTGTATCGCGAAAGGAGACCACCTTAGCATCCAAAAGATTTTGGATTTTGTGTCTCAACGTATAGCAATCATCAATAGAATGCCCTATTTCCCCCATGTGATAATCACATGTCTTGGACGAGTCGTAGTTGGAGAAACGCTCGGGATTGGTCCGCTTAGGCTCTTTGGCCAGTAACCCTTTCTTTTGGAGGATCGGCAGAATCTTGGACTAAGGTTTAGGAAGCGGCGTGAACTGACGCCTAGAAGAGTTCCTCTGTTGACCATAAAACGGTCGCGCTCCTCCTTGTTGGGTGTTCTGGGTGGAGCGAGGTGGTTGGACATAAGCTGCATTAACCTCCGCTACGGGTTCCTTATCTTTCTTGACTGAGAATCTCTTGTATGAGTTGGTCTGATCAGACGCCCATCCATCACGTAAGGCCATTTCAATTCATTCACCAATAGGGATTAGCTGATTGAATGACTCAGCAGTCGAACCGAGCATCCGACTTCGATATTCAAGTGGGAGTTGTAACATCCTGAAAATCGACCCCATTTTAGGATTTTATAAAAGGGCAATATTAGTCGAAGGCCTGGTCAGTACAAATTTTCCGAACTGTGTGTTCGTGGGATAATGGATTATAGAGAGGCGTCGATAGGAAATGATTTGCGTACGACTCGCAATTTCAATCAGGAACGAACCCTTCGACCATGAGGATCTGGGCGGGAACGATATCCTCTAAGTACTAGACTATTAAGGAAACGGAAATAAATCGATTCAGCAGAAGTATGAAGTCAAACTGCGGGTGATTTCCGCATGACTTCGGTACGAATTACGAACGACGTTAAACCGAATCCTTTTCATCTGGTACTCGGGATTATCAATTGAGCCCCCGGGATCACACGACAATCGAGGGACGTCCCTGACTCGAGAATTGGCGTAAACGTGGTTCAAAGAATGGTTGACCATGGGTCAAATGTGAGGAAAGTCCAAAAAGGGTGCCCGATAATCCAAATTGTACTACGGTCGCAATCTACTCAATTTAGCCCCGATTTTTAATCCGATTTTGGGAACCGACTTCTCAGTGATATCGAAACTAAATATTTGGACATCGCCTCATTTATTTTGGAATTTTCCATTGGACACAGAAGCGTCGGAAAAAGGAAAAATTGGACCGGGTTTCGGGCTCGCGAGTGGGCCGGCCCAAGACCGGCGGCCCAATGGGCCTTGCACCCATTCAACCCAGCCCAAGAGGGCCCAAGTTGGCCCAAGTTCCCCTCCATTTCCAGCCCATGGGCTTCTCTCTTTGGCCTTTTGCTTTTGTGCCCAAGTGGGTTTTGTTTATGCTTGTTTTTGGTTGTTTTTGATTGGTTCTTGAAGCAAGTGGCTTGCCCACTTGCCTTGGCCTTATCCAAGCCTTCAACAGCCTCTTCTCTCTCCTCTTTCTCCCCCAAAATTCGTGCACCAGCCCAGCCTCACTTTCTCTCCCTTTTTCTCTTCCTTTTCTCTTCCATTTTTGCTGTTCTTTGCTGTCCATGCTGTTTTCCAGCCGGAAAACTGCCTTGCCGCCGTCACCGGAGCCACCACCACCGCCCAAAGTGTAGTCCTGGAAGTTAGGAAGCCAGCCGCACACCCCTGGTCACCCCTGGTCGCCCTGAACCGCCCGTTTCGGCCTTTTTCCCTCTGCTGGTCAGTTCCGCATGAACAGTGTTCCGAGGGCTGTTTTGGCCCGTTTCGACCACCGTTTGTCGTCCGTTGCCATCCCCGAGCTTACCCCTCGTAGCCCTCGTTCCCCTCTACGCGCCGGTGTCGCCGGATTTCCGATCCAAGTAAGTTAACTTCCTAATCCTTGTTTAGGGGTTAATCTTGCTTAGGGGTTAATTAGTGTATTTGTGATTAATTAAGGTTGATTGGTTAATTATTCTGGTTAATTAATTCTGACTAGGGTTAGTTAATTGACCATAGTTAGTATTAAAGTAACTAGGGTTAATTAATTAAAGTAACCATGGTTAGTTTTAAAAGTAACCAAGGTTAGAATTTAACTATGGTTAGGTTAATTTGACCATGGTTAGGTTAATTTGTTAACCATGGTTAAGTTTATTTATTTTTATTTATTTATTTAATTTCGGACGAATTTACTTGTTCATAAATTCACTTGTTCACGGATTCGTTCACGGCCTTTGTTCATGCGAAGCTAATTTTTGGCTTATTTTGATGTGTTCTTGGTTGTTATGATTTATTGATTGCCGATTGTTAATTATACTTGTGAATATTGATGAAATGCGTGATCGAATGCTGATTGGAAATTGGATTTTGGAATTGTCAAATGAGATCGTATGACATATTGCGTGGGTTATTGGCATGTCGCATGAGCATGAGCGATGTTGCATTCACGACAGAGCAAAGATATAAATGGATTGCTTGATGATGTGTTGTATGATCACATTAAATGAGGGAACCCGGCGTTGCCGGAAGACCGCCAATCCCTATGGGGTTGTGCCGTGGCCAGTGGGTCGCCTGACTTCGGTCGGATGCCCGACGAGGAGGGGTTCTATGTGGGACCGCGGTATGGGGGCGGGTCCGGGCCTCTGTCAGTAGCGGGACTGCGGTAGTGGGCGGGTCTTGTGCTCCTTCGGGAATGCCATCTTGGGAGTGAGACCTTGACGTCGCCGTGCCTCAAGGTAAAAAGGACGAAGCTGGTTTAGCTAGGAACTGCCAACCATAAGGTTGTGCCGTTGGCCCAGGAGGGGGGGTTAATAATCAGAGCATGTGTGGGTGTGAGACATGAGAAAGTTGTGTGAGATGCTCTGATTATTCGCATGCTCTTAATGTCGTGATGGATTAAATGACAGGTTTACGCGGTCGCGTGTGCCAAGGCCGGGTAGGGTCGCCTATGATTGCACTGTGTATTAAACTGTCTTTTGTGGTTATTTCTCGAGGTGGTATTGCACTAATTGCTGTATTAGGTTGTATGTTAAACTCCCGAGGCGAGCGAAGTTCCTAACCGGGGCTTAAGACTTTAACTTGCTGAGTTTATCTCAACTCGTCGTGGTTAACATTTTCAGGCCCTAGATGATACAGTACCCGAGGATCGAAGAGAGCGATCCCTCTAAGGCCAGCGAGTAGACACTTGTACAGTGTTAGGTTAGCCAGGCCGGTCTCTTTTTGAGTAGGCCTTAGCTTGTCGCCTATAGTAAGGCGTGTATGTATTTACTGGTGTGCCGGCTAACTTTCAGATATATAAAATGGTGTTTGTCTTTCCTCTGCTGCTGTTGTTGCTATCCCTGTTGTTTGGTTTGGGAGTTGTTCGTTTCCGCATGTGCATAATTACAAGATAAAATGAACTGGCCGACGACAATACCTGGGACGTCATACAGATAGACCTCAAGTGAAATGGGGTTGCCGCGAGCTTGAGAGTCGGGGCGTGACAGGAGTGTCTTCATAAACAAATCCATCAATTCTTTCTCCGTCGGTTCAGGACTGATTTGAGAAGCCACGACTTGCCACCTCGTGACATATGCCTTGAAAGATTCTGTCCTCTTCTTTTCTGTACGAATCAAATCCTCCCAGGATGGAGTAACATCGATATTATACTTATATTGCTTGAAGAAAGCGTCAGTCAAATCCTCCCAAGTCTCTAAGAGATTAATTCTCTTCATGATGTACCATTGCAATGCCGGCCCTGTCAAACTCGCTTGGAACGACTGAATCATCAGGGGTACATTGTCAACATATTGGGTCATCCTAACCAGATAAGTTTGTAGATGGATCTTTGGGCAAGAGGTGCCATCATACTTTTCAAAGTCAGGCATTTTGAACTTCTTCGGTACCTTGACTTTTGCATAAAGAGACAAGTCTGTTGGGCTTTGGCATTTTGAACCCTGTAGTTGCTTGAGCTTTTCCTCAATTTTTGCCAAGCGTTTTTCTTGCTCGGTTTTTGGTACGACCGGGTGCATCAATTGTACCTCATCATCAGCAACAATTTGAGGCGTGTCAGTGATTTTGACTATAGGAGCATCACAGAGTTTGACGGGTCGATTGCAGTCGTATTCTTGCCCTTATCTCTCGAATCACCAATAGGAGGTTGTTGAGGTAACACCACTTCAACTTGCGGAGCTGATGGGACAATGCTCGATTTGAGGGAATCCATTTGTTTAGACAGCTGCTCAAGGACATTCGGGACTTGCTTCATTTCCGTTTCAAGGGCGGTGACACGAGCTTGTTCGGTAACACGTGCTTGTTCGTGTTATCGGCCATTGCTGCTCTAGAACGAGTACGAATAGTTGATCTCGGGTGAGCCGTGTTGTATCAATGTCACCTAATGTAAAAAAACAACACAGTAAGCATCATGACTGATGAAATTGGTCCATGACAATGATCGATCGCGCATTTTATTAAGTGAAATTGGATTCCAAAGACATTAACCTAAGAAATGAAAATGACTCCCTAGGGAATTAAATTCCTAAAACATCAATTTGAAAAATTGAAATAACACTCTAAAATTGAAATTGAACTCCTAGACATGAAAATAAAGACAATCTTTTCTATATACAATTGACCTTTTGTCGTGGACCCAAAAAAAATGATAAAATAAATAGATTGCATAGTGTAAGGTAAGAATACTTACTTCCTGAAGGAAAAATAGTAACCACATAGACATACACATGAGATGTGAGGTTCGACACCTAAACTATAGGGCTTAGCAAATTAGAGCTAAGAGGAATGATCCGACTAGTCGCAGTCTTGCGTACAAAGGTCGGGTCCTCTTAGCTCCGGCTTGGTCAAAGAAAATCCTATAGTCATGCGATCTCGCAGACAAGCATTAACATTTTGACATCAAGAAAACAAAATTTCGGAGTTGAGAAAGGCAACCTCTACATCGCAGTCTCGCGTTCAAGGTTGGATCATTTCTCAACACCATCCTAACATCCTCAATTGCGGTCCAAGTCCGACGGCAAGTAGTGTGTGCAAAGTGTAGTGCTAAAACCATTTAAAAATCACGCACAGCAATTAATAATGCAAACATCACTTCAATATGAGCAAAAAAATTCAACCTCAACACCTTCCTGCAAAACAAAAGGTTAGCAAACACTACACCCCTTATAACTCCTTTCCGCAAAAACATTTAACACTTCATGTTAGGGGCGTACCTGGTATCCATGCTGCCAAACAAAAAAAGTATTTTTGAAAAGAGAAAAATTAGGCCTATGTCCACTATGAGTTTTAACTCATGTCCCCAGCGGAGTCGCCAAGCTGTCGCGACCTCCCCGAAGGTGAAACACCAAGGGAAGACTAATGGATTACTAAGTCCAAAGACTTAGTGCGGACTCTCCCAAGCTCTACCAACCGCAACTTGGTACTCAAAACTTGACCTATTTAAACATATAATTTTATATAATTAGGAGCCGCCACTAATCAATTAGGGTTGATTAGAAACCCAAGTAAAATATGGGAGAATACTTTACTTCTGCGAACCAGAGATTCAATAGGCTCGGAGACATGATTATGCTAAGTTAAACTAGCGCCCTTTCGGTACCCTTTCTCTTTAAGTTTCAAAAAAAATTTTTTTGCAAGCAATCTTGGTTGATTTTAACCTAAACCATTAACATGGAAAGGAGTGGCCATGCAACTCACAATCAATAGCATTCAGTAAAATCCAAAAGGGCGAATATAAAAATCATGATCAACCTTAAAACAAAATAAGCTATAACTAAAATGCATGACCTAAACATAAATTCTAAATGGGATGACATCTACTTTTTTTTTATTTTTCTAAAATTAATTATATATATAACTCTAATCTAGGTTTAATATGCATGATTCTTACTCTAACAACATATGACGTGCAATTCAAACGGCCTAACTCTAATGACATATGTCAATTGAAAACTATTGTAACATGTGTGCGATCTATCTAAATATGCACGTGCTACATGATGTGGGATGAATGATGTATTTTGCTATATGCATATGCATGATCTTTTATTTTTTTATTTTTATTTTTATGTCCTTTTTGTTAAAAAAAAACTATTTAACTAATGAAATTTCCTAAGCTTCTACATCATATGCAATGTAAACTATAAGACTAATCTGACATGAAATGCATTAATCTACCCTATTATGCGATAGATTTTTTTTATGCATTTTTCGTAATCTTACTAAAAAAAAATCAACACATATAATGCAACTGATCATGTAAAGTACACAATTTAGCCCCGACCCAAGATAAAAAATCAAAACAATCAAAAACCTGATCCGACGTCTCGCGGCTCAATATTTTTTATTATTGAGATTTTTTAACACGACACAACGACCTCACTTAATTGGAATTCAATCAAGCATGCAATACTTTAAATGAGAAAACAAAATATTCAAGAATTAATTTAGATAGGAACTTTACCTACCTTGTCTCTTGGGAAGAGACCTCCTTTTGTGAGCCGACTTTCAAGACTTGCAGCAAAAAGAGACGCTTTTTCTCCTCTCTCTCTCTATATTGCGTTGCCGCTCCTTTTCTCTCAATTGTGGCTGTCTTTTTCTGTGTGTGTGGCCCCCTTTTTATAAGTGAGAGGACTATGTTATTTAAGGAAAGCTGATAAATTTGCATGTTACATATTTAGCTCTTGTATCCCACGTGCAATATTTTTCCAATATTTCATCCGACACCTTCCTTGAATATTGAAAGAATAATGCGAATATTCTCGGGAACATTCTCATATTCCAACTCGTCATCCCTTAACGGGAATATTTCATCTAACACTTTCTGCGAATATTCTCGGGAACATTCTCATATTCCCGGGAATATTCTCATATTCCAACTTATCACCCCTTAACGGGCTTGGCCAAATTCTCTTTCACCGCGGGCTTAGTTCAGTTTGTTAAATTAAAGCTTAGAACCATCAATTGAAGCCCATTTGTCACATGTCCAATGCAAATGCAATAATAAATGCCCCTAAAACTATATACTATGCAATTTAATCCTAATATTTTTTGTTTAGGGGTTAAAATTAATCCCTAAATTTTTGTGCATTAAATTACGAATGATCAATCAAAATTTAGGTGTCAACAACTATCAAATACATCCTTAATAATTATCGATTACTTTAATCTTCTTAGTTTTTAGAAAAAAAGTTTGGTTATTATGAAAAGAAATTAAGATAGCAAAATTAAATGCAATTTAAACAAAAATATACCCTAACAGAAAAGTTTCTGTTTATAACTTGAGGTGGTAAAATTCAGCATTGCAGAGGGATGGAAGATGGACGATAGTCATAAACATAGGAGCTGAAAGTGGATTGGCATAGACTCATCCGCTTTTATCTAAATGTACCAAAGAAGCTTTATGTTTGGTTGACGATTATGAGCAGATTGATGACCTTGAAATTTATAAAACTTTCACGACCTTCTAATCTATGGGAAAAATTCATATATGAACATGTCTGGATTGATTTTTATTTGCTCAACCAGAATCTATTTTCAGACTCACCTTGAATTTTTTTAGATTAAAATGTCTGAGAATTTCACAAAACAGAAATATTGGCAGACATATATATATTTTCATAGTCTGTTTAAATTTGAATGATATTTTACGTTTTGGGGGGAAATTAAAACATTACTTTTTTACTTCATGAAAATCACAAATAAGCACGCCTCCGACATGTGAATAATATTTTAATTGCTAAATATAATCGAATGAGTCTACGAATGCGTTTGGTTCAGCATTTCCAATGGGCTTTCAAGCCTGAAAACTAGCCTTCAAAATGCAAAAAGCTCAAAGCTAGTAGGGACTAGTTTTGGGCTTTCAGGATTTGGCCGAATGCTAAAATTAATTTCTTCCTTCCTAAACTATCTTCACTAATTCTTTATATTTCCGATTTTGCCCCTAGTTATTAATTTTTTTTTATTGAAAAATGAGGCAACCCTTTGGCGGATCGACGAAGGGTTATGGCGGTTGGCGAGCCATATTTGGCATCGGCCCGTCGGCTGAGATTGCTTGAGGTCGGGCGGCCATTGGCTAAGGTCGCCTAAGGTCGGGTGATCTTTAGTGAGGGTCGCGTGACCAAGCCGAGGGCCGTCCGAGGTCGTTCGACCCAGGCACCGTGTGACGCAGGCGCTCTCGGGCAACCTCCGGCGGCCCTCGGTTGGGTTGCACGACCCTCGCCGTAGGTCACCTAATGGCTGCCGGCGCCAGATTTGGCTCGTCAACGGCCATAGCCCTTCGCTGGTTCGCCAAAAGGTTTAGTTTATTGTTTAAAAATATATATATATATATATATATATATATATATATATATATATATTATACTCTTAAAGCTCATTGCAAAACTTGTTTTTACCAAACACACGTTCAACACAAAGTTCATTTGTAAAGAAATTTTACTAAACACAATTACATTTCCCTAAGTAATTTTGAACTTTCAATATTTGCATTAGGCTTAAAGCCCATTTGTAAAGTTGGACCAAATGTACCGTACATTTCTTAAGTACGGATTTTTTTTCCTGGCAAATTTTAATAAGTGCGGGTAAATGCCAAAAAACTGCTATTAAAAAATAGTTCTCACGATCCGCAAAGTACGGTGGACCACATGACACCACACATGAAATCCCTAGCTCCATTTGTTTAAGAAATCAAAAAGCCAGTTGATACCCTAAATAATCACTTTACTTAAAGGGGAAGCAAGTTATTTACTTAAATATTCCCTAAAACAAAGTTGTTTATTTAGTCACCTTCCATTAGGAAGAAGACTCAAACGAAGCTTGACTTTGTGAACATAATGTAATCTGGCGGGTCAAACAGCAATAAGCAGGTTTGACCTTTCTTTTTGCCGGTGGAAGATTTGAGATTAGGAGGTGAACTAACTAAAGAACCAATCGAGAGATCATCTTCTAATTCTTTCCCAACTGTATCCGACGGCAAGTCACCAACTTATCATCACAACCCTAATTCTACCCAACACTTCTTGCTATATAAACTCCAACCCCGCTCCTGTCAGCTCATCAATTTCAAGTCCTTGAGCCTATCTCACAACGTAACATCTATTGTCCACTTTACCAATATGGCTTCTCCCTCAAAGAGCTTTGTACTTTTTATTGCCCTTATTTTCTCTAGCTTGAACATGAGTTTCGGAGCTCGTCATCTGCTACAAGCAACCATGCCATCCATACCGACTCTCCCCACCATACCAACTTTACCGAAACCGGGGTCTCTACCTCCATTGCTTGCCATGCCAACATTGCCTAAGGTCTCCATACCGCCTATGCCTGCCATTCCGACGACCTTGCCGCAGCCCACATTGCCGACATTGCCTGCCACCCAGCCAACACTGCCCAAGGCTACTTTGCCGCCGCTTCCGAGCTTGCCAACCATGCCGACCACCTTGCCACTGATGCCAAGCATCTCTACTTCTCTCCCGAAAATTCCGTCTATTCCTTTCCTCACCCCACCTCCAGCCACAAGCCCATGAAGATTTCTTTTACCATTGATCGATCGGGTGCCTCAGCGTGTTTGTTATTAGGATTTATCAGCATGTTTGTTGATAAGGATGTCTGTTGGGATTCTGTTTTTCATTCAATGTTTGTTGCCATGTATCTTCCCAGCACTATGATATGTATTGATCACACACTGCTTTGCTTCCTTTTTATTATGTTCTTCTCGTTGGTGCCTCAGCTCATTATCGCGTCTCGTTTGTTGAATCGATCTCATTCAAGTAAAAAGGTCATGAGGTAGTATTTGTTAAGGGAAGAGATTCAGATAGAAGTACACCTTAAAAAGGTGTCACGTACTACCGTAATTATAGCTACAATCTATACATAAACACGGTACTACTGTGACGGAGCCAAAATTCTGACGAAGGGAAGGGGCCGAAATTTTCAACGTATTATACTTAAAAATGTAATTAGCAGTTCTTATCATGACATGTAGGAAAACAACGTCTGATGCATCAACATAAGAAGTACTTTAAATTTATTTTACAAAGTTTCATTTGTTGTTATGACACCAAAATTCAATTATGGAATTAGCATTTCGCCTTAAATAAAAAGAAAATTAAATTCATCATGGGTCCAAGTGTGGAAACTACAAATGGTCATGTTAAGGAATGAATGTTTTGCACCAGTCATTAATCATGTAAAAATAGCTAAAATAATGATAGCCATGGCGACCTCAAGTAGAGGCAAAAAATTTACTTTGCTAATGAAGTTTTGTCGTGCTATTTCTACCTAATGTATGAACGGTGATAAAAGATGAGCATGGCGTGGGTACGGATACTCGATGCTCCACGGTACCCCGCATCCAATGGGGGCACCAACCCAGCTACCTCGCTGATTCCACCCCGTCATATATATGTGTGTGTCTTGTTGTTGTATATTCAGTGAACATATATTAATTATGAGTAATCTTAATCATTTCTGATTTATTTAATGTTTGAATATGTTGGATTATTATATATTCATGTGATCTGTTGGATCATGTAAGTCTCACGTGAGTTCAACATGATCCAATGGATTATGTGCCTTTGGTCTTTATGGACATGCAATTAATAATTTTATGAAAAAACAAAAATGACTTAGTGATGGGTGGGACATGCTTTAAATTCGGATAAAAACCCCGTAAGTTCATCTCGAGCAAAACCACAATTTATTAAAGTTATTAAAAAATGCCAAGTGAATAGTTCTAGCTTTTCATTTGAATTTCTAGCTGTGGAGTCCTATTATGTGGATGTCTTAGATGACGTCCTCATCGACTATTTCCTGCACTAGATCATGACAAGTGTGCATTTTTAGCTTTATTATTTTTTATAAGTTAAGTGAAGATGAGAATTGAAAGTAGCTGAGCTTATGGACCCTGTTGGGCAGTTTTGTATGTAATTATGAATATTTCTTGTAAATTATCGCTATTATCTCGGTAGCATGATCGACATTTCATTAATGTATTATAAGAACGTATGCTGGCTTGGTTGATTATGTATTGCTAAGTATGTATTGATTACTGTATGAATGGAAGGATGTTATACTCTTATCGATGTCAATGATATAGCCCAAGTTCTTAGGTATAAAAGATTCTTTTTTCCATTGAGAAACATGCGCTGTATTGATATAAATCACAATGAAGCAAAATAATAGTAACCAACGTTCATCTAAATTTTGCTACAGAGTTACTAAAAAAAGATTCATTAATGGATATTATAATCACAATTAACTATAAATTAATCAATACTTACTTTACTCCATGTAATTTTCACTTTGATAATGTTTTAGGTATATTGATACCATTCATTTTATCTTATCTCATTCATGAAATCAAACAATGCAACTGATATTATATACTTAAATCAAACATCACAATAAAACGTTATGTCTATTTTGTGATTTGCCTTGCACTCTATTTTGTCTAGCAAAATAGGAAAAATTCAAAAAAAGGGCCTGAAATGCCCACATTTTCTCATAAAAAAAAAACATGGAGTGGATTCTATTTCAACAATGGCTTAAAGTGCTATCATTTTTTCAAATAAAGGTATAAAATGAATCTTGTTTCAAATAATAATCTGAATGGTTATGTCTATTTCAAATGAGGACTTGAAATTGCTACGTTTGTTTCAAATAATGACCTAACTTTCTAGCGATCAAGTGCATTTTTGTCATTTATCATTTTTCTTTTTTTCTTTTTCTTTTTTTCTGGTTCTTCTTCTTCCTCTTAGCCAATGGCTAGCCAACCACTAGTGATGTCCACAGAGGGATGGGTGAGGGTCACCTATGCCTAATCCTTAAGAGCCACCCTTGCCGGCCACAAGCCAAGGGCAACCTCACCCGAAGGAGGCCATCCCTCAGGGCCATCCGTGAGGCCACCCTTGCCAAATTTGGTGAGGTTCAAGCATAGTTGAGGGCTCGACGACTCTCTCTGACCATTGGCAACAATTGAGATGCAACAAAAAATGTGCGCAGCAATCGAGGATGGAGAGAGGGGGTGGGAAGAAACCACCTCCTTGCTGGTGTGCTTGTTGATGGCAAAACAATTGAGGCTCTCGACCTTGACGCTATTCTCAGCCCCTTGTGACTTGTGAGCTCCATCGGGAGTGGCCATTCAACGAGAGTTTGTCCTTGCTTCCCTATCGGCATAGAGACCTTGACATTGTTCTTGGCCCCTCATGACTTGCCAACCGCTGGCTACGGTCGTTGAGCCCTTGCTTGCTCGGGCATAGGCAAGGAGTGTGGCCTTCACCAAGGCGAGGCTGCCCCTTGACTGTCGTCGGCAAGGGCCACCTTCACCCAACCCTCTATGGGCATTATCGATAGAAGAACTAGAAAAAAGAAAAGAAAAAGAAAAAAATTAAAAAAGAAGAAGAATATTTGGCAAAAATGCCTTTCACCTGGTGAAAAATTTAGCTAGTCAACGGTCAGCAATTGACAAGGTGAGACCCATATGTGAAATTATTATGATCACTTTAGGCCCTTAAAGGTTATTTTAGATTATTGTTTGATATAATATTTATTTTGGGTCTTTATTTAAAAAAAAAAAGAGAAGAAGAGAACTTGGACTCTTTGGAATTTTTCTAGCAAAATATTAAGGCTAATAAAATCTACAAAGTACGGTGGCCCACATAACACAACACGTGGAATCACTAGCTCCATATGATCGAAAATAAAAAAGCAAGTTGGTACATCAATAACCGCCCTACTTACGAGGAAGTAGGTCATTTACTTAATTATTCCCGGAAACTAGGTTGTTTATTTAGTCACCTTTCATTTAGACGAAGATTCGAATGAAGCTTGACTTCATGAACATAATGTCATCTGGCCGGTCAAATAGCAATAAGCAGGTTTGACCTTTCTGTATGCCGGTGGAAGATTGAGATGAGGAGGTGAACAAACTAAAGAACCAATCAAGACATCACCTTCTAATTCTTTCCCAACCGTACCAAAAGATAGAAGGCAAGTCACCTACTTATCATCACAACCGTAATTGTACCCGACATTTCTTGCTATATAAACTCCAATCCCCTTGCTCTCAGCTCATCAATTTCAAGTCCTTAAGCCTAGCACACATCATAACATCTATTGCCCACTTTACCAATATGGCTTCTTCATCGACGAGCTTTGTACTCTTCATTGCCCTGATTTTCTCTAGCATGAACATGAGCTTCGGAGCTCGTTATTTGCTACAAACAACCATGCCATCTATACCGACTCTCCCCACCATACCAACATTGCCGAAATCGGGGTCCCTACCTCCATTGCCTGCCATGCCAACATTGCCTAAGGTTGCCATACCGCCCATGCCTGCCATCCCGACAACCTTGCCTCAGCCCACATTGCCAGCGCTGCCCGCCACCCAACCGACGCTGCCCAAGGCTACTTTGCCACCGTTTCCAAGCTTGCCAACCGTGCCAACCACCTTGCCGCCAATGCCAAGCATCCCTACTTCTCTCCCTAAAATCCCCTCTATTCCATTCCTTACCCCTCCTCCAGCCACAAGCCCATGAAGATTTCAGTACCATTGATCCATAGCTTGTCTTAGCATCTTTTTTATTAGAATTTATTAGCATGTTTGTTTATTATGGGGTGTCGCTTGGGATTCTGTTTGTTTATGCTTGTTGCCATGTATCTTCCTACCTCTATGACATGTATTGATCACGCATTACCTTGCTTACGTTTTATTATGTTCTTTTTGTTGCCGCCCTAGCTCATTATCACGTCCAGTTCATTCAATTGATATAATTTCAATTGTAAACACGCTGTTATTACTATGATGTTATCACTAGAGTAACTTTTATTTGTTGAGCGACGCACGGCCTATAATTATAAAATACAAACGTATCTCTTCAAGTGACAAGTTCATGAAATTGTATTCATTAGGAAAAAAAGATTTAGATAAGAAGTACACATTAATAGTCGTTCTAGAAAAAACAGTATTTGAAATCTCAAAATTGATTGTAGTGAGGGGCTACTAAAATGAGCACTTGGCACATAATATGATCTCCGGACTTTAGTTACCAATCTTGCTTTGAACTCTCTCGAAGGCCAAAATATACCCTTATATATGTATGGGCATATGACATTTCGTGGCATCCATGAAAGGGTGTTGAGGCATTCTTGATCCGACATATGTGGTTCTAGAATACCATCTTTGCCACAACAAAGAATCCGTTTGCATGAACGACATAAACTGAAATAATCTCTTTAATGACTCTTATGAAACCTGCACAAATAGCTAATATCATAAGTTTCTCGAAAAAAGTTCCACATAATCACGTTTGTCTTCCACGACAAACTTGTTTTGTGAATGAATCAGTAACTGCATAAAGAAAATCATGCGGTAACAAGAACCGGTAGAATAGAACTTTTTTCTTTTCTCATGCATATCTTACCATGCTTATTTCAACTGATACCAAAATAAAATAAAATAAAAAGAATTACAAAGAGGATAGCACAATACGCAAACACATAAACCTGATCTTGTAAATTATTCACCTTGTCCGGTCATTTGCTTGGCCTGCATTGTAGTAACCCTAAGATGGCTGATACCCATCTTCCTTGCACAGTTGTCGTTGTTTTGCTGTTGTGCTCTTGCACATTGTCATCTAAATGTTGATCACAGTCCACGAAATGATTGCTCGAGTTATCCTCGTCAAGCACATGCGCAGGCTGCTTTCCCTGTTTGGATCAACATCTCCAGACTTGTCTTTCTCTCTACAGCAATCCCTTTCACAGCTATAGCCATTGCAACCTGTTTTTGTTATCTTCATCCACCCCTCTCAACCCCAAATCCCTAACTGTCCTAATCAAAACTCAATCCGGCTCCTCTGGTCTTCACAGGCTTCAATCATTTATCCATTAAAAGTTTCAAGCCAAAACTCGACAATGTCAACAAAAGAACCAATGAAAAAGAAGTAATAAAAAATGTATACCCTTCCATTCATCTCTTCGATGTTAGGGCTATTCAAAGCAACAAAGTTGTCATGTTCCCTGGTTGGATCAATCTGCAAAACCATTTTTTTCTTTTGCACATGGACATAATTCCGGTGACTATGTTCTGTAACACAACCTGAAACCAAAATAACAAATTATAACAAATTGACTTGCAAGACTTAAGAACGCCGTCTCTTGCATTGGATATGCCAAACATGTCACGGGACGTACATTGAGATCGAATTACATTTCGAAAAAGTTCATGTCAGGAGCTTTCCATTAAGTAAAAATCGAGTGAATTGAGGATAGGATGGAAAAATTATACTCGGTCAAAGTATGGTAAAATTTGTGTAAAAATAAATTACATTATGTATCATTATTGAAGACAGTGAAATCTAAAGAAGGCAATAGTGCTTCAATCAAATCTTGCAAACTACAAGCACAAAACTCTAGAACAATAAACTTGGATTTTTTATAATGTATTACTCCGCCATTACGTATCACATGTGGATGCCCGGATAAGAAATTGAGAACGATTTCATTTACATCAACGTGATCAGGGGAATCTTTTCAAGGCAATAATTCACCCCAATAGTAGCCCTTGAAGTTTTGCCTTTTCTCAATTTTCTCTGACACTTTGATACCCGAGAAATCCATGATCCCCATGTCACTAACATCTTATTCTTGAAAGCTTTAATCAAATCCCAGCATCTTGAAATGTTTCCCGTTGCGTCATCCACCTTTTTCTCCTTCTGTGAGGCTCCACTTTGTTGGAATGTTCAGCGCCATGTCCAAACTTGTCGAATCCAACGTGGAGAGAAGTAGAGCAGATTTTGTGTGCGTGTGTGTGAGAAGGATAGTTTTGGATTTGTTCACGGAGTTTAAAAAAAGGGTTTTAGATTTGCCATTATTGGATTGAGAACGTCTCCCCTTCACTACATGGGACTTATTTCATAACTTTTCACCATGGAAGTCTGATCGGCTCAATTCCTCGAAATCCACGATTCTTCGACACGATTTTAAGATCAAATTGCATTTCAAAAAAGTTCAGATTGTTGAGGTAAAAATTGAGCGAATTGAAGAAGGATGGAAAAGATATCTGATCAAAATTATGGTCAAGTTTGTGTAAAAATAAATTACGAATCATTGATGGTGAATTATGATCGAAGACAATGGAATCTGAGAAGGGGATCTTTCTTCAATTAGATCTTACAAACTATAAGCACATAGCTCTAGAACAACAAACCCAGATTCCTTGTAGTAGGTTTCTCCGCAATTATGAATTACATTTTGGATGTGGATGCCCATGTAAAAGATTAAGAATGTTTTTATCTACATCTACATAACTACAGGAGAATCTTTTTCAGGGCAACAAAATCGGTCCAGTATGGGGTCCAACTCCAACTTGCAGAGTGGGCAATGACTCATATTCTAAATCTTTATTGTGACGCTCTCCGCAAAAAAATTTACAATGTGAATGCCTTCTTTGCTTTTATCATTTAACCTGATTGACCAGATACCTATCGTGAATATTTTGTAAAACACCTTATTAAGAGAACTGAAAAAGTAGGTTACACAGTTCCTCTAGTCACAATTTTAACATAAGAGTACAAGAACAGGTACTAAATTCAGAGAGGACTAAATTAATGCTAAAAACGATTATATGTCAAAAGAAACCATGAAGACAGTGGTGCCGTTTCATGCTTTCTCGATTTCCTTCAAGACTTTGACACACAAGAAATCCATAATCAAGGCATCATCAAAAGCGACATCCCCTATCACTAACTTTTTCCGAAAGTTCCATTAAAGGACGAACATCTTGAAATATTTGCCTTTGCGTCATCCGCCATTCGACATCATACGTGCTCCTTTTGTGAGGCTTCACTTTGATGGAATGTTCAGCTTTCCAGGCTTGTGGAATCCAAGGCGGAGAGAGGTGGACCAGTTTTATGTGTGTGCGTGTATGAGATGGTTTGGATTTGTTCACGGAATTTCAAAAAGAATAGGGTTTTAGAAGTGCTATTATTTGATTGAGGACGTGTCCCATTCACTACATGGAACTTACCTCGTTACTTTTCACCACGGAAGCCCGATTGGCTCAATTCTACAAAATCCACAATTCCGATACTTTTTTAACATCAAATTGCATTTAAGAAAAGTTCAGGTTGCGAAGTAAAAATCGAGTGAATTGAAGATAGGATGAAAAAGTTATATCCGGTCAAGATATGATAAAATTTGTGACGAATCATTGATGATGAATTTTTATTAAAGATAGTGCTTATAGTTTTTCAATCGGATCTTACAAACTACTACAAACTACAAGCACATAACTTTAGAGCAACAAATCCGGATTTGTGGGTTTGTTGTAGTAGGTTACTCCAGTACCAATGTGGATGCCCGAATAAGAAATTGAGAATGTTTACATTTACATCAACGTGACCACAGATAATTTTTTCAAGGCAACAAAATCACCATGATAGCAACCCTTGAAGACTAGGGTCCTGTTTCGCCTTTCCCGATTTTCTCCGAGACTTTGACACTCGAGAATCAGATAATTTTTTCAAGGCAACAAAATCACCCCGATAGCAACCCTTAAAGACCGGGGTTCTATTTCACCCTTTCCCGATTTTCTTTGAGGCTTTGACACTCGAGAAGTGGATAATTTTTTCAAGGCAGTCCATAATAATGCATTATCAGAAGCCATGTCCCCAGTATCACCAACCCTATTTTCAAAAGTTGGAATCAAATCCCAGCATCTTAAAATATTTCGCATTGCATCGTCCACACATTCGGAGAGAACGCATTGTTAAACACATAATGGAGGGAATTTCACAAAGGGTAGGGATTCCGAGAACAGATTTCTGTTTTCCTCTCTAGAGAGACACTCCTTTCTTCTCCATTCCTTGTTACCTCAACCTCACGGCCGACCGTGCCCTCTGTACATCGCCTCTGTCACCATCACCAGTCACGACCGTTAACGTTTCCCCTTGTTTCCTGGCATCACATCCGGGTAAGTCCCCCCTTCTTAGTTTAACCCCTTTCCCCGAGGATCGTGGCTTGGGGACATTGTGAGACGGTCATTCATAGCTCGATCCATCTTGAGCTCACCCTCTAGCTGCCGTCTCTGAGCCAGATAGGGACTCTCGCGATTAAACTCTCATCCCATCGAACCCCCGCTTTGCCATGTTCCAAGTAAGATGCGGAGACTTATTTTCTTCAGGCTTGCGTCAAGTCTAAATAAGTTGGCTGCGTTGATTCTAATCATTGCTTGCCAATTCCTTTCGAATGTGGATGTGAGTTCGAGTCCCGAGTGGGTCAATGCTTTCTTCTCAATCCATGCTCACCACGCGTTCAAATCCACGATTATTAGCTTGCATTATCCATCGTTAGGGGAAAAAAAAACAAAAACAAACCTGCCATATTTCAGAAATTCTTTGTTCGAAACACTGATCACTTGGTGCATTTGTTTCCTTCCACTCGTCATCGACTTGATTTTTCCATATTGGACAATTTTACTAAACATCCGTTTTTGCTGTTGCGTGCGTTCTACGTGGCTCAAGGGTAATGGACGGTGATTCTTGAGGAGAAATACGGTCTTCAAATCATAAAACGAATTAGAATTTTAACGGTGCTCGGAAGAGACGCTTAAGTTAATGGCATTGGCCGTGGATGGTGGTTCCGTGGTGGCCGGACATAGCATGTGCTTGTGCCCGGGTTACTTTCAATTTGAAGCTTGAATGTGTTAGTGTGTAAGTTCATGGATGTTCTCAGTCTGCTGGGGAAGGAGGCTGCAGGCGTCCGTGGAGTGCGAAAGACAACGTGGAGATAGCTGGAGTGGTGAGTTATGGGCTTAATGAGTCTTAGTCCCTGTTTGGTTTAGCTTTGGCAAGAGGCTTTCGGCCCCGAAAGCCCCTTGACCAAATGCGAACCCGTTTGGTTCGTTTTTTGGAGGACTTTAGCCAAATACAATTGCATCTCCAAAGGACTCTAAAGGCCTTTAACCCAATAGAGGTCCGGAGTCACTTTGGGAAGTTGCATCCTCCAAATGCAAATGGGAAATTACTGTTCATCTTCTCCGAGGAGCCGACGAGACCGAAGACCGCCGACTAAGGCATCCCCACGCTGGCGACCACCGGCCAAGGCGTCCCCAACTCCAGCGACCGCCGCCCAAGGTCGCGCGACCTAGGCGGTGGTCGCCTGCGCGACCCCAGGCGATGACCCAAGCACCATCACCTGGGTTTGCGCAGCCCCGGCGATGCGTGCCCAGGCGCCGTTGCCGGGTCGCAAACCCAAGCGATCGTCGCCATTGCTAGGTCCCGTGCGACCGTTGCCTAGGTCCCGTGCGATCGTTGCTCCGGGTCACGCACGACCGGAGCTTGGGTCCCAAACCCAGGCAACAGTCACCGTCGCCAGGTCGCGCGCAACGATTGCCTGGGTCACAAACCCAGGCAACCGTCCGCCACCTTCGCCGCCCGGGTCACGTGCCTAGGCAACGGTTGACCATGCCTAAGGTCGCTCGACCTCAAGCGTGGCTGTCTAGCGGCCGGATATGGCCGTCGGAGATTGACCAATGGCCAGATCTAGCCGTTGGAGGGTGGCCAGTTAAAAAAAAAATTACAATTTTTTTATTAAAAAAGAAATTTAGTGAAAGTGTTTTACAAAATGTAATATTTACCAAATAGCATTTAAACCAAAGTTGCTTTGCACTGCAATGAAAAATTTCATTTTACCAAACTGTATTTGCATTTTGAAAAACCCCTTTAGCCTAAAGATACTTGCATTTTCCTAAGGGCATTTGCCCAAAGCCGAACCAAATGGGCCCTTAGTCTTAAATGGGTTTAATGGGCTTAGGCCTAACTAGGATTGGTAAATACCGACCATCGGGTCTCGAGAGCAAGGGTTGGGCTTGGTACGGTTCTAACAGTGGTGGGCTTGCCATGAGTACATCTTATGTTAGGTTTGGTTGGACTAGATTCGAAAGGTGGGGGCCAATATCAGGGGCCCGATTTGCAATTGTGGCCTAGACCCGAGAGACCATATCGTAGCCCATATTCGAACTATTTCACTTGTTTATCACATATATATATATATATATATATATATATATATATATATATAATCATTTCATAACATTACATTTAGATTATTATTATAATTAAAAAAATATAAAATATAAAATTATATCAGAATTAGAGAATAATTCGATTGTGGAATCATAATTAGAGAATAATCCGATTAAGGAGGGAAGAAAATCAAAGCATTTATGGAAAGTGTGGGCTGCTGGAATTTACAAAAAGAAACTAATGAGTTGGCCATAGAATTGTGATAGGAAATTAAGGGAAAGAATCAAGCTGGTTAGGGAATCGTGAATGGAGATGAGTGAATTTGGACGCATTTGTGGGAATGTAAATAGAAGCTAAAAGGGAAATCAAAATATTTGAAGCGCTAATTTGGAAGTGAATTAGAGTAATTCACAATTAATTATTGGTGACAAATCAAAGCCAAAATTGAGCAATCTTTCGAGAATCATCAATTGGCTCTACGGGTCTTGACTTTCCAACAATACATGGGAGAAATTTTGCTATAAAAGGAGGCTGAAAGAATCGTAAAGAAGGGGGGTCTGGGCGAGAAAAGTGAGAGAGAGTCTCGGCAAGAAAAGTGAGAGAAACGCGAGAAAGAGAGAATGTGTTTTGCTTAGTTTCTCTACAAGGCGCATAGAGAAAAGAGAGAAAAGTTTGACCCCCTCTTGCTTGGCACACACAAGGAAAAAAAAAAGAGAATAAGAGGGTGGTCGTTTTCTTCGAATACCCCTTCCGCACCTGCAAATCTAACCACACCACGGCTGACGCTACCTGGGCGAGTTGCTGCTTGTTGATCCAAGTCGAGCTCCTGCCATGAGTCCCGCCTAGTTGTGGTCTGCTACCCCCATGCCATCCCTGTCGTGCGACGATTCCTACTCCTACGTCGTGCCACCACCGTGTTGACAAGCTGCTTCATCAAGCCTCTTGAGGTCACTCACAATCCACCCTCTCCCAACCTGTTGTAGCCTGCGATCGGTGCCTAACAACAAATCGCGTCCTCGTTGCTCAATCCGAGTTCAAGTTATGGCTTTTGCATGTGCTTTATGCCTTGCAACGTGCCTGCCCACTTGGCTGGTCATGCAATTTGCGAGTGGTAACAAATAAAAGTGCTGCAAATTCTCTTTATTGGCACGCTTCTATTTGTTTCTTTTGGCAGGCGTCCATCATCAAGGATTCTCGCTCTACCGCTTTTGCCTGAGATCATCGACGACTGCGAGAACTAACCGAGCCAAACATCTTTAGCGGCTGTGGAACAGGGTTAGGTGCTGTCATTAGTAATTGAAAACCATTTCGGATTGTTTGTGAGAACTGGAAAAAGACCATCAAGGTAATTTCCTAATCCGTTCGCTTATCTGAATATAAAATTGTCTAATTAGCAATGCATTTACTACTAATGTGATTTCCTTGAGATATTTGGCATATTCCAATTAAATGAGGTCGTTGTGTCGTGTTAAAAAAAAATCTCAATAATCAAAAATATTGAGCCGCGAGACATCAGATCAAGTTTTTGATTGTTTTGATTTTCTATCTTGGGTCGGGGAAAATTGTATGCTTTATATGATCGATTGCATTATGTGTTGATTTTTCAGTAAACTTACAAAAATGCATAAAAAGAAATCTATTGCATGATAGGGTAGATTAATGCATTTCATGTCGAACTAGTTTTATAGTTTACATTGCATATGATGTAGAAGCTTAGGAAATTCCATTAGTTAAATAGCTTTTTTTAACAAAAAGGACATAAAAATAAAAATAAAAATAGGAAAAACATAAAAAAGAACATGCATTGCATATAGTATTAATATGCCCATGTCATGTAATACATGCATATTTAGGGTCGTGTAAATTATATTGCATCCCTGTTACAATAGTTTTCAATTAACGTGTGTCATTAGAGTTAGGCCATTTAAATTGCATGTCATATGTCGTTAGAGTAAAAATCATGCATATTAAATCTAGACTAAAGTTATATATAATTAATTTTAGAAAAAATAAAAAAAAGTAGATGTCATCCATTTAGAATTAGGTTTAGGGCATGTATTTTTTAGTTATAGCTTGTTTTTCCTTAGGGTTGATCATGATTATTACATTCATCCTTCTGGACCTATTTAATGTTATTGATTGCGATTTGCATGATCACTCCTTTCCATGCTAGTGGCTTAGGTTAAAATCAGCCAAGATTGCTTGCAAAAAAAATAAAAAAATTGAAACTTAAAGAGAAATGGTACCGAAAGGGCGCTAGTTTAACCTAGCGTAACCATGTTCCCGAATCTATTGAATCTCTAGTTCATAGAAGTAAAGTATTCTCCTATACTTCACTTGTGTTTCTAATCAACCCTAATTGATTAGTGGCGGCTCCTAATTGAATAAAATTGCATATTTAACAATGTTAAATTTTGAGTATCAAGTTGCGGTTGATAGGGCTTGGGAGTGTCCGCACTAAGTCTTTAGCCTTAGTAATCCATTAGTCTTCCCTCGGTGTTTCGGGAAAATTGCGACAAAGAGATTTTACTTTTTTTCTGGTTTGTAGAGGGTAGCACAACGAGTGATCTTTTTAGACTGTATGTTACCCATCCACAATTAGTACACGGAAATCTCCATTTCCTTCTTGCTTGCTGGTTGAGCACTACTGGTAAACTATGATGAATTTAGCTCAAACTAAATTTCTTGATTAGAAAAAGCCCGAAGTGGCACATTTACAATAAGTTTATCCTATATTAATTTCCATTAAATTAAATTAATACAACGAAAAACCATAAATTGATACATTATGGCATTTAGATGGTAAAACACTAAACTGGTGCATCTATTCACTATCACGTGTTATTCAATTCAATAATTTGATGGTAAAATTTAAAAGAAACTAACACATGGTAAATTTATTATAAGTGTATTAATTTGGGATTTTTCGTGATATTAACCTTAGTTGTTACCATTAAATAATAGCTCCAACAAAAACAGTGACCTTTCTTCATAAATAGAGCCGCCACACTACCACAGCTCACCCACAACACCACCAGCTCAGCCACCTCGCCACCACTACCATCGTAAATTAGACTTCGACCGCGGCATTACCTCATCACCATTGATGATAACAATGTGACCCACACCTGGGCATCTTTGGACTCAAGATTGGGGCTTCTTTCGCCAATCCCGGTGTAGTGTACCTCTTTAGGGCTTTCCCTAGTTAATAAGTGCAGAGTCCTTAGAAAATTCTTCTACTCACACGTATCAATTTGTACGTGCGTCATCCCATCAACCTGCATGAGTACAATTTATAAATTACCCAAGGGGTGTTAGAGAGAGCCTAGGGGTGGGTAACGGGCTGTGCATGCTTGGACCCAACACGCCTGGGCCTTCACCTGGTCAGGGTGTCACGCCCCGACTCTCGAGCTCGCAGCAACCCCATTTCACTTGAGGTCTTAAAATACGACGTTCCAGGTACTGTCGTCAACCAATTCATTTTATCTTGTAATTAAGCACATGCGGAAACGAACAACTCCCAAACCAAATAACAGGGATAGCAACAACAGCAGCAGAGGAAAGACAAACACCATTTTATATATCTGAAGGTTAGCCGGCACACCAGCAAATACATACACGCCTTATTACAGGCGACAAGCTAAGGCCCACTCAAAAAGGGACCGGCCTAGCTAACCTAACACTGCACAAGTGCCTACTCGCTGGCCTCGGAGGGATCGCTCTCTTCGATCATCGGCACGCATCATCCGGGCCCTGAAAATGTTAACCACGACGGGTTGAGATAAACTCAGCAAGTTAAAGTCCTAAGCCCTGGTTAGGAACTTCGCTCGCCTCGGGAGTTTAACATACAACCTAATTCATCAAATCATCCAGCACCACCTCAGAGAAATAACCACAGAAGACAGTTTAATACACAGGTGCAATCACAGGCGACCCTACCTGGCCTTGGCACACGCGACCTGCAGAAACTGTCATTTAATCCATCACGACATTAAGAGCATGCGAATAATCAGAGCATCTCACACAACTTTCTCATGCCTCACATCCACACATATGCTCCGATTATTAACGCCCCCTTCTGGGCCAACGGCACAACCTTATGGTTGGCGGTTCCTAGCTAAACCAGCTTCGTCCTCTTTACCTCGAGGCACGGTGACGTCAAGGGTCATCCCTTCCCTCTGACGGCATTCCCGAAGGAGCACAGGACCCGCCCACTACCGCAGTCCCGCAACTGACAGGAACATAGGACCCGCCCACTACTGCAATCCCGTCACATGTCCCCCCTCAGGCATCCGACCGAAGTTAGGAGACCAAACAACCACGGCACAACCCCATAAGGATTGGCGGTCTTCCGGCAACGCCGGGGTTCCCTCTCTTAATGTGATCATGCCACACATCATCAAGCAATTCATTCTTGTCTTTGCTTTTGCTTGGTCGTGAATGCAACATTACTCGTGCTCATGCAACATGCCATTTCAGATAACCCACGCAATATGTCATGCGGTATCACTCCACAATTCCAAAATTCCAAATTCAACCAATCAATAATCACGTACATTCCCTAATTCTCGGGAATAACTCAATAAATCAAACACTTTCACTTCCACTCGGTCTTCAATCATGCATTTCATCATTATTCATGCATATAATTAACAATCGGCACTTCAAGAAAGCATACCAATCAAGAACACATCAATTTGAGACCAAAATTTATTTCTGTATGAACAGTGTCGTGAACAGTAATCTGTGAACAATAATTTGTGAACAGTAAATTCATCCGAAATTAAATAAATAAATAAAAATAAATAAACTTAACCATGGTTAACAAATTAACTCAACCCTAGTTAATCTAACCTAACCATAGTTAAATTCTAACCTTAGTTACTTTTAAAACTAACCATGGTTACTTTAATTAATTAACCCTAGTTACTTTTAAAACTAACTATGGTCAATTAATCTAACCCTAGTCAGCTTAATTAACTCAGCCACCATTAACAAATTAACCCATAATTAACCAAGCACAAAAATTAAACTAATTAACCCCTAAGCAAGATTAACCCCTAAACAAGGATTAGGAAGTTAATTTACTTGGATTGGAAATCCGACGACACCGGCGCGTAGAGGGGAACGAGGGCTACGAGGGGTAAGCTCGGGGATGGCAACGGATGACAAACGATGGCCGAAACGGGCCCAAAATAGTGCTGGTTATTGTTCACGCGGAACCGGTGCAGCTGAGTGGAAAAGGCCGAAACGGGCGGCTAACGGCGACCAGCGGTGACCGGAGGTGCGCGGTTGGCTTCCTAACTTCTAGGACTACACTTTGGACGGATGTGGCGGCTCTGGTGACGGCGGCAAGGCTGTTTTTGGGCTGGAAAACAGCATGGACAGCAAAGAACACCAGAAATGGAAGAGAAAAGGAAGAGAAAAAGGGAGAGAAAGTGAGGCAGGGCTGGTGCACGAATTTTGGGGGAGAAAGAGGAGAGAGAAGAGGCTGCTTAAGGCTTGGATAAGGCCAAGGCAAGTGGGCAAGCCACTTGCTTGAAGAGCCAATCAAAAACAAAGCAAAACAAGCATAAACAAAGCCCACTTGGGCATAAAAGCAAAAATCCAAAAGAGAGAAGCCCATGGGCTGGAAATGGAGGGGAACTTGGGCC
Organism: Corymbia maculata; assembly: GCA_014182735.1. Lineage (NCBI taxonomy): Eukaryota > Viridiplantae > Streptophyta > Magnoliopsida > Myrtales > Myrtaceae > Corymbia > Corymbia maculata. The sequence continues at coordinate 5,402,312 of CM024685.1, forward strand.
AACTTGGGCCTCTCTTGGGCTGGGCTAAATGGGTGCAAGGCCCATTGGGCCGCCGGTCTTGGGCCGGCCCACCCGCGGGCCCGAAACCCGGTCCAATTTTCCCTTTTTCCGACACTTCCGTGTCCAACGGAAAATTCCAAAATAAATGAGGTGACATCCAAATATATAGTCTTGACATCACTGAGAAGTCGGTTCCCAAAATCGGATTAAAAATCGGGGCCAAATTAAGTCGATTGCGACCGTAGTACAATTTGGATTATCGGACGCCCTTTTTGGACTTTCCTCACATTTGACCCATGGTCAACCATTCTTTGAACCATGTTTATGCCAATTCTTGAGTCAGGGACGTCCCTCGATTGTTGTGTGATCCCGGGGGCTCAATTGATAATCCCGAGTACCAAATGAAAAGGATTCGGTTTACCGTCGTTCGTAGTTCGTATCGAAGTCGTGCGGAAATCACCCGTAGATCGACTTCATACTTCTGCCGAATCGATTTATTTCCGTTTCCTTAATAGTCTAGTACTTAGAGGATATCGTTCCCGCCCAGGTACTCATGGTCGAAGGGTTCGTTCCTAATCGAAATTGCAAGTCGAACGCGAATCATTTCCTATCGACGCCTCTCTGTAATCTATTATGTCACGAACACACAGTTCGGAAATTTGTACTGACCAGGCCTTCGACTAATATTGCCCTTTTATAAAATCCTAAAATGAGGTCAATTTTCAGGATGTTACAACTCTTCCCCTCTTATAGAAATTTCGTCCTCGAAATTTGAACTGATACACTAATCCTCAAAAAGATAGGGGTGCTGACGCCTCATGATTTCTTCGCTTTCCCACGTAGCTCTCTCCGTACCATGATGCTGCCAACTGACCAAGGAGACCGTCTTGTTTCTCAACACTTGCTCTTTTTGGTACTCAATCCGAATCGGTCTCTCCACATACGACACCCTGTCGTCCACCTCTATCTCTTCAAAATTCAACACATGCGTCGGGTCCAGCTCATATTTCCTTAACATCGACACATGGAATATGTCATGCACTTGAGCAAGTTGAGGCGGTAGCGCAAGACGATAGGCTAAATTCCCAATCATTTCCAGAATCTTGAACGGTCCGATGTACCTTGGGCTCAATTTTCCTTTCTTTCCAAATCACGATGTACCTCGCATCGGCGATACTTTAAGGAACTCATGATCGCCCACTTGAAATTCCAATGGCCTATGTCGTCTGTCCCCATAATTTTTCTGTCTGCTCTAAGCCGTCTTTAACCTTTCTGGAATCATCTTGATGGCGTCTAAAGATTGTTGCACTAACTCTGGCCCTGTAATTTTCTGCTCGCCGACTTCGTCCCAACAAATTGGAGTCCTACACGGTCTGCCATACAAAGCTTCAAATGGTGCCATTCTAATACTTTGCTGATAACTGTTATTGTACGCAAATTCCACGAGGTGAAGTTGTTCCTCCCAACTTCCTTTGAAATCCAATACACAGGCTCTCAACATATCCTCCAAAGTCTGAATTGTTCTCTCTGATTGACCGTCTATCTGAGGATGGTAGGTCGTACTGAACTGTAGCTTTGTTCCCATCGAAGTCTGTAGACTCTTCCAAAATGCTGCCGTAAATCTGGGGTCTCAATCTGAAGTAATCGTCACTGGTACCCTATGTAGGTGAATAACCTATCGCACGAACAACTCTACATACTTTTCCAAAGTGAAGTCCTTACGTACAGCGATGAAATGAGCTGACTTCGTTAATCGGTCCACTATAACCCAAATTGCATCATTACCCCGTTGACTTCTTGATAATCCCGTCACGAAGTCCACCGTGATGTGCTCCCATTTCCATTCAGGGATTTCAAGAGGTTGCAAAACCCTTCTGGCTTGCAATGCTACGCTTTCACTTGTTGGCAAGTTAAACACTTCACCACATGCTTGGCGATGTCGATTTTCATACCGTTCCATTAATAATACTGCCGCAAATTCTGATACATCTTCATACTACCTGGATGCACACTATAGTCGCTACGATACGCTTTGGATAACAACCTCTCCTTAATTTCGATGTTGCTTGGTACACATAACCGTCCACGGAATTTCAAGATCCCATCCTCGGATACCTGAAAATCCGACTTTCTCTTGGTCGCGTCCATTTGTAGAATCTTTTGGACCTCAGCGTCCAAAGGTTATATTGCTTTAATCTTGGCTTGAATTTCAGGTTCGATCCTAAGGGTAACCATTAAACTTGAAAGATGACATACCTTAAGGGAAACGCAACACTGAACTTAATAATCAAACAGTCTTAGTCTTGTCTGTATCGCTTTTCTGACGTTAGCCTACCCTTGACATCTTAACCACATCCACTGATTGCCAACAATCTCTGGACCAAAGATCATCCTTTCTCTGATGTTATTCCAATAGACTTCCACAAACTTGACCATACTTCTGCTATACCACTCGAATAAATTTTATCCCACAAGCATTCTCTTTTTGTCGATCCAGTAGTTCAGTTCATTTCTGCCCCTTTCGACATCCTAGAAGCCTACCGAGTCGCTCCTTGCTCGAGCACTCCGGCCCCGCGTCCACTCCCCGCCCTCATCGGATCAGTCATCATGGGCATCTACGAACTGCACCACTTCTAACAAAAGTCTCTTTTAAACATGCTTTATCTCATAGAGGTATTATCCGCTTTGGCCTGTCCCATACCAAGCCTCACGGTTTTAACCTCATCTGAGCACCTCAAAGTACAAAACTTTCTCCAGCTCGTCAACTCATGAGCTCGTTTCCACAGGACCACTCGTCAACACTTGAAATTTGATCCACCGAATTTTTATGAGCTCACATTCTGAACTTCACAAGCCCTCAATTGTTGTGGCGCGTAAACAACTACTCGTCATTGTTGTCTTACCACTTAGTCAAATCCTTTATACGACACCTCACTGTAAGTATCGTATTCTCCAATACTAGACTAAATCCTCAAAACTGGTGCAATAATCAGCTTATACCTAAGCTCTTAAACATTATGCTCACACTTATTTGTCCATTCAAATTCTTATGTCATTCATTAACCTTCGAATTAAAGGCATAGCCATCGTAGAGAACCTTTCTACGAATCATCTGTAATAATCCATCCAATTTAGAAAACTTCGAACCTCTATCACTGTCATAAGTCTTGGCCAATTCATGACTGCCTTGATCTTAATGGATCCACAAAAATTCCCTCATCCAAAATCATACGACCAACAAAACAACGCGAGTAAACCCAAACTCGCATATATTAAACTTGGCATACTGTTTATGCTCTCCAATAGTCTATAGCACCATCCTCAAGTGTTGTTCGCGTTCCTCTGAATTCCTCGAATATCCCAATATATCATTCATGAACACAATCACGAATCCATCCAAATATGCCTTAATCAGTCAATCCATCAAATCCATAAAAGCAACTGGCACATTAGTTAATCCAAACAACAGTACGGTAATCTTGTAGTGATCACATCGCACACAATATGTCATCTTCGCCTTTATCCTCCTTTTAAATTCTCAACTACCGATAGCCCGTCCTTGGGTCTATCTTGGAACATATCGAAGCTCCTTAAATTGAGTCAAACAAATCATCCATCGTTAGTAATGGATACTTGCTCATGACCGTCCATTGGTTAAACTGCCGTTAATCGATGCAAAAGTGCAACGATCCATCCTTAATTCCTCAACTAACAAATTAACCACAATCGTCCTATAACCTTAGGAACCTTCATCCAATAAACGAGTTACTTCCAATGACGAATTCAAAGGGATCGAGAGTCCTCCTTGATTCCAGTAAACTCGAAACGAACCCCACTTAATGGGTTAAACTGGATTGCCTTCCAATAGCAATCCATTGTAACTCAATACTTAGTATACCAATACATTCCAACGATCACATCGAAATCGTACATTTCCAACACAATCAAATCGATCAATTCCTTTTGATCGCCAACGACCATCGTACAATCGAACATCCTTCTACATACAACCTCGTCCTTTAACCGGGTCCACTTGTTAAGAATTTCTTCCAACGATTTTGGTCTTAACCTTACCAACTTAACGAAGTGTTCAGTTATAAACAAATGTGTAGTTCCAAAAACCAATTAACGCATAAGTAGCATGATCATACTGGAAGTCTTACCAATAGTCACAACCTTCGAGTCCAACACTTGGCATTCCAATTATACACTGATCTTCCCTAATACCATTCCTCCTATCATCAGCGTTTTCCTAAGCCAATGATTAACCATATAAGATGCAAACTCTGCCACGTCCTTTTTCTTAATAAACAGGACTAGCGCTTTCCAAGGCGATATACTTAGGCAAATAAAACCCTTATCCAAAAATTCATGCATCTGCACCTTCAATTCCTTTAATCCTGACAATGCCATCCCGTACGGTGCTTTCGAGATTAATTCCATCCTAGAAGCCAACTCGATTACGAACTCGTCTCTCTCGGCCGGGGGGTAGTCCCGGTAATTCCTTTGGAAAGACATCAGGATAATCTCGTACTACCACGATGTCCTCCAGGTTCAGTCCTTCTTTCGATGTATCACTCACAGACACCAAATAACCCCGACATCTTGACCCCGACAACCTGGTTACTTCCAAAGAAGAAATCAAGGGAATCGAGGACCCTCCTCGGCTCTCTACAACTGAAAACTACTAGATCCAGTCATATTGAATCGGATTCTCTTCTCCCGACAATCCATAGTAGCTCCTTGTTTGCACCGTCCTCCTCCTCTGACCCCTCTGACCTGGGATCCTCAAACCAAGGGTACTCTAATCCGGACTGCTCATTTTGCAGGACTCTCCTAGCCTGCGTTCCAATTCCCCCCATACGGAATTAGAAAATGAGACAACCCTACAACAAAGGACCACGAAGGATCCTGCAGCCAATCACATGCAAGCAAATAAATAGAGCCGCCACACTACCACAGCTCACCCACAACACCACCAGCTCAGCCACCTCGCCACCACTGCCATCGTAAATTAGACTTTGACCGCGGCATTACCTCATCACCATCGATGATAACAATGTGACCCACACCTGGGCATCTTTGGACTCAAGATTGGGGCTTCTTTCGCCAATCCCGGTATAGTGTACCTCTTTAGGGCTTTCCCTAGTTAATAAGTGCAGAGTCCTTAGAAAATTCTTCTACTCACACGTATCAATTTGTACATGCGTCATCCCATCAACCTGCATGAGTACAATTTATAAATTACCCAAGGGGTGTTAGAGAGAGCCTAGGGGTGGGTAACGGGCCGTGCATGCTTGGACCCAACACGCCTGGGCCTTCGCCTGGTTAGGGTGTCACGCCCCGACTCTCGAGCTCACAGCAACCCCATTTCACTTGAGGTCTTAAAATACGACGTCCCAGGTACTGTCGTCGACCAATTCATTTTATCTTGTAATTAAGCACATGCGGAAACGAACAACTCCCAAACCAAATAACAAGGATAGCAACAACAACAGCAGAGGAAAGACAAACACCATTTTATATATCTGAAGGTTAGCCGGCACACCAGCAAATACATACACGCCTTACTACAGGCGACAAGCTAAGGCCCACTCAAAAAGGGACCGGCCTAGCTAACCTAACACTGCACAAGTGCCTACTCGCTGGCCTCGGAGGGATCGCTCTCTTCGATCCTCGGGTACTGCATCATCTAGGGCCTGAAAATGTTAACCACGACGGGTTGAGATAAACTCAGCAAGTTAAAGTCCTAAGCCCCGATTAGGAACTTCGCTCGCCTCGGGAGTTTAACATACAACCTAATTCATCAAATCATCTAGCACCACCTCAGAGAAATAACCACAGAAGACAGTTTAATACACAGGTGCAATCACAGGCGACCCTACCTGGCCTTGGCACATGCGACCTGCAGAAACTATCATTTAATCCATCACAACATTAAGAGCATGCGAATAATCAGAGCATCTCACACAACTTTCTCATGCCTCACATCCACACATATGCTCCGATTATTAACGCCCCCTCTTGGGCCAACGGCACAACCTTATGGTTGGCGGTTCCTGGCTAAACCAGCTTCGTCCTCTATACCTCGAGGCACGGCGACGTCAAGGGTCATCCCTTCCCTCTGACGGTATTCCCGAAGGAGCACAGGACCCGCCCACTACCGCAGCCCCCGCAATCGACGGGAACATAGGACCCGCCCACTACCGCAATCCCGTCACATGTCCCCCCTCAGGCATCCGACCGAAGTCAGGCGACCAAACGGCCACGGCACAACCCCATAAGGATTGGCGGTCTTTCGGCAACGCCGGTGTTCCCTCTCTTAATGTGATCATGCCACACATCATCAAGCAATTCATTCTTGTATTTGCTTTTGCTTGGTCATGAATGCAACATTGCTCGTGCTCATACAACATGCCATTTCAGATAACCCACGCAATATGTCATGCGGTATCACTCCACAATTCCAAAATTCCAAATTCAACCAATCAATAATCACGTGCATTCCCTAATTCTCGGGAATAACTCAATAAATCAAACACTTTCACTTTCACTCGGTCTTCGATCATGCATTTCATCATTATTCATGCATATAATTAACAATCGGCACTTCAAGAAAGCATAACAATCAAGAACACATCAATTTGAGACCAAAATTTATTTATGTATGAACAGTGTCATGAACAGTAATCCGTGAACAGTGATTAGTGAACAATAATCCGTGAACAGTAATTTGTGAACAGTAAATTCGTCCGAAAATAAATAAATAAATAAAAATAAATAAACTTAACCATGGTTAACAAATTAACTCAACCCTAGTTAATCTAACCTAACCATAGTTAAATTCTAACCTTAGTTACTTTTAAAACTAACCATGGTTACTTTAATTAATTAACCCTAGTTACTTTTAAAACTAACTATGGTCAATTAATCTAACCCTAGTCAGCTTAATTAACTCAGCCACCATTAACAAACTAACCCATAATTAACCAAGCACAAAAATTAAACTAATTAACCCCTAAGCAAGATTAACCCCTAAACAAGGATTATGAAGTTAACTTACTTGGATCGGAAATCCGACGACACCGGCGCGTAGAGGGGAACAAGGGCTATGAGGGGTAAGCTCGGGGATGGCAACGGATGACAAACGATGGCTGAAACGGGCCAAAAACAGTGCTGGTTATTGTTCACGCGAACCGGTGCGGCTGAGTGGAAAAGGCCGAAACGGGCGGCTAACGGCGACTAGCGGTGACCGGGGGTGCGCGGTTGGCTTCCTAACTTCCAGGACTACACTTTGGACGGTTGTGGCGGCTCCGGTGACGGCGGCAAGGCTGTTTTTGGGCTGGAAAACAGCATGGACAGCAAAGAACACCAGAAATGGAAGAGAAAAGGAAGAGAAAAAGGGAGAGAAAGTGAGGCTGGGCTGGTGCACGAATTTTGGGGGAGAAAGAGGAGAGAGAAGAGGCTGCTGAAGGCTTGGATAAGGCCAAGGCAAGTGGGCAAGCCACTTGCTTGAAGAGCCAATCAAAAACAAAGCAAAACAAGCATAAACAAAGCCCACTTGGGCACAAAAGCAAAAGGCCAAAGAGAGAAGCCCATGGGCTGGAAATGGAGGGGAACTTGGGCCAACTTGGGCCTCTCTTGGGCTGGGCTAAATGGGTGCAAGGCCCATTGGGCCGCCGATCTTGGGCCGGCCCACCCGCGAGCCCAAAACCCGGTCCAATTTTCCCTTTTTCTGACACTTCCGTGTCCAACGGAAAATTCCAAAATAAATGAGGCGACGTCCAAATATATAGTCCCGACATCACCGAGAAGTCGGTTCCCAAAATCGATTAAAAATCGGGGCCAAATTGAGTCGATTGCGACCGTAGTACAATTTGGATTATCGGGCGCCCTTTTGGACTTTCCTCACATTTGACCCATGGTCAACCATTCTTTGAACCATGTTTACGCCAATTCTCGAGTCAGGGACGTCCCTTGATTGTCGTGTGATCCTGGGGGCTCAATTGATAATCTCGAGTACCAGATGAAAAGGATTCGGTTTACCGTCGTTCGTAGTTCGTATCGAAGTCGTGCGGAAATCACCCGCAGATCAACTTCGTACTTCTGCCGAATCGATTTATTTCCATTTCCTTAATAGTCTAGTACTTAGAGGATATCGTTCCCGCCCAGGTCCTCATGGTCGAAGGGTTCGTTCCTGATCGAAATTGCAAGTCGAACGCGAATCATTTCCTATCGACGCCTCTCTGTAATCCATTATGTCACGAATACACAGTTCGGAAAATTTGTACTGACCAGGCCTTCGACTAATATTGCCCTTTTATAAAATCCTAAAATGAGGTCGATTTTCAGGATGTTACGCAGGGCCCTGGCCCAAGCCCATTTTTTTTGAATTTGGGGGAAAAAGAAAATTCAGTGACCACCGAATCACTTGATCAGTGACCCTCAGGTGACCCAACGGTTGGGTGAGGGGAAAAAAACTTCATTCCCATGACTTGGCTTATTACTCTCATTTTCCACCAAATTTCAATTTTAAGTTTCAATTTTTTACTTTCTTTTTACATCAATATCATCACACTGTACTATTGCGATGGAGAACGCCGTGAACAACAACAATAACTAGGACAACAATGTTGCACAACAACGTTTTTCACAATCCATTGAAACGTTGTGGGAAATGTCTAGTGAGCTGCATGACTTTTCTTTGCGCAAGTTTGGTGTCTACGTGTTGGCTCCGCTTGTGCAATCACCTGAAATCGATGACAACGACACACAAGGACCTGCGGTTTGGAGGAATTGGAAGGCCAGATGTTGGAAGGTAGTGGCGCAGGAAATGTTGCAGAGGACGATACCCCTACCTTCAAAGAGCCCCAACAAACTGGGTCGTCGGTTTCAAGGAGAAGAATGTTCCTTGTCTAGTAAATATTCCAGCTCGAGATCGATGCCCGTGGTTGGAAACACTACTTGAAAATTATGTAATGCCGAGTTAGTTAGCGAATCATCAAGTGGTGCGGGAGGTCCCTCCTTCTCTCTCCAGCGCCGAACCCTTTTTTGTCTCTTCCATAAATGGAAGGGGAAGGATTTGACCTAAATCTCTCCCTTCCCTTACCTAAATCTCTCCCTTCCCTCCTAGTTGCTCTTCTTCTTGTTTCCTTTTGTTTTTACCCCTTACTCTCCAGATTTAGTTTTAGATTGGGAGCTTTGCTCTCGATCTTATATTCAGAGCTTTTCTCTCAAATCTAATTCTAGATTTTGGAGTTTCAATAAATAAGTACTCCACACTCCAGTTTCAATGATGTTCATGGCAACTTCTATGTCAAATATGTGCTCGTTCAACCCGTTTTAGTTAAAAGTTTTGGCATTTCGTATTGGCTACCAAGCTCCGCTCTGACCGATGTCAAATATGAGCTTCTTCAACATGTTCATATTGTCTTCATATGATAATAGTGTCGGGGACGCCGAACCTGGATGCACATCGGCAAAAGGTAAAGCTGTTACTATAAATGGAAATGTTGGCATGTGCTTATCGCTGATGATACTGTATAATTCGATGATTGACTACTGATTCTTACACTTAAATATAGTCACAAATCTGTTACTAAAGACAAGCATATGATTATATTTGCCAACCATGCTTTAATGATGTGACTTGATTTCTGGATTTTTGTTTGTTTTGGAGCTCTGCTAGTTTGTTTGGTTATAGTGACTTTTACTTTTTTATGATGTATTGTTTTAGTAATGAATGGAATTTTTTTTTTCACAAAATAAAATCAAGCGGTATGAGACACTTGAGGGGGCATAGCGTAAGCACGAGGAGTAGATGGCCACTTCTTGGGGAGAGGGAGGAGCTCTACAGCGCATAACGAATTGGACTGATTTGAGGGCCTTGATGGCTTAATCTCCAATCAATCATCACGAATTTCAAATCCTAGTGATCTTAATGAACTTGAAAGAGCAACTCCGTGAACTTTCAATGTCTCCTTTTATCAGTTCATTGAAGTAGATGGAGAGCTTCCTATTCGATAAGAGAAGAGAAGCCCTTGTCCCTGAAACTGGTAAATTTAATATTTTCCATTATAATTTGAGTTTTATAAAAAAGTATCCAATGTGCTCAAATTTTCTCGGATATATGTAAATTTAAGTTATGCAATCGACTTCTTGTCAAATACTAAACTAATAAATTAAAACTCACTCATCTCTATTCTAATTGCTTTTCTAAAAATATTTCAATTTCAAATTAAGTAGACTTTGGAATTTTTTTAATTTTACAATTTCATTTATTGCTAAACAAATTTGCTCAAATGATAAGTGGAATTTAAATTCAGTGAATATTATGTGAAATTTATTCAGGTAATAAAATAAGTTGTCCTTCACACTACTTCAATTCAATTTTGAATAAGTGGACAATTGATGTGGTTATTCACGAAATCAACAAAATGTACACTTCAAAATTATGAGTATTATTCATTTAATCTTGGAATTAATTCCAAATTAAATGAGTTAATTATACAATTCTGCTGTTATTTACTATTCATCTTTACCACTATCATCCAATATTTTATCCTATTTAATTTTCACAGAAATAGTAGTGAAAAAATAATCTAGGCCTTCTCCATAAATATCGATCTTTCCCCTGCAAGATGCAAACCAAATGCAAACAAATGCAAGAGATACTGTGGAGTCAGCTTGGATTATGTAGCAAAATGCTAAAAAATGGGGCTTTTGTGCTAAAAAGACAGGATAAAGAGGAAATTTCACCTTGGCACAAGTTTGGATAGCTCTGGTGGAGGGTATCCTAAAAGTTAATGTCGATGGCTCTCTTGGCGAATAGTTGATGGAGGGTGCAATTTCCTACATCTATCGAGACCATTTCGATTGCCTCGTCGACAGCTTTACCAGCTTCCTCTTTGGCATAGATTGAAATTGTTGCTCTACTTATTGCCCTCAAATACATCGACTAGAACAATTTGAGTGGTGTGGTGGTAGAGTTAGACCAAGTGGATTTGATAGGCACTTTGTGAAACGAATAATAGTTTAATTGGGAAGCAAAAGCACTTATTGATGAATGCTCCTCCCTATTATCAAGATTATCACAAGTGGGCCTGAGTTATTGCCCAAGAAATGCGAAATCTGTGACTGTGCCGTGCGGGCTCATAGGCAAAATGCCTTCCACAGAATTAGCTCCCCCCCCCAACCCCCCAAAAGGCCCTTTGGGCTTTGCTTCGTTAGGACGCTCTCATTTTGGGGCTTTGCTGGTTAAGTCCAGTTTATGATATATATAAAAATCGTTTTATGACAACAAAAAAAGAGAAGGAAGAAAAACTAGTAGCTTTGTGCCTCTCCTCGCTTCCGCCACTACTGCCACCTACAAGTCCATCCCCTTTGCCTTCACAATGATGGAAACGGATGCTTATGAGTCTCTCTCTATTTGTCACCTCGGATTTCACAAACTCACGACAGCCGTTTCGCCATTCGCCGCTACCACTAATTAGCCGGAGCTAATGCTCATGCGCACATGTTCGATTGTGGCGGATTCGTGGTCGTAGTCTATGGACTCATTCAATCTAATGGGGGTTGATTTTTTTAATAACTTTTTTTTTTCATATTCTGTCTTTTGTTACTCTTCAAGCCGAAGAGTGTTGAACAATTAAAATGATGAGAATTTATTAAGAGATTTTACTTTTTTTCTGGTTTGTAGAGGGTAGCACAACGAGCGATCTTTTTAGACTGTATGTTACCCATCCACAATTAGTACACAGAAATCTCCATTTCCTTCTTGCTTGCTGGTTGAGCTCTATTGATAAGCTATGATGAATTTAGTTCAAACTAATTTCTTGATCAGAAAAACCCCAAAGTGACACATTTACAATAAGTTTATCCTATATTAATTTTCATTAAATTAAATTAATACAACAAAAAACCATAAACTGATACATTATGGCATATAGATGGTAAAACACTAAACTGGTGCATCTATTCACTATCATGTGTTATTCAACTCAACAATTTGATGGTAAAATTTAAAAGAAACTAACGCATGATAAATTTATTATAGGTGTATTAATTTGAGATTTTTCATGATATTAACCTTAGTTGTCACCATTAAGTAATAGCTCCAACAAAAACAATGACCTTTCTTCATAAATAGAGCCACCACACTACCATAGCTCACCCACAGAACCACCACCTCAGCCACCTCGCCACGACTGCCACCATAAATTAGACTTCGACCGTGGCATTACCTCATCACCATTGATGATAAAAATGCGGCCCGCACCTGGGCATCTTTGGACTCAAGTTTGGGGCTTCTTTCTCCAATCCTGGTATGGCGTACCTCTTTAGGGCTTTCCCTAGTTAATAAGTGCAGAGTCCTTAGAAAATTCTTCTACTGACACATATCAATTTGTATGCTGCGTCATCCCATCAACCTACATGAGTACAATTTATAAATTGCCCAAGGGGTGTTAGAGAGAGCCTAGGGGTGGGTTGGGGGGAAAAAGAAAATTCAATGACCATTGAATCACTTGATCAGTAACCCTCAGGTGACCCAATGGTTGGGTGAGGGAAAAAAACTTCATTCCCATGACTTTGCTTATTACTCTCATTTTCCACCATATTTCAAATTTAAGTTTCAATTTTTTACTTTCTTTTTACATCAATATCATCACGCTGTACTATTGCAATGGAGAACGCTGTGAACAACAACAATAACTAGGACAACAATGTTGCACGACAACGTTTTTCACAATCCATTGAAATGTTGTGGGAAATGTTTAGTGAGCCGCGCGACTTTTCTTTGCGCAATTTTGGTGTCTACGTGCCGGCTCCGCTTGTGCAATCACCTGAAATCGATAACAACGACACACAAGGACCTGCGGTTTGGAGGAATTGGAAGGCCAGATGCTGGAAGGTAGTGGCGGAGAAAATGTTGCAGAGGACGATACCCCTACCTCCAAAGAGCCCCAGCAAACTGGGACGTCGATTTCAAGGAGAAGAATGTTCCTTGTCTAGTAAATATTCCAGCTCGAGATCGATGCCCATGGTAGGAAACATTACTTGAAAATTATGTAATGCTGAGTTAGTTAGCGAATCATCAAGTGGTGCAGGAGGTCCCTCCTCTCTCCAGCGCTGAAACCTTTTTGGTCTCTTCCATTTATAGAGGGGAAGGATTTGACCTAAATCTCTCCCTACCCTCCTAGTTGCTCTTCTTCTTGTTTCCTTTTGTTTTTACCCCTTACTCTCCAGATTTAGTTTTAGATTTGGAAGCTTTGCTCTCGATCTTATATCTGGAGCTTTTCTCTCAAATCTAATTCTAGATTTTGGAGTTTTAATAAACAAGTACTCCACACTCCAGTTTCAATGATGTTCATGGCAACTTTAGTGTCAAATATGCGCTTGTTCAACCCGTTTTAGTTAAAAGTTTTGGCATTTCGCATTGGCTACCGAGCTCCGCTCTGACCAGTGTCAAATATGAGCTTCTTCAACATGTTCATATTGTCTTCATAAGATGATAGTGTCGGGGACGCCGAACTTGGACGCACATCGGCGAAAGGTAAAGTTGTTACTATAAATGGAAACGCTGGCATGTGCTTATCGTTGATGATGCTATGTAATTTGATGATTGGCTGCCAATTCTTACACTTAAATATAGTCACAGATTTGTTACTGAAGGATGAGCATATGATTATCTTTGCCAACCATGCTTTAATGATGTGACTTGATTTCTGGATTTTTGTTTGCTTTGGAGCTCTACTAGTTTGTTTGGTTATTGTGACTTTTGAGATTTTTTTATCATGTATCGTTTTAGTAATGAATGGAATTTTTTTTTCACAAAATAAAATCAAGTGGTACGAGACACTTGAGGGGGCATCAGCGTAAGCACGAGGAGTAGATGGTCACTTCTTGGGGAGAGGGAGGAGCTCTACAGAGCATAACGAATTGGACTGATTTGAGGGCCTTGATGGCTTAATCTCCAATTAATCATCACGAATTTCAAATCCTAGTGATCTTAATGAACTTGAAAGAGCAACTCCGTGAACTTTCAATGTCTCCTTTTATCAGTTCATTGAAGTAGATGGAGAGCTTCCTATTCGCAAAGAGAAGAGAAGCCCTTGTCCTTGAAACTGGTAAATTTAATATTTTCCATCCATAATTTGAGTTTTATAAAAAAGTATCCAATGTGCTCAAATTTTCTCGGATATATGTAAATTTAAGTTATGCAATCGACTTCTTGTCAAATACTAAACTAATAAATTAAAAATCACTCATCTCTATTCTAATTGCTTTTCTAAAAATATTTCAATTTCAAATTAAGTAGACTTTGGAATTTTTTTAATTTTACAATTTCATTTATTGCTAAACAAATTTGCTCAAATGATAAGTGGAATTTAAATTCAGTGAATATTATGTGAAATTTATTCAGGTAATAAAATAAGTTGTCCTTCACACTACTTCAATTCAATTTAGAATAAGTGGACAATTGATGTGGTTATTCACGAAATCAATAAAATGTACACTTCAAAATTATGAATATTATTCATTTAATCTTGGAATTAATTCCAAATTAAATGAGTTAATTATACAATTAGAGATGCTTTATCTTTATTTTTGTTTCAAATGAAATCAATTAGATAAGTAAAAAGAAGACAAATATGTGATAAAGATATTTACTTCAAGATATTTTATTTTTATCTTTATCTATTTTATTGAATACACTTAAAAATAACATACATTCTTTTAATCCATTATTAAGTTTAAATTTAAATATAACAAGTGATAAACGTTTGAGGATGACAAATTATTAAACTAAGACCGAGTAGACGAATATGGGCCATGGGCACAATTATGCCACCCGATTTTTCATGTGGCATTGAGAGAGGTAAAATTAAGTGTCATGTGGCAAGTATAGGAACAAATATTTTCTTAATTGACTTTAGCAGTAAAATATAGATTGCGAACATTAATATCTGTAATCATATATTATTTTTACTACTTTTTGAAAATTTTAATACTGTTTAAATTTTTTTAAAGAAGTCAATTTCTTTGTAGTTCTAAAAGCCAAAATAAACAGCCCTAGTTTGCGACAGAGCAAGACGAAAGTCATTACCAGATATTTGGAGGTACTTATATTAGAGCCATGCTTTATTGATTTTTCTTTTATTACATTTTCTTGGTGCAACTCTCAAGCGGGTTTACAATTTCTATTTTTTGGGCTAAAGCCAAAACAAAGTACATTTATATTTTAAAAAGCTGAAGGACGGTGGTTTTTTGCTTGAGACAACATAACCAATTTCGATATTCCTTGGATTGCTATAAGTCACTAGTATCCAATACTTGTTGCCAGAGTCAAACTGCCTATACATGGCAAAATTCCATATCCAATTCTAGACAAAGCAACGACCATATAGACCACATGACTCCACATAAAGTTCAGATTCTACATCAACTAGGCAATGACAATGAAATCAATAAGTTATTCCTTGGATTGCTGTAAGTCACTAGTATCCACTACTTGTTGCCAGAGTCAAATTGCCTGTACATGGCAAAATTCCATATCCAATTCTAGACAAAGCAACGACCATATAGACCACATGACTCCACATAAAGTTCAGATTCTATGTCAACTAGGCAATGACAATGAAATCAAGAAGTTTCTTCTTGATTCCTTGGAGTTTAGTTAATGCATCGTTGATGTCCATTCGTTCCCGTGGAGACTCAGAAGAGCAAGCCACTCCTATTTCAATGATTGAAACCAAACACTCTAGAGTACTACACCAGCTTTTGTTCTTTCCTTTCTTAGCTATGGTTTGTCTCTTCTCTAAATCCTGATTTTCCTGAAGCAGAACGGGATCAATTACCTTTTCTACTTGGTCTATCAAAGTAGCCTTTGCGAAGCGATAAAGGTTCAACCCATTTTGAAACATGTCATCGGTTGGCCTCTTGCCTGTGAACATCTCTAAAATGAGGACTCCAAAGCTATACACATCTCCTTCTGTGGATACCGCACTTCCTGAGCCGTACTCTACAATAGTCAACAGAGCATAGAGATGCATAGTTAATAATTGAGATTGAAATATAGTTCGATGATGTTTCATGCCTAATCTTTTTTTTCCTAAGGATCAGTCTCCAATTGCATGTTCGATATAAGGAAACAAATTGAAAGGCCCAAGTTGTGCATCATTACCTGGAGCTATGTAGCCAAAAGATCCTTTTACTCCAACGGAGCTTGATTGATCAACCAGTAACTTATGCGTTGCTTCAGGGAGGAACCTGGCAAGCCCAAAATCGCTTACATGTCCAATCATTTCATCATCAAGAAGGACATTGCTTGGCTTTATATCACAATGAACTATTGGCGTTTCACAATGATGGTGGAGATAATCTAGTGCACAAGCAACATCAATGGCAATATTCACTCTCTCAAGTAGACTCAACTCTCTCCTTGCTGTATATTGTGAACCAATTGGATGCAACCATTCATCCAAGCTCCCATTCGACATGAATTCATAGACTAGTGCCTTGAAATCATTTCCATCATAATCAAACCCAGAACATGCTGTGATTACCTTCACGAGATTACGATGTCGGATACTTCTCAAGGCCTCACACTCGGCTATGAAGCTCTTGGAAGCTCCGTGATGTGTAAGGTCGAGAATCTTGATGGCCATGATTGACTGAGTCTGATCAAGCAATCCTTTGTAAACAGACCCAAAGCTACCCACGCCGAGTAGATTGCTTGAGGAGAATCCGCTCGTCGCTTTTAGTAGACTGTGATATGAAACATGCAAAAGCCCATCTTCAAAAGAGCTTGGAGCTGATGCTTTCTTATTGTGTCTACACCAGAAGAAGTATAACAAAGAGAGTATGCAGGCTACTCCTACAAGAGCAGAAACCGTGGATATTAGAATTTTTGCAGTTCCGCTTATTCCTGTTTGTTTTGACTCTTTGTAGTCACAAGTCGGTAGTTGAAAATCTGGCCGACCCCCACAAAGTTTCTTGTTTCCAACAACTGAAGTTGAAATGGCACTTCTGAAAACTCCTCCTGTAGGCAATGGGCCCTCGAAATTGTTGTAAGATAGGCTCAAATTCGTCAAATTCAGTGACCCTAGAAACTCTGGGATTTGGCCGGACAATCGGTTGTTGGAAACATTCAAAAGCTGAAGGCCTCTCATTGAACTCATAGTTGATGGTAGGGGCCCTTCAAAGAAGTTATCCTCCAAATATAGACTTTCCAAGGTTATACAACTGCTGATACTGCTTGGAATTTGCTGAGATAATTTGTTCCAATCAAGACTTAATTCGCCAAGATTTTTCAAGTTTCCAACTTCTCCTGGAAGTGGCCCAGTCAGACTATTTTGAGACAAGTCGAGATAAATCGACAAAGATGAGAGGCTCACAATTTTTGGGTGTATGTAACCGCTGAGATTGTTGGACGAAAGGTCCAAGGGAAGTAGATTTTGGCAGTTTCCAAGAGATGATGGTATTGAGCCCCGGAGATTATTACTATATAAGAACAATTTGGTTAACATCCTCAAATTCCCGATAGATTCTGGTATCTGCCCTGAGAAATCATTTTCACTAAGATCCAACATCTTCAGTTTTTCAGATTTCCGATCTGGGAAGGAATGTTTCCTGAGATGTTGTTGCCCCACATAGTCAGCCACTCTAAATTAATGAGATTCCCAATTCCAGAAGGTAAAGTTCCCGAAAAATGATTGTAACTTATCGCAAAAAATGAAAGGGTGATAGAGAGATTACCGATACAGTCAGGTATTAGTCCTCGAAATATATTGCCGTCTATGACCAACGAGTCCAAGTTTGTGGAATTGGTTAAAGAGCAAAGGAAATCAAGATCAGAAGATTGCCCACTTCCCAAGCTATTGTTGCCAATATTAAACCAATAGAGTCCTCTCATCTTCGAGAAAGAAGGAACACTCCCGCTAAGGTTGTTCGACAGGATTTCAATTTCACGGAGATTAGAGGCATTCGATATTGACTCAGGAATAGGTCCATTGAAGTGGTTGTTGCTCAAACCGATTCCCTTGAGATTTGGAAGAGGTAAGCCTAAGTCGCTGGGTAATTCCCCCTCCAATTGGTTATCAGCCACATTAAAAATTGCCATAGTGGATATATTAAAGATTGAGATCGGAATCGTACCAACAAATTTATTCATACCGAGAATGAGCATATATAAATTTCTCAACTGACCGAGAGTTTCCGGGATCGTACCACTGAGGATATTTGACTCCGTCGTGAAGACTTGAAGGGAGGATAAGTTTCCAAAAGACGGCGGAATGTTTCCTGTCAAGTCATTGTAGTGAAGTATGAGTCCTCGGAGCTTGGACAAGGAGCCGAGTTCTGTAGGCAAATTTCCTTCTAGAGCATTGTAGCCTAAGTTAAGAACGAGCAAATTAGAGCAATAAGAGAGATTCAAAGGGATTTGTCCGCTGAACGAGTTGTTATCTAGGTACAATTTCTGCAACCGATACAAGCGCCCGAACCGTGGGGAAATTTCAGAGATGAGACTGTTGTTCTGCAGATGGAGTTCCCTCAGAAAACTCAGGTTACCAATATGTGACGGTATGGCCCCGGACAGGTTCTTGGAGTTGATGTCCAATACGGTGACTCTTCGGTGTCTACGGCTGCATGTGACACCATACCACTCGCAGAAGTGAATAGTATCGTTCCATGAGCTCAAAACTCCGCTAGGATCGGCCACTCGGGCCTTGAATTCCAACAAAGCAAGCCGATCAATCTCGCCGCGGTCAGTTTCTGCTAAGGCTAGGATACTCCCAAACAGCAGAATAATGGTAGTTAAGCATGAGAGCAACTCGGATAAAGCCCGATCTCTATTGGGAAGTTCCATGAGGATTAGTAACAAAGTAATCTCAGCTTAAGTCTCTTTTAAGTGTCTGTGCGACATTGTTTTGAAACAATTAGCGAAATAAATCAGCGGTAAACATAATCTTCGATACTAAGCCGTGTGGAAGTCGTCAATGCAAAAGCAGTCATGA
This sequence comes from Corymbia maculata, assembly GCA_014182735.1. Lineage (NCBI taxonomy): Eukaryota > Viridiplantae > Streptophyta > Magnoliopsida > Myrtales > Myrtaceae > Corymbia > Corymbia maculata. The sequence continues at coordinate 5,421,325 of CM024685.1, forward strand.
AATTCCATGGGTCCCTCAAGTTGAGAAAAATACAAGGCTGTGAGTTGTAACTTGCAAAGGAAACTATTATGATTAAGTCCGTCAATGAAAGCTGAAACATCATGTGTCCTACTTTTTGCCCGTGCCGTTTACTAAGGGCAACTGACTTTTGTCTTTGTGGGCGAGCTTCGAGAAAATATATCCTTCCCATTCACATTTAGACTAAAACTAACCCTACTAAGGGCAACGACTTTAGTCTTTGTGCGCGACCTTCGAGAAAATATCTTCTTCCCAATCACATTGAGACTAAAACTAACCAAAGTCTATGCTCAATGAAATTGTCATATCGCCATTTTGCTGCGGAGAGGGTAAAATGATGAACACAGAGAAAGGTCAAATTTGCAATGGAAGTCAACTATTTGAGGTGATCTTTTCTATAGATTACAATGTTACAGCAACACGATCCATTTCTCCACTCAATAGTTAAGAAATTGTAGAATATTAAATGAAATTCATAAATTTGTTATGTCCCATCTTATGCGATCAGAATATCGTTTTTTATTTAAACGTTTGAAATAGTGCTTATACCCAAAAGGAGGGCAAAATCTCTACTATGGTGAAGAAGAATCCCTTTCAAAAATATTACTTTCTAGATCCATGTTGGACCAACTTATTATCTCAATATGCAAATTATAAATTGCATCTTAAATGCTTATAGATGATACTAATCAATGATAAAAAAAAAAGGTAGACACTATTATATTATGATTATCAACATTTTAATAACATCACATTTTATTTCAAAAGATTCTTTGCAATTGTAAAAAGCAGGTACGTATTTAAACTAGTAGGGGTATTGCTAGTTAGAAACATGAACAAGGGTGCAGTTTCCAGATGCATTTCATTGAAGAAGTGTCAGAGTTTGAGTCAAGTCTAGTCAATTCAATGATCCTACTTCTTCTTCTTTTGACAGTGGCAAATAAGCAAGACAGATCACATGGGGAAAGTCCTAGGGACGACGATCCTTTTAATCTATCCTGTAATATTCAAGCTCTTTTGTTGATTGGTAGACCTCACTTGGGTTTTTTTTTAAAAGAATAGAGAAGAAGAAAGAGAGTTGAAAAGGAGAAGGAGAGAGAATAAGTGGGGTTCTCTCCCACTTACAAAAGCCAAAGCAATCGGGAGAAAGAGAAAAACAAGAGAAAAGGGAAGAGAGGAAAAGAAAAAGAAAGGGAAAGAAGAAGAGGGTTTCGCATTTGCACTCTGTGGGAGCCTTGCAAAGCCGACTCAACTACTTTATGCGATGCTCGGTGAGTACACGCACACCTCTTGTTCCTCCCATCAAAGCATTTTTCCAGTTTAGGGCTCAAATTCGGAATATTGGAAATATTGAGCGGAGAAGTCTGATTTTTTAGTTGTTGAGCCATGAAAAATTATAAGAATAATAGTTTAAGATGTCATGGATCCGTAAGATTTTATGGATTTGGATTTGAGCTTGTGGTTTGTCTGAAACGGAATTTTGAACTTCCTCACGCATGGTGAATAATACACGTGCAGTCACTTTGAGGTCTGATTTTGTCGGTTTCAGCTCAATATTGGGTTGCCCAACTTATGGGTCTTCTAGTGCTTGGAATTATCTTCATTTTGATTGCAAGATTGCTCAGATCAGAGTTTGGATGAGAAAGTTTTGGCGTAATCAAGTTTCGCACTCAAGTCTTGCTTTATAAATGGCTTTGAATAATCGCTTCGAATTGGTGATTTGTTAGCTTGTAGGGGTCATTTTATTAGTGTTAAGGCACAATTTAGTTGTCTTGTAGTTGAGGTAGAGTTTTATCGGATTTTAACTTTATTCCTCAATTATTTGTTCAGGCCGCAAGTTTGACAATACAAGTACCGTTTTATTGGGTTGTAGATAACGAGGTAAGTGGCATTATATCTTTTTTGAATTTGTAAAATTCATGTTGAAAAATTCTATGGATTATATATTGTATGGGATTATGAAATGACATTATTATTGCATAAAAGTCGGATCGGGCATGGACAACTTTTTGATTGTTTATAAAGGTTTGGAAAGCATATTACACAAAGTATTGGAAGGCAAAACATATTTGTAATTGCTTTGCAAATGCTTTATGGAAAAATATGTGGATGACTTGAGAAATGGTAGATGACGATATTACAAAAAGGTATTTACTTAGTTTATGATATCGATTTCTGAATTGGATTTCTAGTATTGGAGGATGGTTATTTTGCTCATTATTGCTGTGATTAAGATATCTTTTTGGGCCAAGCCACCGGCATTGTAGGTGGAGACCTTACTAAGGGAGGAATCTTGATCACCTTGTCACAAGGCGTTGTGTCGTGACCATGGTAAGAGATTAAGCAATAGATTCGTCGATTGATAGACCATTGATGTGTGATTTTTGAATAGAGATTATTCAATGGACTTGATCATTGATTCTTGTATTGTGATGGTGGTTTAAATGAGTTTTTCATATAAGTATAAAAGTAACTCTTATATGATTTATTATGTATTTTATATATTGGATTGAGTTATAAAGTTTTGGCATTGCTTTGAATTCATGCATAGTGCTTGCTCGATCTGCTTAGAAGATATGTACTATTCATTGAGCTTGTGGTTGCTCATCCCTCTTTCCCAATCTTACCGAGTTCTTGGTTAGCAGCTAGTAGAGCGAGAGTGCTTTTGTGGGGACTTTTGGGAGCTGGACCTTTTGTCCAATCTTTGGGTGAAAAGGCGGCCGTGTCACCTCCATCCCCAGTTTGCTCTGATTTCTTTCATTTGATAAAAAAAGGAATAAAAAAATCCCCAATTATGGAGAGTGATTATATCAGATTTAGCTAATTATTGGACCCACACCATAATGCCCTTACAAGATATAACGAGTTATGTGCCTTACCGCACAGGTCAAGATGATCCTTTGATAACGAGGCATGTCAATCGTCCTTAGAGGGTCATCCTCGACAAAACCTCCACTTTGCATAAATCCAATGGAGGGAGCAATGATTTGTATGCTACTCAAAATTCAATTGCCCATTGATCTTGTGGACACCCATCAAATTATGTGCCGATATCCACATATCTTATATCCTTTGCTTCAAATTATAAATTTTTCTTCCATAAACAATGGGAATACCCATCGCGTTTTACGTCACATAATTCAAACGAAATAGTTTAACGACATACTCGAATCCAAAGACAGCTCACATGGGAAAAGTTGTAGGGACGTCGATCCATTTAATCTATCCAACCTTTCGTTTGCTCTGATTTCCTGCTGAAAAGGAATAAAAAAATTTCCCCAATTATGGAGAGTTTAGTTAATTATTGGACCCACACCACAATGCCCTTACAAGATATAACGAGTTGCATGCCTTATCGCACGGGCCAAGATAATCCTTTGATGACGAGGCATGTTGATCGTCCTTGGAGGGTTGTCCTTCGACAAAACCTCCACTCTGCATAAATCCAATGGAGATAGCAATCATTTGTCTGCTCCTCAAAATTCAAGTGCCCATAGATCTTATGGGCACCCGTCAAATTACATGTTTGTACCTACACACCTTGTATCACTTATTTCAAATTGTATATTTTTCTTCCTCAATAAGATAGGACTACCCTCCCGTGTTTTACGTTATATAATTTAGATGAAATAATTTAAAATTTTACTCAGATGTAAAAACAGCTCACATGGGAAAAGACATAGGGATGTCCATCCGTTTAATCTATCCAACTTTTCGTTTGCTCTGATTTCTTGATAAAAAGAAATAAAAAAATATCCTTAATTATGGAGAGTGATTCTATCAGATTAAGGTAATTATTGGACCCACACCACAATGCCCTTACAGGATATAACGAGTTACATGCCTTATCCCACAAGTCAAGATGATCCTTCGATAATGAGGCATGTTGGTCGTCCTTGACAGGTCGTCCCTGGACAAAACCTCCACTTTGCATAAATCCAATGGAGGGAGAAATGATTTATCAGCTACTCAAAATTCAAGTGCCCGTTGATCTCATGATCACCCATCAAATAAGTGACTTGGATCATGTCAAAAATATTCCAATCCAAATTGATTTATTTATATAAATTACAAATCTAGTGACTTATACCCGACCCGACTTGTTCTAACTAGACCAAATCCATTTTTAACAATCTTTTTCTTAAATTGTTGCCTTTGAAGAATGACAGCCCCATGGACCGACTCATCAAGTTAGTGAGGGAGCTCGGGGGTTGGTTGTGGACAAAGATGGGAAGGTAGTGATAAAAGTCCAACTTGGGCGCTCCACAAAGAATATAAAACGCACTCAGCCTTCGGTTGGATGCTAACAAGACCTTTTTTTTAAGTTTTATGGTTCACTTAAATATAAGACTATCGTTTTCCTTTTACAATATCAATAAACTTTGAGTTAATACCACGAAAAGCCTGAAACTAATACTTCTATAACAATTTGCTCTAAATTGATTGGTCACAAAAAATCCCGAAGTAATATATCTATAATAGATTTGCCCAAAAAATGATATGGATTTCCACATAGAATTTTTATGTTAGTTGAGTTATTGACGTGTCATCAAACTCAACAATTTCACTATAAAATTTGACAAAATCTAACAGAGTTTAAATATGTCACGAGTATGTTGATTTAAGATTTTTTTATGATGTAAAAATTAGTTTGCAGTCAATTTATCTTAAGTATACTAATTTTGGATTTTTAGTAAACCCAAAATTAATTTAGGATAAATTTTGTCATAGGTTTCATAGGACCCACACCAAATGTCCTCACAAGATCTAACGTGTCCTGTGACTTGTCCAATGGGTTCTTTTGAAAAGTATAATCAGAGAAGAATTGAACACTTAAGTGTCAATAGCGAGCGACATCGGATTTCTAATGAGTCATGTCAAATTTCCAACGAGCCACGTCGGCTTTGCGGTAGCCATAAACGATTTTATTAATAAAATAATGCCATATCGGATTTCTGGCAAGCATCGCTGAAGTTGGCACTTAAGTATCAAATTTTTTTAAAGAAAAGTGACACTTAAGTGCAACTTTTGAAAAAAAAATGTATATTTTAAAAGTTTTGATTTTTATATATCCACCTATGTCAAGTTTTGACACTTGAGGTGTGCTTCTTTCGAAAATTTAATATGTCATAAGTATATTAGTTCGGGATTTTTAATAATCTAAAAATTAATTAAGAGTCAATTTGTCATAGATAACAAATTCGTCATAGGTGTCCCCGGACCCCCAACAAATGTCCTTACGAGATTTAACGTGTCTTGTGTCTTGTCCGACGGGTCAAGATGATCCTTTGATAATGAGGCGTGTCAATCATATTTGATGGGTTGTAAGCATGAATCTATCCGCTACTCAAAATTCAAGTGCCCATTGGTCTTATGTATACTTGTTAAACGGGTTCACTGGGTCCCATTGAAGATTTTTCAACCTAAATTAACTCATTTATATAAAGTACAAATCTGACAACCCATACCTAATCTGACTCGTATCCAACTTGTGCCCGACCAGACTAGAATCCATTTTTAGCAATTTTTTTTGTTAAATTGTTGCCTTTAAAGAATGGATGACTTCATGGACCAACTCGTCAAGTTAGTCAGGGGTCATTATGGATAGAGACGTGGAGGTGGTGGTAAAAGGCCAACTTGGGCCATCCATAATTTATGAAACACATCTAGACTTTGGTTCGATGCTATAATGCCCATCTTAAGTTTTATGGTTCACTTAATAGAAGACTATCATTGTCCTTTTATCTTGTCAATTGCGTATTTAAACTTTGGTTTAATAGAACAAAAAATGTCAAACTGGTACATTCTTGACAAATTTATCCAAAATTTATTTTTTAATCACTAAAACCTTAAATTGGAACACTCATGATAAATTTACTCAAAACACCAAAAATCCATGTAGACTTTTCATGTCGATTGAGTTAGTGCCACATGTCATCCAGCTCAGTAATTTCACGATAAAATTTCACATTTTTTAACAGAGGGCAAATATGTTACAAATATACTACTTTGAGGTTTTTGGAGTAAATTTGTCATTGATATACTAGTTTAGGGGTTTTTTTGACACAAAAATTATTTGGGGTACATCTCGTTGGAAGTGTCACATAACCCACACATGTCCTCACAAGATCTAACTAGTTACGTGCCTTATTTGATGGGTCAAGATGATCCTTTGACAACGAGGCGTGTCAATCGTCCTTAATGGATCGTCCCTCGACAAAACCTCCACCTTGCATAAATCCCCTAGAGGGAGCAATAATTTGTTTGCCACTCGAAATACAAGTGCCCATTGGTCTTATGCACGCCCGACAAACAAATGGGATTGAAATTTCTGCAACCGATACAAGCGCCCGAACTGTGGGGAAATTTCAGAGATTGAGACTGTTGTTCTGCAGATGGAGTTCCCTCAGAAAACTCAGGTTACCAATATGTGACGGTATGGCCCCGGACAGGTTCTTGGAGTTGAGGTCCAATACGGTGACTCTTCGGTGTCTATGGCCGCATGTGACACCATACCACTCGCAGAAGTGAATAGTATCATTCCACGAGCTCGAAACTCCGCTAGGATCGGCCAATTGGGCCTTGAATTCCAGCAAAGCAAGCCGATCAATCTCACCGCAGTCAGTTTCTGCTAAGGCTAGGATACTCCCAAACAGCAGAATAATGGTAGTTAAGCATGAGAGCAACTCGGATAAAGCCCGATCTCTATTGGGAAGTTCCATAAGGAATAGTAACAAAGTATTCTCAGCTTAAGTCTCTTTTAAGTGTCTGTGCGACATTGTTTTGAAACAATTAGCGAAATAAATCAGCGCTAAACATAATCTTCGATACTAAGCCGTGTGGAAGTCGTCAATGCAAAAGCAGTCATGAAATTCCATGGGTCCCTCAAGTTGAGAAAAATACAAGGCTGTGAGTTGTAACTTGCAAAGGAAACTATTATGATTAAGTCCGTCAATGAAAGCTGAAACATCATGTGTCCTACTTTTTGCCCGTGCCGTCTACTAAGGGCAACTGACTTTTGTCTTTGTGGGCGAGCTTCGAGAAAATACCTTCTTCCCATTCACATTGAGACTAAAACTAACCAAAGTCCATGCTCAATGAAACTGCCCGTGCCGCATACTAAGGGCAACTGACTTTTGTCTTTGTGTGCGAGCTTCGAGAAAATATATTTTTCCCATTCACATTGAGACTAAAACTAACCAAAGTCCATGCTCAAAGAAATTGTTCGTGCCGTGCCGTCCACTAAGGACAACTAACTTTTGTCTTTGTGGGCGAGCTTCGAGAAAATATCTTCTTCCCAATCACATTGAGACTAAAACTAACCAAAGTCCATGCTCAATGAAATTGCCTGTGCCGTCTATTAAGGACAACTGACTTTTGTCTGTGTGCAAGCTTCGAGAAAATATCTTCTTCCCAATCACATTTAGACTAAAACTAACCAAAGTCCATGCTCAATGAAATTGCCATGCAGTCTACTAAGGGCAACGACTTTAGTCTTTGTGCGCGAGCTTCGAGAAAATATCTTCTTCCCAATCACTTTGAGACTAGAACTAACCAAACTCCATGCTCAATGAAATTGCCGTGCCGTCTACTAAGAGCAACAACTTTAGTCTTTGTGCGCGAGCTTCGAGAAAATATCTTCTTCCCAATCACATTGAGACTAAAACTAACCAAAGTCCATGCTCAATGAAATTGTCATATCGCCATTTTGCTGCAGAGAGGGTAAAATGATAAACACAGAGAAAGGTCAAATTTGCAATGGAAGTCAACTATTTGAGGTGATCTTTTCTATAAATTACAATGTTACAGTAATACGATCCATTTCTCCACTCAATAGTTAAGAAATTGTAGAATATTGCAAAATGAAATTCAGAAATTTGTTATGTCCCATCTTATGCGATCAGAATATCGTTTTTTATTTAAACGTTTGAAACAATGCTTATACCCAAAAGGAGGGCAAAATCTCTACTATGGTGAAGAAGAATCCCTTTCAAAAATGTTATTTTCTATAGTTATCTCAATATGCAAATTATAATTTACATCTTAAATGCTTATAGATGATACTAATCAATGATAAAAAAAAAAAAAAAGTTGACACTATTATATTATGATTATCAACATTTTAATAACGTCACATTTTATTTCAAAAGATTCTTTGCAATTATAAAAAGCTGGTACGTATTTAAACTAGCAGGGGTATTGCTAGTTAGAGACATGAACAAGGGCGCAGTTTCCAGATGCATTTCATTGAAGAAGTGTCAGAGTTTGAGTCAAGTCTAGTCAATTCAATGATCCTACTTCTTCTTCTTTTGACAGTGGCAAATAAGCGAGATAGATCACATAGGGAAAGTCCTAGGGATGACAATCCTTTTAATCTATCCTGTAATATTCAAGCTCATGTGTTGACTGGTAGACCCCACTTAGGTTTTTTTTTTAAAAAAAAAATAGAGAAGAAGAAAGAGAGTTGAAAAGTCAAAAGGAGAAGGAGAGAGAATAAGTGGGGTTCTCTCCCACTTACAAAAGCCAAAGTAGTCGGGAGAAAGAGAAAAATGAGAGAAAAGGGAAGAGAGGGAAAGAAGAACAAAGGGAAAGAAGAAGAGGGGTTTCACATGTGCGCGCCGTGGGAGCCTTGCAAAGCCGACTCAACTACTTTATGCGACGCTTGGTGAGTACACACGCCTCTTGTTCCTCCAATCAAAGCATTTTTCCAGTTTAGGGCTCATGGTAGGATTTTGGCAATTGGGTATTGATCCAGTTGACTGACCCAGGAAATTATTCTGAGGAGGAGGGGCTACTGAGCTTAATATTGGAAATATTGAGCGGCGAAGTCCGATTTTTGAGTTGTTGAGCCGTGAAAATTTATAAGAATGATAGTTTAGGACATTCATGGACTTGTAGGATTTTACGAATTTGGATTTGAGCTTGTGGTTTGTCTGAAACGGAATTTTGAACTTTCTCGCGCATGGTGAACAGTACGCGTGCAATCACTTTGAGGTCTGATTTTGTCGATTTCGGCTCAAAATTGGGTTGTCCAACTTATGGGTCTTCTAGTGCTTGGAATTATCTTCATTTTGACTATAAGATTGCTCGGATCGGAGTTCGAATGAGAAAGTTTTGGCATAATCAAGTTTTGCACTCAAGTCTCGCTTTATAAACAGCTTTGAATAATCGCTTCAGATTGGCGATTTGTTAGCTTGTAGGGGTCATTTTACTAGTGTTAAGGCATAGTTTAGTTGTCTCAGATGAGAAAGTTTTGTCATTTCATCATTTATCATCTTTCCTTCTTTTTTTTAACTCTTTTCTACTTGTTCTTCTTCTTCCTCTCATCAATGGCCGACCCACAAAGGGCTGGGCGAGGGTAACCCTCGTTGGCCATAGGCAATGGACGACCTTGCTTGGGCAAGGCAACCCTTGCCCTAGGGGGTTGCCGAGAGGGCTCGACGATCCTCACCAATGGCCCCAAGTGAGGCTGACCCTTGCCAGATCTAGCAAGGGTGGCCTCGCAGATGGCCTTGAGGGGTGGCTTCCCCCAAAGTGAAGCCGAGGCCCTCACTGGCCTCGTGGATAGCTACAAGGGCTAGCCCTTGTCGAATTAGGCTGGGTGAGCCCTCTAGGGGCTTCATTGATAGCTAGCCGGCCACCAGCAAAGATGAAGAAAAAAATAGAAAAAGGAAAAAAAAACTAAAAAAGAAGAGAAAATTTGGATGAAAATGCCTTCGACCAATTGGAAAATTTAGCTGGTTGGTGACCGGCAAGGTAAGGCCCTTATTTGAAATAACTATAACCACTTTAAACCTTTATTTGTTATTTGAGATAACCAAGGTCACTTCAGGCCCTTATTTTAAACAATGTCCACTTTTGATTTTTATTTGAAAAAAATGAGAGGACTTGAGGCTCTTATTTGGAATTTTCCCAACACTTTGGCAAGATGACTAGGCCATGTCGCATGCTCTTCTTGCAATATCGATATTATTTGTAATAGCTTCTACATGTGCATATAATTAACCCCATCAAATTGGAAAAGCAAGAATAGCAACCTTATGAACAAAGTGATACCCTTAGGTTCAAACTATCAAAGTATAAATTGATAGATACATAGAGTGCATTTGGTAATCAATTTTGCTTATAAATAATTTTTTTTTAAATTCTATTTCCTGGATGAGTTTATGAGGAATAGAAAGCATTTAATAATTGTATGAAATTTCTATTTCCGAAATACAAATGCGTTTGATACGATCATTACATTTTTTTGTGACTTAGAATTTCTTTTAATTTTTAAATAATTTCATTACATTTTTCTTTTTTATCTTTTTATCTTGTTCCTTCTCTTCTTCTTCCTCTAGCCGACATAGCCGATCGCTAGCCACAGCGATAGACGAGAACTGATGAGGTTGCTAACCTCAGGGGAGCCTCACCTAACCATTGGCAAAGGTCAACATCGCCTAGCCGCCACAAGGTCAACCTCACTAGGCTAAAGTGAGGTCAACCTTGTGACAACTGGACAAGACTCGGCTTCGCCTTGGCTAGGCGAGGCTTCGGTGAGGTTGGCCTTGCCCTAGCTAGGCAAGGGTTCGACAAGGTCGCTAGACCTCGTCTAGTCGGTCATTAGAGCCTCATTGAGTCATTTTCGGCTATTGTTGTGGCTAGCAACCGGCTAGGGGAAGAAGAGGAAGAGAAAAAGAAAGAAAAGAAAAGAGAAAAAAAATGATTTAGGCTTGATTCTAGAGCTGTTCCCAAAAATTAAAAAGTAATATTTTTTTTTACTTCTAGAGCTGTTCCCAAATGAATTTTTGTTCTTTTTGTTTTGTTCTAAAGAATAAAAAAAAAATAGAATCAAGCACTAACTGACATGTTACCAAATCGGCCCATAGTATATCTAGTGTATTGTTCCACTTCCATCTTCCTAGCTATTAGCCCGCAGTATGTGCTATGGTGAATTGCAATGCCATATCTAAGAGGTATAGGTAATAAAACTTATCACACAACTATTATTTTTTCAAAGATTTTTGATCTTATTCTAAATTACACCAAACATATGATAGATTTTCTACTATCCTAAAAATATTCGCAGAATTTCTAATATCCAGACTTGGGATTAAAAAACACTAAATTTACTATGCACTAATGATCTTGCCCATAAAGAATTGGGCACGCCAAGATGACCCAAACGGGCTAAAGAAAATAATTGTTGGCCCAAAATTGCCCCTTGCGCGTCAGGCTCAATGGGCCTGCCAAAGCCCTATTAGATTCAAATATATTGGCTGGGATATTGATTTCTACGTTACTTAAAAATGATTCATTATGTAATTTTATAACAGTCAACCTGTATTAGCATTTCATCTCGTATGCATTATTTTCCTTGGTTTTATAATCGAAACATCCCACGTAAAATATTTAATGTTCGCTAGTAATCCTTTAACTATATAATATTTATCATTTAGGCTTCCATTAGGTTAATATATAAAAAGAAAACTCTACAATAAACTTGATCATGGCCCTAACAGCCTGAAGGCACTATTGCCATCTGAATCACCTGGCTGGACAGAACGACAAATTTTGACCTTCACCAATCAAAACGAAGAATAAAAGAACAATTTTGGACCTTCTTCTTTCGCCGGTGGGAGATTGATCAGAGGAGATGAGCTAACCGAGTACCAACAGAGAGATCGTCTTCTATTTTTTCCTAACTATATACCCAAAGGCTAGTCACCAACTCATCAAGACAAACCGAATTCTACACGCCTGGTTTGTTTTGTAAGTTACTCGACGTCTCTTGCTCAGCTCATCAATTTCAAGTCCTTTAGCCTACCACAATACAACATTCATTCTCCATTTACCAACATGGCTTCCTCAAAATGTTTTGTTCTCGTCGTTGCCCTAATTTTGTCGACCATGAACATGAGCCTTGGAGCTCGCCATCTACTACAAATAACTATGCCATCGATACCAATTTTGCCCACCATACCCACTTTGCCGAACCCAATATCTTTGCCACTGCTAACCATGCTGACATTGCCAAAGGTGCCGCCTATGCCTGCCATCCCGACCACCCTACCTCAGCCCACAATTCCGATTCTGCCCACCACCCAGCCAATGCTACCCACGACCCCTTTGCCACCATTTGCAAGCATGCCGATAGTGCCGACTGCTATCCCGAAGCTAACCTTGCCACCGATGCCGAGCATTCCAACTTCTCTTCCGAAAATTCCTTCCATCCCTTTCCTCACTCCACCTCCAGCAACCAGCCCTTGAGAAATTTTGTAACTTGTGTAGTTATGTCTCGGTGTATTTTTGACTTGTTACATCGTCCCTTTCGTTGCTGTAGAATTATTCGTGTGCATGTACGATGTCATGAGATGTATTTTGGATTGTATTGTTGCTATGTTATTTATAAATGATCTGATATGATATGGATAGAAGTTTTCAAGTGTACTATGATATGTACTGATTAATCATTACTTTGCTTAATAACGTGCAGTATATTTAAACGATCTTTTGTTTGGTCAATCATTTCATCGATCTCATTCAAAATGAAAATGAAACATGCTTTGTCAAATTGTTAAACCAATTTTAGATATAAGCAGGGAGTGACCAATGTGGATCACCCTTCCCACCTCTTTGTTGGGGAAAAATATAACTATTTAGAGATATCTAACGCGGATAAAAGGGAAAAAGATTCAGATGGAAATACATCTTAAAAGGAGTAACAAATTATTGAGTTCTAGACACGGTATATGACATCTTAGAACCATTCTTTTTTATGGTAAGGGCACACTATTTGTTAGGGGGTGCATCAGTCTAGATCCAATTTGAGAACTGGGTATGGGTGGTTCCTAGAGAGAGTGGTTCGCTTTTGATTTCAAAAATTTGAAACCGTGGATGACTGATTTAGTTTCTTATTCCACATAAGAAACCGAACCTCTTGGAACGGTCAAGATTTCTTAATTTTTTTTATTTTTTATACCAAGGCAAACTCTAATTAGTAATTTTTTCAATGTTGAGAAACTCCCACTTGTAAAGAATAGAAAAAACCAGAAAAGAGAAAGAAATTGAAGAAATCACTGATTCCGGGACCAATCCTGGAATCGGATAAGATTGATTGGTCCGATTCTAGGACTAGGTGGGCTCTAGTTCCACAAACTGGGAGCTAACCCTGTGTGATCCGATTTCAAGTTTTAGAATGTGAATCAATACATCCTAAAACTGATCACCCTTAATAATGTGCAAGAAAAAAAGGAAAATAAAAAAAATACATCTCGGACTTTTAATTGCATTATCACTTACCCCAATCGTAGTGAAAAGAATAAAATACCTATCCTACCACCATCCTCAACCCAATTCTATGAACATTCTCCCTTGCCTTTGGCCGCGAATCCCCTTGCCACTGGTCACGCTCCCAACATCAGCGATCCCCCACCTGGGAGCCCACCATCCTCCCCCTTATTTATTTATTTATTTATTTATCCTTCGACTCGCTCTCTATCTCATTCGCCAACCATGGCTGTTGCAACCTTAGATCGACGTACAGCTTTTGCTCTTCTTGTTGTCAAAAAGAGTACGAAAAAGAGTACGAACTTTGATCCGAACTCCGGGTGGCATAGATTGCAAATTTCATCCAATCAAATAATTTCCAATTTTTAATCCTTTTCGTTTTAGAAAATGTTGGGTCATTATGAAATTAAATTAAGATAATAAAATTTGATTCAACTAAAATAAAAACGTATCTCGTTGTGGGAACACGAAAGTAACAGAAAATTTTTTGTTTATAACTTGTGGTGGTAAAATTCAGCATTGCGGAGGAATGGAAGATAGTCAGAAACGGAGGAGTTGAAAGTGGAGTGGCATAGGCTCGTCTGCTTTTATCTAAATGTACCAAAAAAGCTTTATGTTTGGTTATGTTTGGTTGACGATTATGAGCAGATTGATAACCTTGGAACAAATTCGTACAAATGGAGATGGGAAAATTATCAAAACAGTCCTAAACCTATTATAATTTTTTCAATTTAGTCTTAAATTTTTTTTTTGCCAATTTAATCTTAAATCTTTTGCAATTGTGTCGAGTCTAGTCCATCTGGTTGATTTTAGCTGGTTGGCGCTAACGTGGATGCTAGCCAACACCTCCCATCCGGCCTATGCCGACGTGGTGAATATTTTAATAATATTTTATTTTTTCGAATTTTCTATTAATTTTTCCTCTCTTCTCTCTCTCTCTCTCTCTCTCTCTCTCTCTCTCTCTCTCTCTCTCTCTCTCTCTCTCTCTCTCTCTCTCCTTCTTCCTCCTTCCTTTGGCTACCGGCAACCACTAGAGGCAAGCCAGCGAGGGACCTTGCTGACCTTGGGGAAGCTTGGCTATGGTTGGGCGGCCTCGCCTAGGTTGCTCTTTGGCCATGGGGGCAAGGCTCAACCTTGCCAAAGTTCGCGATCGTGCGTAGCCTTTGGCAAGGACTGCCAGCAGTTGGGTGAGGCTCGCCTTCGCCAGACATGGGTGACCCTAGTGAGGGCAAGCAACAATTGAGTCTCCATCCTTCTACACTTGTTCTTCTTCAAACCTAGAGGCAGGGCTGGCGATGGCAAGCAACAGTGGAGTCTCCATCCTTCTACACTTGTTCTTCTTTATACCCAAAGGTAGGGTCGGCAAGGGCAAGCAATGCCCTCTCCTAGGTCACCCATGGTTAGCGAGGCTCGACCCTCGCCCAGTCGCTACTAGCCCTCACCAGAGGCCGTGTGAGGTCATAACCTTCAACCTCACAGCCTTTGGTGAGGTCGAGCCTAACCCCCATGGTTAGCAAGGCTAAACCCTCGCCAGATCTAGCAAGGACGAGGCTCGCCCAGCCTAGCCAAGCGGGCAGCTTGGGTGAGGCCACCCAACCATGGCTAGGCTTCCCTGAGGCCGACAAGGGGAGAGAGAGAGAGAGAGAGAGAGAGAGAGAGAGAGAGAGAGAGAGAGAGAGAGAGAGAGAGAGAGAGAGAGAGAGAGAGAGAGAGAGAGAGAGAGAGAGAATAATAAAAAATTGAAAAAAAAAATATTATTAAAATAATTGCCGTGTCGGCGTTGGCCTACCTTCACGTCAGTGTAGGCTAGTCAAAATTGGCCGGATAGATTGAATTTGTACAATTGCAAAAGATTTAAGATTGCATTAACAAAAACAAATGGTTGAGAACTAAATTAGAAAAATTGCAATAAGTTTAGGATTATTTTGGTAATTTTCCCAAATGGGACTAATGGATGATTTATGTCTGCTTTGTCATCAATCTTGCGAATCCTCAAACCATAGAGAGAACTTCAAAATTTATAAAACTTTCACAATCTTCTAATCTTGATGGGAAAAATTCATATATGGACATGTCTAGCTGGATTTTTATTTGCTTAACCAGAATCTTGTATAAGTTGCACCTTGACTTTTCTATAGACTAAAATGTCTGAGAATTTCACAAAACATACATATTGACAGATATATTCAAATATAATTTTTTTAGACTAAAATATTTAAATTTCAATAATATTATAAAGTTTTGGGGGAAGTCAAAAAGTTTTACTACATGAAAATGACAAACAAGCACGCCTCTGAAAAGTGAAAAATATTTTGAAATTTTTTTAATCTTTTTTTTTTTTGATAAATATAATCGAACGAGTCTACAATTCTTAAGTACGGATTTTTTTCCCCTACCGGCAGATTTTAATTAGTGTCAGTAAATGTCAAAAGACTGCTAATAAGAATCGGGAGTCATGATCCGCAACGTACGGTGCACCCCATGACACCACACATAAAAACCGTTACTCCATTTGTTCAAAATCAAGAAGACAGTTGATACCCTAAATAATCACTTTACTTAAAGGGGAAGCAAGTTATTTACTTAAATATTCCGGAAAACAAAGTTGTTTATTGAGTCACCTTCCATTAGGACCAAGATTCAAACGAAGCTCGACTTCGTGAACATAATGTAATCTGGCGGGTCAAACAGCAATAAGCAGGTTTGACCTTTCTTTTTGCCGGTGGAAGATTTGAGATTAGGAGGTGAACTAACTAAAGAACCAATCAAGAGATCATCTTCTAATTCTTTCCCAACTGTTTTTAAAGGCAAGTCACCAACTTATCATCACAACACTAATTCTACCCAACACTTCTTGCTATATAAACTCCAACCCCCTTCTTGTCAGCTTATCAATTTCAAGTCCTTGAGTCTATCTCACAACGTAACATCTATTGTCCACTTTACCAATATGGCTTCTCCCTCAAAGAGCTTTGTACTTTTGATTGTCCTTATTTTCTCTAGCTTGAACATGAGTTTCGGAGCTCGTCATCTGCTACAAGCAACCATGCCATCCATACCGACTCTCCCCACCATACCAACTTTACCGAAACCAGGGTCTCTACCTCCATTTCCTGCTATGCCAACATTGCCTAAGGTCACCATACCACCTATGCCTGCCATCCCAAAGACCTTGCCTCAGCCCACGTTGCCGACATTGCCTGCCACCCAGCCGACGCTGCCCAAGGCTACTTTGCCGCCGCTTTTGAGCTTGCCAACTGTGCCGACCACCTTGCCACCGATGCCAAGCATCCCTACTCTCCCGAAAATTCCCTCTATTCCTTTCCTCACCCCACCTCCAGCCACAAGCCCATGAAGATTTCTTTTACCATTGATCGATCGGGCGCCTCCGCGTGTTTGTTATTAGAATTTATTGGCATGTTTGTTGATTAGGATGTCTGTCGGGATTCTGTTTTTTATTCAATGTTTGTTGCCATGTATCTTTCCAGCACTATGATATGTATTGATTACACACTGCTTTGCTTCCCTTTAACTATGGTCTTCTTCTCGTTGCTGCCTCAGCTCATTATTGCGTCTAGTTTGTTAAATCGATCTCATTCAAGCAAAAAGTTCACGAGGTCGTATTCGTTAAGGGAAGAGATTCAGATAGAAGTACACCTTAGAAAGGTGTCACGTACTACTGTAATTATAGCTACAATCCATACACAAACACAGTACTACTGTGACGGAGCTAAAATTCTAACGAAGGGAAGGGGCCGAAATTTTCGACGTATTATACTTAAAAATGCAATTAGCAGTTCTTATCATGACATGTAGGAAAACAACGTCTGATACATCAACATAAGAAGTACTTTAAATTTATTTTACAAAGTTTCATTTGTTTTTATGACACCGAAATTTAATTAGCGAATTAGCATTTTGCCTTAAATAAAAAGAAAATTTAAATTCATCAGAGGTCTAAGTGTGGAAACTACAAATGGTCATGTTAAGGAACGAATGTTTTGCACCAGTCATTAATCATGTAAAATAGCTAAAATAATGATGGCCATGGCGACCTCAAGTAGAGGCAAAAATTTTGCTTTGCTAATGAAGTTTTGTCGTGCTATTTTTACCTAATGTATTGTTGGAGGTTATAGGTTTGAGAGAGAAGAAAGTGTTTGATGTTACTTGAAGTATTACACCAAGAGGCGTCAAGTTTGGAACGCTCAACAAGTGTTACCTCCAAATAGAGGGAAACCCTAGAGTTTATATATGCAAGTTATTGGGCTCCAGCCATATGGGCCCAAATAACCATGCTTTTACCTATTGGGCTTGTATGTGAACATATTATTTGGATTATATTAATAATATATCCAACAATCTCCTCCTATGTTCACCATACAGCACAATCCAATACGGTAGTCAGTGTAATGTTCAAACAAACAGGAATCATCCACATTCAATCCAAGACAATCAACTCGGATCAGTCAAAAAGTTTTTTCAGCAGTAAAGTTTTAAACTCAATCATCATTTGCAATCCAAATAAGTGAATCATCATTATCATGAATATGTTCTGAGATCAACAAATCAAAATAAGTATTAGGAGTTTTGGATTCAGTCTAAACTCATCCAAATCCTAACTCCCAAAATAAATCTCAGACTCGGTTCACAACCAACATATGCATAAAAGTTAAGTATAAGTAGGCTAGTCAAAATAGTCCAAGGCCTTACAAATATAATAAACAATCATAATAATGTTCACAAAAAAAAAGATAGCAAAATGCAAGTCTCAAATAAATGGACTCCATCAAAATAAGCAATAGCAGATAAACTGTCAAGTCTCCACAAGCTCTAAATAATATATATTCATTCATCAAGTAGGTCATCCTGGTCAAGATCCCACTCATGAAGCTCTCCTCCATCTCTACCATCCCCTGTATAATATCAAATATGAATTTCATATTATTATGAATTCAATCATTTGAATAAAAACTTAGCACCATTCAATCAGGCAGAGAAGAACATATATTGATGTCATAAAGCATCATAATATCATGTTCATAAGCATCAAGTCGTTTCATAAATTATGAACAAGACCTAAACAATATGATTTACAAAGAGCCATCAACTTAAGTTTATTTGTAGGAGAATAACTATTGTCTAGTTTCAAAAGAACAAGACCAATAGTCAAGTCACTTACAATAACTTAGTTGTGTAATATCAAGTTTCAATTAAAAACAAGACCAACGGGCTTCTTATGTAAACAATCAAGCTTTTTCTATGTTTCAATTTGGAATGTCACGATTCTCGATTCCTTAAAGTCAAATAATCTAGTATCAAGTTTGGAATGAGATCATTTAACTAAAAGGATAATCCAACTTAGTTGAATTGTATCATCAAGTTTGGAATGACACAATCTTCCCTAATAGAACCTTTGAATTAGGTTAAAGTCATCTTCATCAAGTTTGGAATGAGACAACTCACCCTTTTCAAATTAATCAGCAACTGTGAACATCGATGAAACATATAAACTGTGCTTATCATTGTGGCCAACAAAAGGAAGACTCGATAATTCAAAACACACAATTAGAAGGTAAGTAAATGGTAATTAAGACTTGCCTATATAGTCTTTAACCCCATTTCCCCACTGTTTTGAATAATTGATCTTTAGGCATACCTTTAGTGAGAGTATCGGCTATGTATCTTTCAATTTCATATCGATCAAGGTGATAACCCCTTGTTCTCTCAGATAATTCAACAACGCATGTCTCAGTCTCACATGTCTTCGTTTTGAATTAAAGAGAGCATTATTAACGACTTGGATAGCTGCTTGATTATCACAGAATAGGCTTAAAGAATTAATCTTTAGCCGAGTCAAAAGAATATCCATAATCAGATTTTTTATCCATTCGGCCTCTTCGCCGGCTGAGGCTAATGCAAAAATTTCTGATTCCATAGACGACAATGCAATACAAGTCTATCGTTTGGATTTCCAAGTAATAGCAGCTCCACCCAAAGTGAATATATATCCACTAGTGAACTTACTATTTCCAATATCTGAACACCATGAGGCATCAGAATATCCATCCACAGTTGGAGGATAACCAGAATAATATAGAGCATAATCTTTAGTACATTTAAGGTATCTTATTAGCCTATTGAGGGCATCCCAATGCTCTTTACTAGGATTACTAGTGAAACGACTTAGCATGCCAACTGTAAAGGCTATGTCGGGTCTAGTGCAACTCATAGCATACATGAGACTACCAATCAGTTTCGAGTACTTTAACTGATCCACACTGGTTCCTTCATTAGGACTCAGTCTTTTATTATAATCATATGGTGTCTCACTCGGTTTATACTTATCGTATCCCCAAGTAGAAAGTAGCTGCTCAATATAATGAGTCTGGCTAAGGGAGATGACTTGCCGTTTAAAGCTTACTTTTATACCAAGAATGGTATTAGCAATACCAAGATCTTTCATGTCAAATTCTCTAGCTAAAGTAGCTTTCACGTCACTCACTACAGAATGATCGGAACCAAGAATTAACATGTCATCAACATACAAGCAAATGATAACTATCTTATTTGACATAAAACGATGGTAAAGGCATTTATCTGAATAACTAGACTGAAAGCCATAACTCTTTACCACTTTGTCAAATTTAAGATGTCACATCTTAGGTGCTTACTTAAGACCATACAAGGATTTGTTTAATTTACAAACTTTGTCCTCAAGACCTTTCATAACATATCCCTCTGGTTGTTCCATGTAAATTTCTTCATTCAACTTCCCATTTAAGAAAGCTGTTTTTACATCCATTTGATGCACTATAAAGTGTTCAATAGATGCCAAAGCAAGAAGGATTCTTATAGTTGATAGATGACACACAGGTGAATAGATATCAAAATAATCTATTCCACTCTGCTGTTTATAGCCTTTAGCTACTAAACGTGCTTTGTATCTGGCTATTGATCCATCACTATTCAGTTTCTTTTTCAATACCCATCTACAGCCTATAGTCTTAGCCCCATTTGGCAAATTTACTAGCTGCCAAGTGTGGTTCTGCAACAGAGAGCTCATTTCATCATCTATGGCTTCTGCCCACAATAAAGATTCCCTAAATCTCATTGCTTCCTGATAGGAGAATGGATCATCCTCAAGATGGTAAGTAACAAAGTCCTCACCAAAACTTTTGAGAACTTTCTCTCTTATAAATACTCTAACTGGAAATTGTTCAACAGCCAGCTGTGTATAATTAGTGTCAGAAGGGCCTGCTTCAGATTCTACAGGAGATTCCGAAATCATATCTGTAGATCCAGAAACATTCAAGCCTTGATCTCTGAGAAACTTGTTTTCAAAGAACACTGCATCTCTAGATTCTATCACTGAGTTAGTAGATAGATCTAAAAACCTATTTGCAGCACTATCTTTTGCACTACCTAGATATACACAAGTAATGGTTCTAGGTCCCACCTTAGGTCTCTTAGGATCTTGTATGCTTATATAAGCAATACAACCCCAAGTCTTAAGAATATCATATCTACAAGGACGCTTATGCCATATCTCATAAGGTGTCTTAGACAACTTAGAGTGCGGCAACTTGTTCAAGATGTGATTAGCAGTTAGAACTGCTTCTCCCCAATAGGAGGAAGGCATGCCAGCTGTAAGTAACATAGAATTTAACATTTCAGTTAACGTTCTATTCTTACGTTCGGCAACACCATTTGATTGGGGTGAATAAGGAGCAGTGGTTTCAAGTATTATACCTTATGAAGCACAAAATTCCTTGAACCTTGTCATTGTATATTCTCCTCCTCTATCACTCCTAAATCTCTTAATTTTAAAGTTGAGTTGATTTTCTACTCTAGACTTGAAAATCTTAAATTTTTCAAAAGCCTCATCTTTCGATTTCAACAAATAGACATGACAATATCTAAAAAAATCGTCTATGAATGTTATTAAATACTTCCGACCACCTCTAGTAATGTAATTTCTAAAGTCACAAATGTCAGAATGTATTAGCTCAAGAAGTTGTGTGCTTTTAGAAACCAATTTAAAGGGTTTTCTAGTGACCTTAGCTTGTGCACACACTTCACATTTGTCAAATCGAATAGAAGTGTCTAATGGAATGTTGTGAGTTCTAGCCAGATGTTGTCTAATGGAATGTTGTGAGTTCTAGCCAGATGTTGCATTTTCCTGTAATTCACATGTCCAAGTCTATTGTGTAGCAACTTTGGATCAATCAAAGTAGAATTCACATGGTTCATGCTATCAGTATTTAAACTCAACCTATACATACCATCAACCATGAATGCACAACCGAAATAACATGAGTTAATAGATAAAGTTACTCTACCATTCATAGTTGAAAAAGACATACCAGCTTTATCAAGTAAACTCATAGATATCAAATTCTTTTTAAGTAAATGTACTACTCTAACATGTTTCAGATTTAGTAATTTACCTGAAGAAAGCATCAAGTGTGTAGTTCCAGCATGAGTCACATCTGCCTCACCACCATTGCAATTTTCCACGTGTCTTTCACTTCGTGATCTCAGTGAGTAAGTTCTTGTCATTTGTAGCATGACAAGTAGCGCCACTGTCCAACCACCACTCAGAAGAGACACAGGCCTTTCCATTCTTCATCATTCCAACGAAGGCTCGAGGCTCAGATTTATTAATTAGCATATTAGCCTTATTTTGTGGTGTGTCATCCTTTGGCTTCTTTGGTAACTTACACTCTGCTGCCCAATGACCCCACTTTCCACAGTTATGGCACTTGCCCTTCTTCTTCCTTTTGGAGATAGTCTTTTTGGCCTCTAACTGTAAAGATGATTCACCTTTTGGTAACTTGAAGGATTCACCTTTTAGTGACTTGAACATTTTTTGAAGTTTATTGGAGTGTGAAACTAAGTTGGCAGCTGACTGTTGTTGTCCAACTTGTTCCAAACTCTTTCTAGTAATGTTTTGATCCTCAATGTGAATATACCTCTTTAATTCGTCCGCCTCCCATCTCGTGCCTTCGCCCGTGCATCTCGTCTTGAAAGAACTCCATTCGCTTAGTAGTTTGCTCAATACAAGATCGACAAAGAGATTATCGGACATATCGAGTTATCATCTTTCAGCTTGTTCCTCATGTTCTCAAATTCAACTAACGAGAGGTAATGCTAGAATTCATTGTGAATTTAAAGTCAAAGAATTTCTCCGCTAATAGAGTTTTAGAGAGCCCCTCTTGTTTTTGGAACCGAGCATTCAAGTGATCCCATATCTCTTTCGCCGTCTTATATTCACTATAGGTCATAGCCGATTAGGATTTAGAGAGTTCAACAAGTAATCTCTACAAAAATCTTCATCTTTGTTCCATTGATATTCATCCACATCTTCAATGGTAGATGCAAAGTCACTTAACACAGTATAGAATATCTCACGTTCTTTCATGCCAAATTGAACATGTAATTTCCATCCATGAAATTCAGTAAAATCAAAAGATTGCAACTTTAAAATATCATAGGAACTACGCTTTGCCATTATAATCGAGCAAAGTGTTAAAAAGAGTGCACCTTGAAGTCTTCGAACCACAAAGTCGAATAACTCTCTTAACCTTGATCAAACCGCTTGCCAAAACAAACCCCAAAAACAGATCTAGAGCGCCCAAAAACCTTAAGATGGACTGCCCCTTTCGACGAAATTCGCTGGAAATTCGCAGGAAATTCGCTGGAAATTCCAATCGAAACTTTCGGGTGCCGTAACTTCTCCGTTCGACCTCCGATCGACGCGAGTGACCACTCAAAACGTTCGTATTGACGAGTAGAACAAAGCCCAAGTGGTTTCACCCTCTAAAATTGGCTATAATTTTTGGGTTTTTGAATCAAAGACTTCGATCACTCGAAACTTCAAACTCAGATCCTGCCCAATACCACCATCGAAATCGAAAGTAAATTATACCTTTGAATTCGTCTTGATGAAATCTTCAAGAAAACACCTTACTTGCTCAAATCTGACGCACGAACCTAATACTTCAAGAATGTTGGAGGTTATAGGTTTGAGAGAGAAGAAAGTGTTTGATGTTACTTGAAGTATTACACCAAGATACGTCAAGTTTGGAACGCTCAACAGTGTTACCTCCAGCGTAGGGAAACCCTAGAGTTTATATATGCAAGTTATTGGGCTTCAGCCCATATGGGCCCAAATAACCATGCTTTTACCTATTGGGCTTGTATGTGAACATATTATTTGGATTATATTAATAATATATCCAACATGTATGAACGGTGATACAAGATGAGCATGGCGTAGGGTACGGATACTCGATGCTCCAGGGTTCCCCGCATCCAGTGCGGATTTACACTATTAGAATGGGGCGCCAGCCCAGCTACCTCGCTAATTCCACCCCCTCATATGCTTTTTCAAAAGATACATACATACATACATGTATGTATGTATGTATGTATGTATGTATGTATGTATGTGTGTGTTGTTGTTGTATATTCAATGAACATATATTAATTACGAGTAATCTTAATCATTACTGATTTATTTAATATTTGAATATGTTGGGTTATTATATATTCAATGAACATATATTTCAGTTTTGATTCATATCAATTCGTCCATGTTTCTCAATGTAAAAAAAGAAAATCTCTTCTCCCTAATAACTTGGGCTGTATCATTGACATAGATATGAGTATGACATCTTTCGATTCATACATCCATCAATATATACTTATGTAATGCATAATTAACGAGGTCATTATTATATGTTCTTGTAATACATTAGTGTAACACTATGCCCGTCAAATAATAATGATAATATTGCAATACAGATTCATCAACACATATAAAACTGCTCAATTCTATAGGTTTATATATGATGTTAACAGATTGACAATTAAGATAGTTATCAATGTTTCCATAATGTTACTGTAAATATAATATCATATGCTGCCAATGCATTATATCAAACTTTTTCCTCGTATCATAGGAAAAGCAAAACCAATGCCTTGAAAAGTCAATTATTTAACTTTTTCAAGGTAACATATGGGCCCATTTAGTTCGGCTTTGGGCAAATGTTCTTAGGAAAATGTAAATATCTTTAGGTTTAAGAGGTTTTCCGAAATGCAAATATCGTTTGATAAATTGAAATTTTTCATTGCATTGCAAAACAATTTTGGCCTAAATGCCATTTGGTAAATATTACATTTTGTAAAGCATTTTTACTAAATTTTTTATTAAAAAATTTTGTAAATATTTTTTTTTTTAATCTATTCACCGGTAGCCATTGGATAACCTCACTTGAGTCATGTGACCCAAGCGACCATCCATTGGGTCGCCAACGCCGGTGCCCCTACGTGACGGTTGCCTTTGTCCCCTAGGCATGCAGCCTAGGCGACAGAACCGTTGCCTCCGTCACTTGGGTTCATGACCTAGGCGTGCAACCCAGGCGACAGAACCGTCGCTTTCGTCACCTAGGTTTGTGACCTAGGCATGCGACCCAGGCGAACACTGCCTAAGGTCACCGGATCTTAGGCAACGCCTGGGTCACGCAACCTTGGGTGGTGTGGTCGTGCAACCTTAGGCGCCAGTCGTCGGCGTTGAGGACCCCTTGGCCGGCAGTTGTCATCCTCATTGGCTCATCGAAGAAGATGAACAGTGATTGCGTGAACAATACCATTTGCATTTGGAAGATGCAACTTCCTAAAGTGGCTCCAGACCTTTTTTGAGCTAAAGGCCTTTAGAGTCATTTGGAGATGCAATTATATTTGGTCAAAGTCCTCCAAAAATTCGAACCAAACAGATTTGCATTTGGCCAAGATCCTTTAGGCCCGCAAATCTCCTTCGCAAAGCCAAGGTGTTTTTGAAAAAAATATTAAACTCTCACAAAATTACACCTAACATAGTCCATTCACTAAAATTATATTAACAATACTTTATAGTATTTATATCTCAGTCGAAGATATAAAGGAAAAAATACTTTTGTTATTTAATTTTTGTATTGGTTATTGTGCATCATTCTTTCATGCATGCAATGCTAACAACAAATTATTCACTAAACTTTTAAGACTAAGTTTAAAATATAAAAAAATATGTCTTTGTCATGATTATTTGGGAAAAAGCTATAAAAAAATTCCAAACTATATTCACAGTGACACATTTACTCTAAGCTTGTTCTTGTAATATAAAAAATATTAACTTGCAGATATGTGACACATTTATCCTTTTTCAAAATGATTATTTAGTCAAAACAACATTGTTTTTATTTCTTTTTAGCCATATGAGTGCAATGTCAATAACGTGCATTTTTCGGCTTTAATAGAGAGATTTTTAATAGTTATCATCGACAAAAAAATTGATGGAAGGTAAATGTATTATACTAATATAAATTTATAATTTTTATGTCCTCCAGAAAAATTAACGTAAATATATCACAGTTACCATTATTTGAATTTTTCTTAAGAGGAGGAGGATTTTTTGGGGGTGGTGTTGTGGTGGTGGTTTGCTTTTGGTGTTTTCCTTATTATTTTGTTTTCGTTTTGGTTGTCATCTGATGTTCTCTCATGCGGACGCCCAGCCTCGTGCCCATTTCTAGCCCCGGCTCAAAGATGTGAACTTTAACTAGTCTCCGACATGTTTCTGGGATTCCAAAGCCTCCAGCCAACCTCGTACCTAAAAGCTGTCGCTCATTTCACTCTGCCGCAGAAGCTCGACTCGTGCATTCTCCTGATCTTTCCACTCTCTTGCAAGGCCGCGTTCCCCGCCCTCATCTCCTTCAAATCCACGCCCGGGTCTTCAGGCTCGATGCCCATCAGGACAATCTGGTGGCGACCCGTCTCATCGGCCAATACCCATCTCACGTTGCGTTCAGAGTTTTCGAACAACTGAAGAACCCCAACGTCTTCCCCTTCAACGCCACCATAAGGGTCTTCATCGAGGAGGGCCTGTTCCCGAAGGCTTGGTCCCTGTTCAGAGCCTTGAAGCAGCGCCGGCTCTCGCCTAATGATTTCACTTTCTCGTTCCTTCTCAAGGCGTGCTTCCGATGCGCGAGCGCCGGTCAAGCGAGGCAGATTCACACCCATGTGCTCAAAGCTGGTTTTTGTGAGGATCCTGTCGTGTGCAACGTCCTTCTTTCTGTTTATGCCAAGTCGGTTAAGGATTTGGTTTCCGCCCGTAAGCTGTTTGATGAAAGTCCCCAGAGGGATTTGGTCTCTTGGAGTTCTTTGATTTCTGGATATGCTCAGTCGGGTCGGGCTGACGATGCGTTGCAGCTTTTTGTTAACATTGTCCAGGAGAATTTGAGGCTCGAAGATGAAATCCTTATAAGCGTCTTATCGGTGTGTTCTGCTATTCAGGTCGTTCATTTAGAGAGATGGGTTAATATTCTGTCAAAATTTGTTGAAGATGTGACTCTTGATGATATTAAACGTGATTCAATCAATATTGTTCTTATACATTTGTATGGAAAATTGGCAAGAGTAGATAAGTGTAGGGAAAAATTCAATGAAATAACTAATCATGGAATTGGAAGATTGCTTCCTTGGAATCTCATGATAACTGCATTTGTGCAAAATGGTTGCCCCATTGAGGCCCTGCATATTTTCCACCAAATGATGGAGGATAGGAACCGAAAGCCTAATGAAGTTACGATGGTCAGTGTCCTTTCTGCTAGTGCTCAGGTTGGTGATTTGGATCTTGGCAAATGGGTTCACAATTATTTGAGGTCGGAAGGCAGCAAAGGCATTCTTCAATCGAACAAAGTTCTAGTGACTGCATTGATAGACATGTATTGTGAGTGCGGGAGGCTGGAGGGGGCTAAAGGAATTTTTGATCAGATGACACAGAAAGATATTGTCTCGTTCAATGCTATGATCATGGGTCTTGCAATGAATGGTAAAGGAGAAGAGGCATTGCAGCTATTTTCCAGCATCCAAGATTTCGGTCTTCATCCTGATTCTAGCACATTTCTTGCCGCCTTATGTGCATGCAGCCACTCAGGATTGTTGGATGAGGGACGGAGGATCTTTTCAGAGATGCAGATGCGAATTTCAGTCTCTCCCAGTTTGGAACACTATGCCTGTTATATTGATCTCCTTTCACGTGTAGGTCATATTGAAGAAGCTTTAGAAGTTGTTGCCTCCATGCCTTTTGAACCTAATAACTTTGTGTGGGGAGCTTTGCTTGGAGGTTGCCTGCTCCATGCCAGGGGAGAACTCGCGCAGCATGTATCAAAAAAGCTTGTGGATGTTGACCCTGAAAACTCTGCTGGTTATGTGATGTTGGCAAATGCATTTGCAGCTGATAGGCAATGGGATGATGTCTCTGTTCTGAGGTGGGTCATGAGGGAAAGGGGGGTCAAGAAGCAGCCAGGGCATAGCTGGATCCAAATAGATGGTATTGTGCATGAATTTCTTGTGGGGTCGCCAGGGCATCCACAAATGGGGATGATATATGAAACTTTAGGCACATTAGAGAAAGCAGTGAAGGTTCCTCAGACTTGAGCTGTACTTTTATGACAGTACAAGTTGATTCATCTTAATAGTGACATCTTGATATTGCTTTGAACAGACTTACCTTCACATCCTTTCAATGACCCCCCTTTCATCACTACCCTAAATTTATGACTGGAGTGTGAGAACTGGAGCATTGACTCCTTTATAAGTGGGGAAGCTGAACCGTCGTTTTGAAAACAAACTGAAAGGCAAGAACTTCTCTGGTTCAGTTGGGTATTTTTCCGATGCTGATGTGGCATTGTGAAGCTACGCCATGAAAACTGGGCCTTTTCCTTTCTTCCCTCTTTAATGGTGTCCCTTCATTAATCTCTAAAGACTGTAAGGGGAATGACATGGCCTTTCCCATTCAATCAGAGATATGGCTAACTTTGAGGAAAGGGAGGCAGCTCAGTATGTTCTAATTTCATAAATAACTTGAAGTATTCTCCAATTCTTCCATAGGCTTCTTTGGGAGCAGGTTCGGGAGGTAAGCTCCTTCTGAATATGACTGGCAATATCTTTATACATTGACAGTGAATGTCACCAGCCTTTCACTGCGGGTTTGGAATTGGTTATGGTCCCTCGGGAGGGACCAATCTCCTGTGCAACCATCATAACCAAAGTTTTTTTCTTTTCTTTTTTTCTTTTTGGTTAAAAACTTGGATTACAACCACTGCGATGCCATTGGTCCCTCAAGGATCCATGACTGGATCCCCGAGTTCTCATTTGCATATGAAATTTTCAAGAATACACGCTTCATTACTCTAGCTTTTCAATGTGCATTTTTTTCTTACGTACCGGCGTTGTCCTTCTCTGAGCAGGAAAATAATTATCAGTGAGAAACCAGGGCCTTCTCATGGTTAGAACTTAGACAATTGGCATTAAGCGAGTTATAGTTAATCTTGCTTCCACCATTTCCGAGAAAGGTTGCTAGATTTAAGGTACTGCTCTGAATAGCTCCACCTGCATAACTGGTGGAAGATTGTGATATGGGTGTGAATGTTGCCGAATCTCCCATCTGTTAGCCAGGGAATCTCATAGTTTCGGCCATCCCTCCTATCTGAATTTTTTGCCTACTTGATGCGGAAAAAAACGGCAGTTGAAGCACAATTTTGCTTTTGACACGTTAGATACAAGGGGGCGACGGGTCCATATGCTCCTAGTCACAATCAAAGCTAAGGGTGTGTTTATTTCATAAAAAATAAATAATTTAAAATATATTTTTCCAAAAATAATAATTTTTTTTTCATCATCTATGGAAATATTAAGACGTAAATTGTTGTTGATTATAAAATATTCTATTATTAACAATTATTTAAAGTGATATGAGTGATCGTTTTTAAAAGAAAATATTTTTTAAATCATTTATTTTTTACGAAATAATTGGAGCCCGAAGATGTTTTGGCCTTAGGATGTATGATGTTCATATTTAAAGGTTTATGATTCTGTTTGGATGTCCTTCCAATGAATCCCTTAGGGCTAACTTGGTCTCTTCAGCATGTCTTTGAAAGACTGACGATCTTGTGATCAAATATGAGAAATGGGATCTCATGAATCATGTTTTTGTCTATATATAAACATCTACTTTCTTTTGTTTTGACTACATGGGTTCCTTATGTGCTACTGGATTGGAATGAGTTGCTAGCCAGAGTTGTATGAATAGAAGAAAATAGGTTTTCCTCGCAAAAATGGTCCAAAAAGTCCTAAACATATTATACATTGGCTAAGTTAGTTATAAAATTTTTAATTATGCTAATTTAGTCTGACACTTTTGAACTTGTCAATTTAGTCATACTCTTTAATTGTGTCAATTTAATTATAATTTTTTTGATAATTTGTTGACTCAGTCCTAAACCTTTTAACGGTTTATCAATTTAATTATTTTGACTAATTTTAGCCTATACCATTTATCACGCCCCGACTCTCGAGCACGTGGCAACCCCTGTTCTCTCGCAGTCATTTGATACGATGTTTCAGGATGTGTCGCCGACCATTATTTTTATCTTGTAATTATACACATACGGAAACGAATCACAAACCCCCAGTCAATTACAAAAGTAGGGATAGCAGGAAAACCCAACAAGAACACATTCAAAAGTACTGCTTTATTTATCTACTGATTAACTCTAGGAAGTTCACAAGTACAAGCCCTTACCACGGACATCTTCCTAACGAGCCAATGAGACCAACAAGCTAGGGTTAATCTACTCCCTTCAAAGATAGCCACGAATCATACCACGCGTCGATTCTCCATCCTACGGACTTGAAAATGGTTAACCACGACGGGTTGAGATAAACTTAACAAGTTAAAGTCCTAAGCCCTGGTTAGGAACTTCGCTCGTCTCGGAAGTTTAACATACAACCTAATCCATCAAATCAAGCAACACCACCTCAGAGAAACTGACAGCAGAAGACAGTTTAATAAACAAGTGCAATCATAGGCGACCCTACCTGGCCTTGGCACACGCAACCTGCAGAATTGTCATTTAAATCATCACGACATTAAGAGCATGCGAATAATCAGAGCATCTTACATAACTTTCTCATGCCTCATATCTACACATATGCTCCGATTATTATGACCCTCTAGGCCATGGCACAACCTTATGGTTGGTGGTCAACTGGTTGTAAACCAGACATCATCCTCCCCTATGAGGCACGACGACGTCACAGGCTATCCCCCATCGACGGCATTCCATAAGAAGTATGGGCCCGACCTCAACCGCGACTCCGCATCTGACCACTGTCAGGGGATCCAATGGTCACGGCACAACCCTGAAGGATTGGCAGTCATCCGGCTCAACCGGGTTATCAACTTTAATCTGACCATGCAACACATTAGCAAACAGTTCATTCTTGTCTTTACTTTTGCTTGGTCGTGAATGCAACTTCATTCATGCACTCATGCTCATGCAACATGCCATCTTAGATAACCTACGCATTATGTCATGTGGTATCACTCGACGATTCCAAAATTCCAAATTCCACCAATCAACAATCATGTACATTCCCTAATTCTCGGGAATAACTCAATAAATCAAACACTTTCACTTCCACTCGGTCTTTGATTATGCATTTCACCATTATTCACTCATATAATTAACAATCGGCACTTCAAAAAAGCATAACAACCAAGAACACCACAATTTGAAACCAAAATTTGCTTTTGTATGAACAGTGCCGTGAACAGTGATTGTGAACAGTAATTTCATCCAAAATTAAATAAATAAATAAATAAAAATTAACTTAACCAAGGTTAATCAATTAACTCAACCCTAGTTAATCTAACCTAACCATGATTAAAATCTAACCTTGGTTACTTTAATTAATTAACCTTAGTTACTTTATTACTAACTATGATCAATTAATCTAACCTAGTCAGCCTTAATTAACTAGCCTAATTAATCAATCAACCTTACCCCTAAGCAAGATTAACCCCTAAACAAGAATTAGGAAGTTAACTTACTTGGATTGAAAATCCGACAACACCGGCGCGTAGAGGGGGACGAGGGCTACGAGGGGTAAGCTTGGGAACGACAACGGACGACAAAAGGTGGCCGAAATGGGCAAAACAGCCCTCGGATTACTGTTCACGCGAAAGAGAGCTATTGGGCGGAAACGACTGAAATGAGTGGCTAACGGCGACCAGGGGTGGCCGACGGTGTGTGGCTGGCTCCCTGACTTTTGTGGCTACACTTTGGGTGGTGGTGACAGCTTCGGCAATGCCAGCAAGGTTGGATTCCAGCGGGAAAATAGAAAACACAGCAAGAAAGGGAAGAAAAAGGAAGAGAAAAGAGAGAGGAAAGAGACACGGCTTAGTGGCCACGGACGAGCGGCACCACAGCGGCACAGCGGCTCCAAAATAGTGGCAAGACAACCAAGATGGCGGGTGAAGGTGGTTCGGTTGGTCAAGGGGGCATCCAAGGGAAAGAACCATGGAGAAAACAAGAGGAAAAGAGAGAAAATGAGGGAGAAAAGAGAGGAATGGAGGGGCTGAACGTGGGAGTGGGTTGCTGAAACTTGAGGAGAGAGAGAGAGAGAGAGAGAGAGAGAGAGAGAGAGAGAAAGCAAGCAAGAAGCCAAGTCCAAATTTCCTTCCAAAACCTCACTTCCCTTCATCAATTTCCTTGACTTTTCTTCCCTTTGCCCTCCAACATTGAATGCCACTTCTAGAAGGGGGCAAAATGGTAATTCCTCAAAGTATAATATACCTTTCTATACGCGTATACGGATCAAGAATTTATATGGGCTAAAAGAAAATCGGTTCGGGCTCAAAGGCTTGAAGTTGGGCTTCCTTGGGCCCACTTGGCTAGCTTGGGCCCACGTGGTCGACTCCTCATAGGTGCAAGGCCCATTGGGCCTCCAATCGGTTCAATTCCTCTTGGTTCCAATTTTTTGGCCCATTGAATCCTTTTTTCGATACTTCCCAGGTTTACCAAAATTCGAGATGTTACAACTCTTCCCCCCTTAACAAAATTTCGTCATCGAAATTTGCAGGACTTTCTACATCCTTAAACTGATAGGGGTATTGATGCCTCATGGCATCCTGTTTTTCCCAAGTCGTTCATTCTATCTCATAATGCTGTCAAACACTTTCAGTGCTACCAAAACTTCTAATCCTGCCCAAACTGTCTTTGGTTCCAAAAGGCTAAGAACTTGTCCACTTTTGCAAAAAAGAAAGTCGCAAAAAGTTGGTTCTTTGTTTTTTTTTTTTCTACGCGGCTACTACCGCTTTCGGGATTCAAACTCCTGTTTCGGACCAGCGGCTTCATCCCTACAATACCACTCAGCTATAAGCGCTGACGGTGCCCAAAATTGCTTCATTTATCCATTTAAGGCCAAAATCTTTATTCGCTCCAAACTTCGAAAGGTTTGATATGTCTAGGGCTCAGCTTTCCTTTCTTAACCAATCAAGATGTCCTTATCATAGGCGACACCTTAAGGAAAACATGATTCCCTACTTGAAATTCCAAAGGCCTTAGTCCTTTACTCACATCAACTTTTTAGTGACTTTGCACTGTCCCTAATATCTTCACAACATCCATCAACTGCAAAACCATCTTTGAATCAGTGATCGTCCTTTCTCTGACCTTGTTCCAATAGATTGGAGTTCCATAAACTTGACTATATTTTTGCTATGTCATTCCAATAAAATCTTATCCCACAATCACTCTCTTTTTGCACAGTGCATAGTTTAGTTCATTTATGCCCCTTTCGACATCCTAGAAGCTTGCTAGGAGTCGCTCCTTGCTCAGGCACTCTGGCCCCGGCGACCACTCCCCGCCCTCGTCGGATCAGTCGTTACGGGCATCTTCGAACTGCACCACCATTAGCAAAAGTCCATTTTAAACATGCACCATCTCATAGAGGTATTATCTGCTTTGGCCCGTCCCATACCA
This sequence comes from Corymbia maculata, assembly GCA_014182735.1. Classification (NCBI taxonomy): domain Eukaryota; kingdom Viridiplantae; phylum Streptophyta; class Magnoliopsida; order Myrtales; family Myrtaceae; genus Corymbia; species Corymbia maculata. Next base: position 5,454,480 of record CM024685.1, read on the forward strand.
TGCCTCACAGTTTTAACCTTGTTTGAGCACATTAAAGTACAAAACTTCCTCCAGCTCATCAACTCATGAGCTCGTTTCCACAGAGTCACTTATCGACACTTGAATTCTGATTCACCGAATTTCCATCAAATCGCTGTCCGAATTCCACAAACTACCGATTTTTCTTTCAACATTCCTTTCACGTCTTGAAAATTTGTGCAAACCAAATATCATTTATTGAACCAAAAGCTTTTAGGTACTTCTTCACATCCTTACTAATACCTTGAGAAGAAAATCATCGATAATGCTACTTCACCATTTATCCACCTAACATCAAGGGATAATTAATTCTTAATCCACCGAAGACAAAAATCGATTCCTCAAATCCTATCTTATTTACCTCTGAAAATAATCCACCTTGGGTAAATTCTTATCTTAATTGAATCTAAGACTTCCAAGCAATAAATCATCCACTGTAAATCTTATCAAAGATTATCACCATTTAATAGATCATCACTTATGGTCCCATTCCTACAACTCCTCAAATCATCAAAATAGAACTTATCTGACTTCTATTAAATCCAATGACCTCAATTGTCGTGACGCGTAAGCAACCAATCTTCCTTGTTGCCTTACCACACAGTCAAATCCCTTATACGACACCTCATTGTAAATTTCGTAATCTTCGATACTAGACTAAATTCTCAAAACTAGTGCAGTAATCAGCTTATACTTAAGCTCTTAAAAATTGTGCTCGCACTTATTTGTCCATTCAAATTCTTACATCCTTTATTAACCTTCATATTAGAGGCGTAGCTATTGTAGAGAACCTTTCTACGAATCATTTGTAATAATCTATCTGACTTACAAAACTTCGAATCTCTGTTACCGCTATAAGCCTTGGTCAATTCATGACTACCTTGATCTTGATGGATCCACAGAAATTCCCTTCGTCCAAAATCACACGATAAACAAAACAATGCGAGTAAACCTAAACTCGCACGTACTAAACTTGGCATGCTGTTTATGCTCTCGAATGGTCTATAATACCATCCTCAAGTGTTGTTCGTGTTCCTCTAAATTCCTCAAATATTCCAACATATCATCCATGAGCATGATTCCGAATTTCCAAATACGCATTAATCGCTCAATCCATCAAATCCATAAAAGCAATTGGCGCATTAGTTAATCCAAACGGCAGTATGGTAATCTCGTAGTGACCAAATACCAAATCACACATGGTATGTCATCTTTAGTTTATCCTTCTTTTTAATTCTCAACTACTGATAGCCTGTCCTTGGGTTTATCTTGGAAATTACCGACGTTCCTTAAAGTGGGTCAAACAAGTCATCTATCCTTGGTAATTGATACTTGTTCATGACCGTCCCTTGATTAAGTTACCGATAATCGATGCATAAGTGTAATAATCCATCCTTGATTCCTCAACTAACATACTAAATATGGTCGTCCAACAACCTTAGCAACCTTTATCTAGTAAACAAGTTACTTCCAATGACGAATTCAAAGAAAACGAGGGTCCTCCTTGATTCCAGTGAACTCGAAATTAACCCCACCTAATGGGTTAAACTATGTTAACTTCCAATAGCAATCCATTGTAACTCAATACTTAATAATCCTTTCCAACAATCACATCAAAATCGTACATTGCTGAAACAATCAAATCGATCAATTCCTCTTGATCGCCAATGACCATTGTACAATCTGAACATGTGGTAGGATAACCTGCTATAACATCGCACGATCCTTTAACTGGGTCAACATACTAAGAACCACTTCCAATGGTTTCGGTCTTAGCCCTCAATGACTTAACAAAGTATTCAGTTATAAACAAATGCATAGTTCCAAAAACCAATTAATGCATAAGTAGCATGATCACACTGAAAGTTGAACTAGTAGTCACAGCCTGCAAATCCTTTGCCTCCTTCTTGATAACTTCATACAATTAATCTTGTGACAAAAGGCAATTGAAGTTGCTTTGCAAAGTATTCTCAGTTTGTTGTCACACTTATGGTTGTTGAGGTTGCTTCTTTCATGGTTAATGAGACACTTTCTCGCGACGTGACCATGATAGTCACACTCCTTTCTTAACAGAACACGTTTCCCAAGCCGATAATTAACTCCATAAAATACAAACCAATCCAGATGCAGCTACTCATTCTGCCACATCCTTTTTAACTAGTCGGGCTCCCTTGTACCATCCATCATAGTCCTTTAGGTTTAGGGGCACCAACTGATCCTTGATTTTCAATTTCAAACCATCCCTAACCTTCTGACTCGATCTACTAGATTCCCAATCATTCTCTATACATACTTCTAGAGCTTTGCAAACTTAACCTCCTATTGCACAATTGACAAGCGATTCTGACGAAGTTGCAGGAATTCAGTTACCTTCTGCTCTTGTGTGCACTCAGAAAAGTATTTCCCCGTTGAACGCTTCGATGAAGACACACCACTCGGGGATCGTAACTTTGGGCAAAACCCTTCGTTGGGTTACTTCCCACCACGTGCTAACTTTACCTCTGCTAGGGCCATTTGATCTTCCTCTGAGCATAATAGTAATGTGAACACTTACTCCAAATCCTTGATCTAGACGGTTGTGACCTCAGGGTTACTCATCCTAGTAGACTTGGACAACTCAAACTCCAAGAACGGTTCAACCAACTTAGCACTAGCCCATCCTTCAATTGCCCTTCCTCAAGAACTCTCGAATCAGGATTGTTCGTCTAATAGAATTATCACAGAAACCTTATATCCAACTCCACAAGGAATTAGAAACCATGAACAACCTGCTTATAGCCAGAGAATCAAATAAACAAGCACAAGCACGGGGTGTTTTCCTAACTAACTATCCCAAAACCCATCGCACTTTATCACTCCATATATTGACCAGGCTTTGATACCAAAATCGACAGGGTTGTCACGCCCCGACCCTCGAGCACGCCCTCGAGCACGCAGCAACCCCTGTTTTCTCGCGGTCATTTGATATGACATCCCAGGACGCGTTGCCGACCATTATTTTTATCTTATAATTATGCACATGCGGAAGCACATCACAAACCCCCAGTCAATTACAAAAGCAGGGATAGCAGGAAATTCCAACAAGAACATATTCAAAAGCACTGCTTCATTTATCTACTGATTAACCCTAGGAAGTCCACAAGTACAAGCCCTTACCACGGGCATCTTCCTAACGAGCCAATGAGACCAACAAGCCAGGGTTAATCTACTCCTTTCAAAGACGGCCACGAACCGTAACACGTGTCGATTCTCCATCCTACGAACCTGAAAATGGTTAACAACGACGGATTGAGATAAACTCAGCAAGTTAAAGTCCTAAGACCCAGTTAGGAACTTCGCTCACCTCAGAAGTTTAACATATAACCTAATCCATCAAATCAAGCAACACCACCTCAGAGAAAGTGACAGCAGAAGACAGTTTAATAAACAGGTGCAATCACAGGCGATCTTACCTAGCCTTGGCACATGCAACTTGTAGAACTGTCATTTAAATCATGACGACATTAAAAGCATGCGAATAATCGGAGCATCTTACACAACTTTCTCATATCTCACATCCACACATATGCTTCGATTATTACGACCCTCTAGATCACGGCACAACCTTATGGTTGACGGTCAACTGATCGTAAACCAGGCATCGTCCTCTCCCATGAGGCATGACAACGTCACGAGCTATCCCCCATCGATGGCATTCCATAAGAAGCATGGACCCAGCTTCAACCGCGACTCCGTATTTGACCACTGTTAGGCGACCCAATGGTCACGGTACAACCTCGAAGGATTGGCGGTCATCCGACTCAACCGGGCTATCAACTTTAATCTGACTATGCAACACATCAGCAAACAGTTCATTCTTGTCTTTACTTTTGCTTGGTCGTGAATGCAACATCGTTCATGCACTCATGCTCATGCGACATGCCATCTCAGATAACCCACGCATTATGTCATGCGGTATCACTTAACAATTCCAAAATTCAAAATTCCACCAATCAACAATCACGTACATTCCCTAATTCTCGGAAATAACTCAATAAATCAAACACTTTCATTTCCACTCGGTCTTCGATCATACATTTCAGCATTATTTACTCATATAATTAACAATCGGCACTTCAAAAAAGCATAACAACCAAGAACACCACAATTTGAAACCAAAATTTGCTTATGTATGAATAGTGCCATGAACAGTGATTGTGAACAATAAATTGTGAACAGTAATTTCATCCGAAATTAAATAAATAAATAAAAATAAATAAACTTAACCATGGTTAATCAATTAACTCAACCCTAGTTAATCTAGCCTAACCATGGTTAAAATCTAACCTTTGTTACTTTTAAAACTAACCATAGTTACTTTAATTAATTAACCGAAGTTACTTTATTACTAACTATGGTCAATTAATCTAACCCTAGTCAGCCTTAATTAACCAGCCTAATTAATCAATCAACCTTAATTAATCACAAACACACAAATACACTAATTAACCCCTAAACAAGGATTAGGAAGTCAACTTACTTGGATCAAAAATTCGGCGACACCGGCACGTAGAGGGGGATGAGGGCTACAAGGGGTAAGCTTGGGGACGACAACGGATGACAAACGGTGGCCGAAATGGGCCAAAACAACCCCCGGATTACTGTTCACGTAGAAGAGAGCTATTGGATACAAACGGCCAAAAAGAGCGGCTAACGGCGACCAGGGGTGGCCGGTGGTGTGTGGCTGGCTCCCTGACTTCCATGGCTACACTTTGGGCGATGGTGTCGGCTCTGGCAACGCTGGCAAGGCTAGATTCCGACGGGAAAACAGAAAACACAGCAAGAAAAGGAAGAAAAAGGAAGAGAAAGACACGGCTTGGCGGCCACGGACGGGCGACACCACAGTAGCACGGTGGCTCCAAAACAGTGGCAAGATAGCCAAGATGGCGGGTGAGGGCGGTTCGGTTGGTCAAGGGGGCATCCAAGGGGAAGAACCATGGAGAAAACAAGAGGAAAAGAAAGAAAATGAGGGAGAAAAGGGAGGGCTGGAGGGGCTGAACGTGGGAGTGGGCTGCTGAAACTTGAGGAGAGAGAGAGAGAGAGAGAGAGCAAGAAGCCAAGTCCAAATTCCTTTCCAAAACCTCACTTCCCTTCATCAATTTCCTTGACTTTTCTTCCCTTTGTCCTCCAACATTGAATGCCACTTCTAGAAGGGGGCAAAATGGTAATTCCTCAAAGTATAGTATACCTTACTATACGCGTATACGGACCAAGAATTTATACGGGCTAGAAGAAAATCGGTTCGGGCTCAAAGGCTTGAAGTTGGGCTTCCTTGGGCCCACTTGGCTAGCTTGGGCCCACGTGGTCGACTCCTCATAGGCGCAAGGCCCATTGGGCCTCCAATCAGTCCAATTCCTCTTGGTTCCAATTTTTCGGCCCGTTGAATCCTTTTTCCGATGCTTCCCGGGCTTACCAAAATTCGGATGTTACACCATCTATTGATAATACACATAGGATTCATCAATACCACCTCCACATTCTATTTCCTCATTTAGTGGTTTTCTTGCAAGCCTTGGTGGTGAGTTTATCCTATCCTGAAATCCTATATTCTAGATAGGTGGTTTGTTCTATAAGCCTTGGTGGTAAACTTCGTTAATCTTGATCTTGATCCTCAGCTGGTGGTGTGTCATGTATGCCTTGGTTGTGATCATATTATTAAACATTTACATTCATCTATCAATTTCCATCCATATCCACTCTGATCTATCATCAAAACACATTTCATTATCACTCAAAATAGCAATCACCCCATTTGCATCACATCAAATTGGTATCAGAGCTTTGGGTTAACTCTTTTTGAGTTATTCATTCTGTTAACTATCTCATACTTGCATTAGATTAGTATCAGAGTTTAAGGCTGAACTTCCTTTGAGTGATTCCTTCTATTACCTATCTTGCATCTCATCTTATCATTAAAAAAAAAAAAAAAAAGAAATGGTTGGTCATTGTTGACATGGACCGAACACAAAGTCTTCTATAGCTTGATAAAGAGATATATGAGACAAGTACAACAACTGCAAAATCGTTTGCATCTCTTTGAACTTGGACAAATAGATAGAGTCCTCATCCTCTTAGAGAAATGACTAATGTAACATCCAAAAAATTCTTATATTTATTAATACATTGGAATTTAGTTGTAATCAACGACATGCATGAGAAATTTTATACAACCTTAGAAAATGTGACTGTTATGTTTGCCAATGGATTAGAAACTTATTAAGTTAACTATGTACTAATGTTCGGAATTTTCGCCAAATGTTTTGATAAGTTCAAGAATTAATTATTAACTTATGTTCAGAAAGCATTGCTAAACATTTTGACAAGTTTAAAATACTTTTTGGATTTATCAATTTTTAGAATGGACATTGGTTTCCATGTTTATGTACCGATTCCTTGATTCCTTAGCATTTCAACCAAAGAAATACTGAGCTTGACCTTTGTTGGTGTATACCTATTTCATCAACATTAACTTCTACTTCATTAATAGAAGGCATGACTCACCTCTTTACTTGGCAAAATGAGATGAATCTCTCTTGAAAATCTTTTCTCTTGACTTATCACATTGTGCCACATGCCTAAGTTATTTACTTAGGGGCCACATGAACTATTTTAATTAGAACAACAAGTCTCTCTACTCTTAGACCTCATGATTTTACCATTATAATTGAGCAACTTCATCAATTCACTCTTAAATACTTACCCTACCGAAGGGTAAGTGCTCAACTTTAAAAAGAGAGAATTTTTAAGAGAATGCCCCACTTCATTACTCACTTTCCATTTTCCTTTCAATTCATACTTTCAATTCCAAGAATAAAAGCAAAGGATCTCATGTGCATTTTTATTAAAGTCTTAAAGAGTTCATTTCCAGGTTTGAACGAGGTAAACTCCTTAATCTCTTCAACTCTTCGTAAATGGGTTTGTCGTTTTTAAGACAAAAATATTAGTTTTAGTTTTGTCTTATTTTGAAGGAAAATTAAAGTTTTGATTTTACACAAGTTATTTTCAAGGTAAGTGAAAACTATATGTGCTAAGTTAGGTTATTCTAATGAGTATTTGACTCTATTGCTTGATGGATGTTTACTTTAAATGAGTTTTATGAACATGCGAGTAACTTTGGAAATAGAATGTTGGATTCCCCACTTGTGTGAATTTTGATGATGGCATGTCGAGTTTTCTATTGATGTTTTTCTGAGTTAATTCTTAGATGAGTGGTAGTATTTTGGTGAAAAAAGAGTGTAAAAAGAGTAAGAAATGAGAAAGTTACCCATTCCAGTGAGTTACCGAATATAACAATTACCGATTACCGATTATAGCAACTTATCGAAGATAATAGTTAGCAAGTGTCGAATATTGCATGTTATCGAAGATGACATTACCGAGTGCTGATTATAATAGGTTACCAAAGATAATAGTTGTCTATTACTGATTACCCAATATGGCTGTTATTAATAATAGAATTTTTTCCAAAAAAATAATTAAAAAAATTAAAAAAGGATTTCTTCTCTCATACTTTCTTTTCTATGGATATCTTAGCCCATCATGTTTTCTTTTAGTATTATTATTTAATAAATGCATATCTATTATATTCGAGGAAATTATGCATGAAATGTTGATATTGAATATGTTCATTTAATGATGATTACGTAAAATGATGCAATGTATAATTGTTGATGTGTAATATGTTCAATCAATAACGGTTAAGTGAAATGATGTAGTGCATTGAACGTTGATGTTAATCATCTTCATGTACATCACGTTACATGATAATATTGAAAATTGAAAAAGAAAAATGCCATCATTCATGTGAAGGTGGTGACATTGCCCTATGTCAAGGAATGTTTCGAGATGCCTTGGGAGTCAAGATGCCCTGCATAAAAAAGAAAAGAAAAGAAAAAGATTATGTATGAGAATGGTGAGATGCCCTATGGGTGGATAGTGTTGGATGCTTCAAAGTTGAGATGCTTCGAAAGTATTTGGGAGGTGGAGTAAATAAGATGATGCATCCTCATAAATATGCGTATATGCATATTGATAAGGCACCAGATGATATAGATGCATTAAGAAATTATATGTTGTTCATGTGCATTGAGTAGATAATGCCATGCATTCTTATGAAGCACTTGCATGGTAGCTAATAAGTAATGCCTATTCTAAGGCCGCAAAAGGGTCATGTGTATGAGATATCATACTTACCACAAGTTCCATTTTCATTTTCCCTGACTCATAACATAGGCTAATTTCCTAATATTAGAGCCACGTCATTCTTCAACACTTTTCTATTTATGAGTTGAATATCCAATGCAGAAAGGGGGAATTTCTATACCATGTCAAAATCCTCCTCCAAAACCATTTTTACTAATATAAATGCCCCAGTCTCTCTTAGCCCTTTTTTAGAGCTTTGTACTTCTAATGTCTCTAAGATTGACTATCTTTATGAGGCTTCTTACCTCAATGAAGATAGTAACCTCATAAAAATAGTAAAATTTCAGAGACTCACCTTTTGCTTATAAACCCATATTCTGCCCTTGCTAAACCTTCCTTTTTTCTCTCATATCTGTCATATTAAATAGCTTATTAAGCATATTCCTTGGAAGGTTAAGGAGTATGTCTAATCCCCAAAATTTAATCCGCATCCTATCCCTATTACTCAATAAGAACACTTTCTCACTCTCCAAATTCCTTTTGACTTTCCACGATAATAGATATAGCAATGATATATGCACCTCTATTTTGGTGTTATTGGACTTGCTTTATCCTTTCATGGAAGAAAAGGGCTACTCATGGTTGCTTAAATGGCTTTCTTAGACACTAGGTTTTTGGATTACCAACATGCTTGCATTGGTACTATTCAAACTACCCTTAATTCAAGAACAAAGTTTATTACGCTATTTCCAAATTTCAATATGGCTCTCTCGAATCTACAACTTCTTTTAGCCCTTAATGTCTAGCTACAAATTACTAGAGCTCCTCAAACTCCAAGTTCTATTACTACTACCTTGCATTATCAGATGGTTTATCGGTCTAGAATCATACCATTGATCTCAACTTCCCTGGTTTTAAAGAAGCTTTGTTTGTCTTTGTGAATAATGATTAGACTTCTTGTATTCACATGCCCAGACAAATTTCATGAGATCAACTAGTTAAGTTACTTCCAAACACTTGGGTAACTAATTATGAAAAGATTCACCAGAACTCTAGGGCAATCTAGTCTACACAATCCTAATTCATCAAGGAAAAAGATAGCATGGTTGTCATTAAATTTAGTAAGAAAATGAAGCCTATTCCATCTTTCCTACTATTTTTATGATGTTTTGCATTGACAATGGCCATTTGAATTCAAAACCCATGATTGAGTCTTAGGACTAGGAGGGATGACCCAATCATTATTTTAAGGAGCATCATACATGACACTACTTTTGGGATTTTGATTGCCGGTGCTCTCTTTGTATGAACCCTTCAAATGATGAGAAAGATGATAGGCTGTCAAGGAAAAAGAAATAGTCAAAAGATAAGATTTATCAAAGGTACCTCGATGGAGTTCCTACTATAGGACCTCTTGGTGAAGATGGAGGAAAATATCAATTCATGGTCTCTTATAGACCATCATGTCCATAGCCTCTTCCACTAGTTCCTAAACTTGTGAAACTCCTCCTTCACCTCAGTAACCACCCAAAAAAAAGCCTCCATTGCACAAATTGGTTGTTTCACCTTTGTACAAATTCATTCACAAGAAAAACTCTTTTCATTTGGAACTACCCAAAGCATCATAACCCTTACGTTTCCCAAAATCAAAACCACCACTTATTCTCCTATATGTATGTATGTTTCAACCTTCAAACTTTCCACCTTTGGAAAGACCTAATTCTAATGCTCCATTCCCAACAATAGAAAAATTTACAGATGCTCAACATTAGTTCCGTCGTATGCCTAAAATTCTGAACCCCACAAATGATGATCATTCATGGGAGACAAAAGAAAGTCACTACTGTTGAAATTGTTTTAAATTGATAGTCAAAAAATGCTTTAACATAGAATAATGTTCTCGATAAAACTCAAACCCATCTTGATCATGTTGACCAAAAGATTGATCAAACAGCTTTGGTCACAAACAAATTGCTTGAGACTTTCCAGAAGAAATTGCAGCAAATGAAATTTGGGAGATTCATTTCTCATCATTATTTAGAGGACCAAATGGCTGAAATGGAAAAGTTGAGGAGACAAATCAAGCTCTTACAAGAAGGAAAATTTGTGCCTCCTTTAGATCCATTTTCCTAGCCATGAAATCTAGCTCCCATGGAAGTAATTTCTCCTAAGCCTACAACAATTGCTTCGATCATTGAAGAAGCTTCAAAAATAAATCAGAGCGATATTGTTACACTTTAAAATGCACCAAAGAAATAGAAGAGAACAAAAGAAGCTAGCTCCCAAACCTTTTCAAGGGCCTCCTCTTGCTTATATGGTTGCAAATCCACTTGAAGCTTTTTTGCGAGAACAAACTCGACAAATAATCTCAACCATTTCTACAATTGACTCCACCAAACAAAACACCTCTTTCCGTTCTAAATCAACTTCAGAATTAGATTACTTTTCCTTTGGAAACACTTCAACCTCTGAGCCAGAAACACCATAGTCTTGTAGGCCTATTATCTTTATGGTAGACCCCATAAGGTGGAAATGCAATCAAATTCATCCAAGCCAGTAGTAGTAAATCTTCGTGATTCAAGCTCAGATCACAAATCTTCGTGATTCAAGCTCAGATCACAAATCTTCAACCCCAAAATATTACTTGACGCTCGATGATATTCCATACTCTAAGTGACCCGAAAGACTTTAGGAGTTTCATGCTTGGCTTAACACTAGAGTACTTATTGTCGAAAGTTGATATGATATACTGATTGAGTTTGTGAGCAAATTTACCGGAAGCCTAAAAGATTAGTGAAGAATCGTCTCTAATCAGGACCAAATAATATTCCTACTCCAAATGGGTTACCATTAGACGATCCGTGTGATCCATCATTTCTTTATTGGTAAGCTAGAAGATCTTCTTGAACTTGGAAGAAAGGAATTCTTTGAGAGAAAATATTACTCCTTACGAAAAAAAAATCTGAACAAGCATTTCAGGAAATGCTTAAATTAATATATGCTTTTGGAGCTAACCTAATCTGAAGTAGATATTCTTGTCCTCTATTCCAAAAGAAATTGGACAAGCTATGGAAAAATCCTTGCAAACTAAACAGAAAAGAATTACTCACGTTCTTATTAGGAACTCTAGCAAAAGATACATCTTGCCCTTGATGATCTCTGCATCTGTAGAAAAGCTTTCAGGAGTTGTCTCCAAAGCAATGGAGAACTTGACTGGGCTTACAAAAACCTGAGTTAACAATCAAGTATTCAAAAAAAGACTGTGGTGATGATCCTTCTTGTGGATATCGTTGTAAGAAGTGAAGGCACTTCAAAAGATTTTTCTTGGGACACAAAAGGAGAAGGCATAAATGGCGATTCTTGCGAAAAAACATTCCAAGTGAGTTTTTTTTTGAAAAGCGAAGAAAATATGACAAATGCTATATCTTGCAACAAGAAAGGCCAAGGATTGTCCAAAAGCTATGGGAAAAATTCCCATTTGATTCAAAAAATAGAGAAGGAGATTGAAGTATCACTCCAAGGCGATCATGTTGAATCGGTATTCTCTCTTGAAGATGAACCTACCAAACACATTGTATGTTATTTAGACATGCTCATAGACCAATGATCTTGAAAGTCTATCTGAAGAATCTAAAAAGGAATTTTCTTTAGGTCTTTGGAAAAATCAAAACCCTCTACAATCCAAAAACTTGGTGCATATACTTCTTCCATCCTCCCATATTTCTCTGTTAAAATATATCCATCCAAATATAACAAACCTATTTCTGTCATTGTCTTTATTGATACTAAAGCTAGTGCTTCTATTTTTCATACCAAGATACTTCTATAAAAGTATTGGACTTCATAGACCCAGTACCTTAACTTTACATTTGGAGATATTTTTGCTACAAGAGTTCGAAGCAAATGATTACCATTCAATTCTTTCACCAGTGTTCTATCACTACTAAAATCCTTGGCTCTAGTTCACCAAATAAAGATATTATCATTGGTTGGGATATCCTCACACAAATTCCTACACTCAGAATTTTGCCCAATAGGCTACGGCTCAATGGACAATTCAAGGAATTTGTAGACATCCAAAGATTCTTCACTATTCAGACGAATGTTTTAGACCCTATCTTGCAAACCTTTCTTGAGATGTGTCAAATTCCACTTGGATTTTGTTCAAAAATGCCTTCACCCACTACGGAAAAATCCTGACTTTTTCATCCATCTCCCATTTAAGAGAAATGAAAATGTCAATCCTACCAAGGTCGGCCACTCAAGCATGAATCATAAACAATTGCTTTTAGCATAAAAGGAATGCTTATACCTAAAATACCAAGGGCTAATTGAGCCCTCAGATTCTCAATGGGCTTGTGAAACATTCTATGTGAATAAGCGTGCTGAGCTAAATAGAGGAAAAATGAGACTGGTCATCAATTACCAGCTTCTCAATTAATTCATACAAAATGATAAATTCCCTTTGCTACATTGGTATTCTTTGTTTTCCAGCCTTACCCAAGCCAAAGTTTATTCTAAGTTTGATCTTAAAGTTGGATTTTGGCAATTGTAAATTCACCCTAAAGCTAGGTACAAAACTGAATTTTTTATCCCAAATCAGCACTCTAGCGGAAGGTGCTCCTTTTTAGTCTCAAGACAGCTCCATCACTTTTTAAGAAGGCCATGTGCAGGATTTTCCAATCTATTATGGCTAATGTTCAAACTTACATTGACAATATCCTCCTCTATAGACCTGATGATGATTCTCATTGTAAATTACTAGTGCAATTTGCAAAGTTGGTACAAAAACGTGGATTTATGTTATCCTAGAAGAAGATGATCATTGCTCATAAAAAAATTGAATACCTTGAGATGCACCTTAAAGATGGCACCTATTAGTCTGGTTCTCATATTACTGAAAAGTTGTAGAAATCTCCCAATGGACATCTCTCCCGCAAGTAGGTTCAGTAATTTCTTGAGATAGCTACTTATTTGAGGGATTTTGTCCCAAAAATCATAGAATTTGTGAGTCAATACAACAAATGCTTAAGAAAGATGCTCCTCCGTGGGGACCTAAGTAAACTAAGTTTGTACTAGACTTAAAGAAATTCTACAGCATCTTCCCCTATTGCAAATTCTTTCTTCAAGAAAAAAAAATATAATTAAGCATGCTCTCCATGCTATTAAAGAATATGTTCAATCCTACAGAATTGATTAACATTGTTAGTTAGGTTCACTCCTATGTGGAGCAAGCCCAAAAGGACTTGAGCCCATATGATAAGTCATATGGAGTGATAGAGTTTCTCGCCATATTTGAAGTTGTAGTTGCAAAAGGACGCAGTAACAAGAGAAAGAGAGGGTTTGGGGGCTAGCATCGAAGTTTAATTCGTGGTCCGATTGAGCTGAAATTATGTTAGCGTGTCCGTGGTGCAATTTTCTCGAATCTGAATGGTTTGATTTTTGTTTGAAGCTCCATACATCGGGTTTTTCGTTGATTAATCAAAACCTACGTTTTAGGTCAGATTTATCCTTGATCTCTTGTGAAATTTATGTATATTGCCAAGAATAATGTTCTTGAGGTCTTTGTTGCTATGTACCTCTAGTATTTACTAGAGAAGAACATTGTTCACCCAATTTTGTTGATAGTGAAAATTTTTGGGTGGATTCTGGTCTCATGGTTTTTTATCTCCTCACATCGAGGAGGCTTTCTACATAAAAAAAAATCATCTTGTGTTCATGTTCTTGGTATCGGTTCCTATTAGGTTTATATAAGAGAGGAGATTATTTTATTCCGCTGCGTTAATTCGATATTGTTTGAGTTGTTATCATTTTCCAATCAATATCAGTTGTTAGGAGGATGCAATAGAAATCTGATACCTTCATTTAAGGAGATCTCCAAGGGGGAAACTCAAGTCCGAGCCCGTAAATATATTTAGTTGGACCCACTTTAACTCAAAAGCTTAAGCTAGTGAATTATAGGCAGACTATAATATATTAACTGCTCCACATCATATCAATTTTTTGATGTAGGATTACTTTTCTAACACAACTCACATGTATATCCTAACAATCTTCCACTCACATGTGAGCTTTAGTGTTAGGTCTACTCTCCCTTAAATCATATATACTTTTAGCTCAACATCATCTTCACGGGCTTGCGTTATTTCACTATAACGCCCACATACCCGAAAACCGTAACCATCGGCTCTGATATTAGTGTTAGGTGGCCTTGGACTTCTCTCACCCCAAAAGCTAACTTAAAAGGTTAGACTTTTCCTCACACTTATAAACTGATCACTTGCCCCTTCCACAATCAATGTGGGACATCCTCAACAATCTCCCCCCACACATTAAGCCTGGGTTGGAGGCACGACGACCAATAACTCTCCCATGTGATTCTTGGGTCTAAACTTGTTGGCATCCTCAACAATCTCCCCCTCACATATCGGGCCTAGGTTGGAGATGCAATAGCTCGTAACTCTCCCATGTGACTCTTTTTGGGTCTAGACTTGTTGGCAAACCTAGACTCTGATACCAATGTTAAGTGGTCTTGGGCTTATCTCACCCCAAAAGCTAGCTCAAGAGGTGAGGCTTTCCCTCATACTTATAAACTGATCACTTGCCCCTTCCACAACTAATATGGGACATCTTCAACAATCTCCCCCCCCCCCCCCAAACACATTGGGCTTGGGTCAAAGGCACAACGGCCCATAACTCTCTCGTGTGACTCTTGGGTTTAAACTTGTTGGCATCATCAATAATCTCCCCCTCACATATCGGGCCTAAGTTGGAGACGTAATAGCTTGTAACTCCCCTTAGTGACTCTTTTTGGGTCCAAACTTGTTGGCAAACCTGGGCTCTGTTACCAATGTTAAGTGGTCTTGGGCCTCTTTCATCCCAAAAGCTAGTTCAAAAGGTGAGGCTTTCCCTCACACTTATAAACTAACCACCTGCCCTTCCACAACTAATGTGAGACATCCTCAACAAACATCCCATTCAAGCCACTCGACAAGAACAGTCTGTTACCCTTTATATACCTCTTGAGTTCCCTCTCCAATGGGCTTTGCGAGTACACGCTCATCTCCATTTTGGAGCCATCTAACTTGCTTTAGCATTCCACGGGCAAAAATGTTTACTTGTTGCTACCCAGATTACTTTGCTCGACATTTACTTGCTTTCTCAACTACTTGCATACTTGTGTTGGTACTGTCCAGACAATAATGAATGTAGGAACCGTCTTTATGACACTCTTTCCAAACTTCAACATCGCATTGTCAACCCCAACCTGCTCATTGCCTTTAAAGTCCAACTACAAATCACCAGAGTCCCTTAGATGATTTGTTCATAGAAGAAAATGGGTTTAAGAAAACCACTGTTGATCACTATGTGTTTGTCAAGAAATTTACCGATGGTAATTTCCTCATTCTTTTGCTTTATGTTGACGACATGCCAATTGTTGGCTAGGATAAAAGCAAGATCAACAACTTAAAGAATGAATTAAGTAAGTCCTTTGTGATGAAGGATTTGGGACCTGCCAAACAAATTCTTGGCATGGATATTTTTTGAGACAGGTAGAACCATAAACTCTAGTTTTCTCAAAAACAATAAAGTTCTTGAAAGATTTAACCCGAATAAATCCAAAATAGTTTGTTCTCCATTTGCAAATCACTTCAAGCTCAGTTTGGAGTAGTGCCCAAAAAGTGTGACAAAACAGAAGGAAATGGAAAAGGTTCCTTATGCATCGGCAATTGACAGTCTAATGTACACGATGGTATGCACAAGGCCTGATATTACCTGTGCAATTGGTGTGGTAAGTAGGTTCTTAGCCAATTCTGGTAAGGAACATTGGACAGCGGTCAAATGGATATGCAGGTATCTCCGAGGTTCTTCTAATAACCGTATAAGTTTTGTTAATGATAAAATCGTGTTAGAAGGTTTTTCAGATGCAGACATGGTAGGGGATTGGGGACTTGAGAAAGTCTACATCAAGGTACCTAATGACTTTTGCAGGGGGAGCAGTTTCATGGCAATTTCGATTACAAAAATGCGTTGTCCTATCTTTTGCCGAAACATAGTATATTGCGATAATGGAAGCATGTAAAGAACTCTTGTGGATGAAGAAGTTCTTACAAGAATTGGGCCACAACCAAGAGAAGTATATCTTTTACTTAGACAGTCAAAGCGCAATACACCTCAGTAAAAATGCAACTTTCCACTCCACATCCAAACACATTGATATTAGATATCATTTGATACGTGATGTGTTGGAAGAAAAAGCCTTATAGCTAAAGAAAATACACATTCATAATAAAGGCTCAAATATGATGACAAAATCTCTATCTATAGTGAAGATGCAAGATTGTCGAACTTTTGTAGGTTTAGCACCCTCTCCAAATTGCTTGTGAGGGGGAGTTATGTTGAGTAGGTAACTCCCAATTGGAGAGGCCAACGCAATTGTGTATATCTAGAGTAGAATATGTGTAGTAGTGAGTGTGTAAAAGAAAAAAAAAGGAGGAAAGAAAATCAAGAGAGGTCGGGAGATACATCAACATGTCTTTCAAATCCAAAAAATCAAGAGAGATTGGGAAACAAATCAAAGTGATATTCCCACATCCAAAAAATCACGAGATTAGGAGATAAATCAACATGATTTTCATATCGTATAATTCCAATTGGCATTGCATTTGCTCCTATAATAGGAGTCCTCCTCGATGGAGAAGAACATACAAAAAGCAAGAAGACTAGAGCAGCGTACCCTACTTGAAAAACAGTCTTCTTCTTTCAAGAGAACTATCTTTGAGTGAGTTATCAAGTTCATGAGAGGTTCACATCCACAAATTGAAGATAGTGAGAGATCCACCTTAAGGTGAAGTAGTATCCCATTATTTATCATAGTGGAAGTTTGAAGTAGACTACGATCTTGTGATTTTTCCCTTTGCCTTGGAGGGTTTTCTACATTAAAATTCTGATGTTATTTACTATTCATCTTTACCGCTATCATCCAATATTTTATCCTATTTAATTTTCACAAAAATAGTAGCGGAAAAATAATCTAGGCCTTCTCCATAAATATCGATCTTTTCCCCGCAAGATGCAAACCAAATGCAAACAAATGCAAGAGATACTGTGGAGTCAGCTTGGATTATGTAGCAAAATGCTAAAAAATGGGGCTTTTGTGCTAAAAAGACAGGATAAAGAGGAAATTTCACCTTGGCACAAGTTTGGACAGCTCTGGTGGAGGGTATCCTAAAAATTAATGTCGATGACTCTCTTGGCAAATAGTTGATGGAGGGTGCAATTTCCTACATCTGTCGAGACCATTTCGATTGCCTCGTCGACAGCTTTACCAGCTTCCTCTTTGGCATAGATTGAAATTGTTGCTCTACTTATTGCCCTCAAATACATCGACCAGAACAATTTAAGTGGTGTGGTGATAGAGTTAGACCAAGTGGATTTGATAGGCACTTTGTGAAATGAATAATAGTTTAATTGGGAAGCAAAAACACTTATTGATAAATGCTCCTCCTTGTTATCAAGATTATCACAAGTGGGCCTAAGTTATTGCCCTAGAAATGCGAAATCTGTGACTATGCCATGCGGGCTCATAGGAAAAAATGCC
The DNA here is from genome assembly GCA_014182735.1 of Corymbia maculata. NCBI lineage: Eukaryota > Viridiplantae > Streptophyta > Magnoliopsida > Myrtales > Myrtaceae > Corymbia > Corymbia maculata. Next base: position 5,472,280 of record CM024685.1, read on the forward strand.
TTCCACAGAATTAGCTCCCCCCGAAAAAGGCCCTTTGGGCATTGCTTCGTAAGGACACTCTCATTTTGGGGCTTTGCTGGTTAAGTCCAGTTTATGATATATATAAAAATTGTTTTATGACAACAAAAAAAAGAGAAGAAGAAAAACTAGTAGCTTTGTGTGTCTCCTCGCTTCCGCCACTACTGCCGTCTACAAGTCCATCCCCTTTGCCTTCACAATGATGGAAACGGATGCTTATGAGTCTCTCTCTATTTGTCGCCTCGGATTTCACAAACTCACAACAACCGTTTTGCCATTCGCCGCTACCACCAATTAGCCGAAGCTAATGCTCATGCGCACATGTTCAACAGTGGCGGATTTGTGGTCGTGGTCTGTGGACTCATTCAATCTTATGGGGGTTGATTTTTTTTAATAACTTTTTTTTTTCATATTCTGTCTTTTGTTACTCTTCAAGCCGAAGAGTGTTGAACAATAAAAATGATGAGAATTTATTAAGAGATTTTACTTTTTTTCTAGTTTGTAGAGGGTAGCACAACGAGCGATCTTTTTAGACTATATGTTACCCATCCACAATTAGTACACGGAAATCTCCATTTCCTTCTTGCTTGCTGGTTGAGCTCTACTGATAAGCTACAATGAATTTAGCTCAAACTAATTTCTTGATCAGAAAAACCCCAAAGTGGCACATTTACAATAAGTTTATCCTATATTAATTTTCATTAAATTAAATTAATACAACGAAAAACCATAAACTGATACATTATGGCATATAGATGGTAAAACACTAAACTGGTGCATCTATTCACTATCATGTGTTATTCAACTCAACAATTTGATGGTAAAATTTAAAAGAAACTAACACATGATAAATTTATTATAGGTGTATTAATTTGAGATTTTTCATGATATTAACCTTAGTTGTCACCATTAAGTAATAGCTCCAACAAAAATAGTGACCTTTCTTCATAAATAGAGCCACCACACTACCACAGCTCACCCACAGAACCACCACCTCAGCCACCTCGCCATGATTGCCACCATAAATTAGACTTCGACCGCGGCATTACCTCATCACCATTGATGATAACAATGTGACCCACACCTGGGCATCTTTGGACTCAAGATTGGGGCTTCTTTCTCCAATCCTGGTATGGTGTACCTCTTTAGGGCTTTCCCTAGTTAATAAGTGCAGAGTCCTTAGAAAATTCTTCTACTCACACGTATCAATTTGTATGCTGCGTCATCCCATCAACCTGCATGAGTACAATTTATAAATTGCCCAAGGGGTGTTAGAGAGAGCCTAGGGGTGGGTAATGAGCCGTGCATGCCCGGACTCGGCACATCTGGGCCTTCGCTTGGTCGGAGGCCTGGGCCCTGGCCCAAGCCCATTTTTTTGAATTAGGGGGAAAAAGAAAATTCAGTGACCATTGAATCACTTGATTAGTGACCCTCAAGTGACCCAACGGTTGGGTGAGGGAAAAAAAACTTCATTCCCATGACTTGGCTTATTACTCTCATTTTCCACCAAATTTCAAATTTAAGTTTCAATTTTTTACTTTCTTTTTACATCAATATCATCACACTGTACTATTGCAATGGAGAACGCCGTGAACAACAACAATAACTAGGACAACAATGTCGCACGACAAAGTTTTTCACAATCCACTGAAACATTGTGGGAAATGTCTAGTGAGCCGCGCGACTTTTCTTTGCGCAATTTTGGTGTCTACGTGCCAGCTCCGCTTGTGCAATCACCTGAATCGATAACAACTACACACAAGGACTTGCGGTTTGGAGGAATTGGATGGCCAGATGCTGGAAGGTAGTGGCGGAGAAAATGTTGCAGAGGACAATACCCCTACCACCAAAGAGCCCCAACAAACTGGGACGTCGGTTTCAAGGAGAAGAATGTTCCTTGTCTAGTAAATATTCTAGCTCGAGATCGATGCCCATGGTAGGAAACACTACTTGAAATTATGTAATGCTGAGTTAGTTAGCGAATCATCAAGTGGCGCGGGAGGTCCCTCTTTTCTCTTTCCAGCGCTGAACCCTTTTTCGTCTCTTCCATTTATAGAGGGGAAGGATTTGAACTAAATCTCTCCCTTCCCTCCTAGTTGCTCTTCTTCTTGTTTCCTCTTGTTTTTACCCCTTACTTTCCAGATTTAGTTTTAGATTTGGGAGCTTTGCTCTCGATCTTATATCCAGAGCTTTCTCTCAAATCTAATTCTAGATTTTGGAATTTTAATAATTAAGTACTCCACACTCCAATTTCAATGATGTTCATGGCAACTTCAGTGTCAAATATGTGCTTGTTCAACCCGTTTTAGTTAAAAGTTTTGGCACTTCGCATTCGCTACCGAGCTGCGCTCTCACCGGTGTCAAATCTGAGCTTCTTCATGTTCATATTGTCTTCATATGATAAAGTGTCGGGGACACCGAACCTGGGTGCACATTGGTGAAAAGTAAAGCCGTAACTATAAATGGAGATGCTAGCATGTGCTTATCACTGAAAATGTTGTGTAATTCGATGATTGGCCGCCGATTCTTACACTTAAATATAGTCACAGATTTGTTACTAAAGGATGAGCATGTGATTATCTTTGCCAACGGTGCTTCAATGATGTGACTTGATTTCTGGATTTTTGTTTGTTTTAGAGCACTACTAGTTTGTTTGGTTATCGTGACTTTTGAAAATTTTTTTTATCATGTATCGTTTTAGTAATGAATGGAATTTTTTTTCACAAAATAAAATCAAGTGGTATGAGACACTTGAGGGGGCATCAGCGTAAGCACGAGGAGTAGATGGTCACTTCTTGGGGAGAGGGAGGAGCTCTACAGCGCATAACGAATTGGACTGATTTGAGGGCCCCAATCAACCATCACGAACTTCAAATCCTAGTGATCTTAATGACCTTGAAAGAGCAACTCCGTGAACTTTCAATGTCTCCTTTTATCAGTTCATTGAAGTAGATGGAGAGCTTCCTATTCGCAAAGAGAAGAGAAGCCCTTGTCCCCGAAACTGGTAAATTTAATATTTTCCATCCATAATTTGAGTTTTATAAAAAAGTATCCAATGTGGTCAAATTTCTTCGGATAAATGTAAATTTAAGTTATGCAATCGACTCCTTGTCAAATACTAAACTAATAAATTAAAACTCACTCATCTCTATTCTATTTCAATTTCAAATTAAGTAGACTTTGGAATTTTTTTAATTTTACAATTTCATTTATTGCTAAACAAATTTGCTCAAATGATAAGTGGAATTTAAATTCAGTGAATATTAAGTGAAATTTACTCAGGTAATAAAATAAGTTGTCCTTCACACTACAATTAAATTTTTAATTAAGTGGACAATTGATGTAGTTATTCACGAAATCAACAAAATGTATACTTCAAAATTATGAGTATTATTCATTTAACCTTGGAATTAATTCCAAATTAAATGAGTTAATTATACAATTAGAGATGCTTTATCTATATTTTTGTTTTGAATGAAATCAATTAGATAAGTAAAAAGAAGACAAATATGTGGGAAGGATAATCAAAATTTACTTCAAGATATTTTATTTTTATCTTTATTTATTTTATTGAATACACTTAAAAATAACATACATTCTTTTAATCCATTATTAAGTTTAAATTTAAATATAACAAGTGATAAACGTTTGAGGATGACAAATTATTAAACTAAGACCGAGTAGACGAATATGGCCATGTGGTACAATTATGCCACCCGATTTTTCATGTGGCAATGATAGAGGTAAAATTAAGTGTCATGTGACAAGTATAGGAATGGATATTTTCTTAATTGACTTTAGCAGTAAAATATAGATAGCAAACATTAATACCTGTAATCATATATTATTTTCACTACTTTTTAAAATTTTTAATACTGATTAAAATTTTTTGCGGAAGTCAATTTCTTTGTAGTTCTAAAAGCCAAAATAAACAGCCCTAGTTTGCGACAGAGCAAGACAAAAGTCATTACCAGATATTTGGAGGTACTTATATTAGAGCCATGCTTTATTGATTTTTCTTTTATTACATTTTCATGGTGCAACTCTCAAGCGGGTTTACAATTTCTATTTTTTGGGCTAAAGCCAAAACAAAGTACATTTATATTTTAAAAAGCTGAAGGACGGTGGTTTTTTGCTTGAGACAACATAACCAATTTCGATATTCCTTGGATTGCTATAAGTCACTAGTCTCCACTACTTGTTGCCAGAGTCAAATTGCCTGTACATGGCAAAATTCCATATCCAGTTCTAGACAAAGCAACGACCATATAAACCACATGACTCCACATAAAGTTCAGATTCTACATCGACTAAGTAATGACAATGAAATCAAGAAGTTATTCCTTGGATTGCTATGAGTCATTAGTCTCCACTACTTGTTGCCAGAGTCAAATTGCCTGTACATGGCAAAATTCCATATCCAATTCTAGACAAAGCAACGACCATATAGACCACATGACTCCACATAAAGTTCAGATTCTACATCAACTAGGCAATGACAATGACATCAAGAAGTTTCTTCTTGATTCCTTGGAGTTTAGTTAATGCATCGTTGATGTCCATTCGTTCCCCTGGAGACTCAGAAGAGCAAGCCACTCCTATTTCAATGATTGAAACCAAACACTCTAGAGTACTACACCAGCTTTTGTTCTTTCCTTTCTTAGCTATGGTTTGTCTCTTCTCTAAATCCTGATTTTCCTGAAGCAGAATGGGATCAATTACCTTTTCTACTTGGTCTATCAAAGCAACTTTTGCGAAGCGATAAAGGTTCAACCCATTTTGAAACATGTCATCGGTCGGCCTCTTGCCTGTGAACATCTCTAAAATGAGGACTCCAAAGCTATACACATCTCCTTCTGTGGATACCGCACTTCCTGAGCCGTACTCTACAATAGTCAACAGAGCATAGATATGCATAGTTAAAATTGAGATTGAAATATAGTTCGATGATGTTTAATGCCTAATCTTTTTCTTTTTTTTCTAAGGATCAATCTCCAATTGCATGTTCAATATAAGGAAACGAATCGAAAGGCCCAAGTTGTGCATCATTACCTGGAGCTATGTAGCCAAAAGATCCTTTTACTCCAACGGAGCTTGATTGATCAACTAGTAACTTATGCGTTGCTTCAGGGAGGAACCTGGCAAGCCCAAAATCGCCTACATGTCCAGTCATTTCATCATCAAGAAGGACATTGCTTGGCTTTAGATCACAATGAACTATTGGCGTTTCACAATAATGGTGGAGATAATCTAGTGCACAAACAACGTCAATTGCAATATTCACTCTCTCAAGTAGACTCAACTCTCTCCTTGCTGTATATTGTGAACCAATTGGATGCAACCATTCATCCAAGCTCCCATTCGACATGAATTCATAGACCAATGCCTTGAAATCATTTCCATTAAAATCAAATCCAGAACATGCTGTGAGTACCTTCACGAGATTACGATGTCGGATTCTTCTCAAGACCTCACACTCAGCTATGAAACTTTTTGAAGCTCCGATACGTGTAAGGTCGAGAATCTTGATGGCCATGATTGATCGAGTCGATCAAGCAATCCTTTGTAAACAGACCCAAAGCTACCCACGCCGAGTAGATTGCTTGAGGAGAATCCGCTCGTCGCTTTTAGTAGACTGTGATATGAAACATGCAAAAGCCCATCTTCAAAAGAGCTTGGAGCTGATGCTTTCTTCTTGTGTCTACACCATAAGAAGTATAACAAAGAGATTATGCAGGCTACTCCTACAAGAGCAGAGACCGTGGATATTAGAATTTTTGCAGTTCCGCTTATTCCTGTTTGTTTTGACTCTTTGTAGTCACAAGTTGGTAGTTGAAAATCTGCGTACCCCCGCAAAGTTTCTTGTTTCCAACAACTGAAGTTGAAATGGCACTTCAAAACTCCTCCTGTAGGCAATGGGCCCTCGAAATCGTTGTAAGTTAAGCTCAAATTTGTCAAATTCAGTGACCCTAGAAACTCTGGGATTTGGCCAGACAATCGGTTGTTGGAAACATTCAAAAGCTGAAGGCCTCTCATTGAACTCATAGTTGATGGTAGGGGCCCTTCAAAGAAATTATCCTCCAAATATAGAATTTCCAAGGCTATACAACTGCCGATACTTCTTGGAATTTGCTGAGATAATTTGTTCCCATAAAGACGTAACTCGCCAATATTTTTCAAGTTTCCAACTTCTCCTGGAAGTGGCCCAGTCAGACTATTTTGAGACAAGTCGAGATAAATTGACAAAGATGAGAGGCTCATAATTTTTGGGTGTATGTAACCGCTGAGATTGTTGGACGAAAGGTCCAAGAGAAGTAGATTTTGGCAGTTTCCAAGAGATGATGGTATTGAGCCCCGGAGATTATTACTATATAAGGACAATTTGGTTAACATCCTCAAATTCCCGATAGATTCTGGTATTTGCCCCGAGAAATCATTTCGACTAAGATCCAAAATCTGAAGTTTGTTCAGATTTCTGATCTGGGAAGGAATGATTCCTGAGATGTTGTTACCCCACATAGTCAGCGACTCCAAATTAATGAGATTCCCAATTCCAGAAGGTAAAGTTCCCGAAATATGATTGTAACTTGACGCAAAAAATGAAAGGGTGATAGAGAGATTACCGATACAGTCAGGTATTGGTCCTCGAAATATATTGCTGTCTATGCCCAACGTGTCCAAGTTTGTGGAATTGGTTAAAGAGCAAAGGAAATCAAGATCAGAAGATTGCCCACTTCCCAAGCTATTTTGGCCAATATTAAACCAATAGAGTCCTCTCATCTTCGAGAAAGAAGGAACATTCCCGCTAAAGTTGTTCAACACGATTTCAATTTCACCGAGATTAGAGGCATTCGATATTGACTCAGGAATAGGTCCAGTGAAGTGGTTGTCGCTCAAACCGATTCCCTCGAGATTCGGAAGAGTGAAGCCTAAGTCGCTGGGTAAGCCCCCTCCAATTGGTTTTCAGCCACATTAAAAATTGCCATAGTGGATATGTTAAAGATTGAGATCGGAATCGTACCAACGAATTTATTCACACCGAGAATGAGCGTATCTAAATTTCTCAACTGACCGAGAGTTTCCGGGATCATACCACTGAGGTTATTTACCTCCGTCGTGAAGGCTTGAAGAGAGGATAAGTTTCCAAAAGACGGCGGAATGTTTCCTGTCAAGCCATTGCATTGAAGTATGAGTCCTTGGAGCTTGGACAAGGAGCCGAGTTCTGTAGGCAAATTTCCTTCGAGAGCATTCCAGCCTAAGTTAAGAACGAGCAAATTAGAGCAATAAGAGAGATTCGAAGGGATTTGTCCGCTGAAGGAATTGTTATTTAGGAACAATTTCTGCAACCGATACAAGCGCCCGAACTGTGGGGAAATTTCAGAGATGAGACTGTTGTTCTGCAGATGGAGTTCCCTCAGAAAACTCAGGTTACCAATATGTGACGGTATGGCTCCGGACAGGTTCTTGGAGTGGAGGTCCAATACGGTGACTCTTCGGTGTCTACGACCGCATGTGACACCATACCACTCGCAGAAGTGAATAGTATCATTCCACGAGCTCAAAACTCCGCTAGGATCGGCCACTTGGGCCTTGAATTCCAGCAAAGCAAGCCGATCAATCTCGTGGCCGTCAGTTTCTGCCAAGGCTAGGATACTCCCAAACAGCAGAATAATGGTAGTTAAGCATGAGAGAAACTCGGATAAAGCCCGATCTCTATAGGAAAGTTCCATGAGGATTAGTAACAAAGTATTCTCAGCTTAAGTCTCTTTTTAAGTGTCTGTGCGACATTGTTTTGAAACAACTAGCGAAATATATCAGCGGGTGACATGATCTTCGATACTAAGCCGTGTGGAAGTCGTCAATGCAAAAACAGTTATGAAATTTCATGGGTCCCTCAAGTTGAGAAAAATACAAGGCTGAGTTGTAACTTGCAAGGACACTACAATGATTAAGTCCGTCAATGAAAGCTGAAACATCATGTGTCATACTTTTTGTCCATTATCATTTGTGTCTATCCTTCAAGGCTACAACGTATCTTCGAATCTCTGAATTGCCCTTGCCGTTTACTAAGGGCAACGACTTTAGTCTTTGTGCGCGAGCTTCGAGAAAATATCTTCTCACCAATCACATTGAGACTAAAACGAACCAAAGTCCATGCTCAATGAAATTGTCATATCGCCATTTTGCTGCGGAGAGGGTAAAATGATAAACACGGAGAAAGGTCAAATTTGCAATGGAAGTCAACTATTTGAGGTGATCTTTTCTATAAATTCCAATGTTACAGTAATATGATCCATTTCTCCACTCAATAGTTAAGAAATTGTAGAATATTGCAAAATGAAATTCATAAATTTGTTATGTCCCATCTTATGCGATCAGAATATCGTTTTTTATTTAAACGTCTGAAATAGTGCTTATACCCAAAAGGAGGGCAAAATCTCTACTATGGTGAAGAAGAATCCCTTTCAAAAATATTACATTCTAGATCCATGTTGGACCAACTAATTATCTCAATATGCAAATTATAATTTACATCTTAAATGCTTATAGATGATACTAATCAATGATAATAAAAAAAGGTCGACACTATTATATTATGATTATCAACATTTCTAATAACGTCACATTTTATTTCAAAAGATTCTTTGCAATTGTAAAAAGTAGGTACGTATTTAAACTAGCAGGGGTATTGCTAGTTAGAGACATAAACAAGGATGCAGTTTCCAGATGCATTTCATTAGAGAAGTGTCAGAGTTTGAGTTAAGTCTAGTCAATTCAATGATCCTACTTCTTCTTCTTTTGACAGTGGCAAATAAGCGAGAACAGATCACATGGGAAAAGTCCTAGGGACGTCGATCCTTTTAATCTATCCAATCTTTCGTTTGCTCTGATTTCCTGATAAAAAGGAAATAAAAAAAATATCCCCAATTATGGAGAGTGATTATATCAGATTTAGCAAATTATTGGACCCACACCACACTGCCCTTATAAGATATAACGAGTTAAATGCCTTACCGCACGGGTCAAGATGATCCTTTGATAATGAGGCATGTGGATCGTCCTTAAGAGGGTCATCCTTGACAAAACCTCCTTTGCGTAAATCCAATGGAGGGAGCAACGATTTATCAGCTACTCAAAATTCAAGTGCCCATTGATCTCAAGATCACCCATCAAATAAGTGACTTGGATCACATAGAAAATATTCCAATCTAAATTGATTTATTTATATAAATTATAAATCTAGTGACTTATACCCGACCCGACCCAACTCGATCTAACTAGACCAGATCCATTGATAATGAGGCATGTGGATCGTCCTTAAGAGGGTCATCCTTGACAAAACCTCCACTTTGCGTAAATCCAATGGAGATAGCAATCATTTGTCTGCTACTCAAAATTCAAGTGCCCATAAATCTTATGGACACCCGTCAAATTACGTGTTTGTACTTGCACATCTCGTACCACTTATTTTAAGTTGTATATTTTTTTTCCTCAATAAGGTAGGAATACGCTCCTGCATTTTACGTCATATAATTCAAGTGAAATAATTTAAAATTTTACTCAGATGTAAAAACAGCTCGCATGGGAAATGACATAGGGATGTCCATCCGTTTAATCTATCTTTCGTTTGCTCTGATTTCCTGATAAAAAGGAATAAAAAAATATCCCCAATAATGGAGAGTGATTCTATTAGCTAATTATTGGACCCACACCGCAATGCCCTTACAGGATATAACGAGTTACATGCCTTATCCCACAAGTCAAGATGATCATTCAATAATGAGGCATGTTGATCGTCCTCCCTCGACAAAACCTCCACTTTGCATAAATCCAATGGAGGGAGCAACGATTTATCAGCTACTCAAAATTCAAGTGCCCATTGATCTCAAGATCACCCATCAAATAAGTGACTTGGATCACATAGAAAATATTCCAATCTAAATTGATTTATTTATATAAATTATAAATCTAGTGACTTATACCCGACCCGACCCAACTCGATCTAACTAGACCAGATCCATTTTTAACAATCTTTTTCTTAAATTGTTGCCTTTAAAGAATGACAACCTCATGGACCCAAGTTAGTGAGGGAGCTCGGGGCTTGGTTGTGGACAAAGATGGGAAGGTAGTGATGGAAGTCCAACTTGGGCGGTCCACAAAAAACATAAAATGCACTCAGCCTTTGGTTGGATGCTAACAAGACCTGGTTGGTTGTGGACAAAGATGGGAAGGTAGTGATGGAAGTCCAACTTGGGCAGTCCACAAAAAATATAAAACGCACTCAGCCTTCGGTTGGTAGTGATGGAAGTCCAACTTGGGCGGTCAACAAAAAATATAAAACGCACTCAGCCTTCGGTTGGATGCTAACAAGACCTGGTTGGTTGTGGACAAAGATGGGAAGGTAGTGATGGAAGTCCAACTTGGGCAGTCCACAAAAAATTATAAAACGCACTCAGCCTTCAGTTGGATGCTACCAAGACCTGGTTGGTTGTGGACAAAGATGGGAAGGTAGTGATGAAAGTCCAACTTGGGCGGTCCACAAAAATATAAAACGCGCTCAGCCTTCGGTTGGATGCTAACAAGACCTTTTTTTAAGTTTTATGGTTCACTTAAATATAAGACTATTGTTTTCCTTTTACATTATCAATAAAATTTTTAAACTTTAAGTTAATACCACGAAAAGCCTGAAACTAATACTTCTACAACAATTTTCTCTAAACTGATTGAATCACAAAAAGTCCCGAAGTAATATATCTGGAATAGATTTGCCCAAAAAATGATATGGATTTCCACATAGAAATTATGTCAAATGATATGTGTCATCAAACTCAACAATTTCACTATAAAATTTGACAAAATCTAATAGAGTTTAAATATGTCACAAGTATGTTGATTTAAGATTTTTTGTGATATAAAAATTAGTTTGCAGTCAATTTATCTTAGGTATACTAATTTTGGATTTTTAGTGAATCCAAAATTAATTTAAGATAAATTTTGTCATAAGTATCAGAGGACCCACACCAAATGTCCTTACAAGATCTAACATGTCATGTGACTTGTCCAACGGGTCAAGATGATCCTTTGATAATGAGGCGTGTTGATAGTCTTTGATGGGTTGTCGCTAGACAAAACCATCACCTTGCATAAATCTATAGGAGGGAGCAATGATTTGTACACTTAGTCAAATGGGTTTGTTGGGTTGCGTCAAAAATTTTCCAATCCAAATTAACCCATTTATGTAAAGTATAAATTTGACAACTCATACCTGACTTAATTCATACCCAACCCGTGCGACTCCACCAAGATTCATTTTTTGCAATTCTTTCCTTAAATTGTTGCCTTTAAAGAATGGGTCACTCCATGGACCGACTCGTCAAGTCACTTAGAGAGCTTGGGGGTCATTATGGATGAAGGCGTGGAGGTGGTGGTAGAAGTCCAACTCAGGCCATCCATAAATTATGAAACACGTCTAGGCTTTGGTTTGATGCTAACATGACCTTTTTTAGTTTTATGGTTCACTTAAGTATGAGACTATCATTTTCTTTTTATCTTGTCAATAACATATTTGAAATTTGGGTTAATACAATTAAAAAAAACCCAAATCTGTCCATCCGTGACAAATTTACTCTAAAGTAATTTTTGAGTTGCAAAAATCTCAAAGCGGTATACTTGTGACAAATTTACTCAAAACTAATTTTTTGGATTACTAAAAATTCAAATTGATATACCTATGACCAATTTATCCCAAAAAATTGACCTATGATACAAGCCAAGGAAAACGAAAGTAAAACTTGTGGTAGGTATGCTGTCCTACACACATGGCCTTTCCGCGATCTCGAAATAGGGATTGTGTGTTAGTTACTAAATTCTTCTTCATTCTTTGACTGATATCATAGTACTCCCACTTAGGGGTGTCTAAAAAACCCATCCAACCCAACCCGAACATAATCCGAACACGACCCGAACACGAAATAAGTATGTTACATGTTTCAAGTTTTAATATTGTTCGGGTAACAACTATAAACACAAATAGAATACATGTTTTGAGTCAAGTTAGGGTTAAAACATTGTTCTACCTAAACACACCCACCCAAGTTATCTCCTCTACAACGCCTTCTACTCGCAACTTATCCAGGACGTCTCATCTCATGGGTTCGTCGTTGTCGCCCCTTAGGTTGGCCCCCATCAATCTCTCTCCCTCTCCCCTCTCTCTCTCTCTCTCTCTCTCTCTCTCTCTCTCTCTCTCTCTCTCCATCTTCCATATGATTTGCTTCTTTTTCGTGGCCGATGCAGAACTTTAGAAGATGGAGTATTATCTATTTGCAGAGATGCTCACGAACGGGTTAGACGAGGTCTCGCGGCGTCATGTAAGAGCATTTCAAATTCCCTTTGTCATATTTTTTATTAAAAAATTATTTGTCTATGGAGATGTTCACGGACGGGTTGGACAAGGCATCGCGGCGTCACATAAGAACATTTTGAATTCCCTTTATCATATTTTTTATTAAAAAATTATCTATCTGTGGAGATATTCACGGACGGGTTGGACGAGACCTCGCGACATCATGTAAGAACATTTCAAATTCCCTTTGTTATATTTTTTATTAAAAAATTATTTGTCTGTGAAGATGTTCACGAGACGGTTAGACGAGACCTCGTGGTGTCATGTAAAAACATTTTGAATTCCCTTTGTAATATTTTTTAATAAAAAACCCGAAACCCGACCAGAACCGACCCTTTTTTTTTTTTTTACTTCATATTTTATGCATTTCGAGTTGGATCAGGTCAAATGACATGACCCTTATTATTCGGGTAAGATCAGGTAACATCAAGACTCGACTTGACCTGTTGACACCCCTACTCCCACTGACATCTCATCAAGCTCATGATGCAGGTATTGAGCATCTTGAAGCCTAGAAATTGAAAGGCTCATTAAGGAGTACCCAAGCTAGAAGGATAGAGATGGTTCAGATAGCTTGGATGATGGTGAAGAAATTTGTAAGTACGAGCTATAGAAAAGTCAGAAATATCTCAACGTGAAGAAGACGAAAGCAACGTGTAAAGGAAGTATGGAGAGGTCAGAAGAAAGCAAAAGACACGAGAAAAAGAAGTCTAACAAGTTGAAAAAAAGTTGAAGCTACACGAAGAAAATTTGGCTGAAACTACTATTTACACTATTTGACACTATTCAGCACTATTCACACTATTCAACGCTATTTTAGCACTATTTGATAGTATTCATGTACCGTGAAATAAGTGTGATAAAGGGTTTAACAGGAGAAATTTCGGTCTGTCTCTTGATCTGTCCTTATTGGAGTCAAATAATTGGTCATTATCAACCTTAAAAAAATCTATAAAAGTTATTGATGAGTTATTACCAATAATTATGTGTCCAATGTTTGTCTTATGCATAGTTTTGCACCTATAAGGTAGTATATGTAATGTTAAGGGGCATAATGCACCCTCCCTAAAAATAATATTATATAGTTTGCTAAAAATTCTTAAAGCTCTCCTTTCTCTTCTTTTTGCCTAGTATGATTCTCTAAAACTAGAAATGTTCTTATCAATTCTAAGAGTATGTTTTGCACTTGCCATAATGTCGAACTTGTGTATTAGAATTTTGCTACCTCAAAATTTTCTATGATATAAGTTAAAAAAATTTGATAACTAACAGTAGTCCCTATTCCGAAGCCTAAAAGGCCATGTGTGTGGGATAACATACCTACTATAAGTTCTATCTTCGTTTTTCCTAACTCGTATCATAGGCCAATTTTTTGCCATACTAATTGAGTTATTGTCACGTGTCATCCAATTTGACAATGTCACGATAAAATTTGACAAAATATGACAAGGGTAAATATATTACAAGTATACTAATTTGAAATTTTTAATAACCTAAAAATTAATTTGGAATAAATTCATTACGTATATATTAATTTGGAGTTTTGTGAGATGTAGGTGTCATAGGACCCACACTACATATCCATACAAGATCTATCGAGTTATGTGCCTTATGTGATGGGTCAAGATGATCCTTTGATAACAAAACGTGTCGATTGTCCCTGAAGGGTTATCCCTTGATAAAACCTCCACCTTGCATAAATTCATTGGAGGGAGCAATAATTTGTCCGCTACTCAAAATTCAAGTGCCCATTGGTCTTATGGACACTCATCAAACAGGTGATTTGGGTTACGTCGAAAATGTTCCTATCCAAATTGATTTATTTATATAAAGTATAAATCTAGTAACTCATACCCGACCCATCAAATAAGGTAAGTAAAATTAGTTAAGGAAAAATTTGTCACGGGTGAACCAATTTGGGTTTTATTGTATTAACACAAATTATAAAAAAAAAGTTATTGACAAGATGAAAGGAAAACGATTGTCTTATACTTAAGGGAACCATAAAACTTAAAAAGTCATGTTAGCAAACCAAAACCTAGACGTGTTTAATAATTTATCAATGGCCCGAATTGGACTTTTACTACCACCTCCACGCCTCCATCCAAAATGACCCCTGAGCTCTCTCGCTAACTTGATGTGTTAGTCCAAACATAAGTGCCAAAATTTTTGAAAAGTATAATTGGAGAAGACTTGAACACTTAAGTGTCAATAGCGAGCCATGTCGGATTTCCAATGAGTCACGTCAAATTTCCAACGAGCCACGTCAGCTTTGCGTAGTCACAAACGATTTTATTAATAAAATAATGCTACATCAAATTTCTGGCAAGCATCACCTGAGTTAGAACTTAAGTGTCCAATTTTTTAAAAGAAAAGTGACATTTAAGTTGCAGCTTTTGAAAAAAAATGTATATTTTAGAAGTTTTGACTTTTATATATTCACCTATACCAAGTTTTGACACTTGAGATGTGCTTCTTTTGAAAATTTAATATGTCATAAGTATATTAGTTGGGGATTTTTAATAATCTAAAAATTAATTAAGAGTCAATTTGTCATAGCTAACAAATTTGTCATAGGTGTCCCCGGACCTAGACATTTTGTGTCTTGTCCGACGGGTCAAGATAATCCTTTGATTATGAGGCGCGTCAATCGTATTTGACGGGTTGTCCCTCGAGAAAAGCTCCACCACGCATGAATCTATTGGCTTCTCAAAATTCAAGTGCCCATTGGTCTTATGTACACTTGTTAAACGGGTTTATTGGGTCCCATTGAAGATTTTTCAATCTAAATTAACCCATTTATATAAAGTACAAGTCTGACAACCCATACCTAATTTGACTCGTACCCAACCCATGCCTGACCAGACTAGAATCCATTTTTAGCAATTTTTTTTCTTAAATTGTTTAAAGAATGGACGACTCCATGGACCAACTCGTCAAGTTAGTCAGGGGTCATTATGGATAGAGACGTGGAGGTGGTGGTAAAAGTCCAACTAGGGCCATCCATAATTTATGAAACACGTCTAGACTTTGGTTCGATGCTAACATGCCCATTTTAAGTTTTATGGTTCACTTAATATAAGACCATCATTGTCCTTTTATCTTGTCAATTGCGTATTTAAACTTTGGTTTAATAAAACAAAAAATGTCAAACCGGTACATTCTTGACAAATTTATCTAAAATTAGTTTTTTAATCACTAAAAACCTTAAAGTGGAACACTTATGACAAATTTATCAAAACACCAAAAACCCATATAGACTTTCCATGTCAATTGAGTTAGTACCACATGTCATCCGACTTAGCAATTTCATGATAAAATTTCACATTTTTTAATGGAGAGCAAATATGTTACAAATATACTACTTTGAGATTTTTGGAGTAAATTTGTCATTGATAGACTATTTTGGGGTTTTTTTGACCCAAAAATTTATTTGGGGTACATCTCGTTGGAAGTGTCACATGACCCACACCACATGTCCTCACAAGATCTAACTAGTTACATGCCTTATTTGACGGGTCAAGATGATCCTTAGACAACGAGGCGTGTCAATCATCCTTAATGGATGGTCCCTCGACAAAACCTCCACCTTGCATAAATCCACTAGAGGGAGCATAATTTGTTTGCCACTTGAAATACAAGTGCCCACTGGTCTTATGCACACCCGTCAAACAAATTGAGATTGCATGAAAATGTACAAACTCAAATTGATCCGTTTATATAAAATGCAAATTTGGCAACTCATACTCGCCCAACTCGACTCAACTGAGCCAAGACCCATTTTTAATAAAAAAAATTTCTTAAATTGTTGCCTCTGAAGAATGGTGGCTCCATGGATCGACCTGTCAAGTTAGTAAAAGGAGCTCGGGGGCCAGATATGGGTGGAGACGGGAAGGCTGTGGTAAAAGTCCAACTTGGGCATCATTAAATTATGAAACACGTTCAGCCTGACATGACCTTATTTTTAGTTTTATGGTTCACCTAAGTATAAGACTATCATTTTCCTTTTATCTTGTTAATGATGTAAATTAAATTTTGGATTAATACTATCAAAAACTTCAAACTAGTGCACCAATAATAAATTTACCCTAAACTAATATTTGTATTATCACAAACCTAAAAGTAGTATATTTATGATAAATTTACCTTAAACTAATATGGATTTCTATGTGGATTTTCCATGTCAATTGAGTTAGTGCCACGAGTTATTCAACATAATAAAATTTGATAGAAACTGAGGGGAGATAAATATTTCATAAATGTATCAGTTTGGAGTTTTGGATAACATAAAAAATAGTTTGGAATAAAATTATCACAGATGCACCATTTGAGGATTTTTAATTACCAAAAAATTAGTTTTGAGTAAATTTGTCACATATGTACGAGTTTGAGATTTTTCAAGGTATCAACTCGTATTTATATTTTTCTTCAAATAAAGTATTCTATAAAATTATTTACACTTACCAAATCAGGTTATGGATATCGAAATGTTCATAGACCTGCATTTAAATCATTTCATCCCATTATAATGATGTCTTGGCAGTAAAATTTTTCATATAAAGCGACGAATGATCAATCACAAAATCAACAAGTCTGCAACAATGATAGCGAAAGGAATTTCATTGCCTTTAATTGGCCTATGAAACCAGATGTAGATTATTATGCATGCATAAGGAAATGCCAGAAATGAAAAATAGAGAAGCTCATATTTAATGGTCCCTGTTAGAATGGCTAACTCATTTAGTAATAAAGTGGGTAAAAATTGGTTAATAAAAAATCAAGGTTTGATAAAATGGATCAGGAAGGGTCGTTCAAATAACTTATATGAACCGGGCCCATATGCCTAACTGATTATGCATTTTTTACATCCCAAATTCTAAGAGAAAGGGCCTACCTTTGGCTTTCCATTCTCTTCAGAAATGACCTAAAACCCTTCCATCAGATTTTTCAATATCAATGTATCCTTAACAAATATCAATAAATATATACAATAAGTATTATGTGATTTAAATTTAACATTCAATTTTTCCTTTGCCAGTTTCCTCCGAACAGTGCGACAGAAAAGACTGAGGATTATAAATAAAAAGTAAAGATATCCCAAACTTTTCCTGGTCATTTCCACGTAGCCTTGATAATTACTTTCCTACACTTTTTCATTGGAACCCCCCTCTCTGTCTGTCTGTCTGTGATGGAGCATGAGAAGCAGCGGCGGCAGCTTTAGAGATTCGATCCTGGCCATTGAGAGGAAGACGATCCAGAATTCGCCTAATATAAATGAGTTAAATATGTTGTTGGATTAATTATGTTATTATGTTTACTTTTTTAGATAGATGTTTAAGAGGTAAACAGCACTAAATCGATTACCATAAAAAAAAAAAAAAAAAAAAATATAAACAACACTACATTAAATGTTACAGTCCGCCAAGTCTTATGACTAGAAGATCATCTCGTGAAGTTGAATTGTATTTGAATTTTTTTAATTTATTTTTTAATTTGATATAAAATTTTACCAAAATAATATTTTTAAATGAAGAGCTTAAAATGAATTAAATGGATGAATATGAGTATAAGGTTTTCTAAATGGGTTAAATATTAATGTGTTTTCGTAGTATGGATCGAGTTTGGATTTGGGTATGTTTGAGTATGGATTAATTAATTTGTATTAGAGATAAGTGCAGCGAAGTCTTGAAAAGTGTAATTGAGTTCTAAATTTTCAAAAATACAATCAAATTCTAAAATTTGTCACAAAAATACAATTGAGTTTTAAAATTTTCAAAAAGTGCAATCAACTTCTAAAAGTTGTCACAAAAATGTAGTCGAGTTATAAAACTTTAAAAAAGTGCAATTAATGGAAGGACTTAATTGAATTAATTTGACAAGTTGTATGATTTGATTGCACTTTTTAAAAGTTTTAGGATTCAATTATACTTTTGTGACAAGTTTTAGGATTTAATAATACTTTTTAAAAATCTTAAGATTCAATTGTACTTTCGTGACAACTTTTAGAATTGTCAATGTTCTTGTCCCTTTGTTTTACATAAAAATAGATCAATATGGATTAAATGAGTCAATTTGGGTTGAACCGTTTTTTACCCGACTTAAAAACCTACCTAATATCTTAACCTTTTGGGTAGGATGTTATATCCAAAACAATATTTGCCTCTTTCACGTATGTGTCCACCATAGGAATCAATTCCACATGCATTCCTTAATAATAAAGTTTATATGCTCTTTATATACATATGGTCTCTATTCACCAATCTATTTAAACCTTTTAGTTAGGCTTTTTAATATGTACAAATTACTGTTCCCTCCTTATTCATAATGAAACCGCTAATCGTATTTGAACTGTAAGAGTTTCAGAAGTTTTTCATGGTCGGAGTTGTGAAGTACGTCAAGATATTTATAAATTTTTTGGGCGGCCGTCGATATAATTGAATAACGAATTGTTGGTTCAAGTGCGTGACACCCGTTTGACTCATATTTTGAAAATTATATCTCGAAAGGTGTAAGTTTACACTTTACACAACAATCGTGTCAACATTTTTCCGAGCAATCGGTTCGCACAAATCAGTTAAGTTAACTAAATGCAACATCCAAGTGCGAAATCAATAAAAAGTAATAAAATTTTGATTACAATCAAGTTTAAAATAGGATTGGAACTGACTTGACCTCGACTCAAATTACTACTTAACATCAGCTATTCAAGCATTTTGCCAAGTCGAACTGTGATTTCATTTCTTTTGAATAATGTTTACTAGTAAAACAAGAATTTTAGGTTATATATATGTTTGAATATACTTCTCCACTTTGAACTCGACATGAAATTAATTAGGAAAGTTCGGATTGTTGCCGTTTTTGTTGTGAGTGGAAATCAAGGAAATAAACTGCCAAACAAACAAGTATGGAGTTTGCAGGATCTTCGGTTTTTGGTTAGAAGAGAACTTCCCTCGTAAGTTTTGGGATGCTGACGTTGATGCGTGTGACGGGACTCAAGAGCTGGCTGCGAGCAATTACGCGGGCTAAAGATCACAACTTCCAGTGTCATCTAAATTGGAAATATTTGAATTTGTGAGCAATTGTAATTTTATAATTCTCCGATCAAAGGGCTCGAAGAGAGTCTCATTAAGGAAAGTTTGTCTCGGTCTTTCCCCTAACCCTTGTTAATTGGTTTGATATCAATCCATGTTATGATGACATGGGCCACTTTAACTGTAATTAGGTTCTTCTTGACATGTGAGAAAACATAGTCCGTTGATTCAATAATTGAGGATCCCTATATGGCAAGATCATATTTAACAACCATTTCATACCTCTCAATCATTCATTTGAGGCTTGCAAAGAACTATTTATAAAAGGTCTCTCTCAGTGACGCATTAATCCTTAACATTAATCACTTGCCGCAGCTCAAGTCCCCTGATATTATTAATTCTCATGTGTGTTGACACCTAAATTTTGATTGATCATTCGTAATTTAATATACAAAAATTTAGGGATTAATTTTAACCTCTAAAAAAATATTAGGATTAAATTGCATAGCATATAGTTTTAGGAGCATTTATTATTGCATTTGCATTGGACATGTGGCAGATGGGCTTCAATTGATGGTTCTAAGCTTTAATTTAACAAGTTGGACTAAGCCCACAAGGGAAAATAATTTGGCTAGGCCCGTTAAGGAATGACGAGTTGGAATATAAGAATATTCCCGGGAATATGAGAATGTTCCTGAGGATATTCGCATTATTCTTTCAATATTTAGGGAAGCTGTCGGATGAAATATTCCCGTTAAAGGGTGACGAGTTGGAATATGAGAATGTTCTCGAGAATATTCTCATTATTCTTTCAATATTCAAGGAAAGCTGTCGGATGAAATATCGGAAAAATATTGCACGTGGGATACAAGAGCTAAATAGGCAACGTGCAAATTTATCATCTTTCCTTAAATAACATAGTCTTCTCACCTATAAAAAGGGGGCCACACAAACTGAAGAAAGACAACAAAAAAAAGGGAATACACGGCGGCAAAAGTGAGAGCGAAATTGTGAGAGGTCATGAAGAGAAGCCTAAGAGAAAAGAGAGAGCTCGAAGAGAGTTCAGCCGCGTCCTTTGATGTGTCTCTTCGTTGACCGAGTTGCCGCACCACCACGATCAGTCCCAGCCGCTCAAACGCATCCCTCCTGTCCTGCTCCACCACTGCACCTAACGAAGTCGGTTCGCTGTCCATCATCGCTATCGACTTAGGTTTGTTGCTACCGGAGTCGACCACGACGAGGAGCTGTCGCCCCCATCCATCCCTCACGCCGCCGAGCCCAACCTTTGTTGACTAGTGAAGAACATTGACTTTGCATGAACTCCAGCATCATCCAGCGAATTCACAAGTGTCCTTGAAGTGAATTCTTGGAGAGGCCGCCCACCGTGAGCATCACCAATGACCGGTCATACGTTCATCACCCACCATCCACGCTATTGTGTTCCTCGAGGCCATCGTCGAAAACCGTCTTGGATCATTTGTGAGAACCAGAGAAAGACTATCGAGAGGTAATTTCCTAATCCGTTCGCTTATTTGAATATAAAATTGCCTAATTAGCAATGCATTTACTACTAATGTGATTTCCTTGAGATATTTGGCATATTCCGATGCATTTACTGCTAATGTGATTTCCTTGAGATATTTGGCATATTTCGATTGGGTGAGGTTGTCGTGTCGTGTTACAAAAATCTCAATAATCAAAAATATTGAGCCGCGAGACGTCGGATCAGGTTTTTGATTGTTTTGATTTTCTATCTTGGGTCGGGGCTAAATTGCGTGCTTTACATGATCGGTTGCATTATATGTGTTGATTTTATTTAGTAAACTTACAAAAATGCATAAAAAATCTGTTACATAATAAGGTAAATTAATGCACTTCATGTCGGACTAGTCTTATAGTTTACATTGCATATGATGTAGAAGCTTAGGAAATTTCATTAGTTATAAAAAAGAAAACATAAATATTGCCACGCTCATGTCATGTAGAATTAGGTCATCACCCGTGTGTCATCTAGTCATTGCATGTTTAGGGTCATTTAAATGCGTGACATACTAGGGCAGTTGCATTAAATATTTTCTAACATTAGATTAAGTTAAATAATTAATGTCATGTGACATATAGTTTGCATATTAGGTTGCACATTGCATGCTATTATAGTTAGACAATTTTGTATGTCATTACATGCATTGCACGTAGTTTTAGGCTTCATTAAATAAGTGAAAACCTTAAAAAATATTTGAATGAGTGCGTGTTAATTAGAAATTATATCTAGGATCATTGATGTAATTTTTAAGCTAACATCGCAGATGCTTTCGTAGCTTTAAGGTAAGTAACTTCCTCCTTTTCCTTGCAATTTATTTATTGATTTGCTTCATTGAGTGTTAAATAATGGTTTGCGCACTCGCATGATCACATTGCATGTTAGGTTGTAAATTAAAATCTACACAAACTGCCTGCAAATCATTTTTTTTAAATAAAAGAGAAAATGTACCGAAATGGCGTTAGAGAAATCTAACGTAATCAAGTCCCCGATCCCATAGTCTTTGGTTCGTAGGAGTAAAGTAATCCTCCCGTTACTTTACTTGGGTTTCTAATCGACCCACCAAAAAATAGATTAGTAGCGACTCCAAGTAAAAATCATTTGCATGCTAAAAACTTAAACTCTAAGTCACGAATTGGTATGGGCTTGGGAGAGCCCGAGTTAAGTTTAAGCTTAGTAATCCATTAGCCAAACCCTAGGTGGTGCACCTTCGGGGAGGTCGCGACAGCTTGGCGACTCCGCTGGAGATAGAACTTTAAACTCTTAGTGGACTTAAGCCAATTTTCTCTTTTTAAATTTTTTTTTTGTTTAGCAGCGGGGATACCAGGTACGTCCCTAACTATTTGAGGTGTTAAATGTTTTTGCAGATGGAGTTATAAGGGGTGGAGTGATTGTTAACCCCTTGTCTTGCAGGTTGGAGTTGGGAATGAATGTTTTTAATTTTTGAAGTGTTGTTGTGAATATAAGTTGCTATGCATGTCTATGCATTTACACTACACTCTTGCACACACTACCTGCCGTTGGACCTGGACCGCAATTAAGGATATTAGGATGGTGTTGAGAAATGATCCAACCTTGAACGCGAGACTGCGATGTAGAGGTTGCCTTTCTCAACTCCGAATTTTTTTTCTCGATGTCAAAATGTTTATCCTTGTCTGCGAAACCGCATGACTATAGGATTTTCTTTGACCAAGCCGGAGCGAAGAGGACCCGACCTTTGTACGCGAGACTGCGACTAGTCGGATCATTCCTCTTAGCTCTAATTTGCTAAGCCTTATAGTTTATGTGTCGAACCTCACGTCTCATGTGTATGTCTATGTAATTGCCATTTTTCCGCCATGAAGTAAGTATTCTTACCTTACACTATGCAATTTATTTATTTATTTTATTTTTTTGGTCCATGACAAAAGGTCGATCGCACGTCTTAATCTATATACAATGGGGAGATCCGATGTTCAATTCGTTCCAACTCCTAAGATCGAGCTCAAGGGATGGTGGAATAATCTAAATAAGGAAGGCCAAGACTATGTGGAGTCAATACTTGGTCAGCTCATACCCCTTCTGGACATTGGAGTCCATAGTGGTGTCTTGCAAGCAATATCTCACTTCTGGTGCCCTGAGATTGCTACTTTCATCTTTGGTGGTAAGAATGAGCTAACCCCAACACTTGAAGAATATAGTGTTATCATGAGAATGCCCCTCAGGATTGAACTTGTTAGGCCGCCTCTCGGTTTAGAGGCCACATCAATTTTGTCTGAATTTTTAAGAATCAAAACCGATGAGGTTAAGAAAATTTTGAAAGCTAATTGTAATGCATGCCCTTTCTCATTTTTGGCTAATCACTTTTCAAATCAATCTTCAATGCGCCAAAAAGGTAGGATATTCATTTTAGCTTTCTTTGGATTTATAATTTTTCCTCATAGAAAAAATGCTATCAATCCTTTGATTGCATGGGTGGTTAGGCAAGCATGTGCTAGCATGAATTTTATAAACATGATTCTAGCTGAGACATTTCTATCTCTCAATCGTTTTAAACAAAATGGAGGAAAAATCATGAATGCATCTCTTGAACTTCTACAAATTTGGTTTCTTTCACACGTGAGGGAGTTTGCTCATTTCATGCGTCGAGGTGAAATAGAAGGTTCTAATCATCCAATAAAAAGGTTTTCAATCTTAGAGAAAAAGTATACTGGAAAGTCATATTCCAACTGGATAACTTTTCTAAAAGATCCGGATCCCGAGGGCTTCTTATGGTATGCTAAATGGTTTCATGTTGGTGAGGCTCGTTTTGTCATAAGAAAGATGATCCGGTTCCATTGTTGGGAATCACTGGTGCAACATCTTACTACCCTTATAGGGTAGCCCGCCAATACCGTGTGCTCCAAGATATTCCACCTCCTCTTCGGATGGACCTATTTCAAACTCTCTTCACACGCAAGGATTATGAATACTTGGAAGAGATCAATCGTTTCAAAAGCGTATGGAAGGAATGCCAGCAAGAAAAGATAGTGGTGCCCAAAAGGTTGAAAGGAGAAGAGAAGATTTATCATGCCTCGGATTATTATATTCACCACCACAAAATTCCTACAACTCTACTCCCTGTAATACTTGAGGTCATGGTGCAGCTCACTCGTAAAGCGCAAATTGAGCATCTCAAAGAAAGGGTGGAAGCAAAAGAGGCTCACATCTCTCAGTTGGTTCGACAGAACAAAAAGCTTCGAAGAACAGTGGTCTCCCAATTGTATATAGAGAAGAGTCACTAGTTTGTTTTTATGTTTAGAAATTCAATTTCAATCTTAGAGTGTTATTTCAATTTCTTAAACTGATGTTTTAGGAATTTAATTCTCTAGGGAGTCATTTTCACTTAATAAAAGCGGCTAGATCTTTGTCATGGACCGGCATGTTCCATATGCGATGCTTATGTGTTTTCCTTTCTGCAAACGAGGTGATAACGGAGCCATCTCGTTCACCCATCATTACGAGATCGAAAGCACGAATGGCTGAGCAAGCTGAGTTGCGCGAATGTATTGATAAAATGGAATATCAAATGAATCAATGTTTCACTGCAATACAACAAATGACAACTGAGTTTAAGGAGCTCCGAGCAAGTTCGAGCCCAGAAGTCACACCTCCTAGAACTACAACACTTAAGCAGAAAGTTGATCATGGCCAATCCAATGAATTTGATGACAGCATGCCCCCCTTAGAAGATGATGTCATTGTCGTGGAAGGAAAGACCAAAACTCATAAGGTCTTTAAAACAGAGCAGGATGAACGCTTTGCGAAGCTTGAAGAGAAAGTGAAATAATTGCAGGGTTTGCAAAGTTCACTCCCGATTGATTTGTCTGTTTATGATAACGTCAACACGCCAAATAAATTTAAAATGCCAGAATTTGAGAAGTATAATGGCACTTCTTGCTCGAAAGCTCACCTGCAGATGTACCATGTGAGGATGGCCCAACATATCAAGAATGAACCCCTTATGATCCAGTGGTTCCAAATGAGCTTGGGCGGGCCTGCACTCACTTGGTATATCATGAAGAACATAAACCTCCTCGACACTTGGAATGAGGTGGTCGATGCATTTCTTAAGCAGTACAAGTTCAACATGGACATTGCACCTTCCCGAGAAGACCTTGAGCGGATGGAAAAAAAGAAGAGTGAGTCGTTTAAGGAGTATGCCATAAGATGGCGAAATTTAGCCGCCCAAATTACTCCTGAGCCCATTGACAAAGAATTAATGAAGCTATTTATCAAGACCCTCCCTTTTGAGTTCCGTAATCAGATGGTTGGCACGTATGTTGAGAACTTTAATCAACTCATTCTAGTGGGCGAACAAATCGAGATGGGGCTGAAGGAGGGGTGGTTTAATGAACCGACCTTTCCAAACCGGAGGTTTACTGCAAAGAAAGAGAAAGAGCCAACCACTGAAGTAAATGTTGCATACGTGCAACCAACCTCTAATAAGCCTCCGATCGTTCATGTTCCTAGGAATCAGCAAGATGGAGGCCGCCCTTCCGCATCACGACAATTCACTAAGAGGCAGTTCTCTCCACTTCCTGGTCCTCTATCTCAAGTCTTGCCGATCTTGCAAAAGAATGGGCTGCTCTCCTGTGACGTCCTGAAATTCGAGCCCTTTGAGGGAGGACTGAACGTTAATTTCGCCAGTACATTGTTGGTTGATCTCACTCGAAACTGATCACTCCTGAGATACTGACCTTGAGGAGAAAGGCTAATGAGGACAGAACTCGTGTGACTAAAGAACTTGACCTGGGAAAACGACTCGACCGTGAGACTTGCGTAAGGACGATCCTGTAATCAGGCAAGCCGATTTCAGGAACGACTAGAAGTCGATTCGCGGACAGAAATAATGGGATGACGGGTGATTCCGTCTACTATTATAGAACCCATGAATGACCCTATG
The DNA here is from genome assembly GCA_014182735.1 of Corymbia maculata. Classification (NCBI taxonomy): domain Eukaryota; kingdom Viridiplantae; phylum Streptophyta; class Magnoliopsida; order Myrtales; family Myrtaceae; genus Corymbia; species Corymbia maculata. The sequence goes on from CM024685.1 coordinate 5,498,196, forward strand.
TCGATCCTTGATAATCGTGTACTTAGAAATAAGAATCGATCCTTCCAATTTCATGTAGTCAAGGACATCCATGTGTCGAGAAGTCTTGAACGTGAATTGGCATGAGTCGGTTACGCGTGAATCCTCGAAACCGCCTGTCAGTCTAAGTAGTACCAAAATGGCATTCGGTCGAAATTGACAAGGCATGAGAATCCAATATTGGACTTCAAATTTTCAGGAACGTCCGGGATGGACTTTTGGATGATACTTCGTAGTCAATCGACAGTGTCGAATGAGCCGAGTAATTGGAAAAAGGGATCTTCGGACCGAGGAAATGAGCCTACGAGGACGTGGGCCGGGCAAGATCAGTGTGGGCCTCACGCCCAAGGTGGGACAGCCGCCATGGAAGGCTCGAGGCAAGCAAGTGAGCCCGTTGGGCCAAACCGACCCTTTACCCTCCCGAGCCCGTTGTCTAACCTTGAGCCGTTTCTAGCCCAATAAATTCCCGAGCCCATTCCTATTCATTTTCTGGCCCGTTTCCTAGGCCCGCCTTTCATTTTTAGCCCAAGGACAGATTGGGAAATATGCAAGGTGGAAATGACCAAAATGCCCTTGGATATTTTGAAGAAAAGTCAAAAGGAAGAGAGAGATGATGATATCATTTGGTTGGGGGTTGAAGTAAGCCATTTAATGGCATTAATGAGGCTTGAAGACCAGCTTTCTCTCTCTCTCTCTCCCCTTCATCTTCTCCAAAAATTGCAGCCCTTCTTCCCCTTGCTTCTCCTTGCATTTCTGCAGTTTCAGTTTCTGACCTCTTGCCAAAATTAGAGTTTTTCGTTGCCTTCCCGGTGGAATCTCAGGGCGTGCTACCCACCGTTGCGCTCGGGAGAGAGAATCCGTTTGGGTAGCGTCGACCGTTCGTCGATCGGAGCTGCCGTCCGATCTGTACGGCGGCAGGAAGTCGGCTATTGCCGGACCGCCTACTGTAGCGTCGCCCCCTGCGCAGCTCCGCCTTTTGCTTTGTTTCTCTCCATTTTCGACCAAACCACCACCACACCAGCCACCCACAACTCCGCCTCGACCCCCTGGAGCCTCCGTTCACCAGCCATCGCCGCCGGAGCTCCAGCCAAGCCGTTTTGCTCCGACGCCCGATTCTCCTCCCGTGCGCTCAATTTTTCGAAGTTGCTGAGGGAACCAGAGTTTGTTGCTGTTGTTTCTGCCCTGGGACCGCCTTGGATCGCTGTGGTGGAGGTCCCCGGGTGTCGGGTTCGTCACCGCCGCCGCGCCCGTGTCGCCGGCCCGCTTAACGGGTGAGTTTAGCCCCTAATCCCTATTTAGTGCCTAAACTTGCTTAGGGTTGGGTTAATTAGTGCTAAGGGCTGATTAAGATGTTTAATTAAGTGCATTAGCCCTAAGATAGGTGGTTAGATTAAGGGTTAAGATTAGATTAGCTTAATCTTGTTTAATTATGCTTAATTGTGTGTTATGTGCTAATTAAGCATACTTTGCTTGATTAAATTGATTAATTGTTTTAATTAATTGATTTATTTAATTTCTGCATTTATTGATTAAATTATGTGATTTCTGAATTAAATTATTTAATTATTAAATTCAGAAATTTCACCGTTCATGTGCACTCGCTCACGACACCGTTCACGTGCACCGTTCACTGCATCGCCATCCGGAAGTGAAATTGTGCATAATTTCATGTGCCTTGATCATATGAAGTGAATTGGATGTGGCATTGCATAAGCATCCGCTTGAATTGTATGATTTTCACAAAAGAAAGAAAATAGTTTGTCCGAGGGACACCGAAAATGGACTACCTTTATGAGAAAGAAAGTGATTTGTCCCAGGGACATTGGAAATGGATCACTTTTATGAGAAATGTGGGGAAAATGGTTTGTCCGAGAGACATCGGAAATAGACCGCTTTTGTGAGAAATGATTTGAGGTTTTATATGCAAGCATGTGTGCATTGGCTAATGCTCAAAGATAATAAGTGGATTGTGATGGAATGCTTGCGTGATCACTAAGTTGAACCCGATTTATCGGAGATTATGGAAAGGGAGGGCACGGAAGGGCACGGTTGCGCCTCTGCGGAGAAAGGGCGCCGTAGCGCCGTTGCGCCTCAGAGGGCACGGTTGCGTCTCTGCGGAGGAAGGGTGCCTCCATGTAAAAATCATTTGCATGCTAAAAACTTAAACTCTAAGTCACGAATTGGTATGGGCTTGGGAGAGCCCGAGTTAAGTTTAAGCTTAGTAATCCATTAGCCAAACCCTAGGTGGTGCACCTTCGGGGAGGTCGTGACAATGTGCAACACTTGCACGCACTCACATTAAGGAGTTACATGCTAACGAGATCCTTTGCAGTATTTACTAACACAAAACCTTACATTAACGAGTTACCTTAAGAGTTTTTTATGTGGGTTACATTAATTGATATTGTAATTTACCATTTTATAGGATTGGTCTAATAATGTGAAATATGAGGATTCTTAATGAGTCTAATATGGGGTTGGCTAATGTGGGCTAAGTAAAGCTCGGCTTGTGACTTATAACTCTATAAATAATGTTTAAGTCTTTCCTCTAACCCTTACATACACATCCTCACATAAAGAGTGTTTACTCAATGTTGAGGGTGTAGAGTAATCTCATTGTGCTAGTAATATAAAGGGCAATAGAGGAGAAGTGTTTGAGCTTAGATCGTTATTGTTCTGCATCACAAACAGTTGACTTCAAATTAGGTGTGCAAATTTTTTTACTCGATTATAGATGTTCTTGATTCTAGCTATGAAAATCTTAGGTGCCGTTTTTGTGGTTAATATGCGATATCAAAGTAGCCATAGTTTGGAAACAAAGCATATGGATTTTGCCCTTTTTCATAATTTTTTGTCTAATAAAAATCAATTTTGATCACATAAATGGAACAGGCTCATCGAGATAAGCATTTTGAGTGGTTGCTCGCCACCAAGGGATGTTGCACGCGCCCCCACACACTATTAGGTAGTAGCATGCATATAGCATGCACTTCTACATGTGGCCACGCACTCTCACGCGGGAGTGCCGCTAGAACGCGCTAGGGCTGATGTCAGCAGCTTGCTGACGTGGGCTGACTTAGTCAACTCCACCCGAACCTGGGGCCCGGCCCAAATCTGATCGAACTTGACCTAGGAGCCGACCCGGTTTTCCGGTTGACCGAACCAATTGGGTCGGGTAATTGACCATTAATCGATTGGATCGGCAGTTCAGGCATGTTGTAATGCATTATACACACCACGCACTCTGGCACCACCTGAGGGGCCTCAGGGCCCATCCGAGCTCCAATTGGAGCGTTCTTGATACTTGCGTTCTCATAGCAAGATTCTATATATTGTGGTGTATTTATTTTACATGTTTGATGCTTTTATAGATGTAAAAATACAAACAGTATCCTAAATATGTGTATTTTTATTTGCATATTTTTCTATATTTCTCTATGGTTTCAGAAATAAAATTGCTAACTCACATGTATATTATCACATAAAGAATATGTAGAGTGTGATTCATTGATAGTATGGATAAGGTTTTACATGATTAATGAATGGAGCAATGTAATTGGCATGACATATGATTTTAGCGACAAATTACCCCTGTTTTCAACTCTAAAATTACATCTATACCACTAGACTATATAGTCTATTTTCAATATCCTTAGTTTTAGGCCATGAGAATACGACTGCAAAGTCTGTACGCTTATGGTGAGGATCGACCTTGAACAATGGCACTATGCCTTGTTCCAAGCCAACGTGCAAAGGCATCGTGCCTTGCCTCATACCTATGGGCAAGGGCTCCTCACCCGGTCCTAAGTGAAAGCACCAAGGCTGGTGCCTTATCTTGTGCCTATGCATAAGGGCATTGTGCTTCTATCGGGCCATAGATCGGTAGCTCGACCATGAGGGTTGGTGATGGATTGGTTATGCACCACCATGGATTCAAGGGGGATCATGAGTCAGTTCTACATGGACATGTACAGGCCTTGAACAATCATGAGTCGATCCCATTTGGCCATGGATTGGTCGTAGATCGATCAATTTCATGGAATCATATGACAACTGAGGGTTGACCATAGATTGGTTGCAATAACCCACGGATAAGCCAAAGCAAAGACACATGTCGACTAGAGGTTGCCTTGCGCCAGGCACAAAACTAGTTAGGCTAGGTTAGGTGCCAGGCACGAGGTAGCCTAGGGCCCAATTTGCCCGATCGCATGTCGATCAAGATAGGCCACGAAGCAACCTGTGGGATCTACTCGATGGGTGTGAAACTAACCAATCCGAATAGGATAGGTTACGACCAGCCTTACCTAAGCCTAGAATGGCCACTCGCAAGTCCAAACAAGCTATTGACTCAGGCTCGCTCATTAGGATGGGTCGCGTCAAACCCCATCCACTCATCAACTAGTCACAAACCTTGGTCCAGATAGGGTTGTTGATCATGGACAGGCATGCGAAATTTCCATATGATGAGACGGCACTCTAGTTTAGTTTCTTTCTTATGAATGCCTTGAATTTGGGAGGCTAGTAGATTTGGGGGATGAATCATCTACCATGTGTCGAGAAAGGAGCTTGCTTCTAGAAGCTATCATTTTCTTTTGGACTATAGCAAGTCAAGATAAGGAAAAGCCACACATCTATCAAGTCTTCTAGAAGAGCAAGTCAACCTCAACTTAAGATTTCTTAGAATAAGCCTTCTAGAAAAGCAAGTCAACCTCAAGTCAAGGCTTCCTAGGATATGCCTTCTAGAAAATCAAATCAATCCCAAGTCAATGTTTCTTAATGAATTAGGTCCCAAAGCCATTAATGGAAAGAGGAGTTCTTGTGGAACAAGTTGTCTTGAAGACCAAGAGTAGCATTAATTACCTTTGGAAGCTAGTTAATAAATTCAAGAGATAAGTCACAAGCTTATGTGTCCCCTAGAGACTTTAGGCCATGATTGCTCTAATTAAGGATTTGTAAAACAAGTTTAGCCATTAGAGTTGCTTCCTAAATCAAGACTAATGAAGGGCTAATAATTGGTGGTCTTTCAAGACCAATAGAGTCATCCTTGCCGTCCGTTCGCCGACGAGGCTTTAGAAGATGGTATTCTAATTTTTCATCTGAGAAGCGAGCTTAAAGTTTAGCCAAATGGGCCGGAAACATTGGCCAGCTTGATTTCATTTTCAAATTTTTTATCATTTTTATTTCATCCCTTTTTTATTTTTTTTTCAATTTTTTCTTTTTTACCTTTTTTATATACTATTTATATTTTTGTAAAATCAATGGATACCTAAAAGGTTGACAATGGAGATCTTGGTTGCCATTTTTACAGCTAATGTACCCTCTAAAGAAAGGAAAAGAAAAGAGGCAATACTATAAGACCTGTCATGCATAAAGGAAGTCGGCCCTGGACAGTCCACTCTAGATTCTAAATTAAATTACCGAGCTTCTTACTATAATGAACACCCAATGGTAACTTCGAGTAAAAACTTGAGCCAAGGAAAGAATGATTTTTCTAGAATTTATATTCGATAAGGTAGGAAAGTACAAAAGCCACTTAAAGGATGCCTACGGAATGCGAAGCCTTACTGGTGGAAGCACTTCGAGGAGAATTCCAAAAAAGAGCTGGAAGTGCCTACCATTTTATTGAATAAGACTTGAAGTGACATTATTTCAAATAATGGCTTAGAGTGTTATAATTTTTTCAAATAAGGGTCTGAAATGAATCTTATTTCAAATAAGAACATGATTTTTGACAATCGAGAACATTTTCATCATTTATTATCTTTCCTTTTTTCTTTTCTTCCTATTTTCTTAACTCTTTTCTACTTGTTCTTCTTCTTCCTCTCATTAGTGGCCAATCCACAAAGGGTTGGGCGAGGGTAACCCTCGTCGGCCATAGGTAATGGACGACCTTGCTTGGGCAAGGTAACCCTCACCTTAGGGGGCTGCTGTGAGGGCTCGATGACCCTCACCAATGACCCCAGGTGAGGCCGACCCTTGCCAGATTTAGCAAGGGTGGCCTCGCTGATGGCCTTGAGGGGTGGCTTCCCTCAAAGTGAAGTCGAGGCCCTTGCCGACCTCGTGGATGGCTACAAGGGCTGGCCCTCGTCGAATTAGGCTGGGTGAGCCCTCTAGGGGCTTCATCGATAGCTAGCTGGCCACCAGCAAAAAGGAAGAAAAAAAGTAGAAAAAGGAAAAAAAACTAAAAAAAAAAGAGAAAATTTGGATGAAAATGCCCTTGACCAGTTGGAAAATTTTGTTGGTTGGTGACTAGCAAGGTGAGGCCCTTATTTGAAATAACTATAACCACTTCAAACCCTTATTTGAGATGACCAAGGTCACTTCATGCCCTTATTTTAAACAATGTCCACTTTTGGCTCTTATTTGAGAAAATGAGAGGACTTGGGGCTCTTATTTAGAATTTTCCCAACACTTTGGCAAGATGACTAGGCCATGTCGCATGCTCTTCTTGCAATATCGATATTACTTGTTATAGCTTCCATATGTGCATATAATTTACCCCATTAGACTAGAAAAGCAAGAATAGCAAACTTATGACCAAGTGATACCCTTAGGTTCAAACTATCAAAGTATAAATTGATACATAGAGTGCATTTGGTAATCATTTTTTTCTTGGGAACAATTTTTGCTTATAAATAATTTTTTTTTAAAATTCTATTTCCTGGATGAGTTTATGAGGATTAGAAAACATTTAATAATTGTATGAAATTTCTATTTCCGAAATACAAATGTGTTTGATACGATCATTTCATTTTTTGTGACTTAGAATTTCTTTTAATTTTTAAATAATTTCATTACATTTTTCTTTTTTATCTTTTTATCTTGTTCCTTCTCTTCTTCTTCCTCTGGTCAATATAGCTGATCGCTAGCCACAGTGATAGATGAGAGCTGATGAGGTTTCTAACCTCAAGGGAGCCTCGCCTAACCATTGGCAAAGGTCAATGTCGCCAAGCTGTCGCAAGATCAACCTCACTAGGCTAAAGTGAGGTCGACCTTGCGACAACTGGACAAGACTCGGCTTCACCTTGGCTAGGCGAGGCTTCGGTGAGGTCGGCCTCGCTAGGCTTCGACAAGGTTGCCATACCTCATTTAGTTAGTCATTGGAGCCTCGCCTAGTCATTGTTAGCCATTGCTATGGCTAGCAACCGACTAAGGGAAGAAGAGGAAGAGAAAAAGAAAGGAAATAAAAGAGAAAAAAAATGATTTAGGCTTGATTCTAGAGCTGTTCCCAAAATTTAAAAAGTAACATTTTTTTTTTATTTCTTGATTTTGTTCCAAATTTATTCCTAAGAACAAAAATGTTACTAAATGGATTTTTTTCTTTTTGTTTTGTTCTCAAGAATAAAAAAATAGAATCAAGCACTAATTGACATGTTACCAAATCGGCCCATAGTATATCTAGTGTATTGTTCCACTTCCATCTTCCTAGCTACTAGCCCACAGTATGTGCTATGATGAATTGCAACGCCATATCTGAGAGGTATAGGTAATAAAACTTATCACACAACTATTATTTTTTCAAAGATTTTTGATCTTATTCTAAATTACATCAAACATATGATAGATTTTCTACTATCCTAAAAATATTTGCAGAATTTCTAATATCCAGACTTGGGATTAAAAAACACTAAATTTACAATGCACTAATGATCTTGCCCATAAAGAATAGGGCACGCCCAGATGACCCAAACGGGCTAAAGAAAATAATTGTTGGCCCAAAATTGCCCCTTGCGCGTCAGGCTCAATGGGCTTGCCAAAGCCCTATTAGATTCAAATATATTAGCTAGGATATTGATTTCTACATTACTTAAAAATAATTCATTATGTAATTTTATAACAGTCAACCTGTATTAGCATTTCATCTCGTATGGATTATTTTCCTTGGTTTTACAATCGAAACATCCCACGTAAAATTTGTTAATGTTCTCTAGTAATATTTTAACTATATAATATTTATCATTTACGCTTCCATTAGGTTAATATATAAAAAGAAAACTCTACAATAAACTTGATCGTGGCCCTAACAGCCTGAAGGCACTATTGCCATCTGAATCACCTGGCTGGACAGAACGACAAATTTTTACCTTCACCAATCAAAACGAAGAATAAAAGAACAATTTTGGACCTTCTTCTTTCGCCGGTGGGAGATTGATCAGAGGAGATGAGCAAACCGAGTATCAACAGAGAGATCGTGTTCTATTTTTTCCTAACTGTATACCCAAAGGCCAGTCACCAACTCATCAAGACAAACCGAATTCTACACGCCTGGTTTGTTTTGTAAGTTACTCGACGTCTCTTGCGTTATAAACCCCATTCTCTTGCCTCTCAGCTCATCAATTTCAAGTCCTTGAGCCTACCACAATACAACATTCATTCTCCATTTACCAATATGGCTTACTCAATGTTGTGTTCTCGTCGTTGCCCTAATTTTGTCGACCATGAACATGAGCCTTGGAGCTCGCCATCTACTACAAACAACTATACCATCAATACCAATTTTGCCCACCATACCCACTTTGCCAAACCCGACATCTTTGCCATTGCTGACCATGCTGACATTGCCAAAGGTGCCACCTATGCCTGCCATCCTGACCACCCTACCTCAGCCCACAATTCCGACACTACCCATCACCCAGCCAACGCTACCCACGACTGCTTTGCCACCACTTCCGAGCATGCCGACAGTGCCGACTGCTATCCCGAAGCTAACCTTGCCACCGATGCCGAGCATTCCAACTTCTCTTCCTAAAATTCCTTCCATCCCTTTCCTCACTCCACCTCCAGCGACCAGCCCTTGAGAGATTTAGAAACTTGTGTAGTTACATCTCGGTGTATTTTTTATTTGTTGGAGTGTCCTCTTTGTTGTTGGAGAATTATTTGCATGCATATATGATGTTATGAGATGTACCGTGGATTGTATTGGTTGTTCATGTTATTTATTAATGATTTAATATGATATGAGAATATGTTTTCTGGTGTAGCCCGATACGTAGTGATTGATTAGTGATTACTTTGCTCATTAACGAGATGCATATCAATCGATCTTTTGGTTGGCCAAATATCTAATCAGTCTCATTCAATTGATGGGGAAACATGCTTTGCCAATTGGTTAAACTAATTAGGAATATGATAATGTCTAAGGGGTATTCGACACTGGTCGCCCCTTCTTGCCTTTTTATGAAAGAGAAAAAAACCATGCTTCGCAAAAACTCAACAAGAACACATCAAAAGCGATTTATTAACTAACCGATCGCATCGTTCGGGCATCTTCCTAACGTGCATTTACCCCACTAAAATGGGGGCGCAAAATCCTAACGAGGGGAACGCTCGGGAACTTCCGGCGCGTCGGGACGAGGCGGCCCGGGACCGGGTCCAGCTACACCCGCTAATTTCCTTCCCTCTAATGTACTTTCACAAAATGTATATGTTGTATATTCAATTAATATCCACTAATCATAAGTATTTAGGCTACGTTTGTTTGTCTATATTTTTAATCAGAATAGGACTAGATAAGACATAACATGAAATTAAGGGATTTGGCTATATTCTATCCATTATTTAATGAATTGTAGTAATTCATATTATATCATGTATAATATTTGGTATAAACGGCATATCATTAACCCAAAAGTTTCATAAATGGAGATAGTAAAATTTCTCATGACACTCTTGCCTACTTCATTTTTATTTTATTTTTTTTTCCTCTCTTTTTTTAATCATTTTCTTTTCAAATTATTTTTTCAACTTCCGTCATTCTCTAACAAAATTTTATTAAATTCAAAAATATATATTTTTATTTTTTGAATTTCTTTTATTAGAATTCAAATATTATTTATATCAAAATATAATTTTAATTTTATTAATTTGAAAAGTTTGTTATTCGAGAAAAATAACTTTTCCTATTATAGATATTAAAAATCATATCCACTTTTATATCACCTCCCTCATGGAATAATTTTATCCGGATTAAATCTCTCTTATATCCGATTTTATTATATTTTGTATAGGCACCAAATGCAGAATAAGATAAACGAATTTTATCTTGACTATCAAATACATCCTTAATAATTATCAATTACTTTAATCTTCTTAGTTTTTAGAAAAAAAGTTTGGTTATTATGAAAAGAAATTAAGATAGCAAAATTAAATGCAATTTAAACAAAAATATACCCTAACAGAAAAGTTTCTGTTTATAACTTGAGGTGGTAAAATTCAGCATTGCAGAGGGATGGAAGATGGAAGATGGAAGATGGTCAGAAACATAGGAGCTGAAAGTGGATTGGCATAGACTCATCCGCTTTTATCTAAATGTACCAAAGAAGCTTTATGTTTGGTTGACGATTATGAGCAGATTGATGACCTTGAAACAAATTCGTATAAATTGAAGATGATTTTTGTCTGCTTTGTCATCAATCTTGTGAGTCCGCAGACTATAGAGAGAACTTCGAAATTTATAAAACTTTCACGATCTTCTAATCTATGGGAAAAATTCATATATGAAGATGTCTGGATTGGTTTTTATTTGCTCAACCAGAATCTATTTTCAGACTCACCTTGAATTTTTTTAGATAAAAATGTCTGAGAATTTCACAAAACAGAAATATTGGCAGACATATTCAAATATATATATTTTCATAGTCTGTTTAAATTTGAATGATATTTTGCGTTTTGGGGGAAATTAAAACATTACTTTTTTACTTCATGAAAATCACAAACAAGCACGCCTCCGACATGTGAATAATATTTTAATTGCTAAATATAATCGAATGAGTCTACGGCTACGTTTGGTTTAGCATTTCCAATGAGCTTTCAGGCCTGAAAACCTCTTGGGAAAATGCTGACTTTGGACATGGCTTTTAACTGAAAGCTAGCTTTCAAAATGCAGAAAGTTCAAAGCTAGTAGGGATTAGCTTTGGGCCTTCAACATTTGGCCGAATGCTAAAATTGATTTTTTCCTTCCAAAACTATCCTAACTAATTCTTTATATTTCCGATTTTGCCCTTGGTTATTATTATTTTTTTTATTGAAAAATGAGGCAACCCTTTGGTGGACCGGCGAAGGGCTATGGTCGCTGGTGAACTAGATTTGGCATTGACCGTCGACCACCGCTTGAGGTCGGGCGAGGCTAAGGTCACCCGAGGTCGAGTGACCTTTGGTGAGGGTCGCATGACCCAAGCCGAGGGCCGCTGGAGGTTGCTTGACCTAGGCATCGTGCGACCTAGGCGATCAACCTAGGCACTCTCGAGCAACCTCCAACGGCCCTCGACTGGGTCATGCGACCCTCATTGGAGGTTGCCCGATGGCCGTCGGTGCCAAATCTGGCTTGTCAGCGACCGTAACCTTTCACTGGTCCACCAAAGGGTTTAGTTCATTTTTAAAAAAAAGATAGATATACATATATGTATATGTACATTATACCCTTAAAGCCTATTACGAAAGTTTTTTTTATTAAACACAATTTAACTCAAAGTCCATTTGCAACTAAATTTTACCAAACACAATTGTATTTCCCTAAGTAGCTTTGGGCTTTCAGTATTTACATTAGGCTTAAAGCCCATTTGTAAAGCTAGACCAAATGTACCGTACATTTCTTAAGTACGGATTTTTTTTCCCAGCAAATTTTAATAAGTACGGGTAAATGCCAAAAAACTGCTATTAAAAAGTAGTTCTCACGATCCGCAAAGTACGGTGGACCCCATGACACCACACATGAAATCCCTAGCTCCATTTGTTTAAAAATCAAAAAGCCAGTTGATACCCTAAATAATCACTTTACTTAAAGGGGAAGCAAGTTATTTATTTAAATATTCCCGAAAACAAAGTTGTTTATTTAGTCACCTTCCATTAGGATGAAGGTTCAAACGACGCTTGACTTCGTGAACATAATGTAATCTGGCGGGTCAAACAGCAATAAGCAGGTTTGACCTTTCTTTTTGCCGGTGGAAGATTTGAGATTAGGAGATGAACTAACTAAAGAACCAATCGGGAGATCATCTTCTAATTCTTTCCCAACTGTATCCAAAGGCAAGTCACCAACTTATCATCACAACCCTAATTCTACCCAACACTTCTTGCTATATAAACTCCAACCCCCTTCCTGTCAGCTCATCAATTTCAAGTCGTTGAGCCTATCTCACAACGTAACATCTATTGTCCACTTTACCAATATGGCTTCTCCCTCAAAGAGCTTTGTACTTTTTATTGCCCTTATTTTCTCTAGCTTGAACATGAGTTTCGGAGCTCGTCATCTGCTACAAGCAACCATGCCATCCATACCGACTCTCCCCACCATACCAACTTTACCGAAACCGGGGTCTCTACCTCCATTGCCAGCCATGCCAACATTGCCTAACGTCGCCATACCGCCTATGCCTGCCATCCCGACGACCTTGCCTCAGCCCACATTGCCGATGTTGCCTGCCACCCAACCGACACTGCCCAAGGCTACTTTGCCGCCACTTCCGAGCTTGCCAACTGTGCCGACCACCTTGCCACCAATGCCAAGCATCCCTACTTCTCTCCCGAAAATTCCGTCTATTCCTTTCCTCACCCCACCTCCAGCCACAAGCCCATGAAGATTTCTTTTACCATTGATCGATCGGGTGCCTCAGCGTGTTTGTTATTAGAATTTATCGGCATGTTTGTTGATTAGGATGTCTGTTGGGATTCTGTTTTTTGTTCAATGTTTGTTGCCTTGTATCTTTCCAGCACTATGATATGTATTGATTACACACTACTTTACTTCCCTTTAATTATGGTCTTCTCGTTGCTGCCTCAGCTCATTATTGCATCCAGTTTGTTAAATCGATCTCATTCAAGCAAAAAGTTCATGAGGTCGTATTCATTAAGGGAAGAGATTCAGATAGAAGTACACCTTAAAAAGTGTCACGTACCACCGTAATTATAGCTACAATCTATACACAAACACGGTACTACTGTGACGGAGCCAAAATTCTGACGAAGGGAAGGGGCTGAAATTTTCAACGTATTATACTTAAAAATGTAATTAGCAGTTCTTATCATGACATGTAGGAAAACAATGTCTGATACATCAACATAAGAAGTACTTTAAATTCATTTTACAAAGTTTCATTGGTTTTTATGACACCAAAATTTAATTATGGAATTAGCATTTTGCCTTAAATAAAAAGAAAATTAAATTCATCAGAGGTCCAATTGTGGAAACTACAAATGTTCATGTTAAGGAATAAATGTTTTGCACCAGTCATTAATCATGTAAAAATAGCTAAGATGGCCATCGCGACCTCAAGTAGAGGCAAAAATTTTGCTTCGCTAATGAAGTTTTGTCGTGCTATTTCTACCTAATGTATGAACGGTGATACAAGCTGATTATGGCGTAGGTTACAGATACTCCATGCTCCACGGTACCCTGCAACCAATGCGGATTTACACTATTAGAATGGGGCGCCAACCCAGCTACCTCGCTAATTCCACCCCCTCATATGCTTTTTCAAAAGATATATATGTTTGTGTGGTTGTTGTATATTCAATGAACATATATTAATTACAAGTAGACCTGTTAAACGGGTGGGTTGGGTCGGGTTTGGGTCAGGTCATAAATGGTCCGACCCAAATTGACCTATTAACCCGTTTATAACCCATTTAAGCATAGTACAAAATTTTTGACCCATACCCAACCCAACCCATACCCAACCCATACCCGATCCGACCCATATTATTAAAACATTTCTCTATCTAACTAAACGTAGGAAAATTTATTCTTATAATCTTTTTTAAAGATTTTAAACTTATTCAAATTCATTAACAACACATGTATTTTAGTCTTTTTAATTTTTAAACTTATTATATATACACATATCAAAATGGGAATATAACCCATTTATGACCCATTTAATATTTAAATGGGTCATAAATGGGTTAAACACCCATTTTGACAGGTGTAATTATAAGTAATCTTAATCATTACTGATTTATTTAATGTTTTATGTGATCCATTGAATCATGTGAGTCTCACGTGAGTTCAACATGATCCAATGGATTATGTGCATTTGGTTTTTATGGACATGCAATTGATAATTTATGAAAAAACGAAAATGACTTAGTGGTGGGTGGGACATGCTTTAAATTCAGATAAAAAGGCACTGTTCATCTAGAGCAAAACCACAATTTATTAAGGTTATTAAACAATGCCAAGTGAATAGTTCTAGCTTTTCATTTGAATTTCTAGCTGTAATGTCCTATTATGTGGATGTCTTAGCTGACGTCCTCATCTACTATTTCCTGCACAAGATCATGACAAGTGTGCATTTTTAGCTTTATTTTTTATTTTTATAAGTTAAGTGAAGATTTAAATACGAAAGTAGCTGAGCTTATGGACCCTGTTGGGCAGTTTTGTATGTAATTACGAATCTTTATTGTAAATTATCGCTATTATCTCGGTAGCATGATCGACATTTCATTAATACATTATAAGAACGTGCTGGCTTGGTTGATTATGTATTACTAAGTATGTATTGATTACTTTATGAATGGAAGGATGTTATACATCGATGTCAATGATATAGCCCAAGTTCTTAGGTAAAAAAGATTCTTTTTTTCCATTGAGAAACAAGCGCTGTATTCATATAAATCACAATGAAGCAAAATACTAGTAACCAACGTTCATCTAGATTTTGCTACAGTGTAACTAAAAAAGATTCATTAATGAATATTATAATCACAATTAACTATACCTTAATCGATAGTTACTTTATTCCATGTAATTTTCACTTTGATAATGTTTTAGTTATTTTGATATTATTTATTTTATCTTATCTCATTCATGAAATCAAACAAAACTGATATTATATACTTAAATCAAATATCACAATAAAATGTTATGTCTATTCTATGATTCGCGTTGCACCCTATTTTGTCTAGCAAAATAGGGAAAATTCAAAAAAGGACCTAAAGTGCTTACATTTTTTCAAAAAAGGAAATTAATTGGATCTTATTTCAAATAAGGGCCTGAAGTGAATCACATTTCAAACAAGGACGTTGAATAGTTATGTTTATTTCAAATGAGGGTTTGAAATGGTTATATTTGTTTCAAATTAGGGCTTAACTTTCTAACAATCAAGGGCATTATTGTCATTTACCATTTTTCCTTTTTTATTTCCTTTTTTTTCATGGTTTTTCTTGGGCAAGGGTGCCCCATGCCTCGCCCATGCGATCCCTCAAGGGCCACCCTTGCTGGCCACAAACTTGGGGTGGCCTCGCCCTTGGGAGGCTGTCCCTTAGGGCCATCCATGAGGCCACCTTCACCAAATCTGGCGAGGTTCAGGCGTAGGCGAGGACTTGACGACCCTCACTCCATTCGAGACACAACAAAAGACGTGGGCAGCAATCGAGGATGGAGAGAGGGGGTGGAAAGAAACCACCTCCTTACTGTTATGCTTGTCGACGACGAAATAGTTGAGGCTCTTGACCTTGACACTATTCTTGGCCCCTCACGACTTATGAGCTCCATCGAGAGTGGCCATACAACGAGACTCCATCCCCACTTCTTGATCGGCACAAAGACCTCAACGTTGTTCTTGAACCCTCATGACTCGCCAGCTACTAGCAAGGGTCGTTGCGCCCTCACTTGCCCGAGCATAGGCGAGGGGTGTGGCCTCCCCTAGGGTGAGGTCGCCCCTTGACTGTTGCCGATGAGGGCCACCCTCGGCCAACCTCCATGGGCATTTCCAATAGAAGAACTAGAAAAAAGAAAAAAAAAAAAAACGAAGAAAAAAAAGATTAAAAAAAGAATATTGGACGAAAATGCCTTCACCTATTAGAAAATTTAGGTGATCGGCAATATGAGACCCTTATTTGAAATAACTATGGCCACTTTAGGCTCTTAATTGAAACAATCAAAATCATTTTAGATTCTTATTTGAAATAATACTCATTTTGGGCTATTATTTGAGAAAGTTAAAGAATTTGAGACTCTTATTTGGAATTTTTCCAGCAAAATATTAAGACTAATAAAATCTACAAAGTACGGTGGGCCACATAACACAACACGTGGAATCACTAGCTCCATGTGACCGAAACTCAAAAAGCAAGTTGGTTCCGCAATGACCGCCCTACTTACGAGGAAGTAGGTTATTTACTTAATTATTCCCGAAAACTAGGTCACTTTTCATTGAGACGAAGGTTCGAATGAAGCTTGACTTCATGAACATTATGTCATCTGGCGAGTCAATTAGCAATAAGCAGGTTTGACCTTTCTGTATGCTGGTGGAAGATTGAGATGAGGAGGTGAACGAACTAAAGAACCAATCAAGACATCACCTTCTAATTCTTTCCCAACCGTACCAAAAGATAGAAGGCAAGTCACCTACTTATCATCACAACCGTAATTGTAGCTGACATCTCTTGCTATATAAACTCCAATCCCCCTTCCTCTCAGCTCATCAATTTCAAGTCCTTAAGCCTATCACACATCATAACATTTATTGCCCACCTTACCAATATGGCTTCTTCATTGACAAGCTTTGTACTCTTCATTGCCCTGATTTTCTCTAGCATGAACATGAGCTTCGGAGCTCGTTATTTGCTACAAACAACCATGCCATCTATACCGACTACTCCCCACCATACCAGCATTACCGAAAGCGGGGTCTCTACCTCCATTGCCTGCCATGCCAACATTGCCTAAGGTCACCATACCGCCCATGCCTGCCATCCCGATAACCTTGCCTCAGCCCACACTACCAACGCTACCCGCCACCCAACCGACGCTGCCCAAGGCTACTTTGCCACCGCTTCCAAGCTTGCCAATCACGCCGACCACCTTGCCGCCAATGCCAAGCATCCCTACTTCTTTCCCTAAAATCCCCTCTATTCCATTCCTCACCCCACCTCCAGCCACAAGCCCATGAAGATTTCAGTACCATTGACCCATCGCTTGTCTCAGCATGTTTTTTATTAAAATTTATTAGCATGTTTGTTTATTATGAGGTGTCTGTTGGGATTCTGTTTGTTTATGTTTGTTGCCATGTATCTTCCTACCTCTATGACATGTACTGATCGCGCATTACCTTGCTTACGTTTTATTATGTTCTTTCTGTTGCCGCCCTAGCTCATTATCACGTCCAGTTCATTCAATCGATATAATTTCAATTGTAAACATGCTGTTATTACTATGTTGTTATCCCTAGAGTAACTTTTATTTGTTGAGTGATGCATGGTCTATAATTATAAAATACAAACGTATCTCTTCAAGCGACAAGTTCATGAAATTGTATTCATTAGGAAAAAAAGATTCAGATAAGAAGAACACATTAATAGTCGTTCTAGAAAAAACATCATTTGAAATCTCAAAATTTATTTTTACACAAATTTGACCATACTTTGACCGAGTATAATTTTTCCATCCTGAACATTTTGTAAAACACAAACCTTATTATGAGAATTGAATTGAAAAAGTAGGTTACACAGTTCCTCTAGGCCACAATTTTAACATAAGAGTACAAGAACGGATACTAATTTCCGAGGCAATTAAATTAATGCTAAAAACGATCATATGTCAAAAGAAATCATGAAGACAGTGGTCCCGTTTCATGCTTTCCCGATTTCCTTCGAGACTTTGACACACAAGAAATCCATAATCAAGGCATCGTCAAAAGCGACCTCCCCTATCACTGACTTTTTCCAAAATTTCAATTAAACCGCGAACATCTTGAATTATTTGCCACTGCATCATCCGCAATTCGTCATCATTTTTGCTCCTTTTGTGAGGCTTCACTTCGATGGAATGTTCAGCCATGTCCAGGCTTGTGGAATCCAAGGCGGGACCAGTTTCTGTGTGTGAGATGGTTCTGGATTTGCTCACGGAATTTCAAAAAGAGCAGGGTTTTAGACGTGCTATTATTTGATTGAGGGCGTCTCCTCTTCGCTACATGGGACGTCATTGCTTTTGACCACGGAAGTCTGATTGGCTCAATTCTCCGAAGTCCTCAATTCCAACACTTTTTGAGCTTTCCATTGAGGTAAAAATGGAGCGAATTGAAGATAGGATGAAAAAGTGATATCTAGTCAAAATATGGTCAAATTTGTGACAAATCATTGATGGTGAATTATTATCGAAGACAGTGAAATCTGAAGAAGGCGATAGTTCTTCAATCAGATCTTACAAACTAATACAAACTGCAAGCACAAAAACCCAGATTTGTTGTAGTAGGTTACTCCACCATTATGTAACAATTTGGATGCCTGAATAGGAAATTAAGAATGTTTTTCATTTAAATCAACACGACCACGGGAAATTTTTTCAATGCAACAAAATCACCCTGAAGACCGGGGTCCTGTTTCGCCCTTTCCCGATTTTCTCTGAGACTTTGACACTCGAGAAGTCCATAATTAATGCATCATCAGAAGCAATGTCCCCAATATCACCAACCCTATTCCCAAAAGTTGGAATCCAAACCCAACATCTTAAAATATTTCCCATTGTATCGGCCACACATTCTGAGAGACCTCATTGTTAAACACATAATCAAGGGAGGTTCACAAACGGGAGGGACTCCGAGAACAGATTTATATTTTCCTCTCTAGAAAGACACTCTTTTCTTCTCCATTCCTTCTTACCTCAACCTCACGGTTGACGGAATAAGCCTTTTTTCTGGTTTGAAGGAAGAAGACGGTGCCAGTTTTTGCGGAATAGGACCTGCTCTTTTTTTTTTTTTTTTTTTTAAGGTAAGATTTTATAAGACAACCAGAGAAACTGTACAACAATAAGGGGGGGAATCCACGGTACCAACAGAAACTAGAAAGGTACCGCAGTCACCAAAATTACAAGTATGTTAGGATCCCAAGGACCTAAGAGGACCTATGCCATACTTGGACCTGCTCTTACATCTGCTGCTATTGCTGTTTTTGAAATACGCTTGACTCTGTTGGAGGAAGAGAAGTAGGAGCGTCAGGCAGAAGGTAAATGATTTTTGAGAAAATGGACCCGTTAAAGACGAATAGGCAGTGATGAAACGATTCGAATTTTAGAATTTTATGAAAATATATTGAAAGTTCAAATCGGTGGATGAAGAATTCATTGTCAAACCATAGCCTCTGGATTTAGATCGACGTAGCTGGCCGAATCACCCAAACCCTCATGGCCATGGCTGTAGAGTTTCGATCAACTCAATTTCGATCCATTGTTTCCATCACCGTCACAGTCATGACTGTTACTGACATTTCCCCTTCTTCTCCAGCATCACAATCCGGTGAGTCCCCCCGTTCTTGGTTTAGCCCCTTTCCCCAAGGATCTCACCTTGGAGACATTGCGAGATGGTCAGTCATAGCTCAATTCATCTTGAGCTCACCCTCTAGGCACCGTCTCCGGGCCGGGTAGAGACTCTCGTGATTATACGCTCATCCCATCGAACCCCTGCTTTGCCATTTTCCAAATAAGATGCAAAGACTCGTTTTCTTCGGCTTATGCTTGCGTCAAGTCTAAATAAGTTGGTTGCGTTGATTCTGAACATTGCTTGCCGATTCCTTTCGAATGTGGATGTCAGTCCGAGTCCCAAGTGGGTCAATGCTTTCTTCTCAATCATGTTCACCACGCGTTCAAATCTACGATTTAGCTTGCATTATCGATCGTTAGGGAAAAAAAAGAAGAAGACAACCTGTCATATTTTAGACATTCTTTGTTCGAAACACTAACCACTTGGCGCATTTGTTTCCTTCCACTAGTCATCGACTTGATTTTACCATATCGGAGAATTTTACTAAACATCTATTTCTTCTATAATGTGCGCTCTATGTGGCTCACTGAACGTGTCAGTGTGTACGTTCATGGAGGTTCGTGGGGCGCGAGAGACAACGTTGAGATAGCTGGAGTGGTGAGAGTTATGGGCTTAATGTGTCTTAAGTGGGTTTAATGGGCTTAGGCCTAACTAGGATTGGTAAATACCGGCTGTCGGGTCTCGAGAGCAAGGGTTGGGCTTGGTACGGTTCTAACAGAGGTGGGCTTCCCATGAGTACATCTTATGTTAGGTTTGGTTGCACTAGATTTGAAAGGAAGGGCTCAATATCAGTGGCCTGATTTGCACTTGTGGCCCAGACCCGAGGGACCAGATCGTGGCCCATATTCGAACTGGGCCGACGGCCCAACCCGAGTCCCTATTTTCGGAATAAAAAATGCTATCTTTTAAAAAAATTAAAAATAGCTTAGAGATAGGTCTTGTCCTAGTTGTATGGCTTTAAGTAGTAGACTTGGCCTTGTTTTATTGAGCTATCATGACCTTGTTCTATTTAGCTATGGTGACTTTAGTTTAGGGGTTTTAATAGATTAGTCTTTGGAAAAGAAATTGAACTTGACTTGATTTTAGCTCCTGGAGAATTATGTTCTAAGGCTTATGACATAACTTTATATATTTTTTGCCCAACTTGTATCGAGTCTTCTTTTTCACATTTACTTTAAAGTCATTTCAATATTTAGATACTTATTGCACTATCTTTCAATACATTGGTTATTTATCGCTTTCCTAGAATAGGTTAGGATTAGTTCAGACTTTGATGAAAATGAACCCTACAAAAACATTTGCATGATCATTTAGCAACTTTGATGCCTTTACAAATATAATTGATAAGCAAGACCATACGACCACTTAGATAACAACCTTCTATATTAGAGGTATCAAAAGGGCACCTCATGTCCTCGACCCCTAGAATATCTTATTGCGTAAGAATTTAGGTGACACTCCCGCATTTTGGTTAGTTTCTAATCGATTCTAATGGGCTAATGGCAACTCTTAGGAATATTTAGGTTGTTAAGAACTAAAAAGTGAAATCCAACGTTGTGTGATGTATGGGCTTAAGAGAGCCCGCGCCTAGTCAAGAGCTGTTGGTCCAAATTTAAACGATACACCTAAACCTACTTTTTTTTCCCCTACAAAAGGAAAGGGTAGGTTGCGACAATAGCTCTAGAACAATAAACCTAGATTTCTTGTGGTAGGTTAGTTCGCAATTATGTACTGCATTTGGATGTGGATGTCCGTTAAAAAAATTGAGGATGTTTTCAATTACATCAACGTGACCACGGGGAATCTTTTCAAGGCAACAAAATCACCTTGATAGCAGCCCTTGAAGACCGTGGTCCCGTTTTGCACTTTCCCAATTTCCTCTAAGACTTTGATATTCAAGAAGTCCATAGTCAATGCATCATCAGAGGCGATGTCCCCATATCACTAGCCCTATTCCCAAAAGTTTGAATTAAACCCCCAACGTCTTCAAATATTTCCCGTTGCATCATCCGCTCGTTCATTGTCATTTCTGCTCTTGCGGGATTTTAAAAGGAATAGAGTTTTAGATGTTCCATTATTCGATTGAGGACAACTCTTCTTCACTACACGGGACTTACCTCATAACATTTCACCATGGTAGCCCGATTGGCCCAATTTCTCAAAATCTGCAATTCCAATGCTTTTTTAAGATTGAATTACATTTCGGAAGAGTTTAGGTCATGAACTTTCCGTTGAGATAAAAATCGAGTTAATTGAGGATAGGATGGAAAAGTTATATCCAATCAAAGTATGGTCAAATGTGTCTAAAAATAAAATTATGACTACAAAATATCATGGCAGTTGACCTACTCACAATTGCCACATGGTACTTGCAAGAATACTTCTCGGCATGCACTTTTGCGACCTTCACAGAGGTGAACCACCAAATGGAAAATTAATGATATTATTAAGCCAAAAATTTAATGCAAACTTTTCCAACCCTATATTAACTGCAATTTTAGGGTTTTAATTTATTCAATTAAACATACAAATCAATTTAATTAGAAGTTGCCATTAATCTATTATAAGTTAATTAGAAATCCAAGTACAATGCAAGAGAGCTTTATTTTTGGGAACAAGATATTAATGGATATAGGGATTACGCCCTTTCATACCTTTCCTCTTTATTTTCAAAAATATTTTTGCAAGCAGTCTTGATCAATTTTAAAACCTAAATCAATAACATGTGATGCGTATTTATGCATATGTGCAATTAGATAATGTAACACTCAATAAATCAAAGCAATAAATAAATATATGCTAGAAGTTGGGCTAACTTCAATACAAAGCAAAGCATAATTTTACTAATTAATTTTCCAATATTTGCAAGATGTCAATTAAAAAAATGCATGCCCAGACTAAACATGATTTCTAAATGATTAAGTAATTCCAACTAATTTTGTGGGCTTGTTCTTGTTAATAAAAACTAAACTATATGCAATTTAAATCTAAGTTTATCTTGTATGAATGATTAATGACATGTGACATGCAATCTATATAATCTAATTTTAATGACAAGTTAAATTAATATGAGCTATTCTAACATGACCCTAAACATGTAATCACTAATGATGCGGAAATTATGACATGATAACAATGATGACGTGGCAAGGATGACATGGCAAGGATGACATGACAATATAATGACATAGAATAGATGCAACTAATTCTATATTATGTATGCATGTTATTTCAAGGATTTTTTAAAGTTAAATTAGGAAATTACTTAAAATATGTGATTACCTATTTTGAATTTAGAAATAATTTTGATTGAATCCTATTCTGAATTAGGAAATTTGCTATCACGTTATTCTTAAACATGCAATTCTGAACTAAGAAACTAACCTATCCTATATGCAATGCAAATATTTTTGTATTTTATTTTCAAAATAGGAAAATTTCTTAAAATAAAATCATGCAATATAATAAGCCCATATAATCAATATATTCACCACGACTCAAGACAGGAAATCAAAATAACTAAAAATTCGATCTGATCGAATTCTTGATTATTGAGATTTCAAACACGGGAATTTTCCTTATCAGGGTATGCCTAAAAAAAATAAACAAAAAATCATGCTAGAATCTAAAAAAAACACAATTCAGTAAATTAAATATCTAAATTGAGTATGGCTTAAGTAATTACCTAAATGGGGCTTCGGTTCCGACAAGGCCGACAGGACAATCCTCAACTTTAGGGGTGGACTCCGGCTTGTGTTCCGGTGAGGGAGGGAGCCGGACGATGTGAACAAACTAAAAGATTATTATAGTGGGATGTAGATATGTTGATGAAGAATTGGCCTCCATGAAGAAGTCTGTGATTTGAGCATCCTCTTATTGAATGCTAGCCATATTACATAAAACAATCGGAATTCACATCAATAATTTCCGGTCAAAATTGTCCGGATGGACTCCAAAAGGTATATAACTCAATTGATGAAATTAAAAATTTTATGACTAGATTGATAAAAGTGTAAGATTTTTCAGAAAACTTTTTCAATTAAGGAACATGTCATTAGTTTTTAGATAAAATATCCGATTGAAGCTTTGACTTCATGAACAGATTGCCATCTGGTAGAAGAGAACAACTATTTGACCTTTCTCTTTTGCCGGTGGGAGAGGGAAATAAGGAGGCGAGCTACCTAAGAACCAATGAACTTCTCATCTTCTATTTCTTTCCTACCCGCACCAGAAGACTAGTCACCAACTCATCATCCCAACTTCAATTCTACACAATATCTCTTGCTATATAAACTCCAATCATTCTCCTCGGACTGGCATCGCAAGTACAAATCTTTCTCCTCTTGAGCCTACACACATACACAGAACTCATTCTCCATTTATCAATATGGCTTCTTCCTCAAAGAGCTTCGGTCTCTTCATTGTCCTAATTTTTTCAACCATCAATATGAGTTTGGGAGCTCGTCATCTGCTTCAAACAACTATGCCATCCATTCCGTCTCTTCCCACCATACCAACTTTACCAACATCACTGCCTCCATTGCCAGCCATGCCGACATTGCCAAAGGTCGCCGTGCCACCATTGCCTGCCATCCCAACGACTTTGCCACAACCCACACTGCCGACGCTACCCACCACACAACCAACACTGCCCAAGACTACTTTGCCACCACTTCCGAGCTTGCCAACCATGCCCACCACCTTGCCGCCGATGCCAAACATCCCTACTTCTTTCCCTAAAATCCCTTCTATTCCTTTCCTCGCTCCTCCTCCAGCCACCAGCACCTAAAGATTTTAGTACCATATGATGTCACTTGAGAGTATTTCTTATTTATTGGAGTGCCTCCTTTTGTTTGTAGAATTGTTCGAACACACATGTCTTGTATTTGTCTTTTGGGATTCAATGTATCAGTCATGTTACTTTTTATATATCATTCATATTTATGCATCGACCGGTAACTTGGCTCAAGTTATTGTGTTCTTTCCATTGCTTCCAAGCTCTTTGTTACACGCAGTATAATCAATTGGATATATGATGAGGAAAAAGATTCAGGTAGAAAAGCAAATGAATCGAAAAGTGTTACGACTATATTGAATGGACACCGTACTGCAATCCATATATTTCATATTCCAATAAAATAGCATATTACTCACCCGTGCTTGCACCCTATCAGATAATTTATAATCATTGCTTTTAGCAAAATGATTAAGTGGAGTTAATTTAATTTAATTTTTTGTTGTGGAACTCCATCACTATCCAAAAATATCGAGATTTCTAGATGGATGTAATAAATCATTAGTACATCCACCACATCATCAAAATGTGAAAATTCGTCATCAAAAAGAGGAAATATGAAATGAATTGATCATTGATTATGAGATTTTTTTATTTCTTCCCTTTCTAAGGAAGAAACTAATAGTAAATTTTCTCCCGTCAGTGCCAACTTTTACCAAAATACCTATCATTGTCACGGCGGCAATTAATTCTACGTGAAAGGGGAAGAAGACAAAATCATAATTTGCGTTGCCCCGCGTGGCCTTTTCTCTTTAGTATGGTTATTAGTGCAGGATGCTGCTCATGTATTTTTAGATATATGCTCATGGATTTGGAACACAATTTCATTGAACCCCTCAGCTCTAGAGTTATTGGACGTTAACTCCCGAACTTCGAAAAGTTGCATTTTCTTACAGATAAATGCAAAAACTAATAGGATTTTGAAATTAATTCAATGCAAATTCACCACAATAATAAATGGAGAATAATAAAATATACTAAAGATTTATATGGTTTGTTTTGAGTGCCAATATCTACATTCATGGGAAGTGTTGTTAATAGCAAATAATTGGATAATCAGAATTATAATTGGAGTGTTTTTTATACCTAAAACAAGTTTAAGCCTGAAGTATTTCTAAATAAACAACTCAATTTTGAATATAAAGCTCAAAAACACAAATCACCCGGTGTTCAAGCCTGAAGCAAAGCTCTACTAGGCCTGAAAACGAGAACGTCTGTACTTTCTTTCTCTTGTACTTGCGCGTGGCGGCTCACCCTCTCGCCAACGTTCTTCGTGGCTTTTAGAGTTGACGTCCAATGTACGTCATTGAAGAATCCATCCATACGGTCAAACTGATCAATCTTCAGAACGATTCCTTCAGAGACGTCCACTAAAAGCCATTCAAGGAAAAGAAAGTTAATCAAATCAAGAAAGTGGGTGACTTCTTTGCTCATGTCTGATCAACAACGATTCCTCTGATATATCATTCTTATATTACAAAATCAAATCAGATTTCACCCGGCCTCAAATTCAAAACATAATTCAACACTTATTAAAACTGTTAACTTCTTCCCTTATCATGTGTTGTACACATGCTGTTACGACTTGCAGTTGATTGGGAGGGAGCACAGCTACTCTGGACTGAAAATAGCTACCTCGGATGTTCTTTCCCTTTGGGCACATTGGAGAGTTTTCTTCCGTTGTGTTCTCGAACGTTTGGGCGTGTTCTGTATGCGGCCAATGGGAGTGAATCCTGGAAATAAATTAAAAAATTATCATAGTGGGATGTAGATATGTTGATGAAGAATCCGCCTCCATGAAGAATTATGTGCTTTGAGCATCCTCTTCTTTAGTGTCAGCTATACCACATAAAATGATTGACATCTACATCAGTGATTTTTTATCAAAATTGCTCAAATGGACTAAAAAAGGTATATGATTCAATTGGTAAAACTGAAAAGTTTATAATTAAATTGGCCAAAGTACAATAATTTTAAGATTTTTCAGACAATTTTTTCAATTAAGGAGCATGTTATTAGTTACATTTCTTAGAGATAAAACATCCGATTGAAGCTTTGACTTCATATACACGTGGCCATCCGGCAGAAGAGAACAACTATCTGACCTTTCTCTTTTGCCGGTGGGAAATGGAAACGAGGATGTGAGCTAATTAAGAACCAATGAACTTCTCATCTTCTATTTCTTTCCTATCCGCACCAAAAGACTAGTCACCAACTCATCATCTCAACCCCAATTTCTACACAAAATCTATTGCTATATAAACTCCGATCATTCTCCTCATACTGGCATCACAAGGAGAAAATTTTCTCCTCTTGAGCCTTTACACATACACAGAACTCATTCTGCATTTACCAACATGGCTTCTTCCTCCAAAAGTTTCGTTCTCTTCATTGCCCTAATTTTCTCAACCATCAATCTAAGTTTGGGAGCTCGTCATCTACTTCAAACAACTACACCATCCATTCCATCTCTTCCCACCATACCAACTTTACCGACAACGCTGCCTCCATTGCCAACCATGCCAACATTGCCGACATTGCCAAATGTTGCCATGCCACCATTGCCTACCATCCCAACGACTCTGCCACAACCCACACTGCCGACGCTGCCCACCACACAACCAGCATTGCCCAAGACTACTTTGCCGCCACTTCCGAGCTTGCCAACCATGCCAACCACCTTGCCGCCGATGCCAAACATCCCTACTTCTTTCCCTAAAATCCCTTCTATTCCTTTCCTCGCTCCTCCTCCAGCCACCAGCACCTGAAGATTTTAGTACCATTTGATTTCACCTGAGAGTATTTCCTATTTGTTGGAGTGCCTTCTTTTGTTTGTAGAATTGTTCGAATATACATGTCTTGTGTTATGATGTCTTTTGGGATTCTATGTATTATTCCTGTTGCTTTCAATATATCATTCATATTTATATATTGACCAGTGACTTGGCTCAAATTATTGTGTTCTTTCCATCGCTTCCAACACATTCTTACGTGCAATACAATGAAATAGATTTATGATGAGGAAAATATTCAGATTTGAATAGCACAACTATACTGAATTAACACCGTACTGCAATCCGTATATATCACATTCCAATAAAATGCATATTACTTGCATGTGTTTGTGCCCTTTCAAATAATATTATAATCGTTGCTTTTAGCAACATGATTAAGTGGAGTTAATTTCTTGTATGTTGCAGAACTCCATCACTTTTGAAAAATGTTGGGATTTCTAGATGGATGTAATAGGGAATTATTACATCCGAAACATAATCTAAATGTGTGAATTTGTCATATAAAAAAGGAAATATAAAATGAATTGATAGTAAATTATGAGACTTGCTATATCTTTCGTTTCTAAAGAAGATACTAATAGTAACAAAATACCTATCTTTATCATTGTGGCGATTAATTCTACGTGAAAGGGGAAGAAGACAAAATCATAATTGCGTTGTCCTGCATGACCTTATACTCTTTAGTATGGTTATTAGTGCAGGATGCTGCTCATGCATTTTTACATACATGTTCATATAATTGGAACACAATTTCATTTAACCCCTCAGCTTTAGGGTATTTTCTTGCACTTATTTAATGTGAAATTAATGCATAAACTGATAGGATTTTGTAATTAAATCAACAAGAATTCACCATAATAATAAAGGAAACAATAAAAGACACGAAAGATTTACATGGTTCAATCGGAGTGCTGATACCTACATCCATGGAGAGAGTCGGTAATAAATAATTTACTATAATCAAATAATTAGAGTTACAATAGTTCACACGTTCAAGTATTTTATATTCCTAAAATAAATTCAACCCCAAAGTATTTTCCAATAAATAACTCAATTTTGAATGTAAAGCTCAAAAACACAAATCACGGTGTGTTCAAGCCTAAAGCAAAGCTCTACACAAATCACCATGTGTTAGCGGCTCACCCTCTCGCCGATATTCTTCGTGGCTTTTAGAGTTGACGTACCCTGTACGTCATTGAAGAATCCATCCACACGGTCAAATTGGTCAATCTTCAGAATGATTCCTTCAGAGAAGTCCACTAAAAGCCATTCAAGGAAAGAAACTTAATCAAAATAAGAAAGTGAGTGATTTCTTTCCTCACATCCGATCAACAACGATTTCTCTGATAAATCATTCTTATATTAGGAATGGGTCGGGTTTTATATGAATTCAAATTTGAGATATAATTTAACACTTACTAATACTATTGACTTCTTCCATTATCATAAGTTGCACACATTGCTTTTGTAGGGTAAAGTGCAATAATTTCTTTAATTTTGTATCAAATGATCTTTCTTGATATCACGCAACTTTTTAAAAAAAAAACATATGTATAAAAAGGGAAAAATGCCATCACTAGCCCTTAAACCTACCAAATAAATATATATGGTTATGGAAAAATAGATATATTAGAACGGATGCCATTAAAAGTAGATAGAAGAAAAAAATATCGGTTATTGATTAGACGATGTCACCATATTTTTCCAACCATTTAATATCAACCGCATGATTTTATTTATTATTACTACTTAAAATATACTTTACTATTCTTACGTGCTAAATTTAAGAAAAAACCTTAAAAACTAGGAAAATTTTAGAAAAATAAAAAATATTTGGGATAGGCACTGATGGAGCTCCAAGTTTGAGAGAGAGAGAGAGTTGACTTTGCATTGCCACATGTTTCCATGATCCTGAACGCATCTTCGTATATAGGCTAGACTCGGAAGGAAATGAAGTCCCACAAGTTTTAACTTCCACAAGTACGATGTCCGGAGTAACGAGGGATCCGTTAACGCAACACATGGAAACCCTAGATTAATACGTTAAATTCCAGAAGCAAGTTTTTCAATAACCCTAGTTAGCTGTACTTATGAAACAAGTTATCTACTTACCATCCACAAGGACGTAGATCAGAAGTTTGACATTCACGAAATCATGACCATTCGACCAACAGAACAGAATAGAAGGCAAAGTTTGAGCCCTTATTTATTATTTTGGCCGGTGGAAGATTAAGCTGAGGAGGTGAGCTGACAAAGAATTAATGAGGAATGTTCTGTTTATTCCTAACCATACCCAAAGGCCAGTCACCAACTTATTATCACAACCCTCGATTTTTTTCTATCTCTTGTTATATAAACTTCCATCTCCTTCCTCCATTTACTCAAACACAATCAGCAATCCATTCCTCTCAGCTCATTGATTTCAAGTTCTTGAGCCTATCAAAGCACAATATCCTGACTCCATATACCAATATGGCTTCTTCCTCAAAGAGTTTTGTTCTCTTTATCACCCTAATTTTCTCAACCATCAACATGAGCATAGGAGCTTGTCATCTACTGCAAACAACTATGCCATCCATACCCATCCTTCCAACAATACCAACTTTGCCAAACCCCACATCGCTTCCACCATTGCCATCGATGCCGACATTGCCTAAGGTCGCCATGCCACCATTGCCTGCCATCCCAACGACTCTGCCACAACCCACACTGCCGACGCTGCCCACCACACAACCAGCACTGCCCAAGACTGCTCTGCCACCACTTCCAAGCTTGCCAACCATGCCAACCACCTTGCCGCCAATGCCAAGCATCCCTACTTCTCTCCCTAAAATCCCTTCTATTCCTTTCCTCGCTCCTCCTCCAGCTACCAGCACCTGAAGATTTTAGTACTAGACGATATAACATGAGATTATTTCCTATTTATTGGAGTGCTTCCTTATGTTTGTAGAATTGTTCGAATACACATGTCTTGTGTTACGATGTCTTTTGGGATTCTATGTATCAGTCATGTTACTTTTTATATATCATTCATATTTATGCATCAACCGGTAACTTGGCTCGAGTTATTGTGTTCTTTCCATCACTTCCAAGCTCTTTGTTACATGCAATATAATCAATTGGATATATAATGAGGAAAAGATTTAGGTAGAAAAGCAACTGAATCGAAAAGCATTACAACTATATTGAATGGACACCGTACTGCAATCCATATATTTCACATTCCAATAAATTAGCATATTACTCGCCTGTGCTTTGCACCCTATCAGATAATTTATAATCGTTGCTTTTAGCGAAATGATTAAGTAGAGTTAATTTTTTTGTTGTCGTGCAACTCCATCACTATCCAACAATATCGGTATTTCTAGAGGGATGTAATAAGGCATTAGTACATCCGCCACATCATCAAAATGTGAAAATTTGTCATCAAAAAGAGGAATTATGAAATGAATTGATCATAGATGATGAGATTTTGTTATTTCTTCCCTTTCTAAGTAAGAAACTAATAGTAAATTTTCTCCCGTCAGTGCCAAGTTTTACCAAATACCTATCATTATCATGGCGGCAATTAATTCTACGTGAAAGGGGAAGAAGACAAAATCATAATTTGAGTTGTCCTGCATGGCCTTTTCTCTTTAGTATGGTTATTAGTGCAGGATGCTGCTCATGTATTTTTAGATATATGCTCATGGATTTTGGAACACAATTTCATTCAACCCCTCAGCTCTAGAGTTATTGGACGGTAATTCCCGAACTTCCAAAAGTTGCATTTTCTTAAAGATAAACGCAAAAACTAACAGGATTTTGAAATTAATTCAATGCAAATTCACCACAATAATAAACGGAGAATAATAAAAGACACCAAAGATTTAGGGAAAATTCCAAAAAAAGGCCCCAAGTGCTCTCAATTTCTCAAATAAGGGCCCAAATTTGACTTTGTTTTAAATAAAGGCTTGAAGTGTCATTATTTTTTCAAATAAGGACCTAAAGTGATTATATTTGTTTCAAATAAATGTCTCACTTTCTGGTAGTCAAAGGCATTTTCGCCATTTACTATTTTTTTTTTTTCTAGTCATCTTCTTCTCCATCGATGAAGCACATATAGGGTTGGGCTGGGCGAGGGTGGCTTGTGAGGGACGGCCTCGCATGGGTGAGGCAACCCCCCTAGGGGAGGCTGCCCTTTGTGGCAGCTATTCGTGAGGTCGGCCTCACCCATGATCGATGAGGGCTGATCTCGCCAAATTTGGCGAGGTTGCTCTTGTCTATGACCAACAAGGGCCACTTGGCCCGCGGCCGATGAGAGCTAACCTTGCCCATGAATGACCGATGAGGCCGACCTCACATATGGCTGTGAGGGCGGCCTCCCTCTGGGCAAGAGACGGCCTTGCCTATCCCTTGCTTGGGGCCGGCGAGGGTGGCCAACCCTCGCTAGATCTGGCGAGGTTGACGTGGATGGTTGACCTCATGGATGGCCACGAGGCCTCCTCAGGGCGAGAGATGGCCTCGCCCGTCCCTCGCCTATGGTCGGCGAGGGTGGCCTTTGCCGGATCGAACAAGGGTCGCCCTCTGTGGGAGTTGCCGATGGCCAATCGACCACCGGCGATGATGAAGAAGATGAAACAGAAGAAAAAAGGAAAAAAAAAAAAAAGGAAAAGTGGCAAATGACAAAAAATGCCCTTGATTGCGTTGGAAAATTTAGCCGGCCGATGATCGGCAAGTTCAGGCCCTCATTTAAAACAATTATGACCATTTTAGATCATTATTTGAAACAATGTCAATTTTGAGTTCTTATTTGAAAATCTAAGAGTATTTGGGGCCATTTTTTGGAATTTTCCCAAAGATTTATGTGGTTCGGTTTGAGGGCCGATATCTACGTTCATGGGAAATGTCAATAGCAAATAATCGAATAATCAGAATTATAATCACTCACATATTGGAGTGTTTTCTATACCTAAAACAAGTTTAAGCCTGAAGTATTTCTAAATAAACAACTCAATTTTGAATAAAAAGCTCAAAAACACAAATCACCCCGTGTTCAAGCCCAAAGCAAAGCTCTACTAGGCCTGAAAACGAGAACGTCTGTACTTTCTTTCTTTTGTTCTTGCGTGTGGCGGCTCACCCTCTTGCCAACGTTCTTCGTGGCTTTTAGAGTTGACGTCCACTGTACGTCATTGAAGAATCCATCCATACGGTCAAACTGATCAATCTTCACAATTATTCCTTCAGAGACGTCCACTAAAAGCCATTCAAGGAAAAAAAAATTAATCAAATCAAGAAAGTGGGTGACTTCTTTGCTCATGTCTGATCAACAACGATTCCTGTGATATATCATTCTTATATTACAAAATCAAATCAGATTTCACATTGACTCAAACTCGAAGCATAATTCAACACTTATTAAAACTGTTAACTTCTTCCGTTGTCATGTGTTGTACACATGCTGTTACGACTCGCGGTTGATTGGGAGGGAGCACAGCTACTCCGGACCAAAAATAGCTACCTCGGATGTTCTTTACCTTTGGGCACGTTGGTGAGTTTTCTTCCTTTGTGTTCTCCAACGTTTGGGCGTGTTCTGTATGTGGCCAATGGGAGTGAATCCTGGAAATAAATTAAAAAATTATCATAGTGGGATGTAGATATGTTGATGAAGAATCGGCCTCCATGAAGAAGTATGTGATTTGAGCATCCTCTTATTTAGTGCCAGCTATACCACAAAAAATGATTGACGTCTATATTAGCGATTTTTTGTCAAAATTGCTCGAATGGACTCAAAAGGTATATGATTCAATTAGCAAAATTGAAAAATTTATGATTAAATTGGCAAAAGTATAATATATTTAAGATTTTTTAGACAATTTTTTTTCTATTGAGGAGCATGTTATTAGTTACATTCCTTAGAGACAAAACATCCGATTGAAGCTTTGACTTCATAAACACATGGCCATCTGGCAGAAGAGAACAACTATTTGACCTTTCTCTTTTGCCGGTGGGAGATGGAAATGAGGAGGTGAGCTAATTAAGAACCAATGAACTTCTCATCTTTTATTTCTTTCCTAACCGCACCAAAAGACTAGTCACCAACTCATCATCTCAACCCCAATTTCTGCACAAAATCTATTGCTATATAAACTCCGATCATTCTCCTCATACTGGCATCACAAGTAGAAATTTTCTCCTCTTGAGCCTTTACACATACACAGAACTCATTCTGCATTTACCAACATGGCTTCTTCCTCCAAAAGTTTCGTTCTCTTCATTGCCCTAATTTTCTCAACCATCAATCTAAGTTTGGGAGCTCGTCATCTACTTCAAACAACTACGCCATCCATTCCATCTCTTCCCACCATACCAACTTTACCGACATCGCTGCCTCCATTGCCGACCATGCCGACATTGCCGACATTGCCCAAGGTTGCCATGCCACCATTGCCTGCCATCCCAACGACTCTGCCACAACCCGCACTACCGACGCTACCCACCACACAACCAGCATTGCCCAAGACTACTTTGCCACCACTTCCAAGCTTGCCAACCATGCCAACCACCTTGCCGCCGATGCCAAACATCCCTACTTCTCTCCCTAAAATCCCTTCTATTCCTTTCCTCGCTCCTCCTCCAGCCACCAACACCTGAAGATTTTAGTACCATTGATTTTTCACCTGAGAGTATTTCCTATTTGTTGGAGTGCCTTCTTTTGTTTGTAGAATTGTTCGAATATACATGTCTTGTGTTATGATGTCTTTTGGGATTCTATGTATTATTCCTATTGCTTTCAATATATCATTCATATTTATGTATTGATCTGGTGACTTGGCTCAAATTATTGTGTTCTTTCCATTACTCTCAACACATTCTTACGTGCAATACAATCAAATAGATTTATGATGAGGAAAAGATTCAGATAGAAAAGCAACCGAATTGAATAGCATTACAACTATACTGAATTAACACCGTACTGCAATCCGTATATTTCACATTCCAATAAAATGCATATTACTCACACGTGCTTGTGCCCTTTCAAATAATTTATAATCATTGCTTTTAGCGACATGATTAAGTGGAGTTAATTTCTTGTATGTTGCGGAACTCCATCACTATTGAAAAATGTTGGGATTTCTAGATGGATGTAATAGGGAACTATTACATCCGAAACATAATCTAAACGTGTGAATTTGTCATATAAAAAAGGAAATATAAAATGAATTGATAGTAAATTATGAGACTTTGCTATATCTTTCGTTTCTAAGGAAGATACTAATAGTAAATTTCCCCCTTTAATGCCAACTTCCACAAAATACCTATCTTTATCATTGTGGCGATTAATTCTACGTGAAAGGGGAAGAAGACAAAATCATAATTGCGTTGTCCTGCATGACCTTATACTCTTTAGTATGGTTATTAGTGCGGGATGCTGCTCATGCAATTTTTACATACATGTTCATATAATTGGAACACAATTTCATTTAGCCCCTCAGCTTTAGGGGATTTTCTTGCACTTATTAAATGTGAAATTAATGTATAAACTGATAGAATTTTGTAATTAAAACAACAAGAATTCACCATAATAATAAAAGGGAAATAATAAAAGATACGAAATATTTACATGGTTCAATCGGAGTGTTAATACCTATATCCATTGAAAGAGTCGGTAATAAATAATTCACTATAATCAAATAATCAAAGTTATAATAGTTCACACATTCGAGTGTTTTATATTCCTAAAATAAATTCAACCCCAAAGTATTTTCCAATAAATAACTCAATTTTGAATGTAAAGCTCAAAAACACAAATCACGGTGTGTTCAAGCCTAAAGCAAAGCTCTACATAAATCACCACGTGTTAGCGGTTCACCCTCTCGCCGATATTCTTCGTGGCTTTTAGAGTTGACATACCTGTACGTCATTGAAGAATCCATCCACACGGTCAAATTGATCAATCTTCGGAATGATTCCTTCAGAGAAGTCCACTAAAAGCCATTCAAGGAAAGAAACTTAATCAAAATAAGAATGTGAGTGATTTCTTTCCTCACATCTGATCAACAACGATTTCTCCAATAAATCATTCTTATGTTACTTATTCGGGTTGGATTTCATATGAATTCAAATTCGAGATATAATTTAACACTTGCTAATACTGTTGACTTCTTCCATTATCATGAGTTGCACACATACCTTTTGGTGGGTAATGTGCAATAATTTCTTTTATTTTGTATCAAATGATCTTTTTTGGTACCACACAACTTTAAAAAAAAAAAAAACATATGTATAAAAAGGGAAAAATGTCATCACTGGCCCTTAAACTTACCAAATGAATATATATGGATATGGAAAAATAGATATGTTAGAACGGATGCCATTAAAAGTAAATAGAAGAAAAAAATATCGGTTATTGATTAGACGATGTCACCATATTTTTCCAACCATTTAATATCAACCGCATGATTTTATTTATTATTACACTTAAAATATACTTTACTATTCTTACGTGCTAAATTTAAGAAAAAACCTTAAAAACTAGGAAAATATTTGGGATAGGCACTGATGGAGATCCAAGTTTGAGAGAGAGAGAGAGTTGACTTTGCATTGCCACATGTTTCCATGATCATGAACGCATCTTCGTATATAGGCTAGACTCGGAAGGAAATGAAGTCCCACTAGTTTTAACTTCCACAAGTACGATGTCCGGAGTAACGAGGGATCCGTTAACGCAACACATAGAAACCCTAGATTAATACGTTAAATTCCAGAAGCAAGTTTTTCAATAACCCTAGTTAGCTGTAGTTATGAAACAAGTTATCTACTTACCATCCACAAGGACATAGATCAGAAGCTTGACTTTCACGAAATCATGACCATTCGACCAACAGAACATAATAGAAGACAAAGTTTGACCCCTTCTTTATTATTTTGGCCGGTGGAAGATTAAGCTGAGGAGCTGAGCTAACAAAGAATTAATGGGGAATGTTCTGTTTATTCCTAACCATAACCAAAGGCCAGTCACCAACTTATTATCACAGCCCTAGATTTTTGTATATCTCTTGTTATATAAACGTCCATCTCCTTCCTCCATTTACTCAAACACAATCAGCAATCCATTCCTCTCAGCTCATTGATTTCAAGTCCTTGAGCCTATCACAGCACAATATCCTGACTCCATATACCAATATGGCTTCTTCCTCAAAGAGTTTTGTTCTCTTTATCGCCCTAATTTTCTCAACCATCAACATGAGCATAGGAGCTCGTCATCTACTGCAAACAACTATGCCATCCATACCCTCCCTTCCAACAATACCAACTTTACCAAAGCCCACATCACTTCCGCCACTGCCAGCGATGCCGACATTGCCTAAGGTCACCGTGCCACCATTGCCTGCCATCCCAACAACTCTGCCACAACCCACACTGCCAACGCTGCCCACCACACCACCAGCACTGCCCAAGACT
This sequence comes from Corymbia maculata, assembly GCA_014182735.1. Classification (NCBI taxonomy): domain Eukaryota; kingdom Viridiplantae; phylum Streptophyta; class Magnoliopsida; order Myrtales; family Myrtaceae; genus Corymbia; species Corymbia maculata. The sequence goes on from CM024685.1 coordinate 5,534,501, forward strand.
ACTCTGCCGCCACTTCCGAGCTTGCCAACCATGCCGACCACCTTGCCGCCAATGCCAAGCATCCCTACTTCTCTCCCTAAAATCCCTTCTATTCCTTTCCTTACTCCTCCTCCAGCCACCAGCCCTTGAAGATTCCAGTACCGTATGAGGTTACCTGAGAGTAATTTGATATGTTGGAGTGCCTCCTTTTGTTTGTAGAATTGTTCGAATACACGTGTCTTGTGCTATTCTAGAGAGCTCTTTGGGTGTGAATTAAGTGTCTTTTCCATTGTGATGTACCTATGTATTTATAATATACATGTATTGATCAGTGACTAGACTCACCTTTTATTATGCTTTTTCCATCGCTTCCAAGCTCATTGTTACGTGCAGTATAATCAAATGGATTTATGAGAAGGAAAAGATTCAAATAGAAAAGCAACTTAACCAGAAAGTGCTACATCTATTCTGCATTGACATCATTTCTCAACCTGTATCTTCGTCATTCACATAGAACGGTGGATTACTCGCAGGCGTTTGTGCCCTATCGAACATTTTATAATAGTTGCTTTTAGCTAGATAATTAAATGGAGTTAATGTCTTTTCTAATTCGGAAATCCACTGTTAGCGGCATTTTTATGAAGTTAGAAGATGGATACGATTGATTGGAATTTATTGAGAGCAGTGTGATTTCTCTCTATCTTCTTTCAATTATTAGCATAGGCAGTAAAGCAGAAGCAGACACCGTGAGATGTTTTCTCGGCAATTATCTCAATAGGCTTGAATTGATTTTTTGTTTTTTTTGGTGGGTTCATTTGCAAAACAATTTGTTGGAGATCTCCGAATGTCGTTCCATATTGCTTTGGACGAATTTGCAGTACACGAATTTCGAGCTCCATCCGGTGAGGAGATCCTTTTGGTAACTAGACAAATTACAAATTTATAAAAGTGAGTTTTTCATCAATGGCCACCGAAATCTATCAAGACACAAAGAGGAGTACTATGAAGGGTTAAAATATCAAAAAACTCCTAAAACTATTACATTATTACCAATTCAATCATAGATCTTTTAATTAGATGAATAGAGTCATACACTTTTTCACATTTATATTAATTAAGTCCATTCAGCCAATTGAGTCCTAAACCTCAATGTGATTAGTGTATAAAAAATCCCCAAGCTTTCGAAAGTTACATTTGAGTTTCTAAACTTGCACTTTGTTACACTTGTTAAGGAGGCTGTTAACTTTTTTCGTTTTTGAGTGTTGAGCACATACCTTTCAGGGGGTAAACTGCGACATTTTCTTTAAATTTTTTTTTTATATCAAACGGTCTTTTTGCTCTCAATTACAATGAATAGTATATAAAATATGAAAAGGGAAAATTGACACCACTAACCCTTAAAATGACCAAATTCATATAATAAATTAGGAAAAACCTATGAGATATATAAAATGGATAACATAAAAAATAAATAGATGAAAAAATTAGTGAACATTGAATGTAAGAAGTTGCAATATTTTCCAACCATTGAATGTCAATTGTATGATTTAACTTGTTATTACCGCTAAACATGTAAGGACCCGGGCTCCCATTGTACATATATTGTCCGCTTTGGGTCAAGGCCCACACGGTTTTAAAATGCATATATACAGAAATAGAGAACTCAAGTGCTTAGAGATGCGCCTCTCCATGTGCACGTCCAATGACTCTACCCCGTGTACCGCCGCCTGGGCCATCATAATCTCCCCCTTCAAGCACAGCGTTTGCACTATGGCCTCACATGCGGTTGGGAGTCGACTTTGATACCATTTGTAACAACCCGAGGTCCCATTGTACATATATTGTTCACTTTGGGTCAAAGCCTATACGACTTTAAAACGCGTATATACAGAATAGAGAATCCAAGTGCTTATCAACTAGCCTTGGATTACCCCCTAGGCAATGTGGGACAAGAGGCGCGTCTCTTCCTATGCACGTCTGAAGACTCCACTCCGCGCATTGCCACTTGAGCCATCACAAAACACGTAAATTACTAGTGTAATGTGCTATATCTAAGAAAACTTTAAAAATAAGGAAAGTTTTGAAAAAATGGAAATACTTGGGAGAGGCACTTTAAGAGAGAGAGAGAGAGAGAGATTTCCCATGTATTTATCATTGTTCCCATATGACTTCCAGCATGTTTGACTTATGCAGTTGCATTGTCACATATTTCAATGAAACGTGCGTATTTAGGCTTCATCCGATTGTTAAAATCCAACAAGTTTTAACTTCTTCAAGTACTAGGAGTTACAACCGACCAAAAAAACAAAAAGTACTGAGTGTTACCGACCAAAAAAAAAAAAAGTACCCGCATTTCAACAAAAGATGACATGGAAACATATGTAAACCCTAGATTGATACGTAAAAATCCAGAAACATGCTGACAATCTCCCTAGTTCGTAGTAATTGGTTGAACAAGCTATCTAGTTACAGTCCATAAAGACATAGATCTGAACCTTGACTTCAGGAAAGCATGCCATCTGTCGAAACAAGTACAGCTGATTCGACCTTTTTGTTTCCTTTTTGCCGGTGGAAGATTGAGCTGAGGAGGTGAACTAACAAAGAACCAATGAAGAGATGTTTTGTGTTTCTTTCCTAACCTTACCCAAAGGCCAGTCACCAACTCATTATCACGAACCTAAATTTTTATATAACTATCTCTTGTTATATAAACTCCCATCTCCATCCTCCATCCTCCATTTACTCAGACATGACCAGCATTCCGTTTCTCTCAGCTCATTGATTTCGAATCCTTGAGCCTATCACAGCACAATATCTTAACTCCATATACCAATATGGCTTCTTCCTCTAAGAACTTTATTCTCTTCATCGCCCTAATTTTCTTGGCCATCAACATGAGCTTCGGAGCTCGTCAACTGCTACAAACAACTATGCCATCCATACCATCTCTTCCCACAATACCAACATTAGCAAACCCGACATCACTACCGCCCTTACTGGCCATGCCGACATTGCCTAAGGTTGCTGTGCCACCATTGCCTGCCATTCCAATGACCCTACCTCAGCCCACACTACTGATGCAAAAGGCACCTCTAATCTATTATAGGTATCTTTTGCAAATCTAGGTATCGTTAATTTTATTTTTGCAGTTGTTTATGTATATCATAAATTAACCTTAATGAGCAAATATAAAGTTAAACATTAGATTCATAATTTGGCAATACATGACATAGTGATCCAACCTCCTTGATAATATACAAATTGAAAAGAAAAAAACAAACATCATATTAATACCTAAAGGTGGACCAACCTTCTTGATGAGCAACAAAACAAAAAAAAATACCACCCAAATCAGCATATGAATGGTCGTCCAGCCTTCACGCCAATCTATAAGGCACATATACCCCAAGTGCCAAAACATGACATCGGAGGATACTTAAGTACTAAAAAAGTTTAGAAAAATGCATTTAAGTCCCAAAATCGAAGTAAAATGGATTAGTTAAGTACCAAAGGGAGAAAATTCAACCAAATTGCATATGTGGCATTTTTTCCGAGAACATAAACTCAAAATGACATCGTTTTGAGCACTAACGTGGCTAGATTCAGCCAAAATGACACAATTTTGCTCGAATTCAATTTTTAATGCAAAAATTAATTCAATTAAATTAAAAATAAAAAATAAAAAAGGAGAGAGAGATAGAACACTAGCAGGAGGGGGTTCCCTTGCTTATGGTCACCGCGTGTCAATGACCCTTGTCAATGAGAGGCGAAGGCTAGTAGGCCCTCGCCTAGGTGCCAAGAGAGGGCGACAACCCTCTCCCATATCTAGGTGAGAGTCGCTCGCCCTTGCGTAGGCACTAGCAGCCCTCGCCTAGGCCAGGGCAAGGGTAGACAACCCTCACCCAAATCTAGGAGAGGGTTGTAACCCTCTCTCAACTTCTGGCAAGGGTTAGCCGGCCCTAGTCCAAGTGCTAATGACCCTTGTGACCATTGCCACTACCCCACTAGCAATGGGATGGTGGCCATAGGCAAAGGAGCCCTCACCTATGCTGTTCTTTTTTTTTTTTTTTTAATATTATTTAATTAATATTTATACTAAAAATTGAATCAAGCCAAAACGACGTCATTTTGGTTGAACATAAGCTAACTCAGCTTTTTGGTGAGCAACATAGGTGACTTAGGGTCTGTATAGCAACGTTTTTGTTCTCAGGAACAGTTTCTGCTCAGAAATGTTTTTTTTTTTTGTTTCTATTCCCGGAACAGGTTTCTAGGCATTTGAAGGCGTTTGGCAATTGAATTTTTTTTTGTTCCGGGGAACAAATGCGTTTGGTAAAAATTTCCAATCTTTTATTCTTTTAATTTTCTTTTTCTTTTTTTTTTTTTTTTCCTCCCCGTTGGCCACCACCGATAAGGCTCCGGCGAGCTCGCCCGGATCTGCGAGACTTGTCGGTGGCGGTCGAGCGAGGCTCGGCCTCGCCTAGATCTGCGAGGCGAGCCTGGCCAAGCGTTGCCTGGGTGAGGCTCAGCCTCACCCATATCTGCAAGGCCAAGCCTCGCCGGTGGCTGGGCGAGGCTCCGGTGAGCTTGTTGGACCTCGCCCGGCCCGGCGAGGCGCCGGTGAGCCCGCCGGACCTCGCCCGGTGGCTCGCCGGCGGCAGCGATGGGGGCGGCTGAGGGGTGGGAGAAGGAAGAGGAAGAAGAATAAGAAGAAGAAAAGAGAAAGAAAAAAGGAAAAAAAAGTGTTTCTTGAAATTGTTCCCGGGAACAAAAAACAACTTTTTCTTATTTCTAATTTTTACTCCAAATCTATTCCGGGGAACACATTTGTTCCCGGGAACAAAAAATTTACCAAATGCGTTTTTGTTCTCAAGAACAAAAAATATATTCCGGGGAACAAAAGAACAGAAACAAGTGTTCCCGGGAGCGTTACCATGCAGGCCCTTATATTATTAAATAAATGCCATGTCAGATTTCTACCACTTTTACTAGTTTTGGCATTTAAATATCTCAATTTTCTAAAAAAAGTGGCATTTAAGTATAACTTTCGAAATTTTGACACTTAAGTATCTCTTCATACTAAGTTTTGGCACTTGTGCTATTCTTTTGCCCCAATCTACAGAGCATCAACACTTGCAAAAAATAGAATTGAACAATCAATAGAAATAGATGAACCAAGAGAAATTCCTTGTTGTAGTATGAGGTGTAGTGTTGAGATATGCATGTGAATCATGCTAAAAAGGTCCTATATTGGAGAATTCATATGATGTTGAGCAGTTAATATATTTAAATTACCTCATAACTCATTAACTTAAGCTTTTGAGGAAGATTGGTTGAATTAAATATATTTGCGAGCTCAAATTTGAGCTCCCTCTTAACGATCTCTTCAATCAAAGGTATAGAACTTTTATTGCACACTCCCAACACCAAACCTAAATGCATAGGGATCATTCCGTACACAGAATGACCAAGGCACCACAGAAGTAGGAGGATTCATGCCTAGTTGGTCCTTCACAATGTCTATTAGGATACATGTATGAATGGCTTGTATTAGAGAAGTTCCACGTCAGAAAGTTGATGTGATGTTGAGTACTCTAATTTTAACTTTATACAATAGATACAACCCTACGAAAATAACTTGTTTGTTAAAACTTAACACTTAACACTAATCTCAAAGGAGATAAGACCGGAACCATTTTTTGTGGAATATTTGAGTCAAGTTTTTAATGTTTTTTTCATTTGAGCCACAAGAAGAAAAAGAAAAAAAAAAAGGAAAAGAAAGCAGAGTACCTAAAGGCCAAAGTTCGGAGAGATCAGTCAAGGCAACTCAAGAAACCGGGATTAATATTTTAAAATTTAAGAAGCAAGTTAACAATCAACCTCTCTCAAAGACATTGATGCGAAGCTTGACGTCACGAAAGCATGGCCATGTTTTAGAAAAAGAACGACAGATTTGACCTTTTTTTCCTTTTTTCCAGGTGGAAGATTAAGCTGAGGAGATGAGCTAACTAAGTGCCCATAAGATGATGTTCTAGTATTTTCCCACCCATAACCAAAGGTCGGTCACCAACTTATTCCACAACCCAAAATTCTATATGCCTATCTCTTGCTATATAAACTCCCATCCCCTTCCTCCATTTAAGACATAATTAGCAATCCATCCCAGTCCTCCATTTCAAGTCCTTTAGCCTACGACAACACAAAATACACACCCCATTACCAACATGGCATCTTCCTCAAAGAGCTTTGTTATTGTTGTCATCCTAGTTTTCTCAACCATCAACATGAGTTTTGGAGCTCGTCATCTGCTTCAAACAACTATGCCATCAATACCATCTCTTCCCACCATACCAAATTTACCAACATCTTTGCCTCCGCTGCCGACCATGCCGACCATGCCGACATTGCCAAAGGTCACCATGCCACCAATGCCTGCCATCCCAACAACCCTGCCTCAGCCCACACTACCGACACTGCCTGCCACACAACCAACATTGCCCAAGACTACTCTGCCGCCGCTCCCAAGCTTGCCAAGCTTGCCGACCACCTTGCCGCCCATGCCAAGCATCCCTACTTCTCTCCCTAAGATTCCCTCCATTCCTTTCCTCACTCCACCTCCAGCCACCAGCCCTTGAAGATTTTAGCATTATGTGAGGTCGTTTATAGTATTTTTAAATTGTTGGCATCCCCCCTTATGTCCGTAAGATTGTTCGCATATGTGTGTTGTGTCATGATATGTATTTTGAGATTCTATTTATCATTCACATTGTTCCTAGTGAGCTCTTTTTCTACGAATAAATGTTTCTCCAGTTTGTTGTATCAACCTACTATGATATGCATTTATCAGTGATTTTTGGCTCCCATTCTTTTCGTGTCCTTTCCACCGCTTCCGAAGCTCGTCAACTACCGGAAAATTGACCTTTTGCCCCCACCATAATTTTATGGCTAGAAGCCTGGAATTTCGAGAAAAAAACCGTGCCTAAAGGCCTATGGCGGTAGACCTTGGATACGAAATCGGATAGTTTCAAAGCCTTAAGTAGACTTTTCATCACAAAAATATTTCACGGCAAATTCGCAAAAAGATCCTTAATAGGGACGACTTCAAATTGTGGCTAAAGGTCAACCTTTTGCGACGAAAACTTCTCGGATCATTGTAGCTTTGTTGGAACAAAATTTTGTGGCTTATGCATAAGGTCAGTAAAAAAATTTGTGACCCAAAAGTCAAATTTTGAAGCAACCGAATCATCTTAGTCCACGATTTTTTTCATGGCGATTATGGTATGTGAAAAATCCATAATTTTAGAAAAGAAATTCTTTTAGCTGAAATTTATGGTGATAAAACATTTTGTAACTAAAGATCACCACATCGAAATCCATAATTTTAGAAAAAATTTCGAAGCAATTGAATCATCTTAGTCCACAAATTATTTCATGGTGAATATGGTATGCGAAAAATCTATAATTTTGGAAAAAAAAAATCTTATAGCTGAAATTTTGTGGCAACAAAATATTTTGCAACTAAAAATCACCTCATCAGAATCCATAATTTTAGAAAAGAAATTCTTATAGCTCAAATTTTGTGGCGACAAAATATTTTTGTAACTTGCATTTTCTTACCCTAGTCAAGGCCATTAACCTTTTTCGTTATAATGTGTTGCACAATACCTTTCATGGGGGTAAACTGCAACATTTTCTTTAACTTTTTTTTAACAAACGGTCTTTTTGCTCTCAATTCCAATAAATTATATATATAATATGAAAAGGGAAAATTGACACCACTAACCCTTAAAATTTCCATATTCATATATTAAATTAGGAAAAACCTATGAGATATTTAAAACAGATAACATAAAAAATAAATAGACAAAAAAATGGGGGTGCATTTTGTAATATTTCTACTTCTAGAAATAATTTCTTTTGAGAAATAGTTCTTTTCTATTTCTACTCCCAAAAAAATTTTGAGTAAAATAAGGCATTTGGTAACTACAAATATTTCTTATTTTTGGAATAGGAAAAAATAGAAATGTGTTTGGTAACGACAAATAATTTTATTTCTTTTTTCCCTTATGGTGAATGGCGATCGGTGGCGGCGGCATGCCGTGGGTAGGTAGTGGTGTGCTATAGGCAATAAGTAATCCCCAAGAAATAAGTTTCTAGAAATTGTTTTCAAGAACAAAATGCTACTTTTTTATATTTCTCATTTCTACTCCAAACCTATTCTTGAGAATAGAAAAATCAATTGACGTTAGCAAATGGATTTCTATTCTTTTTCTATTCCGGGGAACAAAAGAACAGAAAAATTGAGAAACAGAAATGTTGCCATGCACCCTAGTGACTAATGATTGTAAGAAGTTGCAATATTCCTCAATTGTATTATTTAACTTGTTATTATTGCTAAACACATGTACTTTACTAGTGTAATGTGCTAAATCGACGAAAACTTTAAAATTAAGGAAAGTTCTGAAAATGAAAATACTTGCGAGAGGCACTTTAAGGTTGAGAGAGAGAGAGAGAGACCCAATTTCCCATATATTTATTATTGTTCCCATATGACGTCCAATATGTTCGACTTATGCAGTTGTATCGTCACATGTTTTAATGAAACATACGTATTTAGGCTGAATCCGGATGTTAAAATCCCACAAGTTTTAACTTCTTCGAGCACTACGACTTACAACCGAACCAAAAAAAAAAAGTACTAGGAATTCACCAAAGATGACAAGGAAACATATGTAAACCCTAGATTGAAACGCTAAAATCCAGAAGCAAGTTGACAATCTCCCTAGTTCGTAGTCGTTATGAAACAAGCTATCTAGTTATCGTCCATAAAGACATAAATCCGGAGCTTAACTTCAGGAAAGCATGCCATCTATCAGAACAAGTACAGCAGATTTGACCTTTTTGTTTCCTTTTGCCGGTGGAAGATCGAGCTGAGGAGGTGAGCGAACAATGAACCAATGAAGAGATGTTCCATGTTTCTTTCCTAACCTAACCTAAAGGCCAGTCACCAACTCATTATCACAAGTCTAAATTTTTATATAACTATCTCTTATTATATAAATTCCCATCTCCTTCCTCCATTTACTCAACACAATCAGTATTCCTTTCTCTCAGCTCATTGATCTCAAGTCCTTGAGCCTATCACAGCACAATATCCTGACTTCATATACCAATATGGCTTCTTTCTCTAAGAGCTTTGTTCTCTTCATTGCCCTAATTTTCTCAGCCATCAACATGAGCCTTGGGGCTCGCCATCTGCTACAAACAACTATGCCATCCATACCATCTCTTCCGACAATACCAACATTACCAAACCCGACATTGTTGCCACCCCTGCCAGCCATGCCAACATTGCCTAAGGTTGCCACACCACCATTGCCTGCCATTCCAACGACACTGCCTCAGCCCACACTGCCAACGCTGCCCAAGACTACTCTGCCGCCACTCCCGAGCTTGCCAACTGTGCCGACCACCTTGCCGCCAATGCCAAGCATCCCTACTTCTCTCCCTAAGATTCCCTCTATTCCTTTCCTGACGCCACCTCCAGCCACCAGCCCTTGAAGATATTAACATCATGTGAGGTCATTTGAGAGTATTTTAAAATTGTTGGCGTTCCCCCATTTGTTTGTGCGATCGGTCGCATATATGTGTGTCATCATGAGATGTCTTCTTGGGATTCTATTCATCATTTATATTGTTTCCTAGTGAGCTCTTTTAGTGCGAGTGAATCCTATATCTTGTATCTGCTACTATGATATCTATTGATCAGTGACTTGGCTTCCATTCTTGTTATGTCCTTTCCACTGCTTTCAAGTTTTTACCAATAAATACATACTGTCAGTAAAAAGTGTCTTCCGCATCACAAAAGAAATTTATGGTAAAAGGTGTAAAATAGATGCCCCACCTAAAGGGGCAACTTTTTGCGACGAAAATTTCGTGGGTTTTTGTAGCTTTGGCAACACAAAATTCCATGGCTAATGACATTAGGCAAGGAAAGATTCATGACTGAAAGCATCAAATTTCGTAGCGATTGAATTATCTTTGCCCATTAAATATTTCTTGGTGACAATGTCCTGGGAAAAACCTGTACTTTTAGCCATGGAATTTTCAAAGCTGAAATGCTGTGGCGACACCACATTTCCTTTTTGTAGCCGAAATTTTTGCCACGGAACAAATCATCGCATGATAAATTATTGGGTAAAAAAAGGGTGTAAATTTGCTCGTTGCTAAAAGTCCTTTGCAAATTTTGAGTTGATATTAGAGGTACCTTTTGCAAATCTAGGTATCGTTAATTTTATTTTTGTAGTTGTTTATGCATATCATAAATTAACCTTAATGAGCAAATATAAAGTTAAAATTAGATTCATAATTTGGCAATACATGACATAGTGGTCCAACCTCCTCAATAATATACAAATTAAAAAGAAAAAACAAACATCATATCAATACCTAAAGGTGGACCAACCTCCTTGATGATCAACAAAAGAAAAAAAATACCAACCATATCAGCATATGAATGGTCATCCAGCCTTCACGCCAATCTACAAGGCATGGATACCTCAAGTGCCAAAACATGACATTTGGGGACACTTAAGTACCAAAAGTTCGGAAAAATACACTTAACTATCAAAATGGGAACAAAATGGATTAGTTAAATACCAATGGTGAAAAAATTTGACCAAATTGCATATGTGGCATTTTTCCGATGACATGAACTCAAAACGATGTCGTTTTGAGCACTGACATGGCTAGACTCAACCAAAGCGACGTCGTTTTGCTCAAATTCAATTTTTAATATGAAAATTAATTAAATTAATTAAAAACTAAAATTAAAAAAAAGGAGAGAGAGATAGAGCACAAGCAAGAGGGGGTTCCCTCGCCTATTGTTGCCACTTCCGATGACCCTCGTCGACGAGAGGCGAAGGCCAGTAAGCCCTCGCCTAGGAGCCGAGAGAGGGCGACAACCCTCTCCCAAATCTAGGCGAGAGTCACTCACCCTTGCATAGGTGCCGATAGCCCTCGCCTAGGCTAGGGCAAAGGCAAACGACCCTCGCCCAAATATGGGAGAGGGTTAGCCACCTCTCCCGACTTCTGGTGAGGGCTTGTTGGCCCTCATCCAACCGTCGACGACCCTCATGACCATTGCCGCCTCCCCACTAGCGACAATGCGAAGACCACAGGCAAGGGAGTCCCCACCTATGTTATGCTACTTTTTTTTTAATTTTAGTTTTTAATATTATTTAATTAATATTTATACTAAAAATTGAATCGAGCCAAAACGACATCATTTTTTGGTTGAATATAAGCTAACTCAACTTTTTGGTGAGCCACGTAGATGACTTATATTATTAAATAAATGCCATGTCGAATTTCCAACCACTTTTGCTAGATTTGGCATTTAAGGGCGCACATGGTAACTATTCTGTTTTTATTTCTAGAATAGAAATCCTTTTGTTAAAAAATTTTACTTTTTTATTTATTGAAACAGATTTTTGTTCCAGAAATAGGTTTAGAATAGAAATTAGAAACAAAAAATTTTGACTTTTCTATTTCTGGAATAGAAATCATAAATTGTTTCTCTTTTTTACTTCTCACCCAAAGGAATTTATTGCCGTCCGCGGCTCACTACTACCACCACCAAGACCACCGCCAGTCGCCACCGCCTCCGGTTGCTACCATTGGTCGCTGCCACCAACGCTCATTGCCACCGCTGATTGCCGTTGGCACCCGTCACCGCTGCCGGCCGCCGGTTGTCACCGTCGCCACCCCTCCCATTACCACCACCACTTGGGAAAATGAAATTTTTGTGATTATCAAATGAATTTCTATTCTAATAATAGAAATTTTTTGTCGTTATCAAATGTGTTTTTTGGTTTAGAAACTCATCCAGAAATAGAAATAAAAAAATGTATTTCTCTTCCAGAAATCAATTTTTGGCCAAAAATGTTATCATTCGTGCCCTAAATGTTCCACTTTTCTAAAAAAGTGACACTTAAGTATATCTTTTGAAACTTTTGACACTTAAATATCCCTCCATGCTAAGTTATGACACTTATGCTATTCTTTTGCCCCAATCTACAAAGCATCAGCACTTGCAAAAAATACAATTGAACAATCAATAGAAATAGATGAACCAAGAAAAATGCCCTAGTGTAGCATAAGGTGTAGTGTTGAGATATGCATGCAAATCATGCTAAAAAGATTTTATTTTGGAGAATTGATATGATGTTGAACAGTTAATTTATTTAAGTTGGCCTATAACCCATTAATTTAAACTTTTGAGTGAAGATTGGTTGAATTGAATATATTTGTGAGCTCAGATTTGAGCTCTCTCTTAATGATCTCTTTAGTCAAAGGTAAAGTACTTTTACTGCGCACTCCCAACACCAAACCTAAATGTATAGGGATCATTCTGTACACGTAATGACTAAGGTGCCATAGAAGTAGGAGGATTTGCACCTAGTTGGTCATTCACAATGTCTATTAAAATACACGTATGAATGGCTTGTATTAACTTGTTTGTCAACACTCTAATTTTAACTATATGCAATAGATACAACCTACGAAAATAACTTGTTTGTCAACACTTAACACCAATCTCAAAGCAGATAAGACTGGAACTATTTTTCGCGGAATATTTGAGTCAAGTTTTTATTCTTTTTATCATTTGAGCCACAAAAAGAGAAAAAAAAAAAAAGGAAAAGGAAGCAGAGTACCTAAAGGCCAAAGTTCGGAGAGATCAGTCAAGGCAACACAAGAAACCTGGATTAATATTTTAAAATTTAAGAAGCAAGTTAACAATCAACCTCTCTCAAAGACAGATGCGAAGCTCGACGTCATGAAAGCATGGCCATGTGTTAGAAAAAGAACGACAGATTTGACCTTTTCTTCCTTTTTTCCTGGTGGAAGATTGAGCTGAGGAGGTGAGCTAACCAAGTGCCAATAAGATGATGTTCTAGTATTTTCCCACCCATAACCAAAGGTCGGTCACCAACTTATCGCACAACCCAAAATTCTATATGCCTATCTCTTGCTATATAAACTCCCATCCCCTTCCTCCATTTAAGACATAACTAGCAATCCATCCCAGTCCTCCTTCATTTCCAGTCCTTTAGCCTACGGCAACATAAAATACACACCCCATTACCAACATGGCATCTTCCTCAAAGAGCTTTATTCTTGCTATCACCCTAATTTTCTCAACCATCAACATGAGTTTCGGAGCTCGTCATCTGCTTCAAACAACTATGCCATCAATACCATCTCTTCCCACCATACCAACTTTACCAACATCGTTGCCTCCGTTGCCGACCATGCCGACATTGCCAAAGGTCGCCATGCCACCAATGCCTGCCATCCCAACAACCCTACCTCAGCCCACACTACCAACGCTGCCCGCCACACAACCAACATTGCCCAAGACTACTCTGCCACCGCTCCCAAGCTTGCCAACCATGCCGACCACGTTGCCGCCCATGCCAAGCATCCCTACTTCTCTCCCTAAGATTCCCTCCATTCCTTTCCTCACTCCACCTCCAGCCACCAGCCCTTGAAGATTTTAGCATTATGTGAGGTCGCTTTATAGTATTTTTAAATTGTTGGCCTCCCCCCTTATGTCCATAAGATTGTTCGCGTATGTGTGTTGTGTCATTATATGTATTTTGAGATTCTATTTATCATTCACATTGTTCCTAGTGAGCTCTTTGGGTGCGAATAAATGTTTCTCCAGTTTGTTGTATCAACCTACTATGAAATGTATTTGTCAGTGATTTTTGGCTCCCGTTCTTTTCGTGTCCTTTCCACCGCTTCCGAAGCTCGTCAACTACAAGAAAATTAAACTTTTGCCCCGACATAATTTTATGGCTAGAAGCCTGGAATTTTGAGAAAAAAGCCGTGCCTAAAGGCCTATGGCGGTAGACCTTGGATACGAAATCGGATAGTTTCAAAGCCTTAAGTAGACTTTTCATCACAAAAATATTTCACAGCAAATGCGCAAAAAGATCCTCAATAGGGACGACTTCTATTTGTGGCTAAAGGTCAACCTTTGGTGACGAAAATTTCTTGGATTGCTGTAGCTTTGGTGGCACAAAATTTTGTGGCTAATGCATAAGTTCAGGAAAAAAAAAATTTGTGACCGAAGCGTCAAATTTTGAAGCAGTCGAATGATCTTAGTCCACAAATTAATTTCATGGTGAATACAGTATGCGAAAAATCCATAATTTTAGAAAAGAAATTCTTATAGTTAAAATTTCGTGGCGACAAAACATTTTGTAATTAAAGATCACCTCATCGAAATCCATAATTTTAGAAAAAAATTCGAAGCAGTCAAATCATCTTAGTCCACAAATTATTTCATGGTGAATATGGTATGCAAAAAATCTATAATTTTAAAAAAGAAATTCTTATAGCTGAAATTCCGTGGCGACAAAATATTTTGTAACTAAAAATCACCTCATCGAAATTCATAATTTTGGAAAATAAATTCTTATAGCTCAAATTTTGGGGCGACAAAACATTTTTGTAACTTGCATTTTCTTACACTTATCGAGGCCATTAACTTTTTTCGTTATCATGTGTTATGCACATACCTTTCGGGGGCTAAACTGCGACATTTTCTTTTTCTTTTTTCCTATCAAATGGTCCGTTTGCTCTCGATTCCAATAAATACTATATATAATATGAAAAGAGAAAATTGACACCACTTACCCTTAAAATTTCCATATTCATATATTAAATTAGGAAAAACCTATGAGATATTTAAAACTGATAACATAAAAAATAAATAGATGAAAAAATTAGTGACTATTGATTGTAAGAAGCAATATTTTTCAATTGTATGATTTAACTAGAGGTGTCAAAATAGGTGATAAAATCCATATTATGACTCACTTTTAGTTAAACGAATCAAATATGGATCAAGTGAAAGTTAAATATGGGTCATATATGGATCTTAAAAAGTTAAGTAAAAATAAAAATGAATCACAATATGGGTCAAATATGGGTTAAGTGAATTCCCTAATAACCCACTCTGAACCCATGGTCTAAGGCCCTCCTCCTCTCTCTTCTTCCATCCCCTGTGTCGCTGACCTCCATTGCCAATCCTGCATCTACACTGTTGTCACCATCGTCGATCCCGAGCTCACCGTCGTCAACTAGAGCTCGGCCAGGCTCTAGGTAGGTGAGTCGCAAGCTCACCAACCTTGGCCGAGCTCTGACTCTCCTGGATTTGGGATGACAATCTCTAAGGTCATCGGTCGGAGCGCGGCCCCAATCTAGGCAGGCAAGCCTTGAGCTCACCGGCTGAAGCTCGGCCTAGATCTAGGTAGGCGAGCTGCGAAATCGACGGCCTTGGCCGAGCTCTAGCTCACCTAGGTCTGGGCAGGCGAGCCCCGAGCTCACTGCCCTCTGGTGCCGCAACAAAGCTCGGCCAACGCCGGCAAGCTCAGTGTCACGCCCCGAACCCCGAGCACGCGACAACCCCTTACCATGGTCAATTGAAAGCGACGTCCCGGGACTCGTCGATGACCATTCATTTTAATCTTTCGTTATGCGCAAGCGAAGAAGAACCATCCCGGTCCAACAAACAATCAATCAATCAATCGGGGATAGAGGGATGAATAACAAGAACAACCATCACTACTCATTTAGACAATTTACTGGATTAATCAACGAAGGATCGTCTTTTGAATTACAAGCCCGACAAAAGGGGCCGATCCATCCTCTAAGCCAAGCCAAAAATAAACTAGGCTAATCCAGCTATACAGAATGAACCCTCGGGTTCAACACCATGGTCACTCGGATCCATCGGACTCGACTCCGTCAGGTCGATCACTGGAGAAACGGGGGGCAGGATTCTCCACAGCGGGTGCGCCATTCTAGGGGCCTGAAAAATGTTAACCACGACGGGTTGAGATAAAATCTCAGCGAGTTCTTCCCCCTAAGCCCCGGTTAGTACACCAACTCAACCTGGGGTATCTCTCCAGAACCACCCCTCACTCAACCCAACAACAAACAACCAACAACCCGCAAGCAACCAACAGATAGGGGCAACCAATAAACAATTAATCGGTTCGCATGCAACCTTTACCCGGCATGCCATACCCCGCACGTAAAACCTCATACAGCACAAGCAATGCAACCAACAATCAAAAGTCGGTTCGCATGCAACCTTACCCGGTATGCCATACCCCGCACGTAAAACCTCATACAATGCAAGCAATGCAACCAACAATCATATAGTCGGTTCCCATGCAACCTTACCCGGTATGCCATACCCTGCACGTAAAACCTCATACAATGCAAGCAATGCAATCAACAATCATATAGTCGGTTCGCATGCAACCTTACCCGGTATGCCATACCCTGCACGTGATAAGTCAGCACAATACACGCAATGCACATGGTCGTTAGATGATGCAGTTCATCAATCACATGCGAATCGCACCACAAGCGATCTCACCTGGCCATTGCCATACCCTGCACATTATCAATTCATGCGTGCATGCCATAAATCATGATGTGATCACCTCATGCATAATCGGAACCAATGATACCATATTTCTCATGCACTCTTGCATCCACACGTGTTCCGATTATTACTGCCCCTCGGGCTACAACCGAACTCCCGCCGGTGTCTACTGGCATAGCCAGGCATCGCCCTCCCCCATGAGGCGCGGCTACGTCAAGGGACCCCCGCCCAAGACGGCATTCCCGAAGGAGCATGGGCCCGGCCTCTACCGCGACTCCGCATCCGGCTCACAACTGAGGCACCACGGCGCTATGGCGCCCTTCCTCCACGAGACGCAACCGTGCCCTTCCGTGCCCTCGCCGGGTTTCCGATAAATCGGACTATCACCCCCGAACTTCGGCCGGGCGGCGGGTTCAACTTAGTGATCACGCAAGCATGCCATCACAACCGATTTATTATCTTTGAGCATTAGCCAATGCACACTTGCTTGCATATGAAACCTCAAATCCTTTCTCATAAAAGCAATCCATTTCCAATGTCCCTCGGACAAACCATTTTTCCCACATTTCTCATAAAAGCGGTCCATTTTCAGTGTCCCTCGGACAAATCACTTCCTTTCTCATAAAAGCAATCCATTTCCAATGTCCCTCGGACAAATCATTTTCTTTCTTTTGTGAAAATCACACGATTCAAGCGGATGCTTATGAAATGCTATATCCAATTCACTTCATATAATCAAGGCACATGAAATTATGCACAATTTCACTTCCGGATGAACAGTGCCGTGAACAGTGCATGTGAACAGAATCATGAACGATGTAATCCGTGAATAGTAATCAATGAACAGTAATCCGTGAATAGTAATTTCCGAAATTCAATTAATAATAAATTAAATTCAGAAATTAAACAAAACATTGATTAAACACAATTAATCAATCAATTAAGCTAAACATGCTTAATTAACACATAAACCACACATAATCAACACTTAAGCATAATTAAGCAAGATTAAGCTAAGCTAATCTTAATCAAATATCTAACCACCTATCTTAGGGCTAATACACTTAATTAACCCTCCTAAACCAGCATTAACACTAATTAACCAAACCCTAAGCAAGTTTAGGCACTAAATAGGGATTAGGAGCTAAACTCACCCGTTAAGCGGGCCGGCGACACCGGCGCGGCGGTGGCGACGAACCCGACACCTGGGGACTTCTCTCACGACGATCCAAGGCGGTCCCGGGCTCAACACAACAGCGACAAATTCGGATTCCCCACTCGAACTTCACAAAACAAAGACCTTTGCAAAGAGGAGGAAGGCTGGCTGGTCGGAGCAAAAACAAGCTGGCCGGAGCTCCGGCGAGCTGGTTTCCGGTGGCTGGGGTTCCGGAGGGTCAAGGGGGAGTTGTGTGTGCTTGGTGTGGGCAGTGGGTAGGCCAAAAATGGATAGAAACGGAGGAAAAACCCAAGCTGCACGGAGGCGCTGCACGGTGACGGTCGAAGGACCGCCGACTTGACGGCCATACGGGACGGACGGAAGCTCCGTTCGGCGATCGGCCACCGTGAACAGTACGTAATTTCTGTGTTGAACATTTTGATAGGTGGCACGGCCCGAGATTCCACCGGGAAGGCAATGAACAACTCCAATTTCGGTGAGAGGTCGAAACCTGAAACGGGGAAGGCAAGGGAAGAAGGGGAGAGAGGGGCTGCGATTTTGGAGAAGATGAAGAGGAGAGAGAGAGTGAAGTGAAGGCTGAAGGATAAGCCTTATCCAAGCCATCAAGGCTTGCCCCACTTGCCAAACAATGACCTCATCTTCTCTCTCTTCCTTTTTGACTTTTCTTCAAAATATCCAAGGGCATTTTGGTCATTTCCACCTTGCACATTTCCCAATCTGTCCTTGGGCTGAAAATGAAGAACGGGCCTAGGAAAAAGGCCGGAAAATGAATAGGAACGGGCTCGTGAATTTATTGGGCTCGAATTGGCTCAGGTTTAGACAATGGGCTAGGAAGGGTAAATGGTCGGTTTGGCCCAACGGGCTCACTTGCTTGCCTCGGGCCTTCCATGGTGGTGTCCCACCTTGGGCGTGAGGCCCACACTTGTTCTTGCCCGGCCCACATCCTCGTAGGCTCGTTTCCTCGTTTCCTCGGTCCGAAATCCCTTTCTCAAAAACTCGGTTCAACCGACACAACTTGCCGACCGTCGAGGAAGCATCGTCCAAAAGTCCGTCTTGGACGTTCCCGAAAATTCGAAGTCCAATCTTGGATTCTCATGCCTTGTCAATTTCGCCCAAATGCCATTTTGGTACTACTCGGACGACGGGCGGCTTCGAGGATTCGCGCGTAACCGACTCGTGCCAATTCACGTTCAAGACTTCTCGACACATGGACGTCCTTGACTACATGAAATTGCGAAGGATCGATTCTTATTTCTAAGTGCACGATTATCAAGGATCGACATAGGGCCATTCGCGGGTTCGATAACAGTAGACGGAATCACCCGTCGTCCCATTATTTCTATCCGCGAATCGACTTCTAGTCGTCCCCGAAATCGGCCTCGCATGACTACGGGATCGTCCTTACGCAAGTCTCACGGTCGAGTCGTTTTCCCGAGGTCAAGTTCTTTAGTCGCACGAGTTCTGTCCTCATTAGCCTTTCCCCTCAAGGTCGGTATCTCAAGAGTGATCAATTCCGAGTGAGATCAACCAACAATGCATTGGCGAAATTAACGTTCATTCCTCCTTCAAAGGGCTCGAATTTCAGGACGTCACACTCAGGGTCACCTACTTGCTTGGATCGGCCGAGCCTCGAATTCATCAGCCTAGGTTGAGCTGGGGCTCACCGGCCTACATCTTGGCCGGTTGCCATTGGGTAGTGCTAGCGGAGGAAAAGGGGGAAGAAGAAGGAAGAAGAAAGAAAAGAGAAAAAAAAAATATATTAATAAAGATAATATAAAACATAATAAAATAAAATAAAAAATAATTTAAATTTGATTTTTCTTAAAAAATTACTTTTCAAAAAAGATATTCACATTTTATTTTATTTTATTTACTACTTTTTATTATTTAATTTAATTTATAAATTTAATGTGAAATTTTTATTAAAATAACTAATTTGTGAAATGTTTAAATTAGATTAAATGGGTAGGAGTAGATTTTCTTAAATTAAGTTAATTATTAATATGTGTCGGTAATATGAGTTGAATTGAGTATGAGTCATCAAATTTATATTACATGAAAATTGATTAAAACGGGTTAAATAGATCAATATAGGTATGACTATTTTTAACCCAACCCAAAACAGACCCGACTCACCCATTTGACACCTCTTGATTTAACTCATTATTACTGCTGAACATGTACTTTACCAATGTAATGTGCTAAATCTAAGAAAACTTTTAAAATAAGAAGTTTTGAAAAAATGGAAATACTTGGGAGAGGCACTTTAAGCTTAAGAGAGAGTGACAAATTTCCCATATATTTATCATTGTTCCCATATGACGCCCAACATGTTTGACTTATGCAGTTGCACGGTCACATGTTACGATGAAACATACGTATTTAGGCTTGATCCGCATGTTAAAATCCTCTCAAGTTTTAAATTTTTCAAGTACGAGGAGTTACAACCGACCAAAAAAAGTACAAGGACTTACCGACTGAAAAAAAAAAAAGTACCAGGAGTTCACCAATGATGACATGGAAACATATGTAAACCCTAGATCGATACGTTAAAATCCAGAAGCAAGTTGACAATCTCCCTAGTTCGTAGTAATTGGTTGAACAAGCTATCTAGTTACCGTCCATAAAGACATAGATCCGAAGCTTGACTTCAGGAAAGCATGCCATTTGTCAAAACAAGTACAGCAGATTTGACCTTTTTCTTCCCTTTTTGCCGGTGGAAGATTGAGCTGAGGAGGTGAGCTAACAAAGAACCAATGAAGAGAAGTTCTGTGTTTCTTTCCTAACCTTACCCAAAGGCCAGTCGCCAACTAATTATCACAAACCTATTTTTTTATATAACTATCTCTTGTTATATAAACTCCCATCTCCTTCATTCATTTACTCAGACACAATCAGCATTCCATTTCTCACAGCTCATCGATTTCAAGTCCTTGAGCCTATCACAACACAGTATCCTAACTTCATATCCCATTATGGCTTTGTCGCCTAAGATCTTTGTTCTCTTGGTTGCCCTAATTTTCTCAACCATCAACATGAGTTTCGGAGCTCGTCATCTACTTCAAACAACTATGCCATCAATACCATCTCTTCCCACCATGCCAACTTTACCGACATCATTGCCTCCGCTACCAGCCATGCCAACATTGCCGAAGGTTGCCATGCCACCATTGCCTGCCATCCCAACGACCCTACCTCAGCCCACACTGCCAACGCTGCCCGCCACACAACCCACTCTGCCCAAGACTACTCTACCGCCACTCCCGAGCTTGCCAACTATACCGACCACCTTGCCGCCAATGCCAAGCATCCCTACTTCTCTCCCTAAGATTCCCTCTATTCCTTTCCTCACTCCACCTCCAGCCACCAGCCCTTGAAGATATTAGCATCATGTGAGGTCATTCTGGGAGTATTTTAAAATTGTTGGGGTCGCCCCATTTGTTTGTACAATCGGTCGCATATATTTGTGTCATCATAAGGTGTCTTCTGGGGATTCTATTCATCGTTCACATTGTTTCCTAGTGAGTTCTTTGGTGTGAGTGAATGTTATCCAATATCTTGTATCCGCTACTATGATATCTATTGATCAGTGATTTAGTTTCATTCTTGTTATGTCCTTTACACTGCTTTCAAGTTTTTACCAATAATTATATACTGTCAATGTAAAAAAAGTGACTTCCACATGTGACTTTATCAGCCTTTTTCCCATTGTTAACCACGAAAAAAGTCATCGTAAAAGGCGTAAAATAGATGCTCAAAATAAAAGGGTCAACCTTTTGTGACGAAAATTTCGTGGGTTTTCGTAGCTTTGGTAACACAAAATTCCGTGGCTAAAGACATTAGGCAAGGAAAGATTCGTGACTGAAAGCATCAAATTTTGTAGCCGTTGCCCACTAATATTTCTTGGTGACAATGTCCTGGGAAAGACCTGTACTTCTAGCCATGAAATTTTCATAGCTGAAATGTGCTTTTCTTGTTAAAAACATCCATTTGCAAATCTAGGTATCGCTAATTTTATTTTTGCGGTTGTTTATGCATATCACAATTTAATCACAATGAGCAAATATAAAGTTAGACATTAGATTCGTAATTTGCCAATACATGAAATAGTGGTCCAACCTCCTCAATAATATACAAATAAAAAAGAAAAAAAAAACATCATATCAATACCTAAAGGTGGACGAACCGCCTTGATGATCAACAGAAGGAAAGAAAGAAAGAAAAAACCCAAACAAATCAGCATATGAATGATGGTCCAGCCTCCTCGACAATCATAAGATCATCAGCACCCTCCAAAAACAGAGTTGAACAACCAATAGAATTAAATGAAGCGAAAGCAATGTCCTGGTGTAGCCCAAGGGGTAGTACCAAGCCCAAGTGGATAGCCTCGAGAGAATATTGGTAAAACCGCTTGGCCACGTAAATTTAAGATGAATTATTCAGAAAGCGACACGCGTCAACATTGGGCCCACCTGTCAGAAATTTTGAAATTTCTCTTCGTTGATTCTCTGTTACTCTCCCGTTGAATTAATTACGCTACTCTCTTTGCTCTCTTTATGTCCCGAGAAATGACTCCGCTCTGGGCTTTATTCTCAGGAAGAGAAAACAGAGTAGAGTCGTGAAGGATAGAGAGAGGGGGAGAGAATTTCAAAATTTCTGACAAATGTGTCCAATGTTGACACACGTCGCTCTATGAATGGTTCATCTTAAGTCTAACGTGATTAAACTGTTGTAACCAATATTTTCTCGAATAGCCTCCATCATGGTCCGACAGGTGTCCAGAGAGTGCAGATTGTGCATCAGTCTGTACTCGTAATGATCTAGGCACCATAGAAGGAGGAGGATACACAACTAGTTTCGTCCTTCACAATGTCAAGACGCAGAGACATCCACACCTTCATCTCATCCACCACCAACAATGCATCATCAAGCTGCTCCTTAACATCTCTGTCGGGGTGAGGCCATGCTGCTCAGAACATCCACCCGGAGTGCTAACTCAGAGACCGTTTTGAGGGCTCAGCACCATAACTGGCCCCGTGAAGATGAAGATATCCGGCCTCAGAACCAAGACAACCTCCATGATCTCTTCTTCTTGAACCTGCGTTGCCTCGCCTCCGGTCTCTATTGTCGTGCACAAAACCGTTCTTGTGCGTATTTCTAACATCTTCTCTTGGTCAAACAATAAAGTTAGGAAAAACTAGAGACATTAAATACTGCGGTCGGAGAACTGATCAAGGATACTACACTTCTGCGATTCTGCCTCGTTCGCTCATCAGCCCATTCCCCTTTACTTTTCTCCTACATCTGGCTTCTTCAGCTACTATTTTTCAGATTGAATTTTTCATTCTTTACTACTTTCCCCATATTATGAATAATTTCCCAATCATAAAAGCGCAAAAGAACAAAATATGTTCAAAAATCAATGCAGAAGCTGTAGCAAACTAAACAGAAATGTAGAAATAATAGTGTAAGCACATGTTAAAGCTATGTAGAAAAGAAAAGAAATATTAACGTATGTGAAAGTATATTAAAGGAGGAGGAAGAAGACAATTAATCCTATTCTTAGCTTAATTCAACTATTTTAGCTAAGTTTAAACTCATTACTAAGCTTACTCTAGATTTTTTTAGCATTCCAAGATGATTAAATATTGACTCATCTATTATTAACATTCAAAAATAACATAAAACAGGATGACATGTAAATAATTGGAGGTTATTGGCCTCATGCCAACACAATCCCAAATGTCATACCAAATGGCAAGTGCAAATCTAAAGAGAAGTGCCACATGACGAGCACAGGGGCAAACACTCTCTCAACTCTAGTTTTAATTATATAAATTAGGTACAATCCTACCGAGATAACTTGTTTGTTACTACCTAACCCCAATCTCAAAGGCGTTAAGACCGGAACTATTTTTCGTGTAATGCCTGTGTCAATTTTTTTCTCTTTTTATCATTTAAACCACAAAAAGACAAAGAAAAAAGAAAAAAAGCAGAGTACCTAAGGCTATAGCCCATCATTCTAACAGTAGACCATTTAATTATTCGAAGCCAAAGTTTGGAGAGATCAGTCAAGGCAACGCATGGAAACCTGGATTAATATGTTAAATTCAAGAAGCAAGTTAACAATCAACCTCTCAAAGACACGGATGCGAAGCTTGACGTCATGAAAGCATGGCGTATGTGGCACGACAAGAACGAAAGATTTGACCTTTTCTTCCTTTTTTCCAGGTGGAAGATTGAGCTGAGGAGTTGAGCTAACTAAGTGCCAATAAGATGTTCTAGTATTTTCCCACCCATAACCAAAGGTCGGTCACCAATATATGCCTATCTCTTGCTATATAAACTCGCATCCCCTTCCTCCCTTTCAGACTCAATTAGCAATCCATCCCCGTCCTCCTTCATTTCAAGTCCTTCAGCCTACCACAACATAAAATACACACCCCATTACCAATATGGCTTCTTACTCAAAGAGCTTTGTTCTTGTTGTCACCCTAATTTTCTCGACCATCAACATGAGTTTTGGAGCTCGTCATCTGCTTCAAACAACTATGCCATCAATACCATCTCTTCCCACCATACCAACTTTACCAGCATCATTGCCTCCACTGCCGACCATGCCGACCATGCCGACATTGCCAAAAGTTGCTGTGCCACCAATGCCCGCCATCCCAACAACCCTGCCTCAGCCCACACTACCAACGCTTCCCGCCACACAACCAACATTGCCCAAGACTACTCTGCCGCCACTCCCAAGCTTGCCAACCATGCCGACTACCTTGCCGCCCATGCCAAGCATCCCTACTTCTCTCCCTAAGATTCCCTCCATTCCTTTCCTCACTCCACCTCCCGCCACCAGCCCTTGAAGATTTTAGCATTATGTGAGATCGCTTCAGAGTATTGTTAAATTGTTGGCGTCCCCCCTTATGTCCGTGAGATTGTTCTCATATGCGTGTTGTGTTATGATATGTATTTTGGGATTTTATTTATCATTCACATTGTTCCTAGTGAGCTCCTTTGCTGCGAATAAATGTTTTTTCAGTTTGTTGTATCAACCTGCTATGATATGTATTTATCAGTGATTTTTGGCTCCCGTTCTTTTCTTGTCCTTCTTACCGCTTCCGAAGCTCGTCAGCTACAAGAAAATTGACCTCTTGCCCCGACATAATTTTATAGCTAGAAGCCTGGAATTTCGATAAAAAAATTAGAACTATTAAATGCTGCATTAAGAGAATCGATCAAGGATATTGCACTTACGTATTTCCACCTTGTTCTCCGTCACTTTCATCCTAAATCTAGGTTGCTTCGGCTATTATTTTTCTAATTTAATTTTCATAATTTAATTTTTTTCTCCATATGATTTCCAAATAAAAAAAGGGCACGAAACAACAAAATATGTTCAAGTATCATTACAGAAGCTAAGAGCAAATTAAAAAGAAATGCAAAAATAACATGGTAAGCGCACGTTAGAGCTATGAATCAAAGAAAAGGCTACAAGCTTATGTGAAAATGCATCAAAGGAGGAGGATGAAGACGATTAATGCAGTATGTACTATCCATTTATAACACAGAAAACATAGGGATGAGCAACAGGGTCAGTTCAACTCGGACATCAGCCTACTCCAGCCAACTCATAAGGAGACCGGCTCATTTGTCAATTAAAAAAATAAAAATCAATCTTGACCAAATCTATACCCTGAACTTGCCAGTTCTACTTGGGAACCTGAAACAGGAATTAAACCTTTAGGAATTATAAACCCATAACCCTAAATGAGACTTTGAACCTTTTTTTTATAATAAAAAATATATGTTGAAATTGAATATGTTTGATTATTATTCTCAATTTATTCATGATTGACACATTTATATTGCATATATTATAAAATGAAGCGGAAGAAGAGAAAAAACATCAGCCGATTCTTGGGTTGATCTTGATTTAGTTCCAAGGTCAATAAGGTCAATTCCAATTCCAAAAACTAAGAACCAATCCTCATACATACAAAGTTTGTAACCAACCCACCCTAAAATTAATTACCGTTAGAAAACACACGTCTCTATCTATCCTTCGTTTAATTCAATTTTGAATAAGTTTGACTTAATTATTTAAACTAAGTTGACTCAAGATTTCTTTTAGCATTTGAAGAAATTTATATTTTATCTTTGTCTATATTAGCATTTGAGAATAACTTATAAGAATGCAAAGTGTCTGCCAGGTCGCAAGGATAAAGGTAAAGAGAAGTACCCCATGACGAACAAAGAAGTGAACTTCCTCTCGACTCCGGCTTGAACTATATATGTTAGATAGATATTAGGTACCATCTGGGAAGATAACTTGTTTGTTAACACTTAACACCAATCTCAAAGGCGATAAGACCGAAATTATTTTTTGTGGAAAGTTGCTGTCTAGTTATCATTCTTTTTAACGTTTGTGTAAGAAAAAGAAAAAGAGTATCTGAAGGCTAAAGGCCATCCCTCGAACAGAAGACCATGTGATTGTTGAAGTCCAAAGTTAGGAGACATCAGTCAAGCCAACACAAAGAAACCTAGATTGAAATGTTAAAATCAAAAAACAAGTTAACAACCTACCAAGAAAATGATATGTTACGAAGCCAGTTGTTCAATTACCTTCCCCAAACACAGATGCGATGCTTTGACTTCATGAAATCATGGCCACTTGTCAGAACAAGAATGGAAAATTGAGCTGAGGAGGTCAGCTACCAAAGAACCCATAAAGAGATGTTCTGTTTCTCTTCTTCTTTTTTCCTAACCATACCCAAAGGCCAGTCGCCAACTTGTCATCACCACCCAAAATTCTATATGACTGTCTCTCGCTATATAAACTCCCATCCCCTTCCACCATCTACCCAGACGCAATTAGCAATCCATTCCCCTCAGCTCATCGATTTCAAGTCCTTTAGCCTTTCACAACAAAAGATCTAGACTTCAATTACCTACATGGCTTCTTCCTCAAAATGTTTTCTTCTCTTCATCACCCTAATTTTCTCAACCATCAATATGAGTTTTGGAGCTCGTCTTCTGTTGCAAACAACCACACCATCTATCCCGTCTCTTCCCACAATACCAGCACTACCAATACCGACAACGCTACCGCCATTGCCATCCATGCCCACATTGCCGAAGGTCACCATGCCACCTCTACCTGCCATCCCAACAACCCTGCCTCAACCCACATTGCCAACGCTACCCACCACACAACCCACACTGCCCACAGCTACTTTGCCACCACTTCCGAGCTTGCCAATTGTGCCGGCCACCTTGCCACCGATGCCAAGCATCCCTACTTCACTCCCTAAGATTCCCTCTATTCCTTTCCTCACTCCACCTCCAGCCACCAGCCCTTGAAGATTTTAGCATCATGTGAGATCAACTGAGAGTATTTTCAAATTGTTGGCATCCCCTCGTGTTTGTAAGAATGTTCATGTATACGAGTGTTGTTTCATGAGATGTTTTTGAGATTCTATTTATCATTCACATTGTTTCCTAGTGAGCTTTTTTGCTGCAAATAAATGTTTTTCCAATTCCTTGTATGTACTTATTATGATACGTATTGATCAGTGCCTTGGCTGCCATTCTCGTGTTATGTCCTTTCCACCTCTTCCAAGCTTATTAGTAATTAGGAATAAGTGCATTGGAAGTCCTAAAATTTGTTAACAAAATACAATTTAATCTTAAAACTTTTGAAAAGTACAATCAAATCATAAAATTTATTACGAAAATATAATCAAGTCCTAAAACTTTTAGAAAGTGTAATTAAATCATAAAACTTATTAGATTGGTCAAATCAAGTCATTTCTTTAATATCATTTTTTGAAAGTTTTAAGACTTCATTACATTTCTTGACAAGTTTTTAGACTCAATTGCACTTTCTGAAAATTTTAAGACTTGATTGCACTTTCGTAACAAGTTTAAGAACTTAATTGCACCTTTGAAAGTTTTAGTACTTAAGTAATTTTTTAATAAGTTTTAAAACTTCTAATGCACTAAACCCTAGTAATTATAATAAACACCAACATTATAAAAAAGACTTTTGCACGTATGGCTTTAACCACCTTTTTTCATTGCTCGTAGAGAGTGGACCCTACAAGAAAATCGACTATTCGCCACGGTGGAACTTCCTTGCTAGAAGCCTAGAATTTCTTGGTAAAGAAGTTGTAACGTCCTGAATTTTTTACCCATTTTTAACTTGTATGAATAGATATTTTGACAATGAACTATTAGTTAAGTCTTACTCTAAATTGATCACTCATGAAACATTAAGTGAAGGAAAAAAACTACTAAGGATTCATTTGCATGCACGACTAGAGAACTTGACTATGGATAGTGATTCGACCATAATGATTGACAAGGGTTATGTGATTGGTCCCTCACAAGTAGATGATAACCAAGATCATCCCTAATTTGAGTTCGAACAAAACATGGATTAATATTATTTTAACTGCTGGTTGAGTGATCATGACTTTTGACAGTCGTCCATTAATTTAAGACATATTAAAGTTGCAATTGATTGACTTAACTATAATTTTAATCTAAACTCGATTATCAAACTTTTCGGACGTCAAAATTAAATTATTGGATTTTGCCTGATTAAATTTTTAAATTTTCAGTATACTTGATAATTTTGAAGAAAATGATTATCGAGTCGAAAATTTAAATTCGAAACTTTTTAGCTTGGGTAAGTGGGAAATGCGGTGATGCGACGGGGGTCGCACGTCCTCCACCAACCCCATCAGCCGCCCCTTTTCTCTCCCCTCTTCTCTCTCTCCTTTTCTTTCTTTTTCCCACATTTTCCCTCCCCTCTGCAGTACCCCTACCTGCCCCATTCCATTCCCTCTCTTTTTAACTTTTCCTACTTCTCTCTCTCTCTCCCCCCCCCACTCTCCCTACCGCATGTCCTCAACTTCTTCTTCTTCCTTCCGCCGAGCGGGCTGCTGCTGCTTTTTTCCTATTACCGCCCTTGTCGACAGCTACACCACCGCCGCCGGACCTCCGCTGCCTCGCCGGCTTGCTGCCGGAGCCCCGGCGAGCTCTGGTTTCGAGCGAGCTACTGCTGCGTCGCTGTCTCAGTCCGGACCGTCTCCACTACAGTTCAGCCAGCCGTTCGCCGTCCGTTTGCCGGCGAGCCGCCCGAAACCCCCACCCGACGCCAACCATCTCCCCACCTCCCTCTGTTTTCTCTCTCGGGCTCCCTCAAGGACGGGAACCCAGCTGCCCTCATCAGCCGCAGTCCAACCACCTTGCGCCGCCGCCAGGAGCTGCCCGCAAGCCACCTCAGCCAGCCCTGGGCCGCTGGTTGCCTCTCCTTCTCACGGCCCTCCGTTGGCCGAACGGGCAGCCGCCCTTGGCTAAGATCCGCTCCCCGTGCCGCCTTGCCTTGCCGAACATGAGGCACCCACACGTCCACCTTGCCTCGCTGAACTGGAGGCACCCACGAGTCCGCCTTCGCTGCTATTGCGAAACAGTGGATTATGGTGCTAATCCCTTGATTAGTGTACTAATCTCGATTAGGGTTAAATTAATTTAGGACTAATCTAGAATAGGCAGTTAGTTATGATTAATTAAGTTTAATTATGATTAATTATGTTAATCTTATTTAGTGTTAATTAACTATAGTCTAATCGCAATTGGTTATAACAAAAGGATCAAGATTAATTTTAAAAAATTAATTATATTTAATTATTTTAGATTAATTATTTTTAGTGATAAGAAATTATTATCTATAATAATCAATTATAATTAATTATTTCTAATGATAGTTATTTATTTTAATAATAATTATCTATGAGAAATTTTCTGTACATCAATTAATTATTCTTTTCGTAATTGATAACTATGGAATTTAATGTATTGGAATAGTGGATTGTGGGATTATTGCCATGAGATGATTTATGGATATTATGTGGGACATTGGTTGCATTGCATGTGGATTTTATGCATATCTCGTGTGGTTTATAGTGTGAGTGCTTTGAGAATTAAATTGAGTAAATAATATGATGTGCTTGTGTGACTACGTAATGCTCTAATGAGTGTTTACGTGGTGAAAAGGGAGAGCCTTGATGTGTATTTACGTGGAGAGGTGGTTATGCCCTGATGTGTGTTTATGCGAGAAAGAGGTAAAATCTGATGTGTATTTACACCAGAGGTGGTTGTGCCCTGATACACGATTACACGGGAAAAGGTAGAGCTTTGATGCGTATTTTATACGGAAAGCGGTGATTGTGCCTTGATGCATGTTTACACAAGGAAAATGTAAAGCCCCAATGCATAATTAGGCGGGAAGGGGGTGTGCCCTAATGCATGTTTACATGGGAAAAATGTAGAACCTTGATATGTATTTATGCGGGGAGGTGGTTGTGCCTTAATGCACGTAAGGAAAAGATAGAGCCCTTATGCGTATTTTTGTGTGGAGGTGGTTGTGCCATAATGCACGCAGGGAAAAAATAGAGCCTTGATGCATATTTACGCAAAGAGGTGGTTATCCCATGATGTGTGCTCATGCAAGAAAAAGGTAGAGCTCTGATGCGTATTTACGCGAGGAGGTGGTTGTGCCTTGATGCTTGTTTATGCGATGAAAAAGTAGAGCCCTGTTGACACCCGAAATTTTGTTTATTTTGTCTTAAATGCCAATTTACTTTGCTTATATAAATACATATTAATTTCTAAAAAAAAAAATTAATTAAAAAATTAAAAATTAAAAAAATTAATTAAAATTTTTTAAAAAAAATGGGTCCAGGCCAAGGCTGGGCCTGCTCGGCCCCTTCTCTTCTTCTTTCCCTTCCCCGCGTGGGCTCGGCCCACTTTTTCTTTTTTTTTTTTCCCGGCCCAGCCCGGCCATTTGTCTTCTTCTCCATTCCTTCTCTCGCGTGTGGGAACAGCAGGCTGGCAGGAGCAGAAGATTGAAGCAAGTTGCAGCATGGCAACCTGCAGAAGGGAAATGAAAAAAGCGGCAGCAGCAGGTCGGCAGGGGGCAGCAGCAGCAGGAAGTCAGCCGAAGAAGGCAGCAGCAGCAAGTCAGCAGAAGCAAGTGGCAGCATGGGGAGAAGAGGGAGAAGGTCAGACGGCAACGGGGGGCCAGAGGCGAACAAAAAAAAACGGAGAAGAGAATAGGAGAGGATTCGAGGAGCCAGGGGAGATTAGCCGGGTCTTTCGGGATTTCGGGGAAAAATTTTCCGGCGAGGTCTGTTATGGCCTTCGGACAGGGAGAAAGGACTGAGAGAGAGTTTCGTCGAGAGTGAGATCCGAGAGGGAGAGCTCGAGGGGGCAGCAAGGAGAAGAAAGTGCCAGCGAGAGGGAGCTGGGGTTCTGGGTTTTAATCCAGATCTGAGAGAGAGATCGAGTATCGGCGGAAAGCGGAACTAGGAGCAGCTCGAGCAAGAAGAGGGCGACGATTTTCAGATTTGAGCAGAGAGAGGCAGCGATCCGCGGCAGATCTGAGAGAGAGAGGGCAGAAACGCAGCGGCAGCACGACGTCGAAGTTGGACAACTCCTCGGCGACCGTCGGAGGAGAAGCAAGGGCTCGGAAGGCTTCCAGGAAGAGACATCTAGGGAGGCGGAACTCCAACCGACCGCCAGCCGAGTGACCGGAGCAGCGAGGGAGGCGGATCTGCAAAAGGGGTAAGATCTGCAGAAGAGAGAAAAAAACTGAGAAAAATCGGAAGAGAGAAAGAGCCGTCGACCGAGCGCCGTCGTCAGTCAAGCAACGCGGGACCGGGCTCCATCACCACACTGATCCGGCACCAACGCCGTTCAACCGCCAACGACGAGGCTTGCCGGTGGCTCGCGCTGCTCCCATCGCCGGCCGCGCTCAAGACCGCCGCCCATGCTATCCCACGATGACCCAGCTGCTGATCTCCGCTAAGCCCCACGCCGTCCGTGCTGCCGACCGTCGTCGACCCTGGGGCCGCCTGCCGGTCGCCGCTGGTTGCCGTGGCCATGCCGGGACGCGCCCAGCCGCCACCCATCGGTGCCGCGAAGAAGATCTGAAGGAGAGCGGCGGCAGCTCCGATCCGGGTCAAGAACCGGGTCGGGCAAGGTATGTACCGGGTAGGGTTCGATTGGTCGGGTCGGCTGAATTTGGCCACTGGGCCTAGATAAGGCCATTGGGCCATTTTGTTTATTTTTAGACTTGGGCCAAATTTCCGTTAAAAGGTTGAAATGGGCTGAGCATATTTTCGAGTGGGCCTAGTCTGAATTAAGGCTGATCGTCTGATGTGGGCTGAATAGTTGGGCCGAATTTTTAGAAATTGGACATGGGCCGTTTTATCCTCTTTTTGTGGATGGGCTGTTTTAATTTTTGTTATTAATGGGTTTTTTTTTTTTAAAAATTCGTGTGGGGCCTTAGGGCCGGCCCGGCCCGGATCGATAGGGTCCGGGTCGGTTTAGAAGGGCCGGGTCACCCGACCCGGTCCGAATTACCTTTTTTTAATAAATTAAAAAAACAAAAAGAATCCAGAAATTCAGAAATTCCAGAGAAATATTAAAAATATTAAAAAAATCATAAAAAATTCGAAAATTCAGAAAATGCATGAAAAATTCAGGAATCTGGAAATTTCGTTTTTTAATTTCGAAAATATTAAAATATTCAAAAATTCCAAAAAAATTAATTAAAAAAGATTAGAAAATTCCAAAAACAGTAATAAATGTTTTTCTTAAATTTTCAGAAAAGTCAGAAAAATTTTAAAAAAAAATCTTGAAATCTTATTTCCTTTAATTTCGGAAAATTTGAAAATATTAAAAAATATTAAAAATACATAAAATATTAAAAATTTCATAAAAATTCAGAAAATCAGAAAAATTGCAAAAAAAATAAATTAGAAAACCCTTAAAAAGAAAAAGAACAAAATTGAATAAGCCATTAGGGCTCTACAATATGTTTTCTTGGTTTATGATATTAGGTCATTCCTGCACTTTGTTTTATGATGATATTTTGGATACTATTTCCTCACCTTAAAACGGTTAGGATAGATCTTAGTTTCCTCGAATGCATTACCGAGATCTCATTAATACACAATCGAGTTTAGGTACCGAAAGGGCGTTAGTCGCGTGACTAACGTAATCAAGTCCCCGACCTTAGATTCTCTGGTTGCGTAGAAAGTGAGGCACGCTCCCATGCCTCGCTTGGTTTCTGGCCGACCCCAATAGGCTAGTGGCGACTCCTCATTAGAATACTTTCACGATATCCCACGTCGCGCGGGGTATAGGCCTGGGAGAGCCCAAGTTAATGAAGGCCCGTCGGCCCGAAATTAGCAATACCCCTAAACCTATTATTATTTTCGAAAATTTAATTTTAGGTCGCGACAAGCCCTAGTGCCTGTTTACATGGGGAGGTATATAATTGGAACACGCCCGACTGTTATGTACATGGGATGTTATATGTGCCGGGTTCTAATTATGTGATTATTTGTTTGCCTTATATATAGCACATTTGACTGACATCATGTAGGGTATGTATAGTCATGAGGTAAGATTACCTGTGAATCGACTTGGTTGTTGATTGATATGTTGGAATTGCCTATTAGGTACCTCCGAGGCGAATTGATGCCTTAACCAAGGCTTAAAGTCTTAATCCACTGAGATATATTTTTAGGTCCTTGACGGGTGCGCTTAGCTACTAACTTTTTGGATTGACCAAATCTTGACCCCTAAGTGATGAAGTAGATTAACCCTTCTATCCTTATATCTTTTGATGGCTGTTCGAACAGTATCCCATTGTAGGGTTGTACATGTATTTGTTCCTTAGGGCTAATCTAGTCAATAAATAAAATGACGAGATCACTTTTGTGATGTTGTCTTTCTAACTATCCTTGTTATTGTCATTGTTAATTGGGATTATTATATCGTTTCCACATGCACATTATTAAAAAATAAAAAGAATAGTCAACAACGCATCTTAAGACGTTGCACTCTTTTGACCACAAGTGAATAGGGATTGTTATGTACTCGAAGGTCGGGACGTGACATCTCTATCAGACTTAGTATCAAAGCCCAATCAATACCTAGAGAGCAATGGGTGTTTAGGATAGTTAATTATGAAAGACACTTTCTTTTACGTGCTCGTGATTGTTATAGAATCTCTTGTAGTAAGTAGGTTGCTCATAATTTCCAATTCCTCGCTGAAATTGGAAGTAGGTTCAATAAAAATCCTACTAGATGAGCATGATTGAAAAGTTCCCAACAGGCGGATAGCAGCGAAGCTGGCTTGTGTCAAAGGAAGGGCACCAAGGGACCTTAGACTAGATGGGATCCTATAGGCCTTAGAGAATTTAAGCAACATGATCAGGCATCAAGCATAGGCCCAAGCCGCTACTGTTGCTGTCACCGCCACCTGCTGCTAGTGTTGCTATTCTTGTTGAAGCCTCAATCCCCGTGGCAAGGGATGAGCATCGCGAGCGACCAATGCACAAGTTAGTAGAGCAGTTTATGAGACTAAAGCCACCCAAATTTGCTACAACCCTTTAGGTCAGAGAATTGGAGAAGACCTTTACAGTACTAAAGTACTTGAAAGAAGACCAGGTGACTTTTGCGAAAGTACAACCTAGACGTGGGGGTGCTTTTGTGGAAGCTTTCAACAATAAGTATTTTTTGAAGTGTGCACGGAAGCAAAAGATGACAGAGTTTCAACGGCTTTGGTAGAACCAGATGTCGACAAACCAATATGAAGCCAAGTTCACTAAACTGTCAAATTATGCACCGAGATTGGTCGAAGACCCTGTGGATAAGGTTAGGAGTTTTTAGGGATGGGCTGAAACTAGAGATTAGGGACCATCTGGTATCCTTGAATTTGAGGGGTTATGATGAACTATATGCAAAAACTTAGATGATCGAAAAGCACCTAGCTGAAAGGGCGAGCGCATATGGATCGTGGTTTGTGCCAAATAGGGACAACAGTTTATTCGGGAAAAGGCCGATAACTAGAGGAAAGCGTTATATCCTGTCAAACCAAAGGAATGGTATAGGAAGCAACCAGCCAGCCTGAATGGTGCATCACCCCTAAGTGATGAAATAGATTAACCCTTCTACCCTTATATGTTTTAATGGCTATTAGAACAGTGCTCCATGGTAGGGTTGTACATGTATCTGTTTCTTAGGGCATTAATAAATAAAATGACGAGGTCGCTTTTGTAATGTTGTCTTTCTGACTATCTCTGTTATTGTTGTTGTTGATCAGGGTTATTGTTTCGGTTTTACATACGCATAGTTAAAAAATAAGAAGAATGGTTGACGATGCGTCCAGAGTCGTCGCACACTTTTGACCACAAGTGAATAGGAGTTGTTGCATACTTGAGGATTGTCACATAATTGAGGGTTGGAGCATGTGTCTAAAGGCCTTCGCTGGTAGACCATGGTGATGAAATCGAGTAATTTCGTAGCCCAAAGTAAATATTACCCCTTGAAAAATATTTCATGGCAAAAGATGTAAAATAAAAAAAATTTCTTTTGTGGTTAATGGAGAAATTGTCCAAAAAGTACTCAATTTTTGCACTTTTACCAATTCTACCATAAACTTTTCAATTGTGCAAATTGAGTCCTACACCGTTTCACATTTTATCAACTGAGCCCGTCCTACCAATGAAATATTTCGTGGCAAGGGGCTAACTTTATGCAATGAAAACTTTTATGGGATTGTAGTAGCTTTTACAGTACAAAATTTAGTAGTTAATGATATGAAGCCGGGAAAAAATTCGTAATCAAAGTGTCAAATTTCGTGGTGGTCGAATTATCTTGGCCCAAAAATTATTTTGTGGCGGCGATGTCATGAGAAAAATCCCTACTTTTAGCCACGAAATTTTCATAGGTAAAATTTTGAGCGGCGAAAAATTTCATGACTAAAAGTCCATACGTTTTTCACCACAGAACAAATCATCGCATCTGACCAACAACGTTTTCACGGCTAAAAGTGCATGTGAATGTATTTGTAGTTTTCAACACAAAATTTCTTCACTAATAATATTATTTTGTACACCATTTTTTTGCGGCTAAAAGGGTGCAAATTAGATAAGAAGTTTGTTGCTAAAAGTCCTTTGCAAATTGAGAATTTAGATTAGATTGCTTTTGCAAATCTTGGTATTTTTTATTCTGTTTTCGCAGCTATTGACACATCATAAATCGAGCAAATATAAAATTAAAAAATGTATTCACAATCTAGGCTTATATGACATAGTACTTCATTCTTCTCGATGATAAACAAAAAAAACCAAGATCATATCAATACCTAAAGGTGTTCTAACATCCTTGATGATCAATCCAAAAGAAAAACTAAATTAGCATATAAATAGCTGTCTAGCCTCCTCGACATCAACCAAAAAATAAAAAAAGCATCAGCACCTGCAAAAAAAATCCCAGTCAATAAATATACAGGAATATTTTTCAATTAGTCTTAAATTTTATTTTGCTAACGTGATTGAATTTAAAGCATTTGCGGGAAATTTCAATATAATTCTATGGTTAATTTTCACCGAAAATCACTATTAATACAGCCCCGTTATCGCTGTCTATCCTGTATGGCACATCAATTCATTAATGATTTTTAGTGAAAATAGGCCAAAAAAATTACACAGGAATTTCGTAAATAAGTTTAGAACTCAATTGACAAAATGAAAAAATGTATGACTCAAATGATATCTATGCAATAAATTTAGAAGTAATTGAATAATTATCCCGTAATACCAAGCTCATATGCATAAACTCCATCTGCAACCGATGGTCTAATCGAATGCCGAAAGGGGACGGATCGTGCATCATTCGGTACTCGTAATGATCTAGGTATCATGGATTATTCTGTGCCTTATTTACTCATCAACCTACTCCCCCTTTCTTTTCTCCTAAATCGAGCTTCTTCGACTACTATTTTTCTAATTGAATTTTCATCATTTACTATTTTTTCCAGACTGTGCATAATTTCCAAATCATAAAAAGAAAAAAAACTAAACAACAAAATATGTTCAAAAATCAATACAAAAGCTAAGAACAAATTAAAAAGAAAATGTGAAAATAACACTCTAAAGATATACTAGAGCTATGCAAAAAGAGAAATGGCTATTAACACGTGAAAATTTATCAAGGAGAAGGAGGAAGACGATTAATGCAGAATGTAAGTATTTATAATACATTAAACACACATCACTATCCTATTCCTAGTTTGATTCAAGTATTTTGGCTAAGTTTAAATTATGTGTTTTGGCTAAATATACTCTATATTCTTTTAGCATTTGAATATATTCAAACATTGACTTTATCTACATTTTGAAAATAACATATAAGAGTGTGCGATGACATGTATGTAACCAGTAAAGTAATTGGGGCACATGGCAACGCTGAAAGTGATGGATCTTGTGAAGATAACTTGTTTGCTAACACTTAAAACTCAAATGAGATAAGACCACAACTAGTTTTCTGTGGAATGTTTGTGGCTAGTTTTCATTCTTCTTACCTAAAGGTTAAATCCCATCACCCTAACAATAGACCATCATGTAACTGATGAAATCCAAAATTAGGAGAGATCAGTCAAGGAAACACAAAGAAACCTAGATTGACATGTTAAAATCGAGAAACAAGTTATGACAAGCAATCTAGATGATGGTCTGTTATGAAGCAAGTTGTCTAGTTACCTTCCACAAAGATTATGCTGAGGTGATGAACTAACGAGAAAGCCTATAAAGAGAAGTTCTGTTTTTCTTCCTAACCATACCCAAAGGCCAGTTACCAACTTATCATCACAACCCTAAATTTAGGTAACCATCTCTTGCTATATCAATTCCATTCCCTTCCTCCATTGCCTCAAACACAATTCGCAACCCGTTCCGCTCAGCTTATCGATTTCAAGCCCTCGAGCCTTTCTCAACATAAAACCCACACCTCCACTTACCGATATGGCTTCTTTCTCAAAGAGCTTTGTTCTCTTCATCGCCCTAATCTTTTCAACCATCAATATGAGCTTCGGAACTCGTCATCTGCAACACACAATGGCAGCTATACCGTCTCTTCCCACAAAACCAACACAACCACAACCCACGTCGCCATCACCTTTGCCATCCATGGCCACATTGCCAAAGGTCACAAATCTGCCTATGGCTGCCATCCCAACAATCCCGGCTCAGCCCAGACTGTCGACGCCATCCATCACACAACCAACACAGATACCAGCCATGCTATCGCCTTTGCCATCCATGCCCACAATGCCAAAGATCACCACGTCGTCTATGCCTTTCACCCGAACGATCCCGACTCGGCCCAGCCTGCGGATGCTGCCCACCACACGACCAACACTGCCCCCACCTACTCTGCCACCACTTTCGAGCTTGCCAACTGTGCCGACCACCTTACCGCCGAAGCCAAGCATCCCTACTCCATCTCGAGCCATCAGCCCTTGAAGATTTTAGCATCATGTGAGGTCACTTCAGAGTATTTTTAAATTGTTGGCATCCCCTCTTTCGTCTATAAGATTGTTCGCATATATGCGTGTTGTGTCATGAAATGTATTTTGGGATTCTATTCATCATTCACATCGATTCTTAGTGAGCACTTTTGTTGTGAAATAAAGGGCTAATCTTTTGTGACGAACATTTCATAGGGTGTTATTAGCTTTTATGGCACAAAATTTTAGGGGCTAATGATATGAGCCTGGGGAAAAAATTCGTAACCAAAGTGTCAAATTTTGTGGCGGTCAAATCATCTTGGCTTACAAAATATCTCGTGGCAAAGATGTCACAAGAAAAACCCCTACTTTTAGCCACGCGAAAATTTCGAGGTGACAAAACATTTCATGACTAAACAGTCCATATGTTTTTTAACCACATAACATACTGTCGTATATGACCAACAAAGTCTTCGTGACTAAAAGTGAATGTGAATCTACTTGTAGTTTTCAACCCAAAATTTGGTCGCTAATGTCATTATTATGTACTTCATTTTTCCATGGCTGAAAGGGTGCAAATTTGAGACGAAGTTTGCTGCTAAAACTCCTTGGCAAATTTCGAATTTATATTTTAGATTGCTTTTGCAATTCTAGGTATTTTTAATTTTGTTTTTGCAGCTATTGACACATCATAAATTAAGCAAATGAGCAAATACAAAATTAAAGAATTTATTCATAATCTAGCAATACATAACCTAGCAGTCCAGTCTCCTCGATAATAAACCAAAAAAAGCCAAGATCATATCAATACCTAAATGTGGTCTAACATGCCTGATGATCAATCCAAAAGAAAAAAAAATTCTTAATCAAATTATCATATAAATAGCTGTCCAGCCTCCTCGACAATCAACCAAAAAATCAAAAGAGCATCAGCACCTGCAAAAAATAGAACTGCACAGTCAATACAAATACGGGAAAATTGCCAATCAATTTTAAACTTATTGTGCAAATGTCAATTGAGTTCAAAATATTTGCGTAAAATTTTAATATTATTCTTATGGCCAATTTCTGCAGAATTGCTAACATGACATTCTCATCATTGCCAGCTATCTTACATGGCACACAGCTACATCAGTAATTTCCAACGAAAATTGGTTATAATGACTATATTGAAATTTCATACAAAAATTAAGGATTCAATTGATATCTGTATAATATGTTTGGAATTGATTGAATAATTTTCCCATAAAAATCGTGTAACATATGGTCCGATCGAATGCCGAAAGGGCGCAGATTTTCGCCGGAATGATATAGGCATCATATATTCTGCCTGATTCGCTCGTCAACCCACTACCCGTTTCTTTTCTCCTATATCTAGCTTCTTTAACTGCTATTTTTCTTATCATTTACTATTATCGCCAAAGTGCGCATAATTT
Source organism: Corymbia maculata (assembly GCA_014182735.1). Classification (NCBI taxonomy): domain Eukaryota; kingdom Viridiplantae; phylum Streptophyta; class Magnoliopsida; order Myrtales; family Myrtaceae; genus Corymbia; species Corymbia maculata. Next base: position 5,573,929 of record CM024685.1, read on the forward strand.
CTTAATCATAAGAAAAAAAAGGAACAAAATATGTTCAAAAATCCATACAAAAGCTACTGGCAAATTAAAAAGAAATGCAAAAAATAACACTATAAGCACACGTTAGAGCCATGCAAGAGAAATGGCTATTAGCCTATGTGAAGATATATCTAAGGAGGAGTAGGAAGATTATTAATGCAGAATGTACTATCCATTTATAATACATAAAACACACATCACTATCCTTTTCTTAATTTAATTCAATCATTTTGGCTAAGTTTAAATTATGTGATTTGGCCAAATATACTCTATATTCTTTTAGCATTCGATGATATTCAAACATTGACTTTATCTACATTTCGAAAATAACATATAAGAGTGCATGATGACATGTAAGAATCGATAAGATTATCAGGGCACGTGATAGTAAAATGTCGAGTGTGATGCCACATGGCAAACATAAACTCAAAGAGAAGTGTCATGTGATGAGTACAAGAGCAAACACTGTCTCAACTCCAACTTTAATAGATATGATCATGTGAAGAAAGTTTGCTGACACTTAAATGTTTAAAGGAGATAAGATTGGAACTTCTTTATTTCGTGGAACGTGTCCCTTTTTATATTCTTCTTATCTTTTGTGTAACCAAGAGAAACGGAGGGTACATGATAAATATAGACGGATCGTACGAACCTGGAGCTTTGGAAAGTTCGGTCGCTTGCATTTGTCGAGATTCCACCGGGAGGTTGCTGGACGGAGCAGCTTGTATAGTGGCGACGTCGTCTGTGCAAGTGGCCGAGTCGGTCGCTCTGTTAGAAGCCCTAACTCACTTCTTTCCCAGAGGGCACTTGCACTTGTACTTGAGTCTGATAGTTTGGACTTAGTCGACGCCTTGGAGAGTCCAAATTAGCTTACTTGGGAAGTTATCCGCCTTATCTTGAAACGCAAAAATATGTTACTATCATTTTCTTTTCTTTTTTGGTAAAGGTAAGTATTATATATAAGATTTTCAACAGGCAAATATACAAGGGGTGAGACTCGGCACCACCCACACTCAATGGGACAACATGTTGCTGGAGACAACAAAGGATACTACAAGAACAGAACATGGGCGGCGAACCACCCCTCACTTATCAAAAATTTTAGGGTCTAATCCCCAACTACGCTGCAATCTCCTATTTCTCAGGTTGTCGACTACCGAATTGAAAGAGAGAGCTTTGTCTTTGACCGCCTTGGTAAGATGCTGCTTCATTGAGAGCACATAAAGATTGGAGGACCGGAATGTAATGTCATTCCTAATCTTCCAAATTACATAACAGAGAGCACCAAAGGAGAACTTGGCGATGTCAACATAAAAACCACTTCCTGAGAGAGTGTCGATAACCCATCGAAAATTTTCCACCCATGTACGGTTACTCAAAGGGAGATTATATTTAGCAGCCCAAAAGCAAGCGAGGGAGTTAGACACATAACAGTCAAAAAAAAGGTGATCGATAGAGTTAGGCCTTATATTGCATAGGGCACAATGAACCATAGGAAGTCTATTGAAAGACATTAGAAGAACTTGGGTAGGGAGGCGATTCCGAATTATAAGTCAAAGGAGGAATTGATAACGAGGGGCCAACTTTATAACAAATTGGATTATCAAACCCACAAAAGAAACTACTTATTTCTGAATTGGGTCTTGTCCCCTCTCCAAGTGTCATGAGAGCTCTTATGTGATGATGCCGATCTTTTGGGCCTTACTATCTTTGCTTAGTGAAAAAAAGAAAGAACAAGGGAAAAATAGTACCTAAAGGCCAAATCCCATCACTCTAACAGGAGACCAACAGGTAATTTACGAAGTCCAGTGTACGGAGAGATCAGTCAAGCCAACCAAAAAAAACCTGGATTGACATGTTAGAATCAAGAAACAAGTTAACGAGCAACCTAGACAATGGGATGTTATAAAGCAAGTTGTGCAGTTACCTTCCACGTAGACATGGTTGCGAAGCTTGACTTCATGACAACATGGCCATCTGTCAGAACAAGAACAGCAGGTTTGACCTTTCTCTTTTCTTTTTTGCAAGTGGAAGATTGAGCTCAGGTGGTGCGCTAACAAGGAACCTATAAAGAGTTGTTCTGTTTTTCTTTTCCTAACCATTCCCAAAGGCTAGTCACCAACCTATCGTCGCAACACTAAACTCTACACAACTATCTCTTGCTATATAAACTCCCATCCCTTGCCTCCATTCCCTCCAACACAATTAGCATTCCATTCCTCTCAGCTCATTAATTTCAAGTCCTTGAGCCTCTCACAACATAAAATCGACGCTCCATTACCTGTTGAAGAGAGCACCGCCTCTCTCTTTCCTCTAGAGTTGTCCTTCCCTCACCAGAATTTTCTCTCTCTCTCCAGATTTTTCTCAGCCGCAACATTGGACTTTCTGGTCAACATTTCTTGTCCTTTAAGCAGCCGAAACTGTTGATAAATGGATTAGCAAGTTGCAATAAAATAATAATAGGAAGAGATATGTTGATTGAGGAAGTCGGTTGACTAACCGACTTCAACAGCCTATAAATAGAGATGAGTGGCGTGTGAGGGATATGGAGTGATAGGGGTCTAAAGTAAAGGTAGAGAGAGGAAGAGAGCTGTAAAAGTGGTGTGGTGTGTGGCGTGAGTAGAGAGGAAAATAGGGAGGCTAGAGAAAGCCTCAAGATTGAGAAAGTCTTGCAGATAAAGAGTGTTTGTAGGAGTCAGTGTACTCCGAGTATTGTAGGAGCTAGTTTGCTCCCAAGTGTTGTAATAGTGAAATTCATAATTGTGTGAATTATATTTGTGCTGTTCAACTCAACAAGTGATATCAGAGAGCAAGAGTCGCATACTCAACATTACCAACATGGCTTCTTCTTCAAAGAGCTTTGCTCTCTTCATTGTCCTAGTTTTCTCAACCGCCAATATGAGCTTTGGAGCTCGTCATCTGCTTCAAACAACTATGCCATCGATACCGTCTCTTCCCATGATACCACTTTTACCAATACCGACCTCATTGCCACTGCCATCCATGCCCACATTGCCGAAGGTCGTCATGCCACCTATGCCCGCCATCCCGATGACCTTGCCTCAGCCCACATTGCCGATGCTGCCCACCACTAGTCTGCCACCACTTCCAAGCATGCCGACCATGCCAACCGCCTTGCCCCAAATGCCAAGCATCCCTACGTCTCTCCCTAAGATTCCTTCCATTCCTTTCCTCACTCCTCCTCCGGCCACCAGCCCCTAAAGATTTTAGTACCATACGAGGTTACCTCAGTGTATCCCTAAAATGTTGGGGTCCGCCTTTCTTTGTAAGATTGTTCGCATATATGTGTGGTGAGTCTCGAGATGTCTTTTGGAATTATATTTATCAATCATTTTGTTTTCTACTGAGCTCTTTTGGTGCGAATAAATGTTTTGCCAGTGTCTTGTATGTGCCTTCTATCACATATATTGATCAGTGATTTGGTTTCCATTCTTCCATGTCCATTCCACCGCTTCCAAGCTTGTTAGTAACTATAACATAAACTATCAGTACCAAAATGTCTACTCAACATACGGCCTTATCCACCTTTTTTTCATTGTCAGTAAAGAATCGGCACCTACGAGAAAATCCACCTTTCACCGCGGCAGAATTCTTCGCTAAGAAGCCTAGAGTTTCGTTGCTAAGGCTTCTAGCCACCAAAATCTTCGTGGCGGAGTTGTCATGGCTGAAGGCCAGTGGCAATAGACCTTGGAAAACGAAATCGAGTAATTTTGTAGCAGAAAAGTATACTTTTCACCACGGGATATTTCGGGGCAAAAGGGGCCAAATAGACACTCAAAAGCGATAGATTTTATACCTTTTGCAGCAAAAATTATGTAGGCTGTTGTGGCTTTGCGAAGCAAAATTCCTTGAATAATGATATGAGGTGAAGAAAGATTTCCTGACTAAAACGAAAAATTTCGTAGCGCTTGAATCATCTTTGTCCACAATTATTTGAGTTAAAAATTTAACTTGATAAGTAAGATGGAGACAAAAGTGCGAAACTTGTAAAGCATGTGAATTGAAGTATTTCCAACACCAGCAAATGGAGGAAGAAATCCAAAATGGGATGAGGTATTTATGATGAAAGAGTGAAGTATTTCCAACATCATATGTAAACAAAAAGTACATGAGATCCATTGTCAAGCCTCGTGATATTTCAACAAACTAATTTAGATACCTTTTGTAATTTAAATCGTTTTAGTAATTCTATTATCTTAGGCTTAATTAAAAAATTAATTAGAATGATTTTTCCACCATTTATATATTCAAGCTGACATATATTTCTTTTAGGGTTAATAATACAAAAAAACTGTAAATTGGTATACCCGTAACAAATTTAACGCAAACTTATTTTTTTACCACAAAAATACAAAATGGTACATCTTGACAAATTTACACTCCCTTAATCCATTAAATTAGTTTAATATCACAAAAAATCACAAACCAATATACATATACCAAACGGAGAGTAAAACCGTAAATTGATATATTTATCAACTATCACATATCATACAACTTGACAATATGATAGTAAAATTTAACAAAAACTAATTAATGGTAATTTTATCATAGGCGTATCAGTTTGGGATTTTTCGTATTATATTTCAAGTTATTTCCTAATCTATCAATCTAAATTACAAAGAGAGAAAGGTAGATAATAACTAAGAAACGTGTCCACTTATTAAGTTGTTGATTGAATTGTTAATTTACTTCAAATTAATTTTTGTGTCCACTTATTAAGTTGCTCTATTTCTATCTTGTTTATATGATGCAAAGGAGTATGTCTAACAGCTCTACACAACTTTGGACGTATTAAGCCTTTAGTTTCAGTTATCAAAGGGAAGGCTTAAAAATGCATCGAACGATGTAGTATGTGCTTGCATCAATAGTTAGTCCCTAATCTAATGGTGGTTCTTTATTATTCGAACCTTGACACATACTTTTTTGTTAGATGAGTTATACGGTTCCCTTAGGTGCTTTGGCAATTCTATAGCGAGTGTGATAATATTAATTGATAAATGCAATTTTGTAATGATTGGAGACAAGTTTCATGGACCTACCTAGGAACTGAATTGGATTAATGGATAGGTTCCCGAATGGGTCCAAGGAACCAACAGACAATCTCCGATTCTAATTTTCCGAAACCGGTCCTTAGATTCCAAGGCAAGGACCATCCACTCGAACCATGCTCACCCCGAAAGACTTGAACTATTTTTTCATGGAATGCTTGTGTCCAATTTTCATTCCTTTTAGGGTTAATAACACCAAAAATATAAATCCATGCACCCGTGCTACATTTAGCCCAAATTAATTTTCTTACCATAGCAAGTCTCAAACTTACACACATATACCATATATACTTTAAACTAATTTTTCAAGTTACAAAATTTCAAAATTATAGATCCATGACTCATTTCCCCTAAACTTATTTATGTATCACAAAAAATCTCAATATTAACCTTATTAACCCATTTCTTGACATTTCAATATCCATAAAAGTAATTTATCCAAAATCCTATCTTATCAACGTGTGTTTAAGCTAATTATTTTGTTAGAAACTCTCAAATAGCTCGCAATACCTTGTTTCTTGCCTTCCGCTTCACTTCCTAGATCTCAAGCTCAAATCATTAGTTTTTAACATCGTCAAAAGTTTCTATTCAGAAATTTTTATAACATGAAAAGTTAGAGCAAATGTTGCATGAATATACCGGTTTAAGATTTTTAAAAATATAAAAATTAGTTTGGAGTAAATCTGACATGATTGTACCAATTTAAGATTTTTTTATACGAAAATTAATATTGAGTAAATATGGCACAAATATTCCTATTTAGGACTGTTTATGGTAGCAACCCTTCTTTTTATCATCTGCGTAACATAAAATAAAAATAAAAAAGGTACCTAATGGCTTAAGCCCATCACTTAACAGTAGAACGCCAAATTTAGGGGAGATCGGTCAATGCAACACAAACCAACCTAGAATTATTTGTTAAAATCAAGAAGCAAGTTAACAATCAACCTAAGACAATAGCAACTTGGGAAGCATGTTATTCGGTTGCCTTAGACAAAGATATAGATACGAAGCTTGACTTCAACGAAAGCATCGGCTATCTGTCAGAAGATTGAGCTGAGGAGGTGAGCTAACAAAGAACCAATAAAAGAGATATTCTATTTTTTTTGTTCTTCTTCCCAACCATACCCAAAAGCCAGTCACCAACTTATTATCACAACCCAAAATCCTATTTGCACAACCTCTTGCTATATAAACTCCCATCTTCCTCCATTTACTCACACAAGTAGCAATCCATTCCTCTCAGCTCATTGATTTCAAATCCTTGAGCCTTTCACAACACCAAATCCACACTTCAGTTACCGACATGGCTACTTCCTCCAAGAGCTTTGTTCTCTTCATCACCCTAGTTCTCTCAACTATCAATATGACTTTCGGAGCTCGTCATTTACTGCAAACAACTATGCCATCCATACCGTCCATTCCTACAATACCAACACTACCCATACCGGTAACTATACCATCCATACCATCACTTCCCACAATACCAACAATATCGATACCCACATTGCTGCCTCAGCCCACATTGCCGACACTGCCCACCACTACTCTGCCGCCACTTCCAAGCATGCCCACCGTGCCAACTGCCTTGCCTCCGGTGCCAGGCGTCCCAACGTCTCTCCCTACGATTCCTTCCATTCCTTTCCTCACTCCTCCTCCAGCCACAAGCCCCTGAAGATTTTAGTACCGTATAAGGGTATCTCAGTGTACTTTTAACTTGTCTGGGTCGCCCCTACTGTTTGTGGAATCATTGGCATGCATGTGTGGTTTTGCGAGATTGTGTTTTGTGATTATGTGTCATTCGTGTTACTTAAGGGGGGGACCTCTCTGCTGTTCATGTTATTTAATAGGGAGCTCTCTTTCCAGTTTCGTGTATCTGCAGATCTACTATTTATACACATCGATCAGTGATTTCTTTGCCCGCTTCTATCATGATCTTTCAATCACTCCCCAGCTTATTATCACTCACAGTTCATTTAATCGGATCTAATTCAACTGGCCAACTCCTCCCATTCAGACCAACTTGACCACAAAATTGCAAAGACATCATATCAATTGCAAGATAAGATTTCATTTTGGTTGTCTGTAACAAAAATGCTTGCAGTTCTTCGAATATGTCTTCTGAATCGCTTGAAGAGGATACACGGCTCCAACCACAAGGAGGAATTACAATTTGGACTAAAGAATTTGACTTCAGTTATTTTTTCAAAATGTATGGGACAAGATGCAATAATCACAATTAAGAAAACTCCTAGTATGCATATTTCAAGTCAAGGTCGCCCAACCCCTGGCAACTATGTATTGACAAACATAAGAACATGAATACCCAGCCTCCATGAATAGAGCAAATTAATAACATTCTGCAGCATTTACATATAACTAGTTCCATTGCCATCAACAGACAAGAAAAGAACAGGTAAATAAAGGATAGACAAAACTTTGAAAACTATAATCCTGAGTCATAGTATTCCATTTCCAGCTTCATCCCTTGTAGTTTAAAGAAGGCCTAAACTTTGTTTTATGGTATACTTCAATCAATTGAGAAAAAGAGAGGACAAAACAGCTTTCAGAGAACTGATAATCTTACTCCAAGATGAGGAGCATCAAAGATTCACTAGCAAATAGAACAACATACAAAGATACAACTAATTTAACTCGGGCACAACACTCAGATGTATAACTTGAAAGGATAACATCACATTTTAGGAACCGATTTAGTATGTTCAGTCTGAATCAGAAGAATCAGCATTTGAGTTTTGCCGGACACTCCTCCTACTTTGCGCACCAGACTTGAATTTAATGAGAAGTCACCCATGAAAAGGATAACTTGAGATTTGGCCAATCTTTCCTCCAAATGCTCTGCTAAATTCATCAGTCCCACCAAGCTCATCAAATCCTTACCTAATTACAAATTGAGTATAGAAATATAAGAAACAAGACACCTTGGGTTTCAATAAGGATATCCATTATTCTTAAAAATGAACTGCAAAAGTCATATATCATACCACATAATCCTCCACTTTTACATTCTTTATGAGAGCAAGAGTAGGGAGAACAACGATCTTAAGCTTTTCAGCGAGAAAAGGTCTTTTCTCCGCGTGGATTTTCATAAAGCAGATCTCTGTGTATTGCTTTGCCAATATACTTATGTGTTTGGCCATCACCTGCAAATCACCTCAGATCAAATAGCATGTTAATTGAAGTAATCCAACACCAGCGAAAGATGGAAGAAATGCAAAATGGAAGGAGCTATTTATAAAGAAAAGTGAGGTATTTCCGAAATCATATGTATATAAAAAGAATATGACTTATTATCAAGCCACATGACATTTCACCAAACTAATTTAGATACCTCCTATAATTTAAATCATTTTAGTAATTTCTATTATCTTAGGATTATGTAAATTAAATTGATTAGGATGATTTCTCCACCATTAATATATTCAAGCTAACATATATATTTTTTAGGATTAATACCACAAAAACCTCAAACTAATATATATGTGACAAATTTATCTCAAACTAATTTTTTAACTACCAAAAATCCCAAATTGGTACACGTTTAATAAGTTTATCCCAAAATAATTTTTTACCACTAAAAACCCTAAACAAATATATTTGAGATAAATTTATCCTCCATTAATTTCATTAAATTAGATTAATACTACAAAAATCATAAACTAGTATACATGTGCCAAATGGAGGGCAAAATGCCAAATTGGCACATTCATCAACTGTCACATATCATACAAATTTAACAAAAAAACTAACAAAGAATAAATTTAACATAGGTAAACCGATTTGGGGTTTTTCGTGGTATTAACAATTTATTTAAGTTATATTTTAATTTAATTCCTAATCTATCAATCTAAAGTACAAAGAGAGAAAAGGTAGATCATAACTAAGAAAAAACAGTACCAATACTATATTCACAAACCTTGAGGAAGGAACAGTTTGGCATGAACATTTTGCTTCCTGCCTGGGCCAATCATCAATGTTTAGTGAAAATTTACGAAGACAGAAAAAGAAAGGGAATAAAGAATCTAGAAAATCTCAATATCAGCCTTGTTAACCCGTTTCTTGTCATTTTAATATCAATAAGAGTAATATATTCCAAAATTCAACCTTGTCAATATGTGTTTAAGCCAGTTATTCTGTTAGAAATGAAATTCGTTGATTACTTCATTTTCATAAAACTCTCAAATAGCTCACAAATACCTCGATTTCTTGCCTATCTGCTTCACTTCTCAAACCTCTAGCTCGAATCATTAGCTTTTAACATAGTTAAGAGTTTCTGTTCAGAATTTTTTGCACACAAAAAGTTGAAGTAAATGTAGCATGAATATACTAATCTAGATTTAATATAAAAATTAGTTTATGGCAAATGTGACATGGTTATATCAGGTAATTTATGATTTTTTTTTACACTAAATTAATTTGAAGTATATGTTGTACGGGTGTACCAATATAAGATTTCTATTAGTATTAACCCTCCAAACGAAGGTAGGCATCTGCTGCCTCCTCTTTTATATATATTGGTATATGGAACATTAGGGGCCTGGTGGACCCAGTTCGCCAAGCTAAGCTAAGAAATTTTGTGTACTCTAATGGGTTATGTTGTGTTGGGATCATTGAAACTAAAGTCCACGCATCTCTTTTTGGCAACATTTCTTCTGGTCTTATAGCTGGATGGCGATGATCTTCAAATTATGAGTTCTCCCCTCGGGGACGTATTTGGATTGGATGGAATCCAAGCCTAATTGATCTTCAGATTATGCTGGTTACAGACCAAGTGATACATAGCTACGTCAAATTCCTTGCTGCTGGCAATTTGTTTTGGCCGACGGTAGTATATGGTGAACATGCATATATTTCTCCTAGATCACTTTCGGCGGAACTCATTCGGATTGGATCCTCTCGACGAATAGTCCGTCAATGGTGGCGGGGGATTTTAACGCCATTCGAGACTCATCAGATTGCTTGGGGAGTGCGGACTCTTGGCTCCCATATTTTGATGAATTCAAGGATTGCCTTGCCTAAGCTGAACTAGATGATCTCGGGTATGTAGGTTTCAGGTTCACTTGGGCATCTTCCTCTGGTACTCAAAGGAAGCTTAGGAAAATAGATAGAGTGCTTGTCAACACTAAGTGGTGTATGGAGTTCTCCTTTTCTGAAGTTTCACTCTTACCTCCCAGCATATCTGATCACACCCCCATGCTAGTTAGAATATTGGCACCATCTACCAATCAGAAACCATTCAATTTTTTTAACTTCTGGATGCAGCACCCGGCTTTCCTTGGGATTGTATCATAGGTTTGGGAGAGCAGTAGGCCGAGCTCCCGAATGTTCAAACTTTACTACAAGTTAAAAGCCCTCAAGGGCCTTCTTAAGTGTCTCAATAAGGACGCATTCTCTGAAATTTCAGCAAGAGCTGCTAATGCTAGGTGGGCTCTCTGTATTACACAAGAAGCCCTCCAAAGAGACCCCTGAAATAGTGATTTGGCGGACCTAGAGAAAACTCATAATCGAATTTATTATGAACTCTGTTCTAGTGAGGAATCCTTCTTCAGATAGAAATCCAGGATACGCTGGCTTAAAGAGGGGGATCAGAACACAAAATTCTTTCACCATTCGGTAAACAAACGACACTTGCGAAACAGGATCATGTCCGTCCAGGATAATTTTGGTACGTTGGTGACAGACACATAGAAAGTTCAACACGTTTTTGTATCCCATTTCTAGGATCTTTTAGTACTGGTTAATATGACACTCAAGCCTTCCATCCAGGAGATTCGGGAGACTATTTGCAAACCGCTCAATGAAGACCAGGTGCAATCCTTGTCTCAGCCTATCCTTCCTTCAGATATTCGTGACTCTATGTTTTCTCTTACTGGGGTAAAAGCCCCGGGTCTTGATGGATACAGCGTTAATTTTTTCAAACGAAACTGGGATATTGTTGGGTCTTCGATTATAGAGGCGGTGCTGGATTTTTTTAATTTTGGGTGCCTATTAAAGGAGGCCAATAACACAATTCTAGTATTGGTTCCCAAGTCTCCCAACACTTCCTCAGTGTTTGATTATCAACCCATTGCTTGTTGCAATACCATTTACAAGTGTATTACTAAGATTCTTGTGAATAGGCTAGCGGCTATTCTTCCATCTATTATTAACCCAATGCAAACTGCCTTTGTGAAAGATAGGCAGATTAGTGATAATATATTGCTAGCCCAGGAGCTATTCAAAGGTTTCCACATGGATCCCTATCTCCCTAAATGTGCTATCAAAGTTGATTTCTAGAAAGCATACGATACCCTGGATTGGGATTTCCTAGAGTCTACTCTCCTTGCATTTGGGTTTCCCCACTACTTTGTCAGACTGATTATGGTTTGTGTGCGTACACCGAAGTTTCCTGTCTCCATAAATGGTGAGCTTCATGGTTTCTTTGACAATGGGCGCAGACTTAGACAAGGCAACCCCATGTCTCCATATCTGTTTGCCCTTGCTATGGAAGTTTTCTCTGGTATCCTCGATCGCCAAACTCATCTACCGGCTTTTTGGTATTTTTGGAGATGCAAGACTATTCACGTCCGCACCTCTTCTTCGTGAATGATGTCTTTTTATTTTCTGAGGCCAACTTGTAGTCGGTAAATTGCTTAAAGGAGGGACTCCATACATTCTCATTGTGGAGTGGGCTACGTCCAAATTTACATAAAAGTGAGATTTATATGGCAGGGGGCTCAACATCAATCCGGGCCTTAATCATTGATACCTTTGGTTTCCGACTTGGATCGCTTCCTGTTCGGTATCTGTGAGTCCCTATTATTACTTCTCGACTAAGCAAAGTGGATTGTAACGTCCTGGTTAGTTTCCTTACTTCTCGTGTACAATCTTGGACACATTGTTTTCTATCCTTTGCTGGCCGACTGCAGCTCATTCATTCAGTATTGCATGCTATTCAAGTTTATTGAGCTAGCATCTTTTTATTGCCCATATCAATGGTTGATCGCATTGAGCAAATTTGTCATATTCCTATGGAAAGGCCCTGGGCTAGGTCCGGGGGGAGGCAAAGTATCATGGGAGGATGTCTATCTCCCAAAAAAGGAGGGTGGACTAGGATTGCGGAAAATTCGCGAGAGCAACAAAGTGGCTATGATCAAACACATATGGGTCCTCTTCACGAATAATGAATCCCTATGGTGTAAATGGATCCATTCTACACATTTAATGGGGAAGAATTTTTGGATCTCTACCACTCCTACCTTGTACTTATGAGCATGGCAGAAATTACTTGCTTTGAGAGAGGAAATAAAGGGCTTCTTTCAATGGCGGATAGGGGATGGCTTATCCACATCTCTTTAGTTTGACCCCTGGCATGAGATAGGGCCGTTAAATTCTTTTTATTTTGAGAACTACATTTACCATTCGAGGCTATCTAGAGATGCTACGGTTGCTGATCTATTCTCCCCTACTAGCCATGCCTTCCTTCAAGAGCTGCAATCTTGGTTTATTCCGGTTCCCACCCTTTGCAGCTCCAGGACGGGTTTATTTGGAAAATACACACCTCCAATACATTTTCTACCGCCTTGGCCTAGGAAGCAATTCGGCGGACAGCACTAGTATCTCCGTGGTCCTCATTTGTTTGGAACAGGTCCATTGCCCTAAGACACCAATTCGATTTATGGGTGATCATGAGAAACCATCTTCCCACCCAAACATTCCTGTTATCTTACAGCAGAATCACGGCAGTGGTACGTGCTTCTTGCAATTCTATGCCAGATTCCATTGATCACTTATTTTTTGGGTGCCATGTTTCTAGCTCCCTAGCTAGTTTTTGGGCAGCAAAATGCAATCTTATTTGGACTAACTCTACGTGGCTTGACAACCTTAGATGGGCTTCGGTTACCTGCTCGAGTTTTGGCTTCTATAAAGAGATTGTCTGCTTTTCGTTTGGTGTTCTGTGTTATGTAATCTAGAAGACTAGAAACAATATCTTGTTTTGTGGCCATCCCCTCTTTATTCCCTCGATGAAACAACATCTCATTTGGGCTGTCAAAGACAGAACATCTCCATTTAATCATGTTGATAACAATCCGAGAAATAGGAGGCTCCAATAGCTGAGGTTTGGACACAGCTATTTTTGAGAGGGATCAGGTGGCCCCTGGGCAGAGATTGGTGGGCGCAATGCGGACCTAGGTTGGGTACCTTTTAGGTTTTCTTTTTCATGAAATTAATTTGGCCCTATATGTTGTACGGTTTCTTGATGTATTTTCTATTAGTATTAAACCTTCTTGTTATCATTTGTGTTCCACCAAATGGATAGTTGTTTGTTGATGATTGCTAAAGCCCATTATTTAACGGAACAACTTGTTTGGATGAAGTCAAATTTAAAATTCAATACTTTACCCACACAAAAAAACCTAGAATTATATGCTAAAAGTCAAATTTCGACATCGCAATGCTAACAATCAACCTAGAATTATATGCTAAAATCAAGAAGCAAGTTAACAATCAACCTAAGACAATAGCAAGTTGAGATGCATGTTATTCAGTTGCCTTCCACAAAGACAGAGATGCGAAGACTTCAACGAAAGCATTGGCCATCTGTCAGGAGATTTGAGCTGAGGAGGTGAGCTAACAAAGAATTAATAAAAGAGAAGTTCTATTTTTTGTTCTTCTTCCCAACTATACCCAAAAGCCAGCCATCAACTCATTATCACAACCCAAAATTCTTTTTGAACTACCTCTTGCTAGATAAACTCCCATCTTCCTTCCTCCATTTACTCACACAAGTAGCAATCCATTCCTCTCAGCTCATTGATTTCAAGTCCTTGAGCCTTTCACAACACAAAATCCACACTTCAATAATGGACATGGCTACTTCCTCCAAGAGCTTTGCTCTCTTCATTGCCCTAGTTCTCTCAACCACCAATATGAGTTCGGAGCTCATCACTTACTACAAACAACTACACCATCCATACCATCCCTCCCACAATACCAACACTACCGATACCGACAACTATACCATCAATACCATCCCTTCCCACAATACCAACAATACCAATACCGACATCGCTGCCATCATTGCCGTCCATGCCCACATTGCCTATCATCCCTACAACCCTGCCTCAGCCCACATTGCCGACACAGCCCACCACTACTCTGCCGCCACTCCCAAGCGTGCCAAACATGCCAACTGTCTTGCCCCCATGCCGAGCATCCCTACGTCTCTCCCTAAGATTCCTTCCATTCCTTTCCTCACTCCTCCTCCAGCCACCAGCCCCTGAAGATTTTAGTACCATATAAGGCTACCTCAGTGGATCCCTAAACTGTTGGGGTCAGCCCTTTCTTTGTAAAATGTGTGTGGTGTGACGGTAAATGTCTTTTGGAATTATATTTATCAATCTCATTGTTGGTTAATGAGCTCTTTTGGTGCGAATAAATGTTTTCCCAGTATCTTGTATGTACCTTCTATCATTTGTTTTTATTAGTGACTCGACTTCCATTCTTCCATTTCCTTTCCACCGCTTCCAAGCTTGTTAGTAACTATAACATTCACTATCGGTATAAAAATGCGTTCTTGACATACGGCCTTATCTACCTTTTGTTCGTTGTTAGTAGGGCATCGGCACTACAAGAAAATCCACCTTTGACCGCAGTTCTTGACTAAGAATTCTGAAATTTCACGGCTAAGGCTTCTTGCCACGAAAATCTTCGTGGTGGAGATATCATGGCTAGAGGCCTGTGGCAATAGACCTTGGAAACAAAATTGTGTAATTTTGCAGCGTAAAGCATACTTTTCACCGTGGGATATTTCATGACAAAATGCATAAAATAGAGACCCAACAGCAACATATTTTATATCGTGGCTAAAGGACCAACCTTTTGCAACGAAAATTATGTGGGCTGTTGTAGCTGTGGCGACACAAAATCCTGTGACTAATGATTCAAGATGAACTAAAATTTTCTAACTATAGCGTCAAATTTCGTAATGCTCGAATCATCTTTGCCCACAATTATTCGAGTCAAAAGTTTAACCTAATAGGTAAGATGAGACACAAAAGTGCAAAACTCATGAAGCATGTGAATTGAAGTATTTCCAACACCAATGAAAGGAGGAAGAAATACAAAATTCCAACACCACATATATATAAAAAAATATATAAGATCCACTGTCAAGCCATGTGATATTTCAACAAACTAATTTAAATACCTTTTGTAATTTAAATCATATTAGTAATTTTATTGTCTTAGGCCTAAGTAATTTAAATTGGATAGGATGCTTTTTCCATCTTTAATATATTCAAGCTGACATGTATATTGTTTTAAATTGTATTTTAAGGTATTTCCAAAATCTATCGATCCAAAGTACAAAGAAAGAAAAGGTAGATAATAACCAAGAAACAACAATACCAATACTATATTCACAAACCTTGAGGAAGGTGCAGATTAGGATAAACGTTTTGCTTCTTGCCAATCATCAATGTTTGGAGAATTTTACGATGACAGAATCATCCCCAAATTTTGGAGCTTTGAACATCTTATGGCATCAATCCCTGGTTTCTATGTTGTCTTACAATTTTAAGACACAGAAAACACACATCTATATCCTATTCTTAATTTAAATCAATCATTTTTTTAAGTTCAAATTAATTGTTTTGACTAAGTTTACTCTAGATTTTTTTTTAGCATTCAAAGATGTATAAATGCTGACTTTTCTATTGTTAGCATTTGAAAATAACATATAATAGTGCAGAATGACATGTAAATAATCAATAAGTAACATTGAGCCACATGACAAATACAAATTTAAAGAGAAGTATCATGTGACAAGTACTGAAATAAACACTCTCAACTCCGACTTTATCTTTATATAATAGGAACAATCCCGTGAATATAGCTGGTTTGTTAACACTTGACACCAAAGGAAATAAGACTTGTAGGGTGTGCAAAGGAACTAGAAACCTCCCAAACCGCCTGAAATTGGATCAAATTGGCCTAGAACTAATGGTTCTTATGAGAACAAGTCTGATTTCTGATTCCAATTTACTAGAAATGGTGGATACCGGTCCAATTCATTCCACACTTGCCCACCTGGATTGGACTTCACTTTCTTTCATGCCTTTTCCCAACTAGGAGTGTCTGTTTAGTTGATGATAGAGATGCAACTCTTGTGTCCACTTCTTAAGTTGCTCTATTTCTATCTTGTTTATATGATGCCAAGGACCATGTCAAATAGCTCCATAGTGCTCTAAACGTTTTAAGCCTTCAATTTCAGTTATCATATGGGAGGCTTAAAGATGCATCGAACAATGTAGTCTTTGCTTGTATCAATAGTTGGTCCCTAATTCTAATGGTGGTTCTTTATTATTCAAACCTTGACACTTACTCTTTTGTTAGATGAGTTATACTATTCCTTAGGTGATTTGGCAATTCCATAACAAGTGTAATGATATTAATTGATAAATGCAATTTTATAAGGAGTGGGAATCGATTCCATGGATCCACCTAGGAATTGGACTGAACCAACGGTTGGGTTCTCTAGGTGAGTCCAAGGAACCAACAAACAATTTCTGGTTCCAATTTTCCAAAACCGGTTCTTATTGAGTGATTCCCAATTCTAGGGTGAAAACCGTCCACCTAGGCCATGCTCACCCCTAAAGACTTGAACTATTTTTTCGTGGAATGCTTGTGTCTAATTTTCATTCTTTTAGGTTTAATAATACCAAAAATCACAAATCAGTACACTCATGCCACATTTAATCCAAACTAATTTTCTTACCACAAAAATCTCAAACATGTACACCCATACCGCATTTACTTCAAACTAATTTTTCACGCCACAAAATCTCAAATTGGTGCATCCTAAACTAGTAGACTTGTAACATATTTACCCTAAACTTATTTTTGTATAAAAAAAAATCTCAATATTATCCTTATTAACCCATTTCTTGACATTTAAATATCCATAAAATAATCTAACCAAAATCCAACCTTATCAACATGTGTTTAAGCTAATTATTTTGTTAGAAAACCCTCAAATAGCTTGCAAATACCTCGTTTTTTGTCTTCTGCTTCACTTCTCGGATCTCAATCTCAAATCATTAGCTTTTAATATGGTTAAGAGTTTCTATTTGGAATTTTTTGTAACACGAAAAGTTGGAGCAAATGTGTCACAATTGTACCAATTTAAGATTTTTTTTAAATAAAAAAGTTATTTTGGGGTAAATGTGGCATGGTTGTATCAATTTATGATATTTTTTTTACACGAAAATTAATTTTGAGTAAATATGATACTTCCGATTTTGGACTCTTAATAGTAACCCATCTTTTCATCATTTGTGTAAAAAAAAAAAGGGGTACCTAATGGCTAAAGCCCATCACTTAACAGTAGACCGGATCATTAATGAAGTCCATATTTCCGGAAGATCGATCAATGCAAAACAAACAAACATTAGAATCATATGTTAAAATCAAGAAGCAAGTTAACAATCAATCTAAGACAATAGCAAGTTGGGAACATGTTATTCAGTTGCCTTCCACAAAGACAGAGATGGGAAGCTTGACTTCACCGAAAGCATTGGCCATCTGTGAGGAGATTTGAGCTTTGAGGAGGTGAGCTAACAAAGAAACAATAAAAGAGACGTCCTGTTGTTTTCCTAACCATATAACCAAAGGCCAGTCACCAACTTCTTATGACAACCCCAAATTTTATATAAACTACCTTTTGCTATATAAACTCCTATCTCCTTCCTCCATTTACAGAAGTAGCAATCCATTCCTCTCAGCTCATTGATTTCAAGTGCCTTGAGCCTTTCACGACATAAAATCCACATTCCAATTACCAACATGGCTGCTTCCTCAAAGAGCTTTGTTCTCTTCATTGCCCTGATTCTCTCAACCGCCAATTTGAGCTTCGGAGCTCGTCATCTGCTGCAAACAACTATGCCATCCATACCATCCATTCCCACAATACCAACACTACCAATACCAACAACTATGCCATCCATTCCATCCCTTCCAACACTACCAACAACTATACCATCCATACCATCCCTTCCCACAATACCAACAATATCGATACCGACACTGCCCACCACCCAGCCAACATTGCCCACCACTACTCTGCCGCCACTTCCAAGCATGCCCACCGTGCCAACTGCCTTGCCCCCGGTGCCAGGCATCCCAACGTCTCTCCCTACGATTCCTTCCATTCCTTTCCTCACTCCTCCTCCAGCCACCAGCCCCTGAAGATTTTAGTACCATATAAGGCTATCTCATTGTACTTTTAACTTGTAGAATCATTGGCATGCATGTGTGGTTCTGCGAGATTGTGTTTTGTGATTATGTGTGTCATTCGTGTTACTTAAGGGGGGGACCTCTCTGTTGCTCATGTTATTTAATAGGAAGCTCTCTTTCCAGTTTCGTGTATCTGCAGATCTACTATTTATACACATCGATCAGTGATTTCTTTGCCCGCTTCTATCATGATGTTTCAATCACTCCCCAGCTTATTATTACTCATAGTTCATTTAATCGGATCTAATTCAACTGGCCAACTCCTCCAATTCAGATTGACTTGACCACAAAATTGCAAAGATATCATATCAATTGCAAGACAAGATTTCATTTTGGCTGTCTGTAGCTAAATGCTTTGTCTTCTGAATTGCTTGAAGAGGATACACGGCTCTAACCACAAGGAGGAATTACAATTTGAACTAAAGAATTTGACCTCAGTTATTTCTTCAAAATCTATGGGAAAAGATGCAATAATCACAATTAAGAAAACTCCTATTAAGCATATTTCAAGTCAAGGTCACCGAAAACTCCTATTAAGCATATTTCAAGTCAAGGTCACCAAAACCCTAGCAATTATGTATTGACAAACAGAAGAATATGAAAACCCAGCCTCCATGAATAGAGCAAATTAATAACATTCTGCAGCATTTACATATAACTCTAAGTTCCATTGCCATCAACAGATAAGAAAAGAATAGGTAAATAAAGGATAGAAAAAAGACTCTGAAAATTATAACCCTGAGGCATAGAATTCCATTTCCAGCTTCATCCCTTGTAGTTCGAAGAAGGCCTAAAGTACGGTATACTTCTATCAATTGAGAAAAGAGAGGACAAAACAGACAGAACTGATGATCTTACTCCAAGATGAGGAGCATCAAAGATTCACTAGCAAATAGAACAACATACAGAGATACAACTAATTTAACTCAGGCACAACACTCAGATGTATTCAAGGATAACATCACAGAATCAATTTAGTATGTTCACTCTGAATCAGAAGAATCAGCATTTGAGCTTTGCCGGACACTCCTAGTTTGCGCACCAGACCTTGAATTTAATGAGGATTCACCCTCAAAAAAGATAACTTGAGATTTGGCCAATCTTTCCTCCAAATCCTCTGTGCTAAATTCATCAGTCCCACCAAGCTCATCAAATCCAACCTAATTACAAATTCAGTATAGAATATAAGAAACAAGACACTGTGAGTTTCAATAAGGACATCTGTTATTCTAAAGAATGAACCGCAAAAGTCATATATCATACCACATAATCCTCCACTTTTGCATTCTTTATGAGAGCAAGAGTAGGGAGAACAACAATCTTAAGCTTTTCAGCGAGAAAAGGGCTTTTCTCCGCTTGGATTTTCACAAAGCGGGTCTCTATGTGTTGCTTTGCCAATATACCCATGTGTTTGTCCATCACCTGCAAATCACCTCTGATCAAATATCAATCCTTCTAGAGTTCAGGACACGACCTGCTACTCAAAGGTTCAAATCCTTCCCTCCCACAATATATGTTCTAATTCCATGGAGTAAAATATCAAAACCCCAAACAAAAAGATGATTTAACAATTCAATCAACAAATTTCAAAAGTTACGGCTGCTCTAAGTATCTATAAATACCCCCAAGCAGTGTCAATATTGCCTTCATCTCACCATAGAGGTAGCAGCTACACCATCTATCTATAAGATAATTCTGTTCCATCTTTAGTTCCTATGGAGAAGTGATAGCAAAAAAATCATCTTTATGCCCACCACATTCGCAAAACCTATGGTAAGCACACACTGATTTATCTAATACAAAGAAATCACAAAATATGGTAAGATCCGCATGCTTATTTGGCATACAAAGAATTGGGGCAAAGTTCTGTAACTTTGTCGAATGCTTAAGTGAGCCCATGAACTTAAATTACCATAGTGTTTGCCTAATTGCAAAACCTTCATAATATCGCTACTCATGGCAGGAATTACTAATGAGTGCGCAACACTTCCAAAACAATACTGAATCTTGAGCTGCAAATCAACACGAATTCCCATATTTCAGAGCAATGGCAATCCATGGCACTCACAATTCCACCTAAGCAAACCCCCAAGAAAACCTCAAAATCGACAAAAACGAAGTACGACAGAAACATTCGAAAACCCGTCATCAATCCCAAAACTACGGAGGCGCGGACTCACCTTGCAGGGCCAATTCTCGCGGTAGAAGTGGCAGACGACGCGCTCGCTGGCCTTGACGACGGAGAAGAAGTCCTTCTCGACGGGGATCTCGGAGTACTCGCCGTGTCCGAGGGAGATCCAGCGGCTCCGCTTTTCGGCCATCCTCTTCATCTGCGCCAGCCGCCGCTCCCGCAGCGCCTCCAGGTCATCATCGTCGAGGCGGTCGAGGGCGGCGATCTCCTCGTCGATCTTGTCCTCCACGGCCTTGGCCACCGTCAGGACTTGCTTCTCGATGATCTGAGACAGAGAGAAGAAGAAGAAGAAGAAGCTAAAATTAGGCGAAATCTCGGAGACCCATGAAGATCGAACGGAACGCGGTTCGAATTCGCGAGATGGGTCGATGACGAGAGAGCACCTCTTGAACTATGGGGTTCGCCATTGAAGCTCTCTCTCTCTCTCTCTCTCTCTCTCTCTCTCTAGCGCTCTGAGGAAGCTGGTGGAAATGGCGATGGCGATGCGGGGAGAGAGAGAGAGAGAGAGAGAGAGAATTCGAAATTTGCCAAAAATCTTAAAAGAAAGGGGAGGGAGAGAGAGAGAGGGGAGCGACGGTGTCGTTTTCAGGGCCCATGGGCTTTTATGATGAATTGGAGGCCCTTTTTATATGGGCCTCCCCCCGACTCAGCCAGTGAGATCGGTTTTCAGTACGGGTGATGGGTGTTGGGTGTTAAAAGATTCCGCGCACGATCCGCAAGGAATCGAGAATAAAAGCGAGAAAATAAATCGAGACACAAGATTTGTATCACGATTCATGTTTAAATCGGGGTTACATCTAGCAAAGAATTCTTCTATAGTTAGCACCCAACCTATATATTACATCATTCATTTACAAAAAAAAAAGATTATATATACTCAGTAATTATTGATGGGCCCAAGTCCAAGCTACTAATAAAATACCGATTCAAACTATAAAAGCCTTCTGGTGGCAACACTTGGACCTTCAGGATCCCCGTGCTATTCAATCGATGGAGAATATGAATCATATCCCAACATTCTCTCACTTAGTGAATACTCCACATGCTTTTTTAGATCCAACAATTTTACACCATTCAAACTTTTGTGCACTTGATGCCTTGGTCAAAAAATCTGGATTGTTCACTTGTGTATCAATTTTCTCTAGCACTAACCTTTTGTTCCATCTTTTCTTGGATGAAGTAATATTGTATGTTAACATGCTTTGTCTTGCATGAAAACCATCATTCTTAGCCAAGAATATAACTTGACTATCACACCCAATCTTCACTCCTCCTCGTGTAAAATCAAGCTCTTTACACTATTTATTTAGCTAGATCACTTCCTTATAGTAAGGGCCATGTGCTTTGCCTCATTAGTTGATAAAGCAATTATGCTCCAACTCCCAGCTCCGCCAAATAAGTAAATAACATCACCAATGGTTAACCTCTTGCTATCAACATTACCTCCTCAATCAACTTCCACAAAACACTTCGGTTCTAATGCTTATTGTATCCAACAACAAGATGGGTAAAATTCCTAGCCTAAATTCGAGAACTCACACTGAGACCTCCAGTTCCAAAAGATTGGAATCGATAATCAAATTGGTCTTGTTTCAAGAACCTGATTCCTTGAACTAGCTGATTCTAATCTAGTTCTATTTGAACACCAGCTGTTTTTATTTTGAGTTAAAAATGAAATTCTTATAATAAAACATCAAAGTTGCATAATTTCAAGTAATTATATTATTATTTTGTCACGCGA
The DNA here is from genome assembly GCA_014182735.1 of Corymbia maculata. NCBI lineage: Eukaryota > Viridiplantae > Streptophyta > Magnoliopsida > Myrtales > Myrtaceae > Corymbia > Corymbia maculata. Next base: position 5,596,247 of record CM024685.1, read on the forward strand.
ATACCATGGTTCAATCCTTAATGGATGCAAAAATATTGTTTTTTTTTCAAATATAGGCGTCAAAACTAATTCAACTAGGGAACTGATTGGTTGAATCGGTTCCCAAGTGAACTCCAGCTTTGGAACCAAAGACCGAACCAATCTTAGGCCGACTCTAGATTTGTAGAATCTGGAATTGAACTAGTTTGGTCTGAATCCTGAATTATGAACCAAAACCAGCTCTCACCCCTAGTTTTCAAAACGATGTTCGGTCTGATATCTCTTTTTTCAATCGACACAAAAGAGATGAAAGGCTCACTTTTCAATAACACCAATACAGGCGATATAATTCACGGGAAAGGGGCAAAAGACAGCAACTCCTGTATGGCTTGTCCTCATCAGGATTAACCACGACCAGGCACCAAGACAAAGACACAAACACGTCCCAAACAAATCAAGCAGAGATGTCCAAATCATGCTACTAAACCCTAGTCTGCACTCTACAATCTCTTATTGATCATCAAGACCATGAGCTCGAGCTCAAACTTTAGAGTCTCTAGATTCAATGGAGAATGCATATGGTGATCAAGGGCATTTAGGCTTGCCCTTGGAGCTGCGCTGGTCGCGGTAGCATGGGCACTCGTGCTTGTTGCCGTAGGTCCCGGAGGGGACGCACCCGCACTTCTCGCAGCAGATGTTGCAGTACTTGAGGCACCGGTCCATCACCCCAGCCTTTGCGCACCTCCCCTTGCACTTGTTCCCACAAAATGCTGCGACATTTCATCTGAGTACTATTACCGCTTGCATCGATATATGCTTATGGACATCACTTGCATGTAAACTAACTAAAATAGTGAGTGATGGTTCCACGTGATTGGGGGAAAATGAAGTTGCTTAATCGCAAGCATATGACCAATAACCCAAGAAAAGTCCCGCAGAGATCCTACTTTTGAAGGCTGGGCACGTCATACCATGGAGATGCAGATGAAAGTTCTTAGTGTGACATGGCTCGAAATCTAGCATTTCAAGAAGAGGGCATGCTTGCTTATACTTACGCGACATTGCAGATGAAGGCTCCAAGAGAGCGAAGCTCAGGAGGAGCGAGCAGAGCAGAAGGGTCGGAGCCAGCAGCTTCATGGCTTTCTTCTAACTTCTCTTTATCTTCAGGCCCTGCTAACGATGGAGGTCTCGTTCCGTTCAGACGTGGCTCTTATAGAAAGAGCTATACCTGGAAATGAATATAGAGAAGGAGCTCGATCGAAACCGTTCGCCGTGACAGGATCCGCAGTGACTTTTAACGGCCCAGATCCAGCTTAGTGTTGAGGTTGCACTCGTGTAGTAACGATGCCTGTGTCTTGAACGACGGATGAGAAGTCGATTCCATCTTCTTCTTTGGTTCTTGTCGTTTCTTGTTCCGTCCCGAGTGCTGAGGTTTACTGTTGTCTGGTGATGGCAAACGTTGTCCGATAGTTGTCAGTCACACGTGAAGGAGGCAGAGAAGGATGGCGGGTGGTGGATTCTGGAGGGATGGGGCTCGGTAGGTGGTGCAGACTCAGACTGACTCCACCTTAAAAAGCTGGACGGGACAAATTCCTAGGAACTGTCATGAACTGTTGCAGCTTGTGAAAATGCTGCGGACACGTACATGAATGACTTGCTAAAATACATGGGTCCAATCGCCTAAACCCTCTATTTTAGGTCTAATTCTAATTCCCCTCTGAATTTGTTTTATCGTCTCATAAAAAACCCGCTAGTCTCTTCAAAATTATCAACATTGAATCTGTTGTTATAACATACATCTTCATCAAAATCCTTATATTTGTATTGAACAATAGCAACCTCTTAATGTGAATAATCTTAAAGAAATCAATGACAATTTTGGACACATTGACAAATTTGAGACTAGAGCGAAAATTTGATTTTTCAATAAAAAAAAATGGGGAAGAATTGAGATTGGAAATAAAATTGGGGGATTTTTAGGGAATTAGCCATGAGAAAATGAGTACTTGCGAAAAGATTTAACCAACATGGAACTGTAGAAGTTATATCAATGCATTGAAAAAGAGGAATTTCACAATTTTTATTGTGATCCTCAAGTGCAAGATGACAGTTTGAGCATGGGAAAATTATTTAAAAAGATTTAAATTGATTGTATTTTTGCTAATTTAATTTTAAATATTTCAATTTTATCAATTCAATTCTAATTTTGTTTTACATTTTATCAATTGAGTTCATCTTGCTAATTTTGGCTAAATATTGCTTATTTGGACATAGCACAGTTAGTACTAATTTTTAATAATATGTTAATATTTTTCAAATTGTTTATTTATGTTCTTTTTTTTCATTTATCATTTTCTCTTCTTTTTCTTCTTAATTTTTTTTTGTAACCCACAAAGGTTGTCAAGCCCTCATCAGTCACTGGCGAGAACCACGAAACCCCTCGTCACAATTCTCACTCAGCGTCACCCAAATCTGAATGAGGCCATCATGGCTGGCCATCACTTGCGGCCATGAATGCTCAAAACTTCAAGCTTGCGTTTGCCATGGAAGCTCCAACTTCGAGCTCAATTTCTAAGCTCTCAAGCATGGATGCTCGAGCTTTGAGCTCTAGGCTCACAACAATGGCACAAGTTTGGAGCTCACTTTCATAGTAATGGGTGGAGCAACCTCATCCGGATCTAGGCAAGACCTTGCTTGCGAGCGAGGTAGCCTCGCCTAGTGGCCAAGGAAGGCTCGGCAACCTACCGACCACATTAAAAAATATATAGAGGAAATGAAAAGAAAAAGAAAAAATAAATAAATTCAAAAATATTAAAATATTATTAAAAATTGTCAAAATCAGCCATGCCCAAGTGACTCCCAAGTGACGTAAGACAACCAATGTTGATGTCAACAATTTCCGGTAAAAATTAACCAGATTGACTCAATTAACAAAATATAAAAAGAATTTAAAATTCAATTGACGAAATTAAAATATTTAAACCAAATTGCCAAAAGCACAATAATTTTAGAATTTTTTGGATAATTTTCCCGATAAAGAAGAAATGTACAAAAGCATCTCGAACACAAGCGATGACTATTCAAGTCTTCAAAAGTACGGTTAAGGTAATTCCACGTGCAATCATCATCTCAAGAAATCTAATTCCAAGAGATAATGATTTGAAATGAAATATTCTTATTCAATTACTTTTTGGTAAATAATATGATATAATAAGAGTGTTCAATACCCTAATATCATATGATGATTTCCTTGAGAATCTCTAAAAATAAAAATTTGAATCTGATCAGTACAATAACCCAAAAAAAAAAAAAAACATTTTCTTAAACATTCTTTGTTGCTTTCACATATCAATTTCTTAAGATTTAAAGTAAATCAATTAGCAAAAAAACCGTGAACCTAAGTATAAGTTCAAGCACTCTTAAACAACTTTCTTTGAAGAAAATAAAGTGAGTTGCAAATTCGTTGAAAAATTATTTAAGTTGTTAGTCTGGATAAAAAATAATTAAAAGAAAAGATTAAGTGAATTATAAATATAAAATGAAGAAAATAATGAAAGGAAGGAATAAGGGATACATTCATGTCCATCCCCAAAACGCTCCTTTTAATCTATTATAGATGTTTGGCGAGCGCTACAGTAGCAGACACAGACACAAAAGTCTGCACTTTTCCCATTCATCTGTTGCTGAAGCAATTCTCTATGTCATTGCCTCATTGAAATATCAGTAACCTTCATGGCAAGATGAGATGGCCACAATAGGAAAAACAATTCAGCCGAACCCAGAAAGATTCAGAGAGATTTTTGCACAAGCATTCACACACTTCCAAGTCTAATTTGTCCTTCCGGTCTTCCCCTGGAAACAGATGCAACAGTCCCCAAAAACGCAATGACCTACTGAGCTGAACAGTACACTTGAGATGCTTAGATTGGAATGATTACTATTGCAGATACTAACCACGGTATGAATTAGATATCTGGCTTACCAAAGAGATAAATTTGGGAAAATCCCAACATAACAACACAGAGGTAATTAGGTAGTAAACCCACGCCATGCCTTTCACTAAAAATATAGTTTCTCTGCCATGCTGTGAATTGTTCACAACACAACAGCCGCAGTTAACAAGTTCATCATTCAATGTTTAGCACAGCAACTTTGTGCTCTGCTCACCATGCTTTCCACTATGAACATAGTTTCTTCGCCCTGCTGTGAATTGCTTCCAGCGCGATGGACTCACTTAAGGAGTTTGTCATTCAATGTCAAACAGCAACTCCACATTTACACATATTGGAGGTAGGAGAATATACAACAATTTTTACGAACCAAGAATCATTAACCTCCCAGGCTGTTGGATATGGGAGCATTCTGGCTGTTAGAGTACTCCTTCGTATCATCACTTGATGCTAGCAGATTGACCTGACAATTATGGCTTGATTCAACTCACAACCCCCAGGATATATAACAAATGATTTTGAGAAAATGTGAAATAACAAATTGTCAGGGGATCGTACCTTAACGATCTCTGATTTCGAACTTGGACGCATATAGGCAGCTAAAATGCTCATATTGAAATCCTGATCACAGTAGTTTACGCGAATGAGGATGGAAACAGCACAAGATATATATAACACTGAATGAAAGTGCAGGATAGACATCAAACAGCTATCAGTGTGTTGGTTAGGAAGCAAACACTCAGAGTGAGCTTTTTCTACCTTTAAATGATAATTGACAGATTTGAGAAAGGAGAGAAGCCATAACAAGCCAATCATGCCAGAGTTCTTAACAGTTAGATGGTAATCGATACAATAAATAGCAAACATCTTTCCAACATGTAACAAACAAATAAATGCACGAATTTCAGGTTGCAACAACAGCAACAGAGGTATAAATTAGTCTGCAAGTCAACATTATAACTACTATATAAGCAGGATTCACATTCTGAGGTGAGGCATTCTCTCCTGAATTTTTGCCCTCTCAAACTTCTTACAACCGGAAAAATAACAGAAGATACGTTCTAATAGCTTGGTTTCTTTCATTTTCTAGTAATTTCATATCTACCAGGAGATTCCTCTTGAAAAGTCATGTGGAATAAAAAACAGGATCACTCGAAAAAGATGCCTGAGCAATGATGAGTAAAAGGTACATTAAAATTTGATATCTAAAGTTTATTTGGCAGAAACATTAATTTTTTAAGATGCAATTGCCGTTCTTTCCATCAATTGATGCAGCTCTACATATACTTTCCCATACTTAACAAGACTAGAGATAGAAGGAAAACCAGACTACCACATCTAGACATTATGTGCATGAAGATCCTCAACCATTCAATTCTTACATAAAAATACAAAGACCGCATAAAATATAAATGGACAGTGATGGCAAAAAGGGCATAGAGAGACTCTCGACTATTCTAAATGTCAATAAGGAACAAGAGGCAGCAGGAACAATTCTATTTAGGAATAATTATTTATTTGCTATGACGTCCCAGCATAGTCCTAGTTAAATTTTGTGCAAAGTTATCCACAAATTTAACAATTTAATGACAGAAGTTTCTTCACATTTTCATGGAAACTTGTAGATTAATATATCAATAATCATTTCCTGCACATCCTCCTTTGAACACAAGGACATTCTGTAACGCACCCCTACCATCATCCAGTGGCACATGTAATGGATGAAGTATATAAAAATGTAAAAGTAGAGTGCAAGACGTTATTGCTAAAAGTTTAGCAAGAAGCTGCGCAGAGTAAATGTACCATTAATGGACCAAATCCATACTTTAAGTGCTACCTCAATCACTATTATAGTCACTACAGATTTCTTTGAATGTAAAACATCCTCTGGCTAAATATCTAAAAGCATGCCAACAGAAACCAAAATCAGACAGAAGCTGTGTGGACATGTTTCTCAGAAAACTATGGAGACATCAGTCTGACAGTAACACAAGGAATCGGTTTAAGATGATATAGTAGGTCTACAATGCATTCTCTCGTTATTGAAGACTAATTGCAAAATAGAGCATGACTCACTCTATGAGGATCGCCCCTCAAAGATTGCACAAACATGGAAGATCCTGAACCTCTTCCCTGCACAAAAACATTTATTATTAGATAAATCAAGTTCGCATCACAGGTCCGAAAAATTTCATAACAAAAGGAATTAAGCTCAATTTAATTATGCTCACACATTATTCCTTTCCACCTCATTAGTTTCAGAAGATTGCGGATTCAGCTGATGACACGACCATTAAAGTTTCAGTAATCAGCATCTTGCAAATACCTTTCTGATCGTTAATTATCCGCTTTCCATGAAATGAGTGGTTCTCTACTCTATTTTAATTACAATGCATGTCAGAGGAATTCTGTTTGTCAATCTTTATTCCATTCGAATCTCTTTCGTTCTTTTCTCTCCATCTATGTGCACAAGTATGGACTTTTTTTTCATTTTAGCAGGTTTGCATGAGGGACAAGGACCTCCTTTTCAACAGAAGCTCAATTGATTTATAAAATTATGTAGACAACAAAAGGACACTGACGATGAATTTCATTGCACCATTATATCCCAATTGGCATATCCTGCTATGCATATGCCAATCGCACTTAAGGCATTCCATAAATAGGGTGGACATTTTCAGTTTCAAACTTAAAAAAACTGGGTACCAGTCAACATTGAAATTAGCTAATTCAAGGGTTACGTCTTCTCACCATTAATTCAACCTATATAGCATCACTAATAAATGAATACTACTTAGTCTCAGATCATGCATAATCCGTAATTAGTCTATTTAATCAACTTAAATGGGTCATATATCATTGATAGATAGAAGTAACATGGATTTAAATCAGCCCATTTATTTGATTTTATGATTCTTAGAAAGAAAATTTCAATTTAGGACTATGAGTACTTGGACATTTTAAGGACATCTTAAGCATATTATTAAGAAGTTGATGCTGCAATCAATTTTAAATAGGTAGTTAAGAAACACAAAACCTCTGTTTGATTTGAGATCGGTGAAAATTGACAGATATGTAGTACATTTCAGGCACAATGCTTGGTGCTACGATTCTCCCCTTAGATCTAGATTGATATCATTCCTCTCTAATCAATGATCAGAATGTATGATTTCTGAGTTTTGGATGTTGATTATTCTATCTATCATATGGAATCCCATTTTTATCAAGAACTTTACTGATTGGAGCATGATCACGTTTCTTCCGCTTTGCCCTTTGCAGTGGCAATTCTGGCATCTTACAGGAAGACAAGCTTCTATGTAATCTCTCTACGAGCAAAGTCCTCTCCATTAAATCCCATTATAGAGCCATTAGCAATTTTAACTTCAATGATTCTGGTCATTCTCCTAGCAATGCCATCTGGCTTCCTAATGTTACACCCAACATCTCATTTTGTTTTGGCAGCTTCTTGGAAAAGGATCATCACTTTCGAGAATCTTCCAAAGCACACTTCCATTCTAATTGATTGGACTTGCATGAAGCGTCCAAGAAATCTACACATCATTTACTTCTTCCTATGCTTTTGTGTAGCAATTCAATTTTCAATTTTCATAGTATTTGTTGGGTTGTGCCAAAGCCGCTCTACACTTACTTCTAGGACAAAGCACCTTCCCAAAAAGGCTCAGAGTGTTGCTTTGCATTTTTGTGCGTACAGCATTTAATAGCGAAATGAAGTAAGAGAATTTAAGGGATCTGAATCTTCACCTCATTCCATTTTTATGGATTTGCACCTACGGATTTCACATTCCATACTCACTATAAATGAGTGATGCCAGTTTGCTGTTTTGCATAAGACTGATGTACTTGAACAAAATCTTTATAAATAAAATTATATCATAAACAGAATGCAACTTTAAGCTTCCTAATATAAGAAAAATTAGTCTCTATCTTCTCCACATTAGTATGAAAAAGAATGGATATGGCTATACTAACTTAACATTCTCCAAAAAAACATCACGCGCGCGCACGCGCGCACGCACGCACACACACACAATTATGCAATCAGATTTTGAGAAATTAAAGCATTCATGAGGCAGTGGTTTTTTGTAATGATTGAAGTCATCTATTCATTAATATTATTCTTGAACTCTTACCTAGTTTCAGTGAGCTGACTTCATGTCCAACTCATTTAGGAACTTTGTCACGAAATCTTTTAATTCACACCTCAACTCAATTCTTTTCACAATTAAAAAATGACGCTTCCATTTCACAATTCTGATTTTCATCCTTTGTAGGATTTATATTTAATTGAAAATCGTCTGGAATGTCATGTGAGGAGATGGCTTCAAATTCTTAAATCAGAATATATGACTCCAGGAGGGTTGCAAATCTTTATCTAAAGGATGTCAAACAATTTGGTTTCACTGAAGATATAGCTCTTAATAAGTGAAACGACACAGGAACTTGTGCAACCATTCTACTTAATAAGGAAATACATTGTTAGCCTTATTATTGCTTTTCAGGTTGAGAACTTTCACTGGTGGCCACTAAAATGTCCTCACATAGAAGAGATATATTTTCCAACTCAAACTGTAGTCACTTATGTTAGCTATTTATTAGACATGGTACAAAAGGTTTTATGCATTTCTTATTTCATAATTGCATAAATACTTTTGTTGAAGATTTTGACACAATTTGAGCAAGATCTTTGGGAAATGTTCTCAAACAATAAAGAATCTTAACCAACTGTGACTTAGCCTCATATGAGGACACAAAAAGAAATATCCTTTGTTCCACAGCACAGGCATGTTGACAAAGTTTTAGATAGAGACACTGAGACATGCCTTTATATAAGGTCACATTCAGGTGCTTTCAAGTGCCTTACTGAATGATCAATAGCATAAGATTGTAACTTCAATCTCCCATTTGAAATCATTGATTTCCATTGATTTGATTGTTAAAGATCATAATTCCTATAACTGAAGCTCATAATTGATATCTATCATTTAACAACAAGAGAGCAAAATTTCAAGCCTCCAATACCCCAAATGGCATTTCCAACCAGACCAAATCAAAATTAACCCATCATAACAACACATTTTTCTGCCGTAAAAGTATCAAATTATGAAGTCTGACCTGTTCTACTAGCTCTGGTAAAATGATAAACAGAGCTTATCAGACAGGAGTTAGACACCATTAAGTTCATGAACAGAAGATGCTTACACAGGAAAGCAAGATACATCATATCTCAAATTCACAGTATTCTAAAGTTAGCCCAAATTGCTAGCAACTTGCTAAATCCATAAAATTTCCATATAGTGCAAATATCATAGATTTACCTCCAAGGAAACGTCTCTAAGACGCCTTCCAGTTTGAGCACAGCAAATACGAACAACATGCTCATCGCAGCTCCCGCTGATAATATAATCCCTGCTGTTCATGTAGTACGACCGTGTATAATTCTGGGAGCTTCCTGTTGGATTGATTCCAAAATCCAAAAGAAGCTTTCCATCAGCAGCCCGAAATTGTTTAACCTGTCACATATCAAATAGCATGGCTTAAGAAATGGGTGAAGAAAGATCTCAAACAATAGCAGCAAAGATGTAAATGCTTAAACAGACAAAACTAGGAGGGAGTTTTGCATACACAGAACTTGAGAACTTACTATAACAAAACTCAATCTAGTGGATGGTGCCAAGTCTTCTAACAAATATGAATAATACTTTGGTGATATTTTCTGCAGGTGCTATGGGCTAATAAATTTTATGTTGGCTGCTTGAATAAAGACATTTTATATAGATCGTTTATTGAGTATTATCTTCCAGTATGCATTTGCTAACATATTTGACTTCATCTATTATACTTATCTGCTTAGACTAAACATGAAATCTCAAAAGATTCTTAAAATCATTGTCAACACATATGAGTCTGGATCTCTTGCTTATTGAGGAATCTAAAAGCAAGATTTTACTCAGTTCAATATCTACAGTTGAATGAAAAAAGTGCATAATTCAGGATTTTACAGGTAGTTTTTACAAGTACCAACAAATACCTCATTGTCAACAGCTGATGCAAGAAGATAATGATCATCAGGAGAAAAACAAACCATAACATTCCCTTTGGAACTGGTCGCAGTGTAGCAAGGAAGAAAAGGTTTTTGTCTCAAATCCCACAGTTTGACATCATGGTCAAATGATGAAGTAGCAAAAAGGGATGGGGAATGGTTAGCAAACTTTACAACATTTATATGCTCCTGATGCATATTTGTGAATACTTGAAGACGTCTTCCACTGTTGATATCATAGAGTGCAACATGTTTGGAGTATCCACTAGCAAGAAGCAACTCATCCGCAGAATTCACATGAACTGAAGTCAACTGATCAAAGTCATCAAAAGTGACAGAACCAGCACCTGAATATGTTTCTGAATTGTTTGGAGGTAATTGCCGGATATTATATAGCTTTAGTGAACCATTGTCAGAACCAGCAATGAGCTGAGATAGAAACAGAAGGAAACAGTGAGTTCAAAGGACAACTATCACATAGTGAAATTATCAGCATAGGTACAATTCTCTGTCTTCCAAATGCACCTTATTATCTTCCAAATATAACTTTGCATGCACAATTTGTTTGTTCAGAAATCATCAGCCTAAGAAAAGGGACATCTCAAATTCTGGAAATCACAACTGGAACGAGGCTTCCAACTCATGATCTGATCAAGATACTAGTTGAAGACCCATGTCTTGCAAGAATTAGAAAATTACCTTATCTAATATTCTATTATGGTTAATAAGTTGGTAAACTGCTTAATGTGAACAGAAATTTTCTATTAAATTCATGAGATGTACACGAAGACTACATATGTATTGACCAAATAACATAACTCTGCACTTAGTGTTGAATAATGATTTCTGTTTATAACTTTGTCTTCAATAGTAACTAATGAAGACAGCAAATATGGAGTAACGGGGTATGATAATCGAAATGCATTGATACTTATATCAAAACAATAAAATTATAAAGTTCATTAGGAATTTACGTAGCTTTGGGACTCTTATTGACATAGCTAATGCCCGACCAAAAAAATTATACAGCTAAAGAAGCATATACAATATATCAATTTCTCTTTTCCTCCAAATGTGTGATGGTTGTAACTCGTGACATGAGATTATGCATGTGCACACATACATTTAAAGATATATCAATAATGCCAATTGAGTTGTACAACCCCACACAATTTTGTGAATTTCATACGAACTTAATAAAGTTAAATCGGATTTTTATCCTATTTGACTGATGAATGAATAATCATAGAAAGTTTCCAATAGGAAATAAAACTTTATTAACTATTATATCGATGGGAATCTAATTGACAAACTACACAGATTACAGGTCGAAGATTGTCCTATCAATGTTGTAATCATTTTTTTTCTTGTTCTAATTAATCAAGAATAGTAAGGCTGAACTTTGTGGTGGTGTAACTGAATAGCAAAACTCCACTTTATCCAGTTTTCTATTTGTTTGTTATATTGGATATCCATTATTAGATCATATCCAGCCAGTCACAAGCTGATGGATGTTAATATAGATTATAATCCATACTGCAGCTCATTATTTGATAGTGGATATATGTATTTGACAACTATGGTGCTATATATCTGGTACGATATATGATACAATTCATACTATGTTTTTGCTTTCCACTTTCAAATCATGATAGGCTATTCATTTTATTATTTAAGAAGAAAGATACATAAATTTAAGATCAACTGATTCAAGAGCTTCTTAAATGGGCAGATGAATAGATTTCTATGGGAAAAGCTGTGAAAGAGTATAATGAGGAAAATTGTTGAGAAATCTCCTTCTATTCCTAGTACTTTAAGTACAAATTTTGATGATAACAGAACAACTTGAGATATTTGATATTGCTTAATCAAAAGTGTGTTAATTCATAGCACCATAAACATATTGGTATAGATACAGAAATGAGTTCCCTATAGAAATTTTGACTTCATAAGTTTTATTCAAGGAAGAGAAGACTAGGCATTAGCTAACATATTTGATAAATTAAAAAAAATTCAATCAAGTAAAATAAGAAAAGACCCGAGATTATAGATCTGTTGATCGATTGGTTTATATATGGTAAGCACATTAAAGCTGCCCTGATTATTGACATAATATCAACAAGCAAAAAAAGGAAGGATCAAGGCAACAGCTATGAAGAGGAGATCGTCAATGTTCGAATAAGCATCTATTTAAGCTCAAGCAATCAAACTGAAGACAACTTTGCACAAGAATTCCTACAAGCTTTGAGAAAATTCTGCTTTGCTTGTCCATTCCCTCTTGTACTTAAATTGTGATTCTTGGAGTTTCAATTCAAATTAAAGAGAGCATCTCTTTTATAGCCACAAGCAGATTGTCCGAAAGAGATACTTAAGTTTGACTAAGATTCTAGTATAGCAGGCTCTGTTGCTGTGGCAAAGAGATCTAGTAACTCGTGATCAACTTGGCTTAATAGTTGAGTTCAGCCTTCTGAGGTTATAAGACTGCAAAAAGACAACTAGGCATAGACAACTGAACCTTTATAAGTACTTGGCTCAAATTCTCTTATCCCTTAACTCTTAATACATTTTATTTAGAGCATCACTGTTGGCCTAACATAGCACCTTCCACTTATTCTCAGCATAGTTTCACTTGATACTATAGTTTTCTAAAAGAGTTTCAAAATTCTGATTTTCAACCAATTCATCCCTTCCCCTTCAGTGGACTCCTGGGATATCAAATCCTAGTAGAAGTGATGGAGAAGATCTTGGTGAAAGAAACATGGATAAGTAGTCTAATCCTAAATATCCTCTTAATGACAACTTATAGCTTCATGCCTAATTTGGGGGAGACCTTTGGACAACACTTACTGCTTTCAGCATAAAAGCCAAAAGGTGGCCTTTTGCTTTAGTTCAAAAAGCAATGTGTATATATTTAGGAGAAAAATCTGAATCTAAATGTGTATATATATATACACACACACCTTAAAGATTTAGAATGATCAATATTTATATACCATTCACAGTGAGTTGTAGTCAATAACATAGAAATTCGAACAAAAATATTAAAAGCAAAAACTACAGCAAGCTAAAAACCAGTCACAAGTAAATGCTGCAGCCACCGCAAACACTAAACTCACCAGAAAGTCTAAAAAAAGATCAAGTTTATGAAAAAATATAGATGAAATTGAATAATCTCCACTGTTTTACAATTGCAGTATAAACATTACAAAATTACTCATTTTCTTATGCTTGGAAGTGAATGTAATCCTGTACTTAAAGCAAGATTTAGTTCAAAAGAAAGTGGCTATGATTAGACCAAGGACACTGCAGCCAAAATTCTCAATGTTTAATATCACACATCAAGAGCTTCAAAATGGTACATGAATGCTATAAAATTGTGATAAGTTGTAATAAAATCTGCAGCAACATGCCTAGATAAGTAGCACTCATTCTGACATAGTTGTCCTAAAGTACATTGATATAATCATAACTTACCAGAGAGGGGTGCTTCTTGAGCCAACAGAGTCCCAATACACTACTCATCACTCCATAAGATGGGATGCAACTGACAATTTTACCATTCTCATGGTTGATAATGATCACCTCACCGTCCAATGTTCCAAAAACCATAAGGGAAGAATCCGTAGGATGATACTCAAATTGTCTAGGGCGAAAGTTCAAAGCTTCATCTCCTGAACTAGAACAAGAAAGCGGTTGCAATGAAGGCCAAGGACAAGATCCTACTCTGGCAGCACAAAGTGACCTGGTGTAGAAACATTGAGACTTTCCAGATGGATATGTATTGTTTCGTTTACTTGCACGACCCAGGTTTCGACTTTCTTTGATTTCACGGTTTCGCAAGATACTGAGAACGCTCTCTTTGGCTTTCCTTCTGTATGGGAGGTACTCGAAGTATTGTGAAAAGGTAGCAGCAGCCTGATCCCTCTCATTCTTTCTAATGGGCAATTCATCAAGCATTTTCAAATGGGGTAAAGAAGCTATCATGAACTCTCTGTAGTGTTTCTTGAAGCATATAGGTGAAGAGCAACAGGGAAAGTATTTCGATACGATATTTGTAGAAGAATATGTCCCTGAACCACCAATAGATTCTTCTTCACTGTGGCTGAGAGATTCAACCTATAGGACAGACAACAGTTGGAAAAGAAAATGAGATTTTTCTGGCCTGTAGACAAGATCACAAAAAACAACGAAGAGATGATTTCTCTTCCATTCACTGCAGCTTGTTGTCCTCCATGATATTGAATGATGATTTTCATGATGCTAATACAGTCATTTCTACCTGCATTTTCACTGCAGCTAAATACATTGCATTTATATTTATTTATTAACAAGCAAAGGTACCCAAGATGTTCTGAACATCTTATAGAGACAATGTGATTCTCAATTGGACTTGGGACATTTTTTCAATTCACTCCCCGTACAATTCAAGAAAGCCATCATATGGTTAAAGCCGAAAGCCATATTTTTAGCATACCATATCCTCCTTAGTTTAATTTAAATATGGCCTTCAGCTTTAAATATGCGATGGCTTTCTTGGAAATTCCAAACTGTTACTCATCTAATCAGAAGTTTGTTCTCTTCACACAGATCTACAAAATCTAGAAGTTATTCAAGTACCTTATATCATGTTAAGACTCAATTCTGTTTCCTATTCAAGTACAATATTGTACTGTTGACTAAGATTCCATTTAACAACCATGACATGCTGCTCATACAGTGTAAATGCCAAGTATATAAAGATCAAGCCAATCATTACCTCATCATTCGCATTGGCCCTCCCACTCCACTCGCTGATTGCATTAGTTAATTCATGCATGAAACCATATTCTTGCCTTTGACTTGAGAAATCAACCTCACTATCATCTGATGACTCCTCACCTAGTTCAGGATTGCCAATCCCGTTAGCAACTGTCATTAGATTGTTAAGCACAGTCTCTGAGATTGAATTCTGATCTACAAGTGCTGCAATGTCAATAATTGGTTCTTCTGGAAAAGGACCATCCCTGCCATCTTCATTGCCACTTGATGACGCAATATAAGATTCAACATCCTCATAATATAACCGTCTTTGGAATCTTAGCTCCACCAAAGAAGGGAGCTTGGAAAGTGCAGCAGTAGTTGTCCAGAGATTAGCAACTCTTGTCTCACACATCGACAAAAACTTTAGATTCGGCATGCAAGTGAAACAATCTTTCTGGAAGCTAGTTAGCGAAGTGCTGTAATCCAAATTCAAAGTGTGTATTCGACTAAACTTCCCCACCATACTGAGCTTGCGAAAATGGGAAGACCTCATGTTTAACACTTCACATGTCAAGCCTCTACTTGAAAGATCCCTAATTCAAAGAACCGCCAAAAGAACATTATTATTTTGACAAAGTATATTTAGTAAAAAATCGGTTCTTACCTCATAAGAAAACATTGATGATTAACTCACCCTGGTAACATTTAGATGCTAGTACAATCTACTTACTGCAATTTGCTCCTCTTGTTATCTCTAATACACCTACAACTTCACTCCAGTTCTGCACCCATTTATTTTTTTTACTAGAAAAATTCTACCATTTTCAGAAAGAACCCAGGGAAGGTGGTAGGACATCCCCCCACCCCCACCCTGTCCTCACCCCTTTCTCTCCTCCTTTCCTCTCCCTCCCTCTTCCCAACACCCGATCCACCTACCACAACCTCACAACTAATGATTAGCTCCAGCTAGATTTCAGAAACAGAAAAAGCAAGGTAAGAGCAAGATGGATCTTCCAAACTCCACCAAGCACAACCTATTTCAAGCCACTATTGAACAAGAGGCCCCTTAAACAAGTTGAAACTCTTCTTTCCAGAGTTTGTCCTTATTAAACAAGTGGCTCAACAAGGGTGTTTATCTGAGAAAATCAGACATAATCTTATGGTTCTCAAATGCTAGACTACATAAGTTTCTTTCAAACATGTGTAAAATCTCTGAAAGCCCAACTTTCTACTTCTTTCACTCTATTTCAAATTATGCACAATTTGATATGTAATTGTGCTTTGACGTAAGTTATCCACATTTCTTCCTTTTTCCCAGTTAAAAACAAGAGAGAAGTTGGGGTACCTATGTGACACATGTACCCCATATATGCTTATCATAAATGGCCAATGGATATATACAAGAATACCTTGTACAAAAATGATAAATACAAATGACCCTTAATGCAAATAAAATTGCATTCTTTCTCCAATAAGATCTTTTAACAAGGCTATGGACACTTGAATGGAAGTGGCTCTGCAGATTGGACAGCACCCACCAAGTAAAATGTGCCCATGCAAGCAAAAATTGCCTGAAAGTTGGCATTTTTTTCTTCTCCGTTTTAGAGATACCTACCTACTCAGGTTTAAAGCAGCATATCGAATGCAAAATTCTTTAAAAAATAAACAGATCAACTCTCCAGAATCTGATCTCAAGCCCTCTGCAGTCAAAGATAGCTAATGATCTGTTTCTCAGCTACCGCACTTCCAGACTAATCAAAACTTGTTTATCAAGTCACAATCCTTATAGCAAAAAATTTGGACTTTAAATCATAATAAACCATGCATGTGATGTTGTCAAATTTCCATAACTTCATGAGATTGAAAGGACATTAGGATGTACCGGCAAAAGTCCTTTCCCAAGGAGATATCCTGGAGATCAACCACACGAAGTTTTTTATTCAGGGCACGCATCAGCAATAACGCATACTCTCCCTTTAATTCACCCGAAGATTTATTATATATGTCAACTGCTTCAATTTCAGATGCCTCAATGTCAACCACTACATCAAGCAGTGGATGGAGATCCATATCCTTGAGATGGTCCAGCATGATCTCTAGTATACATAACTCGTGGCCAGTTTTTTTAAACTTGGCCTGAACATAAAAGAAAAAGAAAGAATTAGCTTTAGGAAACACCCCTCTAGGGCAGAAAAGAAATTAAAGAGATTCAAATGAATGAAGAAAATTAATAATAAAGTCCATTATAGGAAGTAAGTTAATTGAACATCCTTAATACAATTGCACGATAGATATTACCAAGATGCATGGCACTTAAAAAATGTTAAATATTACCACTAAAGACAACCAAAATATGAACATGCGCGTGCACCATGCTCCATCATGTGCACATGCACACCCAAAAGCACATGATAGAAGACCAAGAAACAAGCATGTGGGCAAAGTCACTAAGCAGGATTCCAATGACTTGACCTAGCAAAGTTTCTTTCCACTAACTGCTTAGCACTATGGCTTTATTAAAGCACTATAAGTTGACAAAGGGGGCTTCAGCTATTATTGACTATAGAAGAGATGGTGAATTTGATGAATAGAGAAATAAAAGATAGAAGAAAAACTTTTTCACTACCTCGAGCAAATTTACCACCCAAAAGGCCAAGCCAAAAACAAGAGCAGGACTCATATCAGATATCTTAGATGAGCAAATAAGTGAGCAGAAATGAGCCAGTAGCAAGA
Source organism: Corymbia maculata (assembly GCA_014182735.1). Classification (NCBI taxonomy): domain Eukaryota; kingdom Viridiplantae; phylum Streptophyta; class Magnoliopsida; order Myrtales; family Myrtaceae; genus Corymbia; species Corymbia maculata. The sequence goes on from CM024685.1 coordinate 5,613,710, forward strand.
CTCAATACAGAATAATCCCATGAAATGCGGACACTTGGAGAACACCCCCCCCCCAACCCAAGGGAGAAAACAAGAGAGGGCGAAAGTTTAGCAGGCAACAGAATGAAAGGGAAGAAATAATTGAATGAAGTTTACTTTTGGGCAAAGACGCAGATCTATGATAAAATAAAGTGCCCAAAAACATACAATAAAGAATGAGTTTTACTCTGGACAGATAATCACTTTCCATGAGAAGGGGAATACACAATGGCAGGCCAAGAATTTAAGTTTAGGAGACGAGATAAATATTTTAACTATACCTACCTTTTTTAGAATTATTTTACTAATAACATAAGAAACTTTGGTCCACGACTGGGAATGTAAGAGTGAAACACAAAGGAAAAGAAGGGACACAAAGGTCTAAGACAGTTGACAAGTTACAACAAGGAAAAAGAATCAAGGAAACAAAAATCACGATCATGCCTTTGGAATAAGGTAGGAAGAAGGCAAGAACAAGTTCCCAAAAAACTAAGATAAGCACTAGAAAAGAATGTCCTGTTCCTTTGACCTATACAACATAGGATTTAGAAGCCATAAACGGAAAGTCAACACAACTTATTATCTCCAAGATATTGAGAGTTCAGTTAATTTGTTCATATCTCTCAAGATGCTAACATAAGTTCACTGAATAAAACATGATCCTATAAGGAGACTATGGTGAGAACTCTAGTAAAGAAAAAGATCACATGAATCCAAGTTCACAAAAGAGTGCGCAAACTAGAGAACTGGGGATTCTGACTGCCTGTAATGACCAGAACCATTGCATGAGATATGAAAGTTGTTGATTGTAATTGTACAAGTATTTCTTCAGCCTCAATATCCCAATACCCTATTTAGTTTAGTAAAATAACTAAAATACAAAGCCAAAATTTCTTTGCCCAGACATTGTTGTGACAACTATCTTTCATAAACACATTCTGCAAAATCCATGTTAGTATTCAAAAGAATAATTTGAGTGTAGCAGCTTGTAGAGACAGATATTCCCATTGAGAACTCTTCCATCAGTGCTAGAAGAAACTGCAAGAGGGGTTCAAAATAAGGGAATTAATTCCCTAACCTCCACTTCCAGAATAGCTTATATCTGTATCGTTTAGTATATCTCAGCACTGAGAAGTGACAACTTCCAGATTACAGGCATGCAACAAAGATGTCGCCACTCCAAGTCCCATTATCCAAGAATTATCTCTTCCATGGGAAAATGATCCAAAAGCTACCTTTTAGACAGTTTCCACATTTGACGAGGGGAGAAAAACAAGAGAAGGTTTTATACGCAGATTTCAAATAAATAAATTACCATATTTAACACCAACCTTGATGAAGCCAGACAATATCGTAGGATTAGGAGGGACATCATGGTCTCTGCACCGAGTAATATATCTGAACCAAAATGGAATGTTATTAATTATTTCAAAATATTAATTCAGCCACCGGAATCAAGATCCTGAAGAAAAATTATATTGCTAGATTACTTGGTGAAAATGACCAACTAATGGCCGAAAAGGAAATGTCTAAAAGAACAAGTCTAAAGATGATGAACCAAAGGGTAACTATAGTCCTCCAGCTTTATGAAAACCTTTATTGTGGTTTGCCCACTTTTTTACCGTTAAACAGTCTCAGCAGATGACAAAAACCATAACTGTGAATAATCAAGCTATCACACCCATAATTATTTGTTCTAGACTGATACCCTCATCAAATTGCACCAATTGTCTACTGTATTTATGTAATTTTTTCTATGATGCCCTCAGTGATTGCTTCCAAGTGATAATAGTTTCCTTATTCACCTAACCTTCTACCAATCCCTGAAAATATCATCTCTCAGCACTTAATTCATCAGACTATACCCAAAAGTTTATCCAACATTTCTAGATTCCCAGTCCTGGGTATGTAGAGAGTGCAACAACCAACACCGACTCATATTTGGAGCTCATTAAAAATGCAAGAGACTCATCTTCCTAGGGCACTGGGACAACATCCCTCTGACCCAAAAGGTTCCTAACACCAAATTTTCACGTCTCCTATAACCAGTGATATTGAAAAACATCTGCTACCTAGACTTCCAAGAAACACGATTCAAAGAACCACTGCAAAAAGGAACCTCTATCACTACATCTAACTAGAAAGCATCCTATCACTTCTTCACTACACCTCACTCTATCATTTGATATAGAAGAAGAGATAGAAAACTAAGAGCAGCACTATATGATTATAACAACCAAAAAAATGTGGTCATGAGACTAAAGTGATCAGATTTCTTAGGAGCCACTATCATCCTAGAGATTCACAAGCAGCTTCCCAAGGCCACTGAATGTGTTGAACAAATTATAGTGTGACAGTTACACAAGTCAACACAGTTCACAAGGGAAAATGATTGGCATAAATGACCCAAAACAATGAAACCCAGATTCTACAACATTTGTGAAATATGATATCTTCACATTCAAAGGAAGGTTTTGCATAACAATCCTTGTTCACTCAATAGATAAAGAGTACGAGGCCAGACAAAAAAACAACATCTGGTGATTATCACTAGAATCCAGAGTTGCCCTATTACAACGAGAAAATCATAACATAGCAAACTACAGAGTCCCAAACACATTCCCACGTGTCCATACTCTTTCCCTGTCCAACAAATGTATCCGTTGCCGACCCAGCATTTGCCTTTTCAATAGATGAGCATGGACCAAAGAAGAACTCGGGCAATTTAGACGAAGATAACAAATTCAATTATATCAGTAAGTAGAGGGGCCATATCAAGTAGATGAACAAACCAAGGTGGATCAAATTCAGCAGAATCTATCACCTTCCAAAAACATGAGCTAACAAGGAGCCTCCTTTTACCCATAGAGACGAACAATAACCAAGCACTACCCGATAAGGGGCAAAAAGAAAAACTGGGTCGCAGCTCAATCAACTGAATTCCCACAAAGATCGACACTCCTCGAAAAATGGAAACGAAAAAAAAGAAAATTTCCCGGCGGAAACTGCGAAGCTCAACGTATCGGATACAGAACAGGCAAAAACGAGACGAGACGAGACGAGACGGCGAGAGAAGGCCGCGCACCTCTCGTTTAGAGTTTGAATGTCCATGGCGAGCGATTGAGGCGCAGACACGATCAGACGAAATCAGCTCGGCGCTGTCACCAACGACCCAGAAGGCATTCAACGACGTGCACAGAACGCGCGAGAGGGAGAGAGAGAAAGATGGGTTCCGAGTTGCAGTTTCAGTTCACGTCGTGCTTCCGCGAGGCGTTTGGTGTCGCGGTTGGTGAGTCGACTCGTCGCCACTCGCTCGCCTCAAAGCTTCATCATGCTCGCTCAGAGCGAGAGAGAGAGAGAGGCCACCAACCCGTTGTAACCCCCACGAAAGCGACAAGCCCAGGTGGAAGAAAATACAAGTATTTCTTTTTTTTTATTATATTAAGATGTATGGACTAAGATGTCCGGTCCGAATACTCTTGTTATCGTTTTCATTTCTCTTCTCCAAAAATAATAATCTTTCTATTTAGAATCGAAATCCCTATTTGAAGTCGATGAAAAAGCTTTGATATCGAATTATTAATTTTAGTTATTATTATCTCTGATAATAAATAAAGAGTTAAGGAAGTTTCGACTACTTAAAAGGAGGAAAAAGAGAGCGCTAGGCGAGCACGTTGCATGGCTTGGAAACGGTCTATTGTGACGTCGGATATTCAATGGTACCGGTAGGGTGGATCATTAGATAAGGAGCAAAATACACCAAAAATAACAAATAAAAGAAGTTCAATTATTGCATGAACCCAACCTATGTGAGCATAGTACATTTAACCCGTTGGATAAGAGATCGACGTGAAATTCATCTTACTCTAAGGGTATACTTTTTTTTGTAAAAAATGAATGATTTTAAAAATACTCTTTTAAAAATAATCGCTTGTACTGTCTACAATAATAAATGAATGGAAATATCTTTATCATCCATGAAAGTGTTTAACCATAAATTATTATTGATAATAAAACTAGGAAAGTAGTTTTGAAATTATTAATTTTTTTACGAAACAAACAAAAATTAGGGAGCAACTTGCAATACGCTGATATGAATTAAGAGTCACAAAGTTCTTTTTGGCGTGGGGTGGGGTTCGTTTTGACATAATTATTCTATTGTATAAGGCTTGCGCCATTTCCGCCCATTATTGGCTCCTAACACCCTAATCTCATTGATATAATTATATCATTTCTCGTGGATCCCACTTTTGATTTAAAATTATTTCTTTTCCTTTTTTTTCTTTGTTTCAATTTACTAAAAGCCAAAACTACATCTCTTTTAAACAGTTTTTCCTTTTTTTACCCTAGCCACTTCTCTCATGCCCATTATATCTCAACACTTCCTTGTTTGTTTTCTTCTGAACTTATTTTCCATTATTGTAATATGAGCAATCACCAATCATATATTAGAGTAAAGAAAGATTAGTTTTATCCCGAAAATATTTACTTTATTTCCATAAACTATCCTCATGAATCATGATCATGAATTTTTTCAACTTCAATCTTCGATACGGATTTACAAAAATTTACTCAATGATTGAATATTGTAGTTGATGTATGTGTTATGTACAATTTATTCATCTTTTATTGTATTATTTTTTATAGTGTAATCACTATGAAAGACAATATTGAAGAGGACCTAAATTGCTTAAATGTATCTATTGATGATGAAACTATGAAAAGGGAACAACAATTAATCATGTCAACAAGTTCATTTGAAACTTTAACAAGTAATTTTCTAAAAAGAGAGAATCTCTTGAGTAGTGTGTGGATGGATCTTTATGCTCAAGTTTATATTGTCTTTATAAAAAGGTCAAAGAAAGACAAATATGGTCTTTTTGGTTGTGATAGGGAGGTAATTATCGTGATCAGTATAATATTTCTATTGCACAGTAGAGAAGAAAACTTGGATCTCAGTTGATTGATTGCCCTTTTGAAGTTCATTGCTATAAAAGGTAGAGCAGATCAAGGTCACTCAAAATATTGAATGGATCACACAATCACGATCCTTCGAATGATATGTATGGACATCCTACTTGTCGTCACTTTTCTATAGTTGAAGTGTCAAGTGTGAAAGAGATGTCTAAAGCCAATATACATCCTCGTGAAATTCTTTCTTCCTTGAGACAAAGTAATCCCAAAGTTCAAGCTATTACTAAAATTGTTTACAACATGAAAGCAAAGTTCTGTCGTGAATATTTGAATGGTCGCACAATGGTCCAGGCTTTATTGAAGGAGCTTAGTGCAAACAGATTCATGTACAATTTTAAACATGATGAAGAGGGTACTTGACGCATTTATTTTTCTCTCGCCCTATCTCCATGGCACTAACGAAGAGCTTCTCAAGTGTTTTTTGTAATGAATCATGCTTATAAGACCAATAGGGGTATTATTGGAGTTTTCAGCTTTAATATTTCTTTCTACTCATGTTTTGCATTTTTTAGAAAGGAAGAAGAGGAAGATTATGTTTGGCCATTGATGATGTTTAGCAACATGTTGGGTATTGTCAACCTTCAGCTATCATCACTAATAAAGAGTTCGCATTGATGAATGTAGTTCAATTCATTTTCCCTAGAAATTTAGACTTGTTATGCGTTTGGCACATTGAGAAGAATATCGTGGTAAAATAAAATCCCAATTTGAAGAAGGAGAGGATTTGGATTCTTTTATATCTGATTGGTCCAAAGTTCTAAACTCTAAGAGTGAAATGGAATGTGGTGAAAATATTTGGCAATTTGAAGATCATTGTAAGGAAAAACCATTGGTTCTTTTATACATTAAAAATACATGACTTCCTTTCAAAGAGCTTTTTGTGCCTCCTTGGATGGACCTTCACATGCATTTTGGGAACCATGTTACTTCAAGAGCTGAAGGGGCACGTGCGATTTTGAAAGCGTAACTACAAGTTTCAATGAGGAACTTAGTTGAGGTGAAAAAGAAAATATGCCATGCAGTTGAAAATCAGTTTCAAAAAATCAAAACCAAGTTGTCAAGTGAAAAGGTAAGAGTTCCTCATCATCTTCACATTCCTCTTTGCAGAAACTTGATTACTAGGGTGTCAGTATTTACTTTAAATAAGCTCTACAAGCAATACGAGATTGGTAAAAGTAGAGTTGAGCTACTTGCTTGTACTAGGCATATGATGCAATCCAAGGGCCTTTCGTGTGCGCATGAAATAAGATTTAGGTTTCCCTATAGTTTATGTCTAGATATTTTAATCAACAATAGGAGCTTGATATAAGACCATTTTTGGATCGAGATATTGTGCAAAATAATGAAGAAGATTCATTTCCACATCTATTTCATTAGTTGGAAAGAAGGTATCAAGAATGGCCACATTCGAAAAAGGAAGTTGTTCAAAAGCAAATTAAGCAATTTGTACGAACAAGTGATACTTTCTTATACGAGCCTTTGGCTGCATCTCATAAAGATCATTGTTCCAATTCAAAAACTGAACTGGAAGCAATTTCTACCCGACACAATCCTTTTGCATTTGAGAATGTTGAAAAGGAGAAGAGATTCGTTACTTGTAAGGTTCATGGTCATAATATTTGGACATGTAAATCGAAAGGCAATGATCTTAGATCAAACTCACATTCAAAGACCATTGGAATTCACGGTGGTGAAATATAGTAGGCACAGAGGACTCAAGCATGTAATAGCTCAACACAAGGGACATATATTCTAGGGTTGGAGCTTCTCACATTATGAGATTCAAATTATTCTTCAATATATATTTGTTTTATATAAATAATTACTCTCTTATTAATGTAATTGAAAGCTTTTCTTGTCTCATTCAGGTACAATTTTTTTTTTTCAAGATAGTAGCATTATTGAGGGGAGCCAAACAGTTGAAAAGACAATATCTTTTTTATTAATTTCCATATGCAACTTTCATTGATGATTTTATAAAATTCGGATGCATCTAGAATTGACAAGAAATATGTATTTACAAATAGTTTGAACGGTTTTCTTATAATGCGATTACAATTGGCATAATTTCTTATTAACAACTAATTATACATGTAATCAAAGTAAAGATATTATTCTATGTAATAATGTTTAGGGAGCATTTTCTTTTACATTTGTATGATAATAATGGATGTCTAAAATTTTTTATGTACTTAACTTTGTCATATTTTAATTTTTTTTTTAGAAATATCTTTTACAACATCACACAATGATGGCATGAAAAATAAAAATAATTGGACTACTACATTCACTAAATAAAATTGAAAGTTGAGTAGTTAATATACACGGGCTACAATGTAATTATCATATATTAATGTTACAACAAAAACGAAATGCATATAAAAATTGGTATATGGTTCATTTCACTCTCACTTGCACTTAGGTTATTTTTTGAATATTAGTTTCAAGGTATCAAAAAGAGAAATATCAACTCCTTAACACAATAATTCCTTAGCTATCCACTAAATAAACTTTATTTTTGGAAGATGGGAACAGCACATTTGTTCCAAATGGAGAAGAAAAGGAAAAAATCAAAAAAAAAAAAAGAATAAAAGAATGAAAAGAAATGATCTTAAATCAATAGTGGGCCCACGTATAACCTTAACAATATTATTTGAGTGGAACATGGCTACTTTCGTCTTTAGAAAAATTTAAACAAAAGAAAACAAAGAAAAAAAAGGAAGAAATAATCCTAAATTATAATAGAATCAATAAAGAGATAATATAGTCAAATCAATGAGATAAGTGTGTCAAGAGTCAATAAAATGTGAAAATAGCACGACCCTTATATAATTAATAGACGTGCTTTTACTTTTGAGAGATACTTCTTTTTATCTCTCTCCCGAAAATGCTATCTCAACTTATGGTGAGATTGGATAATCAAACTTTAGAGACATAATTAATGTGCTTTGAAAAAGTATCTCATTACAATATTTTCCAGAAGAATTGGTTTTTTCCTTTCTTGGAACACACATTGATTTTGTGGCAAGAAGCCCCCAACCTGCCACCTTTGGTTCTTGACGAGAATGATTTTTCACTTAATGAATTTTGTTGTTTAAAAATTACCGCCTTGAAATTACTATAGTAGAACGTTTGTATTTAAATGTACTCAATTAAAATCAAATTATCATGAGTGAGTTACGTTTGCAACTTTGCATCCAAATGTATGACAGTATATGTAAAGAGGTGCTTGAAATGTCCGTACAATAATTTTGGTTCCACTATCTTTGCCATCTGTGAGTGTTCATTAAATTGCATAGATGTCAATGGACAAGGTGTAGCACGCGAAGCCCACATTCAGGCGGAGATGCTGGGTCGAAGCGGTATATAAGTAAGAGCTTCCCAAATAATGTCTACTAAGTATACTCTTTTTTTAACTGATGGGGAAAATTGTTCAAAAAATTGTAAACTTATTGCGCTTTTACCAATTTAATTATAATATTTTAATTGTGTTACTTGGTCATAAACCATTTTATATTTTACTGATTAAGTCTATCCAGCCAATTTTAGCAGAAAATCACTGATATGGGATGTCTAGCGTCCTATGTGACACTAGCAGTATTGATGTGGATAATTTTTAATAATATTTTTCGATTTTTTATTATTAATTTTCTTTTTTATTAACATTTTAATATTTTTTATTTTTTATTAATTTTTTAAAATATTATTAAAAATTATCTACGTCAATGGCAATCATGCCACATGAGATATCGATATCCATGTTAGCAATGGACAGTCAAAATTGACTTGCAAAGCATGAAAAAATTAAAACTCAATTAGCATAATTAAAAAATTTAGAACTAAATTGACAAAAAAATAAAATAAGTTTAGGACTTTTTAGACAATTTTCCCTCAATTAGTCCATCACGGATCAAGTAATGACACCAATGTAATGATCCGATCCGATTCATGCAGATCGCCTCATTATAAATGGCATTAGAGGGCAAGTTTGGTTATAAAAGTTGGAACCACTCTATGTGATATAAAAGGAACATCCCTTTCTCGATACTGCTTTCTTAATGAGAATGAGGAGAACTGAAGATGAAAATTGGTAATGAAATTTGTTGCATTACTGCCTTTCATTAAAATGGGCGATGTGGGAACGATGGAGGATTAATGGGAATGAGTTGAAAACAAAAATAAGTATAAAAGCGGGTCATCCCTAATCAAAAGGGCTTGAGTTGAATTAAGACTTGTCTTGGTCATTGCTGGAATGTTTGATTTAAGATGCTAACAAAGCACCACCTGTCCACCGGGCAAACTCATTACCGTAGTGCCCACCACGATGTGAGACCGAAATCTAAGGTCGCCCTTCGTAGATTAACCAAAGTTCCCCGAGACGGAGAACAAGCTTAGGAATCAAACCTTTGACTTTGAACTTACAAATCAAGTCTTAAACTACTTGACCAGCCATCGGTAGATATGTGGATCATTGAGTAAGCCTTGGATTTGGTAATTTTTTTTAGATGGAAAATTTGTAGTTTTGGTAGATGTGTCAATATGGGTCATAAACCCATATTATGACCCACTTTTAGTTAAATGGGTCAAATATGGGTCAAGTGAAAGTTAAATATGGATCAAATATGGATTGAGTAAGTTATTAGGTAGATCCATCATATTTCTCCTTCAATCTCCTTCATGTACGCGTTCTTGACCCCCGTTGCCGATCCGATGAGGTTCACTCAACAATAATTAAAAAATCGATTTTTTTTAAAATTATTTTCCTCAAACTATTTCAATTTAGATGTATCCACATTTTTTTATTTACTAATTTTTTATTATTTAATTTACTTTATAAATTTGATGTGAAATTTTTATTCAAATAATTTATATGTGAAAAGTTTAAAGTGGATTAAATAAGTTGGAGTATATTTTCTTAGATTAAGTTAAATATTATTATGTGTTGGTAATGTGAGTCGGGTATGGGTTGTGTATAGGTCGGGTCAGGTATGGGTCATTAAATTTGCATTACATAAAAATGGGTCAAAACGGGTTAAATGGGTCGATGTGGGTCGGACCATTTTTGACCCGACCCACCCATTTGACACCCCTAAGTTTTGGTAAGTAAACTTATCTAATTTGCTATCATGGTAGCAATTTAAAAGGGATAATTATACAAAGGGTCCATGAACTTTGACCAATGTGTAATATTGTCTTTAAACTTTTTGATTTGTTCAATGTGATTCCTCAACTTTAATCTAATGTATAATGTTGTCCCTGACCTTTTAATTATTCAATGAGGTCTCTAAACTTTTGGTAGATATTTAATCTAATCCCTAAATTATTATATACATGAATTCAATCTAATCACCATATAGTTTAGGGACTAAATTAAACATCTATAAAAAATTCATGGATCACATTAAATAAATTAAAAATTCTGGAAAAGACATTGCACATTAGCCAAATTCCAAGGGCCATTTGTGTCATTTTCCCCAATTTAAAATAATAAATTTCCAAACACAAAAAAAAAAATACATTCTAATTCCAATCCTCATAAATAAATAAATAAAAGTATCACTAATCTATAGAGGTAATATGAAATCCAACTAAAGTTAGGCGTGTGAGACGCCGTCCATTGAACAGAAATTGTTTGGATAGATAACACGCACTCATGAAATATTCCCCGCATTTCACGAACTAAATACACAATGGGACAGCTTTAGTCAATGGTTCAATTATGAAATTATTTGCATTTGAAATCCTTTATGGAGGAATCCGAGCACGTCTTATTCACTCAGACAAGTCTCTTCCATCACATACCATGTTTTCAAATCTTGTGTGGTATTCATTTTGATCTTGTTTTCACTGCTTGATACAAATTAAGAAACCAATCCTTCAAATGTTCCTTGATAATTGATTCCAATGGAGATCATTTACTGTATTTCTGTAAGTAGGTTTTCATGGATGAAATAGACGTGAGACCAATACCACGGTGCGAGGTGGGGACAGGCCGGGAAAGTTGCCTCGCCTGAGGCCCGAACCAGAGATGGAGGAAAACATCGGGGGTGCGAACGTGCTCGGGACGCCGATCCCACCGAAGCAGAACTCCATTAGACCTAGCTAAACCTGGTCTGATGAGAGGAGGAGGAAGAAGAAGAAGACACTGTCCGAACTGTTCAAGCATGGCCTCTTCGTTCAAGAAAAGAGGAGGCTTTAAAAAGTGCCTGCATGCCATTAAAGATGACGAGTAAGCATCTCCCAAGTTCATTCCTTCTCCTTGCGCACATGATTTGCTCGATGTATATCGACATAGTCGCATTCAAAGATCTGTCGTTGCCGGTGATCTTCTGACCGAGAATAATCTCCAGGACCCGTCCTGGTCGCGAGCTAAAATGGCGATGGGCGACCCTTTCTCATGAGTAGCAGCGCCATGTTCGAATTCCATAACGCCCCGAAGGAGGGTGGAGACCGCTTTTGATTTACCGTGTCTGTCTTGCGGAGTTGCATCTTCAAGAGAGTTGATGTGCTCCGGAAGAACCCTGGAGTATAGTAACCGGTTGCTGCTGATATTCAGCTGTAGATCTTCATGAAGCAGCTTGTTTCTAATCACACGTGAAAATGCACTTCACGATAAAGCTCCGTTTATGGCCAGTTTCACCTGGAAAATTGCTGGGATATGAACATCATAAGTATCATAACTTTCGTACTACGCTTACTTGAATACTATAACTATGTATAACACCCATTTGAATGCCATAATTTTTTCCTGATTATTTGAATGTCTTATAACTTTTTAATTGATTACATGAGTGCCATAAATTTTTAAAAACATACACTATATGTGTCTTGCCGAGATTTAAAATTTTTGGAACTTAAGTGATCAATTGAAAGTTATGGCATTCAAATAATAACTTTCTGAAAGTTATGGTACTTAGGTAATAAAAAAAAAGTTATGATATTCCAGTAAGTGTTTGTACGAAAGTTATATTACTTGTTTTGTCCTTATTCTCAATAATATCAATACGGCTGTGGGTCATTTTTTGCACCATTTCTAGTCAGAGATGATTGGTGCACTACAAACACGGACATCGCCCGTATATTTATTCAATACATTTGCATGTGGGTCATGTTCATAACTTGCGTCCTGCCAATTGGAGATGAGAAACTGCGTGTGAAAATGGCAACACGAGCAAGAGTTGCTTTCGCATCATAAACGAAATTAATTGCATGGCGGGTAGACGACGTCACTGAGAATTGAAGGATGTCTCTGCATGGTAGGTGAACCGTCGCCAGAATCTCCCTGTAGGAACGCACACATGCATATTTGGTCAGACCATTGATGGTACTCCATATCTTCTTGTAGTGTTCTTGTCAATGCTTCACTCGTTCGTCTTGATTCAAGTTCCTACCTGAATTGGGATAAGGTCTATTGTTTCTGTCTACATATATAGACATCTAGAATGGTGAAAAATTGCGAAAAATTGCAACTTGAGCCAGTGTTTTCTGCATTTAGCAAAAGAATACGGCGGGCATTGCAAAAAGATCGAGAAAAGTTCACTTCACAATAGAAGAAAGTGAATGTGTCTCGAGCGAGCAATTGGAAAAAGCCAAAATAAAGACGGATTATAAAAAAGGTCACGTCATATACACTTAGCATCATTGGCTAATTAAATTCCAGACATGTGTCACAAATTATGAAAAATGTCCAATCAAATAATTATCGGTCGATCAACTTGGTTAAATGCAAATTAATAGTAATCCAATCGAAATTCGCACTACCTCACGTAATTTAACTTAAACAAAAGAAAAAATCACATTCCAGGTCAGTAAAATGGGTTAAAATCATCATGGGTGACTGAGGAGCCATTAGTGAGGATGATCATTGAAGATGATGCAAAATGGCATGAATGATTGTACTACAAAGTGTTTTCTCTCCATGATAAGAACATTCTTGCAGCTGAAGCAACAACATGCATCCTTTCCTCCCCTTGCCATTCCATGCTTTGCCTTACAAAAGCATCAGCATGTCAGACAAGGGGATGGCCAATGAGTTGTCTAGGTTTAGTTGCCCAAGCCATTGATTAAATCGAGTGATCATGGACATAAAGTTGAGGCCTTTTTCCCTGCACAACACCATCATCATCATGGATGTTTTTCCCATCTATCTTCTGTGGCTGGGCCCGGTCTGGGAAGACACAGGAACTATCGTTGACCAGTAATGAAGTTAACAAAAGGTTCGATTATACTAATGAAACTCTACTCTCTTTTTTCTTTTTTCTTTTACCCCAACTCCAAAATATTTCTCCCAAAAATATGAAATTGAGCATAATTTTACAAAAGAAACAAACCACTTGTTTCTCGAGTGAAGCCTTTTCAAGTGAAGAAATAGAAGTGCTTGTTCATGTCTTCGAGAAATTATTACATGAGCGTAGTATGTGTTCAAAACGGAATATGAACCAACAAAAAAGGTGGGCGCCACCCTTGTGCCTTTTAGCTTTAGAACTTGTTTTCCTAATCAATGAAAAATTCGTATTTTAATTTATGAAAATAATTTCCTTTTTCAAAAAATTGAAAATTATTTTTCAAAATATGATTAGATATTGAAATCAATCTCATGAGTAGGCGCTTGTGCCCAAGTCCATCGAGACTTGGTCTGAGCCCTTGATGCAAGTGCTCAGGTCTCTAGCACTAGGCTCTGATCCACAAAAGTCATGCTTGGTAAAGATATTAATGATTTGGTTTGGTTCGGGTTTATGGTTCAATTCAAGTTTTCAAGAAACCCAAATTGAATTGAACCATTTGGCTTTGCATTAGCTTTGAATTAAATGAAGACCTAAACCAAAGACTTGGTTCAGTTTTTCGATTTTCTTTTTTGTAATATTGATAAGGGGTTTAGTGACAAAGAAGAGAGATTGTGTAAATTGTAATATTAAAAAAATTGATGATTTTCAATCTAACGAAGCTATCTGAATTGAAATAAGAAATGATTATCTTATATCCAAACTGAAACTCTAACCAAATCGAAAATAAATGAAAATTTGGTTTAGTTTCAATTTTGACACCCCAAATGCCTGAGTCCCGGCACTTGAGCTCGGGTCCTAGTATTCTAGCCCAGGCTTGATGCCTGTGACTAGGTCCGTTGAGGCCAAGCCTAGGACCATGGTAGCCAAGCTCAGGACCCCAATGCCCATGCTAGGATTCTGTGCGTCTAAGCCTAGGATCCTGGCACCTAAGCTCAGGTCTCCAATGCCCTTGCCTTGGTCTCTCGAGTTGGGCCCGAATCCGAGTCATCGGAGTCCCGTGCTTGGCCTTTTTCTTGTTCTTTTTCAAATTTCAGATAAATACTAAAAAATTGTCATTTTTGGAAAATAACTTCTTTAAAACTATTTTCCAAATTTATAATATTTCTCGTAAAACGAGCAAAAGCCTCGACGATCTAAACATTTCTTCTCAGCTCCGATTGCTCCAATCGCTCTTCAAATGTGTGTCTGATACGAGCAAGATTCTTACTTCTTTAGGTAATAATTTGCGCTTTTTTCTTCAAGAATACCGTCGTTCCTAACTTTTATGGACATTTTCCCCCCTTTCTCTTCCTTGACTCGTCTGTGAGCTTCCTAAAGTGATCTACCAATGAGGATGAAACACGTAATCAACAGAAGATGTCATGCATAAATGTTACATGTCTTTGCTAGGCGCGAGATAAGACGAGTCACTCGCGAGTAGCTCGGGCTCGGCTTGATAATTGCTCAATATTAACTCATCTAGTTTCGAGCTCAGACTTATCAAATTCTGTCTCGACTTTAAAATAAATAAAAAAATTGGGAAAATATGATGGTCAAAAAACTAGAAGTAAAATGTTTGAAATGACATCCTATTCACGCTTATTAAGCTGGAGCTCAAACACGAGTTTAATTATAAGTTTGATTTTTAATCGAGTTGATTTGAGTTCGTGCATCATGACTTTCTGGGCTAGTCAATGGAGAAAGTCAATACTCATTCGAGTTCGAGTCAAACTTGAGCTGGATAATATGTTGAGACTTTAGTCTAAATAATTCATAAAGATAAATTTAATTTTCATAATGTATGTACCTATCACGACTATACTTGTGTTCTAAAATATTCCTAATGCCATAACTCGTTGGTTATAAGAATCTTCTAAACAAATATCGCATGATAAAAGTTGGTTGTCCCAACGAGACTCGATATGTGAACGCAATCCATGTGAACGCGACTCATGTGAGCTCAATCGTTTAAGCCGTCAAGTTATATAGACATTTGCATAAACAATTCATACATTCAGATCACTCCCGTTGAGTTCACATGATTCATGCTCTCACGAACATCCCAAGCTACCTCAAGCAAACTATGAGACCAATCAGATGCAAACCACACATCTTAACTCCTGAATAGACCTATCAAAATTGCTCATAGTTCACAGACATATCTCCTAATCTAAATCTGATAGGTTGGATAAGGTTGTTATATGGGTTAATCGTATTTAATAAATGGGTTTAGAATAAAAAAATTAAAAATAATATAGATATTAAATGAATTATGGTAAAATTAAATATAATATAAATATTAAATAGGTCACAATGATGGAATTATTTTTGCTCGTCCATTTCTCTTTCTTTCCAATTTTTTTTCCTTCTCATTTCTTCCTTTTCCTTCCCTATTTTCACTCTCTCTCTCTCTTTCTCTCTCAAAACGCACTTTAAAAAGCAACGCAGTCAGCCCGTCACGCACTCCAAGAGCTGCTGAGCAAGAAGAAGAAGAAGTAACGCAGAGTCTCTCTCTCTCTCTCTTCTGCTGAGCTGAAAAGCCCAAGTTGGAGAAGGCGCTGCTCCCAATGGAGAGAAAGCAAGGCTTCTTCTCCGCCCTCAAGGACGAGGTGGTCCGTGGCCTCTCCCCTCCCGCCGCCCCGCCAGCCCCTCCCGCCGCCCCGGCTCCCCACTGTCCGGCCTCCTCCGACGCGGCCGCCGGGCACGCGGCGGCGGCGACGGCGCGGGGAGGACGACGCCGCCGCCGCCCGAGCTGGTGATCGTCCCGAGATCCGGGAGCCTGACGCCGCTGATGGAGGGCCCGGATCCGGATGGCGACCCGAAGAGGTGGGGCGGGAACGGGTCGGGCCTCGGGAAGTGGGTGAAGGGCCAGCTCGGGAGGGCGCATTCGCTGAGCTCTCCCTCGTCGCCGTCGCCGTCGCCGTCGCCATCGTCGTCTTCGTCGTCGTCGTCGGGGAAGAGGTGCGACGTGAGGATGCTGATTGGGGTGCTGGGCGCGCCTCTCGGCCCCGTGCACGTTAGCGTCCTCGACCCTCTGCCTCACCTCAGCGTCAAGGACACTCCTATCGTGAGTCTCTCTCTCTCTCTCTATCAATGCTGTGTGAATGCGATGCTGGGTATGTCCAATGCAGAGAAGTGGGTAGTGTTCTTCTTGGCGAGAATCGCTCGAAACGTTTTCGAATTACATTTGATTTTGTTTGTTCGTTGCTTCTGATCATGAAACGCAATGTCGCCGCCGCTGCTTCATGGGTAGATTGGTTGATGGGTACTTTGGTACCCGGAGAGCACCCAAGAATATCTCTCATTAATTTATGAAATCGAGCTGGTTCATGGCTTTCTTGTCTCTGGGAAATTATGCTGTTCGTACTGCACTGTCCGGGAATTTGGCAGTTTCTGCGTGATTCTTTGGTTTGAATCGAGCTGTCCGTTCCACTATTTCGTTACGTTCTGGCATTCTTTATTGATGGCCGGGTAGGTGTGGCTCTGGAGCTGAGAGAATGAGTTGGGTCTGGCTGATTCACTGTAATCAGAAAAAAGAAAAGAAAAAAAGCTGCTAAATTGGTGCATATGTACTGCCAGTTAGGCAAGATTTGAATCCGAGATACCGGTCGGTCTAGATCTCATGAGTGATATTTGGTTTCTTGTTTTGTTTTTGCTAACTTGGGTAACTGGAGATTCAGAATACTATTTTAATACTGTTTACATTTTGCCTTTAATGTAGGCAAGGAGATCGGTTTAGATTTTATTTTATTCATGTAGTTTGACCATTTTTTTAGCAGGAAACAAACAAGCTGCCGGCTCACTATTTTCCGGCTGGACAGAACGAATCGAAATAGTAATTCGGGATAAATTCTGGGGTTTTCATTTTTCATGTTCTCTTGTGATGTCAATTGACAGCCGTGTGCCATGTTTGATCCCCCGGGATCGATGGGCAGATTCTTGTTTTCTTCTTACCTCTTTTGCAGTTTCTTTTTTGGGAAAAATACTGATTCTGGATTTCATTGTATTTCAGGAAATGTCATCTGCTCAATACATACTGCAACAGTACACAGCTGCATCAGGTGGTTTGAAGCTTCAGAACTCAATCCGAAATGCCTACGCATTAGGAAAGTTGAAGATGGTGAGCTTGGAGTTTGAAAGTGCAATGAAGGCCATAAAAAACCAGAGTTCTACACATACAGGTGGTTTCGTGCTCTGGCAAATGAACCCGGATATGTGGTATGTGGAGCTTGCAGTTGGTGGAAGTAAGGTCCGTGCTGGCTGTAATGGGAAACTCGTTTGGAGGCACACTCCCTGGCTAGGCGCTCACACTGCAAAGGGGCCTGTTCGACCCCTGCGCCGTGCCCTCCAAGTAATAGTTGTTTTCTTTGGTCTCTTCTTTCCTTTTTCTTCCATATTACCTTTAGCTGCTGTGCATGACTGACTGAGTCTGTGATGCATTTGTGTTTCAGGGTCTTGACCCAAGAACCACAGTGAGCTTGTTTTCTGATTCAAGGTGCATCGGGGAGAAGAAGCTTAATGGTGAGGACTGTTTCATCCTGAAGCTTTGCACTGACCCTCAGACATTGAAGGCAAGGAGTGAGGGACCTGCCGAGATCATAAGACATATTCTGTTTGGCTATTTCAGCCAGAAAACAGGACTCCTTGTCCGAATCGAGGATTCCCATCTTACTCGAATCCAGACAAATGGTGGAGACGCTGTGTACTGGGAAACCACCATCACTTCATCCCTTGAAGACTACAGGCCCGTTGAAGGAATCATGATTGCACACTCAGGACGATCAGTAGTAACCGTTTTCAGGTTTGGCGAGATGGCGATGAGCCATACAAAAACTAGGATGGAGGAGACTTGGACGATCGAGGAGGTTGCATTCAACATTCGAGGTCTATCAATGGACTGCTTCATCCCTCCTGCAGATTTGAGATCCGGTTCCATCAGTGAACCGTGTGAACTCACACAGGACAGTGGGGGCAAAAGTGTGATCCCACAGGCATCACATCGAGCAAGAGTAGCTGCTCTAGACAAAGCACATGACAGCAACACCGATAGTATGATCTGGAAGATGGAAGTATGAGAATGAGTAGGACTGAATTAGGGCAAACTGTTCATACTCTGAGTCGCTAACCACAGGAGGCTCACAAAGTAGGGATTGATTCAGACGGTTGGATATGCATCTTTCAATCTGTAAATATAGGATAATCAATTGCAGGTCAAGTTCGGGGCTGGATGAACCTTTTTTCTTTTTCTTTTCTTTTTTTTTCCCTCCATGGAGAATCCAACAGGGCGTTGGAGCCTTGCCTACCCAGTAGGAATAGAGCCAGAGGAGGTTGTATTTTTGGGTTTGCCTAACATAAACGGGATGTCGGGTTTTGTTTAGATGAAGCTTTTGTAAAGC
Organism: Corymbia maculata; assembly: GCA_014182735.1. NCBI lineage: Eukaryota > Viridiplantae > Streptophyta > Magnoliopsida > Myrtales > Myrtaceae > Corymbia > Corymbia maculata. The sequence goes on from CM024685.1 coordinate 5,632,362, forward strand.
TGAACCATTTGACATTTTACTATTCTGACTAATTGCATGGCTTACATGAGAGGCAGCAGTGATGGTAAGGAAACTGCGCTCTGCCTGGTGAGTTTGATATTTGATGTTGACTTCTCCCTTCAGCCCTTTCTTCTTTATGAACGTTGTCAGATGATTCAATCGCAAAAGCTCTCTGTGTAATTTGCAGGGGAGTTTTCTTATTTGGGTGGGGTTTTGAATTGAGTCCAAGATTCAAACGATTGAACATTCTTGTTTGCATGTTTTCTCACCTGTGCATTCTGTTTCCAAGATGAGAAAGGTCGCCATATCTTGGTCATATTGATCATTCTGGTGCTAGAAGAACCAGGAAGTTCCAATTGAAACAAAGACTGCTTGTTGATTGATCAATTCTTATTTTGGAGTATCGAACCTCGAAATTAGAAGGTTATACTAAAGTTTTTGATTTTACAAGAATGAACTAAATGACTACTAATAATACACAAAACACTTTCGATCATACTTAGTCTTAGACATACACAGTTCATTTACTCCGTTTATTAATTAATGTGGATAGTTGATCGATTCTTCAAACTATAAGTACCCAATCAATGACGACGGAAGGAGGTTGGTTGTGTAGAAGAAAAGTTCAGAGGATTATGCATTATGAAAACCTTTTATAAATTAGAATTGCTCCTCATTTGATTCTCTTTCGTTTGTTATTGCCAACCTAAGTAGCATCGAAAAGTGATGCGACACGACACGATACGATATTTTTTAGAAAATAGAGAATTCCAACACATTGTATATTAAATGTAAATTTTTATGTATGCATGATAAATTATCATTTTATAATTAATTTTGATCAAATTAATTTGATTCAAATCACAACTAAATAAATAAATAAAAATAGTCTAGACTGAATTTACACTAAACACATTAATTCACCATTTGTTAATATCATTCATTGTTTTAATTTGATGAATCCAACTTCATCCTAATAATCAATAAAACTTGAAGGGAAAAAAAACAAGCAATTCATATTCTGGACTCATGGGTCAGAACGTGCTGAAAAAAAAAGAGAAAAAACAAGCTTTGAAGGTAAATTGTATGTCATGGGAAGTGAAAGTCAGAAGAGCATAAAAGATTAGATTTTATTCTTTTTTATTTTTTATATATTTACATTCTGACCCATCATTTATTAAAATGTTTTAAAATTGACTCCGCCTATATTTGAATCGAAATCATGTGTCAGAATTCCGAATTTACGTGTCAAAATTCTGAACTCATGTCAGGAGAATTAATCAGATATCGGATTTTCCAATACCTATTGATCGAATGTCAGATAGTGTCGAAAAACGTCGGACACGTGTCAAAGTGTCTGATATGATACAAAGACTCTTGAAAAGTATCGATACTTCCTAGTTTGCAACAATTTGTTTATGTTGCTATGCAATATGCATGGTCCGTGATGTTACATCCGTCTCCTCGCTGGCCCAATGACTCGTTCCCATTACATTTTAGCCACATGGGTGCTCGATCTCTCTCATTTATGACCAGTTCATCTCCTCAATCATGGTCATTGCCCTGTCCTGAGTGGTCAAGTTCCCCCATCGATGAGGGCTCACGCTCGTTATTGCTACTCCTTGAGGCGAGGCGAGGCGAGGTACTTCGTACCATGTCTCCCACATTATCCAATGCTATTCTGCATTGGCTTTCATCATTTCGTGATAGGGGGACGTGACGCGGATCGGTACAAGGAGCTAGTAATTGTAGGAACCTACCCGTTTGACAATGCGGCCTATGGAGAATTCATGACTCACCAAATCCAAGCGGCCTGCGTTTATGGAGCTAGGCGTCATGCACAGTGTAGATCTTGCCAGCATTAGCCATTCACACTGCCTATCAATCGGGCAATTTGACTCGTGTGCAGAGTCGTTTTCAGATTCATTGAGCCTACTGAGCATCGAAGTTCGATAGCCCACGGTCAATCATAGTTTCGCAATCAATCAAACTCGCCCATGTGAAGTTTCTTTAATAGCCCATCAACCTTTTACGATTTATTTATATTTTAAATGGTTATGTTTATCATATTAGTTGTTCAACATATTCATCTACTAATGATGATATTCAATTTTTCGAGAGTACTTGGCCGTCTTATTCGTTCCTGAATTAAGATTATAATGTTCTCCCACTACGATCGATTTATTCCCAAATCAAGAATATATGAGTCCCCTATTAGCGAGTGCTCTCAGGCATCGATGGAGTACTGAATGAGGAATAATTTACTTTTTAAAGCAGTGGTCAGTCTAGCCATCAGGTTGTCCTAAAAACTGGCAACATTATTTCTTTCAATTTTTTTTTTCTTTCTAAGAAGTTATTAAATATATTGAAAGTTACTTTGATGCATAATGAAATTTCTAATCACAAAATGTTATTAGTAAAAGAAGAGATTACTCCCGTAAATAATTTATATACTTCGCCTTTAATGAATAAAAAAATAATATGCTCTGAGCTATATGGAACTGGACCGGCAACTATGCTCACTCCTGCGAAGTCTATGATAAGCCATGATCATTCATTCACCACTCTGCTATTGCTAAATCTTTACCCAGCTAAAAGTCAAACAAATGAATTGCAATTTGAAAGATGCTCCCATCTGTACATTGGGAAATGGCACACCTGTCGGGACCAATGAGAGCCATTGAAAATCAAAGAATCAATGCCACGACAACACAACAATAATAATAACGATAATCATAACAACATTGATTCTTGTAATCTGGCACGTACTAACTAAGCACTTGTTTATTTCCCTATGTCCGAGTATTATAATCAAGAAACTCATCTTTCCTTCTCCTTTTTCTTGGATGGCAATGTTAGATTCTTAAGTTGACTTTAACGATGTAAATTTTTCTTTTGGGGGAACAGCTTTGGGATGTGATCTTAGTGCGTAGAAATACTTTAACCAATCTTCCCCCAACAAACACGTTCAAACTCAAGATTTGATTCGTGGCAAGTAAAAATCATGACAAGATATACGTATACGTATGCATGCATGCACTCGGTGAAATCAAAGTACTCAAAAGATGACTTCTCTAGATGTCAGATGCTTAAGTTGACTTCAGTATGTAATTATTTTATGTGGGGGGACCGGATCTAGAATGTGATTTTGTTACCCCCAAATTTCTTTAGCCCATCTTTCCCACCTAACATGTTCGCTTAAGATTGCCATAGGCGTATAGAATCAAGACTCTTTAGAAAAGAGCAAATGACAAGATAAAAGAATCGTTCGACAAATATGAATTCTTTTATGATGTAATTATTCATTAAAGGAGAAAACGAAATTCTCGTTTCGATAGTTGAAATTGTCATCCTTTCACATTTCGGTCCTCAAACTGTCTCGATCCCCCAAAATTTGGTGTCTCCACACGCATTAATCTTCGAGGGTGGAAAATGTAAAGACAAAAATGTGAGTTTTTCGAAAGGTCGTGATTTTTGTGAAGCACAAGTTGTCGAGTGTTGATGGACACAAAAGAAAGGTTGAGTCATGCAAAGAACTTTTATTTATGTCTATCCTAAACATCATTAGGAGTAAGGACACCACACCACAAATGTTATAATTTTTGTATGATTTTATTTAAATACCATTATATTTTAAAAACTTTCACCTAAATATCAGAAATCCAACGTGACATAACACTTGTAATGAATATTTTCAAAAAAGTTATGACATTCAAATGATGATTGAAAAGTCGTGATACTTAAGTAAATTCTTATACATAAGTTATGATATCCAAATAATAATAAAAAATTACAATCTTTAAGTAAGTACTGATAAAAAAATTATGATATTTGTGATGTGTTTTTATCCGTCTCAATACATTTTCTTTTTTTTTTAAGTCAACAGCTTGGTAGAGACGTAACAAGTACGGCGTTCCAGTCAAGGCTTTAGATTTCGATAATTGGGCAATGATAAGATTGATAAACTAATCAGGCTACTCATCTTCCTCCGCGTTTCCTAGGACGCCAATGTAAGATTCCTAAAGCTGACCTCATGTTCACACCCCCCCAACAAACACGTGCAAAGTCAGAGGTCGTAGGCCGAATCAAGATAATAAAAAGAAACATTTTCCTTTTCATCTTTGATCACATGACTTTGCATCTGAACAAATTCGTTTAGGGCAGCCTTTTCGAGCGTCTTGTCTAATGTCGAAGCGCTCAAATGGAACCGCATCCGATCTCTTGCAATATCTCCAATTTGATATTATTAAATTATGAAAATAAAAAATAATTTAGTGTACGTCTAACAACATTTGTTACTTAAGAATAAAGATAACTTAAGTGTCATAATTTTGTACGGACATTTGCTTAGTAACCATATCTTCTTCTTCTTTTGATAATTTGAGTGTTATAATATATAAAAAAAAATATTTACTTGATCATCATAACTTTGATCAATCACAAATGTCACACCATGTCAAATTTTTAACAATTGTGATGAACATTTTAAAAATATTATAATATCCAAAAAATTGATTAAAAAGTTATAATATTATTTTCTCTATTATTTTTGGCAAGGTCATGGCTCGTGAATAAGGCCATTAATTTTGTTAAGAAATAGAATATGCTTCGAGTTTTTATCAAATGACTTGACAAATTTTGGATCAAGATTTTAAATCTATATTTAAAGCTCCATTTATTTTACAAAAAATGAATGATTTTGATGATATTTTCCTAAAAGTGACCTCAACATCATAAATACAAATATTATTAAAAAACCAAGCCAAATTCCTGATAAGTCACATTAGTAAAATTGCAAGAGCGATTATTAAAAGAGGTTTGATTGTAACGATTTTATATTTTAAGACTGAATTATGACCGTACAGAACGGCGGTGCAATTTTATTTCTTGAAAACTCATACCGCTTGAGTCCCGCGATCCAAGGAGTAGTCGGCAAGGGAAGCTTCCACGGCTCTTGTCCAAAGAAATTGGGTGCTGAGAAAAACGGCGATAGATGCAAGAAAAAAGTAATCAACAAAAATTACTTTATAAATGTAATATAAATGCATCGTATTTAAATGCCGATGGAAGTCTATTGCATCATGCTATAAATCAAATTTTTTATGTCCCTAAGCTCCAAGTATTACTCATATTTTGTTTAGAATTCGTGAGAAAAATTGTCTAAAAAGTCATGAACTTATTGTATTTTTATAATTTTAATTTTAAATATTTTAATTTTGTCAATTAAGTTTTAAATCTTTTTATATTTTGCTAATTTAGTCAATTCGACCAATTTTAATAAAAAAAATCATTAATATGAATGCCAACAATCTTACATGATATGGCTAATACTAATGTTGACAATTTTTAATAATATATTTAATATTTTTTATTTATAATTTTCCTTTTTTTTTCTATGTTTTTTTTTCCCTTGGCTAGCGAAGCGTCATCGACGACCCTTGTCGGTCGTGGGCGTGGGTGCAAAGGCCCTCACCAGGGTAGGTGAGGACTGCCTTGCTCATGGCCAATGAAGCTGTGAAGCCTTTGCCTAAGGCCATCACGGCCACGATGACCTCATTTAAGGCCTTTGTGACCTCACCGACCGTAAGCGGGGGTTGCACAATCGATGAAGGTCACCAGTGACCCTTGTCAGCAAAAAAAAAATGAAAATAAAGGAAAATAAAATTCAAAATTATAAAAATATTATTAAAATTGTTCACGACAGTGTCTAGTGTTCATCTTAGTGAAATCCAACCAAAATTAGCCAGATTAACTTAATTGGTACAATGTGAAAAGATTTAGGATTTAGTTGGCAAAATTAAAAGATTTTTAACTAAATTTGTAAAAGTACAATAGGCTTAGAATTTTTCGGACAATTTTTCCAGAATTCATGATAGCAAGAAAAATATTCATGGTCAATTATATTGTTATGAAGAACACAAAACTATGATACGGGCTAAAGAATTAGCTGTTTATCACTGCGAATCAAGGTACAATTACGAAGATTGAACCAAGAAGAGAAGCTCTATCTACGTCATAACTCTATTGAATCTCCATCAGTCTTTAGTTTTCATGAATCTCTTTCGTTTTCGATGTCTTTTGGATCCTTTTTCCAGTTTCGAGTTTAAGTATTGTCCCACTCACAATGTATCTTGTGAATATGACTTTCGTGTTTCGCTCCGTGGTCTCATTTATGAGTCTCTAAATACTTCATGAATTCATACAATTTCAATCCTACATTTACATTAATCACTATCTACATTTCATAAGAGTTTGATTTCCAGCGATTTAAGTCTTGGTAGTTTGATTTTCCACGTTGTTTACCTTTTCGACCGCTTTCGTTTTGCTCTCTAGAGCCGGCATGCCTGCAAACCCTAATAAAATCTCCCGAAGGAACCCTAGTTTAAACTTTGTCGAGCTTGAAAAATTTGTGTTCGAATTAGACTTAATGCGTTTTGTGGGAGTTTTTCCACGACAAAACCGAACAGTCTAAGGCTAATTGTTGGATCTGGTGGATGTCATGCATCTTTAGATGTTCTATGTTCTAAAGCCCATTTAGGTTGTTGTTCTATTTTATCTACTTGAAATGAAATGAAGTCTTTCCCGATCGAAAAAGAAAAATGAGGGGCCAAGTCTAATTGCCACAGAGGAGACTAAAAAGGAGCAATCTCCTAATCTTGACAAATTTCTTCCTTTTTGCAAAAATTAACATGACTTAGCATGTTTATATAGACAAATCGGTCAAACTCGGACTCGAAATGAGTCGATTTTTTGTAAGATCAACAAAGAAGGGAGAAGTTACTTGATTCTTCCGACGAACCGGAAGTGGGGCCAGTTCATAAACCAAAGATCCAATTCTAATCCAATGATACGGACCCGAGCAGCCGTGCCTCTGTTAGCGGTTTCAACCCGACATTGGAGAAAGAACGTCCCATGATACCACGTCTCCAGAAATTGGAGAGTCCCAGGCTATCAAAGTGAGTATAAATTTTCTCAAATCAACCCATTTGAGGTAAGAGATTTATTTATTTATTTATTTATTTATTTGCACACATTGCCATTACACTGCCATTTACATTTTTGAAAGTTCATATTGACTTGAACATCGGCGGGTCCTTGAAAGTTCACCCCGAGGGCACTTGATTGTTTGTGGTACGTGGAGTGGATGGAGGCGGGAGTTGTTTGAACGTGGAACTCATACGATAAAGGTTACCAATCCAAAACATAGGATGGCAACAAAAAAAAAAAAAAAAAAAAAAAAAAAAGTTATATAAGGTCTTACAAATTTTTTTTTCTTCCTCTAAAGTTCACATAATTGAATGTTGTATATTTCAATTAAAGGTTATTGTTCTAAAATGGACCGTGCTTCGCGGGGGCCACCGAGCTAGTTATATAAGAAAGTTGAACTATCACATTTATGAAAGTTCAAGCATGGAACTAAAAAAAAGAATTTCTCTATAATTAAGTGCAAGGAATCCCATTTGTGATCATCATACATATATATGTCAAAGATCTTTTGATGATCATGAAGATTATAAAAATAAATATATGATTTGCAATTTATTTAGATTTATCGAATATTTTGTGTATCTCGTACATGGTCAGAATCGAGTTTAGGTTCATGATATCTGATGTTTTTATTAGTTTTTAGGCCTATAAAAATATAGATAGGTTATAGTTGCAGCATTAAACTTGAGTTGAGTTAGTCCATAGGGCAAAAGCGAGGTGATTATCGCAAATAGAAAATGAACAGTCATAATGTTTTATAAGAAAGTGGAAGAAATGCAGAGAGAGAGAGAGAGAGAGAGAGAGAGAGAGAGGTTTTGCTAGTTTAACAAGCCCATGCAAATAACAAATCTCCTCAACAACAGAGGCCTCCCCCGCTCAAAAATCTCTCCCAAAGAATCCAACTCAAATGTGTGAAAAAAATAGAAATAATGCAACAAAAAGAGCTCAGAGTACATGCAGTAGTAGTCCCATGAAAGACAGTAGAATAACATAGTATAACGACAGGAGTAAATAGAACTAAATCATGAAGGTTGTAGCAGATCATGCAGCTCTAGAGTAGCAACCCCATCAGAGCCCAGCCCAAAGCCAAGCTGCCCACCACCATGTTCTGGACTGACAAGATCTTGTCTGCCCCACTCTGCACAGAAGAAGGAAGAAACTCAGTGTTCATAAGAAGAAAATGACCCAGGAGCATGAAGCCAGATTGCATCTCAATCAGGGTTGTTTAGGGGCACTGAAGGATTTGACAGATGAGTTCTTGATTTAGCCCAGTAACCTTTTTCATGCCAATCTCTCCCCAGAATTTATGGAAAGTAGATGCCCTTGTCAACTGTACCAGATTGATTGAGATCATGATTGCTCTGCCTATCATTGCCCGGGCGACGTTTGACATCGCAGCTGAACAAAGATTCTCCTATACCTAACGTATCCGGTGGTGGTGTTGGCTGGTCATGATTTTCGACAACTACTGGTAACCTAACGCCCATGAGGCTTAGCTGCGAAACCCCATCTTCTCGAAAAACCATTAACAGATAGAATTATAGGAGAAATGAAGAAAAGGGCTTGCAGCAGAGTTTGCAGTCAAGGAGTGCAGCAAGATCCAAGCAATTCTAAACAATGAACACTCCTGAACAGATCCTTGCAACTGAGGACAGAACTTGAGTATTTTAGACAGCATTCTTTCGGTATAATCTAATAAGATGAAGATGCCGCGAAATCATCTTCAAAAGATCTTATGGATACTAATACTATTCCGTCCCCGTCGTTAAGAGAACAACTGCCACTTAATTGCCCCATCAGTTCTAATTCTATGACTAGATCACAAAGATCTCCTTGAGAAAGAAATTGAGCTAAATTTTAAACCAACTGGAAAACCCATGATTCAAGGGACTCTTCAGCCTAGACTCTCATCTCTGTTTTCTAATGCTCTTGCTTACCAAAAGTTTCCAAACATTCCAAATTTTAGTAATCTGAGCTGCGTCATTTTCATAGCCCAACGCCGTAGGCCTAGCCCACATAACCCTGCAAACTAGTCCGGCCCATTAAATTGTGGTCCAGGCCCAACACCCATGACCCAAATCCTACACCAATCCAAGAGCTATGGGATTAATTAACTGCAGACACCAATTACAGAGAGGGCAGGAGCTAGGGTCAGTACCATTAAAAGTTTTCAAATCAGAAACTTACACAATTATTTTAAATTAATTTTTTCCCATGAAAAATCTCAAATTAATATACCCCAATATACTTAGCATTATGTTCGGGACATATCAACCTAAGTGGTTTTTCCACGTCGGATCTGTCATTCTCCATATCAAATCCACTTCGCAATCTTCCATCCCGTGTCTTAACACATACATATCCTAATCGGGCGAAGGTATCGGTTTGAGATTTTTAATTGTATCAACTCAAAACCCCTTATTTCTTTTTCTTTTCTTAACCAAGTGCATCTGGAGAGAATTCAATTTGACAAAATATCAACCTGTCCCTCAGATGAGATCTATCGATCTATAGTTTGACTATTCAAAATGGATCTGCAGAATCTAATGATAATATTTTTTCACATTCTTTCTAGGCAACACCACCAATGGAAAAATGGCTCCTGTAGTGACCTAAGCAAGATCCGTCGCTGTTAGCTTAGATTCTAGCGACCGTTTCGCAGCACTGACGGCAAAGAAGCTCTCGAAAACTTCACTGCCTTCGTAAGGGAAAAGCGTACCTGATCACTCTGCGACGGGCTCGGAGCCCCTGTGGACAGGGCCGGCGCGGGGGCCTCCGTCGGCGGCGACGGAGGGCTCAGCAGCGAGGGAGACTGCGCCGGAGTCGTCGGCTTCGTCGCCGGGGCCGGAGCAGGGACGAGGGCCGGGGGGACGCGAGGGGAGCGGGCGGCGGGACGGCTGGCGGGGGAGGTGTGGCCGGGGAGGCGTGGCCGGAGGTGGGGTCGCCGGGGGAGGGGTGGCGGGAGGGGGAGTGGCCGGCGGGGGAGCGCTGACGGGAGGCGGGGTGGCGGGAGGGGGAGTCGCCGGGGGAGCGCTGACGGGAGGCGGGGTGGCCGGGGGCGGGGCGGACACCGGAGGCGGGGTCGCGGGGGAGGGGTGGTCGCCGGGGGCGGGGCCGTCACGGCGGGAGGGGGCGCTCGTCGGCGGTGGGGTGGTGGTGGTGGGGGGGAGGGGCGGTGGTGGGGGTGGTGGGGGTGGGGGAGCGGGCGTGGTGGGGGTGGGGGAGCGGGCGTGGTGGTGGGAGAGGTGGACGGGCCCTGGGCGGAGGCTCCGGCGGCGGCAATGCAGATGAGACCGAGCAGCAGCAGCGGGCGGCGGAGGTGATCCATGGCGGCTTTGTAAGAACCGGGCCTCTGCCTCGTCTCTGTCTGGCTAACGTGCGCACTCCTCGGCGGCGGAGGCTAACGTGCGCAGGCAGAGCAGAGAGCGAGGGGGGAGAGAGCAGAGCAGAGGAGAAGTGCACGGATGCAGAGAGGAGGCGAAGGGACAAGATAAATAGGCGCTTTGGCTCGAGGGCTCTGCGCTAAGTTCAGTCGCTTCATCATAATGATACAATTAAAAAATTGCAGCTATATAAAAAAAATTATTTTCATTTATGCTAAATAAAGAAAAAAAAAACTACTTCGTTTTTGAAATACTGATTACATACATTGTAAAAACAACTGATGCAATATATTGTAGGATTTATATCATGAAGAATTCAAACTAGTACATTTATAATAAATTTACCTAAAATTAATTTTTGGGCAAAAAAATCATAAACTGATATATATATGTGATAAATTAAGAGTAGAACTTCAAATTTGTATGCTTATCAATTATTACGTGTCTTTAATCAACAATTTAATAATAAAATTTAATGGAAACTAAATGAGGATAAATTTATTATAGACGTATCGGTTTTTGATTTTTTTGGGTTAAAAAATTAGTTTGTAATAAATTTGTCGCAAATGTATTAGTTTGGTATTCTTCATAATATTAATCATAGTATTTTTTGTGCATAATCCTTATGAAAAGGTAAGTAACTCTAATGTTTAATTACTGTTTAATGATACCATGGAAGATAATACCAAAATATGTGTGACTTCGTAACATAAGCTAAGACTATCAGAATTTTATGAACTGTCGTGAGCAATTTTCGTAATGAAGTGATAGCGTGCTGGTCAATTCGAGTGGTGGCAAGGACCGGTGAGATCGATTGAGTTGCCGAAGAGAGAAGATGTCGGAAAAAGAAGATTGAAATTAATTTTTTTTAAATTTCTCGACTCTCAATTAATTAATACTGTTTAAATAGTTTTTATTAGTAAAAATTTAGGGAAACTCCGATGTAAGAGCGCCGCCCAATTTTGACGCATGTAATAGTAATGATGATATTAGAAATAGTAATAATTACTAGAAAATGATAAAAAGGGAATTATAAATTTGTGGGGGTGGGGCCTAAAGAGGGAAGATCGGCAACAATGGTTTCTGTGATTGCACGCCAAGAATGGTGGTGGTGGTAGTGGCGGTGGAGATCTGGTTCGTACGGCGGCGCAGCGGAGGGACCAGCCACCAGGCTGAGCTGTCGCGCCGCCACTGGCGGAGGTTGCCCTTGCTTCCTCTTTCTTGACCAATTCTGTAGTTGTTTAAATCTCCAACTCTTGAGGTTTACTAAAAATGATGCTTGCGGGAGAAGGAATTGATCGAGCTGGTGAAGTATATTTGGATTCACGTGGCGGCGGGCGAGGCATTTCGGGATCGATCATGGTGAGCTTGTCTTATCGACATAAAATATCATAGCTGGTGCGACCCAAATGAATTATCTATGTTTCCTATGTTTTTAACTTAAGTTTGGACGTCATTTTAGCACCACATCGTAGTCACCTCAACTTTTCGATCATTCTTCAAATTAAGGTAGTTGCTGCAATGATTTTCAAAAATACATAGTATTAGTAAGACCTCATTGACCCGATAGACTGAGTAATTCATTGTAAAACATTTTCAAGAAACTTTTGGAAATAATTTTTTTTTTTTGCCAGAAAAAGGAAGGGTAGACATTCTTAGTGACACTAGTCTCTCTCTTTTTCGAAGAATATATGAGTGTTTGAATCTTGAAGCAAAAGGCGAGGGAGAAGGTTAATCGTGAATGATATCACACATTTTCTACATTTAATTTGATGCATTGATTGCATGCTCATTCAGTTCAATTTAAACCCCGAATATGGTAGATCTAACATAGAATTTCATTCGATCTAGCGATCAAGCGTTATATCTTCTCCTTATTAAGGTACTTAAACCGTTCCTTCATCTAACAAATTTAAGTTTTTCCTTTTCTGGGTTTCATCCATAATGTGTTGTTTGAGCCGGCTCTTGCGCATCTCAACCCGTCTATCCCTTGGGGCGATCTTAAGGGAGCGCTCTCCCACATCGATCTACCACATTCGGGTTACTATTGAATAATCTCGATAATTGACTTTTTTTTCTAACAATTGACGTTAGTTTCGCAAGATTTAACGGTTGTTGCAAGCTCATTTTGGCTTATGTGAGCCTGTAAACATCAAACTATGGTCGATCTCACCCAACATCGTAAACAGAAAGCTATGTGGTAAGAAGCGACAGGGGCCAAAGGCACTAAAATCAGCCGGTTGGTGCAATCCCAACAACAGCTAAGACGAGGTAATGAAGAAAGGCTCCACGTCTCAAAGCCCTTTGCTTGAAAACCAATCCACATCTATCTGGCATCTTTTGTCAACCTATGCTCTGGAAAAAAAAAAAAAAAATTGGAACAGTATTTTTCTTTCCTTTTCACCTTCATTGTCGATTAATGATCGTTAGAGAGTCTAATCCAAAAATCTAACAGGCAGGGATATTTCGACACCTGGTCTCACTTGCAAGCCGGATCTGGAGTGGCCCATGGAAATTCAACTGACGGCGATGGACACATAAGCAAAAGAGGCGAAACCCTGAAATCATGTACAAAAATTCAACTAAAAGTTTGAGCTGATAAGTGGTGGAAAGGTAATATGGATATAAAAAAACATAAAAATTTCATTTTCAAGTAATGCAATATGATTTAACATTGACCAGGTGATAAAAATCTGATTTGGAGAAAATTCAATGCAACAAATTTAGAGAAAATCACAACTAAATAATAATAATAATAATAATAATAATAATATGAAAGCTAAGGGGCTGATTTTAAAGTTTCCATCAATTTCTCCACAACAATCCTCATCAAGGCGGGGCCCTTGAATCCATGATTTGCATTGATGGATCATCATGTGGGATTACATGGTAGGTGGACTTCTTTAATCAATCGCACCCCCCACGTTTCCATGCAAATTATTATGGCTTTTGAGGAAGTCGTTGGGCGCATAATTATATTGATGGGGAATTTGTTAAGGTGTGTGTCCCTCGCTAACCCTAACTAACCCTAACGTAATGTGTTCACTTAATAACTATGTATAATAAATATATGCACACGGAGGGCGTGTATAGAGTCGCATCTATGTGTTAAGAATGTGTATTGAGTTTGAGTAATTGTGAAGAGAGCTTGATCCAAATCGGTTTGCTGATTTCAGTGTTTTCGAGCTCGAGTGGTTTGCTGAAGTCTTAAATTTATTGCACTTCAGTTCTAAAACCTTTCAATTTTGTCAATTGAATCCTGAATCTTTTTATATTTTGTCAATCGAGTCCATTCAATCAATTTTAACAAAAAATTATTGATGTGGGTGTCAGACATCTTATATGACTCGGCCAGCATTGACGTAGATATTTTTTTATATAATATTTCAACATTTTTTTCGTATTTTTTATATTTTTTTTCCTCTCTTTTTTCAACTCTAGGCTAGTGAGGTTGCAGGTCACCCTCGCCTAGATCAAGCTAGGGCCTTTGCACTCTAGCCAACCTAGGGTTAGAAAAGAAAAAGAAAATATTGGACTTTTAATTTGGGCAAACGATGACAAGCGATCTTTGAACTTTGGCCAAATATATGATATGTTGCATGAACTTTAAATTTGTTTTGTATGATTCCTAAAATTTTGTCTAATGTACAGTATTGTCTCTTAATTTTTAATATATTCAATGTGATTCTTGAACTTTGAGTACATGTTCAATTTAGTCATTGGACTATATAAAAATATTCAAAATTGTTCTTGAACTTGAATTAAGAAATGACAGGTAGGGACCTAACTGAACATGTACAAAAAATTCCGGGACCACTTTAAATAAATTAAAGTTAAGAGTAACATTATACATTGCGCTAAAGTTCATAAATCATATTGAATAAATACAAAGTTCAAACAACACATTACATATTTAATCAAAGTTTATGGACCGTTTGTATCGTTATCCTATTATTGACATACTCCGCGCTTTCGCTTCCATAAAAACTGCACGTTCAAGCGGACAAACATGTAACTTTAGAAAATAAATAATCAATTATTGCTTCCACTAACGGGGTAAACTAATTTACGCTAGCAGGGAACCTAATAAAAAAATGTTAAAAGAATTTGCATCATGTGGTTGAAGGACTCAATATATATTTTATTTCTCTCATTTCTCTTCCATTCTCTCATATATATCACCCATCGTATAATTTCATCCTCTCTTTTTTTCCCAGTTTCATCATTTTTTTTTTATGACTTGTTCCCTCTGCATCATATCTAGGAATATAATATCAGTGCAGCATGCTACATATGATTGCCCCTCTCTCTCTCTCTCTTTCTTTCTCTCTGGGGGGAAATTTAGGGTTTGATTTTGCCTAGCTTCAAATACAGAAAAGCGAAAAAGGGGACCGAGCTTCCAACTCCCAGAACAGCGTAGAGTAGAAGTGATCCGAGGGAACACCTGTTGTTTGTTAACAAGTCGTTCGAGTTCTCTCATGATGTTACTTTCCAGCCGATGCTTGCTTGCTGCTGCCCCATCAGCCTCTCCCTCCAACCCTCCTCCCTTGTCAATGAGCTGGCTCCTCCTCCTGTTCCTTTCTTTTGGAGGCTTTCAACTTCCCTCGTGATCAGACCTGGTTTACAACTAGCCAGATCTGCAAACATGAGTCAAACTTGCAGATGTGCCGACAGACCGATCGTCTTTGTACTCTGAAAGAAGCGTATGGAGTTCTGTCCTTTTGTCGTACCGAGTTATTTTCTGTTTTTTGCTATTGGAAATATTGAGCGCGTGAATTAGTAATTAGAGAAATTGTGAATGCGCTTAATTGCTAGCATTGGTCTTATGCAATGTATAAACGTGCCTACCTTCACCATGTGAAGAAGTTGAGTTCAATTAATAAAGGAAATGATGAGCATGGATGGCTCGAATAAGATGCGTGTCATAAATCATGTCATCATTGTCCACATCACAAAGAGAATACTATGCATATCGTGAAATAATTTATAAAAAAAAAAAAAATCTATTACCATCTTATTTTCAATCGTTGCGCCGCGAAAGTGGAAAGAATAGCATAAACATGGGTGATTCTATGGTTTTCATGAGGGCATCACACTCCTATAATCTTCAATCATTAAATTGAAATGTTATAAATCTCAACTATTTAACAAACTTCAAATTAGACTTTCAATCAAATAATGAAAAGTTCAGGACACACGATGCTTCCTGAGGACTGTAGATTCACCCAACATGAATGGGGGAATTGTCCAATTAATTTTGAACATATTGTACAAATGCCAACTCCGTTTTACACATATTAATTTTGCCAATTTAATCTTAAACTTTTACATAGAAATCTAATATAGTTCTTTTGGTCAATTTTTGTCAAATCATTGATGGCCGACGATAACTGAAGTACCATGTTGGCATTACTAGTGAAATGGAAGGATTCTATTGGAAATTCGTTTAAAGGTCTAAAATTAAATTGTTAAAATTAAAAAAAATTTAGGACTTAACTGACATTTGTAAAATAATTTTAGAACTAATTGACTAATTTTTTCTCATGAACATGAATTGTAGCGGATGCATATCTACCTTCTCCACCCGCATGCACATCATCACCCAAAAAGAAAAGTCCCATTTCGCAAACATGGAAGAATAGCACTGCATACCCACATTTGTTCCATTATAAATTGAAAAAGAACGGCCCAATTTTCATTTTTCCTTAAAAATGATGTTTACTTATGTTTATTTATAGGTTATTTGGCACTTTAAACGTAATTATACCTTTTGAATTTTTCCTTATGTGGTGACCGATTCGTGACAATTTTCCCCGTGTGATTGTAGGCAAGCAATTATGTTGTCAGAGTTCCAAATTTGGCCAGACTCCATATCCTGCAATAGAAAAAATTGAGAGGGAGAGGGGGAGCCTCTCATATGTTGTAGGCCCTAATCTTATAATCTCCTTTTGTAATAGGGGAAGCTGTAAACAGCAACCTAAGATTTTTATCCTAAGTATCAAATGGCAACCCGGGATTTCAGAATATAGAGCTTGCGCCCTAATTTTTGTCACGTCCTTTTCAATTACATCCTATCAACTTCAGTAAATTATCAACTCCTTTATTTTCTTCCAAAGTCATACCCTCACCCCCCAAAAATAATCCATGACCTAATCCGGTGTTGTGTCCCTCCTCCGCCGTCTCTCCCTTACCCGTCGCTGTTTGCTGCTGCTTCCCCTCTAACTCCGCCTCCATTGCGACAGTTACCGACATGACATTGGATCTGAGTCCCGCGACGGTCACTGGCTACCTTGAAGCTAATCCTATTGAGGTTGAGCTACCTGATCTAGATCTAATTGGGAGACTATGAACTTTACAATGGAGCTCATGCGAGCCTTGAGAAGGTCAAGCTTATCACTTGAGCTCTTATGATCGTGAGAAGCGAGCTGCAAAGAGAGTGAGGTAAGGTTTGATGTTGCGTCGGGGTAAGTAAGTCTTTTTAGGTTGGGGGAGATATAAATTATAAGTTCGATATGAGATGAAAATCTCCATATGCTATATGCAGTTATCCATTTTTAATAACAATGGGGCATTCAGCACCAATTAATAACCAATAAAAAAAAATAACGTGAGATAATAAACAGTAGAAGAACATTAGAAATGCCATAACTTTTGTACGGCGTTCACTTTGGTGCCAAAACTTTTTTTTCGCTCACTTGAGTATCACAAGTTTGAAAAAAATGTTCACTTGAGTGTCACAAGTTTGAAATAAGGTTCACTTGAGTGACGGCTCTAAAGAAAAAAAAATAAAAAATAATTAATAAATGTATTAAAATATTGTCCACCATCGATCATGTCAGCTTTTCTGGCAATGGCATTCAAGTGAACATTTTTTTAAATTTGTGGCATTTAAGTGGGTAAAAAAAAAAGTTTTGGTACCAAAGTGAGCGCTGTACAAATGTTATGGTACTCCTAGTATTCTTTTACCGATAATAAACTCGAGAAAATCATAAGTCTCGTTCTCATATGGAAAACCTGGATGCATCATAGCATAAATATCTACTATAATATTATTTACAACATTTACAAAGCCCATTGTCCTTGATATATCTGTGCAGTCATAGTCAACCGCTAGAAAAGCTTAAATTTATAGATAAACACATGATTTAATATTTAATTATTTTAACATTCCCTTCACCTATATACTGAATTTTGGCCTAAGCCTAAATCATGGAAATATATAATTGGAGAGGCAAATAGAGATTTAAAAAGATTTGAATTAAAGATATTCTGCTATGATACCATGTAAATATCTAAGATCTTCAAGAGAGAGGGAGAGAGAATTAATTAGTACTGCATCTTTACACTATTGACTTCTTTTAAAATGTATGAAATTAAGGGTAGAAAGGAAATAATCTATTCCAAATAAGATATAGCTATCTCAGGAAATAATGAAATATCATATAATTATCCCTAAGATCTAGTAAAATACATAATAACATTTTTTGCCAAGGAATTCTCTGGTAGCGATAAATATACTTCAACACTTCACCTCAAACTAAAGCATCCAAATTACATATTCTAAAGTCCGTGACCATGCGCTATGTAAGCCAGACCATACACTAAACAAGGGATGTGGATACACCGGAATGAATTCAAGACAATTACAATTGTGTTAGCCAAACCTTACAACAAATTGAATGTACTTTACATCATCACCAGTCTTGATAAGCATAAAAAAAAAACGCAAGATCAGAAAGTTGACATATCTTTTTCATACAACATTGATAAATCACATGGAAACTCAATTTGAATTGTGGCAAACTAAATTGCATCACCTCACAATGCTCGACTTTGACTACTCGATGAAGGTGTGCTTAATTATGGTGCTCATAGCTGCCTGAACACTTGGCGGTGATTTTGCTCATTGATGATTTCGACAATTGAAAGAGAGTCCCACGACAAAGAATGTCCATGGTATGTATTGTTAAATGTTGACAAAATTGGGAATTTTCAGAAGATGAGGTGACTGACAACGGCAAGGTACAACTCCCCCGACAGTGAGCAAAGATATAACTGTTCTAATAGTCTTAGAGCTTGAAAGGTCACTGCATAATTTTGATATGTCGCTCTCTTGATGGCTAAACTTTTTTTTTCAACCACTTGAATGATATAACTTCTAAAATTGGAGTATCATAATTCGCAATTAATCATTTGACTATCATAACTTTTTACTAATGTTTACTTAAGTTGGAAATATGACGTAATATGACATTTGTACGACTTTGAAATTATTTTGTATTCAATTGATTGATTGAAAAGTTATACGATATTCAATAATCATAATAAAAACTATTTTAATCAAATAATAAAACAATAGCTATGGCATTAATGTGAACATTTAGTCATTTCCTAAAACTGGAAACATCCACTGTCAATTTTGCCGTGGAGGTGGAAGACACGTACGGCGGGCAAGAGCTTTCTAAGTTTGGCAGCCTCCTCCTCGATTAGAGTGAAAGCCAATGCTATAGATCGTGGGCTTCATGGATTTGGGGTCTGGTGGGCTTGTAGGTTGTAACTTGAGGCCCTTTGGGCCTTTAGTTTTCCTATGACTTTAGTCGCTCCGATTAAATAGAGGAATAAGTCATTTTTTTGGGAAAATACCAATAAAAATAATTCATGTTTCTTTTTTCTTTGGTCGAAATATATATAACTCATGTTTCACCAAGTGACCATATACATGCATCTTGCTTGAGAATTTTTTTCAAATATATTATTGATTTTTACTTTTGCAAACTACTTTGTATTTTCACATAAAATTTCCTTACATCCCTATTTATGAAAAAAAACAGCTTACTTTTAAAAAAATCCATTTCCGAATTCTAAGTTTCCACACCCGCTCACAATACACAAAAGATACTAAAAACATAACCACACAAACCCTCAGCAAGTGATAAATCAGTAAGGAGGGGCAATTTAGTCTTTTTAATGTGGGGTTTTGCTTATATTTTATGTGTATGAAATTTACAAAATTGAGGTAAATGAATAATTTTTTTGATATTTTCCCTTTTCATTTTTTAAGAAAGTATTGTGGGACATGTTGGAGATCTACTGCGAAATTTCAGCACTTTTAACTAGCAACATGTACTATGTGTAACATCCCTTATCCCATATGACATCCAAATCAACGAAATGAACAATTTATGGTTTGTTTAGTGTTTGTAGTTCTAAAATTTGGGACTCTCACAATTTAATTTTATTAAGCACAAAATATCATAAACATGTTCAAAACCCAAGTATTGATATTTAGTGTCGTATATATTTTATATCATAAATAAAGTAAATAAAAAGAAGAAGAAAAAACACTTTAAGTTAGACGAACAAACATTTATAAGAACCTTTAGAGCCTAGTTTGATTTTTGAAAACAAACAACTAGTTATTAATGTTCTCCCGAAAATTCAATTCTTTAAGCTGCAAAAGATTATACTATGATTTGAGATGCTTTTAAACGACCTTAACTTCCGGTATCAGATAAAACTTAAATTCAAAATGATAAAAAGGAAAAAAAAAGGTAAAAGTAAAATCACTCTAAACTACAATGCGAACAATTTACGTTAGTGTATCAAAATTGTGTTTATCATACTTCATGCCAATTCATAGATTATTAAAATATCTTAGGGATGGACAGGACGATGAGGGGACAAGAATCACGTTCCCTGTCCCGGTCCTGTCGAGCGAAGTTCTGCCTTGCCACCACCCCCATTCCGGTGTGGGATGGGACGAGGGCTGGTGCGGGGCAATCGCCACCGGCCAATGGCGCCCCAGGAGGCACTGCCCTAAATGTAAAAATAGCCTATAGTTAAGTTGAAAGCAAGAACGGTCTCTCTTATTGATTTTTGTAGAGCTGGGATTGCTCTAAGCGGAACGAAGCGAAGATGAACGCATTGTCCCTCCTATAAAAGCAGCACTTGCGAGGGAGACCATCCCAAATAAAGTTGTCCCACATCGACTAAGCAATAAGGATTGAGAGCTAATAATGTATCTTGACTTTGTCTGTCTTGGTGTTTTTTCTTTAATTTGATAAGTTTAAACACTTGATGCGTTTCTAATTTAAAATGTACACTATAATGTATATTATCATATGGATAACGAATTAGTTATATTAAATTTCCAATAATAATATTACATAAAGTAAAATGATAACACATAAATTGTAAGTTTTAGTACAATTTATTAACATTTCTAAGAAAAATTGTATAAATACAATTGTAAGGTGGATTAGTAGCAAAGTATCCTTATTAGTGCTTGTCACTACCCAGCCACCTCACCTATTAAGAAGAGAAGGGAGATTTTGGATAGCATGGGAGGACATGGCGGTATTGCAACCGGTGAAGAAACCAATTGACACTATCATCTAAATAAATTAGATAATTCAAAAGCTCAGAAAATTACCCAACCATTAAGAATGGATTCAAATATTATTGCAGATGGCATCGTCTTCTAAGTAAATTAGATGATTCACAAGCTTGGAAAACCACAATACCAAGCATTGATCCAAAAGATCCAAACTTTTCTTAGAATGGATATTTTAATTTCTTTGAAGGTGAGTATCTTCCTTATTTATTTGTAAAGCACAACTTGTTGACGACGACGACTTAATTGTCACCGTGGCAGTTGATGATCGTCTTCTTATTGAAATCTAAAACAGCCATTTTGTCATAAATGCATGAGAAGAAAATTTGAATTGAGAGGTCGACTCGATCTGGACAGAGTCACCGGAGAGGCTTGAGGGTGCGAAGCATGCCGCAGCTCTGGTCATTGTCCAAGTTGTGCGAGGATCACGGGATCTTCTTTTTGGGATTTAGCCTTTCTTTTGTTTTTTCTCCTGTCAAATTTTCTGGTATCTGTAAGCATTCGGATGGCTATGATTTAGGCAGTGAATTTCCCTACTTCCACGTTTATGAGTATCCTTTTCTATCCATAAATATACATATAAAGTGGCCACCAAGGATTGAAAATAGGAGAAATTTGAAGCCATTCTCGAGTTGACCCATGACCACTTCGAACGCTCTATTTTTTTATTTTTTTTTAAATGTTAGATTGCACTTCAATTCCATTATACAAAACTCAAATCATTATAATACTCTCTCCTATAGAAAAATTATCCCAAAAAACCTAGTAAAAAATCGCGAATAAATTTAATCGCCCGAACCCTCAATCCAAGTTTACCAACACCTCCCACCAGTGTCCGCCACATCCTCGCCGTTCTCGCGTCGCCATGCCTTCGACAGTCGCTCCTCCTCCCACTCTCGAGGCTCTTCTCAATTTGCCGCCCCTTCCTCTCGAGGTGGTCACGGTGACCTCAAATTGAGTTTGCATGGCCGCCGCCTATTGCCATCACAGCCTTAAATTTGATTTTACGACGGCCATCGCGACCTTAGTTTCCAGCTGTTGTTCCCCTTTTAAGGAGCAAATTCTCATGCTTTACTCATCTGTCCGCCATTGGATTCACTTTCAATGGAAGCATCACTTGAAAACATAATTAGAGGTGAGTGGTTCCAAGTTCTTTAAAATTTTGCTTGGAACTTGAAGCCTATAATTGGGTATAGATTCCTCATTTTTTAAAACTTGGAACTTACCTATCAGAGCGTGGAACTTAGAATCTATCCTATTACAGGTTCCAAGTTTCAACATGTTTTTTTTTCATCTTTAGTTAAGTAAAATGAAAATAAACGCAACAATAAAAATAAAATTTTTTTTATTATCAATTGCCTAAGAACGAGTGTCTATATGAATTTGTCAAATAGTATTAAGGAAATTTTATGGTTTTAATGCATTGATTGCTTTAGTATTATATAGAATCATTATATTAAAAGAAGTAATTGTCCAACATAACTACACCAAAGAAGTAATTGGACTTTTCACTAGTTTCATAGTCTATGAAAATAAAATTCTCAACTATAAAATGGAAGTTTAGATTAGTGGTTTTGAATTATACATTTATCATCAAACTCCATAGAATACTTTAGAATCGCGTGAAGAGATAGATAAAGAAAAATATAAAAACATGTACTAGGTTTTCCAGGTTATAAGTTCTAGATTCTCGAGTTATAGGTTCCGCTAATTGAGAACTTAAACCTATTCTCGAATACAGGTTTTCCAAATTTTGAAATTTAGAACCTACCCTGTATACTTTATAACCTAAAACCTAGAGGTTCCCACTAGTGTGGTTCTCAAGTTCCAAATTTTATCATGGAGCCATGCTCACCTTTAACACAATGATCATTTTGCAAAAGTAGCCAAAGTGCAAAGTGTTTTTTAAAGTAAAAATCCAAGGTACAATGAGTTCTTTTACGAATAGGGATTGCAAAATAATGATCGTGGTGAAAATTCAGGTAAGTTCCTGTCGCTTTAGCTCTTTCTTGCAAGACAAAAATGCCCCCTCTTTTTAAACAAATCATTAGATTGAAACATTAGCTAAGCTGCGGCCGGATCCCGAAAGATCACTTAAAACTTTTTCCTATAAGACAAAAATGCATTCTCTTTTAAGTCGATCTACAAAGGATTCACCAACTTTTTTATTCGAGAAACAAAACATCCATCGTGAATCTGATGAAATCAATCTCCATGACATGAAGCAAGAAAGATCATCATCACATATTGCAACGGAAAGCAGATGAGCCCCAAATCATGAAGGATTGGAACCCTTCCCTCTCTCTATTCTCCAAAAATGCGAAAATAGCTGACCTAAGTAGGTCTTAAAATTATTTTATTTGTGTCTTATGCGGATGTACGTAAAAACATAAAGAGAATAGAGTATGGTACAGGGGCTCGATAAATATTTTGTACCAAATTGGGGGTTAAGGCATCAATAAGTTAAAATAAAGATTGTACTCCTGTTAATCCACCAATAATATATTTGTTAAATAGGTGGGGTGATTCTCGATTGAGGTCGAAAGACACTTACTTCTTGATAATGATGTCTTGAATATAAATTAGTTTCGATTAAAGAAATAAGGAAAAAAATGACCTTCAACTTCGTTTAATTTTTTTTTTCTATTATGTTCACGGAAAATTTTTTTCCCTCTTATTGGCATGTATTTGGACATGCAGGTGTCGTTACTTAGACACATCCTGTACCACATCAACTTGCAGGGAAGGAATAAGCCGTAATGGCAAGTATATTCATCCTTCGTGTCGGGTCTTTTGAAATGTTGGGGGCATTTTCGTCTCCATAGAAAAATTGGTAATACTTTTATTTTTTTATTTTTATTATTCCTTATTTTGCATATTCTAAAAGTTGATTTCGGAACTAGAATGATTTGTCTCTAGAGTGAAAATTGGTAGTGCTTTTTTTTTCCCTTTATGATTCCATGTCTTGCGTATTCAAATGATTAGAAAATAATTTTGGAAACCAAACGGTTATCATTTGTGCTCAAATGGCCATAAATCTCTCTACTCAGCATGCAAATTCACTTCCTTCTTTTGCCCTTGTCACTACTCTATAAAAAAAAAATTTTCAGTCTCTTTTACCCTATTTTTTTGTAAGGTGTGAGAATCGAAACTTATATCTTAAATTAAATTATCCCTATCATAACTCTTTAAAAAGATAGTGATTTGAATTATTCTTCTTCTTGTTTTCACTCCTTTTTGTCCTATCTCTTTGAAGGGTAAGGGGTTTTATTTAAAACTAAACTATTCTTATTCCAATTCCATTAAAAAAATGGAAATTTGAACTTTCCACAGCCTGATTTCTTTAAAATGTGAGAAGGGTTGTTATCTGGACAAAATTCTACACGAATGTCAAGGGCAATCCGGTAATTCCACCTCAGCACATTTCGAAATATTAAAAAAATGGAAAAAATACCAGAGAATTCAATTTAAAATCCCGTTCTCTCTCTCTCACTCTCTCTCTCTCCATCTCCATCTCCTCTCGCGTTATCCCCTTCGGTCTCCACACTCTCTGCTGCAGTCTCTTCGCTTCCCCCAAAAACTCGGCAATGGCGGTCTCTCTCAATTCCTTTTCCTCCATCCTCGTCCGCGAGACGCCGTCGCTGGGCGCCTCCGTGTCCTCCCCGTCCAGGCTAGCCCTGCCGCCGCGCGCCGCCCGCGCGGCCACCGTCCGGGCCGTGACCTCGCCCGCCGCCTCCTCCTCCTCCAACCCAGCGGCCGGGAAGCGCGAGCCGCGCGGCATCACGAAGCCCCGCCCCGTCTCGCCGGAGATGCAGGCCGTGGTCGGGGTCCCCGAGATTCCCCGCACCCAGGCGCTCAAGCAGATTTGGGTCTATATCAAGGAGAATAATCTTCAGGTCCATTCGGATTTCTTTTGCAGCATCGGCGTTCTCGTTTTTCGCTTCATCGCTCGCTGAAAGTTTGGATTTTTAAGCGTTTCGTCGATGGGTTTGGTTGATAGTTAGGGTTTTGCTCTGTGGATAAGGTTTCGATTTTCTGTCTTGTTGTGCAAGGATTGTTTGGTCATTTTTCTGGCCGTACGGGCTTCTTGTTGTGCTAAAATCTTGGTTAATGTTTGCTTGGTAGTACGCATTTGCTGCTTGGTTGGAAGTTCTGTTCCTCGACAGGCAAAGCTGTGTGTGTGGTAGGGTCTTATTAGGCGTTTTCTTGATGCGGACCGCAAGAAAACAGAGTGGTTCTTGGTACATTCGACGTTTCTTTCTGTTGCATTCGGCTGGTTTATTTGTCGAATGCTTGACTATGGTCTGGTAAGTTGCTGATTAGATGAAATGTGCGTGAACTGCTGATGTTATGGAAAAGGTAACACAAGCTGGTCATACTCAACTCATAATTGAAATGGCTATGTTATGTGGGCGTTTGAGTATAGTTAAGACAGCAGGGTCTTATGTGGGACAGTTTGGAGCTATATGTAGTGTTTTGTTCATTGCCGTGGCTCTTTTACTGTCTGAAGGTAAGGTGGAAATTATTTTGAGTTATTGCTTAGATATAGATAATGGCATGATACTATTTTAGCTAGTGTCTGGGATTATTTGTGAGTTGGGTAAGCATTGTCATTCTCTGGAGCTGATAATTTTTTTTTTTGTTGATGGTTTTTCACATATGCTGCATCAGGGTTTTACTTGCTGAGGTTGAACACATTGACTTATGCTTGCTGCATTCTGTTTCTTGAATAGGGAAGTTTACACTTTTTAATCCTAAAAGAAGGTTTAATGATGCTGTACTCCTAATTTTTGCCTGGCATATTCTACTAGGGCTTTTTTAACACAATAGCTCTGTCTTTGGGTTCCTTGGCACTTACCACAGTAACTTTTAACAAAAAATCGTGAATTGTGCGAATGGATAAGGTAGGAGAATAAATGACGTCTCGTATGTCCTCTGTCCGCCTTTTCTTTTTTGCGTTTTTTACCAGGATTTCTTGCCTTAAAAGTCAGCGATCCAAAACCTTTGATAGGTAATGCATAGTCCATTTGCTCTGCGCAAATTGCTGGTTGCAGTTTGTGCATAGACAACCATTTATGCTCTTATGAGAGACTAATATATTTGTGTACCTCATGTTTAGCTGGTAGATGTTCTGGATTTATTTCCATTGCCAGGTGCTATGTTCAATGTGCTCCACATTGACATGTCTGCTGGATGCAACGGAGATGCCTATTTTTTCAAGCTCTGTTTAGGTTATAATTGATTAATTAATATTCTGTGCAATGCTGCTTCTGTCCAAGGAATGCTATCCCTTGAAAGCATGTTCAACTAGTGTTATATGATGCTTGCTCTCATCTTTGTCTCATGGGAAGGAGAAAATCGGACTCTGATATGGTATTGGTTTTGCTTCCCTTTTTTTAGGACCCCGAGAACAAGAAGGTCATAATATGTGATGAGAAGCTGAAGAAAATATTTGGCGGGAAAGACCGAGTTGGGTTTCTTGAGATTGCAGGATTGATCAGTCCGCATTTCCTCTGATGGAATTAAATGCCTAATAGGTGAAGTAGGTAAGCAGGGCTATTTTGTCGAGCGATCTTTTGCACTCCAGGCATCTGTTTTGGTTGAAGATATCGGTGGAAAAAATTGCTGGTTCTTGCTCTGTAGTTATTTTACAGATTATCTCCCCAGTAGTTGCTTAAAACTTCTTTGGATTTCGAGTTTTGGTTGCAAAGTTTAGGCTTTTTAATGCTATAGCGGTGGCATGTTGTGGTCACTGCAGGGAGTAATTATTTAAAATTTGTCTGTACCTATGTCTTAGCCTGCCAATCTATATTCCGTATGACAGAGATATCCTCGTACACCAAGAGAGCCTGATTGAAACTTGAAATTATCTCTCGAAAGGAGCTCGGCCCCCTATCTCTCAGAGGTGAAATCACAAGCTGAACTTGCCAAACCTGCTCTGTCTGCTAATTCTAGAATCTCTTATGCAGTAGAATAAAACAAACAATTTCGCTATGCTCGATTCATGTGGGTAGGTTATGTTTTATCATTGGATCAACTGGTTACATCTGGGATTTACTTGAGCGCGGGTGGAGAGGGATGAGAATTCGATGTGTTTTGACTGGTTTGATGATATGCGAGGCAGATGCTCTAATCCACACGACTCATGATTTGGCACATGACTCCTTTGGATCTTGTGATGTCTTTCATTTAGTTACCCATGAAAAGTTAAAGACTACCTATAGAGTAGATAAGGGTTTCCTTAGTTACAGCTCAATTATGATTCAACATTCAACGTGAAATCACCAACGGCCCTAGGGACTTTGTAGGTTTTGAATGTAATTATACTCAATGATTGGTTTGTGCCGGAATGAGCTCATGCATGATTAGTAACTCTTTCGTGAGAAAACGCTTGTCCTAATGCTGCTGGTCGTAACGTCACCCGAGTGGGCCAACATGAAACTTGTGATGTACATTTAAGATCTTGAGCTTCGCCTGAAGCCTCCTCCAGAAAGATGATTGAGCAGACATTTTGCGTCACTCGTGTGGCATTTGGCTGTCCCCGGTTTTCCTACTTTACATTTACGTACCACGGAATCGGGTTCATCTTCATTGTACTATAGCATATGAAGACTTTCTTTCTTTTCAACCTTTATGTAAAAGCAAATAAATTGAGAAGAGCTGCTCGGCCTGGATTTCTCAAGTAAGATTCTTTTTCCTCCTGTGTTACTAGTGGTGTCAAAATTGATCATACACTTAACTTTTGGACTCATATATTTCGTATTGGATTGTAAATGGTTTGTTAGACATTTGAAGGACCGGGTGAAAATGGATTCAAAATTTTGAAATCTAGCTAGAGTGGGTTGTACAAAATTTCTTTGGAAACCTGCTTAAAACATCGAATTCATAAATGCGTTCCCAGTCTGCCCTCTTGTCACCTTCATCGATCGCAAGCCCCTTCTCGACCACCTCCAGGGCAAGATATCAGGGTGTTCAAGCGGTCGCCGAAGTACGAAATAGAACCTCAAGTTGGAGGACGATGCGGCGGAGGTTGATGTGATGGCCATTATCCGGGCACAGGCATCACTGGTGGGGGCAGAGGGTAGTAGCCAGGGAATTGGTAGTATTCCGGAGGGGGGTTAGGGTTCAGGTACTGAGAAGGGTACGTTGTTGCAACTGCGACGACGTATTAGATTTATCAAACGTATGGGTCAGGTTGAAAATGATTAGATCCAAATTTACTCAATTTCATTCAATATGTTCATAAAATTCTAAAAGCGAATGAGAATGTCAAACAAGTAATAGTGATGACAAAGAATATTTTCCCACCGAATGGACTAATTCTAAAATTTATTTAATATATCAAAATAGAATCGAGAACAAATTAAAATTGAAAATCTTAAAATCAAAATTTCGACACTAAATGAAGTTAATCAACCAAATAAATATGTTAGAGTATCTGATTTCACCATAATTACTAGATATGAATTTTAGATCTTTATGTATATAAGAATGATATCAAACATGTTATAATGGAATTTCTTAATTTATTTACTATCTTATCTTTAGGTATAATAAACCCACTCATTTTATTAATCCACCATATCTCTATGTGAACTTAAATAAACATAAACTATTAAAATCTGTGAGTATTTTTGGTTTACAATGAATTTTTTTTATCACATTATCATCGAAAGCCACACAAATCATATGGTATACCTCAATCTATATTTAATTCATGATTATATATTATAGGAAGTAATTGCATGTTATCATTCTTAGTTTTAAACATGCACATCAAATCATTCAAATGATGGTTAGTCACTTAAAAGCATTAAACATAAAATAGTATATAACTCATATGAATAAAATCACTTGCAAAATATAAAAATCATGAAATTGATATCATTATAGTTAGGCTACATCGTAGCCCTATAAAAAAATTAGCATATAATAGAAGAAGAAACGAAAATATAAATTAAATCCAACATCTTGAATCAAAGAACAAAATTTCTGTCACCAGTTTTGTCTTTTCTTCAAAATACTTGAAAAACTCTTAAAACAATAAAGAACAAATCAAAATAAAAACCTAGCTGTCTCTCCCAATGTTATCATATTTATAAGATACATCCAAGACTCCTAATACAAGGCAATACTTTTGCATAAAATTATAGAATAAATCACAACATCCTTAATTTGGTATCAAGCTTCCAATGCTTTCTGATTTGAATTTCTGAATCACATAATTCTTCCTTAGATTCTTTTTGCTATCTTTTCCTTATTTTGCATGTCTCATTATGCTGCATAAACAATAAATATTTGAGTAAATAGGATGAAATATAAATATTTTTTTCACAAATATTGTATTATTTGTAGCATAAAATAGGTGAAATAACTCTATTTCTATAGAGTTTATCACAATATAAATCAAGCGACCCACCCATACTTGACTCGGTTGGGCCTAACCCATTGCTAAAAAATTTCCATGTTTAACCCAATCTAAGGAAAACTTGTTTCTTATGATCTATTAAGAAAATTATATTGCTAAAACACTTCTATGCAATACAAATCTAGTGGACACTTTTTTTATATAAAAAATGAATATAAAAAGTATTTTTTTTTTCCTTTTTTTCCTTCTAAGTCCGGTGACTCTCGTCGCCACAAGAGAGGGCTGCCGACCCTCATTGATCATTAGGCGAGGGCCGTGAGGCCCTAATTAGCTGCGGGCAAGAGTTGGACCCTCGCCTAAATTTGGGTGAAGGTTGTTGTCCTTGCTTGTGATTGGCAAGGGTCGGCCATTGACCATTACCTTATTTAGAAGAAAAAAAGGAAAATAAAAAAAAATTTTAAAAGAAATATAAAATTGGCTCGACATCTTTTAAGTCCTTCTCCATGTGATACGTGTTAAAAGGGTTTGTTTTGTTTTTCTATTTTTCATATAAGTTAGAAATCGGTTAGTTATCAACCTATTTAAGGCTCATTAAATTGTTAGGCAACTAATTTATGACCAAATTAAGCCTGTTTTTAAAACTTAAAGCAATCCATTTATTACCCATTTTGTCAAATATGAATTAAAATATGAGTTCTAAACCCATTTTGCCACCTCTACCACGTACCTGTTGGAGATGCCCTTTGGCAGCGGCAGCCCTGAGGTGGAGGGTAGCTGTGCCGGCTCTTGTGCCTCCGGGGGCCATTGGCGCTGCTGCTTCTGCTATTGCCCGTGGAATTCCTTTGGGCAAATGAAAAAAAAAATTCACTGGGGTTTTGATTCGATCAAAATGAGGCAATTAGTGAAAGAGCATTAGACTGTTCAGGTGTCAAAAGGCGAACTTCATCAGAGTCATCACAAGTCGCAAGAGCGTAGAAGAGAAACGATCGAGTAGAATCCACAGAGGGGGGGAGAGGGACAGAGAGATGGAAGGGAATGGTATTGAAGGAGAGCCACGGAGGAAGATTTGATCAAGGATAGGTGTAATGGGTTGCGTAAAGCTCCACCCAAAACACCATTGATGAGAGAGAGAGAGAGAGAGAGAGAGGATGCTAAACCCACAAACCTCTCTCTCTCTCTCTTTTTAACCAATTTTTCTATATTAAATAGTATAGATAATATATAATTTTGCATGCACACGAAATGGAGTCTACTTTAAAGAAAGATGGGACCTCATGAGGGTAGTGGATTCACTGATAGACATGCCAGAGCTCCACTTCCTGCAATAATGCAGATTTACGTTCTTTTTCTGGCAAATTCCATCGCACTACATTCACTTTCGAATACTGGAAGCTCCTGCCGAGATTTATTAAGTTGTTCGATTCGTAAATACTAAGAATTTCAGAAATACTTAAAAAAACAGACATGCATCTCTCTTTTGAAAAACAGGAATTGTTGGAGAATAGATATCTCGTCAGGTTTCTTCTAGTTCTTGTGATATTCCATTCCAGGGTGCAGAAGAAGGATGAGAATTCGATGCGTTTGACTGGGTTCTTGCTGTGCAAAGCAGATGCTTGCTCCTCTCTACTGGACGACCCTTGATTTGGCACTTTACCCCGTGGATCTTGTAATGTCTTTCATGTAGTTATCCATGAAACATTCAACTAAGGATTAGTGTGGTTCCATGGGGTTCCATGGGGGAACTTGGAATTGCATAACCGGATTGGTGAGAACTTGTCTAGTTCTAGGTCTCAAGGTATATAGAATAGATTCCAAGTTCTAAAAATTGAAGAATATGTTTTGACTTGTAAGTCTCAAGTTTTAGATAGGTGGAGCCTAATAAGTTTTTATGTTTTTTTTTTGGCTTTATCTTTGCACAATTCTATGGTATTCCATAGCGTTCGATAATGAGTGTATAATTTATAATCATTAGTCTAAGCTTCCGTTTTATGACTCTCACTTTTATTTTATTAATATTTTATATTCTTTGTATATCGTATATAAGTTGTGTTTAGTGAATTGTAGTAACAAGTGAAGAACATAAAAGGTAGGGGTATGCAAAAGAACTAAGAACCATCCAAACCGCTTGGAACCTGACCGAACTGGACCAGAACCGAGCGGTTCCCATAAGGGCCAATTTGGTTCCGGGTTCCAATTTAGTAGAATTGATGAGTATCGGTCCGGTTCCCGGTCACCCACCGAATTGGACCTGTGGAACTAGTAGAAATTGATCTTAGTTACTTAATTATTTTGTAGTTTTTCAACCAAATATATATATGTACATATATGTATTTTTGTAGTTATTGGACATTATTGACTAATTTTGTCTTTTGGGGATGTAATAAGATTAATTCCCTACTTTTTTTTTTATTCTAATAATCCATTTATTTGTTTTCTCAACTAAAACAAAATAAACAAACGATTAATGTTTTAACTTTTGTGGAGGTTAGAATTTTTAAGGTGGAGTCTAATTCTACACATGTTTCCAGTGTCGAGAAACGCTAAGAGGACCACACCATAACCATCGAAGTAATTAAATTTTTTAGCTAACAAGTATTCTTTATTCATTTCACCCTATAGTTTTCAATCCTTAATCAAAATCAATAGCTTGCAATTCAAGTCGAATATAAGGCCGTACAAGCTTTGTTGTCTAAATAGAAACTAGGGTTACCATGGATCCCTTCGGGATTGGGGACCAGTTCCATGGACTCCTTTGGGAATCGGATTGGTAGTAGGTGGGTCCCGATTCCTACTTTTTGGGACTAGACTTTAGTGGACAGTTCCCAATTCCAAGGTGAGAATAGCCCATTTGGACCATGCTCACCCCTAATTAAATGTAATGATTCATTGTGATCGTTCAATTAATAATATAGGTGAAACCTGAGTAGAATTTGGACCTGACCATAAAACTTATGACAAATAGATTTGTATGGAACCGCTCACCTCTAATTATGGCTCGATCATGATTCAACGTGAAATCATCGATTGCCCAAGGGACTTTGTAGGTTTTGAATGTGATTATACTCAAAAGATCAGTTCGTGCTTGCGCTTGGCCTGAAGCCTCTCCTCAAGAGCGATGGCTGCGCAAACATGTTTTGTGTCACTAGCATGGCATCTGGCCGTTTCCGGGTATTCTAATTTGCATATGGGTAGCAAGGAATCGGGTTCATCTTCTTCGTACTATGACACATGCCTTGCACATTTATATCATGAGTTTCTTTCTCTTCATCCTTTCTGTAAAAGCAAATAAATTGAGAAGAGCTGCTTGGCCTGTATGCCTCCAGTTAGATTCCTTTTCCTCTTCCCTTCCACGTTCTTGCCGATTAGACTAATCCCGATTGCTCATCAACTTTGCATCGATAGTGTACGAGTAATGGCAGTCGCATCGCACAGTTGTTTGCCCGGACGCGCAAGGGACGCGCACGGAAAGCCTTCAACAATTAGTGAAAGGATCCTGTGATATTGAAAGCTAAATATTCTGAAGCTAACAAAAGGCAAAAAGGCGAAATTTAGCTGCTCAAATATATAGTCTTTTGTGGAAGATGTTCGCTCCCTAATGGGCAATCAATCGTTAAGAACCACAGATCGCAAGAACCTCTTGTTTCTTAAATGGAAGAAGCTTTAACCTTTGCACCTTTCGCTTTATTAGTGTGCGCTTTTTGACACAAACCTGCACCAGTTGCATCACGATCGAACTGATACTATAGTACTCGCACTGACGATGCTTTTTATCACGACGGGGAGAACCTGGAACCTCTGGAACGCGTGGAGCACAGTATAAAAAGGGCTTGAGCGCCGCACTTCTCTTCAAGCGAATCGGTTCTGATCTCCCGAAGTTTCGTCCTTGAAACACACCCTCGCGTACCGGCCGGCTTCCAGAATCACTTGCTTGTGGTGATGGCGGCGACTGTTGTGAAAACGAATCATTTGTTGGTCAGGTATGAGAGCCTAAGTACGCTATAGCTGTGATGCTTGATTAAGCTGGCGTTCGAGCAATTTACTAGATAAGAAATTAAAACGAGCTATCCTACTACTTTTCCCCTCCTTATATACGTGTTCTCAGCTTAATATTCCAGGCGATCCGATCAGTTTATCCCGAAAGGCGTGATCGCCTTGCATTTTATTCATTTCAGGGCAGCATGAGGTGAGATCTTGCAACTACTGTTGAATGTGATTGATGATACGATTAGCATGCGATATATCTCATGCTAGTCGTGTTGTTACACTTGCAAAACCTCTCTCTCTCTCTCTCTCTCATTGGATTCAAAGTTAAAGTAGCCAGTCCTTGACAAAATGAACTGAAAAAGCAGAAAAAATTCTACCTTTCTAGGCGTGCAAAGCGAGATCAGCGATTCATGAGTGCATTCACTCTGATGAAGAAGCTGGAAACACCCAAAGCACAGATGAGTCGTGGTGATCAAGTTGATGATTCCGATGAGGACGGTCCGCTCTGGGTGCCGCACCCAAGAACGGGGATATACTTCCCGAGAGGTCACGAGCGGGTGGTGGACGACATTCCGGAGGGCGCAGCGTCTTTCTCTCAGGCTTACTGGCTGAGGAGTGTCGAAGGAGTGGACCGACCCGACCCAGATGAACCGACGACTTTTCACAGGTTTCCTTCCTCCAAGTAGATAAACGGTGCGAAGCCGAGTGGCTGAAGCTGGAGCAGTTCCATAGAATCTTGAAGCTAAAGTATGTACACATTGTAATGAATCCAATAAGCCCTGTGAATTCGCGTGGCGACTCACATCTCGTACTGCTATCCATCCAATAGACTATCTTGAATAGTAATGACATCTGCATACTAGTGCGATGATCAACTTTTTAACTTCTAAGGTGTGGATCATCATCTCCTGTCAGAATCAATATGGACATATAAGCACGAGCCTGGTCGGACTGCGTTTCGCGCACTTTATACAGAAGTCGGATTTGCACAAAACTAGGCATTTCAGCTCTTACCAATATTGATCTTTACAAGCATAATCCTGACCTTTGGCATTAAAACATAACTTGGGCATGCATTTTTATCAGCTAACAAGTTTTTTGTTTCCTTTTCGGGTCAAATTCAACAATTCTCTTCTGATAAACAAAGATAGATAAATCAAAGAAATTTTCGGCAAGTTCCCTGTTTTATAGTGTAAATTAACTAAGTTCGACTAAATGAAGTATTAATTGTCCTGCTCAAGTGCAACTCGATTAGAAAATCAAGATACTCAAGCTCGACTCGACTATGGTTAACTTATAAATAAAGCTCTAGTGTTATGTCATTTTGGATGCTAATGATAATTATTCTGCTCTAGGAATCAATTTCTGATTAGAAATATACTTTTTTATTTCTATTCCTCAAACGAGTTCCTAAGTAAAATTACGCGTTTGACAACAGTACAAATTTTTTGTCTCTCTTAAGCAATGGTGGGAGGTGGGCGGCAAGCGGTGACGGGTGGGCAGTTGGCTAGTAGTGAAAGCGAAGTAATGAAAAAGTTTTCATTTATCACTTTTATTTCAAAAATAGAAAAGTTGGAAATTTCTACTTTTCGCTTCTATTCAAAGCCTATTTCTGGATTAAAAATTAATTTCGAAAATAGAAAAAAAATTGCATTATGAAACAAAATTATGTTTCAAACATATTCTTTGGAATAGAAAAATAGAAAAAATAAAAAAATAGAATGGTTCTCATCCATGTCCTTTAAGTATCTTGTGTCTATTTTTCTAATTATCGAATATATTTTTTAAAGTAATGAAAACTTGATTCACAAACCTATCGAGTTAACTATTGACATACTTGAGCTCGGCTCAACAAGATGCTCAAGTAGCTTGAATTGGAAATTGACTCGAAGTTCGGCAAGTAATTGAGCTGAGCTACGGTTGATTAGCTTGACTGGGTTTCATCCGTAGTCAGGATCTTATAGACACAGACACTGCTCATGATATTCGACGGAACTCATCTATCTTTCTTATGTGTAAAATTTCAAACGATTATTTTGGGAGAAGAACAATAGATTCATATAACCTTCGTACAATGTTCACTTGAGTGTCATAATTTTTTTTTTTCCATTCATTTAAGTACCACATTGGAATAAAATTGATCATTTGAGTGATAATTCTGACAAATCATCCTACGTGGATTTTTAAAATTTCTTTTGAATATATTTTTGTTCTTCTTTTACTTTTTTTAACATTTTTTTAGGGCTAGTAAGGGTCTTTAGTGACTCTTGCTGGCAGCGAAACCCTCGCCCTCACTTGCAAAGGCTTGGCCTTGTTGGTCACCATGCGATGCCATGAAGGCCTTCCCTAAATTTGGGTGAGGTAGTGTTGCTCTCAGCTGCCCAAAGTTGGTGAGGGCCTTTGTAGCCTCACCTGCAGTTGGCAAGGTCATGATGCCCTTGCGGCTAGATTTGGACGAGGCGACCCTCGACCTCAATCACAAAGGCCCTCACCCAAATCTGGCCATCTAGTGAGGGCCTTTGCGGCTAGATCTAGGTGAGGGTTTCATGGCTAGCGAGGGTCATTAGTGATCCTCGTCGGTCCTAAAAAAAGGGAAAAAATCTAAAAAATATTTAAAAAATTGTATATATCAACGTTCATAAAGTTACGTAGGATGATCGGTGTTGACATTGGATTTTCCGGCAAGCCAAATCACTAATGACACTTAAATGATCAATTTTTTAAATTTGTGACACTCAAGTGAGTGTAAAAAATTTGTGTCACTTAAGTGAGTATTGTATGAAAGTTATGGCATTTGCTATTCTTATCTCTTATTATTTCCTTATGATGAAAATTATTCACAAAAAGCTGAAGTTTCTTTAGATTTTTTTCAAAGCAAATCCTACCCTTTTTCATATTTAAATATGGCAACGTCACTTTTAAGTCTTGAAAATAATAAAAAGGTTATACGTGACAATGTCAATCTCTGCGTCGAAACATTTTAGGTATTTTTACATTAAATAGAAGTTAAATTGCATCAGCATGGGGCTTTGGCCTTGTTGATCGTCCTCGTCCATCTGGAACAGAGAGAGGAGAAATTGACAAGTTCACGTCACATCAGGTTGGGTTCTCATCTCCCTGGTCTTCATCTTTGCCAATCAGGTCACCTTATTGTTTACATCTGAAAGTTTTGAACTAAGATGCTTATTCCGTCAAAATTGCACTCTGGCATTGTTCCACAAACAAGGGTCGCAGACCAAAGGCTGCTTAAAGCATTTGCCTCATCGGGAATATCTGTCTGCGAGGTGGAGCCGGTTTTATAGCTTATCAACCAAATATTTGGTTATCATATTTGAAAGATTTATAATCTTTATCTTTAGAATATCAACCACATGTTAGGCTATCAGATGTAGAAGATTTAGAATTTTTATTTTTAGAAATTCGGAATTTTTCTATTTTATGTATTTCTTTTCTTGCAAGTAAATCTTCTAGAATGTATTCTTGGATATATAAATACCCACCTAAGCTTAATGAAATATACAACAATTTTTCCTTCAATATGGTATCAGAAGAAGTGTACATGAAGCAACCCCTCACCTCGTTTGCAAGTTGCATTGTTCATTATATAGTCTCAAGCAAGCTCCATGAGCCTAGTTTTAACGATTTTTGTAGTTTTTGCTTCATTTGATATTCTCGACATCATAAACAAATCCCTCATTATTTATCTATCAAAAAGGCACTGATGTCATTAATTTTTTTATTTATGTTGATAACATTCTAGTTACAGGTAATACATCTTCTACTATCAATGTAATCTTATAGAAATTATTTGCAAAGTTTTTAATTAAGGATTTCAACTCACTCCACTTATTTCTTGAGATAAAGATTGTCTCTCACTCTTAACGAGCTACTTCTCTCTCAAGGATGTTATATTGATGATCTTCTTCATTGAGCTAGGATGTTTGAGTGCAAACTTGTCCAAACTCCTATGACCACGACTACAAAATCATCTTAAAAAAGGGGTGCTCTAATATCTTTGTATCGGTCAACAATTGGCTCTTGAAATACGTAACATTGACAAGACCGATCTCTCATTTGCCGTTAATAAAGCTTGTCAATTCATGCATGTATCAATTGAAGACCATCGGCAAAGGGTGAAACGTGTCTTGCGCTATCTCAAACATACAAAGTCTTTGGTTTGTTTCTTTCTCGATCCAATTATACTCACTTGCAACCATTTTCCAATGCAGATTATGCTAGCAGCTCTTATGATAGGAAGCCAACTGGAGGGTATGCTATTTTTCTTGGTTCTAACTCGATCTCTTGGTGTTCTAGAAAATAATGAATTGTAGCGCGCTCTTCCACAGAATTTAAGTATAAAGCTTTGTCGATGCTATAGCTGAACTCATTTGGCTTGAGTCAATTTTTCAAGAGCTTGGGTTCCCTTTTCAAGGTCCTCCCATCCTTTGGTGCGATAATATCGATGCCACTTTATCTATCTATGAATTTGGTTTTCCATCCTTATACCAGACATATAGAAATTGATTTCCACTTTATCCGTGATTGTGTCACCCAACGACAGCTTAGTATGCAATATATCTCCACAACTGACCAACTAGCTAAAGCTCTCACAAAAGCTCTTCCTAAAGGACATCTTGCATTTTTATGTGACAAGTTGAAGATTCACCACTCGGCTCTTTCACTTGTGGGGGTGTATCAACCAAATATTGGGCTATTAGATTTGGAAGATCTACAATCTTACCTCTAGAATATCAACCAAAAGTTCGGAAGTTTTATGTATTTCTTTTCTTACAAGTAAATCTTTTAGAATGTACTCTTGAGTATATACCCACTTAAGCTTAATGAAATAATATACAATAATTTCTTCTTCAATATAGCTTAAACTCTTGTTAATCAATAAACTTATTTCTTATACGTTTATGGGATTCTACGCTGGTGATGACTCAACATCTCAAAATTTTTAATCCCCTCCTCCATTCCTCACTTCTAATCTCGAACGATCTTCAATGATAAAAATGACTAGAGACTGCAGCGGACAGGCAAAACACATATAATTATCTAATAAAATATCATGACATGTTTTATAATGGCAATAAAAACAAATTCTGCTTGGTTAACTATATATAAGAAATTCAATTGATTGAAATATGTTTTTTTTTAATACTCTTATTACACTTAATGTTATTATTTTTAAGTCGACTCTTTATCTTGACTGCATAAAATAAAATTTGGAAGATTAGATCACACAAATTGACCAAGATTGAGGATTTGATTGCACAAATCGAATGTTAAAGGATTAAATTGCACAAATGCGGAAACTTAGAAGATTAAAGCAGTATTTAACGCAATTACCAATTTAAGATATTTCATGGCTGACAACTATCTGTGCCTAGAATTTTCATCTGTCATCAACTAATTTCTCTAACTTTGCAAAGTACTGTGTGGCAAAAGTATCCCCAAGATTCAAAAAGGAGGGCAGAAAGAGGCTCTCTTTTAATTACTTTATTGATGGGTTCATTTTATTAGTTTGTTAATAATAATATAAAAAAATGTAATGGATCGAATCAAATGTAATGGTCAATGCAAGCCCCTATACCTAACCCACTTCTGTTGGGCAAGGCCTGATCCAATGTTTCTTATTACTAAAGGAAAATATGATATAATTGAGAAAATACTGAGCTCTACGACAATGGCGATGACACTGCGAAATCGTCTCTTCGCTCTGCACTCGACCAATTCAATGGGGAGAAAATCTTATTGATTTTTCCTTCACCTTTTACTAGCACGAATAACTAGAGTCGCACCTTTTAATGTTGATAATTTGAAGACTTGAAGCTCTATTCATCCCATCCAATGTGAAGAAAATCTCAAGAAGATTGAATAGCTTACGCATGAACCTGCTTACTTTCAATTCTGTTGGGTTAGATTCTCAGCTACAAGCCTTATACTCATGACTCCAATTAGAGGTTGAGGATGTCCGAATAGTGTAAATTTCTGGCGCTACTGGAAGAGGAAAGACTATACTCATCAAAGTTTTGTACCACCAAATTACAAATCAATTCAATCGGAGTTGCTTACTATGAACGTGAAGGATATAGCAAGCTATGATGGCCTTGTCAAAATGCAGGAGACCCTTTTTGCTGACATTCTTGACAATGCAGTTTTAGAGTTTGGCGACAATATTCATGCAATAATAAATTTCATTAAGAGTAAGCTTCACACAAGAGGGTTTTTTTTGTTTGTTTGGGTACTTGATGATATTGAAGGGTTACCGGAGTCTCTAAGTCATCTGATCAAGGCAATGAACTTAGGCTTGGGAAGTAGAGTTACTTTGATCCCCCGACATGAAGGAACCATAATTGGTCTATGTAGGGATATCCATTAGGTAAGGGCACTAAATGATGATCAAGCTCTTGACCTTTCAGTTAGAATGCATTCCAAGAAAGAAATCCTAAAAGTGATTATAAGGTGCTCTCAAATTGCTTCACTTGTTTTTCCAAAGGGCTTCCTTTAGGAATCACCATGATGGGTTCTTTTTTGAACTGGAAAAGCGTCAAACAATGTAAGGAGCTTTCGATCAATTGAAAGAAATCCCTCAGGGAAATGATTATGAGAGAACAAGGGTTGTTACCGATGGCTTAGAGGCCAATGAGAGGATGGTTTTTCTTGACATCGCATGTTTTCTTAATGGATCTAACAAAGAAGAGATCATCAAGTCTCTAGATTAGTGTGATATCCATGCCAAGATTGGGATTGGGATTCTGACTTAAAAGCCGCTATATATTGATGAAATTAATAATATATGGACACATGATTTGCGATGCAAGAGTGCCTGACAAACCCTAGCAAGCAAAGCAGAACGTGGCATGATAAGGGAGCTCTACTAGTGATTAGGCAATATTATAGAGAAAAAGTAGCAGATGAAGATGCAGATAAAGGTGATGTTACCCTGCCATTCTTTTTATCTTTTCCTTGGTGGGGTCTTGTTCTCCTTCGACCCACCATGCACAGGGACATTTCTCAGAGATAACTCTCAAACCTATGTTCGAGCTCGCCACCATTGGTCGGAAATCTTCATTTTCGATTGTTTTTGTCTCTCAGTGTTTATTCATCCTGTTCATCTTTATTCTTGATTGATGACGAGGGCTGTCGGTATAATGAAGAGGACAACCATAGATGAAGAAGAGGAAGATGAAAAGGAAAAAAAGAAAAGAAAGGAAATTTCTTTGGACGAAAATGCGCCTAACTTTGATGCCCAAAAATCAAGTGCTCATTGGCCAGTGAGCATTTGATCAACCAGCGGCCTCAAGTCTTTATATGAGACTATCTTAATTTTTTTAAATCTTTATTTAAAACAATATCCATTTCGGATACTTTTTTGAGAAAATAAACTTCATGTTTTTATTTAGAATTTTCTTTTATTTTTGTTTTGATCTAACAGGGAACGGATGCCATTGATGGCATTAAACTAGACAAGATTGATGTAGAAGACTTGATCTTGAATGCAATCTCGTTTAGAAATATGAAGAAGTTCAAGCTATTTATAATGACTGATTGTGTCCCTCGTTGTGGTCCAGTCAGACATCTATCAGAAAAGCTACGGCGTCCATTTGCACGGAACAACAATAATATGTTCTCGAGTTGGGAGGGGCTGCTGAAGAAAATTTTCCAAGTTCTGGTCTTGGGGAGCTTGAAGAACAGGATGGCCAGGTGCGAGTGGGGGCATATAAAAATTAACCCTTGTGGTGGTGGTTTCCACCTCACCGAAATAATCTTGTACTTTGGACTGTCTTGTACTTTATTCTTATGGATAATGGAATTCAGCATCCTAAATATTGGCCTTTTGCAGCAGGAAAGTAATAACTTTTTGCCATGAAAGACGAGTTTTCCACGATTTTTTTTCCAAAATAACCAGCAAGTAGATCAAAGAGAATGCTCCAAGGTGAATTGTGGGTCGACTTACCATCTATTCAAATGTTAGGCTCTGCCCGTTTGTGGAAAATGAAAGATTTTGAAAATATTTTTCGAAAATAATTGCCTCTATTGTTTAGAATAATTAGTTAATGAAAAATATTTTCATTATTACCAATAATTTATGTCTAAATATTTTCATAAGTAATGAAAATATATTTATTTATTCATTTTTGAAAGAAATATAAGTGATTATTTTTAAGAAAATATTTTCTAAATTATTTATTTATCATTGAATCTGTGATAGAGGAATAAAAGAAATTGATGATATGCGATGGATGAGTAGTTTTGACACCCTCACGGACAATGCAATCAGTAAAAATCTTAAGGTTACCCTTCGAAATGTTCTCTTTTGATAGGATACTGTTTTAAGTGCATAGTTAGATGAAGTGCCCCCAACTTGATTACCACGTTCTAATTTCCATTAACTGATCCGAAGAGGTCTGTTCGGGAAAAATCTAAAAAAATTCTAAATTTATTATATTGGTATTAATTCAATTCTAAACTTTTTTTAGTTTAGAACGCTAGCTCTAAACTTTTTTACATTGATACCATTTCAGCCAATTGAGACTACAAATCGCTGACATAGATGACAGCCATCCTATGTGGCACGGTCGGAATTAATGTGGACAATTTTAAAAATCTTTTGAATTTCTTTCTTTTTCCTTTTTTCAAAAAAAATTTCCCATCATTTCGGTCGGCAAGGGCTAGCAACTCCTTAGCAAGATCTAGTGAAGCCAGGGCCTTCACGCTCTTGTTTGTGGCCAATGAGGTTGCAATGGCCCTAAGCGAGGGCCTTTGCGCCCTCGCTCAATACCCATGTACTCAATAAAAAATATTAGCGCATTTAGCATATCATTTTTTTTTCTAGGCCATCACATTGAGTTACTTTTTAATAAGGAGACCGCCCACATGTGAGTGACTTTGGGCTTAGGCACAAAAGTGCTCCTGGCCTCGCTTTCTATTCTTCT
This sequence comes from Corymbia maculata, assembly GCA_014182735.1. Taxonomy (NCBI): domain Eukaryota; kingdom Viridiplantae; phylum Streptophyta; class Magnoliopsida; order Myrtales; family Myrtaceae; genus Corymbia; species Corymbia maculata. The sequence continues at coordinate 5,674,419 of CM024685.1, forward strand.
TCCACCCCACCCCACCCCAACCCCATCCCTCCCCTTTGTAGGTTCCCTTCCTAGTCCTATTGAACCAGACACTTCACACCTCTTATATTGAGACCAATGAGGCCACCTCAGCCTTGCTTGCTGTAGGTGAGGACCGCCTCACCCAAGGTTAGTGGGGCTGTGAAGGCTCTGGGTGGGGGAGAGGGGGGCCTTCGCGCCCTTGCCAGCTGCTGATGATGTTGCAAACAAGATTGTGACCCTCGCTGGCGGCTGGTGAAGGCTTGCTAGTCCTTGCTTAATGGCTGGAGAGGTGACCCTCACTATCCAAAATAAAGGAAAAAAAAAAAAGAAAAAAAAAAAATAAAAAATTCAAAAAATTAAAAATTAAAACTTATCCATGTAGGTATCAGCCATGCCACATAAAATGGTCAGTATTTATATTAGTAATTTTTAATTTGAATGGACTGGATTGAATGATTGGTGCCAATAAATTAGGTCAATTGAAAAGATGCATGATTGAATTGGTATTAAGGTAATAATTTTAGGATTTTTTGGTACTTTTCCTTTTTTGTTTGCGTAAGGATGCAATTTAGGCAGTGCAATTTCATAAATAGCAGATTGATTGAGTTTTCCAATCAGAGATAGCGAGGGTTTTTTTTTTTTTTAATAATCAGGAAGGGTTATGACATCCTACGATAAGACGAAAGATTTTCCGTCAAGTTCCCAAATTCTGTCTTCGTCCCAAACATCTCAAACATCGTTGACGATAAGTACTTCATCGCAGAGTAAGGGGCTTATAAGGAGCTTCCTGTGAAATTGTCTTTCCAGAAATGTATCTCCATTTGAAATCGCGCTTTCGGTACAGTTTTGTACCAGTGTCCGAATCTTTATCAAAACACTTCCAAAGGGATATGAATAACGTAAGTGTCTTAATTTCCGTATGGCGCTTACCACCTTTTTTCATTAATTCTATAAGAGTTAAATCCTTTTAAATCCTCAAAATATTTATTGGGTGTCATAACTTTTTTTTGTTCACTTGAATCTCATAACTTTGGAAAATTGATCACTTGAGTGTTATCGACGATTGATCTTGCTAGAAAAATTGACATGAATACTAATAATCATACGTGGTTTTGGTCGGTGCTAATGTAGATAATTTTCAAATTTTTAAAAATATTTCAATATCTTTAATATTTTGAATTTTTTTATTTTTACTATTTCTTTGCCTTCTTTTTTTATTTTTCATTTTTTCACAGCTGGTGAGGGTCACTAATGACCTTAAAAAAAGGGAAAAAAGAAAAGGAAAAAAATTAAAAAAAATAAAATTCTGCATCGGATGAGAAATCAATAAAAAAATTAATGTAGGATGATTTGTCTGAAATAATATTTAACTGATTGGTTTTACTTCAATTAGCCACTTAAAAGAATACCATATGAAAGTTATGCATTTACGCCGTTGTTCCCCCACTTCCAAAGAATAACTTCTCCCTAGTGCTGTGGCTAGAAATTGGGCGTGGGCGACAAATGTACTTCGCTTATAAAAGCTGACGCCATGGCTTTTCGTGCGGTTGGAGGAATCACCACTGCAGTTTTGGTAAGAGTTCGAGATTTCCAAGTATTTTAAGACTTAAGCCTCGTCTCTCTTTTGGCAAAGCTAATAAATCCCAATTAACCAAGTGGATTTTCTTTTCTCGTTGGCATCTTCCCATTGGAAACCGTTAGTTATTTGGTCAGTATTTCACTTTGTTGGGAATTTAGGTTAGTTGCATTACACGAGTGGGTATGGCATGGGACGAATCTAGAAAGCCTTAATACATTTGTGATGTTTTCTGGGGTTCTCGAGAATTTATTCCGACAATAACTTGGTCAGGAACTCACCTAGCATTATCCGTCTTTTTCGTTTATTTGCGACCAAAAGACGTCATCGGACCAACCGAAAGCTGCTTTCTCAGTAGGTATATTGACTGCACGTTGCATGTAATAGCTTCTCTTTTTCAGTTTAATAACTCGTGTTCCCCACGGCATGTTGTTTCTGCTTTGATTTGCGTCCGATTCTATCAGTAGCTGCACACGAGTGCGGTTCAAACTTCCAAGAAAAGGTGAAACAGCTGGCGATGTCTCACGGAAAAAGATTATGGTTTGTAGGGAGAGTGATGGATGTGACGCATTGGAGCAAATGGCCAAAAACAGTGTGTGAGAGAGAGAGAGAGAGAGAATTTCCTTTATAAATAGGTGAAGGGAGCTTGCACTGTGAATGAACTCGGTACAGCTCTTTCTACTTTGACTTTTGGGGGGTTTCAATGGCGCATTCTACTAAGATGATGATCCAATTTGGCCGACTCAAGAGCAAGCTTTTCCCACCTTCTTCTCCTCCATCGTATCCAAGCCTCCTACACAAGAGAACTTCACAATTCCAATTGCAATCCCCTCCCATCTCTTTGCCCTCTTTCTTTCCGCTCCACTTCTCTTCTCTCAAACATAGCCTAACAGCCAAGCCACAACACTGCTTGCCTCTCACCTTCATTCGTCGGTGGGTTCACGACACATTCATTAGTTATAAACAGGCTGATACGCGCAACTTCGTGAGCCATCTCCACGATGCTCTCGAGCGGAAAAAGATAAAGGCCTTTGTCGACTGTAGTTTGGAAAGGGGACTAGAGATTGCACCAGCAATCAACAAAGCAATCGAGCAATCAAGGAGCGCCATAGTGGTCGTCTCTCAGACCTTTGTCTCCTCGCCATGGTGCCTGGATGAGCTGGATAAGATCCTTGAATGCAAGGAAAAGAATGGCCAGCTAGTATTCCTTATATTCATGGACGTCGACCCTAGAGAGATGCGTGAGCAGTCCGGACTGTTCAGGCGGATCGGCCAAAGCGAGAAGGGTTTCGGGCAAGAGAATGCTGACAAGGTCCGGAGGTGGAGAGACGCTCTTCGCAAAGCTGGCAATCTCACCGGTTGGCCTCTTGGAGACAGGTGCCGACTTTCTTTCTTCCTTAAATGTTTTCCTGAGTTTCTTATTTTATGCATGAAACCATAGGACTTGCTCTCTGTTAAAATATCCCATGACTATGGAGTTTATAAACTTTTTATATACATGTGACATTTTACCACTTATTCATTTAAGATTTTTAGTCGGACCTTTTGAATGTGGTATTAAAGTTACACTCCTTGACTCCTTTATCTTCCATCACTTTCCTCATATAGCAAAAGTCGAAGTGTTCGGCTAAATGAAACGACAAATGAACTTCTGTTAAACGTTGAAGGAAGAAAATGTATTGACGCTTGTCCCTTCTTTTCCAGTTGTGACCCTTATTTCATATATTGTATCTCATAACTAGACAAAAAAGCAGGTTTATCCAAAGCATACGAGCTTCTTTTTATAGAAGGTTCTCAGATGTCTCATTCTTTATTATCGTTAATATTAAAGAGAAAGTGGGCAAGTCCAGATATCTTTCAGAGTAAAATATAAGAACAAGAAAAATAAGGAAAGTCAAACATGAAAAAGAGGGAGACGTGCCATACCATGAGAGTAAATGTCGACCTCTCACATTACACTAATTTCTATTATAGTATATTTGGATATAGGACATTAAATTAGATTAGATGGACGATACTCCTAAGTTCAATATGATTTCATTGATCTTTTCTTCATCTTTTATTAGCACGACAAGGTTCACACCTTCAGTTGTGACAATTTGCAGATTTGAAGCTGAATTTATCAAATCTGTTGTGGAGAAAATTTCAAGAAGATTGAGCCACTCATGCACCAACCTGCTTGCTTTCCAGCCAGTTGGTTTAAATTCTCAAGTGCAAGCCCTGTACTCCTTACTCCAGTTAGAGAAAGAGGAGGTCAGAATTGTGGGAATTTCCGGGACAGGTGGAATAGGTAAGACGACACTAGTGAGAGCTTTGTACCATCAAATTGCTGATCAATTTGATCGGAGTTGCTTCCTTGCGAATGTGAAGGATATGTCGAGCCAAGATGGCCTTGTCAAAATGCAGGAGACCCTTTTTGGTGACATTCTTGGCGGTGGAGTTTCTGAGCTTGGCAATGATATTAATATAGTAATAAATTTCATGAGGAGTAAGCTTCAAAACAAAAGGGTTTTGTTAGTGTTTGATGATGCTGAAGGGTTGTTGGAGCCATTGAGTCAGCTGATCGAGTCAATAAACTTAGGCTTGGGAAGTAGAGTCATTTTTATCCCTCGACATGAAGAAACCTTAATTGGTCTACCCGGGAAATCTATAAGGTAAGACCCCTAGATGATGATCAAGCTTTGGAGCTTTTTAGTTGGAATGCATTCCAAGAAAGACATCCCAAAACTGATTATAAGATGCTCTCGAATTGCTTCATCAGTTTTTCCAAAGGGCTTCCTTTGCTACTCACTACATGGGTTCTTTTTTGAATGGTAAAAGTGTCAAAGAATGGCAAAAAGCTTTTGATCAACTAAAAGAAATCCCTCAGGGAAAGGTTCATCAAATACTAAGGATTGCCATCGATGGCTTAGAGGCCAATGAAAGAATGATTTTTCTTGACATCGCGTGTTTTCTTAATGGATATGACAAAGAAGAAGTCATCAAGTCCCTATATCAATGTTGTGTCTATGCCAATAGTGGCATTGAGATTTTGGCTCAAAAGTCACTCATATACATTGATGAAAATAACAAACTATGGATGCATGGCATGTTTCAAGAAATGGGTAGACGAATGGTGATTCAAGAGTGCCCTGAAAATCCTAGCAAGCGGAGCAGAATATGGCGTCATGGGGATGCTCTACAAGTGTTTAGTCAAAATTCGGTGAGAGTTTAATGGTCCATTTCAATATGCATAATTATTTTCAAGTGCTTTCAATATGCATAATTTATCTTATTTGGCTCTAACAGGGAACAAATACCATTGAAGGCATTAAATTAGACAAGATTGATGTACAAGACTTGATTTCGAACGCAAACTCATTCAAAAAGATGAAGAAGCTCAGGCTATTTATGATGGCTGATCAAGTTCCTCATTGTGGACCGGCCGGACATCTATCGAAAAAGTTGTGGAGGTGTTTTGTACGGAACAACAGTAATATCTTATTATCTTGATGCTGTTCCATCTCAACCTCTGCGTGAAGGCATTGGTTGGATCGGTTCAAACTTGAGTCTATGCACGTGGATCCAATGGAGTTAGTTTATTGGACCTTGGCCCATTGGCCCAATTTAAAAATCTTGTCAAAAAGCTTGGCACATTTACTTAATGAATGGCACTTCTGGTTTTGTTTTTTTTAACATTTCGCCCTCGTACTTCTACTACTCTCATATTCTTCCGAAATTATTATTTTTTACTTTCGCCCCCGTACTTCTACTAATTTTTTTAATCAAGTCTCTTTACTTTCAAATTTTCTAATTATGTCCCTTCAACACGAAATCTGGCCTAATCCAACTTACATGGTTGTCAAAGATGCCGACATGTGGCGTGAATTAAATATGGCATATTTAAAGACCATTGTGATACATAATTGGTGGAAGAATAAACATTCGATCCAGTCACTATCCTTTGCCTCTCAATGGCTGTCTACATTAGCAATATTTAATTCGCATTGCTCTTTGGCTTCCTTTGACGGGGACATCAGTTGGTTTTGGCTGATTTTGTATCAAGAGATTAGACATTTTGTTAAGTAGAAGGACTTCACTAGAAAAACTAAAAGTATAGGGTCTCAATTAGTTGTTATGCAAAATCGAAAGAGCAAACAAAACAAAACAAAACAATTTGAGCAAGAAATAAATGCAAAAATAAAAATAAAAAATTGACATGGCAATCTTACTTGGTTCAGGGGTGTGTCATGAAGAGATTGGCGAGATAGTTCAAATAATTAGCAAAGAGGAGATTATAATCCCTTAATTATTGTGGAGTGGTTCATATTCCCTTGACAATAAAGCATAGGGGTCTCGCTCCTTGATGAGCGGGCGAGAGTGTTAAGGGTTAGCGCTCTATGAGAACCATATGGCTTTCATATTTTAGACTTGTATTTTATTAGTAGTTTGGGTTTAGATCTATGAATAGGTACTAGGTATATATAATTTTTTATTTTTTATTTTTTGTAATTGAGGGATGTATTAGGGATATGTGATGTGTTATTGTAGTGAAATCTACGACTGGTCATAACTTTAGTTTAAGGGTGAATCAAGATAATACCTTGCATCTCAAATTCTCTTTTTCACTTTTGCTCTCTATTTTCTTTGTGATTATGCAACATATCCTAACATTAATGGTACTCACTCGCAAGTATTTTTTGGCCCTAATTAAACCCAAGTAATCCCCACAAGTATTAATCAAGAAAATATCTTCCATTAGGTTTCTCTTTACAACTCTCTAAAAGCTCTCTCAAGGTAAATGAGAGAAATAGATCAAAACCCGTGCTCTATTTTCTAAGCTCTGTCTTCTTCAAAGTGTACTTTAAAAAAAAAAAAGAATTGTCGGTGCATTTGTTTAGGGAAAAACTTATGATTAAGAAAAATACTTTTCAGAAAATCAATTTTCAAGAAAAATGGATAGTTTTATGTGTTTGGTGATATGTGACCGAAAATGTTTTTGGTGTTTGGATATCATTGGAAAATGATTTCAATATCATGATTTTATCTCAAATAAAAAAAATCGAATTTTAAATAATTATTTTATTTTATTTTATTTTTTGCTTTCCTTTTCTTTTTTTTTTTTTTTCTCCTCCATTCACCGAGACTTGATGATGGCTAGTGATAGGCCACAAGCAAGGATCAACCTCACTAGCCTAGGATCTAGCAAGCTCGTTGGCCTTGGGTGAGGCTCGAGCTCACCAACCTGCCCTTGTGATCGATCATTGGCTATCGTAGAGTCCCAATGACTAGTGGGAGGAGAAGGAAAAAGAAAGAAAAGAAAAGGTAAAAAGAAAAATAAAGTAAAATTTTACAATTTAAAAAAAAATTAAAAAAATCTAGAGGAGCAATTTTGAAAAGTGTTTTCACCTCATTAAATTCAGAAATTCATTTTTCTAATTTTATGCATGAATATTTTTGTTGACCGCAAAGTGTTTTTGATTGAGTAGACATGTGAAAGTCTAAAAAACTAATTTTTTGAAAAACACTTTCAATCAAACAAGTGCACTCTTAATTTGTGCATGGAAAACCAAAACTTACTTGTAAAGGCCGCATGTTCTGGCTAGTAGGAATTAATAATTGGAAATGTGGAATCTCTTCACTCGGGTGTTACCATATCTGCATGAGGCAACACTATTATTTCTAGAATACTAATTCAATTTGGCGATACAAAGTAATGTGATGATTATTGGGTTAAGCCCTTATCCATCTAGCCATAAATAAAGTCTATATGTTCAAGTAGTGCTCTCCTGGTAGAAAGCATGTAGAAAGCATTATTCTATTTCCAAACAGAACTAGGATATTGGTTCTTACTCTAGCGAATATATTAAGTGATTCTTTGGTAATCTAATACTTTTCAGAAGTTCCATATGATACAGACTAGAAGACTCCAAATACCTCATTAGGAGTTGGTTATGTGTTGGTGCTTCTACAATTGAAAACTTCTATACATGTTACATCTAAAGCTTACTCTTGAAAATCTATGGTTGGAGATATATTCGTTCTGTTATGTATTTATGACTAATTAATATTTCGCTTCCATTAATGGTATCTGAGCCATACTTCATCCATGTTACACTAAATGTTATTTTTAGAATTTTACATTTGTTGGTCAAAGGTATAGAGACGAAAAGGAGTTCATGAAATTTAGTAAACTTTTGACCCAATTAATATGCATATAACCTTATTCCACATCTCTACTCCTTGAAGTTTTGTCTAGTTCATTGCCTGTAATATAACTGTCTATCATGATAGTTATACCTTGTCACATGGGGCTATTAGTGGGCGGTTCGATTATTTCTCCTATGATGAACAACAAATCCAACAGATAATTGAATATGGTTCACTTCGGCTAGCTACCAGGTATTAAATATCAATCACTTGAGCAGGGTTTATGCTCAAGCGGCTGATTAGCATGGCAATTATGATTATGTTTTTGAGGAGAATACTAATATTAATGCTCCTGAGTTGAACATGATGCCTGAATTTTGAGTTTCATATGAGGCAACTAATGCTAGTTCATGTGTGGAGAGAGAGCGAGATTATCACATGATAGTTGTATATATGAAAAACAAAATCTGTAATATTTAATATGGTCGATCTCATGTGGGTTCTATATGAATCCCACCAAGGTTCTTGTTCAATTTAGTATGTGCACTAGGTTCATGAAATGCATTCAGATGTGATTGTGTTGTTATTATTGCGTGCAGCACGGAAAAGATGAAAATGGACACATGTCGGTTTCGGATTACTGAATAGGCAATGGAGATTCGAGGGTAGGATTAATTGATCTTCACCCATAGTCAAAATTTGTTACCTTGCAAAACTTGTCTGTGAGGCGAAACCTAGACATTATTTTGTCTTTCTTTCTTCTCAGGATTAGCTTTGAACACCAGTTAGAAAAATTTTGACCCTTTTGATATTTTCTTCCTATTGAAAGTTCAAAATCTCTGCCAAGGTGAAGTGTTAGGCGTGAACGGGACTTCCCATCCAGCTTGGTTAGTCTCAATGTCAAGCACAAGTCTACAATTATCTCAGTATAATGATCAACACCGTTTGAAGTGGGCTTTGCAAGAAGGTCTTCCATGGTTTGCGCGAGAAATAAACTCTCTCTAACACAGATTGGGAGATAGGGTGCTGGGTACATTTCCTAGTAGCTTTTCTCAAGGCAATAGGTAAATCCAAATCACTTAGCTCATATTCATTGGAAGAAGGGTGAGTGATTTCATTACTTGACAACGGTTCAAATAACGAGACCTGATCTAGTTTCAGATTGAGCTTCGTCCTTCTTGAACAAACTTGCAGTTTGGTTGGTTCATTCTTAAGAGGACTAGATGAAGATGATGATGAACTAGGCAAAGGACTTGACGGGGGACTTGATGGACTAGGTGGATTAAGAGGGCAAGGACTAGATAGAGATGGGGAAGGAGACGGATTTGGATTAAACGAAGTAAGATTGGGTGACGCACTAGGTAATGGAGGTAGTGGTTCAAACCCACTACTTTCATTAGGAGTCTCCCCCTAAAGGTAGTGGTGGGAAGGAAAAACTTACTACTTTTCACTAAAAATGACATCCATAGAGACAAAAACTCAATATGTTAAGGGGTCATAGCATTTATAATCTTTTTGAGTATTAGAGCACCCAATAAAGAGTCACTTTAGAGCATGAGGGTCAAGCTTATTTTGGTTGTGATTATGAATATGCACAAATGCAACACAGCCAAAGACCCAAGGGGAAATGTGATATTTATTGAATATATCAGGATAAAAGGTAGACAAGAATTATAATGGACTTATATTTCCTAAGGTTTTGGAAGGAACCCGACTAATAAGATATGCTGAAGTTAAAACAACTTTGCCCAAAAAATGCTTTGGGATAGACATTTAAAAGAGAAGAGCCTGAGTAACATTTAGGAGATACCTATTTTTCCTTTCGGCTACTCTATTTTGCTGAGGGTATCAACATAGGAAGACATGAATAATACCCTAAGTTTGGAAAAAATGATCAAGATACTGATTGAAATATCCTTTCCCATTATCTGACCTAAGTCTCTTGATTGACACCCCAAGTTGATTGATTATCATTTTGTGAAAGTTTGGAAAGATAGATTGAACATTAGATTTGTCTTTCATAAGATATACCCATGTAGTTCGAGTCGATAAAAGACACAAACCATCTACCCCTGTGAAATTAGCAATTCTAAATGGACCCCACACATCAGTATAGATAAGAGAGAATGGTGTTGAAGCTATAGCATTATTATTCAAAGGAAATGAAACACGATGATGTTTTGCAAGTTCACAAACTTCACAATGAAGATTTTCAACAGCAACATCTTTAAAAATGGAAGGAAACATAGTCCTAAGAAGACTAAATGGTGGATGTCCTAATCGAAAATGGTGAAGCCAAATTTGAGATGAGTGGATAAAATTATAAGAGTTGTAAGAGGTGTTGAAACCCATAAGAGACTAACTAGTTCTGCCCGAATCCTCAAGGTAGTAAAGCCCATTCCGTTCCTTAGCAAATCCAATCATCCTCCCCATTTTCAGGTCTTGCAAAATACAATGGTCAATAGAGAAAAGCACCTTACAATTCAGATTTTTGGTAAGTTGATGAATGGAAAGGAGATTGGGGGACAGCTTAGAAACTTGAAGGACATTATCAAGTTTAAGTGAGGGATTTAGAGTTATGGTTCTTTGGCCAACTATAATAATAGGAGATCCATCTGCTATGGTAATACTCCTATTTCTAGGTAATGGTTTATAAGTTTCGAATTGTGACGTCCTGAAATTTTAGGGAGGAGTGAACGTGAATTTTTTGCATTGTTGGTTGAAGTCGGCTTGTGTCGGTCGAGCCGAGAGTTTTTGGGAAAGGAATTTTCGGACCGAGGAAATGAGCCTACGAGGACGTGGGCTGGACGAGAACAATGAGGGCCTCACGCCCAAGGTGGGACAACCACCATGAAAGACCGAGACAAATGGGCGAGCCCGTTGGACCCAACCGACCCTTCACCCTTCCTAGCCGTTATCCAACCTTGAGCCGATTCGAGTCCAAGAAATTCCCGAGCCCGTTCCTATTCATTTTCTAGCCCATTTCCTAGGCCTGCCCTCCATTTTCAGCCCAAGGACAGATTGGGAAATGTGCAAAGTGCAAATGACCAAAATGCCCTTGGATATTTTGAAGAAAAGTCAAAAAGAAGAAAGAGAGAATGAGGTCATTGTTTGGCAAGTGGGGCAAGCATTGATGGCCTTGATAAAGCTTATCCTTCAGCCTTCACTTCACTCTCTCTCCTCTTCATCTTCTCCAAAATCGCAGCCCTCTTCCCCTTGCTTCTCCTTGCATTTCTGCGGTTTCGCTTCGACCTCTTGCCAAAATTGGAGTTGTTCATTACCTTCCCGGTAGAATCTCGGGGCGTGCCACCCACCGTTGCGCTCAGGAGAGAGAATCCGTACGGATAGCGTCGGCCGTTCGTCGATCAGAGCTGCCGTACGATCCGTACGGCGGCCGGAAGTCGGCTGTTGCCGGACCGCCTACTGTAGCGTCGCCCTATGCACAGCTCCGCCTTTTCTTCCGTTTCTCTCCATTTCCGGCCAAACCACCACCCATCCCAGCCACAAGTGGTTCCCCCTCGACCCCCAGGTGCCGTTGATCGCTGGCCCGCTGCTCGCCGGAGCTCCAAGCAGCCCGTTTTCCTCCGGTCCGCTTCTTCCTCCTCCAACAGTGCGCTTTTGAGTGTTGCGGTGGAAAGCGAGGCTGTTGCTGCTGTGTTGAGCCCGGGACCGCCTTGGATCGTCGTGAGTGAGGTTCCGGGTGTCGGGTTCGTCGCCGCCGCCGCCGCGTGTCGTGTCGCCGGCCCGCTTAACGGGTGAGTTTAGCTCCTAATCCCTATTTAGTGCCTAAACTTGCTTATGGTTGGGTTAATTAGTGTTAATGCTGGTTTAGGAGGGTTAATTAAGTGTATTAGCCCTAAGATAGGTGGTTAGATATTTGATTAAGATTAGCTTAGCTTAATCTTGCTTAATTATGCTTGATTATGCTTAAGTGTTGATTATGTGTGGTTTATGTGTTAATTAAGCATGTTTAGCTTAATTGATTGATTAATTGTGTTTAATCAATGTTTTGTTTAATTTTTGAATTTAATTTATTATTAATTGAATTTCGGAAATTACTGTTCATGGATTACTTGTTCATTGGTACTATTCACGGATTACTGTTCATGGCACTGTTCATCCGGAAGTGAAATTGTGCATAATTTCATGTGTCTTGATCATATGAAGTGAAATTGATGTGTCGTGGCATGAACATTCGCATGAATCGTGTGAATTTCACAAAAAGGAAAAAAAATGGTTTGTCCGAGGGACACCGAAATGGACCGCCTTTATGAGAAAGAAAGTGATTTGTCCAAGGGACACCGGAAATGGACCGCTTTTATGAGAAAGGTGGGGAAAATGGTTTGTCCGAGGGACATCGGAAATGGACCGTTTTTGTGAGAAATGATTTGAGATTTTATATGCAAGCATGTGTGCATTGGCTAATGCTCAAAGATAATAAGTGGATTGTGATGGTATGCTTGCGTGATCACTAAGTTGAACCCGAGTTATCGGAGATTATGGAAAGGGAGGGCACGGGAAGGGCACGGTTGCGCCTCTGCGGAGGAAGGGCGCCGTAGCGCCGTGGCGCCTCGGAGGGTATGGAAGGGCACGGTTGCGCCTCTGCGGAGGAAGGGCACCGTAGCGCCATAGCGCCTCGGCCTGCACGGAAGGGCACGGTTGCGCCTCTGCGGAGGAAGGGCGCCGTAGCGTCGTAGCAATAGCACAGAAGGGCACGGTTGCGCCTCTACGGAGGAAGAGCGCCGTAGCGCCGTAGCAATAGCATGGAAGGGCACGGTTGCGCCTCTGCGGAGGAAGGGCGCCGTAGCGCCGTTGCACCTCGGCCAAGTTGTAGCCCCAGTGGGGCAATAATACCGGAACACGTGTGAATGCGAGAGTGCATGAGCAAAACATGGCATCATTGGTTACGATTATGCATGAGGTGATCATATCATTTATGGCACGCACGCATGAATTGATAACGTGCAGGGGTGGCAATGGCCATGTGAGATCGCTTGTGACGCGACTCGCATGTGATTGATGAACTGCATCATCTAATGGCCACGTGCATTGCGTGTATTGTGCTGACTTATAACGTGCAGGGTATGGCATACCGGGTAAGGTTGCATGCGAACCGACTATTCGATTGTTGGTTGCATTGCTTGCTTTGAATGAGATTTAACGTGCAGGGTATGGCATATCGGGTAAGGTTGCATGTGAACCGACCTTTGATTGTTGGTTGAACCTGTCTGTGGTTTGATTGCTGATTGCTGGTTGTTTGTGGTCGGGTTGAGTGAGGGGTAGTTCTGGAGAGATACCCCGGGTTGAGTTGGCGTACTAACCGGGGCTTAGGGGGAAGAACTCGCTGAGATTTTATCTCAACCCGTCGTGGTTAACATTTTTCAGGTCTTTAGAATGGTGCACCCGCCGTGGAGAATCCCGCCCCCGTTTCTCCGGTGATCGACCCGACGGAGTCGAGTCCGATGGGTCCGAGTGACCGTGGTGTTGAACCCGAGGGTTCATTCGGTATAGCTGGATTAGCCTAGTTTCTTTTTGGCCTGGCTTAGAGGATGGATCGGCCCCTTTTGTCGGGCTTGTAATTCAAAAGACGATCCTCCGTTGGTTAATCCAAGAATTGTGTAAATGAGTAGTGATGGTTGTTCTTGTTATTCATCCCTTTATCCCCGATTGATTGATTGATTGTTGGGTGGGGATGGTTCGTCTTCGCTTGCGCATAACAAAAGATTAAAATGAATGGTCGTCGACGAGTCCTGGGACGTCGCTTTCAATTGACCATGGTAAGGGGTTGTCGCGTGCTCGGGGTTCGGGGCGTGACACGAATTTAGTGGGATCATATGTCATATGGTTGGTTGCTCTTGAATCAAGAACCCATGGATCAAGGTACTGAGAAGCTGTTAAATTTTTGGAAATTAGATATACACCTGATTGGACTAATGAACGCCTATCCAAAGACTTAAATAGGGAGTCAAGGAGAGCCTTAATTTTACCAACTTCTTCTTTGTTAAATATCTCTTTACTGATAGGTTTGTATTGATCTATAGGGGAAGTTTCACCTTCACTGGTCATGTGCGCTTGTGGCTATCTTTTAGCTTTGCTGGGCACCTGCTCTTCCATGAAGCTTAAAGCAATTTTCTCTTGTATGGCGTGGTTTCTTGTAGAAACTGCACCATAAACCGTCATTGTCTATTGTCTCAATCAGATTCGATCTCCTATTTTTATTGGCATTTGTTTCCTCCTTAATTGCTTTCATGGCAAATCCTTTAGTGTGTTGGTCTTCAAGCATTATAGTCCATCAGCTTTCTTCTCCTCTTACAGTAGAAAAAAGTTCATTCAAGGATGGTAGCTGCTTCTTTCCAAGAATTTGAATTCGAATATGATCAAAGTTTGCATTCAGACTTGCCAAAAACTCAAAAGTCCTATCTCTCTCCATATGGTATAAGAGGGTATTAGTGTCTTCAACACATTTCATTTGTATATTCAGATTGTCATCTATTTCAAGCTAGAAGCCTCTCATGAGATTGTAGTACTCTATAATAGAACGATTACCTTGTTTTGTTTTTGCAGCCTTCGCCTTGAGTTCATTTGTTACTATGGCATCTTGAACTTTTGAATAAGACTGACAAACAACCTCCCATATGTCCTTGGCAATAAGGAGAAACATGTAGTGTTTGCTGATTTCAAGTTGCTTTGAGCTCCACAACCATGACATAATTGAGGAATCTTCTTTGTCCCATGCCTAAAACTTGGGATCACCTTGTGCTAGACCAGTGCCTTCTAGATGACTGAGCTTCCCTTTTCCTTTAAGAAACATCCTCACTATTTGTGCCTAGTGAAAGTAACTTTTTCCATTCACTTGGTACTCTTTCATGTTGGGAAAATCTCCAATTGATGAGTTGGATTGATCTTGAAGAGTGGACTTGGTTTGGTTGGAGATAGTCTTCCCCAAATCTTCCATTCCAACAACTTGAAAGAATAGATCATAGTAGGAGACTAAGAAGGGATAGAGTAACAAGGGGGGTTATCACACAACTAAAGCTAGTAATAAGGCTGGTTAAGTAAGTAAGAAGGCTGAAAAAGAATAGCAATGATAAGGCTAAAACAAAAAAGGCTGCAATGAAGTAGTAGTTGTGGAAAAGAAATAGAGGCAGGAAATTCAGAAAACTAGGCTTTCATACCATGTAGAATAGAATATGTATTTCTTATTTATCATTAAGTAATTACAAGGTGTATATATACAAGAATAGAAGACCTAAATTATGTAAGAAACCTATTTTAGGTATATAACCTAACAAGCCCCTAATCTCTATCGGTAGCTAATTTACAACTAACAAAATCAAATCTCATAATATCGCATAATACCACATACTATCAAAATTAAATCATGATATCATAATATCCCAAATATTAGGGAGAGATTATAGGAGATTTTCCAACAAAGACTACCTTATTGATTGCCAAGAATTCAAGATTGTGGATATATGATCATGAAAAATCGATGGACCTTTCTAGTATTCCAAATCTTGCGAAGATGAACGTGCAATATCTCCTTTGCATGCTTCTCTTCATTGAGAATATATGAATATATATTTTTTCCTCCTTGTCCATTTATGGTCGGATTGCTCTCCAAGTTTTTGGAAATTTTCCAATTTTGATAACCCACGTGTGGCACATGCAATTTTTGGCCACGTGGGATATTCATTGGGCTTGAATTTCTTGATTCAGTAGGTTTAGTCTGCATATTTCAATTAAGCTTAGAACTTCGAACCACCATCATTGGCCTGATGCAAATTCAATTAATCAAAACTATAAGCTAAATAATAAATGCTTCTAAAACTATATACTATGTGAATTAATTCTAATATTTTTGTTTAAGGGTTAAAAACTAATCCTTTAGTTTTTCATACAATGAATGATTCGGTTGTCAAAATTTAGGTGTTAACAAGAGTAACTAATGGATGCCTCTTCTTCAATACAAGATAACAAGAAGCAATTAAGGTGAGGGATGACATCACAAAATCGCTTTGCAAAATGTTGTATGTGAGTACGTGAGAGCTGAAAAAAGACATTCCTTCTACTTTATTTAGAAGATCAATTTAGTTGAATTAAAGGCGGACGTCATAAGATTGGCCGTCCTTCATGTCAGATTTATTTGCCGAAAATCTTATAATGATTGAAGAATAATCGATATCATGCAAGTTGGAAACATTATTGCTTTCAATTGTGAAAATTAAAAGTATAAGTCCCCATATCTTTACATTGTGATTGATCAGACTGTTGCACATCATATATAATGCTACGATTTGCACAAAACTTTAATCATTCATTTTTTAATGCTGAAAATTAGAATAGTATTAACTCAATAACTTCCTAAAAGCCAAAAAGAGCCTTTGCACCTATCTCCCCAATCAAAAGTTGAGAAATGTCTAATGGTACTCTCTAAGAAAAATTTCATAAATCTAGCCCTTGATGTTTTGAAGTTCAACATTAGAGAACAATTTGAAGATCAGGACTTTGCTGACTTGTTCCAGTCGGCGACAAGAGTATCTAAGTGTGAGCAGTTGCTCAAAGAAAGGGATAAAAGGCCGCATATGGAGTTCAAGCAGAATATGATTAGATGAAGACATGGAAGTGGCTGTAGTAATAAGAGATGATGTCAACCAATTCATCCGGCCTTTGATATTGATTTTGGATTATGCTCCGGGGAATTGAACATTAGACGCCCAAGCTAGAACTATCGATAAGAGATGGTGTCAACAAATTCTTCCTGCCTTTAACATTGACTTTGTATATTGCTCCAGGGAAAAGAATATCAAACGAGAGGAAAATATCATAATAAGTAATTTGTTTTGACGTTCTCAAGGCCTTTACCCTTGAGTAAGGAAAAGTTGGTGGAGAAACACATGAGAGGAGGATGTTTCTCTTATTATATGCATATAAGAGAAACTTCTCCTTAAGAAGCATTAAGGAGAAAAGGGGAGGTGTAGAGTGCCCAACCATGGATACATTATCTCAGCATATTGTGAAGCTGCTCCTTTCCATTTTGTTATTTTGTTCTTGCATTGTTGTCAATTGCCGTTTTAATAATAGATTGGCGTACAAAATATGCAGTCACAGGACGTTCAGCAGTCCAATCGACCCATATTTCTTTCTTCTAGGCAATGAGCTAACAGTAAAGAGTAAAATTCTCTTGGTGCGCATTGTTGCAGCTAAGTACCTGACGTTCAACTATATCATGGTTTCAACCAAAAAAAAAAAACAATCATGTAATACGTTCTTTTATGTACTAAGACGGTAAACTCAGAAGATAATTACCTGACATATTTCTTTCTTCATCGGCAAAAGAGATTACAAATACAAGAGGAGATGCAAGATCAATAGATCTTGATTCATACTTCAAATTATTCCCGCCCAGGCTATTTTTGCTGCCATAGTGGAGTTGCACAACGCCGTCATTTTGCAAACATTAACTATAAAAATGGTTTCAATAACAAATAGTAGTGAATTCAACAACCATTACCCACTAAATTAAACCTTTCCTGATCAATCGAGAAAGTGGTCCGAGACAACAGCTTAGACACAAGCATCTTAAAGGTAACTGACTAGTACACATTCTGCAGCAAAATAGCCACCTATCTATACTTCCGATACACAAAATTCTCCTCCATCTTTCCTAGCTAAATATGCTATAATACTAAGTCTTAAACTCACACCTTCCTCCAGCCCCTACATGCTGCTGAATTCTTCAATATGCACTACCAGGAGCTTAATTGCTTTTGAATTTTGGAATTGTGAGATGACCTTCCACCTTTGTCCTTGTAAGAATTTCTAGAAGCAATAGTCTTCCCTCCTCTATGTACAGCAGCAATTGCTCGCCGTCTCTGCTTGTTCAGGCGCTTTACCAACTCAGCATCATTCACATTCTCTTCACTTTCATCCTGCACCAGGTGGAAAATAAACTCTCTCATTACTGAAGCTAACAAGAAAGGGCAAAAAACGACAAGAGTGTGACTGAAAAAACTTCTTAAAAAAACGCAACTCACTTTTCATTTTTGATTAGAGATGACTCACCAACAAACACACATGGAAAAGGAACAAACACAACAATTAGCAAACACAATACTAGTCCATTGTCTCCTTCCAAAAAACAGTTGACAGCAACCCAATTACTCAAGCTAAAATCGCATGTATTTATCAGCATTTCGAGAAGCAAATTTCTGAATAGTTCTTTCTTGTAGGTTCAAACAAAATTATTGCTTGACCAAATTCTGAGCTGCCAAATTCAAAGACCTCAAGCCAGAAACTTACTTGAGTTAGCCATTCAATCAGATGCCATTTAATGTGATTTAGAATGTGCACATTTAAGGAGAACATAGAGAGAAGTTCATTTTGCAGATAGCTGGCATCTTTCAAAGCTTACTCATCATCATTGTCTATGAAATTTGTGACAAGTACAGAGATTATATGCCTGAGTAGAATCAGAGGTTCTCATGCAAGGATCCCAGGCCAGAAACTACCAAAATGGGCCTGAGCATCAAAGAACACAACAAATGCAGATCGAACTCAATATATCTGCAAGCAAGAATTTCTTCAATGTGATTCAGATTACTCAACCTTCATGATTATGTTGATAATCAAAAAGTGCTGTCGTGCACTATCTAAGACCACATAGCTAGTGGGCAAAAACCAGACCTAATGCCTAACTGATTTGACCATATATATATTTTACCTCATTGAAGCGTTCCTCACAACAAGGTTCGCTGAGTTGTCCTTCACAGCTCTGTCTGTTTTCTTCAGTTTTCTCCTCATTACCTTCTACAATGTGCCCTGGCTGGTCACCCAAATAGCAACATCAGACTTAGAATAGATTTTAAGGTGGCCCTCAGCTGACTGCCAGAAAATTAATACTGCATCCTCCAGTTAACCATCCAGGAAACAAGCCAGGAAATTCTCATAAATGAATATATAAAATGTGACTTCATATTATCCATTGAAAAGGCACTCAAGTGCTCCAATAGTCTATTAATAGATCTGCTCACTTTTTGAAAATGAAGCACAGCAAACAACATAGCTTCCAGTAAAAAGAAGAAATCTCATGCCCCGATGTTATAAGTTTCACAAAGTTTCAGCAATGTTGATTTTCAGGCCTATCACAGCTAATGCTCTGCTACTAGTACCTGATCCAGCAGATGCAAAGAGTCAACATCTCTCGCACATGTTTCATCCATTCCAGCACTATCTTCTTCATCATCAGAACATATGTGTTGGTCCTCACCTTCTTCGATGAACTATATCAAAGGAAACAAGTAAGAGAAGGTTAATATCACATCATGGACAATGCACACTTACAATACTCAATCAATAACACACTAGGAATGAACTTTCGATTAATGTGTCAACTAGTTGCACCAATTTCTCCAGGGCAAGATATAACTGGTTCCAGAAAAATTGTATATTCTGTTTTCATTTTCATTTCAGAATGCGGCAGCTTCGAAAACATGTCTGGAAACACACTGGAAATTATTTTACAACAAAGACAATGGAAAGCATGTTATGAATGGAAAAACAAAAAAAGTCTAAAGCTGAATATGACATTTTGGCATTTCCAGTATTTATTCATTCTAACAAAAGCACAGATCTTTGGAAAGGAAAAAAGAAAAATTCTATATTACAACTTTGATGAAATACAAGCATATACTCCCATTTATCATCCCGTAAGAGAATTTTCATTTTCCTTCACATGTTTCGAAGAAAACAGAAAACATAAAGTAAAATACTAGCCACACTACTTCCACTTCCACACAAGGACCAAACATGCAAAGCCAGGAACCAGAATGCAGATGATTGGCGAGACATCATTTTGGCTTTCAGATGCAAGAGCATGAAGATGATAATGAGAAAGAAGCTGACAGAAGCCAAGAACTACAAAGAGTAAAATTGGTGGAAGGAATAAGACGAAAGAGTTATAGAGGATAGAATATTTTTCAAGAGACTTTACAGTTGCGTGCCCAAAGCTTTTACCAACTAGACACCGTCCTACTTTGGGACTTGAAGATAGAAAAGAAAACCGAATTAGCATATTTATAATTAGTGTGTCAGGCTCATTGGTGTTCTGTTAGATTAATAGGCCAAGCATTTGAAGATCTAAACAAAATCAATCAACAACCTTAAGAGAGCTTTTGCATCAGGTAAGATATATGGAGCAGGTAGGATTCCCAAAAACCAGGAACTAGATCCATGTTATCCAGTTACAAATCCTGAGAATTGGAAGACTAAATGGGAATGCTCCTAAGTGGTCCAAGCATGAACCAGAACAATCAATTAGGTCAGCCACTAGCCCTAACACCAAATTAAGGAGTTGGATAACACAACATGAATGATTTGCAAACCATCCACCCCTAAAAGCGAGTCATAAAAGGTGAATCACTATACCTTGTCCATATCATCTTGCTCTTTCCTAGTAAACCCACTAGCAGCAAGTTCTTTGTCCAGAAAACCAACAGATTTGCTTATTGAAGAAAAACAAGGTCTACTGCTTCCTTCCAAATCCTCCTCTGAATTATCAGGATTATCTATCTGCTCTTCCAGAGAAAGATTAAACCTGGTGGTAGATTTTCACAAGGAAAAATGGATCCGTGATCGTTTTGAACAACTGAAAATGTATTATATAATGCACCATCTCACCCACAAAAACAAAAAGCGTCTATAGGAGCCATAAAAGTTTGAAAGCATGCACATCAAATTATCAAAATAACATAATTCTACCAATTAGGAAATTGTAACATATTCTACTCACAATCAAAAGAATATTCAGAAGACCAAACCTATGTCTCATTCATATGAACAATTTTCAAATCAGACAACCTGTTTCATTATTAACTCTTTAGTCAAGAAGAACTGTGGCCAAACAGCGAAATAAAAAAGAAAGGATGAGTAATCTAAAAACACTCATTGAGAGGAAAGAGTGATGAATGCGAGGATAACATTTCCATCAATAGGAAAAGAAGTAGACTTGCAAGTAATGCATATTGCGCTGGAAACATTTGCAGGTAACTCACCTACTATTACAGCGAAATATTTATATATTTGATTATCTTGACAATGTGAGAAGAGAAACAATGCCAGAGCCTTTGAAGACAAGAAATAAACTTTCTTTCCCACTAAAAGACTTATGACAAAAATTGCTTACTTTTTTCATCAAAGCACTTAAAAGTTGCCGATTTCTTAGCTTTCTCAAAACTAATTTCCTCAGTGAGTATTACATTATATAGTCAACATACTTTCATCACCATCCTAGAAGAAATAGGGAGTGATGGCGAACAAGAAGAATGCTAACCCATTCATCACTCAAGATTGAAATAAGTACCAAAGGATGAACCATAAGTGGATCATTATTTTCTATTTTTGCATCGTCTGAAAAGTCAAAGTAAGACAACTTTTATAATTTGATGCAGTTTTAGAATGCACCAACCTCTTGCTGAAGAACTTAAATATGCAATCAACATCTCGATCAAAGTACCTGAAAAACCGAAGTAGAAATTTAGCAATATAAACAAGAGTAACTAATATAAATTGGTACTGAGCAGTTGAAGCTTGCAATATCACTTACATCTGTGCATTGTGATGTGATACCGAAACCATTTGAGGAAAATCAATCATGGTAACTTTCTCCGCATCGTCAATCTAATAATATGGTAGAAAATAATATAAAATTGTTGAGAAGATTGCACTAAGATTATCAGAGGCACTAATAACTCATAAACATGAAATCAAAGAAATACAGATCCATTATAGAGAACATCCTTATTACAGTTCTTTGTATTAGCATGTGCAAGTGCATATCATTTCATCCTTCTGTGCAGTTGTGTATTTCCTAGCAACTGTAGCAATGATAATAAAGTAACCAGGAGTTACCATGATATTGAATTCATTGAAATCACAGTGAATGAGGCCATGTTCTGCCATGCGAACAATGAGACCTAAAATCCTCTCGAAAACCACCTCTGGGCTTTGCAATTCACGTACCTGCACACTGCAGAAGGTATATATCTCATCATTGATAGCAGCAACCTAGCCAGGAGTAGCATAACAAAGAGGTGGGGTTGGGTGGGCTGTTTTTGTTTTTTTTTTGGGGGGGGAGAGGGAGAGGAAGGTTATTTTTCTTTATTTCTCAGATAATTCAAGAGAAAAATGTCAAGTCACAGAAATAGAGGAAATCAGAGAAACCATCAGCTTCTGTTCTCCAGTTAAAAAAGGGCATCTACATAAATTAAACTTGTTCACAGAGCTTGACTCAGATTTCCCAATCCCTAGAGCTTCACTCTAGCAGCTGTGGCCATAAAAACATTCCAATCTATGCAACATTTCACAAAATAGAACCATATTATTCTTCTGCTTCTGCAATGGGGTGGCATTCATTTTCCTGCTCCATCAGTTCTAGCTGCTTAAATTTTAAATTTTGCTGAGATCTCGAATGGAGCAGCTTGACCCTTAGACTTGCTACCAAATACTATTACAGATAGCTACAGATTCATTCATACAAGTGAGAAGCCTCAGAATTATCACAACATGTTCAGGATGCTCTGAAGAAGGATATTAGGAAACAAAAGTTTCTTAGAAGCTCATCACAAAAGAATTTCTCAACAGCCAATGTACAATCTCTGGAAGGAAGTGCCGACATGTAGATTTCATGTGTCACAAAGAGGCAGAATTAAATAATGAGGTATCCACTCTTCATTCTTCAAGAATTTTCTCACAGATAAAAAGTTTCATGGTTGACTACCCAAACAATCTTAAGTTTCAAAGAGAAATTGGATAGGAGAGCCCTCTAGTCTTCACCCAAGGGAAATGATGAAGATTATTTGTTATATACAAGAAAAGGGACCTGGACCTAATGAGGGAGCACAATAGCACCCTCTACGCAAATGAAATTGCTTTTGAATTTCATAATTCTTAGATAGTCTCCCTAGAAGCATGGCCAATTCTTAATATTTGAAGTTCTACAAATCCCGATGATATCAAACTTCCATAATCCTGGAAGCAGGCGCAATTCTTCTGAACTGACAGAATAAAAGTTTTGTCCAAAAAAGGTGAAAAATCAACGCAATCTAAAAAGGTCAAATGCAAGAAGATATATAGCAAGAAAACCAGGGTGAAAACTATGAGCGCAATTGTTTCTCCTAGAACATTAAAAACGATTTTTCTTTAGAATAGCACCATTCCATTGTTATCTAAATGTTTCCTGGTCCAACTTTGAAGGGAGAAGCTTCAACATTTAAATGTGATTCAAATTAGATATATTAACAGTCGGATCATCAGAAATGCAGATTATATTATGATGTGACTTGATGATATGCACATTAGCAGCATCCTCCACTTTAAAACAAATGGAGGCTGCATGATCTGACTGAAAATCAGCACTGTTCGGTTCCAGCAATTGCCTACACTGGTTGCCTTCTCATTCCTTTCCCCACTTTATGGTCTCACCCATATTGTTTGTATATGGCAAAATAGGCCATTTTGTCTTTTTGCAGTTCACAAGTCAAAGCATATTAAAAGAGTAACTTTAACTTTTTCATTTACTAACTTCGCATAACTTTTTCATTTACTAACTTCGCACAGAGTAAATTGCTCCTTTAAATCAGTAAAGTATAATTCTGGAGGTTACTAGTGTGTAATAATTATACTGAAAAACAGTACATGTGAACCTGACTTAATTGTGTCCAAATAACATCCAAAGAAATTTCTTGGTAATAAGAATCCAGAAAAAGGTGAAAGCAGATCTAACTTAAAGAATAGAATATTGAAGAATCATGTATGAAAGAGTAACTATATTCATAAGTGGTCCCTTCCCAAGTACAATTATAAAAAGAATGTAAACAATAGGGGTTCTTACAGGGGATATCCATGGATGAGTGACATAACCACACAATGCCTATTACACTCCACAGCATTAGGGACTGGAAAACCATGCTCCTCCAGGGCCTACAAAGTGAAGCAACTCCGTCACAGTTCAGTGCTCATCAACAATATCAAAAGGAAGAGCTAATGAATGCTGAGAAAAGCGAGGTTATACTTTCATAAAAGAAAATTCTTTAAGTGCAGCAAGTCTTGACAAATAGAGCCAATTAAAACTTCTTCGATGCCTCAAGTAATCACGCTTGGATTTAACTGCCCTAAAAGAAGTTCTACCAAGTCTGTGTAGCTTCATAGCAAGGATGGAGCCATCCTCCTTGGCAACCTCAAAGATATCTTGCAACAACAACATAAACCAATCATCGCAAACTATTAGGATCTCATTTTCATCACATATAACCTAAAGTAGTACAAGTCCTAGGGATCAAATTTATACAAAGCAGAATCTAACAGGAATTAACATGAAGACAAAAACTTTGAAAAAGATGTTACCAGACTCCTTTCCGACCCCAATTTGACGACCAACGGCTGTAAAAACTCCACGATTAACCATGGTCTTGATCGCAAGAAAATCATAACCAAGGTAGGTGAGGCGAAACCCATCATCTATGTACAGTGAAGAAGAATATTTAGAAAAAATGGGAATTCAAGCGACAGAGTCTCAAGAGTTCTTATATGGCTACTTACATTTGGAAGAGTCATGGTGTACCAGTTTGTGCTTAAGCAAGTTCTTCAAAACTTTGTATGTACCGCCATGCCTAATAAAGATGTCAGAAATTGAAATGCCATAATAGAGAAAAACAATGATAAAAGAGTTTGGAGAGCATACCTGAGAGAGGCGATGCGGTCTACAAGCTCAGAAGGGACGATTTCATGCTGAAAACAAACAATGTATGGATTGGTGACGTGTAATGGAATGACCAACCTATAATGAACAGGTATAGAAGCATAAACCCAAAAAAGTGAGGTCCATCGTTTTCAATACTAACGTTTCTCATTCCCATTTCAACAGCAGTGAGAACTCTAAAGTCATCTTTGGATAGATATCTCAAAACATCCACGTTCAACTTCATCTCTGCTTTCTACAATGAAAAAGAAAAAAACAATCAAGTCAACATATCGATCAAGTAGCTAGAGAAATGAGTATCAGACAGGAACTATGAGGGGCAATGAAACTATATCTCAATGATAATTTCTTTTCAAGGACCATGACAAGTTGGAGAAGATGGAAGGAAGAAGGAATACTATGAAACCACATTAATGTGGTCTTTCCCTAACAAATTCTACTAAAACCGTGTAGCCAAAGTTGGCAAAATCTCTGTTGCATCCAACATATAAGAAAGGCGGCGAAATCGGATCACAAGAAAGTTATATCCTCAAGAAAGTTTGCTGTTCTTTAACAGCATACGGTTTACAATCGAACATCACCTGTCACAAGATTGCAATTAGACTACTTCTTGACTCCTTATATCAAACTAATCATTCCCTAGCTATCGATTGCTCCATCATCGAAAGAACATCATGTTGCTAAAATCTATGTTTGAGGGAAGGTATATGCGGGATAAACGGACAAAGGGAAGTAGAGCATGGAGGAGGATTTGTTATATGCCAAGAATTCAGGTGAGTGTTCATCGATACGTGAAAACCGTACACTGCAAGGCAACATAATAGTCATCGGTCACTGAGGCTGAAAGGAACATTGTCTTACACAGACAGAAGCAATGAATTAGTGGAAACGAAAGGCAAGATCCGGGAATGGCCCAACTTCCTGCACAGACCACCCACCAACGCCACAACACACCCCACCAATCCAAACAACCCTAGAGGTCGACGAACAAAACCCAAAAGGGCAACGAAGACAAACCCGAAATCACGAAGTTTCACCAGCCCAAACTCCCCCAGCTTCAAACAAAAATCTCTAGAGAGAGAGACAGAGACAGAGACAGAGAGACTTACAGGCGACGGGAGAGGGAGAGGGAGGTGGCGGGCACTGAATTGAGGCGGGCAGTGATCGGCGGCGGCGGCTTCTGCCGACAAGAACGTGGACCGAGCAACGGAAACTTCCGACGACGAGGCTCTCTCGGGTAAATCCGGCGAGATTACGGGGGAAGAGAAGGAGGGGCTAGCCGAAACCCGAAGAACCAGACGACTCGCTGGACTCTGTTTGGAAGTCTCTGGGTCAATTCACTTTTTTGCAGCACAATCCTCCAATCCCCGCCGAATTCCTTTGGCGTGCGCTCTGAATCCTCGACGAGATCGAACGAGGCGATCGGCGCCGGATCAGATTTGTCGGATTCGGGCTCGGGAAGATTCACAGGAGAGGGCGAGTAACCTGCGAAGAAGCCACGAAACGACGGCGTTTCCGTGGAGAGTGGAGAGCGAAACGGCGGCGTTACTGCAGAATAAAAGCAGCACGTGCAAGGGAGTGAAACGGCGGCGTTTCTATTGGGGTAATCTATAAAGAAAAGTTTTGCATCTGACCCCCAGGCCAAGGTCCCGCCCGCCTGCTGCACCAAAGCCCCGAAGCAAGTCCGAAAGTCCTTTGGAAAGTAATATTCTCGGAATGCAAGTCCAATTTATTATTCATCTTCTTTGAAGAAGCCGAACAAAGGCCACTGGCCACTAGCCAAGGGGCTGCCTATGCCAACGATCACCACTTGAGATCATGCAACCTCAATTGAGGTGGGTGGCTGATGGCTAGATCAAAAGAAAAAAATTGTAAAAAATTTAATAAAAGTCTTTTACTAAATATAATTTTTTTAAATGATATTTAAGTCAAAATTGTTTTGTAATACATTTTAAAATTACATTTACTAAATACTATTTATATTTCAAAAAATTGCTTTAAACTAAAAGTATTTATATTTTTGAATGATATTTATCAAAAACCGAACCAAATGGGCTGAAGGAGGAGGCAGTATTTGCTTTGTTGGTGAGTTGGGCTTTGTAATATTTTGCTTAAAAATCGAGATAGTCAGTATCCCAAAAAAAAAAAAAAGTATCATTGTAGCAGTCCGGCAGTCAAGCCTGGAATTTCCCTCGATTGGGAGGTTTTTGCCTGCTGCTGGATGGCTGCTTTTGGAACCTAGGAAACAAACACAATGCTGTTTAGCACCCACGAGAAAATATTCAGCGGTATAAGAGTGCCACGTCATAAGCTGATGTGGCGTGCGCTTGGCCAGCTGGATCCACTCACCACTTGACAAGTGGCAATTGCATTAAAATTAAATAAAAGTAAAATTTCTGGCCTCCTATAGGTTCATTGATGTGGGGCAGCTTTCAGGGAAATTTTAAACGCCCGCCCAATATTTCTCTTGAGCCTTCATTGAGAGAAAACCTTCATCCTTCTTTCTCTTAGATCTTACATTTCAAACTCCATTTTCTCTTTGAAGACAGCCGCTCGACCCTGCGCTTAGATGACCTCCATTTTCGCTTTGAAGGTCGCCAGTCCCGTTTAGAACTTTGGATACAGGGCAGACTAGAAAGAAGAATGGCTTCCACCACAACTCGTCGAATCCTAACTTAGCTCCTCGCCTCTCCATTCCTCTCCTCTATTTTCACTTGGAGGAACTGATTTTGTTCCTAGTTCAAGCTGACTTTGTTCTGCTTATTTGTTTATTTGATTTTTTGAGGAGATTTGGATGTGTTTGAGCTTCTCGCTTAAACTCATGGCTGAGAGCAAATTTGCTACGGCCAAGAAGACAATGGTTCTCAAGACAATCGAATGGCAATTCTTGGCCCGCTATCATGCACTCCTTATAAGTTGAATGTAATAGAAAATGCTTCATCTTAATTTGGAGCTTTGGAAGGCTGAAGAAATATCTCATGAGCAGGTTACTTGTATGTTGATTTTCGGAAGAATGTGTTTTTATGTGTATATGGTGTCTTAGAAAGTTCACCATGGAGTGTTTAGTTTAGAGATATTTTAGGCTGAAGAAGAATTTAGATGTGGGATGCGTTCAGTATAACAATATTAAAGTAAAGGCATTTTTAAAGCATTCCCTCAGCTAATTAAAATGAAGATTTTTTTGTTTTTGGTAAAATTTCAGTATAACAATGGTGGACTTGTGAGATAAGCATGGGATATTCAAACACTGGAAACATCTAGACTGAGATGTGGGATATGCGAAAGTCAGTTTCACAATTTTGGCCTTCAATTAACTTGATTCAAGGTGTACATAGTTGGAACTTGAAGAATAACAGTTACATTTGCAACTTCAACAGATGGAAAACCATGTTCATGTTCAATTTATATGTATTGCCAATGATTCGTGACCTGGTTCGAGGACTTTGGTGGCTTGTTGCTCACTATGCAACTCTTTGTTTTTGACAACCAATCAACCTGATGCTCTGCATTTATCACCGACCATCTTGCAATATACCCACTCTTCTCTAATGCCACTAATCCATACTAGCTGTTGGAATTTCTTTGTATGCTCTATGCAAGCTTAAGCAAAAGGAAAAGAAGAGAGAATCAACATGTTTTCTTATGCATAATCACATTGGGAGATCTAGCTGGCTCTCTTCCGTGAAATGCAGCAAGATAAATTACAGAAGGAAAACTCTAACATCTCATTACACAAAGTTCATGAAGGAATGAGAGAAATTACAATCCAGGGGAATTTCATGGAACAACAAAGTTGTTGATGTTTGGACACTGACTTCTTTTTTATGATTGTTATTATATTCAACGAGTTATTTGGAAAACCAACTCAACTGATGGGTTCTTAAATTCTAATCTCGATCACCTACGAATATTCAAACAAAATTTTCCAGCATTGAACAATAAAAATTCTAGGTACCAAACAAATGTGAGACTGTATTATACGCGCACCACTATAATGCAGTCAAACTAAATTTCATGCTACTGAGCGAGAGGCATATCGGAGCTCAATATTGAGCTCACCCAGCGGGACATCCTGCAATCTCAAAGTTATGCAGGTCTTCGAACAAAAAATGGAGGTCTTGAAAGAAGGATGAAGGTGTCCTCTAAAGCCATGAACGAAAGGCTGAAGGCGGGCGTTTAAAATTTTCCCAAAAGCCGCTCCACATTAATGATCTTGCAAGAGGTCAGAAATTTCGCTTTATTTAATTTTAATTCAATTGACACTTGTTAGGTAATGAATGGATCCGGCTGGACAAATGCACGCCACATCAACTTACGACATGGCACTCTTATACCACTGAATATTTTCTAAGTGTCCACAGATTTCGTTGCAAATAAGAGCTGAAACTCCCCACCCACCATGAAATCAGTCCCTTTAGCAAGCTCACCCGATCCATCGCCATCAACCATCACCTGATTCCCTTCTCCCATGCATAATGCCACCCCTACGTACGTCCTCCTCAAATTTACCCTACCCCTACGTACGTTCTCCCCGTGAAATTTGCCCTCTGCCATACCAAATCACTCTTCTTCTTTATGTTTCGAGTCGCTTTCTACCATGTCTAGATCCACTTACGTCACAACATGCGCCCCACGACCGCGTCAAAACACTTCACTCCCACAGTGGTACCACGATTCATCCTCTTTCATATGATTAAGAATTCACCTACTGTCTTTACTCATATCCAACTGCTCCTCCTAAGTATGCCCCTGCTATAAACCAATCACTTCTTCTACAGGTTTCCAGTTGCTTTCTACCATGTATAAAGAAATTGACTTATGCCGCAACAAGCCCTTTGATCCCGTCAATAAATTTATTTCTTAACAAGCGCCTTGACCCCGTCAGTAAATTAATTTCTTACTCTGATTATTTATGTGCTTCATGCTTATCTTCAGGCAAACGATAATTGCAAAAGAAAAATGTCAACTAGTTGATCTTTTCAACATATGCATATGCAATTAAATCATTCTCCACATGGACCGGCGCTTGATGCTGTCTCGCGAGTTGATATATAAAGGCGATTTGTATCAATTTCCAAACGGTATCCTGCATATAGATGGCTTTCGAAAATGACTTCGTCATGGGAATTTGCATCTTTTCGTTGTGCATTATGCTGTTCATCACGTCCTCTGATGCGTTAGCCGCACAGGATGATGCCCTCGCGTAAGTTCCAGAAAAACTTTCTAGGTCGTCGAACTTGATGATTTTCTTAGGCACTTCTTCATTTGTTCACGTTGGTAACATAGATGAAGAAGATATATGGAAGTGACATGCACAAGGGCCATCTTCGATGAAAAGAAAAGGGGAATTTGATCATCGATTTCTGTTTTAATGTACCCAGGATTCAGAGGAGAGAGCTGGGAGCATACGGTCAGCTAGCGAAGGATATTTATGGGGAATACAAAGTATGGAACAGAAGAAAGAAGGCATACGATTTGTTGAACATCACGATGGCGGACGCGGAGAAGAGCGTCGATGAGCAGTGCCCGCAAAATCCACCTTACTATTGCTGCTTGGTGGACAATCTTAGCCTCTTTTGTCTCCAGTGCTGCTTTGGCACACGCCCTGAAGGCTCATTGCTCTCGTTCTCGACCTCTCCATCTCCGTTGCCGATGCCGTACTCATCTGCTAAGGGATTTTTACCACCTTCTTCATGGAACCAGCCCTTTCTCCTTCTTGCTTTTGCTTATAACATATATATGTGATCTTGAGTTGTAATTAAGTGAACCTATTTCCCTCTTTTGCTCTACAAGCTATGCTCCCCAAAGGACTACCATAGATGGAATAAGTGATGAGCTCCGCCTCACTATCATCAGTTGCCCTAGCTACAGTAGTGACTATCTTAATTAGTACTGTGAAATATGATTTGAGCTTGTATAATTGAAGTAACAAGGCTGTTTGTTTCCTGTTATGATCTCATTCTCCTTCCTTTGTTGGATTTCCTAGTATAGCTACTTTGGTTTTATTCTATGATAGTAAATGGGAAAAGCAGTTGGTAATGCTTTTGATTTTCCAGGCTGGTCATCGCCCGGGATCAAATGATTTGCTCACGGCTATGGGGTCAATCATTCTGTGCCTCGCTGAATTATGTTATCTTTAATACATGACAAGTTGTGTTTAGTGTACTCCTTTTATTACTGGATGGTGTAGTTAATTTTATTAACTTAACATCAGATGGAAAAGAAATTAATATTTGTTAGAATCTCATGTTGTTCCATTGGGTTTGTCTCAAATGATGCATGCTTGTGTGTGAACCGCGTTATGTCTATGGCATAAGATCACATGGATAATCACTCTAGGAGCCAAATATTATCCCTTTCTTGGACTTCAAAAGAATTTCCCCCTTCTCATGGTATAGTACCTTCGGTGGTGATGGGATCAATCTCTTCCTCTTCATCTGAGTTTAAATAAGTTTGAAACTATGAAAAACAAATATAATGCTCAGCCTCTGCATGAGTTGGCCAATCCTCTACTTGGAGGAGTTGAAATTATGGCAACAATAGACAACGAGGCATTTTGTTGGAATTCTGGCATGGTAAATATGAAATGATTGAACCATAGTCTTATGTCCAGAACTGGCTACATAACACTTTGGTTAGATGTAGTAACTTGAAAGGAAAACGGTTTTAATGTTTTCCCCTTTCCTTGCCAAGATGGGAAATTAGTTGGATGTATGCAGTTTGCATGTAGATATCATAGCATAAGCAAGCATTGTCATCACGTCCATCATTGTTGGCACAAACTTGATTGCATGGTTAAGTTCCTGAACTTATTTATGCTTAGCTTTTCATTAAATTATTATTGAAAAAGCTATCAAGGGGATGATCACCAATGGATTGGATGAATGCTATAGCCTCAACATTGAGAGCAAAAGCCAAAAGGCTGTTTCAGAAACTTATCGTGGAAAATATTTTTACTGAAAGTTACCTTTTGTGACCCTGCAAAAAGAGTAGGAAACCATTTGGCTTTGGGTTAGGCTTGTGCTCCAAGTTAACTCTTAATGAATTCATGAAGGCATTTCTAGCAACAAGTCCATTAGTTGCATGGAAAAAATCAATTGGTTAACCAATTATTGTTATGGATCCCCATTTCTTGTCTATTTTTCAATTATTGTTGAGATTGAGGCTTGTTCGAGAAGATTTATGATAAAGTGTTGTATAAAAACATGGCATGTGTTCTAATGAACATCCAACTCATCTTTTGGGTGGTTCCAATGGAAAATTGTTTTATTAAAGGTTTTGCGAAAATTGTACCATTTTTGGAAAATGTTTTACAGGAAATCATTTTCCATGAAAATGATTAGTTTTTTTGTGTTTGATGATATGTGATTGAAAATGTTTTCAGGCGTTTGGATCGCATTTGGAAAATAATTGAATAACATTTGAACTAACAAAAAAAGAATGACCTAAAGACCTTATAAAGAGGGAAATTGTTTTCCCCTTCCCATGCATAGGAATTCATTCTCCTAAAATAATACATAACATTTATGTTGACTGGAAAGTATTTTCTATTGACCAAATCATTTTTGGAAAAACAAACAGTGGAAAGTCCGGAAAATACTTTCCATGAAACTACTTTCATTAAAACAAACGGCCCCTAAGTCAATTAAATATGGCAATCCAAGCAAGGGTCATTTTCCTCCTTATCAATCTCTTTTCTGTTTGTTGGATTAGGATTTTTTTTGATAATTTTTTTAACGTGAAATGCATGTGATTCGGAGTTGGCTGAGGATGAAGAACAAAAAAATTTATTATCGTATACAAGGATTAGCACAGTTTCTGTTTGTCAATAAGCCCTTTTCTCAAATTCTTAATCCCTCCTCCATACCTCTTTCTGATCTCAAACAATTGCTATAACTGATTGAGGCCCTTGCGGACAAAATTGCAGCCAAGCTCAAGCGTTCGGTGTGAACGTCGCTTCTCATCCAGCCTGCAGTAGCTCAGTAAAATGATCAACAGCGTCTGGAGTGGCTTTGCAGGAAGGTAAGAAACTTGTATGTACAAAGTTTTGCAGGAAGACCTTCCATTGCATGTGCAAGAAATGAACTCTCTTGCTGTTTGTAAAGGAGTCGTGAATTGTCGTTACAGAAATAATTATAGCACTTAGGCTCCTGTTTTGTGCAAGGGCCATCTAGTGAAAGCAATAGTATTTGGCAAATTGCAACATAAAAGGGTTTTTTCGAAATGACTTTAATGTAAATATCATTTTATAACCTCTACGTCTGCAAAGGGCTTTTATCAATTTAAAGAAAAAGATTAAAATTAAATTATCCGCTATCGATCAATTTTCAGTGATGCTGTAGGGAAGCTAGATTTGGCCACCTGTGTCACTTGAGGCCGCTTGACCTCATGCCCTGCCGCTTGGGTTCGCTTGGGTTGCGCAACCTAAGCAACCCAAGCGGCGATTGTCAGAGGTCACACAACCCTAGTGGCAATGGTTAGTCTTCGGATGAAGATTTTCGGATGGAAAAAAAAAGGGTCAAAGGATGGTTGATTTGCATTTTCCAAATGCCGAAAAGTCCAAAGCAAGTCTTCTTTTGCTTTGGGCTTTCAGCATTCCAAATGCAAGCATTTGGCCAATGAGGCCTTATCAAATAATTCATATTTTCCTTGAGGGGCTTTGGGGTTCAAAGTCTCTTAGGAAAGTTGAACCAAACGGGACTTGGCTGGTATCAAAATCGTGAGGGGCCAAGGACCTGCGGGCGAGTCTAATTGGAGGCTACGAGCCGGGTCGGATTCGGGTCAGAAACAGGATCCGGCCTGGTCATTGGGGTTTGGTCTTTGGGTTGATATGAATTTGGCATGTTGGGCTCATTTTGTATTCTTGGGCCAGACTTAGTTTATTTGCTTCCTAGGGGAAGTGAACTCGTTTCTTTTCAGCTGGACTGGGCCGGAAAATCAGGCCCAGTTCGACTAGGGGGCCTTGCAACTCGGGACGGCGGGCCCGGGCTAGCTTTTGACCCGGTTCCCTATTCTATATTATAATAATATATTTATTATTTTTAATATAAAAAATAATTTTAAAATAAAAAAATCCAAAAAATCCAAAAATGATTTATAAAAATCAGAAAACTCTGAAAAAATAGTTTTTGTTTAATTTTCTCCACAAATACATAGAAAATCCTTGAAAATCCAAAAAAAAAATCAAATCTTAAGGTTTAAAAAAGATTATGTATCGAAAGGCATTAATCGATTTACTAATGTAATCTAGTCTCGGATCGTAGTTTTTATAGTTGCGTAGGAGTAAAATATTTATCTCAATATTTTATTTGGATTTCTAATATACCCACCCTAGACCAATTAGTAGAGACTTCTAAATGAAATTAGCTTTGCATGTTAAAAAATAAAATCATAAATTGTGAATTGATAGGCCTTAAGAACTGGGACCAAGTGCTAGTCTTAGCTAGTCATTAGCCTCTGCGCCGGCATGTTGGGGCACAAGGAGGTCACGACAGGCTCATTTCCCCATCATTCGTTGGTTGTCATGATCGTAAGGGCTCAGGCGAATGAAGTGCCATGCAGCGGCGCTGACCGTCGTGGCCCTCGATGGTTTTGTGACTTTGTGTCATTTTTTGGCTTTTTTTTTCTTTTTTTAGTCTATGTTCTGTTTTCATAAAAAAATAAAAATTTGAAGCCTTTTTTGTTTTCTCCAATTTGAATTAAAAAAATTTAGGGATTAAAAATGGATTTAGACCAAAACCGCGTCCTTGTAGTCCCATGCTTCATGCTTTAGCTGATTTTGAAGCCACGTAGGATAAGAGAAAATGAAAAAAAAAAAAAACATTGGCATTTTTTGTTTACTAAATTAGGAGTTAAAAAATGAACTTAATTACATCAATTTGATAAATTTTATGATTTGTTTACATTTACACAATAAGTTTTAAAACTTCTAGTATACTTATCCATTTATTTAATAATTTTCTGAAATTTGAACAGACCTAACAATTGGTGGGTTTGTGTCCGAGTCATCGGAGCGTGGGTTAATACATATATGGGTAATAAAGTATGTTATCTTAGATGGGTTGAGTCGTTGAGATTTAATCAACCCATACGTGACCCTAATTAAGCATGTCGTTTTTTACTGAATTAGTTATTGCTAATTCTAAATTTTTCGAATTGGAAATCGATGTCAATTTTCGAGTCGAATTGGAATCAGTGCTCAATCCTCACTTTGGCCATATGGTACGCTTTTTAAACAAGGCAAAAGGCCAATGCAAAAGCATTCGTCGCTAGAAAAGTCGCGTAATAAGACCACCCGATCACGTCCTTGCCGTGGTGGACAGGTGTGTTGACCGGGGCAAACACTTTGGCCCTGTTTGGTATGGCTTTGTGAAGGGGCTTTGGACCTTTAAAGGACTTTTGCCAAATACAAACTTGTTTGGTTCACCTTTTTTGAGCACTTTGGCAAGATGCAATTGCATTTCCAAAGGGGTTCAAAGGCCTTTAGGCCAATGGAGGGCTGGAGGTGCTTTCAAAACTTGCATTTTCGGAATGCCATTTGCTTGCTTTAATGAAAATATGCTAGTTGCCCATTTTGCCCTCATTTATTTAACAAAATCCATTTTTGCCCTTTTAGAAAATCCTAAACTCTTCCTGCAGCTTCTCTTCTTCTTCCTGCAGCTTCTCTTCTCCGAGGAGCCGACGCGGCCGAAGACCGCCGGCCAAGGCATCCCCCACGCCGGCGACCGCCGGCCAAGGTCGCACGGCCCAAGCGCCGTCCGCCTGGGTCGTGCGCCCGAGCGGCCGTCGCCGCCGGGGTCGTGTGCCCAGGCGACCTTCGCCATCGCTCGGGTCGCGAGCCCCGGCGGCCGTCGCCGTCGCCCGGGTCGTGTGCCCGGCGACCTTCGCCATCGCCCGGTCGCGAGCCCGGGCGACCTTCGCCATCGCCCGGGTCGCGAGCCCCGGGCGGCCGTCGCCCGTCGCCCGAGGTCGCGCGCCCGGGCGGCACCGTCGCCGTCGCCCGAGGTCGCGCGCCCGGGAGGCGACCGTCGGCGCCCGCTGGTCGCGACCCCGGCGGCCGTCGCCGTTACTGGGTTCGCGCGACCCCGGGCGGCCGTCGCCGTTGCCGGGTTCGCGCGACCCGGGCGACGGCGACGGGTTGACCACCGCCCGAGTCGGCCCGAGGTCGCCGACCTCGGGTGGTCTTTATCCCTCGGCCGGATCTGCCGCCGGAGGGTTCTTGGCGGCCGGATTTGGCCGCCGGAAGTGAATAAATTAAAAAAACATATTACAAATTTTTTATTAAAAAATAAATTTAGTCAAAGTGCCTTACAAAATGTAGTGTTTACCAAACGGTATTTAGGTCAAAGTTGCTTTGCACCGCAATGAAAATTTTCATTTTACCAAACGGTATTTGCATTTCGGAAAACCCATTCAACCTAAAGATACTTGCATTTTCCTAAGGGCATTTGCCCAAAGCTGAACCAAAACGGGCCCTTTGTTTGTCCGCCTCGAACGGGCACGCGCAGGCCTTGTCCTCTCTTCTCCCTGTTTTCCCATGACCCATTTACGAAGATAATGTTAGATAAATGAAGATTGATTGGAGTAATACTATGATGTGATAAATTATTAAGTGGACATCTTAACAGGAGAATGATGTCATTCCAAAATGTGTATCTACTCAGAATCCGATATATCAATTTATTTACTCAGTGAAATAAAAATGCTTGCTATCCTACATTTTTTTCATGGAAAAAATGATACTATAAGTGTCATAACTTTTCAGACGATCATTTAATGACATAACTTTAAAAGTCGCTACGTTGATTCCTTAACCCACACTAATTTAAGTCTATTTTCTTAAATAACTCATATTTCTCTTTCTTCCATTAATATATATCCTTCATATTTTGGCAAACGTACAGGTGTGTAATTTTTTTTTTTTTATATACTACTTAATCAGAGCAGTAGGTTGGCCAAAATGAATTTATTCTTTTTGGGATAAAATTGCAAAATAAAGAATTAGCGTCCCCCTTGCACGTGCTGATATTATTTCACAGTAAAATTAAGAATCCAAAATTCAAGATAATTTGTCTTTCCCCATACAAACGTCGCCGTTTCACTCTCCAGCTACAGGATCCCATCATGGAAGCGCTTTAAGGACTTCTCTCAGAGCGAACACGAGAACAGCCGACGCTAATCGGGCACTCGGACAGAACCCCAGCCGCGCAGGCGCAAGCGAGTTGTTTCCTCACAGCATTTTAAAATGACCTCGCTTGCTCCTTCGCCTTCGTCGCCGACGTACTGCAGTCATCTACGCCGAGCACGAGCCGCCTTCCATCTCCGTCGCAGGTAACGACAACTCGCCGGCGAGGCCTCCCTCCCCCTTTTTGGTCCCTTTCCGCCTCGTTTTCTCGTAGCCTCGCTGCCGAGTCAATGGTTGATGCCGGGCCTCTGTGGCCGCTGTCGGCAAGCGTTTTCTATAGATCGTTTCTTTTTCCAGTTCATCTTCCGGTCATTTCTCTTTGGCTTGTCGGAGAATGGTGGAATGAATTTGAATTCCAGAATGTCGTTGATTTTGTCCGTTCCTTTACAATGTTAAAATTGCGTGAATTAGATCAGCGACTTCCCAGACGTTGTTGTGTGTTTGCTTGGAGGAAGAAGTGGCTTCACTCTGATGGATGATTTATTTGCCATCTTAGATGATTATTTTTTTCCCCTTTTCAGATCGTGGGTCTCTTCTCTTGACTTGCGTGTCATTTAAATGACACGAGGAACCAACGCGCTACTTCTTTCAGTTCATTGTACTTAGATATGCAGTGACTATTGATTATATCTGTTATCTTTTAGAGATGACAACATGCTACTTCTTTCAGTCAGTTTGTTTGGTAAAATTGCTATTATTTGATATAAAGTGTTATACTTCTTCTTTTGTTAATTTATGAATAGGATTGAAGTGGGTCAATCGGCATATCTAAAATGGGTATGGCATCAGCTCTCAAATCTATGGTTTATCCATCTCAGAGGCTTCGAGCAGTTGCTATTCCCAGTAGAAATAAGACAATGGTTGATCTTAGCACTGTATCGACATGGGTCATCCCTGGGACATGTGCTAAATTGAGGAAAGAAGGCAAGGTAAGAACTTCATCTGAGTTTCTTCTTGTTTGTTAACAGTTTCAATTATCCTTCGTGACTGTTTGCTGCAAAAATTTCATTGTTTGTCGGATTTTTGGCTGATGGTTCATCTTAATGTGACATGGCGTGGTTGCTTTCTTGTTGAACCTCAGCTGAACTTTTGAGCATTTTTTTTGCGGAGTGTTGTATTTAAGAGATTGTTGTGCCATTCATAGATTAACTCTTGCTGCAACCAGTTCAAACTAGTGCAACTGTCTAATTAAAATGTCTATCAATTTCCTAGATTATCATTAGCTACTTTGTTTTTCTTCTATGCTAGTACATGGGAAGAGCAGAAGGTAAGGCTTTTGATTTTCCTGGCTGGTTATCACATGGGATGAAAATTTTTTGCTCACAGATATGAGGTCAATCATTCTGTGCGTCACTGAGTTATGTGCTCTTTAATACACGACAACTTATGTTTAGTATACCCCCTTTTTACTGGATAATGTATTTAATTTTATTAACTTACCATCAGTCGGAAACGAAATTAATATACATTAGATTCTCATGTTGTTCTGTTGGGTTTGTCTCAAATGACGCATGCTTGTGTGTGAACTGCTTTATGTCTATACCATAAGATCATCACGGATGATCACTCTAGGAACCAAATATTATCTTTCTTAGACTCCAGAAGATTTTCCCTCATCTCATGATATAGTACCCTCGGTGATGATGGGATTGATCTCTTCCTCATCATCCGAGTTTAAATAAGTTTGAAACATTGAAGATGGAAATATAATGCTCAGCCCGTGCATGAGTTGGCCAATTCTCTACTTGGAGGAGTTGAAATTATAGCAACAATTGACAACAAGGCATTTTGTTGGAATTCTGGCATAGGATGGTAAATATGAAATGATTGAACCATCAAGTCTCATGTCCAGAGCAAGCTACACAACAGTATAAGCACTTAAGCGAGCTTTTTCCTTTTTTGCTCCAAGATGCAGTTCAAGTCGTAAAAGAATTCCTTCCCAACCTATTTCCTCTCCTAACCAGCTTGAGAGAACCTGAAAGATTGTGAAATCACTAAAGTTATCAGATTGTGAGGACTAATCCTTTAGTTTTTATGTCTTACTTTCTTTTGTTATCTAGAAATATGTACTTCATTTGCCTGGAAACTTTTTGCATTTGGAGTACAGAATGAGTAGAACACACCAATTTCATATATTACCGGAATATTAAATTGTAACTTCTTCTTTTATAGTGTCCAAAGCACGTTATCTGAACTCAACAAGTCCTGGGGGGTACCCTTCGACATTTTCTTTCTAAAAAGATGGCATCCGAGTCCGAATGTCATGGGGATCTAACAGGCATTATTTCAATATAGAAAGGATGTTCTTTCCATGACAAATATGCTCTTTTGTTTTTGTCAAGGTGGCATTAGCTCCTATCAACACTGGTAAACCTGACTTTTCAACCACTGCACAAGCCTCGAAGGTGCTTGAGTTATGGGGTTCAGCAATATTTGATCTGGGTTTTCCATGTTCTGATTCTCTAACAGGTTCTCCAGTAATACAGGTCAGACATTTTAATATCTTATAGTTTCTTTATTTGAAGTTTTGTTTCTTTGTCTAATAGATCTTATTGTGATGTATATGTGCAACCATCCCAGGCAATTGAAGAATGGTTACAGTACTCTGGATTTATATAATTTTGTTTCCCTTAATTCGTTTTTGAATTCATGTTATGATGCTGCAGTTTTTTCTGAATAGGTTGCTCCGGAATTATATTCCCCTATTGCTTTAATCTCATACCAGAACCAACTTCTGAAGTGTGGAGTTGAGAAGTTCATGTCCATAATAAATGATGCAGGGGTTCACGGTAATTTGCAAGTTTTTTCTCTTGCATTCTGACTTGAAATGCTTACATTGACGTTCAACACTTTGGCTAGATGTATTAACCTGAAAGAACCAGTTTTTTTTTTTTAATTAATTTTCCCTCTTCCTTGGTCAAGATGAGAAATCAGTTGAATGTATTAAGTTTTGCATGTTAGATATCAGGGTGTAAGCAAGCCTTGTCATCATGCCCATCATTACTGGAATAGACTCACTTTAATGATCAAGTTCTTAAACTTATTCATGTTTTTTTTTTTCATTAAAATATTATAAAAAGCTAACAAGAGGATAATCACTAGAGTCTTAACATTATGAGCAAAAGGCAAAAGGGTATATTGGAAATCTCTCACGAACCATATTTTCACCAAAAGTGACCCTACAGAAAGAGTGAGAAACATTTGGCTTCGGGTTGGGTTAGTAGAGTTTAAGTTGTCCATACAAATAAAATATGATGGGGCAGCAAGGATACCACAACAGGCTAGCAACATCATGAGCATTTCATGTGACTGCTGCCAATAGCTTGTTCAGTTATACGCGGGTTGGACATGTGAGAGACTGTTGAATTGTTTGGAATATTTCAATCCTATAATCTTTTGGAGCCAACATATATGATGTGCTTTATAATGTTTAACATTAGGAACAAGTGGACTGGTGTTGCCTGGTAGAAATATAATTGGTTATCCAATTACTGTTTTGGACCCCATTTCTTCTTTCTTTCAATCTTCCTTAGGAAGTCATTTTCCCCAAGTTAACCCTAAAAACAATTACAAAGCACAAAAAGTCTCTTAAATGTGCTCCAAGTTAAACCTAATGAACGGTGAACCCATTGATGCATTTTTATCGACCCAATTTGTAGAGAATTTGAATATTGAAGGAGCTGGGCATTGTTCAGATTCACAGGGAGAGAGAGGAAGACACCACTCAGCATGTTTGTTGGAGCGGGATCAAGGCTTGTTTGAGAAGATTTTTTCTGAGGATGCAATTATATCCATGTTAAAAGAGGTAAGACTGGAAGTTTCTTTATGCTTGCTGTCATACTTGAAGAGACTGATTAATGGTGGCCAAATCTATTCTCCTTCTAATGGACAGTTCAAGGTCCAGTATGATTGATTCTAGTCAGATTATAATTACTGACCCAGCACTATTTCCTAATCAGCGAAATGTTGTGATACTGCTTTGAAATTTTCCATACTGTCACGTAGTGCCATCCATTCCTGATGATAGCAAGTTAAATTTGCTTTACATAATGCTACCTTTTAGGTTGAAATTGCTCAGTAACATTATATCATACTGTTCTTCTTAAATTCAGTGCTCCCATTTTATACTAAAGGTTATAGTAGTTTAGAGGTAGTAATGTGTATGTGCAACCATCCCAGGCAATTGTAGAAGGGGTACGGTAGTCTCGATATATATTTTCATTTTCCTTCATTCATTTTTGAGATCATTTTCCGATGCTGCACTTTTTTCTGAATAGGTTGTTTCTCAAACTCTGGCTTTATTCTCAAAGTATAACCCACGTCTGAAGCGTGGCGTTGAGGAGGTCATGTCCATTATAAATGATGCAGGATTTCATGGTAAATTGCAAGTTTACCTCTTTCCTTCTGGCTTGAAACACTTGCATTGACGTACAACTCTTTGGTTAGAGGTAGTAACTTGAAAGAAAATCAATTTATATTTTTCCCCCTTCCTCGCCAAGATGAGAATCAGTTGAGTGTTCAGTTTTGCATGTAGATGTCATGGTGTAGGCAGGCACTGTCATAATGCCCTCACTTCTGGCACATGCTCGATTGCATGGTTAAGTACTTAAACTTATTTAGCTTAGTTTTCATTGAAATATTATTGAAATAGCTATCAAGGGGATGATCACCACTGGATTGGACGAATACTATAGTCACAACATTATGAGCAGAAGCCAAAAGGTCATTTTGGAAATCTATCATGAAACATATTTTTACCAAAAGTGAACCTTCGTGACCCTATAGGAAGTGTGAGGAACCATCTGGCTTTGGGTCAGGCTTGTGATCCAAGTTAACCCTTAATGAACCCACGAAGGCATTTCTAGCAGCAAGTCCATTAGTTGCATTGTAGAAAAATAATTGGTTAACCGATTATTATTTTGAACACCCATTTCTTTTCTCTTTCAATCTGCCTTGGAAAGTCATATCCTCCAAGTTAACCCTGAAAAACAATTAAAAACTGAAAAAGTCTTTTAATTGTGCTCCAAGTTAACTCTAATGAACACTGAACCAACTAATGCATTCGTATTGACCCAATTTGTAGAGAATTTGAATGTTAGAGGAGCTGGGGGTTGTTTGGATTCACAGGGAGAGAGAGGGAGACACCCCTCAGCATCGTTGTTGGAGAAGATTTTTTCTAAGGATGCAATTATATCCATGTTAAAAGAGGTAAGACTGGAAGTTTCTTTATACTGTCATACTTGAAGAGACTGATTAATGGTTGCTAAATCTTATTCTCCTTCTAATGGACAGTTCAAGGTTCAGTATGATTGATTCTAGTAAGATTATAGTTAGTAATACAGCATTATATCCTAATCAGAGAAACTATATTTGTGATTTCCATACTTAATGCTACCTTTCAGGTTGAAATTGCTCAGTAACATCACATCATGTTGTTCTTCTCAAATTCAGTGCTCCCATTTTATACTTAAGATCATAGTAGGGTAGAGGTAGTGATGTAAATGTGCAACCATCCCAGGCAATTGTAGAATGGTTATGGTACTCTTGATTTATATTTTCGTTTCCATTCATTTGTTTTTGAGATCATTTTCTGATGCTGCAGTTTTTACTGAATAGGTTGTTTCACAATCTCTGGCTTCATTCTCAAAGCATAACCCACATCTGAAGCGTGGCATTGAGGAGGTCATGTCCATTATAAATGATGCAGGGGTTCATGGTAAATTGCAAGTTTACCACTTTCCTTCTGGCTTGAAACACTTGCATTGACATACAACACTTTGGTTAGATGTAATAACTTGAAAGAAAATCATTTTATATTTTTTCCCCTTGCCAAGATGAGAAATTAGTTGAGTGTGTTCAGTGTTGCATGTAGATATCATGGTGTAGGCAAGCATTGTTGTAATGCCCTCATTACTGGCACATACTCGATTGCATAGTTAAGTTCTTAAACTTATTTAGTTTAGTTTTTCATTAAAATATTATTGGAAAAGCTATCATGGGGATGATCATTAATGGATGGACGAATACTATAGTCTCAACATTATGAGCAAAAGCCGAAATGTTGCTTTGGAATTCTATTGTGAAACATATTTTTACCAAAAATGACCCTTTGTGGCCCTACATAAAGTGTGAGAAACCATCTGTCTTTGGGTCAGGCTTGTGCTCCAAGTTAAGTCTTAATGAACTCACGAAGGCGTTTCTAGCAGCAAGTGCATTAGTTGCATGATAGAAAAACAATTGGTTAGCCAATTATTTTTTTTGAATCCTCATTTCTCGTTCAATCTGCCTTGGAAAATCATATCCTCCAAGTTAACCCTGAAAAGCAATTAAAAAACAGAAAAAGTTGTCACAATATGCTCCAAGTTAAACCGTAGTGAACAGTGAATCCACTAATGCATTTGTATCAACCCAATTTGTAGAGAATTTGCTTATCAGACGGACTGGGGGTTGTTTGGACTTACATGGAGAGAGAGGCAGACACCACTCAGCATTTTTGTTGGAGGGAGATCGAGGTTTGTTTGAGAAGAATTTTTCTGAAGATGCAATTATATTCACGTTAAAAGGGGTAAGACTGGAAGTCACCTTATGCTTTCTGTCATACTTGAAGAGACTGATCAATGGTTGCCAAATCTTATTCTTCTTCTAAGGGACAGTTCAAGGTCCAGTATGATTTGATTCTGGCCAGTGTATATTTACTAACGCAGCATTATTTCCTAATCAGTGAAATTAAATTTGTGATACTGCTTTTGAAATTTTCCATACGTTCATGTACTGCCGTCCATTCCTGATGATAGCAAGTTAAATTTGCTTTACATAATGCTACCTTGTAGGTTGAAATTGCTCAGTAACATTACATCATATTGTTCTTCTTAAATTCATTGCTTCCCATTTTATACTAAAGATTGTAGTAGTTTAGAGGTAGTGATGTCTATGTGCAACCATCCCAGGCAATGGTAGAAGGGTTACAGTAGTCTTGATTTATATTTTAGTTTCCCTTCATTTGTTTTTGAGATCATTTTCTGATGCTGCAGTTTTTACTGAATAGGTTGTTGCGCAATCTCTGGCTTTCTTCTCAAAGTATTATTTATATCTGAAGCGTGGCGTTGAGGAGGTCATGTCCATTATAAATGATGCAGGGTTTCATGGTAAATTGCAAGTTTACCTCTTTCCTTCTGGCTTGAAACACTTGCATTGACATACAACACTTTGGTTAGATGAAATAACTTGAAAGAAAATCCGTTTATATTTTTCCCCCTTCCTTTGCTGAGATGAGAAATCAGTTGGAGTGTGTTCAGTTTTGTATGTAGATATCATAGCACAGGCAAGAATTGTCGTAATGCCCTCATTACTGGCACATACCTGATTGCATGGTTAAGTACTTAAACTTATTTAGTTTAGTTTTTCATTAAAATATTATTGGAAAAGCTGTCAAGGCGATGATCATTAATGGATGGACGAATACTGTAGTCTCAACATTATGAGCAAAAGCCAAAATATTATTTTGGTAGTCTATCGTGAGACATATTTTTACCAAAAATAACCTTTTGTGGCCCTACATAAAGTGTGAGAAATCATCTGGCTTTGGGTCAGGCTTGTGCTCCAAGTTAACCCATAATGAACTCACAAAGGCATTTCTAGCGGCAAGTCCATTAGTTGCATGGTAGAAAAACAATTGGTTAACCATTTATTGTTTTGAACCCCCATTTCTTCTCTCTTTCAATGTGCCTTGGAAAGTCAAATCCTCTAAGTTAACCCTGAAAAACAATTAAAAAACTGAAAAAAGTCATTACAATGTGCTCCAAGTTAACCATTAATGAACAGTGAACCCACTAATGTGTTTGTATCAACGCAATTTGTATTGAATTTGATTATTAGGGGAACTGGGGGTTGTTTGGATTCAGGGGGAGGGAGAGGGAGACACCAAGCAGCATGTTTGTTGGAGCGAGATCAAGGCTTGTTTGAGAGATTTTTGATGAGGTGTTATATAACAATATGGGATGTGTTCGATCAACATAGAACTCATCTTTTTGGTGGTTTCAATGGGATATTATATTATTAAGTCGAATAAGTCTAACAATCTGAGTGAGGATCTTTTTCCTCCTTCTCAATTTCTTTTCTGTTTGTTGGATTATGATATGTTTTTTTAATGTGAAGTGCATGTGATTGGGACCCGGATGAGGATGAAGAACAAAATTTATTGTT
Source organism: Corymbia maculata (assembly GCA_014182735.1). NCBI lineage: Eukaryota > Viridiplantae > Streptophyta > Magnoliopsida > Myrtales > Myrtaceae > Corymbia > Corymbia maculata. Next base: position 5,719,269 of record CM024685.1, read on the forward strand.
ATATCTTGCTAGCACAGGTTTTTTTTTTGGGTGTGAAATATAAGATGGTTTCTGTTTTTTGATAAGCCTTTTTATCATATTTTTCAATCCCCTCCTCCGTACCTCTCTTTTGATCTCAAACAACGTATTCCCTGATGTGCAGGTCAGCATCCTTCTAGGGCTTATGATGCATTCATTAGTTACAAGAAGGACGACACACTCCACCCCGTGAGCCATCTCAAGAGTGCTCTTGATCGGAGGAAGATAAAAACATTTGTTGATTTTACACTAGATGGAGGAGTAGAGTTCTGGCTAGCAATTGACGAAGCGATCAAGCGGTCAAAGATCGCCATCGTGGTTGTCTCTCAAAATTTCCATTCCTCACCGTGGTGCCTCAACGAGCTGGTGAAGATCCTTGAATGCCGAAAGAAGTGGGGTCTCATTGTGTTGCCCATTTTCTGGCGTGTGAATGCAAGAGAGCTGCGAGAGCAGCCCAGACATTTTATGGAGAATATTGGCCAAGGCGAAAAGGGTTTCAAGCAGGATAATCCGCACCAGGTCCAGAAGTGGAGAGATGCTTTGCGAACACTGGGAATGATCAAGGGATGGTCCTATAGTACCAGGTACTACATCCTTTCCTTTCTAAGCTCTGTCTTCTTTTGAGTGTGCCTTTTATATTTTTAGATTTCTGAAGAAAGTTACTTAGTTTGTGCATGAGAACACAAAACGTATTTTTTAATGGCCACCTGCTCTGGTCAGTAGGAATTAATAACTGGAAATGTGGAATCTCTTCACTTTTTTTTCTTTGTCCGTTCTACTCTACTCATACTCTAATTTTCACTCTCAGACTTATAGAGCATGGGAGTTGAAACCCACACCTAAAACTAAATTGTTCTCATCCCAATCCCCCTTGAGAAGGTGGGGGGTTGGGAGTTGAAACCCACACTTAAAACTAAATTGTTCCCATCCCAATCCCCCTTGAGAAGGTGGGGGTTTGAACCCCCCACCCTCCATTCCCATGTGGGAAGAGTGGCCACTGGGACAAATCCCAGTGGTTTGAATCTCTTCACTTAGACGTTGGTATGCCTTGTGTGGTCATTTGCCACACTGTAGTATCTCTAGTCTACTAATTCAATTTGGTGATACAAAGTGCTCTCTTGGTAGAAAGAATTGTGAGTAAAACTAGGATATTGGTTCTTACACTAGGCCAATTTATTAAGTGATTCTCCATCAATCTAATACTTTCTGAAGTCTATAAGATATAGGCTCGAAGACACCAACTACCACTTTTCAGGAGTTGATCTTGTTTTTGTGCTTCTACAATTGAAAACGTCAATAAAGTGGACTTATGGTTGCTTTGACTAAATCTTACTCTTGGAAATCTATGTTTGTTTCGATATGTACTTATGAGTCATTAATAGTTTGCCTCCATTAATGGTATCTGAGCCATACTTTGTCCTTGTTAGATCAAATGTTTTTTTAAGAATTTTACATTTGTTGTTCAAAGGTATAGAGACAAATAGGAGAGTTGTTAAATTTTCGGGTCTTAAGAAAAGTGAACTTTTGACCAAATTAATATGCATATTGATCTCATTCCCTATCTCTATTGCTTGAAGTTATGTGTAGTTCATCACCTGTAATATAAGCGTCCATTATGATGGTTATACCTTGGAACCTTGAGCTATTAGGGGACGGTTTAATTGTTTCTCCTATGATGAACAACGTATTCAGTTGAAGTGTGTGACTAGTGGGGTAATTATGTTTATGTTTCTGAGGAGAATACTAATATCCATGCTCTTGAGTTGAACATGATGCCTGAACTTTTAAGTTTGAGAGAGAGAGATTGTTAGCATTCATGGAATACTTTCTAAGGATTGCATAGTTATCATCTTGTACGGTAGAGAACCGATGAAAACAGATGCGTGCCACGTGCCAGCGCCAATCACTGGAGAGGTGATACAGATTCGAGTGTGGGATCATTAGCCAAAACATGTTACCTTGCAAAACTTTTCTGTACATTGAGAGGAAACCTAGATGTCTTTTGTCTTTCTTCTTCTTAGAAATAAGTTTGAACACTAGTTAGAAAATTTTTGCACTAATGACTGGACATGCCTTTTGGTGCTTGCAGTTTAGATAAAACTGAAGCTGAAGTGATCGAGTACCTTGTGGACAAAATCTCAGCCAAGGTGAACTGTTCGGTGGTAAGCGTTCCTTCCCATCCAGCTGGGTTTAAACTCATCTCAAGAATAAGACTGCGACTCAGTAAAAATAGTAAGCACCTTCTGAAGCGGCTTTGGAGGAAGGTCTACTGTTGCTTGTGCGAGATGCGCGAGAAATAGACTCTAGCTGTAAATATAGCACTGGGAGAGAGCCGCGCATGCACGTTGTGACTCCATGTAAGTCAATTTTCCATGCATGCACGTGACCAAGCTAGTCATTTATAGAGAGAGAGAGAGAGCTGTGCATGCACGAAGTGACTATGTAAATCAATAAAATTGACTTTCTATTTAGATGAAAGTTGCAATTTGTTGTTAGCATATTAAATTTTTATATAATCAAGCTAGTCATTTATAGAGTAAAATCCTGGACAGCAGCATGAGTCGACTTCCTCATGAACTTCTTTTCTCATAGGAGGATTTTGTCATTTCAAGAATTCAACTATTCTATTCCATCCGTACGTCACATGCTATGGGTTTGTTTGGTTCGGCTTTGGACAAATGCCTTTAGGAAAATGCAAATACCTTTAAGTTAAAGGAGTTTTTGGAAATGTAAATAGCGTTTAGTAAATTGTAATTTTACATTGCATTGCGAAACAACTTTAACCTAAATGCCATTTGAAAAATATTACATTTTGTAAAGGATTTTTGTTAATTTTTTTATTAAAAAAATTGTAAAGATTTTGTTTTTGAATCTACCCACTAGCGGCCAAAATTGGCCGTCGGGCACCCTTTGGCGGCTAGATTTGGCCGCTGGTCAATCTCCGGTGGTCAAATATGGCTGTTGGACAGCCTTGATTGAGGTCGTGCGATCTTAGGCGAGGCGGCCCGAGGTTGAGCGACTTCAGGCGGTGGTCGCTTGGGTTGTGGGACTCAGGCGACTGTCCGCTGGGTTGCCAACTCAAGCGCCCTCAAGCGACGGAGGCGACGGGGTCGCGTGACCCCTCAAGTGGCAATCGTAAGCCTCATTGGCTCATTGGAGAAGATGAATAGTAGTCGGTGAACAGGATCACTTGCATTTTGAAAATATAGCTTCCCAAAATAGCTATGGGCCTGTCTTAGGCTAAAGGCTTTTAGAGTCTTTTAGACATGCAATTGCATCTGGCCAAAATCCTCCAAAAAATCGAACTAAATGGATTTGCATTTGACTAAGGTCCTTTAAATGCCCAAAGCCCCTATGCAAAATCGAACCAAATGGGCTCTATGTCCACTTGGGTCATCCGCATTCTCTTCTTCCTAGACCCAGTCCTACTTTCCCCTTCCTCGCTGTCACTGCCGTTCTCCTCTTTGCTTTCCGAGGCCTCAGCATTCATCATGTCATCACTCATCAAATCGCTAGCATTAGCCAAAGCCGACCCATTAAAGTCATAGGCCACGTCGGCCTGCCGCTCATCAATCCCCAGTCTAATAGTACGACCACCTAATCATTGCTCTCGCTCCAACTGTGCAAATAAGTCGAACGGCGACCTTCCAAAACGAAAATCCTAGCTCCGGACCTAAATCCAAGACCCCGCGCTGGTCACGGAGGCACCCCCGAGTTCTCAAAAAGAATCGTGACGGTGCCACCCCTGAGCAGCTGTGTCCGACCCGGCATACGTGTGTATCTCCTAAAATGACACGATACTGGGTAGCAAGCGCACTGCACCGAATCTGACTCGAGGACATGAAAAGTGACTGAGAGCTCAAAGAGGATCCATGTCAGGGACGTCGACGAGAAAGTAAGGAGAGGAGAATCGGTCGAGGACAAAGCGGATTGCATAGTCGAGTCTTTAAAATCCTATTTAGCAGGAATTATTCGATGAGCACACTAACGTCATATCGATAAAAAAAAAACCACACGTCATCCGTAAGGGACCCATTTCCCATAACACGCTAAAAATCAAATAGTTTTTATGCTTTTGGGAAAGTATACTTAACAGAATTTTCACAAAATTTTATTTAATGGTGATTGCCGACAATTTTTTTTTTTTTGGGGGTGGACCACGTTTAATCCGTAAGTTGTGTTGATGGCAATTGAGCCCATACATTTTGAATTTTGACAATTGTGGTCCTGCAGGGGCTTTCTTTCTTTCTTTTTGAAGACGTTCAAAAGAAAATGTCAATAGGCGCATGCATGGGAGAGCTAGGCTGAACAAAGCAATTCGAGCACACGCAAAAAGACTATGTGGTAATGGATTCGGCTCTTTACCCCCCCCTCTCTCGCTTTCTCTCAATACTATCTTAGGAGAATAGCGAAATACTAGATCAATTGTGAGTTTCATTTCATCAAGCATATCTCTACTATTGATCTTGTGGTCTTCATAGTGGAAATTCACATAAATAATGATTGAGATGATATTTGGTTAACATGCTTATAAAATTTAGGGCTAAAGGTTCATAGAAATGATTTTCTCATGTCGCATAACCCTTTGTCCTATGTTTTGGAAGGATATCTAGTCTAGTTCATGATTTGCTTACTGAAATGGTCAAACCTAGACTTGAAGTCACACCCCCCAAAAAAAATGGCTGTCATAAACGTGGATATAATTTACCAAGCCATAGTCATTTCCTATTGAGACCTGTATTTTGGAGCTGCTACTGTAGCACGTCCAACTTTTGACCTATTTATTTCATTGGAAATTTCTTGATCCATACTCAATTAGACTTGTCTCAGCATTCATTTTTAGCATTTTTTTTTCTCCTTATGCTATTTTCTTTGAAGAATGAATGGCTCCATGATTTGGCTTGCCAATCCTTCCGATGGTCTTAATATATTGATCAACGTTTTGATGCGATGTTTTTTGGTTTTAATCACTGAATATGCAGTTCTTATACGCGTACAAAAGTGCACAAATATAAAGTAACAAAGTCAGTAATCATAATAATAAATTCATAATAAGTGAAGCAAATGTAGGAAGGATAGCAATCTCAGTCGAATCAGATAAAGTTAGAACAAGATTTTTGTAAAAAAGAAAACAACCTCTGTATTACTTTCTCTGTCTTGCAAGGGGTTCAATTATCATTTCCATTTTCCAAAGAAACTACGAAATTCATCATTTCTGTGCCCTTAAACAATCAAAAGAAACCACCACTCTCACTTAGGAATGTTTGGTTCTTGACTTGATTTGATTCCTAGGTGAAATCAAGAATCGGACTGGGAGAACCGATTTTCATTTTTTGGATTGGGGATCGGACCACACCGATCCGATAACCGACCACTTGGCCAAAAACAAAATATAAATTAAAAAAATACTAGAATTATTATTATTTTGAGGTTTATTGCAATTTTAAAGAAATTAAAAAATATATTTTAAAATAAAATAGTTGGTCTGGTTCTCCCTGAATGGGGAATTGGACTGAAAACCACCGATTCTATTTTAATGGAACCGGAAACCGGACTAACGCCCTTAGGAACCAGAACAAACTGGCTGGTTCGGTTTGGTCCGAGCAGTTCCTAGTTCGAGCGGTTTGGTGTGCTCACTCCTACTCTCGCTCACCCCACCCAACACTCTCTCTCTCTACGCTCTACAATGGAAGAAGAGGACCAGCACAAGGTCGCAGATCTAGTCAAAGAGCTCGTCCTCCGCTTGCTCTCCCAGAACCCAGTGACCCGGTCGCTCCCAACTTGCTCCCTTTCCAGAGCTCGCTCCACTATGCATTCCGCATCCTCTCTGCCCAACTTACCCCATCGGTTGCCCATGAGCTGCCGATCTTGCCGAGTCGATCAAGTGCCGGCTCCCCACCCAAGGTAAGTCCTCCCAAGCCCTCAGCTTCGCCGATCTGTACGCCATATTAGCCTCCAAGACCGACCCCGGAAGCTTCGACAACAAGTGGGCGGTTCTTTATTTGCTCAAAATTGCGGCCGAAGATTAGAAGAGCCCGAACAGCAGGCTTGTTCTCGGGTGTTCGAGGCCGAAGAACTGAAGAAGAAGAGATGGCCGTGCCCGTGCCAAAGACATGAGAACTGAGACGAGAAATATAAATGGGTTAAGTGGATTGTAAATTAATTCATAATGGACCCATTTATAACTCACTTGTTTTTTTTTGTTGATAAAGTTAAGTATATGTATGAAATTCAACCATGCACTGTACAATGGGGTGAGACTTGGCCCCAACATACACTCAACGAGATGACATGTCCTTAGAGTGTGGGGGGCCAAGTTCATGAGAATGAGTTAGAGAAAAACTAGAGAAAACATAGGAGTAGTTGCACCTTACTCTCCCTCATGCTAACAAAAAATGATGGGATCAATACCCCAACTACGTTGTATACCTCTATTTCTTGGAGAATCAACCACCACGTTGAAAGCCAAAGCTTTATCCTTGACCGCCTTGATAAGATATTGCTTCATTGATGGCAAGGAGAGGTTGGAAGACCGGAATGTGATGTCATTCCTAGTTTTCCAAATTACATAACACAGGGCACCAAAGGAGAATCTGGCCATGTTCTCATAAAATCCTGTACCCGCGAGAGTATTATGAGCCCACCGAATATTTTCTAGCCAGGGCCAGTTAGTCCACAGAAGATTACACTTCGCAGCCCAAAAAATAGCGAGGGAGTTGGATATGCGACAATCAAAAAATAGATGATCAATAGAATTTGGCCTTAAGTTGCATAAAGCATAGTGAGCCGACGCCAGCCTACCATGGGACATAAGAAAAGCCTGGGTTGGGAGTCTATTCCGAGTGATAATCTAAAGGAGGAATTGGTGCCGGGAAACAATAGATTTATGCCACACGAAGGATGCCCATGGGACCGGTGTAGCCTTCCTCCTGATGGTGGACCATGCAGAGGCTATGGAAAATTTGCCAGAAGGATGTTTGGTCCAAGAAAATGAATCCGATAGTTGATTTAAGGAAGGGATCATTACCTACCATGAGTGCAGCTCGTGCAGTGTTTCCTGACCATCAGGGGAAAAGAGATCGACGGCCTTTGCATGCCTCAAGAGAGCTGATTGGTAAATTTGAGCATTTGTGTATATCAAATTAATGGGACCCATGTCAAGTCATGGGTCAAACCAAAGCGATGTAGATAGTCCATCACCTATTTTCCATTGGAAACAACCTTGGACTTCTTCCCTAAGAGTAAGTATTTTCCTCCAAGCCCAGGGAACAAAAAGTTTGGGGGGGTGGTCCGAGAATTGCTTACCTTTGAGGTGGTTAGCATGTATCCATTTGCATCAAAGGGATTCCTTGTCGGTGAAAAGGATCCATATATGCTTGATCATCGCCGCTTTGTTACTATCCCTAATTTTTCGAATCCCAAGGCTTTCCTCTTTTTTAGGGAGACAGACATCATCCCAAGATACTTTTGCCCCACTTGGGCCAAGCCCTGGCCCTTTCCATAGGAATTGCCGACTAATATGTTCTATCCTGTCGACTATTGAAGAAAGAATCCAAAAGATAGATGCCCAATATATTTGTATAGCATGTAGGACTGATCTAATCAATTGCAATCTACCGGCAAATGATAGAAAACGGTGAGTCCAAGATTGCACCCTATTCATCAGAAGACATACTAGGGCATTGCAATCCGCCTTGCTCAGTCGCAACGTGATGATTGGGACGCCTAGATACTGGACCGAGAGAGTCCCTATCCTGAAATTTAAAATTTGCAAAAGCTGGTTCCTTGTGGCCTTTGCGCCACCCGAGAGGTAGACTTCACTCTTGTTGTTGTTTGGTATAAGACCACTCCATTGGGAGAATAAATTGAGCCCCTCTTTCATACATGAAGCTGAGCCTACCTTGCCTTCGTTGAAGATAAATACGTCGTCCGCAAAGAAAATGTGTGACAGGCGTGGATTCTTACAACACCAATAAAATCGAAACTCAGGCCCGGAAGCTTGCTTTTCCAGTATAACCAGTGAGCACTTCCATAGCTAGAATAAAAAGATAGGGGGAGACCGGGTCGCCTTGTCTAAGTCCACACCCACTATTGAAAAATCCATGGAGATAACCCACTTGTTTCGGCCTTCTTATATTGTAAATCCATTTATGTTGGGCTACTAAATTTGTTATGACCCATTTAATTACTTTGCCAAATCCTAGTCTCCTTCTAATGGACAGTTCAAGGTCCCAGTATGATTGATTCTGGTTAGATTATTTTTACTAACCTAGCATTATTTGCTCCTCTAATCAGAGAATTTGTGACACGGATGTTGAAATTTTCCATACCATGTGCTACTCTCACGTAGTGCCATCCATTGTTGATGATAGCAAGTTAAATTTGCTTCACATGATACTGCCTTTTAGGTTGAAATTGCTCAGTGAAATTACATCATGTTGATCTTCTCAAATTCAGTGTTTCCATATTATACTAAAAATCCTAATAGAAAGAGCGATGTATATGAGCAACCATCCTAGGCAATTTTAGAATGGTTACAGTACTCTTGATTTATAATTTTTTTTTCCCTTCATTCGTTTTTGAGATCATTTTCTAAGGTTGCAGCATTTACTAAATAGGTTGTTCCCCAATTAATTTCCCCTGTCGCTTCATTCTCTCTACAAATTTTGAAGCTTGGAGTTGAGCCCCATTTTTTTTTTTAAGCCCCATTTCTTCTCTCTCCTTCAATTTGGTTTGGAAAGTCATATCTCCAAGTTAATCCTAGAAAACAATTGAAAAACCAAAAAATACCATTAAATGAGCTCCAAATTAACCTTTAATGAACAATGAACCCACTACCGCGTATGTATCAACCCAATTTGTAGAGAATTTGAAGATTAAAGGAGCTGGGGGGATTGTTCGAGTTCACATGGAGAGAGAGAGGGAGACACCACTCAGCATGTTTATTGGAGTGAGATCGAGGCTTGTTTGAGAGATTTTTGATGAGGTGTTATATAACAATATGGGATGTGTTGTGATGAACATCGAACTTAGCTTTTGGGTGAATTCAATGGGAAATTGTTTTATCAAGTCGAATAAGTTCGGCAGTCTGTGAGTGTCTTTTTTCCTCTTTATCAATTTCTTTTCCGTTTGTTGGATTAGGATATGTTTTTTTTAACACGAAATGTATGTGATTGGGACCTGGTTGAGGATGAAGAACAAAAAATTTTACTTTCGTATCTTGGTTTCTACAAGAATACAAAGTTTAGCACAGTTTCTGGCTTTCGATTAGCCTTCTTATCAAAATCTTAATCCCATCCTCCATACTTGTCTTCTGATATCAAACGATGCATTCCCCATTGTGCAGGTCAGCATCCTTCTGGGGTTTACGGTGCTTTCATTAGTTACAAGCAGGATGTTGGAAGATATGTCTGAAGATATCGAAGATTGTAATTGATTGTTTTAGATCAATTTAGGATTAGATTTGATACATGTAGATTTTTTTTTTTTTTTTGGTCAGGTTGATACACGTAGATTAGAATATATAATCCTTCCTTCTTTATTATTCGTTCTCTTCACTATATATATTTGCCTTTGTACATTGTACAATACATTGAAAAATACAGAAAATTCTCTCACGATCTTTCTCCCTTGTGTCGGTCTTCCTTGTCCTCCTTGAATTTTCCCATCTTCTTTCACAGGAAAAAACATGCTCCACATCGTGAGCCATCTCAAGAATGCTCACGGAGGGAGATCAAAACGTTGGTTGATTTTACACTGGATGGAGGAAGTTCTGGCCAGTGATTGAGCAGTTGAAGATTGCCGTCGTGTTCGTCTCTCAGAATTTCCAATTATCACTGTGGTGCCTTAATGAGTTGGTGGAGATCCTCGAATGCCCAAAAAAATGGGGAGAATTGCCAAAAAAATCCTAAACCTATTGGGGTTGTGCCAATTCAGCCCTAAACCTTTTTTTTTTGACCAATTAAGTCCTAAACCTTTTGGGATTGTGCCAATTGAGTCCATCCGGCCAAATTTGGCCGGCCGGGCTGACGTGGACGCCGGCCGGCGCCGGCGACAATATTTTAATAATTTTTTTTATTTTCCGAATTTTTTAAATTATTTTTTTGATTTTTTTATTATTTTCCGAATTTTTTATTGATTTTTTAATTTTTCTGTTTCTTTTCTGTTTCTTTTTTTTTTTTCCCCTCTCCTCCCCTCCCCCGGCGCGCCGGTGGCCGGCCGGCAACCGCCGACGAGGCTGCCCGGCCACTGCGCGAGGGCCGCGAAGCCCTCGTCGGCGACCTCACCTGACACAGGGGCCGCCGGAGGGTCGCGGCCTCGGCCGCCCGGATCCGGGCGAGGCCGGCCGCGGCGAGGCGGCTTCGCCCGATCCGGGCGCCGTCGACGAGGGTCGCGGCCCCGACTTCGCCCGGATCCGGCGAGGCCGGCCTCGCCATGGCCGGCCGCGGGCGAAGGCGGCCTCGCCCGCGGGCCGGCGAGGCCATGGCGGGCTGGGCGAAGGTCGCCATGGCCTCGCCGGCCGTGGGCGAGGCCGCCTTCGCCCGCGGCCAGGCCATGGTGAGGCCGCCTCGCCGCAGCCCCCCGTGCCTCGCCCTGGTCCGGCGAGGCCGCCGACGAGGGTGGCCGGTCGACGGGGGCCGCGACCCTCGGCTGGTCGCCGGCGAGGGCTTCGCGGCCCTCGTGCGGTGGCTGGCAGCCTCGTCGGAGTTGGCCGGCCACGCCGCCGGCGAGGGGGGAGGGGAGGGGAGAAAAAAAAAAAAAAAAAACAGAAAAATTAAAAAAATAATAAAAATTCGGAAAAAAAAAATTATTAAAATATTGTCGCCGGCGCCGGCCGGCGTCCACGTCACCCGGCCGGCCAAATTTGGCCGGATGGACTCACAATCCCAAAAGGTTTAAGACTGAATTGGTCAAAAAAAAAAAAAAAGGTTTACGACGAATTGACACAACCCCAATAGGTTTAGGACTTTTTGGCAATTCTCCCCAAAAAATGATATGGGGGGTCTTATCGTGTTGCCCTTTTTCTAGGGCATCGATGCGAGAGAACTGCGAGTGCAGTCCAGACATCTTGTGGAAAGTATTGGCAAAGGCGAAAAGGGTTTCAAAGAAGATAATCCACGCCAGATCCAGAGGCGGAGAGATGCTTTGCGTGCACTGGACATGATCAAGGGCTTTTCTTTTTAATGTGGACATCACTCCCCCTTGCAACCCACACTAATCGTGGCATCAAAAGAGGAGTATAACTCTTAAAAAAATACGAGTGGCGATGGCATCAAAAGAGAAGATGTGTTTGGATTTTACTTTTGCACTTCTTTCGGACTACACCCACGCACCCACTTCTCTCTCTCTCTCTCTTGTACACCATTTATTGGCTTCCTGTGGGGAGGTAGTCTTACTTCATCGGATGCCTTTATTCTTGATCATGATTGTTGACGACAGAATGAAAGGAGCTTAAATAAATATTAAACCGTGTCATGCATGAATTGACTCCATATAAATCAATAAAATTGGCTTTATATTTAGATAAAAGTGGCAATCTTTTGTTTGCATATTATCTTTTATATAATCAGTTAGTTGACTTTCTCGTTTAGCTCTTTTCTTATAAGATAATATTGTCATTTCAAAAATGAATTATTCCATATATAGTCACATGCTATGTCCACTTGGGTCAATCATTGGTAAAATATCCATTATTCTCATTTGTTATCAATAACCTAAAACACCAAGAATCACACGTCAACTAACAATAACAAATATATCTTATTGATAAGGAAAACAAAATATCAACTTAGATAAAAGAAGAAAAGTTATTCTTCACCAAGGTTGCATTGATCATATGGCAATTATGTCTAGTCCCATTTTGTTTTAGCTCTTTTTAGCAACAAAAGAAAAGTTTGTCGAAATTGTGCTGATAACAAATGTAAATAATTTTCAATTTTACAACAATAGAATGTTTTAGCTATGAATTATTTTAGTCTTAGTAGACTTGATTGAAGGGCGGGCGAAAGGCTGGTCTAGACTCGGCTGAATTATTTATGCCAGTTACAATTTGAATGCGTTTGTCTGGTTTTATGCTGTGCAAAGCAGATGCCTCCTCTCTAGACGATCCATGATATGGCAAATTGCCCCGGGATCGTGATATCTTTCGTTTTAGGGAAAAAACCACAATGTAACCCGTAAAGATGGCTTCTTACTGGTGGTATTGTTCTATATGCAGTTCTTATCCATGTGAATGGATGGCTGGTCAATTACATACATGTATACACAGCATCAGATGAATTTTAGGAGTGATATGTGACAGAAGACGTAGTTACACGTGGATATTTGACTATTGATAGGAATAGATAAGGGTTTCCATAGTCAGAGCTCAATTACGATTCAAATAGTGAAACTGTTGACCACTTGGGGGTCTTTGCTGGTTCTGAATGTGATCGGGTATTCAGTGATCTGTTTGTTGTCGAATGAGCTAGTGCACTATTACTAACATTCGTGAATAAACACTTGTCCTATCCTGCAAGTTGATAAAGCTTGTGCTTCCCTGATGCTTCTCAAGAAAGACGGACCGCACAAACAGGTCTGCGTCATCAGTGATGTATTCCAATAATACCAAATAAACATGTGACCCGGCATAGAAGGCCAGGGGGGAAGACAAATTCCGCGCATTCATTATAAGAGTTTCTTTATTTTCGTCCTTTATCTAAAAGCAAATATACTGTGAAGAGCAGCTTGGACTCTATTCCTCTAGTTAGATTCTTTTCCTCTTCGGTGTTACGTTACTGGGGAGACGAATGATCATTCTGCAGGTCAAAAAAGCAATGTTCTCATCCATTAGGCTAAAAGTTACGGCAATGCATTGCACCATCGTTCGCCTGACACGTAAGACATGCGCACGGACAACTGGAATCGCTTACATCTCATAATGTTGGATGTCGTGTCGAAATCAAATATTCCCAAGTTCGCATTAGAAGAACGGCGACGTTAAGCTGCACAAATCTTCTGGCTTTTGAGGACGATATTCCTTCCGCAATGGGTAGTCAAAGGCTTGAAGATTCCCCTAAAAAAGGCTCTCTTATAATGCATTGGTGTTATGCTTAGGCGGTTGTAACTTGTAATGCTAAAGTAGACAAATACTTTATTGGAATTTAATTGACCATAAAACAAGATAATAGGAAGACACAATATTGGAATGTAATCAATGATGAGATATTTAGGAACTATAGCTATGACCACGACACATAAATCGAAAAATAACAAGTTCAACTTGTGCTTGAGGGAGGGTTGTCATGCACACGAGCGCTAGTATTTATTGTACTCACAACGTAACTGCTCACAAGCAATGACTCTTCACCTCTGCTCGTCGCCACCTCAAGCGGTTAACTTTCCAATGACTCTTCGTTTGACTGTTTATCTACACCTTTCCATCAATATCTTCCTCAGCCACCAGCTGCTATCGTAGGTCGATAACTGACCATAGTCATCAATAAGCCATAGGAGTTCTCGCGATCGGTATGGCCATCGATAAAGGCTTATCTATCAGTGCCTCACCAATGGCCACACCGTGTCCAAGTCACGGGCTCTTTAAATTAGTATCATGCCCATAACTTAAGTAATTTTTGTCGAAAACGCATCTCATATTAGTGTGAGAATTATCTTTTTAATTTCTAAGGTTTGGATCGTCCTCTTTTGTTAGAATCAATACGAAAATTGATTCTTTTTTGCACATGATCCTGAGCTTTGGCATTAGAACATAACTTGGGTCTGCTTTTTTTTTTATCAGCTTACTAGTTTTTCCATTTCTTTTCTAGTGAAATTCAACAATTCTCTTGTGAGAAGCACAGATAAATTATTCGAGTTTCCACGCTCATAATATGTCCAAAAAAAGAACAAAAAAAGAAGAACAGCACTCATCACGTAGGGCGATCGGTGTTATTGTGTAAATCTGTGGCAATCTCTCAACCCTATTTAAGTGAGCGTTAGGCTAGATTATTCAATAAATCCAATACATGTAATTAAATGAATCTTGACCAATAGATCTAGTAAGGCACATGTGAGACCACATGGAATTCACTATTTTTAGTAGTCATTTAGGCTCCAGTTTTTTTTTTCCCTTTTGGTCTGGTCTATCCTATATCTACTTTACAAGACGTTGTGTGTGCTATGCACTATAGACATGTTGTGAAACACTGCTCCCTTATCACAGGTTGTGACAAGACTCGCAAATTTTGTGCTCAAAAAGCTACGAGAGCTCAGTTCGGTTAGAAATTCAAGATACTCAAGCACAACTCGACTCTAATTGGGTTTTAAATAAAGCTCAAGCTTTACATAATTTTAAGTATCTTGTGTCTATTTCAATAATTATTAAATATTTTATAAATAATGAAAGCCCAAAGCCAATCAAGATGAATACTGGTAAGCTTGAGCTCGAGTTGACAAGATGCTCGAGTAGCTTGAATTTGAACTTGACTTGAAATTAGGTGAGTTGATCTCGAGTACTTATTTAGTAGAGTGGAGTTAAGCTACAACCAAGTTGAGACAAGCTACTGTCTAGGAGCCTGAGTTAGATTCGCCCTGAATGAGGAATATGTAGACAAAGATATTGATCACGATGCTCTTGAAATTTCATTGGATGTTTCTTAGAAAAAATCCTACGCAATTTCACGAATTGAACAATGAAAAATTATATAGGTGACAATGTCAATGTCAATATAGGCTTTCAAATTTTTAGGCTACTATAATTATATAAAAGTAAAGTTAGCATCAAGATAACGCTTTCCCCGTATTGATTGTCTCCGTCCATCTGGAGCAGAAAAGGAGAAATGGACAGCTTCACCTCGCACCAGGTTAGGGTTTCTGCCTTTAGCTCCATTGAATTTGCTCCTCTCGCTGGCCTTCATCTTCGCCAATGAGAACATATTGCTGTCTACATCTAAAAGTTAGGCTAGCTCTGCTGCTTGGTTGTTTGAAACAAGATGAATGGAGCATTTATCTAAGTGGAATAATCAGAAATTTAGCTTCTAGTTGGAATGAGATCAGTTGGAAGCTTCACCTAAAATCCTTTGGAAGAGCACACCCGCCCCTTAAAAAAAGCACGAATGCCATTTTATTCCATCACAATCTGTCTGCAAGCTGGAGTTCCTTTTGTAGCTTAAGTTTGGTTAATCAATAAACTTACTAAACAATTTATGGGATTCTATGCTGGTGATGACTCTCACCACCATCATAAAGTGGTCACGGACGGGTGCTTTGCTTCGAGGGGGGGCACTAAGCAATGAGTTTATGGGTCCTCTTTTGCTGGATATATTCTTGTATCTGCAGTATAGCACCTCTATGGCTGACGCGAAACAACTGTCATAAAAAAGCATTTGAAAAAATCAGAGACTTTTGCTTTCTTGGTGTATTTTTTCACATAAAAAAGAAAAAAGTAAAGTTGTTGGACACAGTAACATTGTGCGCACAGGATATGATGATGTCTCACGGAGATATACCACGATGAAAAATGATGAGCGGACTACACTACTAGGTGCGTAGTTCTGAAAGAGAGGTTGCAGTCCGCATTGCGTATTAGTGAAGACTAATAATTAAAATCAAGAAGAGTTTTCCAATGACATTCACCCCTCATTAGCTAATCTCTCCAAGTCAGGAGGCGAACATGAGGACTCGTCCCACATTTCTTTTTACTGACGAGGGCTGGAGGGAAAACAGATCAAAAGGAAAGGACCAGAGGAAGTCAAGTCGGTCTGACTCAGTCCCATCCGGTCCAGGACAACCTGAACAACAAGTTTATGGGGGCTTATGCTGGTGATGATGACTTATGATCATCATAAAGTGGTCACCGTCGGGGCGTTATGCGACTAGAAAATATAAAGACCTAAGTTGCCTTCTTTTACCAATCAATGGGCATAGGATTCTGCCTTCTGTTTATTTGAGTTTTCTATTGGGTCCGTTCGGGACTTGATCCCAATCAATAATGCTCTATCATTGATTTGATTATATTGATAAGCGAGGGTACACTTTCACTTTCGGTAAGCTCGAATATATTCTTGTGTTTGCAGTTATTACCTGATGCTTGCCTTTTTATATTTATGTTTTTTTTTTTTTTTTTTTTGGGGGGGCAATTGTTTGAGTAGCTCTCTCTTACTTACTTAACTGATGAGTTTAATTTTACAAGCTTGGCAATTTCAAAACAAAACAAAAAAGTAGCTGGACGCGCGCATGAGATCAATGAATTGGACATGGTAGCACTGTGTGCACGAGATATGGTAATGTTGTTAGGATGCACGTATAAATGAGTTGTTTTAAAGAAATTCCACATCAAAGAATTGATGTGGTGTTGAGCAATTAATGTATTTTGATTGACTCATAACTTATTGACTTAAACTTTTGAGTGAATGTGAGTCCAACTGGATATATATATACATATATATTTAGTTTGAATCAATTAGATATATTGATGGACTTGGGCTCCCTCTTAACGATTTCCCCAAATGAACATATCGGGTTTAAGGTACGTGCTCCCAACACATGTTTCACAGAAAAAATATCACAATGAAAAATGAGGAGCCGACTACACCCTTACTAGGTGCATATACTTGAAAGAGTGACGATGTGCAAGTTGGTAGCCTGTATTCTCTTATTGATGAATATTAATAATAGCAACCAAGAAGAATATTCCATTATCAATAATCAATCTACGCCTATAATATTCGCCCTTCGTTAGCTAATCTCTTATTGAGTCAGCAAGCGAAATGTGAGGCCTGGTGGAGGCAAAATAGATAAGACGTTCAATAGTAAAGGAATTGAGGAAGGACGTCCCATCTAGTCCTGGAGGAACCTGAACCAAAACAGAAGTTTGTCGGGAAAAAGCCAAAATGCTACTTCCACGGCAGAGAACTCAGTACTCGGGAAAAAGCAATACCTGAGCTTGTCGGGAATGACTTTTTTGTGCCACTTCAGTTCAGACAGGATTTCTCTGCGTGCAAAGCTCTGGGGAGAAAAAAATAAATAAAGTGGCCACTTCAGAAGCATACGGCTGAGCTACTGTCCAAGGGAACCAGCAAATGTAGTGGCGGATTGGGTCTCTAGGCAATGAATGAAGCAAGTTTTCTGCCAAAAAAACAAAGAACAAAGAAAACCCTACTCTTTTCCATATTCTTGAATAAATTTAGCTCTTGAAAATGAGAGGCTAATGCTCTATTTTGATTCTTATCCAATTTTTATTTTTGGCCAACCTGCTGCCCTGATTGAGTAGTATAAAAGAAAACACACATACATCTATATGTTTGCCAAAATATGAAGGATATAGTAATGGAAGAAGAAAAATACGAGTTATTTAAGGAAATAGACTTAAATTAGCACGGGATAGGGAAAATCACTTATGTGTTGAATGTATATTTGAGAGGTTTATTAAGCAAATACAATAATTCTATTTTGATTTTCAACTAAAATCTTGTTTGTTGTTTGACAATACCTGACCCTTATTTTTTAGCTAGTATGGGTATTTTCTAATAATTTTTTAGGCGAAACTTTGAAATTGAAAATTTATTTAAGTTTGCATTGTTATTATAAATTAAGAGATCCGAAGAATAATTATTGAAGATTCATCCAGATCTACATAATTGTTTTGCCCTCTATTAGTATAGAAATTATTATATAAATAGACAAAGAAGATAAAAAAAAGAATTAAATACCAAGCCTAGTTTGTGATCTTTTTTTTCTTCTAATTTTAAAGTCTACGTGTGTTCAAGCTTTATCCTCACTTGGCGGAAGTTTAAATGGATGCTAGATTAAAATCTCAAAAATAGTTTCAGAAACATGAATTAGATCCACTTGAATTTATTTGGAGAAATTTGAATTTAAAGCGTCAATAGTACGATAAACTCAAATCGCAGGTCTCGACATGTTTTACTTTAATCCATTTACGTTGAGTTATAAATTAACTTTGGAGTTCCTTGCAAATTATATAATTGATCATATTATAATAAATAATGACGATGCCCCATGTGGCTTCTTTCAGAACATCATTGTCCATTGTAATTGAATTGCTTCTTTCTGGAAAAAGAAAAAGAATCTCCTTTTTTATGCGAACACAGACTCTAGCAGATTTACACACGCACACGCACAAGGGTTTGACTATAAATAACGGCAAGATGTGATGGGTCATTTCAAGATCGTGAAGACAAAGATATTGGTTACGATGCTCTAGGAAAATCCATGGAGGTTTCTTAAAGCAAATCCTGCTCCTTTTTCGCAAATTGAATAGTGAAAAATTATGTGACTATGACAATGTCAATATAGGCATTCAAACTTTTAAGGTACTCTTCTTGTACGCAAATTAAGTCAGCATCAAGATAGAGGGTTCGCCGTAATGATTGTCTTGGTCCATCTGGAACAGAAAAGGAGAAATGGACAAGTTGACGTCGCATCAGGTTAGGGTTTCTGCCTTTATCTCCACTGAGTTTGGTCCTCTCGCTGGTCTTCATCTTCGCTAATGAGATCGTATTGCTGTTTACATCTAAAAGTTATGGCTAGCTCTGTTGCTTGGTTGTTTGAACTAAGATCAATGGAACATTTATCTATGTGTAATCAGCAGAAATTTAGCATCTAATTGGATTGAGCTAAACTTAGATGCTTAACCTAACATCTTTTCAAAGGCACGCCCAGGCCTTCAATTGGACACATGTACCTTTTATAGGAATAAATGCTAAAAAATAAGAGTTCCGGATCAGACTATTTTTCTGGTTCATCAGCTACTTAACAAGTTTATGAGATCTTGGCGATGACTCATCATCATCATCATCATCATCATGAAGTGGTCATGGAGGCGCATTAAGCGACAAGAAAATCTAAAACCTAAGGATGCTTTCTTTGACCAATGGCTATAGGATTCTGCCTTTTGTTTATTTGAGATTTTGACTAGGTCCGTACGGTAGTTGATCCCAATCAATACTACGTTGAATGTGCATACTTTCTCATTGATTTGATCACGTTGATGAGTGAGGGTGAATTTTCCCTTCTTGTAAGCTCGAATATATCTTGTATCCACAGTTTATTGCCCGGATGCCTAATGCAGAAAAGTATTTCAAAAAGTAATTCATAGTGAAAAAGTGACGGTACAGTCTGTACCGCATAACCCCATATTCTATGATTAATTAAGATAAATAATATCAAGCAAGAAGAATATTCTATTATTATTATTCGCCCCCATTAGCTAATCCCTCCAATCCAGCAAGTGCAATATGAGGAGAGAACTGGAGATGGCAAAACACATAAGATTTTCAAAAAGAAAGGAGTTGAGGAAGGATGCCCCACTAGCACAGGAGGAACCTGATCGAAAACACCTAAGTTTTTTATTGCCAAAGTGCAAATCCCACGGCCGAGAAATAAGCAATATGAGCTTGTCGGGAAGGACTTCGAGACTTTAGTTCGAGGAAAACGATAAAGTTGGAGTCGAGTTTTAGCTCCCTGCGTGCAAAGCTCTGACGGTCGGATTGGGTCTCCAAGCAATGAATCAAGCAAGTTTTCTGCATAAAAAAAGAAAAAGAAAAAATCTTGAGATTCCTTTTAAAGCAACCCTACGCTTTTTTGTATTCAAATTATGCTAGCACGGGTGAAGGGAGACATGCTGATGGATTGTTCTGATTCTTATCCAAAAAAAAGGATAATTTTTTAATTTTTATTTTGGTCAACCCACTTCTCTGATTATAGTGTTAACAAATCTATGTGTTTGCCAAAATATGAAGGATATAATAATGGAAGAAAGAAGGATTACGAGTTGTTTTAGGAAATGGACTTAAATTAGGTTGGGATGAGGAAGATCACTTATGCATGGAACCTATATTCGAGAGATTTATTGAGTAGATAAGATAATTCTATTTGCATTGTCCGTTGTTTGAGACCCTTATTTTTTGAAGCTGGTATGGGTATTTTCTGATAATTTTTTGGGTGAAAGTGTGAATTTGGAAATTTATGTAAGTCTGCATGGTTATATAAAATAAAGAGATACACAATTGTTTTGCCTCTATTAGTGTACAAATTATTACATAAATAAAAAAAATTAAGTACCAAGCCAATTTTGTGAATTTTTTCCTTCTAATTTTAAGATTTGCAGAAGTTTACATTTTATCCCTTTCGTGAAAATTTAAATGGATGGCCAGATAAAAATCTCAAAAAATAGTTTTAGAAATATGAATTAGATTAGTTGAATTTATTTGGAGAAATTTTAATTTAACACGTCGAGGGTATGAACTCAAATGGCAGGTCTCCACATGTTTTACTTTAATCCATCTATGTTGGGATATAAATTTTTTAACTTTGGATTAAATTGCAAATTATAGCATTTACAATGATTTCCGACGACGCCCCAGGTGGCTTCTTTGAGAACACCATTCCGTTGCAATTTAATCTCTCCTTTATCAGCACCCAGAATCTTGCACCCTGGCACGCACACCAGGAGCTTATGCCGCTAACCACTATAAATGAAGCCGCAATGTATTGTCGTCACCCGTCCCTTCGCCTTCTTCAATCTCCGACGAGCAAGAGGTCTGGCCACCATGCGCGTTGCAGGTAACAGCAACTTGATGGCGATGGCCCCTTTTCCGCTGCGTTTTATCGTAAGCTTGCTGCCAATTGAGTGATACCACGGTCCGGGTGACTGGTACTTGGGAGTGCTTCCTGTAGGATTGGACAAAGTAGGCTAGGATATAAAAGAAAGGATGGAACAAAGACATGTACCATTTTGCCTCTCTCTCCACCTCCACCTCTGCGCTATGGTCATCGAGACCCAACATCGTCGTTGCCTTCTGCTGCCACCTATCAAGCCGCTCTTACATAGCCTCATCGTTGCCCAATCACCAAGCCGTGCCAACTCTGTTCCGTCTTGATCCTTTAAACCCTTGCAGCCTTGCGTTGCGATAGTACTGTTGGTTTTGGGCAACCTCGGATCTGGAATTGACATAGTTGTCGGCAAGGCTGTCTTCACAGATGAGCAAGAGAACGAGAAACAAGGCGACGGCGATGCACGATTAGTGCAAGTGGGCAGAGAGAGAGAGGAGAAAGATTTGCAGATTTTGCCTAAATGGGAGGAATTTCAAATCACCTCTGCTTTGCTCCATTTTCTTTTTTCCTTTTCTCCTGAGAAGATCTTCAAGTTCAAGACGATTATGTGTCTCTCCTCTTGTCTTGCATCTCATTATGTTTTATCATAGTTAGATGGTTTTTTTTTCTTTTCATGGTATTGGATTACATGAGAAAATTCTTGATTCCTTATGATACAATAACTTATCCTGTCCAAAATGCAAGCAATGAAAAATGGGGTCATCGAATGAATTGGGAAATTCACAGTGCTCATTCTCTTTTTTTCTTTCTTCTTCTTTTCTCCATTTTGGTGAAGAAGGCGTTCTCTCATTTAATTCCCTTTGCCGAACGCAAAGAATCAATAATGAAAAAGGCTTGATTGGCAACTGGCGGCTGGATATGTGACGCTTATCAAACCCTATTGTAACTATCATTGAAAGCTACTCACTGCTTCGATTTCCTTTTAGAAATCACTTGTGAGCCATGAGTATTAGCTGGATTTTACAGAGTACTGAGATATGCAGTGACTAGCGATTATATCTGTGATGGTATCTTCCAGAGATGGCAACTTGCCACTTCTATCAGTCATTTTGTTCGTAGAAGTGCTATTATTTGATATTATTAAGTGTTTTACTTGTTTCTTCTTTTGTTAATTCATTAATAGGATTGAAGCGTAGGTACAAGCATTTTTAAGCCAATATCCAGAACGCTTGTATGGCATTAGCTCGTAAATCAACTTGGCTTCCTCAGCTTAGGAAATCCTTATCTTTTTGTGCTTTTCGGTCTTCACAACAACCACTTGTTTCTACCAAAAGAAGTACAAGGGCTGCTTGTGGCACTGAATCGACAATTGGCATCTCTGAGAAATTTGCTAAATTGAGGAAAAAAGGCAAGGTAAGAACTTCATTTGAGCTTCTTCTTGCTTGTTAACAGTTTCAATGATTATCCTTTGTGACTGTTTGTGGTGAATTTTTTATTTTTTGACGGCTTTTTGGTTGATGTTTCATCTCAATGTGACATGACGTGGTTGCTTTCTTGTTGAATCTCAGTAAAACTTTTGAGCATTTTTGCGCAGAGTGTTGGTAATAAGTAAGGGTGAACTATTGTATTCAAGAGATTGTTGTACCATATTTAGATTAAATCTTGGGGCAACTAGTTCAAACTTGCACGGCTGGCTATTTAACATGTTGATCGATTTCCTAGAATATCTTTAGCTGCTTTGGTTTTCTTCTATAACAGTAAATGGGAAAAGCAGTAGGCAATGTTTTTGACTTTCTAGGCTGGTCATCGCTTGGGAGGCAGAAATATACCACATCACAGATATGAGGTCAATCATTCTCTGCCTCCCTATGATTTATGTGCTCTTTAATGCATGACAAGTTAGCTGTAGTATACTCCTATAATTGGATAATGTACTTATTTTTTATGAGCTTACCATTAGGTTTAAAAGAAATTAGTAGACAGTATAATTTCATGTTGTTCCATTGAGTTTAATTTCAAACGACGTGATTGTGTGTGAACCGCTTCATGTCTATAGCATAAGATCCTCATGGATAATCTCTCCAGGAGTTGGCCAATCCTCTACTAGGAGGAGTTGAAATTATAGCAACAAATAGACACAAGGCATTGTGTTGGAATTCAGGCATAGAATGGTAAATATGAAATGATTGAACCATCAAGTCTCATGTCCAAAGCTAGCTACACAACAATTGAAGTTTCTTTATACGAAGTTTTGTTCCTATATCTCATTGGTCTTCGTTTTTAGGTGGAAGCCACTCGATCCTTGGCAAGGGGTAGTCATTTTGATGCGATGTTAAATGAGGTAAGATTGGAAATTACTTTATGCTTTCTATCATACTTGAAGAGACTGATGATAGCAAGTTAAATATGCTTCAGATAATACTACCTTTTGGGTTGAAATTGCTCAGTGACATTACATCATATTGTTCTTCTAAAATTCAGTGCTCCCATTTTATACTAAAGATCCTAGTAGTGTAGAGGTAGTGATGTAAACGTGCAACCATCCCAGGCAATTTTAGAAAGGTCACAGTACTCATGATTAATATATTTTTTTTCCTTTCATTTTTTTTTGAGATCTTTTCTGATGCTGCAGTTTTTACTAAACAGGTTGTTCCGCAAGCTATAGCCGTATTCTCAAACTATAACCCAATTCTGAAGTTTGGTGTTGAGAGGTTCATGTCCACCACAAATGATGCAGGGGTTCCTGGTAATTTGCAAGTTTCCCTCTTGCCTTCTGACTTGAAACACCTACATTGACATTAAACACTTTGGTTAGATGTATAACTTGAAAGAAATCATTTTTTAATATTTTCCCCCTTCCTTGCCAAAATGAGAAATCAGTTGAGTGTATTCAACTTTGCATGTAGATATCATGGCGTAGGCAAGAATTGTCATGATGCCCTCATTACTGTCACAATCTCAATTGCATGGTTAAGTTCTTAGACTTATTTTGTTTAGTTTTTCATTAAAATATTATTGAAAAAGCTATGAAGGGAATGATCACCAATGGATTGGATGACTACTATAGTCTCAACATTATGAGCAAAAGCCAAAAGTTTATTTTGGAAATCTGTTGTGAAACATTTTTTTTTTATACCAAAAGTGACTTTGTGATCCTAAAAAAAAAGAGTGAGAAATCATTTGGCTTTGGGTAAGGCTTGTGCTCCAAGTTAAACCTTAATGAACTCATGAAGCCGTTTCTAGCAACAAGTCCATTAATTGCATAATGAAAAACATTGGCTAACCAATTTATTTTTCTTGAACCCCCATTTCTTCTCTCTTTCAATCTGGCTCGAAAAGTCATATCCTCCAAGTTAACAATAAAAAACAATTAAAAAAAAAAAAAAAGTCATTACAATGTGCTCCAAGTTAACAACAGTGAACCCACCGATGCATATGCATTGACTCAATTTGTAGAGAATCTGAATGTTAGAGGAGTTTTGTTGCTCAAATTCACGTGGAAAGAGGGAGAGACACCACTCAGCATGGTTGTTGGAGGAAGATAGAGGCTTGTTTGAGAAGATTCTTGCTGAGGTGTTATGTAACAATATGGGATGTGTTCTGATGAACATCGAACTCATCTTTTGGGTGGATGCAATGGGAAATTGTTCTATTAAGTCGAATAAGTTTGGCAGTCTGCGAGGGTCTTTTTCCTCCTTATCAATTTCTTTTCCATTTGTTGGATTATGATTAACGTGAAATGCATGTGATTGAGACCTAAGAAGATTTTTTTTTAACTATCATATCTTGGTTTTTACAAGAATACAAGGTTTAGCACAGTTTCTGTTTTATGATAAGCCTTTTTATCGAATTCTCAATCCCCTCATCGATACCTTTCTTCTGATCTCAAACAATGTATTCCCCATTGGGCAGGTCAGCGTCCTCCTAGGAATTACGATGTATTCATTAGTTACAAGCAGGAGGACATGCTCCACACCATGAGCCATCTCAAGGGCGCTCTTGAGCGGAGAGAAATGAGAACGTTTGTTGATTTTAATCTGGATGGAGGAGTACCGTTCCGGCCAGCAATCAACGAAGCGATCGAGCAGTCGAAGATCGCTGTCATGGTCGTATCTCAGAATTATCATCTCTCACCGTGGTGCCTTAACGAGCTGGTGAAGATCCTCGAATGGAACAAAAAGTGGGGTCTTATCGTATTGCCCATTTTCTGGGGCATGAATGCAAGAGACCTGCGAGAGCAGCCCAGACATTTCGTGGAGAATATTGGCCAGGGCGAAAAGGGTTTCAAGCAGGATAATCCACACCAGGTCCAGAAGTGGAGAGATGCTTTGCGAACACTGGGCATGATCAAGGGATGGTCCTATAGTACCGGGTACTAAATCCTTTCTAAGCTGTCTTCTTTTAAGCGTACCTTTTAGTTTTTGAGATTTCCGAAGAAAGTTACGTAGTTTGTGCATGAGAACACGAAACGTACTTTTTAATGGCCACCTGCTCTGGTCAGTAGGAATTAATGACTGGAAAAGTGGAATCTCTTCACTTAGACATTGGTCATTTGCCACATTCTAGCATCTCTAGTCTACTAATTCCAGTTGGTGATACAAAGTGCTCTCTCGGTAGAAAGCATTATAAATAAAATTAGGATATTGGTTCTTACTCTAGGCCAATTTAGTAAGTGATTCTCCACCAATCTAATACTTTCTTAAGTTCAATAAAATATAGACTTGAAGACACCAATTACCACACTGGGAGTTGATTATGTTTTCACACTTCTACAACTGAAAACGTCAATAAAGTGGATTTATGGTTGCTTTATCTAAACCTTACTCTTGGAAATCTATGTGTTTGTTTCAATATGTAATAATGAGTCATTAATTGTCCACTTGCATTAATGATATTCAAGCCATACTTTTGAGGAAGCTAGTATAGACACTTAGAAGGGGTGAATAGGTGTAAATTTGATTTTTTTCTTATAAAAATAGATCAAAATAAAGTCTTAGTGGTGTATAGATGCCGAAACTAAATTTAAAGTCTGACTATGGCAAAGTAGACTTTTGTAAAATGCAATTAGAATGAAAAGGATAATGGATAAAATGATTCTTTGGTTAAGCCTACGTCTAGTCTCTCACACTAACTAGCTGAATTCCACTATGAGATCAACGAATGATTACAAAGTTTTGAGTGTAAATATTCAGTGATATGTTCTTTCACTAAATCACTCTTTCGTGTAATTCCCTCTTAACCACTCAGATTTTGCACTTAAGAGACAATTGAATGTGAGAATAGATTCAGACTTTGGAATTTTGATTCACGCCCTATTACTTCTACAAGCTGTGTGTCCTCCTTAAATACTCTTCGAGCCAAACTAGCCATTGGCCACACGAATGAATGATTATCTTCCAAATTTCCCTTCTTGGACATTTTGATTCGGGAAGATTTTCTAGCCATTAAAAATAGAAGTTGAATTCTAGTAGATTCTAATCACCTATACAAACATTATCTCGATTTTCATAAGTGTTCCATCCCCTTTTGGAAATTGTCTCCAAAATAGATTTTGTCCATCAATTGATTAACATAATCAGTATATATTTGGTAAGTGAAAGCCATATCCATTGTAGATCCATTCTTCATTTTGGTTCTTATAACAATTTGGAAATATTTCGTTTTGGATCCCTATCAAAATGAGGTATTGCATTTGCTAATAAAATAAAGATTGATATAAAATCTTCTAGAAAAGAATAGATTTTCTTGAGAATCTTGAATAATGTCCAAACTGAAGTTTTCCTAGTTCCAAAGTCTGTTTCACAATAGAATTTAGAACTTCATCCCTGTTAAATTAAATGGTTTTTTTTTTTTTTTTTTTTTTTTAGAATTTGCATTTGTTGTTCGAAGGTATTGAGACAAATAGGAGAGTCGTTAAATTTTTTGGTTTTTAGAAAGTGATAACTTTTGACCAAAATAATATGCATATTGATCTCATTCTTCATCTCTGTTCCTTGAAGTTTCAATTAGTTCATCACCTGTAATATAAGTGTCTATTATGATGGTTATACCTTGTAACCTTGAGCTATTAGTGCATGGTTCAATTATTTCTCCTACGATGAGCAACATTTTCCATTGGAATGTGTGATTAGTGGGATAATTATGTTTACGCTTCTGAGGGGAATACTAATATCCATGCTCTTGAGTAGAACATGATGCCTGAACTTAAAGTTTCAGTGGGGAGGGAGGGAGAGAGATTGACAAGAGATTGTCGTCATTCATGGAATACATTCTTAGGGGATTATGTAGTTATCATCTTGTGCAGTAGAGAAAAGGTGAAAACGGACATCTGCCACATGCCAGCATCGGATCAGTGAAAAGGCGATACAGATTCGAGTGTGGGATCATTAGCCAGAACATGTTACCTTGCAAAACTAATCCATACACTGAGATGAAACCTAGACATATTTTGTCCTTCTTCTTCTTAGAAATAATTTTGAACACTAGTTAGCTTGAAATTTTCTTCCTATCGACTAGCACTAATGACTGGACATGCCTTTTGATGCATACAGTTTGCATAAAACTGAAGCTGAAGTGATCGAAGAAATTGCAGACAAAATCTCAGCCAAGCTGGACCATTCGGAGTGAACGTTGCTTCCCATCCAGCTGGGTTAGTCGCAATCTCAAGCGGAAGACGCCATCGTCTTTTGTTGGAATATTACATTTTTATATGCAACCATTTTCGGCATGCACGAAGTGACTCCATAGAATCAATAAAATTTGACTTTCTATTTTGATGAAAGTTGCAATTTGTTGCTGGCATATTACATTTTTATATAATCAAGCTAGTCATTTATAGAGTAAAATCCTGGACAGGAGCGTCAGTCGACTTCCTCATTAACATCTTTTCTCATAGGAGGATTTTGCCATTTCAAGAATTCAGGAGGATTTTGCCATTTCATGAATTCAACTATTCTTATCTTTACCAAAAAAAAAAACTATTCTACTCCATCCGTATGTCACATGCTATATTCACTCGGGTCATCCACATATTCTTCTTCCTAGACCCAGTCCTACTTTCCTCTTCCTCACTGCCACTCCTCTTCGCTTTCCGAGGCCTCATCATCCATGTCGTCATCACTCATCAAATCGCTAGCATTAACCAAAGCCAACCCATCAAAGTTATAGGCCAAATCGGTCTGCTGCTCATCCATCCCGAGTCTAATAGTACGACCACCTGATCATTGCGCTCGCTCCAATTGTGCAAATGAGTCAGACGACGACCATCCACCTAAATCCAAGACCCCGCGCAGGTCACGCAGGCACCCCTGATTTATCAAAAAGAACCGTGACGGTACCCTCAAGCACCCGTGTCGGACCCGGCATACTCGTGTATCTCCCGACATGACATGATAGTGGGTAGCAAGCGCATTGCACCGAATCCGACTCGAGAACATGGAAAGTGACTGAGAGCGCAAGGAGAATCGATGTTGGAAAAGTCGACGAGAAAGTAACGAGGGGATAATTGGTCGAGGACAAAGCGGATTCGCTAGCCGAGTCTTTAAAATCCTAGTTAGCAGGAAATATTCGGTGAGCGCACCATATGCACTAACATCATATCGATAAAAAGATTCACGCTTGACGCGTAAGGGACTCATTTCCCATTAAACACTAAACAATTAAATACTTTTTATGCTTTTGGGAAAGTATCGTTAACCGAATTCTCACAAGTTTTTATTTAATGGTGATTGTCCGACAATTTTTTTTTTTTTTTAGGGGTGGACTACTTTTAATCCGTATGTTGTGTTGATGGCAATTGAGCCCATACATTTTGAATTTGTCAATTGTGGTCCTCCACAGGCTTTCTTTCTTTCTTTGTGAAGATGTTCAAAAGAAAATGTCAATGGGCGGATGCATGGGAGAGCTAGGCTGAACAAAGCAATTCGAGCACATGCAAAAGACAACGCAGTAATGGATTCGGCTCTTTCCCTCTCTCTCTCTCTCTAGCTTTCTCTCTCTACTATCTTAGGAGAATAGCAAAATACTAGATGAATTGTAAGTTTCATTTCATCAAGTGTATCTCTACCAATGATCTTGTGATCTTTGTAGCGAAAATTCACATAAGTAATGATTGAGATGATATTTGATTAACATGTTTATAAAATTTAGGGCTAAAGGTTCTTAGAAACGATTTTCCCACGTTGCATAACCTTTTGTCCTATGTTTTTGAAGGATATGTAGTCTAGTTCATGATTTGCTTTCTGAAATAGCCAAACCTAGACTTATGACCCCCTATTTGGTTGTCACAAATGTGGATATAATTTACCAAACCATAGTCATTTCCTATTGAGACCTGTATTTTGGAGCTGCTACTGTAGCACGTCCAACTTTTGCTGATGCAATAGGGCCTTCCTCCTAATTATTCTTTTAATCAAGGTAATGTGCTTCATGCTCTTGGTTTCTTTACGTGTGTCTTAATATAAATGGAAAGCATTGATGCATTGATGCCTATGTTTGAGATAATAATGTAGTCCTAAGAAAATTGAGGTTTGATTCGCGTAGGTTATCGAGGTCCATGCCAGAAATGCTGCCTCTGCTTTGAGGTCCACAAGAGGCCATTCCATGTCATTTGCTCCACATCCGACCATGATGAGAATTATTGATTGAGGAGACTCACCATTTTAACAACAATGTGCTTAAAAAATCTATTGGCATTCAACATCATCAATTCAAATTGCTTATGCCTTGTGCCACGATTGCAGCCGTGCCACGCTCTTCTTGTATGGCAAGGGCCTGGCCACCCTTGTCGTTGCCTGGATGGTAGCGCCCGCCTTCATCTCCACCTCTCTCCTACAAGGGTTTGAGCTCTCCCTTTTTTCGTCCCAATTTTCTAGCATTTTGATTCTTGTCAATGTCATGGACTAAAGTAGAGCGGATGCGACAATCCAAATCAATATTTTCATTTGCATATTGGACGGGAAGATAAAACCTCTAAAAATTTTGGAGATCAACGTCAAACGGATCGTAAAATTTCAAAAAAATATAGATGCCTAGGTTCACAACATCGATCCCAACTGTCTACACCCATGCCTACACACATCCTCCTTGATGTGAACTCCACCCATCTTTGTAAAACGGCAATAAAAGCTGAAGATCGGATGGAAGAAATCAAAAACGATAATGATACAAATAATTCATGAATCCTTACTCAATTTTTAGCCTAATGTGTAATTTGGTGTCTAAAATTTTAATTTATTCAACGTGATTCCTAAAGTTTACTCTAATGTGTAATATAATCCGTAAAATTTTAATCTGTGTAATGTGATTTTTGAATTTTTTGTAAATGTTCAACTTTGTTTCTGAATTACATGAAAATGTTTAATATTATCCTTTTATTCATTCGAAATCAAGAGCAACATGAACATTTCCGTATAATCGAGTGACTAAATTGAACATGTACAAAAAGCCTAGAGATCATATTAAATAATTTAAGAATTTGTCATATTACATATTAGATCAAAGTTCAGAAACTAAATGTGTTGTTTTTCCAAATTTAAACTATTTGGAGGGAAAAAAGAACACTAGAAGTTCCAAAACTTTCATATGACACTCACTTTGGTGATAAAACTTTTTTTTTCGATCATTTGAGTACGACAAATTTGAAAAATCGATTACTAGAGTGCCACGTCAGATTTTCTAGCTTTGCCAGCTAGAAAATCTGACGCGCCACCCGTCATTTGACATAACCGTCAGTGAATAATATTTAAAAAATGTTATTTTTTTAATTTTTAATTTTGCTTTTTTTTTTTTACTTATTTTCTTTAGACTTGTGAGGGTTGCCTCGCTGGCCGTTGGTGAGGCCTTGACGACCCTCGCCAATTCTAGGTAGCCTTAGGTGACACTACCCAAAGAGGGCAAGGGCCTTTGCAGTTGGCTAGGGCCCTCACCTACAGCTGCCCATAATTGGTGAGGGACGTCACGGCCTTCACAATGATTGACGAGGGTCGTTGTGGCCTTGCCAGTAGTAAGCGAGGACCTAATGGCCTCACTTGGGGTGTCCATGGTGAGGGCGAAGCTAACCTTGCCCAGATCTAGCTGCAAAGGCCCTGGGCGAGGTCATAACAGCCCTTGCCAATAGCTAGTGAGACTTCAATGGCCTCACCCATGGCCTACACAGCTAAGGGGGGAGTGGCCCTAGCCTAATCTGAGTGAGGGTCATCGATGATGGGCCCTAAAGAAAAAGAAAAAAAGAAAAAAATAATTATAAAATATTGAAATATTGTCCATTGACGGCCATTTGGGACAATTTTATTTTGAACTTTTTTCTATGATATTAAAAACCTCAAAATATACCACTTATGAAAATTATATCCATTGTAATATATTTACCATAAATTTTCTTTTGTGATACAAAAAACCCTGAACTTGTACTCGTATAACACATTTACTCCCAAACTCTTTGGCTGAAGGGCATTTTCATTGTTTTCCTTTTTCTTTTCTTTTTTTCTTTTTTTCCTCTCTTCTCTCTTCTCTATCGACCATGGCAAAGGAAGCCGACAGGGTTCGCCATCACCTTAGCCTGCAAGGTTGTTGGACTTGGTCTAGCAAGTTGCCAGCCATCATCGTGGCTAGCGACCGGTTAGGAGGAAGAAGAAGCGGAAAAGGTAAAAGAAAAAAGAGAAAAATATAATAAAATTATTAAAAATTAAAAGAAATTCTAAGTCACAAAAAAATTTAAGGGCCATATTAAATGCTTCCGGGAATAGAAATTGTAGGCAATTACCAGATGCTTTCAAATGCTTAGAAACTCATCCACGAAATAAAATAAAAGAGAATTATTTTTGATTAGAAATTATTTTAAATAACAGAATGGTTTACCGGCTTTAAACAACGACTATTCAAAGTAACTAATCAAAATAAATCAAAAAGAATATATAGGATCACATATTAAAATAAAAAATCATAGAATATCCTAAATATATCTCTAATAGGTAGATTGCTAATATTGACATCATCTGTGCAACCCACCGACCAAAGATAGGGATAAAGAAGAATATAACTTTAAAAAAAATTGTGCCGGGATACATGCTTCAATAAAATGACATCCCTATAATTAACAACAACGTTTGAGTGGTTCTTAATTATGTTAAGATAAAAAAAATTATATTATCTAATAAAAGATCATGACATGGTTTATCTCGGTATTATCATACATTACTAAAAAATGATTAAAAAAATTCAAATTGACTAAAATATGTTATTTTAAATGATATTATTGCACTTAATGCCATAATTTTTACAGTAGCTCTTTATCTCAGCTATTTGCTGATAAGATTTCTATGTTTTTCCATTTAAAATTAAAAAAAGTTTAAAATCCCCTTTTTGCATGAAAAACTGTGAAGTTTTGGACATTTATATTCTGTAAAGAAATGCCAATTCTTCATTTAAATTTTGATGGTGATTTAACGTAAATATTTGTATTTCACTTTTAATATCAAAAATTTATTTTATAAGATGACTTTATATTTTCCTTTTGATCTTCCACAATTTATTTTGGCAATTTGCTATGGTTGAAACCTAACACTGGCCTTAGTTTACTTCCTTGACAATAAAACAGTTTATTTCCAATTTTGAATGAAAAACTCTTTCGTCTAGTTTTGGCTACTATAATTGGCAACAAAATGCTAATTCTTCATCATATTTTTAATATAAATTTAAGAAATTTCTTTTTAAAATTACAAAAATATTTTTAGGAAAATGACAGGTTCGGCTTGAATTTCATTTTAACTCATTTCTGGCCCCACCCGCCCCATCTGTATCTCTCTTCCACCGACTCTTGGCTTATTGTCGGGAGGCGCTTTACCGCATTGGTAGCTTTAAGATAAAGTGGTCATTGGTATGGCAAAATGGGTCAATGATACATATTTTAACACATTTAATAGACTAGGTAAAAAGTGGATTAGTTGATGTTTTAATATGGGTCATAAATGAGTTTATTATAATAGAACTTAATTGAAAAATGGGTCATAAATGGGTCTATCCCAAACTCATGTATAACCTATTAATAACTCAACTTACATCTACTACTTTCAATTTCTTTTCTTTTTCATTTTCTTCTTCTTCTTCTTCTTCTTCTTTGTTGGCCAACCATGGCGGCGGCAAGCAATTGGCCTCAGATGAGCTCAAGCCTTGCCATAGGCCGAGGAGGCTCCAATTCACCAGATTTCGGTGAGGTTGAGCCTTGATTGATCAAGCGAGGCTAAGCTCGTCCAACACTGAGCTCCCCCGATGCTGGTGAGGTTGAGCCTTGCCCAATGTTGTTGGAGCCTTGCCAACATCTGGTGACCTCAAGCAAGGCTCAAGCCTCGCCTAGGTCACTAGATCTAGTGAGGCCTAACCTTGCCCAATTGACCTTGAGTGAACTAGGGCCTCGCTAGATCCGGTGACTTGGGCGGAGCTTAAGCCTCACCCAAGAGCGCATCTACTCGGCCTCACCTTATTAGGCAAGGTAGAGCCTCGCCACAAGCTATCGAAGTTCAACCTCGTTAGAATCTAGCGAGCTTGAGCATCATTAGCCTATGGCGAGGCTCGAGCTCGCTATGGCTAGTTGTCAATGGTGGTTGTAGCTAGTGACTGCCCAATGAAGAAGAAGAAATAAAAGGAAAAGGAAAAGGAAAAGGAAAAGGAAAAGGAAAAAAAAAATATAATATAATAAAAAAATTATTGAAAGGGGTGCATGAGAAAAACATTTTCCTTACCGAATAACGGAAAGTATCTTCTAGTATATTTTCATGTTTTAAGTGAGCACGGGAAAAAATGTTATTTTTCTAGAAAATAGTTCTACTAGAATATTAATTTATTTTGATAATACAGGTGGAGTCCGATATGGATTTGATATGAGTTGGGTCGGTATGAGTCATTAAAATTTATATTGTATGAAAATATGTCAAAATGGATTAAATGAATCAGTTTATTTTTTACTCGATCCAAACCCGACTTGACTCACCTATATAACAGCTCTAGTGGTCACCTCAAATTTTGATCATGATTGATAACAACAGCATGAACCATGGTATCCACAAAGTGACTCCATACAAAACATAAAATCGACTCTATATTCAAGTAAAAATTGCAATTTGTTACAATATTACATTTTTATATAATTAAGCTAGTCATTTATAAAGTTAAAAAAATCCTAGATAGAAGCATGAGTCGACTTTTTCGTTAACATCTTTTCTCATGAGAGGATTTGTTATGTCAAGAATTAACTATACTACTCCATTATATAGTTACATGCTATCCACTTTGGTCAATCGTTTGTAAAATATTAATTATTCTCATCATGTTATCGATAACTTAAAACCTAAGAATTACATGTCAACTAAAAATAACAAACATGTCTTATTCATAACAAAAATATCATATCTACTTAGATA
This sequence comes from Corymbia maculata, assembly GCA_014182735.1. Lineage (NCBI taxonomy): Eukaryota > Viridiplantae > Streptophyta > Magnoliopsida > Myrtales > Myrtaceae > Corymbia > Corymbia maculata. Next base: position 5,753,255 of record CM024685.1, read on the forward strand.
AAAGAAGAAAATTGTCTAGCCTCCTTTGTTCTTGCTCTAGTTAGTGATGAAGAAAAGTTCCCAGCAATTGTTTCTCATAACAGACATAAGTAATTTTCAATTCTACAGCAATAGAACCCTTTACCTATAACTTATTTTAGTCTCGGTAGATTTGATTAATGAGTGGGTGGTTAGTCGATCCTGGGCTTGGCTGAATTTTTTAGGCCCGTTAGAATTCAATGTGTGTGTCTGATTTCATACTGTGCAAAGCATATGCTTCTCTCTAGATGACCCATGATTTGACACATTACCCTTGGATCATATCTTTTCGTTTTTGGCAAAAAAATAAAATAAAAAGAAGAACCACGATGGAACTGTAAAGATGACTTCTAGCTTGTCCATGGACTTTCTTACGCTTTCGGGCTTCAGCTCCCTTGGTGAATGCTGACTCATGTTTGGGCTCTTCGTGATCCTATGACCTTTATAGGCTTTCTCTTATTCATAAACACCGGTCCTTCCAAGATTAGGTGAAAAAATTAAGCCAACTTGAGTCAATACACTACCAAGCCCAAACTCGATAGGGCTCGCGAACCCCAGTGAAATAAAGGCGCCAGCGGGCAGCGACCATCTCGCCCTCTACTACAAACCGTCGCACACTTTGGTAAATAATTATAAGTTAAAGAACAAATGACACAATTTGATAGTATGGTACCATTGGTTGCACGATGCTTTCTTCTTTTTTACTACAGATCATTGGAAACTTTGTGTAAATAGTTGTGAGTTGAAAAAAAAAAAACGTCACAATTTTATAGTTGATATTATTGGTGAGCTGCGGTTTTCTGTTTTGTTGTCACAGATAATCTGCATACTTTGTGTAAATATTTATTAAGTAAAAATTCAATTCATATTTGTAGTGTGGTACTATTTGTTACGTTAGGATGATGTGAAGAAAAGAAGTCTATGACTTTTTGCTATTGATAAAAATCATTCCCAAGAAATATTTGTAAACACGTAAATGAAACTTGATAAAGTTTTTGGGATTTGTTTCAACGGTCCATCATAAACCTAAGCAAGCCGTTGTAATCATGAAATAAGTAACTTCAAAACATCTTGCTCTTGCTGTTGACCATTTGTAAAACTTAAATGTATAAAAAGGAAGATTTCTACAAGATTTGGCAATGGTTAATGTGACCCCTTCTAACACCTAAATTTTAGCGACTCGTTCAATCATTACATAGAAAATTAGGGATTCAATTTTAACCCCTAGCAAAAGTAATTTTCATTAAATTGCATTGCATATAGGTATTAGGAACATTTACAGATCCATTGCACCGACTGTGGATAAGTTTAAAGGAATGGTTTTATACTTAATTGGATTAATTGAACTGTGTCCAAGAACTGAAAAATTGGGCCAAGCCCACAGAATTTTTCGTATAACATGCACGCGGGGTGCTGGGCTTGGCAAGATTACGGCAATTTATCGAATTTAGGAGCAATAAAACATATTATCCTTCCTTGACCAAAAAAAAAAAAAAAAAGATATTATCCTTGGGAGTTTTGCTAGTATTAAAATAAGATGTGAAAATATATGAATTGCAAGAGACCGGATAAATACAGAGATACAGAGAGAAAAGAAGAGGAGGAGGAAGCAGGGCGCAAGGGGCTCTTCCAACTTCATCACCGCCGGGACCCCTTGCGCCACCATGAGCCTGCCACCAAGAGCCTAGCACCTCATGACATCCGCCCGTTCCTGCACTATAGCTCGATGACTCAATACCACAGCCCGGACAAACCCGCGACCACCAAGAGCGGTCCACAAGGTTCACGCCATTCCAGCTGCCAGCTGAGTTCCTTCTTTGCGTGCCGACGCTCAGCCCACATCAGCAGCACTCCAGGCTGGAACCTCATGTTGCCAACCTCCCACTGATGGCCGTGACTCGCCTACGCCGCTGCTCTTCACCATAGCAACAGTTCGAGCAAATCCCAACAGAGTGATCAGCACGCTTCAACCACCCACTGGCAACAACTCTGGCAGTCTCGATGCCAGAACAGCACCCTCCTATGGTCTCCTAGAAACGGTCCTGCTGTTCAGCTCGGTGTTGCTGCCAAACCCTTTCACCCGCTCCTCATCTCACACCTGATCTGCAATAGCGGAGAATCCGTCTGTTTTCAGGCGAATAGAAGCCTCCCAGTGTCCTTTCAAACATGAACGTCGTGAGATCTCCAAGCTTTCTAGTGTGCCCAGCGAGTTATTGTAGCGAAGCCAACACCCCCCAGCATATACGCCGCCGCACTCAACAGCTCCAGTGAGAGTTCAGTCCAGTAGGCCGGGCCATCAAGCTCATCTTTGCGCCTCTTTGCACGATAGCCATGTCCAGCTTCTTACCAGCACCTCGGCAAGTCCGGGCGTTCCTCTAGCAATTCTGGAGAGACCAACGATCTGCTCTCTTTTGGTAAATTTGCCCGGCGAGACCATCGTGTCCAGTAGCCTGGGCATCAAGTCCAGATCAGTCCATAAAAAAAATGCCCGCCGTCTGCTGATTACCACATTTATAAATTTTTTACCACTTGCCCCTTTACAACCGATGTGGAACATCCTCAACAATCTCCCCTTTACACATTGGGCCTGGGTCGGGGGCATGATAACCCATAACTCTCCCGTGTGACTCTTTGGTTCAAACTTGTTGGCATCCTCAACAATCTCCCCCCACCATCCCGCCCCCACACATCGGGCAGGCCTGGTCATCTTGGGCCTAGGTGGGAGGCATGATGACCCATAACTCTCCCGTGTGACTCTTGAGTTCAGACTTGTTGGCATCCTCAACAATCTCCCCCCTCACATATTGGGCTTGGCTCAAAGATGCAACAACCCATAACTCTCCTGTGTGACTCTTTTTGGGGTCAAACTTGTTGGCAAACCTACACTCTGATACCAGTGTTGAGTGGTTATGGGCCTCTCTCACCCCTAAAGCTAGCTCAAGAGGTGAGGCTTTCTTTCACACTTATAAACTGACCACCTATCTTTTCCCAATCGATATAGGACATCCTCAACAGCTTTCACCAAGCCTTGCCGTTGCGCTCAACAGCCGTCCACGTTTCAGACCAGGCGAGTTTTCAAGCAATTCCAGCGACAAAATAATTTATTGCCGCGTCGCCCATCATCCCACTGCGCCAAACCAGTCCGTGGTTTCGCTTCACAGCCTCTGCTTAGTATCCCTTGTTCTGCTGGATATTGCATGGTTCCTTTGTTCTGTCGAGGCTCTGTTTCAGTAGACGACTAAACTTGGATTTGCGCAAAGTATTGGTATTTTATTTAAATTGGTTTGACTATAACGCTTATATTCAGTGTGCATAAAGGTTCTTTGAAGCTTAAACTCACGGCCAATTTTTATTCCCCTAAAAGAGAATACTTGAGCACTCAATGCGGGATCCGTGAACTCAGGATTGATTGGATACTTAATGTTTGCTTTGTCCTTTTGTTGATCGTGGGAGACTTGCAATAAATTATTTGCCTTGGGTTGAGTCACAATTTCCATTGCAAATTTGTAGTCAGGAATGGTTATGACTCCTTTGCTGTTCCCTCGTCGGTCTACATCACATGTTTAAATTAGGGATATGTTTAATTACGATTTTCCATGAAAGTACCAAAAATTTATTTGCATGTGATATAATTTTTATTGTGTCATCATCTGCCATGCCATGTCACATACATGTTATATAATTCTTTTTTTAGCTGCATTGTCATTATTACCATGTCATCATGCATGACATCATGTGACATCATGTTTCCTCCCATCGTTCATGTCATCACATATGTCATGTCGTCATTCGTGACCAAAGAAATTGTATGTTAGGTTCATTAAATTAGAACTCATGTCATGCTAGGATCAAATGCATATTAATTATTGCCTGTCATTAGAATTAGGACACGTAGATGAATATCATCATTTTTCTACGTCATTGCATCTAGGGTAAGTTTACGTTGCATAAAGCATAGTTTTCATTAAACAAGAAAAGACCCAAAAAATAGTTAGTTGAGATTGTGTGTTAAATAATAATCATGTATAGGTTGAATATGTGTTTTTCTAACTAACCTTGTGATGCTTACGTTGCTTTGAGGTAAGTAATTCCACCCTTTCCTTGCAATTAATTTAGCGCTTTGATTATTGAGTATCAGATAATGGTTGTGCGCTACATGATCATCTCACATGTTAGTAGATAAATTAAAAATCAATATAAGCTTCCTGACAATCATTTTCTTGACATGAATAAGATTAGGTACCGAAAGAGTACTAGTTAATTAATTAGTATAATCAACTCCCTAATCCTAAATTATCTAATTGCGTAGCCCATGCCTCACTTGGTTTCTGTCACATCTTAACCCTTAAGCACGCGACGATCCCTTTTTTCCTTGCGGTCATTTGAATGCGACGTCTCATCACGCGTCGCTGATCATCTTTTTATATTTTAGTTAAGCGCATGCGAAAGCGATAACTAATCCCTATACAACCTAACAATCGGGATAGCCAAGAAAGTCAAACAGAAACACAATCAACAATACTATTTTATTCATCTTCTGATTAACCTTAGGAAGTCTACATGTATAGGCCCTTACAACAGGCAACTTCCTACAAAGTCGACAAGACAGATAGGGCCAGGGTTAATCTACTCCTTCCAAAATGCACCACCTGCCGATTCTCTAAACCATGAACTTGAAAATGGTTAAATAATAAACGTGAGATATAAATCTCAGTGAGTTTTCGCCCTAAGCCCTGGCTAGGACACCAACTCTCCTCGAGGTACCTATGGCACGGTCCAATATCTCAAGCAGGTCAATAATAGAACAACGCTATGTCTCAGGCAATGACTTGATCTATTCAGTTACCCCATGAACAACATTGACAAGAAATTGACTTGCAGGCAACCTTATCTAGTCATGCTATACTCTGCATGGTAAATACACATGCACATCACTATTAATGCACCTTGCACTCTTAGCATTACATTAATCAATTACACTCGAGTCGTATTGCATGCGATCTCACCTGCCCATTGCCATGCTCTTCACAATATCAAATCAAGCATACCATAATCCATGCCACCAACTTATGCATAACTAGAACTCATGCTGACATATTTCTCATGCACCTTGCATTCATGCGCGTTTTGATTATTATGACCCGCTGAGCCACGGCACAACCCTAGGGTTGGCGTCTACTGGTCCAAAACCAGGCATCGTCTCGCCCCATCGGGCACGGTTATGTCATGGGCCTCCCATAAATGGCGTTCTCGAAAGAGCATAGGCCTACCCTCTATCGTGACTCGCATCTAGACACCCGTCGGGAATTCCGACAAGTCGGACTTCATCCCCTAATCTACTGCTGGGGTGACTGGTTCAATTAACTGACCACACAAGTACACCATCATGATCAATTTTAATCTTGCAAATTAGTCGATGCAAACGTGATACATGCTCATATAATCAATCACTACACATTTCTCATGTATAAATTGCAGGAAAAAATGACACGTTGTCACATTTTATTTCAAAACACGTCTCGCTTTCATGCCTCATCATGGAATATACCATTCTTATTTTTCTCATAAAGCTTGATATATATACGCCCGACACATCGGGGTTTTCACTTTTATAAACTATGCAATCAAAATGCATACATCCAAGCACGCGATAATTTCAAACAATCCCACAATTAATCTAATCAACAATCCAACATGTTTTCATAATTACCGATACATCAAATAAATCTCATAATTTAATTATAAATAAATAGCACTATTCATAATTAAACTATAATCAATTTTTTAAAATAAATTATAATAATTCCGAATTTAATAAATAATAACTAATTCTGAATTTCATAAATAATAATTAAAAATAAATTAGTTCTTTTGATAAAATAATATTAATCCGGATTATACCGATAATCCTTAATTATCCTAACTAATCACAGTTAATTAGCCTTAAACGCAATTAACCACATAATAAAAATAACCACGATTAACTAATCTAATCAATCCTCCTAACCATGGTTAATCTTAATTTACCTCCTAACTAAGATTAACTCTAACCTAATCTCCCCCTAAACGAGTTTAATGGACTAATTGAGGGATTATAGTGTAAACCCATATGGCAACAATTCCGATGACACAGGCACGGCAGCGGTGATGAGGCAAACATATGGGCACCTCCAGTTCGCCGAGACGAGGCGGTCCGAAAACTCGGCCAAGGGAGACTCGGCTAAGCTGGAATGAGAGGGAGGGACTACTATGGTGGCTCCGGTGCAACTGAGGGGGCTCGGGAACGGCCCTCCGATGGTTGTGAGGCGACGACCGGTGGCGGTGTGCAACGTTGAGGGCTGTTGGCCGTCCATTATTCTAGGTTAAGGGAGGGTACGGCCAAGGAACCTTGAGAGAGAGAGAGAGAGAGCACCATGACGGTGGTGGCTACTAATGTGGCTTCTGGATGACTCCCTACGGTGGTTTGAGGCAGCCGGACGGTGGTAGAGGGTGGCTGGACGGCGGGGGGGCTACAGAAGGGAGAGAGGGGAAACGTGCGAGAGAGAGAGAGAGAAAAGGGAAAAAACGTGGGGAAAAGTGAGGGAAAGAATGGGGAGAGATAGACTCCAAAAAATTCAAACAAGCTTCTAAAAGAAGGGGGTATATTGGTCTTTTTACCCTTGAAACACAAATCTCAAAATCCAGTTCTAATCTCGGCCCGTTAATCCACTTCGGACAATTTTCGGGCTCATCAATAAATTTGAGAATTAATGAGATGTTCAATATTTTTGTGTCAACATCCTTGAAAGTTCAATACTTGAAATTAAATCAAATTTCGTGATTAATAGCTTTTCAATCCACAATCGTACATATTCAAATCAAGACGATCATCAGTTGTTATGTGATTGTGAGGGATTGATTGCTCACCCTAAGTACAAAGCCAACAGAAAATCGGTTTAACATCGTTTATCGTTAATATCGAAGCCATGTAGAATCACCTGCAATCTGACCTCGTATTCCCACCGAATCGATTTATTTTTGTTCACTAATTAGCCTGCAATAGCGTAATATCATCCCTGTTTGATCCTTATGGTCGAGCGGCCAGTACTTGATTGAATTCACTAGTCGTACACGTATCCGTCCTTAATCGCATTTCCGAATAGTCAGTTAACTCATGAGGGGTTAACTCAGAATAAATGTAACCAATAGCACATTGATGAAATAACCATTTCATACGTCCCAAAAAGGGTCGAAATTCAGGACATCACAGTTTCTAATTGACCTCAATAGGTTAGTGGTGACTCATCTTTGAAAAACCCCTTTGAGTGTCAATTTGAAGCTAAATTGAATACCCCAACAATGTGCAAGTTACAGGCTTGGAAGAGCTCACGCCTAAAAAAGGGATCGCCTTTGAGGCAACACCCCCAAACCTATGTGTTTTCCTCTTTGAATGGAAAAGGTAGGTTGCGACACCTCCTCGCACATTTCATATGTAAATCTTGAGTCTATCGCTTATCTTTAGTCTTCAGTCTATCGGACTAGATTTAGAAACCCTCCTATATATATATGTATGTATATATTTATATTTAAATTAGGTTCCCCTGTAATATCAATTGCCTCTCAATAGGTAATTCAAGTACGTTGGTGATGTAGATCCTGTAGACTGTCCATCTTAGTACCTCCTAGTCTTTATGAACTTCCCATTTTTCTAAACTTGTTCACCTTCCAATGTAGATCCTTCTAGCTATCACAAATCTTTTTACTTTGCACTTATAAGTTCATTTTATGTGGATATTACCTAAGGCATAAAAAACACTTGCATTTAACATCCATATCTTTTTGGGTTTTGCTATTATATACTCGTTTAAAAATCATTTACCGAATATAGCTAACCCATTTAATGATTCAGTTCATCAAATATGGGTTAAGAAATAAGTTTACAACCCATTTTGATAGGCATATCCTCCAAGTTAACCCTAAAAAATAAACGAAACAAAAATGACCGAAGTCTTCATAATTTTTGACAAAAAAAAAGTCTTTACAATTTGCTCAAAGTTAACCCGTAATGAACAGTGGATCCACGAATGCATTTGAATCGGCCTAATTTGTAGAGAATTTGAATGTTAGACGAGCATAACTCACCTTCTTGTACGTTGAGAAAGACGAGCATGTTCTCAGAAATCCACCGTACATGACCTTCCTAACCAACCTTTGACCACCACATGAAGATTCCAATCCCAAGCACTGTTCCCTCGTACAAATTATTCTTTGCATCCCGCGTTTCTTCATAAACCGATTTCCGACTTGGCTCGGTGACGAGTTCCCCGGCTATGATTCGGGAACCTCCTGTTATCATGACTCACGGCGGCGGCTTGAAACAGCCAAATCATTTTGCATTTGGTTGGTCTTGTGGGGAATTCGAACTTATCTCGAGTGTCTAATCATCGTATGCGAGCCTTTTTATTAAACACCAAATTGATCGTGTTGCAAAAGTGAGTGATCGAACGATAATATAAACAGAACAAGAAAATAAATCAGACACTAGATTTACATAGTTCCCTTGTAGTGACCTACGTCTATATGAAGAGCGGCAATAAATTTCACTATTTGTTAAGCAATACATGGAGATTACAACTATACTCGAATCACTCAAACACTCACTATATACTTATAGTGTTTCTTAAGCCTCAATTATACCCAAGACTCAAGCAGTATTTAGCCTTGAAATTTCTCGAGAAATAATATTTCAATCTCACGAAGGAATTACATGTAAATCTTACCATAAGATTTCACGGCTACAAACACTAAATGGCGCTTCAAGCACTCACCAAAAGTGGCACTATTTCAAGTCTTCTCTGCGACCATTATGATTATTCGAATATTTATATATCTTAACACCATCTTCTTTTGCAAACTCCCAATGGGATTCTATTTCCCTTTCCAACCGTCCAACTCAAGTCCAGAGTTGACTTGTGAGAGCTTGCCCTTATCTACAACGCAGGACTTTCCTGTTTCAATCTTTCATTTCACGGTTCAGGCTCCAACGTCGGACTCTTAATTCGTAGAAAGAAAATTACCGCGTTCCAATTGCTTGATTTTGGACGGCCGCAAAATATCCAATTCGAAATATTCAAAATTTTGTTTTAGACTCAAACCTGAGACATATATTTTAATAGATTGCATGAGTTGTAACCATTTCTTGCTGGAGAAGCAAAAGGACTCGATCATTCTCTTGCCAGCAATCGAGCGCGCGCACGCGCACGCCCCAGTCATCGTTTTCTCTTAACCACAGGTCAAATTAATCCTGGAAAGCCGCTAGTGGTGATTAGTCAACGGAAGCAACGAAGAAAGCAAGAGCATATACGCTTTTGGCATGCGATGGTTCCTGCAATGTGGGGCCACATTTTGGACTTAAATTATACGTAATGAAGGTGCGTCTTTCGGTTACAATTCTAATGCAGAATCACATTTGGAGAGAGGGAGACACTACACAGCAGGGCTGCTGGAGCGAGAACGAGTCTTGTTTGAGAAGATTTTCGATGATGTGCTGTAAAAAAATAAGGGATGTCTTCCGATGTACATCGAACTCATCTTTTGGGTGATTTCAATGGGAAATTGTTTTGTTAAGCTGATCGAGCTCGGCAATCCGTGCAAGGGTCTTTTCCTCCACTTTATCGATTTCTTTACTGTTTGTTGTATTAGGATATGTTTCTGAGCGTGAAAATGAATGCGAGTGGGATCCGGCTGAGGATGAAGGACACAAATTTTTCGTTTTTCGTTTTTTGGATAAGCCTGTTTATCAAAACTTTAACATCGTCCTCCATACCTATCTTCTGTTCTCAGGCAATGTACTCTCCGTTGTGCAGGTCAGCGTCCGCCTAGGGTATACAGTGTATTCATTAGTTACAAACAGAAGGACACGCTCCACCCAATGAGCCATCTCCAGAAGGCTCTGGAGCAAAAGGGGATTAAAACGTTCATTGACTTTGCACTTGAGGAAGGAGTAAAGTTCTCAGTAGCGATCAATGAAGCAATCGAGCGGTCGGAGGCCGCTGTCGTGGTCATCTCTCAAAATTTCCATTCCTCACCATGGTGCCTCAACGAGCTGGTGAAGATCCTAGAATGCCAAAAAAAGTGGGATCTTATCGTGTTGCCCATTTTCTGGGGCATTGACCCGAGAGAGCTACGAGAGTAGCCCAGACTTTTCGTGGAGAATATTGGCCAAGGTGAGAAGGGTTTCGAGCAGGAGAAGCCCCACCAGATCCAGAGGTGGAAAGATGCTTTGCGAGCATTGGGCATGATCAATGGCTGTCGTGTTAGTACCTGGTACTAAATTCTTTCCTTTCTGAGCTCTATCTTCTTCTAAGTGTACTTTTTCTTGAGAATTGCTGAAGGGAGTTACTCAGTTTGTGCATGAGAACACAAAACTTACTTCTAAAGGCAGCATGTTCTGGTCACTAGGAATTAATAATTGGAAATGTGGAATCTCTTTCCTTGGATGTTGGTATATCTACATGAGGCAACGTTAATGTAGTCATTTGCTAGAGTCTATAATTTCTAAAATACTAATTTGAGTTGGTGATGCAAAGCAAAATGATCATTATTAGGTTAAGCCTTTCTCCATCTAGTTATAGATAAAATTTATATGTTCCTCTCTTAAAAGTAGAATGCATTAATCTATATCCCAATAAAACTAGGATATTGGTTCTTATTCCAGCCAATATATTTAGTGATTCTCCCTCAATCTACTACGTTTATGGAGTTCTATAAGTTATAGACTAGATTATGGGGTCGTGTTTCATCAATTGAAAACGTCCATGAAGTGGACTTATGGTTGCTTCATCTAAAGCTCACTCTTGACATCTGTGGTTGGAGGTACGTTTATTCTGTTATGGACTTGTAAGTAAATTAAATTTCACTCTCATTAATGGTATCAGGGTCATTCTCCATCCATGTTGTCAGGAGTGTAAAGTATTTGCTAGACCTTATTTTGTTATTGTACAAAAGTTGCGTAACTTAGATGAAAATTCTTATCTAAGGATCCCTGACATGCTCTAATGTCGATATTTCTTTTAGAATTTGAAATTTGTTGTTCAAAGGTATAGAGACAAAAAGGAGTCGTTAAATTTGCAGGTCTTGAGGAAAGTAAAATTGATAACCAAAAATTTATATGCTATAGTGATGGTCATACCTTGTAATTTTGGGCTATTAGTGGACGGTTCAATTATTTCCCCTATGATGATCGACGTTTGCTGTTGGTGCGTGTGATTAATGGGGCACTTAGGTGTATGTTTTTGAGGAGAATACCAATATTCATGCTCTTGAGTTGAAAATGAAGCCTGAACTTTTAAGAGAGAGAGAGAGACAGGGACAGAGAGAGACTTGCTGAACCGCATAATCATACCAGGGTTTAAAATAAGTTTAGTTTATGTACTAGTTTTATGGAATACTTTTTGAGGGGATTGAGTTGTTGTTATCGTGTGCGGTAGAGAAAAGATGAAGACATGTGCTGGTATCGGATTAGTGAAGAAGCGATAGAGAATTGAGCGTGGGATCAGATGATCTTCACCCATAGTGAAAACCTTGCAAAACTCGTCCGTTCATTGAGACAAAACCTTGACAATTTTTTTTTTTGGTAAGGAAACCTTGACAATTTTTGTCTTTCCTTCTTCTCAGAAATAACTACGAGAACCAGATAGAAAAATTTTGACCCCTTAGATATTTTCTTCCTGTTGACTAGCCCTGATGACCGGGCATGCCTTTGCAGTTTGGATAGACCCGAAGCTGAAGTGATCGAGGATCTTGCGGAAAAAATCTCAACCGCACTGAAACGTTTGGTGTGAACGTTGCTTAAAGCTTCCCATCCAGTTGGGTAGAAGCCTGCGATTATCCCAGAAACATTGCCAACACCTTCTGAAGTGACTTTGCAGGAAGATTTAAAACATGAATGAATTATGCAGATTTGCAGGAAGGTCTTTCCTGTGTGTGCCACAAATAAGCAAGAGACTCTCCTGGTGTTTGTAAATGGGTATGTATTGCTTTTAGCACGTAATGTCACTTAATACAATTTTAATAGATGCGCAAATCTTTGTTTTGGAAATTACATATAAGAAAGAGAGCTTGTTCTTGACCTGCCCTCCTACTTCTCTGTCAACCGTGACCCTCTCTCTCCCCCAATGGCGTCATCATGGTCGCCATAGCGGTGAACTCCTCAATCGATTGCTCATAGCTGTCGCGACCTAAGTGAGAGGGGCCTCACTGGCATCACTTTGGCCAGAGAGAGAGAGAGAGAGAGAGAGATAGATGGCAATGGGGCTTTCCAAGGCGATGGGGCGGTAGCCGGCCAAATGGAGAATGACAGACTTGGGTTGAGGATTTCAGTGGATGCTAGGGTTTTTTTGTGGCTTTATCACAAGGAAAGATGGGTAGTCATTTCAGTGAGGTTGAATGTGGAATTTGCAATATCAAATTTTGAGGTAAGTGACAAAGTAAATAAACCTCAAATGTATTCTTATGTTCTTTTTCCCATTTGGTTATAATTTGTTTAAGTTAGCAAGGTGGATTTGAGAATGCTTTTGCGTAATTTTGAAGGAAAGGGAACAGAGTTCAAAGACTTTAGTGGATGATCATTAGAAGAATTAACAGAGTGTCACATTTTCCTTCGCTTCAAGTTCCTCCAATCATGTCTCTGATTGGTATGTTTCTAACATTGAGACCGTCCACTTTTTAATTTTAGTTGAAAGAATGTGGTGATACATTCTTAAAAAAAAAAAAAAAATTATTCCAAACACCACTCAATTGCATCTTTGTAATTGACAACAAATTTTCGGGTGGTTCTTAACTTCTTAACTTCTTTGTTGCACTTAATGCTATAATAATTACCTCAACTCTTTATCTTTATTATATACTAAAATAGACTTCTAAGTTTTTCCATTTATCATTTCAAAATAGTGTACTAATCTATTTTTTGAATATAACTGTCAAGTTTTGGCTATTTATATTCCCAAAAAAGATGATGATTGTTCGTTGGCAAAAAAAAAAAGGTTTGCAGAAATTTTTTTATATATATATATATACTTTAAATTTTTATATATATACATATTTATATATGTAGTTTTTCAATTTCTGTAATTTTTGGGAAGTTCAAATACGGTCCTTAGCTATTGTACTAAACAAGTCAATTAGCCATTGCACAAAATGAGCGTATGAAGCTATCGGACGATGCTATAAAAACCCAAACCCTATTTGACTAATGATATATACACAATGACTCAAAGAAATCGTATGCAATCATTGTCAGAGGATCGTCATCGAAAATGAGAGACAAACCAACCTTATATTCTAGCAATCCAATGCTGCCGACGATCAAATGATGTTCTATGCCGACCGAAAGCATTCCTCGTGGGAGGCCCAGCATTTCAGGATCAGATCCTAGGTCAAAGCACCCGACATGTTCAATACAGTGAAATTGAATCTCTCTCTCTCTCTGCTTTTCTTTCCCCCGAGAACTAATTACAGTATATTAAAGAGGTTAAATTCTTGTTAATCATTAGAAATGCTATGCGCGAGGTCCCGGCAGGCAATGATTGTTTTAGAAATTCAAGAGCCCCCGCCTCTTTTCCGTAGCTTCGATGCGGTTGCATGTGAGGGTGACAAGATCAGGGGCCCGCCAATGATCGATGGCCACCCATCAAATCTGACCCCTGTATAACTCCAGAAGGACAACGTCACAAGAGACACAGCGCTGAACTTCTTTGGTGGCTATTGAGCTGAGGAGACACATGCAAGTCAGTGATGGGATCGTGATTGGACATAATCACGATTTAATATGCGAATGAGTGACAGCATTGGGAATGATGACGATTTTGATCCCCTTCCTTTGTCTTTTTCTTGTCGTCTTTTTATGGCATCGAGAAAGTGCAGCATCATTACTTGAAGTAAAGAAAAGTCCCTCCTGATTTAGACGGCATAATCTGATGTTATGATTATGTGAGCTCACGTGATGTGTAGATTATGCAATACGTTTCATTTTCCTTTTTCTTTTTTATATAAAGGGTAGGACTATGATTTTATCATAGGATCTCGAGATGCCCACTAATCTGACTATTTTCATGACCAATCCATAAGAATCCAAAACTCAGACATGAATTGCATCACCGCTTGCGACCTTCAGTGGCCAAAGCATGCGTCCTTCCAATATAAAATACGAGGAGACTTTGGGTTTCTTTCGTCGATGACTGCCATTTATTCAACTAAATCAAGCAGACTTCAAAACTAATCAATAGAGATTCATTTAAATATCAGATTATCAATCAGAATGACAATAATATATGCTAATGCCTCATTTATTTATTCTTGAAAATCTAAAAATCCTCATTAATTTTGACATAATAATTTGAATATCTGATGAAATCTCCAAACTAAAATGACCAAAGTACCCCTACAACTCATCTAACCCCCCACCCCCCAAAAAAGGGGTCTCACACCATCTCCCTTCGGTTCATTCTCAACTAAACCACCAACCACGTCTATCCTTGACTGGTGTTGCCATTGCTCCCTCGACCATGGCCTCAACCAATATCACTAATGTTCTGAGGTCAATCTCGGCATGTCTTTCTTTCCATTTGCTTTGTCTCTCTATTTTACCTCTAGGTCAAGAAAATATTGGGTACATGAGGTGTGCCAGCGTGTCAAATAAGAAGACACCTCCAAATGCGACACATGTCGAATGTGGGCTTTAATTTTTTGGCTAACTTTTCTCTCTCTTCTCTCCTGCCTCCCCTACACCCCCTCTCTCTTCTCTCTTCCTAGCATACTATCTCTTCGCGCGGTGGAAACGAACAACCGACCACCTTGACCTTCGGACGACCCCCTCCTCTAGCGTGTTCGGGAAGGTGCATGAGTGTTCGATTTGCCACAAGAGCTTCCCCACCAGCCAAGATCTCGGCTTGTACAAGTGGTGCCATTACAAGGCCCCCAATCCCGCCTCCTCCGCCCCCTGCTGCCCCGGCTACCAGTGGGGTGAGCGTCTCGGAGGGTGTGGAGTCCACGCACACATAGAGTCAGGGGCACCGCAAGTTCAATCTGAACATCCTGGCGTTCTCCCCCGGGTTCGGGGTCTCCTGTAGCGTGGACGACAAGGTGGAGAGCCCGCACCCCTCCGAGAAGCCCTAGTTGCTAGTGTCGGTGAAGACAGAAGTGGCTTGAAATGGGTCAGATCGAAAACACATAGAAACCCACACAAAAAAACTGGCGATTGAAATCGAAACGGGAACCCACACAAAAAATCGGTCGAGTTTCAAATAGGAATAAAGAAATACTAGAAATGATTGTGTTTGTTCATCTCTTCTTGCTTGTTGGGGGATGAATTCAATTAATTTTTCACATCATTTTTGCGACGAAGAGTGAGAGTTGGACGAGAGAGTGTGCAGGGGAGATAGGAGAGAGAGGAGAAAGAGAGCGTGCAGGGAGGCAGGAGAGAGAGAGCGTGTAGTGAGGAAAGAGAGGAGAGAAGAGAGAGAAAAGTTAGCTTGACAGTTGGGGCCCATGCTCAACATATGTTGCGTGTTGAGAGGTCTTTTTATTTGCCACGCCGACATACCTCACATACCCAATATTTTCTCCTCTAGGTTAGCCATGGCTAATGCCTTAATGCCTCTAAGGTATAGTTGAACTTGAGAGATCCATCATCAAGTTATCACTAATGCCAAGCCGAAAGTAGCAAGGATAGAGGGATGAGGGGAGAGAGAGGGGTGTCATGACACAAACACGTGAATTGAGCTTGACTAAAGGTGGGGAAGGTGGATATAATGTGGGAGGCATAAGTGAGGAGAGTTTGTGGAAAAATTTGTTCCAATGACAACCGGGAGTGACCGCCCAACAAGAGAGCCTAGATGAGGAGTAGCTCTTGGCAAACTTCTAGGAAGACAAAGGGGATAGGAGTGGATCAAATTACATACCAAACAAGGATAAAACATTGTTAGGATATGTGTGAAAACTGGAATTAACTCACAAAATCACCTTTTTAATGTAATTGCAAGTTCAGCATTAGAACTCCAATATTTAAGCTTGTTCATGTGAGAACACCACCAAGATACGTGATCTCTTGGGAAAGTACCCACTTATATGCAAAAAAAAAAAAAAAAAAAAAAAAAAACTATAAGACTCGGTATGAGATGAGCCAAGCAAATAATATATCAAGTGAGTTAATTTTGAGGTATCATTATATGATCCTCTTGTAGGTGTGTAGTTTAAGGACATATAGTGTGGAAGCTAATGGGCCTGTAATGACCCAATCTGATGAGAGCGAGTATTGATCACTGAGCTAGAGGGCCAAGGAAAAAAACAGCTCTTGATGGGCTTTTAATATGGCAAAAGAGACAAGAATAAATCAAATTACAATGAAAGGGGAGAGAGTATTCTTAAGATATATATGTAAAATTGGAATTAATTCATGGAGGTGCCTTTTAATGTGATAGTGAAGTAATGACAAGTTTAGCATTGGAACCCCGATGTTAAGCATATTTATGTGAAAGTACTATTAGGACGGGTGTTAAGAAAGTGCCTACTCATATGTTAAAGGAAAAAATCGTGAGGTTTAGTATGGAATGAATTAAAATGAGTAATACCTCACTTAAGTTTATTTAGAGGAAGTCCCAATTTGGGATTGAATTGGGTTAGGGTTTTGGTTAGGTGTCTTTTTTGGTGGTTGGGTTTGGAACGACGGGAGGCTAAATTTGGAAGGAAAAAGATTAATCCATTTATCTAGATGCGACTTGAAATGAGATCCCAGAAGTACGGGTGATTTTTTGCAGGTATCAAAAAACTGAGAAGGGCGTGTGACATGTGTGCAAAAATGACGACTGGTTTTAGAAATTTATGTACTTGTTTCCCTATATACGTTGTATATTTTATACACAAAAATGGTGACATGTCTTGGAGGTAGGGGTGTGCAACCAGACAGGGTTTATCTGGAACCCGGACCGGACCACCCGAAAAACAGGGTTGGGAACCAGTTCCTGGTTAAACCGGTCCGGGAACCGATTCCGGTTTTTGGGAACCGGTTGAAATCAGTCCGGGAACAAGGTCCAAGCAAGGACCCACCCAGAATTGAACTGATTTTGGAACCGATTTATACCCTGTTAAAAAAAAAAATCGTCTCTTTGTATAATATTTTTGAGTCTCTTTGTCTTCAAAGAAATGTTAAAAAAAGAAAGATTCTCTTTGAATTAGAGAATTGTTTTGAAAGAATTGTTAAAAAGAATTGTTCTCGTACATTATTTTTCTTTTTTAATGGTCCCACTTTCAACTATTACTGTAATCGCAGGACAAATGCTACTAACTATTGTAACATTAATTAAAACATTCTCAATCCAACTCAAGAAAGATATCATTTTAATAAGAGTTCCGTCGCATACACATAACTAAGTACGTTAGGTCATATTAGAAGTATTTATGGGAATAAAACTAATATTAGATATATATTATTGCTAATGTTTATGCATTTTTAGGAGAGATTATTATGGGTCATCTTTGGATCCTACCCACCTTGGATCCGATCACCCCTACCCATCCTGGACCCGATCACCCCTACTTGGAGGTGCATGGAAAAGAGAGAGATTATTACGAGGACAAACATCTACACACAATAGCCTAACTACAGTAATTGTCCATGCCTTGCACGCAATTTATTATTTAAAATTTATTGAAATCTTATGTTCTATGTCTCTACTCTTTTACATTCCACTTATGTGAAGATATAATATTTTTCAGAGTTGCAGTAGTGAGAATAACCATAAAATTTATATAAGGGAAGAGAATATCATTCAAAAGTAATGTGTATAACCCACCGGCGGGTCAACTGAGTCGACTCAGCTTTGGGACCTCCACGCACAAGGTTTTAGGATCAAATCACGCAGTTGGCTAACGTGTCTTAGGTGGGGGGCCAAGGTGGTGGGCTCCTCTGCTAGCTCCCCTAGGTATTGATGCTTGGTCTGGGGTGCACGTACACTTTATGAGCCGTGGGTTGGCACGCGTAAGCGAGTTGAGCCTGGCGGATCCTGGCATAAAAAAAGAAAAGAAAAAGTAATGTGTATAGTTTTTTTTTTATATGCTTTATTTTACCAAAACTGAATTTATCCTTGACCGGTTTTCTTTTTAAGTTGACACGATTCTTTTGTCATTAAGCAATTACCATTCTTGAATTAAGTGAAACTAACTATAGTATTGTACTTTATTGCATTTCTACTAGATTGTACCGAAAACATTTACGCGTCACCTTATAATATTCATTCATGTCAATAATTATATACATATACTCTATCACATAATACATTGAGTATAGTATAGCCATTCTATTGTTCTTTATTATTCTTATTATAAATATTTTATTTCTAATATTCTTATTAAGTTAATTTTATTACTTATTACATTTGAATATTATTATCAATATTTTTCTCTTGAAATTTTCTTGGAGAAAAGAAAAAACTTCTCTTATCTCATAATTGTTATAGATAATTTGTTTTACTACACATGGCTCAGCCAAGAGTCTCCACCCTCTGTTTCTGTGTGTGGCGAGGGCTTGGGAAGTCGGATCCAGTGTCTTCAAGCCCAAGTACGGCGTCGCCGCATCGGGCGATACCTCAGGCAATCCCGGATCTAGGGTGTAGTGGCGGTCGTGAGGCGGCAACCCACGAAGCTCAAGGGCAAAGATGAGGACGCAAAACGGCTTCGATGCATCTTTCAAGGGATGCGACGGGGAGGGGCTACGATGAGGGGACGAGCGGCTGGTTCTTTTATTTTATTTTATTTTATTTTTATATGGAATTTTTGGTAGTAGATTTATATTCTATATTTTTTGTAAGGGACTATATTGGAAATGAAAAAGTGAGATAAAGGGAGTGATTTTGACTAGATATATTGTTTCCATAGCTAGTTCTCTCTCGCGAGAAGACTTTGCCACATTTTAAAAAGATCATTATGTTATGAAACGGGAAATATTTATTTTAAGATTTGGAGACGCTTGTCGATAAATACACCATATCAAATCTTTCTATAGTGAATTATTGTATTTCCCCAATGATAATATCTATTCTTGAGCTTCTCTCTATTTTTTGGTCAAGTAAAGAATGTGTTACGGACATGTATATCATATTTATTAACACATCATGTTTCTTAAAGGAGCAAATTTACATTGCACAAAATTTGCTGGTGTTGATGACTTGGTTTGGAAATTAAAATTTTTTCTGGCCTGTATACTTCACGGTAATCACTTTTGTGAAAATAAACCAAATGGGCACATCTCTAAGGTGGCACCACAGAGAGAGTAGGGACATATTTTTCTTGGTACATTTAATAATAATTTACCTTATCTTTCTCCGACTGGGCACATGTTTCAATTGTACATTTTTTAAATCACGAGGACTTCTTTCTTACTTTGGTAACATCATTTTATCATTTTATTATATCCATTTATTTGTGAAATATGTGCAATTGATTTTCTTTGATGATGCATAACTTTTTTATTGATAGTTTAGTATCATTAATTCATGGAATTTACTACGAGAAATTCTTCAAGACTAATTGAAAACTGTGTAGTATCCAAACTCCTTCAAAAGCTCATTCATAAACTTGGTGTAAGCATTCATTCAAAGTTTATTCTCACTCATTATAAAGTGACAGGAATTGTCATCACTATATAAAGTAACAACATTTATCTTCAACAATTAATTTAAACATATATGAATAACTTAAAATTTTAAAACAATAGCCCTTAATTACATTTCACATGATTGTCAACATTTGGTATTCAAGTGTAATATTAAAAAAAAAAAATCTTTCACCAGAGCTATCTCTAGTTATGCATATAATCATCAGGTTCATCAGTAATTGTGCATTGAGCCATATTTATTTATGAGTCGTTAGAAATCCTGTAATATATTAAAAATATATTTTTATATCATAAATATCGCGTTTTGATTTCTTTTGCTAAAATTGATTTTTATTAGTTTTCTAATATTCATCATAAATGTAAACAGCGACGTGCAACCTTTTCACTATCCACTATAATATCATTTCTTCATCAAAGCCTAGTTATGAGTAAATCAAATATACTTAACTAAAAACCCCCAATTTTCACACTTTAAACTTGACTTAATACCCTAAAAAATGCCCAACTTATATTATTTATAAGGCAAAAAAAGTTTAGGGTAGAATTAGAATTGAACTTAAAGTTAGGAGTTTTATAGGGTATTAAGCCCTTTAAACTTCGTCGAACTAGCTTTTTTTTTACCTATTTACTACTTAACCTTCTCCCTATTCTTAGCTAGACAGTGCTTCCAAGTTTCCTATAAATATCAGCGCCCTCCCAATTGTTTTAAACATAAAATTTCTCGCCGGAATACTGTCTTCTAATCTATCTCCCTCTGCTGGTTTCATATATTTTCGTGGTTCCTACTGTTAAGATATGAAATCTTTTCTGATATTATTTTTTGAATATGAAATCTTTTTGATATCTTTTTTGAATTTTAGATCAACATACCAACTGTAGATGAGTTGGTATTCCATGATTCTTGCTTTATCAAAGATTGTATTTTTCCTTCTCTTTATAAGCGTATACGATCTGTAAATTAAGTTATATGAAAAATCATTCACGATTCTAAGCTTTTTCATGGTATCAGAGCAATTATGCTCCTAAGAGCATTTTGATCCAGCTATTCTGCATTTTTTTTGGCAATCTTCTGCACCCTCTAGCCATGGAAGTCACTTTAGAATCAACTTGCACCACCTCAAATTCTAGTTCCATTTCCATTGGAACAACTGCACCTAATGGTCTGATTTCGATCTCAGCCGCTGTCCAATTGCCATTCAAGCTCTCTGCTGCCAATTATCCCTCTTGGCGTGCTCAATTTCAAGCGCTACTCATTGGTTATGATTTAATGGGATTTGTTGATAGAACTTCTATCTGCCCGCCTCTCACCATTTCAACTGGAAATCAAACGGTGCCAAATCCAGCCACAACAACTTGGATTCGCCAAGATAAGCTCTTGCTTCATGCAATTTTTGCATCTGTATCCGAAGCCGTGATTCCTCTCATTGCCTCTTGCAATTCGTCACATGCTGCCTGGACAAAACTCATGAATTTATATGCCAATAAATCACGCTCAAGAGTTATGCATCTCAAGGATCAACTCTCTACCACTCGCCGAAACTCACGTTCTGTTTCAGAATTTTTGCAGGAACTTAAAGCCCTTGCCGATGAATTAGCAATCATGGACACTCCTATCTTCGATGATGATTTAGTCATTCATGCACTTCGAGGACTTGGAACTAAATACAAAGAAATCACAGCAGCGATTAGGGCTCGTGAAAACACAATCAGCTTTGAAGAAATGCATGACAAATTGGTGGTCTATGAAACCCAACTAAAACTTGAAGAAATTAGACTTGAAGCAGCACCAGTCATAGCCAACTACAGCAATAGAAGACGTGGCACAGGAAGCAACTCCCGATGGCCCAACAATCGTAGCCATCATCAAAATTATTCCAGATTTAACCAGCATTGTGGATCTTCTCATATGAGGTATTATGATCGGGACACAGAGAGTCTCGTCCGACATGTAAGTTTTGCGATCAATATGGACACTCGGCCAAGTCTTGTTTTCGCATTCGAAATAGTCTCCGCAAACCTACTGCTCACGTTGCAACAGCTCAACGTCAAGAAAATGGCTGACTACTAGACTCAGGAGCATCACATTACGTCACAAGCAATCTTAACAACCTCACCACTCACTCAAAGTATGAAGGCCCCGACGAGATCGTCATTGGTGATGGCACAGGTTTGCGTATTAGTCACGTTGGTTCTACTAATTTATCATATCTAAACCAAGCCTTTAAATTAACCAATGTTTTATGTGCACCTAATAGTACAAAAAACCTGATTTCCGTCTCACAATTTTGTCGCAATAATCACTCATCTATCGAATTTTTTGCCAATTATTTTTTGGTGAAGGATCTTCGCACGGGGGCAACATTGCTTCGAGGAGGGCTTAACAATGGTGTGTATCGGATGCCCCTTACAAACACTCATCCAAAATTTACAGCATTTGTCAGTGAGCGGACAAAACCGATGGTTTGGCACAACAGACTAGGTCACCTTTCAATTCGTATTCTAAGTCATGTTCTTAATAATTTTCCAACTCGTTTGTCTTCTGAGTCAATCATGGGCTCTAAGTTATCCTGTGATGTGTGTCATTGCAATAAGAGTCACAAACTTCCATTTGGGGTATCAACTCTTGTGAGTCATTTTCCGCTTGATATTATTTGGGGTTAGGACACTAGGAGTGCCATGACTTTCGTACGGCGCTCACTTTGGTGCCAAAACTTTTTTTTCGCTCACTTGAGTGCCACATCGGAGTGAAATCGTTCAGTTAAGTGCCACTTCCGACCAAAAATCATTTAGTTAAGTGCCAAAATGCATACGTGGAATTTTTTAATGATTTTTCTTTTCTTTTTTTAATAAATTTCGACGCCGACGTGGACTTTTTAGGCAAAACGACGCCGTTTCTACTCTTTTTTAAAAAAATTCAATTTTTTTTTTTCTTTTTTGTTTTTGTTAGGGCCGGCGAGGGCACCAGTGACCCTCATCGGCCTTAAAGAAAAAAAACAAAAAATTCAAAAAAATTCAAAAAAATTAATAAATATATTAAAATATTGTTCATCGGCGCCACGTCAGCTTTTCCGGCGGCCAAGTCAGCTTTTCCGGTGGCCATGTCAGAATTGGCACTCAAGTGAACGTTTTTTAAAACTTGTGGCACTCAAGTGAGCGAAAAAAAAAGTTTTGGCACCAAAGTGAACGCCGTACGAAAGTTATGGCACTCCTAGTGTACTTACCCCATATTATTTTTTCCGATGTTTGGGAACCTGTGTCAATTGCTTTAATTGATGGTTTCTGTTACTATCTTATATTTGTTGATCACTATACAAAATACACTTGGCTTTATCCTATAAGAAAAAAATAAGATATTACTCAAATTTTTGAACAGTTCAAAAGCTTGGTTGAAAAACAATTTTCTGTCTCTATTCGAAATTTATACTCGGATGGTGGTGGAGAATTTCAAAACTTTAAACATTTTCTTGCAAAACATGAAATTTCCCATCTAACTACACCACCACACACACCGGAACACAATGGCACTGCATAAAGAAAACACCGACACATAGTTGAAACCGGACTCACCCTATTACACAAAGCAAATTTACCACATTTCTTTTGGTCATATGCATTTCAAACTGCTATATATCTCATTAATCGTTTGCCAACACCCGTTTTAAATATACATTCACCATTTCAAATACTATTCCAAATGGCTCCCAATTATAAAAAACTTCGCACATTTGGTTGTCTTTGTTATCCGTGGTTACGTCCATACAACATAAATAAACTTATGTCCCGCTCTCGACAATGTATATTTTTAGGGTATTCATTATCACAAAGTGCATATAAATGTTTTGATCCACAAAATAATCGTCTTTATATCTCACGTCATGTTGTGTTCGAAGAAAACACATTTCTGTATCAAACACTTCTCAATATTAAAAGTGTCTTGTCAACCTCTCAAAATTCATCTCCTCCACCTACTATTTCACTTCCGGTTTTTAGTCCCATCTGCACAAGTACCCCCTCGAAGCAACATTCCATCCCATGCTACATCCTCATCAACTTCCCAACCCTCAAATCAATCCCAACAAATACCACCTCTTGAAACCCCAATTGCTACTATCAATAATGACCAAACATCAACACCCAAAAATTCACCTACAAGAACTCACAAAATGACCACTAGATCCCAAAATAATATTTTCAAGCCCAAACAAATCAACCACATCATCACCAAACATCCACTTCCACCGACTATAGAACCAACTGGAATTACACAAGCTATGTGCGATCTTCAATGGCGTGAAGCAATGTCGGCTGAGATCAATACCCTTATTCGTAACGGGACTTGGGAACTAATACCTTTTGATCCATCTTTGAATGTTGTAGGTTGCAAATGGGTTTATCGGATAAAAAGACGTGTAGATGGCAGTATTGAGAGGTACAAGGCACGTATTGTGGCCAAAGGTTTTCACCAACGACCAGGCCTTGATTACACCGATACATTTAGACCGGTCATCAAACCAAATACTATTCGGGTGGTTTTATCATTGGCTTTAATGCGTGGATGGATATTGAGACAAATGAACGTCAACAATGCCTTCCTCCAAGGAACTCTTCAGGATGAAGTTTACATGTTGCAACCGCTTAGTTTTAAAGACCCAGAAAAACCAACACACATTTGCAAACTTCGCAAAGCCATATATGGGTTAAAGCAGGCTTCGCGGGCTTGGTATAATGAGCTAAATTCATTCCTTTCTCGTAAATTCATTTGTCAATTCGAAGAATGATAGTTCCATATTCATTTATTCTCATGATGGTGTTCAAGCCTATTTTTTAGTATATGTGGATGATCTCATTATCACAGGAAGTGATTAGAAGTTTGTTTCAAACTTCATCACCGTTCTCTCTAATCGGTTCTCAATTAAAGACTTGGGGCTACTGAATTTCTTTTTAGGAATTGAAGTCATTCCTACAAAAACCGGCTTATTTCTTTCTCAACATAAATACATAAGAGAGCTACTTGAACGCTTCAAAATGGGAGATGCAAAAGAGATCGCGACACCATTAGCTATGGGTCAATCTCTTTCGGTTCATGACAAATAATCACCGGCCAATGCTACAGAATTTCGAAGCCTCATTGGTGCACTTCAATACCTCAACATTACTCGTTCGGATCTTGGTTTTGTAGTAAACAAGCTATCTCAATTCATGCATAAGCCGACCACAACCCATTGGACAGCTACAAAATGGCTTTTACGCTATCTTAAGGGAACATTATTCCATGGGTTGCACTTGAGACGCAACACACAACCTGTGCTTCATGCCTACACCGATGCAAATTGGGCAGGTAACATTGATGATCGAACATCTACTTCGGGTTTTGTGATTTATATAGGGGCCAATCCTATCTCTTGGAGTTCTCGAAAGCAATGATCAGTTGCATAGTCGTCTATTGAAGCATAATATCGAGCCATTGCTACGGCCTCGGCGAAACTCATTTGGGTAAAATCTTTGCTTCAAAAACTTGGCATTCACATGGACAAGGCACCAAGCTTGTATTGCGACAACATAGGTGCTACTTATGTTTGTGCAAATCCCGTCTTCCATTCTCGAATGAAATATATTGAGATAGATTACCATTTCATTCGGGAACTTGTTAAAGCCGGCAAGATGCAAGTCTCTCATATTTCCACCCACGATCAACTTGCCGACATTCTCATGAAACCGTTATCAAGGCAGCGGACAATACAATTACGAGATAAGATGGGCATTTTCAATGGAACGTCCATCTTGCGGGGGTGTGTTAAGATATGAAATCTTTTATGATATTATTTTTTGAATATGAAATCTTTTTGATATCTTTTTTGAATTTTAGATCAACATACCAATTGTAGATGAGTTGGTATTCCATGATTCTTGCTTTGTCAAAGATTGTATTTTTCCTTCTCTTTATAAGCGTGTACGATCTGTAAATTAAGTTATATGAAAAATTATTCACGATTCTAAGCTTTTTCACCTACTACATTAAAATGATACAGTGTACGCTAATCAGAAGGTCTGGAAAATCAACAAACCTTCTGAACTACATATAGGACATAAATTATTTTAGAGGATTGTGTTTGCACGCCTGAAACATTTTTGATCTTTTCGGTAGTTTTGGAGAATTTATTCCAACTACGACTTATCAGAAATTTACATAGAATTATCTATCTTCTTCATCTGTTTATGATAAAAAGATGTCATAGAATCTTCCGATAGCTAATCTCCCAAGGTATATTGACAACACGTTTGAACGTAATAACTTTTCCTTTTTCGGTGTAAGGACTCGTTGTGCCCCCCGGCATGCTGTTTAGGCTATGATTTGCATCAGATTTTATCAGTAGCCATACTCTTTTCTGGCTCCTTAAAGAAGGTGAAAAAGATGGCCATGTCTCGGGGAGATATTCTACAACTTACGTGTGGGTGTGTGTGTGCGCGAGCGCGAGAGAGAGGGCTCAGAATTTGAATTTTCATTATAAATGGGAAGCTTGAATTGGGATGACAAATTCTACCAAGATGATGATCCAATTTAGCCAACTCAAGAGCAAGCTTTTACCTCCTTTTTCTCCTCCTCTACTATATCCAAGCCTCCAAAACGAGAGATCATTACAATTCCATTTGCAATCCCCTCCCATCTCTTTGCCCTCTTTCTTTCCACTTCACTCCTCTTTTCTAAAAGCCAGGCCACAACTCTTCTTGGCCCCCTCCTCCGTTCCTCGTTGGGTTCATGACACATTTATCAGTTATAAATAAGCCGACATGCGCAACTTCGTGAGCAATCTCCATGATGCCCTGTTGGGGTTTCATGAATCATCTATAGGCAAATTAATATAAATATTGCAGAAACAAAAATGAAATATTTCTATACATGTATCTCTAAATGTGTTGTTCGTGCATTTTAATCAAAAACGTGAATATAAAAAGGGAGTTAAAGGAATTACCTCTCGAAGCGCACTTTAAACGAATTGGTTTGAATGTTCTTCAGTTCGAGCCCCACAATGTCGGACTTCTAGTTCAGATACACCAAACATCAAATGGAAGAGAGAACTTGTGGATAATCACCACTATGATTGTGCTAGCAATCTCATGGAGACAATCCTCTGTATCCTTGATGTTTTAGCCATGTGCAATAGCCCAAGAGTGGGGAGCCTAGGACAAGGACAAAATTCGGCCATCAATAGGCCCAGCCAATGGATTCTCTTAAGCCCGTGACCGTTCAATTTCAAATGGCTGTCCTATCCTGTTCGTCTTTTCTGCTCGTCCCCTTGTGGCCAGGAGATTGTGTCCAAAGGGATTTTGTAGGATTCTAAAGCCTGGCTATGCAGACTGGCCATAGCAGGTCATCCTTGTGCTGTCCCATGCAATAGACCCTACTGTAGCCTTGTAATGATTGTCTATATTTGAATACGATCGCTGGATCAATGAGGGGATCAACGGATTAAATTAATTCGACCCTTGTATAAATAGGGGACCCTCACCCCATTTGTAAGCTACTTGATCAGAAGTGAATATAAGCTCATTTACTCTCAAAACACCCTTCTGTTTGAGTGAGTGATCGAAAAGCTGACCTAGGATCATTCCTAAGGCCGCACGGGTGTGGATTGTTCAGTGTGAATTGACCGATCCGTGACAAGTGGTATTAGAGCCTCATTCGAGCCTCGTTCGTGCCTTCGTTCGTGACTCAACAAACACAATGGCTGATCCACGTTCCAGCATTGCAAATGCCCGGGTGAGGATCGCAAGAATCGTGGAAGGGAGACCGAGTAGGTCGGCATCCAGACCAAGCGTAGCCGTGCTGCATCCCCTTCGAGAGAATCGACGGCGGATTAGGAGTGTCGTATGATGGCTAGAGGAGAACGTCTTGAACATTCGTGGACTGGTGAATGACTTGACCCAAACCGTTGATGGAGTGGAAGTCGACCGAGAGGGGTTCCTGGCCAAGATGTAGGAACTAAAAAGCGGCATGGGAGAACTCCGCGACGAGCTGCTGGGGTCGTTGGTCCATGAGTTGCATCATCGAGATGAGGACTAGGAAGCTACTAAAGTGGCAATGCGAGCTGAGATCGACAAGCTCAAGGGAAAACTCACCGAGGTGGAAGCTACACGCGTGAACGGGGCAATCATCGTGCAACAACGCATGAACACCCCGAAGCCAAAGGAGTTCAAAGGCTCGCGGGTAGCCAGGGACATAGACAACTTTCTATGGTACATGAAACGGTATTTCCAGTCCACAAGTATGACTAATGATATGATCCGGATGAACACGACGGCCATGTAACTGAGCAAGAATGCCTTGCTCTAGTGGCGTCGTAGGTCCGACGATAGGAGTGACAACCCTATCACAACATGGGCTAAGTTCGTCAATGAGTTTCGATGGAACTACTACCCCGCCTATGTGGAAGAGGAAGCTCGTGACGAGCTCAAATGTCTCGAATAGAGGGGGATTGTTTGAGAATACGTTAAGCGATTCTCAGAGCTGCTGCTCCAAATTCCATCCATGACTGATGTAGAGGCGTATCATTAGTTCATGAGCGGCCTCAAATCATGGGCCAAGCAAGAGCTGAAATGGCACAACATGAGAGATCTCACGATGGCCACAACTATGGTCGAGTCTCTCGAGGAATCGAAAACGGCGGTGTCCATAGCCAAGCCCGACTACAAGCCAAGGGAAAGGGCCAATGGTGGGGGAGATCGGAATCGGTACAGACGTCCCAATGGAAGAAGACCACCAGCGGCCCCGTCTAAGGCTCAACCGAAGTCGAGTGGTTGGGGACAACGCCAGAATCGCACATACAAGTGCTTTTTCTGTGATAGACCACACATGGTTCGGGACTGTCCCAAGAGGGGCAAGTTGGCGGCTCTTTGCTGAGATGATGAACTGCGGGAGGAGGTGCCGTTGGGATCGCTGAGGATCCTAAGTACCATCAAGGCCAAGACGGCTAAAGAACCAAAGGGGATGATGTTCGTTGACATAAAAATCGGAGGTACCACGGTCAGTGCACTCGTGGACATTGGAGCATCCAATCTGTTCATCTCCTAGAAAGCCGTGAAGAAGCTGAATCTTTAGGTTGAGGGAGAAGCCGGCTAGCTCAAAATGGTGAACTCAAAGGAAGTCCCAACTAGTGGCGTGGCTAGGGACGTAGAGATGTGCTTTGGCCCTTGGACAAGTAGGGAAAATATTGAGGTAATCCCCTTTGATGACTATGATTTTGTGTTGGATTTGGGATTCCTCGATCATATCAATGCTGACATTATGCCCTTTGCGGATTGCATATGCATTCTGGACAAGAGGTGCCAATGCATGGGGTCGATCTATCGCGAGTTGGGACGTGATCGGAAGATGCTCTCTACAATGCAGCTCTCAAAAAGTGCACGGAAGGGTGAGGTGGCCTTCTTGGCAACACCGAAGGTCGAGGACGTGAGGGATAGTGAGGAAGATGTTTCCGCTAAGGTGGTATGGGTCCTCGATGCATTCCGAGATGTGATGTCGCCCGAGTTGCTAAGGAAGCTACCACCCCGCAGAGAGGTCGACCACAAAATCGAGTTGGTGCTTGACGCGTGACCCTAGTCACAACGCCTTACCACATGGCCCCACCTGAGTTAGAGGAGCTGAGGAAACAGCTAAAAAACTTACTGGATGCGAGATATGTTCGGCCATCCAAGGCCCCATTCGGTGCTCCTATGCTGTTCCAAAGGAAGCACGACGGGTCCCTTTGGATGTGCATCGACTACAGAGCTTTGAATAAGCTCACCATTAAAAATAAGTACCCGATTCCCTTTATCGCAGGCTTGTTTGACCAGCTTAGGGAAGCCCGGTGGTTGACCAAGCTGGATCTTCGATCGGGATACTACCAGGTTCGAATTGCCGAAGGAGACGAGTAAAAGATAGCGTGTGTAATTTGCTATGGATCATACGAATTCCTAGTCATGCCGTTCGGCCTGACGAACGCCCCGGCAACATTCTGTAAACTGATGAATAAGGTACTGCACCCATTCCTTGATCGTTTTGTGGTTGTTTACCTTGATGATATCGTGGTGTATAGCCGAACACTCGAAGAGCATATCAAGCATTTGAGACGGGTGTTCCAAGTTTTATAAGAGAATGACCTGTACGTGAAGCGAGAAAAGTGCACCTTTGTGCGAGAGGAAGTCCCCTTCCTCGGGCACATCATCGGGGGCAGACGAGTGTGGATGGATGCGGCTAAAGTCTGTGCCATCACTGAATGGGAACCCCCATCTAAGGTAACGGAATTGAGATCGTTCCTTGGGCTAACGAACTATTACCGGCTGTTTGTATGTGGCTATTCGAGCATCACGGCTCCCCTCACGGACATGTTGAAGAAAGAAAGGTCATGGGAATGGATAGACCAGTGTCAAGAGGCCTTCAAGTGATTGAAGCTGGCTATGGTTGAAGGACCGGTTCTAGTGTTGCCTGACTACACCAAATCGTATGAGGTAGAAATTGATGCCTCCGATTTTGCGATAGGTAACGGAATTGATATCGTTCCTTGGGCTAACGAACTATTACCGGCAGTTTGTATGTGGCTATTCGAGCATCACGGCTCCCCTCACGGACATGTTGAAGAAAGAAAGGTCATGGGAATGGACAGACCAGTGTCAAGAGGCCTTCAAGTGATTGAAGCTGGCTATGGTCGAAGGACCGGTTCTAGTGTTGCCTGACTACACCGAATCGTATGAGGTAGAAATTGATGCCTCCAATTTTGCGATAGGTAACGGAATTGATATCGTTCCTTGGGCTAACGAACTATTACCGGCAGTTTGTATGTGGCTATTCGAGCATCACGGCTCTCCTCACGGACATGTTGAAGAAAGAAAGGTCATGGGAATGGACAGACCAGTGTTAAGAGGCCTTCAAGTGATTGAAGCTGGCTATGGTCAAAGGACCGGTTTTAGTGTTGCCTGACTACACCGAATCGTATGAGGTAGAAATTGATGCCTCCGATTTTGTGATAGGTAACGGAATTGATATCGTTCCTTGGGCTAACGAACTATTACCGACAGTTTGTATGTGGCTATTCGAGCATCACGGCTTCCCTCACGGACATGTTGAAGAAAGAAAGGTCATGGGAATGGACAGACCAGTGTCAAGAGGCCTTCAAGTGATTGAAGCTGGCTATGGTCGAAGGACCGGTTTTAGTGTTGCCTGACTACACCGAATCGTATGAGGTAGAAATTGATGCCTCCGATCTTGCAATAGGTGGTGTTCTTATGCAGGAAGGACACTCGGTGGCCTATGAATCACGGAAGCTGAATGACACTGAACAGCGGTATACGGTCCAAGAAATAGAGATGATTGCCGTAGTGCACTGTCTCTGGACATGGAGACACTATTTATTGGGATCAAAGTTTGTTGTGCGGACGGACAACGTGGCCACGAACTACTTCCAGACCCAAAGGAAGCTAAGCTCGAAGCAAGCTCGGTGGCAGGACTTCCTTGTGGAGTTCGACTATGTGCTGGAATATAAGCTAGGGAAAGCCAACTCGGTGGCCGACGCCTTGAGCAAAAAGGAGTTTACTAACATGGTAAGTCGTCCTAATTGCCCATTACTTGATTGAATCAGGGAAGGGCTTCCGCATGATGGACAGCCCAATAGCTGCTCGAGTATGCTTAAGACGGCAAGACAATAAGGTTTTGGTCAGAAGACGGCCTTCTCTACACCAAAGGACGGAGACTTTATGTTCCCTTCTACGGGAGATTGCGGAAGGTGTTGACACCTAAATTTTGACCTAACGTGTGGCTATATTTACAGGTTGATTCAACCCTTAAGCAAAACCGGAAATTATGTTCAGCCTAATAAGGGACCATGAACCTCGCCCATAATATGAGGAAGGGGACAGATAAATTGCACACGTGAGGATAGAAAATTCGGAAGGAAATCAATTGGATACTAGGGGGTCACAATGTCCACAAAGAATCTTCTCTCCAATAAATTTTAGAGGAATTCATGGGATAAGATGGACAAAATGGAGGGAAGAAAATGAAAACATTTGTGGAAAGTGTGGGCTATAGAAACTTACAAAAAGAAGCTAATGAGCTGGAAAATAAGAGGGGATTAATCTAATTGGCTATGCAAGGAAGGTGGGAATCCTGGTCAGTCATTCTTGTTCTGATGGATATTCGAATTTTGGTAAATGAGGATCCAAATTTCTGATTAAGAATCAAGAGCCAAAAAATCAGGTGAACAGGAAGGCAGGAAATTTGACAAAGGAAGGAATCAAGACGTTCGGGTTTGAATGGCTTGCATGGAATAGGAAAGATCAAGCTAGCCACAAAATCGTGTACCAATTTGCCGGCCATGAATTGAGGCAATGAGAAAAGGAAACTCAGAAAATTGTTTGTAGAAGGAGACGTTTGGGGCCATTATAAAAGGAGGGGAGAAGAGCTCGGGGGGATCATCAATTTTCTCATCACCATATGAAGCTTTCTCGTGATTTCACAATGTTGTGGTGCCTTGCATACATCACAACGCAGCCCTTTTCTTGAGTCCTTACTCTTCAAATGAGTCTCCAATAGCGGCTACAAAAGCTTTGTCCTCATTGAAGATCTCCATCTCGTTGATCATTGCTGATGTTCACTGCTGGTTTGCCGCTATTCACTGATAATTTGCTGCTGGTCGCTACTGTTTTGCTGACGTTCGTTGCTACTCTTGTGCGTCATTGTTGCTACATTGCTGCTAGTCATTACTGCTACATCCCTTTAGTTGCTTCCTATAATATCGTGCTTTCGGTTTGTGCCAATCTCTCTTAGTTTACTCAAACTAAGAAACCTTGTGATAATGATAATATCATTTTTTTAAAATATGTTCAGGTTCATATTTTTTTCATGATCATGATCGTTGGATGTTATTTTATTGTTTGCTCAATTGCTTAGTCATATTTTACACGTTAATGGTGTAGTATTACAAAATCCAACAAAGGTTGTATGCAAAATATTTTTTTTTAAATAAGGAGAAAAGGTACAAGTCCCCAAACTCATGATTTTTGGTTCGTAGAACATTTTACTTTGGTGTCTAATCGACCCGAAACCGATTAGTGGCGGCTCCAATATGTAAGATAAATATCATGATTGAATCGAGTACCAAGTTGCAATTGGTAGGACTTGGGAGAGTCCGTGCTAAGCACTGTGTTTAGTAATCCATCAACCTCCTTCAGGAGGGTCGCGATAGCTGGAAGGAAGTGCTCCAAGAATGCCACGACTCTAAATGGGCAGGACATCGGGAAATCCACCGCACCATGGTGCTAATTGAAGATCAGTACTACTGGCCCCATTTGAGGGACGATATTGAGGCATATGTCAAGACATGCCTCGTATGCCAGCAAGACAAAATTGAGCAACAGCGCTCGTTGGGACTTCTTGAGCCACTACCTATGCCGGAACGTCCATGGGAGAGCGTCTCCATGGACTTCATTGTCAATCTCCCGAAGTCCAAAGGTTATCGGACCCTCATGGTCGTGGTGGATCATTTCTCCAAATACGCGATATTCGTGCCCGCAAGAAAAGATTGCCCAGCCGAGGAGGCGGCCAAGCTGTTCGTGAAGCATATCATCAAATACTGGGGTGTTTCACGGACGATCGTGAGCGATCGTGACCCTTGGTTCACTGGGCAGTTCTGGATAGAACTCTTTAAGATGTTGGGGACAAGCCTCAACTTCTCCACGAGCTTGCACCCTCAAACAGATAGACAAACAGAGATGGTGAACTTGCTCATCGAGATCTATCTTTGGCACTATGTAAGCACTACCTAATCCAATTGGGCAAAGCTAATCGATGTGGCTTAATTCTTGTTCAATTTACAACGGAATGATTCCACCAACCAGAACTCGTTCGAGGTCGTGACTGGGCAGCAGCTGTTCACTCCAAGTGCAGTTGCCACGGACTACAAGGAGAGTAGCCCTTCCGCGTACAAGTTGGCCAAGGAATGGCAAGAGCAAGCTGACTTAGCACGGACGTATCTTCATAAGGCTTCCAAACGGGCCAAGAAGTGGGTAGATAAGAAGTGGTGGCACGTGGAATTCCAAGTTGGGGATCTCATGCTGGCCAAGTTGCATGCGGTCATTCAGTACCGAGACGTACACAAGAGCCTGATCCGACGTTATGAAGGCCCCTTTCGTGTGGTCCAACGGGTTGGCAAGGTAGCATACAAGCTAGAACTACCATCCAAGCTCAAACTGTACCCAGTGTTTCACGTGAGCATGTTAAAGCCTTATCTTGCGGATGAAGATGATCCGAGCAAGGGTGAATCACAACAAGCGCCCCTTGGCACAAAAACTTCCTATGACCATGATGTTGAATGTATCATGGCTGATCGGATCATATGGAAGAAGTATCGGGTGCCTAGATGGGAGTACCTTGTTCGGTGGAAAGGCCTTCTGGAGAGTAAAGCGAGTTGGGAGCCTTCCGAGGCTCTTTGGCAATTCAAGTGACACGTCAATGCATTCCATGCCGAGGATGTGACGAGGGCGTTGCCAGATTAGGTGGGGGAGAATGACACGGCCCAAGAGTGGGGAGCTTGAGACAATGACAGAATTCGGCCATCCACAGGCCCAGCCAAAGAATTCTCTTAAGCCCGTGACCATTCAGTTTCAAATGGCTGTCCTGTCCCGTTTGTCTTTTCTGCTCGTCCCCTTATGGCTAGGAGATTGTGTCTAGAGGGATTTCGTAGGGTTCCAAAGCCTGGCCATACAGACTGGCCATGGCAGGTCATCCTTGTGCTGTCCCATGCAATAGACCCTACTGTAACCTTGTAATGATTGTGTATATTTGAATATGGCCATTGGATCAATGATGGGATCAACGGATCAAATTAATTTGACCCTTGTATAAATAGGGGATCCTCACCCCATTTGTAAGCTACTTGATCAGAAGTGAATATAAGTGCCTTTACTCTCAAAACACCCTTCTGTTCAAGTGAGTGATTGAAAGTCTGACTTAAGATCGTTCCTAAGGCTGCACGGGTGTGGAATGTTCGGTGTGAATCGACCGACCCGTGACACATGGCCCAAATGAGAGAGAATCCCTCTTCTCTTTTTCGTTGGCGTATGCACCCGCACAAAAATGCACACTCATTCTTTTTATAAGAACCGTTCTACGTGCGGGAAACAATCCCACGACCAGCAACTGTTGTTGATCATGGGACGACCAATAACCGTTGCTGATTTCATGCCCACGATCAGCAACCATTGCTGATCGTGTCTTTCATGCATGATGGTCAGCAACGGTTGCTGACCACCATGCCATGCATACTTTTTTTTTTTTATTAAAATAAAACACGCACATTTGATGTGCGTTGTACACGGTCAGCAACAATTGCTGACCGTGTGCATAATTTAAATAAATAAATAAATAAACAATTACTTAATTAATCAATTCCTAAAAAAAAGTGCATTTAGGGTACATTAACATGTATCCACTTTGGGCATGCGTGTGCATCACATGCACGTAGACTCATGACTTCATGTCGACTCAATGCGATTGCAGTAATTGTAAACACATTTGCAAAATTATTTCTCTCTTGTTTCATGTTATCCTATTAAGACTTGTACTAACACGTTAGTACTCCCAAAAGAATTAATTATCATGATTAATCTTTGGATCCTACAAACCATGATTGACATTATGTCATGGCTACCCATATAGTGTGAATGCTTTATGAACATAATGAACCTATCAGTTTTGGCTATAGTGTAATTCAAACCCTCTGTTTTACTATGTTCCAATCGAACAAAGACTATGGAATATTTGTCAAGTCACCAATTTGATTATATGCACGAATCTTATTGATATGCATTTTATTCAAGATATGAACAATTTATTCTCGGTTACAACTCCGAGATTTCAATGCATTGTCATAATCAGATTACATAGGACATCATTATTATACCTTGCATGTAACAAGGAGACAGATTCATATTGCGTACACATGCAACTTCGTATATGAGCAAATTATGACCATCATGTATAAAGATGGATCAACGACCTGGCATTATGTGCACCTATGAACCATAGTTGTTCGACACACAAGTTAACACTGTGCCTCAAGTATAAGGATTATTTACACAAGACCAAAGCATGAACAATTAGACATTCATGCTAAAAGCTTCCATGTTGCTAATCGTTTCATATGCATTACGTTTAGTGAACTTGTCTAATACAATACGAAAAAAAAAAAAAAAAAACACTTGTGTTTTAATTCAGGCATCACAATGCCCAATGACTTGCGCTCATCATTTCTTTAAGTATCCAATACTTAATGGTGAAGTCAAGAACACATTGGTCTCAACAGGATTATAAATATCCATTTGATAATCCATTGATTGGGAACGGTTTAAAGATTCAATCTAACTATGAACCCGTCACATATATTCTTGATGTCTCAAGAATAGGCTTAGTTGCAACTGATCTTATGAAATCATTTATAAATATAAAATAATTGGACAAATGAATGAATATGTCATTGCCATTAATTAAATAATAATAAATATAGTACAACTGAAATCCCTAACATATAACTATTACATAGTAACTTTAGGGCATACATCCAACGTACCCTTGAGTAGAACAGGATAAGGGCCTTTGTCGACCTCAGTCTAGAAAAAGGACTACAGATCACACCAACAATCAACGAAGCACTTGAACAGTCGAGGAGCGCCATCGTGGTCATCTCTCAGACCTTCGCCTCCTCGTCATGGTGGTTGGATGAGCTGGTTAAGATCCTTGTGTGCAAGGAAATTAGAGGCCAGCTGGTGTTCCTTATTTTTTGGATGTCAACCGTTGAGAGACGCGCAAGCAATCTGGACCATTCAAGCGACTTGGCCAAAGCGAGAAGGGTTTTGGCCAGGAGAATGCCGACAAGGTCCAGAGGTAGAGAGATGCTCTCCGAAGAGCTAGCAATCTCACCAGTTGGTCTCTTGGAAACAGGTACTGACTTTCTCTCTTCCTTTAAGTGTTTTCTTGAGAGAATTCCTAAAACTTTGTTACAGATTTTGTCCGGGAAACAGTAAAACTTGCTCTTAAAGCCCAATCTTTTGGTCTATGGATTAGCAGTAGGAATATTAGGAAATGTTTGGAACTGTTTTACCGGGAATTGAACTTTCTGAGAATAGGACCCCGACTCCTTTGTTAGAAAAAAAAAACTACATAATTGTAAAATTTCACTCCTCGAAACCATCTGTTATCTTTCGTAAAGAAGCACTTTGTTTTGGCGTTTATCAGATTTTACCCTCAAAGCAGGCATATGTTTCAGCATATGCTGATTTCCTGCACACATGGCATCCATTTTGTTTTGGCGTTGATCAGATTTCACCTTCGAAGCAAGCATATGCTCAGCGCATGCTGATTTCCTGCACACATAGCATATTAGAAGTTTTCAGGGGTTAGGACACTAGGAGTGCCATAACTTTCGTACGGCGCTCACTTTGGTGCCAAAACTTTTTTTTCGCTCACTTGAGTGCCACATCGGAGTGAAATCGTTCAGTTAAGTGCCACTTTCGGCCAAAAATCGTTCAGTTAAGTGCCAAAATGCATACGTTGAATTTTTTAATGATTTTTCTTTTCTTTTTTTAATAAATTTCGACGCCGACATGGACTTTTCAGGCAAAACGACGCCGTTTCTACTCTTTTTAAAAAAATTTCAATTTTTTTTTTGCTTTTTTTGTTTTTTGTTTTTGTTAGGGCCAGCGAGGGCACTGGTGACCCTCACCGGCCTTAAAGAAAAAAAAAAAAATTCAAAAAAATTCAAAAAAATTCAAAAAAATCAAAAAAATTAATAAATATATTAAAATATTGTTCACCGGCGCCACGTTAGCTTTTCCGGCGGCCACGTCAGAATTGACACTCAAGTGAATGTTTTTTAAAACTTATGGCACTCAAATGAGCGAAAAAAAAGTTTTGACACCAAAGTGAGCGCCGTACGAAAGTTATGGCACTTCTAGTGTACTTATCCCAAGTTTTCAGCTAAATAAAATTGTTGGGAGTGCGCAGTAGAAGTCCAATACATTTAGCAGGAGAGATTGCCAAGAGCTCAAGTCCAAGCCTGTCAATACATTTGCCAGGGGAATGACATGGTAAGAGCTAATTGTTTCTTTCTGCGAAAAAAGTGAAAATTGACTCGTTGGACCTACTGTTTTGTTCCGTGTTCTTTGCGCTCTTTCTACTACTTTGTTTTGGTTCCTTTGTGGTTTGGATAAATTTCATTCGTGGTCGCTGAAATTTAGTGAATTTTGCAATCATATCACAGCACTTTCATTTCATTAACTAATGCACTGAATATTCAATTTTGCAACATGTGCACTTTGACAGGAACTAGCAAATTTTCCAACAAATTGTTGGCGGGTGTATCTCCATCATTGCCACATGGGCTTCATGTCATATTTTGCCAGAGAATTGGCTGGACTTGGGTCATAGAGCACCAATTGAAAATCAAGAGAGAAGAAATTGACCGGGGTAAGTACACTAGGAGTGCCAATACTTTTGTATGGCGCTTACTTTGGTGTTAAAGCTTTTTTTTCACTTACTTGAATGCCATAAGTTTTAAAAAGCGTTCACTTGAGTGCCATTCCGTCAGAAAAGCTAACGTGGCACCGGAAAAGCTGATGTGGCCCCCGGAAAATAATATTTCAATATTTTAATTAATTTTTTTGATTTTTTTTTAAGGCCAGCGAGAGCCACCGTTGACCCTCACCAGTCGTAGAACCCTCACTCAAATTGGGCGAGGGACCCCTCGTCGTCGGCCACGAAAGCCTTGGGTGAGGCCATCGCGGCCTCCCCACGGCTACTGAGGGCCATCACGGCCTCACCAACAATCAGTGAGGACCGGATGGCCTCACCCGCGGTGGCTATGGCAAGGGCCAGGTAGCTCTCGGTAGCCGCGGGGAGGCTGTGACGGCCTCACCCAAGGCCTTCGTGGCTGACGGCGAGGGTTCTGTGGCCGATGAGCGTCAACGGTGACCCTCTCCGGCCTTAAAAAAAAAAGCAAAAAAAGAAATCAAAAAAGAAAAGAAAAATAAGAAAAATTACTTAAAATATTGTTTTCCGATGGCCACGTTAGCTTCTCCGGTGCCAGGTCAATTTTTTCGGCGGAGTGGCACTCAAATGAACATTTTTTAAAATTTATGGCACTTGGCAACAAAGTGAGCATTGTAAGATTGGCACTCCTAGTATTCTAATTCCAAATTGAGTGAAAGGAAGTTGAGATAAACCACAAATAACAGACGTTGGGGAAGCGAGAGTCTACTTTGGATGCAAAGACAGATTTAAGGAGAAAGATAAGGAACTTGAGTCAATGTTGAAAATATTGAAAGAGAAGGAGAAGTCCATGAAAGCCGAGGAGAAGAAACTGGAGGTGGAGAAGAAACAGTTATCTGCTGAGAAAGAGGCCTTGGAGAACCTCAAAGATAAAATTCAGAAAATAAAAGCAGATATTGCTGAAAAGCTGGAGATAAAAGAGGAGAGTAAAAACCTCAGAATAAATGATGAGGAGAGGTCAGAACATCTCCGCTTGCAAGCAGAAGTGAAGATAAAGATAGAAAAGTGCCTATCCCAACAGGAGTCACTTCCTGGAGAAAGGGAAGAGCTGAAAGAAGAAAGAGAGATATTTGAGAATGAGTGGGAAACCATGGATGAGAAAAGAGCTGCGGTAATTGAAGAGCAAAGAAGGTTTCTGGAACAGCAAGAGAAGTCAGGAAAATGGCAGTCTTCTGAACAAGAAAGGTTGAAAAGGAAGAAATGCGAAATGGAGGAGTATATGCAGAGAGTTGGAAGCGATATAACTGGAGAAAGAATCATTTGCCGCCAAGTTGAAACATGAGGAATCTGATTTATCCGAAAGAGTGCAGAATGAGCGCAATCAAATGCTCCGGGAGTTTGAGTTGATGAAGGTGGATCTTGAAACTAGTCTTCAAAAGCGGCAGGAGGAAACAGAGGAAAGGGCAGTTCTTTTGGAGAAACAATTTGAGCTAGAGAGGGAGAAGGAGCTTAAAAGCATAAATGAGTTGAAAGCAGTGCTTTGAGAGAACTGGACGAAATAAGGCCTGCAAAGCATTGGATAGAGAAAGACAAACAGGCCCTTGTGTTGAGTAGGAAACAGCTGGATGAAGATCAGATTAAAGTGCGTGAAGATATCGATCAGCTATTTCTTCTCAGCCAGAAGCTGAAGGATCTAAGGGAAGAGTTAATTAAGGAAAGAAGCCGCTTCCATGCGTTTGTTGAGAAGTTCAAGAGTCGTGAGAAATGTGGAGATGAAGCTAGAGAATTTACACTCTCTGATCTATAGTTACCTCAGAAAAGGGGGGGCGGGTGGGGGTGGTTGGGTTAGCTTCGGGAGAAGTGCACTATCAATGCTTTAACTTGTGTGCTGTGCTCGTTTTAGTGTCGTAACTTTTCGATGGCTCACTTAAGTACCAAAAACTAAGAAAAACGATCATTTAAGTGCCATCGTCAATCTGCTTGGTTGGAAATTTTATGTTGCTTTTTTTTATTAATATTTTTAGTTGACGTGGCTTGCCGAGAACACGTGGATGTTGAATGATGTCGTTTAACCAACTTTTCGTGAATTACTTAAGTGATAATTTTTTGAAAAACGATTCTTTCAGTGTCAAAATTTTTGAAAAATGATTTTTTTAGTGTCAAATTTTTTGAAAAACGAATTTTTCAATGTTAAATTTTCGTTGTAATAAAATAAGCTATCCTGCACATTATCAATACTAAAGAGTAAACAAAATCAACTTCATAAATAATTGAGAGTTCTTTTTAAAGTGAGATTCCTATTGACTTAAAATATATTTTTTAAAGATAAAACACATCAAACGGGGCTCCAAGTTCTAAGTTGGACGGTTTTCCTTATATTTACTGCTAAAATATCTTCAAAATTAGCTATATTATTAAAAAAAATAAGATTTGAAGATAATTTCTTTTAACTACTTTTCCATGTTCAAACTTAAATATTCTAAAAAGTAGACAAGAAATAAAAATCAAGAGAAATTACCAAAAAAGTCTTAAATCTATTTTACATGTGCAAATTTAATATTAAACCTCTTAATTTGTCTAATTTACTCCTAAATATTTTGCTAATTTATTAGTTGAGTCATTTTAATCAGAGATCACTTAAGCGGACGACAATAGTTTTTATAATTTACAAAAATAATTAATCTTTTAATGCTATATTCACCTTCTTCTTTTTTATTTTTTTTAATGAGGATAGGCGCCCTCTCCTATGACCTTGTCGGCCACCAACTAGCATCTATGTCAAAGGTTTTCAGCTAAAATTGACAAATTATAAAAATATTTTTTACTAAATTGTCGTCTTCTTCTTCTTCTTCTTTTTTATAATATTCCCACAAAAGTTATATTACATCTCCTAGATCGGCCTTGCAAGTAAGGATCATGACTTCCATGGATGGTGATGGACGCAACAGCCCGATAAACTCTGCCCATTAATCTTTTAGTTATCTCTAGGCATAAGTATAGCGGGAGTGCCACAACTTAACACAGAGGGACACTTAAGTGCCATAACTTACAAACGGTACATTTAAGTGCCACTTTTCAAAAAAAATGGATCACTTAAGTACCAAGTGGTCGGAACCTTGCCGGAAATCCTATGTGGCATTTTTTTATTAATTTTTTTTGCCTACGTGGCTCACCGGAAATACTAAATTGGTGAAAAATCAACCAAAACGACGTTGTTTTGGCTGACGTGAATTTATAAAAATTTATTAATAAAATAATATTAAATAATAATAAAAATATTATTATAAAATCGATTTTATTAAAAAAAAAAAAAAAAAAAGGAGGGGATCGGTGAGGGCTGCACACCTCGCCGATCCCCTCCTTTTTTTTTTTTTTAATAAAATCGATTTTAAATTTTTTAAAATCTGATGTGGACAATTTTTTTTTAATTAAAATTGCCATGTGGATTTTTTATTTTGAAAAAAATGTTCCGTCGGCAAATAAAGTCACCGGAAAATGGACACATGGCAATTTGGCCGGATTTTCTCGCCGTTGACACTTAAGTGATCATTTTTGTTCCGATTTTGGCACTTAAGTGTACCGTTTGTAAGTTATGGCACTTAAGTGTCCCTTTATGCCAAGTTATGGCACTTCTGGGGTCCATACGTCGTTATCTCTATCAACCACAACACTAGTTTTGGTGTCTATATCCATCAATGAAAGTGCAATTCGAATTTTTAAAACCTATGTTTATTGGTTTTATCGTATGTTTTTCCTTTAAATCTGTTATCAATTACTTTAGAGAATTTTTCGCAAATTTCGATAGAGGGACTATAAATTCTTGTGTCAGATTTGGTCACTATAATCATTAAGAAAGATAATGAGGATTCCTTCTATCCTGAGATCATTAGCACCGCGTTACATACATGCAAATTGGACATTGCAGAGTTTGATTCCATGCTCAACAAGCTACAAAATTTTCATTTGGATCACCGATATAAATTCAGGCTCAAGCTATACCAAATTTATAGGAAAAAAGCTTGGATTGAAAATCTCGAAAGATTGACCATGTATGCAATCTTATGAACTTCGAGAATATAATATCACAACTAATAAAAAAAACAAAAGTAATTATTCTTCTTTCGACCAAGCAAAAAATTAGAAACACTCTCGTGCTTAGTACCTCCAATCCGTCAATTGGGACCGCGCATGATGGTCTATTTCCCTGACAAACTTCTTCTCGATGAAGTACCATAATTTACTTGGGCTCGGGCGGCGAAGGCAAACTCAAGGTAATTTTATGGTCCTAATATTTTTCTTTCAAAAATAGAATTACTTTTTGTATGCAAAAACTTTATGCGATAAATATTTACGCCAAGCAAATATATAGAAAATTCATGAATTGATTGCAAGTCTCTAATTGCTTCTATATAAACATGTAATTAGTTTGCTCGACACATCATAATATTTATTTGAGAAATTTGATTTACAATGCCTATAATCAAATAAATTAGTACTATTAAACAAAAAAAGATATTAAGTCAGGAGTAAATATTGTACCAAATACTATATTTTTATTAGCTGAAAATTTAAAACACGATAAAAACACTTACAAAATAAACCCCGACTAATAGGATAACACCATCCAACTTTAACTTCTAATGGAAAAGTGACATATCTTGAAAGTTATATAAATCATATATTCTTTACGATAACAATGTATCAACTGACGCGGCTAAATGTTTCGTAAGTATTACAATT
Source organism: Corymbia maculata (assembly GCA_014182735.1). Lineage (NCBI taxonomy): Eukaryota > Viridiplantae > Streptophyta > Magnoliopsida > Myrtales > Myrtaceae > Corymbia > Corymbia maculata. The sequence goes on from CM024685.1 coordinate 5,796,175, forward strand.
TCCAGAACTATAATTTAAGCTAAAAGAGATTTTTTCCCATATCTATTCAAGTCGTTTTAAAACAGTTCGACTTGACCATAACTTGTAAGTTACTTAAGCAATGCTAGAGATATCCAGAGTTGTATAGTAATTAAGTTTATGAAGAAATGTGAAAATCTGTAAATAGTTATTTAAGCTATTATGCCAATTTAAGCACCCAACTAGAAAAATTATCATGACTTAACCAAGCAAATTTACAGTGATTCTTAATATATCAAGCATTAAAATTTTCGTCCACCCAACATAGGAAAAATATAGATGATATATTTTTTAGGGTATTAGATATATGTTAGTTCACAATTGTATTATTTTGACTGTAAGAAATTTCAACAATCATGACAAGCACAAAATAAAGATTCTACACATGTTGCGTCAAATTGGATTGAACGGAGTTGACATATCCCAGCCCAAAAATGTTAGGGTCCAAGTCAGGTTCACTCGGTTTTTCTTGTGGGTTACCAATAAATCCAATCTGTACCCTATTTTTCAGGGCGGATTATCTCGTCCAAGCTTATTGAAAGTCTAAATTTGAATAATAGTGTACTTTTATTTAAGTCCAAACAAACAGGCCTTTAAACTTATGGCAAATCTACTTCTGAGAAGAGATGTTTTGATAATTTGATCATTTTGTGCTCAAATTAGAACTGAATTTTGATTCGTTTTCCCAATTGTCTAAAGTCAGACTTGTGCTGGGGCAATTAGCCCGCATTAAGTCTATTTAATTGAGCATTTGATGCGTGTGTGCAAGTAAGAGAAATTCCTCTATTATTCTCTCTTTGAATCTCGTCCTCCCCCTAATTTATGTGAGCGAGTGAAATCTAACTTCAAACAATCTATGCTGCTAAACATATTTCCTCTCTTAGGGCTTGTTGAATACAACTGAAAAAAAAATGCCCAAAATTTAGGCATTGAATCTTAAGTTTTGACAATCTTATGCCAATGGCACATTCCAGATCCTTTCTTCACATTGGGTCTTCTTTTATTCAACAATTTTGGTCTACTTAAAAAGTGAAGAGGTAACCCTGTGACGGTGAAAATTTTCATTTTTGTTATCTAGTTAGATTTTCAGGATATTTTTTTGTAGACAAGTGATATCTAAGATAGTTTCAAGTTTCAACTTGTCCCCCCGTTTCAGGAAAATCAACAATCTAACTATTTTATTTCCAAATTTTGAATATATATAAACTTTTCTCCAGCAGATTCAAACCTCTTTCGTATGAAGATAGATTCTCTAACCTGATGCTCTTTTTCATATACTTCCGAGTATCATGGGTTATGGCATGAAATTTCGAATACAAGAAAATCATTGAATCAGACACCCTCATATTGACCCGAAAATTTAGAGTCAATTGGTGGGATGGTTTTGAATTTTTTGGTAGGGTAAGTGAACAATTAGTCATAGACTGGTTGAGCAAGAGAAACCCCAGCCAGGGTTTTTCTAATATCATCCCACCTAAAGGAATTACCCCTTTCCTCCATGATAAATGATTAGTTTTATCTAAACTGGCATTAGTTCAGTCCCAAGATCAACTCAAGGGACTTTTAAAATAGGCAATAAGTGAGTTGGAAGAATCAGAATCCTCCCACTCCCACATTTTTTGATTGGCTTGAAGATTCCTTTTTGAAAAACAAAGAAATTTATAATTTGGATTAATTTTACAAATGAAAATTACATGATGGCCAAATCATAGAATCCAATAGAAAATTAAGACAGACTTAATTAAACTTAAGCTTAAGCTTAATCTTAATCTTAATTAATGGTAATTAATGATTTAATAGCTTAGCAAAACGGTTCAATTAACTGATGGTGATGATGCAATAAAGTAGATGAAGCAGAATTATAATTGTGAGAAATGAAATATAATTGTAAGCATAAGGGTAAAACAGTTAAAAGATGAGGATTATTTAAAGACGTCAATAAATGCTCATATGTAAATAAAAGTGCATATAAATAAATTGCAGGTAATCACCAACCACAGGCGATTAAACCGACCGATTGTGGGGGTATGAGCAGGTAATTAAATCACCAACCATAGGCGGTTAAACCAACCGATTGTGGGGTATGAGCAATAATTTAAATAGATGATAAAAAAGTTTAAATAGAATATTGCATTAACTGAAAGTCACAAGTACAGATATTTAAAGTTGCATAAGAAATACAAGTGCAATATAGAAAAGATCTTTTGATTCACAAACCATGAACAAGGTTTGTAACCATTGATCTAACGGGGGTTTATGATGATAGAATGGTAAGATCGGAATATCAAATTCTTACCAAGGACCGATCAGAACCAAGTACTTGGTTATTGATCTTGGAAGGAAATGTAAGAGGGACGGTTGTTGGATGGATGAAGAAGTGGAGAAGTGAAAAGGAGTGAAGAAATCCAACCTGTCCCGTCAAGAAGCCTTAAAGCTTCTTGAAATAGTCTTCAATAAACCAAATAACAACCAAGTAGAGGTAAGCTCGAATCCTTCCCCTTTGAGTTTCAGAAAACCAAAGGGTAAAATGGCTTTTAGTGAGGTGGTGATGTAGCCTACTCAGACAACTCAGGCAATCCCTCCAAAATCAAAGTTTTTTGATAAAATAAATTATCAAAACATTTGCACTGTTGAAAATGGTTTTTATGACGAAGACCCAATTGTCTTTGCAAAAAATATGTTTTCTAAAAAGTTTAATTATACTCCGCATGATCCTTATAAAACAGTGGAGTTTTATGAAAGGATTTTGACAAAAACCAAATCTGTCACCTTCAAACACTTTTCTGACAAAAATCATATCAATTACTCCATGGCACGATTACACAAAATCATTCATCCTACCATGTGGAAACCCACTCCCATAACCATAGTCAAATTCGATACCAAGATCACCGAATCAATACCATACATAACCTCTTATTTATATTTTGATTACCAACAAGCCTAGTGGAAAACTTTCCTCAGGAAAAAATGCCAATAACTCCCATACATGGTTGATTTTTTTCGAAGATATAAATACCCGCATGATACTCTTCTGATTCATTCGATGGTGGGAACATTTTGGACCCATTAATGATATTTTGCACCCTTTGGTGCAACCCAGTTATATCTATTGCTTAGAAAATTCAAGGGCCGAGTACAATTTTAGTCCTTTGAATCTCGATGTTTGTGCAATTTAGTTCTCTAGCCTTTGCTTGCTTCAATTAAGTCCTCTAACTTTCTCGATTTGTGCTATTTGATCCTCTAAATTTTATTTTGTGTCATCTAGAACTCAAGCTTTCTTGATTTCTACATTCAAATCCTATCAAACGGTTCAACTAAACTGTCGGATTAATCGATGACATGGCATTATTAATGTGGTAGAAATGCATGTGATGTTGACCTGCCGCCAAATGAGTTTCAAATTAGCAAACAACGAACTAGGAAAAAACAATGAAACAAACCCTTAATCGTTACGATAAGTTATTGCAGGTTAGCACTTAATTGCACAAATTAAGAAAGCTGAAAGTTTGGTTGCATAAAATAAGCTTTAGAGGACCAAATCGCACAAGTCAAGAAAGATATAGAACCGGATTACACAAAAAAATGTTAGAGAACAAAATTGTACAAATAGTGAAGCTTAGAAGACTAGAACTTACTCAACCTCAATCTATATATATACACACACAAATCTCTTTAAGTTAGCAAAATACTGGACAAAAAGGTATCCCGAAGATTCGGAGGGTAGGAGAAAATTGTGAGGCGAAACAACTGTTGAAAAGTATTTCATATTTTTTTTTCACGTTACTTTTTTTCGGGTCTGAATTCCATGTTACTTGAGAAGCTCTCTTTGATCTACTTTATTACGAGTTCATTTTGTCAGCTTGTCGATGATAAGAAAAAGATGTTGGCATTTGCATACAAGATAGATGACAAATGGGAGCAAAGGGACCAAAAGCTCGGCGAGCGTGTCCGTGTGCAAACGCATGAAGCTGAATTCATCCAATCCATTTAGGGGAAAATCTCAAGAAGACAACGGCTTTTACACGAACTTATTTGCTTTCCACCGGTTGGGTTAAATTTTTAACTGCAAGCCTTTTGACCATCCAACTCTAAGTCTAGAGTTCACTTTTCAAACTTTGCCCTTGTCGCGACCTATTTTTTTCCGTCCCGGATGGGGGAGAGGAATGTCTGAATAAATAGGTTTAGGGGTATTGTCCATAGGGCGGGTCTAAGACCCTCATTAGACGTAGGCTCTCCCAAGCCCATACCCCGCGTGACGTTGGGTGTTCATGAAAATCTTCAAATGAGGAGTCGCCACTAGCCTATTGGGGTCGGCTAGAAACCAAGCAAGGCATGGGAGTGTGCCTCACTTTCTACGCAACCAGAGATTCTAGAATCGGGGACTTGATTACACTAATTAACCAATTAGTGCCCTTTCGGTACCTAATCTTGTTCATTTCAAAAGACTTTTGTCAGGCAGTTCGGATTGATTTTAGAATTAACCACTAACATGTGAGGTGATCATGCGGGTGCGCAATCATCCAAATATGACAATCAGCAATTCAAGAAAGCATTAAATAAATTGCATGAGAAAATAAACACATAGCATTATGAGATAAATAAATGACAATCATAATTAAACTAAGGAGGAAACCATAATCATCGCATCATAAGCGTGCATTCAAGGGCAATTGTATCCGAGGATAATTAAAACCCTAAGGTAAAACCGTAAAGGCTTGCCTAGTTTTAAGCATGATTTTAGACCGATGATTTTTCGACATTTTTTTTTAAGAGAAAATGGTCCAAAAATTATTTTAGAGCTTTTTGGGAAACTCTCAAACAAACTTGGAGTTTTTGGGATTTTTTGAAATTTTTTTGGAATTTTCAATATTTTAATATTTTTTGATTTTTTTAATTAAAAAAAATATTATTTGTTTTTATTTGTTTTTATGATTTTCAGGTTTCTGAATTTTCCATGAATTTTCTGAATTTTCTGAATTTTTATGATTTTTTAATATTGTTTATGTTTTTTATGATTTTCTGAATTTATGATTTTTTTGGATTTTTTTTTTTTTTTTTGAAGGAAATGATCCGGACCGGGTCAGGAAACCCGGCCCTACAGACCCGATTCGGACCCTACCGGTCCGGGTTGGGCTAAAGGACCCGGACCGGCCTTAAGCCCACTAAAAAAAAAAAAAACAAAACAAAAGGGCCCACACGAATTTCTTAAAAAAAGCCCAATTTTGATTTCTAATTTTTCTAGCCCAACTAAGAAAACCAGCCCATGGCCGAGCTCAACCCAACTGAAGCAGGCCCACGGCGAAGCCCATCCTCTATTTTTATTCTCGGCCTTTTCTTTGTTTTTCTGATTTTTCTATTTTTTTATTTGTTTTCTTTTTATTCTTTAATCTTTTTATTCTTTTTTTAAATTTTTTTCTGCATGCTTCTTCCCCATGCACCCGCACACGCGCCCGACTCCCCCATCTTCTGGTCTGTTTTTTTTTTTTTTTTTTTTTTTCTTTTCTTTCCCATTTTTCTTTTTCATCTTTTTTCTTTTTTTTTTTTTTTTTTATTCTTTTTTTGGTCTTCTTCTTTACTTTTTCATGCAACTTCTGGTCTTCATGCAGCCCCCCATGCCCGAAGCTTCGCAGCGTGACCTTCTTCGCCGGACCGACGCCGACTCCACCGCGAGGCGTCACCCGCCCTAAGGGAGTCGCCATGCCATCGCCTAGCGTCGGTCGTTCCGTCCGACCGACGCCGAGCGTCGTCGGCCACCCGGGTCGGCTGGCATCCCGAGAATCGCCGGAATGGGACTCCGGCGAGCTACGAACGCCCAAACCGACACACGCACCACGCCAAAACCCGCCGAACACCCAAAAAAACATCGAAAGGATACATGGTAACAATATAACTTCTAGCAACGCAGATCGAAAAAACAAAAGCCGAGCTCGACGAGAGTTGAGTTCGGTTTTCATTGGGGCATTTCATCGAACACCTAAAGGACACTACCAAGGGGATATCGGATTCAAACGAAACAAGCTCGGAATGCACAATAACGTCGATGAGAGATCACGGACGCCGTTGGGGCCGAAACTCGCGCGAACTGGTCGGCCCGCGAGCCCCGGCCCGGCGTTTTCCGAGAATGGGTCGCTTGAAGTTTCGGAAACTTACCTCGTTCGAGGAGGAGCTGCGGTGGGCGGTTGCGGGTGGAAGGTCCTCGGCGAAGGTTGGTCACTCTCCCGAGTTCGCCTTGTCTCTCGCGCTCCGGTCGTCGGGTTCGCCTCCTCGCTCTCTCGAGCTCCCCCTCCGATTTTTCTCTCGGGTTTTTTCCCTCTCTCAACGCTCGCTCTTTTTTCGTCTCCCCCTGTCTCTTCGTCCCCCTGCTTTCAGATCTGGTTTTTTTTTTTCAAAACAGCCTCCCCTCCGTTTTCTCTCTCGAGCTCCCTTGTTTTCTCCTCCGTTTTCCCCTTTTTCTTTCTCCTTTTTTTTTTTTCGGATCTCTCTCTTAGCTCTTTCTATGCAGAAGCTTTTTCTTTACCTCTCTCTTTTTTCCACCGACTTTCTCGGATTCTCTCCCTCCCGCAGTTTTTGCTTCTGTTTTTTTTTTTGCCTCCTGCTGGACTTGTCCACCTCCACTTTTTCTGCAACCTCTGCTCTTGCTTTTCTCTTGACCTGTTGCTTTGCTACCTCTTTCTTTCAGCCCTGACTTCCACGCTGTCTGGGAGAAGAAGGGAAGGAGAAGAAAGACGGGTTCGGGCCGGGCCGGGAAAGGAAAGGAAAAACAAGAAAAGGAAATGGGTCAAGCCCATGTGAGGAAAGGCCCACGTGGGGAGGCTGGCCTGCCCGAAATTTCCCGTCCTCTTTTTTTTTTTTTTTTTTAGTTTTTAATTTTTTTTTTTTTTTTTTGATAAATTTTAATACTATTGATGCAAGTGCTCCTAATGTCTATATGCGATGCAATTTTAATGAAATAATTTTTTTGTTAAGGGATTAGAAACTAATCTCTAATTTTTCAATGCAATTAATAAATACTAAAATAAATCGTCAAAATTTAGGTGTCAATGTAATGCCCCTCTTTGAATGGGAGCTCAAGGAGGTTCCTTTCAAAGATGAGAGACACCTAAATTTTGTCCATGAACGATGATGATCGGGGCTGCGTATGAGATAATGATGTGAATGCATGATCTTTTTTCTTTTTCTTTTTTTTTCAAAAATTGAGATGAGAAAGTCTTATTACATGCTACTAGTTTTGATCTGGAGGTCTCACCGTGTAAGAACGGGTTTTGACCGGGAGGGGAGGTCTCACGTGTAAAAACGATTTTGACCGGGATGAGTAGTCTCACTTTGTGTAAAAACAGGTTTCGACTAGGAAGGAGGTCTCATCGTGTAAAAACGAGTTTCGGCCCGGAGATGATAGTCTCACCATGTAAAAACGGGTTTCGACCGGGAGGTCTCATCGTGTAAAAACGAGTTTCGACCGGGGGAGGATAGTCTCACCGTGTGAAAACGGGTTTCGACCGGGGAGGAGGTCTCATCGTGTAAAAACGAGTTTCGACCAAGGAAGATAGTCTCACCGTGTAAAAACGGGTTTCGACCGGGAGGTCTCATCGTGTAAAAACGAGTTTCGACCGAGGGATGATAGTCTCACCGTGTAAAACGGGTTTCACCGGGGATGTCTCATCGTGTAAAAACGGGTTTCGACCGGGGAGGTCTCATCGTGTAAAAACGAGTTTCGACCGGAGAGGATAGTCTCACCGTGTAAAAACGGGTTTCGACTAGGGAGGTCTCATCCCGTAAAAACGAGTTTCGACCGGGAGGTCTCATCGTGTAAAAACGAGTTTCGGCCGGAGATGATAGTCTCACCGTGTAAAAACGGGTTTCGACCGGGGAGGTCTCATCGTGTAAAAACGAGTTTCGGCCGAGATGATAGTCTCACCGTGTAAAAACGGGTTTCGACCAGGGAGGTCTCATCGTGTAAAAACGAGTTTCGACCGGAGATGATAGTCTCACCGTGTAAAAACGGGTTTCGACCGGAGATGATAGTCTCATCGTGTAAAAACGAGTTTCGGCCCAGGGAGGATAGTCTCACCGTGTAAAAACGGGTTTCGGCCGGGATGATAGCCTCACCGTGTAAAAACGGGCTTCGACCGGGGAGGTCTCATCGTGTAAAACGAGTTTCGACCGGAGATGATAGTCTCACCGTGTAAAAACGGGTTTCGACCGGGGAGGTCTCATCGTGTAAAAACGAGTTTCGATCAGGAGAGGATAGTCTCACCGTGTAAAAACGGGTTTCGACTAGGGAGGTCTCATCCCGTAAAAACGAGTTTCGACCGGGAGGTCTCATCGTGTAAAACGAGTTTCGGCCGGAGATGATAGTCTCACCGTGTAAAAACGGGTTTCGACCAGGGAGGTCTCATCGTGTAAAAACGAGTTTCGACCGGAGATGATAGTCTCACCGTGTAAAAACGGGTTTCGACCAGGGAGGTCTCATCGTGTAAAAACGAGTTTCGACCGGAGATGATAGTCTCACCGTGTAAAAACGGGTTTCGACCAGGGAGGTCTCATCGTGTAAAAACGAGTTTCGACCGAGGAGGATAGTCTCACCGTGTAAAAACGGGTTTCGACCGAGGAGGTCTCATCGTGTAAAAACGAGTTTCGACCGAGGATGAGCGTGGTTTAAGGATAAACCCACAAACCGTATGGTTTCGGATAACCACAAACCCCATGTGGTTTAAGGAAAAAAAATGCCACCAACCATGTGGTTTAAGGGTAGACCACAAACCGTTTTGAAAATGCATGATTTTTTTGTTAACCATGAACCATGTGGTTTAAGGAGGACCCACGAACCATTTGAAAATTGCATGGTTTTAGGTTAACCATGAACCTTTGAAATTGTGGTTTCACTAAGTGAACCTATCAAATTCAGCTTGAGTAAATGTCGTTAGAGACAATATCATAAAAATGTATTGGCAATATTGTAGCATTAATTGCATGAACAAATCAAGCTAAGTCTGATCACATTGAAGACATTTGATTTTTGATTTTTGATTTTTGATTTTTGATTTTGATTTTTGATTTTTTTTGATTTTTTTTTTTTTTTTTTTTTTTTTTTTTGGTATCATGTACCACAAAATTGTCATCAAACTTGAAAGGTATCATTAATCATCAAATCCCTGTAAGAGAAAAATTATGTCAGAATGATCATCTCATGAAAGAGGTTCATTAAGCATGCCAAGCAAGAGCTCCTTAGTCAAAAAGGGCTTCTCACATCTTCTTAAGAAAATGACTATTTGATCCCATCCCTTAATGTGGGAAGTATAGTTGATCACTGGGTGTATCTCACATAACCTATATCAAAGGCTTTGAGAATCATTCACAGTAAGTACATATTGACCAATCTAAGAGGTCTTTTGGAAGGGTCATGGTGTGATTTGGTGAAGGTTTCAACAAGGATAAACATCATTGGCCATGAAATGAAATAATCATCGATCGGCATTTTTGCCAAGTTTACAAGTCAAGAAACCTCATGAGATAAGACAACTTCGCCCTCACTTCTTTAAGCGGAAGCTTCTTTGACAAGTCCTTACTTTCACTCGAGTCATCCCAATCAAGAGACTTTGGGAGAGGGTTGTAATGTTGGTTTGGTAATAGGCTCAAAAGGCTTAGAATTTTCTTTGAAGAGGGTTTGAGAGTTGGTGATCATTATGGTATCATTACCAATTCATTCAATTTTCTCAAGGCGCTTGACTTTGGAAATCTAACTTTGTCTCGAAAGTCCTAAACATCTCAACATGAGAGCTTTGCTCTTTCGTCTAATGGCTTTTTGCATTTGCAATGATTTTCTTTTTTTCAATGCAAGCATTTTGACTTTGACAACTTTTCTCACAAGAAAGTCTCCCCTTTTTTTAATGCTACTTTCCTTGCTTTTTTTGCATTCATTTTTTTGAAATCGGGCATTGGCCTTGCTTTTACCAGGCACACTGCTTTTTCATGCCCCCTAGTTTTCATTGATTTTTTTTAATTTTTTTTTTGAGGCCTTATAACTTTCGAGACACTTTCTATATTTTCAGGTAAATGCCAATTGTCTTGATAAGTCATATGCCTTGCCCCAGTAGGGGAAGATGATCACCATACGGGTTTTAGAAATGAATGTTCAGGCTCAACTTGGCTAAGCCAAGGGCATAAGTGTTTAGGTAGAGAATTGAATGCTCTTCTTCATTTTGGGATACTTCGAGTTTCCGTAAGAACTCACCTGAAGCCACTACAAAAGGTTGATGCGAGTGAGAGCAAAGCAGTATTTCTTGTTCTTCTCACCATATGATGCCAACCGAAACCTCCAAATTTGCCCCATTGTGATGGATGGTTCTTGATAGGGGTATTTTATAGAAAATTCTCTAAATTTAAAGGCTCAAATGGGCAAATTGTTGTCACTTGTGGTGTGTAGGGCATAGAAGAAATTCCTCTTTTCACTTTGGTCCATGTACCACCTGCGAATGAATCTCTCGTCCTTAAATGACACGGCTTTTCTTTTTCCGCTCGACTCTCAAAGTGTTTAAAGGACGTGTTTGGAAATGGGTTGCCTTTCCTCATCCTAAGTGTCTCTCGCTTGGCACGATTAACATTCCAATTTCAATTGGTCAAAATCATCTAAGCAGATTAATCTCCATGAGGAGTTTTGATTCAAAATGAGTGATCCTCCAAGCGACATACAATTTTGAGATCAAAAACAATGCTCGAAACTTTTGTGAAATTTTTTCAATTTTTATCTTTTTTTTTTTTTTTTTACATGCTCCAAGTAAAATGCTGAAATTTTTTGTTTTGAAAATTCTCAATTTTGTTTTCCTCTTGATTTTGAGAAGAAGGGTACTTACCTGCGACATGGCGACTCAGTAACCCTGTAAAGAATAAGAAGGAAAGTATTAGTGCAACAATATTCAAGGATTGAAAATTGGAGACGATACATTATTACCCTCCACTTGCATTTATCACTCAAGTGCCAACATCGTCCTCTTGGATATTCGGCAACCCCAAATTGCCCTTCACTTGTATTTCTTGCATCTGATGTTTCCCTATCAAAGGAAAAAGGGATCGTGTTAAAGATCAATATCAACCCGAGCAATTGGACTCGATACAATTTACCCTTCATAAGTTTCCGTTCTTTGGGTATGAGCATTTATGTCTCGACATTGGAGGGCATTGTTTCTTGGATGCTTTGCCCCATTTATCGCCTGTGAAGAAGAGAATTGGGCATGTTATTTCCACACTCAATTGGAAATCATTTAGGAACGAAATACATCCTTTATGCCAAAATGGATGGTTGTGCTTTAACATGCTTCTTTGATGAAAGGCACTGCTCCCGTGGTCATTGTGCATTTTTTCCTACAAGAGACAAAGCATGTTACTTGCATTCTAACATTGAATTGGATTAATTTAAGAACGATACACCCTTTTTGTGCTAGATTGATGACTTAATTTCATCATGCTTCGTGGGAGTGAATTATCATGCTTTGGGTGACTTGTGTCAGTGATCGCCCTATGATAAAAGAAGATAAACTGTGTCATCTCCATGCTTAATTAGGCTCGATTTGGGAACGATACATCCTTTTGCAATGAATTTTTGCCCCAACACATGTCATCAGTGGGGAATGAGAGATATTGCCCCAGAGTCAAATGTTTGCTCCAATGTCTTTTACATCAAGACAAGTAATTAAGCTTCATCATATTTTGTTTTGGCACATGTTAAGACCTTGTGCCTTGTTAGGCTTGTTTGATGGGCTTTGGTTTCATTCAAATTTATCAAATCAAAGAAAATGACATGTCATCTCTTTAAACTAGAGAGAATCAAATTCATAAACGAAATACACCCTTTTTCAAAGTCGACGGGATCCCAAGACATCTCTTGCGAGGAAGGGGAAATATTGCCCCTATGATCAAAGCTTAAATTCATGGGTACGAGCTTTGGAAGGGTCCCGTGTCAAAGTTGGACTCTCGTTTCTTCGAATTCCAAGATCAAGACTTGCGAGAGTATTTGTTTGTGATCATCCTTCTCTTTCCCAAGATTCCCTAAAAGGATGAGCACGGGAGAGGAACAAAATGCTTTGATTTTCAGAAACTCATGGAAATTCAATAGAACATACTAACTTCCCAATTGCCCACGATGCCAAAGGATGTTTATAAATTTGAATTTCTTTATCCAAAAAAAGATGAATCACTCAGGTTTATGATCAACTTGGAATTAAAAACATCATCCATAAAAATCACCAGTTGCAATGGTAGCGGGTTCAGTCAAAACCAGAACCGAGCGAGGGGGAGAGAGAGAGAAGCGACTGATGGAGAGGGGGAAAGGGCACAAAAATAAAAGTTGCAAAAAGTTGGTTTTCGCCCTTTTTTTTTTTTTTTTTTTTTTTTTTATTTATGCGGCCACTTTGCCGCGCGGGATTCGAACTCCCGATCGGACCAGGCGGATTCCTTCCGGATACCACTCGGCTAAGAGCGCCGACGGTGTCCCAGTCGCTTTCTTTTTCCCTTTAAGGCCAAAATTCTCATTTCCCCCGAAAGAAGTGAATTCGATCACAACTTTACCATCTCAAAATATTATCTTGCGGGTCAACATAAATGAGTGTAAAAATCAATTCTCATCCGAGTTTGAAGTCCACTTATTGGCATGGTCAAGCAAATGTCAAAGAGTAAATGTTACTCACACCAATTGAAACCCAAAATGCAAGAATGAAATAGTGTCATATGAATGATATAGAGAAATGATCTTTCAATGACGTCACCTTTTACAATGAAATCAAGACGATGGCACATGCCCCATAACTCCTATTACGTGGATTTTTAGTATTTCGCCAAGATTTGATCATAAGAGGAGACATCATTAAAAGATCAATCCGCGATGATTTGCAATTATCAATTGAATGCCCACTCTATTCTCAAAAGGTTTCATATGCAAAAATGTGGCATTAATTTTGAAAGATTGATTTGTGCTTTCACCCTTGCCAAAATGAGGTGATTTTTATTTTGAGAAATCTATATACAAAATGTGATTTGAATTTTCAATCTCAAAATGTGAGAGGGAAAGAATTTGATTAAAAGTGTGATTTCAAAATTTTTTTGTGCCTCAAAACATAATCATGAATTGGAAGGATTTTTTCGACAAGGTGTGATTTTAAGCCCATGATTGGAAACTTTAACGAAATCACCCGTTGTGTAGGGCCAAATTAATGATTTTTGAAATTGACATTGAATGTTTGCTTATGAAGAATAATTGCCAATTTTCCCAATTAGAAGCCTACACCGAGGGCATTCGATTGATCCCCGCAAATTTTAAAAATGAAAGTTTCGATAAAAATGAACAAGTAAAATGAGAAATCACACTCACCAATGGTGATGATTTTTCTTTTCCTCTTTCTTTTTTTCAATCACATAGACATACGAATGAGACGTGGGTCAATTACTACTCTAGACGGCTCAAATGAAGTCACGGGATTACCGGACTGAACCAGCATGGTCGCGGTTAGGTCGGGATTCCCATGACTCCGGCTTTGTCAAAGAGTCAACCCGTGTTGCGCGGTTGCAACCGGGGTAGAAGCTCTTGACATCAGAAGAATTTCGGAATTGAGATGGGCGACTCATACTACATGGTTGTAGTCGGAGCGGTATCCATCTCAACACCATCCTAAATGATCTGTGCGGCCCAGTCCGGCGGCGGGTTGTGTGTGCTAGGGTGTAGTGCAATGCAAAGGATACATGCACAGCAGTTTATAAGCAAACAACACTTCGTACATAAACATAAACCATACATTCCTACAACTCCCTACAAGACAAAGGTAAGCAAACACTTCCCCTTATACCTCCCATTTCTGCAAAAACATTTAACACCTTTAATGTTAGGGGCGTACCTGGAATCCTCGCTGCCAAACAAAAATATTTTTGAACAAGATTAATTCTGGCCTAAGTCCTCTAAGGTTCAAAACCATGTCCCCAGCGGAGTCGCCAAGCTGTCGCGACCTATTTTTTTCCGTCCCGGATGGGGGAGAGGAATGTCTGAATAAATAGGTTTAGGGGTATTGTCCATAGGGCGGGTCTAAGACCCTCATTAGACGTAGGCTCTCCCAAGCCCATACCCCGCGTGACGTTGGGTGTTCATGAAAATCTTCAAATGAGGAGTCGCCACTAGCCTATTGGGGTCGGCTAGAAACCAAGCAAGGCATGGGAGTGTGCCTCACTTTCTACGCAACCGAGAGATTCTAGAATCGGGGACTTGATTACACTAATTAACCAATTAGTGCCCTTTCGGTACCTAATCTTGTTCATTTCAAAAGACTTTTGTCGGGCGGTTCGGATTGATTTTAGAATTAACCACTAACATGTGAGGTGATCATGCGGGTGCGCAATCATCCAAATATGACAATCAGCAATTCAAGAAAGCATTAAATAAATTGCATGAGAAAATAAACACATAGCATTATGAGATAAATAAATGACAATCATAATTAAACTAAGGAGGAAACCATAATCACCGCATCATAAGCGTGCATTCAAGGGCAATTGTATCCGAGGATAATTAAAACCCTAAGGTAAAAACCGTAAAGGCTTGCCTAGTTTTAAGCATGATTTTAGACCGATGATTTTTCGACATTTTTTTTTTTTAAAGAGAAAATGGTCCAAAAATTATTTTAGAGCTTTTTGGGAAACTCTCAAACAAACTTGGAGTTTTTGGGATTTTTGAAATTTTTTGGAATTTTCAATATTTTAATATTTTTTGATTTTTTTAATTTAAAAAAATATTATTTGTTTTTATTTTTTTTTATGATTTTTCAGGTTTCTGAATTTTCCATGAATTTTCTGAATTTTCTGAATTTTTTATGATTTTTTAATATTGTTTATGTTTTTTATGATTTTCTGAATTTATGATTTTTTTGGATTTTTTTTTTTTTTTAAGGAAATGATCCGGACCGGGTCAGGAAACCCGGCCCTACAGACCCGATTCGGACCCTACCGGTCCGGGTTGGGCTAAAGGACCCGGACCGGCCTTAAGCCCACTAAAAAAAAAAAAAAAAAAAAAAAAAAGGGCCCACACGAATTTCTTAAAAAAAGCCCAATTTTGATTTCTAATTTTTCTAGCCCAACTAAGAAAACCAGCCCATGGCCGAGCTCAACCCAACTGAAGCAGGCCCACGGCGAAGCCCATCCTCTATTTTTATTCTCGGCCTTTTCTTTGTTTTTCTGATTTTTCTATTTTTTTATTTGTTTTCTTTTTATTCTTTAATCTTTTTATTCTTTTTTTTAAATTTTTTTCTGCATGCTTCTTCCCCATGCACCCGCACACGCGCCCGACTCCCCCATCTTCTGGTCTGTTTTTTTTTTTTTCTTTTTTTTTTTTTCTTTCCCCCATTTTTCTTTTTCATCTTTTTTTCTTATTTTTTTTTTTATTCTTTTTGGTCTTCTTCTTTACTTTTTCATGCAACTTCTGGTCTTCATGCAGCCCCCCATGCCCGACGCTGCAGCGTGCCGAGGCTTCGCCGGACCGACGCCGACTCCACCGCGAGGCCTGCCCGTCCTAAGGGAGTCGCCGTGCCATCGCCTGGCGTCGGTCGTTCCGTCCGACCGACGCCGAGCGTCGTCGGCCACCGGTCGGCCGGCATCCCGAGAATCGCTGAATGGGACTCCGGCGAGCTACGAACGCCCAAACCGACACACGCACCACAGATAAACCCGCTGAACAGCCAGAAAAACATCGAAAGCAGTACATGGTAACAGTATAACTTCTAGCAACGCAGAGAAAAAACAAAAGCCGAGCTCCGGTCGAGAGTTGAGTTCGGTTTTTCATTGGGGCATTTCATCGAACACCTAAAGGACACTACCGAGGGGGCTACGGATTCAAACGAAACAAGTCGGAATGCACAATAACGTCGATGAGAGATCACCGGGGCCGAAGCTCGCGCGAATTGGTCAGCCGCGAGCCCCGGCCCGGCGTTTTCCAGGAATGGGTCGCTTGAAGTTTCGGAAACTTACCTCGTTCGAGGAGGAGCTGCAGTGGGCGGTTGCGGGTGGAAGGTCCTCCGGCGAAGGTTGGTCACTCTCCCCAGTTCGCCTTGTCTCTCGCGCTCCGGTCGTCGGGTTCGCCTCCTCGCTCTCTCGAGCTCCCCCTCCGATTTTTTCTCTCGGGTTTTTTCCCTCTCTCGAACGCTCAGTCTTTTTTCAGTCAACCCCCGTCTCTTCGTCCCCCTGCTTTCAGATCTGGTTTTTTTTTTTCAAAACAGCCTCCCCTCCGTTTTCTCTCTCGAGCTCCCTTGTTTTCTGTCCGTTTTTCCCCTTCTTTCTCCTTTTTCTTTTTTTCTGGATCTCTCTCTTAGCTCTTTCTATGCAGAAGCTTTTTCTTTACTGCTCTGCTGCCACTGACTTCTGCTCTCAGTTGCTGCCCTCCTGCTGTTGCTTTGCTGCTGCTGTGCTGCTGCTGCCTCTCTGCTCTGACTTGTCCACCTCCACTGCTGCAACCTGCTGTTGCTTTTCTGTTGACCTGCTGCTACCTCTTTCTTGCAGGTCGCTGTTTCCACGCGCGGGAGAAGAAGGGAAGGAGAAGAAAGACGGACGGGCCGGGCCGGGAAAGGAAAGGAAAAAAAAGAAAAGGAAATGGGCCGAGCCCATGCGAGGAAAGGCAGTGGGCCACGTGGGGGAGGCTAGGCAGCCCCAGCCTTGGCTCGTCCTCTTTTTTCGATTTTTTTTTTAATTTTTTTAGTTTTTAATTTTTTTAATTTTTTTTCTTGATAAATTTTAATACTACTGATGCAAGTGCTCCTAATGTCTATATGCGATGCAATTTTAATGAAATAATTTTTTTGTTAAGGGATTAGAAACTAATCTCTAATTTTTCAATGCAATTAATAAATACTAAAATAAATCGTCAAAATTTAGGTGTCAACAGCCCTTACCTCCGATGCAGGATTTTCCTGTTTCAATCTTTTATTTCACAGTTCAAACTTCAACGTCGGACTCCAATTCGTAGAAACAAAATTACCGCATTCTAATTGCTTGATTTTGGACGTCCGCAAAATATCCAATTCAAATTATTCAGATTTTTATTTTAGGCTCAAACTCGAGGCATATAATTTAACAATCTCCACCTTGGCTTAACATTTGAGCCAAGTCACAATCGCTTCGCTAAAAAATTCGGACTCTACTACTACTCTCCCACAGTCTCTGATGGGCTCAACCGCCATAGATATTTTTGAAGTCCAAGCCCCACTTGAACTTTCCTATAATCGTGAACCTCATCAGAACACCAACTCAACACACACCTTTAACTACTCCGTAAGGATTTTCCGATGCAATCTCCTCAATTACTGATAAAGCAAAACCTTTGTTGCACCCATATCTATTAGGTGATCAAATACGTATTTTGTCAACTTCAGTAGTTATAGCAATCGTTGGTTCTATAGACTCTATCTCACTGCAAGCACCATCTGTGTTGATTACTCTGTTAGTACCACCTATCTTAGAAGTTTCTCATTGCAATTCCACATCAAGTTGAACACCATTTAAATATGTATTAACACTACTATAATGACTCCAAGCCAAAAGTATTGGAGACTCGTCAAATGTAATTTGTTTGCTGATAATAGGTGAATTTAATTCTGAGCACCATAACCAATAGCCTCGCTCATCTTGTGCATAACCTAGGAATATATACTTTATTGCCCTTTCATTGAGTTTACCATAACTTGCTCGAATATAGCATGGACAATCAAATATTTTAAGAATAGAATAATTAGTAACGTTACTTGACCACACTTATTTAGGAGTCCATCATTGTTGATGGGGATCTATTCATTAGATAGTTTATCATACTAAGTGCATCTGGTAGGAATCTTCTAGCCATACCAGCACTAGAGAGCATTTTATGGGTCGTCTCTATTAATGTTTTGTTCATCAATTCCGTATCATGTTGTGGTTCTTTAGCACTAATACGATGTCTCACTTTGCTTTCATTCATGTAAATTTGTTTAACAGGTTCATCTATTTCAAACTATTCAATTCGAAATATTCAGTTTTTCATTTTAGGCTTAAACTCAAAATACATATTTTAACGGATAGCACGGACTATAACTACTTCTTGCTGGAGAAGCAATTAGACTCGATCATTCTCTAGCCAGCAATCGAGCACGCGCACAAGCACGACCCAGTCATCGTTTTCTCTTAGCCATAGGTGACGTTAATCCTAAACAGCCACTAGTGGTGACAGTTGTAATTATTTTTTGCTGGAGAAGCAATAGGACTCGATCATTCTCTAGCCAGCAATCGAGCACGCGCACGCGCACGCGCACGACCCATTCATTTCTCTTAGCCACGGGTCACATTAATCCTGAAAAACCGCCAGTGGTGATTAGTCAACGGAAGCAACCAAGAAACGAAGAGTCTATACGCCTTTGGCCTGCTATTGTTCGTGCAATGTGGGACCACATTTTGCCCTTAAATTATACGTGATGAAGGTGCGTCTTTTAGTTATTATTTTAAGCTTAAACTTGAGACATATATTATATATTTTAACAGATTGCATGGGTTGTAACTATTTCTTGCCAGAGATGCAATAGCCACAGGTCACATCAATGCTGAAAACCCGCTAGGGATGATTAGTCAACGGAAGCAACGAAGAAACCAAGAGCATATACGCCTTTGACCTGCGATGGTTCGTGCCACATTTTGCACTTAAATTATATGTAATGGAGGTGCATCTTTCATTTTCTTAAGTTTAAACTCAAGACAATATATTTTAACATATCGCATGAGTTGTAATTATTTCTTAGCCATAGGTTGGAAAAAGTGTAAAAAAAATCTTAAATCTTTTGCATTGGTGCCAATTTAGTCCTAAACCTTTTAACGATACCAATTTAGCTCTAAACATTTTAAATTGATGCCAATTAGTCCTAAAACTTTTCACTTAGTACTAATTCAGTCATTCCAGCTAATTTTAGTCAGATTTTGCTAACGTGGATGCCGGATGGTTGACGTGACATGGTTAACGCTGATGTTGACAACTTTTAATAATATATTTAATATTTTTTGAATTATTTATTTTATTTTATTTTCCCAATTCTCTTCTTCCTCAGCCGGTTGCCAACTAGGTAGTCGGCCAGAGGGTCACATCGGGGTGGCGAGGCTTGCCCTCACCAAATTCAATAAGGTTCAAGCCTTGCCGGCCATGGGTAAGGCCCGACCTCGCTCGGCCCCTAGCAAGGTTTGGCAATGATCGAGCCTTTGCCAAGGGCTGGGCTCATAGGTGAGGCTTGACCTTCCTTGGATTTGGTGAGGTCGGGCCTCACCCATGGCCGGTGAGGCTCGACCCTTGTTGGATCTAACAAGAGTAAGCCTTGGCACGAGGTCACCCTAGGAACACTAGAGGCTGGCGAGGTTGACCTCAACCTTGCTGGCCTGCCCCTTTGGCCAGTTGCCCAGCCGGCGACCGGCTAAGGAAAGAGAGAACTGGGGAAAAAAAAAAAGAAAAAGAAAAGGAAAAGAAAAGGAAATAAAATAATATAAAATAATTCAATAATATTAAAATATTATTAAAATTTATCCATGTTAGCGTCGATTATGCAATGTCAATCATTTAGCATTCATGTCAAAAAAATCCGACCAAAATTAGCAAAAAGAATCGAATTAGCACTAGATTAAAAATTTTAGGACTAATTTGGTACTAATTCAAAAAGTAATTGACATAAACTCAAAAGATTTATAATTAAATTGACATCAATGCAAAATATTTATGGTCTTTTTTCATTTTAGGCTTAAACTCGAAATACAGATTTTAACTGATTGCAACTACTTCTTGCTGGAAAAGCAATAAGACTCGATCATTCTCAAGCCAGCAATCGAGCACGGGCATGCGCACGACCCAGTCATCGTTTCTCTCAGCCACAGGTGACATTAATCCTGAAAAGCCGCTAGTGGTGACAGTTGTAACTATTTTTTGCTGGAGAAGAAATATGACTCGATTATTCTCTAGCCAGCAAATGCGCACGCGCACGCGCATGACCCAGTCATTTCTCTTAGCCATGGGTCACATCAATCCTGAAATGCCGCTAGTGGTGATTAGTCAACGGAAGCAACCAAGAAACGAAGAGTCTATACGCCTTTGGCCTGCGGTGGTTCGTGCAACGTGGGACCACATTTTGCACTTAAATTATAAGTAATGAAGGGGTGTCTTTTAATTTTTATTTTAAGCTTAAACTCGAAATATATATTATATATTTTAACAGATTACATGAATTGTAACTAATTCTTGCCAAGATGCGATAGCCACAGGTCACATCAATCCTCAAAAGCCGCTAGTGGTGATTAGTGAACGGAAGCAATGAAGAAACCAAGAGCCTATACGCCTTTGATGTGTGATGGTATGTGCAAAAATTTGCACTTAAATTATACGTAATGGAGGTGCGTCTTTCAATTTTTATTTTAAGCTTAAACTCGAGACATATAATAGATTGCATGGGTTGTAACTATTTCTTGCCAAAGATGCAATAGTCACAGATCGATAAAAGTGTCAAAAAAGTCCTAAACATTTTGTATTGATGCAAATTTAGTCATAAACCTTTTCTTGGTGTAAATTTAATCATAAGCATTTTATTTGTGCCAATTTAGTTCTAAACCTTTTAAATTTGCGCCAATTTAGTTCTAAACCTTTTGAATTTGCGCTAATTTAATCCTAAAACTTTTAACCTAGTGCCAATTTGGTTCTTTTAGCTAATTTTGGCCTGATTTTGCTAACATGGATGCTAGACGACTAACGTGGCACAACCAATGCTGACATGAATAACTTTTAACAATATTTTAATACTTTTTCGAATTATTTATTTCATTTTATTTTATTTTCCTAGTTCTCTCCTTCCTTAGCCGATTGTTGGTTGGGCGATTGGCCAGAGGAGCAAGTCAACGAGGTCAAGGCTGATCTCACCAACCTCTAGCGCGCGTAGGGCGGCCTCACACTGAGGCAGCGAGGGTCGAGCCTCACCAGCCATGGGTGAGGCCTAACCTTGCCATATCGATCAAGGTCAAGCCTCACCTAGCCCCTAGCGAGGGCTAGCGATGACTAAGCCCTTGCCAAGGCCTAGGCTTGTGGGCAAGGCTTGACCTCGCTGGATTTGGTGAGGTCGGGCCTTGGCCTCGCCAAATTTGGCAAGGGTGAGCCTCACCGCCCTAGCACGAGGCTGCCCTAGGCACATTGGAGGCCAGCGAGGTTGACCTCAACCTTGCTGACGCACCCCTCTAGCCGATCGCCTAGCTGGCGACCAGCTAAGGAAAGAGAGATTTGGGGGAAAAAAAGAAAAGAAAAGAAAAGAAATAATTTAAAAATTATTAAAAATTTACTAAATTTGCCCATGTCAGTGTCGACCATACCACATTAGTTGTCTAGCTCCACGTCAGCAAAATCTAGCCAAAATTAGCTAGAAGGATCGAATTGCACTAAGTTAAAATTTTAGAATTAAATTGGCACCAATTCAAAAGGTTTAGGATTAAATTAGCACCAATAAAATGTTTAGAACTAAATTGGCATTAACTCAAAAGGTTTAGGACTAAATTGACATCAATAAAAGGTTTAATTTTAAGTTGACATTAATACAAAATGTTTAGGACTTTTTTCATTTTAGGCTTAAACTCGAAATACATAATTTAACGGATCGCATGGATTGTAACTACTTCTTGCTGGAGAAGCAATAAGACTCAATCATTCTCTGGCCAGCAATCGAGCATGCGCACGCGCACGACCCGGTCATCATTTTTTCTTAGCCACAGGTTACATTAATCCTAAAAAGCCGCTAGTGGTGACAATTGTAACTATTTTTTTTATGGAGAAGTAGTAGGACTTGATGGTGATTTGTAAGGGTGCACATGATAACGATTTTATATTTAGGAATAATTTATGCTCAGAAATAATTCTTTTTTATTCTGCTCTCGAGAACAATTTTTAAGCATTTAAAAGTGTTTGGTAACTATCCAAAATTTTTGTTCCCGGGATAGAAATGTATTTGGTAAAACCTGAAAATTTCTAGTCCAAAATATTTTCTTTTAAATTTTTAATGATTTAAATACAATTTTCTTTTTTTTTTTCGTTTCCTTTTCATCATCTTCTTCCTTAATAAATCGCGGGTGGCCGATGCCCTCGCTAGAGTGTCGCCGACCCCAGCAACACCAAGCCACAGTGAGGCTAGGCCGCGAGCCTCACTAGCCCACCCCCAAGCCGACATCGCCTAGCTAAGCTGACGTCGCCCTAGCGGTGGACCAGTGAGGCCGAGCCTCATGCATCCACGGCAAGGCATGCGTCAAGCTGTGCTCGCCGTCACCGGGGGCCGGTGAGGGCGCCAACCCTGGTCTGGTCAATTGCTTGCCGGTTGTCGGCCATGGTTGAGGCCAGCGATCGGTCAAAAGGAAGAAGAAGAAAAAAAGAGAGGAGAGAAATTAAAAATTTTTGCCTGATTCTAGAATTATTCCCGGGAATAAAGAAGTAATTTTATTTATTTATTCTTGATCCCATTCCAAATTATTCTTGGGAATACAAATTTTAACAAATGGATTTCTGTTCCAAATCTACTCTCGGGAATAAAAGAATAGAAATTTTCATTGTTTGGCAAATTACCAAATAGGGCCTAACTAGTTTTTGATGGAGAAGCTGCAGGACTCGATGGTGATTAGTCGACGGAAGCAACGAAGAAGCCACAGGTCACATTAATCCTAAAAAGCCGCTAGTGGTGACAGTTGTAACTATTTTTTGATGGAGAAGCAGTAGGACTCAATGGTGATTAGTCAACGGAAGTAACGAAGAAGCTAAAGGTCACATTAATCCTGAAAAGCCGCTAGTGGTGACAGTTGTAACTATTTTTGATGAGATAATTCAACGAAGCAACAGAGAAACCAAGAGTTTACGCCTTCGACCTGCGATGGTCGTGCAATATGGGACCACATTTTGGACTTAAATTATACGTAACGAAGGTGCGTCTTTCGGCTGCATTTTGCAATGCAGAATCACTTGTGGAGAGAGGGAGACACGACTCAGCAGGGCTGCTAGAGCGAGAACAAGTCTTGTTTGAGAAGATTCTAGATGAAGTTTTGTATATAAATAAGGGATGTGTTGTACATCTCATCTATTGGGTGATTTCGATGGGAAATTGTTTTATTAAGTCGATCGAGTTTGGCAATCCATGCAAAGGTCTTTTCCTCCTCTGTATCGATTTCTTTACCGTTTGCTGTTTTAGGATGCGTTTTTGAACGTGAAAATGCATGCGAGTGGGATCCAGCTGAGGATGAAGGATACAAATTTTTCGTTTTTCATTTTTTGGATAAGCCTGTTTATCAAAACTTTAACACCGTCCTCCATACCTATCTTCTGTTCTCAGACAATGTAGTCTCCATTGTGCAGGTCAGCGTTCTCCTAGGGTATTCCGTGGATTCATTAGATACAAATGGGGGGACACGGTCCACCCAATGAGCCCTCTCAAAATTGCTCTCGAGCGGAGGGAGATTAATACGTTCATTGACTTTGCATTGGATGGAGGAGTGAAGTTATCGCCAGCAAACAATGAAGCAATCGAGCTGTCAGAGATTTCCATCATGGTTGTCCCTCAGCATTTCCATTCCTCACTGTGGTGCCTCAATGAGCTGCGAAGATCCTAGAATGCCGAAAAAAGTGGGGTCTTATCGTGTTGTCCATTTTCTGGGGTATCGAGTCGAGGGAGCTGCGAGAGCAGCAGAGACTTTTCGTGAAGAATATTGGCCAAGGCCAGAAGGGTTTCGAGCAAGAGAAGCCCCACTAGATCCAGAGGTGGAGAGATGCTTTGCGAGCACTTGGCGTGATCAATGGCTGGCCTGTTAATACCTGGTACTAAACCCTTTCCTTCCTAAGCTGTCTTCTTCTACGTGTACTTCTTGAGAATTGCTGAAGGGAGTTACTCTGTGCATAAGAACACAAAACTTACTTCTAAAGGCCGCGAGTTCTGGTCATTAGGAATTAAAAATTGGAAATGTGGAATCTCTTCACTTGGATGTTGGTATATCTACATGAGGCAACGTTAATGTAGTCATTTGCCTTCTTTTGTCGGCATTGATTTGCTTCAATTTAGCTAAGTATGGCTCAAATATCAATTATTGCGGAAAGCTCGTAGACAAGGGCAAAATTTCAAAAGTCAACTCTTGACTTGAGTAGGACAGTCAATAAGGGAAATGCAAACCTATTGGGAGTTGGCAAACGAAGATGAAGTTAAGATTTATAAATATTCGAAAAATCAAACTTGGCGCAGAGAAGATTTGAAGTAGCGCCACTTTTGGTGAGTGTTTGAAGCGTCATTTTCTGTGAGTCCCGTGGGTGCACAAATTTGTGCGTGATGTCCATAGGTGCTGGGTGCTTGGCAGCGAGGTCCTGTGGAAAATAAATCGGATACTGAATTTATGTGGTTTAATTGTAGTGACGTATGTCTATGGAGAGAATAATAACGAATTTTGCTATTGATTAAGCGATATATGGAAATTACAACCACACTCAAGTCACTCAAACACTCATGGTGTTTCCCATGCTCTAATTACACTTAATAACTGAAGCAGTGTTTAGCTCCAAATTTTTTTGTGAAATAATCTCTTATTCTCACGAAAGAATTACATGCACTATAAAGAAGCTAGTTATGCAAGGAGATGGAGGAAGAAAGCTTCTATACAATAGCCAACAAAATATTTATGTGGGAAGGCCTACACTTTTGGTAGAGTGACATCTTACTCCTTACAGTCTTTTGAATCTAAAAGATGAGGCTCAATTGACTTGTTTTGAAATCATCTTCGGTTACGTTCCATTTAGATGCAATAGATTGTTGCTAAGAAAGATAGTTTAAGGAGTCTCGCTTTCAAATTTTTGCCCTTGGTGGCCCCGATCATTCATTAAAGTTCTAAGTTCCGAAAATTCCATTTTGTGCCAAAATACTATGCCACACACTACTTGTCCAGGTGCACTCAAAGAATAAGTAGTTTCTATATTCTATACCATTCGTATAATAGTTACACTTAGTGTCTATTGAAGACAACCACCGTGATATGGCTACTATCATCAATAGTCTATCTCTACGAACAAGCCAGCCAATAAAATCATGCTTGCTAATACCGCTACTCTAAATTAATTGATACTAGTCCACGGTTACGGTCTCTTGTATGAGTTCTTTGTATATTTCTTTACAACAGTATATTTGGCTAGAGATAATAGGTGTTAGAGCAAGTCTTAGCTTACTAATACATTGCCAACTCCAAGTCATACTGCCATTTATGTTGAGTTGCATAATGGGAGTACCTTTGCATTTAATATGATGAACCAAAATACTCTACAAGGATGAGGATGGCAAGTTGATAAGGCTCCAAAGCATGTGACCTATCGATACTTTATTTCAGAGTTCCAAATCGAGCAGCCTCATCCTCCCTCCTTTTTTGGTGAGCATACTACATTTCATGCAACTTTGTGAGATCTGTGAGTTTTCGCATTTCTTGCCCATAAGAATTGCTTAATCTTCTTTTGAATCTCATAGATAGTTTGCTTTGGAAGGAGAAACATTTACATCCAGTTAGTGCAGATAGAAAAAAACACCAATTTGGCCAATTAAAGTGTTCCTGTGTAGCTGATATGATTCGTGCCCCATCCATCTTTTTTGTAGAACATCTTTTTGCTAGGCCTTTACAATCTGCATGCATGAGCCTTCGTGTAACAAGTAGGACATCGGGGTATTTAATGGGGCGGGAGTCCATAGAGAAACAAGTGTGATACAATATACAGAGTTTTTCTTCTTTAGAAAAATCCAAGAAAAAGACTAATCTTTCTTGGATGTAATTCACGAATAGACTTCGCTACATGAACTCACAACCACGCACCCAACACCAATGGACATCACATAGAAATTTGTGCATCCATAGGACTCACCAAAAGTGGTGCTTCAAGCACTCACCAAAAGTGGCACTTTCTTTGCAACAACTCTGATTATTCGAATATGTATATATATTAACACCATCTTCTTTTGTCGACTCCCAATAGGATTGTATTTTCCTTTTTGACCATCCAACTCAAGTCCAAAGTTACTTTTCAAACTTTGCCCTTATCTCCAATGCAAGACCTTCCTATTTCAATATTTTATTTCACGGTTCAAACTCCGATGTTGGACTACATTTCGTTGGAAGAAAATTACCGCATTCTAATTGCTCAATTTCGGACATCCGTAGAATATCATATTCGAAATATTCAAAATTTTCGTTTTAGGTTCAAACTAGATACATATATTTTAAAATTCCCACCTTGGCTTGATATTTGAGCCAAGTCACAATCACTTCGCTAAAAAATTCTAACTCTACTACCACTCTACCACAGTCCTGATAGGCTTAACCGCTATAGATATTTTTAAGTCCAAGCCTTGCTTGAACTTTGCCATAACCGTGGACCTCATTAGAACACAAACTCCACATGCACCTTTAACTCCTCTGCAAGAATTTTCCAACGCAATCTCCTCAACCACAAATAAAGCAAAACTATTGTTACACCCATATTCGTTAGGAGATTGAATAAGCACCTTGTCAACTTTAGCAATTATAGCAATCATTGGCTCTATAGGCTCCATCTATGTCAATTACTTCATTAGAACTCGCTACCTCAGGAGTTTCTGGTTGTAATTCCACATCAAGCTAAACACCGTTCATATCTATATTAACACTGCTATAGTCACTCCTAGCAAGAAGTATTAAAGACTCATCAAATGTAACTTGTCTACTAATAATAGGTGAATGTAATTATGGGCACCGCAACCAATAGCCCCACTCACCTTGTGCTTACCCTAGGTACACTTTATTGTCCTTCCATTGAATTTACCATCACTCACTTGAACATAGCAAGGCCAGCCAAATATTCTAAGCATTGAATAATCAATAATTTATTTGACCACACTTATTCGGCAATCCGACATTCAATCGCAGCTAATGGGGATCTATTCATTTGATAGCTCACCTTACTAAATGCATTCGCTAGTAATCTTCTAGCCATACCAACACTAGAGAGCATTTTATAGGTTATCTCTCATAATGTTATGCTCATCAATTCCGCAACATGTTATATTTCATTGGCATTAGTACGATGTCTCACTATGCCTTCATTCATGCAAAATTCGTTTAATAGCTTCAAGCAAAACTCCATGTTATTGTTAGTTTGCACATGCTTGATTATTTTACCAATCTCCTTTTCGATCAAAGCTCTCAATTGTATGATCTTGATCGCATTATCAAACTTATGCCTAATCATAAACACCCACATCTTCATTGAGTAGCACTCAAAACTGTTAGCACATATCTAGCACTCTTCCTTGAAGGAAAACATGACAACTTGCCAACACTCGAGTGAATTAACTCTATAATTTCCATGGTTTTTCTTTGACAATTATACTAAATTGCACTTTCTTCCGTTGATCTAAATAATAGTACTCATATACAATTAGTTCATTAGCAATATAACCATATAGCAAATTTCTTTCACTTAAAACCTTCAAGCTTATCTTGCTAATGTGCCCCAAACGCATATGCCACAATTCAGACACTTGAACAAATCCAACCGACATCTCCAAGGCGAAATCTGTCATTGTCTCATCTTGAAGTTTGCATAGGTCACTATTCTTGATTCTTTTCATTGTCACCAAGATACCTTGCACAACTGTTAGAATTCTATGTTTTGAAAAATACCGACACTTAGCTGAATTTAGAGCACTTAGGGAAATCAAGTTCCTTCAACTCTGGAATGTGTCTCATTCCAGTCAATATCCTCACAATACCATCATGCATCCTGATTTTAACATTGCCAAAGCCTACAACATCGCACTCAGTGTTGTTCCTCAACTGCATTTTACTACCATACGTGCACTGATAATTAGTAAACCGGTTCCTATTTAGTGTAACATGAGAAGAACAACCAGAATCAAACAATGAATAATCAATGACAAATAAGAAAAAATCAGCACCATCCAAATTATTCACAACTATAGCTGCAACATCATTTGCAAAATCAACTATAATTCCTTTACCCTTTTTGTTTTTAGTTTAAGACAATTTCTTCTAAAATGCCCCCTCTTGCCACAATTCCAACAAATAGCACCACTAGTCCTAGATTGAGTGTGCCTATTCCTATTTATACTACTTCTTGTAACATGTGTACTAGTTTTTCCTCTGTTTTTACCTACTAATTTCAAACCCCTTTGAACATCAAACTTGTTGACCTAAAGGAATTAATAGCAGTGGAAACAATTGTATTCCAACTATTAGGCAATGAAGATAGCAAAATCAAAGCATGTACCTCAAATCCAGAGTTGACTTTTGAAATTTTGTCATTATGTACAACATTGGACTTTCTTGTTTCAATCTTTTATTTCACAGTTCAAACTCCTACGTTCTAATCTGTAGAAAGAAAATTGCCGCATTTTAATTGCTCCATTTCAGATGGCCACAAAATATCTAATTCAAAATATTCAGATTGTTGTTTTAGGCTAAACTTGAGACATATATTTTAACAGATCACACGGGTTCTAAATATTTTTTTGCCGGAGAAGCAATAGGACTCGATCATTCTCTAGCCGGCAATGGAGCACGCGCACGCGGACGACCCAGTCATTGTTTTCTGCAATGTGGAACCACATTTTGGATTTAAATTATACGTAATGAAGGCGTGTCTTTCGGATACATTTCTAATGCAGAATCACATGCGCAGAGAGAGAGACACCGCTCAGCAGGGCTTCTTGACCGAGAACGAGTTTGTATAAAATTAATGGATGTGTTCCGATGGACATGGAGCTCATCTTTTGGGTGATTTCGATGGGAAATTGTTTTACTAAGCCAATCGAGTTCGGCAGTCTGTGCAAGGGTCTTTTCCTCCACTTTATCGACTTTTATACAGTTTGTTGTATTAGGATACGTTTCTGAAGGTGAAAATGCAGGCGAGTGGGATCCGGCTGAGAATGAAGGACACAAATTTTTTGTTTTTTCTGTTTTTTAGATAAGCCTGTTGATCAAAACTTTAACACCGTCCTCCATACCTATCTTCTGTTCTCAGGCAATGTACTCTCCGTTGTGCAGGTCAGCGTCCGCCTAGGGAATACGATGTATTCATTAGTTACAAGCGGGGGGACACGGTCCACCCAATGAGCCATCTCAAGAGTGCTCTCGAGCAGAAGGAGATTATAACGTTCATTGACTTTGCACTGGATGGAGGAGTAAAGTTATCGCCAGCGATCAATAAAGCAATTGAGCAGTCAAAGGTCGCTGTCGTGGTCGTCTCTCAGAATTTCCATTCCTCACCATGGTGCCTCAACGAGCTGGTGAAGATCCTAAAATGCCAAAAAAAGTGGGGTCTTATCGTGTTGCCCATTTTCTGGGACATTGACCCAAGAGGGCTGCAA
Organism: Corymbia maculata; assembly: GCA_014182735.1. Taxonomy (NCBI): domain Eukaryota; kingdom Viridiplantae; phylum Streptophyta; class Magnoliopsida; order Myrtales; family Myrtaceae; genus Corymbia; species Corymbia maculata. Next base: position 5,825,619 of record CM024685.1, read on the forward strand.
GAGCAGCCCAAACTTTTCGTGGAGAATATTGGCCGAGGTGAGAAGGGTTTCGAGCAGGAGAAGCCCCACCAGATCCAGAGGTGGAAAGATGCTTTGCGAGCACTGGGCATGATCAATGGCTGGCTTGTTAGTACGAGGTACTAAACCCTTTCTTTTTTGAGCTCTATCTTTTTCTAAGTGCACCTTTTCTTGAGAATTGCTGAAGGGAGTTACTCAATTTGTGCATGAGAACACAAAACTTACTTCTAAAGGCAGCATGTTCTGGTCATTAGGAATTAATAATTGGAAATGTGGAATCTCTTTCCTTGGATGTTGGTATATTTGCATGAGGCAACGTTATGTAGTTATTTGCTAAAGTCTATAATTTCTAAAATACTAATTCAAGTTGGTGATACAAAGCAAAGTGATCATTATTAGGTTAAGCCTTTCTCCATCTAGTTATAGATAAAATTTATATGTTCCTCTCTTAATAGTAGAATGCATTAATCTATATCCAAATAAAGCTAGGATATTGGTTCTTATTCCAGCCAATATATTTAGTGATTCTCCCTCAACCTACTACTTTTATGGAGTTCTATAAGTTAGAGACTAGATTATGGGGTCTTGTTTCATCAATTGAAAACCTCCATGAAGTGGACTTATGGTTGCTTCATCTAAAGCTCACTCTTGACATCTGTGGTAGGAGGTACGTTTATTCTGTTATGGACTTGTAAGTAATTTAAATTTCGCTCTCATTAATGGTATCAGGGTCATTCTCCATCCACGTTGTCAAGAGTGTAAAGTATTTGCTAGACCTTATTTTGTTATTGTACAAAAGTTACGTAACTTAGATGATAATTCTTATCTATGGATCCCCGACATGCTCTAATGTCGATATTTCTTTTAGAATTTGAAATTTGTTGTTCAAAGGTATAGAGACAAAAAGGAGTCGTTAAATTTGCAGGTCTTGAGGAAAGTAAAATTGATAACCAAAGATTTATATGCTATAGTGATGGTCATACCTTATAATTTTGGGCTATTAGCGGACGGTTCAATTATTTTCCCTATGATGATCGACGTTTGTTGTTGGCGCGTGTGATTAGTGGGGCACTTAGGTGTACGTTTTTTAGGAGAATACCAATATTCATGCTCTTGAGTTGAAAATGAAGCTTGAACTTTTAAGAGAGAGAGAGAGAGACAGGGACAGAGACAGAGACTTGCTGAACCGCATAATCATACCAGGGTTTAAAATAAGTTTAGTTTATGTACTAGTTTTATGAAATACTTTTTGAGGGGATTGAGTTGTTGTTATTGTGTGCGGTAGAGAAAAGATGAAGACATGTGCTGTCATCGGATTAGTGAAGAAGCGATAGAGAATTGAGCGTGGGATCTGATGATCTTCACCCATAGTCGAAACCTTGCAAAAGTTGTCCGTTCATTGAGACAAAACCTTGACAATTTTAGTCTTTCCTTCTTCACAGAAATAACTTTCAGAACCCGTTAGAAAAATTTTGACCCCCTAGATATTTTCTTCCTGTTGACTAGCCCTGATGACCAGGCATGCCTTTGCAGTTTGGATAAACCCGAAGCTGCAGTGATCGAGGATCTTGCGGGCAAAATCTCAATCGCACTGAATCGTTAGGTGTGAACGTTGCTTAAAGCTTCCCATCCAGTTGGGTAGAAGCCTGTGATTATCCCAGAAACATTGCCAACACCTTCTGAAGTGGCTTTGCAGGAAGATTTAAAACATGAATGAATTGTGCAGATTTGCAGGAAGGTCTTTCCTGTGTGTGCAACAAATAAGCAAGAGACTCTCCTGGTGTTTGTAAATGGGTATGTATTGCTTTCAGCACGTAATGTCACTTGATACAATTTTAATAGATGCGCAAATCTTTGTTTTGGATATTACATATAAGACAGAGAACTTGTTCTTGACCTGCCCTCCTACTCCTCTGTCAACCGTGACCCTCTCTCTCCCCCAATGGCGTCATCGTTATCGCCATAGCGGTGAACTCCTCAATCGATTGCTCATAGCTGTCGCAAAGGACACAGTAAGTAAACCTCAAATGTATATCTTATATTTTTTTTTTTGGTAAAGATAAGTATTATATATGACAAAACCAATGGACAAATATACAAGGGGTGAGGCTTGGCACTAGCCCACACTCAACGAGACAACACGTCACTGGAGTGGGGGGGGGGGGGGCGAGTACACAAAAACAACAAAGAAATTACAAGAAACCCAAGGGCAGCATACCACCCCTAACTAATCAAAAAATTTTGGGTCAACTCCCTGGCTCCGCTGCAATCTCCTATTTCTCAATTTGTCAGCTACCGAATTAAAAGAGAGAGCTTTGTCTTTGATCGCCTTGGTCAGATGTTGCTTCATAGAAGGCACATAGAGGTTGGAGGACCAAAAAGTAATGTCATTTCTAGTCTTTCAAATAACGTAGCAAAGAGCACCGAAGGAGAACTTTGCAATGTCAAAATAAAAAACACTTCCAAAGAGTGTTGGAAACCCAATGAAAATTTTCCACCCATGACCGGTTATTCCAAGGGAGGTTACATTTTGCAGCCCAAAAGGTAGTAAGGGAGTTAGACACATGACAGTCAAAAAATAGGTGGTCTATAGAATCCGGCCTAGAGTTGCATAGAGCACAGCGAACCATAGGTAGCCTATTGAAAGACATTAAAAAGACCTAGGTGGGAAGACAGTTTCGAATGATGAGCCAAAGGAGGAATTGATACCTAGGAGCCAATGCCTTGCTCCATAAAAAGAGGCCCACGGGACCGGCGTCACTTTCCTCCGAAAGACTGACCAAGCGGATGCAGTAGAGAAGATGCTCGAGGGATGCTCAAGCCAGGTGAAAGTATCCTTCATGGGGTTTAGCAAGGGAAGTGGAACTTGCCATAAAAGTAAGTCATGCAACACAATCTGTCCATCCTGAGAAAAAAGGTCTGCGACCTTTGCATTCCTAGTTAAAGCCAATTAGTAAATATAAGCGTCATCGAAGATTGAGTTTAAAAGGCCTATGTCCAACCATGGATCAAATCATAGCGAGGCAGCTTGTCCATCACCAGTCCTCCATCTAAAGGAAGATATGATTTCCCCCTGCAACGCAAGTAATTTCCTCCAGGCCCACAAGCACATAGTCGAGGGGGAGGTGGTCCAGAAATACTTACCTTTGAGGTGAATGGCATGTATCCACGTGCACCATAGCGATTCCTTGTCAGAGAAGAGGATCCAAATATGTTTAATCATGGCAGCTTGTTGCTGTCTCGGATTTTTCTAATCCCAAGTCCCCCTTCTTCTTTTGGGAGACATACGTCATCCCAAGAAACTTTTGCTCCCCCAGGTCCAAGGCCGGGTCCTTTCCATAAAAATTGCCGACAAATTTGTTCTATTCTATCAACAACAGATGATGGGAGCCAAAAGATAGACGTCCAATAGACTTGTATAGCATACAGTACCGATTTGATAAGTTGTAATCTACCCATGAAAGATAAGAACTGGTGGGTCCAAGATTGAACTCTAGAGGTGAGTAAACATACCAGGGCATTACAGTCCGCTTTGGTTAATCGGGATGTGATAATTGGAACTCCAAAATAGCGAACTGGAAGGGATCCCCTCTTGAAGTTTAGGATTTGTAAGAGCTGAGTTTGGGTAGCTTCCGATCCACCCGAGAGGAATACCTCGCTTTTGGTATTGTTTGGGAGTAGGCCACTCCATTGGGAGAAGGTGTTTATTCCTTCCTTCATACAGGAAATCGAGGCCATATTGCCTTCGCTGAAAATGAAAACATCGTTGGCAAAAAATAGATGTGAGAGACGGGGATTCTTACATCTCCAATAAAATCAATACTCAGGCCGGCTTGCTTGAGACTCCAGGATACCTGTTAGCACTTCCATTGCTAGAGTGAATAAATAGGGCGACATCGGATCACCTTGTCTAAGACGACGGCCACTATTGAAGAATCCATGGAGTTCTCCATTTAGTGAGAGAGAAAATTTGGGGGTGCGGATACATACCATAATAAGCTGTATGAGACATGGCAGGAACCCAAAAGCTGTCAAAGTTGCCTCCAAAAAATCCCAATCCAGAGTGTCATAAGCTTTCCTGAAATCAACCTTGATAGCACATTTGGAAGAATAAGTGTCCAAGTGGAAGCCGTTGAATAATTCTTGGGCCAATAGGATATTGTCCGAAATGCACCTACCTTTAACAAAAGCCGTCTAAATTGGGCTTATAATAAGAGGAAGTACTATAGAGATTCTGTTAGACAATATCTTTGTGATGCATTTATAAATCGTGTTACAACACACAATGGACCTGAAGTCATTTACCGAAGATGCATTTGGTACTTTTGGAACCAGCGCAAGAATAGTATAATTTGACTCCCATAGAAGTCGCCCAGAGTTGAAGAAATCCAGGATAGCCTCAGTTACTGACGGACCAACCGTCTCCCAATTCTTCTTGAAGAAATCTGAGTTATACCCATCAAGACCCAGGGCTTTATTCCCAGACAGAGAGAACATAGCAGCCCTAATATCCAAAGGGGAAATAGGCTCAAAAAGGAACCTAACCTGATCATTAGTAACGGTGTGCTTTAGAACTTCCTTGATCTCTCTAGAGGAGGCTCGTACGAGCATAGTCATTGGACTCAGAAGATCTTGAAAGTAAAACACAAAGACCCGCTGAATATCTTCAGTATCAGTAACCATATTTCCCGTACTATCTTGGACTAAAAGGATATGATTACGTAGATGATGGTGTTTGACTGAGTGGTGGAAGAAACTAGTGTTCTGGTCACCCTCCTTTAGCCATCAAATCTTGGATTTTTGTTTGAAGAAGGATTCCTCAAAGGAGCGAAGTTTGTAAAACTCACGAGTTTGGGCCAATTCGGTCTCCACAAGCATTACATTCAACGGGTCCTAAAAGAGTGCTTCTTGGGTATTAAATAGAACCTGCTTGGCAGTTGCAGCTTGCAAGGAGATGTCTACATACACGTCTTTGTTCAGGTGCTTTAACCTGTTTTTCAGCAGTTTAAGCCTAGTTTATAATTTGTACATAGGAGTACCTAGAATAGGGGTATCCCACACTTGGGAGACCATGGCATTGAATACCGGATGGGACATCCAAAAGTTGAAGAATTTGAACGGCTTTTTCTGTGGGCGAGAAGCCAGAACTCTAACCAACATCGGGGAATGATCCGAGATACCTGGGGGTAAGAAAGTGGCTTCTGAGTAAGAGTAGACCATACTCCATTTGCTATTGACTAGTACCCAGTCAATTTCCTTTGCTTGCAATGGGGTCCCGAAGAGGTTGACCAAGTGAAACACATCCCAACATATCGGAGATCATCCAATTCGGCTTGGCAAATGCATTCTCTAAATTCATCAAAAGAGGGGAGCCAAGTCTTCGGGCTCCCTAGGCGGTCCAAAGAGTCCCGTATTGTGTTGAAATCACCCACCACTAACCAAGGGTCATTCGAGAAGGTGGAGCTCAGACAGATAATATCACTCCATAAAGGCCTGCGAGCAACAAAAGTGTATTCTTCATACACAACCATAAGATACAATGTGAGACTAGTGTGCAAAACCTTCAGTGTGCTATGAATGGCTTGGCTTGACACATAACAGCTATTAAAATCAACCTGGACTGGGTTCCAACCAACCCAAATACGGCCCCTAACTGAATGTTCATAATTAGCAATCCATTTCCATCCCAAGCATAGACTAGATGAGATGGAATCAAAAAGGTGAGGTGATACCTTGGTCTCCAACAAGCCAAGACAGCAGATTTTATTCTCACGCACAAAATGTCAAACTTCAGATTGCCTCACCAGGTCAACAAGACCACTAATATTCCAAAAAGCTATGTTCATTCAAAAAATAGAGATAAAAAGGCCTACTTATGCTTCCCATGTCGCCGTTTGCTGGCCGGCAGTTTCAGAGGGGACTTGTGTTTGGCCACTGGGCTCTTACTAGCTTCTAGAGGCTGGTTATCCCACAGAGAAGAGGGGGGTTCAACATTCTCTTCAATAGGGATGACCACTTGAAAACCCAGTGAGGGACCAACCTTGTGGCAGGCCTTTACAGCAACCAACGAGCCCTCCTCCTCTTGCGTTTCACCCTTAGGAGAACTAATAGAATTAGTTTCCTCATCCAAGTCATCCACTGATGCAAATAAGTCTTGGGGACCCTTTGGATCATGTTGGACCTTGCTGGTTAGTTCTTGCACTGCCAAGTTAGAAATGGTAAGGTTTTTCTTCACTTTGTCTGCAGGAGGAGACTTACCGGAAATGCCATCTTGCTTCGGCTCCACCGGTACTGATTTCTAGCAGTGTGCTTGTTTACCAAGCTGGACCTGCCATTGAGATGGAGCCTCTGAATACTGCTGAGAATCTTCCTGAATTTGGGCCTTTCCTAAACCTGCTGTAGCTGCTCCCGAAGAGAGATGATTGGCTGAAGACAGGTCGGCAGCTGTACCGGGCGCTCTAGAGTTGCTGGTCAGGGGGCCGAAGGAAGGCCTGTTGCAAGACAAGGATCTTGAGCAGTTGGATGAGTTGTTTGGCCAGTTGATGAGCTAATCACAACAACTGCTGCTGGAGTAGGCACTGGAAGAGGAGCTAGAAGAGGGGTTGCTGCAGGGGTGCCACCGGAGCTGCTGTGAGGCGGGGGGATAAGAGGAGTATTTGTTGTTCTATGGACCGGCGGCCTAGAGTTGGGTAGCACATCCACAACTTGCTTCAATTGGCCTGAAGAGACTTCTGGGGGATTGCTTCGGTGGCCAAACATACCACATAAAGAGCAGCTCATTGGCCTCCATTCATATTCAACCGACACCCTCCTTATTTCTCCTTGTAGCTGCACCCACACTTCATCTTGTCTAGTATCCGATGCAGATAACTCAACATAGACACGAGCATACGAAAGCATCTTCAACTGCTCTATATTTTGGTCAACATAAAGGGGGTTGCCGATCACACTTCCAATGCCACTGATGCCACGAGATGACCACAATGCAAATGGTATATTCCTCAATCTAATCTAGACTGGAACTTTGGAATGGTTACCTTTCTTGAGCTCCAGGAGTGGGTGCCATTGTTGAAGGATCAATGGCACTCGTGCAACAGTAATCGGACCACTATCAAGTAGTTTCCTTCTGAAGTCAGCATCAGGGATTCTAAAGAAAAAGAAACCTTGATCATCAACTCTAACATTAATCAATTTAGAGCCCCAAGCGTTTTTTAGGGCGGCTTCTACCAATTGAAACGGCAACTTCTTGCATATTAGGTAGCCCACCATACATTCAAACCACATAGGGTCCACGGCATCAACGATATCATCATCAAAGACAGCAACCATTTTCTTGTCAACACGAATGGGAGCATAATAACTCAAGGTATAGCCCGTTAACGCGATCCGAGCTACACTAGCCCACGTCCGAGGAGGCAAACCCTCCTGCCCATTCTGATTTGGAGCTTGGCGATGGGGTCGGCTTGGTTGACCATTACCTAGGGGGGGAACCACAGCGAAACCAGCATTCCTTACAGTAGCAACATTCCTACCAGATTGTATAGAGATGTCATGGCCTTGAGAAGACCCATGAGGCACAATAGCAGGGGGTACCACAAAGGTCCCTGCTCTATTTTGACTAGATTGGCCTCAAGAGACAGGGCGGTGAGGAGGAGGCCTACTTTGGCTCCTCTGGCGACTGCTCTCCGCCTCAATGGGCGGGTGATTCAGTAACAAAGAGTTCTCCATCAATAATCAGCATTTCAGCAACAGCAAACCAGTAAGCAGGCAGACATTGCAGCAATGAGCCCTAATTGCAGATCTAACCAATAGGGAGATCTGGGCATACCTGGCTTGAATGGTTTGGAGGGGACGAAGACCAGCTGGGGAGGAGGAGTTCCTCCAATTTTGGCTGCAAGAGAGCCCCTGCGCCGGCCGGAATGAGCTTCGGCATCACCGTGCAGGCAGAGGCGCGAGGGAGGAGTTTAGAGAGCGAGTGAACAGTGTTCCGAGTGTTCTCTACTCCACCAAAAACGGGTTTATTTTTATATCTTATGTTCTTTTCCCCATTTGATTATAATTTGTTTGAGTTAGCATGGTGGATTTAAGAACGCTTTTGCGTAATTTTGAAGGAAAAGGAACAAAGAACATAAGAAATACATTTGAGACAAGTGGCAAAGTAAATAAACCTCAAATGTATTTCTTATGTTCTTTTCCCCGTTTGATTATAATTTGTTTGAGTTAGCAAGGTGGATTTAAGAATGCTTTTGCGTAATTTTGAAGGAAAAGGAACAAAGTTCAAAGACTTTAGTGGATGGTCATTAGAAGAATTAACAGGGTGTCACATTTTACTTCGCTTCTAGTTCCTCCAATCATGTCTTTGATTGGTATGTTTCTAACATTGAGATTGTCCACTTTTTTAATTTTAGTTAAAAGAATGTGGCGATCCATTCTTAAAAGAAAAAACCGAAATTATTCCAAACACCACTCAACTGCATCGCTGTGATTGACAACAAAGTTTGGGGTGGTTCTTAACTTCTTAAGCGTGTCAAATTCAAAATCGGAGGACAATATGATTGCTTCAAGAAGGAAGAGAAGGTGTTTAAGTTTTGACCGTGACCTTGACTTAAATAATAATGAGTTATTAGAGACATAAGGCCCATGCTTGTTGCACTTAATGCCATAATTATTACCTCAACTCTTTATCTTTATTATATCCTAATATAGACTTCTAAGTTTTTCCATTTAAGATTTCAAAAAAAGTGTACTAATATATTTTTGAATATAAACTCTGTCAAGTTTTGGCTAGCTATAGTCCAAAAGAAATGATGATTATTCATTGGCAAAAAAAAAAAGGTTCGCAGAAAATTTTATATATATATATACTTTACATTTTTTCAAAGGGCCCCTTCTCCCTCCTCAATTTCTTTCAAGGGGAATCTATGTATTTTTTCAATTTCTATAATTTCTGGGGAGTTCAAATTTGGTCCTTAGCTATTGTATTAAACAGGTCAAATTAGCCACTGCACAAAATGAGCGTATAAACCTAATGAATGAGGCTATAAAAACCCAAACCCTATTTGACTAATGATATATATACACAATGACCCGAAGATATCGTATGCAATCATTGTAGAGGATCGTCATCGAAAATGAGAGACAAACCAATTTTATATTCCAGCAATCCAATGCCGCCGACGATCAAATGATGTTCTACGCGGACTGAAAGCATTCCTCGTGGGAGGCCCTGCATTTCAGGATCAGATCCTAGCTCAAAGCATCCGACACGTTCAATACAGTGAAATTGAATCTCCCTCTCTCTCTCTCCTTTTCTTTCCCCCGAGAACTAATTACAGTATGTTAAAGAGGTTAAATTCTTATAAATCATTAGAAATGCTGTGCGCGAGGTCCGGGCAGGCAATGATTGTTGTAGAAATTCAAGAGCCTCCGCCTCTTTTCCGTGGCTTCGATAAGGTTGCATACGAGGGTGACGAGATCAGGGGCCCGCCAATGATCGACGTCACGTGGCCGCCCCGACAATGAGGAAATACATGCTAGTCAATGATAGGATCGTGATTGGGACATAATCACGATTTAATATGCGAACGAGCGACAGCATCGAATTGGGACATGATGGCGATTTTCTTTTCGTCTTTTATGGCATCGAGAAAGTGCAGCATCATTACTTGAAGTAAAGAAAAGTCCCTCCCGGTTTAGACGGTATAATCTAAAGTTATGATTACGTGAGCTCACATGATTTGTAGATTACGCAATACGTTTTATTTTCCTTTTTCTTTTTTATGTAAAGGGTAGGACTATGATCCCATCATAGGATCTCGAGATGCCCACTGATCTGACTATTTTCATGACCAATCCATAAAATCCAAAACTCAGACGCCAATTGCATCGCCGCCCGCGACCTTCAGTGGCGAAAGCATGCGTCCTTCCAATATAAAATACGAGGAGACTTTGGATTTCTCTCGTTGATGACTGCCATTTATTCAACTAAATCAAGCAACCTTCAAAACTAATCGAAAGATATTCATTTAAATCTCAGATTATCAATCACAATGACAATAATATACACTAACATCTCATTTATTTGTTCTTGAAAATCTAAAAATCCTCATTAATTTTGACATAATAATTTGCATATCCGATGAAATCTCCAAACTAAAATGACCAAAGTACCCCTACAACTCATCTAACACCCCCCGAAAAAAAAGGTCTCATGCTATCTCTCTTCGGTTCATTCTCAACTACACCACCAACCATGTCTATCCTTGACTGGTGCTACCGCTGCTCCCTCGACCATGACCTCAACCAACGTCACTATGTCTTGAGGTCAATCTTGGCATGTCTTTCTTATCCTTTGCTTTGTCTCTCTATTTTACCTCTAGGTCGAGAAAATATTGGGTACATGAGGTGTGCCAGCGTGTCAAATAAGAAGACCCTCAAAATGTGACACATGTCGAATGTGGGCCCTAATTTTCTGGCTAATTTTTCTCTCTTCTCTCCTCTCTTTCTCTTTCTCTCCCCTCGCTGCATGCTCTCTCTCTCTTCTCTCTTCCTAGCACGCTCTCTCTTTGCCGGCACGAATGAACAGCTAACCACCTCGACCTCCACGGCGACCCCTCCTCTGGCATGTCCAGAAGGCGCACGAGTGCCCGATCTGCCACAAGAGCTTCCCCACCGACCAGGATCTTGGTCTGTACAAGTGGTGCCATTATGTGGCCCCCAATCCCGCCTCCTTCGCCCCACCCCTCGGCGCCATGACTGCTAGTGGGGTGAGCATTTCGGAGGGCATGAGGTCCATGCACACATAGCTAGGGGCACCATGAGTTCGATCTAAACATCTCGACGTTCTCCCCCAAGTTCTGGGTCTCTTGCAGCGTGGATGACAAGGTGGAAAGCCCTAATTATATCCAATAACTATACACTTACAGTATTTTCCAAGCTCTAATTATATCCAATAACTCAAGCAGTATTTAGCTCTAAAATTTCTCATGAAATAATCTTTCAATCTCATGAAAGAATTACACGTAAATCTTACCACAAGATTTCACAGTTACAAACACTAATCTTTCTCATTTGTAATTCAAGAAAAACCTTCGCTGCATGAATCCACTGCCAACCACGCAGCACCTATGGATGTCACGGACAAATTTGTGCACCCACGGGACTCACTGAAAACAGCGCTTCAAGCACTCATCAAAAGTGGCGCTACTTCAAATCTTCTCTATTATCACTATGATTATTCGAATATTTATATATCTTGTCACCATCTTCTTTTGCAGACTCTCGATAGGATTGGATTTTCCTTTCTAACCATCCAACTCAAGTCCAGAGTTGACTTGTGAAATTTTACCCTTGTCCACGACGCAGGACTTCCTGTTTCAATCTTTTATTTCAAGGTTCAGATACCAACGTCGGACTCTAATTCATACAAAGAAAATTACTGCATTCCAATGGCTTGATTTTGGACAGCCACAAAATATTCAATTCAAAATATTCAGATTTTTGTTTTAGGCTCAAACTTAAGACATACATTTTAATAGATTGCACAAGTTGTAACCATTCTCGCCGGAGAAGGAATAGGACACAATCATTCTCTAGCCAGCAATCGAGCACGCACACGCGCACGCGCACGTCCCAGTCACCGTTTTCTCTTAACCACAGATTAAATTAATCCTGATAAGCCGCTAATGGTGATAAGCCAACGGAAGCGACGAGGAAAGCAAGAGCATATACGCCTTTCACCTGCGATAGTTCCGGCGATGTGGGACCACATTTTGGGCTTAAATTATACGTAATGAAGGTGCGTCATTTGGTTACATTTCTAATACAAAATCACATGCGGAGAGGGAGACACCACTCAGCAGGGCTGCTGGAGCAAGAACGAGTCTTGTTTGAGAAGATTTTCGATGATGTGCTGTAAAAACATAAGGGATGTGTTCCAATGTACAAGGAACTCATCTTTTGCGTGATTTCAATGGGAAATTGTTTTGTTAAGCTGAGCGAGTTCGGCGATCCGTGCAAGGGTCTTTTCCTCCACTTCATCGATTTCTTTACTGTTTGTTGTATTAGGATACGTTTTTGAACGTGAAAATGAATGCGAGTGGGATCCAGCTGAGGATGAAGGACACAAATTTTTTGTTTTTTGTTTTGTGGATAAGCCTGTTTATCAAAACTTTAATATCGTCCTCCATACCTATCTTTTGTTCTCAGGCAATGCACTCTCCGTTGTGCAGGTCAGCGTCCGCCTAGGGTATATGATGCATTCATTAGTTACAAACGGGGGGACACGGTCCACCCAATGAGCCATCTCAAGAATGCTCTCGAGCGGAAGGAGATTAAAACTTTCATTGACTTTGCACTGGATGGAGGAGTAGAGTTATCGCCAGTGATCAATAAAGCAATCGAGCAGTCGAAGGTCGCTGTTGTGGTCATCTCTCAGAATTTCCATTCCTCACCATGGTGCCTTAACGAGCTGGTGAAGATCCTAGAATGCCAAAAAAAGAGGAGCCTTATCGTGTTGCCCATTTTCTGGGGCATTGATCCGAGAGAACTGCGAGAGCAGCCCAGAATTTTCGTGGAGAATATTGGCCGAGGCGAGACGGGGTTCAAGCAGGAGAAGCCCCATCAGATCTGGAGGTGGAAAGATGCTTTGCGAGCACTGGGCATGATCAATGGCTGGCCTGTTAGTACCAGGTACTGAACCCTTTCCTTTATGAGCTCTATCTTCTTCTAAGTGTAGTTTTTCTTGAGAATTGCTGAAGGGAGTTACTCAGTTTGTGCATGAGAACACAAAACTAACCTCTAAAGGCAGCATGTTCTGGTCATTAGTGGACGGTTCAATTTTTTCCCCTATGATGATCGACCTTTACTGTTGGTGCGTGTGATTAGTGGGGCAATTATTTGTATGTTTTTAGGAGAAAACCAACATTAATGCTCTTGAGTTGAACATGAAGCCTGAACTTGAGAGAGAGAGAGAGAGAGAGAGAGAGAGAGAGATACTATTACATGATTGTTGTACATATGCTGAATCGCATAATCACACCAGGGTTTAAATTAAGCCTAATTTATGTACTAGGTTTATGGAATATTTTTTGAGGGGATTGAGTTATTGTTATCGTGCGCGGTGGAGAAAAGATGAAAACAGACATGTGCTGTTATCGGATTAGTGAAGAGGCAATAGAGAATTGAGAGTGGGATCAGATGATCTTCACCCATAGAGAAAACCTTGCAAAACTTGTCCGTTCATTGAGACAAAACCTTGACAATTTTTGTCTTTCCTTCTTCTCACAAATAACTTTTGAGAACCCGTTAGAAAAATTTTGACCCCTTAGATATTTTCTTCCTGTTGGCTAGCACTGATGACCGGGCATGCCTTTTGGTGCTTGCAGTTTGGATATAACCGAAGCTAAAGTGATCGAGGATCTTGCGGACAAAATCTCAACCGCACTGAAACGTTCGGTGTGAACGTTGCTCAATGCTTCCCATCCAGTTGGGTAGAAGCCTGCGATTACCCCCAGAAACATAGTCAACACCTTCTGAAGTGGCTTTGCAGGAAGATTTAAAACATGAATAAATTGTACAGATAAGGTCTTCCTTTGTGTGTGCCACAAATAAGCAAGAGACTCTCCTGTTGTTCGTAAATGGGTATGTACTGCTTTTAGCATGTAATGTCACTTAATACAATTTTAATAGTTGCGCATATCTTTGTTTTGGAAATTACATATAAGACAGAGAACTTTTTCTTGACCTGCCCTCGTACTCCTCTGTCAACTGTGACCCTCTCTCTCCCCCAATGGCGTCATCGTGGTTGCCATTAGCAGCGAACTCCTCAATCGATCGATTGCTTGTACCTGTGGTGACCTCAGTGAGAGGGGACTCGGCAGAGGCCCTCACCAGGGTCACTGCCGCCATGAGAAAATATTGAGTACATGAGGTGTGCCAGCATGTCAAATAAGAAGACCCTCAAAACGCAACACGTGTCGAATGTGGGTCACAATTTTCTGGCTAACTTCTCCCTCCCCTCGCTGCACTCTCTCTCTCCTGCCTCCCCTGCATGCCCTCTCTCTCTCTCTCTCTCTCTCTTCCCAGCATGCTCTCTCTTCACCGGCGCGAACGAACAGCTGACCACCTCGACCTCCACAGCGACCCCTCCTTTGGTGTGTCCAGGAAGGCACATGAGTGATCTGCCACAAGAGCTTACCCACCGGCTAGGATCTCGGCCCGTACAAGCGGTCCCATCACGAGGCCCCCGATCCCACCTCCTCCCCCCCGGCCAGTGGGGTGAGCGTCTCGGAGGGCATGGGGTCCACGCACACACAGAGCTAGGGGCACCGCGAGTTCGATTTGAACATCCTGGCGTTCTCCCCCTGGTTCGGAGTCTCCTGCAACGTGGACGACGAGGTGGAGAGCCCGCACCCCTCCGAGAAGCCCCGGTTGATGGTGTCAGTGAAGACGGAAGCGGCTTGAAATGGGTTAGATCGAAAACGCATGGAAACCCATACAAAAAAACCGGCGATCGAAATTGAAATAGGAACTCAGCCGAGTTTCAAGTAGGAATAAAGAAATACTAGAAACGATTCTTTTTGTTCGTTTCTTCTTGTTTGTCGGGCGATGAATTCAATTCATTTTTCACATCATTTTTGCGGCGAAGAGTGAGATTCGGGCGAGAGAGAGTGTCTAGGGGAGAGAGGAGATAGAGGAGAAAGAGAGCGTGCAGGGGAGGCAGGAGAGAGAGCGTATAGCGAGGAAAGAGAGGAGAAAAGAGAGAAAAGTTAGCTCGAGAATTGAGGCCCACATTCGACACATGTCGCGTTTTGATGGTCTTCTTATTTGCCACACTGGCACACCTTATGTACCCAATATTTCTCCTAGAGAGAGATGGCAATGGGGGTGGTAGCCGGCCAAATGGAGAATGACAGACTTGGGTTGATGATTTCAGTGGATTCTAGGGTTTTTGTGGCTTTATCACAAGGGAAGGTGGGTAGTCATTTCAGCGAGGTTGAATGTGGAATTTGCAATTTCAAATGTCGAGGTAAGTGGCAAAGTAAATAAACCTCAAATATATTTCTTATGTTCTCTTTCCCATTTGATTATACTTTGTTTGAGTTAGCAAGGTGGATTTAAGAACGCTTTTGCATAATTTTGAAGGAATAGGAACAAAGTTCAAAGACTTCGGTGGATGGTCATTACAAGAATTAACAGGGTGTCACATTTTACTTTGCTTCTAGTTCCTCCAATCATGCCTCTGATTGGTATGTTTCTAACATTGAGACTGTCCACTTTTTAATTATAGTTAAAAGAATGTGGTGATGCATATTATTCCAAACACCACTTAATTGCATCTCTGTAATTGACAACAAAGTTTGGGGTGATTCTTAACTTCTTAAGCGCATCAAATTCAAAATCGAAGGACAATATGTTTGCTTCAAGAAGGGAGAGAAGACGTTCAAGTTTTGACCATGACCTTGACTTCAATAATAATGAATTATTATAGACATAAGGCCCATGCTTGTTGCACTTAATGCTATAATTATTACCTCAACTCTTTATCTTTATTATATACTAATATAGACTTCTAAGTTTTTCCATTTAACATTTCAAAATAGTGTACTAATCTATTTTTGAATATAAACTCTGTCAAGTTTTGGCTATTTATATTCCAAAAAAAATGATGATTGTTCATTGGCAAAAAAAAATGGTTCGCAGAAATTTTTTTATATACGTATACTTTACATGTTTTCGAAGGGCCCCCTTCTCCCTCCTCAATTTCTTTGAAGGGAAATCTATGTATTTTTTCAATTTCTGTAAATTTTGGGGAGTTCAAATATGGTCCTTAGCTATTGTACTAAACAAGTCAATTAACCACTGCACAAAATGAGCGTATAAAGCTAACAGACGATGCTATAAAAACCCAAACCCCATTTGACTAATGATATATACACAATGACTCGAAGAAATCGTATGCAATCATTGTCAGAGGATCGTCGTCGAAAATGAGAGACAAACCAATTTTATATTCCAGCAATCCAATGCCGCCGACGATCAAATGATGTTCTATGCGGACCGAAAGCATTCCTCGTGGGAGGCCCAGCATTTCAGGATCAGATCCTAGCTCAAAGCACCTGACACGTTCAATACAGTGAAATTCAATCTCTCTCTCTCTCTCTGCTTTTCTTTCCCCGAGAACTAATTACAGTATATTAAAGAGGTTAAATTCTTATAAATCATTAGAAATGCTGTGCACGAGGTCCGGACAGGCAATAATTGTTTTAGAAATTCAAGAGCCTCCGCCTCTTTTCCGTAGCTTCGATGTGGTTGCATATGAGGGTGACGAGATCAGGGGCCCGCCAATGATCGACGTCACGTGGCCGCCCGACAATGAGGAAATACATGCAAGTCAATGATAGGATCGTGATTGGGACATAATCACGATTTAATATGCGAATGAGTGACAGCATCGAATTGGGACGTGATGACGATTTTGATCCCCTTCCTTTGTTTTTTTTCTTTTCGTCTTTTATGGCATCGAGAAAGTGCATCATCATTACTTAAAGTAAAGAAATGTCCCTCCTGGTTTAGACGGTATAATCTAAAGTTATGATTATGTGAGCTCATATGATGTGTAGATTACGCAATACGTTTTATTTTCCTTTTTCTTTTTATGTAAAAAAATAGGACTATGATCTCATCACAGGACCACGAGATGCCCACTGATCTGACATTTTTCATGACCAATCCATAAAAAATCCGAAACTTGGACACCAAACTGCATCGCCGCCTGCAACCTTCAGTGGCCAAAGCATGCGTCCTTCCAATATAAAATACGAGGAGACTTTGGGTTTCTCTCGTTGATGACTGCCATTTATTCAACTAAACCAAGTAGCCTTCAAAACCAATCGAAAGATATTCATTTAAATCTCAGATTATCAATCACAATGACAATAACATTTTGCTGCCATATCCTCTAATATTGTACTGGGTTGACAATGGATTGCCAACTACGGATTTTCTGAGCGAGGTAGAGTATGGGTTGGTCGGAATCCTTTTTTGTTGGAGTTCGCAGGTACCCTTATAAATGCCCAAATCATTCATGGCATGATTAGGATCTTACAATCTGGTTCAACTTTATTTCTTTCGGCAGTATACGGGGAACACACTTATATTTCCTACAAGCCTTTATGGAGTGATATCGGTCTTCTAAGTACTGCCCTCAAGGAAAGCCCATGGATTGTAGTAGGTGATTTTAATGCCATTTGGGACTCCTCAAATCGCATAGGAGGCTCAGATAATTAGATTCCTACATTTGATGAATTTCGGGAATGCTTAGGCCGTGCTAAACTGGAAGACCTACACTATGTGGGTTTTCAGTACACCTGGTCATCTTCCGCTAGCGAACATAGGAAACAAAGGAAAATAGACTGGGTTCTAGTCAATAGCAAATGGGCCTCGAATTATTCTTTCTTAGAAGCAACATTCCTTGCCCCTGGCATATCAGACCATACTCCTATGACAGTCAGAGTTTTGACCCATTAGCCACAGAGGAAACCGTTTAAATTTTTCAACTTCTGGATGTCCCACCCGCACTTCTCTGCCACAATTTCCCAAGCCTGGGAGAGTCACATACTAGGTACACCTATGTTTAAGGTCTATAGTAAGCTCAAGTTACTAAAATGCAAGCTCAAGAAATTGAATAAAGAAGTCTATTCAGACATCTCCCTTGAAGCCTCTAAAGCCAAAAGAGCTCTTAATCTCTCGCAAGCAGCTCTCTACAGTGATCCCCTCAACATCGCACTAGTGGAGGCTGAGTATGGCCAAGCATGAGTGTACTACGAGCTGAGGTCTATGGAGGAATCCTTCTTAAAGCAAAAATCTAGAATTCGTTGGTTGAAGGAAGGTGACCAAAACAATAGATTTTTTCACAAATATGTTCAAAGTAGACAACTTCGCAACCGGATCCTTTCGGTCTTGGATGATGCGGGTAACTTGATCTCAGACCCAAGGGATGTTCAACAAGCTTTTGTTAACTACTTCCAGGAACTGTTGGCCCCAATGAACACTCCCTATCGACCTTCCATTCTAGAGGTGAAGGAAACTCTAAAGCATACCCTGAATGATGACCAAGTAAGACTTCTATCTGAGCCCATCCTTCCCCGGGATGTCAAGGAAGCCATTTCTCTTTGCCAAGGGGTAAAGCCCCGGGCCCTGATGGCTACAATTTTAATTTCTTTAAAAGAAACTAGGATATAGTAGGACCCTCTGTTATAGAGGCAATTATAGATTTTTTTAATACTGGGCACCTCTTAAGGGAGATTAATTGTACTATCTTGGCCCTAGTTCCCAAAGTACCAAATGCCTGTTACAACACTATTTATAAATGTATCACCAAGATCCTGTCCAACAAAATTGCAGCGATACTTTCAAATATTATAAGCCCGGCTCAAATGGCTTTTGTAAGAGGCAAAAGGATAAGTGACAACATTCTCCTTACTCAGGAATTCTTTAGTGGCTTTCACTCGGACAATCACTCTCCCAAGTGTGCCATTAAAGTCGACTTTCGCAAAGCTTATAACACTTTGACTGGGACTTCCTAGAGACAACCCTAAAAGCTTTTGGATTTCCATGCCACTTCATCCGGCTTCTCATGGTATGTGTACACACCCCTAAATTTTCTATATCTATGAATGGAGAGCTCCATGGTTTTTTCTCAAGTGGTAGGGGGCTATGGCAAGGTGATCCCGTTTCACCTTACCTTTTTCACCTTGGTAATGGAAGTTTTTATAAGCCTCTTGGAATCTCAATCTCATCGCCAAGAATATTGTTATTTTTGGAGATGCAAGAAATCCTCCCTCTCACTTTTTTTTGCGGATGATGTTTTCATCTTCAATGAAGCAAACTTAGCTTCAATCTCATGTATGAAAGATGGGCTCAACACCTTTTCTTGATAGAGTGGTTTAACTCCAAATGCTAGCAAGAGTGAAGTTTTCATGTCAGGTGTCTTGGAAGACATAAAAGTCTAGATTTTGCACCTGCTAAACTTCCGATTGGATCCCTACCAATCAAATACTTGGGAGTCCCAATCATTACTTCAGGTTGAGTAAAGTGGATTGCCATACCCTGGTAAGTCTTCTAACTACTAGAGTTCAATCCTGGACGCATCGGTTCCTCTCTTTTGCCGATTGGCTTCAACTTATGAGGTCTATCCTACATGCTATTCAAGTTTATTGGGCATCAATATTCTGGCTACCATCTTCTATAGTAGATAGGATCGAACAAATTTGCCGCCAATTCCTTTGGAAAGGACCGGGCCTTGGCCCGGGTGGTGTAAAAGTCTCGTGGGAAGATGTATGCCTCCCTAAACAAGAAGGGGGACTAGGAATTCAAAGAATTTGGGATAGTAATAAAATTGCAATGTTAAAGCATATTTGGATTCTATTCACTAATAAAGAATTCTTGTGGTGTAAGTGGATACACTTTACCCACCTCAAAAGTAAGAACTTTTGGATTGCCACAACACCGATTTTTTGTTCATGGGCTTGGAAGAAAATTCTTTCATTGAGGGGGGAGTTTAAAGACTACTTCAGATGGAGGATAGGAGATGGCATGACTATCTCCTTGTGGTTTGACTCGTGGCTAGACATGGGCTCTCTCAAACAGTATTTTGATAACACTTACATCTATCAGTCTGGACTCACAAGACATGCTAAGGTTGCTGATCTCTTCTCCTTGGAAGGGCTGTGGTTACTACAGGAACTACACCTTTGGCAAGTTCCAATCCCCGCCCTCAATCTAGGAGAGGATTCTTTTACTTGGCCGCACCATCCTTCGGGTAAATTCTCTCTAGCTTCTGCATGGTCTATCACTCATAAGAAAGCTACTCAGGTCTCTTGGGCTTCAAGTGTATGGAACAATGCCGTTGTTCCTAGACACCAATTCCTTTTGTGACTAATTTCTAGGAATCGGCTTCCCACCCAGGCTCTTCTTATGTCTTCTGGTAGATTACCTTTGGTGTTGTGTGTTTTTTGTAACATTACGCCTAATTCTATAGATCACCTTTTCTTTGAGTGCCACGTCTCCCTATCCCTTACTAATTTTTGGGCTACAAAGTGTAATCTTTCCTAATGGAGCCTACCCTGGATGGAAATCCTCCGCTGGTTGTTTAGATCTTCAAACAAAGGTTTTTATGTTAACATCGTCAGGTTTTCTTTTGGTGCTCTCTGTTATGTCATTTGGAAGTCCATGAATGACTTGATTTTCCGAACTACCAACTTATGTTTGCAATCCATGAAGCAATACCTGATCAAGGCGGTAAAGGATAGAACTCTTTCTTTTAAATTTGTGGTTGACTCTCCAAGGAACAAGAGAATGTAGCGCAACTGGGGGATTGACCTTGCATTTTTATCCCCGACACATGAGAAGGACGGAGATGTCCTCTCTTAGTTATATCCTTCTTGTATGGCTATATATGTGTGGCCTCTTTTGATTTTTATTGTCAGTGAACCTGGCACCCACTCACTCTAATGACCTGTAGTCCCGCTGAGTGCGCGTTTGGTGCTGAGTTACACTTTCATTGTCAATCCCGGTTGATAGCTATAAAATACTTACATTTACCAAAAAAAAAAAAAAAACATATGCCAAAGTCTCATTTATTTGTTCTTGAAAATATATAAATCCTCATTAATCTTGACATAATAATTTGCATATCCAATGAAATCTCCAAACTAAAATGACCAAAGTACACCTCCAACTCATCTAAACTCCCCACCCCAAAAAAAAAAGGTCTCACGCTATCTCTCTTCAATTCATTCTCAACTACACCACCAACCACGTCTATCCTTGGCCGGTGCTGCCGCTACTCCCTCGACCATGGCCTCAACCAATGTCATTGATGTTCTGAGGTCAATCTTAGCATGTTTTTCTTCCCCTTTGCTTTGTTTGTCCATTTTACCTCTAGGTCAAGAAAATAGTGGGTACATGAGGTGTGCCAGCGTGTCAAATAAAATAAGAAGACCCCTCAAAATGCGACACGTGTCAAATGTGGGCCCCGATTTTCTGGCTAACCTTCTCTCTCTCTCTCTCTCTCTCTCTCTCTCTCTCTCTCTCTCTCTCTCTTCTTCCCTCTTCCGAGCACACTCTTCGCCGGCGTGGACGAACAACTAACCACCTCGACCTTCATGGTGACCCCTCCTTTGGCATGTGTCTGGGAAGGTGCACAAGTGCTTGATTTGCCACAAGAGCTTCCTCACCGACTAGGATCTCAGCCTATACAAGCGGTGCCATTACTAGGCCCCCAATCTTGTCTCCTCCACCCCCTAGGGCCCCAGCTGCTAGTGGGGTGAGTGTTTTGGAGGGTGTGGGGTCCATGCACACACAGAGCTAGGGGCACTGCGAGTTTGATCTGAACATACCAACGTTCTCCCCCTAGTTCGGGGTCTCATGCAACGTGGGCGACAAGGTGGGGAGCCCGCACTCCTCTAAGAAGCCTCAGTTGCTGGCGTCAAAAAGACGGAAGCGGCCTGAAATGGGTCAAATCAAATACGCACAAAAACCCACACAACAAAATTGGCGATCGAAATTGCAACGGGAACTCGGTCGGGTTTCAAATAGGAATAAAGAAATACTAGAAACAATTGTTTTTGTTCATCTCTTCTTGTTTGTTGGGTGATGAATTCAATTCATTTTTCACATAATTTTTGTGGCGAAGAGCGAGATTCAGGTGAGAGAGAGTGTGCAGGGGAGAGAGGAGAGAGAGGAGGAAGAGCGCATACAAAGGAGGTAGGAGAGAGAGAACGTGCAGTGAGAAAAGAGAGGAGAGAGAAAGAGAAAAGTTAGCCCAACAATTGGGGCCCACGCTTGACATGTGTCCCGTGTTGAGAGGTTTTCTTATTTGTCACATTGGCACACCTCACGTATCCAATATTTTCTCCTCTAGGTCAGCCACGGCCAATGCCATAATGGCTCTAAGGTATAGTTGACCTTGAGAGATCCATCATCGAGCCATCACTAATAACAAGCCGAGAGCGGCAATGATAGAGGGATGAGGAGAGAGAGACGGGTGTCACGACACAAATACATGAATTGAGCTTGACTAATGGTGGGGAAGGTGGATACAATGTGGGAGGCATCAGTGAGGAGAGTTTGTGGAAAAATTTGTTCCAATGATGACCACGAGTGGCCGCCCAACAAGAGGGCCTAGATGAGGGGTAGCTCTTGGCAAACTTCTAGGAAGGTGAATGGGGTAGGAGAGAATCAAGTTACATACCAAACAAGGATGGAATATTGTTAGGATATGTGTGAAAACTGGAATTAACTCATAGAATCACCTTTTTAATGTAATTGCAAGTTCAGCATTAGAACTCCAATATTTAAGATTGTTCATGTGAGAACACCAAGATACATGATCTCCTAGGAAAGTACCCACTTATATGCCAAAATAAAAAACTATTGACTCGATACGAGATGAGCCAAAGCAAATAATATATCGACCGAGTTAATTTTGGAGTATCATTATATGATCCTCTAGTAGGTGTATAGTTTAAGGACAAATTTTATAGAAGCTATGGGCCTATAATGACCCAATCCGATGAGAGTAAGGATTGATCACTAGAGCTAGAGGGCCAAGGCAAAAAATAGCTCTTGACAGGCTTTTAAGATGGCAAAAGGGACAGGAATAAATCAATTTATATTGAAAGGGGAGAGAGCATTCTTAAGATATATATATAAAACTAGAATTAATCATTGATGCAAGCCCAGGTTAGGCTTTCTCAAACAATAAGATCGGGAGAGTGACTCACACACAGGAAAACAAGACGAACAGAAATTTCAGCACTGTGCAAGCTCAGGAGAACAGTCATATCTTTGTTGATACAGATCAAATTCACCTGATTCCAAAGCCAAATGAATGAAGACTTTTGGATCCACAATTTCTCTGTTTTGAGTTTTCTGAAATAATCACTGTAGGATGGTCGAATTTGGGTTGGAAATAACGAACAGAGCAGGAAAAGATAGAAACTTCATTGGTTGCTCTTCTAGGCCTCCAAGGAAGTTGAGGGGGCACCGATTCTTCTAGATCGATGACTGCAACTCTTCAAGGATGCAGATTTCAAAAGCTCCAACTCTTCAAGGACGGAGTGAAAACTCTTTTAGGTTTTCAAGGGTATGAACTCTACAAGGTTCATGATACTTGTTTCAAAGCAAAGTTTTTCATTCATCAAAAGTTGTCTATCTTCTACAAGAAATTGGATGGCTTATATCGTCAAAGAAATAAAGACAGAGCATTGAAACTAGGAGAAATAGTAAAGCACATAGAAACTATAAACTAGTAAAAGCATCATGCGGGCTCCCAAGGTGTCTTTCAAGCTTCTAGGATGGACTCAAGTTATTGATACAGCTTCTCGGTTTTGTCGAGCTTGAATGTGGGCCAATCTTGGTTGAGAGAGCTGGTCTTCAATGCAGGCTGCATCATCCTCCCTATCTTTAAAAGAATTCATCCTCGAATTCTCACCATCATCATCAGAAGAATCTTCCACATAAGGTGTTAAATTTCGAATGTTGAGGACGTTGTGAATCTTCAAATGAGAAGGAAGATTTAATCAATACACATTAGGATGGATACGCTCAAGAACAGAAAGAGGTCCAAGCTTTTGATCACTAAGCTTATTATAAGTTCTGACGGGATGCCATTCTGGTGGCAAATTAGCCCAAACAAAATCTCTAGGTTCAAAGATAACTTCACGTTGCCACTTGTCGATGTCCATTTTATAGGATTCAGTTTTGCGCTCTAGTCTTTGGCGCACATCTTCATGAATTATCCTCATTTGAGAAACAATATCATCGGCTTTGCTACCATGCAACTTATAGACATCCTTAAAAAATAAGTTGGCAATATTCGAAGCATCCATAGTTTTTCGACATGGAATAAAATGTGCCATTTTTTAAAATCGATCGACAACAACAAAAATCGAATCCATACCTCTGTTTGTGCATGGTAGTCCAAGGACAAAGTCCATAGAGATATCCTCCCATGGGGCATGTGGAATTGGCAAGGGCAAATAAAGGCCAGCATTAGTAGCTTGTCCCTTTCCAATTTGGCAATGTCGACATCTCATCACATGATTAGATGAACACTCTTTGAAGAGGAAGAGTCACCATGGGAATCTTTAGTCCTAGAACGGGGTGGATAATTATTTGCTTCAGCCCTCAAATGCTGAACTTCTCGTGTCAATTCGTCAATTTGTCATTGCGAATTCTCAGCGAGTGTATGCACTTCATCGAGGGGAATGGTTATGCCACCACGATGCCTAGCTTGTCTTGGAGGCATTATCCTCTCCTCCAAAGCTCTGATACCAAATGATGCAAGCCCAGGTTAGGCTTTCTTAAACAATAGGATCAGGAGAGTGACACACATGGGAAAACAAGACGAACAGAAATTTCAGCATTGCGCAAGCTTAGGAGAACAGTCGTATCTTTGTCGATATAGATTGGATTGACCTGATTCCAAAGCCAAATCAATGAAGATTCTGGATCTACAATTTCTTTGTTTTGGGTTTTCTGAAATAATCACTGTAGGATGGTCGAATTTGGGTTAAAAATAACGAACAGAGCAGGAAAAGATAGAAACTTCATTGGTTGCTCTTCTAGGCCTTCAAGGAAGTTGAGGGGGCACCGATTCTTCTAGATCGATGATTGCAACTCTTCAAGGATGCAGATTTCAAAAGCTCCGACTCTTCAAGGACGGAGTGAAAACTCTTCTAGGTTTTCAAGGGTATGAATTCTACAAGGTTCACGATACTTGCTTCAAAGCAAATTTTTTCATTCATCAAAAGTCATTTGTCTTCTATAAGGATGGCTTACATCGTCAAAGAAATAAAGACAGAGCATTGAAACTAGGAGAAATAAAGACAAAGCATTGAAACTAGGAGAAATAGTAAAGCACATCGAAACTATAAACTAGTAAAAGTGTCATGCGGGCTCCCAAGGTGTCTTTCAAACTTTCGGGATGGACTCAAGATATTGATAGGGCTTCTCGGTTTCGTTGAGCTTGAATGTGGGCCGATCTTGGTCGAGAGAGCTGGTCTTCAATGCGGGCTACATCAATCATAGAGGTGCCTTTTAATGTAATGGTGATGTAATGACAAGTTTAGCATTGGAACCCCGATGTTAAGCATATTTATGTGAGATTACTATTAGGATGGGTGTTAAGAAAGTTCCCACTCATATGCTAAAGGATAAAATCATGAGGTTCATAATGGAATGGATTAAAGTGAATAATACCTCAAGGAAGTTTATTTAGAGGAAGTCCCAATTTGGGATTGAATTGTGTTAGGGTTTTGGTTAGGTGTCTTTTTTGGTGGTTGGGTTTGGAACGACGAGAGGCTAAATTTGGAAGGAAAAAGATAAATCCATTTATCTAGATGCAACTTGAAATGAGATCCCAGAAGTACCGGTGATTTTTTGCAGGTATTTAAAAACTGGGAAGGGCGTGTGACGTGTGTGCAAAAATGACGACTGGTTTTAGAAATTTCTGTATTTTCTCCTTGTTTCCCTATATACGTTGTATATTTTATACACAAAAATGGTGACATGTCTTGGAGGTGCATGGAAAAGAGAGAGATTATTACCAGGACAAACATCTACACACAAATAGCCTAACTAGAGTAATTGTCCATGCTTTGCATGCAATTTATAATTTATAATTTATTGAAATCTTCTGTTCTATGTCTCTACTCTTTTACATTCCACTTATGTGAAGATATAATATTTTTCAGAGTCACAGTAGTGAGAATAACCATAAAATTTATATAAGGGAAGATAATATCATGCAAAAGTAATATGTATATATTTTTTTATATGCTTTATTTTATTAAAACTGAATTTATCATTGACCGTTTTTCTTTTTAAGTTGACACGATTCTTTTGTCATTAAGCAATTACCATTCTTGAATTAAGTGAAACTAACTATAATATTGTACTTTACTGCATTTCTACTAGATTGTACCGAAAACATTTACACGTCACCTTATAATATCGATTCATGTCAATAATTATATACATATACTCTATCACATAATTCATTGAGTATAGTATAGCCATTTCTATTGTCCTATATTATTCTTATTATAGATATTTTATTTCAAATATTCTTATTAAGTTAACTTTATTACTTATTACATTTGAATATTATCATCAATATTTTTCTCTTGGAGAAAAGAAAAAACTTCTCTTATCTCATAATTGTAATACATAATTTGTTTTACTACACATAGCTCAGCCAAGAGTCTCCACCCTCTGCCTCTGTGTGGCGAGGGCTTGGGAAGTCCGATCCAATGTCTTCGAGCCCAAGTACGGCGTCGCCGCGTCGGGCGATACCTCAGGCAATCCCGGATCTAGGTTGTAGTGGCGGTCGTGAGGCGGCAACCCACGCAGCTCAAGGGCAATGATGAGGACGCAATATGGCTTCGATGCATCTTTGAAGGGATGCGACGGGGAGGAGCTACGATGAGGGGACAAGCGGCTGGTTTTTTTTTTTTCTTTTATTTTTATATGGAATTTTTGGTAGTAGATTTATATTCTTTTATTTTTTGTAAGGGACTATATTGGAAAAAAAAAAAAGTGAGATAAAGGGAGTGATTTTGACTAGATATAATGTTTCCACAGCTAGTTTTTTCTGGCGAAAAGACTGCGCTCCATTTAAAAAAAATCATTATGTTATGAAATGGGGAATATTTATTTTAAGATCTGGAGTCGCTTGTCAATATATACACCATATCGAATTTTTCTATAGTGAATTATTATATTTCCCCAATGATAAGATCTATTCTTAAGCTTCTCTCTAATTTTTGGTCAAGTAAAGCATATATTTAGGACATGTATGCCATATTATTTAACACATCATGTTTCTTAAAGGAACGAATGCACATTGCACAAAATTTGTGTTGGAAATTAAAAGCTTTTCTGGCCCATGTACTTCACGGTAACAATTTTTGTGAAAATAAACCAAGTGGGCACATCTCTGAGGTTACACCGCACAGAGAGTAGGGACATATTTTTCTTGGTACATCTGATAATAACTTACCTTATCTTTCTCCGACTAGGCACATGTTTTTATTTTTAACTTTTTTTTTTGAAATAATGGGAACCATTTTTTTTAATTTAGTAACGTCATTTCATCATTTTATAATATCCATTTATTTGTGAAATATGCGTAATTGATTTTTTATGCTGATGTGTAAACTTTTTCATTGATAGTTTTGTATAATTTATTTGTGAAGTTTACTGTGAGAATCTCTTCAAGACTAATTGAAATCTGTATAGTGTTCAAACTTCTTCAAAAGATCATTTATGAACTTAGTGTAATCGTTCATTCAAAGTTTATTCTCACTTATTACAAATTGACAGGAATTATCATCATAAATATAAAGTGATAACATTGATCTTCGATTATTCATTTAAACATATATGAGTATCTCAAATTTTTAAAAGAATATCCCTTAATTACATTTGGCATGATTGTCAACATTTGATATTCAAGTGTAATATTAAAATTCTTGTTAGAGTTATCTCTAGTTATGCATATAACCATCAGGTTCATTAGTAATTGTGCATTTAGTCATATTTATATATGAGTAGTTAGAAGTCTTGTAATATTTTAAGAATATATTTTTATTTCATTAACATTGTGTTTTGATATTTTTTGCTAAATTTTTTTATTAATTTTCTAATATTCATCATAAATGTAAACAGCAATGCGTAGCCTTTTCTTTTCATTATTCACTAATATCATTTATTCATCAAAGCCTAGTTACTAGTAAATCAAATATACTTACCTAAAAACCCCTAATTTTTGCACTTTAAACTTGACCTAATACCCTAAAAATGCCCAACTTTACATTATTTATAAGGCAAAAACTGTATAGAGTAGAATTGGAACTGAACCTAAATTTAGGAGTTATATTGGGTATTAAGCCTTTTAAACTTCGAACTAGCTGTTTTTTACCCATTTACTACTTAACCTTCTCCCTATTCTTAGCTAGACAGTGCTTCCAAGTTTCCTATAAATATTAGCACACTCCTTGTTGTTCTAAACATAAAATTTCTTATCAGAACACTATCTTCTAATCTATCTCCCTCTACTAGTTTCATATATTTTCATGGTTCTACTATTGAAAATTTATTATAATGGGCTTACATTAATTAATCAATTTTCTATTTTAAATAATCGGATTAATGGATATTCTAATATATTTTAAACCCTCAAGTAATCTTATTGAATATGGTTTTGGCATCTATTGATAACGGGCCTAGTTGAGTAACAAAGTGTAGGCAATTGTGTTTAACTAAACCCGTAATGAGAATGGCCCAATTGACACATTATTGATTAGGGTTTGCTAGGTTCCCTCTTTAATCTTTCTATCTTGAAATCAATAGCACAACATTACATACAAGCAAATTGGACATTGCAAAGTTTGATTCCATGCTCAGCAAGCTACAAAATTTTCATTTGGATCACCAAAATAAATTTAGGTTCAAGCTATACCAAATTTATAGGAAAAAAGCTTGGATTGAAAATCTCGAAAGAATGATCATGTATGCAATCTTATGAACTACGAGAATATAATATCACAACTAATAAAGAAAACAAAAGTAATTATTCTTCTTTCGACCAAGCAGAAAATTAGAAACACTCTCGTGCTTAGTACCTCCAATCCGTCAATGGGGACCGCGCATGGTGGTCTCTTTCCCTCACAAACTTCTTCTCGATGAAGTACCATAATTTACTTGGGCTCGGGCGGCGAAGGCAAACTCAAGGTCATTTTATGGTCCTAATTTTTTTCTTTCAAAAATAGAATTACTTTTTGTATGCAAAAAATTTATGCGATAATTACTTAGGCTAATCAAATATATAGAAAATTCATGAATTGATTGCAAGTCTCTAATTGCTTCTATATTAGCATGTAATTAGTTTGCTCAACACATCATGAAATTGTGTTTGCTAACTCTACATGTCTATATCAATTGGTATTATCCCACAACCGATCCCATATTCCTGAGTTTATTGTATAACTCTTTGCAATAATATATTTGTTTAGATATGGCTAGAGCTAAGGTTGACCTTAATTTAAGAATACCGTGCTAACTCCATGCCATGCTACCTTTAATTTCAAGCTGCATAATTGGATGCTTCTACATTTGATACTATGAACCCACTTACTCCATAAGGAAGATAATGGACAATTTATGAGGCTCCATAGCATGCGGCCCAATAAAACTTTATTCCATAGATTTAGATTGAGCAACCCTAGTCCTCCCTCCCTTTTTGGCAAGCAAACAATTTCCCAAGCAATTTTCTGCGATCGATGGCCTTCCATATTTCCACTCCATAAACTTTGTTTTTCAGTTGTTTCCCTTTGAAAGTTCTTAGAGAAATGTCGAAATTGTTATATAATATTCTTATTGAGATTTTATTCTATCATAAGGTATTTTTGTCAATAACCATTAGTAATATTGTAGGACAAATAAATCTTTGAAAACAGTGCCTTTTCACTCCCTAAAATCTGATTCCGTTATTCCCCTTGATTTTTTCCCACCAAGCACCCGTTACGTCTCGTTCGCATCGAGCCCGTAGGGCATTTCTTTTGCATGGAGTTCCCCATAGCGTCTTTATCGCCCGGGGCACCCGGAGCATTTTCCTTCGCACGAAGCACCCGAAGCACTTTCGCAACCCAGAGTCTTTTTGCATGGTGAGCTTTTACAGCCCGAAGCTTGTCATCACCCAATGAGCACTTTTAAGCCCATGGTCGAATAAGACCAAAAAAATAAAATAAAAAAATCAGAAAAATAAAAAGCGCTCGGGGGGGAGACAGATGAGGAAAGAAAGAACCTCGAAAGTCATTCGGATCATTTTCCTTGCTCTTGGCCTTGACACTATCGACATGATAAAATTCAGGTCTCTTTTTAATTTTTAAATGAAGCTCTCTGAGCTCCTTTTCAAGGAGAGGTGACTGTTGACAAATGATTTTATCATTCCGATAAGTCGTCCGTTATTATAGGATATAAAAAATGAAAAATATAGCAAAAAAATAAAAAGACAATGAAAGGATATCCCTTCATTATTTTCTCTCGCTGGCTCTCAGCTCCTCTGTCTCAGTCACTGATGATTATTACACTCTCTCGCCCTCTCGATCGCCAGACGTTACCAGTGTTACCTCTTCTCTGGTCGTACTCTGTCCCGCCATTCCAAGAGGCTCTCTTTTTTTGAGTCCGTAGGTATCAAAGTGACTGGTTGTCCATGGATAGCCCAGGGCCACCACTCGCTCTCTTGTCGGTGATGTTTCCCTGGTCTCTGCTCGTGCGGACTTTACCAGCGCTTGTGGCCATACCTTCCTCACCAACAAGCTTGAAAGCCAATCTCTTCTCTCATCTGTCGCGGTTTGTCTATCACCCATCTTTGGTTCTGTCGGCATGAAGAATAGCTTGAAGTTGCTGCGTACTTTGTTTAATCTACATGTATAATATGCATCCATGTTTGTCTTTGCTGGTTGAGCATTGCGAAGGGTGTTTTGTAGAACCAGAGAAAAGAAAAGGGAGTTCAGTGTTCCGGTGCTGATGGTGAAGTCGAGCTCGCTGTGTAAGAAAATTTCCGTGTAGTCCTCGGTGAAGCTACAAAGAAGACAGGGTGAAAGTCGATAACGAAGTGCCCTCATTTCACCTGGTAGGATTTGCCTTTAGTTCTACGTGCTGGGCTTTAGTTATAGTTTGGTGAGCTTAGGCTAGCTTTGGTATATATAAGCTCGGGCTGAATTTGTCCCTTAATGAGTTGGGTTTCTTTTTTCTAGCTAAAAGGAGCTGGATACAAAGGCCCGACCCGAGCCCCCTTTTTGGGATTAAATATATAAATAATAGTAATAAATTGTTATTAAAAAAAAAAAAAAAAACAACAGAAAATTAAGAAAAATAAAAGAGAATAGTATTGTGGTTTGGAGATGCCACTTCTTGTCTTCTTAGTGGAATTCGTGTCATTGCTTTGTTGATTGATTGTAAGCCCGTTTGCATAATTGTGTGTTTGATTTGGCTTTCCATGTGAGCAATTGGACGCGTGTTAGATTTTGATGCACGCTCTTCGGCGGGTAGGTTAGAAAGGTGACTAGAGGCTAATTAGGGGATTAATGATAGTAGCCTTCTGCTTTTTGCATGCAAGTGGAGCCTATTAATCATTAACTTCAATTAATGAACACTTGGCTCGATTAAGAAGTGGCTGGGAGTAACTGAATTATAGAGGTGAATTCAGATTCTCAGGCTAGATTGCTCTATAGTTTTTTGATCGGCAAACTTGGTGATTGGCTGCGTGGATTGATTTCATGATATAAAAGTAGGGTGATATGAGCATTGTTAGTATCTCAATTTTGATCAGCCATTTAGGGATAATTACACAGGAAAATAGGGATCGATTCTGACCTCTAGAAGGAATAGTTTTTATTAGATTACATATAGTCATTAAGAGCATATTTATTTAAATGCATATTTATTAGATCAGTGATGGAGGACTCGAGTGAATGATTCTAAATTTAATTGATTCAATTAAGCTAAATCTATAAAATGAAAAAAAATCAAGTTTGGCCTATTATCTTTTGAGTGGCCGAAGATTGGTAGCTACAGTTCATGTCTTGGAAAATTCATTTGACAGGAAAATCGGTTATTATTGAAAGAAAATTTTGGATGGAAGCGTATGTTTGGGAAAGAAGCATCACGCATGGAGGGTATTTGGTTCCTTGAAAGATATGTATCGTTTTAAAATAAGAAATAAGGCAAAACGAATGAATATCTTCACCAAATATTATGGTTTCAGCATGTGGGCAAGAAATTGACATGAGTGATTCGAGGTCTGTGCATGTGATTATCGGCGGCCATGGACAAAATCGGAAGTCAAGATCATTTTATGATTTCTTTTTGATATTTGAGTGCCCACTTTCATCGTCTACCGAGACTAAACAGGAGAGAGGAGGGTCAGTAACAGGAAAGCGAAGAGGGAATTGAGTGGGCCAGAGGATCATTTATTCTTGGCTTCCAATCTGGTCCAGTTCAAGGTGGACTTGGAAACCGGACTAGAAAGATCAATTCTCAATTTTGGAAATCAGGATTGGACCATTTGATCCTAGAATTAGGAATCGGACCAAACCATTGATTTCAATCCGGTCCGATCTAATCCAATGGAATCGACTATATTTTTTTCACTAAAGAGTGGTTTTGCATAACGAGAAAGAGTAACAAATATTAAAATATTGAAGAAAGTGACGATAAATGAAGAGATAGTGTGCCATAGCGTATTGTATTATTGGATGAGATAGTATTTAGTTTACATTTTATTAATTTTTTTGAAGAAATAAAAAAGGTATATGTAGTTTATCTAATCCGGTTATCTCTTGGAATCGGGAACCGGACCGTAGACACCGGTTTCACTTTTAAGAATTAGGAACTAGACCGACACTCTCAAGAGCCAAACCGAACCGATCGGTCCGTTCTGATTTGGGCAGTCCATTTTTCCTCCCCTAATTCATGCAAGTCAAAGGAGGAACGATAATGACACAAAATGAGAAAAGAGGATTTTGTTTCTTTCTTTTGAGAGCCCTTGCTGCATCACCTATAAAAAGCAAGGCATT
This sequence comes from Corymbia maculata, assembly GCA_014182735.1. NCBI lineage: Eukaryota > Viridiplantae > Streptophyta > Magnoliopsida > Myrtales > Myrtaceae > Corymbia > Corymbia maculata. Next base: position 5,858,285 of record CM024685.1, read on the forward strand.
GTGCAAAGAGAGGGGGGCTTCGTTCGGCCGAGTCCCTTTCACGAACCGTGACGGCGATCCTCACGTAGCCACGCCCCCACCACGACGCCGGTCCTTGCCATTCGCGATTCCTGATTCACCAAGAGTCCTACCAGCAGCGAAGCTCCGAGCTCAGCCCTCCTGACGACGCCGCCTCCTCTATTCACCAAACCCGACGAGCTGCTGCCGTCACTTCCCTGAGCTTTCACCACTGTCAACCAGCCTGTGAAGCCAAGCCGGAGAGGCTGCTGTCCTGCTCGTGTGACTCCACACCGCTGCTGTCGCTCTTGACGACGAGTCGCTTGCTGCACCGTTGCGATAGTGACCACAACAAGCTAACCCAACACGCTTGAGTTCTTTCCTTGTTGTTGCAGTCCAACCCCGCCAACTCCTGGTTCCTCGGTGAACTTTTGGCGTGCCCAGTTACTGCCGTTGCTAAGTCCAGCGAATGTCACCGTCTTGATGATATTGACGCTAGCGTAACCAGCATTCAAAGTCTTTTGACAACAACAACAGTTTCTCCAAGCTGACGTCCGGCGAATTGCGTCCAGACTAGCTCTTTGCTTCACTTGGATTTGCTCTTGTAGATCACATCGTTATTATCGTTTCGCTGGCGCACCTAGTGAAGTTACCCATGGATTTTTCGTTGTTGATTGAGACGACCGGCGCCAGAATCATCATCATTATGTTCCACCGATACGCTGCCATCATTGAGCCGCAAGTCACCACTGCCACCTACACCATCGGCCGACTTCTTCTAGCCGTGAATAGGTCACCGTAGTTCGGTCGTGTTCAAATTCGGATAACCAATCTGCAATTCTTCGAATTAGGTAAGAATTTTATCTAATTTGATCATTTAGATATTTTGTTTCCTTAGTGTGATCTTGAGTGATTATTTTGTATCCATAAACTACTGACTATCCTAAAAACTTGGGATTATTTCCTAATTTAACAATGAGTGCATGTACTTCGTTCTCCATCACACCTCCACCAGAAGATACAAGCCCAGCTACACGGACTAACTCCATTATATTCATAACTATTTGGAAATGATATTCAATTTATTTTGTTTCCAAATTTAAATGTGAAAAGCTTCCATCCTATCCATAATAATTGGGTACGATTGTAATTTATCATGTTTCCAAATCTAAATGGATGTGATATTTTTTGCGGATTGTATGAACATCTTTTGATGATTGGTTGATTATCTTTCATTTGATTGTTTCTATAAGACAATCCAAAAAGATTTGGTAGAATTTGAAATGATCTTTGTTGATAACATTGCTTGTTTTAGGTTAAATTGCATATTTAATTTAGTCATTTATTAATTTCCAAATTTTCAATATATAAATGGAAAATATCAAAAATATCCGTTGAATGTCATTTAGATAATTATATGCCTTAGGTTAAATTCAGTTGATACATGTTAATTTGATTTGAATGAAATATAGATTGCATTTTAAGTTTAGTTAATTAATGGTGCATGTCATATTAGAATAATTGCATATCAATTTTGTCTATCATTAGAAATTGCATGTTGGGTCGTTTAATTAAATCACATGTCACGTGGAGTAGTTTAATTAAAAATTGCATGCTACGTTAGGATAGACATATCTTGTACGTCATTGCACTTGAAATAATTGCCTTACATGCATTGCACGTGGTTTGGATTTTTCATTTAAATAAGTGAAAAGCCTACAAAATATTGAGTGAATTAGGTGTTAATTAGAAATTGTATTTAGGTTGTTGATGTGATTTTCTAACTAACATTATAATTGCTATTGTTACTTCAAGATAAGTAATTCTTCCTTATCATGCAATTTATTTATCGCTTTGATTATTGGCTATTACTTTGGTGGATTGCATATCCAAATGATCACTTTACATGTTAAGAAGTACTAAAATCAATTCAAGCTGTCTACTCATAAAATTTCATAAAAAGAATTTTACTAAAAGAATATTAGATAAATCTTGTGTAATTGAGTTCTCGTACCCATGATCTCTAGTTGGAAGAAGTAAAATAAATATCATGATTTAACTTGAATTTAATCGACCCTACCAAGAATTAGATTAGTGGTGACTCCAAATTAAGAATCATTTCCACATTAACAACTTGAACCATAAGTCATGAATGGATGTGGGCTTGAGACAACCTAAGTTAAGTTTATGCTTAATAATTCATTACCCAAACCCTAAGTGGTACACCCAAAATAAGGTTGCGAGAGATGATGCCGGAGCATAGTTACCGATACTTCAGTAGCCTCGCATTGGAAGGGTGTGCACATTCATTTGAAGGCCATTAATTTGGTACATTGGAATAAGCAAATCTTGGATGCATGCTTCCAACAACATTTATTTCTCATATTTTCAAGATCTAGTAAATATCATTTAAGTTTCTAGAGTTCTTATTTAATTTTTCATGTTATCTAATTTATCTTCCATATGAGTCTTTTTATCTTTCCAAGAGTCTAGTAATTACTCATTACTTGAAGGGTTATTGCAAGATTGTCTATATAAGCATGCTATGATGAATAAGGAGGTAGACTTGATTTGTGTGATAATTCATTTAGCCTATGACTTGAGAATAAGAAGGATTTCTTGTTGTACTTTTTATCTCTTAGATAGATACCAATAAGTGGTGAGCGACCTATCCAATTTAGTTCTCTCTTGTGTAAGCTCCTAATTCTTTACAATTTCTCTGACGTCAAGATGCGTTTTATGCCAATGAGACTGACAATAATTGTGAACTTCCAATAGACACAAGGCCGATAATGGTAGTCCATAGTGGTCTAAGGAGATACTTCATTCAGCTTAGTTTGTGCTAGTTTAGTTTTGATTAGGCTAGTTTAAGTATTGGACTCAGGTTTTTATGAACTAGTTAGCCCGGTTTCCATTCAATAAAACCAAATTAGACTTGGAGTCACTTTCTAAATAGATAATTACGATGGCTTAGATTAGTCTACCATCATAGTATGTTCAGATTTAAGCTCACCATAGTTAGGGATTCAAGCTTTTGAGTGATGATGTCTTGAGGCTTCTAACAAGGCTATGTATATTATTTGCCCAACTCATGTTAGTTTTTTACCTTTCATACCATTACCTAGCCAATTTTGATTACTGGAACATTTACTCACTACACTGCTTTCTCAATAAATTGTGTGTTAATTTCATTTCTAAGATTACACTAGGTCTAGTATAGACTTTGATAAAAACAGACTTTACAAAAACATTTGCTTGATCACGTAGCAGCTTTGAGACTTTTAGGTTCAAAATTGGTAATCGAGATTGTGTGACTGCTTAGATTAAACATCCTTCCAAGTTAGAGGTTCCTAATCAAGTGCCCGTGGTTAGAGTCTCTAGATCTATAGGAAGTGAGATGATGCTTCCACGTCTTAGTTGATTTCTAGCAAGTCTCAAATGGCTAGTAGAAACTCTTAGAAAATGCTTAGATTGTTAAGAACTTCAAAGAAATCTCATGTCATGGAAGGTATGATTAGGCCCCTTGGATTCATTTGATTTGATGGTCCTGTAGGATTGTCTTACAAACAAATGCCTCTAAACCTATTTGCTGAGGGCGGCCCCTCCGAATAGTAGGTCGTGACATAATTGACTAATATTTGGCCTTTAATCCTTCTCCACATGGAGAATCGGGTGAAGTCAAAGCCTCCACTTCGCAAAACCATCCTTCGTACCTAGAAATTCAAGACCCAATATTGATTTACAAAGAGCATCAAACAAAAAACTAGGGGAAAGAGAGTAAAAAAATGAGGAAGGTGAAATTTCTGAAGAATGGGCCCTGGATATCTGGTAATCACCAATAGACTCCACTCCTTCACAAAGCGTTCTAATGATTCCAATAATTTTGGTGTGCAATGATCCCAAGAGTAGTCCCAACATTGTACATATGAAGAATAGAGACAAGCATGTTGATCTTCATCCACATGGCTAGAGGCTATCCAATCCCTCCATCCACTCTCCTAATTGCAACTTTAAATCTAAGTGCCGTATGTAGAATTTCTTAATATGAATAATCAATAAATTAAGAGCGAATTTGATCCATACATGATTGTACCCAAATCATATATGTATAGAGGAATTAAAATGTACTTGTTTGAGCTATAGCCTCACTCGATGAAAAACAGATCAGACTGACGATGTCAGCGAATTATCAGAATGTCAGATCTTCTTCTTCACAATCTATTTCAGTATAGCAACTTTTTAATGGGATTAAGCGACTGATAAGTATAATCTATCCTTTTATAGACTAGAGAATGGATCTAACAAACCCTAATCAATAGCGTGTCAACTGGACCCCTCCTATTACGAGCTTCAGTTAAACACAATTTCCTACTACTCAACTAGGCTCGTTATTAATAGATACCAAAACTCAATTCAATAAGATCACTTCAGGGTTTAAAATATATTGGAATGTCTATTGATCCGATTATTTAAAATAGAAAATTGATTAATTAATGTAAGCCCATTATAGGAAATTTCCAACATTCTCCCACTTAGGTTACATTAATTAACTTATTTTATTTTTTTAAACGATTTTATTTTGAAAACGACACTCGGGTTAGTAACTAAAAATTTATTTTATGTGGTCACAATTTTGAAAAGTAATATTCCAATAACGGCATCTCAAAATCAATCCAATCCTATATAATCTTATTATAGGACTATGGCAATCAACGTGTTAAGAAAATACCATAACACATGACCTTCCATAATCATATATAATAAGCATTATATTTTCATGGATCATAAGCCTAATATTGTAGTAAGAAATAGTACCAACATGTAATCAAAATATATACTATTTCTTATTGATACTCAATGCAATTTATCAACGACATGAAACTACATTAATATGAAATTGCTTCAGTGCGATTTCTAAACAACATGAAATTGCACAACTATGTCATAATCCAACATGAGATCTCATAATTAGTGACATCTAGTCGTCTTTAAACTAAAATTTGTTTAAAGATACTATTTCATATTTTTATTTCTCAATCGATAAGAGAAATGATAACAATAAAATCAATAATAATGATTATCAAAAGTAAATACTTCAATAGACATTATAAAAGCATGATCAGTTTGTATATAACTATAATATCCAGAAATACAAACTATATAGCTCCCACTAACAAAAGAGATTAAAAGACTCTAAAACACCCATATTATTTACATATTCTTTAAACAAAATGGGTTGTAAACCTTTTGTTAGAGGATCGGCCAACATGAACTTAGTTCTAATATTCTCGATCACAATGTCTCCATTTTTTATTAAGTCCTTAACAGTATAATATTTGATCACCATGTGTTTGGACGCATTGCTGATCTTGTCATTCTTGGAATAAAATACAGTTGCAGTGTTGTCACAGTAGATCACCATAGGTCTAATAATAGAGTCCACAACTCGCAATTTAGAGATCAAATTTCTGAGCAAAACAGCTTGAGTTAATGCCCCGTAACACACCACAAACTCAACATACATCGTAAATTTCGTAACCAATGTTTGCTTTGTGCTCTTCCAAGAATTAGCACCTCCAACCATCATAAAAATATATCCATAAGTTGATTTTCTGTCATCCGAACAACCAGCAAAATCAGCATCTGAATATTCAATCACCTTTAGGTCCTCTACTCTGCTATACACAAGCATGAAGCATTTTGTTCATTGTAGATATCTCATCACTTTATTTGCCACAATCCAATGTTCATAACATGGATTCAACAGATATCTCCCAAGAGTATTCACAGCAAAAATAATATCAAGTTTGGTGCATACTTGTGCATAGTTGTGCATACATAAGACTACCAATTGCACTAGCATATGGAACATTCATATTGCTTACTTTTCAACATCATTCTTAGGGCATTGTTCTATGCTCAATTTATCTCTTTTCACAACAAAAGCTTCACTAACTTTGCAGGTTTACATATTAAATCTTTTCAGAACACGATCTACATAACTTTTCTAAGATAACCCCAAAACCTTCATAGATTTATCACGATGAATTTCAATGCCTAGAACAAAAGAGGCTTCCCTAAGATCTTTCATATTAAACTTTGCAAATAGAAAATTTTTTGTGTCGTTCAATAAATCAACATCTCTACTAGTAAGCAAAATGTCATCTATATAAAGTATTAAGAAAATATATTTACTCTTCTTTACTTTCATATAGATACATTGATCAAACTTGTTTTCTTCAAAGTCGAATGATTTCACAACTTTGTCAAATTATGGATATATTTTTATGATGGTTGAGACCATAAATAGACCTCCGAAGTTTGCACACCATATGCTCCTTTTAAACTTCTTTAAACCTTTCATGTTGTTGCATATGTACTTCTTCATCTAGATCTCTATTTAGAAAAGCTGTCTTGACATCCATTTAATGAAGCTCTAAGTTGAAATGAGCTACCAATGCCATGATTATCCAAAATGAGTCTTTAGTGGACATTGGAAAAAATGTTTCAGTATAATCAATGCCTTCATTCTATGTGAATCCCTTTACGACTAACCTCGACTTAAATCTCTCTATGTTGCCTTTATTATCTTTTTTGGTTTTGAATACCCATTTGCAGCCAATTGGTTTATTCCCATCAAGTAAATTAACAAGTTCACATACTTGATTATTTGACATGAAAATTATTTTATCCTTCATCGTTCTTAACCATTCATCTGCCTAATCACTATTAAGAGTTTCTTTGAAGGTTGTCAGATCAACTATATGTCAAATGTCAAAATCAGCTTCTCCAAGTTTGGATCCTTGCTTGGCGCCTATTGAAGATCCGAAGCCTACTATTGAGGGAGGACAACCAAGTGCAAAAGCTGGTGAAAGGCTTAACAAGGAGTAAGAAACGTGAGGAGGATGAATTGTTATGTCGTAGACACATTCTGAATACTCTGTCCGATAGGTTGTATGACTTGTTCACTGAGATGAAATTGGCTAGAGAAATTTGGAACGCACTGGAATTCAAGTACAAAGCGGAGGAGCAAGGTTGGCACATATAAATATTCGTTATTTAAAGAATATGAAAATGTTGGGCTTGATAAATTTCAGTGGTGAATTTGATAAATGTGAAATATGTGCTAAGTCTAAATTAATTAAGAAACCATTTCCTAGTGTGACAAGAAATTCGAATTTATTGGATTTGGTACATAGTGATATTTGTGAATTCAATGGCATGCTAACTCATGGTGGTAAAAAGTATTTTATTACCTTTGTTGATGATTGTAGTAAGTATTTATATGTTTATCTCATGAGATCGAAGGATGAAGCATTTACCATGTTCAAGAAATATAAAGCTGAAGTAGAAAATCAATTGGAAAAGAAAATCAAAGTTCTACGTTCAGATAGAGGTGGAGAATATTTCTTAAACAAATTTTCTTCATTTTGTGAAGAACATGGTATCATTCATCAAGTTTCGGCACCATATACTCCACAACAAAATGGTTTGGCTGAAAGGAAAAATCGATCTCTTGGAGAAATGGTTAATTGTATGCTTTCTAATTCAAAGCTATCAATTAATCTTTGGGGAGAAGCATTACCTACTGCATGTTATATTCAAAATAGAATACCTTCCAAGTGAAATAACATGAGCCCTTATGAACTATGGAAAGGTAGAAAACCAAACATGTCATACCTTAAAGTGTGGGGGTGTTTAGCATATTATCGAGTGCCGGATCCCAAGAGAACTAAACTTGGCCCTAGAGCCATTAAAAGTGTCTTCATTGGATATGCTGAAAATAGTAAACCCTATAGGCTTATTGACTTAGAATCCAATGTCATTGTAGAATCGAGAGATGTTGAATTCTATGAGAATAAATGTTCTACAGGTTCTAAAATGATTCAAAATGATTCAAAACCTATAGAAACTCAAGTGGATTCTCACAAGAAGGAAACAAATGATTCTAAAGACATGGCTAAATTGAGAGGAAACACTAGAGCTCGGAAATCAAAAGATTTAGGTCTAGATTTTGTTACTCATGTTTTCCTTTTTGAAGGAGACAGAGATAATAACATGGTAAATAAATTTCCTTTAGTGTTGAACTTAGAAGACGATCCTAAATGTTTTAGTGATGCTATGTCTTCTAGGGATGCTTCTTTTTGGAAAGAGCTGTGAATGACGAAATGGACTCAATTATGTCCAATAATACTTGGGTATTAGTAGATTTACCAAAATGATCCAAGCCTATTGGGTGCAAATGGGTTTTTAGGAAGAAATATCATTCCAATGGCTCTATCCAAGCTTTTAAGGCTAGACTGGTGGCAAAGGGGTATAGACAAAAAAAAGGAATAGATTATTTTGATACGTATGCTCCTGTAGCACGTATAACTTCCATTCAAATTCTTTTTGCTCTAGCTTCCATTTATGATCTTTGTGTTCATCAAATGGATGTCAAGACTGCTTTCTTAAATGGAGAGTTAAATGAGGAAATTTACATGGAACAACCCGAGGGTTTTGTTCTTCCCAGAAATGAAAAGAAAGTATGTCAATTGATCAAGTCTCTTTATGGACTCAAACAAGCTCTTAAGCAATGGCATGAAAAATTTGATTTAGTCATATTGTCCAATGGTTTCTCACACAATAGTGCTGATAAGTATATATATTCTAAATTCACTAAACACTATGGCGTCTTAGTGTGCTTGTATGTTGATGATATGCTTATTTTTGGAACAAACATGATTGGAATTCTTGAGACTAAGAAGTATCTAACTTCGATTTTCAAAATGAAAGATTTGGGTGAAGTGGATACTATCTTAGGTATTAAAGTTAAAAGGCATAGTGGGGGCTATTCTTTGAGCCAATATAATTACATTGAAAGTTATTAAATAAATTTCAACATCTTGGTTTCAAGGAAATAAGTACTCCATTTGATTTTAGTACTAAATTAAATTATAACACTAGTAGAGCAGTAGCACAACTTGAATATGCAAGCGCTATAGGGTCCTTAATGTATACGATGCATTGTACTAGACCTAATATTGCTCATTCTGTGTGCATGTTGAGTAGATATACTAGTAATCCAAATGTAGAACATTGGAAGGCTATTACTCGAGTTTTTGATTATCTTAAGAAAACCATAAATTTAGGTCTGTTCCATAATAAATATCCGGCTATATTAGAAGGATACACCGATGCGAGTTGGATTACAAGTGTGGGAGATAAGCATTCTACTTCTAGATGGATTTTCACACGAGGTGGAGGTGTTGTATCTTGGGCGAGCAAGAAACAGACTTGTATAACTCACTCAACAATGGAATCAGAATTTGTTGCTTTAGCGACAATTGGAAAAGATGCTGAATGGATTAGGAATTTGTTGTTGGATATTAAAATATGGCCTAGTCCTATGCCTCCTATTTCTATTCATTGTGATAGTCAGGCTACTTTGGCAAGAGCCTATAATACCACATATAGTGGTAAGTCTAGACACATTAGCCTAAGGCATGAGTATGTAAGACAATTGATTAAAGATGATATCATAACAATTGTCTACGTGAGGTCAAGTAATAATTTAGCCAATCCCTTGACAAAGGCCTTACCAAGAGATATGGTAATAATGATCTCACAAGAAATGGGGCTAAAACCCAATTAAAATCATCAGTAATGGTAACCTGACCTTTTTCTAGAACATCACTAGTTACAAGGTTTAATGGGTAAGAACAAGTTACTAAATGTGATTATTTGATACTGACGTAGCCTTGATATGAGAAGTCAGTATCGTCTGTTACGTTTTGTAGATTGAATTGAATTTTTAATGAAGTATTGTACAATTTTGTAATGTGTTAATAGTAACAGAAACACATAATAAATACTTCATTTATATGAGCTTAGAAGTGGTGCCACTTTTTACGAAAGTCAAGAGTTCTTTTCTAAAGAGCTCATGAAACAGGATCAAGCATATGGCCACAATAGTGCGGAGTAATATAGAACTTCTCACTAAAACAAGAGGTTAGTATATGTATGGTATGTCCGATTCTATCGTTTAAAAGTATAAATTTAAAGCTAAGCTATTTGTCACTTTGATAGAATCTTGAGATACTTGCACTAAGTAAAGGTTTAACTCGAAAGAGACCTTTATGTATATATATTGATCTCACTGTAATTTTGGCTGTATGATTTTTATTTTATTCGATTATTTTTATTTTTATTTTTGAAATCTTTGTTTTACAAACAAAGTGGGGGATTGTTGGATGTTTGTTTGTAAAACAAGCCAAGTGTGTCTTTTCCATCTTGTCCTACATAGGAAAGTTTGGAAAAGACAAGTCATTTTATAAATGTGAACTTTTCTAATTTGTTAAAAGAAAAAGATGGAGTGTAAGCTAAACCTCACTACACCCGCGTGCGGATGCACGAATAATTGCGCGATTTTGGCGCGATTATTAGGCGCACTTAGCACTTTGCACGCCCGTGGTTTAATTAGTGTTAATCCCCTATATTTTTATTTTTATTTTGATGTTATATGGTTATTTTGTCATTTGAAAGGTTGCCTTGCATTTTAGCATTTTGGAAATTATTTTAAAAAATATAAAAAATTCGAATTTTATTTTTAAATAAAATAATATAATTGAATTGAATTATTTTATTCCGAATTTTCTATACGCGTCTTTTCAAGATGAATTTTGAAATTATACTTGATTCAGTTTGCAACTTTCTCGAAGGGTTTGATTCATTTTATAACTTCTTTTGAAAAGTCACATTTGTTCGTTATGTAACTTCTTTCGAAGAGGTGCCTTTGTTTCTATATATGTATGTCAGTTTTGAAAAAACAATGGTTACAATTTTTCGAGTCCTCTTCCCAAAATTACAGCAAAGATTTTTTATTGTTTCCTAGAGAGATCCTAGAGAAATACTAGAATTGCTATCTAGTATTCTCATTTGAGACTTTGTTGTATCCTAGAGGAAATTTGCCGATGACCATTAGTAACTTTGTGGGGCAAATAAATCCTTAAAGAACGTGATATCATGCCTCAAAGTCCGTTGTGATTACTTTATTGATTCGAACACACATTGACTTCATTGTTCTATCCAAGTACGAAGATTTCCCCCAACAATTTAACACATACATCCCATCAATTATCTCTATTATATCAATATTGAGGGGAATTACATATAATTTTCAAAAAATTTATCTCTTTTGGACAGATAAATATTTTTCAATTTTACATCCTCATCTTTTAAATCAGGAATTTATCTTTATGCAATTTTCAAATTTATATACATAATAACCCCCTTTGGGCGAGTAATTGTATAAACTAATTTTTATCAATAGGAACTCCAAAAAATTTATAAATAATATTCCATTTAATCAATGTCCAAAATTCATCAATATGAAGCATTTAACGACATGTGCTTTCCCAAAATCATATTGCATTTATTAAACAATAATTTTTGCCACATTAAAAAAATAATATCATTTTTTTTTTTTAGTGGCCGAAATTGGCCAAACAGGCTTGGGCTAGAAAATTCTAGCCCGCTGGCCCACTTGGGCTTCTTCCAATAGCCCGAATTCTGGGCTTACACCCAAAATCGCCTGAAGGCCTAAATCCTAGGCTAGCGCCCAAAATCCCTTAAGGCCTAGATACTAGGCTTTTGCCCATACTCCAAAAGCAGGTGCCCCAAAAGCCCAAAATCTGGCCTTCACGCCCAAAATCTCCTTGAGGCTCATAAGATAGGCTTCACGCACAAAATCTCAGCAAGCCCAGCAGCTAGGCTTATGCATAGATTCTTAGTAGAAATGAGTGGGCTAGAAAATTCAGCCACAACCCAAAATTTCGAAGCCCATAGGACCACCTGGCCCGGCTAGAGGTCTTCTTCAACCTTCAGCCGGGTCCCAAAGTTTGCAACTGGGTCACACAACCCAATTTCAACTCAAAACTCAAAGAACGCATATTAGGGTTGATTTTGATAAAAATTTTTATGGGTTTTGCTTCAAATATCATTATAAATTGATTAAAGTCAATTAACCGAAGAGGTAACGAACAAATCATTAATATTCAACCTTCAAAATTTTTGGATCTTATAACCATGGCCGAAATTTTATTTTCTCAAGTTTAAGGCCAAAAAAACTCACCTTAATGCAACCAAAAAATTCTAGAACATATATATAACAATACCCATGCGACAATTTATAATATACTTCATTCAATTGCAAGTAATTTAAAAAATTTAGAACTTTTTAAGGTACAAACCCTAGAATTTCAAATTCGAAATTCTCTTTCAATTCTCAACGAAAATATATAAATTATATATGGTTACAAAGATCTCGACATGTAGAATAAAAACCTTAAGGTTTTAGAATCAATCGATTAGAAAGTCCACATGAAAAAATAACGACAACATTCGATTCAAGAGAAGAAATTTCGAATTTGTTCATAAAAAAATATAATTTTGGGTTCCACAATCATATATGACTTGCTCCGATACCACATATAGAATTTCTTAATATGAATAATCAATAAATTAAGAACAAATTTGATCTATACATGATTGTAAAACACCAAAATCATAGTTGTATAACGGAATCAAAACATACATGTTTGAGCTATAGTCTCACTTGGTGAAAAATAGATCAGACTGACGGTGTCGGCGACTTATCGGAATGCCAAATCTTCATTTCTATGACATATTTTAGTATAGCATTTTTTTAATGGAATTAATCGACTAATAGGTATAACCTACCCTTTTATAAGTTAGAGAGGGGACCTAACAAACCCTAATCAATAGTGTGTCAATTGGGCCCTCCCATTACGAGCTTCAATTAAACACAATTGCCTACATTTTGTTGCTCAACTAGGCCCATTATTAATAAATGCCAAAACCCAATTCAATAAGATCATTTGCGGGTTTAAAATATATTGGAATATCCATTAACCCAATTATTTAATATAGAAAATTGATTAATTAATGTAAACCCATTATAGGAAATTTCCAACACCATACACTAATTAGTTCAACCATTTCAATTATACATCGTTTCTTGTCAATCGTCATTTCATCCTTACTAGGGTCCAAATGGATATCAAAACTGTATTATTAAAATGAAGATTTAAATAAGGAAATTTACATGGAAAAATTATTGGGGGTTTTGTTCTCCTTGAAAACAAAAGGAAATGTTGCAACCTAACCTTAACTGCATTAGCTAGGCTTTGGTTAATAGATTACTAAGCCTAAACTTAGCTTGGGCTCTCCTAAGCCCATATCAATTCACGACCTAAGATTTAAGTTTTTAGCATGCATATGATTTTTACTTAAGAGTCGCCACTAATATGTTTTTTATGGGTCAATTAGAAATTAAATAAAATAACGCGAGAATTACTTTACTCCTATGAACTAGAGATTGTGGGGACGAGAACTTGATTACACTAGATTTTTCTAACACTCTTTCAATACATTTTCTCTTTTATTTCGAAAATATTTGCAGGTAGCTTAAATCCATTTAATTACTCACTAACATGTGAGGTGACTATGTGATTGCACAAACCACCAATTTAACACCCAATAAAATAGTAAATAAATTGCAACACTTACCTTGTGACAACGAAAACATTTGCAATATTAGCTCAGAGTTCACATCAACAACCCTAAATATGACATGCAGTCACTCAATATATTTGAGGATTTTTTTTATTTAATGAAATCTAAGCTATATGTCATGCAAATAGCCTAATTTTAATGACGGAAAATTTTTAATTAAATGGACCTAGCAATGAGTATTAAATGACGTGCATTTTTATGAACCTAATTTGACACGCACATGATTTTTTTTATTTTTTGTTAAAATTCGTAATTAATAATTACTAGATATTACCTATTTTAAATTGGGGAATAGACTAACCTAAACCCTATCTTAATTTAGAAAGATATCTCAACAAGCAATTCATTGTATTCTAAAAAAAGTCTAATTATTTTATCATGCAATCCTATCTAGGAAATCAATTATAATCTACGTGACATGCAATGCAATATTTTTTGTGTTTTCAATATAGGGAAAGCAAGTAAGATAATCACCAAATCTCCCAATATCATCGAAGACATCATCCAACCAATTCAAACATGGAAACAAGATCTAATCAGCTCAAATTTTGCAAATAAAATCGATGAGTTGATCTTAAGCCTTAAAAATCAAAAAATTTCACGGGATCAATGATTTCATCTAAAGCTGCAGTTACGAATTACAAAATACATCCTAATTTAGGATAGGCTTGTCATTCAAAGGAATTAAATATTGATGACACAAATTAGGCAACAAAATATTCGGATCACGTTCGGATATAATTTTACCAAATTTTGCAGATCACGTGGCCAAATTTGCACTTCAATGAAATTGGCTCGAGATCACGATGGTGAAGAAGGGTTGTAGCTCGGTGAGGACTATGTTAGTCCCGTCGGATATGACCAAAAGATTCTAAGAGAATCTTCCTCGCTGAACGTCCCTTCTTTGCCACCAATTGCTACAGCTTCCACTAGAGTTCCTTCGACCACCGTTTGGGTTTTCCTTCAACCTGCAGAGGCAAAAAAAAAAAAAACTTGTTCGTGGAGAGAACCAAGCGGCGCTCGATGTGGCGTGACGCAAGACCAGCAGTAACGTCGATCATGAGATGTTGCCGCTACAGTTTCTTTGGCGCAATATCACGGTCGCAGGTCACCGTGGATCAGTGCGAGCAGCAAGGACCTCGCAGGTCAGAGGTCACAGCAGCTCGACGTTGTCGTTTGGGCAGCAGCAACTTGGCTTCGATGGTGACGACGGACAACAAGCGGGCGTTGTCAGGTACTGCAGCAGAGCGGGGCAACAGAGATTGCAATAGCAAAGCTCGAACAATCAGGGCAGGAGCGGAGCTCCAGCGTCTCTGGTGGCGGTCGCATAGAAAGCTCATTGAGGGAGGAAGAGCATGGTGTGCAAGCGGTCACGGACAGCGGGTGTATTGCAACGGCGCAGATGGCAGAGGGTGAGGTGCTGCTTGTGCGTCGTGGCACGAGAGGGAGGCGCGCCCCGTGAGAGTGTGGCGGCGGTGGAGACGGAGACGCGGCAAGTTTCTCGACCAAGGCTGACTAAGAACTCTCTCGTCCTCTCTCTGTATTTCTCTTTTCCCCGTCCCTCCTTCATTGGGGCCGTGCCTCGAATTGTGTGGCCTCCTCTTCTTTATATGGGCCAGGATATCAAAACTTTGGACAAGGAAAAGAAATATTCCCTCCCGATCATCTGAGGTTCACTTTTGCTTCTTTCCATTCTTTATTACTTGGACAATATTACGTGAATATGGCTAGAGAATCATGCATGAATTCTTTCCTCTTAAAATAATGCCGGTCAATTTCCTCGCCTCCTATGTTGACCGAATTATGCTCAATTCTATGACCAAGTGCATAGTTCACGGGGATGGACTTCGCCAAATGCAAATCGGTGATCGTTTACGGTGTCCTTTCTTTGCATTTGTTCCCTCAAATGGCTGAGCATAAACAAATATATCGGAATCCACGCCGATTGCTTTCTTTTCCTTATTGACTGAAGTTGACACACCTGAATAGAAGACAATCTACCCATCTTATATACATGAATATTTCGAAATATTCTACCATCAGAGGCCTGATTGATCACAATGCAATTTTCGGCTATAGGCTTGGTTTAAATTTTTATCATCGCGGACCCAGTCCAATCTATTAAATTAAAGCTTAGAACCTCAATTCGAACCCATCTGTTGTCGGCCCAATGCAATTAGGCAAATAAATGAAATATACTCTTAAAACTATATGATATACAATTTAATTTTAATATTTTTGTTTAGCGGTTAAAATTTATTTCTAAATTTTTATGCATTAAATTACTACATAATCAATTAAAAAATTTTAAGTGTCAACAGCTACCCCTCTTTAAAAGTGAGCTCGTAAAGGTTGCATTCAAAGACAAAAAGATGCCTAAATTTTGACAATGTATATACAATGTGATATTATATTTTTGTGGGAAAATTGATCCCATTTTAAAATGCAATATGATATGATGCATGGAAAAGCTAATGTAAATGTATGATGCAAAAAAGAAGAGCATACCTAAAGTTACTTATTAATTAATACAGTAGAGCATCTTGAGGTACATGATAAATCTTTACTCTACAAGTATATGGTTTTATTTCAAATTTCTTGAAGAGTCTGATGTTTAACAAATTGCCTAGATCTAGACTAAGGCAACCGAATGAATTTAATCAACAGATGCTCATTGTCAAATGAGACAGCCATTGGAATAAAATGTCTTGAAATACTTAGATTTAGACTAAGGTATAGCAAGAAAAATCAAATAATGTTCATATCCAAAATGAAGTGTTCGATGAAAAGATTCAAGACATTTAGATCCAAACTAAAATATCAAAAATTGGAAAACTTAATCAATAAACATTCAATGTTAGTGAGATGAATATTGAATTAAGACAATTTAACTAATAGGTGCTCAATGTTAGGTGAGTCAAATTTTGGATTAAGATAACTCAAGCACTTAGATCCAAACTAAGGCACAACGAGAAAGATCAAAGAACATTCATATCAATATTCAAATCCAGATTGAGATGTCAACTAATGATTTAAAGATTTTAGTTAAGATATCTAAGCACTTTAATTTATGGGAGGAGTTACCAAGTTTTGCTTTAGGTACTTGGAGAGATTTGACACTTACTTCAGGTTTCCTACCCGAAGGCTTGATCGGATTGCCTTAAGGTTGCTTGCTAGTAGTGCTTTGAGAATCTTAGAGTGTTTGAACACGTACTAATGCTTTATTGAGCGAATCGAGCATCACAGCTATTTGATTGTCATGAGAACTTTACCTGTTAAATATGGTCAATAGCAACAAGTATATGCATTCATCATCATAAGATATTTCCAATTCATTTGCGGTTCATGTGTCACAATTTTATCAAGTTTATATTTCCAAATCTCCACTAGGGAGAATTTCAAAAGAGTAATCTATTTAGAACACATGAGTGTTATGGGTGTGTCAAATAAAGGACCTATTTGGTCTAAAAGGGCTTTTCACTCATTTTCATGAAAAGGCTATTTTGTCCCAATAATTGATATGGGAGTTTGAGAATCACTCTATCTTACCATCATCATATCAGACAAGGGTTTGAGTATTCTTGCAATCGATTCGACTTTACTAATCTAAGATGTCTTTAACATGAACCATAATATGGCTTGGTCAACAGCTTAATAAGGAGACACTTTAAGTCAAGGCTATTCAAAAAATAATTCTGCAATTATCTCCGGGTTTACAAGTCAAAAACCCTGTAAAATAAAATAGAAATAATCTTGTTCACACTTCTTCAAGCAATGCTTAAGACATGCGTTATTTTAAATGTTGTTACTGTGCTTAGACTCCAAATTTTCGTAGTTACACTTGTAAAAATGAATGAACAAATAATGTTTTTATTGTTCATGAAAATATATAAACATAAATTGCTGTAAATAATGAAAATATTTCGATTGGGTATTTATTTTAAGTGATACAAATAATCATTTTTAGGAAAATATTTTTTAAATTATTCATTTTTCACAAAAACAAACAGGCCTTAATGTCTTACTTATTACATTAGCTCTTTATCTCAACTATATACTAATAAACATTTCTAAGTTTTTCCATTTAAAAAAGTTTAATATCTCCTTTATAATTGGCAACAAGGCACAAATCATCTATCTTCTGTGGAACATATTCCCTCCTCAATGAATTATCAAACAAGAACCACAGATCCAAAAAACCTTATGTTTTTTTAATTGGAAGAAGCCTCAAGCTTTGCGCTTTTCTCTTTATGCACGTACCACTTTTGGATACAAACCCTCAGCAATTGTATCACGATCGAACTGATACTATAATGGCGCACTGACTATACTTTTGACACAACGGGAGAACTTGAAACCTTCTAGGAGGCTTTGGACAGTACAAAAAGGGCTCTAGTTTCACACTTCTCTTTAACCAAATCGGTTCTGATCTCTTGAAGAATTGTTCTTCAAACACACCCCTGCGGGCAATGGCGGCGACTGTTGTGAAAACGAAATTTTTGTTCCTCAGGTATGAAAGCCTAAGTATGCTAATTCATTTCCTATGAGTTGCTAACTTATTATTGTGATGCTCGACACCAAGTCAGCGTTCAAGCAATATACTAGAGGAGATTACACAGGGTTGCTAGAATTGAGACGAGTTATCGAGTGGGTTGTTATTACTTGAAAGTTAGGGAATCCCAATTTTTTTCCTCCCTAGATATGTTTTCGGCATAATACTTGAGACTAACCAATTAGTTTCTCCTGAAAGGAGTGATTGCCTTTTGTTTATCAAATTCAGTATGTGAGGTGAGATATTACAACTTATGTAGAATGGGATTGACAATGCGACTTGTATGTGAAATTCATGACCAAAGAAAAGGCCGTGACATGCCAAACCAATGTGAATTGGGCCTTTCACCTAGATTATGTCCTATGCGAGAAAACTCAAATGCCAACTTGCCAGTTACATATCGTTCATCCATAATTAGTCGTGTTGTGATTGCTCCGGAAAATACTTTCTCGTGCATTTGGGTTCAGAGCATTAGTGATCTGCATGTAAATTTCTGAGTTATACCAGCAAGATCTCTATCTCTCTTCCTCTCGATGGATTCAAAATCTCTTTTCAGACAAGCCAAAAGAGATCGGCGATTCATGAGTGCATTGACAATGATGAAGAAGCAGGAAAGTCCAAAGCACAGATGAGTGGTGGTGATCAAGTTGATGAGCCCAACGAGGATCGTCAATGTTGGGTGCCGCATCCGAGAACCAGAATATACATCCCAAGAGGTCACAAATAGGTGGTGGACGACATTCCAGATGGTGGAGCTTCTTTCTCTCAGGCTTTCTGGCTCAGGATTATTGATGGAGTGGACAGACCCGATCTAGATGAACTCACTCATCCCAGGTCATCTTCCTCTAAGTAAATAGTGCGAATTCAAGTGGCTGAAGCCGAAGCAATTCCACAGAATCTCAGAAGTTCAAGGGAAGAGAAATATCTGCTACGTTGTAATTAATCCAACAAACCCCATGAATTCGTCCGGCAACTCATATGATGTACTGCTATCTATCTAATAAAACATCTTGAATAGTAATGACATCTTCCGCACTGGTGTGAGAATTATCTTTAACTTCTAAGTTGTGGATCATCATCTCTTGTTAGAATCAATACGGATATATAAGTAGGTGCTCGGTCAGACTGTGTTTCTCACTCCTTATACAGAAGTCGTACCTACACCAAACTAGGCATCTCAACTCTGATGAAAATTGATTTTTTTTTAAAGCCCAATTCTGAGCTTTGGCGTTAGAACATAACTTGGGCCTGCATTTTTATCAGCTTACAAGTGTTTCTATTTCTCTTTTGGATAAATTCAACAATTCTCTTGTGAAAAGCAAAGATAAATAATTTGAAGAAATTTTTGGCAATTTTCCACTCCCAAAATAAATAAATAAAAAACACTCGTTGCGTACGGCACTCGCGGGAGTCCTGGACTCTGTTAAGTCATTGTAAGGCTAGATTATTTAGTGAATCCAATAAACGTAGTAAAAGAAATTTGGACCTGATTTGATGGGATCCATGTGAAATCTTATGAAATCCACTATTTTCAGTGGTCCAATTTCAATTCTGTAAATAAATTACGTTGATGATAATAATTTCTCACGAATAATAGAGCATTTAGTAGAGTCTAACGTGGGGTAGAAGGCATGTCTATGCAGATGTCCATACCAGATGTTGATAAAGTGTTGACCTTGGACTTTCTTACGGGTCATAAGCTTTTGGGCTTCAGCTCCCTTGGTGAAGGCTTACTAATGGTAGGACACTATTCGTCGTCCTACGTCCATTATGAGTTTTTTTTTTTTCCCCTTTATAGATACTAGTCTCATTAGGATTGAGCGTGAAATTGAGCCAAGCCCAGTTGACACACTGTCAAACTCAAACTCGACTAGACTCATGAACTTGGTGCTCAAAAATTGGCTGAAGCTCAATTGAGAACTAATTCTCCTGCTCAATCTCGACTCGATCAAAAAATCAAGACACTAGAGCTCAACTTGACTATAGTTGATCTACAAATAAAGCCTGAGCATTATGTAATTTTAAGTATCTTATGTCTTTATTTAAATTATTGAATTTTTATTTTACAAATAACAAAAACTCAATTCGGCTCATAAGCCTATCGAGCTGTATTGACAAGCCCGGGCTCAACTAGACAAAATGCTTGACTCTAAATTAGATGAGTTGATTTTGAGTAGTCGTTGAGCCAACTAGAAATTAATTCGGCGCAACTTGGTTTTACACATAGATGGTCAAGCTACTGCTTTTCAATAGACTTATTCCGCAAGTACGTGGCATCCTATGCTGGATAAAGTAAATCTGGGTCGACTTGAGTTGATGTTTGATTCATTTAATGCTATGTTGGGTGGTTTACAGATCATGGGGCGGCAAGAATGCAAAATAAGCCAGCAAGATCATGACCGTTCCAGGCGACTGCCACCCACTCCTTTTGCGACAATAGGCATGTTCAGCTGTACTCGGGTTGGACTTGCGAGCGATCGTTGAATTTCTTCGGAATATTTCACTATTTTAATCTTTTGCGACAATAGCTTGTTCCAGGTAACTGCCGACCATTACTGTTTTGAACCCCGGCTCCTTCTCTATCTTTCAATCTGGTTGGGAAAGTCATATCCTTCAAGTAAAAAAACAAGAAAATGTCTTTACAATGAGTTCCAAGTCTACACTTATTGAACAGTTAACCCACGGACGCGTGTAGTGAATTTGGATGTTGGAGGTGCCGAGGAAGACCCCACGCGGCAGGATTGGGTGAGAAGATTTATGATGAGGTGTTGCATAAAAGATGGGATGTCCCTTGATGATCCGGAACTGACCTTTTGGGTGGGTTACAATTAGAGGTGTCAAAACGAGTCATAAACACATATTATGACTCACTTTTAGTTAAATGAGTTAAATATAGGTCAAGTGAAAGTTAAATATGGATCAAATATGAGTTAAGTGAGTTATTAGGTAGACCTAGGGGTGTCAAGATGGGTCATGTACCCATTTTGTAAGTCATATTTTATCTTAATGGGTCAAAAATAAGTCAGAATATGTGACCCATTTTCAACCCAACTATAGAATAAGTCATTTTCGACCCATTTTGACCAATTTTTAACTTAACTGTAAAACATGTTTTTCTTCTTTGAGTCATTCTCAAACTTGGTAAGTGGTGGTGACCTACCAGTGACCGCGATATTCCATCGCTCACTTCCACCCTATCTCAATTTATAGATTTTTACAAAAATATATTTAATTGGTGAAATTATTTAAAAATAATAAATTAATATTTTTAGTACAAATTCATTCTAGACTCTTTTATAATTATTTATTTATTTGTGAATTTGAATCATATTAATTTGATTGAAATAATCATAAAAATATATAAAAATATACATTTAATATATAATGTGTCTCAACATGTCGGAATTCTCCATTTTTTGAAAGATTATGTGTTGGCGTGTCTTGTTGTGTTGTGTGTGACATGTCGGTGCTACTTAGGAAACAGTTCACACAAGAATCAATTATAGAATAAAGTAATAACATATGAACTGGTCAATAGAAGGAAACATGGAAATTGGATGGCTAACCCTATTAACAGGCCTCTACAACCGAGATTTCCGGCATCTTTGCTTGTTTTCAGAGATAATTCACTAGCCACTAATTTTGACCAGCGCACGGGTTGACGAGGGAGCTTCTAAGTAACAGTAATTTAGAGAAAAATTTACGAAATTTTTAGATAATGTTATTTGACACCGTTTCTTCTTTTCGATAAGCCTTTCCAATACCTCTGTTCCGATCTTTGACTATCTTTAATGATGATGAGTTGCTAGAGACATAACGCCCGTGGGACAGATGGGAGAAAAACATGCATCATATAAGAAAAGATCATGACTCGTTTTATGACAATATTATCATACATTAATTAAGGACAAATTTTACTTAGTTAAGTGTAATTAAGAAATTTAATTGACTGAGATATGTTATTTTGAGTACTCCTATCACGCTAGATGCTATAATTTTTACAGTAACTCCTTATCTTGATTGCATAAAATAGAACCTAGCAGACCAAATTGCACAAATTGACAAGGATAGAGGATTTCATTGCACAAAATGAATGTTAAAGGACTAAATTGCACTAATGCTGAAACTTAGGAGATTGAAACCCAAGTACTAAGGAAGACTAATCTCTCTAAGTTAGGCGAGTACAGTATGGCAAAAGTTATTTCCAAGAGTCAATGAGAAGGGCAGAAGAAAATCGTAACAATTGCGGAAAAGCATTTCCAAAGGTTGCTTTCCTCGTTTTTCCCCGTTTCGACAAAAATTGTCATGTTCACTTTATTAATGTGTTCATATTACTCGGTCGGTAACAAGACAATTTCTCTTGTGAGAGTGTATGAACGTGGAGAGATGAATGTGGAAAAGTGGCTTATAATTAACCAGGGGATAGAGAGATGGCTTAGAATCTGAATTCTATAAGAATAGGCTAAGGGAGCTTGCATTGTGAATGAACTCGTTTCAGCTCTCTTTACTTCGATTCTCATGAGTGTTTCATTGGCAAATTCTAGAAAGATGACGATCCAATTTCGCCAACACCAGTGCAAGCTTTTCCCTACTTTTTCTTCTCCTCCATTGTATCCAGGCCTCCTAAACAAGAGAACATCGCAATTCCAATTGCAGTCTCCTCCCATCTCCTTGCCCTCTTTCTTTCCACTCCACTACTCTTCTCTCAAGCATGGCCTCACAGCCAGGCCACAACCCTGCTTTCCCTCCTTCTCCCTCCCTCAGCGTGTTCATGATACATGTTGAGAAAACTCCTAGTTTTGATACTAACAAAACAACTTATGAATGATATTTATATCAATCTCTTGAAGGAAAAGGATACGGAATGACATAGGCTTTAAAGTCTGCTTGTTGCAGAAGATAAAGCATAAGATGTCTAAGAGTCTGACCGTACCAGATGGAAAGACTCATCCAGACTAAGTTTTAAGTCTGACCGTACTAGACCGAATTTTAAGTCTGAATAATCCAGACTGAGATTTTAAGTCTGAACGAACCAGACTGAAAATCTAGGCAGATTCAGAACTTAAGACCATCAGACTTAAGATGAACCCACAAGATAAGATCACCAACGGTAGAGTATTTCACTTACTTTATTTATGATTGATTCTGTTATACTAATCTGATTGACAAGATCAATTAATGAGCAGCTTCCAATGAAGAATAGAGTACTTATGGAAGCCCGGATTCTGGTTGTATGGGCGAACAGAATCTAAGGGGATCTGATCCACCCTCAACAGTCAAAAAGACTTGCCTTATAAAGTCTGTCCAAGAAAGGGAAGACAAAACTCTCAAGGAAAGAGCCAACGGTCGAGTGTGGCTTGGAGAGTATTTAAGTGTAAGTTGAGACTTAGGGAAAGACAGATGAACATTATTCCAAAGTTGATTCAATTCTTCAATTGTTGTTCATAGTGCGCATTTGAGTGATCTAGGTGTTTTACAAAAAGAGAGTGACTTAGTGAGACAGATCATCACCGAGTACAAACACTCGAGAGTGTGTAATCGCCATTGATCATATAGTGAAATACAGCCAATTGGCTGGTCTCTCGGAGAGTGGACGTAGGCTTATCAAAAGTCGAACCACTATAAACAGTGTTTGCAATCTTCTCTAACTCTTACTTGATTTCAGTTCGTTGATTCGAAAAGTAGCATATATTTGATTAATTTATCTTACTACACCTATTCACCCCCCCTCTAGGTGGTTATACTAGTTATTTCAATACATTCATCAGTTATAGGCAGGTCGATACATGTAACTTTGTGAGCCACCTCCATGATGCTCTTGAGCGGAACAAGATAAGGGCCTTTGTCGACTGCAGTCTAGAAAGAGGACTAGAGATTGGACCGGCAATCCTTGAAGCGATTGAGCGGTCTAGGAGCGCCATTGTGGTAATCTCTCCAAACTTTGCCTCCTCGCCGTGGTGTCTGGACGAGCTGGATAAGATCCTTGAGTGCAAGGAAAAGAAAGGGCTGCTGGTGTTCCTTATTTTCGCGGACGTTGATCCCAGAGAAATGCGTGAGCAGTCTGGACCATTCAAGCGTATTGGCCAAAGCAAGAAGGGTTTCGGCAAGGAGAATGCTGACAAGGTACAGAAGTGGAGAGACGCTCTTCGCAAAGCCGGCAATCTCACTGGTTGGCCTCTCGGAAACAGGTACCATCTTTCTCTCTTCCTTTAAGTGTATTCTTGAGAAGATTCGTTAAATGCCCATTTCCTACATGCATCATTTGCCTCTCTTACTCTGACTCCCATTGTTGAAAACAACAAGTGGGTGAACTCAAAAGCATATGAGCTGCTTTTTCTGTAGGAGGTTATCAGAAGCCCCATACTTTCATTCGTTAGTATTAAAGAGAACCAAAATGGGCAAGTTCTCATATTATTTCCTTTTCTGAAAAAGAAACTCCCTATAGTAGAACCCTTTTTTCGGTGAGCATCGACGATGCTTTTCATTGACTGATTTCAATCCGCCTTCTTTTCATTTGTTGCTCATATTATTAGCCAAAAGATTTTCTCTTCTTTGTTACATACACATTATATTTTGTACTTATACGCATCATCGAGAATTGCTATCTTTGGATTGTTGACCTCAAATTTATTTTAGGGAAACATTCGACAAAAGAGCTTCCTGGGTGTTTGAAAGACAAATATATCCCCCAACTATTTGGTACTTGTTGAATAAGAATTTCTTACATCTTATTCCTCTTGTGATTGTTAAAAGTGCTAATTGTACTCACAAAGGAAAGTCCAAAATGAGAGAAGACTGAGCCGCGCACAGGTCGACCTCTCACATACCACTATGTACCATTATAGCAAATAAATATTGGATATTAAATTAGATTAGATGAACGATACTCCTAAGTTCTAGTATATAATATTATTGATCTTTCCTCCATCTTTGCTAGCACAGATAACCAGTCACACCTTCGTTGTTGATAATTTGCAGACTTGAAGCTGAATTCATCCGATCCATCGTGGAGAAAATCTCAAGAAGATTGAGCAGCTTAGGCACAGACCTGCTTGCTTTCCATCCAGTTGGGTTAGATTCCCAGCCGCAAGGCTTGTACTCATTACTCCAATTAGAGGTTGAGGATGTCCGAATCGTGGGAATTTCCGGCACTAGCGGAATAGGAAGGACTACACTGGTGCAAATTTTGTACCACCAAATTGCAAAACAATTTGATCAGAGTTGTTTTCTAGGGAACGTGAAGAGTATATCAAGCCAAGGTGGACTTGTCAAATTGCGAAACACCCTTTTGGGTGACATGTGTGGCGATGGAGCTTCAGAGTTCGGTGACGATATTCATGTAGTAATAAACCTCATGAGGTGTAAGTTTCAAAAGAAGAAGGTTTTGTTGGTGTTTGATGATGTTGAAGGGTTGTCAAAGCCTCTGAGTGGCCTGATCAAGGCAATCAACTTAGGCTTGGGAAGTAGAGTCATTTTGATTCCTCGACACGCAGAAACAATAAGCGATCTATTTGAGAATATTTATAAAGTAAGAGTGCTGAATGATGATCAAGCTATTGAGCTTTTCTGTTGGAATGCATTCCAAGAAAGATATCCCAAAAGTGATTATAAGATGCTCTCATATTGCTTCATCAATTTTTCCAAAGGACTTCCTTTAGTACTTACCGTGATGGGTTCTTTCTTGAATGGCAAAAGTGTCAAGGAATGGCAAGGAGCTTTTGATCAACTAAAAGAAATCCCTAAAGGAAATGGTCATGAAATAATGAGGATTGCTATTGATGGCTTAGAGGCCAATGAAAGGACAATTTTCCTTGACATCGCATGCTTTCTTAATGGATATGATAAAGAAGAGATCATCAA
Source organism: Corymbia maculata (assembly GCA_014182735.1). Taxonomy (NCBI): domain Eukaryota; kingdom Viridiplantae; phylum Streptophyta; class Magnoliopsida; order Myrtales; family Myrtaceae; genus Corymbia; species Corymbia maculata. The sequence continues at coordinate 5,884,269 of CM024685.1, forward strand.
GTTTTTAAGCCAATGCGGTATCCATGCCAATAGTGGGATTGAGATTCTAGCTCAAAAGATGCTTATATACATTGATGAAAATAATAAAATATGGATGCATGATTTGCTTCAAGAAATGGGTAGACGAATTGTGATTCAAGAGTGTCCAGCAAACCCTAGCAAGCGAAGCAGAATATGGCATCATGAGGATGCTCTACAAGTAGTTATGCAACTTTCAGTAAGATTTAAGCGTTAACATGACTAGAAACTACTTTTAACATGCACGCATATCTTCTTTTTTTGGACTACACGTTTACATGGTATAGAGAACTTTAGACTGCAAAATTAGGTTAGCCACATATGCAATTTTTTTATTTTTGCCAATCAGGGTTTAAGCAAGAAACTAGGGTTTGAGATCTTTATTTCGTGCTTTTTTTATTTTCTCCTTAAAATTACAATTTGTATTGTTTAGTTGACGGTTATATAACCTAGAATATAAATCCTCTCGTTTGTCCTTTCATCATAAGATGAGTATATCTTCATTTAGAAACCGTGTGCGTTACCACGGTTGTTAGACTAACACGGTTTTAATATAACCTTAAACATTATTCTTAAAGTTAGACTCGTTTGTTGTTTTGTGGGATGGTGTAGAAAATTTGCTTATTTTCAAGTATTTCGGATATGCATAATTATTTTTATTTCGCTTTGATAGGGAACGAAAGCCATAGAAGGCATTAAACTAGACAAAATTGATGTAGAAGACTTGATCGTGAATGCGGACTCGTTCAAAAAGATGAAGAAGCTTAGGCTCTTCATGATGGCTGATCATGTCCTTCATTGCGGACCAGCCGGACATCTATCGGAAAAGTTGTGGAAGCAGTTTAGCCGGAACAGCAATGGTATGTTCGTGCCTTGGGAGGCATTGCTAAAGCAAATTTCCAAGTTTTGGTCTCATCGATATTGAAGAATCCAATTTTTAGGTTCTGTTCATTTCACAAAAAATGTTTGCTAGAAGACCATTTTCTAGAAAATGATGATATTTTTCAATATTCGATTGAAATTTGAAAATGAAGTGGAAAATATCTTTTACCGTTCAGTATTTCATTTGATTTTTTAGGAAAAATTATCAATGTAATTTTAAATTTAATAAAAATTGAATTTAAATTATTTTTATTTTTAAACAATCAAAAAAAAAAATTTCTTTTCCTTTTCCTTCCTCCTTCCTTCATGCTCCTTCCTCTACAGCTTCCTCCTCCTTCTTCCTACTCCTCCTTTCGCCACTGCATGCCTTAGTGATGGCAAGCTATCCAACAACCGGCCTAGGCACAAGTCGGCAAGCTCGAGACTTGGCCTCTCGAAACAGGTACTGTCTTTCTCTCTTCCTTTAAGTGTATTCTTGAGAGGATTCCTTAAATGCCCATTTCCTTCATGCATCATTTCCCTCACTTACTCTGACTCTCATTATTGAAAACATACAAGTGGATGAACTCCAAAGCATATGAGCTACTTTTTCTATAGGAGGTTATCAGAAGCCTCATGCTTTCATTCGTTAGTATTAAAGAGAACCAAAATGGGCAAGTCCAGACATCTTCCACGGCCAACAGAGGGTAAACCTAGCCGTGATGCAACCCTTCCCATCACCACCAAAGCTCTCCACTGTGGAATGATAACTCTGTCAAAGGCAAACAAGCTCTCCACTATGGTTTGGACTGGGGAACCTAGCTAGGGTTTAAAAGAAAGTTCAGCCTCCAGTTTGTTTCTGTTCTATCTTTTTTATTGCCTGCTCTTAAATCTCTCTCCTCTCTCTCACAGAGACTATGTCGGTCCCTGTCTTTGTCTCTCTCTGTATCTCTGTGTCTCTCTCAACTTTTCATATAATTTCCTTTTCTGACCAAGAAACTCCCTATAGTAGAACCCTTTTTTCGGTGAGCATCGAGAATGTTTTTCATTGGCTGATTTCAATCCCTTTTCTTTTAATTTGTTGCTTATATGATTAGCCAAAAAAATTTCTCTTCTTTGTTACATATCCATTATATTTTGTGCTTATACGCATCACCAAGAATTGCTATCTTTGGAAGGTTGACCTCAAATTTAGCATAGTTTATTTTAGGGCAACATTCAATAAAAGAGCTTCCTCGGTGTTTGAAAGATAAATTTATCCCACAACTATATGGTACTTGTTGAAGAATAAGTTCTTACATCTTATTCCTCTGTTAATTGTTAAAAGTCCTAATTGCACTTACAAAGGAAAGTCGAAGATGAGAGAAGAATGAGCCACGCACAGGTCAACCTCTCATATGCCACTATTGGGTATTAGATTAGATTAGATGGACGATACTCCTAAGTTCTTAAAAAATAATATTATTGATCTTTCCTCCATCTTTACTAGCACAAGTAACCAGTCACACCATTCACTGTCTATATTTTGCAGACTAGAAGCTGAATTCTTCCAATCCGCTGAGGAGAAAATCTCAAGAAGATTGAGCGGCATAGGCATGAACCTGCTTGCTTTCCATCTAGTTGGGTTAGATTTCCAGCTGCAAGGCTTGTACTCAGTACTCCAGTTAGAGGTCAAGGATGTCCGAATCGTGGGAATTTCCGGCACTAGCGGAATAGGAAGGACTACACTTGTGCAAATTTTGTACCATCAAATTGCAGATAAAAATGATCAGAGTTATTTTCTAGGGAATGTGAGGAATATATCGAGCCAAGATGGAATTGTCAAATTGCCAAACACCCTTTTTGGTGACATTTGTGGTGATGGAGTTTTAAACTTCATGAGGTGTAAGTTTCACAAGAAGAGGGTTTTGTTGGTGTTTGATGATGTTGAAGGGTTGTCAGAGTCTCTAAGCCACCTTATCAAGGCAATGAACTTAGGCTTGGGAAGTAGAGCAATTTTGATCCCTCGATACGAAGAAACAATAATCAGTCTATCCGAGAATATCTATAAAGTAAGAGTGCTGAATAATGATCAAGATGTTGAGCTTTTCAGTTGGAATGCATTCCAAGAAAGATATCCAAAAAGTGATTATAAGATGCTCTCATATTGCTTCATCATTTTTTCCAAAGGGCTTCCTTTAGTACTCACAATGATGGGTTCTTTCTTGAATGGCAAAAGCATCAAAGAATGGTAAGGAGCTTTTGATCGACTAAAAGAAATCCCAAAAGGAAATGGTCATGAAATAATGAGGATTGTTATCGATTGCTTAAAGGCCAATGAAAGGACAATTTTCCTTGACACCGCATGCTTTCTTAATGGATATGATAAAGAAGAGATCATCAAGTCCTTAAGCCAATGCAGTATCCATGCCAATAGTGGGATTGAGATTCTGACTCAAAAGACGCTCATATACATTGATGAAAATAATAAAATATGGATGCATGATTTGCTTCAAGAAATGGGTAGATGAATTGTGATTCAAGAATGTCCAGCAAACCCTAGCAAGTGAAGTAGAATATGGCATCATGAGGATGCTCAACAATTAGTTAGGCAACATTCAATAAGATTTAAGGATTAACCTAACAAGAGATTAATATGAACATATATGCATATCTTCTTTTTGTGAACTACACGTTTACATGGTATATAAAACTTTAGATTGCAAAATTAGGTTAGCTACACGTGCAATTTTTTGTTCTTTCCAATTAGGGTTTAAGCAAGAAATTAGGGTTTAGGATCTTTATTTCATGCTTTTTAATTTTCTCCTTAATTTTACAATTTGTATTGTTTAGTTGGCGGTTATATAACCTAGTACATAAATCCTCTCGTTCATCCTTTCATAATAAGATGAGTATATCTTCATTTAGAAACCGCGTGTGTTATCACGGTTGTTAGACTAGCACGGTTTTAATCTAAACTTAAACATTATTCTTAAGAGTTAAAGACTTGTTTGTTGTTCTGTGGAATGGTTTAGAAAATCTGCTTATTTTCAAGTATTTCGGATATGCATAATTATTTTTATTTCGCTTTGATAGGGAACAAATGCCATAGAAGGCATTAAACTAGACAAAATTGATGTAGAAGACTTGATCGTGAATGCATACTTGTTCAAAAAGATGAAGAAGCTCAGGCTATTCATGATGGCTGATCATGTCCTTCATTGCGGACCAGCTGGACATCTATCGGAAAAGTTGTGGAAGCAGTTTAGCCAGAACAGCCATGGTATGTTCGCTCGTTGGGAGGCGCTGTTGAAGCAAATTTCCAAGTTCTGGTCTCGTGGATCTTGAAGAACCCGATTCTTATTATCTTGATGTTGGTCCATCTCAACCATGAGCCTTTTCTATTGAACATATCGCTGATGTTTTCCTTTGATTTCACCCCAACCTACAAGCTCACTGTCTTCAGAAAAGCAGAACCTCTTTCCTTCATTCAGTGCCAGCGGGTCGGACCAAGAACCAGCGTTCAAGTTGAGACCATTTGACCGTGAAGGAGTATGAAAACGCCAGACCTCAAATGATCATTACAGTCGGTGGAAAAGCAAAGAAGGGCACGCATTTACAGAAAAAAAAAATTCCTAACATGAATATTCCAAGTATAGGATCCTTTGACTTTGGCGGAAAGTGGTTCTGTTTTTCTAAAAACAGTGAGCTTGTAAGGTTGGGGTGAAATCAAAGGAAAACATCAGCTATAAGTTCTGGTCGCGTGGATCGTGAATTTTAAAGTGGTTCCACGCCAAGGTATTCCCTGGATCGGTGCAAACTTGAGTCCATGCACGTGGATCCAATATATTTAGGCTAATGGGCTAATGGGCCTTGGCCCATTAGCCCAGTTTAAATGTCTTGTCAATAAGCTTGGCCCAGCCCATATACTTAATACAGGCCACCTCATCTCTCTCTCTCTCTCTCTCTCTCTCTCTCTCTCTCTCTCTCTCTCATTTTCTGTTGAAATTTTTTCTTTTTCGCCCTTATACTTTCACTACTTTTCTAACCAAATTTCAATACTTTCAATTTTTTCTAATCAAGTCCCCCTGATATGAAATCCAAACAAATCTAGTCATTAGAAGATGCTGAAGCTTGGTGTGAAATTAATATTGCCTACGTAAACACCCACCATGGACTGTGAGCTGGTGGCATCATGAAGACAAATTAAGAGATAATAATCGATTCACTATCTAAGGCCTCTCAGTGGGTGTCCATGTAGAATTCACGTTACTCTTTAGCTTCCTTCAACAGCTTCATCAATTGGATTCGACCGAATTTTTTGTTGAGGGACTTTAGTAGACGTGTGAGTCAAAGGACTTGATTAGAAAACCCAAAGAGTACAAGGACTTGATTCGTGTCATGCAAAATCTGAAGTGCAAAAGAAACAAAAATAATGTGAGTGAGAAATAAATGCAAAAACTAAAGGTAAACTTGACACAATAAATTTATGTGATTCAATGGTGCACTTACTTCTCAAAAAGATCGATGAAACAATCTCAATATAATTGGCAAAGAGATTACAATCACTTAATCACATTATTCATAAATGTTTCCCAACCTCAATTACAACTAAATAAACCCCTTAATAATTAATCAAGCAATCTCGTGTGATGGGTTTTTTATTTTTTTCAACTCTCTGAAAGCTCTCTCTAAATTAAGTCTTGAAATAAGGAGTGAAATAGGTCAAATCTATGTTTTAACGTGTTGCAACCTAACTTTTCCATATAAAAGGGTAAAGACAATAGATTTAGGGACATTATCTAAGAGGTGGGCCTACAACCCTAAACTAGACATAAACTCTCCTAAACTCATATCTCGCGCAAAATTGAGATGTTGGATGCTAAGTTAAATTGATGCTATGAGAATTTTCTAATGAAGAGTTGCCACTAATCTATTTGGATTGACTAAAAATCAAATGAGGCATGAGAATATATCTCACGTCCTACATAACTAGAAAATATAAAGCAAAAACTTGTTTACATTAATTAATCAACTAGTGTCATTTTTGTAGTTCATTCCAAGAAGATGTTTGTCAGATAATTTGGGTTGATTTAGACCTATCCATTAACTTGTAAAATGATCATGCAGATGCGCATTTATAAAATAACAACTAGCAACTAATGTAGCATTAAATCTATTGCAAGGAATTGCAACAATCTAATGCTAAGAAATAGGAAAAATGCCATTCCTAATTAGGCTTAAGAGAAACCAACAATCAACATCTTGAAAGTACACAATTAAGTGACAATTGAAATAGGATGCCCCAAAACAACCTAGCATTTGTCTCTAAGAACATATAAACCCTATTATAAAGCTTTAAGGACTTGTTCAACCTTGAGCACAATTTTTTTTATCAAGGATTTGCACACATTTAAAAAGAAAACTACTAAAAGAAAATCTAATTTCTGAAGTTTTTTTATATTCCTAATTTTATTCATAAATTTTTATTTTTAATTTTTAAATTTTGTGTATAATTTTTTTTTAAAACTATTTCCAATAAATAATCATTTTTTTTCTGAAGAATGATATTATAATTAATTTAATTAATAATTCCGAAAATAATAAATTATTATTATTATTTATTCCAAAAATAATAATAATATTTATTAATACTAAACATGAGGGACCATGGTTGCCAAGCCCACTACTGGACTAGGCTTGATACACAGGCCTAGTTCGGTCCCCAAAATCTAGCCCATCTCAAAGAGAATACAAAATAAGCTCGGCCCAATAAAGCAAAACAAGCTCACTATGCCCAATTCAACACTAATTCGGCCCAGTCCTTAAAGTCACTATTTCCAACTCACCGGCCCACCTTCTAAAAAACAAACTATACACCCACATGACCCCAGCCTACATGGCCAAGAACCCTGACCCGGTCACTGCTAGCCCCCAAAATCCGGCAATCCAAACTAGCCTAACTCAGGCCAAGCCATGACAGACCCTTGACTCCTCCATTAGTCAAAGTTGATGCCGTGGCTGTTGTGAATAAAATATGCAGAAATGACAGGATCTTGTAATTTATATCAACGCGAAAATACTAGAGAAATAAATGAGAAATAATATGAACACTAGAAATTTACGTGATTCGATTCGAGTATCGGTACCTACATCTACGGGGAGAGCCAATAGCAAATAATCCACTATAATCAAAGACTCAGAGTTACAATCACTCACACACTCAAATGTTTCCCACACCTAGATTTAAATCCAAACCCAAAGTGTTTACAAATAAATAATGCAAACTCACAGCACAAAATCACTGTATGTTCAAGCCCCTGCAATTCGGTCACGAACATATGAAAAACAAGAACTCCGTTCTTTCTTGTATGCTTCGTATGGCAACTACACCTTCTTGACTTGCTTCTATTCTTGTGCGGTGCTCTCTTTTTATATGTTGAAGAAACTTTTCTTTTTATATATGTGTAAACCTAGCACTACTAGGTTTCTTCTATAGATAAAAGAGGAAACTTTTGTCTTTATCCTTTTGTGCAAAAGTAATCCTAGTCAAACTTGGAATAACAAGAAAATCAATTTTGAATAGGATAGGAAATATTTTGATCAAATCAAAATCCTTCTATGAATCGTGTTCGTGAAAATTCAAACTCGATTCATAATTCAATAGTGGCAACTCTTGCCGGCGCAACCATGAACAAGCAGCGCAGATTTGTCCTCGGCAAGCCGGCTCTCGGCCCTCACAGACGTTACCCCTCCACCAACCTATCACAATGCAAACAAGGGATGCGCAAAGTGACGACCAATAATTTCCAGCATTTCAGCAAACATGTGGCGTGCGATACTAAAAGGCAAGCCATAGACTGAAACGAGATGAGAACTTGGGCTGAAATCAACATACAATCAACAAGAGATACTCAGCCAACTCAGAGACAAATTTATTTGCATTCAACATGAGCATGAGAGAAGAACGAAGAGTCCTGGTCTTGATTGAACCGAGACAGGGCAAAAGAAAGCGTCAAACAGGGAGGAGGGGAAGGCGAGCTCGGTCGGTGGTAAATGGGAGGCGAACTCCAAACCACGTGCGAGAGGGAGGGAAAACGGGCCGGCCCACCCGGGGGAAAATAAGAGGGAAAAGGAAGAGGCTGAGCTAGCCTGAAAACCGGCCTGGTCTCGCTTCCCCTTGTCTCTCTTTTCCAAATAATTATTTTTTAATTATTTTTTTAAATTAAATAAATTATATTATTATTAATGCAAATAATTCTAGTACCTATGCTATGTAATTTAATGAAATTTTTGTTTACTAGAGACTAAGCGTAATCCCCAAATTTTTTATGTAATAAATTAATTATTAAACTGATTGTCAAAATTTAGGTATCAACAATTTTCTAAAAGCTTTTTCTATGTTAAGGACTTGATGTAATGAGTGAAATAGGTCAAAACCCATGTTTTAAAACAACTCTTATAAAGGAATGAGTTCTTTCAAGTGTCGTTTCTAGAAATCGAGCCAGGGTAACATATGTATTTTGCTTTTAGAAGCTGACATCATGGTGTGCGAGATTTTGAAACCTAGTCTTTTGTAAGATTTAGATCCTCCTCTCTTTTCTTTTGGCAAAGCTACCAAATCCCAATTAAGCAAGTGGATTATGTTTTCTCACTAAAGAAATTTCTAGTTATTTGATCAAATATTCTACCAACTTTCTTGGAAATTTTAGTTAATTACATTATATGGGATTTTATAGCCAAGGACGAATCTATAATTTTTCTAAGGGGCAAATAACTAATTTCCTAAAAGCACCAATTTAAGGTTAGGTTCTACTTTTGGTTCAAACATTTTTTTTTTTGGCAAAAGAACACCAACTTTACTTCATGTCATAATTTTAACCTAAACTTTTTTTTTCTTAATAAAGCATCAACTTTAGATTGAGTTTCGATTTTGGCTTGAACCTTTTTTTCTCTCATCAAAAAAACAAAAACTTTTATTCGATACCTAGCTCCCATCAAGTTTTCTTCTAATAATGCTATTAAAAAAAGAATGTATCATTTCACATGTACTCATTGAAAACTAAACAAAAGCTTGACAAGGGCCATATCAAGGTACTAATAGAAAATTGATTTTTTTTATAAGACAAATAAAAGTTTGGGCCAAAATTGAGATATGAGTTCAAGCTAATGCCTTTTTATGGGACAAAAATTGTTTGGATTAGAATTAGGATCCAAACTAAAGTTTAGTGCTTTTTATGGGACAAACAAAAACATAATTGAGACTCAAGTTAAAATTTGTGATTTTTAAGAGAATAGGGCGGGGGCAAAGTTTGGTCAATAATTACTCCAATAGCAACATACTGTTTTTACTCTTAAATATATTATAAGAATTATTTAATGTAGATTTTGTTTGTCTGTCGAAGTGACATTTCCATGATTTTATAATTGTTTATTAAACTTTGTGGACATGTGGGGGCTAGTTAAATGACTGACAGATAAGATGGTGTCGACAAAAGGTGCATTCTAAAAGTCACTCCCTTCCCGATGGAGAGGGGACCTGGACAACTTCCAAAGAAACCATTACAAAGAGCATTGAACTTTTGTGCTATTTAATTAAGAAAGTACATCAGCACTTCACCACTAGAGATGAAGAGTTCGATTTTTCATCAACTTGGAGGCTAGATTAAGGAAAAGTTAGAGAATCATATCACAATGATTAACAATATGACCAATAAGACTAACAATTGCATGGTCCAGGCGAGTCTCTGTAGCATAGACCATGCGATATTATTTTTATATTTTTTAGATGACGACAGGACTAATAATTGCACGACTCAAAACAGGACAACGTCACCAATTTTTATAAGAGCCCAAAAAACTCAGAGATCATTTGCGGCGCCATGCGGCCTTTTGTGGCCAAAGTATTGAGTCTTTTAATACAATATAGGAGGAGACTTAGGGTTACTTTCCTTGACGGCTGCTGTTTATTCTTCTATATCAAGGAGTCTTCTAACCTAAACGTTGGAGATACGTTAAAGTTTAGGAAAAAATTGTCTAAAATATTCTAAATTTATTATACACCAAACAAATCAATTTTAAAATTTTCAATTATACTGATTCAATTTTAAATCTTTTGACAATTTATTTATTTAATTCTAAATATTTCACTTCCTTATTCTTGTATTACTAAATGAGATGGGGTTAGGTTTAAATCTTTTAACAATTTTTTAATTAAGTCATAAATCTTTTGACAATTTATCAATTAATTTTTTTCGATAAATTTTGATTGTAAATTGCTATAGTAGTCGAATTAGTATTGGCCATTGTACTTAGCATGATTGATACCCATCATTGATATGAATAATTTGTATTTTTTTAATTTTCTAAATTATTTTCTTCTTTTATTCGAGGCCCTCGCCAGTGGCTGACAGAGTCAAGGCCCTTAGCCAGTGGCTGATAGAGGAAAAGGGGAAAATAAAAAAGAAAAGGAAAGAAATATAAAGAAAAAGAAAAAAAAAGGTTATTTATAAAAATAAGGCCAATTATTTTTTAAAGTATCAATTTAGCACGAGTCCCAATTGGCTCAAATTTTTCTTATTGTGTAAGCAAGTACTAATTTTTAGTTAGATTTCAATTCTGTTCTAGATTTTTTTTTTATCTCATTTATCAATACGGGGACAAGGCCCCATCGATGCAGCTTCAAGGAGGAGTGACGTCAGGAGGATGAGAGGCTGATTTTTTTTTTTCGTTTTTTTAAAACATGGGAATAAGTTGGCAATTCATTTATATTCTTTATGAGAGATTGCGGGCGGCTTTTAGAATAGTTATCCTCGTACCGAAACATACGCGTGTCAAACAAAACCACCAAATCAAATCTTTCGATAGCGACGTTGTGCTTCCCCGATACTTCTGTCTTTTGGTTAAGTAAAGCATAACTTTAGGACATGAATATTTTATTATTTGATACCTCACGTTGTTTTTTTAATTAATGAAGGTAACTCCCCTTTTTGAATAGTCTTTGTTTTAACTAATGAACAGCATTAAAAAAAAAGAACTGAGACATAGTGAACATTTGTATTAAGAAATGAGTTTGAATTTGTCTTGAATTGTATCTCTGGTATTTGATCCGAAAATAAGTTTGGATACCCGAATTGAATTTTGTGATAACTTGACTTAAGAAAAACATATGGAGATTTTTGTATTGGTAGTAGAGGACTTGGTCTAGCCCAAGCACACAGTCAAGCACTAGGGTAGTATAAATGTTATTTTTCTCAAATTATTAGGTTATAAAAAGTAGAGACAAAATGAGTCTTAAGGTTTTTGGAGCTATATTTTGTAATTCTTGAATTTTCATAGTGAACTTTGTTTCTCATTTCTCCTCGATTTTTCCCGCAAGTGTAATTCATGTAGATCCATATGTTCTTTTATTCTTCTCAATTTTAATTTCGTTATAGTTTTCCACATTGCTCATAACAAAATAAGTGATTTCAGTCAAAAGCTAAGGTATAATACGACATAAGTAATATAATTTGCCACAAAATAATTCTTAGGAAGTGACACACATGCCCATTAATCCATATATAAAATAATGAATCTACCAAAAATTAATTGCACTATTGCAATAGAAAGGGTGAGTTACAAGAGATAATTAAATAGCTATTACTGTTTCTCAATCATATTTCATAATTAGGTAGCCATTTTTTATTAGAAGCAGAACTGAACTTTAATTCTTATTCAATATGTTTGTGTCTCTATCATCTGTCTCCTCATATTCTTTGATTATATCAACATTTTGAGATTATATCAATTGCTTATGATGATAAGAATTTGAATCTTATGTTTCAGAGAACTATAAGAAATTCAGAACTTTACTTTATTTGCAATTTCAAATTTTAAACAATTTACCAATGTGTGTTACATGTGCATATTCATAAATAGTTTTTTTTGGTCTAATATTCATCAATAGTTTTGTTATCTTAAAAGATAGGAAGATGGTTGGGAAAACTTCCTATGATGCTGAAGTTGACAAAACCATCAATTGGTTATTATCATTATTCGATAAATGCAGATGTTGTCTTAGTTCAGGTAATGTTGATGGAAAGGATGTTCATCTTATCACGATATATCCAAATCTTTATGGACTTCCCATTTTTCCTAACTCGTTCACCCTCTATGAAGGTCCATCTAGCTCGTCATTCAACTACTAGCGGAAAGCTTGGATATACTCACAAGAAGCAGCTCACTAGATCAACTACAGAAAGATATTTTTTGTTTGATTTACGCAATATGAATAGGAAGACCCAAATATTCCTTTGGCTAATATCACAGGTCAAAATAAAATAAATTGCTAGCTGCATATCCTGAACTTCAAAAGGAACAATTGAAGCATAATCTTACCAAGAATAACTGCTCTAATTGGAGAAACCTCACCATTATTTGAAAGGTTTGATTGTATGAGCGACCGGATCATCGGTAATCGCATCCATAAATTCTAGCAGCAAATTGGTCCTCTTGAAAATTGTCCAATGGCTAGTTTGGAGTTCAAAGACTATACAAGAGAATCAACACATGCTGAAGGAGACACGTCAAAAAACTAAGAATGCTACAAACATTGATGTAGTCACATTCTTACCATTAAGAGAAATATGCATTACTAGTGATTTATTCTTTTTGGAGTTGTTGCTATTTAATGTGACATTAGAGAAGTGTAAAAATGTTTGAATAGTGTGAAATTATTGATAGTATGATCTATCAACTTTGGGAAGAAGAAACACATGCTAAGTTGTAACTACATAAGAGATCATTAATGGAATCTCGCTTGTTGGTGGTTGTTAGTCTAGGAGAATTGACATATGCTTGGTCATAAGCTAACCACTATAAAATCTGCATGCATCATCTTTCTATCTTTCTACTTATTTTATATTACATCTAATAGAAGCATCTTACACTAAGTATTCTGCATATATCAAACTGGTTATCCATATATCAAACTTAACTTGTCTTATTTTACAAAAAATTTCAAGTTCTATAAATTGCCATATTCGCTCTCTTTTTAGGTTGCATTATTAGCTACAACAGCCTGATGTCTTCTATGCCAATAATTGTATATTCATAGCTTTATATATCATTTCATAATGAAAAATCTTCTTCATATAGCTTAATAACATTACACAATCTATCCTTAGGAGAAATATATTCATAAGTAAAATCCAAATACTGGAAAAATACTACCCTCTCATTTTCTTGCACAACCAAATAAGGGATAATTAATTGCTTTCCTTGAAAATGAATTTCAAGTGACACCATTTCCTTCAAAATAAAGTTTCTCTTGAAATATAGAAACCCTATATTTTGATTTATTTTCCCAATCGTCTAAAGTCAGATTTCATGCTGGTGCAATTAGCCCACATTAAGTCCATGTTATTGAGCATTTGATGTGTGTGTACAAATAAGAGACATTTCCCTATAAGTTCTCTCTTTGAATCTCTTCTCCCTCCAAAAAGTGCGAGCAAGTCAATTTTATTTTTGAACAATCTATCATGCTGAACACACTTGTCTCAGGGCTCGTTTAATGAAATTGAAAATTTAGGCACTGAATCTTAGGTGTTGATAATTTTAAATGCTGAAAGTAGAAAATTAAAAATTACTTATTAATAACAAAAAATTGATGACCGAATATTATTAATTTCTTGCCATGCATAGAAATGTGATCATTAGTGATAGGGGTGTGCAACCGAACTAGGTTTATCTAGGAATCGGACCGGACCACCCGAAAAATAGGGTTGGGAACCGGTTCCAGTTTTTGGGAACCGATTGTAACCGGTTCCAAGCGGAAACCCACCCAGACGGTTTTGGAATCGGTTTTCTTTTAAAAAAAAAATTGAAAGCCCCTAGCTTAAAAAAGGAAACACCTCACCCTCTCAAGTCTCAATCATGGAACAAATTGTCGTTGGGGGAGCAAAAGCCGAGCTCTCTCGTTTTGGTGGGAGGAGGAAGCGGGGGGGAGGAGACGGGGTGGGAGGAGGAGGCAAAGGGATTGGCCAAATCTGGAGTAGAGGCAGGGGGAAGAAATGGGGATGAGGCTCGGTAGTGGAGGTGGATTGATCCAAGGCGAGCGGGCTATATCTGCAAGCGTCTTCTTGGCCCTAATGATTGTAGCTGCTTGTTGCCGTTGATGGTTGCTTGTTGCTTGTTGCCTTAGCTCACTATTCAGTCACCATAACCAAGCTCAGACCACCGCTAGGCCTGGTACCGCTCCTTGTTGTGGGATCGCTACCCAAAAAAAGGTCCAATGGAAAACAGGGTAGACCCTGTTCCCAAACCAGCTCGGATCGGAAAAATAGGGTCGGATCCAAAACAAGATCTAGTGCAAACAGGGTTTGGTACAAGGTCCCAAAAAGCATAACCGATTATAACAAGGTCGGGTATAGGTTCTAGGTTTGGACCTTACCCACCTTGGATCCGATTACCCCTAATTATTGATATGGTTTGGCAATATAAATGTAAAATTCTACTTGCCATCAATTGCTTTTTCCACTTAATGAATTAATTAGTAATGTATTCATTGCATACCCATCAATTGATTTTTTTACGTTTTGAATCTTTTAAATCATTGTTATTTATGATTTTTGAACAAGCTTAAATTTATCAAGTCCTGAGTTTTTTTTTTTTTCGGCATTCAGGTTAACAAATAGGCCTTCGATGTTGTGATTCGGTGTTGTGATTATAAAATAAGGTCTATGCCAATGGTATATACCAGATCATTTCTTCACGTCAGGCTTGCATTTCTTTATGACAATTTGGTCTTTTCAAGGAATGAAGAGGTAACCTTGTGACTATGGAAAATTGATTACTTTTGTTGGCTAATTAGATTTTCAGGATATTTTAAGTTTAGGAATAGGTAACATCCGTGATTTTGATCTTGTCGAAAATGGTCATAGGGTTCAGAATGAATTGACCATGGACTGTTCCTAAGGATCGGTCATAGGATCGATCAACTTGATCGGTAGGCAATCAAGGATCGATCAGGATCTAATCACTAAATCAAGGATCATCCGTATAAAGGATCGGCAATGAATCAGCCCACTGATCATACAAGTGGGATCGGATTGTTGGTTCATGAGAAGGCTATAAGGTCATGAGAATTGGTCAAGAAATAATCATGGATTGTGGTGGATTGGTAGACAGTCATGAATCGGTTCTGATCAGTCATGCCTAATTGCTAGTGATTTTGCCTAGTTATGCTCTAATATACGGATGATCCAACTTGACCTAATGCGATAATATCCTAATTGAAAATTCGTTATTTCTCAAGATAGAGGAAGGGAGTCTCTATACATTTGCCAATGCAAACATTTACCAAGGAAGATTTACAATATTAGTAGAGGTCCTACCTTGTACAATCTTTTGAATCATAGCCAATGGAATATGAGGCTCAATTGACTTGTTTTGAAACTACTTGTGGTTACATTCCATTTAAATGCTATAAATAGTTGCTAAGAAAGATTGCTTGAGGAATCTCGCTTCCAAGTTTTTTCCCTTGATGGCCTCAATTATCCATTCAAGTTCTAAATTCCAACCTCTTGCAGAACGCCAAATTCCATTTTGTGCTAGAATACTACGACATATACTACATGTCTAGGTGCATTCAAAGAATTATGTGGTTTTTATCTTTTATACTAGTCATACAAAAGTTATACTTAGTATCAACTAAAGACAACCATTGTAATATGGCTACTACTATTGATAGCCTAACTCTACAAATAGGCTAGTTGATAAAATTATGCTTGCAATACCACTAGTCCAAATCAATTGATTCTAGTCTATGGTCGGTCTCTCCAGTCGAAATTCCTCTTGCATCTCTTTGTAATAGAATGTTTGGCTAGGGATAATAGGTGTTAGAGTAAGTGTTAGCAATACATTGCCAACTTCCAGCTATACTGCCCTTTATCGAGTTGCATAATGGGAGTACCTCTGCATTTAATGTGATAAACCCAAGTACATAGGGATGAGGACAAATGATTGATGAGGCTCCAAAGCATGTGGCCTAGTAATGTTCTATTCTAGAGTTTCAGATCGAGAGACGTAGTCCTCCCTCCTTTTTGGTAAGCATACTACTTTGCATGCAATGTGGGATCGGTGAGTTTTAGTATTTCCTGCCCATACCCACATTACTTGGAAAAACTCTGTTGTTCACTTTAATAATGTTTTTATTTTATTAGCTTGGCAATAATAAGAAAATGGGTCAGGCTCGCAAGCACGAAATTGGGCATAATCAAGTGTAAAGTTGGATTTCCCCCTCCTGCACGAGAAGTATACGCGAGGCTCAGTCCGACATAAAGAAAGACGTCTAATTGCGAAAAAAAAAAACGTCGTGAGAACTTTTGTTCCAATAAGGAAAGTGGTTTCTGCTTTGATCGCGTGAGATTCCATAAGTATCTGCACACACGTACGTTCACATTTCAGAGAAAAGTGGAAAGACATCCCCGTATTTTCCAGAAAAATAACACAATTTATAGGGAGAGTGATGTGACACGTCAGGTTCGAGAAAATGGACAAAAACAGAGAGAGAGAGAGAATTTGTATTTCTATTTAAATAGGTGAAGAGAGCTTGCATTGTGAATGAACCCGGTACAGCGCTTCTCTACTTTGATTGCGTTGGAATGGCGAATTCTAGTAACATGATGATCCAATTTGGCCAACTGAAGAGCACGCTTTTCCCTCCTTTTTATTCTCCTCCAATGTTTCCAAGCCTCCTAAACAAAAGAACATCACAATTCCAATTGCAATCCACTCCCATCCCTTTGCCCTCTTTCTTTCCATTCCACTTTTCTTCTCTCAAGCAAAGTCTAGCAGCCAGACGACGACTCTTCTTGCCCCTCTCCTCCATTCCTTGCTGGATTCAAGATACGTTCATCAGTTATAAACAGGTTGACACAGGCAACTTCGTGAGCCATCTCCATGATGCTCTCGAGCGGAACAAGATAAGGGTCTTTGTTGACCAGAGTCTGGAAAGAGGACTAGAGATCGCACCAGCAATTAATGAAGCGATTGAGCGGTCGAGGAGCGCCATTGTGGTAATCTCTCAGACCTTTGCTTCCTCGCCATGGTGCCTAGACGAGCTGGATAAGATCCTTGAGTGTAAGGAAAAGAAAGGCCAGTTGGTGTTCATCATTTTTGTGGACGTCGATCCCAGAGAGATGCGCGAGCAGTCCGGACCATTCAAGCAAGTTGGCCAATGTGAAAAGGGCTTTGGTCAGGAGAATGCCGACAAGGTCCTGAAGTGGAGAGATGCTCTTCGAAAAGCTGGCAATCTCACCGGATGGTCTCTTGGAAACAGGTACTAAATTTCTCTCTTACGTGTTTTCTTGAGAGGAATCCTAAGGGAAGTTACTTATTTTGTCCACAAAACAACAAAACTTGCTCTTAAAGTCCAACCTTTGGTCCATGGGCAGTAGGAATATATGTAAATGTTCGGAATCCTTCTACTATAAGGAACTTTCCTAGAATCAATTGTTTAGCTCATCAAAGAGATTTAACATCGATAGTGGAACGTCTTTTCAGATATTTTTCATAATTACAGCTTGAAGTAAAAAAAAACGACGTTTTGTGCCATTATAATATTACTTTCCTTGACGCCCTCTGTTATCTTCTATTAGTAACTTTTTTTCTCTTAGTGTTTATCAAATTTTACCCCTAAAGCATATGTTTCAGCATACGCAGACTTTTGGGAAAAGTGTCAAAAAAATACTAAACCTATTGTATTAGTGTCAATTTAGTTCTTAAAATTTTTATGGTGCCAATTTAATCTTAAACATTTTGACCTAGTGTCAATTTAATCATTCGAGCTAATTTTGGTCATATATTACTTACATGGATGCTAGGCGGCCTATGTAGTATCGCTAGCACTAATGTGGACAATTTTTAATAAAATTTCATATTTTTTTGATTTTTAAAATTTTTTTCCTTCTTCTTCCTTCCTTTTGCCAGTGACCAACCATTGGCCACAAGAAATGGCTTGCCACTAGCCATGGCCGAGTTGGCCTCACCTAGGTTAGGCTTGCTATTGCCCGCCATAGGTGAAGCTTGGCTAGGCAAGGGCCTCCTTCACCAAATCTAGCACAGTTGGCCCTCACCCAAGCTAGGGTGGCTTTGTGAGGCATTGTTTGGGCGAAGGTGATGCCAGACGAGATCGCCTTTCCCTGGGTGATGCGAGCCCTAGTGAGGGCTCTCGTCACCAAATCTAGTGAGGCCAACCCTCACCTAGGCTAGGACAGTCTCGCAGGGGGTTACCAGAGCAAAGGTGACCCCTGGCAAGGTTGCCTTAGCGTGGGCAAGGGTTGGCCTTGCTAGATCTGGCCTGGGCAAGGGAGAGGCTGGCCTTCACCCAATCCAGGCCTTACTTGTGGCGAGCAATAGTGAGCCTTGCCCAAGTGAGGCTAGCCTAGTGTCACCAACTAAAGGAAGGAGGAAGAAGGAAAAAATAAAGAAAAAATCAGAAAAATAATAAAAATTGAAAAAAAAAAACTAAAATATTGTCGCGACCTTCCCGAAGATGATTAAACATGTAATTTTATTTAATTAGGAGCTGCCACTAATCAATTAGGGTTGATTAGAAACCCAAGTAAAGTATGGGAGAATACTTTACTTCTGCGAACCAGAGATTCAATAGGTTCGGGGACATGATTACGTTAAGTTAAACTAGCGCCCTTTCGGTACCCTTTCTCTTTAAGTTTCAAAATATTTTTTTTGCAAGCAATCTTGGTTGATTTTAACCTAAGCCATTAACATGGAAATGAGTGGCCATGCAACTCACAATCAATAACATTCAGTAAAATCCAAAATGGCGAATATAAAAATCATGATCAACCTTAAAACAAAATAAGCTATAACTAAAATGCATGACCTAAACATAAATTCTAAAGGAGATGACATCTACTTTTTTTGGATTTTTCTAAAATTAATTATATAAATAACTCTAGATTTAATATGCATGATTCTTACTCTAACGACATATGATGTGCAATTCAAATGGCCTAACTCTAATGACATATGTTAATTGAAAACTATTATAACATGTGTGCAATCTATCTAAATATGCATGTGCTACATGATGTGGGATGAATGATGTATTTTGCTATATGCATATGCATGATGTTTTATTTTTTATTTAAAAAAAAAAACTATTTAACTAATGAAATTTCCTAAGCTTCTACATCATATGCAATGTAAACTATAAGACTAATCGACATGAAATGCATTAATCTACCCTATTATGCGACAAATTTTTTTATGCATTTTTCGTAATCTTACTAAAAAAATCAACACATATAATGCAACTGATCATGTAAAGCACACAATTTAGCCCCGACCCAAGATAAAAAATCAAAACAATCAAAAACCCGATCCGACGTCTTGCAGCTCAATATTTTTGATTATTAAGATTTTTTAACACGACACAACGACCTCACTTAATTGGAATTCAATCAAGCATGCAATACTTTAAACGAGAAAACAAAATATTCAAGAATTAATTTAGATAGGAACTTTACTTACCTTTGAAAGAATCATTACACATTGTCCACATAAGCACTAGGGTAGATATGTAGGCTGACTAATGTCATGCTAGTAATATCTAGCTAAAATTGAAGCCCATTTGTCACATGTCCAATGCGAATGCAATAATAAATGCTCCTAAAACTATATGCTATGCAATTTAATCCTAATATTTTTTTTTGTTTAGGGGTTAAAATTAATCCCTAAATTTTTGATTTTACGAATGATTAATCAAAATTTAGGTGTCAACAAATTTGTCCACATAAGCACTAGCGTAAGACTAATGTCATGCTAGTAATATCTAGCTAAAATTAGGTTTGAAAAAAGGTTTAAGACTAAATTGGCATAAACGTAAAAAACTTTTCAAAACTTTTCCCACTAATTTCCTCCATATATCGTAAATTAGAAGTGTTAAGCTACTTAAAACCATAGATTACCTTCTGTTAAACGTTAAAGGAAAAGGAAAAAAAAAAGAAGGAAGATAGACGTCCCTTTTTTCCAGTTGTAGCCCTTATTTCATATTTTGTATTTGATAACTGAACAAACAAACAAGTTGATTATTCTCACTTCTTCCCTCAAGCATAAAGAAATATCTAGAGAACAATGATTTTCGCCGTTGCCCATTTCCTCCATGCATCATTTCCCTCACTATCGTTGTTGAAAACATACAAGTGGGTGAATTCTAAAGCATATGAGCTCCTTTTCCTATAGGAGGTTATCAGACATCCCATGCTTTCTTTTCGTTCATATTAAAGAGAACGAAAATGGGCAAGTCCAGACATCTTCCATGGCCATTACTGCGTAAACCCTAGCTGTGATGCAACCCTTCCTTTCACCGTCAAAACTCTTACACTATGGAATGATCTATCCGTCAGTGGCAAAGAAGAAAAGAGTAAAAAGAAGGCTTTTATTAGCCTTTATCTTGTATGGACTGTGGTACCTAGCTAGGGATTCGAAGAAAGTAGACCTTCAGTTTGTTTCTCTTGTATCTTTTTATCGCCTCCTCTCTCTCTACTTTCGATATTATTTCTTCTTTTTGTCCAAGAAAGTTTCTATAGTTGAACCTCTTTTTTGGTGAGCATAGAGAAATTTTTTACCGACCTTTTTCTATCCCTCTTCTCTTCAGTTGTTGGTTAAACGATTAGCCAAAAAAATTTCTCTTGTTATTATTTATTTGGTCGGATTTCCCTTGTTAGTTACACACACACACACAAAACATTTTGGATATATGTGCCTAACCAAAAATTGCTATCATTGGAATGTTGCCCTCAAATTTAGCATAATTTTTTTGAAGGGCAACATTTGCTATTGAAATATCTCAGACCTAATTAATCAATCCAGAGCCGAACTGAATGGATAAAAAATCCAAAGTTGCCCCAGTTTGAATCCAAAAATGGAATAGATCCAAAAGAAAGGAGAGAATTCCAATTCAGAAAAGAAGCAATATTGTAGAAACACAAGACTTAACCCATTAGGCACAGGCAATAACTATTTCATGTAGTCAAGCTTTTCTCTCGCACGGTTTAGACATTTTATGAGGGCAATACGCCAATGAGCCTGAGATATGTCAAAACTTCAATGATCTACATGCAGAATTTCATGAAATGTGTTCATCCCTTGAATATCAATATGACTCTGTGGTGAAGATTTAAGTTCACATAGAATTTAGTACTATTCCAAAACTAATTCAGATATTATGAATAAAACCTAAAATGCATATATGAAACTGTTCATAATAAAGTCAAATGTGCATGACGTTTTAGATCACTATGCTGGTTATAATCCAAGACTACTGGCCTAACAGAACCATACTGTGCACGGAGAAAAGGCTTATGATATAGATTATTGGAAATAACTTTTGAAGTATACTTAGTTGTTCCATCAGTGAACTTTTTATATGTTGACTTATTCAGAAATTCAGATAAAGATAAGATGAAGTTCGTATCGGTGCATGATTCTGAGTGTCCAGTCATCGCATTTTCTTTTCCGTTGTGGCTATACTAGTCATTCATCTTCTTTTCCATGGTGGCTATGCTAATTCGCATGAAAAGCAGTTATATTTCAGTGTTTTACTTTGAATAGATGGAATCTTGACACTCGAGTCAAATTTCAATTGACATTAACATGTCATTACACTAAAATGTTTCATCACGTTAACATGAATTTTTTGTTGATTAGTTCAAATGGGGACACCATGTAATATTGGGATGTTTGATTAACATGCTTTATGTTGAAAGTGGAGGGAGCATGTTCGAAAATTTCTTTCTCCTGATTTACATGAATTTTTCAAGAAAAGTAAAGTCAAAATTTGAAAAAGGCCGTGACATATGCAAAATAAAGATACATGTCATTTCCAATTAACTGAAAAGTAGAAGAAAGAGTTTTTTCTTTTTCCCTAAAAAAATATCAGAACAAGAAAAGTTAAGGAAAATCAGACATGGAGGGGGAAAGGCGATTTGGGGGGGGGTTGGAATGTGCCACTACCATGAGAACACATGTCAAGCTCTCACATTCCACTTCTATTATATTGGATTAGATGTTGGATATTAAATTTACATTAATTGGGATCTCCCAAGTTAAAATATAATCTGAGTAATCTTTTCTTCATATTTTGCTAGCACGAATAACCAGAGTTACACCTATAGTTGTTGACAATTTGCAGACTTGAAGCTGAATTCATACAATCCGTTGTGGAGAAAATCTCAAGAAGGCTGAGGTGCTCACGCACGGACTCACTTGCTTTCCTTCCAGTTGGGTTAGATTCTCAAGTACAAGCCTTGTGCTCCTTACTCCAATTAGAGGTTGAAGAGGTCCGAATCATGGGAATTTCCGGGAATAGTGGAATAGGCAAGTCGACACTTGTGAGAGCTTTGTATGATCGAATTGCAGATCAATTTGATTGGAGTTGCTTTCTTGCTAATGTGAAAGATATATCAAGTCAAGAGTTCCTCGTCAAAGTGCAAGAGGCCCTTTTTGGGGACAATATCAGGGATGGAATTTTGGGGTTTGGCGCCGATTCTCATGAAGTAAGGAGTAAGCTTCAAAATAAGAGAGTTTTGTTGGTGTTTGATGATGTTGAAGGGTTGTTGGAGCCACTAAGCCACCTGATCGAGGCAACAAACTTAGGCTTGGGAAGTAGAATCATATTGATACCTCGACATGAAGAAACATTAAGTGGTCTACGTGGGAAAATCTATAAGGTAAAGGTGCTGAATGATGATCAAGCTCTTGAGCTTTTCAGTTGGTATGCATTCCAAAAGAGATATCCCAAAAGTGATTATAAGATGCTCTCAAATTGTTTCACCAGTTTTTTCAAAGGGCTTCCTTTGGTACTAATATTGATGGGTTCTTTCTTGAATGGCAAAAGCGTACAAGAATGGCAAGGAGCTTTTGATAGACTTAAAGAAATCCCCCAAAGAAAGGTTCATGAAATATTGAGGATTGTTATTGATGGCTTAGAGGCCAACGAGAGGATGATCTTTCTTGACATTGCATGTTTTCTTAATAGATATGACAAAGAAGAGGTCATCAAGTCCCTAGACCATTGCGGCATCCATGCCAATAGTGGGATTGAGATTTTGGTTCGAAAGTCGCTCGTACGCATTGATGAAAATAACAAAATATTGATGCATGATTTGCTTCAAGAAATTGGTAGACGAATTGTGATTCAAGAGTGCCCTGAAAATCTTAGCAAACGAAACAGAATATGGCGTCATGAGGATGCTCTACAAGTACTTAGGCAAAACTCGGTAAAAGTTTAAGCATGTCAAAAGAAAAATTAATTTGAATACACACGTATGTCTTTTTTTTTGAGGACTTCGCATCTACATGTGACGTAAAAAACACATATTGCATGAACAGGAGAGACACGTATGCCAAATTTTATTTTTGCCAATTAGGATTTTGAGCAAGAAATTAGGGTTTGGGATCTTTATTTCGTGATATGTCAGTTTCTCTGAAAACTGACTGTTTATTGTCGGATTGACAACCTAATATAAATCCTCCTCCCCTTTCCTCATAAGATGAATATATTTTCACATTGAAACCGCTTGTGTTATAGTGCCTTTTAGATTAGCACGGTTTTAATACATATTGAAACATTCTTCTGAGAGTTAGGCTTGTTGTTTCTTGACAAGCACAGTTATTTTTGTTTCACTCTAACAGGGAACAAGTGCAATTGAAGGAATTAAACTCGACAAGATTGATATAGAAGACTTGATCGGATATGCAGACTCTTTCAAGAAGATGAAGAAGCTCAGGCTGTTTATAATGATTGATCATGTCCCTCATTGCAGACCGGCCGGACATCTATCGGAAGAGTTAAGGAGTCGTTTCCGACGGAGCAGCGATATTATTAATTTCGCGTGTTGGCAGGCGCTGTTGAAGCTAATTTCCAGGTTCTGGTCTCGCGGAGCTTGAAGAACAAGACAAAGGGATGCGAGCGGGGCATGGAGGAACAAACTCCTAAGGCAGAAATGGTTGACCTTCGGTTAAATAACACTTCCTCCCACCCCGATAATTCTATGCACGTGGATCCAATAGACTCAATTCACTGGACTTTAGCCCATCGCACCCATTTGAATATCTTGTGAAAAAGCGTTGCACATCTACTTTATAAAGGCTGCTCCTCTCTCTCTCTCTCTCTCTCAAAATTACTTTTTTTTTAAAATTTCTTTCAAAATATCAAATTCTTTTCGTCCTTATACTTTCGTTACTTTTCCAATTATCATTCTTATAATTTTAACTTTTCTAATCAAATTCCTCCGATATAAAAGTTGGCCATCCAGTTAACGTGGTGAGTGTCGAAAGACACTGAAGCATAATGCAGATTAAATGTTACTTACGTAAAAATCCACAGTGGATAATGAATTGGCAAAAGCATAAAAAATAAATAAAATAGTTAAATCTATTCACTATCTACAAACCATTGATAGGTATTCACGTAGTCAATAATTAATTCACGTTACTCTTCGGCTTCTTACGATGGCCAGGTCAATTGGATTTTTTTGAATTTTCTACCCTCAAGACTTGACTAGGGTTCACTTAGAAAAATTGAGAATACGGGGACTTGACCACACAGGTAGATCACCGTCTCCCACAATCCTCGTGAGACCAAACAATTCTCAATCCCACGAATGACGAAGATTGCTTTAATAGCTTGGACCGATTCGCGGACATCCTCGAACTTTCCTTAATCTGATTGGAGGTGTGATGATAGCTTTAACCGATTCCCTGGCAAATCCGATTTCCCTTCAAAACTGATTGGAGGTTTCCTTCACTAATTCCAGAAAACGTTAAGCGTTGCCGACATTCTTGGTCTACAAACGCATGCACTTAAGGCTATGATTGGGGAAGAAAGAATAATAAAGAAAAGGTTCAGGCTTTACCAGATTCTATTTCAGCAGTCTTCGCTAGTGCGGGGTGTGAAACGACGAAACTTCGTTGCATTCGCTAGAAAGAGAAGAACAACAAGCGATTAATTTATAAAGAATAATTGCAGATTCGTTACTTTTAGGATGAATTTTATATCTCCATCGTAGGTTTAATAAAGTAAAAGTTGCTACGGCAAAAGTCTCTATAGACTCATCATCAGCAGATATATACGGTGGGCGTCTATCCACAATTCTAGTGGCCATTCCACTTCAAGACCTGGATGATTATATATAGACTTGCCATTTCACTTTAAAGAACCGATCGGTTTGGACCCTATTTCAATCTTTGGAACTGGGTGTCACAGTTTCGGCTCCCTGTTTAAAGCTGGAGATCATTTCATCTTGGAGCTGACCACCCCTAATTGCATCGATCTGTTTAAAGGTTAATGGGTAGAAAATTAGGTATCAATTTTTCCGAAGCAGAGAGGTTTTTGCACGATCCATTGGACAACAACTTGGTGCAAGCCTCCTCCACAGTCTGCAAAGTAAAAATCAAGGAAATTAATGTCTATGTACAATTTCAACCCAGAGAAAATGCAAATCACTTGCAAATATTCATGTCCCACCTCAGCAAATCGGGGCAAATGAAGGCCCAACACTCGATTAACCGGATGATCCAATACTATGTTTCAATTCTATAGAGACCTTTCATGATTGCAAAAAAATTTGCATAATAAACTTTGAAATTCATATTAGACATGCGGAATAGTTGTCTCCATATATTTAAGTTCTTTGATTGATCACAAAGGTAATGGGAGAAAAGAGATAGCACTTGGATGTTTTTTGTAATACAAATTCCACTATTGTTGAATAGTCTAACATAAAAGTTTAAAATGAGAGGTGGAGATAGAGCGCATACATATAAAGAGCTTATAATTTTTAGCTACTTTAGCAGCTTCTCAATAACTCAAGATTTCCTATTATTCAATTTCCTAATGTTAGCAATGTACAACGGTCAAATATGATCATTTTCTTCTCAAGACCCTTTACATTTCTTCATCATCATGAGAGAGTTAGAAAGTGAAATGAGGTGCTTTTAATACCCTTCTCACATGCAAGTGATTTGGAATACTTTAACATCCCATCTCATGTGGAAGTAGGAATAGGGACAACGCATAGAATTTGACAATCGGAAGGCCACATTACACGAAATAAGCAATAAAAAATATGGTCTTGATACCATGTTAGAATATTTGATCCAAAAGTCTAGATGTTTAGTGAAGAGAGATTATATATATATACACACAAAACCATAAACGAAGATATGATTATGTTGCAGAGCAAGTTGATTGACCAATAATTGTCCATGTGTGTATGCGCAAGCTGGGGAGAGAGAGATGTTAGCAGATAAATGTAATTCTATAATGTGGAAATTCAGTTTCTAGTGATTTTCGTTCTTCATGATTTTCACAATAAAATAGATGAAGACATACATTTGTCCATAGCGTTACCCTTTAAGATAATTGTTGTGGAAAACTGAAGAAACGCAAAAATCCGATTTCTCTCCCTTAACCCACTTTTTCCTTAAAGTATTCTATCGATGGAGGAGAGAATACACTGTACGTTTCTTTCTATTTTATTATCTATAGGTAGAGAAAGGACCAGACTTTATTTATACATTCTAATAATATGTGCCTTCCATCAAAGCGCTTTTTAATTTCTATAAGAGTCGCACCTTTTCAAAAGAACGGTAACTTTCCTATGAGGATTGTACTCTTTCGTTTTATTAGAGTGGTAATTTTTCATAGCCAATATTTATTTTATAACCTTTCAATAATTATTAAACCATAATAAATAATATTATGTGGGCTACAATAGTTCTTACATTTTCCCACTTGGCCCATATGACCTTTCTCAATAAAGACCATAATGTGCACAATAACATTATGCTATAATTTTCATTAAATTGGCTATCACATAATAATCACAATTAAGTAAAGAAAACTAATGTGAGTCATAGCGATTGCATGTCATCAATTGACATAGTCCCTTTTAGGTACTACAATTATAGCTCTCTACTTAACATGATCCATAATTGAGAAGTATTGTAAAAGTTCAACTATAATGTCTCTGTTAGAGACTATCTTGTTTAATATTCATCTATTTTTATAATGTATACTAAATAGAAAATAGGAAATATCAAAAATACATAAATGAGCTTAGAATGTCAAATACTAAACTTAATACAATCATGATACAATCAATAATAACGTCAAATAATGCCTATCTTTTCAACATGTTCATTAAATATTTTGGGTGGCAATCCTTTTGTTAAAGGATTTGCTATCATAAAGCCGGTGCTAATGTGTTCAATTGACACTCTATTTTTGAACTTCTTTTTTAACATATAAGTATTTGATTTCCATATATTTAACACCCCTAGAATATTTGTTCTTTGAGAAGAAGACTACTATAGAGTTATCATAAGAAATCTTCAGTGGCCTGGTAATAGTGTTGACAATCACAAGTCTTGAAATAAAATTCTACAGCTATAATCCATGAATAGCGGCCTCAAAGCATGCCACAAACTCAGCCTCCATAGTGGATGCAGTGATAACTGACTGTTTGGTACTTTTCCATGAAATTGCCACTCCAGCTAAAAGAAACAAGTAACCAAACATTGATTTTCTTGTATTAACACCTCTAGCTAATTCTGAATTTGAATATTCAAGCACCTCAAGATGATCAGATCTTTTATAAGTGAGCTTATGATTTTTTGTTCATTGCAAGTATTTAAGAACTTTCTTTGCAGCTTTCCAATGATTCATTTCGAGATTACTTTGATACCTGCCCAACATTCCGACAGCAAAACTCATGTCTAGTATGGTGTAAGTTTGTGCATATATTAAGCTCCCAATAGTAGATGCATAAGGAATATTTTCATTTATTCTCATTCCAATTCACTTTTTGGACATTGAATAAGACTAAATTTGTCACATTTCTGAATTGAAACTATCTATGCTTAACATTTATTCATATTGAATCTCTCTAAAATTTTCTCAATGTAGGCTTTCTGAGACAACCCTAACAATTCTTGTGACCTCTCACGAAATATTTCTATTCCTATCACATACGTTGCTTCTCCCATATATTTCATTTCAAAATTCTTAGAGAGAAACTTATTGGTTTTATGTAACAAACCAAGATCATTAGCAGCAAGTAAACTATCATCAACATATAGAACTAGAAAAATAAACTTACTCCCACTAACCTTTATATATATCAAGTAAACTATCATCAACATATAGAACTAGAAAAATAAACTTACATATATATATACCAATCAACGATGTTTTCCTTGAATCTAAATAAAGTTATGGTACCGTTAAACTTAAGATATCATTGTCGGGAAGCTTGTTTAAGTCCATATATTGACTTCTTTAATTTACACACCATGTGCTCATTTTCTTTAATTGAAAAGCCCTTGGGTTGGTCCATATAAACCTCCTCTTCTTCTAAATTCCCATTAAGAAAGGTGATTTTTACATCTATTTGGTGTAACTCTAAATCATAATGAGCCATTAAAATCATAATGATTCTAAGTGAGTTTTTCTTAGAGACTAGTGAAAATGTCTCCTTATAGTCAATTCATTCTTTTTGAGTTAAACTTTTAGCAACAAGTCTAGCTTTATATCGTTTGGCATTGCTTTTTGAGTCGCATTTGGTCTTAAAAACCCATTTACACCCAACCTTTTTACATCCTTAAGGCAATTCAACAAGATCCCAAACTTAATTTTGATGCATAGAGTTTAACTCTTCTTTCATGGCATTAAACCATTCATTAAAATCTTCACATTCCATGGCTTGGGAAAATGAAGCTAGATCATTTCCAATTCCTAAGTCAATTTCTGACTCTTGTAGATAAACCATAATTTATGTGAAATACAACACTTGGTAGATTGATTTCGGATCTATAATCCATATTTCAACTCATAGGGTTTTTAAAACCACCGGAAACTAACGAGAAGTGAATGATGCATCTATTTTGGAAACAAGATGGATTCGCATGTGGAAGCTATTGGGATATACATATTAGTTCTCAATAGTGGTTTTTGTTTTGAATTTAAAAGACCTTTTATGTTCCAAGTTTCTCTAGAAACCTTATTTTAGCTTCAAGACTATTACCATTGAGTTATTCCTTTAACTTTTTAGATTCAACATTCAGTTTGTCATTTAAATTTGAAATTGTTGGGAATGGTAATTTGTTTGATGGTCATTTTCGATTTAATTCACAAGACAATTCCTTTTATAATGCGATGTATGTTCATGACAACATTGGCATCAAACAATGTATTGTGAATGAAGATTCCTCTATGTTGTGATACTGGAGATTATAACATATCACCATGATACAGTACTTAGTACTTTGGAATTTACTGATACTAATACATATGTGAACTATTGTCGCGACCTCACCTCGGGTGCATCACCTAGGGTTTGGCTAATGAATTACTAAGCCTAAACTTAGTTCAGGCTCTCCCAAGCCCATACCAATTCACGACTTAGGGTTTAAGTTTTTTAACATGCCAATGATTTTCACTTAGGAGTCGCCACTAATCTATTTTTGGTGGGTCAATTAGAAACCCAAGTAAAGTAACGGGAGAATTACTTCACTCTTACTAACCAAAGACTATGGGATCGGGGACTTGATTACGTTAGACTTCTCTAATGCCATTTCGGTACCTTTTCTCTTTTATTTAAAAAAAAAATGATTTGCAGGCAGTTTGGATTGATTTTAATTTAATCCCTAACATGCAATGTGATCATGCGAGTGCACAATCATAATTTAACACTCAATAAAGCAAAGCAATAAATAAATTGCAAGCACAGGGAAGAGATACTTGCCTCGAAGCAACGAAAGCATCTGCAATGTTAGCTTAGAAAAATCACATCAATGATCTTAGATATGATTTCTAATTAACATGTAGTCATTCAATTTTTTAAGGTTTTAAATTACCTAATGAGGCCTAAAAAAAACTAAGTGCAATGCATGCGATGACGTGCAAAAGTGTCTAACTATAATAACATGCCACGTGCAACCTAATATGAAAATTATATGTTACGTGGCATTAATTATTTAACTTAATCTAATGCTACAAAATATTTAATGCAACTATCCTAGCATGCCACGCATTCGAATGACCTTAAACATGCAATGACTATATGACACATGGAAGATGACATAATTCTACATGACATGAGCATGGCAATTTTTATGTTTTTTTTTTTTTATAATAAAAATTCGAAATTAAGAAACAACCTATATGCAAACTATCCTAAAAGAAAATATAACAAGAATCACATCTAACTCAACAATATTTTTTTTGGGTTTTTTTTTATAAGCAAAATCAATTTGGGCAAAGGCATCAAGAAAAGCATGGCAACAAATCAGGCAAGATATTTTCCACATCTATTTAATTTTGGAAATAAATTGACGAATCGTATCTCGGGCATGAGATCAGATTGGCCAATTTTTTAGAAGAAATCGCGAATCGTATCTCGGGCATGAGATCGGATTGACGATTTTTCCGTGCAATCACGAATCGTATCTTGGACGTGAGATCGGATTGGCGATTATGACACGTTAAGAAAGTAGGGAACAATCCCTAACTTAAAAAGGCTACTTGAAATTTGGATAATATAGTAATGAGTCCAATCAAATATATCTGCAATATTTCAAGTAAGGAAATTAAATATTCGGAAAATCAAATCAGACGAGATTTTACCTAATCTGTGAATATTAGTTTCCGAATTTGGTCCACAAACGACCACTCGTGAGTCACGATCGTTAGGTGGTGGATCGGTGCGGCTCCTGGTGTAGTGCCTTGTGATAAACAGCATCAATGGACATTCACCATCTATGGATTCCGGCGCAAGCAATTATTGTTCTTCTCAACGAGACCAAAAGGAGCCTGCACATAAGTCGAATCGGACCTAGCGAATTCTTTGAATTCGTTGAATCCAATGAAGAAGAAAGCAAAGTGGCAATATATATTGCCGAGTAACACAAAGACCTAATATGACGAGGTTCAACTCGGTCAATCCCCCTCTCAAAGTTGACTATTATCTTTTCTATTGGGGATGTCTATGTTGGGCACATCGAGAAGATCTGCAAAAGAAGAGCAGACTCGACCAGAGGCTGATTCACGGCTAGTCGAGCATTAACGAGCCCCAGCAGCAACACAAACGACAGCGAGTAGATCGAGGAGTAGGAAACGTTGCGGGACAGCATCTCGGACGATCTGGACAGCGGCTTAGTCCTCGCTGGCTCGTGCAATGGCTGGAATCGGAGCAGCAGCTATGTCGCTTTTAGTCTCATTCGGTGGATCAAGCAGGAGTGCGTCGGCAGGAAGCAGGGGCGCGGGGATTCGCGGAGTTGGAGAAACCCGTGGACTAGGAGTCGCGTTGCAAGGGAGAGACGCGGCTGCACACTCTTTTCTCAATTCTCACGTGTATCTCTCCAATATGCTCTCTACTCTCTCTTTTTTGTGTTTTTTTTTGTGTCTTTCTTCAGTGTGTGTGGCCCCCTTTTTATAGGTGAGAGGACTATATTATTTAAAGAAAGATGATAAATCTGCACGTTGCCTATTTAGCTCTTGTATTCCACGTGCAATCTTTTTTCCAATATTTCATCCGACACCTTTCCTAAATATTGAAAGAATAATACGAATATTCTCGGGAACATTCTCATATTCCCGGGAATATTCTCATATTCTAATTCGTCACCCCTTAACAGGAATATTTCATCTGACACCTTCCCTAAATATTGAAAGAATAATGCAAATATTCTCGGGAACATTCTCATATTCCCGGGAATATTCTCATATTCCAACTCGTCACTCCTTAACGGGCCTAGCCAAATTCTTTTCCCTTGTGGGCTTAGTCCAACTTGTTAAATTAAAGCTTAGAACCATCAATTGAAGCCCATCTGCTACATGTCCCATGCAAATGCAATAATAAATGCTTCTAAAACTATATGCCATGCAATTTAATCATAATATTTTTTTGTTTAGGAGTTAAAATTAATCCCTAAATTTTTATGCATTAAATTATGAATGATTAATCAAAATTTAGGTGTCAACAACTACATAAAGAAAAGATAGACCAACAAGACAAGGAAAAATGCCAAGAGGAGTGTAAATATTAGAATTCATACATACAAATATTTGGAGTCAAGATATAGACTTTTATGGTCATATGTATTGTATCTCTATTATGGATTATTATTCACAATTTGTATATTTCTACTTGCTTCATAGTAAGAACAAAGCATTAGATGCATTTAGTGTGTTCAAAACCGAAGTAGAGAGACAATGTGACAAGCATATTAAGATTACGAGTTCAAATAAAGGTGAGGAATACTATAGCACAACACCACTAGAATTGTGGACTTAATAAACGTTGAATTTCTTAAGAATGACTTGATTAGTGGGAGCAATCACTTCAGGGGCCTATTCTTAAAAAAGATCATTCAAATATTAGATTTTCCACATCAAGTATTAGATTGGTTATTGTTTGTAACACTCCTCTTGTTAATTAGGCTATTGAAAAATCAATCATTGAAATTCCACAACCTACTAATATTGATTCGATAGGTCCAATTGTTTAGCAATTATCAAAAACTATTGAACAACATGATCTTTAAGATAATGTTGATGCTACATTAAGAAGATCTA
Source organism: Corymbia maculata (assembly GCA_014182735.1). Classification (NCBI taxonomy): domain Eukaryota; kingdom Viridiplantae; phylum Streptophyta; class Magnoliopsida; order Myrtales; family Myrtaceae; genus Corymbia; species Corymbia maculata. The sequence goes on from CM024685.1 coordinate 5,916,772, forward strand.
CTATAATAAAGAAATCAGCAATTCCTAGTGATTATATTGTGTATTTGTAAAAATCTGACTAAAATGTTGGAACTACGAATGATCTTGAAACATTTTTACAAGCCATAAGTTGTGATAAATTCAATTTGTGGTACAATGTCATGAAAGAAGAGATGATTTCTATAACATGTAATGAAGTTTGAGATTTAGTAGAGTTGTCTAATGGGGTGAGAGCCATTGGTTGTGATTGGGTTTTTAAAACTAAGAAAGACTCATTGGGTAACATTAAAAGATATAAAGCTAAATTCCTTGTCATGGGATTCACTTAAGAGGAGGGAATTGATTATATGGAGATTTTTTCTTTTCTATCTAAGAAAGATTATTTTCATATTGTTTCAGCATTTGTTGCCCATTTTGATATTGGATTGCATCAAATGGATGTGAAAATGACATTTCTCAATAGAGAATTAGAAGAGGAGGTTTACTTAAAACAACCTAAAAGATTCTCCTCTAATAATGGTGATCATTTGGTATGCAAGCTTAAGAAATCTTTATATAGTCTGAAACAAGCATCCCGCCAATGGTATTTAAGTTTCTATAATGTCATTTCTTCATTTGGTTTTATATAGAAAGTCATGGATCAAATATATATCAAAAGGTTAGTGGGAGTAAAATTTGTTTTTATTATCTCATATAAAGATTATATTTTACTTGCAAACAATGTTAAGAAATTGCTATATGATGTAAAATAATTCATCCCTAAGAGTTTTGATATGAATGATATATGTGAGGCATCTTATATCATTAGCATTAAGATCTATAGAGATAGACCTCGAGGCATATTAGGATCATCTCAAGAAACCTATATCAATAAAGTCTTAGAGAGATTTTGAATGAAAGATTATTCACTAAGTATAGCACCTATTGTGAAGGGTGACAAGTTCAATTTGAACCAATGCCCAAAGAATAATCTAGAAATGGAACAAATGAAAAACATGTTAGATGCTTCTATTGTCGGAAGCTTGATGTACGCTCAGGTTCGCACTTTACCTGACATTACTTTTGCTGTGGGAATGTTGAGAAGATATTAGAATAATCTAGGTATCGACCACATGAGAATTGCAAAGAAGGTAATGAGGCACCTTCAAGCTACAAAAGGTTATATATGTATGTATAGACAAACTGAGTTCGTGTCTTATTTTGAAGCCATCTCGTATGGTGTGTACTTGAAGAGTTTCATATTGAGGCTTAAAGATGTGGATTCCATTGCTAAGCCATTAAGGATATATTGTGACAATTCAGCTGTAGTTTCCTTGGCTAAAAACCACTAAAGTGGTAGTCGAATCAAGCACATCAACATTAATTATTTAGCCATGTGAGAAAGTGTTAAAGAGAACAAAATGATCATTGGACATGTTTGCACTAAATTGATGTTAGCTAATCATTTAACTAAAAGCATGCCACTAATGTGTTATAAGGATCATATGGTCACAATGGGAATTGGTCCTATCATGTAAATTTTCGTCGAATGGAAGAATTTGTGAAACTCTTATTCAGTTGTGATGTTATTCTCAATTTTGGTGTGCACATTCTGCTATTTCTAAGAATAACAATAAGTTTTGACCTAGAATGAACATAATGTTTATTTATTAAGTTATATTATCACATATGGACTAATAAAATGTATTGTGATACATGGAAGATAATACTCACCTCTAAGAGGATTTATCTTTGTGATTCATGAATTTTATTTTAACATGAAGTGTATGTGTGCTTGGGTTAATATTTCTTTAATGAAATGCCAAGATCAAGTGAAAGAATGTTATAATATTTTAAAATAATAAAATTTATTAACTATTATATGATCCCACATTTAGTTTCCTAAATTAATTCTGATTTATTGCTTGATTTATTACCCATGTTGATTACGAACCGGTTAATGCAAGAACTTTAAATAAATGACCAAGATCCCCCATGAAATAGAAAAGATCATTTATACATAGCATAGTCTAAGCAGACCCACTTAAAATCTTTATTGAACTATGACCAACCATCCAAGCAAGGCGTGAGCAGAAAGGCAAAGGAAAGTACATTGGACAAGATGTGATCAAGGTATTGGGAGAAATTCTATCCGCAAATTAGACCCAAAGCTTGTTCCAAAGGTTCCACTTTGCTTTTAAATTGAAGGTTAGTGTGGTAACCATCCATTTAATTGTCACTATGATAGTCTTGATGGAAGTCATCGGTAACATAAAAAACGGAATAAATACATCAAGTTATCTACACCAAGCCCTATCACTATAGAAAAACACACCATCAAGTTTTGAGGGGTATTGGATAGTGGAACATAACGTTTATGTTTGGTGATTCCATATCTGCAATGCTCATCTGTTTGAGGTTTAGAGTTTGCGCGTTTTGTAAAATTTCATTAATGGCTAGAGGTATGTACCAATCCTATATGCTTCCACAAATTGTTCCCAATTTTCCATGAATTTGTCTGTGGATGATAAAACTAGTTCGTCAGTTTTTCTTTAGTACAGAATTTGACATGTTTCTACATTCAATCTTGACAACCAAGATCTTTAGGTTTTCCACATATTTTTCAAACATTTGGAAGCTAACATGCTTAGAAAGATCATTGGATGATTAATGACAAATCATTTCGCATGGTTCAACGTGGATAGCATCAGCAAACTAATAATTATGTGCATGCGTTGATAGCAAGAGATAAAAAGCTTTGTATTATGCTGATATTGAGTCTTGAGAATGCTAGTGAATGAGTTGTTTGAAGATAACCATTTGTCAAAAGGACTAAAACTGTTGACGTGTTGAGAAAACGACATCGGGAGAATCGAGAACATGTAAGATAGCAATTGGCAAATTTTCAAAGGAGCAATGGATGTGATAGCATCAATCGACTCCACTGTAAGAAAACCTTAGAATTGCTATGGGAATGGATCGTTTTAGCAATTCTAACCTTGGTAACTACTCCAATCAAATCCTAACATCTCCTTGCATCCCCAAAGATTCTCGAACAAATGGATTAGAGATTTCTATATAAAAAGGATCAAAGAATCTAAAACGGGTTGAGGAGAAAATAAAGAAAACAAGCGTTGTTCATTATTCTTTCTTTTCTATAATATCGTACATCTATTCGTCTGAAAGTTCTCTGTGCGGTATTTGTGCTGCCTTGTAATCATATTAAAAGTAAGTGTACAAGTGTGATAATAATACTCATGTCCTAATAATGTCATATATCATTCCATAAGAATAGTACATGATGATAGTAACTTTGCTTGAAGATTACTGGTGGACTCCGGTAGTGTTGAGTTGTTACCTTGGGGAGAGGACGTAAGCTTGAGGATAAAGCCAAACCTCTATAAATCCCCATGCAATCTTCTCTATTTTCTCATTATTGCTCGATTAGGTTATTATTTACTATATCTACTTGTCAACAACACTTATACATGTCACCATTCATCTACTATTGATTACTATCAAACTATTGCTAGTCTTTAGTGAAAATATTTGTTTGAAGTTCGAGAAAAACCTATTCACTCCCCCTCTAGGTTTTATTGCAAGCTTCAACAATGCCCACTACCCTAGATAAACCAACGGGCTCAATTTTGCTATAAATTCCTTAAGAGATTAAAACATAGACTGTCCTCCTTATTCTCAAAGCTGGTAGATCACACTACCAAATTCCAAGCATGACTATCACACCTATACACTTCTCAAAAGAGATTACATATAGTGAATCACTCTCAAGAGCATTTCGCTCAACAAGAGTATAAGGTTATATTTGGTGGTCAAAATAAAATTTATCATATCTTATATTTAGTTCATGTTCCAAATAGAATAGAGTCAAATACAAGAGAGATATAACCCAAATAAAATTATCCCATGGAAGAGGTGAGATAAAAGTGGATATGATTTCTAATATCCATTATATAAAATTTAATTTTCTTGAATGAAAAAATTATTAAATTAATAAAATTAAAATAATATTTGAACTATACTATAATAAATCAAAATAAAAAATAACAACAATTTTTATTTATTTATTCATGTTTTTATTTGTATATTTGAATTTCTTTGTATCTTATAATATAAATTTAATATATAAATGTATATTTAGTATTTATATTATTACATATTTTATTTATTTTAGTATTATAGTTTACTATTTGATAAGATTGTATTAGAGAATGATGGAAGGAGAACAAAGAAATAAAAAAACAAAAGAAATATAAAAAAATATAAAAATAAGCAAATAAAAAAAAAGTAGGCAAGGGTGTTGTGAAATATTCTTACCATCTCTGTTTATATAATTTTTAGGTTCATTTACACTAATTTACTATTTATATCATGCAATGAACATGATAAGATACGTATATATTCAGCTTTATAATTGCGATTCGCCAAAATAGTGGATAAAAAAAGCAAAATTTTGACATTTTATATTATATCCTATCTAGTCATATCCTGATTAGAAATCAAGAAGATCATATGTAACCTAAGTGTATAAGAAAAAACAAATTTCTTAGTTTTTAGTTGTTCTTGCAATTCACGTGTTCTTCGGCATATATTAATCTTTTGATATAGTCTTTGAGATCCACGCTAATGGTTGAATAATCTTCAAGAAAATTTATTTAGTTGTTAAAGATGAATGACGCAATTACTAGGCAATTTGGTCACTCATACACTCAAATACTCTTTTATGAAATAATCATTTCCAGCAATTTGATTGACAATTGATTGGATTTTCCTCCATGTATCATTCTTTCGAGCCCCGGGCGTGTCTTTCTGTTATTCCTTGAGATTTAGATTAATAGTCATCGGAATATCTTGGTCTTTTAATCGTAAGAGGTTTTCATATAATATGCATGTTCTTCTTAGATGATATAGGAATTCACCTCCATCAATAGCGCATGAGTCCATTAAGGTTTCCCGCTAGTGGTTGACTTTCGTACTGCTTTCCGCTTTCTTCCTGCGTATTACCATGACTGTGTAAACTATTTTATCACGATACCTCCAAGTCCTCATACATCTCCTGATCTCATTCACCTCCATTAAGGTGCTTTTACCCATTATCAGTCCTTTCACTTCATACTCCGGGTTCTATTAGTGTTAATATAGCTCTACTTGTATTTGTTCAGCCTGAGATAAGACAATATATGCATTTGTCTAACATTTGATTTAGACAAATAATTATGTCAACTAATCTCTCTATGTTAGCAAATTACTATAAGGCAAAACTATCCCCAAGATTTAAAAAGGAGGGTAGAAGAAAATGATAATGCCATATAATAGTTAATAGTTACAGAAAAGTATCTCAGAAATCCTGGTTATCTTTTTTTTTTTTTTCCTCATCCACATTGGTTGAGATGCTTCGCTAGTTCATTTTATTAATTAGTTCATCTTACAAGCTTTGTATCAACAAGAAAAATATGTTGGGCTAGCGCACATGGGATTGAGTCCAACCTATTGTAAAGTTGGATCCCCCCACACCGTAATTCTAGCCGTTTACTGTCTAATCTTTTTTGCTGTTACTTAGCTAGACAGCACGGCAAAGTTTTCTGTAGTACCAGCCTGCTGGGAGTGTGCTGGTTTCATTTTATCTTGGTCCGAGTACACCCAAATAGTTATGTTCACACTAGTGCTTGCGTGCCTCAAATATTTGTATACTTGTCGGTGGTTTTTTGAGAATTTATTCCAAAAATAACTATGGCCAGAAGTTTACCTAGTATTATCTATCCTTTTATCTATCTGTGACGAAAAGATGTCACCGGATCACCCCCACATCTAATTTCTCATGAGATATATTGACTACACATTCAATGTAATAGTCTTCTTCTTTTTTTCAGTGTAATATGCCGGTGATCGCATGTCTTATTTTAAAATCTTCGTGGTGTTAAGCGTGCAGTGAAACGCACATCTGTTCACTCATTTCAAAATCTTCACTATCAGCATCCCATATTATCGGTGGCCTCATGATTCGTGGCTCATGTGAAAACCTCCCGTTGTGGTCAGGATGCATCGGCTGATCACCACTGGCACTTTGGTTCTGCTCTGGTTTGTGTCAGATTTTAATGAGTAGCTGCATCCGAGCGGTTCAACCTTCCAAGAAAAGGGGAAACAACGGTCATGTCTTACTGTAACAAGCTGCCATGCGCCGAGTGAGCAATGGAGAAAAACATCTGTATGGACAAAACAACTATGGACAGATATTGCAACGTACCATGATTGACAAAAACGCTCTCTCTACGTGCGCATGTGTGTGTGTGTGTGTGTGTGTGTGAGAGAGAGAGAGAGAGAGAGAGGGCTCAGGGTTTGAATTTTATTATAAATAGGCCGAGGGAGCTTGCATTGTGAAAAAAGACGATACAGCAATTTCTTTGCTTTGATTCTGGGGGTGTTGCAATGGCAAATTCAAGTAAAATGATGATCCAATTTGGCCAACTCAAGAGCAAGCTTTTCCCTCCTTTTTCTCCTCCTCCATTGTATCCAGGCCTCCTATACAAGAGAGCATCACAATTCCAATTGCAAGTCTCTCCCTTCTCTTTGACCTCTGTCTTTCCACACCAATTCTCTTCTCTCCCTCATAGCCTAACTGCCAGGCCACAACTCTTCTCTCACCGCTCCTCCATTCCTCAGTGGGTTCACGATACGTTCATCAGTTATAAACAGGCTGACACGCGCAACTTTGTGAGCCATCTCTATGATGCTCTTGGGCGGAAAAGATAAGGGCATTTGTTGACCACAGTCTAGAAAGAGGACTAGAGATCACACCAGCAATCAATGAAGCGATTGAGCGGTCGAGGAGCGCTATCGTTGTCATATCTCAGAACTACGCCTCCTCACCGTGGTGCCTGGAAGAGCTGGATAAGATCCTCATGTGCAAGGAGAAGAAAGGCCAGCTGGTGTTCCTTATTTTTGTAGACGTTGACCCTAGAGAGATGCGCGAGCAGTCTGGACCATTCGCACGGATTGGCCAAAGCGAGAAGGGTTTTGGGCAGGAAAATGTGGACAACATCCAGAGATGGAGAGACGCTCTCTGCAAAGCTGGCAATCTCACTGGTTGGCCTCTTGAAAACAGGTAGCAACTTTTTCTCTTCCTTCAGTGTTTTCTAGAGAGGATTCCTAAAGGAAGTTATTATTTTGTCCGTGAAGCAACAAAACTTGCTCTTTAAGGCCAATCTTTTGGTCTATGGGCAGTAGGAATATTTGGAAATGCTCGGAATCCTTTTACTAGGAAACGAACTTTCATAGAATAAGACTACAATTTACAGCTTGTGGGAAAAAAAAAAAAAAAAAGCGACATTTTGTGCTATTATGATTGTTATACTTACAATCCTTGACACCATCTCTTATCTTCTGTAAAACAACCTTTTTTTCTTAGCGTTTATCAGATTTTACCACTGAAGCATATGTTCAACACATGCTGATTTCCACATATAGCAAATTAGAAGTGTTTAGCTAAGTCAAACGATAGGTCACCATCTGGAAAGAAAAAGAAATGTCAGATTTTTTCGAGTTGTAACCCTCATTTCATATTTTGGATTTGATAACCAAACAACAGACCAGTTTATTCTCCTCACTTGTTCCCTCAAGCATAAAGAAATCTCCAGAGAATAATGATTTTCACCATTGCCCATTTCCTCATGCGTCATTTCCCTCACTTACTCTTGAGTCCCATTGTTTAAAACATTCGAGTGGGTGAATTTGAAAGCATGTGAGCTTCTTTTTCTATATGATGCTATCAGAATTCTCATTCTTTTCGTTAATATTAAAGAGAAGGAAAACCGGCAAGTCCAGACATCTTCCGCGGCGCAACCCTTCCTTTCACCACGAAAACTCTCCATTATGGAATGATCTATCCGTCAAAGGCCAAAAAGAAAAGGAAAAGCAGTTGTCAGTCTGTGTTTTGTTTGGACTGTGGTACCTCGCTAGGGTTTACAGAGTATTCTGCCTCCAGTTCGTTGCTCTTCTATCTTGTTATTTCTGCTCACAAATCTCTCTCTCTCTCTCTCTCTCTCTCTCTCTCTCTCTCTCTCAACTTTCTATATGACATCATTGTCTGTCCAGGAAACTTTCTATAGAAGAACCTCATTTTCGGTGAGCATAGAGAATGTTTTTCATCGACTGATATCTATCCCGCTTCTTTTCATTTGTTGCTTAAAAGATTAGCCAATCTCTCACACGCCACTATATTCTATTACATTGGATTAGATATTGAATATTGAATTCAATTATATGGACGATACTCCAAAGTCCTAGATTATAATCATAATCATCTTCTACTAGCACGAATAACCAGTCACACCTTTAGTTATTGACAATTTGCAGACTTGAAGCTGAGTTTATCCAATCCGTTGTGGAGAAAATCTCAAGAAGACTTAATGGCTTATGCAAGAAATTGCTTGCTTTCCGTCTGGTTGGGTTAGATTCTCAGGTACAAGCCTTGTATTCCTTACTCCAATTAGAGGTTGAGGAGGTCCAAATCGTGGGAATTTCTGGGACTAGTGGAATAGGTAGGACTACACTTGTGAGAGCTTTGTATCACCGAATTGCAGATCAATTTGATTCGAGTTGCTTTCTCTCAAACATGATGGATATATCGAGCCAAGATGGCCTCATCAAAATGTTGGAGACCTTTGTTGGTGACATTCTTGGCAATTTGGAGTTTGATGATGATATTCATGCAGCAATAAACTTGATGAGGAATAAGCTTCACAACAAGAGGGTTTTGTAGGTGCTTGATGATGTTGAAGGTTTGTTGGAGCCACTATGCCACCTGATCAAGGCAATCAACTTAGGTCTAGGAAGTAGAGTCATTTTGATCCCTCGCCACAAAGAAACCATAATCAGTCTATGTGACAAAATCTATAAGGTACGAGCACTAAATGATGACCAAGCTCTTGAGCTTTTTAGTTGGAATGCATTCCAAGAAAGATATCCCAAAAATGATTATAAGATGCTCTCAAATTGCTTCACCAGTTTTTGCAAAGGGCTTCCTTTGGCACTCACTGTAATGGGCTCTTTCTTGAACGGCAAAAGCATCAAAGAATGGCAAGAAGCTTTTGGTCGACTAAAAAAAATCCGTCAGGTAAAGGTTCATGATCTACTAAGGATTATTATTGACAGTCTAGAGACCAACGAGAGGATGATTTTTCTTGACATCACATGTTTTCTCAATGGATATGACAAAGAGGAGATCATCAAGTCCCTAGACCAATGCGGTCTCCACACCAATAGTGGGATTGAGATTCTGGTTCAAAAGTCGCTTATATACATCGATGAAAATAATAAAATATGGATGCATGATCTGTTTGAAGAAATGGGTAGACGAATCGTGATTCAAGAGTGCCCTAAAAATCCTAGCAAGCGAAGTAGAATATGGCATCATGAGGATGCTCTACGAGTGTTTAGGCAAAATTCGGTAAGAGTTTAATGACTTGTTTCAATATACATAATGTTATTCAAGTGCTTCCAATATGCATAAATATTTTTATTTCACTCTTATAGGGAACAAATGCTATTGAAGGCATTAAACTGGGCAAGGTTGCTATAGAAGACTTGGTCATGAATGCAGACTCATTCAAAAAGATGAAAAAACTCAGGCTATTTATAATGATGGATCATGTCTCTCATTGTGGACCAGCTGGACATCTTTCGGAAAAGTTGTGGTGGTGTTTTGCAGAGAACAGCAATAAAATCTCTACCAAGTTCGTGTGTTTGGAGGCGCTGGTGAAGGAGATTTCCAAGTTCTGGTCTCGCGGCGGCAGAGCCTGAAGAACACGATCAACGGATGCGAGGGGGCATGTAGGAATAAACTCCTAGGAATAGGGAAATCCATGCAGGTGGATCGAATGGACTTAGTTTATTGGACCTTGGATTATTAGCCCAATTTAAATTCTTGTCAAAAAACTTTCCTATTTACTTTATTAAGGCCACACGTCTCTCTCTCGAAAAAAAAAAAGAAGATTATTGTTGTCCTTGTTCTTTGGCTACTTTTCTGATTAAGTCTCTATGTTTTTAACTTTTCTAATCAAGTCCTCCAAGATGAAGCCCGACTAAATCCAACCGAGCGACTATTAGAAGATGGCGAAGCATAACTTAGATCAAGTATTGTCTATGCGAACACCCACCGTGAATAGTGAATTGGTGAGAGCATAAAAGCAAACTAAAAAAAATTAATCCATTCAATAACTACGACCCCTCAATGGTGTCCATGTAAGTAATATTTAATTCAGGTTAGTCTTCAACTTTCTTTGACAGTTATGTCAATTGGATTTGGTCGAATTTTGTACCAGAAAGACTTGATTAAATATTTTGTATAAGTAAAAGGATTTGATCAGAAAAAATTGAAGTAGAGGAGTGTTATGCAAAATTGAAAGAGCATGCAAAAGAAAATAATTTGAGCAAGAAATAAATGCAAAAAAAAAATTAATACAATGAATTTATTTGGTTTAGTGGTGTGCCTACTTTATGAAGAGATCGACAAGATAGTTCTACCATAATAGGCAAAGAAGAGATTACAAATACTTAATTATATTTACTCATGAGTGTTTCATGACCCGATTACACCCAAATAATCCCCAATCAAGAAAATCTCTACCAATAAATTTCTCTTCGCGATTCTCTAAAAGCTCTTCTTGACATAACAAGTGAAATAACTCAAAACCTTTGTTTTTCACTCGATCCTATGCACGTTCAGATGTCCACTCGAAGTGAGCCAGACAGACAAAATCTCTCGGCCAAAAGATTGCTCAAGTTGGACATCCAAAATGCTGGAATTTCCAGCTTTTACATCCTAGTCGGTCATCCAACCAGCCTTGGCTGAATGTTCGATTTTGCCTTCGAACGTCCCTTCTTATCATTTCTGACCCAAAGTAACCCACAACTTTGGATTCATTCCGGTTGTCCACCACAAGATCTTTACACCTACCACAATTGCTTATCAAAGTTCAAATGGTATTAGAACTTGATTGATGGGTAGACCTGTCAAACGGATGGATTTGGTCATAAATGGTTCAATCCAAATTGACCAATTTAACTTATTTATGATGCGTTTATCTTAATACAAATTTATGGACCCATATACACAATCCATAGCCGACCTTGTCCATTTAACTAAATCTAGGAAAACTTGCTTCTTATGATTTTTTAAATTTTGTTTGAATTTTTTAAAAATTGAGACTCTATTTTTTAAAATGTTTTTCAAAGAGTCATTTTTAAGGAAAATAACAATATATTCTATTGTTTTCCTGAATTCTGAAAATAAATTAGAAAATAATTTTCATTATTTAGTATGAAAAATCTTATTTGATTTTTCTTTGTGCACTCTTTTTAACATTTTTTAAAATATATATTTCTATTATTTTTATTTACTTTTAATTTTAAAAAATGAATTTTTTACTATGTTTTTATTTTTTTCTTTTTCCTTCTTCTTCGGCTAGTAGTTGGTCATGGTGACAGTTGGCGACTAGCCACAAGCAAGCTCGAACCTCGCCCAAGTCCAGCGAGTTGAGCCTCACCTGTCTCAGGCAAGGGCTCCAACTTGCCGGATTCGGTGAGCTTGAGCCTTGCTAGTGTTAGACCTCAGTGAGCTCGAGTTTTGTTATCCTCTAGCAAGCTCATCCCCCAACTTGGCTAGTTGTCGTCGTCGCTTTGACTGGCCACCAGCCTCGGAAGATGGAAGAAGGAAAGGGGAAAAAATTATAATTTTTATTTTTTGAAGATATTTTTATAAGGTTGCATAGGGAGAGAGAGTGTGTGAGCCTAGTGGATTGGAAATGGGTTCTAAACTCAATCCATTTAGACCCATATAAAATAGCCTTTAAATTTAAAATCCATTTAACACAGGCTTTTCAAAATTGAAGTGACCCATTTATATTTATATGGGTTTAATACCCATTTTGACAGGTATATTGATGGGGTATACTTTGTTAACATGTCTACCGGATCATTTGTCATGTATAGTTTTTTAACAGAATCATGGATAAATAATAGTACCTATTATCAATGTCTTTGTCCACTCGTGATACATTTTATTGTGTCAAATGTATTGCACTTGATTGTCATAGTAATCAAATAATCTTCTTCTACTGCAACCTCTTATCACCGAGCAAACTATTGGGAAAATCTCCCGTGATATTTTGAAATTGACAAAATTTTATGTCTATATCAATATTTGATATATGTAGATGTTGTCCTATCTCAGGATGAACATTACAAGTAGAGTTTATAACCATTAATGGATCCTCAAGTATATAGTTATAGACTATTGATGGCTAGATAGATCTTGACGGAGGTGAACAAGTCCAAGAATAGGAAGTTCAAAGGGACTAGGAGGTATTGTGACAAGGTGAAAAATTCATATACTTCTGGTTATATTTTGAATAATAAAGTGGAATCTAGTATGTAAATCAACTACCAACAGAAAAGCTTTAATAGATTCACGTTGCAATAGAACCAATCCCCTATATCACTTGAGAAGAATGAACGTGTCAAATGATTACACTTAGTGATTTGAAGACCTAGAATTTCTGTTGATTATCAATCTAAGTCTTAAGAAATATTGATAAAAAGCCACAAAACTTATACTCTAGGAAACGCTATACCAAGGGGAATCCAATTTATTTTCAATCAAATTGGTGAAAAGGATCAGCTCCAAATATAGGTGATCCTATTCATGGAAACCACACTATTGCTGGGAAGATTGATTGTATGAACAACTAGATCTCCCGCTGATTATATCGTTTATCTTCAACAGCTAAATTGATCCTACTAATGATTATTCAATCATTAGTTTGGATCTTAAACACATGTTGAAGAAGACATGAATTGTGAGAACGCCTATAAACTAAGAAATCTTCATTTATTGAGGTGCTTCACTTACTCTAATATCTTTTGAGAAATATACAAGCATAGTAATTGTGCTTGGAATTTTTTAATGTGATCTACGAACTTTAGGTGAAATCAACACGGATATGCTGTAACAACTCAAAGAATTATAAGTGAAATCAAGTTTATCAGTAGCTACTAGTCAAGGAATCTAAATCGAACTACTATAACATTTGCGTCCAACTCTTCAATTAATTTTGATTTTTTTGTTTGACAGAAGCATGTCATAGTTAATATCATCAACTTATTCTTGTATATAAATAAAAGTTCCTAGGAATATCAAAATCTATCAAATTTCAATTATCAACTTATCCATGCATCTCTAGGTTGCATATTTAACCATAACACAAGCCTCTTGTTGGGAACTTAGTTTACAAGTCCAATACCTTCACTTAAGAGATCACCAATAGGGAGCCTAAGTTTGAGCTCATCAATATATTTACTTTAACCCACATTTACTTAAAAGCTTAAGCGAATGAATTATGGGCCAACTAAGATATATTAACTACTCAACATCACACCAATTCACTAATTTGGGATTTCTCTAATGCAACTTATGCTCAACACCATACAATTCACCAATGTGAGATTTCTCTAACACAACTTACTCACATGTGCATCCTAACAATCTTCCCTTCATGTGTGAGCTCGGTGTTAGGCTCCACTCCCCCTTAATTCAAGTATCCTTCTAGCTCAACTTCATCCTTACAAACCCACAACACCTACTTGCCTAATAACCACAACCATCGGTTCTAATACCATTTATTGAGAGCGCATTGTAGAAGTCTAATATCTTCACTTGGGGAGGTCATCAAGAAAGAACCCACGTCTAAGCCTATTAATATATCATGTTGGATCCACCTTCACTTAAAAGTTTAATCCAATGAATTATAAGCTAACTAGGATATATTAACTTCCTCAACACCACACCAATTCTCCGTCATAACAAGTGTTAGGTGGTCTTTAGTCTCTCTCACCCCCAAAAGCTAGCTTAAAGATGAGGCTTTCCCTCACTCTTATAAACTGACCACCAGCCCTTTCCAAAACTAATGTGAGATAACATCAATAATCTCCCCCTTATAAATCAGGCCTAAGTCAAAGGCACAACAACTTGTAACTCTCCCCCATGTAATTTTTTATTTTTTTAGATCCAGACTTGTTCACAGCTTGGATTTTAATACTAGTGTTGAATGGTCTTTGGCCCTTTTCATCCTAAAAGCTAACTTAAGAGGTGAGGCTTTCCCTTATACTTATAAACTGACCACCTAACGCTTCCACAATTGATGTGAGACATTCTCAAAAATCTCCCCCTCACAGATTGAGCTTGGGTCTGAGGCACAACTTGTAACTCTCCCGTATAACTCTTGGGTCCAAACTTATTATCATCCTCAACAATCTCCTCCTCACACATTGGGTCTGTTTGGAGGTGCAACAACCCTTAACTCTCTCGTGTGACATTTTTTTGGGTCCAGACTTATTTGTAACTTAGGCTTTGATACTAGTGTTGAGTAATCTTGGGCCTCTCTCACCCGAAAAGCTAGCTCAAAAGGGGTGAGAGAGGCAAAAACCACTCAATACTGGTATCAAAGTCTAGGTTGCCAACAATTCTAGACCCAAAAAAAGTCACACATGAGAGTTATGGCTTGTTGCACCTCCAACCTAGGCCCGATGTATGTGGGGGAAACTGTTGAAGTTGTCTGACATCATTTACGAAAGGAGCTAGTGGTCGGTTTATAAATATGAGAGAAAGTTTCATCCTTTGTGCTAATTTTTGGGGTGAAAGATGTTCAAGCCCACCTAATGCTAGTATTAGAGCCTAGGTTGCCAACAAATTTGGATCCAATAGTCACATAGGAGAGCTACGAGTTATTGCGTCTCCAACCTAGGCCTGATGTGTGAGGAGGAGATTGTTGAGAATGCCAACAAGTCTAGACCTAAGAGTCAATGGGAGAGTTATTGGTTGTTGTGCCTTTGACCCAAACCCAATGTGTAAGGAGGAGATTGTTAAGGAAAAGAGAAAAGAGAAAAATAAATAAAAATTCAAAAAACTAAAAAAGTTAAAATTGCAAAGATTGTTGACATAAACACTAATGGTGCAAGATAGAATGGTTGATATTTACATCAGCGATTTCAGCCAAAATTTGGCTAGATGGATTATATTAATAAATTGTCGAAAGGTTTAAGATTAAATTGACCAAATTAAAAATTTTATGATTGAATTAACACAAATGCAATAGTTGAAGACTTTTTAATTTTTCAATTTTATTTGTTTTGTGAATCTACATCTTTGCGATCTTAGAATTTTAAAGTCTATTGATATGATTTTATGAGTTGTCGCGACCTATCCTCGAAAGGCCACCCTCAAGGAATAGATTTAAAGGTATTTGATTTTGAGACAGTCCAAATAGTACATACAAGCTAAGGTCTCGAATGGACCTTCACTTGACAACACCGCAAATGAACTTTTGATAAAAAACGTAATCTCTCCCAAGATCATAACTTGCATGACACGGGGTTTGCAATTTAAATTCCAATTGATCTTAAAAATTATATGAAATGAGTCATCACTAGCATATTAAGGTCGGCTAGAAACTAAATAATATATGGGAGGATACATTACTTTCTATGCAACTAGAGACTTAGGGATTGGGGAGTTGATTATATTAAATGTCTAATTAATGCCCTTTTGATACCTAAATTTGATCGTGTGTCCACTAAAGTGACCAGGCAATCTTTTCCAATTATGAGCATTAAGATTATTGTCCGCTAAATGCCCAAGCAATGATTGTTTATTATGGTCCTAATGATTTAACCTAATCATGCTAAAAGTGAAAACTACCTATCAATATATTGAAAAAGAGCAATGAAGTAAAATCGAAATGAAACTGTGCAAATAATGACCTAACATTGTCTCTAAAGAAAGCATTCAGAATCTTATTGTAAAGCTCTACAGCCTTATTCAATATTAGGTTTAATTTTTTTGTTAAAGGATTTTCATTTTTTATGCTAAATTAGTTCTAAACTAGAATTAGCCCTAAAAATATAATGAGACTAGTTAAAAACTGATTTCTAAAAAATTTTTCTAAATTTTTTATCTTTTTGAAAGCCCTAAAGGCTTAATCAATTTTGGGTTTTATTTTTTTGTCAAAGAATTTTCATTTTTTTATGCCAAATTAGTTCTAAACTATAATTAGCACTAAAAATCTAATGAGACTAGTCAAAAACTAATTTCTAGACCCTTTTTTTCTAAATTTTTGAATTTTTTGAATTAATTTTTAATTTTTGATTTTTGATTTTTTTAATTCTGAAAATGGACTTCGGAGGGAACCCGGTCAGTTTACTGGTCTGACCTGGACCCCACGGTCCATGTTGGGTCTAAATCCGGGCCGGGCCTAGGGCCCGATCAGAATTTACTAGGGGTGTGCAAAAGAACCGGGAACCACCCGGACCGCCTGGAACCGGACCGGACCGGACTAGAAACGGTGGTTCTTAAGGGTACCGGTCCGATTCCCGGTTCCAATAAATTGGAACCGGTGGGTACCGGTCCGGTTCCCGGTTCCATAGGCGGATCCACCCGCCCGGACCGGACCGATTTTTCTTAAGTCAAAATTAAGATTTTTATATTCAAAATGTAATAATATTAAAAATATTCAAAATAATAGTCCAGACTTTCCTCATCACCTTCATTCTTCCCTTGCCAGTAGAACATGACCAACAAAATAGAGGGTTCTCTTTCTCCTATTTATAGAGACCAAGGGCTTGTTGTCTCTCCTAAATAATCAATGTGGGATTGAGCCTCCTACTCCCTCTCCCTTCTCTTCTCTCTCGTTGCCCCTTGCATGTAAGTTACTCCAACAAGTTTCCAAATGTCCCACATTGAAGAATTACTCAAAGAGCATTTGAGAGATTGCATATAAAATCCAGCCAAGGAGATCAACAAACCTTGTGTCTAGAGCGGCCTTGGGGTTGAGATTAATATTAATCTCTAAATGGGGCTGTTTTTAGAGTGTTTGTTCGGAGTTTTGGGGTCTGAATCCACCCTCTATCGGGTTGGTTCGGTCCTCGGTTCCCAAAATGAGGAACCAACTCCGACCCTCCCTTCCGCTTCATCTCTTGGCCGGTTCCGAGATCCACTCGAACCGGACTGACCGACGGTCCGGTTCCCCCGGTGGATCCTTAGAATTAGTGGGCGGTTCCCGGTTCCAAAAATTTGGAACCGGTCCTGAGCGGGCGGTTCTCCGGTTCCGGGGTGGGAACCGCCCACCCAGACCATGCACACCCCTAGAATTTACCAAATGGGCCCATTAATCTGACCCAATTTGTACGCCTAGCCCACGAGTTTTTAAGCCCATGATGTCCTTGGCCCAGTCCATTGGTATTCCTGCTCAATCTCAGCCCAAACTCCAACCCGTCTCTCTAATTCAGCTCGGCCACTGATCCGAACTTTTGTTTCTATTATGATTTTTTTATATCTTTTTTTTTTTTTTTTTTTGGTAAGGATGATTTTTTTATATCTTTTGTATACATATAAACATACATATTTATTTATGTCCCAGCATTTTTTTTTTTTTGCCAAGAGCTCGTGGTCTTCTTCCCGAACTTGACTGCCAGCGGACCACAACGTCGGCCGCCGCCGGTCTATTACTGGCAACAACCAAGACAAACTCGCTCTAGAGCGGCCGCTGTTTTCCAGCCGAAACAACAATAAAAAAATTTTTTTCGATACAATGAACACATCTACATAGCAAATGGAAGGGAATGAGGAGCTAACCGTGGCAGGATCAAACCGCAGGCATGGCCAGTAAGTAGGGAGGTCTCCGGCTTGAAGGTTTCCCATCGCCCACGCTGGGTTCGGGTGGCCACTGTGATGATGAATGACGACCGGTAAGGCGACATCGATTCCAGCGAGCGTATGGATTTGGTTGCCTTTTTCCCGAACGTCCTCTCTCGAGTGTGTGGATTTTGTAGTGGATGAAGCTTCAAGGAGGAAGGAAAAAAAAGAAGAAGAAGAAAGAAGAAGGAGAAGAGCTCTCCCCGTGACGAACGCCCCCAAGAGTGTGCGACTGTATAAGGGGGAAAAAAGAAGAGGGGAGAGTCCTTGTCCAAATGGTACGATGAATGGAGAAAGGAGGGAACGCCTTTTTTTTTTGCGCCAATCCCGCCAATGTTAAGGTTACGTTTGGTCGTCTGTGTTTTTAACCAAAAGTATGTGTCCAATTTGCCGGTTTGAGTACGAAGAGGAGGAGAAGAAAATGAATGTGAATGCAGGTGGAGCTGAAGTTCTGTCATCTCAGATTATGTACAAAAGAAAAGGAAGGAAGAAAGGAAGGAAGGAAGGAGAAACGTGGGTCGGGCAAGAAAAGAAAAGGAATAACAAAAAGGGCAAAAATTAACCAAAGCATGTAGGATGAAAGGGCAAAATGGTAAAGACATTGTTTTTGGGAGTGTCAAAGCTAAAATCGAAGTGAAAATAGCGTGGTCCAAAAAATATTATTTTAACATGTATCATATTATCATTTTGCCTAGATAAGGTTGTTAATTTTAATTTGTGATCTTATATTTTAATCACAAATATCACATAAAAGATTCGAAATATGAATGCACAATCAATTCCTTATTTTTTATCAAATAATTTGAGGGAAACTTTATTTCAAGTGAAAATCAAATTTTAATCTAATTATCTAGCCAATTTTGATATTGTGAATTGTTTTCGGAATAAGTTTGTAGGTTTTTTAAATTAAACATCACCGATTTGTGCTTTTTACATTTTAATATGAATTACAAGATGGGGTTGAAAATTTATGTAGGCCTTGTTCACTTTTAAACTCATATTAGATTTTTGCAAAGGAACAATTTAAGCATATTCTACAGTTTTGGTATACTTTATGTGAGATTAAATCTACAATCGATAATAAGCTCTTTCTTCTTAATTAGAGTAGAACAGCAAGAATATTCTTGTTTCCCCCTTTATATGCTTATCTTTTTTAATATTTAGATATGATCTAGATATAAATATGTTTGACATTTGATCGTGCTTTTAACAATTTGACTTTTTTTATATTTCGATCAATTTTTCTTTTCAACTTTTGAACAAAATCGATTAGATAATTAAATTGAATTTTAATTTTTGACTTTGAAATATAGTTTCTCTTATAAACAATGGGAAATTATGTGTATTCATAAGCTATTATAAATAGAAAATTGAAAATATAATTTCACGAATTAAATTGACGACATTTATAGGCAAAGTTACAAGAAGATTCGTGATAAAAAATGATATTTTGTTGGGTGTAATGGAGCATTTATATTGTAAAATAGATGAAAGAAATGAAAAAAGAAGAAGAAGAAGTAGTTCTGTGGGTTAACTTGATAAAAAAAATGAAACAATAATTTGTAGAGAAAGAGAGTAGGGTATTTCAGTAGGTTAAGTGGAAAGAAAGAGTGCCTTTGTCAAAATTGGGATGGAAATGGCCGCCATATTCTAATATAACATGCACTATAAATCAAATGAACTTACACATGTAATAACTAAATCATATGGGATTGATGATGTGGCATACATGCATCTAATTCTGATATGACATGCACATGATTTGTTTCGGTTTTTTTATTAAAAATCCTAACTAAATAAATCCCTTAAATAAACTATCTAAAAGGAATGACTATCGAATTTTGATTAGTAAATGATTTGCATAAAATCCTCTCTTCTTAATAAACCTATCTTAAACATGCAATATCATTTTTAAAAAATACTAATCTATCATGCAATCTATTTGTATTTTTTTTTTTTTTCAATAAGGAAAGCAATCAAACAAGATAAGCGCTAAATCAAAAGAGATAAGCTCAACATAGCAAAGATAAGCATAAAATCACTAGATACATCCAACCAATTCAAATTGAAAACAAATAAAACTGACATCCCAATCTATGTGCCTCAGATCAAATTGCTGATTACCAATCTATGTGCCTTAAGATCAAGTTGCCAATTTACTGTGCAATCCATAACTGTATCTCGGATTGAGTCACCGATTATTATGAAATAATTCTAACTTGGATGCCTAAAAATCTCAAGAAAATCGAGATTAGAATCGAAAAAATCCGACTCAAGTAATAAAATAATCAAATCAATTTGACTTTATTACATTACCTAATTTAGAGATCGTGCTTTTGTTATCATCAAAAGTTGGTTCCATGACTGCTGATAGTCAATTGTCCAAAAAAAAAAATCGACTTTATCGTTTCATCAAGTCAAATTGAAATGTAAGTTTTGTCAGTGTTTAAATGAAAAAGGGGAGCAGTTCGGTCCTACTCTTGAACTTTTAGCTTGTAATGGATTTGATCTGTGATGATGAATGACAACTGGTAATGCGCGTGTGGATTTTGTTGCCTTTTTGCCGACTGTCCTCTCTCTAGTGCGTGGATTTTGTGGTGGATGAAGCTTCAGGGAGGAAGGAAAAAAAAAAGAAAGAAAGAAGAAGAGCTCTCCCCGTGAAGAACGCCCCCAAGAGTGTGCGACTGTATAAGGGGAAAAAAAGAAGAAGGGAGAGTCCTTGTCCAAATGGTACGATGCATGGAGAAAGGAGGGAGCGCCTCTTTTCTACTTCTTTTTTTGCCGCCAATCCCGTCAATGTTAAGGTCATGTTTGATCATCTATGTTTCTAACCAAAGCATGTGTCCAATTTGCTGGTTTGAGTATCAAGAGGAGGAGAAAATGAATGTGGATGCAGGTGGAGCTAAAGTTCCGCCGTCTCAGATTACATACAAAAGAAAAGGAAGGAAGGAGAAACATGGGTTGCGCAAGAAAAGAAAAGGAATAACGAAAAGGGCGAAAAATTAACCAAAGCATGTAGGAGGAAATGGCAAAAAGGTAAAGACATTGTTTTTGGGAGTGTCAAAGCTAAAATCGAAGAGAAAATAGCGTGGTCCAAAAAAAATTATCTTACCATGTATCATATTATCATTTTTCCTAGACAAGGTTGTTAATTTTAATTTATGACCTTATATTTTAATCACAAATATCATATAAAAGATTCGAAATTCTAGTTATAATGGTTTATGAATGCACAATCAATTCCTTATTTTTTATCAAATTATTTCAAGCGAAAATTAAATTTTAGTCTAATTATCTAGCTGATTTTGATATTGTGAATTGTTTTCGGAATAAGTTTGTAAGTTTATTAAGTTAAACATCACTAATTTGTGCTCTTTACATTTTAATATGAATTACAAGATGGGGTCGAAAGTTTATGTAGGCCTTCTTCACTTTTAAACTCATATTAGATTTTTGCAAAGGAATATTTTAAGCAAATTCTAAAGTTTTGGTATACTTAATGTGAGATTGAATCTACAATGATAATAAGTTCTTTCTTCTTAATTAGGGTAGAGCAGCAAGAATATTCTTGTTTCCCCTTTTATATGCTTATCTTTTGTTAATATTTAGATATGATCTAGATATAAATAAGTTTGACATTTGATCGTGCTTTTAACAATTTAACCTTTTTTTTTTTATATTTCGATCAATTTTTCTTTTCAATTTTTGAACAAAATTGGTTAGATAATTAAATTGAATTTTAATTTTTGACTTTGAAATTAGTTTCGCTTATAAAAAATGGGAAATTACGTGTATTCATAAGCTATTATAAATAGAAAATTGAAAATATAATTTCACAAATTAAATTGACAACATTTTCTAGGCAAAGTTACAAGAAGATTCATGAAAAAATGACATTTTGTTGGGTGTAATGGAGGATTTATATTGTAAAATAGACAAAAGAGATGAAAAAGAAGAAGAAGAAGTAGTTTCTGTGGGTTAACTTGATAAAAAAAAAAAAAAAAAAAAATAATTTGTAGAGAAAGATAGTAGGGTATTTCAGTAAGTTAAGTGGAAAAAAAGAGTGCCTTTGTCAAAATTGGGATGGAAATGGCCGCCATATTCTAATATAACATGCACTATAAATCAAATGAACCTACACATGTAATAACTAAATCATATGGGATTGATGATGTGGCATATATGCATCTAATTCTGATATGACATTCACATGATTTGTTTTGTTTTTTTTTTTATTAAAACTCCTAACTAAATAAATCCCTTAAATAAAATCTAAAAGGAATAACTATCTAATTTTGATTATTAAATGATTTGCATAAAATCCTCTCTTCTTAAAAACCTATTTTAAACATGCAATTTACCTAAAACATGCAATATCATTTTTAAAAAAATACTAATTCATCATGCAATCTATTTGTATTTTTTTTTTTAAATAAGGAAAGCAATCAAACAAGATAAGCTCAATATAGCAAAGATGAGCATAAAATCACTAGATACATCCAACCAATTCAAATTGAAATCAGATAAAACTGCTGTCCCAATCTATGTGCCTCATATAAAATTGCCAATTACCAATCTATGTGCCTCAAGATGAAGTTGCCAATTTACTGTGCAATCCATAACCGTATCTCAATAATTCTAACTTGGATGCCTAAAAATCTCAAGAAAATTAAGGTTAGTATCGAAAAAATCTGACTTAGGTAATAAAATAATCAAATCAGTTTGACTTTATTACATTACCAATTTAGAGATCATGCTTTTGTTATTATCAAAAGTTGGTTCCATGGGCTGCTGATAGTCAATCGTCCAAAAAAAAAAAAAATTCAACTTTCGAATTAAAAGTTAAGTTTTGTCAGTGATTAAATGGAAAGGGGAGCGGTTCAATCCTACTCTTGAACTTTTAGCTTGCAATGGACTTGATTTGCGAGAGTTCAGATATAGCCACAAACATAGTTACTAATGGCTAGGCACTAGCTATCATTTGGAAACATGAGGATAAGAAAGAGACTAATTATTGAAGCACTTGGTGTGAGACATTTCATGGATAAATTTTGACACCCAAATTCTTGTTGACACATTTTAAATATATATTTAATTTGCAAAAATATAAAAATTTATAGAAAATATAAAAATCCAAAAAATAAGAAAAAGACATAAAAAATTAAAGTAAAAAATATATAAAAAAAGGAGTATAGAAAATGGGGATAAAAATAATAAAATTCGAAGCCCATCCTCTTCAGCCCATCTCCTTTATTTCTTTTGAACCCACGCGTCCAACCCATCTATTTTAGCCCATCTCTTCTTTTTTTTTTCTTTTTAATTCTCTTCCAGCCCGCTGCTTTTATGTTTTCGTGGCCCATCCAGATTAAAAAAGAAAGGGCCTGGCCCTCATGCTGGCCTTTCCTTCCATCGCTCACGCGCACACACGTTCACACAAGCACACACGCTCAGTCACGTTGCAACGCTCGGCAACGACGCTGCTCCAGCAGCAATGACGTCAGCAGCAACGGACCACTCCGGCAGCGTGATGCCAGCATTGATGTCAGCAGCAAGGTCCGTGCCACACTGTCGTGCGTGGACATTGGGTGCGTTTGGTATGGCATTTACAAAGCTGCTTGGGGAAATGCAAAGCAATTTAACCTAAAGGGTTTTGAGAAAATGTAAAAGACTGTTTGCTAAATTTTGCTTTCAAATGCAACTTTGAGAAGAATGTTGTTTGGTATAAAATACATTTGAAAAACCCATTTGGCGATTAATCTAGGCTTTTAAATTTTTATATACTTAAAATTAAAAAAATGTTTACAACTTTTTAAATTTATATTTGACAACAATGTTAAAGATGTCATATAAACAATTTTATTAAAAATAATTTTTTTGTTAAAAATATCAAATGAAAAAAATTATGTACTCTTTTTTTAATTACAAGAAGAATACTTTCATTTTAATAAATATAATAACACATACTTCGAGGAAAGAAACTCATTATCCTTAAAAATTACAAATATCCCTAACTATTCATTAAATTCACAACTATTTGATCACGTAAATGTGTCATATTAGACGCTACATCATCATTTGAAGAATTACTCTCCTCATTTACATCATTGGAATCCGATGTATATAAATTGGGATCCAAATCCGCTCTAGCAAAATATGCATCATTGATGGCATTTTTTCGTATAAAATTGTACAAAGCCATTGCTACTATCATAATTTTTACTTGCTTTGTATATGGATAACTTGGCATACTCTTTAGAATTTTCCACTTCTTCTTCAATACGCCAATTCTGTTTAAAAGTGCACTGCAAGTCTACAATTCTGTTTAAAAGTGCTATTTGCACCGTTGGCAAATGAACTCTCCTTTCTTTTAAGAACAAAGATTTCATTACAGGATGCTCAGGACAATATCAATTTTTGTCTAAATCCTAATTCGGGAGATCCATAAATCACGGTGCAACAGCGAAGGAAAAACACAAAATAATGCCTACCTTCTCCAATATATATAATCATCCCGATCTGGCACGTTGTAGTCCACATAATCTCCCTCCCTCCCTCTCTCTCGACATGTCTGCAGCTACTTCATTGATATATCAAGACAAGAAAATCCTATTTGGTTCAGCTGCCTCCAGGAGTGTCGGTTACAGCAGACTTGCTGTTCAAATAACGAATGACAACATCCTCCACCCTGTAATTTCAATCGAAAAGTGATTTAAGGCAAAACGAAACAAGAAAGTCTCTTTGGCAATACATGACTAGTTAGAATCTCATATCGTTATATGAGACATTCAGCAAACGCATTAAACCAGAACCTGATTCACAGCGTTCAAAAAAAAAAAAAAAAAAAAAAAAAAAGCGCATTCCCCTTCTATTTATCTAACTATTAATCAAATTGAACTCCTTACATGATGAAAAATATGGTGAACAATCAACATTGACAGTGTCTCAAAGAAGTCAAGAGTGTGATAATGAACTACAATAATCCATCATTGACATATGAGGAATATCCCTAATATTGATTGGATTTGCCTGACATTTTTCTCATCAACTCAACATGATTACAAAGCTCATTGGGCATTATAAATTTTCAGAACAATCACCATCTAGAGGAGAAAAGATCCGACAAAAATCCAAGATAAACCATCAGACAAGTTGGTCCATTGACCAGATTTCACAGCCAAGTTTGCAATTTTTACGATTCTTGTTGGATGACTTCGACCATGACTTAGACCATGTGATGTTATTAGTAAGCAATTAATAAATTTAGGCTGCAAGAAGCTCAAAAGGCAGGGGACGCTTGATCGAGCAGGGCATTCATGCAAAATACCATGGAATATCCAGCTTTGTTTTCTAGAGAAAAAATTAGCTTCTCGTTCAAAATGCACTTTAAAGTACTTCTATCCGTCTGTATTTCACTATACTCCATATTGCCTCTACGAGATGCATACATAAATAATGGACAAGAAAAGTAAACAAACTCACCAAGATTGGTTATAGAAGTCAGGATGATGTTCTTTGTCCCCAATATGGCTTGCATCTCTCGCCGCAAGCTTCAAGTCTCTGCTTTGAGAAGCAATCAACACATTGACGAATTCTGCTGGCGACTGACTGAACCCAAGAAAGAAAGAGCGTCTCTGTCGATGCCTATGGATCTCTTTTATTGTGGAAATGACCCAAACAAAACCAAAACAAAACCCAGAAACTCTGTACCAGTCTCTCCTTTCACATTACTTGCCCTCACCTTCACTAGAATCGCAAAACCCAAGCAAAATCCAGCAAAATCCAGAATCGCAAAACCCATAATCAGAGCAAGCAAAACCAAAAATCGGAACTCCTTGCCAAAACACCCAAAATCGATTTTTACCTCAGAGCTTGCTGCGGTTGTTGCCGGCACAGTTGAACGAGAAGCAGCAAAGCTTAGCGTCAAAAGAGGAGCCCTTGTGATGTGCGTTGGAAGAGGAGTAGAGGAGCCACAGTTGTTGCCAGTGCAATCAAGCGAGGAGTAGTAGAGTGTAGCGTCGGAAGAGCAACGGTAGTCGTCACGTAGGAGAGAGCGCAGTGTCAGAAGAGGAGCAGCAATTTGATGTCGTGAGGGAGAGGGAGAGAGCGTGGAGTTGCAAAGGATCTAGGGTTTCACTTTTTTTAAAAGGGTAAAAATGGATTTTCAATAATATTTTAAGGGCAAAATAGGCAAACGATCATTTTTCATTAGTTGATGCCTTTAGCATTCCGAAAATGTTGAAAGATTAAAGTAAGGGAGGACTTGCTTTGAGCTTTTAGCATTCAAAATTCTGACTTTTACTTGAAAGCTCCTTGGGGATAGGTTGCCAAACGCCCTAAATTTTCCCCAAGAGGCTTTCTAAATGCCACACCAAACGCACCCACAGGCCGAGACTCATAGGGAGCACCTGGCTAAGGGAAAAGATTCCTCCGGGTTCAAGCGAGGGGTACCAGTGCGAGGAGGGAAAAAAATAAAAAATAATGTAGCTGAAAAAGCAGAAGTCCATGCCAATACCAGAGTGCCTTCATGTGATAGATGGAAAGTAAGGGAGAAATAGAGAGGAAAACGGGGAGATAGAGAGACAAAGAGAGTTTAAGTGGGAGAGAGAAACCGAACCGAGAGTCAGGAATTTGTTCCACTTGCCGGTGGCTCGCCTGAATTATCCTCGACCTTCGTCGGAAGTCAACTCGCTCATCATCGTTCTTGGTCACAGCAAGCTCCCGAATCAGGTGGGTCGCCTCTCAAGTGTTTTGTTTTTGGCCGAGAAAGGAGTGATCTAGAATGGTAAAGTCGCAAAGCAAAAATATCCGAGAATAGGGCTGATTCGGCAAAGAATGTTGTGATATGAATGTCTGTATGCTTTATATTGGTCGAGAGTTGCATCCAGGTCGAATAGGAGTCCATGTCTGGACTGTGCACCATATGTTTGATGAAATGTCTAATGGAAGGCCGAGAGAGTAATCCGTGTTTAAGTTTGATCAGTTCATATTTACGTATATATCTGTTGAAGCACATCTGATTCTGGTGTTTTTGATGTGCTTTCATGCGATTTCTTGAAAAAATCTGTCGTCGTTGAGTTGGCCGTCCATCCTCCCCTCTGTCGGAGAACCCTTGTCATGGTGTCATGGTGATCCCCACGGTCTGAGGCCGCCCCAATCACTCCATTTCTCACTCTTTGATATGCATGTGTGTATTGTTTATGCTGAACTGGTCAAACTTCTGTCATGTGTGATTTTAGAGCATAGGAATTCTTCGTCGGAGATGGTCCGCCAACATAGAAATCGCTGGCCAACTAGTGACTAGCGGTGATTCGGTGTAGGTCAGAATAGACGGCTGGGGAGGAGTAGTGTTAAAAATATATATCGATTGAACCTATTAAACAAATATGGTCCTAATTAAGCATCGACATACAAGTTGAGATGTCACTTTTGCATGTGGGTCTGATGCTGAAAGAAGATCTACAAAGTAATTAAAGAATGCGGCTAAGAGGAAGCATGTGGTCAAAAGGGCTCCGTTTGGTAATATTTATATTTCTCTATTTTTCTGTTCTTTTGTTCCTTGGAAAAGAAAAAAAACAAAAATGCGTTTGGTAACGCAAATTGATTTTTCTATTCCCAGGAATAGAAAGTTGTTCCTGAGAATAGATTTGGAGTAGAAATGAGAAGTAGAAAAAAGTAGCTTCTTATTCTTGAGAACAATTTCTAGAAACTATTTCTTGGGAACTACTTACTGCCTATTGCACGCTACCACCCGCCCTCTGTCGCCCATCGCCTACCACCCCCACTTGCTCACCACCGGCCGACTGCCAGTCGTTGGCCTCTTGCCGACGTCCTTCGCCTAGCGGCTAGCAACCGGCGGGCGGCAAGGGGTGGCGGTGATCATCGGTGGCGGCGGGGTGCGGACGGCGACCAGCGACCGATCGCCGCAACTGGTCATCGTCCACATCTCACTGCCATTGGTCGCCGTCGCCGTCGCCGGTCGCCAGTCTCTGTTGCCATCGGGAAAGAAAGAAATAAAAAATTTTTATCGGTACCAAACGCATTTCTATTCTTTTTCTATTCCGAGAACAAAAAAATTTTGTAGTTACCAAACACCCTATTTTACTTAGAAATTGTTTTAGGGAGTAAAAATGGAAAAGAACTATTTCTTAAAAGAAACTATTCCTAGGAATAAAAATGTCACCAAACGCACCAAGGAAGCGTGCAGCCCTAAAGGGAAAGTCCAAAAGTTGCTACAGGTTGGACTTTTATTTGGACTTTGGAAATGATGGAGAAAAATGGAAGGTGGCCCACATGTGTTAAATATTGAAGAATTGAATGGGTTATGGAAGCATATGAACGTAAGAAGAGAAAGAAGAAGGAAGGTGGTCATCTTTTGTGTGCCCCTTTGTCTTTTGTTAATTTAATGAAGAGGGAAAAGTCAAAGACAGAGGAAAGCAAGTCCATGGACGTACCATTTCTCCTTCCCTTCATAAATGCATGCACATGCATGCATGCCATGAAAAATGGAGGGCGTTGTTTTCGCTTTAGAAAGTAAACGTGGGAGGCACTGAAATTGCAACTTTATTTGTCTTCTGGCAAGTTATGCCCTTCATAAAAGGCAGAGAAGGAGTGAAGGAGAAGGTGTACCTTCGAGCACCGAGAGGACAATAATCCTTGGTGGCTAGGTGCATGGCCGAGAGAAGAGAGGCCCTTCTTGTGAGGGTTTGTTTATTGTAATTACACCTAAGTGCTTTAGTTAGTTAAATTCTTGTTATTAGAATTTGTTTAATTCATTGAGTGAGAATTTCACTAGGAATTATAAGGGGTTAAATACTGTATGAGTTATTAGGTGTAATTGGGGGCTAGGAAATACTAAGAGAGTGTTTAAATGCTCGAGTAATTGTAATCTCCATTGTATCGCTTGGTTTCTATAGTGGAATTATGTGCTCTTCTCCCCGTAGACTTAGGTCCTGATATTCGGACTAAACCACGTAAATCCAGTGTCCGATTCCCTTTCCTTCCTTCCGACTAATTTTATCCGATTCGCTTAATTCATATAAAAATTCAACAAGTGGTATCAGAGCTAGCGTTAGCTGACTTGAAGAGAATTGGTTACGATGGAAGAAGAAAATGTGAGAATCGACCGGTTTGATGGGAATGATTTTGCCTTATAGAAGATGCTGATTGAAGATTATTTGTACCAGAGAAATCTGCACTTAACTTTATCTGAAGAGAAGCCAGACTCAATGAAAGATACCAAGTGGGAATTGTTGGATAGACAAGCAATGAGTGTTATTCGGCCGACATTGGCTCGAAACATCGCATTTAACATCGTGAAGGAGAAGACCACCACGGGATTGATGAAAACCCTGTCGAATATGTATGAGAAATCATTTACGATTAACAAGGTTTATTTGATGTGACGTCTGTTTCATTTAAAGATGGGAAAAGGTATGTTGGTTGCTGAGCATATTAATGAATTCAATGAGGTCGTTAACCAATTGAGTTCAGTTAAAATTACCTTTGAAGATGAGGTACGTGCATTGATTTTATTATTCTCACTACCTGATAGTTGGAATATTATTGTTACTATTATTAGTAATTCCTTTGGGTTAAGAAGCTTGATGTTTGATAAGGTTCGCGATTTGATTCCGAGTGAAGACATTCGTAGGAAAGAATCTGGTGAACATGTACCTGCTGCTTTAATAGGTGAAAGTAGAGGAAGAACTAGTACACATGTTAACAGGAATAGTATAAACATGAACAGGTGTAATCAGTCTAGGATTGGTGGAGTTGTCTGTTGGAATTGTGGTAGGAGTAGGCATTGTAAAAGAGGTTGTTGTAAGTTGGAAAATGAAAAAGGCAAGGGAATTAAAGTTGAGTCTATGGATGATGTTACCACTGTAGCTGGAAATAATTCTATTTGTCGATTGTGTCTTGTCTATCACTGAGGATTCATCATTTGACGGATGGATAATGGATTCTAGTTGTTCATTTCATGCTACATCAAATAGAAACTGGTTTACTATTTATCAATGCACGGGTAGTGGTAAAGTCTAATTGGGAAACAACACTGAGTGCGATGTTGTGGGTGTCAGTGATGTTAAGATCAGAATGTATGATAATATTGTGAGGACATTGACCGAAGTAAGACACGTTCTAAAATTAAAAAAAGAACTTAATTTCCTTGGGTGCTCTAAATTCAGCTGGTTGTAGGTTTTCTTCAGAAGGTGGAGTTCTAAAAGTTGTTTGAGGTGCCTGGTGATAATGAGAGGAATTAAGCATGGTGGCCTGTATGAACTTCAAGATAAGACAGTGACGGATTTTGCCCTAAAGATATTGGATGCATCTGTTCGAGAGTTTAACGACTTCTCGAGGAAGACCCGGGTGGTTGCGTCGATGCACAAATTTGATGCTGGTGTCAAGAACACGCGGTCAAGAGTTTTGATCGAGACGGAGACTAGTAAGTCGATCAATCATGTTCGGATTGAACAGGAGCATGGAGTTCTGCTTGGAGTTGGTAAATAAATTTTGTATGAAGGAGGGCATAGTGAAACATTGCACTAGTGCTAGTAAACCACAACAATTTGCAGAATTGATTAGTAGAACATTACTAGAGATAGCCCAAAAACTAATATCTAGTGCTAGTGTTGCTAGGAGAATCCCGGCTGATGTACTACCTAGTAAATAGATCCCCATTGACTACTGTTGAATATTGGACTCCCGAAGAAGTGTGGTTAGATAACGTTGTTGGTTATTCTATGTTTAAAATGTTTGGTTGCCCATGTTATTTTCGAGTGAGTGATGGTAAGTTCGATAAGAGGGTAAAGTGCATATTCTATGGCTATGCACAAGATGAGCGGGGCAATTAGTTGTGGTGCCCGAATATAAATTCACCTAGTGACAACGTAGAGAAGTTACCTTTGACATGTCTTCGGTACTTCTAGTTTGGAGTGTTTGCGGCAGTATTAATACAGATCTAGACGGTGTTTAGCTCGATGTGGAGTTGCAATTAGAAACTCTTGAGGTAGTAGGTACTAGTAGAATAATCGACACGGATGATGCTTGTAGTAAAGGGGAGCTAGTAGAGCCAACGGTTGTTGTAACTATTGAAATTGACAAGGTGCGTGTTCAACCTTCGGTCAGATATGCATGCAATGATAGTTTTGCTTTATCTGTGATACAGGAGGTTATGTCGGAAAATCCTTGTGGAGCATCTAACTATGCAAGTGGAGTTGGTGTCTTGATGAGGTCCACGATTATGGCTAAGCTCAAGCGTGGCTTGAACTTACAACCACTCTGTGGCGGTTGAGCCCATTGGGGCTATGGGAGAGTAGTAGCGAGATTTTCACGGAAGCAATTGTGATTTGGCTCATATGTCGAGCCAAGATGGAGATTGTTAAAAATATATCTCGAGTTTGAACCTATTAAATAAATATGGTCTCAATTAAGCATTGACATACAAGCTGAGATGTCCCTTTTGTGTGCGTGTTTGATGCTGAAAGAAGATCTACGAAGTAATTAAAGAATGTGGCCATGAGGAAGTGTGCGGTTAGAAGGAAGTGTGTAGCCTTGAAGGGAAAGTCCAAAAGTTGTTGCTGGTTGGACTTTTATTTGGACTTTGAAAATGATGGAGGAAAATGGAAGGTGGCCCACTTGTGTTAAATATTGAAGAATTGAATGGGTTATGGAAGCATGTGAATGTAAGAAGAGAAAGAAGAAGGAAAGTGGTCATCTTTTATGTGCTCCCTTTGTCTTTTGTTAATTTAATGAAGAGAGAAAAGTCAAAGAAAGAGGAAAGCAAGTCCATGGACGTCCCATTTCTTCTTCCCTTCATAAATGCATGCACATGCATGCATGTCATGAAAAATGGACGGCGCTGTTCTGCTTCAAAAAGTAAATGTGGGACGCGCCGAAGTTGTGGCTTTATTTGTCTTCTGGCAAATTATGCCCTTCATAAAATGCAGAGAAAGAGTGAAGGAGAAGGTGTGCCTTTGAGCACTAAGAGAGTGCCTTCGAGCACTGAGAGAACACCAGTCCTTGGTGGCCAGGTGTGTGGCCAGAGAGTTTCTTCTTGTGAGGATTTGTTTATTGTAATTACACCTGAATATTTTAGTAAGTTAAATTCTTGTTAGTAGAATTTATTTAATTCCTTGAGTGAGAATTTCATTAGGAATTGTAAGGGGTTAAATACTGTGTGA
Organism: Corymbia maculata; assembly: GCA_014182735.1. Taxonomy (NCBI): domain Eukaryota; kingdom Viridiplantae; phylum Streptophyta; class Magnoliopsida; order Myrtales; family Myrtaceae; genus Corymbia; species Corymbia maculata. The sequence continues at coordinate 5,948,671 of CM024685.1, forward strand.
GTTATTAAGTGTAATTGGGGGCTAGAAAACATTGAAAGAATGTTTAAATGCTTAAGTTATTGTAATATCCATTATATCGTTTGGTTTCTTTAGTGGAATTATGTCTCTACTCTCCTCGTGGACGTAGGTTCCGATTTCGGACCGAACCATGTAAATCCGGTGTCCAATTCTCTTTCCTTCCTTCCGACTAATTTTATCCGACTCGCTCGATCCATATAAAAATTCACCAAGTAGTTTGGGGAGGTGATCGGGGTTCTGGTGGGTGTTCGGCGAAAAATTTTTGGGTATCTTGACGAGGGTTCGGTAAGGAAGCCCAGAGAGAGAGACGATCGAGATGCTGCAGAAAAAGACAAGAAAGAGAAGCTGACAAAAAAAAAAACAAAAATGGACTTCGGGCTTGTTTGTATTGTAGGTTGGGATAGATTGGGCCGAGATTTGTTAATTCCAAATGGTCTTTGAGGCCGGCCCAGTTGCTAGTTGAACCCGGACCGATAGGGTCCAGATCTGTTTTCTCAAGTGAGGTCTCTTGACTCGGTTCGAGTCTCTAATAAAAAACCATTAAAAAATTCTAAAAAAATCCTAAAACTGTTAAAAAAATTCGGAAAAATCGTTAAAAATTAATAAAAAGGTTTTTAAATTCAGAAAAATTCTAATTTTTTTTAAAATAGTAAAAGTTAGAAAGCCCTTAAAAATATTATAACCCAAAATTAGATAAGCCTTTAGGCTTTATAATAGGGTTTTTTGTTTGATGTTCCATTTTTTTTCTTTAGGGACAATATTAAGATACTTCCATGTTTTCATTTATGATTGTAATTGATTACACATTTCAATATTTTGGATATTATTTTCCCACTCTAGAATGGTTATGACGAACCTTAGATTTATTGGATAAGCTACCATATAGTTAGTTAGCACACGATTGAGTTAGTACTAAAAGGACATTAGTCTTAGGATTAATGCAATCAAGTCCTCAAGTTTAAAATCTCTAGTTACGTAAATAGTAAGGTATTATTTCGTATCTTGCTATATTCCTAGTCGATCTTTAAAAGGTTAGTGACAACTCCTTTGTTAAGAGTTTTATAGGCTTAATCGATTAAGATTTTGAATTTCCGATGTCGCACGGGGTATGGGCTTAGGAGAGCTCGAATTAAGAGAAGGCCATTGGCTTGAAATTGACAATACCTTTAAACCTAACAAAGCTTCCTAGTTGGTAGAGAAAAAGTTAGATCGTGACAATAAGGCAATACGGTTACTTGAAGACACACTAAGTACTTTCGGATGAATTGAAATTGAAGAAATAATTGTCAGGGAAATTATCACTCTATTTGGCTATAAATAGTCGGAAAAATTTGACAAAGAATGCTATAGACTTGTAATTTTCTGTCTTTAGCATTTTTAGTTAGCCTTTATCTCACATTTACTTTCAAGCACTTTAGATTTATTGTCTATTTGAGTAGTTTTTGCCAATAGATTAGAATCCGTTTCTTTCTTAAACGATATATACAAAAAAAATTGAAGAGTCAACCTTTTGTGAAAGATATGTTGTCAGAGAATATTGTCGTGAAATAGCTTCGAGATTAGGACAAGATCGAAAGGCGCAAGTAACGCGGCTGGCGAGGGGCTCGCAAAATATTCCACCAAACGTGATGGTGATGCTAGCTACACTGGAGTATTGTTGTGTAACGTCGGAAACTGATAGTGGTCGGAAAGGCAATGATGACCGCCTGCAACCCTGCAAAACAAGAAATGTTGCTCGGCTGGGAATTGTACAGGCTGGCCAGTCGCTATGAGTGCTCGGTGAACATTTGCCGAAGCTCTTGAGGCGCTTGGACATCTGAAAGTTGCTGTAGACGAACTACTCATGGCGATCAAATTGTAAGATCGACATCAGGATGTTTATGAACGGCAAGCAGCAGTGGGAGCACAGGAGCTAAACTGGAGTTGCTGGTGCCGGGATACTGTTGAACAGTGGTGTCTGGACTGGGAACGCTGCGAGGCTTCGGTACAGGGGGCAAGAGTTCATCAAAGGACTGCGAGAATAGATGCCAACGTGAGTCTTCTCCCGTGTCTCTGTCTCCTTGTATATACTGGGCGCGTATTCTCTTAGTATGGTGGCCCCTTCTACTATGAACCCTAAGGCTGTTTTTGACAGTCAGAAATTTACCCTATTATGTGATTAATGCCTGTTCAAAACAGGATAAAATTGAATATAGATGAATATAACTCGGATAAAATTATCTGATAAGAAGTTGAAATAAAGGAGGATAGGATTTCTAATATCTATAATAAAAAAATTATTTTTCTTGAATAACAAACTTATTAAATTAATATAATACAATATAAACAATATTTGAATCCTAATATAAAAAATTCAATATAACAAAAAATAACAATTTATTTTTTTCAATTTAATCTTATTTCTATATATATTTAAATTTAATTTTATCTTATAGTATAAATTCAATATATAAATATAACTATTTTCCTTTTAGGTATATTAGTACAATTTACTATTTAATAAAATTTTACTAGAGAATGATGGAAGGGGAAAAAAGAAATAAAAAGGAAAATAATTAAAAAAGAGGGGAATTTTTTTAAAATAGTCAAATAAAAATAAGGGCCTAAAGTACCCTTATTTTCTCAAATAAGATCCCAAAATGAACCTTATTTTAAATAAGGACATGAAATGCATATATCAATCTCAAAGAATGGCTTTTCACCAATTGTGAAGGACAATTTCATCTTTTTAAATTTTTTAAATTTCTTTTTTTTCTATTTTTTGTTTTAAAATTTTTTTAGAAAAAACACAAGCAGGAGGGAGTAGAGTGTTCCCTCCTGCCTATGGCTATTGCCCCATCATTGATGGGTTGATGAAAAAGGCTGATGGGGTTGCCAACGACCTTAGTCAACTAGAGGCGAGGGCTTGCCAACAATCACCAAAGACAAAGAGAGGGCAGCGACCCTTATCCAACACCCCTGGACCTTGGTGGCGACCTTTAGGGGTGATAGGTGAGGGCCGCCAAACTTGCGCGATGGCTAGTGACCCTCGCTTAGACCGAGCGAGAGCGAGCGACCCTTGCCTAAATTTGGGAGAGGATTACCGTCCTCTCTTGTCTCTAGCGAGAGCCTACTGAGCCTCGTTGTCGGTTGGCTAGGGTCATTGAACATCGCTATTGCCTTTTTGGCGATGGGGCAATGGCCACAAGTGGGAGGAAGCAGCCTCTTACCTATGTTTTCCCTTTTTTTAATCTAATCTAATTTAATTTAATTTGTATTTGGACTAAAATACTCCTAATTGACCAAAAAATTTTGCCGACTGGTGAGGCTAGGCCTTTATTGAAACGGGCATAACCACTTCAAGACCTTCTTTGAGGGGCACTTTAGGCCTTTATTTGAAACAATGTCTACTTTCAGCTCTTATTTGAGAAAATGAAGACACTTTAGGTCTTTATTTGAAATTTTAAATTAATTTTCCAACTTGGCATTTTAAATTATGCAATTTCGGTCATAAAGATTTGGAATGGGCTTGGTCGAAATTACATGCTCCCATGAGGTAAGTCCACTTTGTCAATTAAGTTCAAAACCATTCACTTGAACCCATTCATCGCCAGTCTAATGCAAATATATGGCCTTAATTAAATGCTCATACTTCAATATGCAATTTAACTTTTTTTTGTTTGTTTTGGGGCCGGGGTCAATCCCTAATTTTTCTATGCAACGAATGTCTAAACGAGTTGCTAAAATATAGGTATCAATAAAGTCACATGTGTATCTCAACATAAGGAAGTTGCCAGTAGCGTGTGCACTCTCAAAGTCACTTCTCTTTTATATATTGATGGGTCATGGATTTCTTCAAATAGGTTTTTGTGTGACATGATGGTGATGTAATTTAATTTGTGGTATTGTGATAATGCATGCTCATTGCTTAAAGTAAAGAAAATGTTACAAAGGCTACGGTAACATCGCAAAAGGTAAGGACATTTTCGGAATTATAAAAGTTTAGCAAAAATAATTTACCAAAATGACTTAACTTTTGTCCAAGGTCCTTCAAAGACCCATCGCTGGTTTGAGTCTTTTTATTTAAAAAAAGAAGCCAAAATCCTTTTTAAAGTATGATTTTTTCCAACACTATTTGAATCAAAATTATTTTTTCAATACACTTTTAAATTACACTTTACAAGCACTATTTACATTTCCAAAATTCCTTTTAACTTAAAGTTCTTTATATTTTTTAAAAAACTTTTCCGAGAAGTTAAACCAAATGCAGCGGAAGTGGTTTATAGCAAATGCAGCTCGATATTATCTACACTGATGAAGTATTATAGTCGCACAAGTATCAACGATACAAGCAGCTGGACTGATGATTGCATGATCTAGATGAGTCTCAGCAGCATCCAGGCCATGCAATTTGTAAGGAAAGGGCTAATGATTGCAGCTCTCGGATAGAGTCAAATTCCAAATGGACCGTGCTAGTTTCATGGCCACTTTATAAAAATCCAATCATCACTGATCAACTGCACCGCATGTGTTGTGAAAACTGGCGCAAAACGCAGAATCGGATCGGATCTTGCAATTAAGTTGAAAGTGAGTAATTTACGAGAGAAATCGACAAAAAAATCAATCGGTATAATAATTCACATACTCGAGTGTTACTCAATTCTAGAGTTACATCCAAAACCATAGAATCTAATCTCATGTAATCATTTGGTAAAATAGATCACAAAAAATTTATCTACCAGCATTAAGCACTCGCATTTTCACAAAGAAAACAAGCGATTTGGCATGCCTCATGAAGCCAAAATGTATTTATATAGAACCGACGATCCCAATTACAAAAGGAAGAATTTAGAACTGCAGAATCAAATAAAAGAAATAAATTTAATAAAAACAGGCAATTCACTCACCGAAGAATCACCTTTATAAATAACGGGCTTTCATTTATTGGCTTTTATTAGCATAACTGTCTTTGGGTTATTGTTAAAATAACGGTATATTATGAGTCACAAATTCTTGAAGGAGTAGACCTCATAACAATTTCTAATTATTTGTTATTTAATTTTTGTGATTAAAAACAGGTTTTTATTCTCACAGTAAATTAATGATGGTCACATAAGCATTTTTCAATTTATTTTAATAATGACTATTAACATAAGAGAATCACAAAGTTGTACAATAGGGTTATTGAGAGAGCCCACTTAAGCAAAACAGATAGGTCAAGCACTTATTATCAGCTTCAAAGAAAGCCAATTTATTACTGAACATTGCATAAATGGTTATCTTTTAAACTTTAAAATATAGTTTATCGGGAAAATCATAACCCTACAACTTAGCGAAGAGGAAATGGGATTAGGATTAACATTCAAAGAAAAAAATAGTTGAAGGAACAATCTGTTTCAGAAAATAATACATGTACCGGCCAAGACTAGAGAATTTGAGGACATTTGCATGACTTTATTGCATGCTTTATACCTAAAACATGAGCAGAAAAACTCATTTGCAATGTCTTAGAGATGGAATTGTGGCCATGTGGGTAACCTTTTCGTATTATTTGTAATATATATGTATGGAGATTATTTTTTCTATAATTAATGAATATTATAAATGAATATCATGCAATTCTAATTAGGGTTAGGTCATCATAAATACTCTATTGTCATTCTTTCTCTGACTTTAAATATCAACAAAGAAGAAGTAAATGTCATACATGTGTTAAATTATGTCACAAGTTTGAGCTCATCTAGGAAATTTAACCTGGCTAAAGGATGTAAATCAATTGAATCAAATCTATTTGGAAAGAAATCCCAACATCTCACTTTTTCATTTGAGTTAGAATTTATCTTAAAAGAATATTCACGCTCAGAGAGAGAGAGAGAGAGAGATGCTTCTGATTTTTGGGAAGTCTTCATTTTTTTTTTTTTTAAAGGTAGTCTCTGTTCGTCATTCAAGAAAAGTGCAAGTCTATTATGTCCATGATTAACTAGGCAAGAAAGGACTTAAAAGGCATCCGATCTAGATGCCTTTGGTTTTAGGGAAGTCTTTATTTATTTATTTATTTATTTTTAGGGTAGTCTTGTTCATCATTCAAGAAAAGTGCCAATTTATTATATCTATGATTAACCGGGCGAGAAATGACTTAAAAGGCATCCGATCTAGATGCTTTTAGTTTTAGGGAAGTCTATGTTTTGTTTTTTCTTTTTCTTTTTTTTTCTTTTTGTCCAAGGGTAGTCTTTGTTCGTCATTCAAGAAAAGTGAAAATCTATTACATCCATGATTAACCGGACAAGAAAGGACTTAAAAGCTGCCCGATCCAAATGCTTTGGGTTTTAGATAAGTCTTTGTTTTGTCTTCTTCTTCTTCTTTTTTGTCGAAGGGTAATCTTTGTTCATCATTCAAGAAAAGTGCAAGTTTATTATATCCATGATTAACCGGGTGAGAAAGGACTTAAAAGGTGTCTGATCTAGATGCATTTGGTTTTAGGGAAGTCATTGTTTTGTTTTTTTGTTTTGTTTTTTTGTTGAGGAAAGTCTTTGTTCGTCATTCTAGAAAAGTGCAAATCTATTATATCCATGATTAACCAGGTGAGAAAGGACTTCAAAGGCGTATGATCCAGATGCTTTTGGTTTTTATGGAAGTCTTTGTTTTTTTTTTTTTTTTTTTGGTCGAGGGTAGTCTTTGTTTGTCATTCAAAAAAGGTGCAAATCTATTATATCCATGATTAACCGGGCAAGAAAGGACGTCCGATGTAGATGCTTTTGGTTTTAGGGAAGTCTTCGTTTTGTCATTTTTTATGGTTTTTTCTTTTGTCGAAGGATAGTCTTTGCTCGTCATTCAAAAAAAGTGCAAATCTATTATATACATGGTTAATCAGGCGAAAAGGACTTGAAGGCGCGTCCGATCTTGTAACTGGACGTTTCTATATACTTTATACGTTCTTATATATTCAGCTCCTTCAATCATGATGCCGCAGCAAAAGCTAAAAGAGGCTTGACCATGTGACTCAAGAAATTCAGCCAACTTCTTTTGAGGTCGCATGAAGAGGACCCGTCGAAGCTCGAATTCTGTGCCATGAGTTCCAAGTCCAATAGAGTTGTTTTACTCATAAACATCATAAATTTAAGTATAATTTAAACTTGAGTGCATGAGCGATATCAATTTACAAGTCTTCGATTATTTAGGTAAATTAACTACTGTTAACTCTTTTTGTATGGTGTGTATCAACACTTGAATCGAAGTTCGTTTTATTTTTCTAACTGTTGGCACCAAGAAAGGATTTGTTGGGCTTCGGGAGTGGACGAAGTTGGTTGGGCCCAATCAATGAGAAGCATTCAAACAATGGGCTGGAAAAGTAGCAATCGGCAAAAGTATTAGAGGGAGCGACATTGGAAAACCGCTCGGGAAGAATAAGATAAGAACAAAGGTGCCTTTTAAGAATCGACACTAATGAAAGCATGGGTAAGACGGAACAGTTATTACTATGGTGTCAAAACTTCCAGAATTACTTGAAATTGAAGTGGTAACTGCCCAATAACAGTTATTCAAAGAATTCCACTATATATAGCCAAATAGGTATTGGTGTAGGAAACCTTTGGCCAATTCAACAATCGACAATGCCCCGTTTATCTTGTGATCGCACATTCACTTTCAATCGCATGTTTACTTTATTTTATCATATTTACTCCTTTTTCCTCTCACTTCGATTGTCCATAGTATAGAAATAAGCCGCTTCCTTTTCGAAATGACATAAAACCTTTATCAAACAATAAATCCAAACTCTCTTGTCTCTTTTATGAAAGATATTTGTTAAGAAAATCCCTTCCTGATGAACACTAATGAATGTATGTTGATTTAATCGCAAGGTCTAATAGTTTTTACATGATATATCCCTTTTGTTATAGCCAAATTGGTTGTGTTCCGTGTACATGGAAAACGAAAAAAAGTTCGTCCAATGGGACGGGGAAACCTAATATTAACACAGTAAGTTCAGTGTTCCAGTCCAAATTCTGATACAAACTGAAGGAAGATAAATGGGCACACTGCATGAATGAAAATACTATGTACACTTTTGTTTTCGCAGTCTGAGCAATTGAGCATCGTCAACTCGAGGACAGCTGTCCATTTGCATCTGAAAGCTTTAAGATTAGCCCAAACTACGGGAAATTAGACCGTACATCGCCAGTAGCAACAGGGCTTAGAAAGTTCGGTAACAACTAAATCTTCATTAGATTTTTGTCAGTGAAACTAGTACAATTGTCCGGGGGAACTTTATTGATACGAGGGCCGAAAGTGCAATGAGGAGCGAAACGCTAGTGGCCGACAACACGAGCACCCTTGAAGTCAACACCCTTCTCATTGCGTAGCTGGCACCTGGATAACTCCGAGAAAATATTGGGTGCAATCTATATGTCACTGTGGCAAATCAAAAGGACATCCGGAATGCGCTACGTGTCTCTTGGCTCACCTATTTTTCTCTCCCTTCTCCCTCTCCTTCCTCTACACGCTCTCTCCTGTCTCCTGTCTCCCCCCTCCGCACATTGTCCTCTCTCCAGCGACGGGGGTGGGCAAGTCGAACACAAGTCGTTTCTTTCCTTAGTATTGTGGTGCACTTAAAAACCCTAAGCCAAATTGCCGCGAACCTCCCACGCCATCTCCGGGAATCACAACCACACAATACCCGCCCCTCTCCTCCCACGGTGGTTTGTCAAACGAGCCACTGCGTCCTTGTCCGACTGAGAACCACCGCGCTTGACCGACAAGCAATGGTGGGGGAACCTTTCGAGGCGAAGGTGAAGGGGCGTGCAGTTAGTCAGACGAGCCACCGCTGCTCCCTCTGGTTGTGACTCGGAGAGAGAGAGAGAGAGCATGGGAAGAGAGAGGAGAGAGGATAGCGTGTAGAGGGGGAAGAGAGGAGAGAGGTGACTTGCAAAGGAGAGAGAGCGGAGGGAGGAGAGAGTAGAGAGAGAGTGGAGAGAAAAATAGGTGGACCCACATGACACGTGACGTGCTCCAAAGGCCCTTCCAGTTTGCCACGGTGGCACATGAGCTACACCCAATATTTTCTCGGATTACTCCAAACGAAATTGTTGCAAAGCACTGAGCTTTTCCAGGCCATTCAATGTAATTGATGGGAAAACGTACAAGTCAATGACAGTAACCAAATAGTTATGCATGCATCGCTAACTTTAATTAGTCGGACTAATAATTGCATGATCTGAGTGATCTCTCGATACCATGTTGTGATAATATTATTTACTTTTCCAATAAAGTTTCAAAAATCATCTTTAATCATAATATTCTTATCAAATCAGGATCCCAAATGATTTGCATCTTCTAAGAAAAACTCCATATGACAAGGACCAAAATACCCATCCAACTCATCTAAACCCTCATGCCAATGGTCTCACACTCTCTCTCCGATTCACTCTTGATTGCACCACCAACCATCTCCATCCTTGACTAGTCCCGCCTCTAATCCCAACTAAAGCTGCCACAACCCCTGACTTATGCCAGTAATGCTCCTAGGTAGGCCCCCACATTTCCCTCTTCCCCTTCCCCTCTTCTCTCAATCTTCCCTCTTGATCAGCCATAGCCGATAACTCCAAGGTCTGGTCAAGCTTGCCAGATCAAATGTCAAGCTGTCACTAATGTTGGGTTAAGAGCGAGGAAGATTGATAGACAAGGGGAGAGAGATCGGTATCATGACAAAGAAAACAATGGGGATGGAGAAAGAGATGAGCTCAATCAAGGGTGGATATTGGTGACGAGGTAGCAAGTGGTGACCAGGTGGAAATTTCCACTCAAACCTAGAATGACATGTTAGATATTTAATAGCATTATCGAGCCAAAACTTGAGGAGACCGAATTTTGGTACCGAGTGAAAATTGAGACAAATAAAAAAGCTAGGGCTCAAATTAGAACTCGATCTAAAGTTGATTTTTTATGAAACAAAATAAAGTTTAGGCCAAAATTAAGACATGGCCTAAAATCGGCATTTTTTTTTTCTGTAGAACGGGGCCATTTATTTACATTGTCTTTTCTCTTTCCTATTAATTCCATTTTTTGGCTAATCTTTCCTACCAAATGAATCAACTTCAATCAGTAAGATTTGCTCCAATGACCATATTTTTCACATAGGAACGAGGAGATAAGGGGTTTGAATTCCCATCTTCTCAAAGAGATTGTGGTAGAGATATTTAACTTTAGATGTGAGTTTTGATCCTCACGTCAAAGAAATAGAATCAAAGTCTGATAATGAGTTAAGAGTTAGAATATGATTGATAAAAGAAAAAGAACCAACTTCAATGGCTTGCCCTTCTCCCCCCCTTTTCTCTCACTCGCACAAACACACACCCCTTTGTCGCTTTCGTTCTTTTAGGGCCTCTTTGGTAATATGTTATAATTAGGACCATAAAAAAGTAATATAATTAATTTAGTGAACTTTTAAGTATTTAACTCACATGTCTAGGAAATATCATATCATGTAAACTTTTAAGTATATTATCTTTAAACTTAAATTACATTTGTTTATGTCGCTTTATTAGTAGATGGCAAGTTCATCAAGGAAAAAGGCATTTTAGAATCCTAAAGATGTAAAAACCTTTTATAAGTTGTGCGTTGAACAAATTGACAATGGCAATCGTTCTGCAAACAACAAAAGGGATGGATAGACAGTTATAATTAAGAAATTTGAAGACCTAAAGGGTAAAAAGTATGATAAAGGTCAAATAAAGAGTAAGTGGGACAATCTTAAGGAAGATTGGAAAAGATAAAGGACATTGGTCTTCAAGGAAACATGATTAGGATGGGATCTAAAAAAGAACACTACTGATGCAAGTGATGAGTGGTGGGAGAGAAAAATTCAGGTTTTTTCCCATTCTTTTTTTTTTTTTTTAAGTTCATTTTTTTTATACAACTCACGAAAATGTTTATTATAACAGGAAAATCATAAGGTTATAGCTTTTAGAACGAAAGACATATATCCGGATCTTCAAGTTTTGTTGGATATAATGTTTGGAAATACTGTTGTTACTTGAAGCATTACATAGAATCTTGCACAAGGCTTATGTGTTGATGATGATGTTGTGGCTACACAATTTGACATCGGTGGTTGTGCTGGATTTACTGATGATAATATAGATTGTGACATGGGTGAAAAGTTTGGTGAACAACCTCGAAGTGATAAAAGAACCTCGTAGAGTTCAATGAGGCAATCTTAAGAAAAAAAACAAAAGAAATTTAATACAACTACTAAGCTAGAATCGCAAATGGAAATAATTTGTTCAGTAATTGAAAATAGGAGCCAAGCCAGCGAGTTTGATTCTTACAAAGAAATTATGGAGACGTTGAAGGCTATACCTGAGATTAAGCAAAATCAAAAGTTATACTTTTTTGCACTGGATTATTTTGCGGAAAAGAAAGATAATAGGCAAATCTTTATGAACTTGGATGGTAATCAAGAAAAAATCACATGGATCAAGCATAAATTCACACAGCGTAATCATCACTAAGATGTTAGCTATTTATTTAAATTTTTCATATGTAACATTAATATAATGTGAGACATATTTGCACTATTTATTTGTACTAGTCGACGAGATATGTTTTTGCTATATTGTGAGACTTGTTTCTAATTTGTGTTCTTTTTATTGAGTGGAGTTTTGCATATATATATATATATATATATATATATATATATATATATATATATATATATATATATATATATGATGTTGATAAGTGTTTTTATTGATGATTGGTCTAAATAATTTGTTATATCTCTTATTCTAATTTTATTTTATTACATTAACTAGTTATGGAAGATTCTCCTGAACATGAAAACTATGAAAAAGAGGAAGAAGAATATTGACAACTTTGTGTAATTGCGCATGCCTACGTTGTTTTTTAGGCAACATATGGTCAAAAAATACCATGCATAACCTCATCATATATAGGAAATGCATGGTTAAGAGAATTGATGGACATGGACACTAATCCTAAAAGGTTTTATTGAATGTTTAGAATGGATAGAGTTGTGTTTAATAATTTAATGCATGATTTAGTCACGCACTATGGTTTGCAAGGAACTAGGAATATTGATGTTGCAGAAATGCTATAATTGTTTTTTCATATTTTAGGACATAATATAGTTAATAGATTAGCACAAGAGCATTTTCAACATTTTGGAGAAACCATATGTAGGCTATTTAGCTTAGTTTTAAATAAAATATGTGAAATGGAATCATATTTAATCCAACCATCTAATTGGCAATTTAGGAAAGTTCCAAAGAAGATAAAAAATAATGCAAGATTTTTTCCACATTTTAAGGTAAATTATGATTATGCAATAGAAAATATGAATTAAATATAAATCAAGTAATATTTGTGTTTTTGTTTTAAGATTGCATTGGAGCAATAGATGGTACACATATTCCAGCAGTGGTATCTATAAGTGACCAACTTTGTTTTATTGATCGAAAAGGAACACCGACGCAAAATGTAATGGCCATGTGCAATTTTAACATGGAATTTACTTTTGTTTGGACCAGTTAGAAAGGAACAACTCATGATACTCGTATCTTTTATGAAGTCATCAGAAATGTGATTTACAATTTCCTCATCCTCCAAAAGGTTTGTTAATTAATGGTTTTTACACATTAATATATGTACATGTTATATGATGATTATGTTTACGACATTTTTGTGTAGATAAGTATTATTTGGTAGATATTGGATATCCAAATCTTACAGGTTATTTGGGGCCATACAAAGAAATCAGATATCATTTGCCTAAGTTTCAACGAGGTCCTCAATCGACAGGTTATAAAGAAGTATTCAATCATGCCCACTCTTCACTACGATCAGAAATTGAGCAAACTTTTGGTGTATTAAGGAAAAAATGGAAGATTCTAAAGGGTATGTCAAATTATCCATACACAAAGCAAGTGAAAATTGTGATAACAGCGATGGCTTTACACAATTATATACGAAGAAATGCCATGAATGATGCACATTTTGCTATAATGAATTTGGATTCCAATTTATATACAACGGAGTCCAATGATATAGATAAAGATAGTAATGCTTCAAATGATGATGTGGGATATGACATGGCATATGTACATGATCAAATAGCTATGAATTTAGGAAATAGTTAAGTTAAGGATGTTTGTAATTTTTCAGAATAATGAGTTTCTTTCCTTGAAGCATATGTTATCACGTTTATTATAATGAAAGTATTCTTCTTATAATTGAGAAAGAAGGTACGTGAATTTTTTTAATTCGATATTTTTAGCAAAAAGAAGATTTTATTTTTAATTAAATTGTTTGCACAACATATTTAACATTGTTATCAAATATAAATTTAAAAAAGTCCACATTTTTTTAAAATTTTAAACAAGTAAAAATTAAAAAGCTTAGATTAATCAACAAATGGGCATTTCAAAGCAGAATTTACCAAACAACATTCATTACAAAGTTACTTCTCAAAGTAGAATTTACCAAACAGTCTTTGCATTTACCCCAAAGCCCTTTAGGCTAAATTGCTTTGTATTTCGCCAATGGGCTTTTAAATATTGAACCAAACACACCCATAATATCAAGGGGTTTGCAGCACCATCCTTAGGCACTATTCGTATTTCTTAAAATTCCTCAAATACATCAATATATCGTCTATGAACATGATTGCAAATTGATTTAATTAGGCCTTAGACACCCAATTCATCAAATCCCTAAAGACAGCTAGCGCATTAGTAAATTCATAGTGACCATATCATGTACGAAATGTCGTCTTCAGTATGTCATCCTTTTTAATCCTCAACTACTAATAGCCTGTCCTTAGGTCAATCTTGGAGAACACTGAAATCCTTCGATTTGTTCGTTAAACTTACTTAGGAATGATTTAAATTATAGTTAATCTATATTGGGGGTTAATCCTAATTAACTATGATTAATGTATGGTTAGTTAATTAACCATGGTTAATATGTGGTTAGTTAATTAACTAAGGTTAAGAAGTGGGTGGTTTAACTAACCATGGTCAATGTGTGGTTAGTCTAGTTAACTATAGTTAACGTTAATTAATTTTCAGTAATCTAATTAATTATAATTAAAGTGATAAGCTATCGCAATAAATTATTGGAAGGGATGATAAGCTATCATCAAAAGGACGATAAACTATCGAGAATTTAATTGATAAACTATTACCAAAGGGATGATAAGCTATCGAGAGTATGATGATAGGTTACCACCAAATAGGCAATAAATTATCGGAAAATTTTTGATAGGCTATCACCATAGGGCAATAAGTGATGCCTAACACATGATTTCTACTTGAATTTTATGAGAAATTCCTACACATGCTATTCTATTTCCATACTTGCTTTGCCTTAAAAAATAACTGCTCTATGTGGAACCTTGTTTTCCTATTTTTAAAGAATATTTTATAGACATATAAAAGGGAAAACCTAAGGCGTCGTTTTTATATGTCGAGTTTGATGATTTAATTGGGGCAAGAATGTTATAAAATGACTACATGCAAAGATTGATGATTTAATGATATTTATGTGATCCCATGCAAATTTTTTGTACATTTTTACGTGAAAAAGGTAGTAATCTATTTTGCTGGACACATACCCTATTTGCATTGGTTAAATGAGGAAAAATACATTATGTATAAGTGTTTGGTGTTCTCGTGTGATCATGTAAATCAGAACTGTCATCGATGAATTTCAAATACTTGATAGATTTCAGGTCTACCATTATCCGATGGATTTCAAATACTTGATAGATTTCGAGTTTACGATATCCGATGGATTTCGGGTTTGCCATACCCTAATGGATTTAGGGAAGTGATATACCCCCATATGATTGCAAGTGCGTCTTGCATGACATTAATGATACCCTTATCTGAGACGATTGTGCCTTGAGTGGCCATAATAAATGCCCAATGGATTTCGGATGTACTTTAAATGGCAATGGTAATACTCCGATGGATTTCGGGGATCTAATGTATTTCAGATGTACTTTGAATGGCAGTAATAATAACCTCAATGGATTTTGAGTTTGGCCTTGAGTAGGCATAATAATAGGGACAAGTATGGATGTCTTGTGCATGGAATTGATAATTATTATGGTCCTAGATTATGAAATGCATTTGCTGCATGATGGTTGCAAGTATTACTTCATGTGTGAATTGAGCAGGTGAATTTTGATGTGCTAAGGTGAGATGAGAAGGCTTGCGCAAATGCATTGTGCATGGAAATTATTAAAAGAATTCCGACCATGTTTGGGTTTGGTTATAAGATTATAGCATATATAACTTATAGTATGCAATGCATGTGCTGAGGCAAGGTAAGAGTTTCCGTGGGTTTATTCGATGGCATGGTTTGTTGTTATAGGGCTAAAATGCTTGTTTATGTTCATAGTTAAGGCAAAGTAGGGATCGTTTTTTTATTGATTTACCATTGATAATAAATAGCATCTTTAGGCGCATCCGAGGCGAGTTGACTTCCTAATCAGGGCTTAGGTCATTAACTTATTGAGATTTTATCTCACCCGTTGTTATTTAATCATTTTCAGGTTCATTATATGGAGAACTTACAAGTGATGTAGTTTGTTGCAAAGTATGAAAGGAGAAGATTAACCCTGACCCTACTAATTTTGTTGGCTTAATAGGGAGTTGCCAGTGATAAGGGTTTATACATGTAAGCTTCCTAAGGTTAACTAGTAAACAAACAAAATTAGTATTTTTGGAATTGTTTGTTGTTATGTTTTCCTACAAACCCCATTGTTGGGATTGACTGAATGATTATATATTACTTTCACATGCGTTTAATTGTAAGATAAGAAGAATGGTCAGCATTGCATTCTAGGACATTGCATTCATTTGACCAGAGTGATTAAAGGTTGTCGCATGCTCGAGAGTTGAGATATGACATCCCCTTCAGTTTTGGTATCAGAGCTCGGTCTATACCTAGAGTGATAAGGTATGATGGGTTATGGAATAGTTAGATGAGAAAGAAATTTATTTCATGTGCTTGTGATTGCTTATAGGATTTTTTGTTACAAGTGGGTTGTTCATGGTTCCTGATCCCTTGAGGGAATTGGAAAGCAAGTTCTGTGAGAATCCTACAAGATCAACAATCTTGATTCGAGAGCCCTAGAAAAAGGGCAACTCAAGGTCAAGTTGGTGTTGAGATAAAGCACTAGGGGATCCTAAGCTAGATAGGGTCCTACAAGTGTTATAAGCCTTGGTAAAATATGATTGGGTGCAACAAGCTCAAACTTAAGTTGTTACTGCCTCGTGCCTAGTGAAGTCCCATTTATTGGAAATGGTGAACGATCAATACTTAAGTTGGTTAAATAATTCCCGTAGTTGAAACCGTCCAAGTTCCTGAGGTTAATAATCCTTTGGATCAAGAATTGGAGGAAGTATCCGTACTGTTGGAATGCTTGGAAGAAGAAAGGATAACCCAAGAGATAAACCAACTGCAAGGTAATGCTAGTGATCGGTAGGAAGCAACCCAAAAAAGGGCTTTTTCTCAAAGATACGACCCTAGAGTGGGGTGCCTTTGTCCAAGCATTTAAGGGAAAATATTTTTCCAAGCGTGCATGAAAGCAAAGATGGTTGAATTTCAAGTGCTTTCAAAGTATGCACCAAGAATGACTAAGAATCTAGCAAGCCCAATCAAGAGGTTTAGGGATGGTCTGAGACTTGAAATTAAAAGTTAGTTGGTGCCTTGAACATTAATGATTTTGATTAATGGTATGGAGGGGCCTAGCTAATTGAAAAGAACATGACAAAATGAGTAGCCACATCTAGATTGTGGTTTGCATCTCATCAAGATGATCATCGGCTTGGCAAGAGGCCGATGACAAGAGACAAACATCAAATTCCACCCAATAAAAAGAATGACATTGGGAAAATGACATACAACTCAAATGACAGGTGTCAATTCTATGGGAGACGACATGAGACAGCTACATGTCTTGTTAAGATTGGAACATGTTTTGAATATGGCTAGTAAGGCCACATTGCAAGAAATTGTTCTTGTCAACATTCGAGGAAGCAACCTCAATAGCCGCAAGTAAAATGGTCAACTGGAAATACCCTATGTCCGCCTAGGATCCTATTATGGATGTAGTCAGCATGGCCACCGAGTGACTTGGTAGGAAGTTGCCCATTGTAAGGGCATGTACATGTAAACTTCCTAGGGTTAATTAGTAGATAAATAAAGTGACACTATTGAACGTGTTTTTGGGTTGGTTTTCCTGACTATCCCTATTACCATGTTAACTGGGGGATGTTTATTGTTACTACATGCGTTTAATTGAAAAATAAAAAGAATGGTTGGTGACGCGTCATGGGAAGTCACATTTATATGACCATAAGAGAACGGGGATTGTTGCATACTCGAGGATCGGAGTCTAACAATTGGTAAGCAAGAGACATAATATGGCTTATGAAAATCAAAATGGACCTATAGAACTGAACATCCCTATTTCTTAGTATTATTTTTGTTGGTAACATCCCAACTTCAAAAGGACGAGCTTTAGAACCGCAACATCAAATCAAAAAGAAGATAACATTAATCACACTGAACAATTACTCTCAGAAGAATCACCTGGATTAGCAGGCTTTAATTTTCTTATAATATCTACGGTCAACATGAGAGAATCACAAAGTTGCAAAATAGGGTTATTGAGGCCACTTTAGCAACACACATTGGTCAAGCGCTTAACACCTACTCAAAAAGGACCAATCTATCGCTGAACGTTGTATGAATGATCATTCATTAAACTTTAGGATGTAGTTTAGGGTGCGTTTGTTTTAATGAAAATAGTTTCCCGGAAAGTGTTTTTTGGACTTTCCGCTATTTGTTTTTCTAAAAATGATTTGGTCAATGGAAAATACTTTCTAGTTAACATAAATATTATGTATTATTTTAGGAAAATGAATTCCTATACATGGGAAGAGGAAAACACTTTCCCTCTTTATCAAGTCTTTAGATCTTTTCCATTTTAAATGTTATTCAATCATTTTCCAAATGCGATCCAAACGCCTGAAAACATTTTCAATTACATATTATCAAACACAAAAAAACTAATCATTTTCCATGAAAATGATTTCCTAGAAAACATTTTTAAAAATGGTACGATTTTCGCAAAACAAACATACCCTTAGTGGGAAAATCAGAACCCTACAATTAGCAAAGAGAAATTTGGATTAGGGTTAACATTTGAAAAAAAAAAAAAAAGGTTACAGGAACAATCTGTTAAATAGAATGATACTTGTACCGGCCAAGGAAAGAAAAGTTGAGTACACTTTCATGACTTTGTTGCTTGCTTTGTACCTCAAACATGAGCGGTTTAATCACTGAATTCCGTCATATGAGACAGAGTTATGGCATGGCGGGTACCCTTGTCCTTGTTCGAGTATTAATATGTAATTGATAAGTATTATATGTTCTTTCTATAATTATATCTATCTGTACTTTGATTAATCACTCTTTTAAATACCAAGCAAGTAAACCCTATTTAGGGTTAAGCCACCATAAATACTCCATCATTATTCTCTGACTCTAAAGATCAACAGTGAAGAGGTAGAGGTCTATTATAGATTGTTTATGCATGTTCTCTTTTCTTATAAACCTAAGTTGCTTGTGTTCTATGTACATGTGAAGTGAAAAATACCTTGTTCAACGTGACTTAGAACCTAATACTATTAATCATTTTATTGTTCTTGTCCACATAGCACAATATGAAGATGACAGATGTACCCTCTCAAAGAACGAAAATACTTTACTGTTTCCTTTTCGTGTCGCTACGGCAACACGCTGACTTAATAGGAGCTTCAACTTGATGAAATCTTTCCACTTACATCCCAACTTTTAAGATTAGACGAAGCTATAGGGGAGGAGATTAGACCATACATGAATGTGTGATATTAACATCCCTGGATGTCTTCATTTAAGTTCTAAATTAAAGGAGAACGTGAGCAAATATTCATTTTTCTTGTATGAACATCACTCTGTGCCGTCTTTTAAGAGGGATACGTACAAGTCTTTCCCACTGAACCTAGAAACCCTCCTTAATTTCCTTAAAGTGGCATTCACATAGGGCCGCCCTATTTTCACTTGGATTCGGCTTTGACTCTCCCGAAAACAGCGTCCTTACCTTTTTACCCCTTTGTTTTATTTATTCCTGTTATTTTCTTGCGTGACCCACGCGCCTCCTTCCTTCCTCTTTTCATTTTTTATATTTTTTGTGCAGAATCTTGGACAACGAAACGTCAGCTCCACCTGCATTCACATTAATTTTCTTCTCCTCCTCTACATACTCAGGATCAACCGTCGGCAACTTAAACCAGCAAATCAGAAGCGTACTCCTCCCACCCTACCACGGCATGATGCATTCCCCATGGCAACCATGCCCCCAGGGCAATTTCTTCGACATCTCATCAACAGTCACCATATCCTTACAGGTCGCACACACCAAGATTTCGTCCTTTGATCTAATCACCACAGTTGGAGGAGCTAAATTCTGAAGCAACGCCTGGTGCCCAATGTCATCCACGTAATCCTCCAAATTGGCTATGTACCTATCCGATTCAGGCACTTATTGAACTTCAGGTTGACGGGGGTTATCATACAATCCCATTAAAGTCTTCGCCCAATCGAGAATCCGTTTACACACGCTTTGAGCTCACTTTGCAAAGTCTCGGATCCAAAGCCTGAGCACGTCATGCTGCCTCCGACGCGCATAATCCTCGTCATATTTATCTATGTTCTCTCCTCCATTCTCGTTATCTGATTGGTTATCACCTTTCCTAACCCTTTCATTCATATCCCTCGCGTTTACTGTTCTCTTCATTCTCTTCCTCAGTGTCCTCGTCTCGCGCAGAGGGACGTCCTCATCACGCGCTGCCTGCGCGATTGACTAGCCATTCGGGCAGCTGACGCCTAAGCTCATTGAGCAGTTCGGGCAACTTGCATGGTCGGTTTCCCTGTAGCCACTAGCCAGCAGTGTGTGGGAGAGAAGTTTGCCGGACGTCAAAAAAGAAAAGAAAAATAGAGGAGGAACGTGAGACCCGCCAAAAAAGAAAAGGAATAAATAAAGAAAAAAGGGAGGAAAATAGGACCAAAACATGTGAGACAAAGGGGCAAAAATGTAAAGATACTGTTTTTAGGAGTGTCAAAGCCAAAACTGGACAGAAAATAACGTGACCCTTCATTTGTCTTTTTATTTTTGTAATGTTGGGGAGTTCAACTTTGGTCCTTACTGTAAGTAGGTCCATTAGCTATTGCACTAAATAAGCATGAAAAGCTAAGAGACAATGGTAAAACCCAAAAGTCAACTTATCTAGTGATGAATATATGATGACTCAAAGAAATTGAGTAGAAGAACACTAGGAATGCCACAACTTTTGTACGATATTCATTTTGGTGCAAAATTTTTTTTTTTTGCTTATTCCAGTGCCACAAATTTAAAAAAATGTTTACCTGAGTGACACTTTCAATTTGGCTTCTGGAAAAGCTGACGTGACCGTCGAAAAGTTGAAGTGGCCGCCAGTGGACAATACTTTAATATATTTATTAACTTTTTTGAATACCCTCGCTGCCCTAAAGAAAAAAAAAAGAAAAAAAATTCAAAAAATTCAAAAAAATTCGAAAAAATTAATAAATATATTAAAATATTGTTCACCGACGGCCACGTCAGCTTTTCGACGGCCACATCAGCTTTTCCGATAGCTAAATCGGAAATGGTATTCAAGTGAGCGTTTTTTTAAACTTGTGGTACTCATGTGAGCGAAAAAATATTTTGGTATAAAAAAGAACATTGTAAGAAAGTTATGGCACTTTGATATTAATTTGCCAAGAAATTGTGTATAATCACTATCAAAGGATTGGTGTCAAAATCGATTATGTTTTTCTTGTATAAACGTTACTTTGTTATAAATTGTTTATGCTTGTGCGGTTTCCTCGAGAGAGGCTGACCTTTTTTCAGGGTGAAACCTTAGCCGGAAGCAGCAGACACGCATACGACAGTCAAATCGAATCTTTCCTTGATTTCTTTCCCATCGAACAGGAACAACATTGATATTAATCAACACCGAGCGTGAAACGACAAAGATCCTACGCGCAAACATGGGCCCAACAGATCATTAAACACACCTTCCCCGGATACTTCCAATATTTATCAATTGGACAGGGAAAGAAAGTTGCACCAATGTCTCTTTAGTTTTATCACGATAAAGGACACTTTTGCTGCATCCTCCGTACACTGATGATATATTTATATACAGTTGAAAATGAATTATGGTCGTGGAAAAGGTCATTACTTTTTTATCTATAAGATCTTTGAAAGTAAGCAGCAAAAATTGACTTAAGGTTGAAGTTTCAGTTGTATCAATTGCAATCTATTGGAAGGCTCGCGCCCAATAAGGTTATGGAATCTATTCCGGCGGTACTCTTCTGAGATCTTCCCTGACCTCTACCATTTTTATTTCAATTGATAATTAAAACTATTTTACGGTAAGCTGGAATTAATGAATACGTAATTTCATGAACCATAATCAAGAAATATGGTATTGTATTTCCAGGATATGAAAGTGTATTCATATTTGATGGAGCCTTGAGAGATTTTCAGTGCTCCACTTTCCGTGGTGTATTTACACCTGAAGTCATTGAATATCCCAAGGAAATAAGATTCTTCTTGAGCTTTGGGTACATGGCTCACGTCTGCTAATGTGTGTACCACTCATCATGCATTCGAATCCAAACTATCTTTATCCCCATAACATTGCAGGCTGTGTTTTCACCAATATAGGAAGGTTGATAGTAAATCTTTGGATATTAAAATAAAAAGGTGCATAGACCTTTTAAACTTGTTTAGTTGGAAGAAGAAGGGCAAACGTTACTTGGTGGAATGAGTGAGGATGAAATAGCTGAGAATTGATACAATCTGAAAGTTGGTGCACTTATTTGCACAAATTCATCGAACCTTCAAACACATGACATTGGAATTCATTGAGCACGTGCTTATCTGACTACTATGAACATAAGACAAACATTAATAGCATTAATCGATTCCAATTAGTAAGGTCCATACGTACTTCATAAACTCTAGCATATATCTTCAAGAAGCAAAAGACAAACTGCGAGTTGCTTCAACAATTGTGAAACTTACATGGACCATATACAAATTTCTTGGATATGTTATTTGATACATGAAGGATGACCATGTGAATTGGCTGAGAAGACCCCTTCTTCAGTGCCCACTCCGAGGTCTTGAAGTTATCTTGCAGATCATTCCCCACGGTGACATACACCTTCTCTGCTTCAGCATCCATCTTCCTTTTCCCGAAGCTCTCAGTGATTCCCAAAGTTTTGAACACTGGACAAAAGAAAAATCAGACTCCGCCGATCTCGGGTTATATCGATGACCCATGGTGGGTATTCCAAAATGTGATAGCGTGGCATCTCAGGCGAATGGGCCTGCAGTGTGAAAATGAATCGGTAAAGCAAAGCGAAAAGGTGATGTCGAAGGTTTTGAATTTTCTGAGCAATGCTCGTGCGAGTCCCTTTCATGGTAGCCGATTTTTTCAAGGCTACAGGTGGAGAATTCCTAACGCTATTCTCTTGTTAATTTGGACCCGAGTATGTCCCTAAATCATTTCGTCTGAACTCTAATATATTAAATTCTCTGCAACATTGATGTCGAAGGTTTTGAATTTTCTGAGCAATTCTCCTGCGAGTCCCTTTCATGGGAGTACGGGGTGGCAAACAGATGGAGGAAGATCCGGAGTTAATGGAGTCCTCTGATTAACCCCCCTCCTCCTACTCCTCGGACACGACTCCTCGATCCAGATTACGTGGAAGTCTCTAGTACTAGTTCCACGAACGTCGTAGGAACTGATGTTCGTGTAGAACAAGGATGCAAGAGTGGGTCGTATTTGCGAGATCCAAGGTTGATTTTGTTGGATGTCTGCCCTAAAGCTACTTGCAAATTTTTTGTCCATTGATATTTCAAAATAAAATCTTTATATACATAGATAATATATGCATAACTCTACCCAAGCTAACACCAAAATAATATAGCCCATCAATCCCCGTGTCAAAGCACTCCTCTTATTGTCGCAAAATAACTCTTAGCAAATGACACAAATTACACATCAGTCTATAAATATATAATAAATCTATCAAGAATTATTGCAAAATTGCAATGACATAATTGTCAATTTTCAGCCGTGCATTTTTTTCCCAACTTGAAGTGTGTGTCTATATATATTATTTTTAGTTCTATTCCTAGTCCTAATCTATGAACATCAAAACACCCAATTCGACTATATCTGAAGTTATATGTGGTCATTCATCAAAGAATTTTTTTTTATGAGAAATACTGTGTTTATTTATTATGTTAGCAATCCAGTGAGTAATCTTGACAATCAAATATAGCGTAATCGATATGATTAATTTTAAACAAAATTTCTTAACTTTAAATATATTCTCGAATGATGTAGTATCACTAAATTCATTAATCATTGATACAGCAAAATCTCTTCATCCTTTGAATTGTGCAACATATCTTTGTTGAGTTGCAATAGACTTACTGCAAACGTATGAGGCTTCATCACAACATCAACAGGAGCATTAACTTGATTATGTGGAACCATTCCACACTAGCTTCAATATAATCAACCTGAAACTAGTCCGCTACTGGCCTACTTTATCATTAAATTATGTTTTGAGTTTGAAATGTGCAAGAAAACCGATCCATTTGGAGGATTTTGAATTGTTCGAATTCGGTCTGTGCTTTTAATCCAAGTTGAATTTGGATTTATTGGACGGTGGAACTTGTTTTGCTTTCTGCTGGAGAAGAGTGTTTAAGTTTGACCGGTTTGATTTCTTGGAGTCTCTGTTTACATTGTGCATAGAGGAGAGAAACTATATATATGAACTTGTGGGGTCAGTAAAAAGAAAAGCTAAAGGCGTGGGTTTTATTTTTCTCATCCCCTTCAACTGCAACCCCACAAAAAGAAAAGAACAAGATGGAGTTCACCTTCCAGCCACGCAGAGGAAGAGGAAGAGGAACAACATAAAGAAATTGTCTTCAAATATACTCTTAACCGACATGAATTATTTTAAACAAAATTTCTTAACTTTAAATATATTCCTGAATGATATAGTTTAACCAAATTCATTAATTATTGATACGAAAAAAATCTCTTCATCCAAGAAAAAAAACTAAATTAAAAATTTTAAACTAATAAAGAAATCGCTCTGCAAAAACTAACCAAAAGTAGAACATACTAATAACAACACTCAAGAACTTTTTAAGTTGCTTAATTTAAATGATTTGATTAAGAACATAAAAATAAATATAGAGTGAATAGAGAAATGCATTTATTAAATATTTCAAAAAAAATGAATAAGAACAGGCTCATACTTTATGTTTCGTAATACAGCTACTGTCTTTTTTATCTTCTGTTTAAATCCCTGAGGTTAATCTGGGAACAATAGATGAAAATATCTTCAATTATATTCTTAAAGAATCCCGCTAGGATAACGGCCACAAATTATTCTACTTGTAATGGGCAACGGGAATACTGGAGCCGTGATATTGATCAAGAATAGAAAACTTCATGGGAAATTGACCAACTTTATTAGCCGGAGAATGTTGCTCCCAAATAATACAAAGATCATGCTTAATAATTCTAAAAAGGAGGAAAGGAATGAATAGGTGATAGACTTGCTGACACTCCTTTGGATTGGTAAATTTGACTAATGATAACTGACTTTTAGCTGATTTCTCATTCAAGCAACTGAATTTCAATTTTTTGATTACCGAATTTTTTTTTTCCTTTTATATACAAGGGATGCACTGTGCTTTTGACAGTATTTTTAAATTATATTATTTAAATATTGATACAATGAACACGTAACAATGATATCTTGTTGAAAGAATTAGCTACATATTTATAATGTCGATATTCATCGAAAACGTAATTAGATTCGATCAAAGTGTATAAAATGAAAAAAAAAATTGAACATATAGTGAATTCCAGTGATTCAAGAAAAATTGGTGACATTGAGGGATAGTAATTTTGAACATGAATGCCATATCTGGGAATATTCATATTGTTAAATTTGAGAATGATATAAAAAGACATGAATCTAAAAAACATAATTCTTTAGTATGTCATATGAAAGTAAAAGAAAAAAAATGAAATTATAAGATTTTGTATTCCCACATCAAATTTGACCCCTTAAGGTGTATTGCTAATCCTATAATCATTAGACACGAGGATCCTTCTCACAAAACAACAAAGGCGAAAAAGGCATTCAAAGGCAGCGGAGTAACGTCAAAAAATTCATATTATAGTGAGCAGAGAGTTGACTTGGACCAGAGGGGGAGGGCTTAGAAATTGAATTTCTATTATAAATACGTAAAGCGAGCTTGCATTGCAGCTGAATTCGGTGCAGTTCTTTCTTTACTTTGCTTTTGGAGCGTTTCAATGGCAAACTCTAGTAAGATGATCCAAGTCAACAGCAAGCTTTTCTCCCGTTTTTCTCCTCCATTGTATCCAAGCCTCAGAAACAAGAGAGCATCGCAATTCCAACTGCAATTTCCTCCCATCTCTTTGCCCTCTTTCTTTCCCCTCCACTTCTCTTATCTCAAACATAGCATAACAACCAGGCCACAACTCTTCTTTGCCCCCTCCTCCACCCCTCGGTGGATTCATGATGCATTCATCTCTTATAAACAGACTGACACGCGCAACTTTGTGGGCCATCTCCACAATGCTCTCGAGCAGAACAAGATAAGGGTCTTTGTCGACCATGGTCTGGAAAGAGGACTAGAGATTGCACCAGCAATCAACAAAGCGATAGAGCAGTCGAGGAGTGCCATCGTGGTCATTTCTCATACCTTTGCCTCCTCGCCATGGTGCCTGGACGAGCTGGATAAGATCCTTGATTGCAAGGAAAAGAAAGGCCAGCTGGTGTTCCTCATATTCATCGACATTGACCCCAGAGAGATGCGCGAGCAGTCTGGATCATTCACATGGATTGGCCAAAGCGAGAAGGGTTTTGGGCAGGAGAATGCTGACAAGGTCCAGAGGTGGAGAGACGCTCTCCAAAAAGCTGGCAATCTCTCCGGTTGGTCTCTCGGAAACAGGTACTTACTTTCTCTCTTCCTCAAGCGTTTTCTTGAGAGGATTCATAAAGGAAGTTTCTTATTTTATCCATTAAACAACAGAACTTCTTAAAGCCCAATCTTTGGTCTATGGGCAGTAGGAAAATTTGGAAATGTTTGGAATCCTTTTACTTGGAATTGAACTCTTCTATGATAGCAATCCCATTCTATTGTTTGGCTCATGAAACACATTTACATCGACGCTGTAGCATATTTTCAGATACAATTTTGATATTTACAGCTTGCAGGAAAACAAGGAAAAACAACATTTTGTAAAAACTTTGATTGTTGAAGTTACACTCGTTGACACCACTGTCATCTTCTATAATCAACCTTTTTTCTTGCATTTATTAGATTTTACCTCGGAAGCATATGTTTCAGCATATGCTGATTTCCTCCATAGATAGCAAATTTTAGAAGCGCTAAGCTAAATAGAATGATAGATAACCTTCTGTTGAGAGTTAAAGGAAGAGAAAAAGAATCGATCGATGTCCCGTTTCCTCTGACTGTAACCCTCATCTAATACCTCATATTTCATAACTAAACAAACAAACAAACAAGTTTATACCACCGGCCATGGTGGCTCTGCTGGATAAGGCTTACCATGATCCTTGACGAAAAGGAGAGGAGTTCGAATCTTAGCAGGGTCATTAGGTGACTTAAGTGTGCTGCCGGGGGTGGTGGGTCCTCCCGCTTACATAACACCACAAGATTTACCCTCCGGCTGTTGGCCGTGCGGGGTTCCCTGGGTTACCAAAAAAAAAAAAAAAAAAAAAAACAAGTTTATTCTCCTCACTTCTTCCTCAAGCATGAAGACATCTCTAGAGAACAACGGTTTTCGCCATTGCCAATCTCCTTCACACATCATTTCCCTCACTCTGAGTCCCATTGTTGAAATCACACAAGTGGTGAATTCCAAGGCATATGAGCTTCTTTTTCTGTAGGAGGTTCTCAGGAGTTCCATGCTTCTTTTTGTTAATATTAAAGAAACGGAAGTCCACGATTCTAGACATCTTCCACAGCCAATAGAGGGTAAACCCTAGCTGTGATGCAAACCCTTCGCTTCACCCCCAAAACTCTCCACTATGGAATGACCTATCTGTCAAAAGCAAAAAAGAAGGATAAAAAAAAAAATTGTCAGTCTTTGTATTGTTTCGACTGTGGTACCTAGCTAGGGTTTAAAAGAACGTTCAACCTCCAGTTTGTTTTTCTTCTATCTAAGATTGCCTGCTCTTAAAGAGCTCTCTCTCTCTCTCTCAATTAAATTTCGATATTATTTCCTTTTCTGGCCAAGAAACTTTCTACAATGGAACCTCTTTTTCAGTGAGCTTAGAGAATTTTTTCATAAACTTATAACTATCCCTCTTCTTTTAATTTGTTGCTTAAAGGATTTTAGGCAAAGGCTTTTTCTCTTGTTTGTTTCAGAAATGTATCATTTCCAATCAACTGAAAAGTAGCAGAAACAAGAGAGGAAGCTATGCCATGTTTATAACAGCTCATGTCAACTTCTCACATGCCTCTATTTTATGTTATATCGGATAGTAAATTATAATAGATGGATGGCACTTCTAAGTTCAAGATTATAACCTTATTGACCTATTTTCATCTTTTACAAGCACGAATAACCAATGTCACACCTTTTATTTGTTGAAATTTGCAGACTTGAAGCTGAATTCATCCAATCTGTTGTGGAGAAAATCTCAAGAAGACTGAGCTGCTCATACACGAGCCTGCTTGCTTCCCATCTGGTCGGGTTAGATTCTCAGGTAGAAGCCTTGTTCTCCTTACTACAATTAGAGGTTGAGGAGGTCCGAATCCTGAGAGTTTCCAGCACTAGGGGGATGGGTAGGACTACAATTGTGAGAGCTCTGTACCACCAAATTGCAGATCAATTTGATAGGAGTTGCTTTCTTGCAAATGTGAAGGATATAACAAGCCAAGATGGACTTGTCAAAATGCAAGAGACCCTTTTTGCCGATATTCTCAGTGATGGAGTTTCAGAGTTTAGCAACGATATTCATGTGGTAACAAACTTCATGAGGAGTAAGCTTCACAATAAGAGGGTTTTATTGGTGTTTGATGATGTGGAAGGGTTGGATCCACTAAGCCACCTAATTGAGACAATAAACTTAGGCTTGGGAAGTAGAGTTATTTTGATCCCCCGCCAAGAAGAAACCTTAACCAATGTAAGTGGGAAAATCTTTAAGGTAAGACCATTGAACAATGATCAAGCTCTCGAGCTTTTCAGTTGGAATGCATTCCGAGAAAGATATCCCAAAAATGATTATACAATGCTCTCAAATTGCTTCACCAGTTTTTCTAAAGGGCTTCCCTTGATACTCATTGTGATGGGTTCTTACTTGAATGGAAAAAGCATAAAGGAATGGCAAGAAGCGTTTGATCAACTGAAAGAAATCCCTCAAGGAAAGGTTCATGAAATTCTAAGGATTGTTATTGATGGCTTAGAGGCCAACGAGAGGATGATTTTTCTTGACATTGCGTGTTTTCTCAATGGATATGACAAAGAAGAGCTCATCAAGTCCCTAAACCAATGTGGCGCCCTCGCTAATAGTGGGATTGAAATTCTAGCTCAAAAGTCGCTTGTATACATTGATGAAAATAAAAAAATATGGATGCATGATGTGCTTCAGGAAATGGGTAGACAGATCGTGATTCAAGAGTGCCCTAATAACCCTAGTAAGCGAAGCAGAATATGGCGTCACGAGGATGCTCTACAAATAATTAGGCAAAACTCGGTAAGTTTTAGCATGTCCTAAAGAAAAACTAATTTGAATGCATACGTATATCTTCTTTTTGTGGACTTTGCATTTACACGTGGTTTAGAAAACTTTAGATAGCATAATTAGGAGAGACATAAACACAATGTTAATTATTGCCACTAAGGGTTCAAGCAAAACATTAGGGTTTCAGATATTTATTCTGTACTTTGTTAATCTTATCTTTAAAGAGACAGCATTTATGGTTAAATTGACAGTTATATAACTTATTATAAATCCTCACATTTGCCCTTTCATCATAAGATGAATATATTTTCATTTATAAACTGCTTGTGTTATAAGGGTTTTTAGACCAGCATGGCTTCAAAACAAATTTAAACATTGTCGTTAGAGCTAGACTTGTTATTGCTTTTCTTTTCCTTTTTTGAAACAACATAGACAACTATTTATGTTCAAGTGCTTGCAACATGCATAAATATTTTTATCGTGCTCTAACAGGGAACAAATGCCATTGAAGGCATCAAACTAGACAAGATAGACGTACAAGTCCTGATTTTGCATGCTGCCTCGTTCAAAAAGATGAAGAAACTCAGGCTATTTATGATGGCTGATCATGTCCCTCACTATGGACCAGCTGGATATCTATCAGAAAGGTTGCGGATGCTTTTTGCGAGGAACAGCGGTATTTCGCTCGCGTGTTGGGAGGCGCTGGTGAAGAGAGTTTCCAAGTTCTGGTCTGGCGGAGCTTGAACATCAAGGTCAAACGGATGCGAGGGGTGGCATGGACATAAACTCCTGAAGAATACAGAGACCAAGAAACGACAAGGGTTGACCTTCGCGTAGATTAGACTTCCCTCCACCGCGGCAATTCTATTCACGTGGACCCAATGTGGACTTTTGCTCACATTTATTTGATAAAGGCTACGTCTCTCTCATTTTCTTTTGCAAAAGACACCAAAGCGAGAGGTTTTCTTGGGCCATTAGGAAAAGTGCTTTAGGGCCTCTCTCTCTCTCTCTCTCTCTCACACACACACACACAAAAAGAAGAGAAGATGTCTTCCTGCAGGTATGCATCTTCAGTTGTGTATGTTTTTCTTTCTTCAATTTTGTGGAAATAGCAGAAGTGTGATAATAGAGTGCACAATCTCCACCAAAGAGAGACCTTACACGGAAATAGTGATAGGACCAACTCTAAAAATGTCAAATCTTAACCTTCCATCAATGTTTAAAATATGGGTTCTACATGTCTAATTTGGATGTCACAATATATTGCTTATAGTATATTTAACTAAATTGGACAGTCACGATATATTGTCCATAATATATTTAACTAAATTGGCTATATATCAAATATTAAAGAATAGACTTGATAAGCTACATAAATGGGTTGGACCTCGTCAAGTCCAATATATTGCCTACTAAACGCCCACCTAGCAAATTGAAAAAAATTCAATCCACTCACTACTCGTGGCCCCTTGGTGGGTGTCCACGTAGTAAATATTCAAACATTACTCTTAGGCTTCTTTTGACGGTCATGCCAGTTGTATTTGACCGAATTTTGTGCTCAAGAGAATTGATTAAATTTTTTAGTGCGAGTAAAAGGACTTTGTAAGAAAAGTGAAGACTACAGGGACTTGCTTTTGTTAGAAAAGTGGAGGCTACAAGGACTTGGCCGCAAAGGTAGATCTCCGTCTCTCCCAATCCTCGTGAGAGGAAACGATTCCACGATCCAATGAATGAAGATGACAGCTTTAACTGCTGTAAACGATTCCACGACATCTCCGATTCTTCCTCAAACTGATTGGAGGTGTCCTTGACTAATTCCAGAAATGTCCAGCCTTTTCCCTCGTTGGAATCCATACACTTGCATTAACACTTGATAGAGGGATGGAGAATCATAAAGAAAACGAGTTGGACTTTAAGCTCGTTTGTTTATCAGAAAATAAATAATTTTTAAAAAAATTTCAAAAAAGATCGCTTATATCACTTTAATGTAAAATGTGTTCGTTCCTAATAATAATTAATGTTTTAACAATTTCTTGAACAATGAAAAAAAAATTCATTCAATTATTTTTGTAAGCCACACAAATTATCATTTTTAAAAATATATATTTTAAATCATTCAACTTTGATAAAATAAACGAACTCTTAGTCGATTTTATTTTAGCACCCTCCTCCTCTTACATCACTCCTCGAGCGCATGAGAAAGGGAGACTAGAGGATTTTCTTGGAAGTCTCTAATACTAGTTCCACGAACGTTGATTGAGGTTGGTCTTTTGTCTAACCGTGTCTCTACTAAAATAATGACATTGTTTGTCTTTTATTTTCCGGGAAGAAAAGAGTACTTTTACTACTTAAATACTTTAGTTAAACTAGAAACTCAAGTATTTAATAATTAGAAAATACCTTCAAATATATTCTTAAAGAAGTAGTGGCAATAAAGATCATGCGAAATTTCCCTCACTTAAGCTGCCGTCATCCTAGCAAGGTTCTTTAGGAGTAATTTTCTTTTACTACTTAAATACTTGAGCTGCCCCAGAATACACAAATCCGGAATTTCCTTTCGAGGTGAGAACCCCAACAATAGAACAGATAATTGAATAGAAAGGCATAAAATATAGTGCAAAACTAGGTCATTAACCTTAAAAAAAAAAAAAAGACTGGATGCTTTGCCATTTGGTTAAATTGAAGATTAGTTTTTATATCTTTGGCCATTAGAGGATTTTAAGATTTTAAAGGATCCATAACAAAATTTCAATAGGTATCGATGGGATTCAGGATCAAGGAAATCTAACATGACACTTACATGAGAATATGATGAGTGACTTTGCAAGTTTTATCAACATAAGGATACCTCTTTCTTAAGCTCTCAATTAACCCCGCACGATCAAAAAATCGGAAACAGCATGTTCTAGTCGTTGGAGAGAAGAGAGAAAAGAATTAAAAAGAAGAAGAGCGATTGGACCCAGGTCGGCTTGGTCTGTGTCGTCGCAAGTCAAAAAGGGGAATAAAGAAAAGGAAGGGAGAAAATAGTGGGGAAAAAGGAAGAGGCCAAACCATCCAAAAACTGCAAGGCTGGTGCGAGCCTTGCCTCCTCCTTCCCTCCAAACACCACCCTCTGCTGCCGCCGCTGCCTCCTCCCTCCCTCCAAACTTTTCTTTTTATATTATTTTTATTTAATTATATATGATATCAATTAATTAAATATTTAAACGAGACATATACCACAGTTACCAAACGAAACTAGATAGGTCGATCAAAATAATTCATTTGATATTATGGATGACTTTACAATTAATTCCAATTAAATTGTCAAATCGACTAATCTAATCTATTTTTCACATTCATTGGAGTTCAACTATATTTCTACTTTACGAATATGATATTTTCTAGGCATTTTTAATAATATCAAGTGCTATTCCTATTTTGGCATTTCTAACTTCTGGAATCTTAGCCCCGATTAGCAAAAGGCCAGGGAAACTTTCGAGTTATGAATCAGGTATAGAACTAATGGGTGATGCTCAATTACAATTTCGAATCCATTATTATATGCTTGCTCTAGTTTTGTTGTTTTTTATGTGTGTGTATATAAATATAAATGGGGTTGTTACGTGCGAGGGTTTGTGTGGGAGAACAGTGAGGAGGTGATGTGTCATAATCTATTGTATCCATTCTTAAAGATACAATAGATTAAGAAAATACCTTCAAATATACTCTTAAAGAACCTCGCTAGGATAACGGCACCCTCACTTCAAATTAGTGACTGTGCAATTGGGACCACAAATATATTTTTTTTGGGATCACAAATTTGTCGGTACTGGGATCACAAATTACTTTGCTTATAATGGTGATGTTTTTCAAGAATAGAAAACTCCATGGGAAATTGACCAAACTTTATTGACAGGTCAGTATTGCTCCAAAATAATACAAATATAGTGTTTAATAATTTGAAAAAGAAGGCTAGGAATACATAGGTGATAAACATGTTCGTATTCCTCTGAATTGGTAAATTTGACTAATCACCACTGAGTTTTGGCTGGTTTTACGTTCAAGCAAATGAATTTCAATTTTTTAATTACCAAATGCACCATAATTTTGACCAGTATTTGATAAATTTCTTTAGTAAAATACTGATGCAATAGCCACGTAACAAGGACATCACCTCAAAAGAACTAGCCACATATCAATTGCATTGATATTCATAAAAAAGTTAATTATAATCGATCAAAGTGTACAAATTGAAAAATAAAATGAACATGTAGCAAATTTGAACAATTTATCAAAATTTGGTGATATGAGGAATGGTAACTACTAACATGGATTGATGTGTTTAGGAATATTGGTATTGATAAAATCGACAATGATATAAATTGGCATGGATTCAAAATACATAATTCTTGAGCATGTCCAATAAAAGTACAAGATTCTGTACTCACACAGCGAATTCGACACACAAAATGTATCACCAATCTTCTAATCATTACCCCTTATTTTTGCATTTTGCAGTGCACTGAAACAAGAAGAAGTAATGGCAGTAAAGATCATGTGGCTAACTCTTGATCAACGTCATAGACTCACATTAATCAAACCATGTAAAGGTTTAAAAAAAAAAAAAAATTTGATATGAGAAAGCATATGAATGAAGAAGTACAGGATGCCAAATTTTAGTGTCAATACCATTTTAGTCACAATTAGTCCGTCTGCCCGCGTGTTGCAAGAAACGATTTAGAGTATATACTGTAAAATTCACTATAAGCAAATTTCATGTACCCAAAAACCTATTTCGCATTAAGGTGCTATGAAGTAAAATTAAATGTATTATGTCAACATAAAGAAATAATATACTACGCTCATAATATGCCAAGCAAAAGGGAAAGAAAACTCACAATAAAGTTGGTGAGAGTTGATTTTAAGATTTTATGGGGAAGTAAGATGGAAACGAAATCCATGCAAAACTCAAATATAAAGATTTTTAAGATCAACGTCCTTGTTCTTCAAAATTTTGAAACTCTCATACAATGATAGGAGTCACCATGTCTATTCTATCGTATATAGTTAAAGTTATAGCTGAAAGAATGGTTCTTCCTATGTTTTCCGTGTGGCACTTCACTTTGTCTCTATTATTACAACATGGCAAGACTATCACATAAAAAGACACATGATATAATTTTGTCACATGACCCATATTCAATCAATAAGCTTCTAGTTCAATAATTTGTCATTTCTAAACTTCTATCGGTTATTGAATTTTGTCATAACCAAAGTAGAAACTACAACAAAATTAATTTGAGAAGAATGAAGGAATATACAGATTTGTATTCTCAACTTAAAAAGTTTGTTCTGCTTTTCGTTAGTTTTGTGTTTTTTCTGAAGGGAGTATATATCCTTTTTCTTTAATCTCTTATTGAGTTTACACCATAAGGAATAATAAATAAATTAAAGAAATTGTCTTCAAATATACTCTTAACCGATATAATTAATTTTGAACAAAATTTCTTAACTTTAAATATATTCCCCAATGATATAGTTCAACTAAATTCATTAATCATTGATACGGCAAAATCTCTTCATCCTTAGAATCGTACGTTGTAACATATCTTCGTTGAGTTGCAATAGACTTACTACAAACAAATGAGGCTTCATCACAACAACAACACGAGGATTAACTTGATTATGTGGAACCATTCCACACTGGCTTCAGTATAATCAACCTTAAAATAGTCCCTTAACAGCCTGCTTTGTTGTTCAATTATGTTTCGAGTTTGAAATGTGTACGAAAATCGACCCGTTCGAAGGATTTGGAATTGTTCAAATTCAATGTGTGCAGTCAAATTTGGATTTCTTAGGCGGCAGAACTTGTTTTTGCTTTCTGTTGGACCAAAGTACGTATGTTTCACCAGTTTGACTTCTTGGACTCTCTGTTTACATTGGGTGTAGAGGAAAGAAACTCGGACCTGGACAAGTCCTTAAAATGTTCAAGAGAGAAAATCATATTTTGGTCGTAAACTTGTGGGGTCAGTGAAAAGAAAAGTAAAAAGGCGTGGGTTTTATTTTTCTCATCCCCTTCGACTGCAGCCCCGCAAGAAGAAATGAAGAAGATGGAGTTCTCCTTTTAGCCACGCAGACGAAGAGGAACACCATAAAGAAATTGTCTTCAGATATATTCTTAACCGATATGATTTATATTAAACAAAACTTCTTAACTTTAAATACATTCCTGAATGATATAGTTTAACTAAATTCATTAATTATCGATACAGAAAAATCTCTTCATCCAAGAAAAGAAAAAAATAAATTAAAAAATTTAAACTACTAAAGAAAATCACTTTATAAAAACTAACCAAAAGTAGAACAAACTAATAACAACACTCATGAGTTTTTAAAGTTGTTCATAAAAAAATATATAGATTGAATAAAGAAATGCATTTATTAAATATTTACAAAAAATGGATAAGGACAAGCTCATACTTTATGTTTCGTAATACAGCTATTGTCTTTTTTATCTTCCACTTAAATCCCCGAATTTAATCTAGGAGCAATAGATAAAGAAAATACCTTTAAATATATTCTCAAAGAATCCCGCCAGGATAACGGCCACAAATTATTCTACTTGTAATGGGCAACGGTTGTAGAGCGGCAATATTGATCAAGTATAGAAAACTTCATGGAAAATTACCAATTTTATTAGCGGGTCATTGTTGCTCCAAAATAATACAAAGATAATGCTTAATAATTCTAAAAAGAAGGAAAGGAATTAATTGGTGATAGATATGCTAAAATACCTTTGGATTGGTAAATTTGACTAATGATAACTGAGTTTCAGCTAATTTCATGTTAAGAAAGTAAATTTCAATTTTTTGATTAGCCGATGCTTTTTTTTCTTTCTTATACAAGGAATGCACTGTGATCTTGACGGTATTTGATAAATTCCTCAACTTAAATACCGATACAATGGCCACGTAACAATGATATCTCTTTGAAAGAATTAGCTCGAGTGTTACTCAATTCTAGAGTTACATCAAACCCATAGAATCTAACCTCACGTAATTGTTCAATAAAGTAAATCACAGAAAAAAATATTTTATTGGTATTACGCACTAACGTTTTCACCCAAAGAAAAAAAAGATTTGGCATGCCTTTTGGAACTGAAATGGACTTATATAGAACCGAAGAGCCCAATTTCAAAAGGAAGAGATTTAGAACCGCAGAATCAAATAAGAAAGAACATAACATTAACCACAACGGGCAATTCACTCATTGAAGAATCACCCTTATTAATAATGGGCTTTAATTATCTTTTAGTAACTACTGTTAACGTGAGAGAATCACACATTTGTAAATTAGGACTAATGAGAGAGCCCACTTGAGCAAAACAGATAGGTCAAGCACTTAACATCTGCTTCAAAGAAGGCCAATTTATTATTGAAGGTTGCATAAATGGTCATTCATTAAACTTTAAAATATAATTTATTGGAAAATCATAACTAGGGGTGCTTATGATTTGGTTCAGTTTAGTTAAGGTTCATTTTGGTTAATGCTCGAACTAAACTGAATCTCAACTCGAATTGAATATGGACCGAACCAAAGACTCAATTTGGTTAAGTTTGGTTTTTGGTTTTTCTTTTTCTTGTTCTTTTCTTTTTTATTTTGCTTTTTTCCTCACCGCTCACGACCTGGGAAAAACCAGACTTGCCCCTTTTTAAATTTCTTAAGTCGAATACTCTTTCACAAACCCTACTTCCACGATCCCCCCATCTTCCCTCCACTACAAACCACCTGCCTCTGCACCCAGGCTCAGCCATTGGCACCATCGACCCGACCCCTCTTGCCATCGCAACCACTACCGACCTCACTCCCCCTTTGGTCACCATGCTTCTCTCTCCTTTCTCCATTGTACTCTATTCACACCCGAATTTTTGCAAACCATTCTGGCAATCCATTTTATTGTAAAACTATAAAAATAGAAAAATGGTAAAAACAATGAAAAAAATGTAGTAGTACAAAAAAATGAATAAAAAAAAGGAAAACGGAAGCTCAATAGACCCATTTGGGGTTTTAGCAAGAAGCCCATCTCAGATTCTTTTACCGCAGCCCAAGTCTAATTCGTGGCCCTTTAAAGGAAAAGGCTTCTGTACGAAAAAAGAAGCACGAGCGGGAGAAAGATGCGGGTGAAGCTACTGCTCCGTCATTATCATTCGCCCGCCGTTCGCCGCCGTTCATTGGTGGCCGCCGTTCACCGATGGTTGTTCGCACTGATCAGAAGAGATTCCAAAAGGGAAGAAGATATTTTCCAGAGAGAAAGAGAACCCTTTCTTGTCATGCTCGGTTCAGTAACGGAAGCAGCTTGAAGGAAGCGAATCCCGTGTGAAGCTCGTATGAAGTGTTCATCATCCCGGCTCCTCAGCATCCTAGAGTTGCTCGCTCTGTTTGTTTCAGGCTCTCAAGGAACAGGACCCGGAAGTGCCAGATGTCGTGTTCGTGGACGGCTGTGGAGGTTTCAATCGCCGAATCAAGCATCTATCGCGGTCTAAACAATGTTGATAAACCAGGTAATGTCGTCCACCTTTTTCTTGCTCTAATTTGGATGGACGAATGACCGAATTAAGTCCGCGTCAATCATGCTTGATTCACTTGAGATCTACACCGTAGCTCGGTAATTGTGATGGTTCAATGATTTTGTTATAAAAAGTGATAAGAAAATTTTGTCTAAAGTGTGCAAAAGCACTGTCCTTAAGGATATTCCGCCTCTCGGAGTACAAGACTCAGTGCGATAAGCTCTAGTGGCTATCCTCCCAAGATACAACATACCATCTCCTATATTCCGTACTGAATATAGAAGGAACAGAACAACATTGTATATAATCTAGCAAAGAAATGGAAAAGAAAGATTTTTGAAAAGAAATATATGTTCTCTTCTTAATTCTAAATATCTATAAATTGTCTTTTAAGTTTTATTTTTATATTTAGACAAAATTGAGCTGTTAAAAAAACCGTTATAAAGCAGTTATAGAATAATTGATGATTTATTTGATAAATAAATTAGACGTTACAAAGTGAAAACCATTACATAACCCTTAAAAAGCCGTTATATAACCGTTAAAATAACGACGACCTTCAATGTGGTCATAACTTTTGTAAAATTTATTACTATAAATATTTCAAAAATTATTGAAATATCCAACAATCCCCCGCATATTTGAAAAGATTTTTCAAAATAAAATAATGCATCGGAGTGGGTGCTTATTAGGTTATGAACCATCCCTAAAAAGAATGAAATATAATTTACGAAATCATTGGTGAAGTTTAAAACTTCTATGAACAAAAAAATTTCTTTTGTGAATTATAATTTTCACCAATCACATTGCACTCCCACAACTTTGTTGTCTAACGCGGTTTTGCACTAATAGGCCATGCGCATGCTTGGTTTATTCATAAGTTCTCTAGAGATTATCGCCAATAATCTCATAAGAGCAACCCCACTCCACACTTATATAGATGATTCCATCAAGTGTATTTTATAGTTTAATACACCACCAATAATGGTTATGGCATTCATTAAGAACTTAACTCAACCTCTTTTTCTTTGCAGTTTTGCACTATTCTCACCTTAGGAGGGACAATAATTTTTAATAGTGCATTACTAGAACAACAAGTGACTTGTTATTACCCATATGAACTTAATTCATGGGATCACCAATCAAATAGGTTGGGTAACCATCATTGTTGTTTTTCCTCAATTGGCTTTAGTCCAATTTCCCTCGATGTATCATAAGTTAATTTTCTTCCCACAGGTTTAGTTAGAGGATCAGCCAAATTTACTTTTGACTTTACATAATCTATGGAGATAATTCCATCTTTAAGCAGTTACTTTATCACATCATGTCTCAATCGAATGGTGTCTATTTTTACCATTAAAAGATTTATTCTTTGCAATG
Source organism: Corymbia maculata (assembly GCA_014182735.1). Lineage (NCBI taxonomy): Eukaryota > Viridiplantae > Streptophyta > Magnoliopsida > Myrtales > Myrtaceae > Corymbia > Corymbia maculata. Next base: position 5,987,532 of record CM024685.1, read on the forward strand.
GCTATTACCGCTTGACAATCACAATGCATAGACATAGAAGGTGTTGGTTTCATTCCCAAAGGAATATCCACTAAGAAATTCCTTAACCACTTAGTCTCATTGCTAGCCAATTCTAGAGCCACAAATTATGACTCCATGGTGGATTTAGCAAGTATTGTTTGTTTGGCTGATTTCCAAGTTATAGCACCTCCACCAAGGGTGAACACATATTTACTAGTGGATTTTGTCTTCTCTAAGTTTGAAATCCAATTAGCATCATTGTAATACAGCAGAAAATTCACTATATAAAATACCATAATCCATGGTTCCTCTCAAGTATTTCATTGCCCCACTCAAGTCAATCCAATGATCATTATTGGGATTTTGTGTATATCTGCTCAGTCTACATACAAAATAAGCTATATCAAGTCGAGTATAATTCATCAAATGCATCAGACTCCCAATAAGCTGAGCATATTCAGATTGAGCCACAATATCCCCTTTATTTTTCACTAATTGAATATTAGAATCATAAGGAATACTAAAATGTTTGACAAAAGTGACCATATTTTTTAAGTAACCTCTCCATGTAATGCTCTTGAGCAAGCATTAGGCCGCTATCACTTCTTACATTTCTAACACCCAAAATAACATTAGCTTCTCCCATGTCCTTCATGTCGAATTTAGAAGTCAAGAAACATTTTATTTCATTCACAACATCAATACACATACAAAAAATGAGCATGTCATCAACATATAAGCTAATAATTATAAATTCACCATCAACAGTTTTTGTATATATGCAATTATCTACTCCAATAGAGAAAAATCCATTCTTAACTAGAACTTCATTGAAATTTTCATGCCATTGCTTTGGGGCTTGCTTTAAGCCATATAATGATTTAACAAGTTTGTAAACTTTGTTTAATTGGCCAAGAAAAATACAGCCCTCAAGTTGCTCCATGTAAATTTCTTCTTCGAAATCATCATTTTTTTTTTTTATAGCATAAACAGCTTTTCATTCATTACTAAGCAATAGCTTGGTTACATTCCGAATGGAATTCATGGCAAAAAATAGAAGTAAGAGGGGGCGGGGGGCAGGTAACCCAGTCGGGTGGAAGGGACCCTGTTTGGTGGGCCTTGGCGACCCAGTCCGCGGCACGGTTTGTGGATCGCGGCTCATAGATTAGGTGGACATTTCCCAGTTGGGCCAGCAGTAGCGTGCAGTCCACTATAACAGCTTGTGAGGCCCACGGGATGGCCTCCAAGCCCAAAGACGTGGTTGGCTCGCGCTGCGGTCGAAGCCACGATCACTTTTGAAGCCGCAGCAAGTACTTGGGGAGTTGACTGAAGTGGAGGTTCCTCTTTTCGCGTATCCACAAGAGAGAGCAACAGAGAGCTAGGGTTTCAGCCATATATGTAGAAGAGGCGCTGATTGTTTCGGCAGAACCATCGATGAGGCAGCCCTCAGTGTTTCTGCAGATTATAGCCATGGATCCCTCCATCTTCAAGCTAGACCAGGCGGCATCTAGGTTGATCTTGAGGGATCCTTGTTCTGGAGGCGTCCAGCTCTCCGACAATGGGTCTGGACTCCGAGGTTTGCTGCCGGCGTTTGTGCTCCACCTAGAAAAATTCAGGTACGTATTTTCGCTTCGCTGATGACATCCTTCGGTTGGGGTCGCTTTCCTCTAAAAATCAGTGCGTTTCTGCGTTTCCAGATCGCCCACAAAGTTCCTGCAAACAAAGCTTTGAACTGTGGAGAGACGTTAGAGGTAAGAGTCTCACAAACCAATCTATCCATTCTTGTAACCGTTTCTGGACTTGTATCAATTTTTAATTTCTGGTCTGTCCAGATCCGTTTTGTCCAGCTGCAAAGGAGGAAGAGATGTTCGGTCGTTTTTGGTGCCGCCTCGCAAAAAGGGCACTTCGAATTAGGTAAGAGACTTCGGCGATGTAAATTTTCCTTAGTCGGGAGGGCATTGTTGCAAATTCCCCACATAAAGAATTTAATTTTGGGGAAAATTTGTAGATGCCAAATTTCGTTCCACAGACGTTTTGGGTTTTGGTAGGAACTTGTTGGTGTTTGCTCTGATGTGCTTGCTTGTTTGGCTCGTAATACGTTATATCCGCTCTTGACTTTGTATGAACCTGAGCAATTTGCGATCCACTGTAGTTTGTCTGGCGCTGGATGTAGGCTTAGGGGCGTAGCAAGAATCTCTTTCACTATATGTTCTGGGAAAATTCCAGCGAGCAAGTGGGAGTCCCATTCCCCTGTTTCTTGATGAATAAGTTCGGCCACTAGCTTAGGTTCACCTCTATTTGCCGGGCCCCCTATTTTCCCAGAACTGAGCCATCTATCCTCCCTTATTCTGATGTCGTTTCCGTCTCCCACAGCCCATTTAGTTTCCAGTTCGATTAGATCCCGTCCCGTGAGGATACTTTGCCATCCCCATGATGGTCTAGGGCCTCTTTTTGCTGCCCACAGACCCTCACTATGAAAGTAAAGACCTTTGAACAGCTTACTCCACAGTGCTTCAGGTTGTTGATTTAGTCTCCAAGCTAGTTTACCAAGTAGGGCTCTTTTAAAATCCACCAGGTCCCTGAAACCTAGACCGCCTTGGTCTTTCCTCGTCTTCATGAGGTTCCAGTTCTTCCAGTGAATCCCTTTTCTTGAGACATTTTGTTTCCACCAAAAATTCAAAATTTTCTTTTCAATTGCCCTGCAAATGGAGACGGGGATTCGAAAAAGTGACATGGCATATTGTGGGAGTGCTTGTATGACTGATTTGAGGAGAACTTCCTTTCCTGCTTTAGAAATCAGCTGCTCTTTCCACCCTTCCAGTTTCCTATCCACTTTTACGAGCACCCACGAAAACATATGTTTTTTTGTTTGGCCCCAGTCTGTTGGCATCCCCAGGTATTTCCCTGTTTTCTCTATGATAGGGACTCTTAATTCTGCTGCAATATTTGCCCGTAGAGTAGCTGGACATCTTTTGCCGAAGAAAATGCCTGATTTGTTCAGGTTTATGGCCTGCCCCGTTACAAAGCAATACTGGTTTAGAGTGTTTGCAAGATTCTGAGCTTCTCTTTTAGTGGCCTCTAGGAAGAAAATAGCATCATCCGCAAACATAAGATGTGAGAGTGTGTGACAGTGGGGATTTAGTCTTATTCCTTTGATCATGCCATCCTTTACTGCATTAGCCATAAGAGTGGATAGAGCATTGGCCATAATAATGAAAAGGTAGGAGGATAAGGGGTCGCCCTGTCTTATCCCTCTTGTCGGCTTGATGACTTCCGTAGATTCTCCATTAACATTTATAGTGAAAGTGACCGTCTCAATGCAGTAGTTGACTAGGGAGACCCATTTAGCACTAAAGCCCATTTGCAACATGTAGTTGCAAAGGAAATCTCATTCCACTCGGTCATATGCCTTTTGCATATCCAGTTTCAAAACAGCCTGGAACTTCCTCTTTCTTTTTCTGATTCGAAGCTGATGTAATACCTCCTGAACAATTAGTATGTTGCCTTGAATTTGTCGACCCTCCACAAAGGCACTTTGTTCCGGGGATATGATGCTGGCAAGGCATGGTTTTAACCTGGTTGCCATAACTTTGGCTATGATCTTGTAGCTGAAATTACACAGGCTTATTGGTCTATACTGTGCTAGACTCTCAGGATTAGTCACTTTGGGGATTAGAACAATTTGGGCGGAGTTTATGTTTGTGGGGAAGGTACCTTGATTAGAAAAGGAGGCCATTATGTTAAAAATTTCTACATGTATAATCTGCCAGCTGTTTTGGTAAAAGAGACCACTTAGACCGTCTGGGCCTAGTGCCTTTGTGGATCCCATTTGGAACACCGCTGTCCACACTTCTTCCATAGTAATTGGCTTGACTAGTTCTTCATTCATAGCACTTGTAACAACTTGGGGACATTGCTCCAGTATTGGTTGGAAATGTTTAGGCCCCATCGAGGAGAATAAATCCCTATAAAACTCTGTTATATGCTGTTTTAGGGCATTTGGTTCTCTGCACCAGTGCTGGTCTGTAATTTTCAGCATGGAGATCTTATTTCTCTGTCTCCGTTGGATGGTAGTAGCATGGAAGTATTTTGTATTCTTGTCCCCCCATTTTATCCAGTTAATTCTCGATCGCATGTGCCAATACATTTCTTCTTGTCGCCACAATGCTTCAATTTTGTTTATAATCCGCTGATATTCCTCCCCATGTGTCACCCGTTCCTCCTGGTTAGTTAATTCTGTGAGCCTGGCGGTGAGCTGGTCTATTTGTTTTGGTGCTTGCTTGAAATTCTTTCTGCTCCACATCCCTAAATCTCGGGTCACCCTCTTGATTTTTCCAGTGATGCCATTTTGATTCGTAGAACTTCCCCCCCAAGCCTTCTGCGTCACATCTAACCATTGAGGGTTGTCTAGCCAAAAGGCTTCAAATTTGAACATTTTCCTTCTTTGTCTATTGCCATCAGGGTATACAGCTAAGATTATGGGACTATGATCCGATCCTATAGCTGGTAGGGCGAATGCTTCAGCGCCTGGAAAGGCAACTCTCCATTCTATGTTGCACAAGGCTCGGTCAAGACGCTTTTTTACTTCTTGTTCCCCTGCTCTCTTATTTGACCATGTGTAGGCGCATCCTTTGCTTCCGATGTACATTAAGGCACATGAGTCCACAAAATCTCTAAATGCCGCCATGTGATGTCGATCAGCCTCACGTGCCCCTTTTTTCTCCCAATGGTATAGTATGTCATTAAAGTCCCCAATACATAACCATGGGAGATGATTATGATTGTTGCCACTTTCTCAATAGTTGCCATAGCTCCATTTTTTCATGATGGGTTGTAGGTGCATGAAGGAATGAGATTTTCATCAAAGTATCACTTTTCGGTTCCTTGCATTGTATTTCTATTAGTGTATTAGAGCTGAACATTACATCAACTTGCACTTCTTCATCCCATAACAGGGCTAGACCACCCGCAATGCCCATTGGGTCATTTATTTCTGAGAACCGGAGCCTTAGTTGCTTTTGAATCCGTTGAACCACCTCTCTTCTGTTTTTGGTTTCCACGAGGAACACCAAGTTGGGCCTATCACAAGCCATTAAGGCTCGGAGTTGCTGGACTGTCAAGGGATTACCCAGCCTTCGACAGTTCCAGCTCATGATTTTCATATCTGTAGGGGTGGCTTATTAGGGCTAACCACCAAAGCTCGTGTGTGTTCACCCTCCCACAGTTGGATGGGTGTATCCAGGAGTTGTTCTTCCGCAATGGGTCCTATAGACCCTTTAACATCATATGGGGCGAATCGTTTCTGTTTTTTTGGAGCAGGGGATTTCATAACTATCTTACCCTTTTTTGAGGAGTCAGTGTATTTTTGTTTCATTGCTGGAATCTGAGTATTTTGTTGGGGCTGCTGTCCTCTTTTTCCTTTATTTGAATGGCTATGCTCAGGAGAACTTACCTTGCTATTTGACTTACTTGCAGCAGGATTATAGATGACAAGGGCCTTCTCATTCAATTGTACACTCTTTGGATGCATAGGTGCTGTTGTTGGAGGGGTCTCAGCCACCATTTCAACTTCAGCAGCCCTCGGATCAATCTCCCAAAAAAAGTTTTCCAACGAGGGCTTAATTCTTTAACTTCGGCTTTCAACCATGAACCATATCGTCCCGGTAGGTCCTGAGGTAACCCGACTCTTCATAAGGGATTTTTGAGCAATCATTTGCATAGTGGCCAATATAACCACACGAGTAACAGTAATGTGGCAGCCTTTCATACTTGAAATCGACCCACCAATTCCTTCTGCCTAGAGTTATAATGTTCCCTATTTTGAGGGGTTTCAGTAAATTCAGTGTTACTCTGGCTTTGCTGACTTTGCACATGCTTTTGTTTTGACTTCGCCACCTCCTCAACAAACCCCAATTTTCCAGCAATTTGTCTAATAGCATTTTCTGAAACTGTAGCACGTGGTAACCCTATGAGGTGGACCCAGAAAGCAGATTCATTAAAATCATAGCGGTGCTCCGGGATTGTTGGGTCGCCCTCCTTTAGAACTAGGAGATTGCTGGGAAATGACCAAGGCCCTGTGTCTAATACACATCGTTTGTCTTCTACCGAGTTAAAGGTAAATAGATAGAATCCTTGCTCGATAACTTCGCATTTGGCATTTTCTAACTTCCACGCTCTCTTCATTGTGCTCCAAAAAGCTGGGAAATTAACATTTGGTCGGGAGAATAGCTTACCGTATAGTGTAGGTTGGCTTGCCTGTGAAAGCTGTGTTCGGGGATGGCTTCATTTAGGTCGGTGATATCCGTCTCCGACCACATATCTCCCATTTTCTTGCACAGGGTCAGCAATCGGAGGTGGGTCTCTTGGTGGTCATCCATTACTAGTTACTGAGGGATAGGCTGATTTATGGAGTGAAGGGGGCTCTAGGGTTTTGTTGGGTAGGTTGAGAACACGTGAGGGAATCTGTTTCAAGCTGGACAGTCAAGGAAAGGTTATTGGGGTTGGATGATTAGTCGGGGGGTTGAGGATTGGTGGTGGCCATGTGTCGATTTGCCATGGAGACGGGAATGGGTTGGATGTCGGCTGTTGCTTCTTTGATTTGGGGAGGAAACCGTGAAGGATGGCAAGGCTATGGTAGCTGAGGACTAGCACTCTAGGTGGAGGAAGAAGCAGAAGGAGGTTCGGCAGCCATGAAACTACTTTGCCCAAAAGAGGAAAGGGAAGTTTAGGGTTTCAGAGGAAGAAACTATCCACTCAAAGGATAGAGAGAAAACTCACCTAGGTGGTGAGAGGACAGACGACGTTCCCTTTGACTTGGCTTCGAAATCATCATTTAAAAATGTCGTTTTAACATCCATTTAATGAACAACAAGTTTGTAAATAGAAGCTAAAGCAATTAAAACACAAATAGATTAAATTCTAGTAACTGTAGCAAATGTGTCAAAATAATCGATATTCTATTTTTGATTAAAACCTTTTGCAACCAATCTTGCTTTATATTTATCAATAGAACCATTAGGATTATATTTCCTTTTAAAAATCCATTTACAATCAATCGGTTTAACATCAGGTGGTAGATCAACCAATTTCCAAGTTTGATTTTGTAACATAGAATCAATCTCAATTTTTATGGCTTCCTTCCAAAAACTATTTTCTTTAGAAGATATTGCTTCCAAATAAGTCAAAGGATCATTATCAATAAGATAAGTACAAAAATCATTCCAAAATAAGTTTCTTTCCTTATTCTTTTACTCCTTGTCAATTCATCTTCAAAAACATTTTTATGAAGAGGCGCCAGAAAAATATGCTCAAAAAATTCTGCATCTGCATTCTTTGTCTCAACTATGGTATCATTATCAAGTATGTCACTTTTTAATACAAAAAATCTATATGCAACACTATGTTTGGCATAACCAATAAACATGCAGTCAAATGTCTTAGAGCCTCTTTTTTCCTTAGAATCAAGAAGCATAAACTTAGCAAGGCACCCCCACACTCTCAATCTTTTTTTTTTAAATTAGGACAATAACCTTTCCATAACTCATAAGGTGTTTTACCCATTTTTTTATGAGGTGTTCTATTTTGGATGTGACAAGTAGACAATATAGGTTCACCCCATAAATTATTAGGAGCCTTAGAGCTAACAAGCATAAAATTCATCATTTCTTTCAAAGTCCTATTTTTTCTTTCAACTACTCCATTTGATTCGGGAATAAGGAGGAGTAGTTTCATGAATTATTCATTCCTTTTCACAAAATTCATTAAGCAAGACATATTCTCCACCTCCATCCAATCTAATTCTTTTAAAACTTCTATTTAATTGGTTTTCTACCTCTACTTTATACAAAAGAAACATATCAAAAGCTTCATCTTTATGCCTAAGCAAATAAAATTTAGTAAATCTAGAATAATCATCAATGAAAGTCACATAATATTGTTTACCTCCTCTACTCATAATTTGTTTTAAATCTCCTAGATTAGTATGAACTAAACTCAACAAATTAGATTTTCTATTTATAGAAATACAAGACTTTTTGTTAATTTTGTTTCCACACATGTTATACATTTATTAAAACATGTGTTTTTAATTCCAGAAATTAAACCTTGTTTTTGCATTTTCTTAATATAAGAAATGCTAACATAACCTAATCTACCATGCCATAAATCAAGAGATTCTCAACCACGTAACTAAAGATGTAGTAATTTCATTGATAGCATTAGAAATATTAAGAACAAAAAGTCCCTGATTACAATAATCCTTTCCCACAAAGATGTTATTTTTTGTCATTACAATAATGTCATATTCGAATGACACCTTCACCCTAACCTTTCCCAAAAGATCTACTCAAACAGGTTTGCCCTTATTTTAGGGACATGCATACATCATTCAGGGCCAAAGTCTTGCCAGTTATGAGCTCAAAAGTACTTTCCCTTTCCTAAGAACTTGAGTTGTTCTTGAATCGCCAAGATAAATAATTCAATCTCCTTCCCCAACCGATGTGTAGGAGGAAAAAGCATTTTTATTTGCATAAATATGACTAGTAGCACCTGAGTCTACCACCCACTCTTTCATGTTGGCCACAATGTTGACTTGGGTAATGATTGCAATGATTATGTCATTAGGATCATCTGCTTCAACCAAGTTGACTTTTGGTTTGGCAGGATTGTCATTTCCCATTTTTCTCTTTCTGCAATATGCTGCATGATGACCTAGTTTCCCACAAACAAAGCAAGAACTTTTCTTTTTGAAGGTGGGGTGAGAAACTTTGGGTTTGTAATAAGGTTTTTTGTTATTATACCTGTTTCGGCAATGTTGAGGTTTGTCTTGCACCAAATTTGCCCTACCAGCAATTTCTTTTGCTTTGGCAGCTTTGATTTCCTTGCGGATTGTGTCCTCAATGACAATATGCACGACCAAATCGGCCAATGACAATTGCTTGTCTTTGTACTTGAGTTGTTTGTAGTCATTCCAAGATTGAGGCAGTTTTTCAATCAGCAATCCAACAATAAATTCTTCTTGCAAATTGATATTTTCTGCCTTCAAGTCCTCCACCAGCTTGTGATATTCATTGATTTGTGTCTTGATCTCCTTATCATCGAACATTTTCCATCGATAATAATTTCCAATCCCAGATTTTTGTCTACCCACATCTCATTAGTGTACTTTGTAGTCATGGAGTCCCATATTTGTTTTGCTTCCTTATATAGACAGTAGACATCAAACAATTCAATAGAAAGCGTACTAATAATTGTGTGCCTACATACCTTATTAGCATGTATCCATTGATTTCGCAACTTATCATCAGTTGATTCGGCCTCCGTAAGTACAAAAACCACGCCATGCACATCCAGAATAGAATGAACTCTTTCTTGCCACCTTTTGAAATTGTTGCCATTAAAAAATTCAATCTTCGATATGTTAGGAAATGGTTTGGCATAGGGCATATGTGGTAGTGGTGGCAATGCAACTTGATTGGCAAAGATCGAGGCATCAGTGACGGCTTTGGCGGCGGTGGCAGCCAAGATACAACAAACCATTTCCTATATCCGCCCCTTGGAGTACAAGACTTGATGCGATAGGCTCTAGCGGCTATCCTCCCAAGATACAACAAACCATTTCCTATATTTGCACTAAATATAGAAGGAACAAAACAACGTTGTATATAATCTAGCAAAGAAAAGGAAATGAAAGATCTATGAAAAGGAAAATATATTCTCTTTTTGATTTAGAATATCCGTGGATTGTTTTTTACATTTTATTTTTATATTCAAACAAAATTGAGCCGTTAAAGAGCTATTAAAAAAAGTGTTATAGAGCCGTTGTAGAATAATTGATGATTTATTTGATAAATAAATTAGACGTTACATAATGAAAAATGTTACATGACCATTAAAAAGCTGTTATATAAACGTTAAAATAACAATGACCTTCAATGTGGTCATAACTTTTGTAAAAGTTATTATTGTAAATATTTCAAAAATTATTGAAATATCCAACATATTTTAGTACTGATTTTAGTGATTCCAAATGAAAACATGGCCTTGATTTCATTGCTTGAGTCAATCTTGTTGCTGCACGTATGCTGTTTGACGAAATGCCTCAAAGACATGAGTCAGACATAGTTTGCAATTTTGTTCAAATATGAGAATATGTTGATGTAGGTTGATTATTATCAATTGATCTGCTAGCACTTGGATTTGATACCCTTCATATTTCATCATTAGTGAGACCAAAATTAAACGTTTCTTTTGGTTCCTTTTCTTCTTCTTTGCATCTTCATGTGCTCCTATGGTGCTGTTCACTGGTGGCGTTATTTATGTGTTTTTGAGTGTTGCTTGAAAATTATGTGCTCTAGGCATTGATGCTGTTCTCGACGCAAAAGACGATGAACAATGAGGGGGGAGAAGGAAAATGGTCAGGTCGGTTGAAGTGGGGTTTAGTAATTTTGGGCTCAATCTAGTTAAGTGAATTTGGGCTCGGTCGGTGCCTTTTGGGATTCAACTTGGATTAGATGAAATAGAAGTCGGGCTTAGTTTATTGTTATTGGTTTATCGTTTATATATGTAAGAGTAGCAAAATTGATCACATGGAAGCATTTTGTTATATTCTACTAACGAGGTCATTTTTCTAAATAGATACAAACACTATTCATCATGCCACTGGGAGATTATAAATGGATTTTCCTCATTTACTGGTTAGATACCTATTATGAAAATCATTTTAGATTCTAGTATTGCTTCATTTTTAGTAAACTATTCTAATGCTTATTGATAATGGTTTCTTGTCAATAGATATTGGAGTATCATAATAGATCGCATGGAAACATTTTGAGTCAGGTATAAGTTGCCTCATTTTTTTCAATGCGTAATTATGTGAGATATTATTTATGCATGCACATTGTTAAATGAACTGTCTTTCTTAATGTATTAGTTATACCTTTGTACAAGGGTCATCAAATTCTTTTCAACATTTAGGGATGAATGAATTAAACAATTTTGTAGGTATAGACAATGCATAGTCACCCCATAATTCGTAGGGAGGTGGAAGATAGCAACATAGTAGATGGAGTTTTGAAAAATGCAGCCTTGACAATTCTTTTGTCTTCTGTGGTGGCGGGGATAGTGTACTCATCCGCCATTACGAGCATGAGCAAAGGGGTTGTCCTTACACATGGTAATTCCATCGCCATGTACAAGCTCTTTGTGAGGTTTGAAGCTTCTTGGTATGGGTACCTGAGCTCCAACAATGTGCATTTGGTTGTCTTGCCGATGTTTCACATATATGGCATATTGCTCTTTCTCTTGGGACTATTGTCATTGGGATCTACTGTGGTTGTGACGACGAGCTTGTGCTTGCACACATAAACGGGGTGCATGTTCTTAATGTTTTATGTTTTTATCTTTTTAATCACATATTTGTGAATTTCTCCCTTAAATTTGTTTTTGATGGCTTTTCCACAGGAATCATATGTAATGCTCAAGAAGGCAATTAGGTTTTGGCGAGTTTCTATTCAAAAGTGGGCTCATTTGCCCCACTCCCAAAAGAGATTAAGTCTGACATACTGGCCGAAATGAGTAAAGTTGATGAATGCTTGTGAAAATCTTTAGTCCTTTACACCTTCAAAACCATTATTGTTATCAATTCATTGGCATTGACACTTCTAGCTCTAAAGTGCAAGGCCTTTAAATTAGTATTTTTTTTTTGTATTTAGATCACCAATGGCGATATCTATATGAGCATGGCTACCCAGAAAACCTTGATTACTATTTTCTGTTGTAGTATGCATTAAGCCTTGCTTTGATTGAGAGTGGTTTTAGATTGACAAAGCCAAAACAATTCAATTGGATTTTCTGGCCCCTCTTTCAATGATATACTCAACATCAAGTCATTGAGCATTTCATTCTCTACTTTTCTGCGAGTGAAAGTGGGTTTGAGGCAAGTGATCACATCAAAGCTATTGTTATTGTTGATATGGTGTATGATATTCTTTTAGTAATTTCTATGCATGACTGAGAATTGTCATGATGATTGGGAAGATCACGTAGGCTCCTCTTTTGAATGGAGTACCATGAGACCACTGTTTCCTCTATGACGGCAAATATATAGTGTGATTCCACTACTTTAAATCCTCAATGACTTCTTCATAGTTGTACCTAGAAACTTCAAAGTCTCCCAAATCTCACCATCTATATTTTCCTTGCTACAGAATTACTCCACATACATGTCATATCACTTTCATTTTCATATCCTAATTTATGATTTGAATCAAACTTATTGCTACCCACCAAACTTGCAAGTAATCCTGGAGCCTTTCTACAGGAATAATCCAATGTTTTCATTCTCATCTCTTGAGAGTTGATGGCACCACCAACGTCGAAAGCCTTTCCATTGCATTGTGGACCTTTTCTTTCGATAAGAAAGTTTAAGATATGTGCAGATGCAACTTTTACATGTACATACTCTCCTAAATGGCACACAAAGAGGCAACATAGGCAATTCACATTGAGGACAAAGAAGCAACATTTTAATCATAACCACATATGGCGAGATTTTAAGACTCATCAATAATTATTGATTGGCAACTACAATCAAAGAACCATTTCAAGGAGTACACTCAAATTGGAATAAAAACCAACTACAGAAATTTGAGAGCAGTAGGCAAACCTAACCAACATGAGAAGTAAACTATATTATAGTCTACACAAATGGGTCACTCACATCATTCAATTGAGCCACCTTACAATTAGACTCTTGCGCTAATGTGTATTTCGAATCCCGATTGGAGAGTCAAAACTATATGCACTAAAAAATTTGAAAAGAGAAGCTTGACCTTGGCTGTGGGAGTTAACATTACTTAAATTCAATGTAGCTATACTCTGTGGACATATGAATACCATAAACTTGTCTTTCTTGCCGAATCAGGAATGATGATTATGCTAGGCTGAGATAAACCCATGGCACCAATCTCATATTGATAGGTCTTCCACCTTACAAACTTCTATTCAGCATTTCATGGAGCAGAACATATGTAATCCACATCAGATTCAGCAGACTTGTCAACCAAATCAGGGTCAGAATCTTTAAGCCTTTCACCGGAACCTCAAAGTTCCATATCATCTGAAGCATCATGAGAGGAGCCAATCCCTATTGAAGCATCACCCAAGGAACTAAGACTTTGGATCACAGTCCATTATATCTGCTTTATCACCTCCTTACCAGAATGCTCACCAGGATTGTCATACTGACAAATATCGTCAGGTTCCGGGGTAGTAACTTGCTTGTCCATTTCCAGTTCCATGGGCTTAGCATTGTAAGAAATAATATAAATAGTAAGATGCAGATACTGAGAATAACAGAAGATGTAAACTTAGATCAAAGCTTGAATCTCTTGAGCCCGCAACAGTATCTTGTTCAAGAAGTAGCTTCTGCAACATGTCCAAACCATGAAATACTAACATATTCAAGGACCTCATGTCCTGCTTCAATGACACCTTAAAAGGAGAGAAACTAAAGGCTACGGGGCAGGTGTGCATAAGTTTGGATATAGCAGGGATAATCAGCATCTCAACTTTGAGCGAGCGTGGAGCTTGAAGTGGAACAAATAACTATTGAATAATGGCAATTTGGTTAATCGTCATAATAAAATATTCAAGGTGGTCCAACAAATGCCTGTATGGATAATCTCATCTTCACAATGCTTGAGGTCACTATCACGATTATAATTGCTTACTGACTCAATGGCAATATCTACTTCACATCCCTTGACACCTAAAAATATGCCACGTCCCAATGAAAGGCATCTCTGCTAGCTGCATCCCATGAAATCTGTACAGGCAAGAGAGAGAGGTTGAGCTATGAATATGACTTGCCATGTCCCTACCAAACTGGAAGAAAAAGATAGACAGGGCATTTATTTAGAACACTTAAATCCCCCAGTAAACTAGGAGATAGAAAAAAAGATTTAAAAAAAGAAAAACTGCACAGTAAAACATTCAAGTTTAAGTAACAGAATGACAGAAAAAGATGGATGTTAGCATATCGACAGAGATAAAGAATACCATTACAAAGGAAAGGCACAGCAAAGTATTTTTTGCCTTAAAAGCACAAAACACAAAACACAGATAGGAAGTTTATTAGAAGTAACATTAAAGCAGCTGAAGATAAAGGTTCAAGAATGTCTAACATAATTTTAGCTACTACACAGTGCTTTCTGAACTCCTTCCTAATTTAATTCATGAAATGTACAAGAACCATGTAATCTACTATAGAATGTAACGAACAACATAAATTTTAACCAGATAAACAGACTTTCATTTTCTCAAGCCTCTCCTCACTCCTCTAGTCCTTCTCCTCTCCATGTTTTTCTTTTACTCTCTCAAAGGTAGACAAACTACAATTATAATAACACATAGCTGACCAGAAACAAAGAGAAAACACACTTGAGCGATGCTGCAGAGATAATTTCATCACCCCTCTCCAATAAAGTAGTGTAAATTCCACTATAGTTAGTCCTATTGAAGTTTGATCTATGCAAAGCAATAAAAAGAAAATTTTATTTGCCAGGGGAAAGACAACAGTGTCACATCAAAGAAATGAGTAATAGGCCCCCAAGGACACCGATTGGTTGTGGAGCAAAAGATAGCCTTAACTGTCACAACCAGACAATATAACCAGTTGACAGCTAAGAAATTTGCTTAATTAGAAAAGAACGCTACTAAGCATATTTTTACAGCTAATTAATCTCATGTCAAGCATCTTTCACTCTCAAAGATGGATGCTAGACCAAATAGAAGACTATTTGCATTCATCTCATTGTCCCATTGATTTCACAAGTTCTGTGAAAAGTAGACATATGCGAGGCAGGTATCTTAACGAGATACATAATATGATAGACCACGAAAACACAACATGGCATTGCGACAAATTTAAGCCTGAATTCTTCATAGCTTTGTGATCAAGAATTGATCAAGTTTGCTGATAATTATATCAAACAATCACTTCTCCTTCTTACTGCTCGTTTTGGATCACTTGACTACTTGGAAAAGAGAATAAAGCAGGCGTAAAATTAACAAACAAGTACCCTAGGGCACTAAGACGAATTCTGTCTATTGGCCCTATGGGTTCTAGATAGAAGTCAATGAGGGCATTCTCCCTGACAAAAAGTTGCTTGCTTATCACTATGGGGCAATAAATTATCAAATAAGATCACAAAAATGCCCATGATATCTTTATCCGTTACAATGGAAACCCAAAGGCATCGACTCGCTCTTGGACATTATAATTAGACAGGAAAATATCATCCTTAATAGGTTAAAAGGATAATTAGCTTAACAGAAACATATTTGCTAAAATATCAGTGTCATTTCCATGTGTTTTACAAGATTTAATAGGAGGGGAAACATCATTTATCTCATATACAAAACCATCAGGAGGGTCATAATGCCTAGGGAATAAACTAGTGAAGATCTGTAAAATGTTCAAATATCCGGCAGGGTAAGAACAAAGTGTTAGATGCAAATCAATAAGAAAGAAACAAGTAGAACTCAATTGATGAAACAAAATTTAATTATGGAAGACTCTTCAAGAACAAAATTTTAGCAGTTCAATTCTTAGAAGGAAGAACAAATGATTCCCCTAACCTGAGAAGATGATCCAAGGGACCTGGAATCTCGCCATATAACTTCAACAGTATTATCCTTTAGTCTCTTCGCTCAATCTTGGTAGTCAATGCGGGCAAAGAAGAGACAGTCAAATCCTAACTGCACAGGAGTTTGGCAAAAGAATATAAGTAAATCATGCAATATACATAGAACTTAGGCAAAAAGACTCATTCATTTCCAGAGAAACTAAGATCTCATAACTTCAGCAACCATAAAACAAAGAAGAATTCACAATGTCTGCATTTTTGTTCATCCCCCATTTTCAACTAGAAGCCTATAACAGAAAGTGATCACCAAGCATGAAATAGATTTCAATTTTTAAGGAAAAAAGTTACATACCTATGCACCAAGCAAATAAGTTTGAACAGCAGAATGTCCAAAAGGATCAATCTACCAATCCACTATAGGAACCTGATTGAATTTCTTTTTGATATACCAATGGCCTAAAGTCGTTTGATCAATCAAGTCAGTGTAATGTGGGATGGCCTCATCGTGCATAAACATCCCACCATTTCTTAGATGAAGCAAAGGCAAAAAGCTAAACAAAGAAAAGGGGGAAAAAAACACCGGAAGATCAGTATCAGAACCAGCGCAGAGAACAACTGAAGCAACAAATCTCCACATGTAAGAATCCAATCGACTGACCCTCAGTTCTCAGTGCATTAACCATGTGTTACATGCAGATGCATGCAACCATTAAATTCATAATCAGTCACAAATCCGAGAGACCATTTCCCATTGAGTAACCAAATGTGGAAAGATAGTAACGAGAAAAATTCATAAAGCCGAATGTATATGAACTCAGGTAGCTCATTCACTTTAATCCTCATCGTTTCGCTTTGCCGTCTCCACCATCTTTGGAAAAAAGCCTTCAGGAAGCAAGAAAAAAAAAACGCATACCCAATCAAACCACCATTCCTCTTGACGCATTTGAAAACATCACTGAATTAAAAAAGAAAAGAAAAGAAGTACCATCATGACAAAAATGAACTTGCGATTCTTATCAACTTGCAACGCCAATATAACGAGTCCAGCTCGTTCTGCATGCAGGCTCCCCGCGAACCAATTCGAGCCAGCCGCCCGGTCAACCAATGCCGATTTCACCTCACGGAGCAAATCAAACAAAGCCCAGAAGTAGTAGGGGTGCAAAACCCCTTTTTTACCCGGATGGCGTTGTTGGCGCCGACGTAGTACCGGTCGATGGTCTTCAGTTAGCCGACGTCGTGGCGGGAGTGGGGGACCAGGTGGACGTTGAGCTTGCCGGGGGCGATCCAGGCTCTCGTGGTGTAGGCCATGCGGGTGGAGACATCCGTGGCGGAGGGAGAGAAGGCCAGGGACAGGAGGGTGACGGCCACGAGGGCCTCCAGAACTGCGGCCGTCGCAGCCGCCATCGATGCTGCAGCAGAGGGCTCAGAGCATAGCAGTATCGAAGCAGTAGGAGAGAAGCGATGAGGATGGGAAGTCCCATTGAATGAAGAGAGAGAGAGAGAGACAATTTTCCAAAGAGAGAGCGTGGGCGGCAAATGGAGAGAGAGAAGGCAAAGAACGTGGCATTTAACGAAGAGAGAGAGGGGTGGCGAAAATGTGACTTCAAATATTGGTGGGCCCCGGCTCCACGTGGAGCCAGGTGTCGGATGCTGATTGGGCCAGCGCACGGTCACTTGGTGCGCCTGGCCCACCTAATATTTTCTCCACTCATGAAGTCAAATCGAATCTTTTTCCTCCATTTCTTTCCCCTCGAACAGGAACAACATCGATATTAATCAACACCAAGCGTGAAACGACAAAGATCCTACGCGCAAACATGGGCCCAACAGATCATTAAACACGCCTACCTCGGTTACTTCCTTCCAACCTTAATCAATTGGACAGGGAAAGAAAGTTGCACCAATATCTCTTTAGTTTTGTCACGATTAAGGACACTTTTGCTGCTTTCTCCGTACACTGATGCATCTATTTATATACAGTTGAAAATGAATTATGTTCATGGCAAAGGTCATTACTTTTTTATCTATAAGATCTTTGTAAGCAAGCAGCAAAAATTGACTTAAGGTTGAAGTTTCGGATGTATCAATTGCAATCCATTGGAAGGCACGCGCCCACTGAGGTTATGATATCTATTCCAACGATACTCTTCTGAGATCTTCCCTGATCTCTACTGTTTTTATTTCGATTGATAATTAAAACTATTTTGCAGTAAGCTGCAATTCATGAATATGTAATTTCATGAACCATAATCAAGAAATATGGTATTTTATTTCCAGGATATGAAAGTGTATTTCATATTTTATGGAGCCTCGAGATTTTCAGCACTCCACTTTTCATGATGTACTTACACCCGATGTCATTATCTCAAAGAAATAAGGTTCTTCTTGAGCTTTGGGTACTTTGGCTCACATCTGCTAAAGTGTATACTGACTCGTTGTGCATTCAAATCCAAACTATCTTTATCCCCATAACATTGCAGCTGTGTTTTCACCAATATAAAGAGGTTGATAATAAATCTTTGGGCATTAAAATAAAAAGGTGCATAGACCTTTCAAACCTGTTTAGTTGGAAAAAGAAGAGCAAACGTTACTTGGTGGGATGAGTGAGGATGAAATAATTGAGTGGATGCGATCTGAAAGTTGGTGCACTTATTTGCACAAATTCATCAAACCTTACACATGACATTGGAATTCATTGAGCATGTGCTTATCCGACTACTATGAACATAAGACAAACAGTAATAGCATTAATCGATTCCAATTAGTAAAGTCCATATGTACTTCATAAACTCTAGCATATATCTTTAAAAAGCAAAAGACAAACTGCTAGTTGCTTCAACAATTGTGAAACTTACATGACCATAAACAAATTTCTTGGATATGTTATTTGATACATGAAGGATGACCATGTGAATTGGCTGAGAAGACCCCTTCTTCAGTGCCCACTCCGAGGTCTTGAAGTTATCTTGCAGATCATTCCCCACGGTGACATACACCTTCTCTGCTTCAGCATCCATCTTCCTTTTCCCGAACCTCTCAGTGATTCCCAAAGTTTTGAACACTGGACAAAAGAAAAATCAGACTCCGTCGATCTCGGGTTATATCGATAAGCCATGCTGGGTATTCCAAAATGTGATCGCGTGGCATCTCAGGCGAATGGGCCTGCAGTGTGAAAAATGAATCGGTAAAGCAAAGCGAAAAGGTGATGTCGAAGGTTTTGAATTTTCTGAGCAATGCTCCTGCGAGTCCCTTTCATGGTAGCCGAATTTTTCAAGGCTAGAGGTGGGGAATTCCTAACGCTATTCTCTTGTTAATTTGGACCCGAGTATGTCCCTAAACTGCTCTAATATGTTAAATTCTGTGCACCATTGATGTCGAAGGTTTTGAATTTTCTGAGCAATTCTCCTGCGAGTCCCTTTCATGGGAGTACGGGGTGGCAAACAGATGGAGGAAGATCCGGAGTTAGTGGAGTCCTCTGATTAAACCCCCCTCCTCCTACTCCTCGAACACGACTCCTCGATCCAGATTTCTTGGAAGTCTCTAATACTAGTTCCACGAACGTTGTAGGAACTGATGTTCGTGTAGAACAAGGATGCAACAGTGGGTCTTATTTGGAAGGTCCATGGTTGATTTCTTGTGCGGCAGATGGAGGGCGATCCAGCCGACTTCTCCTGGAGGAGAGGCGGACTATTTCCAAGTTAGGCAGGTCAAGAAGGTGATTGAGCTTGGTCTTTTGTCTAACCGTGTCTCTACTAAAATAATGACATCGTTTCTCTTTTATTTTCTGGAAACACAAATGTAAGAATTTTTTTTTATATTTTGTTTTTGTTCCCAAATTTATTCACTAACCACTGATCTATAAAATTAACTGATGTACACAAACAGATTTCTATTTTTTTTTTCTGTTTTGGGAGAAAAAAAAAAAAAGAAAAATAGAGAATTAAACTAGTTATCAAATAGGCCCTTAATTGCATTGTGCGTTTTCTTTCTTTTCCTTTTCGGCTGCTGACCGAATATGTTTGCCATGTTTCTACCAATTTCTTTCCATCAGACCTCACTTCCTAATATGGCCGGATGATGACGTTTTCAGCTACGCCAAGCGAGGTGTGATCGAGCCCATCAAGAGGAATTAAGCTTCTGCGGGCGTAGTTCAAAATATAATTAAACTCAGAACTTCCTTTGCACCCGCCGAAAATAAATAATTGATGCTTTTTAAAAAAATATATAAATTCTTGTATTTTGGTAAGGGGTCGGGAGTGACCTCTAATTTTCTTTGCAATAGATGACCAAACATGTTGCCAAAGTTTAGATGTTAACAATATAGACTACCATGCCATATGATATTTTATTAAAATTTTAATATTATTTATCAAAAGTTCAAGAATTTTCTCCATCAACTTAAAGTTCAGCCTTATTTCCAGAATAAATCAAATTTATTTTTAATGATACGGATCATCATCTAATGTAACTTAGAGCCAAGACTTTGTTCTCATCAACCTGGAAACTTATTATAATTTTAGTGCTACAATATTTTTAGTACTAAAAATTTAAATGGAGAATGTGCACAATCATGGAATATGGCTTTTTAAACATTTAATTTTCTTTTTATAACTTAGATGCAGGGATTTGTTCCATCAACTTGAAAATTTTTTGTCTATTGATATTTCAAAATAAAATCTTTATATACATAGATAATATATGCATAACTTGACCCAAGCTAACACCAAAATAATATAGCCCATCAATCCCTGTGTCAAAGCTTTCCTCTAAATGTCGCAAAATAACTCTTAGCAAATGATACAAATTACACATCAGTCTATAAATATATAATAAATCTATCAAGAATTATTGCAAAATTGCAATGACATAATTGTCAATTTTCAGCCGTGCATTTTTTTCCCAACTCGAAGTGTGTGTCTATATATATTATTTTTAGTTCTATTCCTAGTCCTAATCTATGAACATCAAAACACCCAATTCGACTATATCTGAAGTTATATGTGGTCATTCGTCAAAGATTTTTTTTTTATGAGAAATACTGTGTTTATTTATTATGTTAGCAATCCAGTGAGTAATCTTGACAATCAAATATAGTGTAATCGATATGATTAATTTTGAACAAAATTTCTTAAATTTAAATATATTCCTGAATGATGTAGTATCACTAAATTCATTAATCATTGATACAGCAAAATCTCTTCATCCTTTGCAACATATCTTTGTTGAGTTGCAATAGACTTACTGCAAACATATGAGGCTTCATCACAACATCAACAGGAGCATTAACTTGTGGAACCATTCCACACTAGCTTCAATATAATCAATATAATCAACCTGAATTAAATTATGTTTTGAGTTTGAAATGTGGAAAACCGATCCATTTGGTGGATTTTGATCATTAAATTATGTTTTGAGTTTGAAATTTTAGCACTTAAGTGTCCCTTTGTGCCAAAGAAAAAAGAAAACCGATCCATTTGGTGGATTTTGAATTGTTCCAATGCGGTGTGTGGTTTTAATCCAAGTTGAATTTTATTTCTTGGACGGTGGAACCTGTTTTGCTTTCTGCTGGAGAAGAGCGTTTAAGTTTGACCGGTTTGATTCCTTGGACTCTCTGTTTACATTGCGCATAGAGGAGAGAAACTCTATGTATGAACTTGTGGGGTCAGTAAAAAGAAAAGCTAAAGGCGTGGGTTTTACTTTTCTCATCCCCTTTAACCCCCCAAAAAGAAAAGAAGAAGATGGAGTTCTCCTTCCAGCCACGCAGACGAAGAGGAAGAGGAAGAGGAAGAGGAAGAGGAACAACATAAAGAAATTGTCTTCAAATATACTCTTAACCGACATGAATTATTTTAAACGAAATTTCTTAACTTTAAATATATTCCTGAATGATATAGTTTAACTAAATTCATTAATTATTGATACGAAAAAAATCTCTTCATCCAAGAAAAAAAACTAAATTAAAAATTTTAAACTAATAAAGAAATCGCTCTACAAAAACTAACCAAAAGTAGAACATACTAATAACAACACTCATGAACTTGTTAAGTTGCTTAATTTAAATGATTTGATTAAGAACATAATAATAAATATAGAGTGAATAGAGAAATGCATTTATTAAATATTTCAATAAAATGGATAAGGACAGGCTCATACTTTATGTTTCGTAATACAGCTATTGTCTTTTTTATCTTCTCTTTAAATCCCTAAGGTTAATCTGGGAACAATAGATGAAAATACCTTCAATTATATTCTTAAAGAATCCCGCTAGGATAACGGCCATAAATTATTCTAGGACAACGGGAATACTGGAGCCGTGATATTGATCAAAATTATTGACCAACTTTATTAGCCAGAAATATTGCTCCCAAATAATACAAAGATCATGCTTAATAATTCTGAAAAGGAAGAAAGGAATGAATAGGTGATAGACATGCTGACACACCTTTGGATTGGTAAATTTGACTAATGATAACTGAGTTTTAGCTGATTTCTCATTCAAGCAACTGAATTTCAATTTTTTGATTACCCAATGTTTTTTTTTTCCTTTTTTATACAAGGGATGCACTATGATTTTGACGGTATTTTTAAATTTCATTACTTAAATACTGATACAATGGCCATGTAACAATGATATCTTGTTGAAAGAATTAGCTACATATTTATAATGCCAATATTCTTCAAAAAAGTAATTAGATTCGATCAAAGTGTATAAAATGAAAAAAAATAAAATTGAACATATAGTGAATTCCAGCTATTCAAGAAAATTTGGTGACATTGAAATATAGTAACTTTGAACAAGAATGGCCACATCTGGGAATATTGATATTGGTAAATTTGAGAATGATGTAAATAGACATGAATCTAAAAAACATAATTCTTTAGTATGTCAAATGAAAGTATAAGAAAAAAAAAAAGTATAGGATTTTGTACTCCCGCATCGAATTTGACCCCTTAAAGTGTATTGCTAATCCTATAATCATTAGACCGGAGGATCCTTCTCACAATACAACAAAGGCGAAAAGGCATTCAAAGGCAGCGGAGCAACGTCAAAAAATTCATATTATAGTGAGCGGAGAGATGACTTGGACTAGAGGGGGAGGGCGTAGAAATTGAATTTCTATTATAAATACGTAAAGCGAGCTTGCATTGCAGGTGAACTCGGTGCGGTTCTTTCTTTACTTTGCTTTTGGGGTGTTTCAATGGCAAACTCTAGTAAGATGATCCAACTCAACAGCAACCTTTTCTCCCGTTTTTCTCCTCCATTGTATCCAAGCCTCAGAAACAAGAGAGCATCGCAATTCCAACTGCAATTTCCTCCCATCTCTTTGCCCTCTTTCTTTCCCCTCCACTTCTCTTATCTCAAACATAGCATAACAACCAGGCCACAACTCTTCTTTGCCCCCTCCTCCATCCCTCGGTGGATTCATGATGCATTCATCTGTTATAAACAGACTGACACGTGCAACTTTGTGGGCCATCTCCACAATGCTCTCGAGCGGAACAAGGTAAGGGTCTTTGTTGACCATGGTCTGGAAAGAGGACTAGAGATTGCACCAGCAATCAACAAAGCGATAGAGCATTCGAGGAGTGCCATCGTGGTCATCTCTCATACCTTTGCCTCCTCGCCGTGGTGCCTGGACGAGCTGGATAAGATCCTCGATTGCAAGGAAAAGAAAGGCCAGCAGGTGTTCCTCATATTCATCGACATTGACCCCAGAGAGATGCGCGAGCAGTCCGGATCATTCAAATGGATTGGCCTAAGCGAGAAGGGTTTTGGGCAGGAGAATGCTGACAAGGTCCAGAGGTGGAGAGTTGCTCTCCGAAAAGCCGGCAATCTCTCTGGTTGGTCTCTCGGAAACAGGTACTTACTTTCTCTCTTCCTCAATCGTTTTCTTGAGAGGATACCTAAAGGAAGTTTCTTATTTTATCCATTAAACAACAGAACTTCTTAAAGCCCAATCTTTGGTCTATGGGCAGTAGGAAAATTTGGAAATGTTTGGAATCCTTTTACTTGGAATTGAACTCTTCTATGATAGCAATCCCATTCTATTGTTTGGCTCATGAAACCAATTTACATCGATGCTGTAGCATATTTTCAGATACAATTTCGATATTTACAGCTTGCAGGAAAACAAGGAAAAACAACATTTTGTAAAAAACTTTGATTGTTGGAGTTACACTCTTTGACACCATCTGTCATCTTCTATAATCAACCTTTTTTCTCGCATTTATTAGATTTTACCCCAGAAGCATATGTTTTAGCATATGCTGATTTCGTCCATAGATAGCAAATTTTAGAAGTGCTAAGCTGGAAGAGAAAAAGAATTGATCAATGTCCCGTTTCCTCCAGCTGTAACCCTCATCTAATACCTAATATTTCATAACTAAACAAACAAACAAACAAGTTTATTCTCCTCACTTCTTCCTCAAGCATGAAGAGATCTCTAGAGAACAATGGTTTTCGCCATTGCCAATCTCCTTCACGCATCATTTCCCTCACTTACTCTGAGCCCCTCTGTTGAAATCACACAAGTGGTGAATTCCAAGGCATATGAGCTTCTTTTTCTATAGGAGGTTCTAAGGAGTTCCCTGCTTCTTTTTGATAATATTAAAGAAAACGGAAGTCCACGATTCCAGACATCTTCCACAGCCAATAGAGGGTAAACCCTAGCTGTGATGCAAACCCTTCGCTTCACCCCCAAAACTCTCCGCTATGGAATGACCTATCTGTCAAAAGCAAAAAAGAAGGATAAAAAAAAATTGTCAGTCTTTGTATTGTTTCGACTGTGGTACCTAGCTACGGTTTAAAAGAACGTTCAGCCTCCAGTTTGTTTTTCTTCTGTCTAAGATTGCCCGCTCTTAAAGAGCTCTCTCTCTCTCTCTCTCTCTCAATCAAATTTCGATATTATTTCCTTTTCTGGCCAAGAAACTTTCTGCAGTGGAACCTCTTTTTCGGTGAGCTTAGAGAATTTTTTCATAAACTTATAACTATCCCTCTTCTTTTAATTTGTTGCTTAAAGGATTAGGCAAAGGCTTTTTCTCTTGTTTGTTTCAGAAATGTATCATTTCCAATCAACTTTAAAGTAGCAGAAACAAGAGAGGAAGATATGCCATTTTTATAAGAGCTCATGTCAACTTCTCACATGCCTCTATTTTCTGTTATATCGGATAGTAAATTAGAATAGATGGATTGCACTTCTAAGTTCAAGATTATAACCTTATTGACCTATTTTCATCTTTTACGTACACAAATAACTAATGTCACACCTTTTATTTGTTGAAATTTGCAGACTTGAAGCTGAATTCATCCAATCTGTTGTGGAGAAAATCTCAAGAAGACTGAGTTGCTCATACACGAGCCTGCTTGCTTCCCATCTGGTCGGGTTAGATTCTCAGGTAGAAGCCTTGTTCTCCTTACTACAATTAGAGGTTGAGGAGGTCCGAATCCTGAGAGTTTCCAGCACTAGGGGGATAGGTAGGACTACAATTGTGAGAGCTTTGTACCATCAAATTGCAGATCAATTTGATAGGAGTTGCTTTCTTGCGAATGTGGAGGATATAACGAGCCAAGATGGACTCATCAAAATGCAAGAGACCCTTTTTGCCGATATTCTTAGTGATGGAGTTTTGGAATTTGGCAACGATATTCATGTGGTAACAGACTTCATGAGGAGTAAGCTTCACAACAAGAGGGTTTTATTGGTGTTTGATGATGTGGAAGGGTTGTTGGATCCACTAAGCCACCTAATTGAGACAATAAACTTAGGCTTGGGAAGTAGAGTTATTTTGATCCCCCAACAAGAAGAAACCTTAACTGGTGTAAGTGGGGAAATCTTTAAGGTAAGACCATTGAATGATGATCAAGCTCTCGAGCTTTTTAGTTGGAATGCATTCCGAGAAAGATATCCCAAAAATGATTATAAGATGCTCTCAAATTGCTTTGCCAGTTTTTCTAAAGGGCTTCCTTTGATACTCATCGTGATGGGTTCTTACTTAAATGGAAAAAGTGTAAAGGAATGGAAAGAAGTGTTTGATCGACTAAAAGAAATCCCTCAAGGAAAGGTTCATGAAATTCCGAGGATTGTTATCGATGGCTTAGAGGCCAACGAGAGGATGATTTTTCTTGACATTGCGTGTTTTCTCAATGGATATGACAAAGAAGAGCTCATCAAGTCCCTAAACCAATGCGGCGCCCTCACTAATAGTGGGATTGAAATTCTAGCTCAAAAGTCGCTCATATACATTGATGAAAATAACAAAATATGGATGCATGATTTGCTTCAGGAAATGGGTAGACAGATTGTGATTCAAGAGTGCCCTAATAACCCCAGTAAGCGAAGCAGAATATGGTGTCATAAGGATGCTCTACAAATAATTAGGCAAAACTCGGTAAGTTTTAGCATGTCCTAAAGAAAAACTAATTTGAATGCATATGTATATCTTATTTTTGTGGATCACATTTACACGTGGTTTAGAAAACTTTAGATAGCATAATTAGGAGAGACACAAACACAATTTTAATTATTGCCACTTAGGGTTCAAGCAAAACATTAGGGTTTTAGATATTATTCTATACTTTGTTAATCTTATCTTTAAAGAGACAGCGTTTATGGTCAAATTGACAGTTATATAACTTATTATAAATCCTCACATTTGCCCTTTCATCATAAGATGAACATATTTTCATTTAGAAACTGCTTGTGTTATAATGGTTTTTAGACCAGCATGGTTCCAAAACAAATTTAAACATTGTCGTTAGAGTTAGACTTGTTATTGTTTTTCTGTTCTTTCTTTCAAACAACATAGACAACTGTTTATGTTCAAGTGCTCACAACATGCATAAATATTTTTATTGTGCTCTAACAGGGAACAAGTGCCATTGAAGGCATTAAACTAGACAAGACAGACATACAAGACCTGATTTTGCATGCTGCCTCGTTCAAAAAGATGAAGAAGCTTAGGCTATTTATGATGGCTGATCATGTCCCTCACTGTGGACCGACCGGATATCTATCAGAACAGTTGCGGATGCTTTTCGCGAGGAACAACGGTATTATGCTCGTGTGTTGGGAGGCGCTGGTGAAGAGAGTTTCCAAGTTCTGGTCTGGCGGAGCTTGAAGATCAAGATCAAACGGACGCGAGGGGTGGCATGGACATAAACTCCTAAGAAAACAGAGACCAAGAAACGACAAGGGTTGACCTTCGCGTAGATAAGACTTCCCTCCACCGCCACAATTCTATTCACGTGGATCGAATATGGACTTTTGCTCATTAGGCCAGTTTAGATGTCTAATCAAAATGCTTTGCACGATTATTTGATAAAGGTTACGTCTCTCTCTCATTTTCTTTTGCGAAAGACACCAAAGCGAGAGGTTTTCTTGGGCCATTAGGAAAAGTGCTTTAGGGCCTCTCTCTCTCTCTCTCTCATATTTTCTTTTACCAAGGACACCAAAGCCTGAGGTAGATTAAATATTGTGTTAGAACAATGAGATCTTTCAATCACATGAACATGATATAAAATTAATACATACAACGTACCCAAGTCAAATGAATCCATCGATAATCCAAGAAGAGAAGATGTCTTCTTGTAGGTATGAATCTTCAATTGTGTAAGTTTTTCTCTCTTCAATTTTGCGGAAATAGCAGAAGTGTAATAATAGAGTGCATAATCTCCACCAAAGAGGGACCTTACATGGAGATAGTGATAGAACCAACTCTAAAAATGTCAAATCGCAACCTTCCATCAAGGTTTAAAATATAGGTTCTACATGTCTAATTTGGATGCCACAATATATTGCTCATAATATATTTAACTAAGGATCTATTTGGTAATAGTCCCGGAAACAACTGATTCTATTCTTTTGTTCCCGGGAGCAGATTTGGAACAGAAATGCGTTTGGTAAATTTTTTGTTACTAGGAACAAATTTGTTCCAGGGAATAGATTTGGAGTAGAATCAAGAAGCAAAAAAAAGTTGCTTTTCGCTTTCGAGAACAATTTTGAGAATCAATTTTTTTTTCTCTCTTCTCTTGTTTTCCCTTCCCTTTCTTCTTCTTCTTTTTCTCTTCCTCCTCCCACCCTATCACCGCCCTTGGGCCACCGCCAATGAGTGGCCGGGCGAGGTCCGAGCTTGCCGGAGCTTGCCGGACCTCGCCTCGGACCTCGCCTCGCTCGCCAACACCATTGGTGGCGGCAGCCAAGAGGAAGAAGGGGAGAAAAAAGAAAAAGAAAAAAAGAAATTATAACAAAAAGTATTAAAAATTAAACGAATCAAAAGATAAAAATTTTTTACCAAATGCATTTCTATTCTCGGAGTAAAAATTTTAAACAGTTTATTAAATACCTTAAATATTCAGAAATTGTTCTTGGGAGTAGAATAAATTTTTTTTATTTCTGATTAGAAATTGTTTCCAAAAGTAGAATCGATGTCAAACACGCCCTAAATTGGGCAGTCATGATAAATTTTCTATAATATATTTAATTAAATTGGCCATATATCAAATATTAAATAATAGACCTGATAAGCTACATAAATGGGTTGGACTTCGTCAAGTCAAACATATTGGCTACTAAGCGCCCACCTTAGATGTGAATTGATGGGAGCATAAAAAGCAAATTGAAAAAAATTCAATCGACTCACTACTCGTGGCCCCTTGGTGGGTGTCCACGTAGTAAATATTCAATTAACATTACTCTTAGGCTTCTTTCGACGGTCACGCCAGTTGTATTTGACTGAATTTTTGCTCAAGAGACTTGATTAAATTTTTTGGTGCGAGTAAAGGACTATTTTCTTTTTTTGAAACAATATAGACAACTATTTATGTTCAAGTGCTCGGAACATGCATAAACATTTTTATCATGCTCTAACAGGGAACAAATGCCATTGAAGGCATTAAACTAGACAAGATAGACATACAAGTCCTGATTTTGCATGCTGCCTCGTTCAAAAAGATGAAGAAACTCAGGCTGATCATGTCCCTCACTATGGACCGGCCGGATATCTATCAGAAATGTTTTGAATGCTTTTTGCGAGGAACAGCGGTATTACGCTCGCGTGCTGGGAGGCGCTGGTGAAGAGAGTTTCCAAGTTCTGGTCTGGCGGAGCTTGAACATCAAGATCAAACGGATGCGAGGGGTGGCATGGACATAAACTCCTAAAGAATACAGAGACCAAGAAACGACAAGGGTTGACCTTCGCGAAGATAAGACTTCCCTCCACCGCCACAATTCTATTCACGTGGATCCAATATGGACTTTTGCCCATTAGGTCAATTTAGATGCCTAATCAAAATGCTTTGCACATTTATTTGATAAAGGCTACGTCTCTCTCTCATTTTCTTTTGCAAAAGACACCAAAGCGAGAGGTTTTCTTGGGCCATTATGAAAAGTGCTTTAGGGCCTCTCTCTCTCATATTTTCTTTTACCAAAGACACCAAAGCCTGAGGTAGATTAAATATTGTGTTAGAACAATGAGATCTTTCAATCACATGAACATGATATAAAATTAATAAATATAACGTACTCAAGTCAAATGAATCCATCGATAATCCAAGAAGAGAAGATGTCTTCCTGTATGTATGAATCTTCAGTTGTGTATGTTTTTTTTTTGGTAAAGGTAAGTATTATAGACGATTTTCACCATACAAATGTACAAGGAGTGAAACAAGGCTCCGACCCACACTCAACGGGACAACATGTCTCTGGAGTGGGGGGGGGGGCCTCGGTCACACAAAAGGAAATACAACAAGCATGAGCGGCTTCATACAACCCTCCAAAACAAGCTACCCAAAAATGGTAGGATCTATGCCCCAACAACGTTGTAATCGCCTGTTTCTTGGAGAGTCAGGAACTACACCGAGAGTCAAGGCTTTATCTTTGACTTGCTTTGATGAGGTGTTGCTTCATCGATGGCAAAAACAGGCTTGAGGACCTGAATGTAATGTTGTTCCTGGTTTTCCAAATGACATAACAAAGAGCACCAAAGGAGAATCTGGCTATGTCATCATAGAAACCACTCCCAGGAGCGTGGTGATAATCCATTGCACATTCTCCAACCAGGGGACGGTTAGTCCACACAAGATTGCATTTCGCGGCCCAAAAGGTAGCAAGGCAAGTGGAAATATGGCAATCAAAAAATAGGTGGTCTATAGAGTCCGGCGTTGTGTTACAAAGAGCACAATGGACAGATGCCAATCTACCATGGGACATCAAGAATACCTGGGTGGGGAGCCTTTCACGGAGATAAGCCGAGGAGGAATTGGTGCCGAGGAACTAAGGAGTTACTCCACACCAAAGCTGCCCACGGGACCGGTAGTGCTCGCCTCCTAATATTTGTCCGAGGCGGACGCGAGAGGAAAAAGTGCCAGACGAATGTCTGGTCCAATAGAAGAAGTCCGGGCCATGTGACAATGTAGGGATCACGACCTGCATAGAGAGAATTTGCTGTAAAATCTCTTGGCCGTCCGGAGAGAATAAGTCAGCAACTGTAGCTTGTCGCTGAAGCACTGCTCGATATATATCAGGATTTGGGAAGACCGAACTGAGAGGGCCTATCTCTAGCCATGGGTCAAACCATAGCGAGGTAGATGTTCCATCCCCAATCCTCCACCTGAAGAAATCTTTGACCTCCTCCCTAAGTGCAAGTATTTTCCGCCAAGCCCAAGAACAAATTGTCGGTGCCGTTGTGGTCCAGAAGTACTGCCCTTTGAGGTGAGTCATATGGATCCATTTGCACCAGAGCGACTCTTTGTCAGTAAAGAGAGTCCAAATGTGCTTGATCATAGCCGCTTTATTACTGTCACGGATCCGACGAATCCCTAGTCCTCCCTCCTTTTTGGGGAGACAAACATCGTCCCAAGAAACTTTTGCACCTCCTACACCAAGACCCGGGCCTTTCCACAAAAATTGCCGGCATATCTGTTCTAATCTATCAATGATAGAAGCGGGTAGCCAAAAGATGGATGCCCAATATGCTTGGATTGCATGCAGAACGGATTTAATCAATTGGAGAGAATAATTCAGTTGTGTATGTTTTTCTTTCTTCAATTTTGTGGAAATAGCGGAAGTGTAATAATAGAGTGCATAATCTCCACCAAAGAGAGACCTTACATGGAGAAAGTGATAGGACCAACTCTAAAAATGTCAAATCTCAACCTTCCATCAATGTTTAAAATATGGGTTCTACATGTCTAATTTGGATGTCACAATATATTGCTCATAATATATTTAACTAAATTGGGTAGTCACGATATACTAAAACGTAGCAACGCACTCCTAGAGAATTACGGAGGATCGACACGCAAGAGCGAAATAACAAATCTGATTCGGATTAAGAATAATATATTTTGAACAAATCAAAATCTTATGCATAAGGATTCAAACTCGATATATTAATTTAATAATTCTCCACCTTGATTCAATATTTAAAGCTAAGTTATAATACTCATCATCCATGTTGCTCTTTCAAATATTGATGGGTGTTCACTCTCTACAAATGCCAATTGTGCTCAAACAAAGATTGAGCTTTGCTAGAGGAACAAGCTTATTTATCATATCTACCGAGTTCTCTACTTTAGCAATCTTGTTCACAATAATATTACCATTTACTAAAATATCTCCATTGAAATGGTACTTGGTGTTATATGTTTTATTTGCCTAGTGATAAACTGAATTATATGCCCAATATATCGTACTTTAGTTATCATAGTGTATATCAACACTTTTTTGATCTAACGCAAAGTTCGATAGCAAACTACTTAACCATATCACATTTTTCATTATAAAGGTTGGTGTCATGTATTTTGCTTTAGTCGAAAACAAGGCAACATGATCCTTTAACGACGTTTTCCAACTCATTGCACCACTTGCTAATGTAAACACGTACCCTACTAAATACCTACAATCATCCAAGTTGCCAGAGTGATTTGAATCCTTCAATCCACACAACCAGTGGTCTCATTGCCATTATTATTCCTCCGATAAACTATACCCATGTCTATTGTCCATTTTAAATATCTAAGCATCCACTTCACAGCTTCCCAATGAGCTTTACCGGGATGCTTAAGATAACAAATAACTATGCTTATATCTTATGAAATATCAGGCCTAGTGAATAGCATAGCCTACATAATACTACCCATGGCACTAGAACATGAGACATATGCTCCTCCTCCTCCTTAGTCTGCAGTAATAATTTATTTGAAAGTTTAAAGTGCTTTGCTAAAGGAGTACTTACAGATTTTCATCAATTGCATGTTAAAATGTGCCACAATTTTCACAATATATTTCTTTTGAGATAGACCTAAAACTCTTGTAACCGTATTACACAAAATCTCCATACCCAATATTTTCTTTGTAGCACCTAAATATTTTATCTCAAATTCAGCACTTAACTGCTTCTTTGTCACATCAATATCAGACATATTCTCAGTTGTTATCGAAGAGTAGGTAACCAAAAAATCATTCTCCAATCTCCTAAAATAAGCAGAGTTATCTATTTGACCTCCTCTATGTGAATCTTCATACATCCACCTTGATTCCGATCTATTTGAATTTGAATGATGAGGCTGACGTGGCATCATGTGGAGCGTCCGATCCAAGCGCTAGGAAGATCGCCCATAAGCCATTCGATCCAAGTGATCAAAGGATCGCTTGAGAACCATCGGATCATGTCTTGAAATCTAGATCGTCCATTCCTCCTTTTGTGAATCCTCTTAGGTTTTCTACAGAAAAACTTGGAGCCTCTTGTTGCCTCCTCGCCTTAGTCCCAACTCACTTCTAAGGATGGCTTGCCTGAGCAGCAAGAACCAGCCCCTCCCCAACTCTTGCACAGCAAGTTGATAGATGCGCTCGAGTGATGGCATCGAATCCGTGGCGAGGATTTGAGATCCAAAAATTAACTAGGTCTCATTCAATATTAAGAGGAAATGAGTTACCTTCTCGCGTTCCTTGATGGCTTGGTACTGTTGCAAAGTGCATTCGGGTCCTTCAAGTTTTTCCTCAACAGCCCTTAGTTCATTCCAAAGTCTTGAAAGCTTGTTGAAATAAATCATGATGGAGAAATTACATTGCTTAAATTTAGATAAAGCTTCTGTTAGACCAAAAATCTTCACTCGACGTAGTTTCCCATACATCTCCTTTATATTATCCCACATAGATTTCAAGTCTTCTGCTAAAGGAAGCCTGGCCACAACTTGTGGAGAGTGCAATTGTCAATCCATATTTGGATGAATTGGTTGCATTTCTTTCAGAGTCATGCTAGGTGGTCTTCAGTTAGGATCGGGATGGTTCCGTCAAGGAAACTGTCCTTACCTTTGTTACCAATGCCCAATGGAACTCTTGAGACCACATCTAGTAGTTTTCCATGCTAGTGAGTTGTTAGGTGATGAGATATACCTCCGGCCCATTGGTTGTGGAGGTGTACAATGGGTTGCACGGCTTTGGGCGACCACTCATGGTGAAAAGCGGGCATGGCGCGAATCTAAGTTGGGGAACCAGATAAGGATTCGTTCCCAGACCTGTAGTACCCGGTTTAGGTGCCTAACCCAGATGAAACCATCCTATCCCAAAGGATGGGCTTGCCCTATTAGTGGCTGGTGGGCTCTCCTAAGCTGGGCGTGTTCACCGTGGGCCTAATTTGTTGGCTCTTGAGGAATGAATCATGGATTAGGCTGGGCTAGTCTATATGTCCATGCATTGGGAGCATTTTGGACAGGCAACAACTAGATGGGCTAGTGCGGAATGGGCTATGTGTCATTCGACTGGGCTTGTATAGGAACTCATTAGGAGGGCTAAGTTTGAGTCTCAGATCTCTAATCCCGCATCACTTATAGTTTGGTGCTTCGAATGTGTAGGTGAACAAGGGAGATTATCCAAATTTGATCTTTCTAGAGTATTCTCTTCAGGTGATGACTGTCCTTTTGCATGGTATCAATGAAGAAGAAAAGATTTGTGTTTATTTACTGAAATACCGAAGGGCTCACCTTGTTTTGTAGGTTAGTATTTTTTGCAACAAGGGTAGGAAGAAAAGAACGGGAGGCAATTAGTGAAATGGTTGAGGCTAGATTAGAAAATTGTGGAAGCTAGGCCAAGAATATGAAAGCTCTGGTACCATGTAACAAAGGGAAAATGAAGATAATTTTTTTTGTCCCATTGATTTGACTTGACTTCTTCACATGTATAGGCTACTATTTATAATACAATGTATGAACAATTTGAGGAAATAATAAAATATGATACATGAAATCAAATCCAATATCTAATTGATTTAGACAATCGATTATGGTCGAAATGATCAATGAAGATCAATATTTGACCTTGTATATCTCCAACAGAGTCTCGGCAGCATCCAGACCATGCATGTTGTAAAGGACACGACTAATGATTGCAGCTCTCGGAGAGATTCGAGCTCCGAATGGAGCGTTCATGGCCACTTTAAAAGAGTCCAAGTGTCAGTGATCGATTGCACCGCATGTGTTGTGAGAACTATGGCAATGTAGTTCTCCCTCAAACTGATTGGAGGTGTCCTTGACTAATTCCAGAAATATCCAACCTTTTCCCTCGTTGGAATGGAAATACTTGCATTAACACTTGATTGAGGGATGAAGAATAATAAAGAAAAAGAGTCGGACTTTAAGCTTCACTTATTTAGTAGAAAACAAATTATTTGAAAAATATTTTCTTAAAAATAATTTTTGTATTACTTAAAATAATTGATAAATATAAAATGTGTTCATTATTGACAACAATTTATATTTAAAAAGTTTTACGAATAGTAAAAATTTTTTCACTTATTCATTTTTGTAAGCAATACAAGTCATCATTTAAAAGATATTTTTCAATTATTCATTTTCGATTTTTAAACAGAACCCCTAGTTAATTTATTTTAGCAGTCTTTTTTAGTGCAGAGTATTCGAAATGAAATCAGACAGATGGTAAGGCTAGTGATTGCAGATCTATTACTTTTGGCTGACTTTTGAATCTCCAAAATAGGTTATCTAAAGTACAAGTTACTTTCTTGAGTTCGTCAAAGTCTGTTAATTGTTTGAGCAATGCTAGAGACATCAAGATTTGCCTAGTAAATTAGTTTACTAAAAAATGCGAAAATATGTAAATAATTATTCAAACGAGCATGCCCATTTGAGCACCCCGCTGATAAATTATCGCTTGACTTAGCCAAGCAAATTTACTATAGTTCTCAGTATATCTAGCATTTGTCTCGATTCATCCAACACAGGGAAATATATAGGTTATAAATTTATAGTATACACACGTTAGCTAATAAGACTGAATATTGTATCATTATGACCGTTTCAAGCACAAAACAAAGATTCTTCACATATCCCATCAAATCGGATTGAACCCTTTTGACCTAATCCAACCCGAAAATGTTCAAGTTAAGATTGGGTTCAATCTCTCTCTTCTTCTTCTATTTTTTTGAGGTTGCCAAAACATTCACCCTTACCCTATTATTTAGGGTGGGTTTGGGCCGGTTATTAGTCCAATTCATTTTTGCCATCTAAATTTCAATAGTAATTTGATTTTGGCGGGTTCACTTTTATTGAAGTCTACACAAAGAGACCTTTACACTATTTTCACAAATCTGTGGTCAAATTAGAGCTTGATTTTGAATTATTTCCCCAATTGTCTAAAGCTAGATTTCATGCCGGTGCAATTAGCTAGCTCTCATCTAGTCTATGTACTTTAGCTGATGTGTGTGTACAACTAGGAGACATTCCTCTTTAAGTTCTTTCTTTGAAATGTCTTCTTCCTCAAAGTTGTGTGAGTAAGTGAATTTAAGATGCTGAAAATACTTCTCTTAGGGCGCATTTGATAAAACCAAAACATAAATACCGAAAATAGAAATTTACAAGTTGTTCGATAATAACTGAATATTATTAATTTCTTAACATACATGGAATTGTGATCACTATTGACATATTTTAGCAAATAAATGGTGAGATTCTACTTGCTGTCAATTATTTTGCTACTTAGTATTGAAAACCCTTTCCTTACTTAACCGCATAAGTGATTTTTGTTACTTAATTGAATATTTTAAATCATTATTAGTTAATAGTTATGATCATCAAGCAAGGTTAATCTTTGTCAAGTGCTGATTTTATTTTTACTTTTAAGTATTTAATTGGGTATCGAATAAACCCTTAGTGTCGATGATCATAAAATAATTCACTCAAAGAAAATCGATTTAAGTTAAAGGTCTAGCGTATGCCAATGGTGTATTCCATGAACCTTTTTAAAAAAATTGGTCCCTTTAAGGAAGGAAGAGGTTACCCTGTGATGGTAGAAAATACCACGACTTTTTTCTTGACTAGTTAGATTTTCAAGATATTTTTATTTTACAAGTGGTATCAACTGCTGTGTCCGTTTCCAAATTATGAACATTCAAATATCTCACAATATTCATTGATCTCCGTGGTCAACACTATGACATGGCCCTCATGCAAAGACATATCATGAGAAAAAATCGATATATCAAGGTTTCATTAGTTTAGCAAAAAAATGAATAATTTGAAAATTATCTTTTTATATATGATTGATTATATTGCTTTAAAGATGAATGAATGAAAAATATTTCTATTGTCTCAACAATGTTTAGCTATGAATTATTATCAATAATAAAAATATATTTCATTAATTAATTATTTCAAATGATATAAATGATCATCGTCCCTACAATATTGGCCTCGTGGTAAGACCCAGTACTACCATGCACATTACCACCATTATTCGCCATCTTGCCTCTCATCGGAGCTTTGACCAACCCAGAGGGAGTTGCGAAGGCGGGTGCAGCTAGGGCTTCCTCGGCTTCAAAGGATGGGCTTATTTTTTCTTTTGCCACTAGATCCCAGCCTTCTCTTTATGTGGGCCTTTTTAGGCCTTGTGTATTCTATAATGTTATTGGGGCTTTTTGGCCTTTCTATATTGTCAACTCAATTGTTTAGTTGGCAAATTATGGATATTAATTTTCTTCTATGAGTAAAAAGATCCGGGAGATCATCAACACTCGAGACCCATTTTAAACATTATGATAGGAGTCTTATTTCCATTACAGAATATTGAATTTGAGTCATAATTATTTTGCACCATTTATTACCTGAAAGTCTAAAATTGGCGAAATTTGTCATTGCAACTCCACCATAATATTAGCAACTAGGAAATCTCTCCATACGAGACATTTAGTAATTATTCAATGCGACACAAGCTCAAGGCCGGCTAGCTCACAGGCTCAAGCTTGCTAACCTCGAGCCTCGATAGATTGACAAATTAGAGATTTTGGCTCGCCAATCATGTGAGCTCGCCAGCCTTGAGCTCACCTCATTGGTGAGCCACAAGCCTAAACTTGCCAAAGGTGGGCAAACCTCAAGGCTCACTCACTTGTGCCCAGTTACCAATTGTCGCCATGGCCGATTGTTAGGCCGTTGTCATGGTCAGCGACTGGCCAATGAAGAAGAGGGAACATAGAAAAAAGAAAAGAAAAAGAAACAAATAATTTAATAATTGATTTTTAAAAAATAATTAAAAATCGATTTTTTTAAAATAATAAATAATTAAAAATATATTTTTAAAAATAAAGTAGTATAAAATTATTGAAAAAGAGTGCATAAAAGAAAATATTTTTCCTACTGAATAACGAAAATTTTTTTTACTTCATTTTCAAATTTCACCCAAGCAGTTGAACTTAATTATGTTTTTTTGGAAAATGGCTTCCTAGAAAAATTTTCTGAAAATACCACATTTTCTACAAAATGAATAGAGCCCATATTCAAGAAAATTTTATGAGGTTTGGTTTCTTAAAAAGAGTTTAAGAGTTTTGCCAATAGAAAACAAAATTTTCCATGAAAATCTCTTGATAATAGGCAAAAAAATGACATTAATAGAATGATAAGACATTTTTATTAAAATTTTGAGTAAATAAATTTTAAGATATTAAAATTTTGAATAAAAATGATATCTAGTGAATAATATCTGAATTGTCAAAGTAGTAAAATTAACATTGCAAGATTGAGAAATATTATGATTATAAATTCAAGTAGAATTGAATATGTTATGCACGACAATGTACAGAAAGAATCTACAGTTATATCTCTTGATATGATACTTATTATAAGTGACTATAGAAACCGAAAGCGAAGCATATGCTCTTGCAATTTGGGCTCTTGAGAGAGCACCAATTAACAGGAGTATAGTGTGGCTGACAAGCAAGGCATATGGTATGGCTTGTGAAACCAGAGTGGACTCATGGAACCCGACATCCCAATGGGTACTTGATAAACACTAGCCACAATGGGCACTTCACCCACAGAAGAATCAACCTGGATTAATGGGCTTTGATTTTCTTTAATAACCACTGTTAACATGAGAGAGGCTCATTGAAAGAGCCCATTTGAGCAACACAGATAGGTCAAGCACCTGTCTATTACTGCGTGTTTTAATCATACGCCAAGTGAAGAACATCGTATAAATAATCATCCATTCAACTTTAGGATGTAGTTTAGTGGGAAAACCATAATACCTACACTTGGCAAAGAGAAAATGGGCCTAGGATTAACAAGAAGCAAGAAAGTTGAAGGAGCAATGCGCCGGCCAAGGAAAGAAAATCGAAGACACTTGCATGACCTTATTGCTTGCTTTGTTTCAAAAACACAAGCAATGTTAGAATGTCCTACCTAGAATTTATAGGTGGAGGATATACTTTGACCACCCCCTCTTACCTGCTAGCCGAATTAGGACAAATGGAGGGTCTCACATGCAAAATAAACTTGGCCTAGGCAAGGCCATGCCCGGCCAAGCCTTGCTTGTCGCGGCGATAGCAACCCTCACCTAGGCAAGGCTAGCTTACTAGGCCATTTCCTATGCCCGATGGCTATTCACAAACAAAAGGAAGAAAAAAGGAAAAAAAAAAAAAAAAAAAAATTATCTATGCTTACCATATAGCCGCTAATGTCCACATCAATAATATCCAGAAAAAATTAGTGGGAACACCTGAATTGATAATAAGTTAAAAGGTTTAAACTAAATTGACACTAATACAATAGATTTATAACTTTTTAAACTTTTTTTCCTATAAAAAGAGTATATAAATTATATAGACAAGTCATATGGGACAATAAAGTAGTAAAATCATTCAAAATATTGTAGAAACCGAGCTATGGCCATGCGCGTAACCTTTTCGTTGTTGATAAGAGGTCGGGGTAGTATTATAAATTGATTATCCATGTTCTCTTTCCTTTTAAAGCCTAATTGGTTTGTTCTTGTGTGCATGGAAAATGAAAAAAAAAAAAAAAAAAAAATCCCACTTGTTTAGGTAAAGTGGCATTAAAAGAACATTGCTACGGGAACGGGCCCACGGCACTGTTAATCCCCGTGATTAGTGGTGCCTTGTTGACCACAAAATTGCCATTTGATGGGAATTGGCAACTGGAACCTTTGGATGGAGCAAATTTGAAGAAGAATCTTGATAGAATATTCTCTTAAGTTGGACAATATTTTTTTTTTCTAAAGGAAAATGAAACTAACAAGAAGGAAATATCCTTCATTCTTGTCAACTTTTGTAAAACTCAATTCTTTCGTTAGGATACTTTCAAAAACATTTTCACCAATTATAGATATTATGGAAGTCAAATTAGCAACGCACACATATATTTTAACCCAATCCAAAATATTACCCAACAAATGAAAAAAATTGAAAGTTAGCTGGCATGGTAAAAAAATAGAATTGTACAAAAATTTTAAAAATCAGTGAGGTAAAGATTTTGATTAAACAAATTCAATACTTTTTAAAATAAATTCTCATCTATGGCTAGTCACGAGATGATCATGATTTTGATCTTCAAGTTCATGTGGACCGCCATGGTTGGAGCAAAGGATGATTTAAGTTGCGTAATTTAGATATTCGAGTTCTAATTTTGGTAATTGTATTCATTTTGCTAAATGAAGAATATTTTCTTTTCAACAATTGCAAGTGTAATCAATGTTTTGTATTGGAGATGTTGCTAATAGAAACCTTACATCTATTTCATCTTATAATAAAAGACGTTTGAAACGATCATTATACATTGCATGTCTAGATATTTTGCTGCGAGTGTGATGAATAAGCAACGTTAAGTTGTGATCTTGAAAGTAAATTACCAAAAGAACCCCG
The DNA here is from genome assembly GCA_014182735.1 of Corymbia maculata. Taxonomy (NCBI): domain Eukaryota; kingdom Viridiplantae; phylum Streptophyta; class Magnoliopsida; order Myrtales; family Myrtaceae; genus Corymbia; species Corymbia maculata. Next base: position 6,027,338 of record CM024685.1, read on the forward strand.
GGGCATGGACGTGGAGAGTTGATTGTTTCGAAACTCATAATATATTTCACATGTCTCATGAATCGATTAAGTTCATATATTCGATTTGGACAGAGTTTCTTAATTTGGACAAAGTTCCATGGATTTCAACTATTTTTTTCATAAATCAACTGCGATGAAATTTATAATTCTAACAATTCATGTGGGAAATACGTGCCTAAGCTTATGTCGGATCTGTCGAAAAAACATAGTCGAAGGGAAATGAGGATACCTCAAATCAGCCCTTGTTGAGGGCGAAACCTTAGGGTTTTGCACTCATATTGATGCGAATAAAATAAGAACTACAACGACGCCCGCATGTTGATCGATATGATAGTTGTTCTTAAGAAAAGAGTAGAGAAGTTGGATTGCGCTACCTGGGAAGAATCACGAAGTCCTAAAGATTAGAGAAGTTGGACTGCCCATTATACCGACACAGACAGGTCAAAAAAGGCCGATCAATCGCGTTGTTTTCTTCAACCTTACGCCAAGTGAAGAAATAGTATAGAAATTCATTGAACTTTAGGATATACTTTTGGGATGAGGAGAAACGTTGAAGAAACGAGCTGATGCAGAAGATAATCATTGTACAGGCCAGGGAAAGTAAAATCGAGGGCACTTTCCAGACTTTATTTGCTTTGACACATTTATCCTGAAATTTAGAAGATTAGCATCCCAAGTCTTATCCTGAACTTTAGAAGGTAAGCATCCCAAGTCTAAGGCATAGAGCTTCTAAAATGGAGTTGACGATAGTATCCAATCAGTTTTTTTTCTTTTTCTTTGTATAGGACAACTATTTAATTTCTTTTTATGACGTTGTGATAATACATCATGCATCATTACTTCGGTGCTATTTTTTTCGTGGAAAATTAATGATTGCATAAAACGATTGATTATATCACTTGAAATAATTAGTTAATAAAAAATATTTTTTATAATATTTCCATGAACATTGAAATTTTTTTAGCAATAGTGGATTACGTTTCATCAGTATCAGGATTGACTCGGATTATTTTCATCATGATCGTTTTAGCAAAAGTGGGCGATGTGGGTTGCCGCCCCTGCAATTGAAAGGTTGCACCAAGAGCTTCTCTCTTCCTCCTCTTTCCCCGAAACGTCCAAGTTCCTCTCTGCCTTCGCCTGTCTCCTCGACTCCGACGTCTCCACCTGTAATGTCCTCCTCAACCGCTCGATCAAATTTGATTGGATGGGCTCAATTGGTGAAACATACAAAAATTTAAGACTTAATTGATAAAATTAAAAAATTAAGAATTGAATTAATAAGTTAAGACTTTTTGGATAATTTTCTCTCAAAAATCCATTCCACAAACTTAAAATAATAAGAAGAGAGAGATTATCTAAATATGAAAAATATTTAGAATCCGTTGTTGAGAGACATGGACGATACCTCAACAGCTGCAAAAGGATGGTCCCGGCATCGATCCTTTGTGGCCATTTGATTTTATTAGTGGCGTTGCGATGACACATCATGCATCATTACCTAAAGTGAAGATACGGATAGACTAAAAAGAAATAAAGGCAAAGAGAAGTTATAAAATGGCTTATAGATAATGCGGCTTGATGTCATCTGAATCAATAAAACACATTTCCCACAACGAACAAAGATTCGAACAATCGGACTAATTATTGCATACCTAGATAGAAGGTTGACCGTGTAATTTATGGAAGAGACAAATGGATAAAGCGACCGAAAGACACGAGGTCCAAAATGATTGCTACTCACATTGCCAGTTCATAGTCATCCATAAGTTGGTGATCACTTGAGCCACGCGCATCCTTCTGTGGTCCAAACGTGACTCCTTTCACTAAAAAAATAACACAAATAATCAATAAATTACAATTCAATATATAATATTATCATCGATTTTATCTTCATTCAATATAATTATTAAATTAATTATAAATATTCACTAGTTATTAAATTTTTAATTTATTCAATCCAGTAAAGGCAAGCAATTTCAGAATTGACCACAGTTCTACCTAGAACCTACTTGTCAGAATCAATTCAACCTAAAGCTTGTCATGCATACTATGCTATCTAGAACTCATTATGCCACAGGTTTTAGGGTCTACCCAAATTCTGTCTGTATTTTTAATTAAATAATTGCGGTGAATTATCACTTTTAATAACCATCATTTACTTCTACAATCTATTTACCACAATTCATATTTAGATACATGAAAAATATGAAATATTAACAAAAAAAAAAATTCTCAATCATGGGTTGGAAATGAAAGCTTAGATTGACAGTTTCAAATTACGCACTCATAATTGGACATCATTAAATATTGTGAAATTGCAAGGATATATAGAACAAGAAAAATAAAAAGACTTATTCCAATTTCCAAATTTCACCTCAAACCTACCCTGTTGGAATCGGTTCTCTATTTTTGAAATCTAGAAGTTATCCTGCAAACCTTGGAACCAAACCGATTCTTGCCAATATGATTCTTTGGTTTATGGTTTTAAAAAATGTCAACATCAGTACTAGTTGCACTAAATAGGACGGTCGGTATCAACATCAGTGATTTTTGGACAAAATTGGTCGGATTGATTTATTTGATAAAATGTGAAAAGATTTAAAACTCAATTGATAAAATTAAAAAAATTAAGAACTGAATAAATAAGTTATGATTTTTTGGATAATTTTCTTTAAAAAATTCATCCCACAAATTTAAAATATTAGATAGGGAAAGATCATGTAAATATTAAAAAATATTTAAAATATGTTGTTAAGAGACGTGGACAATACGTCGACAACTGCAAAAGGATAGTCCCAGCACCGACCCTCAGTGGCCATTTGATTTTATTTGTGGCGTTGCGATGACACATCATGCCCCATTACTTAAAGTAAAGATAGGGTTTGACCAAAAAGAAATAAAGGCAAAGAAAAGTCATAAAATGGCTTATAGAAAACGCGACTCAACGCCATCTGAATTAATAAAACATACATTTCCCGCAACGAACATGGATTCGAACAGGAGTAATGATTGCATTCCTGATTGAAGCGACCGGAAAGACTCGAGATCCGATGACTAGGCTACTCTCATTGCCAGTTCATATAGTAATGCAAGAGCCAGTGATCACCTAAGCCACGCGCATCCTTCCGTGGCCCAAACGTGGCTTCTTCCGCATGAAAAATAATACAAATAATTCATAAATTTCAATTCAATATATAATATTATCATTAATGTTTCCTCCTTTCAATCTAGTTTTTAAATTAATTCTAAATATTCAATATAATTATTAACATTTTAATTTATTTAATCTAGCAGGGGTGTTCCACCAAAAAAAAACAAAATCTAGCAGAGGTAGATAGCTTTAAAATTGACCCTAGTTCTACTTGAGACCAACTCGTCGGAACTAATTTAACCTAAAGCTTGCCATGTATACTCTACAACCTAGAACTTACCATGTCATAAGTTTCATGGTTTACTCAAGTTCTATCTATATTTTTAATTGAATGATTACAGTAAATTATTATTTCTAATAATCATCATTTACTTTTACAATTCACTTATCATAATTCATATTTAGATACATGAATAATATGAAATATTAATAAAAGAAAATTCTCAGTCATGGGTTGGAAATGGAAACTCGAACCGGTAGTTCTAAATTATACATTCATAATTTGACGCCATGATATGTTCAAAGATATATAATAAGAAAAACATAAAAACTTGTTCCAATTTCCAAATTCCACCTTGAACCTACCCGTTGGAATCAATCTTCCATTTTTGAAATATGGAAGCTATTTTGTAAACCTTGGAACCAAAGTAATTCCCACCAATATGATCATTTGGTTTCTGTTTTTACCTTGGAAGCATGCTTACTCTACAATCTAGGACCTCAACTTTTTATAACAAGGTGAAATCATCCTTCAATAAATATTTACAAGTTTTCATAATTATACCACTACTCAAATTTAGAATATTTTTCCATTTCAATCCATTTCCTAAATCAACAATAAATATGTTGTCTTTTTAATATATATTTTTTCCCTTTTTGGTCTAATATTACTATAGTTCCATCTTTAGTATATTTTAACTTGTGATCTCTATAACAGTAAAAATATAGCCTCATTTAGAGTTATATCATATTCATTTTCCTTTATCTTAAATGTTAATATTATGCAAAACCTCAAATTGGTACGTAAGTGACAAGTTTACCATAGAAAGATCTAAACTAATATATCTGTGATAAATTTACTCCAAACTAATTTCCATCCACAAACCCCAAAATTAGCACATTTATGACAAAATTTTCTTCGTTAGTTTTCATTAAATTATATTAATACTACTACAAAACCCCAAACTGGTATGTTTTATGACAAATGGAAGGATAAAACCCCAAACTAATACACACGTCAAATATCGCTATCATCCAACTCAGTAATTTAATGGTAAAATTTAATGGAAACTAGAGGAGGATAAATTTTGTCAGAAATGTACCAATTTAGGGTTTTGCATTGTATTAACCCTTTTTTAAAAAAGTGTTTTCATAAGAATATTTAATAATGACATTAATTTATCTATAGATTTCTTGTACTTTTATTAATTTAAATCATGTCCCTAATTTTTAGATACATAAAATTTTTAATTTTTTTTTTCTCCTTTCATAATAAAATTTAGTTGATAATGTAAATTAGGAAATTAGAAAGTAGGAATATTAACTCGAAACACCTCTAAATGAGGTTCTATTTTGTTATTATGAAGATCATAAGCAAAAATGCATTTAAATCAAACTATTGTAATATTTATAGAGAGCAAAAAAGTAAGATATTAATAAAAATATTTCCATATTTTTTACTGTTCAGGAAATAAATTAAAATGAAAATATATTTATAATTCAAGCGTTAACGTAATTATGTTGAAAGGAAAATATATCTTAAAAAAATTATGCTGAATTAAAAAAAAAAAAAGCCCAAAAAAGACACCTGAGCAATGAGTTATACTCTCTCTCGAACTCTTGCCCAGTTAACTCCTTGCAATAGGAGAAATAACAAGAGACGTGCTCTTATAGCCATTTTCCCACTAAATTTTATTAATTTCTTATTTATAATGAGAATTCTCTTAAAAAGTTATGCGGAAGAGAATTCGCGCTTCAGTAGTCGTAGTATTGATTTATGTCAGTAATTATCTAGATATTTTCTATAACAAAACACATTGTTTCGCGCAAATGTCAGTCTATTACAAGCGACAAAGTCAACTTTTCTGATATATTATTGTGTAGATATGTTCACATAATTTTTCTTTCTACCATATAACCTCTCCTGCCTAATATAGTCATAGTTACTTAAATTTGTTAGCATAAATATCTTCTCATTTGCATGGAGTAAATTTCATTACTTATTACTTTCAATATTATTAGATATATATATATATATATATATATATATAATATTTATGACTATCTTGATATCCTAAGATATTCATCTTTTTGCTCTCTATAAATATTACTATGAAACTGAAGGAAAATTTCATATGGATCTTACTTATTGTTAGCATAACTATCTTCTCATTAGCATGGAAAAAAGAAAAAAGTCTCTATATCTTACTACACGTATAAAGTATCACGATATAATCAAATAAAAATACCACAATATAACTAACTATCTTGTATTTACTATGAAACTGAAGGAAAATTTCATATGGATCTTACTTATTGGAAAAATTAATCACATAGTTTTATTTACGATAGAAAAGAATTTTTAATTAATTTGACGCTTTTACAGTTGAAAAGTGGACTTTCAGTATTAGCCGTTAGATTAGGGGGAATAACTAATTTCATAAAGAATATTATTTTCTTAAACTTTCTAAAGTCATTTCTTAAAAAAGGGTAAAATTCACTAAAAACTTAAAACTCTGTCTACCGTGATACCTTTACCTAAATTTTTTTCTCCATGACATCAAAAATCCAAAACTTGTGCTTGTGTGACATATTTACCATCCTTCGTCAAAGTTCTATTAATGAGCACCATTAAAATTTTTCCTACTTGGACTCCAAAAAGCAAACCGTGTTGACATTAGGGGCATTTAACCAAACCGGTTTTACCTGATAATAGGACCAGATCACCCAAAAAATAGGTTTGGAAACTAATCCTCGTTGTAACTGATCTAGAAACAAGTTCCAAATTTTTGGAACCAATTGAAAATAGTATGGGAAAAAGTTCCAAGTAAATACTCACCATGGAACCGGACCGGACATCCCTGTTTTAAAACCAGTTTTGAAACTGATTTTATAAGCTAAAAAGCCAAAACAGTAATTTCTTTTTCCCCTAAATTCTAACCTCCACACTCATTCATCCTTTTTTGAAACTCTTCACTAGTCTTTCCTTTTCCCTCTAAATCTATAGATGAATAGAGAATGAAGTTTTTTATTGTTTATACTTGTACATGATTACGTGTCTATCTTATGAATTGTTGTTTTTTGGTGGATAGAGATTTCTACTATTCATCTTTTATGTTGACCCGTTTTGTTACTCACAACCTCATATGATTTTGCCGTAAAAAATGAATTTAGAAAAAAAAGGTTCTTGGGTAGACTTGGAACCAAACTAAAAGAGTGGGTTTCAAAACCGGTTACAAGCAAACGGGATAAGTTCCGGGTCTAAAAACTAGCAACGATTATAATAAGGTAGGTTCTAGGATCCCCTCTAGAACTTATCCACTTTGGAACCCATTAAACCCTAATTGACATTATACCCGTGTAATTTAAGTGAAATAACCATCAAATGATCTTTCAATAAAAATGTCTTGAAAGAGGATAAATATATCACATATGTGTAAGTTTGGATTTTTTATGTCACAAATTTTTTTAAAGATAAATGTGTGTTAGAGAGTATAGTTTAGGGTTGTTAATATCACGAGAAGAGTTCTAAATAAATACGTGGTCAAAATGGTTTGAATTTTTTGGTTATCTTTTCTATAAATAAATAATAAAGGCTGCATTTGTTGAAGGTTGCCTTCGTTCTTGGAAACTTCTATCAAAGGGAAGCGACTAGTGCGGCAGGATGTTCCCACATATAGCTGCGAGGATTGGATCTTTTACGTGTAAAGTTGCAAGGTGCACGTGTACTAATTGGCTAGGATTGGATCTTTTCCGTCTGGTATGGTCTGCAGGGAATACAGAGGAGAGAGAGAACAATTAGTGGCAAATTTGGAAATCAAGGAAAATGGGGAAGCCGCCATTGGTAACGTGCTTACTTATGTCGATGACCTACTTAATTATTGGTACAAACAAAAACAAATGCACACTGCACGATATTTCCAGATGATGACGATTCAGGTCGGAGATTAAAAGCTGTCCTGGCCTAATATTTGGTGGAAATTACAAAGAAGTCAGATCTGCTGGACAATTTATTAGCCACTATTTTTAATTATCACAAGACTGCACCTAAAAGCTACTATAATTGTACTTTAGAGAAAATCTAGAAAACTTGAGAGAGCAGGCTTACAGTTTAGCGCGCACAGAGTAATTAAATCACAACATAATCCCTAACAAAGTAGTGTATAGATACTGAATTGAATCAGCAATATCCCGATAGAATTCACGTGGCACCCCATGAGATCTATCATTTTTACTGTTTCAAATTCAATTTATCATATATAAATAATCATAGTAATAGTTTCTCCAATATCTCCCCCCTCCCTCCATACACGAAATACCATTAATTCTCATATGAAACTTAAAATTCAGGTATTCATGTTCAACTCAAGAGCTTGGATGTTAGTATCCTTCCTAAAACTTCTGTTTTAGGCTCAAATTTGAGACATATTTTCAACAATCTCCACCTTGACTCAACGTTTGAGCTAAGTAACAATCGCTTCAAAATTCGAACTTTGCCGCTTCTCTCCTATAGCCCCCGATGGGCTCAACTGCCACAAATATCTTTCAAGCCCAAGTCCTGCTTGAACTTCTCCATAAACGAGGACCTCATAAGAACATCAACTCCACATGCACCTTTAACTGCTACATAAGGATTTCTCGACACAATCTCTTTAACCACAGATAAAGCAAAACCATTGTCGCATCCATGTCTGTCAGAAGATCGAATATATACCTTATCAATATCAGCAGTTACAGCAACTGTTGGCTTTACAAACTCCACCTCGTTACAAGCACCATCTATGTTGATTACCACATTAGTACCCGTTACCTCAGGAGTTTTTGGTTGCAACTCCACCTCAAGCTGAACACCGTTCAGATCCGTATAAGCATTGCTATTACCACTCCTAACTAGAAGTACTAGAGACTCGTCAAACGTAACTTCTCTGCTAATAACAGGTGAATTTAACTCCGGGCACCACAATTGATAACCCCGTTCACCTTGTGCATAGCCTAGGAATATGCACTTTCTTGCCCTTCCATCGAGCTTACCATCACTCGCTCGAACATAACACGGGCAACCATATATTCTAAGAATAGAATAATTAGCAATGTTACCTGACCACACTTCTTCGGGAGTCCGATGTTTAATTGCAATTGATAGAGATCTATTCATCAGGTAGCTCGCTCTACTAAGCGCATTCGCTAGGAATCTCCTAGCCATACCAACACTAGAGATCATTTTGTAGGCCATCTTTAGTAATGTTCTGCTCAACAATTCCGCAACATGTTGTGGTTCATTGGCAGTAGTGCGGTGTTCCACTATGCCTTCCTTCATGCAAAATTTGTTTAACAGCTTCGAGCAAAACTCCATACTATTGTCAGTCTGCACCTGCTTGATCGTCTTACTAGTCTCATTTTCAATCAAAACTCTCAACTGCATGATCCTAACAATAGCATCAAACTTGTACCTAAGCACAAATACCCATGTCTTCATCGAGTAATCATCAACAACTGTTAGCATATATCTAGCACTCTTCCTAGAAGGAAACCGCGACAACCTGTGAACATTCAAATGAAGTAACCCTGCAATTTCCGTGGTTTCTTTGACTATCATACTGAACTACACTTTCCGCCGTTGATCTAAATCACAACACCTACATACATTCAGTTCGTCAGCAACATAACCACATAGTAGATTTCTTTCACTTAAAACCTTCAGGCTTCTCTTGTCAATGTGCCCCAAATGTATATGACACAATTCAGACTCTCGAACAAATGCATCTGACATCTCCGCAGCGAAATCTGTCATTATCTAACCTTGAAGCTCATACAGGCCATTGTGCTTGATTCCTTTCATTATTACTAAAGCATCTCGAACAACTTTCAGAACTCCACATTCTGAAAAATACCGACACCCAGCTGAATCCAGGGCACTCAAAGAAATTAAGTTTTTCTTCAACTCTGGAACATGCCTCACTCCAGTTAATATCCTCACAATACCATCATGCATTCTAATTTTAATATCGCCAACATCTACAACATCGCATTCAGCGTTGTTCTCTAACTGCACTTTACTACTATCCGTGCACTGATAAGTAGTAAACTAGTTTCTATTTGGTGTAGCATGAAAAGAACAACCAGAATCCATAATCCATTCATCAAATGATGAATAATCAGTGACAGACAAGACATAATTGACATTGTCCGAATTACCAACAGCTATACCTGCAATATCATCTGCAGTATCAACTAATATTTCCTTACCCTTTTCATTCTTCAGCTTAAGGCAATTTCTTCAAAGATGCCCCCTCTTGCCACAGTTCCAACAGACAGCACCACCAGTCCTTGACTGGCTACGTCTATTCATGTTCATATTACCATGTGTTCTAGTTCTTTCTCTGTTTTCACCTACTAAAGCAGTAAATACGGGTTCACCAGATTCTCTTCTACGAATATCCTCACTTAGAATTAAATCTCGAACCCCATCAAATGTTAAACTTGTTAACCTAGAGGAATTACTAACAGCAGTAACAGTAGTATTCCAACTATTAGGCAATGAGGATAACAAAATTAAAGCACATACCTCATCTTCAAAGTCAATATCATCGAACTCACATGACTAACAATTACATTGAATTTATTGATATGATCTGCAACTGACGCACCTTCGCTCATCTTCAAGTTAAACAAACATCGCATCAAATAGACCTTATTGATTGCAGAGGGCTTCTCATACATATCCGATAGAGCTTTCATCAAACCCGCAGTGGTAGTCTCCTTCACGATGTTAAACGTGATGTTACGAGCCAACGTCAGCCAAATAACATCCATAGCTCATCTATCCAGCAAATCCCAATCAGCTTTCTTCATCGTCTCTGGTTTCTCACTCGATAGGGGCGCATGCAGTTTCATCTGATAGAGATAATTTTCAATCTGCATCTTCCAGAAACCGAAATCCTTCCCATCAAATCTGTCGATTCTCACTTTTACTTCTTCTGTCGCCATCGATTCGCTTCACCTCAGCCAAGCCTGGCTCTGATACCAATTGTTGTGGAAAGGGCGAGCAATCGAACAATAAAATAGATAGAATAAAGAAAATAAATCGACACCAGATTTACGTGGTTCGGTCGTAGAGACCAATGTCCATGGGAAAAGTAGCGACAAATTCCACTATAGAACAAGCGATACAATGGAGATTACACACTCAAGTACTCAAACACTCTCAGTGTTTCCCAAGCCCCAATTACACCCAATAATTCACGCAGTGTTTAGCCCCACAATTTCTCGTGAAATAATCTCTCAATATCATAAATGAATTATACACAAATTCTTACCACAAGAATTTAATCAGTTACAAACACTTGAATCTTCTTGGTGTAATTGCTTGAACGAAATCAACGGAGAAAACTCCCCTAAGCACTCGATGACGAATCGGCGCTTCAAGACCTCTTGCATCAACAATGGCCTAATTCTTCTCTATGCATGACCATATATATATAGGACTTGAGGATTCTCCAATTCTTGAAAGCCACTCCTACTTGGAGTAGGAAAGAATAAATTAAAAAACCCACACCTATTAGGATTAGGAAACAAATCAAACTTCTGTTTTAGGCTCAAACTCGAGACATATTTTCAACAAGCATAATTATCCCACCAATTACGATGATACAAGTATAACCATCATAATAGATGCTTATATTACAATTTTAAAGGAAATGATGGATGTCACGGCTTGGAGCATGTTAAATATATATTTAGAAATTCTGTATATCTCCCTTGATTCCCATATCTCTTAGGATTATACATTAACTTATATTGATTATACTTATCCTTGATTAATTATAATGGATTATAATTGCTATTGTAATATTTTGTTACTTTAGATCATTATCTTGGAAAATGCATAAATAAGCTCATGTAGTCATCATTCTTGTATATACAAAAATCACGTGATTCTCTTTTCCTCATTATTATTATCATGGAAGTAGAGCCAGATTCTGTTTGCCCCTTTTGCATGTATGTCCATCCCATTAGTAAGATTTCACTTGACCTAATCCACCATCGCTTGACAAGGGTTTCATATGCTTATTAAATACATGTGCTTTCCTGTCACCTGCAAGTGAGATTTTGTGGAACTTCTAAAAGTTTAACCTGGTAGATTTTAATATAAATCATGCCTTAATTCTAACAAATTAAACTCTTTGAACAATTAGTAGTGATCCCAAAAATTCCCATTAAGGCAAGAGTCTTGAATTCAAATCTTACAAGCCTCTATGTCTCAATTGCATATTTCCACACTATAGGCTTAGGCAAACGATTCAGCCTATAAGTGAGGAGAAATGGTAAAGTATTTAAATATTAAATAATTTATTTGTCAAATCACTCTCTCCATGATTGTGTGAACTGTGCACTAATTGCCCAAGATCCAAGTCATAACCATCATGATAGACCTATATCTTACAATTTGTAGGGGGAATGAACGGTGTGTCACCTTGGATTACACTGGGCCTCGGCATAAAGTGAAGGATAGGACGCCGAAAAAGTAGCGGCTGAGCAAATTATCAAAAGAGTGGGATAAATTTATCAATCTTATGACTGTTTGGATATTTAAAAATTTTGTTTTCGTAGAATTTTCTGGGAAAAGGAAAAAGGAAAAAACTCTCACCATCTCAACTTGCTTGTATATTGCCTATTTCCCTACGCACATAAAAGTGAGGGAGCTTGCGTGCGCGTACGCGAGCGCTCAGAATTTATAAATAGGTCAAGGGAGCTTGCATTGTGAATGATTTCTAAACAGCTCTTTCATTATTTTGATTCTTGGGGGTGTTTGAATGGCAAATTCTGGTAAGATGATGATCCAACTTGGCCAGCTCAAGAGCCTTTTCCCTCCATTTTCTCCTCCTACATTGTTTCCAAGCCTCCTTAACAAGAGAGCATCAGATTTCCTACTGCAATCCGCTCCCATCTCTTTGCCCTCTTTCTTTCCACTCCTCTTTTCTTCTCTCAAGCATAGCCTCGCAGCCCGACCCCAATTCTTCTTGCTCCCCTCCTCCATCCAGCGGTGCCCTCACGATACCTTCATCAGTTATAAACAGGCCGACACGCGCAACTTTGTGAGCCATCTTCATGCCGCTCTAGAGCAGAACAAGATAAGGGCCTTTGTTGACCTCAGTATGAAAAGAGGACTAGAGATCGGACCTGCGATCAATGAAGCAATCGAGCAGTCAAGGAGTGCCATCGTCATAATCTCTCAAACCTACGCCTCCTCGCCGTGGTGCCTGGAGGAGCTAAATAAAATCCTTGAGTGCAAGGAAAAGAAAGGCCAGCTCGTTTTCCTCATTTTTGGGGATGTCGACCCTAGAGAGATGCGCGAGCAGTCGGGACCATTCAAGCGGATTGGCCAAAGTGAGAAGGGTTTTGGGCAACAGAATGCCGACAAGGTCCGGAGGTGGAGAGACGCTCTTCGAAAAGCCGGCAATCTCACCTGTTGGTCTCTGGGAAACAGGTACTAACTCTCTCCCATTTTTTATTGTTTGTTTGAGAGGATTCCTAGAGGAAGTTGCTTATCTTGTCCAAGAAACAACAAAACTTAATCTTAAAGCCCCATCATTTGGTATATGGACAGTGGAATAATTGGAAATGTTTATGACCCTTTTACTGGGAATTGAACTTTCCTAGAACAGGACTCCAACTCCATTGTTTGGCTTATCAAAGAGATTTAACATCGACAATGCAGCATCTTTTCACATAAATTTTTATGGGATAATGAAACTAGAGTGTTGAAAATTTCTTACAACACTCACTTTAGTATTAAAAGTCCTTTTGGATCACTTAAGTGCTAGTTTAAAATAAAAAAAAGATCACTTTAGTGCCAACTCAAATTTGGGTTGCTGGAAATTTGAGGTAGCCATTTTTTTATTGATTTCTCTGTCTGATGTAGCTTGCTAACGTGCCTAGTCAACATACACAACTTCAAACCAACGTCATTTACATGTTTCACCCCAGGAATTCCCAAATTGAAAACCCAAAGTCGACCACAATTCCAACTCAATTTCGATTTGCCTCCAATGCAAATGGACAACTCAATGGACCATTGTAGATTTCAAACTCTGAAATTCTTTTCTCGTTTTCTTCCATACCTTTTGCATCATTTGATTTCCTTCATCTACAAATTGTGCATTGTGCCTTAGGTTCCAGTTTCTAAGTTTTATCTACACCACATGCCGAATTAACAGCTCAATCTTGCAAATGGAAAACATAAGCATGATGAGCAACTTAAATTAATTTCAATAAAGCGAAGAAGAAGATTAATATATCCCTCTGAGCCTGAGCCCTAATTTGGCCCTCTAAGCCCTAATTTTTCCAGCCAATTAAGTGAGTGAGAGATGATGACAAACTTGACTAAGTCAGAGGGACAAAGATGGCACATGAGTGAACGACGGCAGTGAGAGGGAGTCAATGTACGAATTGAGTGAACGACAAAAGAACTTCAGAGCGAATGACGTCGTTTTACACAACCCAACCACGTTGGATTGTATGAAATTGTTTTATTAGTTCACGTGGACCTTTTTTTTTTTTAAATGCCCCTCAAGAAAAACTCTTAAATATAAAAGTCACAATTTTTTTTTTGGTAGGAATTTTTTGCCGGAGACACTTAAGTGATCACTTTTTCTCCAATTTAGTATTAAGTGAGCTTGCAAAGACTTTTGACACTAAAGTGAATACCGAACAAATTTTTTGGCACTTCTAATGTCCTTATGTTCATTTTTTATATGATGGCTTGTTGGAAAAAAGAAGTGACGTCTTGTGTTATTATGATTGTTAAAGTCGCACTCCTTGACACCGCTTGTTATCTTCTATAAATAAACTTTTTCTTTTAGCATTTATCACATTTTACCCTTGACAAATTTTTTAACATATACTGTTTTCCTCCATACATAGCAAATTAGAAGTGTTCAGCTAAATAAAACGATAGATAACCTTTGAACAGTAAAGGAGAAGAAAAAGAAATGATGGATGTCCCTTTTTTCCAGTTTTAACCCTCATTTCATATTTTATATTTCATAACTAAACAACAAGTTTATTCTCCTCACTTCTTCCCTCAAGCATAAACGAATCTCTAGTGAACGATGATTTACGCCATTGCTAATTTCCTTCATGCATCATTTCCCTCAGTTACTCTGAGTCCCATTGTTGAAAACATATAAGTGGCTGAACTCCAAAGCATAGGAGCTTCATTTTCTATGGGAGGTTATCAGAAATCCCATGCTTGCTTTTTGTTAATATTAAGGTAAAGGAAAATGGGCAAGTCCTGACATCTTACACGGCCAATGATGGGTAAACCCTAGTATGATGCAACCCTTCCCTTCACCACTTTAACTCTCCACTATGGAATGATATATCTGTCAGAAGCAAAAACGAAAAGAAAAAGAATTTGTCAGCCTTTGTACTGTTTGGACTGTGGTACCTATCTAGGGTTCCGAAGAAACTTCAGCCTCCAGTTTGTTTTTCTTCTGTCTTTTTTTTGCCTGCTTGCTCTCTCTCTCTCTCTCTCTCCCCCTCAACTTTCTATATTATTTCCTTTTTTGGCCAAGAAACTTTCTATAGTAGAACTTTTCTATCGGTAAGCATAAAGGATGTTTTTCATGGACTTATTTCTATCCCTCTTTTTTCAATCTGCTGCTTAAACAGTTAGCCAAAACATTTTCTCTCGTTTGTTACATATACTGAACAATTTGGACATACATGCATAACCAAAATTTGCTGATTTTGGAATGTTGACCTCAAATTTGAAACAGTTTTTTTTCAAGGGCAAGACATTCAAAATTTTCCCTTGCATATCAATATGATTATGCGTTGTGAAGATTTAACTTTTTAAAAACTTTACTCCTATTCCAAAACTATTCCAGACATAATGAATAAATGCATTTCATGAAAATTTTCATAATTAAGTCAATTGCTAGTGCTTCGTCCATCACTACTTGTTCAAAACGCACAAAAATTCTGGTGCTCCCGTTTTGAGATCATTCTGTTGATTATAATACTAGAGTACAAACCTAACAGATCCATCCTATGTAAGGTGAAAAGGCTTATGATATAGATAAATGGAAATAACTTGAACTATACTTGATTGTTACATATTATATATCGACTTATCTAGACATTTAGTTAAACATAAAGATGAAATTCGCACTGGTGTATGGTTCTCAGATGTCCACTGATGAAATAACATGAGAGCTTCCTCATGAAGAGTTACAATTAATGGAGAAAAATTGGATTTGCCTAACTTTCAAATAGTTGTAGGATGATCTTCAATAATAAAATAATTCAACAGATATAATATTAACACTTAAGTTGAATTTCAATTGATGTTAACACAACATTGAACTAAAAGTTTTCATCAACGACACGGGTCATGATTAAAAGCAATTAATCTTCTTGGATATTTTGTTGGATAGCTCAAATGGCATATTTTTATTGTCGACCCATGTAAAAATTGGATGTTTATTAACATGCTTTATGTTAAAAGTGGAGGAAATATTTTAGTTTCATAATTGAAACAAAGGTGTGACATAAGCAAACTACATATATGCATCACTTCCAATCAACTGAAAAGTAGCAGAAAATGGTTTTCTGTTTCCCAAAATAACAAGAAGAAAGAAAAAAAGAAAATTAAAACACGAAAGAGACGGAGATGTGCCACTATTAGGAGAGCATATGTCAACCTCTCATGCCACTATTTTCCATTATACCAGATTAGATACTGGATAGCAATTAGATTAGATGGACGATACACTAGTTCAAGAATATAACCTTATTGATATTTTCTTTGTCTTTTACAAGCACGAATGACCAGTCACACCTTTTATTGTTGACAATTTATAGACTTGAAGCTGAATTCATCCAATTCGTTGTGGAGAAAATCTCAAGAAAACTGAGCTACTCACATACAAACCTACTTGCTTTCCATCCAGTTGGGTTAGATTCTCAAGTACAAGCCTTGTATTCCTTACTCCAATTAGAAGTTGAGGAGGTTCGAATAGTGGGGATTTCCGGCACTAGGGGAATAGGAAGGACGACACTTGTGAAAACTTTGTACTATCGAATTGCAAATCAATTTGATCAGAGTTGCTTTCTCGTGAATGTGAAGGATATATTGAGCCAACAGGGCCTCTTCAAAATGCAGGAGACCCTTTCTGGTGACCTTCTCGGCCATCAAGATTCAGAGTTTGTCAATGATATTTATAAAGTAATACACTTGATGAGGAGTAAGCTTCACAACAAGAGGGTTCTATTGGTGCTTGACGATGTTGAAGGGCTGTTGGAGCCATTAAGCCAGCTAATCAAGTCAATGAACTTTGGCTTGGGGAGTAGAGTCATTTTGATCCCTCGACATGAAGAAACCTTAATTGGTTTATGCGGGGATATCTATAAGGTAAGAGCGTTGAATGATGATCAAGCTCTTGAACTTTTCAGTTGGAATGCATTCCAAGAAAGGTATCCAAAAATTGACTATATGATGCTCTCAAATTGCTTCATGAGTTTTTCCAAAGGCCTTCCTTTGGTGTTGACCGTGATGGCTTCTTTCTTGAGTGGCAAAAGCGTTAAAGAATGGCAAAGAACATTTGATCGATTGAAAGAAATCCCTCAAGGGAAGGCTCATGACATACTAAGGATTGTTATCAATGGCTTAGAGGCCAATGAGAGAACAATTTTTCTTGACATCGCATGTTTTCTAAATGGATATGACAAAGAAGTGATCATCAAGTCCCTAGACCAATGTAGTGTCTATGCTGCTAGCGGGATTGATATTTTGGCTGAAAAGTTGCTCATATACATTGATGAAAATAACAAAATTTGGATGCATGATTTGCTTCAAGAAATGGGTAGACAAATCGTGATTCAAGAGTGCCCCGAAAACCCCAGCAAGCGAAGCCGAAGATGGTGTCATGAGGATGCTTTACAAGTAATTAGTCAAAACTCGGTAAGAGTATTTTCTTCTTGTGGACTTACATTTACATTTGGTGTAAAAAACTTTAGATTAGATGATTAGGCGAGACACAACTGCAATTTTTATTTTTGCCTATTAGGGTTTACGCTCTTTACTTCTTGCTTTGCTAATTTCCTTCTTAAACTAACAGTGTTTATTATCGAACTTATTGTTGAGTAACCTTAGTATAAAATCCTCTCATTTGTTATTTCATCATGAGATGAATGCATCTTCATTCAGATGCTGCTAGTGTTATAACTGTTTTTGGACTAGAACGGTTTTTAAACAAATTCAAACATTATTCTTAAAGTTCAAAGTTGTTATTTTCAGGAAGGGTTTAGATATCTGCTTATTTTCAGGTGCTCCCAATATGCATAATAATTATTATCTTGCTCCAACAGGGAACAAATGCCATTGAAGGCGTTAAACTAGACAAGATTGATGTAGAAGACTTGATCTCGAATGCAAACTCGTTCAAAAAGATGAAGAAACTCAGGATATTCATGATGGCTGATATTGCCCCTCATTGTGGACCAGCCGGACATCTATCGGAAAAGTTGCGGATGCATTTCGCACGGAATAGCAATTATATGTTGGCGTGTTGGGAGGCTCTGGTGAAGCAAATTTCGAAGTTCCGGTGACGCAAAGCCTGAAGAACGAGACCAACGGATGCTAGAGGGGCAATTTAGGACTAACCTCCTAGCAAAATAGACTCTCCCCCCACCCCCATAATTCTATGCAATCTTAGCCTGTTGGAATATCTCGCTAAAAAGTGTCGCACGTCTCCTTTATTAAGGATTCTCTCTCTCTCTCTCTCTCTCTCTCTCGTTATACTTTTCAACCTTATACTTTCATTACCGTTTGACCTGAAATCTGGCCCAATCCAGTATTGAAAGATAGCCGAAGCGTGATATAAATTACGCGTTGTTGTGAGTCTTCCGATATGAAATTCTAAGGGTTTGACGGATTGCTCAGTGGATACAAACAATTCCTCTTGTGATGCATGACCCCTACCAAGCTTTATCGATTGCAACTTCGTTTTCCTTATTTAATCATTCGGTACTATGCATAAGAAAAAAGACGTCCTCCAATGACTGGGAAATGACGGCAAACCAAATAGCCTTTTCCGGAAGCAGTGCTTCCACGTAATCTCCATACTTCCTCAAAACTGATTGGAGTCAAGCTAATTATTGCAATAACAGTGGCAATCATCATTAACAGCGGCTTTATCAACAACTCTGGTGGCCTCTTACCTTTAAAGACGGAGAAATCATATACTGATTTGCGGATACGAGTATAATCGCTCCGATCTGTTTGAAGTTTTTTGGGTACAAATTTAGCTATCATCGATTATCCAATATCAATATCCAAATTCGACCAAGAGAAAACCCTACGTCCGGGGATTGATGCGGCACCGAAAGTTCTTAGTCACTGACTTGAACTTTATTGAGTTCCAAATCAAACTATCTTTGCTTTGAGGTGCTGGTGTGTCTTAGAATTCATTTTAGGATGGTCCCTTCGGGGGGAGGAGAGTAGCCGTTCCTCTCCATTGTTCGAAATCTCATGGTCGGCCAGGTTCAAATAGGGGCGGTCGCCCGTTGGCAAATGGGACTCCTGTCTCTGTCTCTGGCAATGGTTTACCGCTGATAGGGACTCAATCTCCCTCTGGAAATCGTATGGGGGTTTCAGCTAATCAACAGAGCAGCTCTCTCCCTCATAGCACCGCCATTCAGAATTCCCGTACCCCTATGTCTGGTCATACACAGGCTGTGAAAGTATGCCTTAAAGGAGCAACCCGAATGGTCCCTATCGAGTACGAGTGGAGGCCGATATCTTGTGCGCGGTGTGGCACCTTTGGACATAGATGCAGCCCCCCAGACCAGGTGCAGCCTGTTGTTGCAGTTGCCCCTCGGACAGCAACTCCAGCTGCTGCAGAAGGCCTTCGGACAGCAGCTCATCGATCAGCACTTCAGTCCTCTGTTTCAGCAGCTCCCCGGACTTCAGAACCATCAGCTGCTGCAGAAGCTTCCAGACCAGCAGGAAAGCTTTCTGTGGTAGAAGAATCTAGGACAGCAGGTAAGCCATCAGCCACAGATGATCCTCGGCTACCAAAACAGCCAGCAGCTGCTGTCTCTACCCAGGCGCAAACAACAGCTAGGGTGCCTCAGACTCAAAGCTCAGATCAACCAGGGAAAGCTTCATAAATTTATGTGGATCTTGCTATTCCTTCGGAGTCTCCAGGGCAATGGCAAGTCCAACCACCCAGCAAGCTCTCCCTTCACCGGAAAATGAGGGCGTCTGCACATAAAAAGAAGGCTGTTTCATCCCTCCCTGCCTTCCCTAGCGTTGTAAGTAGAAGAAGGCACAAAGACCCCTCCGGTTTGATGAAGCCATAAGGCGGTTGGCTGGTCTTCAGCAATCCTTTTCCTCTGCAGATGATCTTGAAGACTCTGAGGCTGGCAGTACCTCAGAGGAAGCAGGCCAGGAGGCGGTCCCCAAGGCCAGTCTCGAAGGCCCACAGGAGGTAGTCCTATCCTCAAGCAACAAAGTACCAGACCCTTCGCTGGAAATGGCTGAACCTCAGCCCACTCTCCAGGACCCTCAACTCTCGGCTAAAGGAGAAGTCAGCCCCCCCTCAAAACAGAAATCTTTGCCTCAAAGACCGACGGTTGGGAAACGCCGTTCGGGAAAACGCAAGTAGGTGTCTACTACCTACCCCCCTTTTGATATGAACTTTGGTTTTTGGAATATACGGGGTATGATGGACCCGGTTAAGCAATCGGAGGTGAAGCATTTTGTTCGTGCCAATGACATTTGCTGTCTTGGCCTTATGGAAACTAAAGTCCCGCTGCACCATTTTGACTCTATCTCCTCCAACCTTTTTTGGGATGGAAATGGAAAGCTAATTATGATTTCTCGGCTAGGGGGCGCATATGGGTTGGTTGGAACCCTATTTTGGTTGATTTCAATTGTTTATATGTCTCTAGCCAAATGATACATGATGAGATCAAGTTTTTACATTCGGGCTCTCTTCTTCATTTCACAGCTGTGTATGGGGACCATACGTTTGTAGCTCGTAGGCCTCTATGGACTGATTTGATTCGCTTGAGTCCTACCCTCTCGGATAGCCCTTGGATGGTGGGTGGTGATTTCAATGCTATTCGGGATTCGTCAGACCGTATGGGGAGCCCGGATACTTGGCCCCCTTCTTTTGATGATCTAAATGAATGCCTATTCCAAGCTGAACTTGAAGACCTTAGATATGTTGGCTTTCGATTTACCTGGTTTTTCTCTTCGGGAGTAAATAGAAAACAAAGGAAGATAGATCGAGTATTGGTGAACAATAAATGGAGCTCGGAGTACTCTTACTCAGAAGCAAACTTCCTTCCCCCTGGTACCTCGGATCACACCCCGATGCTAGTTAAAATTTTGGCCCCAAGGCCGCAAAGGAAACCTTTCAAATTCTTTAACTTCTGGATGGCCCATCCGGATTTTAATGATATTGTCTCTCGTGTGGGATAACCAAATCTCGGAACGCACATGTACAAGTTATGTACCAAACTTAAACTCCCGAAATGCGTACTTAAGCAGCTTGAATAAGGATGTGTATTCGATATATCAGAGAGAGTAGCTACTGCCAAGCGGGCTCTCCACACAACCCAAGAAGAGCTCATCCATGAGCCTGGGGATATAACATTGGTGATGACTGCAACGACCCAAGCTCGACACTACTACGAGCTTCGATCTCTTGAGGAATCTTTCTTTAGACAAAAATCAAGGATTCGATGGTTGAAGGAGGGTGATCAAAATACAAGCTTTTTTCACCATTCGCCAACCGCCACCACTTGCGCAATCGATTATCTCAATCCAGGATGGGGTGGGTAATAGGGTCACAGAACCTGAAGCAATTCAGTTGGCGTTTGTTGATTACTTCCAGACTCTCTTGGCTCAGGCAAACATGGTCTTGAAGCCATCTACTGGGGATATCAAGGAAATGCTGAAGCACACACTACATGATGACCAGGTTAGACTCCTATCTGAACTCGTTACCCCCCAGGATGTCAGGACAGCCATGTTCTCCTTGGTAGGGCAAAAAGCCCCTGGGCCTGATGGGTTCAATGCTGATTTTTTTAAAAGAAATTGGGAAAAGGTCGGTCCTTCAGTCGAAGAGGCGGTACTAGACTTTTTCCAAACGGGTAGGTTACTTAAGGAAATCAATTGCACAATTCTCGCCCTAGTTCCCAAAGTTCCGAATGCATCTTCTGTCAATGACTTTCGCCCTATAGCTTGCTGTAATACTATTTACAAGTGTATTACCAAGATATTGGCAACTAGAATTGCTGCAGTCCTCCCTGATATCATCAGCCCAGCCCAGACAGCTTTTGTCAGTGGCAGACGCATTACTGACAACATTCTCTTGGCGCAAGAGCTGTTTAGTGGCTTCCACTTAGACAAATATTCCTCAAAGTGTGCCATAAAAGTTGATTTCAGGAAAGCATACGATACTCTAGACTGGGATTTCTTGGAGACGACCCTTATAGCATTCGGGTTTCCTGATCATTTTATCTGATTAATCATGGTATGTGTTCGCACTCCAAAATTCTCCATCTCTATTAATGGTAATCTTCATGGATTTTTCAATAGCGGCCGCGGTCTTAGGCAAGGCGACCCAATCTCCCCTTACCTCTTTACCCTGGCTATGGAAGTGCTCTCGGGTATCTTGGAAAAGCAAGCATCTAGGCCTGATTTTCGTTTCTACTGGCGTTGTAAGAACCCACGCCTGTCACACCTCTTTTTTGCGGACAATGTCTTTATCTTCAACGAAGGTAAGATAGCATCGGTTTCATGCATGAAAGAGGGTCTCAGTTTATTCTCCCGATGGAGTGGACTCATCCCCAACAATAACAAGAGTGAAGTCTTTCTGTCGGGTGGCTCGGAGACAACTAGATTTTAGATTTTAGGATGGGGACTCTCTCGGTCCGGTACCTAGGTGTCCCTATTATCACTTCACGACTAAGCAAAGCGGATTGCAACGCCCTGGTATGTCTTCTGACGAATAGAGTCCATTCCTGGACCCATCGATTTCTATCATTTGCGGGTAGATTACAACTGATTAGATCAGTCCTACATGCTATACAAGTGTATTGGGCCTCCATTTTTTGGCTCCCCTCTTCTGTAGTCGACAAGATAGAACAGATTAGTCGACAATTCCTTTAGAAAGGACCAGGGCTTGGAGCAGGAGGAGCAAAAGTCTCTTGGGATGATGTTTGTCTTCCTAAACAAGAGGGAGGACTAGGGATTCGAAGAATCGAGATAGCAACAAAGCCGCGATGATCAAGCATATATGGATCCTTTTCACCGATAAGGAATCCTCTCGGTGTAAATGGATACATGCAAACCACCTTAAAAGTAAGCATTTTTGGACCGCTCCCACCCCAACTCTCTGCTCCTGGGCTTGGAGGAAGATGCTAGCGCTAAGGGAAGGAATCCGAGGCTATTTTCAATGGAAAATAGGGAATGGACTATCTACATCGCTTTGGTTTGAACCGTGGCTTGAGATGGGTCCACTCGCTTTGATTTATACGAATGCTCGATCTATCAATCGCCTCTTTCAAGACACGCAAAGGTGGTGGCTCTATTCTCCCCGATGGTCGGAAATACTTCACGAGTTGCACTCATGGCGTTCTTGATTCCCTTTTAAATCAAATGCCGGACTCCTTTTCTTGGACCAAAAATCCTTCCCGCAGATTCTCCATAGCGTCGCATGGTCGGCCATTAGGAGGAAGGTATCATCAGTCCCGTGGGCTTCTTTTGTGTGGCACAAATCTATTATCCCTCGGTACCAATTCCTCCTTTGGCTCATTTCTCGCAATCGACTCCCAACCCAGTATCCTTAATGTCACATGGTAGACCGACTTTGGCCCACCGTGCTTTATGCAACTCAAGGCCGACTCTATTGACCACTTATTTTTTGATTGTCATATATCCAACTCCCTCGCTATTTTTTGGGCTGCTAAGTGTAATCTTTCGTGGACTAATCGACCTTGGCTAGAACTAATTCGGTGGGCTCATAACTCTCTCTCGGGTAGTGGATTTTATGAGGACATTGCCAGATTCTCCTTTGGTGCCCTATGTTATATAATTTGGAAAACTAGGAATGATATCACATTCCGGTCTTCCAACCTCTCCTTGCCCTCGATGAAGCAATATATTACCAAGGCGGTAAAGGACAAAGCGTTGGCTTTCAATGTGGTAACTGATTCTCCAAGGAATAGGCGATTACAACGTAGTTGGGGCATTGATCCCACCATTTTTGGACAGTTAGAGGGAGTTCAGGTGTGACTGCTCCTTTGTTTCTTCTTTAGTATCCTCTAGCATGGTTTTGTGTACTTGGCCCCTCCACACTCCAGTGACATGTTGTCCAATTGAGTGCGATGGTGCCGAGTCTCACCCCCTTGTACAGTGCATGGTTGGATTCATATATACTACTTACCTTTACCAAAAAAAGACAGGTTCAAGCATCTGCATCCAACAAGCAAACACCATTAGTACTCCCCTGTCAAAAACCAAGTCTGCCCAGACCCAAAAAATTAAAAATCAAGCTTGTATGCCCATTTAAGCACCAGAAAAATTATCGCAAGATTTAGCCAAGCAAATTTACTATGGATCTTAAGGTACGCTTGGGAGAGCTTTTGGGGAAATGTAAAGAAAATTAGGTTAAAGGATTTTTTCAAATAGCATTTGGCCAAAGTGCATTGACAAGCAAATCTTGATTGAAGTACTGTATGGAAAAAACTACACTTTAAAGGACTTTAAAGGACTGTAGTGTTTTTGAAAAAAGAAGAAGTGAAGCTCAAAAATGGATGGTGCTCATGCAAATGATTTAAGTGGCGGCCGATTGTCGATGAGCCATATTTGGCACCGACAATCCTCACTTGAGGTTGCATGACATTAGTGAGGGCCATCTAAGGGTGCATGACTCAAGTAGAAGGTTGTGCACAATATCAGCAATGGCTGCCAAGGGTCACGCCACCTTGGTGACCCCAAGCCAAGGTTGCTCAACCCTAGGCAAGCCTCGCAAAGGCTACTAGTGCCAAATCAAGCTCACTGGGTGACCTCATTGTCATCACATGTGGGTAAGGGTAAAACTAGAATTTCAAAGTTTAGTGAAACTAAAGTTGGAAGAAAATAATTCATTACCCATTCCCAAAATACTTAAAGCCATAGTTGGGTAGAACATACATTGAGCTAATACTAAAGGCCTTTGAAATTTTGTTGCTAAACACCTTAACATTGGCTCAAAGGCCTTTAAATGTCCAAAGCCCATTTGAGATGCTTTACAAAACAAAACCTTAACATTTTTAGCATTATCAAAATTACTTTGATCATTGATCAAATATAGGAAAATATATACATTACATATTTCTTTAGGATGTTATACATATGGTTAGCTAACAAGAACAATTATTGTGTTACTCTGACTAATTCAGACACCAAATAAAAGTTGTTCACATTTCACATTTTGCATCAAATTGGGTTGAACTTAGTTGACCTAATGTCACCCGTGCTCAAGTTAGAACTGATTTTTTTATTTTTTTTTTGTCTAAAGTCAGATTTCATGCTGATACAATTAGCCCGCATCAAGTCTATGAAATTGAGCATTCAATGTTTGTGTATGAATAAGACTTTGTTTATTTTATGAAAAGTGAATGATTTAGAATATATTTTCCTAGAAAAGATAACTTATATTGCTTGAAATAATTAGTCATTGAAATTTTTTTTCATCGCCGATAATGATTTATGTCAAAATATTTTCATAGGGGATGGAAATATTTTTCACTTCATTCACTTTTGTAAGTAATACATGCAAATATTTTAAGAAAAATATTTTTCAAATAATCTATCTTCTAAGAAACAAACAAAGCTTCCTTTAAATATTTTTCAAATCATTCATTTCAAATCTCTTCTTGCTCCAGATTGAGTGAGTAAATGAATTAACACTCTTTGATGTTGAACATACTTCTCTCAGGACTTGTTTGACACAGCTAAAAAATAAATGCTGAAAATTTTGGCAATAAATCTTAAGTGTTGACAATTCTAAATGCTGAAAATAGAAATTAAAAGTTATTTGATAACAAATGAATATTATGATGTTCTTACCAGACATGGAATTGTGACCGTCATTCATACACTGGAGCAATATAAACGATCAAATTCTACTTGCCATCAATAATTTATTTCTACAAAATGAATTAAGTAATCCCATCCTTACTTAACCCCATGAAGTGATTTTAAGACTTAATTAAATCTTTTAAATCATTTTCAGTAATGATTATCAAAACAATCTTCTTAAGTGCTGGTGTTTCCAACTTTCAACACTAAATTACATCATTGATAGGCCCTTAGCATCCATGATAAAAAAAAAAAAAAATCATCTTTTGATTAATACAGTTGATTTAAATTAAATATTTATGGTATGCCAATGGTAAATTCCAGGTACTTTCCTCACATTGAGCCTTCATTTTTTGACAATTTGATCTTCTTAGGCTTCATTTGTTTCATAAAAAATGAATGATTTAGAAAATATTTTTCTAACAATGATCCTCTTGTGTGACTCACAAAAATGAACGAAGAAAAAATATTTTTATCATGTTCAATTTTTAAGCATAACTTGTTATTGGTAATGATAAATTTTTCGTTAACTGATTGATTTAGAGGCGAGTTCTGCAAGGGCTTCCTTGGCTTTAAATGATGGGCCTTTCTAGCCTTAGCTCTTGTATGTATCATTATTGGGCCTCTATAGCTTTATGTGTTCTATTATGGTCTTGGGCCTTTTCAGCCTTTATCTATTGTGTAATTGGCCAATTATGAGAATAATCTTCTTTTCCATAGATAAAAGAGCAGGGAAGAGCAACCGGCATCAGCAACACCCATCTAAGTGCGTTACCACCAGAGCCTCATATCCTCTACAAATAAATAATTCGTACAATTTGTGACCCAAAATTCCTAGGTTGGCAAGCCCATCATCACAAGTCCACCAAGACATAAGCTATCAAAAAATCTCTTCACAAAATATATGTTGGAATTGTTGACACTCGAATTTTTGTCAGACATGTTTTAAATACCAATTTATTTTACAAATATATATAAATTTATAAAAAATATAAAAAATTGATATATATATATATATATGAAAAAAGTAAAAAAAGATTCGAACTTTTTTTTTTATTGAGTGGGCTCGCATAGTCCAGCCCATTCTTTTAATCTCTTAAGCCCACCTCTTTATTTCCTTCAAGCCCACTAGAGATAAAATAAGGTATAAGCCCAGCCCACCATCCCTCTTCTTTTTTCAACTCACCCATTCCCTCACACACGCCTGAAATGTATGCACGCAACACACTGAGGACGACATCATTCACTCCCTCATACGGTGAGGCAACGACTGTGACGTTAGCATCATGACGACAGCAAGGGAATCTTCCCTTGCTGCACTGTCACGTAGAAAGAGGAAGGGGACCATTTTCGGTTATAGTCAGGGGGAAACAAAGAAGAAAAACCAGAGGCAAGAAGAAAAACCAGGGGGAAAAAGAGAGACAAGGGAGCTGGTTTTCTGGTTTTTTGAGGAGGATTTGGAGTCATGAAGGTTGATTTCTAGGCTTTTGGCTTTTCTGAAGTTTTTCTTCGAGGAGTTTTGCTGCATTAGAGAAAAAGAGCTGGTTTTCTGGTTTTTTGAGGAGGATTTGAGTCATGAGCCTTTTGGCTTTTCTGAAGTTTTTCTTCGAGGAGTTTTGCTGCATTAGAGAAAAAGAAAGAGAGAGCCTAGAGTTGCGAAAAAAAGAGAGTGAGAGACTGAGCGGGAGGGGAGAGCGAATATGAGAGTGAGAGTGAGGCTCGAGAGGGTCTTCTATTGTTCCTGGAGGACTGCCTAACAGCCGCCGGCAGTCATAGCCTCCAAAAGAATCAAGTTAGTCTCTTTTCTTTCTACCAAAATACCTTGTTTTTGCAAGGTGTTGGGCTGGGGCTCACGCTGACTAGTTCGCGCGAGCCCCGATCCTTGTCATGCCTCCATTAAGGTTTCTTTGCATGATGCCATGTCTAGTTAAAAGCTTAGGCCCAATCTGAGTTTGGCTTGAGTTGGGAACTCCTTATTTTATTCATGCACACAACGTGTTTGATAAAATGCCTTAAAGAAAAATGAAACCCACTCACACTCTAGCTCAGGATTTGTTCGTGTTTCTATCTATATCTGTTCAAATCATGTTATTCCTTCTTGTTTCAAGTATGTTTTTGTATGATTTGTGTAGAATCGTTGTTCATTGTCAAGTCGGCGGGAGTATTCTTTGTGCTGGAAAATAGCATAGCGGTCGTCGAGGAAGTGGCCGACGGAAGTCGACACCGGTCGAAGGGGATATTCAACGAGCGCGAATTGCTTTGAGGCAGCCCCAATGCTAGTGCTTGCTTATCGAAAAACAAGCGAGCTTCGGAAGGGTGTAACATCCCGAAATTCGAGCTTTTTGAGGGATGAATAAATGTGAATATTGTCAATGTATTGTTGGTCGATCTCACTCGAAACTAATCACTCTCGAGATATTGACCTTGAGAGGAAAGGCTAATGATGATAGAATTCGTGCGACTAAAGAACTTAACTTGGGAAAACAACTTGACCGTGAGACTTTCATAAAAACGATTCTATAGATATGCAGGCTGATTCCAAGGACGAATAGAAGTTAATTCACAGATAGAACATAATGGGATGACAAGTGATTTTGCTTACTGTTATCGAGCCCGCGAACGACCCTATGTCAATCCTTGGTAATCGTGTACTTTGAAATAAGAATCTATCCTTTGCAATTTCATGTAGTCAAGGACGTCTATGTATCGAGAAGTCTTGAATGTGATTTGGCACAAGTCAATTACGCATGAATCCTTGAAGCCGCTTGTCAGTTTGAGTTGTACCAAAATGGCATTCAAGTGAAATTGATAAGGTATGATAATCCAATATTGGACTTCGAATTTTCGGGAACGTCCAGGATGGACTATTGGACGGCGCTTCTGCGACAGTCGACAGTGCCAGTTAAGTTGAGTTTTTGGAAAAAGGATTTACAGACCAAGGAAACGAGCCTACGGGGATGTGGACTAAGCAAGATCAGTGTGGGCATCATGCCCAAGGTGGGATAGCCACCATGGTAGGCCCGAGACTAGTAAGTGAGCCCGTTGGACCAAACCGATCATTTATCCTTCCGAGCCCATTGTCTAAACTTGAGCCGATTCGAGACTAACAAATTCCCGAGCCCATTCCTATTTATTTTCTAACTTGTTTCTTAGGCCCGCCCTTCATTTTCAGCCTAAGGGCAATTTGGGAAATGTGCAAGGTGAAAATGACCATTTTGTCCCTAGATATTTTGAAGAAATGACAAAAGAAGAGTGAGAAGATGATGTCATCTTGCCTTGGGAGTTGGGGCATCAATTAATGTCCTTGATGAGGCTTATCTTCAGCCCTTACTTCACTCTCTCTCTCTCCCCTTCATCCCCTCCAAAAACCGCACACCTCTCTCTCCTTGTTTCCCTTCCTTCTTTTAGTTTTTCCTTTTGACCTTCCTTCAAAAAATGGAGTTATTCATGCCCTTCCTGTGAGAATCACTGCCCATGCCACCCACCATTGTGTTCAAGACAGAAATTCCGCACCGATGGTGTTGACCATTTGCCGATCGGAGCTGCCGGCCGAAAGCCGACTATTGCCGGACCGCCTACTATAGCGGCAGTTCTATCTAGTTTCGCCTTTTGAGCTGTTTTCCTTCCTTTCCGACCTAACCACTGCCCATCCTAGCTACCAGTAGTTGCCCCTTGACCCCCAAGTGCCACCAATCATCGACCAACCACTCGTCAGAGCTCTGAGTAGCCCATTCAACTCCAGTCAACCCTTTCTCCTTTAAGCAGTGCAATTTTTCAGTGTTGCAGTGGGAAGCAGAGGCTGTTGCTGTTATTTCAGCCCCATGATTGCCTTGGATCGTTGTGGTAGAGGTCCCTGAGTGTTGAGTTCATCACTGCCACCGCATTCATATCACCGGTCTGCTTAATGGGTGAATTTAGCCCTTAATCCCTTATTAATGCTTAAACTTGCTTAGGATTAGGTTAATTAGTGGTAAGGTTGGTTTATGAAGTTTAATTAAGTTGTATTAGCCCTAAGATAGGTGATTAGATAGATGGTTAAGATTAAATTAGCTTAATATTACTTAATTAAGCTTAATTGTGCTTGATTATGCTTAATTGTTGCTTATATGTGTTTTATGTGTTTAATTAAGCATGGTTAGCTTAATTGCTTGATTAATTGTTTTAATTAATGTTTTATTTAATTTCTAAATTTAATGTTTTAATTAATTGAATTTCTGAAAAATATTGTTCATGATTATTGTTCACGGCACTATTCATGCAGTAGCTAAGTTTTAGCTAATTTTGATGTGTTCTTGATTATTGTGATTTATTGAAGTGCTAATTATTAATTATATTCGTGATTAATGATGAAATGCGTGATCGGATATCAGTTGAATTGAATTTTGGAATTGTCCAGTGATACCGCACGACATATTGCATGGGTTATCTAAAATGGTATGTTGCACGAGCATGAGTGATGTTGCATTCACAATAGAGCAAAGATATAAATGGATTATTTGATGATGCATTGCATAATCACATTAAGAGAGGGAACCCGACGTTGCAGGAAAGACCGTCAATCCTTATGGGATTATGCCATGGCCAGTTGATTGCCTGACTTTGGTCGGTTGCTTGACAGGGAGGGGTTAATGTGGGATTGCAGTAAGAGGTGGGTCCCGAGCTTCTGTTAGTTGTGGGACTACGGTAGTGGGCAGGTCCTATGGTCCTTTGGAATGCCATCTTGGAAGTGACCCTTTGACGTTACTATGCCTCGAGGTAAAAAGGATGAAGCTGGCTTGGCTAGGAATACCAACCATAAGGTTGTTCTAAGGCCCAAGAGGAGGGGTCGTAATGATTGGAACATGTGTGGGTGTAAGACATGAGAAAGTTGTGCACAATGCTCTAATTATTCGCATTTTCTTAATATTGTGATGACCGTATTATTTATGGCACGCACGCATGAGTTTACAGTCGTGCAAGGTATGGCAATGGTCAAGTGAGATCACTTGTGACGCAATTTGCATATGATTGATGAAATATATCATCTAATGGCCATGTGCTTTGATTAATTTGACGTGCAATGCATGACATACTAGATAAGATTGCATGTGAACCGATTGTTTGTTTGTTGGGTAACCTGGTCTATTGTTTGCTTGTGTGTTCTTGGTTGTTTGTTGTTGGGTTGAGTGAGGGGTGATTCTGGAGAGATACCTCGAGTTGAGTTAGCATACTAACCGGGCTTAGGGGAGAGAACTCGTTGAGATTTTATCTTATTGGTAATTGTATAACCACTTTTAGGTCCTTAGAATGGCACACCTGTAGTGGAGAATCCTACCCCCGCTCTCTAATGATCGACTCGATGGAGCTTGAGTCTAATGGGTCCAAGCAACCATGGTGTTGAACCCAAGAGTTCATTTTATATAGTTGGATTAACCTAGCTTAATTTCTTTGGTTTGGCTTAGAAGATGAATTGGCTCATTTGTTGGGCTTGTAATTCAGAAAACGATCCTCCGTTGATTAATTCAGTAAGAATATATAAATGAGTAGTTGTTGTTGTTCTTGCCGTTCATTCTTCTATCCCTATTTAATTGTTTAATTGTTTGATTGTTTGGGGATGGTTCGTCTTCCGCTTGCATATAACGAAAGATAAAATGAATGGTCATTGATGGATCCTAGGATGTTGCTTTCAATTGAACATGGCAAAGGGTTGTCACGCGTGCTCGGGATTTGGGGCATGACAGAGGGGTAGGCATTTTGGCTTTGGGTCTTGGGTTCTTCGCATGGTATTGAAGACGATGCATGAAGAAGAAGAAGACCAGCTAATAAGACAAAAGAGAAAACATAAAAAAAGAAAGAAAGAAAAAGTTTGCAGGGGAGAAGAAGCGATGAAGGTTGAAGACGATTCATGGCGAGGAAATCTGCAGGGGAAAAAAAACAAAATAAGAAAAAGACAAGAAAAAATATTTAAAAAATTATTAAAAAAATTATTAAAAATTGCCTTTTTAATCAGTTCGGGACGGATCTAAGTAGATGGGTCGGGTTATCGGTACGGATCAGGTTAATCGGTCTGAACCTGTTAACCTGAATATAATAAAAAAAATATTAATTTTTTTATAAAAATAAAAAAAAAATAAAAAAATCTTAGAAAAATTCAAAAATTCATAAAAATTTTTCAAATATTATAATTTTCAAAATACAAAAAAATCCAAAAAAATCCGAAATATTCATCCAAAAAAAAGGAAAAATAGAAAATTCCAAAAGTATTAATAAAATATTTTTCCAAAAATTCGGAAAGGCCTTAAAATATCAAAAAAAAATCCAAAAAGCTCTTTTTTAATTTAATTTAATTTAATTTCGATAAAAAGTATTTTTAAAACATAAAATATATAAAAATTTCATAAAAATTCAAAAAAATCAGAAAAAAATTGCAAAAATTTAGAAAACCATTAAAAAAATATAAAAAACCCAAAATTGAATAAGCCTTTAGGACTCTACGATAGGGTTCTTTGTTTATGTTATATTTTTCTCTTTAGGGCTAATATTATGATGCTATTTTCCTTTATTTTGTGATGATAATTAATTGTGTACTTAAATATTTTGGATGTTATTTTCCTACTTTAGAATGGTTAGGATAAGTCTTAGATTTCTTGAATATGTTTCCATGGCCTTAATTAATACACAATTGAGTTAAGTACCGAAATTGCATTAGTTGTATGATTAATCTAACCAAGTCCTCAAATTTAGAATATCTGGTTGTGCAAAATAGTAAGATATTCTACCTTATTTTACTAGGTTTCTAACCAACCCTAAAAATGTTAGTGGCGACTCATTTGTTTAAATTTGCATAGGCTAAACCGGTTAAAATTTTGAATGCCTAATATCGCGTGAGGTATGAGCTTGGGAGAGTTTGAGTTAATTAAGGGCCGTTGGTCTAAAGTTAACAATACCCCTAAACCTAGTCAAAGGCTCCCCTAGTCATTAGCGAGCCCCATCCCATCCTCAAAAAAAAGTTAGGTTGCAACAGGAATCAAGTAACAAATTAGAAGTATTTTGATAGTTCACTCTGGGCATTAATTAAACTCTTGAAAAAAAGATGACCCCTTACCACTAGATCAACAACCTAGTGATTGATGAAATTAAAAATGGGATGCTGAAAAAATAATTTAAGAAATTTCAGTGCAGTGATTTCAAAGCCAATCTCAGCCAACTTTTGGTCAAAACAAAGGTTATACAACCTAATTTCCAGACATTCCTTTTTATCTCACTCGAGATTAAGCTCCCGTCGGCTACTTGAATCGAAATTCAACACTTAAATTTGGGAAAATAAGCGGAGGAAAACCAAAAGGAGGGACTAACTATTGATGAACTGATTCATTACCTTTGCTCTGCATCAGACAACCCATGCTATAAGCATCACATAACGACCTCTCTTCTCAATCACAGATTGGTCTAAGACCGTACAAGAAGGGAGAACTTTTCAATGGCAAATGTTGTAGAAGATTTCATTAAGTTTAGCATTTGGGAAACCTCATTAAACTGCAGAAAACGAATTCCGTTTGAGGATTTGGTCTCAGGACACGACAAAATGAGAAGCTGCTATAACTCATGTTCTGTGTCATGAGACTGATGCTGTTCCCGAACTCTTATTGACATATAACTAGTTTTTTTTTTCAAGTTCTTGCACGTGGTGGGAAATTAACACAACCAGCACGCCTCAAGAATAATATCGGCCTTTTGGATCAATCGCCAATATTTCCTTTTCAATTTATTTTCCTAATTTAATGATCAGACTACGTGGACAAAAGAAAATCAATGGAGAAATACCTCCTACTCTAACTTGAGGACTTTTTCCACCACAACCGGAGAAGATTCCTGCTGTGTAACTGTTGCATCATCCGTGTCTTTGTGTGGTAATTTTGACTCGACAAATTGACTAATTTGATTATCATCTGAGGGCAATCCTTTTTGTATATCAAATTCGACCAATTTCTTATCTCGCAAGAATCACCGAAGGGTATTGTAAGAGACACACCAAAATAAAGTTCCTCTTACTGAGGCAAGAAACCTGTGAGCAAAGGCATCTTGGTTCTGACCCTATCCCAAAGAGCTGACGTGATTGCTCATTCATGTGTACTTTCAGACGTGATGTTTTGGGGCACTGCTTGATGGACATGGCAAAGGAGATAAAAACATAAGAACTATATGTACCAGTCTCTTTCATTATTTGTGCTTAATATGTCTATCTATCAGCATAATCAAATTTCATATGGAATGTGTACCCTTTTAGTGCATGTTCTCATTCACTTAATTTGGGACAAGCACATCGAGTTATATAGAAAATGCATTTACATTTCTCCAAAACCAAACCAAAAGCAGTCTTAGTGCCCTACTGCCTCCCCAACCCCTCTCTCTCTATCCTAATCGAGCGCACAAGATGGGCTAAGAACTTATAGAGTTTATCACACAAGTTTTATTTAGACATCCCTCTTTGGGCACCCCAAATCCAATCTCTCTCTCTCTTGTATGGGTTTTGTCACAGTTATAGGTTATTAATGGCTCAAAATTAGTGAGACATCTCTTCAATTTACGTGCTGCAACTTTAACAGACACATTAATGGACGTGTTAATGGATGCATCTCTTCAACTCTCGTGTAGTAATTTAAATGTCTCTTTAGTTCTAGAAAGAGTCATTATGAATACAAATTCTTCTTTAAAAAGTCATCATTTAAGTGTTTTGCTTTCGAGAAGTGCTCAACAAAATTTTGTTCATATAATGCTAATACAAATGGGTTTGATGTGTTGTATATTGGGAGGCATAGTTTGTGAAATTGTTTAACTTCTTTGCTCTGAACTAATCACCTTAAGAAGATTTGGTTTTCCCTCACCTCTTGTTTAATTCCTTTAAGAGTTTATAGCATCTAGCAAATCTATATTTGGTTTGTAATAGTCATCTTAACTTGTAAAGATTATATATACATATCTTGGTCATTATTAAATTAGTTATAGCATTTTCAGTGTTATTATCTATATTTATGTTTTTCTAATTACAACAAACAATGTTACGTATTTTTCCTCCAATACGTTAACTTTCTAAAAATGTTAAGGCGATTATATCTCTCTGAGGGTTTGTTTGATTTATCAAAAAATCGAGATGGCTGATAATAATGAAGTACCATCAATGTTCATAATGTTTCTAGAGACGTTCCTATGGTGATTTCGACCGCTCTTGGTGTAGAGGTTCATACCTTAGGGCCTAGTGTTGTGGTAGCTAATACTATGAGCATTTGGGTTGAGAACATCTATGGTGGAGCAGGTATAAATCAACTGGTTTTGCCTTCTTTGATGGCACCACATCTAGTAACATCGAATGATAAATCGAAAAAATTCACTGGTGTGAGTTTTAAGTAGTGGCAGCAAAAGATATTCTTCTATTTGATCACATTGAATTTGGTCAAGTACTTATCAAGGGTGTTCCTAGTAATTTGTCAAGATGAGCGAGATATCATGACGCTTAGGGCATTGGAGGCTTGGAAGCACCAACACTTCCTATGCGTATATGATACGGATCTAGAAACTACCGCTAAGAAACATGTTAGAATTTAGTCAACGATGCGAATTTGGAAATTGTTATTGTAGTATAGGAATTTAAAGATAATATAATTGTTTATAAGCACAAAGGGGCTCTCCAGTGAACTAACACCAATATTTATAGTGCTCACAACATAACTGCCTAAAAGCATTTTTTTTTTGCAATTTTAGCTATGCTTCCACTTTTCCAGGAGTCTTGATTCCATGCTTTCACGTTGCCACAATCTCATCTCCATGCTGTTGTTCCTGAAAATTAGCACCTCAATCTCTAGCACTTTGCTGCAAAGTTAACTACATACCTTCTCCCACGATTCACTAGACTTCATTGTTTACCTATTGATGATTTTAAATGTCGGAACTGAGATTTTGTGCCTTCCAGATGTCACTCTTCACTCAGTGGCTCCATCGATAATCTTTCAATCCCCTTTTAATTGATGTCTTTATTGACCAACTCTTACATAACAATAGTCAACCATGCGTTATTGTGTGTCGACAACAAAGCTCATGGTCATTGTTGTAGACTAATGGCAATGACAATTCTCATGGTTGTCGATAATGACCCACGTTTTTTTATATTGATGACCTGTAGCCATGTGCTTATATTGACAATCTGGTTAATTTTTGGTACAGACAAAGAAATGCACATCGCATGATAATTGCGGATGATTCGGGTCGGAGCCTAATATTTGGTCAAAATTACAAAGAAGTCAGATGCGCTGGACAATTTATTAGCCACTATTTTTAACCATCACAAGACTTCACCTAAGAGCTTCTATAATTGTAGAGAAAATCTAGGAAACACTAGAGAACAAATCTACAGTTTAACGAGCACACAATAATTAAATCATAACATAATCCCTAACAAAAAATATTGTACATGTAGTAAATTGAATGAGCACTATCCTCATAGGATTTACGTAGGACCTCATCAGACCTATCATTTTTAGTGTTCAAGATTCAAGTTATCATATATACAATGATCATGTAATAGTTTTTACAGTATCTCCCCCATACGTCCATTAATTCTCCATACACGTGAAAAACCAATCATAATTCTAATATGAAACTTACAAATTCAGCTATTATGTTCAACTCAAAAGCACGGATGTTAGTATCCTTCCCCAAAACACAAGCATAATTATCCCACCAATTACGATGATACAAATATAACCATCACAATAGATAATTATATTACAATTTTAAAATAGAAAATTAGGTAAATGATGGATGCCATCAGATAATTATATTACAATATTAAATTGTGCATATCATTGATTGATTTTAGTTGATAATGATTGCTACTGTAATATGCTGTTACTTCAAATTATTATCTTGTAAAATATATAAATGGGCTCATGTATTCCTCATTATTGGATATAAAAAAAATCACACAATTCTCTCTTCTCCATAATTTTCATCATGGAAGTAGGGCTAGATTTTGTTTGCCCCTATTGCATGTATGCCTAACCTAATAGTCAAATTTCACTTGCCATTTCTAATTTGCCATCGCTTGGCAAGGGATTCATATGCTCATTATATACATCATGCGTCCTCTCTTAAAGTAAAAATTGGGTTAGACCAAAAAGAATTAAAGGTAAAGGAAAGTTATAAAATGGCTTATAGAAAATGCGGCTTAATGTCCTCTGAACTAATAAAACATATAATTCCCACAATGATCAAAGATTCGAACAATAAGACTAATGATTGCACGTCTAGATAGCAGGTAGAACTTGCAATTTGTACAAGAGACAAATGATTGCATCGATCGAAACAACTTGAGATCCGAACTGATTGTGCTACTTTCCTTGCCAGTTCATAAGAATCCATAAGTCAGTGATCACTTGAGCCACACACATCCTTCTGTGGCCCAAACCAACTCAAAAAATAACATAAATAGTCATTAAATTTTAATTTAATATGTAATGTGAATAAATTTTAAATATTCAATCTAATCCTGAGATTTTTAATTTGTTCAAACTAGTTTCAATCTAGTAGGAGTGAGCATTTTCAGAGTAAATCTAGATTCTATTTGAAACTTGAAACCCACTCTATATATTCTAAAAGCTAAAATTGATCCTGTCATGGGTTTCAAAATCTACCAAGATTTAGTTTGTATTCTTAATTGAATGATTGTAGTGAATCATTACTTCTAATTATCACTATTTGGTTCTACAATTCATTGACCACAACTTATATTTAGATACAAAAAAAAATGAAAACAAAATAATAGTCTCAGTCGAGTATTTTGTCGAAAATGGAAGCTCAAATTCGTGATTTTAGATCATATACTTATTATCAGATACCATAAAATAAACGATAAAAACACAAAGACTTGTTACAAGTTCCACCTAAAATCTATAACCTATCCGTTAAAAGTGGTTTCTCAATTTTTAGAACTTGGGAGTTACCCTACATACTTTTGAACTTGAAAGTTACTTTATATACCTTAGAACCTAGTCTCGTTAGTTCAATTCTCCATTTCCTAATTCTATCTTGAAACCATACTTACCTCTAGAATCTAGGACCTCAACTTTTTATAACAAAGTGAAATCATGCTTTGATAATATTCACAAGTTTTCGTTGTTTTGAGAATATTTATTCATTTCAATCAATTTCCTAAAACAACAAAAAATATGTTATCTTTTCTATTATCTTTTTTCCTTTTTGGTCTAATATTACTATAGTTCCATTTTTAGTATAATTTAACTTATGATCTCTATAACTAAAAAAATATAATCTCATTTAGAGTTATACTGGATTCATTTTTCTTATTTTAAAAATAAGTGTTTTCATAAGAATATTGAATAACGATATTAATTTATCAAAAGATTTCTTGTACTTTTATTAATTTAAAAGCATGTTCCTAATTTTTAGATACATAAAATTTTCAAGCTTTTGCTTTCGCCTTTTCATAATTAAACTAAGTTGATTCTGTAGATTAGGAAATTAGAAAAGTAGGACTATCAACTCGATCATCTGGCGTTCGTACCTTTGAAGGTTGCGTTCGTACTTGAAAAGCTTCTTACTATTAAAGGGAGCGACGAGTGCGAGTGGAAGCTCCCACGTATAGCCGCGAGACTCGGATCTTTTAGGTGTAAAGTTCAATTGCTTGCATCGGACGGTTCCCGCATGTACCTCTCGTTGCGCCAATTCATTGGCCGATTCCCACTTCTAGCGACGACAAAAGCATTGGCCGATTCCGCATTTTCCTTGATTCCCAAACTTGCCTCTAACCGTTCTCCCTCTCCTCTCTATTCCCCGGAACCACGAGCCACACGCCCAGGTGCCACCAACACAGAGAAAGATCGGCACCAGCACACGAGCCGTCGAGCTCAGCCCCGAGTCTCCACCCGTGGTCTCTGTGTGTGGAGACTCGGACCCAGGCTCAGGAAGTCGGATTTGATGTCGCTGCCTTAGGGCGTTGCTAGGCCGGGACCCACGCGGCTCAAGGCAGAGCCCTGACGAGGCGGCGAGGGGATGCGAGGCTGATTTTTCTTATAACTCTTTGGAATAATTTGGTGATATATAATTTTATTTTCTTTTACTTTTGGGTTAATATCAACAAAGACCCCAAATTGGGACAAGTGTACCACATTTTCCCCAAATTAATGTACAACCATGCCACGGTTATCCCAAATTAATTTTTATATTATAAAAAATTTCAAACCGATAGCCATGCTTCATTTACTCTCAAAATATTTTCACTTTACCACAATTTCGGGTAAATGTAGTGTGAGTGTACTAGTATGAAATTTTTGTGACAAGGTAAATATGGTATAAATATATTAGTTTGTGGTTTTTTTAGCCCTTCATTTTTTGTTAGGATAATATTCAAAACGAATATGCCAAATCAAACAATACAATATACATGTCCTACTTATCTATTCTTGAGCTTCCCTTTCTTTCATTAAGTAAAGCACATCTTTAGGATGTGTATATTATATTGCTTTCTATTTTAAACCAAAAATCATTTTTAGTTTTTATTAAAGGAGATAGGTTTTGTGGTGATTATGGACACGAAAATCATACATGGAAAATGAAATCAATAACATCACTTCAAACAAAACCTAGGACCAGAAGTAGCATTGATTGGAACTTAGAAATTACTTTGCATACTCTGGAACCTAAACCCTATCCTATCATAGGTTCCAAGGTCTAAATAGGTTTCAGTTGTATTATTAATTAAACAATTGTAGTAAATTATCAATTTTAATAACCATTATTTACTGTTACAATTCATTGACTATAATTTATATTTATACACACGAAAAATATGAAATATTAATAAAGTAAAAGTCTAAGTCATAAGATGGAAATTCAGACTAATAGTTATAAATTATACATTCAGCAATGATACCATAGAATATGATAAGATTGTGCAAAGACATAGACAAAGAAAAATACAAAAACTTATTTCGGGTTCTAAATTCCAAATTTTACTTACCTAAAACCCGAAACCTACTCACCAAAATAAGTTCTCTAATTTTTAGAACCTAGAACATACCTTGCATGCCTTGGAATCCCAACAATCCTATTTTTAGGTTCTAAATTCTACCCTAAAATCATACTCATCCCTAGTCAGAAGTACAAAGACTCCATTGAAATTTAATCAACAACAAGGCACCAAAGAACTAAATCAAAGATATGTGCCGAAATTTGATTAATGATACGGATCTGGAACTACCACTAAAATACATGTTAGAATTTAGTCAACTATGCGAATTTGGAAACTGTTATTGTACTATAGGAATTTAAAGATAATTTGTTTGTTTATAAGCACGAAGGGGCTCTCCAATGAACGAACACCAGTATTTATAGTGTTCACAACGTAGCTGCCTACAAGCAATTTTTTTTTGCAATTTTAGCTATGCTTCCACATTTCCGAGAGTCTTGATTCCATGCTTTCACGTTGCCACAATCTCATCTCCATGCTGTTGTTCCTGAAAATTAGCACCTCAATCTCTAGCACTTTGCTGCAAAGTTAACTACATACCTCCTCCCATGATTCACTAGACTTCATTGTTTACCTATTGATGATTTTAAATGTCGGAACTGAGATTTGGTGCCTTCCAGATTTCACTCTTCACTTAGTGGCTCCATCAATAATCTTCCAATCCCCTTTTAATCTGTTTTTTTTTTTTTTTTTTTAGTAAAGGTAAGTAATATAAAATCAGCCAAAAACTTTATAAAATGGTGAGACCCAACACCAACACACACTCAACAGGACGACATGTCACTAGAGTGGGGGGCCACCCCTGTCACATCTCCTCACAAAAAAATTGAGGGTCAAATCCCTAGCATTGCTGTAGTCTTCTTTCACGAGGAGAGGCTACAACAGATTTAAAGGATAGAGCTTTGTCCTTGACCACTTTTAATCGATATCTTTATCGACCAACTCTTACATATAGTCAACCATGCGTTATTGTGTGTCGACAACACAGCTCATGGTCATTGATGTA
This sequence comes from Corymbia maculata, assembly GCA_014182735.1. Classification (NCBI taxonomy): domain Eukaryota; kingdom Viridiplantae; phylum Streptophyta; class Magnoliopsida; order Myrtales; family Myrtaceae; genus Corymbia; species Corymbia maculata. Next base: position 6,067,899 of record CM024685.1, read on the forward strand.
GACAAATGGCAATGACAATTCTTATGGTTGTCGATAATGACCCACGTTTTTTATATTGATGACCTGTAGCCATGTGCTTATATTGACAATCTGGTTAATTTTTGGTTCAGACAAAAAGAAATGCATATCGCATGATACATGCGGATGATTCGGGTCGGAGCCTAATATTTGATAAAAATTACAAAGAAGTCAGATGCGCTGGACAATTTATTAGCCACTATTTTTAACCACCACAAGACTTCACCTAAGAGCTTCTATAATTGTAGAGAAAATCTAGGAAACACTAGAGAACAAATCTACAGTTTAACGAGCACACAATAATTAAATCATAACATAATCCCTATCAAAAAATATTGTACATGTAGTAAATTGAATGAGCACTATCCTCATAGGATTTACGTAGGACCTCATCAGACCCATCATTTTTAGTGTTCAAGATTCAAGTTATCATACATACAATGATCATGTAATAGTTTTTACAGTATCTCCCCCTCCCTCCATACGTGAAAAACCATTAATTCTAATATGAAACTTACAATTCAGCTATTATGTTCAACTCAAAAGCACGGATGTTAGTATCCTTCCCGAAAGCATAAGCATAGTTATCCCACCAATTACGATGATACAAATATAACCATCACAATAGATAATTATATTACAATTTTAAGGGAAATGATGGATGCCACAGCTTGGTATTAAATTGTGCATAGCATTGATTGATTTTAGTTGATAATGATTGCTATTGTAATATGCTGTTACTTCGAATTATTATCTTGTAAAATATATAAATAGGCTCATGTATTCCTCATTGTTGGATATAAAAAAATCACACAATTCTCTCTTCTCCATAATTTTCATCATGGAAGTAGAGATAGCTTTTGCTTGCCCCTCTTGCATGTATGCCCACCCTGGTAGTCAAATTTCACTTGCCATTTCTAATCTGTCATCGCTTGACAAGGGATTCATATGCTCATTATATACATGTAGTCTCCCGCCATATGTTAGATTTTGTGAAACTTCTAAAAGTTTAACTCAATATATTTTAATATTAAATCACACATCAATCTAATAGTTTAAGTTTTCTAAACAATTTGCAGGGGTCCTAGAAAATCCTATCAAGACAAGAGATTCTGCATTCGAATCTTTAAAGGCTTTTGTTTGCCTCTCCATTACATATTTCCATACTACAAGCTTAGGCAAACAATCCAACCTAAACTTGATGAGAAATGTTAAAAGTACTTAAATATCAAACAATGTTTTTATCTAATTGCTTAAATCTTTTGAACAATTGATAGTGGTTTCTAACTTACTCTCTTTGTTTGTGTAAATCGCCCACTGATAGCCCGTGATCCAAGTCATAACTATAATGATAGACGTTTATCTTACAATTTGAAGTAAGATAAAAAAAGAAAATTAATTTATGTCTGCCCCTATTTCTTTAATCCCCCAATTTAAATTTAGACCTACACAAATCATTAAAAAGCTTGGGAGATCCACCATGGGATGGAAAATCTCAACTGCCTTGCGTATTTCCCAATTGGTGCAGAACAAAAATATCCACCTACTAGTAAAGGGTACAAAGCGTGCGGGTATCGATACATCAAAATAAGAAATGCAGCCTGAAATGACTCCTCATTAGAGAACTATTGTAGGCAATACCCTCATAGGTGGATAACCACCCGGGTCTTCAGGGAGGCTAAGGAGACGAATATGAACTTTCCTTTTCTTAGCTAATGAGCGGAAGACGCGACTAGAGTTTATTTTCACGAACATTCTTTATTTCCTCCACCCTTGGATTTCTCCGAAAAATAATCTCAATTTACGATCTTGCGGCAAAATTACGGGACATGACATTTTGGAAACCCGGAGCTGACGTCAACATGCCGCTAAAATTCTTCCGGCGCCAGTTATAATTTCTGCTTAAAAGAAAAATTAAATTAATTAGAGGGAAAATGATTATAAAAAAAAAATCGTCGTGTGCAAACGTGATTATGGCGACAAGCGAGGGGGGTCATTTAATGACAGATGCCAGCGGCCTTATTTTAGATCCCCTTGTCTCACCAAATCGTTTATAATGGTACACTTCACAATCACCTAACTTGCTTTTAAATATGTCGTTAAGTTAGTCATTGACTTAAAAAGAAGCAACATACTTTCTTGCACTGGGACTCATGGACCACGTGCAATTAAATTATCGAATCTTGCGGAATTCATGTGTAACATGAAAATCGCATAATTAAATGCTATAATTGATCCAATCCATATGGACTCTGGTGGCAATGAGATTTTTCTTCTATAGCCAACGATTGATTGAACAAAGATTTCTAGCGATTCAGGAAATGCAACATTCCTACGTCATGTCAGAAGAGTTAATGAGTGGGGCTTTGATAGATTCCAAACAGGGCCGAGACTGAAGGGAAAGATCCGTGTCTCATCTCTTTTTGTAGTTATCCACGCACTTTTTAGAACTTTAGACTATCAGTTGTGGACTAACATTTGGTGGAGACAAACGTCGTGTTTGGTAACGCGTCTGTTGCTCAATTTGTCTATTCTTTTGTTTCTTGAAATAGAAAAAAACATAAATCTATTTGGCAATGTCAACTTATTTTTTTCATTTCTCATGATAGATTAGTAGCCAAGGAATAGATTTGAAATAAAAACAAGAAGTAAAAAAAACTTACATTTTTGTTTTCGGAAACATTATCTAAAACAGGTCTTTTGTTTTTTTTTCTTCTTCCTTCTCCTCTAGTCAGTTGCTTGGTGATGGCTAGCAACCAACTTGAAACAAGGTCGAGCATCAGCCTTGCCGACCCTCAGCAAAACTCAAACTCATGCAACCACTATGAGGTCTTCACTCGGCCATGGCAAGGCCAACCTCACCATGGCCGATCACTGACCATCACTGAGGCATGGCAACTGGCTAGAGGAGGAAGATGAATAGAGGAAAAATAAATCAAAAATCAAAAAAATTAGAAATTTATAAGAAAATTATTAAAAGGAAAAAAGAAATTCTCTGTCATAAAAAAATTTGAGAGCCATACCAAACACATTCTTATTCTATTTCTGTTCCAAGTATAAAGATTTTAGTACAATTACCAAACGTGTTTGAATGTTAAGAAACTTGTTTAGGGAATAAAAATGGAAAAAACTACTTTTGAATGTTACCAAATGCACCCGAAGAGTCAAGATAGCTAATAAGGCTTTGGTTTATTCCCGAGCTCTCTTTTTTTTTAATGGAAAGTTAGGATCAATGTACTCAAATTTTTAAAACTTACCAAGAAAATATAATTAAGTCTTAAAATTTTAAAAAAATATAATCAAGTCATAAAATTTATCACGAAAGCATATTTGAATCCTAAAGTACAACCAAGTTATAAGCATGTCAAATTGGTGCAATTAACTCCTTTCATTGGTTCAACTTGAAGGGTGTTCACCTTGGACCGATGTGCCCCTGGGCCTACTCAAAAAGTGAAGGATGAGGCTACGAAAAAAGTAGCTGGCGTGCAAATTGTCGAAAGAATGGGATAAATTTATGATGCTTATGACTGTCTGGATATTCTAAAATTTTCTCGTAAAATTTTCTTGGAAAGAAAGACAGTATCTCACACATGCTTTTACAGTCTATCTCACTACACACAGATTTGTGGGACGCCTGCGTGCGTGCTTGCGCGGGCGCTCAGGATTTATGTATCCATTATAAATAGGTCAAGGGAACTTGTTGCATTGTGAATGAACTCGGTACAGCTCTTTCTTTTCTTTGATTCTTGGGGGAGTTTGAATGGCAAATTCTAGTAAGATGATGATCCAACTTGGCCAACTGAAGCGCCTTTTCCCTCCATTTTCTCCTCCTACATTGTATCCAAGCCTCCTTAACAAGAGAGCATCACCATTCCTGCTGCAATCCCCTCCCATCTCTTTGCCCTCTTTCTTTCCACTCCACTTCTCTTCTCTCAAACATAGCCTCACAGCCAGACCACAACTCTCCTTGCCTCCCTCCTCCATCCCTCACTGTACCCATGATACCTTCATCAGTTATAAACAAGCTGACACTCGCAACTTGGTGAGTCATCTTCGCGTTGCTCTTGAGCGGAACAAGGTGAGGGCCTTTGTCGACCTCAGTCTTGAAAGAGGATTAGAGATTGGACCGGCTATCAATGAAGCAATCGAGCAGTCAAGGAGTGCCATCGTTGTCATCTCCCAGACCTACGCCTCCTCGCCATGGTGCCTGGAGGAGCTGAATAAGATCCTTGAGTGCAAGGAAAAGAAAGGTCAGCTTGTGTTCATCATTTTTCAGGCTGTCGACCCTAGAGAGATGCGTGAGCAATCAGGACCATTCAAGCGGATTGGACAAAGTGAGAAGGGTTTTGGGCAAGAAAATGCTGACAAGATCCGGAGGTGGAGAGACGCTCTCCGAAAAGCTGGCAATCTCACCGGTTGGTCTCTCGGAAACAGGTAGGAACTCTCCCATTTTTTAGTGTTCGCTTGAGAGAATTCCTAAAGGAAGTTGTCAAAAGTTTTATATGATGCTTACTTTAATATTATTTTTTTAGTTTACTTAAGTGTCATTTTTGAAAAAAATGATTACTTTAATGTTAACTCCAATTTGGGTCGCTAAAATCCAACGTGACCATTTTTTATTAATTTCTCTATCAATGTGACTCATCAGCATACCTAGTTAGCATAAATAGCCACAAAGCGCTGTCATCTATATGTTTTGCCTCAAAATATAAACCCTAGGCCAATCACAACCCCAATCAAAACCCTAGGCCAACCACCAAAACTCTCCACTATGGAATGATATATCTGTCAAATGCGAAAACGAAAAGAAAAAGAACTTATTGTCAGTCTTTGTATCGTTTGGACTGTGGTACCTAGCTAGGGTTTGAAAGAAAGTTCAGCCTCCAGTCTCTTGCCCCCCCTCCCAAACTTTCTATGTTATTTCCTTTTTTGGTCAAGAAACCTTCTATAGTAGAACTTCTTTTTCGGTAAGCGTAAAGAAAGTTCATCATGGACTTACATCTATCCCTTTCCCTCTTTTTATAATCTGTTACTTAAATAATCAGCGAAAAGATTTTCTCTTGTTTGTTACATATACATAACATTTTGTACATACATGCATAACCAAAAATTGCTGACTTTGGATGTTGACCTCACATTTAGCACGGTTTTTTTCAAGGGCAACACATGCAAAATTTTCCCTTGTTTATCAATATGATTACACGCTGTGAAGATTTGACTTTCAAAAACTTTATTCATATTCCAAAGTTAATCCGGACATAATGAATAAAAACTAAAATGCATTTCATGAGACTTTTCAAAATTAAGTCAATTGCTGGTGCTTCGTCCATCACTACTTGTTCAAAACGCACAAAAAAGAAGAAATTCTTGTGCTCCCAATTTCAGATCAATCTGCTGATTATAATACCAGAGTACAAGCCTAACTAATCCATTCTATGCATGGAGAAAAGACTCATGATATGGATTAATGAAAGTAACTTGAAGTATACTTGATTGTTACATATTATATATTGACTTATATAGAATTTAGTTAAACATAAAGATGAAATTCGCATTAGTGTATGGTTCTCATATGTCTAGCCATTGCATATTCTTTTCCACAGTGGCTAACTAAATCTTATGAAATGTAGTTATCGTTTAGTGTTTCATGTATTGACATCTTTTGGAATTATGACGTTGTTATTGGAGAGTTCCTCGTGAAGAGTTACAATTAATGGAAAAAAATTGGATTTGCCTAACTTTCAAATAGTCATAAGACATTCTTCAATATATTAGATAATTCAATAGATATAATCTTGACACTTAAGTTGAGTTTCAATTAACGTTAATGTAACATTGAATTAAAACTTTTCATCAACGACGTGGTCATGATTAAAAGCTATTAATCTCCATGGATATTTTGTTGGGATAGTTCAAATGGCATAATTTTTATTGTCGATCCATGTAATGTCTGATTAACACACTTTACGTTAAAAGTGGAGGGAGGAATGTTTAAATATTTTAGTCTCATAATTAACATGAATTTTTCAAGAAGAGTAAGCCAAAAATTTTGAAAAAAGGCGTGACATATGAAAACTAGACATATGTATCATTTCCAATCAACTGAAAATAGCAGAAAAGGGTTTTCTTTTTCCCAAAAATAAGAACAAGAAAGAAAAAAAGGAAATTAAAACATGAAAGAGACGGAGATGTGCCACTATTTGGAGGGCACATGTCTACCTCTCACATGCCACTATTTTCCATTATACCAGATTAGATACCGGATAATAATTAAATTAGATGGACGATACGCTAGTTCGAGAATATAACCTTATTGATATTTTCTTCATCTTTCACTAGCATGAATAACTAGTCACATCTTTAGCTGTTGACAATTTGCAGACTTGAAGCTGAGTTCATCCAATTCGTTGTGGAGAAAATCTCAAGAAAACTGAGCTACTCACACACAAAATTGCTTGCTTTCCATCCAGTTGGGTTAAATTCTCAAGTACAAGCCTTGTACTCCTTACTCCAATTAAAAGTTGAGGAGGTCCGAGTTATGGGGATTTCCGGCACTAGGGGAATAGGAAGAACTACACTTGTAAGAGCTTTGTATGATCAAATTGTAAATCAATTTGATTGGAATGGCTTTCTCGTGAATGTGAAGGATATATCGAGCCAAGAGGGCCTCCTCAAAATGCAGGAGACCCTTTTTGGTGACCTTCTTGGCAATGGAGATTCAGAGTTTGGCAACAATATTTATGAAGTAATAAACTTGATGAGGAGTAAGCTTCACAACAAGAGGGTTCTGTTGGTGTTTGATGATGTTGAAGGGTTGTTGGAGCCATTGAACCACCTGATCAAGTCAATTAACTTTGGCTTGGGGAGTAGAGTCATTTTGATCTCTCAACACAAAGAAACCTTAATTGCTCTATGCAAGGATATCTATGAGGTAACAGCATTGAATGATGACAAAGCTCTCGAGCTTTTCAGTTGACTATGAGATGTTCTCAAACTTCTTCACGAGTTTTTCCAAAGGCCATCCTTTGGTGCTGACCGTGATGGGTTCTTTCTTGAATGGCAAAAGCACCAAAGAATGGCAAAGAGCTTTTGATCAATTGAAAGAAATCCCCCAAGGAAAGGTTCATGACATACTAAGGATTGTTATCGATGGCTTAGAGGCCAACGAGAGAATGATTTTTCTTGACATCGCATGTTTTCTAAATGGATATGACAAAGAAGTGATCATCAAGTCCCTATACCAATGTAGTCTTTATGCCACTAGTGGAATTGATATTCTGGCTCAAAAGTCGCTCATATACATTGATGAAAATAACAAAATATGGATGCATGATTTACTTCAAGATATGGGTAGACAAATTGTGATTGAAGAGTGCCCCGAAAACCCCAGCAAGCGAAGCAGAATATGGCATCTTGAGGATGCTCTACAAGTGGTTAGTCAAAACTCGGTAAGAGTTTATGCATGTCCCGAAAACAAAATTAATTTGAGCATCCACGTGTATCTTCTTCTTGTGGACTCACATTTACATGTGGTGTAAAAAAACTTTAGATTGCATAATTAGGTGAGACACAAATGCAATTGTTTTTATTTTAGCCTATTAGGGTTTACGCTCTTTACTTCGTGCTTTGCTAATTTTCTTCTTGAACTAACAGTGTTTATTATTTAACTGATTGTTGAATAACCTAGTACAATCCTCTCATACGTTATTTCATCATGAGATGAATGTATCTTCATTTAGAAACTGCTAGTGTTATAATGGTTTTTGACTAGCACGATTTTAAAACAAATTCAAACATTATTCTTAAAGTTAAGATTTGTTATTTTCTGAAAGGGTTTAGATATCTCCTTATTTTCAAGTGCTCCCAATATGTATAACAATTGTTATCTTGCTCTAATAGGGAACAAATGCCATTGAAGGCATTAAATTAGACAAGGTTGATGTGGAAGACTTGATCTTGAATGCAAACTCGTTCAACAATATGAAGAAGCTCAGGCTATTCATGATGGCTGGTCTTGCCCCTCATTGTGGACCAGCCGGACATCTATCGGAAAATTTGCAGAGGCATTTCGCACGTAAGAGCAATAATATGTTGGTGTACTGGGAGGCTTTGGTGAAGCAAATTTCGAAGTTCTGGTGTCGCGGAACCTGAAGAACAAGATCAACAGTTGCGAGAGGGGCAATGTAGGACTAACCTCCTGGCAAAATAGACTCTTCCCCCACCCCCTTAATTTTATGCAATCTTAGCTTGTTGGAATATCTCGCTAAAAAGGTTTAAACATTTACTTTATGAAAGATACCCCTCTCTCTCTCTCTCTCTCTCTCTCTCTCTCTCTGGCACAAGTTACATATCATTGTGAACTTCCCGAGGTGAAATTCCGAGGGTTTGATGGACTGCTATGCGGGTACAAATGATTCCTTTTGCATAGCGTGAGCCCTACCAGGCTTTATAGATTACAACTTGATTTTTCTGATTAAATTATTCACCTAATATTGAGCTTAAGGATTGCCATTAATCTATTATGAGTCGATCAGGAGTTAAGTGAATATAAATCACGGTGATCATTTGCTACTACGCATAAGAAAAAAGACGTCCTCCAATGAGTTGGAAAAGATAAAAGTGGCCTTTTCCGGAAGCAGTGCTTCCACGTAATCTCCGTCACTTCTCAAACTGACTGGAGTCAGGCTGATAATTGAAGATCCATTACTTCAGGATGGATTTCGTGTCTCCAAAGCAGGCTCTATACAGTAAAAGTTCTTATAACAATCAGCATTGACGGTGTCTCTATCAACAATTCTGGTGGCCATTTCACTTTAAAGACGGAGATAATTATGTATAGATCGGTGTGTACAAGTATAATCGCACCGACCTGTTTAAAGCTTTGTTGTGACCTAATATCAAGTTAACTATTTAGTATTTGGCTAAGGTGTTACTAAAATTAAATTTAGCTCAAATTCTCCCAAGCCCATACGAATTCACAACTTAGGTTCAAGTTTTTAGATTTTTACCTAGGAGTCATCATTAATCGATTTATAATAGGTCGATTGAATATTCAAGTAAAGCATCGAGAGAAATAGATTACTTTTATGAATAAAGATTGATGAGTTTAGGGAATTGATTATGCTACTTTACTCTATCGCATTTTCATTACCTTTCTTTTTTATTTTCAAAAATATTTTTACAAGCGGCTTGTATTGATTTTAAGCTATCTCTAACATGCAAAATGGTCATGCGTGTGCAACCATTATTGAACTCAATAAAGCAAGGCAATAAATAAATGGTAAGAACAAATACATTGTAAGTATGGGGAGGAAATACTTACCTTGATGCAACGCAAATAGTTAGGAAACCACATTTATCAACCTAAATATGATTTCTAATTAATGTGTAATTCCACTTAAATCTCTTTTTGGGTTTCTCTTGTTTAAATGAAAACTAAATTCAACTAGGGCCTAATTCTAATGACAGACAATTTCTAATTAAATGGACACTTAGCAATAATTACTAAATGACATGCATTTCATGAACCTATTTCCATATGACTTGCACATGATATTTTTGTATTTTTATTAAAATTCGTAATTTAAAATTACTAAAAATAAAAATCTTCCTAAAGTGAGATACTATTGATTTTAACTTAGCAAATAGACTAACCCAAATCCTATTTTAACTTAGAAAATTCAATTCAAAGGTATTATCTAACATGCAGTCTAATTTAATTATAAAAAGTATATAAACTATTCTATCATGCAATTTTATCTAGAATAACCGATTACAAACCTCATGACATGCAATGCAATTTCTATTTTCTTTTCTTTTTATATTTTTAGATAAAGAAAGCAATCAAAGTAACATAATCACCATATCATCCAATTAATTAAAACAAGGAAATAATATCCAATCAACTTGAATTTCACAAATAAAATCGATAAAATGATCTTGAATCTTAAAAATCAAAATATCAATTTTAAAGATACCCGTGGAATCAATAATTCCATCTAAAACCTAATGAAGAGAATGAAAGATCATGTCCGTTTGCAAATTCAAAAATATTTTAATTTGGAGATACCTTGATTGGATGAAATATTCAAATCAGGCAACACGATATTCAATGGAATCGGGTCACGATCATTACCTAATTTAAAGGATATGTTCCCAAATTCAAACTCGTGGACAGCAGATTGGACAAGATTGAACGGTGACTGGTGGTGGTGGATCGTGGACGGCATTCACGGCCAAGGTGGGACCATCTCGTTGTAGGGAGGTGATCACCGGCGGCTTCGCGGCCTTGGACACTAGATATTGTCGGTGTGGCCTTCTCACATCAAGACTAGAAACCTTTTAGCCTTTTCCTCTTGAAGCTTGAACCATCCAATAGTGCGTTCCCAAATTCCAGCACTTGAACTCCCTAGACAAATTTCCGCGTTGGTTCGTGCAAGATGGAAGCACCGGCGAGACAGGTCTGTGACTGATGAGGTGCGGCGTGCTTGGAGAAGCAGTGAAGAGAATGGCAGCCGCAAGAAGGTGCAATGACGGAGCGTGTATTGACCAAGAGAAACAGAGCCCCTCCTTGAACCTGCTGCAGTCTCTCTTTCAATGGGCAAAACGGGTGTCTGGACTCAGAAAAAGGAAGAAACTCCCTTTTTGTCCTACTCTCTATTGGCTCTTTCGTGTAAGGCTGCTCTCCTCTCCCTCTGCTATTCAATAGCCGCCCTCCTCTCCCAAGATAAGGCCTCTCCTTTCTCCCTTTTCTGACATTCACTGTGGAGAACGTGAGTTCCAACTTTGTTGGCCGTGTATTCAATGTAGTGTGGCCTCTCCCCTCTTCTTGTCCGCGTGTGCTCCTTAACTAGCCGACTTCCTGTGCTCCACTTGGAAACCTAATCTTCAAAATATATTCAAATAATAATATTCAGTGGAGTCCAACTAGCTAAGGTGGATATCTTTTCCCTTTTTCTTGAAAATTCTTATGAAAATCCCACAAGATATCATCACCATTTGTTTCGCTCCCACTTCCAACTCAGTGTCTAATGTTCTAAATTAATAGGGATAATACTTCCCAGCATATTAATTAATTTACCTTTTCTTATATATCTTATTGTAATTATAAGAAATCTTGTGTTTCTTATTTAAACGTAATGGTGATACATAAATATGGAATCCTTCTTATTTTCATAATTAATCGATTTATATGAGAAAATGTCATGTCTATAGTATTTTTGAAGGTTATATTTTGAATTTGATTCAAGATCATTTAATTTTTTGTAATTAATTAATATTAATGGATCTTGTTAATATATCGGGAATCACACTGATAGTTTTCTTTTCCTTGTTGACCGAATTTGATTTGCCTGATTATTAGACAATTTGTCCATCTTATATGCATGAATATTTCGAAATATTCTCCTATCAAATGGCAAAAAATAAACCAATTGATCGCAATGCAATTTTCGACTGCGCGCTTCATTCAACTTTTTATCATCATTGGCTCAATCCAATCAATCCCATTAAATTCAAAACCATTTACTCGAGTCCATCTACCAATCCGATAAATATGCAAATATATGGGCCTATTAACTACTAATGCAAATGATCCTAATATTTATATGCTATGCAACTAAATTCTAAAATTTTTGTTTAGGGTTAAAAATTAATCCCTAATTTTTATGCAATAAACAATTAACTAAGTCATCAAAATTTAGGTGCCAACAAGCTTTTTGGGTACAAACTTAATTATCATTGATTATCCAATATCAATATCCAAATTTGGCCAAGAGAAAACTTATGTCTTGGCATTGATGTGGCACTAAAAGTTCTCATCGAAGTACTTTCTTGTGTTCCTCAATATCTTTGCCAAAATTTCAATTGGTGGAATGGATCCAAGTGTCACGGGGGCCAACAATTCCTTAACCATGAAATAGCCCATGTGGGGCCTGATGAGTGGACAACATTAGGCTAGCCCTCCTTTTATAAGAGAATCACGAACTGTGGCATAGACATCTACATCCAACAAGCAAACACCATTAGCACTCTCCCATCAGAAACCAAGTCAAATGAGCACTACTAGATATCAAAGATTTGTCTAGAAAGAAAGGTGAAAATCTGTCAATATTTAATTTGGTTTTTATGCCTATGGCCCATTTAAGCACTTAACTGAAAATTTATCGATGATTTAGCCAAGCAAATTGCTTGTGGATCTTCCGACCAAAAAAAAAAATTACTTGTGGATCTTACGATGCGCTTGGGAGAGCGTTTGAGTAAATGTAAAGAATGTTAGGTTAAAGGGTTTCTTTCAAGTAACATTTGGCCAAATTGTAATTGAAAAGTATATTGGAAAGCAACTTTGATTGAAGTGCTATTTGGAAAAAAATACATATGTAAAGGATTTTAATTATTTGAAGGAAAAAAAAAAACAAAGCGAAGCTCATAAATTGACAATGCTTGCGCTGGTGAGCCATATTTGGTGTCAGCGATCCTCGATTGAGGTTGTGTGACCTCGACAAGAGCCACCAAAGGTTGCATAACCCTAGGCATAAGGTTGCATGATATCGGCATAGCTACTTGAGGTCATGCCACCTTAATGACCCCAAGTCGAGGTTGAGCAACCCTAGGCAACCCTCATGAGGGCTACTAGTGCCGGATCAAGCTTGCCAATGGTCAACTCTAACCTTATTTTCATCATGTGTAGGTAAGGGTAAAACTAGAATTTCAAAGTTTAGTGAAGCTAAAGCTGGAAGACAATAACTCATTTTCATTCTCGAAATATTCGAAGCCATAGTTGGGAAGAACGGCCAAGAGACTTTGGAAATGCTAGCTTTTACTTAAACGTCTTTGAAAATTTGTTGCCAAATACCTTGACTTTGGCTCAAAGGCCTTTAAAAGTTCAAAGCCATTTGAAATGTTGTGCTAAATACAGCCTCAACATTTATTGAAATTATTTTGATTCATTCATAGGAAAATATATGCATGATATATTTCTTTAGGATATTATACATATGGTTAGCTAACAAGGCCAAATATTGTATTACTCTAACTATTTTAGACACCGAATAGAAGTTCTTCACATTTCACATTTTGCGTAGAATTGGGTTGAACTTAGTTGACCTAATGCAACCCGATAGTCAAATTAGGACTGATTTTTTATTTGTTTTTCAATTTTCTATAGTCAGATTTCATGCTAGTGAAATTAGAGCCCCATCAAGTCTAAGTAATTGAGCATTCAATGTTTGTGTATGAATAAGACTCTGTTTCTTTTTATGTAAAATGAATGATTTGAAAAATATTTTTCTAAAAAAATCATTTGTATTGCTTGAAACAATTAATCAATATAAAATATTTTCATTACCAATAAAAATCTATATCTGAATATTCTCATGGAGGATGAAAATATTTTTCATTTCATTCACTTTTGTGAGCAATATATACAAATATTTTTAGAAAATATTTTTCAAATCATCTATCTTTGCAAAACAAACAAAACCTTAGAGACATTCCTCTAATGTTTTTCAAATCATTCATTTCAAATTTCTTCTTGCTCCAGATTGAGTGAGTTAATGAATTAACAATCTTTGATGCTGAACATACTTCTCTGAGGACTTGTCCAATACAATTGAAAAATAAATGCTGAAAAATTTGGCATTAAATCTTAAGCGTTGATGATTCTAAATGCTGAAAATAGAAATTAAAGTTGTTTGATAATAAACGAATATTATGATTTTCTTACCATACATGGAATTGTGATCGTCATTCCTCTACTGCAGCAATATAAATGATCAGCTTCTACTTGCCATCAATAATTTTTTTCTAAAAAATCAATTAATTAGTAACCCCTTTTTTACTTAATCCCATGAAGTGATTTTATTATTTAATTGAATCTTTTAAATCATTGTTAGCAATGATTATCAAAACAATCTTATTAAATGCCAGTGTTTCGAACTTTCAACACTTTATTACATCATCGATAGGCCCTTAGCGTAAAAAAAAAAAAAAATCATCTTTTGATTAACACAATTCATTTAAATTAAAGGTATACGGTATGCCAATGGTTTCTTCCATATCTTTTCTTCAAATTGAACCTTCGTTTTTCAACAATTTGACCTTCTTAGGTTCCATTTGTTTCATAATAAATGAATAATTTGAAAAATATTTTCCTAAATTAATCACTTGTATGACTCATAAAAATGTACGAACGAATAATATTTTAATCATGTTCATAAATGTTTAGATATAAATTTTTATCAGTATGAGAATATTTCTTGTTAACTTATTATTTTAACCAATATGAGTGATCATTTTTAGGAAAATGTTTTTTAGATCATTTATTTTTCGCAAAACCAAAGGAGCCTTAGGGAACATAAGAGGTAAGCCTATGACAGCAAAAAAATTGATTACTTCTAACGTCTACTTAGATTTTCAAGATATATATAATTCTGTTTACAAATTATATCTAAATTCTATTTTTCATCTAAAAACATTTTCAAGTTTCAACGTCTCTCGTCAAAGCTTCGGCAGCCCCAGAAAAAGAGAGGGGGGGGGGTGCTGCAATGGCTTTGTCGGCTTTAAAAGATGGGCCTATTTTTGGGCCAATCTCTTTACACTGGACCAAGGACTTCTCTTCATGTGGGCCTTTCTGGCCTTTGCTCTTGCATGTAATCATTATTGGGCCTCTTCGGCTTTTATACAATGCGTAGTTAAAAGGGCAAGGAAGGGAAGGAAGGGCAACTGGGGTTAGCAACCCCCTTCTAAGGGTTGCCAGAAGGGCCTCATATCTTTTACGGAATATTTGATTGGAGCCATAAATAATTTGTACAATTTGCGGCCCAAAATTTGGAGATTGGCAAGCCCATCATCGCAGGTCCGCCAAGACATTAGCAATAAGGAAGTCTCTTCACACTATATATACTGGAACTAGGCAAAATGACATGAGCCATTCAATAGTTCACTCAGGATGTGAATAAAACTTGCAAAAGACAAATAACCCCTTTACCAGTCAACCATCTAGTGGTCGATGAAACTAACATACGTTCATTAAAAAATGACGTAGGAAATTTCAGTTCAATTATGCCAAAGGCAATTGCAGCCAAGTTCTAGTCAAAACAAGGTTATATAACCTAATTTCCAAATATTTCTTTATATCTCACTCGAGTGATTAAGCTCGTCAGCTACTTGAATCGAAATTTCAATGCTTTTGTTTGGGAAAATGAGCAGAGAGAAACCAAAAGGAGGGACCAACGATTGATGAACTGATTCATTCCCTTTGCTTTACATCAAACAGCCCCAACTAAAAACATCATATAGCAACCTCTTTTCTCAGTCACAGATGGGTCTGAGCCCGTACAAGAAGGGAGAAGATTTTCAATGGCAAATGCTGCAGAAGATTTCATTAAGTTTTGCATATGGGAAACCTCATCATACTGCGGAAAACGAATTCCACCTGAGGGTTCAGTCTCAGGACATGACATAATGAGAAGCTGCTATAACTCATGATCTGCGTCATGAAACTGATACATCTCCTGAACTCTTATTGCCATTTATATCCAGATTTCTTCTGCAAGTTCTGGCATGCAGCACAAAATTTACACTAACAGCACGCCTCGAGGATAATATTGGCCTTTTGGATCAGTAACCTCACCCCCTTTTCTTTTTCAATTTCTTTTCCTAATTAATGATCTGACTAAGTGGACAAAAGAAAGTAAATGGAGAAATACCTCTTACTCTAACTTTAAATGGAGAAATACCTCTTACTCTAACTTGAGGACTTCTTCCATCACAATCGAAGAAAGTTCCTGCTTTGAGTTGGACGATGTCGATTCCGAGAGCAGGGTAACTGTTGCATCATCCGTGTCTTCGTGTGGTAATTTTGACTCAACAAAATGACCAACTTGATTATCATCTGAGGGCAAATCTTCTTGTGCTTCAAATCTGACCCATTTCTTATCTTTCACATGAATCACCAAAGGGTACAATAAGAGACCCACCAAAATAACAGTTCCACTCACTAAGAATGTCTTTGCAGAAGCCAGACACATGACGAGCACAAGCAGCAGGGTTGGAGGCACACAGAGCATTGTCACACCGACTGTCTGCAAGGGTACCCTGTATGGTCGATGGAGGTCCGGCTTCTTTATCCTTAATCTTATGAAAGCAGCAAATTCAAGGATCATGCCGATGGCATAGAGGAAATTCAGGAATTCCAGGATTTCTTGGAAAGTCATCCATGACAAGAACACAACTCCAGTAGCTGAGCATAGGATGCTAATAGTTGGTGTCCCGTACTTTGACCTGGAAAAAGCAGCCAAGGAGCCAAAATATTGTTGGAAAGATACATCCAGATGTTCGCAATTTTAACCAAGAGAAAAGAAGGCAACATCAAACAAGTCAGAAGTTTCACTTTCTTTTTCACTCTGATTCTGGAAATGAAGTTACAGGAGTTGCATTAAACATTGGGAAAATTCTCATGAGGAATGTTTATGTAGAATCTAGGAGCATGATGCTTCAAATAATTTAGTCAGTCTAGTAGCTCATATACAAAATAAATATAAGATGAACACTTTCAGAACTCATACTGTAGAGGTTCTGCAGCAATCAATATGAGATTTATTTGATAGTATATTTAATTGTTGTAAGAATTATCTTTCTTGCAAGATTTAAATTCTACATTGTTATTCAAAAGAACATACAGCTGCAGAAAAATGTAAAGACATTATCATGTGAAAGAACATGGAAATTTGTCTGCTATCAACCTTCTAATTATCTGCTTCTTTACACCCAAAAATAAGAAGTAGCTGCTTTTAGACAGATCATTCATGTTGCTGATGTCTGAAAATTTTCACGTGCTTTAGACAACAAATACTGGTGAAGTGTTCAGAAAAGAGAGAACAGGCTTTGACCCAGTTGTTGCCGGAATAATCAAAAAAAAATTATCATGCTTAGGCAAGCAACAATATGTAATCAATGTCCTACTTGTTGCTCGACTTTTATGAAACAATCATGATTCCCCCTAGAAAGCACAAAGTTGATAGAAGCTTTTCAATGGTGGCACAGGAACTATGATTAGAGGCAAAAGGATGCATCGTGCTTCTAACTTTACAGTGAGGCAAAAAGCTAAGCAAACGTGCTAAATGCACCACTCCATCAAAAACTGAATTTCCTATTAGACCATGTAGCTTCAGAGGATTACTATCGAGCATTGTAGCTACAATTTGCCATGAACTTCTCCAATTTACACTCTGACCAGATGCAGCAGATACCAAATGGTGAAAAGGCAGACCTGGCAAAATAACTCACCTTTCAGCGAATATAGTCGGAAGCATGCCCATCTCACTCATTCCAAGAAGTTGAAAAGCATCACTGCTCATTTCTGCTTCAAATAACCCCATATTGGACATCGCAGCAGCCGCTTGTATCCACCACCTGAGCCAAGCACCCCCAATCAAGAAGCCTACTTCGGCAAAATAACCATCACTCCAATCGCTCGCTGGAGTATTCAATGCCCCCGTGCCAGCCAAAAGCGGAATCAGATACGAACATACCACTAAAATTACTGCCCCGAAAAGCGCTTTTGGAAATGTCTTGCTCGGGTTTTCGACCTCACCAGCCAATGTGCTCGCCTTATCCCAATAATTCAAGTTCCAAAACATACTATTGAAGTACCCTCTCCAATTTACCTTGCTAAAATCTACCGCTACCCATTTCGCAGGCCGTATTCGAGGAATCGACAGGATACCCATGACAGCAAATGGCAAAAGCGAAAAAGCCGCAAGAGAAACGGCGGAAAACCCAACTATATGTAGACCTCGGTAATTCAAATATGTCATCGAGGCTGTAATCCCCAGAAGAGTCGGCACTCGGGCGATCAACCGATTGAAGATTGGGAACGAATGCTTCAAGTAATCGAGGAACAACACCGGGTACAGTGCATTGTCCATGACCCCGCTGAGCCATTTCCAGAACCCCTCTTGGAAGCCCCAGAAGGGCCCGAAAGCCGACGAGATCCACAAACGTAGCCCCCATTTTCCGGGAAGCTGGTGGCGAGCTCGGCAGTGACCAGAGCTTCAGGGATGCTCCAGAACAGCGGGAAAATCAAGAAACCGAGCAGGGACAAGAGAGGGCCACCCCCAGCTTTCACCGAGTCCTCAACCCCGAACGGACCCCCAGAGACCTCATAGAAGATGAGAGCAATCAGGGGAAGCAGAGTCAATTTCGGGCTGGCCTTGGCCGGCTTCTGGCAATCACTCGACATGGCCTCTCCTTCTTCACCCATCAAAAGGGCAGGGAAGCGGGGAGAAAACAATCGACAGAGCTGACCAACCCAGCAAGAACGCTCAGAAGAGACGAATTCTTGAACCGCTATACCTAATCGCACAAGAAATCCCTTCCTCTCTTCGAAACGCAGAGACCCAAAATCTTGGAAGAAAGATCGAACTGGGCGTTGCAGAGAGCGTTTACCTGTTTGCCAAGAACTGCGGATAAGGGCCTGCGGGTGGGTCGCGTTCGGCTCAGATTCTTCGATTGAACCGATGCGAGGGTACCACGTTTGTGCACGCAAGAATCCCATTTTTCCTACTTCGGACATTTTCTTGGTCCTCGAAGATTACTACATTTGTGAGTTGGACGTTGACAATTCTGTCTCGTGGAAATACGCCGAGTCCGACGAAAACATCAATCGCCTTGCGACGCTCCAGCGCAGCGCCTCCGGAAGGCTTCTTTGGCGTTTGACACGTTATTTTAATATATATAAAAATTCATGAACCATATTAAATAATTTAAAAATTGATGAATAATATTATATGTTGAAATATAATTCAAAATCATTCTGAAAAAAAAATTAATTATTTATATCATTTTCCATTGACATTCTTATGAACTTCCATCCAAAACATCACTTCCTCTTTTGTCCTTGTCTCATGTTATTTTTGCTAATAAGAAAAGCCTTGTTTGGTTGATCATTTATTTTTCCAAAAATAACAATGAATTCGAGTCTGATGAGGTGAGGTCAAGGATAGCATTCCTTTGTAGGGGTGAGCAATTCCATGGTTAGACAAACCCTAAAACCTAGAGAATTTATCCATATAGAACTGTTTCTCAAATTTTGGAACCCAAAAAATCAACCCTTTCAATTTCAATGTCAGTCTAGGGAATCAATCCATTCTTTTTTTTTTTTTTTTTTTTTTTTGAATGGACAAAATTATCCTTTCAAAGTATATGTCTATCAACACATAATATTTTGAATTGCCATATGAAAACAATATGAAATTCAAAATACATAACATTAAATATGAACTATAAAACTTCATTCCCTATTTATCCTTTAAAAATTGCTCCAAATTCTATCCACATAAAAATAAAACAAAAACCACAAACACAATAAAAATTGGTTATCCTAGGGTTGGTTTGTTAGTCTGGTTTAACACCTTGACCCTAGAGCCAAGCCGCACAATGTCAGTTCCCGATTTTTGGGATCAAGAATTGGATCGATTCTAGGATCTACCTTGAAATTCATCATATGAAATTATTAAATCACATGTTCTCATCAAAATAACTCATAGAAAATAGTCTATGTAATTCATGTAACTTATTATCCACCGATTAATGTATGCTAGAACATATTAGAGTTTGGAAGATATAAAAACATTATCTTGATTAATTTGCCTTATATTGTCCTGGTGCCACTTAAAAAATTTCACATTCCCATGGACTTGGCCTAACTTTTTTTTTTTTTTTTTATAGCAGATTAGATGCAAATCAAGCAAACATAAACATATAAAATAAGATAATTAATTAATAGGTAATCATTAAATGTCCATACTCAATATGATTCTTCATTGTAGAGCCACTTTAAATATATTACATAAACTAAATATACATATAAATCTATATAACTTCAAACAATTTATAGCAAGATGGACATGGACTAAGTCTAACTCACCTTGCCCACCTTTCGCCCCAAGATCCGCCTGGACCATTCAAGCTCAAGCTAGATTGAGTATAAATATTTCCTCTTGAGAACGACTCAACTTACCTAGATTACAATCAAACGGGTCTATCCCAAATAATTATCATATCAGATCCGAATTAGCTTGACTCAATTTCATCCCTAATCATTACCCAATGCATTGCAGGGTTTTCTAAAACATAGTAATATTTAAACAACACATTACTCTAACCAGTAACCATATCCCTTCCATCATCAGTACACATGAACGATCGTCATCGAAATGTATGGTGCATCATAACACGCGTCAAGATGAGATATAAGGCGATT
This sequence comes from Corymbia maculata, assembly GCA_014182735.1. Lineage (NCBI taxonomy): Eukaryota > Viridiplantae > Streptophyta > Magnoliopsida > Myrtales > Myrtaceae > Corymbia > Corymbia maculata. Next base: position 6,088,180 of record CM024685.1, read on the forward strand.
TTAACCCTCAGAACGAATTAATTACTAGCTATGCTTTTATTCAAAACCACAAAATTTGAAGCCACTGTTGGCCAACCTTCCATATGGATTGTCCAAAGGGCTCAAACCCTAAGCAGATAATGTAGAGATAAATGACAAATGCTTCCTGTGTACAAGATCAGACTGGGACCTAAAGGTGAAGAAATGGACAGTTGAGATGTGCCTGGTTGGGTCCCTTCCTTCAATGGCGTGTTGGATTCACCCCCACCATTTTCAGCGTCTCTGCCTCTCGAGGCCTACTAGACATCAAGTTAAACTCGGATCAGAACTTCTCATCTCGGAACGAAATCGGTACAGAAAGAGATGAGCAATGCTAGACATACTTGGTGTAAGGGTTGGCACGGACGGGATCGGGGAGCGTGCGTTTGTGCTCCTGGATGTGAGCCACCTTCCTCAGGAAGGACTTGTTGAGAAACTTGTCGGCCGAGCTGATCATGCCATTTGGGTCGTCCACCTCCGGCATCGTCTCTCGCCTCTTCTTGCTCACGCGGACTCCTGGCGAGTGCGCCAGCTGCTGCTTGGCCGTGTGCGTCCCTATCATCACTGCCACAGCCAACATGGCGAACAGAACCCCCAACGGGGCATACTCAGCCCTCATCAGCAAGCTCCTGCGCAAACAGTTGATTAGCATCTGTGGAGCAAGTCGTGAGGATTTCAAGAATTCAAGCCGATCAAGTGAACCTCTCATGGTGGTGATTGGAGTGGGCGGCCCTGGCGGTGGTGGCGAACATCTTGGGTCTGGTGGCTGTGGCAAAGGACTGGTGGCTCGCCCCAGCTCGGCTCAGCATTGATCTCCAATAGCCCTAGAGCCACAAGAGATCATTTACACATCAAGAAAACCAAGATCATACACTGAAAATGAAGAAGCTATAAGAGGAATTGAGATTGAGAGATGATCCTCACAGCTGCTCTACTAGCCATTTTCTCTGGTCAAAATCAGAACCAAACTCTCCCTTTGATGAATGGATATGATTGTGATCTTCTGAACCAGAAACCTTTAAGCAGCCGCTTTATATAGAGCTCCGGTTGATCGCTGAGGGAGAAAAATGAGCGAGGGCAGGACACGTGGTGATTCAGGATGGTCCTGAGCGGACATGTGGCGCCTTCTCGTTGGGTGGTCCTCTTTGACTATGCATTGCCGTTCAACTGAAGCTGCGGATTTCATGGGAGGGAGGAGCGTGAGCATTGCCTTTCGTTACGTTAGGAAGAGACTACATTGGCAATATGCTAATTTTGAGATAAATAGGCCATACATTATTAGGTTTTTTTCTTTTTTCATGACTTTGCAAAATCTCCAAATGGTCCTGAAGTTATGTTTCTTTGAACCATTCAATTTAAGGATTGATTATCAAGACTCGCAATAAGTGGAAAGAAAACTATACGAGGCCTTAGCTTTTTTTATTTGATGGTGAAATGTGTCACAAAAAGACAGGAGATTGAACATGATGATGAATAGAACAGGCAAGTAATTCAGCCACTGAATTTACAAGATTCGGTTGATATTACCTACTCATAAGGAGACCGGTAGAGAATTACACCATAGGTTAAATGGTACAACGGGAGACTACAATCACATTTGACTCCCTCGAAATATTTCCCAACCCTTGCTTTTAACCCAATAACTCATATAAGATTTAGACCCCATATTTTTTTGGGGAAAACAATCTTTCAAAATAATTGCAATTTTTTAAAGATGTAATTTATGGAACATGCCACACAAGTGATTGTTATGGCCAAAAGCTCCTATGCTCACAACTGGGCAAAAAGCAAAAAAATCACTTCTTTTATGTATATATCTAGATCCAAATTAGGAAATCTACTCAAACTAGAAAACTTATCTGGATCAGGTTTCTTTAAAAGCTCAAGCTCAAGACGTATCTCGCACTTTATCTGACGTGAAAAGCATGAAGTCATCCTTGTGTCGGTTCAAAAGTGCAACATGTTGATGATTTGTTCTACATCAAGCAAGTGCTGAAGATACAATGAGCAGACAAAGAAATGAGAGTTTGAATAATCTGCAAGGGAATAACATGAATAGATTGGGTAAGCTTTTGATATTTTTCCCAACAGCGCATTCGATGATTTCTCAGTCGAGGCATCATGCGTTGTGAAGCTCACCTGTGTCGCCTTTGGTGAAACGGCTGTATCAGCAGCCTTCTCTTCTGCTGATTTATCTGAGAGGCCAACCAAAACAAGTAAGAGGTTGCGTTAAGATCAGAAGAACTACAACGTAAAGACTCGATGGAACTAGAAAGCATACGATCATTGTCACGTCCCTATTCCTACTGGGAAAGGGGATTGACACCACCGTCCTCTTGCTCAAATGATGCAGCCTAGAATAAGTAAACCAATGTAAATCATATGTCGGCTCTACGTGTATGCTAACTGTGATGCAACATTTGGCCTCTAGTAAAATGAAAGTAGGCATTCGAAGGGGTTTCTGAGCTATTTGAGGAAAATGGGAGGACTGGTTCTTCAGGATAGAGTGATTTTCTAGGGGCAAAAAGAATGGTGATATTCGTGCATAATATGGTAACATTATTTGTGCAAGGTATTTGAGCTTTCTCACATGACCGAAGCATTTAGGTGATTTTCAGGCATGGAAATGTGCCTGCAATCCTCATGAAATTGCCAACTTCGACTAAGGTGAACTTCAAAGACGACTAATGGAGTTTGTAAACTTGACTCCATTCCCAATTGCATTACTTTCTTTTTTCTTTTTCTTTTTTCCCTCAAAAGCTAGTTCTTGTTCTTGCCCTGCTGCTAATCATCCAGGGAAAGAGAGAAGGGAAAACAGAAAGAACGAAGAGGCACAAGAAGTGCAGATAAGTTTTCATCCCTGCACTACACATTCTTTTCAGTTTAGTCACTCACTGACTGTTTTGCTACATAGTCCCTGTACCTTAGTACATGCTTTTGGTTTGCAGCCAATTAAGGCAGCGAATCAGTAGGCACGAGAGACAAATCTAGTACAAAAAAGTTAGGCATGGACTAAAATGAAAGAAGTGTCTAGCAAGTACATCGATGAAGATGAAACTTCATTCTAGGATGAATAGTTCTCTTACAACTTCGCCTAGGTGGTTAACTATGTCCAAAACCATCAAAAAGGGTGCTCAAAGGTTGGGACTTCATTTTCCTTATGCGACAATTGTCAACCATGATAGATGCAGAAAAAATGAAAAAGGTAAGTTGCTCTAAAATCTGTGGAAGTTGTCTCTAAAATCATCACTAATCACATTGAATAACAGTCAAAATAGGAGTAAAATCGCATAACTAGAGGACTGCCCCAAGAACTAAAAAACCCATGAAGAAGGTAGTAGACAGAACAAGGACACCAAACAATATTTTTCGAACAGTATACTTTCCTGGTGGTTCTTCAGCTAAGCTCTGAGAGAGAGAGAGGGGCTTTGGTTAGAGATGGTCGTTAGACTTGAGCATGGAAGTGCTAAATTTATAGTAGACACTTCGTTCATGCCAAGCTACTTTGTCTGTCTCCCCCTTGCTTGAGAAGTTAATGCATAGTGGTTGATGGATCCCACATCTGTGCGAGACACTTCATTCATGCCAGGCAACTTTGCTCTGGTGAATTCTCCCCCTTGCTTGAGAAGTTAATCCATAGTGTTTCTGGATCCCACGTCTGTCCTTTGCTCCTATCTTCCCTTTTCTCCTTTCTGCAGAATTCTCCAAGACGTTGTTCACCTTCTTGAGGAAGTTTCATGGCCTTTTCTATGATCTTTTGGTCTTGTGAATGTCCTTCTCAACTCCTCTTTTTCTCCATCTATCCCCCTTTATGGTGGAAAGAATCCTTTGGTGGGGTCATTTTGCCAAAAGAAAGGAGTAAAAGTGGGCACTTTAATGGGTTTTTTTAATTTTCTTTTCCGGCGAATTACTCTAACATTGCCCTGCTTTTGGCTAAATCAATCCAACACCCCTGTACTCCCAAACCCAGCCTTTAACAACACTTTAATTGGGAGGGAAGGCAATAACGCAACAAGAACTTCTGTAAAGCTCATACAAACAGAACTAGACCACCCTGAAAACACCATTCTACATCCCTTGCATCATCTCCAGGAACTTCACAAGATAAAGTCCCCCAAGTTAAGTACTCTCTAACAGTCCTGAAAAAGTAGTTTGTGAAAATGCAGCTTGTGTCAAAATCGTTTGGTCAAAACTAGAGCGGTGTTGGAGTAAATTGACCTGATTTAAGCAGTCAAACCTAACTATGGTCTCTGCCTTGTACTGTTCCTTCAACATTGTCTTTTCTTCTTCTTTCTTGTGCGATCGAGTCTCTCAATCTGTTCCATCAAAATTTATCATCAATGGTGTTACAATGCTGTGCTGGCATGACAAATTGTCTTACCCGGTCTGTGTGTGTGTGTGTGAGAGAGAGAGAGGGGAGAGAGAGAAGCCATTTCACTGGAAATCCCTATGTGAACTGTCATCTATACTAGAATATTTCACATTTGCCAAGAAAACAGGTTGTGCCGTGGACCTTTTAATAAGGTAATCCATATGTTTATGGCCTTCTCATATCATGCATTATGTTTCAGATTTTTGGGGTGAATTGATATAGGTGACAGATGTACTGATGTCTTTAGAAATAATCTGTCCCCTATTCCTCATTCTTAACAATCAGTGCCATCACAAATGTATTCTCAGTGCTCTTTCGTTGTTTCATGTGTTCTGTAAACATGTGTGTCTCGGGAGACTCAGAGCTACCACCGGCTGCTATTATTTCATTTTGCCAAAGATAAAAGCTTCTACTTGTCCTGAACATACGGATAAAGATCTGAACTTCTTATAAAGTAGACTTTGTCCTGTGTAGACTGATTAGTTTGCATGTTGTGTCCATGGACCGTGCCAATAAAAACAACCAGTCTTGTGAGATCAATCCCATAATGAGTTTGATTAACTATAGAAAGACATGGAAAGATGGACTGCAAGTAAACTTTAAAGGAGATATTCCCGTGGCACTTGTTGATTCTTCGCATTATATACAGCAGACATTGAAGATAGAAAATCATGGAGCAGTCACACATCTAGTTAGATATTCCAGTTCCGTCAAAGCAAATTGAAGTACAAAGCATTACCATCAAAATGAAGACAAGCTACATACACGTAAATTGTGACACAAGTCCACGACATACAAAACCCTTTTTTACACTAGTACTTGTCAATGATGCTGCATCAGACACAGGACCAAATGGCAGTGAAAATCACAAATTAAGTACTTGGCAAGTTATGGCAAACAGCAGGAAAAATCCAAAGATCACATTCACAAGATTAGGCGATGGAAAATTCGTGGAACAGTTTGTGCTCTCAGTGGTTGGTCTGGTCAATGCAGTCGCTGAATTTGATTTCTCTCTGGCATGTTCAGTCTCCTTGCTGTTTGTCTTCTTAGGTGAATCAGTGGCTGAACCGTGCTCTCTGTTTTCTAGAACCTGCCAACATAAAGTGTTTCAAATAGTGAGCTGATAGGAAAAATAAAGAAAGAAATTACAGAAGACTAATATATGGGGGAGTTTCCCAGTTTTTTGTATTGATTTTTCGAAAAATATGGAACCACTCCAATCAAACTAAACGGTCCAACAGCGCACATCAAGACTGGAAGATAATAGCAAGACAAAGTCAGTTAAAACTCGGAGCTTCTTTCACCTTTGCTTTTGCTGCGGATTCATCCAACGATACTCTTTCGGGTTTAATATTTCTCGATGCAACTTCCTGCTTCTTAACCTTTTCAAACCTCGGTTCTTCCTTGATATAAATTCTCCGAGACTCGGGCATTTTTGGATACTGCAACAAAGCATCACATAAGATCATATGCATCAACGGGAATGACATGACAAACATTCATGTGTTTGTTCTCAAATTGTCTGGAAGTTTCTTAAGTTTTATTTATGCAATAAGCCTTATCTACTACAACCTTATTCAGTATCTTAGCTGCAAAATTTATTGATATATTTTGCTTCTAGTTCTTCACCATTCTTCTCATTATTCGAATCAAAACTTAATACAGCATGACCAATTTAGAGTGAAGTATCACTTCCTTTTGGTAGAAGATTGATAGATTATGTGTTTCTTGAAGCACATTTAACAGGATAACCTTTTTTAAGTGCCCATGAACCACATATCCCATATATGGTTTAGGAATCCCACCATCTAAAAAACTACCCAAGCAATGCACGTCAACGCATAAGAATAGTAATAAGACACAATGAATGAGTTTAGGAGCTGATTTCACCTTTGCTCTGGCTGCTGTTTCATCCAAAGATGCACATTCTGGTTTGTTATTTTTGGCTGCAGTTTCCTGCTTAAAATTTTCAAATCTCTTCTCTTCATCTTTGCTATAATAGTTTGCACTCGCAGGACGCGGCATAGGTTTCTCGGAGGTGACACATGAGCCGTTGAACTTATTCTCCACCATGCCTTTCTTTTCCTCAAGAGGAACAAAACCGTGGAATGAGTCAAATGTTCGTGTTCGTCGATTCTTCATTATAAAAGGATGCTCCTCCTGCGAGCCAGATGCTTGGCCACACTGGAGCCAACAGATTGCATAATAAAAATGAATCAGAGGAAATAGCTTAGGCATCAACTTAATTTCATACAAACCTTCAAGATTAGATTTTAAATTGGTCATTGTTCTTTGTTGAACTTTCTATTTACACAAACATGATTATAAGAAAATTATCTTTAAATTTCAGACATGGAAAAGGGAAGTGCCCTTGCACTTCAGTAGAAACCATCTCAAAGCTAAATTTTCTGGAGGAGTAATCACAGCAACCAAACGAAATTTCAAAGGGAGAATTTTGACCTGTGTTTGCATTTGGTCTCCAGCAAAGAAGTCGGCATCAAAATAATCTGAGATTTGGACGTCACCAACAGCTTCATCATCTTCACTAGTTCGGAACAAAGATTCCCATGGAATAGATTCTTCAGTAAGATCGTTATCCAATGATAAGTCCATAAAAGATGGACTCTCAATATTCAGAAACTGATTTATGTTGATGGGAGGGATATTATTTTGTGATCGCTGCACAGGCTGAAACATCTGCAGGATGTTTGGCGAGGAAAATTGAGCTCGGTTCTCAGGCTGAAGTATCTGAACTGGGTTCTCAGGCTGAAACATCTGCCGGATGTTAGGCGAGGACAATTGAACTGGGTTCTCAGGCTGAAACATCTGGCGGATGTTAGACGAGGAAATTTGAACTGGGCTCTCAGGCTGAAACATCTGGCGGATGTTAGACGAGGAAATTTGAACTGGGCTCTCAGGCTGAAACATCTGCTGGATGATAGGCGAGGAAAATTGAACTCGGTTCTCAGGCTGAAATGAGGGCACTGAATTTAACGTATCTTCAATCCAATCCTGTATTTAAAAGTTAAAGATTAGTCATTGATATAAATTGCGCGCTCGTTAAGAAAGATATCAGGTGTATAAACTGAACATATTTTTCCTCCGCACCATACGAAATGAGTCCTCATGATCAGGTTGACGAAGATCTGAATCCAAACCCGTCAGGTTATTGGCTCCTTGCTCTAATTCTGCGGTTGAATTATCAGCCTTCTCATCTCGTTTATGCTTTAAGCGACACAGAACGTAAGTCCTATTCAACTGTCAAAAGACCATGTCATACCAGTTCATACCATTAGATCATCAACAATCAAATTCTGCTCACAGATTCAGCAAAAATAATATTATCCTCTACATATGTGTAAGATTTCGATCTTCTGTAGTAGAAACTAAGCAAAAAAAAAAAACTTCTTTGCTTCCTTAGGACTTTGGAAACTTTTGAGTGTTTGTGCAGACTCTTGTAGCTATACTTCTCATATGATATGTTGTCAAATTCATGCATCTAGTGAATCTAATCTATTGCAATGAATAAACGAGGGATGGATTGAGTACATCTTTGGGTGGTAGATGATATTCGTGGATGACCCAGTTGGTCTTGACGCCCCTAGAGCCCCGACCTTTGTGGAAGACTAATGTTTTCTTACTACCGATTACTCTGTTTGCATCTCTGGCCTTGACATTCCGATCGTTACCAGTCTTCTTCCAAAAGCCGGAGGGAGTCGATCTTTTAGCCTGTTGCGGCGTTTGCGGACAGAAGAACCACCACTCTTGAACTTTGTCATCCAGGCGAATGATTGATTCACCTGTCAAGCCTCTTCTTATCAAGAACTAATGTTTCTCTTTTTGACAAAATGAAGGACAAATTTGCATTCCACGATTGTTTGCACCTCATAAAATGACATATCAACGCCAGAAACTGTCATATTCACATCTCATCAGCACATTCCCTCAACTTTTCACCAATTGATGAAAAAAAAATTATGTTCCAAAAACCCATGTACTTTAGGTAATAAGTTTCTGTAAATCATGGTTGCAGAAAGAGTGCATCCAAGGAGCAAGCAAAACTATAGTAGTATCTGTTCTTACCCTGAAACTTCTGTGGTAATTGCCAAGGATCCCACCCGCAGATGTCAACATCGGGAATTATGCAGGGACGGTCTACGAATCCTCGGACTCGGTTCTTCAAGTAATGATCGATGAATTCCTCATCAGTTGGATGGAATCTGTATCCGACCGGCAAATTGTTCGGGATGATCACAGCTGCCATCTCCTTCTCCTCTGTTCTTCACCCAACACGCAAGTAAAATCTAATGAACTCACTTCAGTTTGCGGAAGCAGATGATCGAGCATCAATACACTACCATTTGGGAGGGTCTTTATGGAAGTCTTCCCTTCTTGGAGAAGTTACCAAACTTCTTGAATGTGAACATGAAAAAATCTTGATTGTGATTGATAGCTGATAGGAATGGTTTTTTGTCTGCTTTTCCTTGTCCTGGTGGATCCCATCACATAAACCAGACTAATCTAAAGATTTTGCTCCCACTGAAAGGTACGGCTGTTCACTATAAAAATTTGTTTTGCTTTCTCATATCAAATTTCTAGGATTTGCTCCCGTGATGTGTCCTGGTTGTTTCCTCTAATTACAATAAGACACTTTTCTATTCATTATATTAATGACATAGTGTGAATCTGAGTTAAAACCAATCTACTAATAGTTAGTTAACATAAGGGTAGTCCATGCATGTATACATTTTCATCAGGAATAAAAGCATTAGAAGTCCTAAAGTTCGTCGTAAATATGCAATTGAGACTTAAAACTTCCAAAAAGTGCAATCCGGTTCTAAAACCTAACAAATTTATCCAATTAAATCCTTTTGTTTATTGTACATTTTGAAAATTTTAGAACTTGATTTCACTTTTATGACAAGTTTTAAAACTTGATCGCACTTTTTGAAAGTTTTTTAGGACTTTAACTGCACTTTTGTGAAAAATTGTAGAACTTTTAGTGCATTTATCCCTTTCATTAGATCCTGCATAGTTTCTCTATGTGCCAATGCACCAATAAATTAGGTACAATTGGGATTTTTTTTAGCGCTTTGTTTAGTTAAAAAAGAACTTTTCTGGCCACTAAAACTGCGCATGGTAACCATTCTGTTTCTATTTCTATAATGGATTTCTATTTCAGACCTATTTCTAGAATAGAAATCCGTTTGGTAAAAAAATTTACTTTTTTATTTCTAGAATAAATTTTATTCCATAAATAAATTTGGAATAGAAATCATAAACAAATTTTTTTACTTTTCTATTTCTGAAATAGAAATCAGAAATTATTTCTTTTTTTCTTACTTCTTACTCGAAGAAGCTTTTAGCCATCCGCCACTCACCACCACCACCACCACCACCACCACCACCACCACCCACCCACCACTGGCCGCTGGTTGCCGATTGTCGCCGTTGGTCGTCGGCCACCGTCGCCGCGAGTCCCTGCTGCCAGTTGCCGAGCATCGCCCCTTCCATTATCGCCGCCACTTAGGAAAGTGAAATTTTTTATTATCAAACGAATTTCTATTCCAAAAATAAAACTTTTTATCGTTATCAAACGCATTTTTTGGCTAAAAACTCATCCAAAAATAGAAATAGAAAAATTTATTTCTGTTTCATAAATCAATTTCTAGCCAGAAATGTTATCATTCGCACCCTCACTAAGCTACGTGTTATTAGCTTCACCTCCTTTAGTTTAGGTAAGACTAAACTTTGATCGGTAATTTCATGCGACGGATCGAAGGGGATTGCTAAATGGCACTTTTGCGCCTAACCCTTGCACTACGATGCCAGATTAGCCAGTCACTCCCAGAACTCATTTTACCTATGTCAGCAATGGAAAATATTGAATGTTTTCTCCTTGCATTGTGCTTGTCATTACAGTTTCACTGATGAAATATGCTGATAGATGAAAGTGCAGATTACAAAGAAGCGCTAAACTGCAAGATGATTTGAAGATGAATTACAACTCCACCTTAGATGCATATCTGCAGAAGTTCTGCTGACCTCATGTACCCAAGGGAGACGTGAGCATAAGCCCTTGTGGGTGATACAAATATGAGATTGTACGCAATTGGTGTTTGTGGAGAATCAAACCCGTGTCATGTGAACTATTCCTCAAATAAGATTATTCCTTAACTGTTAAACCACCGGCATGGGGTCAAAAGGCGCTGTTACTGCCGCTTTCTTTTTCTGGTTCAAGTCTATATACTCACTGATTCTAGCGATCATCTTCTCCTTTTTTCAATGGAGGGATGAGTTCATGTACTCTTTTTCAGTTGCCACTTCCATGAAGTAAGAGTCCGCTTACACTTTTAGCTAGTTATTTATGTTTCTGATGAGCCATCCTTCCAACAAAATTCATAAAATCTGGCCATCATACATGGAATTCAGATGTATCTAAGAGCTTTAAAATGATAAATTCAGCAAATTAAAATGAAAAGACTTCTCAGTAAGAAAGAATATTTTATTCCTAATTCACGAAGCTTATCATGAATCCACATTAAGCACATAGAAACCTAACTTGCATACAACTTCATGAATGTCTTCAGTCGGCTTGGATTAGTCTTTGGTCCAATGACGTATTACAAATATGTGAATCGTCTTCTCATTTCGCATATCTCCAAAAGGCCAAGAACGATATCTCTGCACGCATTCAAAAAAAGAATGGGACGTGACTTGAATGATATGAAAAAAGTAGCAAAAAATGGCTAGATGCCAACTGGTGTGCATAAAAGAACTCACGTATGCTCGGCAAAAACAAATAATTTGACCAACGAACTCGACAGTCATACTTCAGTCTGTAAGGCCAAGCTGACTATAGATATCAAGCGAATGAGATAAATATTTGTACCTGGCCTCATGTAGTATCCTAAAGATGATAGGCATTTAGGTGATACTCGTGCATCACCCTTGCCTTTGTGTTCCGGTCAGAAACCATGAGTGATTCGGGTACCGCCACATAGCTCATCCTTTCAGCTTCAAGTGGTGATCGATGATTCCACCAGTGATGGGTTACGGCTCCAAATACTGCCGGCAAATGTTGCACGGCTATTGCCCTGTCTTCCATCTCATGTTCTCTGCAGGAGAAACAGAATGGACATGAATGTTTTGGACTCGGTTGGAGATATCTTTGATGTTCAACCTGCGTGAGGAGACGAATTTATACTGCACTTGCTTTGAGTTATGGAGTCCTGCCTGTGCTTCGTCTGATGCACTCTTCTTTACCTTCCTTGGGAAATTGGGTTGCCTGGCTTCTGTTTATTCGTTGCACTTGTTTCTCAAGTCTGACAACTTGCTGTGGAAGTTGATGGCTTGCTTCATTAGACCTTTCTTCAAACCTTTTCTGGTGGTTACTTTTACTTATTATTTTTTTGATTTCTCCATCTTTGTCAATGACGTGATATTCATATGTTTTCCTTGTTGCGCTGCCTTAAAAAACCAGAATGATAGCAAGGATACAAAATTAATTTACAAAATAGAATAAATGTGATGTTTTATAGACTTTATTTGGTATTAGGTATGATCAAATTTTTAAATATTTAATAGCATTTTGTCACCTAATTGATAAATCAAGCTTATTTTTAATAACTTTACTTTCTAAGGCACGATGTCAAGGTGGTAAATATTTAATATGAGTTCATTTTTTCAGCTAACAAAGCATCACATGTAATGTAGAGTTCCAAAGGAACCAATTACTTTAGGCAAATTATATTCTCGTCCCAGCTAGATTTGATAATACTGGAATTTATCACAAAGGTCTAGGCATACCTACCAAGCAAGGAACCTAGAGGAAACAAACACTTGTCCGGTAGACTAAGTAAACTCTCTATGAATCCCAGATAAAGCCGATAATATCTTAATAATGTAATTCACTGAACCAATGTTGATCAGGTTAATGAAGTAATTTCAAACATGCTTGAGAAACTCTTATAAGCCACCTGCTACAACGGTAATGTAATTTTGGCCAATAGACAAATACCCTCGATCTTTTCAATTTGTATCAACTCTATCTTAAGTATTTTAACACTATGCCAAAGGAAGGATATTAATTTAAAAGCATAATCCTTTAAACAAATATATAATTTTAAGTCTAATCTCAATTTTTTTTTAGAAAAAACAGTTTAGGACAGAATTATGATTATATCTAAAGTTTGTGTTTTTCAGAAAATTATAACCTGATTTAAATCTAAAGAAAGAAGTCATGTCTGGTTTTATTACTCAAGGGAGTATATTTAAGGGAGAGTAACTCAACAGATGCCTAACTTGATGGTTAATTTTATCTGGCTTCTTTCGGTCATTTTTTAATTATTGCGAATATTTACAAAATAACAAATCAAGTCTTTCTAAAACCTCTAGGCAGGCTGATTATATGAATGCCACTGGATTATTGCATCTGATCCTATATTAGATTACTAATGAGCTTTGAATATCTAGAGTGCGTTTATTTTATGAAAAATGAATGAATTAGAAAATATTTTCTTAAAAATAATTATTTGTATCTTTTATAAAATTAAATAAATGAAAATTATTTTTATCGCTCACGAAAATTATTTAAACACAAATTATTATCGTAATGAAATGAACTATTCATTCTAAATTATATGAGCAATCATTATTAGAAAAATATTTTTTTAATTTATTCATTTTTCATAAAATAAATACAGTCTAGTATTATTCTTTATGGTTGTCTTGGCTGAGTCTACGATACCATGAGCCAAGAAAGACAAATTTGTCGTGCTCAAATCCAATAGCTTTTTTTTTTCTTTTGGTCGGACTCAAATCTAACAGTTGACCTCGACAAGCTTTAGATCAGACACTTGACGAGAAACACGAGCCGACGGTTCACCTCACGTTTTCTTCCATTTCCTTTAAGGCTTTTCATCATCCGTTCAAATCTCCTTGCTAAAGCATTCAAAGGCTCACATGAGCAATGTTTAAATAGACCCATCAAATAGGTAGATCGGATTGAAAATTATTTGACCCAAATAAACTCATTTAACTCATTTTAATTCATTTCCATACAACGCAACCCAACACACACCCAACTTGATCTATATGGCTAAAACACTTTCATATTTAACTCAAACTAAGATAAGAATGTGGAGTGAGTGACCGCAACAAATAAGGGCAAATAGAGATAAGTTGGATCTAAGTAAGTTATAAATCCATTTACCATCTATATTATGTTTAAACCCATTTATGAGTCATTTACTAAATATAACTAACTCATATAATAATTCAGCTCATCATATATGAGTTAAGAAATCGATTTATGACCTATTTTGACATGTCTATATTTAAACCATGTCAAATGAGCTTCTTTTATTTTGTTTTCGAATTGAATAACATCAACAAATATAAGATTGTACGCAATTGGTGGTTGCAGAGAATCAAACTCGTGTCATGTGAACTATCCCCCAATTAAGACTATTCCTCAACCATCAAATTAGTAACATGTCACTGGGCACGCAGCATAGTGGTAAGGGAATAGGGTGGGATGGAGATTTTAGTTTCAAATGTGAATTTCGACTCTCATGCTCTACAAAGAGGTAAAATAAAAATCTAAAAGTAATATGAGAGTTAATAAAAAAAAAAAAAAAAAAAAAAAGAAGCCAACTGTGTGGAGTTAAAGTGTTATTGCCATTTCTTTTTTCTGGGTCAAGTCTATATATATACTCACTGATTATGGAGATCATCTGCTTTTTTTTTTCTATGGAAGGAGGAGTTCATGTATTCTTTTTCGGTTATCACTTCCATGAAGTAGAGTCCGGTTACACTTTTAGTTGGTTATTTATGTTTCAGACGAACCATCCTTCCAAAAATAGCATACATGGAATTCATATGGATTACAAGCTCCAAAATGATAAATACAGAAAATGGAAATGAAAAGACTGCTCAGTAAGAAAGAACATTTTATTTATAATGCACGAAGCTTATCATGAATCCACATTAAGCATGTAGTAACCTAACTTGAATACAGCTTCACAAAGGTCTTCAGTCGCTTGGATCGGTCTTTGATTCAACAACGTATTACAAATACATGGATCGTCTTCTCATTCTGCATATCTCCAAAAGGCCAAGAACGATGTCTCTGCACACATTCAAAAAAAGAATGGGACATGAATTGGATAAAATGAGAAAAGTAGTGAAAAGCAGCAACATAAACATATCTTCATAAAACTGAGATGCACACAACAGTATCTCAATGGCTAGATGCCAACTGATGTGCATAAAATAACTCACATATGCTCAGCAAAAACAAATTATTTGACAAACGAACTCGACGGTCACAGTTTAGTCTGCAAGGCCAAGCAGTAAGCATAGCATAGATATTAGGTGAAAGAGATAAATATATATACCTAGTCTCCTGAAGAGTACTAAAGAGGATCCACATTTAGGAGATATTTGTACATCACCCTTGCCCATGTGCTCCGGCCAAAAACCATGAGTGATCGGGGTAACGCCATGTAGCTCGTCCTTTCAGCTTCAAGCGATGATTGTCGATTCCTCTGGTGACGAGTTTCAACTCCAAATCCCGCTGGCAAACGCTTTGCACCGTCTTCCATCTCCTGTTCTCTGCAGGAGAAACAGAGTGGACATGAATGCCTTGGAGAGATCTTTGATGTTCAACCTGCCAGAGGAGATGAATTTATACTGCGCTTGCTTGGAGTTGTGGAGTCCTGCCTGTGCTTCGTCTGACGCACTGTTCTTTAACTTGCTTGGGAAGTTCTTTATTCGTTGGAATTGGTCCTCAAGTCTGACAACTTGCGTTGGAAGTTGATGGTTACTTTATTAGACCTTTCTTCAACTTTTTCCTGGTGGTTACTTTTGCTTATTACTTTTTATTTTCTCCATCTTTGGCAATGACGTCATATTCATCTGGTTTGCTAGTTTCTCTTCTTAAAAAAGCAGACTGATAGCAAGTATACTAAATTGATTTACAAAAATAGTTTAAGGGTGCTTATAATATCTGGTCAAACAGTGTTTAACTGGTCAACGAAATTGTTTATTCGTTGGAATTGTTTCTCAAGTCTGACAACCTGCATTGGAAGTTGATGGCTTGCTTTATTAGACCTTTCTTTAATTTTTTCTTTTCTAGTGGTTACGTTTACTTATTACTTTTTATTTCCTCCATTTTTGTCAATGACGTCATATTCATCTGCCTTGCTGGTTTTTCTGCTTAAAAAAGCCAGACTACTAGCAAGTATACGAAATTATTTACAAAAGTAATATAAGAGTATGCATGATAACTGGTCAAACTAGAGTTGATTTTTTGTTTTTGGAAATAATTCCAAAATCAAGCTCATCCAATTTTATTTTTTTCTCTTTTCTTTTCTTCTTTTCTCATTCTCTCTTCTTCTTCCTCTCGACAAGTTGTTGGCCACTACTGTTGCAGGGCACCACCATTGCCACTGACAGTCGCTGATGACCAATAAGGTGAAGTTTGGCAAGCTCATTGGAGCTTTGCCAGGCTAGGGTGAGGTCTAGCGAGCTCGTCGAAGACTCACTTGGCCATCGCGAACCTTAACCTGACAAATCTAGGCAAGGTCAAGCCTCACTAGTGGCTAGGCAACCCTCATCCAGCTCAACGCTTCTTGCCTGGCCACTGGCGAGATTGACCTCACCTAGGCGATGAAGGTTGGTGATTTAGCAAGGCATTTGCCTAGCCACCAGCGAGGCTTGGCCTTGATAGTTAGCATAAGGCTCGACCTCGCCAGGCCAAGGTGAGATTGACCTCGTGTTGTCTAGGAGAGGTCAAGCCTTGTTAGTGGCTTGGTGAGGCTTGCGATGGCCAGGCGAGCTCGCCAAACTTTGAACGCCAATGACCGACCATAAAGAAGGAGGAAGAAGAAGAGAAAAGGAAAAATAAAAAAAAAGAGAAAACTATAATAAAGCTATTAAAAAATTAAAAGAAACAAAAATATTTAAGAATCATTTTGAATGCATTTTCTATTCTATGAATAAAATTTTTGGGTAATTACCAAATACCTTTAAATGTTCATAAATTGTTATTAGGAACAAAACAATAAATAATTATTCATGAGCGGAAATTGTAATCGGGAACAGAATGGTTACCAAACAAGCCCTAAAAGTGATGTTTAAAGAATATTATAAGATATTAATACTGTTTATTTCACAAAAGTAATTGATTTAAAATTATTTTCCTAAAAATCACTTTAAATATTAGTTAATGAAAAATAAATTCATCGTCGATGACAATTTATGCCTATATATTTTCATGGACGATAAAAATATTTTTTATTCATTTATTTTTTATGTGATACAAGCAATTATTTTTTATGAAAATATTTTTCAAATCATTTATTTTCTACGAAGTAAAAGTATTTTATCAACTAATTTAAAGAAGAACATTACTTATAGGGCAAGTAGGAGGTAAATATGTAAAATTAGTTCATTTTTTTAGGTAACAAAGCATCACATGTAATCTAGATTTCCAAAGAAACCAACTATTTTAGGCAAATATAGGTAGACTAAGTAAACTCACTTGTAAATTATGCGAATCCCACATAAAGCCGATATTATTTTAATAATGTATTTTATCCGACCAATGTCGATCAAGTCCATGAAGTAATTTCTCACATTCTTCGGGAACCTCTTATAAGCCTCCTGCTACAATAATTATGTAATTTTGGCCAACCGACAATACCAATCTTTTCAATTTGTATCAACTCTATATCTTAAGTCTTTCAACACTATGCTAAGGAAGGATACTAATTTAAAAGCATAATGCTTGTTTAAAAGCATCTAATTTTAATTCTAATCTTAACTTTTTTTAAACCAAAAAAAACTTGGGACAAAATAGGGATTATATCTAAAATTTGGGGTATTTTAGGGAATCAAGACCTGATTTAAATCTAAAGAAAAAAGTAGTGTCTGTTTTAGTACTCAACGGAGTAATAACTTAACAGATGCCTAACTCATTATATATGATTTTTTTTTTGTCGACATCACATATGATTTAAGAAATGGATTTATAACCTATTTTGACATATATATGTTTAAACCAAGTTAAACAACTTCATTTATTTTATTTATGAACTGAATAACATCTACAAATATAAAATTGTATGCAATTGGCGTAGAATCAAATATGTATCATGTGAACTATTCTCCAATTAAGTCTACTGCTTAACCATTAAACCAGCAGCATGCCACTAGGCACGTGATTTGATGGTAAGGGAATGGTGTAGGGTGGGGATGTTTAGTTTCAGGTATAGGGTTTGACTTTCGTACTCTAGAAAAAGGTAGAATAAAAGTCTGAAAGTAAGATAAGTGTTATTGCCACTTCCCTTTTCTAAGTCTATTTACTCACTGATTATGGCGATCTATCTACTTTTCTTTTCTTTTCTTTTTCCAATGGAGGGAGGAGTTAATGTACTCTTTTTTCAGTTGCCACTTCCGTGAAGTAGAGCCTGCTGACCCTTTTAGCTGTTTTTTTTTTTTTTTTTTTTTTTTCAGACGAGCCATCCTTCCAATAAAAGTCATAAATCTGGCCATCATAGATGGAATTCCGATGGATCGCCAGCTCCAACATGATAAACTCAGCAAATTAAAATGAAAATACTTCTCAATAAGAAAGAAGATTTTATTTCTAATACACGAAGCTTATTGTGAATACACATTAAAAACATAGAAACCTATCTTGAATATGTCTTCACAAGTGTCTTTTGTCGCTTGGATCGATCTTGATTCAACAACATATTAGAAATACATGAATCGTCTTCTCATCCCGCATACCTCCAAGGCCAAGAGCGATATCTCTGCACTCATTTGAAAAAAGAATGGGACATGAGTTGGATAATATGGAAATAGTAGCGAAAAGAAGCAACATATCTTCATAAAACTGAGATGCACATAACAGTATCTCAATGGTTAGATGCCAACTGATATGCCTAAAATAACTCATATATGCTTGGCAAAAACAAATAATTCATGAACAAACTAGATAGTCGGACTTTAGTCTGGAAGGCCAAGCACAGCACAGGTATCAAGTGAATGAGAAAAATATTTGTACCTGGCCTCCTGAAGCGTACTAAAGAGGATCGGGATTTAGGTGATATTCATGCATCCCCCATGCAGTGTATTCCGGTCAAAAATCATGGGTGATCGGGATACTGCGATGTGGCTCGTCCTTTCAGCTTCAAGTAATGATCGACAATTCCTCCGGTGATGGGTTCTGACTTCAAATCCCGCTGGCAAATGCTGCGCAGTTGCACCGTCTTCCATCTTGTGCTCTCTGCAGAAGAAACAGAGTGGACATGAATGTTTTGGACTTGGTTGGAGATATCTTTGATGTTCAACCTGCATGAGAAGATGAATTTATACTGCACTTGCTTGAGTTGAAGTCCTGCCCGTGCTTTGTCTGATGCACTCTTCTTTACCTTTCTTGAGAAGTTGGTTTGTCTGGCTTCTGTTTATTCGTTGGACTTGTTTCTCAAGTCTGAGAACTTGCAGTGGAAGTAAATGGCATGCTTTATTAGACCTTTCTTCGAACCCTTTCCGGCGGTTACTTTTACTTATTATTTTTTATATTCTCCATCTTTGTCAATGACGTCATATTCATCTGTTTTCCTGGTTTCTCCACTTAAAAAGCCATATGAAATTAATTTACAAAAGTAGTTCAAAAGTGATATTTAAAGAATATTATAAGGTATTAAGACTATTTGTTTGGCAAAAAAATGAATAATATATAAAATATTTTTCTAAAAATCGCTTGAAATAATTAGTTAGTAAAAAGTTAATTTATTGTCGATGAGAATTTACATTCATTCATTTTTCTAAATAATGCAAGCAATCATTTTTATAAAAATGTTTTTAAATCATTCATTCTTCATGATAAAAAAGGCCTAAGTATGACCAATTTTCACAATTGTCATAGCATTTTGTCAACTAATATGTAAATCAAGCTTAGTATAATAACATTACTTTCTAGGGCATGATGTCAAGGTGGTAAATATGTAATATGAGTTCATTTTTAAGGTAACTAAGCATCACATGTAGTCTAGACTTCCTGAGAAACCAACTCTTTTAGGCAAATTATATTCTTGCCCTAGCTAGATTTGATAATACTGGAATTTATCACAACCGTCTAGGCATACCTACCAAGAAAGGAACCAAGAAGAAACAAACTCCTGTCCCCGATAGACTAATTAAACTTACTTGTCAATTATGTGAATCCCATGTAAAGCCAACAATATCTTAATAATGTAAATCACCCTACCAATGTTGATCAGGCCCATGAAGTAAATTCTCACATTCTTGGGGAAGCTCTTATGAGCTTCCTACTGCAATGATCATGTAATTTTTGCCAACCGACGGTACACTCCATCTTTTCAATTTGTGTCAACTCTATCTTAAGTCTTTTAACACTATGCCGAAGGAAGGATACTGATTTAATAGCCCAATTCTTGAAAAAAAGAAGCATCCATTTTTAAGTCTAATCTCAATTTTTTTAGACAAGAAAAAAAAAGTTTGACACAAAATCGGGATTGTGTCCAAATATAAGGTTTTTTAGTTAATTAAGGCCCAATATAAGTCTAATGAAAGAAGTCTTGTCTGTTTTATTACTCAAGGGGAGTATATTTAAGGGAGTAATAACTTAACAGATGGCTAACTTGAGAATAATTTTATCTGGCTTCTTTTGGCCTTTTTTTAATTACTGCGAATATTCGTGAAATTTTTGTATGAAGAAAAATTAGGGCAAATGGAAAAAAGAACCTAAGGATTTCAAGATTTTTTTAATGAAAAAAGGATTTCTATCAAATTAACAACCAAAAAAACAAATCCGGTCTTTCTATTACCACAATACAGGCCGATTATATGAATACTACTGGATCATTGCCCTTGATCCTTTATTATACTAATAATAAATTTTGAATATGTAGAGTGCTCTTCTTCTTCTTCTTTTGTAAAAATGAATAAATTGAAAAATATTTTCCTAAAAATGATTATTTGTATCTCTTACAAAATTGAATGGATGAAAAATATTTTCATCATTCACGGAAAAAATTTCAAACACAAATTGTTATCGTAATGAAATCATTTTTATTAGCTAATTATTTCAAGTTATACAACCAATTGTTATTAGAAAAATATTCTTCAATTCATTTATTTTTTGTAAAATAAATAGAGCTTACTATTATTTTTCATCGTTTTCTTAGCTAAGTCTACAGTACCATGAGTTGAAAAAGACAAATTTATCGTGCTCAAATCCAACGGTTGACGTCGGCTAGCTTTAGACCATATAACGAGAAACACAAGCCGGCCGTCAAATGTTGACAAGCTCATATCCAATCGGCGGCTTTAATGTACACGATCACAGAAGGAGGGTAGAGTCGCCCCACGTTTTGTTCCATTTCCTTTTAGGTTTCATCCTCAGTTCAAATCTCCTTGCCAAATCATTCAAAGGCTCACATTATTAGCCATGTTTAGATAGACCCGTTAAATAGGTGGATCGGGTTGAAAATGATCCAAATTAAATAAACTTGTTTAATTCATTTTGATCCATTTTCATGCAATACAACTCAACGCATGCCTTACCCGACTCATATTACTGAAACACTTCCATATTTAACCCAAATTGAGATGTACAGAATGCTTGAGCACAAGAGCAAATAAGGGTGAAAGAAAATGAAGAGAGAGCTATAGAGGTGGGTATGATCTAAGTAAGTTATAAACCCGCTTACCACCCATATTATTTTTAAACTCATTTGTGAGTCATTTTCTCAATATAACTAACCCATACAACAACATAGCCCATCATATAAGAGTTGAAAAATGGTTCTATGACCTATTTTGATATGTTTATGTTTAAACCATGTTAAACGAGCTTCTTTTATTTGGTTTTTGAACTGAATAACATCTACAAATATAAGATTGTAAGCAATTGGTGGTTGTACAGATGTGAACTATTCTCCGACTTATGACTGGGCACATGGCCCAATGGCAAGGGGATGGGATGGAATGGAAATATTTAATTTCAAGTGTAGAATTCAAAACAACAAAGAGGTGAAGGAAAAATCTGAAAGTAAAATGAGAGTAGAAATAAAACATAAAAAAGAAACTAACGGCATGGGGTTAGAGAGTGTTATTGCCGCTTCCTTTTTCTTGGTCGAGTCTACATACTCATTATGGCAATCATCTGCATTTTTATTTTTATTTTCAATGGAGGGAGGAGTTCATGTACTCTTTTTCAATTACCAATACCATGACGTAGAGTCAACTTGCACTTTTAGCTGGTTATTTATGTTATGGACGCGCCATCCTTCCAATAAAAAGTCATAAATCTGGGCATCATACATGAAATTTGGATAGATTGCGAGCTCCAAAATGATAAATTCAGCAAATTAAAATGAAAATACTTCTCAGTAAAAAAGAAGATTTTATTTCTAATACACGAAGCTTATCTTGAATGCACATTAAACACATAGAAACCTAACTTGAATACAGCTTCACAAGTGTCTTCAGTTGCTTGGATCAGTCTTGATTCAACAACGTATTACAAATACGGGGATCGTCTTCTCATTTCGCATACCTCCATCAGGCCAAGAATGATATCTCTGCATGCGTTTGAAAAAAGAATGGGACATGAATTGGATAATATGAAAATAACTAGCAAAAAGCAGCAACGTATCTTCATAAAACTGAGATGCTCAGAACAATATCTCAATGGTAACTGATGTGCATGAAATAACTCACATATTCTCGGCAAAAACAAATGATTCGACGAACGAACTCAATATTCATACTTTAGTCTGCAAGGCGAAGAAGAGCATAGATATCACGCGAATGAGATAGATACTTGTACCTATCCTCTTGAAGCGTATTAAAGAGGATCAGCATTTAGGTGATACTCATGCATCCCCTGTGCCTGTGTATTCTGGTCAAAAACCATGAGTGATCGGGTACCGCCACGTAGCTCATTCTTTCACCTTCAAGTAATGATCAACGATTCCTCCGGTGATGGGTTTTGACCCCAAATCCCGCTGGCAAACGCTGTGCAGCTATCGCGCTGTCTTCCATCTCATGTTCTCTGCAGGAGAAACAGAATGGACTTGAATGTCTAGGACTTGGTTGGAGATATGTTTGATGTTCAACCTGCGTGAGGAGATGAATTTATACTGCGCTTGCTTTGAGTTGGAGTCCTGCCCGTGCTTCGTCTGATGCACTCTTCTTTTACCTTCCTTGAGAAGTTGGGCTGTCTGGCTTCTGTTTGTTCGTTGGACTTGTTTCTCAAGTCTGAGAAGTTGCTATAAAAGTTGATGGCTTACTTTATTAGAACTTTTTTCAATTTCTCTGGGGGTTACTTATTACTTTTTAATTTCACCATCTTTGTCAATGACGTCTTACTCATATGTTTGCCTGGTTTCTCTCTTAACAAAGCCAGAATGACAGCAAGGATACAAAATTAATTTACAAAAATAGCATTAATGTGATGTTTATAGAATATTATTTTGTATTAGGTATGATCAACATTTAAAATATTTAAGGAGAAATTTCAAATAAAATCCTAAAAAACTCTCATTTCTCAAATAAAGCTATGAAGTATTTTTTTAAAATAAGAGCATGAAATGACTATATCAATTTTAAAAAAGTGCTTAACTTTCTAGCTAATCAAAGGACATTTTTGTCCTTTACCTTTTTTTTGAATTTTTTTCTTTTTTCTTACTTTTTTCTTTCTTTCTTCTTCATCGATGATTGCTACTCATCAGCCATGCTAGGAGAGGGCTCAGCAAGGGTCGCCCTTGCTAGATTAGGTGACCGCCACCTCACCCATAGCTAGCAAGGGCTTGCAGGCCCTCCCTAGTGGTCAATGATGGTCACCAGGTCCTCGCCGTAAAATAAAAAGAAAAGAAAAGGAAAAAGAATTTATAATTAAAATTATCTTTAGACGAAAATGACCTTGACCGGCTAGAAATATTTAGTTGATCAATAACTAGCAATATTATGACCACTTCATAGCCTTATTTGAAAAAAATTAAGCACTTATTACTTTGTCACCTAATTTGTAAATCAAGCTAAGCATGAATAACATTACTTTCTAGGGCACAATGTAAAGGTAGTAAGTACTTAATATGAGTTCATTTTGAGGTTACAAAGCATCAAATGTAATATAGAGTTCCAAGAAACAGTAATTATTTTAGGCAAAGTGCACATGATAACTATTCTATTTTTCTTTTTCTCTATTCTTTTGTTCCTAGGAACATGTTAGGTACAATTGGGATTTTTGTTAGCGCTTTGTTTAGGTAAAAAGGAACTTTTGTGGCCACTAACTAAGCTGCATGTTATTAGCTTCACCTCCTTTCAGTTTAGGTAAGACTAAACTTTGATCGGTAATTTCATGTGACGGATCGAAGGGGATTGCTAAATGGCACTTTTGCGCCTAACCCTTGCGCTATGATGCCAGATTAGCCAGTCACTCCCAGAACTCATTTTACCTATGTCAGCAATGAAAAAAATTGAATGTTTTCTCCTTGCATTGTGCATGTCATTAGAGTTTCATTGATGAAATATGCTGATAGATGAAAGTTCAGATTACAGAGAAGCGCTAAACTGCAGGATGATTTGAAGATGAATTACAACTCCACCTTAGATGCATATCTGCAAAAGTTCTGCTGACCTCATGGACCAAGGGAGAAGTGAGCATAAGCCTTGTGGGTGATACAAATATGAGATTGTACCCAATTGGTGTTTGTGGAGAATCAAACCTGTGTCATGTGAACTATTCCTCAAATAAGATTATTCCTGAACTGTTAAACCATCGGCATGGGGTCAAAAGGTGCTGTTATTGCCGCTTCCTTTTTCTGGTTCAAGTCTATATACTCACTGATTCTAGCGATCATCTTCTCCTTTTTTTCAATGGAGGGATGAGTTCATGTACTCTTTTTCAGTTGCCACTTCCATGAAGTGAGAGTCCGCTTACACTTTTAGCTAGTTATTTATGTTTCTGATGAGCCATCCTTCCAACAAAATTCATAAAATCTGGCCATCATACATGGAATTCAGATGTATCGAAGCTTTAAAATGATAAATTCAGCAAATTAAAATGAAAAGACTTCTCAGTAAGAAAGAATATTTTATTCCTAATTCACGAAGCTTATCATGAATCCACATTAAGCACATAGAAACCTAACTTGAATACAACTTCACAAATGTCTTCAGTCGGCTTGGATTAGCCTTTGGTCCAATGACGTATTACAAACATGTGAATCGTCTTCTCATTTCGCATATCTCCAAAAGGCCAAGAACGATATCTCTGCACGCATTTGAAAAAAGAATGGGACGTGACTTGAATGATATGAAAAAAGTAGCAAAAAATGGCTAGATGCCAACTGGTGTGCATAAAAGAACTCACGTATGCTCGGTAAAAACAAATAATTTGACCAACGAACTCGATAGTCATACTTCAGTCTGTAAGGCCAAGCTGACCATAGATATCAAGCGAATGAGATAAATATTTGTACCTGGCCTCCTGTAGTGTCCTAAAGATGATAGGCATTTAGGTGATACTCGTGCATCACCCTTGCCTTTGTGTTCCGGTCAGAAACCATGAGTGATTCGGGTACCGCCACATAGCTCATCCTTTCAGCTTCAAGTGGTGATCGATGATTCCACCAGTGATGTGTTACGGCTCCAAATACTGCCGGCAAATGTTGCACGGCTATTGCCCTGTCTTCCATCTCATGTTCTCTGCAGGAGAAACAGAATGGACATGAATGTTTTGGACTCGGTTGGAGATATCTTTGATGTTCAACCTGCGTGAGGAGACGAATTTATACTGCACTTGCTTTGAGTTATGGAGTCCTGCCTGTGCTTCGTCTGATGCACTCTTCTTTACCTTCCTTGGGAAATTGGGTTGCCTGGCTTCTGTTTATTCGTTGCACTTGTTTCTCAAGTCTGACAACTTGCTGTGGAAGTTGATGGCTTGCTTCATTAGACCTTTCTTCAAACCTTTTCTGGTGGTTACTTTTACTTATTATTTTTTTGATTTCTCCATCTTTGTCAATGACGTGATATTCATATGTTTTCCTTGTTGCGCTGCCTTAAAAAACCAGAATGATAGCAAGGATACAAAATTAATTTACAAAATAGAATAAATGTGATGTTTTATAGACTTTATTTGGTATTAGGTATGATCAACTTTTTAAATATTTAATAGCGTTTTGTCACCTAATTGATAAATCAAGCTTATTATGAATAACATTTCTTTCAAGGGCACGATGTCAAGGTGGTAAATATTTAATATGAGTTCATTTTTAAGGTAACAAAGCATCACATGTAATGTAGAGTTCCAAAGAAACCAACTACTTTAGGCAAATTATATTCTTGTCCCTGCTAGATTTGATAATACTGGAATTTATCTCAAAGGTCTAGGCATACCTACCAAGCAAGGAACCTAGAGGAAACAAACACTTGTTAATTATGTGAATCCCACATAAAGCCGATAATATCTTAATAATGTAATTCACTCAACCAATGTTGATCAGGTCCATGAAGTAATTTCTCACATGCTTGAGAAACTCTTATAAGCCTCCTGCTACAATGATAATGTAATTTTGGCCAATAGACAATACCCTCGATCTTTTCAATTTGTATCAACTCTATCTTAAGTCTCTTAACACTATGCCAAAGGAAGGATATTAATTTAAAAGCATAATTCTTTAAACAAAATATCTAATTTTAAGTCTAATGTAAATTTTTTTAGAAAAAACAGTTTAGGACAGAATTATGATTACATCTAAAGTTTGTGTTTTCCAGAAAATTATAACCTGATTTAAATCTAAAGAAAGAAGTCGTGTCTGGTTTTATTATTCAAGGGAGTATATTTAAGGGAGAGTAACTCAACAGATGCCTAACTTGAGGGTTAATTATATCTGGCTTCTTTCGGCCATTTTTTAATTACTGCGAATATTTGCGAAATAACAAATCAAGTCTTTCTAATTCCACTAGGCAGGCTGATTATATGAATGCCATTGGATTATTGCATCTGATCCTATATTAGATTACTAATAAGCTTTGAATATCTAGAGTGCGTTTATTTTATGAAAAAATGAATGAATTCGAAAATATTTTCCTAAAAATAATTATTTGTATCTTTTATAAAATCAAATAAATGAAAAATATTTTTATCGCTCACGAAAAATATTTAAACACAAATTATTATCGTAATGAAATTAACTATTCATTCTAAATTATATGAGCAATCATTATTAGAAAAGTATTTTTCAATTTGTTCATTTTTTCGCAAAATAAATGGAGTCTAGTATTATTCTTTATCGTTGTCTTAGCTGAGTACGATACCATGAGCCAAGAAAGACAAATTTGTTGTGCTCAAATCCGATAGTTGTTTTTTTTTTTTTTTTGGTCGTACTCAAATCCAACAGTTGACCTCGACAAGCTTTAGATCAGACAGTTGACGAGAAACACGAACCGACGGTCAGATGTTGGCAAGCTCATATCCAACGGATAAGAAGACTGTTGGCGGTTTTAATGCACATGAGATCACAGGAGGAAGGTAGACTCAGCCCACATTTTCTTCCATTTCGGGAAAAGAGCAGCCCCATGGTAGGACACTAGAGTGTCAAAAATTACAAAATATACATTTAAGTACTATTTTTTTTTTAAATTAGATCACTTAAGTATCAACTCCGATGAAAGTTGTTGGAAATTCGACATAGCTTATTTTAATAATTTATAATATCTACGTGACTTGCCGGAATTTCACGTCAGCTCACATTCATAAAAAAACAACACCGTTTTGGCCAAAGTTTGATTTTTAATATAAATATTATTTAAATAATATTATTAAAAAAAAAAAAAAAAAAAAAAGCAATAGCAACAGCAGCACAACCAGGGGCTATGGCCGTCGCCCCATTGGTGAGGGGGCGACGACAATGGATGGCGGAGGTTGTCAGCCAGGACCCAGGCGTCAGCGACCCTCACAGCCACAAGTAGGGGAGGCTCCCTTGCCTATGCTATTGCTACCTTTTTTTAATTTCTTTTTTAATATTATTTAATTAATAATTATATTCAAATCTAATTAAGTCAAAATGGCATCGTTTTGGACTTATTTGGCCATGTCAGCACCCAAAATGACACCGTTTCGATCTTAACTTGCCAGAAAAGTGTCACATCAGCATTTTGGCTTAATTTTCTCGCAATTGACACTTCATTGATCATTTTTGCTCTAATCTTGGTATTTAAGTGTCTTCTCATACTAAGTTTTAACACTCTAGGGGTCCGCACGACCTTCCATTTCCTTTAAGGCTTTTCATCATTTGTTCAAATCTCCTTGCTAAAGCATTCAAAGGCTCACATTAGCGATGTTTATATAGACCCATCAAATAAGTGGATCAAATTGAAAATTATTCAACCCAAATAGATTCATTTAATTCGTTTAATTCATTTCCATACAATGCAACCCAAGACACACCCAACTCGATCTATATAGTTAAAACACTTTCATATTTAATTCTAACTAAGATGAGAATGTGGAGTGAGTGAGCGCAACAAATAAGAACCAAAGAAAATGAAGAAAGAGTTATAGAAGTAAGTTGGATCTAAGTTATAAACTCATGTATCATTTATATTATGTTTAAACCCATTTATGAGTCATTTACTCAATATATCTAATTCATATAACAACTCAATTCATCATATGTGAATTAAAAAATCAGTTTATGACCTATTTTGACATGTCTATATTTAAACCATGTCAAATGAGCTTTTTTTATTTTGTTTTCAAATTGAATAACATTGACAAATGTAAGATTGTACGCAATTAGTGGTTGCAGAGAATCAAAACTCATGTCATGTGAACTATCCCCCAATTAAGTCTATTCCTCAACCATCAAATTAGCAGCATGTCATTGGGCACACAACCTAGCGATAAGGGAAGAGGGTGGGATCAAATGTGAACTTCAACTCTCACGCTCTGCAAAGAGGCAAAATCAAAATTGTAAAATAAAAATCTAAAAGTAATATGAGAGTTAAAGTAGTACATACCAAAAAAAAAAAAAAGCCAACCGCGTGGAGTTAAAGTGTTATTGCCATTTCCTTTTTCTGGGTCAAGTCTATATATATACTCGCCAATTATGGAGATCATCTGTTTTTTTTTTTTTTTTTTCTCTATGGAAGGAGGAGTTCATGTATTCTTTTTCGGTTACCACTTCCATGAAGTAGAGTCCGGTTACACTTTTAGCTGGTTATTTATGTTTCAGACGAACCATTCTTCCAAAACAAGCATATACAAAATTCAAATGGATTACGAGCTCCAAAATGATAAATACAGAAAATTGAAATGAAAAGACTGCTCAGTAAGAAAGAACATTTTATTTATAATATACAAAGCTTATCGTGAATACACATTAAGCATGTAGTAACCTAACTTGAATACAGCTTCACGAATGTCTTCAGTCGCTTGGATCGGTCTTTGATTCAACAACGTATTAGAAATATATGGATCATCTTCTCATTTTGCATACCTCCAAATGGCCAAGAACGATGTCTCTGCACACATTCAAAAAAAGAATGGGACGTGAATTGGATAAAATGAGAAAAGTAGTGAAAAGCAGCAACATATACATATCTTCATAAAACTGAGATGCACACAACAGTATCTCAATGGCTAGATGCCAACTGATGTGCATAAAATAACTCACATATGCTCAGCAAAAAGAAAAATTTGACAAACGAACTCGACAGTCGCACTTTAGTCTGCAAGGCCAACCAGTAGGCATAGCATAGATATTAGGCGAAAGAGATAAATATTTATACCTAGCCTCCCGAAGGGTACTAAAGAGGATCGGCATTTAGGGGATACTCGTGCATCACCCATGCCCGTGTGTTCCAGCCAGAAACCATGAGTGATTGGGGTACCGCCACGTAGCTCGTCCTTTCAGCTTTAAGCCATGATCGTCGATTCCTCTGGTGATGGGTTTCGACTCCAAATCCCGCTGGCAAACGCTTTGCACGGTCTTCCATCTCGTGTTCTCTGCGGAGAAACAGAGTGGACATGAATGCCTTGAAGATATCTTTGATGTTCAACCTGCCAGAGGAGATGAATTTATACTGCGCTTGCTTGGAGTTGTGGAGTCCTGCCTGTGCTTCGTCTGACGCACTGTTCTTTAACTTGCTTGGGAAGTTCTTTATTCGTTGGAATTGTTCCTCGAGTCTGACAACTTGCGTTGGAAGTTGATGGTTACTTTATTAGACCTTTCTTCAATTTTTTCCTGGTGGCTACTTTTGCTTATTACTTTTTATTTTCTCCATCTTTGGCAATGACGTCATATTCATCTGTTTTGCTTGTTTCTCTCCTTAAAAAAGCCAGACTGATAGCAAGTATACTAAATTGATTTACAAAAATAGTTTAAGGGTGCCTATAATATCTGGTCAAAGAGTGTTTAACTGGTCAACGAAATTGTTAATTCGTTGGAATTGTTTCTCAAGTCTGGCAACCTGCATTGGAAGTTGATGGCTTACTTTATTAGACCTTTCTTTAATTTGTTTTTCTAGTGGTTACGTTTACTTATTACTTTTTATTTTCTCCATCTTTATCAATGACGTCATATTCATATGCTTTGCTGGTTTTTCTGCTTAAAAAAGCCAGACTAATAGCAAGTGTACGAAATTGATTTACAAAAGCAGTTTAAGGTACACATGATAACCGGTCAAACTAGTGTTGATTTTTTGTTTTTGGAAATAATTCAAAAATCAAGTCCAATCAATTTTACTTTTTTCTCTTTTCTTTTCTCTTTTTCTCATTCTCTTCTTCTCTCTTCTTCTTCTTCCTCTTGACAAGTCGTTGGCCACTCAAGCCACTACCATCGCCACTGACGATCACCGATGACCAACATGGCGAAGTTTGGCAAGCTCGTCGAAGCTTTGTTAGGCCAAGGCAAAATCCGGCGAGCTCGCCAAAGGCTCACTTGGCCATTGCGAACTTTAACCTCATAGATTTGAGTGAGGCTGAGCCTCACCGGTGACTAACCAAGTCTCACCTAGCTCGACACACCTCGCCTGGCTATTGGAGAGACTTGACCTCGCCTAGGCGACACAAGGTTGGTGATCTAGCAAGGCAGTTGCTTAGCCACCGATGAGGCTCGGCCTTGCTAGTTAGCGTAAGGCTCAGCCTCACTAGGCTAGGGTGAGGTCGACCTTGCGTCGCCGGGGTGAGGTCAAGCCTCGTTGGTGGCTTGGCGAGGCTTGTGGTGTCCAAGCGAGCTTGCCAAACTTCGATAGCCGGTGACCGACCATAAAGAAGGAGGAAGAAGAGAAGAAAAGGAAAAAGAATAAAGAGAAAACTATAATAAAAGTATTAACAAATTAAAAGAAACAAAAATATTTAAGAGTCCTACCGAATGCATTTTTATTCCAAGAATGAAAATTTTGAGCAATTACCAAATACCTTCAAATGCTCATAAATTGTTATTGGGACAGAATAAAAAAGAATCATTTCTAAGCGAAAATTGTAATCGGAAACAAAATGGTTACCAAATAAGCCCTAAAAGTGATGTTTAAAGAATATTATAAGATATTAAGACTATGTTTGTTTCTCAAAAGTAAATGATTTAAAAAATATTTTCCTAAAAATCACTTTAAATATTAGTTAATGAAAACTAAATACATTGTCGATGACAATTTATGTCTATATATTTTTATGGATGATAAAAATATTTTTCGTTCATTTATTTTTTTAAGTGATATAAGGAATCATTTTTTATAAAAATATATTTCAAATCATTCATTTTCTACAAAGTAAAATTATTTTATCAACTAATTTGGAGAAGAACATTACTTATAGGGCACGTAGGTGGTAAATATGTAATATGAGTTCACTTTTTTAGGTAACAAAGCATCACGTGTAATCTAGATTTCCAAAGAAACCAACTGTTTTAGGAAAATATAGGTAGACTTGGTAAAGTCACTTGTTAATTATACAAATCCCACATAAAGCCAATAATATTTTAATAATGTAATTCATCTGACCAATGTCGATAAGGTCCATGAAGTAATTTCTCACATTCTTCGGGAACCTCTTATAAGCCTCCTACTATAATAATGTCGCGACCTTCCCAAAGGTGAACCACCATGGGAAGACTAATGGATTACTAAGTCCGAAGACTTAGTGCGGACTCTCCCAAGCCCTACCAACCGCAACTTGGTACTCAAAATTTGACCTATTTAAGCATGTAATTTTATTTAATTAGGAGCCGCCACTAATCAATTAGGGTTGATTAGAAACCCAAGTAAAGTATGGGAGAATACTTTACTTCTGCAAACCAGAGATTCAATAGGTTCGGGGACATGATTACGCTAAGTTAAACTAGCGCCCTTTCGGTACCCTTTCTCTTTAAGTTTCAAAAATATTTTTTTTGCAAGCAATCTTGGTTGATTTTAACCTAAGCCACTATCATGGAAATGAGTGGTCATGCAAATCACAATCAATAACATTCAGTAAATCCAAAAGGACGAATATAAAAATCATGATCAACCTTAAAACAAAATAAGCTATAACTAAAATGCATGACCTAAACATAAATTCTAAATGGGATGACATCTACTTTTTTTGGATTTTTCTAAAATTAATTATATAAATAACTCTAGTCTAGATTTAATATGCATGATTCTTACTCTAACGACATATGACGTGCAATTCAAATGGCCTAACTCTAATGACATATGTTAATTGAAAACTATTGTAACATGTGTGCAATCTATCTAAATATGCATGTGCTACATGATGTGGGATGAATGATGTATCTTGCTATATGCATATGCATGATGTTTTATTTTTTATTTTTAAAAAAAAACTATTTAACTAATGAAATTTCCTAAGCTTCTACATCATATGCAATGTAAACTATAAAACTAATCTGACATGAAATGCATTAATCTACCCTATTATGCGACAGATTTTTTTTATGCATTTTTCGTAATCTTACTAAAAATAAAATAAAATCAAGACATATAATGCAACCGATCATGTAAAGCACACAATTTAGCCCCGACCCAAGATAGAAAATCAAAACAATCAAAAAGCTGATCCGACGTCTCGCGGCTCAATATTTTTGATTATCGAGATTTTTTAACACGACACAACGACCTCACTTAATTGGAATTCAATCAAGCATGCAATACTTTAAACGAGAAAACAAAATATTCAAGAATTAATTTAGATAGGAACTTTACTTACCTTGTCTCTTAGGAAGAGACCTCCTTTTGTGAGCCGACCTTCAAGACCTGCAAAGAAGAGACGCTTTTCTCCTCTCTCTTTCTCTCTCTATTGCGTTGCCGCTCCTTTTCTCTCAATTGTGGCTGTATTTTTGTGTGTCTTTTCAGTGTTTGTGGCCCCCTTTTTATAGGTGAGAGGACTATGTTATTTAAGGAAAGATGATAAATCTGCACGTTGTCTATTTAGCTCTTGTATTCCACGTGCAATATTTTTCCAATATTTCATCCGACGCTTTCCTTGAATATTGAAAGAATAATGAGAATATTCTCAGGAACATTCTCATATTCCAACTCGTCACCCCTTAACGGGAATATTTCATCGACACTTTCCTTGAATATTGAAAGAATAATGCGAATATTCTCGGGAACATTCTCATATTCCCTGGAATATTCTCATATTCCAACTCATCACCCCTTAACGGGCCTGGCCAAATTCTCTTTCACCGCAGGCTTAGTCCAATTTGTTAAATTAAAGCTTAGAACCATCAATTGAAGCCCATTTGCCACATGTCCAATGCGAATGCAATAATAAATGCTCCTAAAACTATATGCTATGCAATTTAATCCTAATATTTTTTGTTTAGGGGTTAAAATTAATCCCTAAATTTTTGTGCATTAAATTACGAATGATTAATCAAAATTTAGGTGTCAACAGCTGCCCCTCTTTGAAGGTGAGCTTGCAGAGGTTGCATTCAAAGATAAATTGAAACCTAAATTTTGACCATGTATATGCAATATAATGTTATTTTTTTGTGGGAAAATGAATCTCATTTTAAAATGCAATATGATATGATGCATGGAAAAGCTAATGCAAAGTGTGAAAAGAAGAAGTAGAAGAAGAAGAAAAAGAAGAAGAATAAGAAGAAGAAGAAGAGCGTACTGTAGTTACTTATCAATTAATACGATAGAGCATCTTGAGGTACATGATGAATTCCATGAGACTTGCAAAACATCTGAAGATCTGGAATTCTCATCAGATTTCAAAAGAGATTAAGCACATGGAAATCACGTCCGGTGTTTATAGGTTTAAATATCTGGAATTCACATCGATATTTGAGAATATTTACTAACCACCTGGAAATCTCATCGGTATTTAAAGGTTGAACATCTGGAATTCACATCGACATTTGAAAAAAATTCACTAGACACCTAGAAATCACATCGGGTATTTAAAGGTTCGAATATCTGGAATTCACATCGAGACATTTGAAAAAAAAATTCACTAGACACTTGGAAATCACATCAGGTATTTAAAGGTTCGAATATCTGGAATTCACATCAGATATTTGAAAAAAAATTCACTAAACACCTGGAAATCACAACAGGTATTTAAAAGTTCAAGTATAGGGAATTCTCACCGAATACTTTTAGGACACTGGAATTTTCGCCTGAAATTTTCATTAGGAATTTGGATTGACTTGAGAACCAATACCTAGAATCCTCATCAGGTACTTTGAATTATCTTGAGAACAGATACCTGGAATTCTCATCAGGTACTTTAAATTATCTTGAGAACAGATACCTGGAATTCTCATAAGGTATTTTGAAGATTTAACAATATTTGAACAAATTCATGGCTCCAAAGAGGAGCTCTTTGATCTCTGAAGAAACCCACCTGTCAAACATGATTAGAGCAAGTGTGCATTTAACAGCAAAGTGAAGAATTAAAGCCATTTTTGGACATTAAAACTCAAGGAGACCCATGCATATTTTTTCATGTTTTCATCCCCACATTCCACCAGTTAGAATTATCATCAAGACAATTTTCACTCATAATGTGGACTTCTTGAAAATGCTAGATGAGAGACTTTTAGTCCGAAAGGGCTTTTCACTCACTCTCATTTAAGAAGGCTATTTGTTGAGAATCACTCGATCTTACCATCAAGTCAACAAGGATTCGAGTTTTCTTGCAAGCGGTACGATTTTACTAATCTGAGAGGTCTTTACCAGGGTTATAATGTGATCTTGGTCAACGGCTTAACAAGGGGACTCTTTGAGTCAAGGCTATTTAAAGAACAATTTTGCAATCATCTCCAGGTTTACAAGTCAAGAACCCTGCAAAATGAAATAGAAATAATCTTGCTCACACTTCTTTGAGCAATGCTTAAGACATGTGAACACCTACATTAATTCAAGTGCCCTAATCTGAAGAGACTTTATGAGGGACATAATGTAGGCTAGGTTCACGGGTTGAGAAATGAAAGGATTATCGGCTCAAAATGTGTGTAAATGGGTGAAAGTTGGTGATCATCTTGGCATTACCACCAGTCTTCATCTTCACCGTCAAGGATTGTCTTCAAAATGTACTCTATTGACTGTAAAAGTTTTGCATTTGAGTTCTTTGAGTACCACTCCATTGGGGATACAACTTTTCACCATTGATAATCATCTATCTTGACTTCTTCTTCTTTTCTCCTATGGGCATTGGCCTTGCTTTTACCAGGCATACTGCTTTTTCATGCCCCCTAGTTCTATTTTTACCAATGACACGTTGTCTACGATGTATCAATTTTCCAATTGGACTTTTGAAGGTCTTTACATTTTGTTGGCACTCTAGACCTTGCTGCTTCTTGAATGGTTATTTTTTGCTTGCCCCAGTGTGGGGGATGATCACCAACTAGGTTCAAAGAAATGAATTTTTAGGCTCAAAAGGGCTATGCAACGAATATACGTGTGTAGGATAGAGAAAAAAATGCTCTTCGTCATCCTAAGGCACTTGGATTATTGTTTGAGTTCATCTGCAATAAGATACTCAAAGATTGATGCAAGTGAGAGTAAGAAAATTTCTATCTATTTGTCTCACCACATGATGCCAACTTACCTCCAGTTTGCCCCAATATGGGGTGGTTCTTGACAAGGGTAATTTGAAAGAAATCTCCACAAGTGTATGAGGCTCAAAGGGGTTAAATAAAGGTTTACTTGTAGTGTTTAGGATAGAGAAATAAACTGCCTCTTGTCATTTTAGTTGTCGTCCCTTTCACGAGAAAACCCTTTAACTTGCCGACATGGATTTTTCACTCATCTCACAATGTATATACAAGGGATTGTGTATAGGATAAGGCTTGCCTTTCATCATTCTAGAAAATTCAAGCATTTCCACACCATTCATTGAATTGTCTATTTTGACAAATCTCGAGTGAAATTGGCGAATTAAACAAGCAAACTATCATGTGAAAATGCTTTATGATGATAAAGCAACTAGGCTCTATTCCTGCAAGCAACAAATATTGAATTCCAAAGTCAGAGCTAAAAGGTGTTTGTATCTTGCCCCTCTTTGTAAGGGAGCCTGATGACACCATTCATCTTTTGCCCCTGCAAAAGTAAAACATGCATGATTATAAACTCGAGGCTTCGCCTTCATTAAAGCGAGATGGTGCGGGATCATGCCCGAGACATAAAGTAAACAATCGAGAGACAAACGGGGTGAACAAGATGCATGCTGAAATAAAAATCTTTTTTGGAAAATTTTGAGAGAACATGAGGAAGCCCAGCCTTCGAATTAGCTCCATGCCGTTTTCTTTTGGTAGGATTTCATCACGGGGCCGTTTGGTGTACTTCAACATGCCCTCAAAATATGAAAATCTTCATGTATTTTATTGAATGGAAAGCAAATTACATTATTGGAATGAAAGAAATCCTAACATGCAAACTAGGAAAGCAATAAAGACTCATGCACAGAGGAGTATGCAAACAATTAAAATTCTCCTACTCTCGAGCTTCATCAATGGCGAACACTAAATTCTGCAGTGGATTGTAATAATCTTCCCTTGCACCACAAAATTTACTTTTTGATGAAGGCTTGAAGGAACTGCACCTGCTGCATGTATCCATGGACGACCCAACAAAAAGTTGAACGCAAAGGGGTATATCCAAAACTTGGAAAACCACATTGAATAGCACTGGCCCTATTTGCACATCTAAATCAACTTCCCTAACTTCTTCTTTCCTAGTCCCATCAAATGCTCGAACAGAGATCCTAGCTGCACGAATTTTCTCCAAATCATACCCTAGGTGTTTCAGAGTTGCTAGAGGGCATATGTTTAAAGCCGATCCATTATCAATGAGTACGCGGGCCACTAAAGTATCCCGACACCTGACTGAGATATAAAGGGCCTTATTATGTCCTCTTTCTTCATCTGGGAGCTCCTCATCCGAGAAGGCAATTTGGTCTTTTAACAAAATGGACCCGACAAATTGCTCCAACTTCTCATGGTCAATGGATTCTGGGACGTGTATCTCACTAAGAACTTTCATCAAGGACTTTTGATGCTTATCTGATGTTTGGAGCAACTCTAACAAAGAGATTTGTGCGGGCATTTTGCGAAGCTGCTCTACAACGAGTACGAATAGGTGATCTCGGGTGAGCCGTGTTGTATCAATGTCACCTAATGTAAAAAACAACACAGTAAGCATCATGACAAATGAAATTGGTCCATGACAACGATCGATCGTGCATTTTATTAAGTGAAATTGGATTCCAAAGACATTAACCTAAGAAATGAAAATGACTCCCTAGGGAATTAAATTCCTAAAACATCAATTTGAAAAATTGAAATAACACTCTAAAATTGAAATTGAACTCCTAGACATGAAAATAAAGACAATCTTTTCTATATACAATTGACATTTTGTCATGGACCCAAAAAAATGATAAATAGATTGCATAGTGTAAGGTAAAAATACTTACTTCCTGAAGGAAAAATGGCAACCACATAGACATACACATGAAATGTGAGGTTTGACACCTAAACTATAGGGCTTAGCAAATTAGAGTTAAGAGGAATGATCCGACTAGTCGCAGTCTCGCGTACAAAGGTCGGGTCCTCTTAGCTCCGGCTTGGTCAAAGAAAATCCTATAGTCATGCTATCTCGCAGACAAGGATAAACATTTTGACACCAAGAAAAAATTTCGGAGTTGAGAAAGGCAACCTCTACATCGCAGTCTCGCGTTCAAGGTTGGATCATTTCTCAACACCATCCTAACATCCTTAATTGCGGTCCAGTCCGACGGCGGTAGTGTGTGCAAAGTGTAGTGCTAAAACCTTTTAAAAATCATGCACAGCAATTAATAATGCAAACATCACTTCAATATGAGCAAAAAAATTCAACCTCAACACCTTCCCCGCAAAACAAAAGGTTAGCAAACACTACACCCCTTATAACTCCTTTCCGCAAAAACATTTAACACTTCATGTTAGGGGCGTACCTGGTATCCATGCTGCCAAACAAAAAAAGTATTTTTGAAAAGAGAAAAATTAGGCCTATGTCCACTATGAGTTTTAACTCATGTCCCCAGCGGAGTCGCCAAGCTGTCGCGACCTTCCCAAAGGTGAACCACCATGGGAAGACTAATGGATTACTAAGTCCGAAGACTTAGTGCGGACTCTCCCAAGCCCTACCAACCGCAACTTGGTACTCAAAATTTGACCTATTTAAGCATGTAATTTTATTTAATTAGGAGCCGCCACTAATCAATTAGGGTTGATTAGAAACCCAAGTAAAGTATGGGAGAATACTTTACTTCGCAAACCAGAGATTCAATAGGTTCGGGGACATGATTACGCTAAGTTAAACTAGCGCCCTTTCGGTACCCTTTCTCTTTAAGTTTCAAAATATTTTTTTTGCAAGCAATCTTGGTTGATTTTAACCTAAGCCACCATCATGGAAATGAGTGGTCATGCAAATCACAATCAATAACATTCAGTAAATCCAAAAGGACGAATATAAAAATCATGATCAACCTTAAAACAAAATAAGCTATAACTAAAATGCATGACCTAAACATAAATTCTAAATGGGATGACATCTACTTTTTTTGGATTTTTCTAAAATTAATTATATAAATAACTCTAGTCTAGATTTAATATGCATGATTCTTACTCTAACGACATATGACGTGCAATTCAAATGGCCTAACTCTAATGACATATGTTAATTGAAAACTATTGTAACATGTGTGCAATCTATCTAAATATGCATGTGCTACATGATGTGGGATGAATGATGTATCTTGCTATATGCATATGCATGATGTTTTATTTTTTATTTTTAAAAAAAAACTATTTAACTAATGAAATTTCCTAAGCTTCTACATCATATGCAATGTAAACTATAAAACTAATCTGACATGAAATGCATTAATCTACCCTATTATGCGACAGATTTTTTTTATGCATTTTTCGTAATCTTACTAAAAATAAAATAAAATCAAGACATATAATGCAACCGATCATGTAAAGCACACAATTTAGCCCCGACCCAAGATAGAAAATCAAAACAATCAAAAAGCTGATCCGACGTCTCGCGGCTCAATATTTTTGATTATCGAGATTTTTTAACACGACACAACGACCTCACTTAATTGGAATTCAATCAAGCATGCAATACTTTAAACGAGAAAACAAAATATTCAAGAATTAATTTAGATAGGAACTTTACTTACCTTGTCTCTTAGGAAGAGACCTCCTTTTGTGAGCCGACCTTCAAGACCTGCAGCAAGAAGAGACGCTTTTTCTCCTCTCTCTTTCTCTCTCTATTGCGTTGCCGCTCCTTTTCTCTCAATTGTGGCTGTATTTTTTGTGTGTCTTTTCAGTGTTTGTGGCCCCCTTTTTATAGGTGAGAGGACTATGTTATTTAAGGAAAGATGATAAATCTGCACGTTGTCTATTTAGCTCTTGTATTCCACGTGCAATATTTTTCCAATATTTCATCCGACGCTTTCCTTGAATATTGAAAGAATAATGAGAATATTCTCAGGAACATTCTCATATTCCAACTCGTCACCCCTTAACGGGAATATTTCATCTGACACTTTCCTTGAATATTGAAAGAATAATGCGAATATTCTCAGGAACATTCTCATATTCCCTGGAATATTCTCATATTCCAACTCATCACCCCTTAACGGGCCTGGCCAAATTCTCTTTCACCGCAGTGCTTAGTCCAATTTGTTAAATTAAAGCTTAGAACCATCAATTGAAGCCCATTTGCCACATGTCCAATGCGAATGCAATAATAAATGCTCCTAAAACTATATGCTATGCAATTTAATCCTAATATTTTTTGTTTAGGGGTTAAAATTAATCCCTAAATTTTTGTGCATTAAATTACGAATGATTAATCAAAATTTAGGTGTCAACAAATAATTATGGAATTTTGGCCAACTGACAATACCAATCTTTTCAATTTCTATCAACATTATATCTTAAGTCTTTCAACACTATGCCAAGGAAGGATACTAATTGAAAAGCCTAATGCTTTTTTAAAAGAATCTAATTTTAATTCTAATCTTAATTTTTTAAGACCAAAAAAACTTGGGACAAAATAGGGATTGTATCTAAATTTGGGGTATTTTAGGGAATTAAGGCCTAATTTAAATCTAAACAAAGAAGTATTGTCTATTTTTAGTATTCAATGGAGTAATAACTTAATAGATGCCTAACTCATCATATGTGAATTTTTTTTTGTCGACATCATATATGATTTAAGAAATTGGTTTATAACCTACTTTGACATATATATGTTTAAACCCGGTTAAACAACTTCTTTTATTTTATTTACGAACTGAATAACATCTACAAATATAAAATTGTATGCAATTGGTGTAGAGAATCAAACTTGTATCATGTTAACTATTCTCCAATTAAGTCTATTCCTTAACCATTAAACTAGTGGCATGCCACTAGGCACGTGACTAAGTGGTAAGGGAATGGCATGGGGTGGAGATGTTTAGTTTTAAGTATGGAATTCGACTCCCATACTCTTAAAAAGGGTAGAACAAAAGTGAGATGAGTGTTATTGCCACTTCCCTTTTCTAACTCTTAAGTCTATTTACTCATTGATTATGGCGATCTATCATTTTATTTTATTTTATTTTATTTTTCCAATGGAGGGAGGAGTTCATGTACTCTTTTTTCAGTTGCCACTCCCATGAAGTGGAGTCCGCTTACCCTTTTAGCTGGTTACTTTTGTTTCGGACAAGCCATCCTTCCAATAAAAGTCATAAATCTAGCCATCATAAATGGAATTCGGATCGATCGCCAGCTCCAAAATTCAGCAAATTAAAATGAAAATACTTCTCAATAAGAAAGAATATTTTATTTCTAATACACGAAGCTTATTGTGAATCCACATTAAGAAGGTAGAAACCTATTTTGAATATGGCTTCACAAGTGTGTCTTCGGTCGCTTGGATCGCTTGGATCGGTCTTGATTCAACAACATATTAGAAATACATGAATCGTCTTCTCATCCCGCATACCTCCAAGGCCAAGAGCAATATCTCTGCACTCATTTGAAAAAAAGAATGGGACATGAGTTGGATAATATGGAAATAGTAGCGAAAAGCAGCAACATATCTTCATAAAACAGAGATGCACATAACAATATCTCAATGGTTAGATGCCAACTAATATGCCTAAAATAACTCATATAGGCTTGGCAAAAACAAATAATTCATGAACAAACTCGATAGTCAGACTTTAGTCTGGAAGGCCAAGCACAGCATAGGTATCAAGTGAATGAGAAAAATATTTGTACCTGGCCTCCTGAAGCGTACTAAAGAGGATCGGCATTTAGGTGATATTCATGCATCCCCATGCACGTGTATTCCGGTCAAAAATCATGGGTGATTGGGATACTGCGATGTGGCTCGTCCTTCCAGCTTCAAGTAATGATTGATGATTCCTCCGGTGATGGGTTCCGACTTCAAATCCCACTGGCAAATGCTGCGCAGTTGCACTGTCTTCCATCTTGTGCTCTCTGCAGAAGAAACAGAGTGGACATGAATGTTTTGGACTTGGTTGGAGATATCTTTGATGTTCAACCTGCGTGAGAAGATGAATTTATACTGCACTTGCTTGAGTTGGAGTCCTGCCCGTGCTTCGTCTGATGCACTCTTCTTTACCTCCCTTGAGAAGTTGGTTTGTCTGGCTTCTGTTTATTCGTTGGACTTGTTTCTCAAGTCTGAGAACTTGCTGTGGAAGTGAATGGCATGCTTTATTAGACCTTTTTCGAACCCTTTCCGGTGGTTACTTTTTCTTATTATTTTTCATATTCTCCATCTTTGTCAATGACGTCATATTCATCTATTTTCCTGGTTTCTCCACTTAAAAAAGTCATACGAAATTAATTTACAAAAGTAGTTTAAAAGTGATGTTTAAAGAATATTATAAGGTATTAAGACTCCATTTGTTTGGTGAAAAAATGAATAATTTATAAAAGATTTTCCTAAAAATCGCTTGAAATAATTAATTAGTAAAAAGTTAATTTATTGTCGATGAGAATTTACATTCATTCATTTTTCTAAATAATGCAAGCAATCATTTTTATAAAAATATTTTCTAAATCATTCATTTTTCATGAAATAAAAAAGGCCTAAGTATGACCAGTTTTCACAGTTGTCATAGCATTTTGTCAACTAATATGTAAATCAAGCTTAGTATAAATAACATTACTTTCTAGGGCATGATGTTAAGGTGGTAAATATGTAATATGAGTTCATTTTTAAGGTAACTAAGCATCACATGTAGTCTACACTTCCTGAGAAACCAACTATTTTAGGCAAATTATATTCTTGCCCTAGCTAGATTTGATGATACCGGAATTTATCACAACCGTCTAGGCATACTTACCAAGAAAGGAACCAAGAAGAAACAAACTCCTGTCCCTGGTAGACTAATTAAACTCACTTGTTAATTATGTGAATCCCATGTAAAGCCAGCAATATCTTAATAATGTAAATCACCCTACCAATGTTGATCAAGCCGATGAAGTAAATTCTCATATTCTTGGGGAAGCTCTTATGAGCCTCCTGCTGCAATGATCATGTAATTTTGGCCAACTGACGATACACTCCATCTTTTCAATTTGTATCAACTCTATCTTAAGTCTTTTAACACTGTGCCAAAGGAAGGATACTGATTCAATAGCCTAATTCTTGAAAAAAAAACAAAGAAGCATCCAATTTTAAGTTTGATCTCAATTTTTTTGGACAAGGAAAAAAAAAGTTTGACACAGAATC
This sequence comes from Corymbia maculata, assembly GCA_014182735.1. Taxonomy (NCBI): domain Eukaryota; kingdom Viridiplantae; phylum Streptophyta; class Magnoliopsida; order Myrtales; family Myrtaceae; genus Corymbia; species Corymbia maculata. The sequence continues at coordinate 6,130,883 of CM024685.1, forward strand.
GGGATTGTGTCTAAATTTAAGGTTTTTTTAGTTAATTAAGCCCCAATTTAAGTCTAATGAAAGAAGTCTTGTCTGTTTTACTACTCAAGGGAGTATATTTAAGGGAGAAAAAATTTAACAGATGGCTAACTTGAGAGTAATTTTAATTGGCTTCTTTTGGCCATTTTTTAATTACTGCAAACATTTGTGAAATTTTTGTATGAAGAAAAATTAGGGCAAATGGAAAAAAGAATTTAAGGATTTCATGAATTTTTTAATGAAAAAAGGATTTCTATAAAATTAACAACCAAAATAACAGATCCGGTCTTTCTATTACCTCAATATAGACCAATTATATGAATGTTCCTAGATCATTGCGCTTGATCCTTTATTAGATTAATAATAAATTTTAAATATGCAAAGTGCTTTTTTTTTTTGTAAAAACAAATGAATTGGAAAATATTTTTTTAAATTGATTATTTGTATCTATTACAAAATTGAATGGATGAATAATATTTTCATCGTTCACGGAAAAATTTCAAACACAAATTGTTATCATAATTAAATCATTTTTTATTAACTAATTATTTCAAGTTATATAAGCGATCATTATTAAAAAAATATTTTTCAATTTATTCTTTTTTCGTGAAATAAATAGAGTTTAGTATTATTTTTCATCGTTTTCTTAGCTAAGTCTACAGTACCATGAGTCGAAAAAGACAAATTTATCGTGCTCAAATCCAACAGTTAACGTCGGCAAGCTTTAGACTAGATAGTTAACGAGAAACACGAGCCGACTGTCAAATGTTGACAAGCTCATATCCAATAAGCGGCTTTAATGTACACGATCACAGAAGGAGGGTAGACTCGCCTCACGTTTTATTCCATTTCCTTTTAGGTTTCATCCTCAATTCAAATCTCCTTGCCAAAGCATTCAAAGGCTCACATTATTAGCCATGTTTAAATAGACGGATCGAGTCGAAAATGATACAACTCAAATGAACTCATTTAATTCGTTTTGATCTATTTTCATGTAATACAGTCTAATACTTACCTGACCCAACTCATATTACTGAAACACTTCCATATTTAACCCAAATTGAGATGAGAATACAAAGTGAGTAAACGCAAGAGCAAATAAGGGCAAAAGAAAATGAAGAGAGAGGTATAGAGGTGGGTATGATCTAAGTAAGTTATAGATCCGCTACCACCCATATTATTTTTAAACTCATTTGTGAGTCATTTACTCAATATAACTAACCCATATAACAACATAGCCCATCATATAAGAGTTGAAAAATGGTTTTATGACCTATTTTGATATGTTTATGTTTAAAACATGTTAAACGAGCTTCTTTTATTTGGTTTTTGAACTGAATAACATCTACAAATATAAGATTGTAAGCAATTGGTGGTTGTACAGATGTGAACTATTCTCCAATTAAGCCTATTACTGGGCACATGGCCCAATGGCAAGGGGATGGGATGGGATGGAATGGAAATATTTAGTTTCAAGTATAGAATTCAAGACAACAAAGAGGCAAAGGAAAAATCTGAAAGTAATATGAGAGTAGAAATAAAACATAAAAAAGAAACTAACAGCATGGGGTTAGAGAGTGTTATTCGCTTCCTTTTTCTTGGTCAAGTCTACATACTCATTATGGCGATCATCTGCATTTTTACTTTTATTTTCAATGGAGGGAGGAGTTCATGTACTCTTTTTCAGTTACCAATACCATAACGTAGAGTCAGCTTGCATTTTTAGCTGGTTATTTATGTTATGGACGTGCGGTCCTTCCAAAAAAAAGTCATAAATCTCGGCATCATACATGGAATTTGGATAGATTGCGAGCTCCAAAATGATAAATTCAGCAAATTAAAATGAAAATACTTCTCAGTAAAAAAGAAGATTTTATTTCTAATACACGAAGCTTATCTTGAATGTACATTAAACACATAGAAACCTAACTTGAATATGGCTTCACAAGTGTCTTCAGTTGCTTGGATCAGTCTTGATTCAACAATGTATTACAAATACAGGGATCGTCTTCTCATTTCGCATACCTCTATCAGGCCAAGAACGATATCTCTGCATGCGTTTGAAAAAAGAATGGGACATGAATTAGATAATATGAAAATAACTAGCAAAAAGCAGCAACTTATCTTCATAAAACTGAGATGCTCATAACAATATCTCAATGGTAACTGATGTGCATGAAATAACTCACATATACTCGGCAAAAACAAATGATTCAACGAACGCACTCAATATTCATACTTTAGTCTGCAAGGCGAAGCAAAGCATAGATATGAAGCGAATGAGATTAATACTTGTACCTATCCTCTTGAAGCGTACTAAAGAGGATCGGCATTTAGGTGATATTCGTGCATCCCCAGTGCCTGTGTATTCTGGTCAAAAACCATGAGTGATCGGCTACCACCACGTAGCTCATCCTTTCAGCTTCAAGTAATGATCGACAATTCCTCCGGTGATGGGTTTTGACTCCAAATCCCGCTGGCAAACGCTGCGCAGCTATCGCGCTGTCTTCCATCTCATGTTCTCTGCAGGAGAAACAGAACGGACTTGAATGTCTTGGACTTGGTTGGAGATATCTTTGATGTTCAACCTGCGTGAAGAGACGAATTTATACTGCGCTTGCTTTGAGTTGGAGTCCTGCCCGTGCTTCGTCTGATTCACTCTTCTTTTACCTTCCTTGAGAAGTTGGGTTTTCTAGCTTCTGTTTGTTCGTTGGACTTGTTTCTCAAGTCTGAGAACTTGCTATAAAAGTTGATGGCTTACTTTATTAGAACTTTCTTCAATTTCTCTAGGGGTTACTTATTACTTTTTAATTTCACCATCTTTGTCAATGACGTCTACTCATATGTTTGCCTGGTTTCTCTCTTAACAAAGCCAGAATGACAGCAAGGATACAAAATTAATTTACAAAAAATAGCATTAATGTGATGTTTATAGAATATTATTTGGTATTAGGTATGATCAACATTTAAAATATTTAAGGAGAAATTTCAAATAAAATCCTAAAATACTGTCATTTCTCAAATAAAGCTATGAAGTATTTTTTAAAAATAAGAGCATGAGGTGACTATATCAATTTTAAAAAAGTGCTTAACTTTCTAGCTAATCAAAGGACATTTTCGTCCTTTACCTTTTTTTTGAATTTTTTTTCTTTCTTCTTCATCAATGATTGCTACTCATCGGCCATGCCAGGAGAGGGCTCAACAAGGGTCGCCCTTACTAGATTAGGTGACCGCCACCTCACCCATAGCTAGCAAGGGCTTGCAAGCCCTCCCTAGTGGTCATTGATGGTCACCAGGTCCTTGCCAAAAAATAAAAAGAAAAGAAAAGGAAAAAGAATTTATAATTAAAATTATCTTTAGACGAAAATGACCTTGACCGGCTAGAAATATTTAGCTGATCAATAACTAGCAATATTATGACCACTTCAAAGCCTTATTTGAAAAAATTTAAGCACTTATTACTTTGTCACCTAATTTGTAAATCAAGCTAAGCATGAATAACATTACTTTCTAGGGCACAATGTAAAGGTAGTGAGTACTTAATATGAGTTCATTTTAAGGTTACAAAGCATCAAATGTAATATAGAGTTCCAAGAAACAGTAATTATTTTAGGCAAAGTGCACATGATAACTATTCTATTTTTCTCTTTCTCTATTCTTTTGTTCCTAGGAACATGTTAGGTACAATTGGGATTTTTGTTAGCGCTTTGTTTAGCTAAAAAAGAACTTTTCTGGCTACTAACTAAGCTGCATGTTATTAGCTTCACCTCCTTTCAGTTTAGGTAAGACTAAACTTTGATCGGTAATTTCATGCAACAGATCGAAGGGGATTGCTAAATGGCACTTTTGCGCCTAACCCTGGCACTGCGATGCCAGATTAGCCAGTCACTCCCAGAACTCATTTTACCTATGTCAGCAATGGAAAAAATTGAATGTTTTCTCCTTCCATTGTGCATGTCATTAGAGTTTCACTGATGAAATATGCTGATAGATGAAAGTTCAGATTACAGAGAAGCGCTAAACTGCAGGATGATTCGAAGATGAATTACAACTCCACCTTAGATGCATATCTAAAAAAGTTCTGCTGACCTCATGGACCAAGGGAGAAGTGAGCATAAGCCCTTGTGGGTGATACAAATATGAGATTGTACGCAATTGGTGTTTGTGGAGAATCAAACCTGTGTCATGTGAACTATTCCTCAAACAAGATTATTCCTTAACTGTTTAAACCACCGGCACGGGGTCAAAAGGTGCTGTTATTGCCGCTTCCTTTTTCTGGTTCAAGTCTATATACTCACTGATTCTAGCGATCATCTTCTCCTTTTTTCAATGGAGGGATGAGTTCATGTACTCTTTTTCAGTTGCCACTTCCATGAAGTGAGAGTCCGCTTACACTTTTAGCTAGTTATTTATGTTTTTGATGAGCCATCCTTCCAACAAAATTCATAAAATCTGGCCATCATACATGGAATTCAGATGTATCGAGAGCTTTAAAATGATAAATTCAGCAAATTAAAATGAAAAGACTTCTCAGTAAGAAAGAATATTTTATTCCTAATTCACGAAGCTTATCATGAATTCACATTAAGCACATAGAAACCTAACTTGAATACAACTTCACGAATGTCTTCGGTCGGCTTGGATTAGTCTTTGGTCCAATGACATATTACAAATATGTGAATCATCTTCTCATTTCGCATATCTCCAAAAGGCCAAGAACGATATCTCTGCACGCATTTGAAAAAAAAATGAGACGTGACTTGAATGATATGAAAAAAGTAGCAAAAAATGGCTAGATGCCAACTGGTGCGCATAAAAGAACTCACGTATGCTCGGTAAAAACAAATAATTTGACCAACGAACTCGATAGTCATACTTCAGTCTGTAAGGCCAAGTCGACCATAGATATCAAGTGAATGAGATAAATATTTGTACCTGGCCTCCTGTAGTGTCCTAAAGATGATAGGCATTTAGGTGATACTCGTGCATCACCCTTGCCTTTGTGTTCCGGTCAGAAACCATGAGTGATTCGGGTACCGCCACATAGCTCATCCTTTCAGCTTCAAGTGGTGATCGATGATTCCACCAGTGATGGGTTACGGCTCCAAATACTGCCGGCAAATGTTGCACGGCTATCGCCCTGTCTTCCATCTCATGTTCTCTGCAGGAAAAACAGAGTGGACATGAATGTTTTGGACTCGGTTGGAGATATCTTTGATGTTCAACCTGCGTGAGGAGATGTATTTATACTGCACTTGCTTTGAGTTATGGAGTCCTGCCTGTGCTTCCTCTGATGCACTCTTCTTTACTTTGCTTGGGAAGTTGGGTTGTCTGGCTTCTGTTTAGTCATCGGACTTGTTTCTCAAGTCCTAACAACTTGCTGGGAAGTTGATGGCTTGCTTTATTAGACCCTTCTGCAAATCTTTTCTGGTGGTGCCTTTTACTTTTTAATTTTTAATTTCTCCATCTTTGTCAATGACTTGATATTCATATGTTTTCCTTGTTTCTCTGCCTTATAAAACCTTCTGCAAGGATACAAAGTTAATTTACAAAAATAGAATAAATGTGATGTTTTATAGATTATTATTTGGAATTAGATATGATCAATTTTTTAATATTTAATACCATTTTGTCACCTAATTGGTAAATCAAGCTTATTTTTAATAACTTTACTTTCTAAGGCATGATGTCAAGGTGGTAAATATTTAATATGAGTTCATTTTTTAAGGTAACAAAGCATCACATGTAATGTAGAGTTCCAAAGGAACCAATTACTTTAGGCAAATTATATTCTTGTCCCAGCTAGATTTGATAAGACCAGAATTCTTCACAAAGGTCTAGGCATACCTACCAAGAAAGGAACCGAGAGAAAACAAGCACTTGTTCCTGGTAGACTAAGTAAACTTACTTGTTAATTATGTGAATCCCATGTAAAATTGATAATATCTTAATAATGTAATTCACCCGATCAATGTTGATAAGGTCAATGAAGTAATTTCTCATATTCTTGGGGAAACTCTTATAAGCCTCCTGCTACAACAATAATGTAATTTGGGCCAACAGACAATACACTTGATCTTTTCAATTTGTATCAACTCTATCTTAAGTCTTTTAACACTATGCCAAAGGAAGGATACTAATTTAAAAGCATAATTCTTCAAACAAAACATCTAATTTTAAGTCTAACTTAATTATTTTAGAAAAGAAAAAGTTTAGGACAGAATTATGATTATATCTAAAATTGGAGTTTTTTAGAAAATTAAACCCTGATTTAAATCTAAAGAAAGAAGTCATGTCTGGTTTTATTACTCAAGGGAGTATGTTTAAGGGAGAATAACTCAACAGATGCCTAACTTGAGGGTTAATTTTATCTGGTTTCTTTCGGCAATTTTTTAATCACTGCAAATATTTGCAAAATTTTTTGTATGAAGAAAAGTTAGGGTGAATGGAAAACGAACCTAAAGAGTTCAAGATTTTTAATTTAAAAAAAAAAGGATTTCTGTCAAATTAACAACCAAAATAACAAATCAAGTCTTTCTAATACCACTAGGCAGGCTGATTAAATGAATGCTACTGGATCATTGCATTTGATCCTATATTAGATTACTATTAAGTTTTGAATATTTAGAGTGTGTTTGTTTTGTGGAAAATGAATGAATTGGAAAATATTTTTCTAAAAATGATTACTCGCATTTTTTACAATATTAAATCAATGAAAATATTTTTATCGCTCATAAAAAATATTTAAACACAAATTATTGTTGTAATGAAATTAACTTTATTTCAAATTATATGAGTGATCATTATTAGCAAAATATTTTTCAATTTATTCATTTTTCATGAAATAAATGAAATCTAGTATTATTCTTTATCGTTGTTAGCTGAGTCTACGATAGAGGTACGGACCTCTGGAGTGCCAAAAGTTGGCACGGAAGGACACTTAAGTACCAAAAGTTACAAAATGTACACTTAAGTGCCAAAATTGGAGCAAAATGAATCAGTTAAGTGTCAACGGTGAAAAATTCCGATCAAATTGTCACGTGTCCATTTTCCGGCGACTTCATTTGCTGACGAAGTATTTTTTTCAAAATAAAAAATCGACGTGGCAATTTTTTTTAAAAAAAATTGTCCACGTCAGATTTTAAAAATTAAAATCAATTTTATTAAAAAGAAGAAGAAGAAGAAGAAGAAGAGCCTCGCCGATCCCCTTCTTCTTCTTCTTCTTTTCTTCTTAAATAAAATCAATTTTATAATAATATATATTTTTAATTATTTAATATTATTTAATTAATAATTTTTAAAATCCAGGCAAAACGACAATTTTATAATAATATATATTTTTAATTATTTAATATTATTTAATTAATAATTTTTAAAATCCAACCAAAACAACGTTGTTTTGCCTGATTTTTCACCGATTCAATTTCCAGTGATCCACGTAAGCAAGAAAATTAATAAAAAATTGCCACGTAGGATTTCTAATTGGGTTCTGATGACCTGGCACTAAAGTGATCCATTTTTTTTAAAAAGTGGCATTTAAGTGTACATTTTATAACTTTTAGTACTTAAGTGTTTTTCCGTGCCAACTTTTGGCACTCCCACTGCACTTATGCCATCTACGATACCATGAGCCAAGAAAGACAAATTTGTCGGGCTCAAATCCAACAGTTGACCTCGACAAGCTTTACATCAGACAGTTGACAAGAAACATGAGCCGACGGTTAGATGTTGGCAAGCTCAGATCCAACGGATAATAAGAGCGTTGGCGGCTTTAATGTACACAAGATCACAAGAGGAGAGAGACTCACCTCACGTTTTCTTCCATTTCCTTTAAGGCTTTTCATCATCCGTTCAAATCTCCTTGCCAAAGCATTCAAAGGCTCACATTAGCAATGTTTCTATAGACCTATCAAATAGGTGGGTCGGATTGAAAATTATTCGATCAAAATGGACTCATTTAACTCGTTTTTATTCATTTTCATACACTACAACCCAACACACACACAACCCGATCTATATTGCTAAAACACTTTCATATTTAACTCACACTAAGATGATAATGTGGTTTAAGTGAGCACAACAAATAATGATGAAAAAGAATAAAGAAAGAGTTATAGAGATGAATTGCATCTAAGTAAGTTGTAACCCATTTACCCTCCATATTATGGTATAACTCATTTATGAGTCATTTACTCAATATAGCTAACTCATATAAAACTAAATTCATTATATATGAGTTAAGAAATTGGTCTATGACCTATTTTGACATGTCTATATTTAAACCATGTTAAATGAGCTTCTTTTATTTTGTTTTCAAACTGAATAACATCGACAAATATAAGATTGTACACAATTGGTGTTTGAAGAGAATCAAAACCATGTCATGTGAGCTATCCCCAAATTAAGTCTATTCCTCACCCGTCCAACTAGCAGCATGTCACTGGGTACATGGCCTAGTGGTAAGAGAATGAGGTGGGATGGGGATATTTACTTTTAAGTGTAGACTTCGACTCTCATACTCTTTATAGAGGTAAAATAGAAATCTGAAAATAATATGAAAGTTAAAGTAATATAGACCAAAAAAAAAAAACCAACGGCATGGAGTTAAGTGTTATTGCCGCTTCCTTTTTCTGGGTCAAGTATATATATATATTCACCGACTATGGCGATCATCTGCTTTTCTTTTTTTTTCAATTGAAGGAGTTCATGTATTCTTTTTCGGTTACCACTTCCATGAAGTAGAGTCCGATTACATTTTTAGCTGGTTATTTATGTTTCAGATGAACCATCCTTAGTCATAAAATTTGGCCATCATACATGGATTTCAGATGGATTGCGAGCTCCAAAATGATAAATATAGAAAATTGACATGAATAGACTACTCAGTAAGAAAGAAGATTTTATTTATAATACAAAAAGCTTATCGTGAATCCACATTAAGCATGTAGAAACCAAACTTGAATACAACTTCACAAATGTCTTCAGTCGCTTGGATCGGTCTTTGATTCAACAACGTATTAGAAATACATGGATCATCTTCTCATTGTGCATATCTCCAAAAGGCCAAGAACGATGTCTCTGCACACATTCAAAAAAAGAATGGGACGTGAATTGGATAACATGAGAAAAGTAGTGAAAAGCAGCAACATATACATATCTTCATAAAATTGAGATGCACACAACAGTATCTCAATGGCTAGATACCAACTGATATGCATCAAATAACTCACATATGCTCAGCAAAGAGAAAAACAAACGAACTCGACAGTCACACTTTAGTCTGCAAGGCCAAGCAGTAGGCATAGCATAGATATTTGGCGAAAGAGATAAATATTTATACCTAGCCTCCCGAAGGGAACAAAAGATGATCAGCATTTAGGGGATACTCGTGCATCACCCATGCCCGTGTGTTCCAGCCAAAAACCATGAGGGATCGGTGTACCACCACGGAGCTCGTCCTTTCAGCTTCAAGCAATGATCTTCGGTTCCTCTGGTAATGGGTTTCGACTCCAAATCCCGCTGGCAAACGCTTTGCACCGTCTTCCATCTCGTGTTCTTTGCAGGAGAAACAGAGTGGACATGAATGCCTTGGAGAGATCTTTGATGTTCAACCTGCAAGAGGAGATGAATTTATACTGCGCTTGCTTGGAGTTGTGGAGTCCTGCCTGTGCTTCGTCTGACGCACTGTTCTTTAACTTGCTTGGGAAGTTCTTTATTCGTTGGAATTGTTCCTCGAGTCTGACAACTTGCGTTGGAAGTTGATGGTTACTTTATTAGACCTTTCTTCAATTTTTTCCTGGTGGCTACTTTTGCTTATTACTTTTTATTTTCTCCATCTTTGTCAATGACGTCATATTCATATGCTTTGCTGGTTTTTCTGCTTAAAAAAGCCAGACTAATAGCAAGTGTACGAAATTGATTTACAAAAGTAGTTTAAGGTACACATGATAACCGGTCAAACTAGTGTTGATTTTTTGTTTTTGGAAATAATTCCAAAATCAAGTCCAATCAATTTTACTTTTTTCTCTTTTCTTTTCTCTTTTTCTCATTCTCTCTTCTTCTCTCTTCTTCTTGACAAGTCGTTGGCCACTCAAGCCACTACCATCGCCATTGACGGTCACCAATGACCAACATAGCAAAGTTTGGCAAGCTCGTCGAAGCTTTGTTAGGCCAAGGCAAAATCCGGCGAGCTCACCAAAGGCTCACTTGGCCATTGCGAACCTTAACCTCGCAGATCTAAGTGAGGCCAAGCCTCACCAGTGACTAACCAAGTCTCACCTAGCTCGATGCACCTCACCTGGCTATTGGAGAGACTTGACCTCGCCTTGACCTTGCCTAGGCGACACAAGGTTGGTGATCTAGCAAGGCACTTGCCTAGCCACCAACGAGGCTCGGCCTTGCTAGTTAGCATAAGGCTTGGCCTCACTAGGCTAGGGTGAGGTCGACCTTGCGTTGCCAGGGTGAGGTCAAGCCTCGTTGGTGGCTTGGCGAGGCTTGCGGTGTCCAAGTGAGCTTGCCAAACTTTGATAGCCAGCAACCAACCATAAAGAAGGAGGAAGAAGAAGAGAAAAGGAAAAAGAATAAAGAGAAAACTATAATAAAGTATTAACAAATTAAAAGAAACAAAAATATTTAAGAGTCCTACCAAACGTATTTTTATTCCAAGAATAAAAATTTTGAGTAATTACCAAATACCTTCAAATGCTCATAAATTGTTATTAGGACAGAATAAAAAAGAATCATTTCTAAGTGAAAATTGTAATCGGAAACAAAATGGTTACCAAATAAGCCCTAAAAGTGATGTTTAAAGAATATTATAAGATATTAAGACTATGTTTGTTTCTCAAAAGTAAATGATTTAAAAAATATTTTCCTAAAAATCACTTTAAATATTAGTTAATGAAAAATAAATTCATTGTCGATGACAATTTATGTCTATATATTTTTATGGATGATAAAAATATTTTTCATTCATTTATTTTTAAAGTGATATAAGCAATCATTTTTTATAAAAATATTTTTCAAATCATTCATTTTCTACAAAGTAAAATTATTTTATCAACTAATTTGGAGAAGAACATTACTTATAGGGCACGTAGGTGGTAAATATGTAACATGAGTTCACTTTTTTAGGTAACAAAGCATCACGTGTAATCTAGATTTCCAAAGAAACCAACTGTTTTAGGCAATTATAGGTAGACTTAGTAAAGTCACTTGTTAATTATACGAATCCCACACAAAGCCAATAATATTTTAATAATGTAATTCATCCGACCAAATTTCAATCAGGTCCATGAAGTAATTTCTCACATTCTTCAGGAACCTCTTATAAGCCTCCTGCTACAATAATCATGTAATTTTGGCCAACTGACAATACCAATCTTTTCAATTTCTATCAACATTATATCTTAAGTCTTTCAACACTATGCCAAGGAACGATACTAATTTAAAAGCCTAATGCTTTTTTAAAAGAATCTAATTTTAATTCTAATCTTAATTTTTTTAGACCAAAAAAAAAAAACTTAGGACAAAATAGGGATTGTATCTAAATTTGGGGTATTTTAGGGAATTAAGGCCTAATTTAAATCTAAACAAAGAAGTATTGTCTATTTTTAGTATTCAATGGAGTAATAACTTAATAGATGCCTAACTCATCATATGTGAATTTTTTTGTCGACATCATATATGATTTAAGAAATTGGTTTATAACCTACTTTGACATATATATGTTTAAACCCGGTTAAACAACTTCTTTTATTTTATTTACGAACTAAATAACATCTACAAATATAAAATTGTATGCAATTGGTGTAGAGAATCAAACTTGTATCATGTTAACTATTCTCCAATTAAGTATATTCCTTAACCATTAAACTAGTGGCATGCCACTAGGCACGTGACTGAGTGGTAAGGGAATGGCATGGGGTGGAGATGTTTAGTTTTAAGTATGGAATTCGACTCCCGTACTCTTAAAAAAGGTAGAACAAAAGTGAGATGAGTGTTATTGCCACTTCCCTTTTCTAACTCTTAAGTCTATTTACTCATTGATTATGGCGATCTATCATTTTATTTTATTTTATTTTATTTTTCCAATGGAGGGAGGAGTTCATGTACTCTTTTTTCAATTGCCACTCCTGTGAAGTGGAGTCCGCTTACCCTTTTAGCTGGTTATTTTTGTTTCGGACAAGCCATCCTTCCAATAAAAGTCATAAATCTGCCATCATACATGGAATTCGGATTGATCGCGAGCTCAAAAATTCAGCAAATTAAAATGAAAATACTTCTCAATAAGAAATAATATTTTATTTCTAATACACAAAGCTTATTATGAATCCACATTAAGAAGGTAGAAACCTATTTTGAATATGGCTTCACAAGTGTGTCTTCGGTCGCTTGGATCGATCTTGATTCAACAACATATTAGAAATACATGAATCGTCTTCTCATCCCACATACCTCCAAGGCCAAGAGCGATATCTCTGCACTCATTTGAAAAAAGAATAGGACATGAGTTGGATAATATGGAAATAGTAGCGAAAAGCAGCAACATATCTTCATAAAACTGAGATGCACATAACAGTATCTCAATGGTTAGATGCCAACTGATATGCCTAAAATAACTCATATAGGCTTGGCAAAAACAAATAATTCATGAACAAACTCGATAGTCGGACTTTAGTCTGGAAGGCCAAGCACAGCATAGGTATCAAGTGAATGAGAAAAATATTTGTACCTGGCCTCCTGAAGCGTACTAAAGAGGATTGGATTTAGGTGATATTCATGCATCCCCATGCAGTGTATTCCGGTCAAAAATCATGGGTGATCGGGATACTGCGATGTGGCTTGTCCTTTCAGCTTCAAGTAATGATCGATGATTCCTCCGATGATGGGTTCCAACTTCAAATCCCACTGGCAAATGCTGCGCAGTTGCACTGTCTTCCATCTCGTGCTCTCTGCAGAAGAAACAGAGTGGACATGAATGTTTTGGACTTGGTAGGAGATATCTTTGATGTTCAACCTGCGCGAGAAGATGAATTTATACTGCACTTGCTTAAGTTGGAGTCCTGCCCGTGCTTCGTCTGATGCACTCTTCTATACCTCCCTTGAGAAGTTGCTTTGTCTGGCTTCCGTTTATTCGTTGGACTTGTTTCTCAAGTCTGAGAACTTGCTGTGGAAGTGAATGGCATGCTTTATTAGACCTTTTTTCGAACCCTTTCCGGTGATTACTTTTACTTATTAGTTTTTATATTCTCCATCTTTGTCAATGACGTCATATTCATCTGTTTTCCTGGTTTCTCCACTTAAAAAAGCCATATGAAATTAATTTACAAAAGTAGTTCAAAAGTGATATTTAAAGAATATTATAAGGTATTAAGACTATTTGTTTGGCAAAAAAATGAATAATATATAAAATATTTTCCTAGAACTCGCTTGAAATAATTAGTTAGTAAAAAGTTAATTTATTGTCGACTAGAATTTACATTCATTCATTTTTCTAAATCATTCATTCTTCATGAAATAAAAAAGGCCTAAGTATGACCAATTTTCACAATTGTTATAGCATTTTGTCAACTAATATGTAAATCAAGCTTAGTATAAATAACATTACTTTATAGGGCATGATGTCAAGGTGGTAAATATGTCATATGAGTTCATTTTTAACGTAACTAAGCATCACATGTAGTCTAGACTTCCTGAGAAACCAACTCTTTTAGGCAAATTATATTCTTGCCCTAGCTAGATTTGATAATACTGGAATTTATCACAACCGTCTAGGCATACCTACCAAGAAAGGAACCAAGAAGAAACAAACTCCTATCCCTGGTAGACTAATTAAACTCACTTGTTAATTATGCGAATCCCATGTAATGCCAACAATATCTTAGTAATGTAAATCACCCTACCAATGTTGATCAGGCCCAAGAAGTAAATTCTCACATTCTTGGGGAAGCTCTTATGAACCTCCTGCTGCAATGACCATGTAATTTTGGCCAACTGACGATACACTCCATCTTTTCAATTTGTATCAACTCTATCTTAAGTGTTTTAATACTGTGCCAAAGGAAGGATACTGATTCGATAGCCTAATTCTTGAAAAAAAAAAAGAAGCATCCAATTTTAAGTCTGATCTCAATTTTTTTAGACAAGAAAAAAAAAGTTTGACACAGAATCGGGATTGTGTCTAAATGTAAGGTTTTTTAGTTAATTAAGCCCCAATTTAAGTCTAATGAAAGAAGTCTTGTCTGTTTTACTACTCAAGGGAGTATATTTATGGGAGTAAAAACTTAACAGATGGCTAACTTGAGAGTAATTTTAATTGGCTTCTTTTGGCCATTTTTTAATTACTGCAAACATTTGTGAAATTGTTGTATGAAGAAAAATTAGGGCAAATGGAAAAAAGAACCTAAGGATTTCATGAATTTTTTAATGAAAAAAGGATTTCTATCAAATTAACAACCAAAATAACAGATCCGGTCTTTCTATTACCTCAATATAGACCAATTATATGAATGTTACTGGATCATTGCGCTTGATCCTTTATTAGATTAATAATAAGTTTTAAATATGCAAAGTGCTTTTTTTTTTTGCAAAAACAAATGAATTGGAAAATATTTTTTTAAATTGATTATTTGTATCTATTACAAAATTGAATGGATGAATAATATTTTCATCATTCACGGAAAAATTTTCAAACACAAATTGTTATCATAATGAAATCATTTTTTATTAACTAATTATTTCAAGTTATATAAGTGATCGTTATTAAAAAAATATTTTTCAATTTATTCATTTTTCGTGAAATAAATAGAGCTTAGTATTATTTTTCATCGTTTTCTTAGCTAAGTCTACAGTACCATGAGTAGAAAAAGACAAATTTATCGTGCTCAAATTCAACGATTAACGTCGGCAAGCTTTAGACCAGATAGGTAACGAGAAACACAAGCCGACTGTCAAATGTTGACAAGCTCATATCCAATAGGCGGCTTTAATGTACACAATCACAGAAGGAGGGTAGACTCGCCCCACGTTTTGTTCCATTTCCTTTTAGGTTTCATCCTCAGTTCAAATCTCCTTGCCAAAGCATTGAAAGGCTCACATTATTAACCATGTTTAAATAGACCCATTAAACAGGTGGATTGGGTCGAAAATGATCCAACTTAAATAAACTTATTTAATTCGTTTTGATCTATTTTCATGTAATACAGTATAATACTTATCTGACTTGACTCATATTACTGAAACACTTCCATATTTAACCCAAATTAAGATGAGAATACAAAGTGAGTAAACACAAGAGCAGATAAGGGTGAAAGAAAATGAAGAGAGAGCTATAGAGGTGGGTATGATCTAAGTAAGTTATAAACCCGCTTACCACCCATATTATTTTTAAACTCATTTGTGAGTCATTTACTCAATATAACTAACCCATATAACAACATAGCCCATCATATAAGAGTTGAAAAATGGTTCTATGACCTATTTTGATATGTTTATGTTTAAACCATGTTAAACGAGCTTCTTTTATTTGGTTTTTGAACTGAATAACATCTACAAATATAAGATTGTAAGCAATTGGTGGTTGTACAGATGTGAACTATTCTCCAATTAAGTCTATTACTGGGCACATGGCCCAATGGCAAGGGGATGGGATGGAATGGAAATATTTAGTTTCAAGTATAGAATTCAAGACAACAAAGAGGCAAAGGAAAAATTTGAAAGTAATATGAGAGTAGAAATAAAACATAAAAAAGAAACTAACGGCATGGGGTTAGAGTGTTATTGCCGCTTCCTTTTTCTTGGTCAAGTCTACATACTCATTATGGCGATCATCTGCATTTTTATTTTTTTTTAAATGGAGGGAGGAGTTCATGTACTCTTTTTCAGTTACCAATACCATGACGTAGAGTCAGCTTGCACTTTTAGCTGGTTATTTATGTTATAGACGAGCCATCCTTCCAATAAAAAGTCATAAATCTGGGTATCATACATGGAATTTGGATGGATTGCGAGCTCCAACATGATAAATTCAGCAAATTAAAATGAAAAGACTTCTCAGTAAAAAAGAAGATTTTATTTCTAATACATGAAGCTTATCTTGAATGCACATTAAACACACAGAAACCTAACTTGAATACAGCTTCACAAGTGTCTTCAGTTGCTTGGATCAGTCTTGATTCAACAACGTATTACAAATACAGGGATTGTCTTCTCATTTCGCATACCTCTATCAGGCCAAGAACGATATCTCTGCATGCATTTGAAAAAAGAATGGGACATGAATTGGATAATATGAAAATAACTAGCAAAAAGCAGCAACGTATCTTCATAAAACTGAGATGCTCATAACAATATCTCAATGGTAACTGATGTGCATGAAATAACTCACATATACTCGGCAAAAACAAATGATTCAACGAAAGAACTTAATATCCATACTTTAATCTGCAAGGCGAAGCAGAGCATAGATATGAAGCGAATGAGATAAATACTTGTACCTATCCTCTTGAAGCGTACTAAAGAGGATCAGCATTTAGGTGATATTCATGCATCCCCTGTGCCTGTGTGTTCTGGTCGAAAACCACGAGTGATCGGCTACCGCCACATAGCTCATCCTTTCAACTTTAAGTAATGATCGACGATTCCTCCAGTGATGGGTTTTGACTCCAAATCCCGCTGACAAACGCTGCGCAGCTATCATGCTGTCTTCCATCTCATGTTCTCTGCAGGAGGAACAGAATGGACTTGAATGTCTTGGACTTGGTTGGAGATATCTTTGATGTTCAACCTGCGTGAGGAGATGAATTTATACTGCGCTTGCTTTGAGTTGGAGTCCTGCCCGTGCTTCGTCTGATGCACTCTTCTTTTACCTTCCTTGAGAAGTTGGGTTTTCTGGCTTTTGTTTGTTCGTTGGACTTGTTTCTCAAGTCTAGACCCGTCAAATGGGTGAATCGGGTCGAAAATTATTCAACCCATATTGACCCATTTAACCCGTTTTGACCGAAATTCATGTAATGTAAATCTAGTGACCCATATCCGACCCGACTTACACTCGACTCATACCCGACCCAACTCGTATTGCTAAAAGCCATTATTATTGTAGAGAAACTCAAATTCACTCTAAGTTCTATGTTAAATGACCCATTCAACCCATATTTGACCTATATTTAACTTTTACTTGATCCATATTTGATCAATATTTAACTTTCACTTGATCCATATTTGACCCATATTTAACTTTCACTTAACCCATATTTGACCCATTTAACTAAAAGTGAGTCATAATATGGGTTTATGACCCATTTTGACATTTCTACTCAAGTCTGAGAACTTGCTATAAAAGTTGATGGCTTACTTTATTAGAACTTTCTTCAATTTCCCTGGGGGTTACTTATTACTTTTTAATTTCACCATCTTTGTCAATGACGTCTTACTCATATGTTTGCCCGGTTTCTCTCTTAACAAAGCCAAAATGACAGCAAGGATACAAAATTAATTTACAAAAAAAAGCATTAATGTGATGTTTATAGAATATTATTTGGTATTAGGTATGATCATCATTTAAAATATTTAAGGAGAAATTTCAAATAAAATCCTAAAATACTCTCATTTCTCAAATAAAGCTATGAAGTATTTTTTTTAAATAAGAGCATGAGGTGACTATATCAATTTTAAAAAGTTGCTTAACTTTCTAGCTAATCAAAGGACATTTTTGTCCTTTACCCTTTTATTTTTTTTTTTTATTTTTTCTTACTCTTTTTTTCTTTCTTCTTCATCGATGATTGCTACTCATCGGCCATGCCAGGAGAGGGCTTAGTAAGGGTCGCCCTTGCTAGATTAGGTGACCGCCACCTCACCCATAGCTAGCAAGGGCTTGCAGGCCCTCCCTAGTGGTCAATGATGGTCACCAAATCCTTACCGAAAAATAAAAAGAAAAGAAAAGGAAAACGAATTTATAATTAAAATTATCTTTAGATGAAAATGACCTTGACCGGCTATAAATATTTAGCTGATCAATAACTAGCAATATTATGACCACTTCAGAGCCTTATTTGAAAAAAATTAAGCACTTATTACTTTATCACCTAATTTGTAAATCAAGCTTAGCATGAATAACATTACTTTCTAGGGCACAATGTAAAGGTAGTAAGTACTTAATATGAGTTCATTTTAAGGTTACAAAGCATCAAATGTAATATAGAGTTCCAAGAAACAGTAATTATTTTAGGCAAAATGCACATGATAACTATTCTATTTTTCTCTTTCTCTATTCTTTTGTTCCTAGGAACATGTTACGTACAATTGGGATTTTTGTTAGCGCTTTGTTTAGCTAAAAAGGAACTTTTCTGGCTACTAACTAAGCTGCATGTTATTAGCTTCACCTCCTTTCAGTTTAGGTAAGACTAAACTTTGATCGGTAATTTCATGCGACGGATCGAAGGGGATTGCTAAATGGCACTTTTGCGTCTAACCCTTGCACTGCGATGCCAGATTAGCTAGTCACTCCCAGAACTCATTTTACCTATGTCAGCAATGGAAAAATTGAATGTTTTCTCCTTGCATTGTGCATGTCATTAGAGTTTCACTGATGAAATATGTTGATAGATGAAAGTTCAGATTATAGAGTAGCGCTAAATTGCAGGATGATTCGAACATGAATTACAACTCCACCTTAGATGCATATCTGCAAAAGTTCTGCTGACCTCATGGACCAAGGGAGAAGTGAGCATAAGCCCTTGTGGGTGATACAAATATGAGATTGTACGCAATTGGTGTTTGTGGAGAATCAAACCTGTGTCATGTGAACTATTCCTCAAATAAGATTATTCCTTAACTGTTAAACCACCGGCATGGGGTCAAAAGGTGCTGTTATTGCCGCTTCCTTTTTCTGGTTCAAGTCTATATACTCACTGATTCTAGCGATCATCTTCTCCTTTTTTCAATGGAGGGATGAGTTCATGTACTCTTTTTCAGTTGCCACTTCCATGAAGTGAGAGTCCGCTTACACTTTTAGCTAGTTATTTATGTTTCTGATGAGCCATCCTTCCAACAAAATTCATAAAATCTGGCCATCATACATGGATTTCAGATGTATCGAGAGCTTTAAAATGATAAATTCAGCATATTAAAATGAAAAGACTTCTCAGTAAGAAAGAATACTTTATTCCTAATTCACGAAGCTTGTCATGAATTCACATTAAGCACATAGAAACCTAACTTGAATACAACTTCACGAATGTCTTCAGTCGGCTTGGATTAGTCTTTGGTCCAATGACGTATTACAAATATGTGAATCGTCTTCTCATTTCGAATATCTCCAAAAGGCCAAGAACAATATCTCTGCACGCATTCGAAAAAAGAATGGGACGTGACTTGAATGATATGAAAAAATTAGCAAAAAATGGCTAGATGCCAACTGGTGTGCATAAAAGAACTCACGTATGCTCGGTAAAAACAAATAATTTGACCAACGAACTCGATAGTCATACTTCAGTCTGTAAGGCCAAGCTGACCATAGATATCAAGCGAATGAGATAAATAGTTGTACCTGACCTCCTGTAGTGTCCTAAAGATGATAGGCATTTAGGTGATACTCGTGCATCACCCTTGCCTTTGTGTTCTGGTCAGAAACCATGAGTGATTCGGGTACCGCCACATAGCTCATCCTTTCAGCTTCAAGTGGTGATCGATGATTCCTCCACTGATGGGTTACGGCTCCAAATACTGCCGGCAAATGTTGCACGGCTATTGCCCTGTCTTCCATCTCATGTTCTCTGCAGGAGAAACAGAGTGGACATGAATGTTTTGGACTCGGTTGGAGATATCTTTGATGTTCAACCTGCGTGAGGAGATGTATTTATACTGCACATGCTTTGAGTTATGGAGTCCTGCCTGTGCTTCGTCTGATGCACTCTTCTTTACTTTGCTTGGGAAGTTGGGTTGTCTGGCTTCTGTTTATTCGTCGGACTTGTTTCTCAAGTCTAACAACTTGCTGTGGAAGTTGATGGCTTTCTTTATTAGACCCTTCTTCAAATCTTTTCTGGTGGTGACTTTTACTTATTAATTTTTAATTTCTCCATCTTTGTCTTTTTTTTTTTGGTAAAGGTAAGTAGTATATATGAATCCAACCATGCACTGTACAAAGGGGTGAGACTCGGCACCATCGCACTCAACTGGACAACATGTCACTGGAGTGTGGAGGGGCCAAGTACACAAAACCATGCTAGAGGATACTAAAGAAGAAACAAAGGAACTCCCTCTAATTGTCCAAAAATGGTGGGATCAATGCCCCAACTACGTTGTAATCGCCTATTCCTTGGAGAATCAGTTACCACATTGAAAGCCAACGCTTTGTCCTTTACTACCTTGGTAATATATTGCTTCATCGTGGGCAAGGAGAGGTTGGAAGACCGGAATGTGATATCATTCCTAGTTTTCCAAATTATATAACATAGGACACCAAAGGAGAATCTGGCAATGTCCTCATAAAATCCACTACCCGAGAGAGAGTAATGAGCCCACCGAATTAGTTCTAGCCAAGGTCGATTAGTCCACGAAAGATTACACTTAGCAGCCCAAAAAATAGCGAGGGAGTTGGATATATGACAATCAAAAAATAAGTGGTCAATAGAGTCTGGCCTTGAGTTGCATAAAGCACAGTGGGCCAAAGTCAGTCTACCATGTGTTTTCTCCATCTTTGTCAATGACGTGATATTCATATGTTTTCCTTGTTTCTCTGCCTTATAAAACCAGAATGATAGCAAGGATACAAAGTTAATTTACAAAAATAGAATAAATGTGATGTTTTATAGATTATTATCTAGAATTAGATATGATCAATTTTTTAAATATTTAATAGCATTTTGTCACCTAATTCGTAAATCAAGCTTATTTTAAATAACTTTACTTTCTAAGGCACGATGTCAAGGTGGTAAATATTTAATATGAGTTCATTTTTTAAGGTAACAAAGCATCACATGTAATGTAGAGTTCCAAAGGAACCAATTACTTTAGGCAAATTATATTCTTGTCCCAGCTAGATTTGAGAAGACCAGAATTCTTCACAAAGGTCTAGGCATACCTACCAAGAAAGGAACCGAGAGGAAACGAGCACTTGTTCCTGGTAGACTAAGTAAACTTACTTGTTAATTATGTGAATCCCATGTAAAGTTGATAATATCTTAATAATGTAATTCACCCAATCAATGTTGATAAGGTCGATGAAGTAATTTCTCATATTCTTGGGGAAACTCTTATAAGCCTCCTGCTACAACGATAATGTAATTTGGGCCAACAGAGAATACACTTGATCTTTTCAATTTGTATCAACTCTATCTTAAGTCTTTTAACACTATGCCAAAGGAAGGATACTAATTTAAAAGCATAATCCTTTAAACAAAACATCTAATTTTAAGTCTAATCTTAATTATTTTAGAAAAAAAAAAGTTTAGGACAGAATTATGATTATATCTAAAATTGGAGCTTTTTAGAAAATTAAACCCTGATTTAAATCTAAAGAAAGAAGTCATGTCTGGTTTTATTACACAAGGGAGTATGTTTAAGGGAGAATAACTCAACAGATGCTTGGACCCAGAATTATGCCGGGAAATTTTCAGGTGCATCGGCCTGGGATACAATTCGGCAAAAAGCCCTCCCGGTTCACTGGTCTTCTTTTGTTTGGGACAAGGCCTTAGCTCCTAGATATCAATTTCTTCTATGGCTTATAACCAAGAATCGACTCCCCACACAGGCATATCTCATGACATTTGGTAGGATTCCTAATACTATCTGTGCCTTGTGCAAGTCTACACCTAACTCAATCAACCATCTATTTTTTGAATGCCATGTTTCAAATATTCTAGCAAAATTTTGGGCTGCTAAAAGTAACCTTCCATGGAACAACTCCTCTTGGTCAAATAACCTCCTCTGGGTTATCAACTCCATATCTGGAAAATGGATTTTACCGAGAGATAGTCCGTTTCTCCTTTGGGGCGCTATGTTATATCATTTGGAAGACTAGAAATGATATTCTCTTCCGTGGACACAAATTACATATTCCTTCCATGGAACTGTACCTACTTAAGGTGGTGAAAGACAAAGGCCTCGCCTACAAGTTGATCTTGGACAACCCTAGAAATAGAAGGACGCAGCGCAGCTAGGGGATAGACCCCCGGATTTTGGAGAAGAGCCGCCTTTTAGGGCATAGCTTAGGATGATGTGGGTTTCTATAACCCGATCTACATATATTTTAATCTTTTGTTCTTGGTGACCGCGGTACCCTTCTACTCCAGTGACATGTAGTCCTGTTGAGTATGTGTCGGTACCGTGTTTCCCCCCCCCTATTGTATAGTTCTCTGGTCGATTCTAATACAACTTACCTTACCAAAAAAAAAAAAAAAAAACTCAACAGATGCCTAACTTGAGGGTTAATTTTATCTGGTTTCTTTCGGCAATTTTTTAATCACTGCAAATATTTGCAAATTTTTTTGTATGAAGAAAAGTTAGGGTAAATGGAAAACGAACCTAAAGAGTTCAAGATTTTTAATTAAAAAAAAAAGATTTCTGTCGAATTAACAACCAAAATAACAAATCAAGTCTTTCTAATACCACTAGGCAGGCTGATTATATGAATGCTACTGGATCATTGCATTTGATCCTATATTAGATTACTAATAAGTTTTTAATATTTAGAGTGTGTTTGTTTTGTGGAAATGAATGAATTGGAAAATATTTTCCTAAAAATGATTACTCGTATTTTTTACAAAATTAAATAAATGAAAATATTTTATTGCTCATAAAAAATATTTAAACACAAATTATTATTGTAATGAAATTAACTTTATTTCAAATTATATGAGTGATCATTATTAGCAAAATATTTTTCAATTTATTCATTTTTCATGAAATAAATGAAATCTAGTATTATTCTTTATCGTTGTCTTAGCTGAGTCTACGATACCATGAGCCTAGAAATACAAATTTGTCGGGCTCAAATCCAACAGTTGACCTCGACAAGCTTTACATCAGACAGTTGACGAGAAACATGAGCCGATGGTCATATGTTGGCAAGCTTAGATCCAACGGATAATAAGAACGTTGGCGGCTTTAATGTACACAAGATCACAGGAGGAGGGTAGACTCACCTCACGTTTTCTTCCATTTCCTTTAAGGCTTTTCATCATCCGTTCAAATCTCCTTGCCAAAGCATTCAAAGGCTCACATTAGCAATGTTTCTATAGACCTATCAAATAGGTGGGTCAAATTAAAAATTATTTGACTCAAATGGATTCATTTAACTCATTTTTATACATTTTCATACACTACAACCCAACACACACCCGACATGATCTATATTGCTAAAACGCTTTCATATTTAACTTAAACTAAGATGAGAATGCAGATTAAGTGAGCACAACGAATAATGATGAAAAATAATGAAGAAAGAGTTATATAGATTAATTGCATCTAAGTAAGTTGTAACCCATTTACCCTCCATAGTATGTTGAAACCCATTTATGAGTCATTTACTCAATATAACTAACTCATATAAAACTAAATTCATCGTATATGAGTTAAGAAATTGGTCTATGACCTATTTTGATATGTCTATATTTAAACCATGTTAAATGAGCTTCTTTTATTTTGTTTTCAAATTGAATAACATCGACAAATATAAGATTGTACACAATTGGTGTCTGAAGAGAATCAAAACCGTGTCAAGTGAGCTATCCCCCAATTAAGTCTATTCCTCAACCATCCAACTAGCAACATGTCATTGGGTACATGGCCTAGTGTTAAGAGAATGGAGTGGGATGGGGATATTATTTTTAAGCGTGGACTTCAACTCTCATGCTCTATAAAGAGGTAAAACATAAATCTAAAAGTGATATGAAAGATAAAGTAATATAGAAAAAAAAAAAAAAACCAACGGCATGAAGTTAAAGTGCTATTGCCACTTCCTTTTTCTGGGTTCACTGACTACGGCGATCATCTGCTTTTTTCTTTTTTCAATTGAAGGAGGAGTTCATTTATTCTTTTTCGGTTACCACTTCCATGAAGTAGAGTCCTGTTACATTTTTAGCTGGTTATTTATGTTTCAGATGAACCATCCTTAGTCATATAATCTGGCCATCATACATGGATTTCAGATGGATTGCGAGCTCCAAAATGATAAATATAGAAAATTGACATGAATAGACTGCTCAGTAAGAAAGAAGATTTTATTTATAATACACGAAGCTTATTGTGAATCCACATTAAGCATGTAGAAACCTAATTTGAATATGGCTTCACTAATGTCTTCAGTCGCTTGGATTGATCTTTGATTCAACAACGTATTACAAATACATGGATCATCTTCTCATTTCGCATATCTCCAAAAGGCCGAGAACGATATCTCTGCACACATTCAAAAAAAAGAATGGGACGTGAATTGGATAATATGAAAAAAGTAGTGAAAAGCAGCAACATATCCTCATAAAACTGAGATGTACACAACAGTATTTCAATGGCTAGATACCAACTGATGTGCATAAAATAACTCACATATGCTCGGCAAAAACAAATAATTTGACAAACGAACTCAACGGTCACACTTTAGTCTGCAAGGCCAAGCACTAAGCATAGCATAGATATTAGGTGAAAGAGATAAATACAAATACCTAGTCTCCTGAAGAGTACTAAAGAGGATGGGCATTTAGGAGATATTGGTGCATCACCCTTGCCCGCGTGCTCTGGCCAAAAACCATGAGTGATCGGGGTACCGCCATGTAGCTCGTCCTTTCAGCTTCAAGTGATGATCGTCGATTCCTCTGGTGACGAGTTTCAACTCCAAATCCCGCTGGCAAACGCTTCGCACTGTCTTCCATCTCGTGCTCTCTGCGGGAGAAACAGAGTGGACATGAACGCCTTGGAGATATCTTTGATGTTCAACCTGCAAGAGGAGATGAATTTATACTTCTCTTGCTTTGAGTTGTGGAGTCCTGCCTGTGCTTCGGCTGACGCACTGCTCTTTACCTTGCACGGGAAGTTGTTTATTCGTTGGAATTGTTCCACAAGTCTGACAACTTGCGTTGGAAGTTGATGGCTTACTTTATTAGACCTTTCTTTAATTTTTTTTTCTAGTGGTTACGTTTACTTATTACTTTTTATTTTCTCCATCTTTGTCAATGACGTCATATTCATATGCTTTGCTGGTTTTTCTGCTTAACAAAGCCAGACTACTAGCAAGTATACGAAATTAATTTACAAAAGTAGTTTAAGAGTGCACATGATAACTAGTCAAACTAGAGTTGATTCTTTGTTTTCGGAAATAATTCCAAAATCAAGCTCAACTAATTTTATCTTTTTTCTCTTTTCTTTTCTTCTTTTCTCATTCTCTCTTCTTCTTCCTCTCGACAGGTCATTGGCCATTGCTGTTGTAGGGAATCGAGACCTAATTTAAATCTAAAGAAAGAAGTATTGTCTGTTTTTAGTACTCAACGGAGTAATAACTTAACAGATGCCTAACTCATTATATATGAATTTTATTTTGTCGACATCACATATGACTTAAGAAATGGGTTTATAACATATTTTGACATATATATGTTTAAACCAAGTTAAACAACTTCATTTATTTTATTTATGAACTGAATAACATCTACAAATATAAAATTGTATGCAATTGGCATAGAATCAAATCTATATCATGTGAACTATTCTCCAATTAAGTCTACTGCTTAACCATTAAACCAGCAACATGCCACTAGGCACGTGATCTGGTGGTAAGGGAATGGTGTAGGGTGAGGATGTTTAGTTTCAGGTATAGGGTTCGACTTTCGTACTTTAGGAAAAGGTAGAACAAAAGTCTGAAAGTAAGATAAGTGTTATTGCCACTTCCCTTTTCTAAGTCTATACTCACTGATTATGGCGATCTATCTACTTTTCTTTTCTTTTCTTTTTCCAATGGAGGGAGGAGTTTATGTACTCTTTTTTCAGTTGCCACTTCCATGAAGTAGAGTCCGCTAACCCTTTTAGCTGTTTTTTTTTTTTTTTCAGACGAGCCATCCTTCCAATAAAAGTCATAAATCTGGCCATCATAGATGAAATTCCAATGGATCGCCAGCTCCAACATGATAAAATCAGCAAATTAAAATGAAAATACTTCTCAACAAGAAAGAAGATTTTATTTCTAATACACGAAGCTTATTGTGAATACACATTAAAAACATAGAAACCTATCTTGAATATGACTTCAAAAGTGTCTTTTGTCGCTTGGATCGATCTTGATTCAACAACATATTAGAAATACATGAATCGTCTTCTCATCCCACATACCTCCAAGGCCAAGAGCGATATCTCTGCACTCATTTGAAAAAAGAATGGGACATGAGTTGGATAATATGGAAATAGTAGCGAAAAGAAGCAACATATCTTCATAAAACTGAGATGCACATAACAGTATCTCAATGGTTAGATGCCAACTGATATGCCTAAAATAACTCATATATGCTTGGCAAAAACAAATAATTCATGAACAAACTAGATAGTCGGACTTTAGTCTGGAAGGCCAAGCACAGCACAGGTATCAAGTGAATGAGAAAAATATTTGTACCTGGCCTCCTGAAGCGTACTAAAGAGGATCGGGATTTAGGTGATATTCATGCATCCCCCATGCAGTGTATTCCAGTCAAAAATCATGGGTGATCGGGATACTGCGATGTGGCTCGTCCTTTCAGCTTCAAGTAATGATCGACAATTCCTCCGGTGATGGGTTCTGACTTCAAATCCCGCTGGCAAATGCTGCGCAGTTGCACCGTCTTCCATCTTGTTCTCTCTGCAGAAGAAACAGAGTGGACATGAATGTTTTGGACTTGGTTGGAGATATCTTTGATGTTCAACCTGCATGAGAAGATGAATTTATACTGCACTTGCTTGAGTTGAAGTCCTGCCCGTGCTTTGTCTGATGCACTCTTCTTTACCTTTCTTGAGAAGTTGGTTTGTCTGGCTTCTGTTTATTCGTTGGACTTGTTTCTCAAGTCTGAGAACTTGCTGTGGAAGTGAATGGCATGCTTTATTAGACCTTTTTTCGAACCCTTTCCGGTGGTTACTTTTACTTATTATTTTTTATATTCTCCATCTTTGTCAATGACGTCATATTCATCTGTTTTCCTGGTTTCTCCACTTAAAAAAGCCATATGAAATTAATTTACAAAAGCAGTTCAAAAGTGATATTTAAAGAATATTATAAGGTATTAAGACTATATGTTTGGCAAAAAAATGAATAATATATAAAATATTTTTCTAAAAATCGCTTTAAATAATTAGTTAGTAAAAAGTTAATTTATTGTCAACGAGAATTTACATTCATTCATTTTTCTAAATAATGCAAGCAATCATTTTTATAAAAATGTTTTTTAAATCATTCATTCTTCATGAAATAAAAAAGGCCTAAGTATGACCAATTTTCACAATTGTCATAGCATTTTGTCAACTAATATGTAAATCAAGCTTAGTATAAATAACATTACTTTCTAGGGCATGATGTCAAGGTGGTAAATATGTAATATGAGTTCATTTTTAAGGTAACTAAGCATCACATGTAGTCTAGACTTCCTGAGAAACCAACTCTTTTAGGCAAATTATATTCTTGCCCTAGCTAGATTTGATAATACTGGAATTTATCACAACCGTCTAGGCATACCTACCAAGAAAGGAACCAAGAAGAAACAAACTCCTATCCCCAATAGACTAATTAAACTTACTTGTCAATTATGTGAATCCATGTAAAGCCAACAATATCTTAATAATGTAAATCACCCTACCAATGTTGATCAGGCCCATGAAGTAAATTCTCACATTCTTGGGGAAGCTCTTATGAGCTTCCTACCGCAATGATCATGTAATTTTTGCCAACCGACGGTACACTCCATCTTTTCAATTTGTGTCAACTCTATCTTAAGTCTTTTAACACTATGCCAAAGGAAGGATACTGATTTAATAGCCCAATTCTTGAAAAAAAGAAGCATCCATTTTTAAGTCTAATCTCAATT
This sequence comes from Corymbia maculata, assembly GCA_014182735.1. Lineage (NCBI taxonomy): Eukaryota > Viridiplantae > Streptophyta > Magnoliopsida > Myrtales > Myrtaceae > Corymbia > Corymbia maculata. The sequence goes on from CM024685.1 coordinate 6,158,932, forward strand.
TTTTTAGACAAGAAAAAAAAAGTTTGACACAAAATCGGGATTGTGTCTAAATATAAGGTTTTTTTAGTTAATTAAGGCCCAATATAAGTCTAATGAAAAAGTCTTGTCTGTTTTATTACTCAAGGGGAGTATATTTAAGGGAGTAATAACTTAACAGATGGCTAACTTGAGAATAATTTTATCTGGCTTCTTTTGGCCTTTTTTTAATTACTGTGAATATTCGTGAAATTTTTGTATGAAGAAAAATTAGGGCAAATGGAAAAAAAGAACCTAAGGATTTCAAGATTTTTTTAATGAAAAAAGGATTTCTATCAAATTAACAACCAAAAAAACAAATCCAGTCTTTCTATTACCACAATACAGGCCAATTATATGAATACTACTGGATCATTGCCCGTGATCCTTTATTATACTAATAATAAGTTTTGAATATGTAGAGTGCTCTTTTTTTTTTTGTAAAAATGAATAAATTGAAAAATATTTTCCTAAAAATGATTATTTGTATCTCTTACAAAATTGAATGGATGAAAAATATTTTCATCATTAACGGAAAAATTTCAAACACAAATTGTTATCGTAATGAAATCATTTTTATTAGCTAATTATTTTAAGTTATACAACCAATTGTTATTAAAAAAATATTCTTCAATTCATTTATTTTTCATAAAATAAATAGAGCTTACTATTATTTTTCATTGTTTTCTTAGCTAAGTCTACAGTACCATGAGTTGAAAAAGACAAATTTATCGTGCTCAAATCCAACGGTTGACGTCGGCTAGCTTTAGACCATATAACGAGAAACACGAGCCGGCCGTCAAATGTTGACAAGCTCATATCCAATCGGCGGCTTTAATGTACACGATCACAGAAGGAGGGTAGAGTCGCCCCACGTTTTGTTCCATTTCCTTTTAGGTTTCATCCTCAGTTCAAATCTCCTTGCCAAATCATTCAAAGGCTCACATTATTAGCCATGTTTAGATAGACTCGTTAAATAGGTGGATCGGATTGAAAATGATCCAAATTAAATAAACTTATTTAATTCATTTTGATCCATTTTTATGCAATGCAACTCAACACATACCTTATCCGACTCATATTACTGAAACACTTCCATATTTAACCCAAATTGAGATGTACAGAATGCGTGAGCACAATAGCAAATAAGGGGGAATGAAAACAAAGAGAGAGCTTTAGAGGTGGGTATGATCTAAGTAAGTTATAAACCGGCTTACCACCCATATTATTTTTAAACTCATTTGTGAGTCATTTACTCAATATAACTAACCCATATAACAACATAGCCCATCATATAAGAGTTGAAAAATGGTTCTATGACCTATTTTGATATGTTTATGTTTAAACCATGTCAAACGAGCTTCTTTTATTTGGTTTTTGAACTGAATAACATCTACAAATATAAGATTGTAAGCAATTGGTGGTTGTACAGATGTGAACTATTCTCCGACTTATGACTGGCACATGGCCCAATGGCAAGGGGATGGGATGGAATGGAAATATTTAGTTTCAAGTGTAGAATTCAAAACAACAAAGAGGCGAAGGAAAAATTTGAAAGTAATATGAGAGTAGAAATAAAACATAAAAAAGAAACTAACGGCATGGGGTAAGAGAGTGTTATTGCCGCTTCCTTTTTCTTGGTCAAGTCTACATACTCATTATGGCAATCATCTGCATTTTTATTTTTATTTTCAATGGAGGGAGGAGTTCATGTACTCTTTTTCAGTTACCAATGCCATGACGTAGAGTCAACTTGCACTTTTAGCTGGTTATTTATGTTATGGACGCGCCATCCTTCCAATAAAAAGTCATAAATCTGGGCATCATACATGAAATTTGGATAGATTGCGAGCTCCAAAATGATAAATTCAGCAAATTAAAATGAAAATACTTCTCAGTAAAAAAGAAGATTTTATTTCCAATACACCAAGCTTATCTTGAATGCACATTAAACACATAGAAACCTAACTTGAATACAGCTTCACAAGTGTCTTCAGTTGCTGACAACGTATTACAAATACGGGGATTGTCTTCTCATTTCGCATACCTCCATCAGGCCAAGAATGATATCTCTGCATGCGTTTGAAAAAAGAATGGGACATGAATTGGATAATATGAAAATAACTAGCAAAAAGCAGCAACGTATCTTCATAAAACTGAGATGCTCAGAACAATATCTCAATGGTAACTGATGTGCATGAAATAACTCACATATTCTCGGCAAAAACAAATGATTCGACGAACGAACTCAATATTCATACTTTAGTCTGCAAGGCGAAGAAGAGCATAGATATCACGCGAATGAGATAGATACTTGTGCCTATCCTCTTGAAGCGTATTAAAGAGGATCAGCATTTAGGTGATACTCATGCATCCCCTGTGCCTGTGTATTCTGGTCAAAAACCATGAGTGATCGGGTACCGCCACGTAGCTCATCCTTTCACCTTCAAGTAATGATCGACGATTCCTCCGGTGATGGGTTTTGACCCCAAATCCCGCTGGCAAACGCTGTGCAGCTATCGCGCTGTCTTCCATCTCATGTTCTCTGCAGGAGAAACAGAATGGACTTGAATGTCTAGGACTTGGTTGGAGATATGTTTGATGTTCAACCTGCGTGAGGAGATGAATTTATATTGCGCTTGCCTTGAGTTGGAGTCCTGCCCGTGCTTCGTCTGATGCACTCTTCTTTTACCTTCCTTGAGAAGTTGGGTTGTCTGGCTTCTGTTTGTTCGTTTGACTTGTTTTCTCAAGTCTGAGAACTTGTTATAAAAGTTGATGGCTTACTTTATTAGACCTTTCTTCAATTTCTCTGGGGGTTACTTATTACTTTTTAATTTCACAGTCTTTGTCGATGACGTCTTACTCATATGTTTGCCTGGTTGCTCTCTTAACAAAGCCATAATGACAGCAAGGATACAAAATTAATTTAAAAAAATAGCATTAATGTGAAGTTTATAGAATATTATTTGGTATTTGGTATTAGGTATGATCAACATTTAAAATATTTAAGGAGAAATTTCAAATAAAATCCTAAAATACTCTCATTTCTCAAATAAAGCTATGAAGTATTTTTTAAAATAAGAGCATGAAGTGATTATATCAATTTTAAAAAAGTGCTTAACTTTCTAGCTAATCAAAGGACATTTTCATCATTTACCTTTTTTTGAATTTTTTTTCTTACCTTTTTCTTTTTATTTCTTTCTTTTTCACCGGTGATTGCTACTCACCGGCCATGCCCGAAGAGGGCTCAACAAGGATTACCCTTGCCAGATTAGGTGATCGCCGCCTCACCCATAGCTAGCGAGGGCTTGCAGGCCCTCCCTAGTGGTCAATAATGGTCACCAGGCCCTTGCCAAAAAAAGAAAAGAAAAGAAAAATAAAATTAGTTTATAATTAGAATTATCTTTAGACGAAAATGACCTTGACTAGTTAGAAATATTTAGCTGATCGGGGACTAGCAATATTATGACCACTTCAAAGCTTTATTTAAAAAAATTTAAGTACTTATTACTTTGTCACCTAATTTGTAAATCAAGCTAAGCATGAATAACATTACTTTCTAGGGCACAATGTAAAGGTAGTAAGTACTTAATACGAGTTCATTTTAAGGTTACAAAGCATCAAATGTAATATAGAGTTCCAAAAGATAATAATTATTTCAGGCAAAGTGCACATGATAACCATTCTATTTTTCTCTTTCTCTATTCTTTTGTTCCTAGGAATATGTTTAGAAAAGAAATCTGTTTAATAACGTAATTTCATTTTTCTATCTTGAAAACAAATTTTTACTCCAGAAATAGGTTTGAAATAAAAATAAGAAGTAAAAATTTGCTAATTTTTTATTTAGGAAACAAAAGTGAGAAATAAAAACTTTTGTCATTGCTCGTTCTCACTACTAACAGGTTGCCCACTTGTCACCGCCCAATGCCACCATTATCAAACGAATTTATATTTTGAAAATAGAAATTTATGTGATAATCAAACACATATTTTTGCGCAGAAACTCATATGGAGAATAGAAAAATCTATTTCTGGCCAGAAATAGATTTCTAAAATGTGCCCATATATTCTTGCCCTAGCTGTTCAATAATGCTGCATTTAATTACAAAGTCTAAGGCATAACGAGTGTTGACACCTAAATTTTGATTAATCATTCGTAATTTAATGCACAAAAATTTAGGGATTAATTTTAACCCCTAAACAAAAAATATTAGGATTAAATTGCATAGCATATAGTTTTAGGAGCATTTATTATTGCATTCGCATTGGACATGTGACAAATGGGCTTCAATTGATGGTTCTAAGCTTTAATTTATCAAATTGGACTAAGCCCGCGGTGAAAGAGAATTTGGCCAAGCCCGTTAAGGGGTGATGAGTTGGAATATGAGAATATTCCCGGGAATATGAGAATGTTCCCGAGAATATTCGCATTATTCTTTCAATATTCAAGAAAAGTGTCAGATGAAATATTCCCGTTAAGGGGTGACGAGTTGGAATATGAGAATATTCCTGGGAATATGAGAATGTTCCCGAGAATATTCTCATTATTCTTTCAATATTCAAGGAAAGCGTCGGATGAAATATTGGAAAAATATTGCACGTGGGATACAAGAGCTAAATAGACAACGTGCAGATTTATCATCTTTCCTTAAATAACATAGTCCTCTCACCTATAAAAAGGGGGCCACAAACACTGAAAAGACACACAAAAAAAATACAGCCACAATTGAGAGAAAAGGAGAGGCAACGCAATAGAGAGAAAAAGAGAGAGGAGAAAAAGCGTCTCTTTTTACTGTGCGTCTTGAAGGTCGGCTCACAAAAGGAGGTCTCTTCCCAAGAGACAAGGTAGGTAAAGTTCCTATCTAAATTAATTCTTGAATATTTTGTTTTCTCGTTTAAAGTATTGCATGCTTGATTGAATTCCAATTAAGTGAGGTCGTTGTGTCGTGTTAAAAAATCTCAATAATCAAAAATATTGAGCCGCGAGACGTCGGATCGGTTTTTGATTGTTTTGATTTTCTATCTTGGGTCGGGATAAATTGTGTGCTTTACATGATCAGTTACATTATATGTGTTGATTTTTTTAGTAAGATTACGAAAAATGCATAAAAAAAAATCTGTCGCATAATAGGGTAGATTAATGCATTTCATGTCAGATTAGTCTTATAGTTTACATTGCATATGATGTAGAAGCTTAGGAAATTTCATTAGTTAAATAGTTTTTTTTTAAAATAAAAAATTAAACATCATGCATATGCATATAGCAAAATACATCATTCATCCCACATCATGTAGCACATGCATATTTAGATAGATTGCACACATGTTACAATAGTTTTCAATTAACATATGTCATTAGAGTTAGGCCATTTGAATTGCACGTCATATGTCGTTAGAGTAAGAATCATGCATATTAAATCTAGACTAGAATTATTTATATAATTAATTTTAGAAAAATCCAAAAAAAGTAGATGTCATCTCCTTTAGAATTTATGTTTAGGTCATGCATTTTAGTTATAGCTTATTTTGTTTTAAGGTTGATCATGATTTTTATATTCGCCCTTTTGGATTTTACTGAATGTTATTGATTATGAGTTGCATGGCCACTCATTTCCATGTTAATGGCTTAGGTTAAAATCAACCAAGATTGCTTGCAAAAAAAAATATTTTTGAAACTTAAAGAGAAAGGGTGCTAGTTTAACTTAGCGTAATCATGTCCCCGAACCTATTGAATCTCGTTCGCAGAAGTAAAGTATTCTCCCATACTTTACTTGGGTTTCTAATCAACCCTAATTGATTAGTGGCGGCTCCTAATTAAATAAAATTACATGTTTAAATATGTCAAATTTTGAGTACCAAGTTGCGGTTGGTAGGGCTTGGGAGAGTCCGCACTAAGTCTTTGGATTTAGTAATCCATTAGTCTTCCCATGGTGGTTCACCTTCGGGAAGGTCGCGACAGCTTGGCGACTCCGCTGGGGACATGAGTTAAAACTCATAGTGGACATAGTTCTAATTTTTCCCTTTTCAAAAATACTTTTTTTGTTTGGCAGCATGGATACCAGTGCACGCCCTAACATGAAGTGTTAAATGTTTTTGCATAAAGGAGTTATAAGGGGTGTGGTGTTTGCTAACCTTTTGTTTTGCAGGAAGGTGTTGATGTTGAATTTTTTTGCTCATATTGAAGTGATGTTTGCATTATTAATTGTTGTGCATGATTTTTAAATGGTTTTAGCACTACACTTTGCACACACTACCTGCCGTCGGACTTTGACCGCAATTAAGGATGTTAGGATGGTGTTGAGAAATGATCCAACCTTGAACGCGAGACTGCGATGTAGAGGTTGCCTTTCTCAACTCCGAAATTTTTTTCTTGGTGTCAAAATGTTTATCCTTGTCTGCGAGATCGCATGACTATAGGATTTTCTTTGACCAAGCCGGAGCTAAGAGGACCCGACCTTTGTACGCGAGACTGCGACTAGTCGGATCATTCCTCTTAGCTCTAATTTGCTAAGCCCTATAGTTTAGGTGTCGAACCTCACATCTCATGTGTATGTCTATGTGGTTGTCATTTTTCCTTCAGGAAGTAAGTATTCTTACCTTACACTATGCAATCTATTTATTTTATCATTTTTTGGGTCCATGACAAAAGGTCAATTGTATATAGAAAAGATTGTCTTTATTTTCATGTCTAGGAGTTCAATTTCAATTTTAGAGTGTTATTTCAATTTTTCAAATTGATATTTTAGGAATTTAATTCCCTAGGGAGTTATTTTCATTTCTTAGGTTAATGTCTTTGGAATCCAATTTCACTTAATAAAATGTGCGATCGATCATTGTCATGGACCAATTTCATTTGTCATGATGCTTACTGTGTTGTTTTTTTTACATTAGGTGACATTGATACAACACGGCTCACCCAAGATCACCTATTCGTACTCGTTCTAGAGCAGCAATGGCCGATAACACTGAACAAGCACGTGTTACTGAACAAGCTCGTGTCACTGCCCTTGAAACGGAAATGAAGCAAGTCCCGAATGTCCTTGAGCAACTGTCTAAACAAATGGATTCCCTCAAATCGAGCATTGTCCCATCAGCTCCGCAAGTTGAAGTGGTGTTACCTCAACAACCTCCTATTGGTGATTCGAGAGATAAGGGCAAGAATACGACTGCAATCGACCCATCAAACTCTGGTGATGCTCCTACAGGTCAAAATCACTAACACGCCTCAAATTGTTGCTGATGATGAGGTACAAGTGATGCACCCGGTCGTACCAAAAAACCGAGCAAGAAAAACGCTTGGCGAAAATTGAGGAAAAGCTCAAGCAACTACAGGGTTCAGAATGCCAAAGCCCGACAGATTTGTCTCTTTATGCAAAAGTCAAAGTGCCGAAGAAGTTCAAGATGCCTGACTTTGAAAAGTATGATGGCACCTCTTGCCCAAAGATCCATCTACAGACATATTTGGTCGGGATGACCCAAAGGTATGTTGATAATGTACCCTTAATGATCCAAATCGTTCCAAGCAAGTTTGACAGGGCCGGCATTGCAATGGTACATCATGAAGAGAATTAATCTCTTAGAGACTTGGGAGGATTTGACTGATGCTTTCTTCAAGCAATATAAGTATAATATCGATGTTACTCCATCCCGAGAGGATTTGATTCGTACGAAAAGAAGAAGACGGAATCTTTCAAGGCATATGTCACAAGGTGGCGAGTCGTGGCTTCTCAAATCAGTCCCGAACCGACGGAGAAAGAGTTAATGGATTTGTTTATGAAGACATTACCGCCTGAATATCGAAGCCGAATGCTCGGTTCGACTGCTGAGTCATTCAATCAGCTAATCCCTGTTGGTGAACGAATTGAAATGGCCCTGCGTGATGGATGGGCGTCCGATCAAACCAACTCGTACAAGAGATTCTCGCAAGAAAGATAAGGAACCCGTAGCGGAGGTTAATGCAGCTTATGTCCAACCATCTCGCTCTACCTGAACATCCAAAAAGGAGGAGCGCGGCCATTTTATGGTCAACGAGGAACTCTTCTAGGCGTCAGTTCACACCGCTTCCTAAACCTTTGTCTAAGATTCTGCCGATCCTCCAAAAGAAAGGGTTACTAGCCAAAGAGCCTAAGCGGACCAATCCCGAGCGTTTCCCCAACTACGACTCGTCCAAGACATGTGATTATCACATGGGGGAAATAGGGCATTCTGTTGATGATTGCTATACGTTGAGACACAAAATCCAAAATCTTTTGGATGCTAAGGTGGTCTCCTTTCGCGATACACAACCAAACGTCCAGAATAACCCACTTCCTGACCACGCGGAAGGTATAAATGCCATCTTCAATTTTGATGCTGATAGGAAGAGGAACTTGAAAGTACATGTGGATGATGTTTATGATAGTTTAGTTCGTGCCGGGTATTATTCAGAGAAACCTACAATGTCTCAGAAGAAACAAAGAGTTAAGGCGATATCCAACCAAGGCATGATTGCATATGCGGACCATATTGGCATGATTTCAACTATCACTCCATTCGTTATTGATTTGGAAGAGGAGTTTACCAATCAAGGGGATGAGTTTGCTGACTGGAACATTAAAGCTGATGAGACTGACCCTCTACCTCTTGACATGCCACCATTGGAAGATGCGTTGGACGAGGATGGATTGATCATTATCGACACACCATTGTCTGATGAGGAAGAGTTAATTCTTGATGTTACGCAACCCTATGCGTATACAAGTGACAAAGCAGTGCCATGGTGTTATGATGCGGAGATAGATGTGGTCACTCGATCCGGGCGCATCTATGCTCAAGCCAACTCACAACCTGTCAAGCCGGTCACTGATAAGGAAGCTAAAGAATTCTTAGCTGTAATTAAGGCAAGTGAGTATAATGTAGTAGAGCAGCTTCGCAAAATGCCCGCACAAATCTCTCTGTTAGAGTTGCTCCAAACATCAGATAAGCATCAAAAGTCCTTGATGAAAGTTCTTAGTGAGATACACGTCCCAGAATCCATTGACCATGAGAAGTTGGAGGAATTTGTCGGGTCCATTTTGTTAAAAGACCAAATTGCCTTCTCGGATGAGGAGCTCCCAGATGAAGAAAGAGGACATAATAAGGCCCTTTATATCTCAGCCAGGTGTCGAGATACTTTAGTGGCCCGCGTACTCATTGATAATGGATCGGCTTTAAACATATGCCCTCTAGCAACTCTAAAACGCCTGGGGTATGATTTGGAGAAAATTCGTGCAGCCAAGACCTCTGTTCGAGCATTTGATGGGACTAGGAAAGAAGCAGTTGGAGAAGTTGATTTAGATATGCAAATAGGGCCGATGCTATTCAATGTGGTTTTCCAAGTTTTGGATATACCTACTGCGTTCAACTTCTTATTAGGTCGTCCATGGATACATGCAGCATGTGCAGTTCCTTCAAGCCTTCACCAGAAGGTGAAGTTTGTGGCGCAAGGGAAGATTGTTACAATCCAAGGGGAAGATGACTTTAAAATCTACCATGAGACAGCTATCCCCTATATCGAACCAGATCATAAAGCAGAATCCAGTTATCGGGCGTTTGAGTTAGTTTCAACTATTCATATTTCTCGAGGCACTTCTCCACCAACCCTTAAGTATCCAAATCTGCGATCATGGTAGGCAAGATTATGGTGGGAAGTGGCTTCGCCCCTGGTGATGGCTTAGGCCGACATGGTCAAGGCACTCGGCAACCAATTGAAGTGGGGCGAAACTCATACACAACTGGATTAGGCTACCGTGGCAGAGTGAACGATCCCACCGAGGAAGAGGAAGAGGTCGAGGACGATTTTGCCTCACTATACCCCACATCAAGTCCACATTCCCCGGTCCCGCGACAATGTTACATGAGGAAGAAGGGGCAATCGGTACTCCAAGTGTTGTGTCCACTGCTCAATCCAAAGTGCGAAAGATGATGAGGTCAAAGGAATGATCGAATTGTTCGAGGAGAATTTAGTGTTCACCATTGATGAAGCTCGAGAGTAGGAGAATTTTAATTGTTTGCATACTCCTCTCGCGGAGTCTTTATTGCTTTCCTAGTTTGCATGTTAGGATTTCTTTCATTCCAATAATGTAATTTGCTTTTCATCCAATAAAATACATGAAGATTTTCATATTTTGAGGGCATGTTGAAGTACACCAAACTGGCCCTGTGATGAAATCCTACCAAAAAGAAAACGGCATGGAGCTAATTCTGAAGGCCGGGCTTCCTTATGTTCTCTCAAAATTTTCCAAAAAAGATTTTTATTTCAGCATGCATCTTGTTCACCCCGTTTGTCTCTCGATTGTTTACTTTATGTCTCAGACATGATCCTGCACCATCTACTTTAATGAAGGCGAAGCCTCGAGTTTATAATCATGCATGTTTTACTTTTGCAGGGGCAAAAGATGAATGGTGTCATCAAGCTCCCTTACAAAGAGGGGCAAGATACAAACACCTTTTAGCTCTGACTTTGGAATTCAATGTTTGTTGCTTGCAGGAATAGAGCCTAGTTGCTTTATCATCATAAAGCATTTTCACATGATAGTTTGCTTGTTTAATTCGCCAATTTCACTCGAGATTTGTCAAAATAGACAATTCAATGAATGGTGTGGAAATGCTTGAATTTTCTAGAATGATGAAAGGCAAGCCTTATCCTATACACAATCCCTTGTATATACATTGTGATATGAGTGTGAAAAATCCATGTCGGCAAGTTAAAGGGTTTTCTCGCGCAAGGGACGACAACTAAAATGACAAGAGGCAATTTATTTCTCTATCCTAAACACTACAAGTAAACCTTTGTTTAACCCCTTTGAGCCTCATACACTTGTGGAGATTTCTTTCAAATTACCCCCTGTCAAGAACCACCCCATATTGGGGCAACCGGAGGTAAGTTGGCATCATGTGGTGAGACAAATAGATAGAAATTTTCTTGCTCTCACTTGCATCAATCTTTGAGTATTTTATTGCAGATGAACTCAAACAATAATCCAAGTGCCTTAGGATGACGAAGAGCATTTTTTTTCTCTATCCTACACACGTATATCCGTTGCATAGCCCTTTTGAGCCTAAAAATTCATTTCTTTGAACCTAGTTGGTGATCATCCCCCACACTGGGGCAAGCAAAAAATAACCATTCAAGAAGCAGCAAGGTCTAGAGTGCCAACAAAATGTAAAGACCTTCAAAAGTCCAAATGGAAAATTGATACATCGTAGACAACGTGTCATTGGTAAAAATAGAACTAAGGGGCATGAAAAAGCAAAGATGCCTGGTAAAAGCAAGGCCGATGCCCATAGACATAAGAGTAAAAAGAGGGGCAAGAAAAAAGCAGTGTGCCTAGTAAAAGCAAGGCCAATGCCCACAAGAGAAAATAAAAAGAGTCAAGATAGATGACTATCGATTGTGAAAAGTTGTCAAATACAAAACTTTTTGGAAATAATCCTTGATGGCGAAGATGAAGACTGGTGGTAATGTCAAGATGATCACCAACTCTCACCCATTTACACACATTTTGAGCCTAATAATCATTTCATTTCTCAACCTGTGAACCTAGTTTACATTACATCCCTCATAAAGTCTCTTCATTAGGGCACTTGAATTAATGTAGGTGTTCACATGTCTTAAGCATTGCTCGAAGAAGTGTGAGCAAGATTATTTCTATCTCATTTTGTAGGGTTCTTGACTTGTAAACCTGGAGATGATTGCGTAAAGTGTTCTTTCAATAGCCTTGACTCAAAGAGTCCCCTTGTTAAGCCGTTGACCAAGATCACATTATAATCCCGGTAAAGACCTCTCGATTGGTAAAATCGTACTGCCCGCGAGAAAGCTCGAATCCTTGTTGACTTGATGGTAAGATCGAGTGATTCAGATATTCCCGCATTTATCGGGACAAATAGCCTTCTTAAATGAGAGTGAGTGAAAAGCCTTTTCAGACTAAAAGTCTCTCATCTGGCATTTTCAAGAAGTCCACACTATGAGTGAAAATTGTCTTGATGATTCTAACTGGTGGAATGTGGAGATGAAAAAATGAAAAAATATGCATGGGTCTCCTTAAGTTTTAATGTTCAAAAATGGCTTTAATTCTTCACTTTGCTGTTAAATGCACACTTGCTCTAATCATGTTTGACAGGTGGGTTTCTTTGGAGATCAAAGAGCTCCTCTTTGAAGCATTGAGTTTGTCCAAATACTATTAAATCTTCAAAACACCTTATGAGAATTCCAGGTATCTGTTCTCAAGATGATTCAAAGTACCTGATGATGATTCCAGGTATTGGTTCTCAAGTCAATCCAAATTCCTAATGAGAATTTCAACCGAAAATTCCAATGTCCTAAAAGTATTCGGTGATAATTCCTTATACTTGAACCTTTAAATACCTGATGTGATTTCCAGGTGTCTAGTGAATTTTTTTTCAAATGTCTGATGTGAATTCCAGATATTCGAACCTTTAAATACCTGATGTGATTTCCAGGTGTCTAGTGAATTTTTTTTCAAATGTCTGATGTGAATTCCAGATGTTCAACCTTTAAATACCTGATGAGATTTCCAGGTGGTTAGTAAATATTCTCAAATATCTGATGTGAATTCCAGATATTTAAACCTATAAACACCGGACGTGATTTCCATGTGCTTAATCTCTTTTGAAATCTAATGAGAATTCCAGATCTTCAAATGTTTTGCAAGTCTCATGGAATTCATCATGTACCTCAAGATGCTCTATCGTATTAATTGGTAAGTAACTACAGGTACGCTCTTCTTCTTCTTCTTCTTCTTTTCACACTTTGCATTAGCTTTTCCATGCATCATATCATATTGCATTTTAAAATGGGATTCATTTTTCCACAAAAATAACATTATATTGCATATACATGGTCAAAATTTAGGTTTCAATTTATCTTTGAATGCAACCTCTGCGAGCTCACCTTCAAAGAGGGGCAGCCGTTGACACCTAAATTTTGATTAATCATTCGTAATTTAATGCACAAAAATTTAGGGATTAATTTTAACCCCTAAACAAAAAATATTAGGATTAAATTGCATAGCATATAGTTTTAGGAGCATTTATTATTGCATTCGCATTGGACATGTGACAAATGGGCTTCAATTGATGGTTCTAAGCTTTAATTTATCAAATTGACTAAGCCCGCGGTGAAAGAGAATTTGGCCAAGCCCGTTAAGGGGTGATGAGTTGGAATATGAGAATATTCCCGGAATATGAGAATGTTCCCAGAATATTCGCATTATTCTTTCAATATTCAAGAAAAGTGTCGATGAAATATTCCCGTTAAGGGGTGACGAGTTGGAATATGAGAATATTCCTGGGAATATGAGAATGTTCCCGAGAATATTCTCATTATTCTTTCAATATTCAAGGAAAGCGTCGATGAAATATTGGAAAAATATTGCACGTGGGATACAAGAGCTAAATAGACAACGTGCAGATTTATCATCTTTCCTTAAATAACATAGTCCTCTCACCTATAAAAAGGGGGCCACAAACACCGAAAAGACACACAAAAAATACAGCCACAATTGAGAGAAAAGGAGAGGCAACGCAATAGAGAGAAAAGAGAGAGGAGAAAAGCGTCTCTTTTTACCGCAGGTCTTGAAGGTCGGCTCACAAAAGGAGGTCTCTTCCCAAGAGACAAGGTAGGTAAAGTTCCTATCTAAATTAATTCTTGAATATTTTGTTTTCTCGTTTAAAGTATTGCATGCTTGATTGAATTCCAATTAAGTGAGGTCGTTGTGTCGTGTTAAAAAATCTCAATAATCAAAAATATTGAGCCGCGAGACGTCGGATCGGGTTTTGATTGTTTTGATTTTCTATCTTGGGTCGAGGATAAATTGTGTGCTTTACATGATCAGTTACATTATATGTGTTGATTTTTTTAGTAAGATTACGAAAAATGCATAAAAAAAATCTGTCGCATAATAGGGTAGATTAATGCATTTCATGTCGATTAGTCTTATAGTTTACATTGCATATGATGTAGAAGCTTAGGAAATTTCATTAGTTAAATAGTTTTTTTAAAAATAAAAATAAAACATCATGCATATGCATATAGCAAAAATACATCATTCATCCCACATCATGTAGCACATGCATATTTAGATAGATTGCACACATGTTACAATAGTTTTCAATTAACATATGTCATTAGAGTTAGGCCATTTGAATTGCACGTCATATGTCGTTAGAGTAAGAATCATGCATATTAAATCTAGACTAGAGTTATTTATATAATTAATTTTAGAAAAGTAGATGTCATCTCCTTTAGAATTTATGTTTAGGTCATGCATTTTAGTTATAGCTTATTTTGTTTTAAGGTTGATCATGATTTTTATATTCGCCCTTTTGGATTTTACTGAATGTTATTGATTGTGAGTTGCATGGCCACTCATTTCCATGTTAATGGCTTAGGTTAAAATCAACCAAGATTGCTTGCAAAAAAATATTTTTGAAACTTAAAGAGAAAGGGTACCGAAAGGGCGCTAGTTTAACTTAGCGTAATCATGTCCCCCCGAACCTATTGAATCTCTGGTTCGCAAAAGTAAAGTATTCTCCCATACTTTACTTGGGTTTCTAATCAACCCTAATTGATTAGTGGCGGCTCCTAATTAAATAAAATTACATGTTTAAATATGTCAAATTTTGAGTACCAAGTTGCGGTTGGTAGGGCTTGGGAGAGTCCGCACTAAGTCTTTGGATTTAGTAATCCATTAGTCTTCCCATGGTGGTTCACCTTCGGGAAGGTCGCGACAACGAGCAAGAAAGAAATTGAGAGGAAACAAACATCCGTGTGTCCCTAGTAGATTAAGCAAACTCATTCGTGATTATGTAAATCTTACATGAATGAAGCTAATGATATCCTAAGAATGTAATTCACCTTACCAATGTTGATTGGGTCCATGCAATTATTTACCACGTTCTCGGGGAACCTCTCATAACCCACTTGATACGATATTTATTTGGTTTCTCCTAAATGGCAAAATACCAAATTTATGTCAACTCTGTTCCAAGTCTTTTTAACGTCATTTGTGAGCAGTAATGTTCTAAGAGATTCCTTCCCGAATTTTAATTTTTGGCCCTCCTCTTTTTCTTTTCCGTTTATTTTTAGGATTCCCCTTAACCCCTTTCCCCTCTTTTTTTTTTTGGTTGGCCCCTCCTTATTTAACAAGCAGCAACAAGATTGTTCTAAGAAAAGTTTTCTCTATTACTTATTGCCAAACTATGCTTAAATTAAGGACATCAATTTAAAAATAAACATCGTTTGAGAAAGATGTCTGACCAACGAGTTACCCTCTCTCGAAATTTTGCCTTCTCAAAACTCTTACAACAGGAGAAATAACATGTAAGTAGTCAAAAGCTCGATTTCCAATGTTTTCTGGTAATTTCTTGTTTGCCATGAGATTACTCTCGACATGTTATGGCGCAGCAAAACAAAGATCGTCTGAAAATGATGCTCGCGCGTGAGCGATGAGTCATGGTCTCCTGAAATTAGTCCAACTTTCTACAATAGGAGAAATAACGAGGTACGGACCTCTGGAGTACCAAAACTTAACACAAGCGGACACTTAAGTACCAAAATCGAAGCAAAAAAAATCAGTTAAGTGCCAATGGTGAAAAATTCCGGCCAAACTGCCATGTATCCATTTTCCGACGACTTCATTTGTTGACGGATCATTTTTTTGAAATAAAAAATCCACATGACAATTTAAAAAAAAAAAAAAAAAAAACTTGTCCACGTCAGATTTTAAAAAAAAATTAAAATCGATTTTATTTAAATAAAAAAAAGAGAGAGAAGATGGGGATCGACGAGGGCTGTGCAGCCCTTGCCGCCGCCGCCGTCACCGCCCCACCCTCACCGGAAAGGGCCAGCGACGGTGGGTGAGGGTCGGCCGGGGTCGCCGGCCACTGGTTGGGGCTCGTCGACCTTGACCGACCCTCACCCACTGTCACCGGCCCTTCCTGACGAGGCTGGGGCAGCAACAACGGCGGCGGCGGCGAGGGTTGCACAGCCCTCGCGCCAGATCCCCCTTCCCCTTTTTTTTTTTATAAATAAAATCGATTTTATAATAATATATATTTTTAATTATTTAATATTATTTAATTAATAATATTTAAAATCTACGTCGCTAAAACGATATCGTTTTGGCTGATTTTTCGCCTACTCGCCAAAGAGCCACGTAGGCAAGAAAATTAATAAAAAATTGTCATGTAGGATTTCCGGTAGGGTTCCGACGACTTGGCTCTAAAGTGATCCATTTTTTTTTTAAATAACACTTAAGTGTACCGTTTGTAACTTTTGACACTTAAGTATCCCTCCGTACCAAGTTTTAACACTCTCGTTGTACTTATGCCGAGAAATAACAAGTGATTGTTCTAATAACTCAATTTCCACCATTTTTCTAGTAATTTCTTATTTATTTTTCTCAAAAAGCTACGGGGAATCAAAATAAATATCATCTGGAAAATATGTATTTCATATTCTGAAACAAGAAAAATAGGAAAAGAAGAAGAAGAGTAGACTGAAGAACATAAAAAAGAAAAGAAGATTGATGAAGATAAATACTAAGACTTAAAGGGAACATAAATGGAAAATTTAGGGTAAATGAATAAAGAACCTAAGGAGTTTAAGATTTTCTAGCGAGTACAAAAAAGATTGCAATGAAATTATTAACAAAAATAAAAATATACATTAGATCTTAATAAAGCCGCCAAGCCATATGAATATTGTTGTATCATTGCGCTTGATCTTATATTACATCCTTTATAAACTTCAAATATTCTTGGCTGGTAAATTTGTCGTGCTCAAATCCGACGATTGACATTGACAAGTTTACATCAGACGGCTGACAAAGCACATGATGCGGCGATTGATTTTTTTTTTTTATATCTTAATCTAACGGATAACCAGACCATGTGTGGATTTCGTGTACACAAGATCACACCAGGGGTAGACTCAACCTCCCCCCTCCCCTTTCCCTTCTTTTGTTCCAAACTAAATAACACATCGTTGCGCAAATAATGAATAACATAGAAAATATATTCTTAAAATTAATTTTAAAATACTTTTGTGGACAATGAAGATATTTTCATCTGTTCATTTTGGTAGGTGATTTAAGCAATAGTTTTTGAAAAATATTTTTCAAATCATATTTATTTTTACGAAATAAATGCATCCTGCATTTTTCTCAAATAAATTCAATTCTTGATTCTAGTTTTTGTACAATTTTGCACATGTATTAGTGATGAAAGGCTCACTACTATGTTCAATAAAAGTATTAAGCTCCTTTTGTCTTTCAGAAAAAATAGTTCACGAAAACATTTTCCGATTTTTTGATCACTTAGAAAAATAATTCAATAAAAAATTTATGCTTAAATTGAAGAAAATGATTTCCTCTTTAGAAAATCAAAAATTATTTTTCTAAAATATAACTAGATATTGGCACTTGAACCAAAAACTTTACACTTGAGCATGGAAACTCTAACACTCATTTAGGACCAAGTCCCGACACTCAAGGTCGGTTATCATGCCTAAGTAACCAAGTCCCCAATGCCTTTGCCTAAGTTCATCGAGGCCAAGCTTAGGATTGGGACCTTGGTGCAGACTGGGTCCATCAAGGTCGAGCTTGAGACCTTGGTGCTTTTGTGCAATATCCCAACACCCAAAATAGGGTCCACAAAGGTTAAGCAAAAGACCTTGGTACCTATGTTCAGATCTTCGTTGCCCAAGCTCGAATCCACATGGCAGTGTTTGGGTCCTCAATCTCGTGCCTAAATCCATTGGTGCCTAAGCTTGTGTTTATTGAGGCTGAGGCCTAGTACGTGGTGCCCATGCTTGGGTCCTCCAACACCCGCACCCAAGTCTATTGAGGTTGATCTCGGAATGCTAGTGCATGTGCCCGAGTAATTGGCACTCACATTTAAGTCCATGGAGGTTGGGCCTAGGACCCCCAATAGTCAGGCTAAATCCCTAGTGCCTAGGTCTCAACAACTAGGGTTCCTTAGCCCAACTTTGATGGACTCAAGCCTATGCATTGAGGACTCAAGCCTATGCATTGAGGACCCAAGCCTCATCATTAGAAACCCAGGCACGAGCATTGCCCAAGCTAGCTTCAATAGACTAAGCCTTGAGTGTTGGGAATCCAAGCCTGAGCGTCAAGGAATTGAGTCACCAAGGTCCTATGCTCGACCTTTGTGGGCCTCGACTCAAGTGTCAAGGATTCGAACATGAGCACTAAGGCCTCAGGTCAAGCCTTTGTGGAATCGGGCTAGGGTGCCAAGAAGCCATGCATTGGCAGCAAGTTCTCCTTGGACACAAATCAATGCTTATGCTTTTGCGCAAGACCCAAGTGCTCTTTGCCTTAGTGGGGGTCCATTGACATAGGACTTGTGATCTTGGTGCTTGTACTTGGTTCTTTAGCCACTCGCGTGTAAGTCATTAGTTTCAAAATAATGTATGTGTATTAAGAAAAATCAAATCAAAATTTTCCTTCTAAATGGCAGAAAATATTTTTCAATTCTTTTTCAGATTATAGAAATATTAAAAAATGTTGTCATTTTTCTAATTTTTTTTAATGTAATATTTTTTGTGAAATAAACCAACATGTGATCTTAATTTTCTTTAGTTAAGTGGCATTGGACGATGTCACAAAAACTAGACCATCAACCTGCGCTTTGCACGGGAATAGATTAATGTGTATGGGTCATTATTATGTCATACAAAGAAAATATCCCATACGCATAAAGGTAGAAAAAAATAACATTATCGTCACATTATTGTGAATCGAGTATGCCCATTGAGATGGTATAAATCTACAAAGTTATAGCTATGAGACAATGAATGAGAATATTATCTTAAGAAAATTATAAAAGAAGAAAATAAATTCACTCAATTACTATATCAATGAGAAAAGAAAATATATCTTTATGCATCATTATTGATCACATTCTTTTTGTAAAAAAAATTAACTTATAGATTTTTCTCGGCTAATAAATCTATGGTTGACCAAATAATGTAAATACAAATATCAGCTAACAACATAAAATGAAAACAAATTCGGAAAGAAGAAAGTTAAAAGTTAGAACTAAGTAATTAAAAGCTCATTGTAGATGGACCTGTGATTATATTGAGTCGGGTAACTAAAAAATTAGCATAAAATTCGAATTTGGAGATGTTCACTCGGGACGGCCAGAGAATATGTAATCTTTCATGTAGGTTATTGGAAAAACTTCCGGAAAATGATAAGGAAATAAGTCTATATTGCACTTAATTCACAAAAAATAAATAATTTGAAAATTATTTTTTAAAAATAATCGTTTGTATCGTATATAAAGATAACAAATAAAAATATGTTTATTGTCGATATAAATATTTTTTGATTAATTATTTCATCTAACATAGGGTTATTGTTCTTAAACATTGTTGTTTGTTATTACCAGCAGAGTGGAAATCGTCATCAATTTTACCACTTTCCTCTGTTGTTTCTTCCCGACTTCTTCGATATTCCAAGCAGGATGTCTGAGAATCCATTCCTCGGCCTCTTCCAAAATCTTGAGAAGATATCCAACTCCATCCAGACCCATCTCTCTACCTTCATCGCTCGTCCTGGAAACCCGTCGCGGACCGATAACAATGCTCTCTTCTCCGTCTCAAGCACGCCCAAACCAAGCGCATCGAGCGCAAATTTCCAAACTTTCGGACCAGAAGAGGTTCTCAAGAAGGTGGGCACTTCGTTTTCCTTCCTCTAAGCTTAGTGTCACTGCCGTCTCGAGTGAACAGTTCCGAGTTTTGCGTGTTCCTCATATATGATGGTATGCATGCTCGGTCGGTGTTTGTTGGTATTCCTAAGTGAAGACAGCAAATGGGTGCTTTTTGAAATCCATAATTGCAATGCGATGTTTCACGGGGGAAACGAAAGGAGACATGCTTTAACATATGGTGGGTTGGTGTTTGGCTTATGCGATGTTTCACGGGGGAAACGAAAGGAGACATGCTTTAACATATGGTGGGTTGGTGTTTGGCTTCTTCCTTGGACACTTGAAATGACAATGCTGGAAGACCACAGTCATGAGGCCCGAGATGGTGAAGTTCATGTGTGATTTTCCCCTGCCATTTTGTTGATTAAGTTCCGAGTTCGTCGCTTGGTCTTCTTCAGCCAACATCGACTTCTTTCTGGGAGATTTTAGGGGAGCTTTATTGTGGGTTATACCTCTGAAGGTATTTGGAGAAGAAAATTCTTGGAATGGAGTGAAATCCGGAGTTTCACTGGAAACAGGCATATTTGCTGGGGAATCTCACAATGTCAGCATTTAGGAGTGGTCAACCTGTGTCATTCAGCCAATTCTTCTAATGTATGGTTGCTTTCGGATTGCATGTTTTAGATCTTAGAATTGCTTCATGAGAGTCTTCCTTAGCCCTATCTTGAAGTTTCAACTCTGTTCTTTCAAAATTTTTGCTAATTGTTATTTCTAATTGAGAAAATGAGATTTTTCTGCCAGTGAAGGCTTAGGGAAGAAATGAAAAATAATATATGGGAAGTTACCTTGTGACTGATATTTCTCATTGTTGTGACTCGTCCTTCTAGCTTTTCCAACTAGTACTCCCATCAAACTCTTAAGTAAGTGTTATTTTCAGGTACAAGCTGCAGCACCTGTAACTAAAGAAGAGCTTGGGAGGGCCACCTGGACTTTTCTTCACACTCTAGCTGCCCAGGTCTTCTTAGTAAATGAAACTTGGCTTTCTACTTTCCTTTTCATTTTCCATTTACAAAGTTATGACTGAGTATATCAGTATACTCCTAAATTATTTGCACTTCCGCTGAGCTTTTGTGAAGAACCTCCGTTAACTATTTAGATTGTATAACATTGTTCTCTTTCCACATCTTTCTTCAGAAATAAAGAAGTGTTCTAAAGCCAAAAAAAGAAGCTTTTAATGCAGTTTTTATCTATCATTTCCCTGTGAGAGGTTTCTCCATGCTTTTATTCATTTCTTGAAACAGCTATATTCAATTGTTCAAGAGCTTCTTGTTTGCATTAATTATTTTTCCATATTTCAGACAGAAATGATTACTTAATTAATGGTTGTATTATTTCAATATTCTCAATTGCCAAGTAAGTGTATCCTGATGAAAGTCCTAACTTAGAGGATATTCTTTGGATATGTCTCTTCTTTGTCTCCATGGCATCCATCATGTTGTAGAGACAATATTGCATATTAATAAAATAAATTTGAAGAAACGAAGATAATTTCATGCACTACGCGGTCGTTGGAAGACTAAAATCCATGAAGCAAAAAATGAGATCTCATCATCCTGTTCTTGTTTTATGCACCAAATTCAATGTGCTTTAGTCATTCCTGAGAAAAATTGTTCTCCCTTTCATCCCCTCATTTTCATATCTGTTATCCTCGAGCAAAAAAATAGCTTTTGCAGCTTAAAATATGGAAACATTTCTCTTTTGCTTCTGTCTTGCTTTTAGGCAGCTGGTCCAGCTATCAGTTTTTGTGCAGAAGTAGCTAATTGAAACTTATGAGATCGTTTTTCTGTCTGTAGCTTCTTAGATTGGTGCTTAAACTGTCATAATGCAGCTGCAGTTGTTTTCCTTGACTCAAGTCAAAAATACAATGCCACGTGTTATTACTGAAACGCTGTTTACTTTATAAAGACTAGCCTTTTCATATTACATTTTGCATTTTCAGTATCCTGACAAACCAACAAGGCAACAGAAGAAAGATGTGAAAGAATTGGTATGATGATTCATATCCTTCCATATTCATTCATCTCGTACATCATTTTGTTATTTCCCATGCAAGTGAGTATTTCATTAAAAAGCGGGAAAAGGAGACATTTATTAGCTGCACAAAGCCAGAGTCACTCAATTGAATATTGCACTTCTTTCTTAATTGTAGCCTTGGTTTGACTGTAAGTAGCATTTTTTAATCTAGTGCCATTCTTTGCAGAGATTTGGCATTCACTCTTACAGATGCTTTATAAGTTACTTTAGAGGAGCCCTGCACAAGAGCTCCTAGACTTGAGATGTTAGAAGGGTTTTTATGGGAATAGTTGACATGCATGTCACTTGAGGAAAGTGGTTAATATATACTATCCCAACTGATTGCTTCTCATTTTCTGGTTTCTACAGATGGCTATATTGTCTCGAATGTACCCTTGCCAGGAATGTGCAGACCACTTTAAAGAAATACTGAGGTCTCTCTCCAAACCCAAAAGCAGTAAATCCCTTGTTTTACATGGATGTGTGCGCTCATCAAGGGCCTAGATTGGCTTTAATATTGCTCTCAACAAGTATAATCAGATTTGGAGTAGCATGTGAATTTAAATTGGCTAGTTTTTATCTTGAAGTTAATTGAACAACTGCAGGTACCTTAATTTAGGAGCTCATGATTACTTCACCAGTCACCAGCTGAACTTTCAAGAAGTTTTTGAAGAAACTAATCCTAGTGAAAAGCTAAAAAGCAAATTTGATCCTAGAACAATCACTTCCACAAGAGTGCAAATAATAGACTATCGGAATGTAATGAACATCAGAGTGAGAACTAGTGCTCCCTGCAGGTACATTAATTTAGGAGCTCATGATTCTCACCAGTCACCAGCTGAACTTTCAAGAAGTTTTTGAAGAAACTAATCCAAGTGAAAAGCAAAAAAGCAAATCTGATTCTAGAACAATCACTTCCATGAGAGCACAAATAATAGACTGATGGAATGTAATGAGCATCAAAGTGAAAAGTAGTGCTCCCTGCAGGTACATTAATTTAGGAGTTCATGATTACCTCACCAGTCACCAACTGAACTTTCAAGAAGTTTTTTAAGAAACTAATCCTCGTGACAAGCAAAAAAGCAAATCTGATCCTAGAACAATCACTTCCATGAGAGTGCAAATAGTAGATTAGTGGAATGTAATGAACATCAGAGTGAAAACTAGTGCTCCCAAGAATATGATATTGGAAAATTATGTGGCAATTTGAGCTTTGGAGTATTTGTAAGATCTGAATGCCATGGTGATTTTCCTTACAGAAGTTCACTGCATAGGTAATTGGTATTCCATGATTGAGCTCAATGTGTAAAGATACTGCATGACATTTGATGCAGCTTTTGAAGCACAAACTTGATGAGAATTAGTTTAGTTTGCCAGTTCCTGCTAGCTGAATTTGGTTTTTTACCAAAGCATGTATAAGGATGGAAAGAGCTGATAGATAGCGCTAAATGTTTTCTCAAAGGGTAGATGTTGCGGGGGGTTTTATCTGATGTTTAGGACGGAGCCACTTTCTGCATTAGGTTATCAATTGCTTTCTGCTAACTCTCATACTTTTCTTTCTTCCTTTGAATGTTAGCAGGGCAAATCCCGTACAAGCAGCATCTCATACTGAGTTCTCCCAGTGGATGTGCCATGTGCATAATGTAGTCAACAGAAGGTAGCTTTCACTTGTTGAACTTGTTCTTTGTTTTGGCGTTAATTATGATCAAGAATGGACAATCTATATATAAAATATCTAAACACTCTTGAAACCAGAGGATGCTTTCAATAGAGAACGCCACGTAATGGATCAGTGATTCAGTTTTGGTCTGTATCGATCTCTTTCAATATCTTGGCCCATTGTTAGATGTCTGTACCAGTGTTGGTTCAGTGGCAATTCCTTGCTTTCTTGTTGAGATCATGAGGACAAAACCTAGTGTTACACGAGACAATTGGATGCATATATCCTTTCAATTTCAGTGGAAGGTGGTGTGTGCCTGTTATTTGAATGAAAATATTAGGGCTGCTGTTGGAATTATTGGAAAAAGCATCTACTACAATTGCTTGAAACTGAAACATTTGGATGCATTCTCCCACAAGTGGTCCGGGCATGTATGATATGTCTTGAAAATGAAGTTATAACTACTAAATATTGCTTTGGCTGGAAAAAGAATCCTGATGAATCATCCAAAAAAGGAGGAATAGAGTTAAGAGATGTGACTTTACCATTCTCTCATTGGGTAATGTCTCTAAATCGAGAGGATTCATATCAAAAGATCTAATTTAACAGAAATTAAGAGGCTTTGCCTGGTAAAATCTCTAGTAGTTGTACCATGAGTTCTCTGAGTTACCAGATTAAAGTACGAAAGTTCGTGAATTTATTTTTTGTTAATCACACCTTGGTCCATTAAGCTCAAAAAGAGGCCAAGATTTATCCTTATGACATTTTGTGTGCGGAAATGTTTGCTGGATTTAACAAGCTCCATTTAGTCATTTTATTTTGATTTTTTGGTGATTGAACAGCCTAGGCAAGTTGGTATTCCCTTGTGAGCGAGTCGATGCAAGGTGGGGCAAGCTTGAGTGCGAGCTGCGTGAATGCGATCTACAAGGAAGTTCCAAAAAGTTTTGGGACTAAGTTGTTGCGGTGGTTGACCTCAACATTTATAGGGCAAAGGATGTAGCAAAAGGATACCTTCTGTCAATTTTGTACATGTATACTAGAATGTGATTTTACTCCTGTATAAGAGATTTTTAATGTACTTCCCATTCCATTTCAGTTTATGCTGTGCAGCATTAGGTGTCTACATTTCAATTTATTCATCCCTACAATGATGCACGAATATATCTCATATTTACAAGATAGAAATGGAGCTCATATTTAGAGGTATTAAAGCATGTAAAAGAAATATGTATGAATGCTTCCAGATTCCGAAATATTGGCCATTGGGCAATTGATGTTTTCTTTCTTCTCTCTTTTCGGCCTTGAATGCACTTTTTGTTTGTGGTTGACCACTCTGGCTATTGGCTCCTCTGATGTACAGAAAAAAGATGCTACTTGCTCATCTGTTTCTACCAATACTAGTCCAATTTCAAGTCAGAAATTCTACAAAGAAATTATGGTATTCTTCACTGGAACAAGTCAATTGTGATCCAAGATACAAGAAACTGTGCTCGCGATCTCTAGAATGGTAAAACACCAAAATCATTGGAGAAATGTTTTGTTTCCCTAACATGATAGCAAATCACCTATCTTGGATTCTTGTCTCAAGCCCACCACCACCTCCTTAATGAGCAAAGCTGAACGCGATACTTGGTCAAAATCAATTGCCTGTCGAGGAAGCTGCAACATTCTGGAGTTCAACATTCCGGATTGGCGGGGGCTCTCCAAATTTCAAGATATATGCAGTTTCATAAACGGGCCGCAACTGTGGAAGCACTTGTGCGTCTATATACGAATCGCAGGAGAAGCACCACACCGATAGATCACTGATCCCAGATAAATAGAGTCAGTTATAGGAGCATGAGAAAGAAACAAAAAGTCAAAATAAAATTTAGAGAGTACCTGAAGCTGAGCGCAAGGCAGTCGCTCGTTTGCTCATAGTGCTGGAGCATATGCTTGTTCACGAATCGGCTGCAGAGCACTTCCTTGCAACACAGACATAACCAGTTCTCGCTTGGGTGATGACACCTAGGAGAGCAAAGGAAGATCAAGGATAACATGTCTCTATTTCAGAATAACAAGGTCCCAGTTCTACTTTTTCTAACGGTAAATTTCATCTGCAATCACTGAACTTTAGTGATTTTTTCGAACAGGCCATTTAATTTTGATTTCAATCGCCTAATGCCACACACTTTCGTTTCTTTGAAATTATACTGCAATCAGAATCCGGCCAATCTTTTTAGTGAATTGATGAAATGACAGACACAGCCAATGTTTTGAACGACACAGCAAAATGAAATAAAAATGGAGTGGACCTTGGCTCTCTTAAATGTAAGAGCCTACTGGCAGAGATCTTGGTTTCCTCCACATCTTATTAATTAAAACTGTCATATATTTTACTACTTTCTAGCATGGTAAATTATGACTCAACTGCCCAGTTACAGGTGAAGTTGTGAACCGAGAGGTTCAAAATTTATGACCAAGCAAATGAAGTGGATCTAGTCTGCTAACAGCTTGCCAAGAACATTGATATCACCGGCTCTTCCCTGTGGAGGTTTTATGAAGGTTTTGCAGGAGTGTGGGTCCTCTAATGTTAAGAAATGTGCAATTTGGAGTAAGTTCTGATGAAAACAGATGAGTCACATTAGAGCTGGACCTGCAATCCCATTCTAAAGCTCTGGAAAAGGGGCTCCCATAACTCAGTCAAATTAAATGTAGCACTTAAAAAGGCAATCACACTCTTTAGATTGAGTCTATAGAAGCAGCCCTTTAAAGTGAAATTCAGGGTTCGGTACAGCCCATTTTGGATCATATCCTCTTTAAAGCATGCCTTATCCGTCAGTGCAACTTGATTCTCCCTTTAAGATGCTAAAAGCTCTTTTTTATCTTAAGCAGATTAACAAACAAGAAAATGGGTGCCAAGCCAAACGCCATCATTTGAAGGGGGCAAAGAAGATGAATCTACTTGACCCTTTCAAAACAAAGACGGGAAAATGGAGGTGCTGGAAGATTTAGATAGAAGACTAAAATAAGAGGTTGTCATCACTACATAAAACCCCATTCTCTACTAACTTCGCGCAATCAGGTCACGTCCACCCCAGTTAAAAGGAACAGGAAAAAAAATCTCCCTTCTCGTGAGTTCTTGAACACGGAGGATTTACAGTACTTTCTCCTTCAGTTTGGCTGAAACTACACACACATCTAACATTTTTCTTCCTGCCAAAGGGTTCATCAATATCTTCCACTTGAGCTAATTCCCACCAACAGAAGAATCAATTTCACTTAAATCTCCATCACCAATACGCAATCCGATCTCGACCTTCTTTCTTGCATTTGGAATCAAATGCCCGCAACAACCAAAAACATAGAGTACACGAAAGGCGAAACCGAACCCACCATTTGAAGGGGCCAAAAGTCCATACTAAGGAATCAATCAAAGCAAGCAAGATCGTAGACCAACCTATTGCAGGGCGTGTCAGGGGCCGGAATGTGAATGAGATCGGAGCACAGAGAGGCCAAGTGATCACACCACGTTCGAGCTTCAACCCACCCGGACTCGGCGCCATACAGCAACTCATCCTCGCCTTCTTCGGTCGGGCGGTCCTGAGAGAAACGAGTTGGAAATTGAAACCATGACCATGATCACGATCTGATGCTAAAGATGACCCACAAGAAGTCCCCCTTTAGAATTCAGGGTTTAGAGCGAAAGAGAGGGAGAGGGAAGACAGCAAAATGGAAACTTGGGATAGGAATCGAAATGGGTCGAGCGCCAGTTTACCGAAACAGCTAAGGAAGACGAAGCGGGAGCTTTGTCCGCCATTTGTGACCGGCTGTGTACCTCTGCAGAGTCGAGTTTTAGCTTTCTTCTCCAAGCCCTCCACCCTCCAGCTTCCTGAGCTGATAGAAAGAATATTGAAATTGGTCGGTGCCTTTGTTCATAAAATTAAGAATTAGTAAAATGAAAAATCTGATAATTTTTTCTTAATTAATTTTTTGACCATAAAAAATTACAATAAATTTATCATAAATTAATTTTTTAATTATCAAAACTACTAGTATATTTGTGACAAGTTGAGGAGCAAATGGTGTCCCTTCTTGTACCATTGAATCCACAAATACTGGTGGAGGACCAAGATACTCAACGTGGACAGAAAGACCTTATGAAGCTTTTGGGCCTTTTCTACGTAGGTTAGGTTGAAGGCGAAGAAGGCCTCCTTTCAAGAGCCCAAGCAATCAATGAGATATCACTTTAGAAGAGTTAGAATTATAACCTTGTATCAGGACTTACGAGCTGAGGGATAGTCTTAAGTAGATAGTTTCTATGGGGTGTAGGCCTCCAAAAGGTAATGGAGGCATGCAAAGTTTCCTCGGACCGGACTGGACGGAGATAAACAAAAAAGTAACTAAAGGGGAAAAGAGCCCTTTCAATGTTCTTTGATGTCAAAAAGGCATCATCAATTGTGTGAAAGATCAAAACAAATAGAAAAAAGTCAGCTATCAAAATTTGAAATTAATATTACGAAAAATCACTAACTAATATTTGTGACAAATAGAGGGTAAAACCCTAAATTAATACATCTGTCAACCATTATATGTCTTCAAACTTGGCAATTTCATAATGAAATTTAACGGAAATTAATAGAGGGTAAATTTATCACAAGTATATCAATTTGGAGTTTTTCATAATATTAACCATTAAATGGTACTTGGTAAAAAAAAAAAAGAGAGAATTTGATAAGAATATAATGAGACAATAATACAAAATGTTAAGCCCACTTTTAAACCTATAGATATTATTTATATTTCGAATAATCCCTTGAAAAGCAAAAAAAGAAAAAGAAAGAAAACAGTATTTCAAAACATTTCGGACAAAATTGCCACTGATGTTGCTGTTGAGATAAGCACGTGAGCCGAAGGTACAAGCCAATGGAAAAAAATTTGGCTTGCCAATGAGCTCAAGTAATTTGAGACAAAAGTCCACCCTGGAAAAATTTTAAGAAAATAGTTTCACTTTATACTTTTATTTGAAAATTTCCCCTTAAGTTACTTATTCAAATTCTAAATTTAATCGAGTTTGAAGCTACTTTGTGAGTCATTAACAATACAACTTTTACATGTATCTTTCTTTTTTCTGGTTACGTACAACCAAAGAGAAAACCAAGACATACCCTGAATATAGGATGTTGAGATTGAGGCTCTTAAATTGCCCCTTCCAATATCGAAGGAATCATCGCCGTAAGGCATAGAGGTGAGACACTTATCAGATCATAGAAACCTACTTTTTTGCATGGTGATTTGGATTCAGTGATAAATTCAGAAGTTTTCTTGGGCTCACTTATCTACCCTAATGAATATATTTATTGATATGGATATCTTGTAACTTGTTTTGAGATCAAGGTTGAGCTCTGCTAGAATTGAAATTGGTAAATTTAAAGAGTTGATAGACAAATAAAGTTGGTAACTCAATAGAATAGTTAATAAATTAAGAAAAAAAACAAATAAGTGTTGGTAAGTAAGTCAACTAATTGGTAATTCAATTGTAGAAAAGTTTAGATGTCAAATAAATATTGATAATCCATATTATAGTTAATAGACTTAGGGCCAATATCACAAAAAACTTAAATTGGTATACAAGTGATAAATTTATCTCAAATTAAATTTTAAGTTAACAAATACTTTAAATTGGTACACTTATAATAAATTATCACAAACTAAATTTTGGGTTATTAAAGACCCTAAACTGATATACCTATAATAAATTTATCTCAAACTGATATTGATTTCCATGGGTACTTGCTATGTCGATTGAATTATTGAAATGTGTCCTCCAGCATAGTAATTTCACGGTAAAATTTGATTAGGGTAAGTATGTCATTGGTGTATTAATTCAAAGTTTTTGGTGATTTACAAATTAGTTTGAGGTAAATTTGTTATAAGTGTATCATTTGAGGTTTTTTGGAACCCAAAAATTAGTACTAATTTTGGGTTTTTATGGTATTAACGTATAAACTTAAGCTATTGATAAGAAAGATAAATAAAAGTTGATAAATGATAAGATAAGCCTTTTTTTAAAAATTAAAGATAAGATGAATGTGAATTTTGGAAAACCAAATAGACATGGATAACTAACTCAACGAGGAGTTGGTAACGCAAAATTAATTAATAACTTAATTAGACGAAGTTGGTAATCAATTTATTTATGGTTGGAAATTTCTAAAAATAGTTGATAAATTAAAAAAATTGGCAACCAAGGCAGATGAAAGTAGAAACTCAATAAAAAAAGTTAGTTAAAAAAAAAAAAAGGCTGGTAAAATGAGAGTTGAAAATTTAAAACTAGTTGGTAACTTAATCAGAAAAAAATGAAAAAAATCACACAAATAAAGTTTTGTAGTTTTATGTAATTATTGGTTAAAAAAGATAAATAAAAGTTTATAAAAGAGAGGATAATTTTTTTAATAGAGGTACAAGATATAGATAATTCTAGAAAAACCAAATAAAACATTGGTAATTGATTCAAATAAGAGTTAGTAATGCAAAACTTATTGGTAACTTAACAGGATAAAAGATTGGTAATTTTAAAATTATGTTGGTAAAAATAATAAGCAAGGCATATAAAAGTTAATGATCACCCTAATTAAGGTTAGTGATTCCAGAAAAAAATATGTATGAAAAATTTAACAGGTTGGTAAGTGTGGCAAATAAAAACAAAAACGAGATAAGAACACCGGGAGTGCCAAAACTTGGCACGGAGGGACACTTAAGTGCCAAAAGTTACAAAAGGTACACTTAAGTGCCACTTTTTTAAAAAAATGGATCACTTAAGTGCCAAGTCGCCGGAATCCTACCGGAAATCCTACGTGGCAATTTTTTATTAATTTTCTTGCCTACGTTGCTCGCTAGAAACTGAATCGGCCAAAAATCAGCCAAAACGACGTCGTTTTGGCTGACGTCGATTTTAAAAATTATTAATTAAATAATATTAAATAATTAAAAAATATATATAAATCGATTTTATTAATTTAAAAAAAAAAAAGGGGAGGAGGGGATCGGCGAGGGCTGTGCAGCCTTCGTCGCCACTGCCGTCGCCGGTCCCCTCCTCCCCCTTTTTTTTTTTTTTTTTAATAAAATCGATTTTAATTTTTTAAAAATCTGATGTGGACAATTTTTTTAAAAAGAATTGCCACGTGAATTTTTTTTTTTTGAGAAAAATGCTCCGTCAGCAAATTAAGTCGCCGGAAAATGAACACGTGGCAATTTGGCCGGAATTTTTCGCCATTGGCACTTAACTGATCCCTTTTGCTCCGATTTTGGCACTTAAGTATACATTTTGTAACTTTTGGCACTTAAGTGTCCCTCCGTACTGCAAGTTTTGGCATTCCCGTGTTATTATCTCAAACAAAAACTCTATCAAAAATCTACTAGCACAAAAAAATCATCCTTTCCAAAACAAAACAATAGAACCGTCCGTCCCAAGAACATCATTCTCTTCCAAGTTTATCATTGCATCCTGGGCAAACGAAGTAATGAGTGCTGAACGATAATCGCCAATCGTGTATTCTTTGAAATTCTAAAATTAATAATTACAAAGTACCCAATTATTTAAAGTAGATAAAGATTACATTTTTCTTTTCTTGTGGTCCTCAGGCCTTTACAGCGTAAGTATTGAACTTTCTATTAGCCAAAAGCTCTAATTATAACATAATCAAACATGTACATTAGCCAATCACTCCAGAAAGTAATGTCTTAAAATAAGTTATTAGTGATTCCACATGATTTCATCACTATGTTGTCGAGTAGATAATTGTGTTTGAAGATCGGTACATCATACTTTTTCATTTGCCTCCCTTTATTTAAAAAAATTTCACACTTTGAGTAATATGCAGACATGCCCATAACAGTGTAAAAAAATTATATATTAAAATCTAATTACCGAAAAGGCGCAAATTTATGACTGTGGTCCATTTCTAGTATGAACTTTTGATGGTACTGAAAATAGCAGTACTAGCACACTATAAGCTACCATCCCATTTCAACATTAGATAGCTGAAGTGTCATTGGACAATTGTTAGTTTTGGCCCTAAAATAGAAGTTAGTGCTTCTTCTTTTTCACATATTAAAGTTTGGGCCAGGATTGGTGCAAACCCATGATCAAATTTGTGCCAGGGAGTTAATGATAAAACTTATCAAAGCTGTAACTCCTTGAATCTCATTTACTGGGGGGTCGATTCGATTGCCAGTAGCGCCTCATTTTATAGGATCTTCCCAATCTAAGCTCAATAATCTATAAGATCGAGAAATTATAATTATTAACTTGAATGTCCTATTAAAGTCACCACCAATCAATTTAGATAGATATAGATTTATTGGGCATCCAAAGGGCCATGTATATTAATGTGAGGGTGTACGTATGAAGGACTAGCAAATCGAGAACTTGACTTTTTAGGTTTAGGGATCGTTGTACATGGGACCAATTAGTAATTCACGATGCCCTTTTAGTACAATAACACTATTTCTGGTCAAGTCATGAAACTTTCATTAATGTTAGAATGGTGACATCTTGTAAACAGATGCAGAGAATGCACTTCTCCACAATTTTCTCTCTAAACCTGTTTATATAGAGCAACCTCTAGGATTCAAATGTTTGCAACCAACCTATTTATTGGTCAAGACTCATTTGGATCATTCTCCTTCTCATACTATTTCTCTCCAGGCCTGTCAAGCCTGCTTTCTTCGATGAGGGCAGAAGAATATCTCGTTAAATGACTATTTTGAGTTGCATGAGTAATTCTCCATGAAAGATGTTGACTCCCTTACGTATCTTGGGGATAGAGGTTCAAAAACTCTATGAAGACCTTCATCTCACTTAAAGAAGATATGACTTGCATTGGAAGGGCTCAAATAGGCAATCGAGCTCATCAAAGCTCAAGATGGCAACACCACATCCTCCAGGTCATAATGCCATCTATTTCCATGATTCTCATCTATAAAGGAGTATAGTGTGGATTGTGTGTGCCAACCCATGCAAAGGCCTACAAACCACCATTTTCAGCTAGTTAAAAGAACTAGATCTAGTGTGGCGACTGAGTATCATATTGAACTTTATTTGAATGATCCATTAATACTACTCTGTGATGGTATGTTAACACCTCATCTCATGATTAATCTCAGTTTTCATGCACGCACCAAGCATATTAAGATTGATTATCACTTCATTCAAAGAAAAAGTAGGTCTTGCCCTTGGTTCCCTTGTCACTTGTTAAATTGGCCATATTCTCACCAAGCTGTTAGCGGGAGACGCTTTTCCATAAGCATCTATCAAACTAGGTCTATGGACATCTCCGTAGTTCCAGTTTGCGGATGTTGTGTAATAGGGTTTGGTCAAAGCAATGCAGAAGATGTGGAGATGAATGATACAGCTTCAATCAAGCAATGACATCCAGCAATCTTCGTGCAATCTGGAGACGCATGATTCAAGATGAGGACAAGATGGACCAAAGAGGAAATATGCATGATTCTTGCCCTGACATCTTCTTCTTCTTTTTTTGTGTATATTTATTTTAGTTGTTGCCTGTTCAGTTGCTTACCTTGTGTAAATGCAACATTCTTGTACATTGTGTAGGAGAAAAAACAATACAATTGTTTTCAAGTTTTACTCTAAACTCAATTTTGTTTTATAAGGAGCGATCCCACAATTGTTGCTTGAAATTCAAAATCGACCTTGGTTTTCTTTTAAAAGCGTTCTTCTGCTTTTTTAATATGTTCCACCATTAATCCTTCCGTTATACTCTTTGTATTGTTGAAATGAACCTTTTGAGTACACGTGTCATGTTATACTACACTCAATATTATGTAGTGCCACATAGTTGCCAAATCTTCAAACATAAAAAAAAGTTAAAAAGCAAAACAAAACCCTAACCCTAGATCACCCACATTCATACTATTCCCACCATTGGCCATCGCCCTTACAGCCTTGGACCACCTCAGTGACATTGATCACGCTTATCACCGCCGTCCCGCTCGGATCTGGTGAACATGGCCGTGAGGTTGAGCAGGCAAGTAGCCATGTACATCGCAAGGGTGAGCGCGTTGCCGACATGGACGAAATAATTTCGAGTGACAAGCATGTACGAACGCCATGAACTTGATTCCATGCGGCCATGATGGTCATGAACTCAAGCTAATGGATGCTGTGAGCTCAAGCGACTAATGATCATGGATGCTGCAAGTTCAAACTGGAGCGAATCGCAACCATGGACGCCACGAGCTTGAGCAGTGAGCGGCCATGGACGCTCTAAAATTAAGCTCCACCGGTCATGGCTGCTAGGAGAGACAGAGAGATGCAAAGAGGAGAGGCCGATTTTTCTTATTAAAAAATTCCAAATCATTTAATAGTTAACAGCGTCAAGTTCAGGTCAGTAATTTCCATCATCAAAACGATTCAGGGATGGTCGGGAACACGTTTTGAGAAGTAGAGTGAAGGTTCTGAACTTAAGACCATTTCACCTAACTGAAGCTATTGCAACAGTCATCTTGTAGTTCTTTTGAACTTAACTATTTCTGTTTTTTTCAAGTTATCAGAAGTTATTGAACTCATTTCTCTCCTATTTTCAAGACACTGCAATAATAAATGCACTGTGAGCGTCAGATAGAGAGAGAATTTCCTTGATGATAGAAGGGACTAATTTATATTGCACTTTTGAAATATTGGAATAAATCTATATTTATGTCCTTGTAGAGGGAACACTACATATTGTTGGTGGGGAATCAATCAATCGGGAAGAACAATAGAATCGGATTTTGAGGCGTGATAATACTATCTTTATAGAATTATGCACCCCAACGTTATTATTAGTTATTGACAAAAATCTTTCAAGATACAACAAAATCTCAATGAGAATACCATAGAGCAATATTGGTATTTCTTTAGGATCTCTAAAAAAAATCATTGAAAACTATGACTATATATCTTTTGGAACAAAACGAAAAATTGATGTTCAAAATATTGAATAAATATATTTAAACAAATATGATCTTCAAAATTGAAGAAGTTATGTCTAAATAGATACAACCTTTAAGAACGCCTAATAACCATTAGGCAAAAATAAAAAATCGAAATTAAATAATTTAAAAATAACCAACACTCTATTATGAATAGTTACACTATTTCAATATAAAATGATGGTTATTTTATAATTATAAATTTGAATTTTAATAAATAAAAAATAATGATCATTAATTAATGTCAAATTTCGTCCACGTGCACATTCACATAATCACCTCTTAGTTTGTTATAAATTGCACTGACTTCATCAGGAATCAAGCATAGGATTGAGCTCCTTAGGTTTTAAGTTGAATATATGAAAGTGTCGCGTTGGAAGTTGATGCAACTATGTCTTGAGTGATGATTCTAAGTCTCATTTTTCTTTTGCGTCCATTTTCCAGTTCCCCCTAAAGTAAAGTTAGAATATTCCGCATCCTTGTAGGAGAGGCAACGTGGCGTGAAGAAGAGATCAGAATGCAGGAATTTTGAGAATCTTAATGAAACGCGTGGGGGGCAAGGGATTATCAGGCTAAGTCTGTTCAATCAAAAGCAGGTCATCCACACAAAAGATTAGGGATTTACGAAAAATTATACCTTATGATTGCATCAAGCAGAAACTTGTCTCGTTTTTCTTGTGGCGCAAAAAACCAATTGGTTTTGCAACTCGACCAATTCGTTGAGATTGAAAGAGGAAGACAACTACCATAATTTGACTGCACATTTAAACTTCAAAAATTATGAAAGTCGCTGTATCATAACATGTGGCATACCAATTTCGGGCCCCATTGATCCTACAAATTAGAGAATTGGATTTAATGTCATTGCTTCTTTTCTAGAAAAAGAAGTTCAACCCCGTTATTATTAAGTATAGTTATGATATTTTCAGTCTAAAAACTCAGTTTATAAACCGAACAAAATTGAAATATGATAGTCTAGTTTGGTTTGACTTTTCCCATGTCGAACTAAATCGCCAACCTATTGGTTTTTCTGTAAGTTATGTCGTCATGTTTTCTGAATTGGAGACCTATGTGTAAGTTGGAGTTTCAGCAAGTTGTTACATTGAAACTCCACCGTATTACATGGCTGTATCATTAAATAATGGTTTGAGCCCTCGACCAATTCAAGTTTAACTAAGTTAAACACACGAATGGAAACCAAGATCATTAAATAAAGGAAGTGGAGAAAAGGACAAATTCAGTTCCATTCCATATCAAACCTTATTTTGTTCAATTTGGTTTCGAATTTTTCCAAACTGTATTATCTAAGATCAATCCGATGTTCCATCAAAACCAGAAAGAAATGCTACGAAAAGAACATTATCGTGTCTGCTCATATTTGAGTAAAAGTGAAGTATTTTTGATAAATTCATTTTGATAAAATTCCATTCCTAGAAAGTTAAATCTAAAAAAATTATCAAAATTTTTCTTATAACAGGTCTTTATCGATTTCTCAAAGGATCGATCTTCGCAGTGACACGTCATAGCCAAATGCATTGTGTTGTTAATTTTTGTTCTAATGCCGACAACATAAACGTCATTTTTATTGAAAGTTTGATTTGATATGACACTTGTACAAAAAATAAAAACATCGCAAAAGTTTAGAACTTTATACGAAGCAAATTAATAACCGAAAATGCTGGTTCTTCTTTTGCCTGCCCATTACGTTCCTCCGAAAGTTTCCTTTCATGAGCTCGAGCTAGACTGGATTACATTCAGGGACGCAGTGAGCACGAGTGACGAGTGACCATGGAGGCCGTAAGCCTGAGCCCGAGCTCAAGCGAGTGTGGATGGAGTGAGCTCGAGCCTAAGCAAATCGCAGCCGTGGATGCTGTGAGCTGGAGTGACAATGACCATGGATGCTGCAAGTTCAAACCCGAGCAAGTCATGGCCACGGACATCGCGAGCTCCAGCGACCATGGACGCCACGAGCTCAAGCAGTGAGCGGCCATGGACGTACTAAGCCTAAGCTCCACTGGTCATGGCTGCTAGGAAGGAAGGAGGGAGGGGGAGAGAGAGAGAGATACAAAGAGGAGAGGTCAATTTTTTCTCTTTAAAAAATTCCATATCATTTAATAGCTAACAGCATCAAGTTCAGGTCAGTAATTTCCATCACCAGAACGATTCAAGGACGGTCGGCCACACGTTCCGAGAAGTAGAGTGAAGGTTCTGAGCTAAAGGCCATTTCACCTAAGTGAAGCTATTGCAACAGTCATCTTGTGGTTCTTCTAAATTTATCTATTTCTTTTTCACAAATTATCAAAAGTTAATATTGAACTTATATCTCTCCTATTTTCAAGACAATGCGTACGCTATGCTCGTCAAATAAATGAAGAATTTCCTTGATTGGTTAAAGGGGCTAATTTATATTGCGCTTTTGAAATGTTGGAAGAAATCTATATTTATATTCTTCTAGGAGATGGAACACTACATCAATTGCTTTGACTTCATTAGGAAACAACCACTGAAATGAGCCCTTCGGTTTTAAGTTGAATACATGAAAGTGTCGTGTTGGAAGGTCATATAAGGGAAAATGACATAAATCGTCCCTAAATTTTTAATATATTCAATGTGGCCCTTGAATTTTAGCTTAATATGCAATGTAGTTTACACTTTTATTTTGTTCAATGTAGTTCTTAAACTTTTAGCATGTCCAATTTAGCGCATGAACTATATAAAAACATTCAATGTTGTTTATGATCTTGAATTAGTGAAAGTAATAAATTGAACATATTTATATAGTTCAAGGACCACATTGAATATGTATCAAAAATTCAGAAATGACATTAAATAAATTAAAAGTTCATGAACTACATAAAACATTAGGCTAAAGATCAATGACCGTATTAAATAAATTAAAAGTTTATGAAACACATTATTATTAAGTCAAAATTCAAGAATTATTTTTGTTATTATTCCTTGACATAAATATTCTAAGTGATGATGCTAATTCTCATTTTCCTTTTGCGTCTATTTTTCAGTTCCCCCTAAAGTAAGTTAGAATTCTGCACATCCTTGCGGCAGAGGCAATGTGGCGTGAAGAAGAGATGAGAATGCAGGAATCTTGAGAAGCTTAATGAAACGCGTGGAGGGCAAGGGATGTATCCATCGAAAGCGATTGAAAGAGAAGTGGGATCTTTTAGGGGGAGAACATTGATTAGATCTTCGTCGACATCGAAAGGCAATTTGTACTTCACATTGACTTGTACACATCCAACGTTATTCTACTCATTGAGCACTTCTCATGTCGATCCCTAGCCCTCCCTAGTCATATGATTTGGAGAGCGAGTGAGATGATGTCTCTCTTTTGGTGTAGCGATCTAGGATGATATCGGTATCATGGATTGACTTTTGAATAGTTAGGCTAAGTATGTTTATCTTAAAAGCAGGTCATTCACGCAGAAGATTAGGGAAATACGAAAAGTTATATTTCATGATTGCACCAAGCAGGAACTTGTGATCTCATTCTTATTGAGGCACAAAAAAAATCAATCGGTTTCACAACTCGACCAATTTGTTGTGATTAAAGAGAGCAAGAGACTACGATAATTCGATTGCACATTCAAACTTCAAAAGTAATGGAAGTCCTTGTATTTTAACATGCAATATACCAATTTTCAGTCCCATTGATTCTACAAATTAGGGAAATGGATTTACCGTCGTTGCTTCTTCTCGGAAAAAGAAGTTCATGACCTGTTATTTTTAAATTTAGTTATGATATTTTTTGGTCTAAAAATTCATTATATAAACTGAATAAAATTGAAATATGATAGTCTAGCTCGGCCTACCTTTTCTTATGTCTAACTAAACTACCAACCCAACTGTTTTTCTATAAATTATGTCGTTATGTTTTCCGAATTGGAGACCTATGTGTAAGTTGGAGTTTCGACATATTGTTCTTGACTGGATCATTAGATAATGGCTTGGGCCCCCAACTAATTCGAGTTACTAAGTTAAACACACAATGAAAATCAAGGACATTAAATAAAAGAAGTGGAAATAACAATATCCATTCCACATCAAAACTTTATTTTGTTCAATTCAATTATGAATTTTTCCAAGCCGCATTATCTTTGATTAATCCAATTTTACATCAAAACCAGATAGAAGTGCTGTGAAAAGAACATTGCCTCATGTTTACTTCTCATTGAGTAAAAATAAAAAAGTATTTTTGATAAACGCAATTTGATAAAATCTTATTACTCATGAGTTAAATTATTGAAACTTATCTCAAAACAAGTCTCTATCGATTTTCTCAAGGAATCGATGTTTCGTAGATCTTTTCTAGTAAAGGGTCGTGCCAAATGCATTACTCGATTAATTTTTGATCTAATATTGTACAACCTAAATGTCGTTTTTATCAAAAGTTTGATTTGATATGACACTTGTACAAAAACCACCCACGAAACTTAACAACTTTATGGAAAGCAATTTAAAGACCGAAAATGCCGGTCTTCCCTTTTGC
Organism: Corymbia maculata; assembly: GCA_014182735.1. Taxonomy (NCBI): domain Eukaryota; kingdom Viridiplantae; phylum Streptophyta; class Magnoliopsida; order Myrtales; family Myrtaceae; genus Corymbia; species Corymbia maculata. The sequence continues at coordinate 6,197,874 of CM024685.1, forward strand.
CTCCCCATTACGTCCCTCCAAAGTTTCCCCCGAGGAAGAGAAAGTAACCCCCCACCCCAAAAAGTTCCCCACTCCCACCTCTCTCTGTGACCCCAACTGGCACTCTGATGCCTGCTCCTCCCCAACTGTTTTCCCATGGAGGCGTAGCTCCAAAAGATGGGTTGAGATGGGGAAGATGGGAAAGGAGCAGTTCTTGAATTTGCAGGCTTTTCTTGCTCTTTAGCAATGGTGGCAGCAGCAGCTTGGTGCCTGCCCACCATGAGAACCGGAAGAAGAAGATTCATCATTGCCCAGCATAGTCTTTCTCTCTCTGTCTCTGTGTGTGTACCGAAAGCAATGTGATGCAGAGGGGAGATTCTTGAGCTTTCTCTGTCTCTGCCCCCTCCTTATAATGGCGGTGGTGGCTGCCATTTCTGACCCACCAAGCCCCAGCAACCTTGCCGGCAACCCACCGCTGGGATCGTCACCATCTTCGTCTTCTTCGTCTCGGGCGCCTGCAAAATCCTCTCTTTCGCGCGGCGAGAGGGACGGCGGCAATGGCGGGCTCAATTCCCGAAGACCCAAATCGAGGCCCGTCTCTTCCAGATACCTCTCCCCTTCCCCTTCGGCTACGGCACCTTCGACGCCGGCCGCGACGCCGCCGGCTGCTTCGGGTTCTCGCCGATTCGCGTCTCCGGTCCTCTCGCGACCCTCGAATTCGACGCCGCCCGCGGCTTCCCCGGCTCCGAAACGGTCTCAGTCGGTAGACCGAAGGCGGCCCGCGACGCCGAGCCCGAGGCCGAACCCGAGGCCGAGTTCGCCGGCCCGTCAGGGCAATGCGGCCGAAGTTTCTGCGGCGGCGAAGATGCTGATGGCCTCGAAGAGGAGTTTGTCCGTGTCGTTTCAAGGCGAAGCGTTTTCGGTACCGGTGAACAAGGCCAAGGAAGTTCCGGCGAGGAAAGCGACCCCAGAGAGGAGGAAGGCGACTCCGGTGAGAGATCGGGATGGAGATCAAGTGGAGAATTCGAGGCCAGGGGATCAGCACCGGTGGCCGGCGAGGATCCGGCAAGGGAATTTGGTTTCGAATGCCAATTCCTTGACGCGGAGCTTGGATTCTTCGAGCGGGGCTGAGGTTAGGAAGAAATTGGGTGGGTTTGGATCTGGGAATGTGCTCAAAGCAATGCAGCAATCAATGATTGTGGAGAGTCGAAGGTCGTCGTTTGATGGGAGATTAAGCTTGGATATGGGCAATGGAGATAAGATGTTTCCCAAAAGGTCAGATGGGAATTCAGTGAGATACACATCGGCGTTTTTCTGTGACGGTACTTCCGACACTGATAGTGTGTCCTCTAGTGACGCTTCTGGTCTGCAAGAGTGTGGCGCTGGTGGTATTGCCAAGCTGAAGAATGGCCCCCGCGGGATTGTTGTGTCAGCGAGGTTTTGGCAGGAGACTAACAGCAGGTTGAGGCGTTTGCAAGATCCCGGCTCACCATTATCGAGTCCTGGGTTGAGAACAGCATCCTCTGACAAGTCCGTGCAGTCAAAGCGACTTAGTGCTGATAGCTCGCTTTCGATATCGAGGACAATGGCCTCTCCCATTAGAGGGGCTACAAGGCCCGCCTCACCGAGTAAAGTATGGACTTCATCGTTGCCGTCCCCGACAAAAGGGATGTCCAGTCCTTCTCGGGTTAGACCGGGTTCTGGCAGCTTGACTAGTAGTTCTAATTTTAATTCTTCGATTCTAAGTTTCTCTCTGGACGTTCGGAGAGGGAAGATGGGGGAGGATCGTGTTGTCGATGCACATATGCTTAGGCTTCTGTATAACCGTTACTTGCAGTGGCGGTTTGTGAATGCAAGGGTTGATGCAAACTCTGTGGTACAGAGAAGAAATGCTGAGGTAAGTGAATGATTTTTATGCACATTCAGTAGTTTACTTCATAAGTGAGTTTGGCCTTTGCTCATTCAATGTGAAAAATAATTCTGCTCAATGTATTATCTTGTTTGCATGAGTGGATTGCCAATGCATGTGACTGAAGTTTGGGTAGCACCTTCTTGGAAAATATATGAGCTTGCATAAAACAAACCATAAATGTGTTTAAGGTCCTATAATAGGAATCAAATATATGGTATAGCCTGTCAATGGCTGTGAAATTTTTCTCTTGTGGTCCGGTCCGATCGCCCTCATGTGGATGCAGATATTTTACTTCTCTAATTGAGGTTTGGATTGGCTTGCAGACATGTTGTACGGTAAAATGTGTAATTGTTATACTTTTCTTTTTCCTTTTGATTCAATTCGAGTTAGACTTATGTCGAGAAAACTACATGTCGATTACTGTTATTGGATATCTGGATGGTGGGGGTGGGAATAGATAAACGACAGACAGAAGGTTGCTGAACTTTGGGGAATTCTCTGAATTGTGAGAAATGGAGATTTGTCTTTTAATTTGTTCTTAGTATAGTGTATGGCCACTACATATTTCGTTATTTATTGCTGGTGACAAGCAGCATATCAACTAATAGAGTTGTTTTCCAATTTTTTATTTTTATATTTTTTTATGTTTTATGTTTTAATCTTTTACCAATGAAGTTCTCTTGGAACACTTTACACTTTGAAATGGCCAGCTTTGTTGAAATTATGCTCTGAAATAGATGAACAAACTGAAAATTTGAAGATAGAACTTTAGATACTTCTCAAAGAAAATATTATCAGAATGAAAACCGCAAGAAGTAAAGTCATCAGCCTCAGATGAAAAGCTTAGCATTCTCTCTCTCTCTCTCTCTCTCTCTCTCTCTCTCTCTCTTTCCCCGAAAAGAAAGGGGGGTGGTTTCTGGGATTACCATGAGCATATTCTTCTAGCTTCTAAAGTTTAGTCCCTGGCTTCCCAATGAGTTTCTAGTTTGCATCTGCCTTCAAGTTTCTAAAAAAATGGCTGGTAATCACCTGACTGTAAGGTATGAATGAAGATGCTTGATATGTCAAGCAGTGAAAAGATTTAATACTGATAGTTGTCAATATTTGCATACCAAATCTGATGACTTGTATATCAATATATTATAGTCAAGAGGGTGACACCAGTGATGATTTTTTGAATGTCTAGCAAATTCATATTGTGACATGTAAGTTGTTTGGAAGTTTCTGCTTTACAAAAGGAAGTACTATTGGAGATTAGCAATGTCATAGAACTTACTGATAACAAGTAGAATTTGTTGCAGATGCAGTGCGTTTAAACCATCTTCAATGAGCTCTCTTGGCACCTAATTATTGAATTTAATTTATTGAATAAATGGGGATCGAGGAAGATATGCATGTGCTAAGAATGTATGCAGGCTAATTCTTGTATTTTTGGGACTCAAGTCATGTACATCATGGGTTAAAGGGAGCGTTGCGTGAGTCTGATGGGAATTTCGAATCCTCAGTACATATCAGCTCGATTTCTCTTTTCCTTTTCTGCCCATATGCTGTGTGTAAATCAAGCTGTCATCATACAATTACATTCTACGAGGAGTACAAGAGCTTGCTCTGTTTCAATATTACACTCTTACAAACAGCGCATGAACTGAAAACAGGCAAATAATCTATCTTGACTGATTTTCCTACTGTACATGGAAAACTCATTGGACTAAGTTTTGCCAGATAAATGGTTTGACAAACTTACCTTTTAATAGCTCTGCTGATATCAACACTAGCAAAGGAAATCAGTTATCTTATTTTTTTATGTGAAGTGCAAGCAAGTCAACAAATCAAGAAGGAGAATCAATTCGAATTGTTTTTCTATTCTCAGGATGACAAAGGTGGCTGGAAGGAGCGGCATTGCTCCAACAGCGAACACCTTTTTTTATTTTTAGTGTTAGATTTCGGCTGTATCATTGCTTTACCTATAAATTTCCTGACTTTCTTTTGTTTGATTAAAGTTGCAACTATTCTTAGTTCTCACAAACTGGAACGAATCTCTTTCTCACTATCATCTCTCTATTGTGTGTCAAAATGCATTAATTTTGCTAGACTTGGGACAGGATATAAATAGTACTGATGTAGCTCGGTGCTTGTGTACCAGAAAATTATATGGAATTCATGGGTAACCATCTCAGAACTACAACACTCTGTCACACTTAAGAGGATGAAGTTGTTGCTGCTCAGGCAAAAGTTGAAGCTAACATCTATCCTAAAGGGACAAGTAAGAGCCTTATTCTTTTTCCATTTGCTTAGTTTTTTGGGATGAGATTGGTTTGCTTTTCTCCTCTGGCATGGTTCTAGTACATACATATTTCACCTCATTGGTCTTAAGCACAGTCTGCATGGTTCCAGATTAAGTGTGTTTCCCACTATTGTGTCAGTATTCTAAAGCTGAGTCTTCTTAAATGCAGATTTCCTATCTTGAAGAGTGGTCTCTCCTTGATAGAGATCATGCCAGTTCTTTGCTAGGGGCAACTGAAGCTCTGAGAGCAAGCACTCTTCGTCTTCCAGTCATTGGGAAGGCAATTGTATGCTCCTGAGCTTTTGTACTTCATTTATCCTGCAGTTCATCTCCCATTATAAACTCTCTCACTATTTGAAGTTGCTGACTTAGAATTCGTTATAATAGCAGGCTGACGTACAGAAGCTTAAGGATGCAATGGGTTCAGCAGTTGACGTGATGCAGGCAATGGCATCCTCAATATGCTCTTTTTCGTTGAAGGTGAATTTATTTCGGCTTTTTCCGTGCTCGATATCCATTGACTCACTTAAAATTACTGTTCTGCAAACATTTGCCCCTGCGTGTGAAGGATTTTTGTGATTTGATTTCCCATTCCAATCCTCCTGCACTCAATTGATTTTTGAATCTGCTATGGCTTTTGTTATTTTCTCATCTCTTTTGTTTCATATGCCTCTTATTATGCATCTAGTTGAGTTTTCATCTACTTTGGTTTCGTCGTGTCCTGAATTAGTGAGTTGCTAGCTTATAAGGAAAAGCAAGAAAAAGGAAGCTGCAATAAAGCAATTCTGCTTGAGTAAAAAGTTATTCTACTGGAGAGTGGTCAACTAGAAACCTTGCCCATTTTGAGCTGGGTAGAGCTAGAATATTATCTCCCATTGTGTAATATTTAGTTTGTCAACTTGGCATCCTTTCATTCTTCTCTTCATCTGCTTTGAACCAACTGCAAACATGCCTCTGGGCATTTTATGCCATCCGGTAGAGAGTATTCAATTTTTTTATCACCAAAAGTATATAAAAACCTGGTTTCATTACTGTGAAGGTTAACTAGTCCTTATTGTTGGGTTTGTGTAAACTCGTGCTAGGTTGCCAGACTCCATGATTTGTTGCTTGCATCTGGGTCTTGCAAATTAACTATAAAAGAAAGCAAAGACTATGTAGATTTTATTAATGTGCTTGTCTATGACACCATATTTAATGCTATTGGATGTGCAGGTGGAGGAAATGAACTCGTTTTTGGCTGAACTTGTAAATGTCGCAGCAAAGGAGCAGCTTTCCCTGGTACAGTGCAAGGACTTTTTATCCACATTGACTGCTATGCAGGTAAAAAATAGCAGATATCTGTTGTTTCCCTTCGAAATACTGCTACTTTAACATACTTATCAGTATATTCGTTCTGCCAGGTGAAGGACTGTAGCTTGAGAACACACATATTACAGAAGAATCATCTACCAATGACCTGAACTATGACGGCACATGGTTAGAGCTGATTTATCTGACTACTCATACTCAAAAGCTAACGTTACACTCAAACCCAAGTGCATTTGTTCTTCCACCGAGGGACGCCACCTTGTAGGTGGTAAGATTTTTTTCATTCTTGTTCTGTATTTCCTGTATCTCAATGATAAACGAAAATGGCTTCCTCGTCAGTGGTTTAATGTAAAGAAGAACACTTCCTGTGTTCGGGGTAAAGGGAAAGCATTGTATATATAATGTTTATTCACACGATAATAGCTAATTATGAAGTTCGTGATCTGATTATACATCATATAATACTATGTGAGGAGTACAATTATTGATGGATCAGAGGAAAATCTCGATATTCTGATGGTGGATTTCCCCATCTGATCCTGTAAAGCTGTAGCACAGCTCATTTCTCCAAAACAAATCGAGAACAAATGCAGTATCTGTGTCATTCATAACTCCATTCTACAATTCTAAAGATAAGAATTTTGCAACCGGTGGAGGCATACTGAGCTCCATAATCCCATGGACCAACAGTCATACATATCTCAATCGGGTCTCTGCTCTATGGTCATGTGTATGCAGTTGGTATCTGTAATTAGCCTAAGAAAAAGAGAACTAGACAGTTTCTCTGGGGATCTTTGATTTACTATAATTGACTACTTTGAACTTGATTGTGGCGGAATAGATCCCGCATTCTTGCGTCTTTTATGGTGCCTGTTTTAGACATATGTTCTTGTCAAGGGGAGGCTGCTGTCTTCATTCAATGCACCCAAAAAGGATATGTAGTGTTTCAACGGAAGCAGATAAGATAAAAGAAAAGCATTTCTTTTCCCTTTTCCTGTTCTTTCTGTCCTTGCTTGTTGGGTAAGAAAAGCTACTGGTGGTTGGAATGTCAGCAGCTAATTACACAAATTTTAGTGGGGTATGGTGTGATTGTAGTCTCGTTAATCCTACTCTAGTGCTTGAAAAATCAAAGTTGAGTGTATAAATTGTGCAGACGATCTATCTTTCTGGGTTTTAAAGGAAGCCTCGCAACAGTTCTTTTCATCTGGAGGACTTAACCTCATTCCACAAAATTTTAACATTATTTAGAAGTCTTATAGGAATTTTTGTGAGATTTGGTTATAATTTGGGTAATGTTATGTGAATATTAAAAAAGTTTATCCTTGAACCCATATCTTAGTTTTTCATTTTCCCTTTTTTATTTGCCGTTATTATGTGATAAGAAATTTTTCCTTTTTTTGGTTATCGTTTTTTTCACGATATAGCGAAAAAAGTTGGCTTCACTTTTGTTCTCCTTAATCCTATGTTTGTGAATTAGGGGGAAAATTGTCCAAAAAATCTTAAATATATTATTCAATGGCTAATTTAATCCTAATTTTTTTATATAATTTAATCTTTTCAATCAATTTTGATTGGAAATCGTTAGTGTCAACCATCTATGCTGTGCATGGCGTCCGCATTAGGCGATTTCTGGCCAGTTAAATATTTAAGATTCAATTAGCCAAATTAAAAAATTTACAACTAAATTAGTCCTTATACAACAAATTTAGGAGATTTTGGACAATTATCTCGTGAATTAGGTTAATGACATAGATTCCTTTAGTCACATGTAGTTGGCCCATCCAATTTAATTAGCATTTATCTAACTTATGAGATTAACTGTTAATTTAATGGCATTCAAGGTTTGCGTGTATAGGGCCAAAGACATCATTGTGGATGATGAGATCGGAGCTGCACATGCTTTGATTAGAGGCAATGGTGATGAGAGGTCGAGGACGAGAACCATCATTAACATGTCCCACCAATTCTCATAAAAAAAAAAAAAAATTGTCCCACCAAAGATTTATTTACGCATGTTCCAAAACCTTTATCAAATGAAATTCAAAATTAGGAAACATAAATATCAAAGTTCATTAGTGCATAAAAATCATAATATTAATCGTTGTCTACTCATCGCGTGTTTAACATATTCAATTTAGAACATTAACAAATGTCTCGAAACACTAATTAATAATCAATAGAGGACATGTTATAATTTCCAATGCGGTTTTAATTGTGTTTCGTATAATAAATATCTTGAAAATTGAATTATTCCATGTAAATTATATTTTTACAAGTGTCTTGATATACTCATTAATACGATCCTTACAGTAATTTAACTTTCAAAGTGTTGAGTACATGTAACATCATCAGAATAGTCATTTTATTATAAATTGCCCAGTTTTCTTAATCCTAACTAAAACATATCCGAGGGCGCTCTTCTTGTCTAACCATCTGAGTAAATGACCTGCATTATTCAATTCCTTTCTATTTCCTAAGTATCGTCTGTGTGAGAGAAAGGGGTGCGAATAGGAAACCCGTCACGTGGTTTCTTGAGGAATTTTCAATGATGTTCTATTTTTTTTCTCACTCCCCAACTTTAGTACTTTTCACCCAACCCAGAATGATTATTATCTTTGGCAAAATATGGAAAAATATATTAAATAAAGTAAATTCAAAAAGCGAGGAGGTGACAAGACATGTTGAGATTTTTTTTTTTTTTTTGCTTTTCAAATTTAAGCATTATACTTATCACACTCCTAGTTTTTTTTTTTTCCAAATCGATTCAAGTTATAAATGTATTATTATATTTTTTCTATTTTTTTAATTTTTTGGATGAAATTTCAATAGTTCAAAGGTTGTCTTACCTCTTAAATAGATGGGGGAAAATTCCAAAAAAGGACTCCAAGTGCCTTCAATTTCTCAAATAGGGATTCGAAGTTAATCTTATTTCAAATAAGAGTCTGAAGTGCTATCATTTTTTCAAATAAGAGTATGAAGTTGATATTGTTTCAAATAAAAGCATAAAATGATTATATTTGTTTAAAATAAGGACCTAACTTTTTGGCAATCAAGAGCACTTTCGTCATTTACTATTTTTTTTTCTTTCCTTTTTTCTAGTTCATCTTCTTCTTCATCACCGATGGCTGATCGACCACCAGTGAAGCCCACAAAGACCCTCGCCTTAGGGGAGCCGACCTCATGGATGGTCGCAAGGGGCAGCCTCCCTCAAGTGAGAGACGACCTCACCCGTCCCTTGCCTATGGCCGGCGAGGTTGGCCTCGCCCGCAGTTGGCAAGGGCCAATCTCATGGATGGCCACGAGGGGTAGCCTCCTTAGAGCGAGGGACAACCTCACCCATCCCTTGCTTGTGATAGATTGGGTGAGGGCGATCCTCGCTTAGTCGTTTGTGGGCATTGCCGATGCCCGGCTGGCCACCAATGATGATGAAGAAAATGAACCACAAGAAAAAAAGGAAAGAAAAAAAGAGAGGAAAAGTGTAAATGACAAAAATTCCCTTGAATGGTTGGAAAATTTAGTTAGTTAGTGGCTGGCCGGTAACCGGCAAGGTCAGACCCTTATTTGAAATAATCATGGCCACTTTAGGTTCTTATTTGAAACAATGTCAACTTCAAACTTCTATTTAAGAAATTGAGGACATTTGAGGCCATTTTTTTGGAATTTTCCCTAGGCAAGGTAAGGCATGTTGAGGGTTTTTTTTTTTTTTTTTTTTTTTTTTTTAAATAAAGTGGATTCAAAAAGTGAGGAAATGAGGGTTTTTTTTTAAAATTGTTTTGATTTTTGCTTTTCAATTTAAGCACTATACTTATTACACTTCTAGTTTTTTTTTAGTCAAATCGCTCCTAGTTATGAATGTATTATTAAATATTTTCTATTTATTTATTTTTTTTTTTTTTTTTATATATTGGATGAATTTCAATAGTTCAAAGGTTTTCTTCCTCTTAAATAAGCAGGACAAATATCGAAGAGTGAAGGTTAAGAGTAGAAGTAAAGTAGAACTAATAAAAAAAAAAGAGATTTCTAAATGTTTTATCACTTTCCTATGTTACACTCTTTAATTAATATGTTTCTACTCTTACCATTTTTATTCTAAATTTTTTAACGCATATTGCACCAAAATACTTCGGTTAAGATGAGATAGGGAATATGAATTGCATTATGTTCAAGCGATATTCGTAGTAGAATCATGGGTGATTTTATTTTCAATTGAAAATTGGGGAAATATAATGTCAATTTCTTTATGGCAATAGCTAAATAGTATATGGTCGTGTTACTTGTAAGAGTTAAGGGTTAAAATTTTGATGATATTCTTTTTTATTATGGTGATTTTATATCTAATTACTAATTGGCCATTAGTAAAGGCTAACCAATAAACGAGGTAAAAGGTCATTAATGTAACAGGACACTTGCCATTGAAAAACTTTCAGTTTTAAGACTCTGTTTATTTCACGAAAAACATTTTCTTAAGAAATAATTTTCTCATTTTCTAGTGTTTGATTCACTTAGAAAAATGAGTCAACAAAAAATATTTTTTTAATCAATAGAAAATCTATACTTAAATTCGAGAGATTGATTTTCTCTTTAACATATTAGGAATCGTTTTTCAAAGTATGACTATGTATTAATGTTTGACTCAAAACTCTAGGTTTGAGCACAAAAATCTCAATGTTGATTCCTAGGTTCCCCGCATTAGGACCAAGTCTTGGCACTTGGGCCTAGGTTTATGAAGTCGGGCTTGTGATAGTTGGGCCTGATGCTCGAATCCTCGAGGTCTGCACCCAGCTCCATCGAGGCCAAGCTTTGGAACCCAATGCATATACCTAGCCCCCCAGCATCCATGCATAGTCCATTAAAGCCAAGCTTGATGCCTTAGCACTCAACCCGAGTTCATAAGGCCGAGCTCGGATCCCTAACACTCGAGTTCAAGTCCACAAAGGCCATGCCTTTTTCCATTGGTCCATTGAGATTAGGGCCCCAATGCCCATGCTTAGGTCTATTGAGATCAAGCCTGGGATCCAAGTTCCTGTACTCAGTTCCCCTACTGCCCATGCTCAAGTTATTAACACAAATAATTTATGTTTATTTAAGAAAATTAAATCAAATTTTTGTTTGACTAAAATATGAAAATGATCTGAAAAATATATTCCATTGTTTAGTATGAAAAATTTGAAAACCTGGATGTTTTTGTAACTGCAACTCCCCCCCCTTTTTTTTTTTTTTAAATATGCATATTACTTACTTCACTTTCCTTATAATAAGAAAGTCACAATATACCTATCTTATAATATTTTGATATCTCGCCTTACCTCTAAGTTCAACCACTAATGATGCTTCATCATGAACAATACAAGAGATTGTTCGATTTTTGTAATCATATACCGAATTGATGGTAAATATGATTTTACTAACATTTACGATTAGCTTCATATGTCACAAATACAACGCAATAGTACGATTAGTTACAAGTCATTTTGCACTCTAGCACTATTTATACGAGGGGTTTCCTAAATGAGTAATTTAAACACGAACCGTGCTAGGAGAACGGCGCCGTCTTCCCTCAGTTAGCGATGCAATTTAGACCATTCATTTTGTTTTGTGCATAGTGGGCAATCGGACCATAAATTTACCGTAGAAGACCATCTCTTTTGTATACATGTAGTATTTAAAGACACAAATCTACAAATATTCAAGAAAAAGAAATTTGTGGGGTTATTGACTACTGAGTCTTTGGCCGAAGATGGGGCTAATTCCCATAAATTTTAGGTCAAATCCCAAATCTGATCCAAACTCTTTTTTTTTTTTTGTCTTAGAAAAAACCCAAACTTTAGGTTCAGTCTTAAATCTATCCCGAACTTTTCTTTTATCTTAAAAAAAACTATACTTTAGGTATAGTCCCAAATTCACCCCAAATTTTGTTTTATCTAAAAAAATTCACCAACTTTTAAACTATTTTCAAATCTACCCCATGGTCCAGTCCCAACTTAACGTGGCATTTGGATATCGACAATAAATACACATTGGTAAGATGATATGGAAAATTATCTTCAAACTAGAATTTCTCTAAGATATAAAAATTAGGGGTGACTAACCAAGACTTTTGGGTAGAAGGCTAATGAGGGCAAATTTAGGACTAGAGTAAAAATTTATGATTTTCTTTCGGACAAAAAAAATTGAGGTAGATTTAGAATTAGACCTAAAGTTTAGGTTTTTTTCAAAGAAAAAAAAAATAGTTCGAAGTATATTTGGGATTATACCTAGGCTCCGTTCGTTTCACGGAAAATAATTTCCAGGAAAATGTTTTCCGGATTTTCCGACGTTCGTTTCACGGAAAATAAATTCATTGGGGAAAACATTTTCCATGAAGGAAAAAAAATCTTCTAAAGTGAGGGAAAATGTTTTCCACTTTTGAAAAGTGGAAAACATTTTCCACATTCACTCTCTCTTATCTTACACTCTCCATTAGTCCTCACTTATTTCTTTTATTTTTAGATTTTTTTTTTCATAAATTCGAATATTTTTCGTTATTTTTTAATAAAATCGATTTTTTTGCTATTTTTTAATAAAATCGATTTTTTTGTTATTTTTTTAATAAAATCATTTTTTATTTTTTATTTTTCTTTATTTTTCTGTCTTTCTTTTTGCTGTTTTTCTTTTTCGGCTGGTTGTCAGCCACGACAATGGCCGGTGATCGACAACAGGCGAGCCGAGCTTGCTAGATCGGTGACGCCCGAGCATCATAAGACGGAAACTTATTTCCAAATTTACCCATTTTAAAAATAAAAAAACTGTAATCCTCTCTTCCCTTGCTTCACGAACCCAGCACCCTCATGCTTGCCTCTCTTTGCTTCCTTCAAAATAATCAAATCCCTCCTTTTTAAAGTAGAATAGAATCAATCGCTTGCCCTAATTGGTCGATCTCCCTCACTCAGCTTTTGCATGACGTTGTGCTTCTTCTTCCTCCTGGTAGTTCAATTACTTTCCAAATTGAAGCTGTATAACTCGCGAGGCTCGAGCCTCATTGCCTTGAGCTCACCTTGCCGGTGAGCTGATCATGCGAGCTTGCTAGAGGTAGGCGAGCCTTGAGCCTTGCTAGCAAGGTGAGCTTGAGGCATGGCCGGCGACTGGCCAAGGAAGGAGAGAACATAAAATAAAGAAAGATAATAATTTAATAATCTATTTTAAAAATAATAAATAACGATTTTAAAAAATAAAATAATAATAAAATTATTGAAAAAGATTTTATAAAGGAAAATATTTTCCCAAACGAACAGTGGAAAATATTTTCTACTTCAAAATCAAGTTTTACCCGAACACCGAGAAAATAATTACGTTTTCTGGAAAATAACTTCTTGGAAAATATTTTCCAAAAAGTAACATTTTCCGTGAAACGAACGGAGCCCTAAAGTATAAATTTTTTCCTAAGACAAAAAAATTGAGGTAGACTTGGAACTAAACCTGAAATTTGGGGTTTTTTCTAAAAGAAATAAAAAGTTTGAGATAGAATTGAAACTTGATCTAAAGTATGGGGTTTTTTAGGGAATTAGCCTGCTGGAGATGCGATTCCTGACTAGTACAAGGATCTTGAGGCAATGATGTATGTGATAGTGTAATTCTTTATGTGGAAATTCAAAATCAAGCAATCTTATATCTGCAGGATTTATTGACAATAATAGAGATGAAGGCATATTCTTATATATAGCAATAACCTTAAAAATGATAGTTGCAGAAACAGAGGAAATGAAGAAGTATGATTTTTCTCCCTTAACCCACTTTTGTATTAAGGTATTTTGTTTGATGGAGTAAAGAAGACAACTTTTCGTTATTTTGGGTAGAGAGAAAACTAGATTCTATTTATACAAGATATCAATAGGTGCCTTCATTAATGACTTCAATAAGTGCCCTCCATCAAAACATTCTATTTTTGCAAAAGTCATATCTTTTAATAAAAACTGTAATTTCTTATAAGAATTGCACAGGAGTTGCATCTCTTCCAAGGAATTGTAACTTCTCATAGTAATCCCGCCTTTTCATCTTTTTTCATCTTAATAAGAGTTGCAACTTTTTGTAGCCAATATGCTTTTTAGCAAATCATTAATTAATATTATTATGTGAGCTATAATTATTGTTATAAGCGGAGGCCAATGAGGGAGGTGGGCAAGCTGCCGGAGAAGGCTCATTTAGGAAGAGAGACTTGAGGTCGACGATAGTGCTGGAGAAGGAGTGGTCCTTGAGGCTGAGGACGGCCATTTCAGGGTCCTCGCGGCCAGTGAGCTGGTCAAGTTCAAGAACAACGAATATCCTAAGAACACCATCATGCTGTGGCGGCTCGAGAAAGTGGTCTGCAGAGTAGGAGTCAAAGATGTTAGGCTCGGAGCTCGAGGGTCTGTCTCCTCTCCATAGTCCAAAATCGCGAGCCAGATTCGTTGACCCTCAGTCGACCATCGTTTTTCTCTTTTTGGGTCAGAACTCGACAGCCTTCGTTCTCTAGCAAGTGATTTTCGTTTTCTTTGCATTTCGCGCCCTGATTTAGGCGTCGAAAGAACGGACTTGTAAGCATCCGTAGATAATTAGAAGCTCGAAGTAGATTGAGATTCATGTACCACACCTACTCGACCTTTAGCTCGTGTTTTAATTGGATCACGAGCCAATCTATGAGCTCGGGATGTACATACCTAAGATGGATTTCATAGTAAAAGATAGAATTTGAATTTTTCGCATTATACAATCAAAAACCTCATCTTTTTTTCTTTTTCTTTTTATAATTTAGTTAAGCATTCAACACCTAATATGTCACTTTCATTAGAAAAATTACCATTGTCTCGGACTGAACACTAGTGCCTCTTCACCTTGGATGGAGCACAACCTTTCACCAGACGAGGCACCACTGCTGCCGCTATAACCACCACAACAAAACTCAATTGTATCATCATAGTTGCTAGAGGCCCAGATCTCAACCACCATTTGCACCGGCACCACCACCACCCCCATTCGAGACCTCTGCTATAGTGATTAGGGTAGCAAGGTGGGGGTGAGCAACATGAACGACGACAATGGCAAAGAATAATTTCTAAGGTGGTTTGATGTCGACATTGCGAAAAGAGCCGATTACATTTCAAAACCTTCTAATGTCCTTTCTTTAGTGATTTAGCATTGAACTTACATTGGCTTATAATAATGTGGACAATGTAGTCCCCAACAATTCAATGAAAAACAATAATTCATCCTATAAGAGACGGGAAAAGTATTAAAAAAGTTTTAAACCATTTAATAATGTCAATTTAGTCTTAAATAATTTGATTTGTACTAATTCAGTTTTTCTAGCTAATTTTGGCTAAATATTGCTAATTGGATGCTAACCAGCTTACTTGGTACCGTCTATGCTAACATGGATAATTTTTTATAATTTTGTAATTAATAATTTTTTTTCTTTTTCTCTCTCCTTCCTTTCTTCTTTCTTCAGGCAATGACCAGCTGTCAACCACATGCAATGGCTAGGTGGGCTAGCCTTGCCCCAGTGAGAGTCAGCCTCGGCAAATCTAGCTTAGGTGATGTAGCCCTAGTGAGGGAGGCTCGACGAGAGTTAGCTTGCTAGATTAGGCAAGGGGAGCCCTCGCTCTAGCGTGGCTTGGCAAGGGGAGCCCTTGCTAGGGTTGCCCTTGCCCAAGTGAAGGTCGACTTCACCTAGGCCAAATCTGGTGAGGCCAAACCTCAGTGGGGTTTGGCCTCACCATTGCCATGTCATTGCCTATGGATGATGGCCATTCACTAGCAAAAGGAAAAAGAAAGGAATGAGAGAAAAAGTAATAATAATAAAAATATTAAAAATATTATTAAAAATTATCAATATTAGCGTCGGTCGTGTCACATAAGTTAACTAGCGTCTATGTTAGTAATATCATGCCAAAATAAGTCGAAATGACTAAATTTGCACTAAGTCAAAAGATTTAAAACTGAATTGATACCAAATCAAAAAGTTTAGTATTAAATTAATACTATTAAAATATTTAGGATTAAATTAACATAAATATAATGAGTTTAGTACTTTTTGACACATTTTCCTATAAAGATCATACAATACAAGAGGAAAGGTGGGTGAATAGTAAATTGGTGACGTGGTCTCTTGAAGAATTTACAATGATTTCTTCTCTTTTTTCCTTTTTCTTAGTGCCGCACTTTACTACTTTTTACCTAACTTGACGTAATGATTTTCTTGGTGAATATTTTGAAAACTGTATTAAATAAAGTGGATTTTCAGTAGTGAGAAAGTGATAAAACATGTTTGAGGATATTTTGGTTGTTATGATTTTTCTTTTTCTAGTTTGCCACTTGATTCATTACACTCTTGGTCATAAACTTACCATTAAAAAGTTGCTGGGAAGAAAATTTGCATACTTAATCAATTGAAATAGCACAAAGATTATCTTACCTCTTGATCAGGATTTCATGAAATTTCAATTGCTTTCCTATATCACATTCTTTAATTCATGGGCTTATACTCTACCATTTCTAACCTAGAGTTTCTATTCCGACAAATATCGCAAAAGAATTTTTTTAATAAAGATCGAATGAGCAATTCGATTTGCATTTCGTTGAAGCAGTCTTTTTAGAATCATGGGGAACTTTTTTATTTTCAATTTGAAAAATGAGAAAGCAGAACATCATTATTAAATCGTATAGCATATGACACATATTTCTCCATTATCATCTTGGCTTTGTAAATTACAAAACGATGCTCTGATCCCAAAAGAAAAATCACAAAACAATGCAATAGTATGATTATTACACGTCATTTTGCACTATAGCGCTATCTATTTAAACACAATTTAAACATTGAAAGACAATAGTTCTTTTAATAAATTATTGCCCATATATGGGTAAGCAATTTTATTGTTAGCTTGATATATTGAGATATTAAGTGGATTTCTTACATTTTAACCAAACAGTTCGATTTTCTAATAATAATAATGAGATCATTGGACTTTCTTTATATGTCAAATATTCCAAGTCTCTTTCTTCATTGAATATGACATATCGCAGAGATCATAAGAACGACGGTTCCCTGCGGCGGTTCGATTTTGTTGACTTGTGACATCCCATGGCTGGGGGGTCTGTCCCTTCTCCAAGTCCAACCTCCTGTTGAGACGAATTCGTTGACACTTGACCACCATGGTTCACGAGCAGGGAGATTTCGTTTTCGATGTCAAATGACTTTGTAAATAATTCAAACTCCTCATTCCATGTCACGATTGAGGCGTTGAAAGAATGATCTCGTAAGTATGCGTGGAACATTAGGCGCACGATGTAGATTCCATTCCCTTGTACCATCAAGTGCAATCAATTCCATGTTTGGACTTTCTACTCGGCCTTTAAGTCACATCTTGATTGAATCACGAGAGCGGCAAATTGCTTCCTGACCTCAGAGCTGCCGGCTCGAGGTGGATTTTCTCGTGAAAGAAGCATATGAACTTTCTTAATATACAATCAAGCAACTAGTGTTTCTTTAATTTATTTAAGTATTCAATTTTTTTGGAATCAACTAATGCGATAATTTCAATGGGGAAGTTAACGATGCTAGCTAGCTAACATGGATGGTTCTACCAAGTTCCGACAGTTCTTTATCTTGGTTGCCACATTTATCTTCCTACTATTAGATAAAGTCGCCATATGTACCCTATTTTGGTTTATTCACGAATCCCCTTGCAACAACCACCATCCATTGTCGTCGCCACCACCCTAGACTGAGCACCATTGCCTCTTCACCATGGACCAAGCATTACCTTTAGTAGAGTAGGCCACCACCATAGCTGCCACCATGATCACCACTTGAACCATCTCCATGAAACTCAATCGTTCCTTTGTAGTTGCTAGAGCCCGGATCTCAACCACCACCATCGCCAACGTTAGGGTATTCAAATAATAAATCATGTTTTTATCTAATAGATTAAATTTTTAAAATAGTTAATAATGATCTCATAAAATTTCATATGATATTAAAACTAAAGATCATTTAACATTTTAAACTTTTAGATCAATTGGTTGTAACCCTACAAAATATCACAGTTAACGTCACTACCACCTCGTTGGAGAAATCCTTTAAATTATAGTAGCAAGGTGAGGGCAAGCAACACTGACGACAACAACAACTATGGCAAATATTAAAAAAGTAATTTCTGTGGTAGTCCAATCTCAGCTTTACAGAAAGATTGCATTACAAAACCTTCTAGTGTCCTTTCTTTTAGTTCTTTAGCATTGAATTACATGGCTTACAAAATTGTGGACAAAGTATGTCTCCAATTCAATCACAACACAACAATGATCACAAGGGGATCCTCCAACACGAGATTCTCTTCCCCTCATCCCTCGTTGGATTCATGATCCCCACCCTAATCGCCACTTCCAAGGCGCTCTCAAGTTGCCTCAGTTGCCTTTCCCATCCACCATGAGCCGCACCATAATACCAACAAAATTTACAAATTTTTATATGCGAATGAGGCCAAAACCATCGCTCTCCAAACTATCTTTATAGCTTTGGGATCGTGTACGGCCTGCCCAGCTCATGAGAGATGGCACCAAGCCCCACAAACCTCTTTGGAAACCATGTTGGACCTTGTGGAAACGTGGGGGAGAAAATTAAAATTAATTACTTTATAAAAAATAAAAATAAGGACGACCAATGAAATCCGGACAACATGGTTTGTCGATTTGGAATCCCATTCCCATATCCAAGCCGATTTTGGGTTGGAAAGTTCAATTGGGTATTTTATTCTAGGTTTATTATATTAATTAATTAATTAATTTGTTTGTGCTCAAGTGGTCCATATTGGTAATCGGATAGAGATGCCACGTACTTGAGTTGAAGACTATGATTTCGATGCGTACTCTCTCGTCCTCTTTTTCGGTACCTTGGAATCGTAGCCACTCGCTCCAAAGCTTTTAACTTTATCTTTTGGCAACATTAGGCAAGCTTGAATCGATGCATTGTCATTCTATTTTTTCAATTCCTTTTGTTACTTGTTGACAAGTAATTTATGTAGTCTAGAGGTGCCACATAGTATTCTGTTTTTTTTTTCCTAAGATAAGCCTAACATTTTATAGTTGACTCCTCATCCTTTATTATTTTGACCCCAATTTAGTCTATTTTCTTAATCACAACCACCTTCCGATTGCATTCCAATTAGGGTTTTTTAAAGAATTAATCAACTCAATTTATATTTTTGAAGTTGGGACATATCATGTTGAATGAGTGGTCGGAATCAATTGTTAAGTGACATTTCAGTATCTTAAGAAAAATGTATCCTAAATGCATCGACCATAATTGGTTGTTACAAGCGCACATGAAAATTAACTCATCAAACTATTTGAGAACAAACAAAATGTCAAAGCAACCTTCACAATTGTGCTGGCTATTTTGTAATTGAAGTCTTGTCTACTATATGTGGATAGAGCATTGATGTGCATTATGAAATTAGTCAAATAAGAGAATTCTAATGTCCTAATATTTATGGGTGTTCATTGACCTATTCTATTCAGGCCTCAATTGATATTTGACTTGATTTGGACATGGAGGGCAACTATTTTTTTTTTATCTTTTTGACCCAATCCTTATAGAATCTGAATTGAAAAAATGAGTTTATATTGGTTAGGTTATCGATTTTCTTTGTCCTTTTTTACAAATATAGCTATCGTCAATTATTTTGACCCTTATTTGAGCAAATTTAATGCATGCTTAACTGTGTGCTTATACCATCTTACTATGATGCATGATCCAAGAAATAATGATTTCTCCGTTTTTATGTTCGCAGATGTTTTCAGTCCAATTGCTTTAGCTTCAAAATAAATTCAAGTAAAGTGGCTTGAATCGATTGGGGTTTATGACTTGGAACAAAACTGAATTGTTAGAAAATGTTTAGTTTTGATGGGTTCGCTTTGCTTCGATTTAGGCTGTTGTCAAAGGATTTTTTTCAAAAGGATCACTAAGAATACGTCGACACGCATGATTTATTTATTTTTATCTACTATAATATAACCTCCTCCATCTGAGGGAAGAATAATTATGTGAGGAATAAGAATCCTCATTTAAAGGGGAAAAAAAAACAAAAAGTGGAAAAAAGGAAAATTGGGAGCAAGCAAGGACGGGCGGCCACGCCAAGGAAGGAATCTGAGGCGGTGGTGGCCGCACCGTTTCTGCGGAGACACGGAGCCGTTTCTCTCACCCCAAATTCCTCGGAACCCAAGAAGCCCCCATGATGATCCGTACCGTCCCTTAACCACGGTTAACCCACGAACTAACCATGGTTAACCTTCCCTCTCCCTTCTTATATGCCCTCCATGAACAGACCTTCCCTTGGAAATTCCCCCATAACCCATCTTTCGCTCTCTCTGTCTCTGTGTCTGTCTCTGTTTCTCTCTGTTTCTCTGTGAGGAGTCTTGAGTTTGAGTGAATGATCAGAGGAGGAGGATGAGCTGCAATGGATGCCGGGTCCTCCGCAAGGGCTGCAGCGACACCTGCATGCTCCGGGAGTGCCTCCAGCTCATCGACTCCCCTCAGGCCCAGGCCCACGCCACCCTCTTCGTCGCCAAGTTCTTCGGCCGCGCCGCCCTCATGGCCTTCGTCTCCGCCGTCTCCGCCTCCCACCGCCCCGGTAACGATCTTCACGCGTTGAGATGGAGTGTGAAAACGATCAAAAAAAAAAAAACCATCTTTTTCCTTGTTGGAAACGAGCTTCTTCCAGGGTGAATTCGTGTTGGAATTTTCGTGTCGGTGATTGGGTCGTCTGTGGTGTTGTCGGTGATGTGGGTTTGTGAGAATGGAGTCTGACCTGGGTTTGTGTTGATTCGCGCGTTTTTTGTCGCAGCTCTGTTTCAGTCTCTGCTGTTCGAAGCCGTGGGGAGGACGATAAACCCGGTGGGAGGGGCGGTGGGGCTGATCTGGACCGGCAACTGGCGGCTCTGCCAGGCGGCGGTCGACACGGTGCTCCGCGGCGGCGCGCTGCACGCGCTCCCCGAGTCCCTCGACGCCGTCCCGTCGCTCGATCTCGACCGGAGCTCGGTGGCGTCGGAGGCGGACCACTTCAGGCCCCGGAGTCCGCCGCCGGCGCAGCCGCAGCCGGCGCCCCGGGATGGGCCGACGAAGAACTTGGAGGATCACCTCGACCTGTCCTTGATGTCCCCTGCCTCGCGGCGGCGGCGGCCGGCGACACCGTCGGAGGAGGGGGAGGGGGAGGAGTCGGAGACGACGACGGCGACGTGGCGGAGCGGCTCGTCTGAGAGAGGGTGGCCGAGGCGAGAGGCGAAGCTCTTGAGACTGTTCGTGTGAGCGGGGAGGTACACCGGCTAACCGGAACAGCCGGTGGATTTTGGAGACTACTCACCAACTGAGGAACCGGCTTTTTTGTTTTTTTTATTATATTTTTGATTTTGAGTTTCTCTTTTTTTTTTTTAACCCTTGGGAAGCATTTAGATCCTTCCGATCCGATCCAACCAGGGACTGGGATGGCATCCGATGGTCCGTGTTGGCCATGACATGAGGATATAAACATTTAATGCAATTTAATTCAGGGAATTTTTTTGGGAAATGTTGCGCTTGGGATTTCTTCTCTTTCCTAGCAAAATGAGCATTTCGAGGACTCCATAAATTAGTACTGTCTCTTCTAATTGAATTTCTTTTCCTTAAATAAATGGCATCGCCAGTGATAGAAAATACTTTTAATTTTTCACAAAAGGACCAATAATCAATCCATAAGCATGCCTTTTTTTTAAAAAAAAATTTGAGAAAATTTTGCTTTACGCTTTGAATGATGAGTTGTAGTTAATTGCCAGGCATAGTTTGTGGATATGAAATTTTAATGGGCGCTCTATGAAATGAAGGTTGATTTTTCTTCAATTTTATAAATTAGCCCTGTGATTTTCCTAGTCAAAATTCATTTGAATTGGGTTCACTTAGATGTGAGAATATACTCGAGATATAACTAATCTAAATAAAACGTTAAAGCATTGAATTGAATAAGGGGAAAAAAAAAAAGATTTAGGCCATTGCTACATTTATTAAAAAAGAATTGTTCTTTTAATCCATTTAGACCCTGTCAACATAATTTTGTAATCGATTTTGACCTGCTTAATATTAATAGAAGATAAAACCTATTTTGGACCATAGTGCATTCTGGGTCATGCAGGCCATCAATGCAAGTCAAATATAAGAACTATCTTAATAACTATAAGTTGGGTGAGAGTTCTCTTTTGGATAGGGGTTTGGGTTGTTCAATATGGTTAGTAAACAGGTGATCAAATAAGGTATTCAAATTCGGGTTGATTGCCCATATCATCACTCCTACTACTCACATCATGAACATTTGAAGGCTTGAGGCTCATGAACCATCCAATAACTAGTTACTTGGCCCACTTGAATAGTTAAAATTGCCTGATAGAGGAAATGTGATACAAAAGGGGAGTCGAGAGTTATTAAACAACAGTATTTATTATATTAATATATAAAATATCATATATTAACTTGTTTGAAAATTGTTTCGAGGAAAGGAAGAGGAAGACGATACATCAAATATTTATGGGTTTAATACACTAAAAGCTAAATTAAGAGATATATTAAAGGTTCCATCTTTACATTTCTTTATCTATTACTCAGTTAAATTAAAGTATTTATGGTTAAGTCAAAGCTTCGCAACCTAACACTTCAACAACCATCTTTAATCGATTTGAGTTGTGGGATAAAAAGGGAAAGTTGCAGCACAACAAAGTAGAGTTCATGAAAGATTGTAAATTTTGTCTTATCGGTATTTTTGAAGTATTGTAATATCATATTAAATAAGGATGAACATGATTTTAAGGTAGAACTTGAAATTGAAGAACTGGACCGATTATAAGGTATGCATGGTAGGTTTCGAATTTCGAAAATTGAATAACCTATTTTAACAAATAAGTCCAGATTCTAACTAGGTGGAACTAGAAATTGGAACTTGAAACTTAGAACTTGAATAAGTTGTTATGTTTTTTTTAATCTATATCTTTGCGATATTCTATCGTATTCCATGGCATTTGTAGAGATTGGGCAAATTTACTTGCATTGATGAAGTAATTTACATATTATATATATATGTTTTAGGGTTAAAACAATACATTGGGCTATACAATTATCAATTATGGGGTTTTTGGGATATCGATTTTTATGTTATTACCATGTAAGGTAATGGGGTTCAAATGTGACGTGATTGGTGGCGCTAGTGTCAATGACCCAAGTATTGGAATTAAATGAATTTGAAGTTAAGCGGAGAACATTACCTGAGAGGTTGGCTTTTGGGACGTTTACCTCTTGCAACAAGCGCATCAATTGCTTATACTGATCATTTGTGAATGGTGGAGGTGCCGCATTAGAAGTATGACTGGACTTGTTATCCGTGAGCTGGGATGGCTATCCACGGCTTTGCTTGTGGTTAGGAGGGAAGCCATGGAGTCAATAACACACATCCCACATATGTCCCGGGATGCCACAGTGGACACATCTTTCTCGGTTGCGAGACGTGTTCGTCCGTTTAGCTAGGTTAGCAGACGGAGCGAGGGCACCAAGAGAGCTGGGCTATCCATGGTATGAGGAATTCGTGTACGGCCGTGGAGCATTATTTTCGTGAGTGCTAAGCAAAGTGCTGGTTTAGTCGGGTAGTGGGCGGTCCAATTGGATATGGCGATGTGACTTATCTTGAAGAACTAGCGCATATGCAAGTGCAACACTAGGTAACAGATTCATTAGTAAAATCTGACTAATAACATTAGCGTATCTCAGATTGAGACCCATGAGAAATTGAAACAAGCACCAATTCTCTTGTTGTGTGGTGATAATAGAATGAGCCGAACAAGAGCATTGCGGTAACGAATCCAAATTATTCAATTCATCCCAACATATTCGCAAATTGTTGTAGTACTTAGTCACGGCATCGTCACATTGAGCAAGGGTGCATATCTTTTACTCAAGATAAAAAATCCTAGGACCATTCGATGGCGAAAAACATTCACGAAGATCGGCCCAGACATTCGCAACTGACTCTATGTAGAGAACTGTTGGCACCAAATCTGGATGGATGGAATTAAGGATCTAAGATAGAATCATATTGTTCACACAAATCCAAGACGCATAGGTATGATCTGTTGTAACTGGCTTTTTTTATTTCTCCAGTAACAAACACCCTCTTGTTCTTGGTGGAAAGAGCAATCTTCATGGCATGAGACCAATTGTTGTAATTGTCACCCGTAAGGACCATGCCAACGAGATTAGATCCTGGGTTGCCAGAATGATGCAAAAAATAAGGGCTGTCCACCCGCTCATGTGTGGGAACGGTGGCTGAAGAGTTTTGAGACTCGGTTGCCATGATTACTTGTGGCCAAAAGAGCGGCTGTCGGCTAAAAAAAAAAAGGGCTACCACCTGATCTAGTATAAATACCACCGCCGAGCTTGAACTTGGATGGACTGACTGGGCGAAAGCCGAGATCGTGCCTGGTCTGGTCTTGTTGATTGTAGTGCCTATGCTTCTATATGTGGTTTACCCGCCCATAGTGAAGAGCAGTCCAGATGCACCAAAACTTGCGAGAAGATGGGGCCAATGAGTACAAATGAGAAGATCATGGCAGGGACTCTTCTTCTGACGAGGTTATATCGCCGAGGTACCGCTGGTCATGTCATCCGCTGCAAGGCTGCGGTGGCGTGGGAAGCTTGTTGAAAACGCAGCCGAAAGAAACCCCAGCGCTCGATCAGAGCCATTCTGTCAAAGCACATCATCAATGCTATGGCCTCTTCCTTGTAGCAGCAGCAGCAATGATTGCAAGCGAGAAGGCCAAAGAGAGATGTGAAAGACGGGCTCCAAGAATCATCACCCTGATACCATGTAGAGATTTGGTGAACTTACTTGCATTGATGAAGTAATTTACAATATATACATAGGGTTTAGGGCTAAAACAATACAATGACAATTATGCCCTTTAGTATAAACCCAATTTGCCAATAGCATCCGATATTGTTTATATAATTTGAAATTATTAGTTTGTGCTTCTATTTTATGACCAAGCATTTTACTTCGTTAATATTTCATATTTTTTGTGTGTTTAACTATAAGTTATAGTTAATAGATTGTAATAGCAAATGGTGGTCAATAAATGTGATAATTCACTATAATTATTCAATGATAATACTAGTGGAACCTAAGTAAACCCTAGAACCGACCCTAGTACTTATGACCGGATATGTTTTAAATTCCAAAGTATGTAGGGTAGGTTCTAAGTTACAAAAAAGAAAAGAAAAGAAGGAAAAACCTATTTCAATAGGTAGGTTCCAGCAAGTGGAACTTTATGAAACTTGGAACTATTCACTCCTAATATTAAGAGAATTTCTATGTTAAATCATTTTGAATTCTAAATGGATGTAGAAACACCATGTTTTCTATATATTGTGAATTTAATATTTCTAGTACTTTGATGATAATTAGTAATTTGTTGTAATCTTCAAGTAGCATGATTTATATTTTGTTCAATTTTCTATAATTTTGATGTATTGAATTCGACAACTTAAATTAAATAAAATTGTATTTTAGATGAAATAAATATTATTCTATTAGATTTTGTTTAGTTGTTTAGTGAATTCATCTATTTGATGAAATTATTTATGTTTGAATAATATAACATTCAAAGATACTTTCTCTTTATCCATTTTTTAGAATTTAACCTAATTAGCTGCTGAAATTTCTATACTACAGTTTTATTATTAATATTAGGTTTATTGTGAAACAGAATCTATACATTTTGTCAAATATTTTAAATTTTTTGATTTAATGAATCCAACTACTTGAGTTAGATAAGTCATATTATAAGTTATAGCTTTATAATCAATAATAAAGTTACATAATGTTGATTTGTTTTTTCTCTTCTTTTTAATGGAACTTTCTCATACCTTATTTGAAAATACTTTCTAGTTATTCATTTTTCAAATTCTAAACTGATAAGAGATATAATTTTAGACATATGCAAAATATTTTCGCTTTATTAATTGTGTGAATTTTAAACTCAGCGGAAGATGAAAGTTTGATGTTAACAAATTATAAACTAGCGCTTATTTGGCCAATTTTGAGCCACATGAAAGACCGTGTCATTTGTCATATCATGTGGTAGCAACAAACGTAAAGTAAAATGCCACATAGTAAGCACTGACTGATTTTTTCTCAATTTTGTCTATAACCACATAAACTAGATATTCCATTTTATATTTATTTTTATTTTTGGACAAAATAAGGTTATGAGTCTCCAAGGACTCAATAAACAAATTACAAACAATAAATGATTTTTGCTTTTGGTTAATATTAGCTCATTACTAAGAGACACTAAACTTGTTAAGATTGGTTTACAAAATCTGTTCACTAAAAAATGTGTTAGACTATTATTGAGGTAAGTGCATTAGGAGTGCCATTACTTTCGTACAGCGCTTACTTTGGTGCCAAAACTTTTTTTCGCTCACTTGAGTGCCACATTGGAGTAAAATTATTCACTTGAGTGCCACATCACCGGAAAAGCTAATGTGGTCGCCGTAATGCTAACGTGGCGGTCGGAAAATATTATTTTAATATTTTAATTATTTTTTTGAATTTTTTGAATTTCTTTTTGAATTTTTTTTTTAAGGCCGGTGAGGGCCATCGTTTACCCTCGCCGGCTGCGGAACTCTCGCCGTTGGCCGCGAAGGCCTTGGGTGAGGCTGTCGCAGCCTCCCTACGGCTGCCGAGGGCCATTATGGCCTTGCCCGGGGCTAGATCTAGGTAAGGGCCACTTGGCCTCGCCGTCGCCGCCACGAGGTGAGGTCGTCAACGGCCTCGCTGGCCTCACCTAGGGCCCTCGACGGCCTCGCCAGCCTCACCTAAGGCCTTCGTGGCCGACGACAAGGGAGCCCTCACCCAATCTGGGCAAGAGTTCAGCGGTCAGCAAGGGTTAACGGTGGCCCTCGCCGGCCTTAAAAAAAAAAGAAAAAAAAATTAATTAAAATATTAAAATATTATTTTCCGGCTGCCACGTCAGCATTCCAGCGGCCACGTCAGCTTTTCCGGCGATGTGACACTCAAGTGAGCGAAAAAAAAAAATTGGCACCAAAGTGAGCGCCTTACGAAAGTAATGACACTCCTAGTGTCCCAATCCCGACTATTATTAGTCTTGAGAACAGTCCATTTGTTTATGGTGTGATACTTTTTGTTGTTTAAAAAAGCCAATGAAGCTTAGTAATTGAGTGTGCCCATTAACTTATGGTGTTTTGTCATGATCTTTATTTCCTTGAGCTTTATTTAAGGGTGGAGAGAATTACAAAGGGTGAAGAAATTTAGAAAAATTCCAATATTTTCCTCTACTCATTCTAACAAAAAAATTGAATTTCACTCAAATTTTGGCAACCCCTCTTATTCTCCCCTCTTGTTCCAAACAAACCATTGAAGTTATGATTCAAGTAGCTGGTGGGAGCTTAAGCTCGAGTAAGATATAAATAAATTTTCAGAAATTAACTTGAATGACCTTGTTTTGATTAGTAGTTATGCTGAGATTGGCTTTGAAATCACTACAATGATATTTCCATGTCATATAAATGTGTCACAACTTATGTTAGTTTTGGATTGGTTGTTTGTAATAATAAATTGCCAAGATGATGGACCTAGCCTTAAATGGTTCACTTGTCTTCCATGAGTTTGATTAATCGTTGCCTAATTACATCATATCTCGAATAGTAAGACTTTTGGCCAACTAACATTTTGGTAGAGTTGTGATGAAGGGCTTGCCAATCTTGGATCCCCAAGTCTCAAGTGGTGTGAAGTGGTTATTGCTCAAATCAAATTATCTATTATGAACATAAGACCTTCATAGTAATACTTAGCGAGGTTGTTAGTGTTGATAAAAGAATAAGATTATATCCATAATTGACCAACTACACAATTGAATCAACAATATTCAAAGGCCGGCTAGGCCCATAAACATAATAGAATACACAAAGCTATAGAGGCCCCATAACAATACATATAGGAGCAAAGGCCAAGAAAGCCCACATGAACCATGGTCCAATGGAAAAAGAAATGGGCAAAGCTTTTTGGGGGTGGGGGTGGGGGGAAGCTATTTTTAGTGAAGTAATCTCATTATATTAAAAAAATGAAAAGACAAAACAAACCAAAAAAGAAAAAGAAAAAGATGCCATTTCTAAGCTATTTTAGTGAACTCAGTCTCATTATATTAGAAAAATGAAAAGATGAAATAGACCAACAAAAAAAGAAAAGAAAAGAAAAGACGAAAATGAAATGATATGCAAAAGAGTGGTTTGATTTAATTTTTGCTTAAACTACACCATGGTTTAGTTTGATGTTATTTCTCTTAACCATATTAAATTTGCTTGGCTCGGCTTGTGTTAACTTTGTGTCCAAATAGGAGCAAGTCGCAATGTGCTCCTTCTTATCGTCGATGTGTTAGATCCTTTTGCATATCACTATTTATCCCCTCACCTTAGGATTAAAGAAAAACACTTAATATATTGAGTGCGGTAGAAGAACATATTGAATGCCACAACTTGGCACAGGGGGACACATAAATGTCAAAACTTCCAAAAGATACACTTAGTGTCAAAATCGGAGAAAAAAGGAAGACTTAAGTGTGCTAACGGCAAACTACATTGGATTTTCGGCAAACCACATAGACTAGTTTTATTAATATAATAACACCACGTCGCATTCTAGTAAGTCTCGTCGGAGTTAGTACTTAAGTGTCTAATTTAAAAAAAAAAATTGACAATTAAGTAAACCTTTTGGAAGTTTTAATACTTATGTGTTCCCTATACCAAATTATGATATTTGGGATGCTCTTTGCCCTATTGAGTACCATATCTTTATAGATATCTCTTTGAGATTAGATTAATCTAAACATGTTGCTAAACCAATGGGATTATAACAAATGTTAGGTTCTCGATGATGATCTTTAGCATGTTAGAGAACTCAAAATTACAATGCAAGTTTTTACATGCACATTTCCTATCAATTGAATGTGGTTTATGTTGAAGTTTATCTTACATTGATTGTGTAAGGGACAGTTGGTCAGTTTATATGTGTGAGAGAAAGTCTCACCCTTTGAGTTAGCTTTTGAGGTAAGAGGACAAAGACCACCCAACACTAGTATCATAGCATTTGTTCTTGCTTGATTTTTTTTTGTCTTGTATTAAACAATGAAAATGAATACAAATAGAATGGTTACATCTAAATGGTTCAAATTATCATATTTGGAAAGGGAAAATGGAAGAGCTTTTGTATGTGAAAGATTATTATTTACTCGTGTTTGTTGAAAAGAAACCAAAAAAATAAAATTGATGCTAAATTATCTATATTTCATCAATAAATGGGTAGTTATATTAGGCAGTGGGTAGATAGCAATGTTTTGAATTATAACATAGTGGAAACACATGCATGTAGTTTGTGAAATAAGTTCAAATAATTGTATGTTTGAAAAATTCATGAGAAAAGAAATGATGGCTCTGAGATAGCAAGATGGTACTCATTTGATTGATCATTTAATTCTTTTCAAGAAATTATAAATCAGTTAACTATTATGGGAATTAAATTTGATGATGAGATACAATTTTTATGGTTGTTTGGTACCTTGCAATTTGGGAATAAGTTCAAATAATTGTATGTTTGAGAAATTATGAATAACAAGTTATTTTTGATAAAACAAATGATGACTCTAAGATAGCAAGATGGTACTCATTTGACTGATCATTTAAATTCTTTTCAAGAAATTATAAATCAGTTAGCTACAATGGGAATTAAATTTGATGATGAGATACGATTTTCATGGTTGTTTGATACCTTGCAGTTTGTGGAATAAGTTCAAATACTTGTATGTTTGAAAAATTGGGAATAACAAGTTATTTCTGATAAAACAAATGATGGTTTTGAGATAACAAGATGGTACTCATTTCAATGATAATATAAATTCTTTTCAATGAACTATAAATCAGTTAGTTACTATGTGAATCAAATTTGATGATGAGATACAATTTTTATGGTTATTTGGTACTTTGTAGTTTGTGGAATAAGTTCAATAATTGTATGTTTGAAAAATTGGGAATAACAAGTTATGTTTGATAAAACAAATGGTGGCTTTGAGATATCAAGATGGTACTCATTTGATTGATCATTTGAATTCTTTTCAAGGAATTATAAATTAGTTAGCTACAATGAGAATCAAATTTGATAATGAAATACAATTTTTATGGTTGTTTGGTATCTTGTTAGACTCATGAGAGATGTTTCAAATGTCTTTGTCTAATTCATCTTCGAATTGTACAATTACCATGAACTTGACCAAGATTATTGTCTTGAATGAATAGATAAGAATGGACAAACATAAATTCTTTTTACAATCTGATGCTTTAATTTTTGAGAAAAAAGAAATAAGACTCAAGGTCTGAGAAATAGAGATAATAACTAAGATAAAAGTAAAGAAAAATCCAATACATTTGCAAATATTGAGTGCCAGTATATTCATTAGAAGGGACATACCCAATGATATTGCTACTAGCTAAAAGAGAGAAACAAAAAGAAAAAAGTAAATAGAATAAAAGTGATAATGACAATGATAACAATTGTGTTTTTGCAATTACTAAAAAACTTTCTCATTGTCTTTGATGGTGATATAGTAATTTTGTTCATGAGAATGGTTGGGTAATTGATTGTGATGCATTTATATATGTTATATCTCATAGGAATTTTTTTACATCATACAGGTCATGTGATTTTGGATATGGGATAATAGGAAATAATAGGCTTGCTGAAGTTGTAGGCATTGGTGATGTGTGCCTAAAAACCATCTATGACACAATATTAGTATTGAATAATGTTAAGCATATATCTAATATTTATTTAAATATGATTTCCACGGTAAATTGGATTATGAGGGGTATTACACCACTTCATTTATGGTTGATGGAAGCTCACTAAATGTTCTATGGTTATGGCTAAATGTAAGAAATGTTCTTTATTGTACATTATGCAAGCAAAGTAAACAAAATTAATGTTGTAGATGGTGAAGAGACAGTTGAGTTATGGCACAAGAGAAATTAGTAAGAAGGCTTTGTTAGTATTTGCTAAGAAAAACACCTTTTAGAAAAGAAAAGTTCGACACTGAAGAAATTTGATCACTATTTAATATGAAAACATAATAGAATTATATTCAAAAGCTTCCCTCTTATGAGAAAATCAAACATATTTGATTTAGTGCATTATGATATTTATGGTCTTATGAAGACAAGATCAATTGTTAGCTCTATTTATTTTGTTACTTTCATAGACAATTGTTCAAAAACTTTGACTTATAAATTAAAAACTAAAGATTAAGTATTAAATGCTTTTAAGTAGTTTCATGATTTTGGTTGAGAGACAAATTGGAAAAAAGTTGAAATGCAACAAATTTGATAACATGATAAAGTATACTAGACCTTTTGATGAATATTGCAAACAACAAAGTATTCAAAATCAAAAGACACCTAGAAAGACATCTCAGTTAAATGGCTTAGTTGAGATAATAACTAAGACATTGGTTGAATGGTAAGATATTTATTTTCAAAAATCAATGTTACTAATATTCTTTTTGATTGAAATTGTACAATTGTATATATGTTAAATTTAACTCTATATGCTTCTTTAGAGTTTGATGTCATAAATAGAATTTGGACAGGTGAAAAAGTTTTTTATGATTAATTGCGTGTCTTTGGATGTAAGTCATTTGTGCATATTCCTAAAGATGAGAAGTCTAAACTTGATGTAAAAATAAGATGATGCATATTCATTAGCTATGGATAGGATTTGTTTGGCAACAAATTCTATGATTTCGATTACAAAGAAAATGGTAAGAAATAAAGGTGTGTTTATAAATGATCAAACAATATAGGATATTGAAAAATTAAAGATAATTTTAGTGCCACAAGTTAATGATGATTTGATTGATTGTGATCTAATTTTTCAAATACATATTCCTGCATATGTTGATGAGAAGCAATATGAAGTGAATGTTTTAGACAATATACATATTTCAAAAAATGTTGAGGCATATGATACCGTTCCTAAACTAGATGCTTCATTGGATGATCCACCAAATGTTCCAATCTAAAGATCCATTAAAGATCGACAACCTTTCACTAGATATTTTGTAGATGATTATGTATTATGAATTGATATAGGTGAATTAAAGTGCTATGTAGAAACTATAAAAGATGAGTTTCAAAAGTAAATATTTTTATGCCATGCAAGATGAAATGTAATCATTTTATGATAATCTTACTTTTGAGTTAGTAAAGTTGACAAAAGACAAAAGAGTTTTGAAGAACAAGTGGGTATATAAGTTGATGTCGAGGGATTTGATTAAAGAAATGGAATTGATTTTGATGATACATTTCTCCAGTAGTGAAATTTTTTTTTCCATGTGGTGCTAGACTTAACAATTAGCCTGGAATTGGAAATTGAGTATGTCAAAACACTTTCCTATATGATGAATGGGAGAAAGAGATATACACGAAATAACTAGATGGTTTCACAGTGAAAAGGAAAGATGAGTATGACTGTAAGTTGAAAAAAAATTCTACGACCTAAAGCAAGTACTAAGATGGTGGGATAAAAAGTTTATATTAGTTATGATAGAGCAAGGCTATAAGAAAATTTTCTTGGATAATTGTGTTTTTATCCAAAACATTTTTGATGATGACTTTATCATTCTCTTACTTTTTGTTAATGATATGTCGATTGTTGGTGAGAACACTTCACGAATTGAGTCGTTGAAGAAATAATTGAGTAAGTCTTTTTCCATGAAAGACTTGAGATTGGCGAAGCGGATTCTTAGCATTAAAATTACATAGGACTGAAATGTCAAGAAGTTGTTCTTTTGCAAAAGAAATACATTGAGAAGATTCTTCCAAAATTTCACATGGATCTAAAGTGGTTAGCACTCCTCTTAGTGCCCACTTTAAGTTGAATATAAAGTAAATTTTTATGATTGACAAAGAGAAGAAATACTTGAAAAGTGTTCTATATGCCTTGATTGTAAGAAACTTGTTGTATGCGATAGTATGTACATGACTAGACTTGACACATGCAATTAATATTGTTAGTCATTATTTTTCAAATCCAAGTAGAGATATTGAAATGTAGTAAAGTGGATAATGAGGTATGTTCAGGGAACTTCAAGTTTGAAACTTAGTTTCAAAACTAGGAAACTTGAGTTAATTGAATATACATATCTTGACTTGACTAGAGATCTTGATACTCATAAATCTCAAGATGTACACTCTTAGAGTGTCAAAATTTGGCACGGAGGGGACACTACTAAAAGTTACGAAAGGTACGCTTAAGTGCTAAAATCGGAGCAAAATGATCAGTTAAATGTTAAAAGGGAAAATATCCGGCTAAAATGCACACATTTCATTTTTTGGCGACTTTTTTTTATTGATGTGGCAATTTTTTTCAAAAAAATTATTAACGTGGCAAAAAAAATCTCATATCAGAATAAACCTTAAAAATTGATTTTATTTATTAATAAAAAGAAAAGAAAGGAAGAGGGTAAGGGTCGGTGAGGGCTATGTAGATCTCATTGCCGTCACCGTTGCCCCACCATTGTCGGGAATGGTTGATGATAGGTGGGGTGAGGATTGCTGGGGTTGTCGCGCCTTGGCCAATGGCTGACAACCCTGGTCGATCGACAGCAAGGGCCTACGAGCCTTTGCCCAGATTAAGGGTCAGAGTCACAACCCTCCCCTAGATCTAGTGAGGGTATAGCCAATAGTCAGGGGCCCTTGGCTTGATTAGACGAAGACTAATGCCTCTTGTTGGATCTGGGGAAGGGTCATGACCCTCACACTAGATTTGGGTGAGGGCCCATAGACCCTTGTCGGTGATAAACGGGGTGGCTAGCCACTAGCCAAAGCTTAGTGACCTCAATTGACTTTCACCTACTGTTGTTGGCCCTTTTCGGCGATGGCGGGGCGACAACAACGACGAAGGGCTATATAGCCCTCGCCCGACCATTACCCCCTTCCCCCCTTTTTTTAATAAATAATAATATTTTTAAATGCCATGTTAGCACCAAAACTACGTCGTTTTGACTGAGTTTTTGTTGACTTAGCTTTTAGCAAGCCACGTAAGTGAGTTATATTTTTAAAATAAGTTACGTTGGATTTTTGGTGGCATTCGTTGGAATTGACATTTAAGTGATATGATTTTCAAAAAAAGTTGCATTTAAATATACTTTTCGTAACTTTTGAAACTTAAGTGTCCCGACGTGTCAAGTTTTGGCACTTGGACTGTTTTTCTGCCCTAATAAATCTACTTCTCATTATCTAATTTCTCTTATAGGTAGGGTTGTGTAATGGAAGTTAAGATTGCATAAATGTGTTGCTTTTTCTAAATCAATGCAATGACTAAAGCTAGTAAATAGTTTCTATGGTTGAAGAAAATTCTTGGAAGAACTTGAGTTCAAGCAAAAAAGGTATGTGTTGTTTTGTGACAACCAAAGTATGATTTATCTTGATAAGAATTCATCTTTTTGTTCTATATTAAAACACATTGATGTTAGATATTGTTGGATAAGTGATCTTCTAGACAAGAAGTTGTTGAAACTTGAGAAAATTCAAATGGATCATAATGGTTTTTATATGATGATGAAGACTCTACAAAGGTAGAAACTTGAATATTGCCCATTGATAGCATGGATAATGAATCCCTCCACATTGTTGTGAGGGAGAGATTTGTTAGCTAGCTTTGCTCTCATGTGGAGGAAGCCCAATGAATTATAACCCCAAAGACTTGAGCTCATATGATAATCCATTTGGAGAAATGTGGTTTCTCATTGTTGTTTTATGTGGTAGCTGCAAATAACATTTGTTAAGACATAGTATCGAGAGAGAGAGAGAGAGAGAGAGAGAGAGAGAGAGAGAGAGAGAGAGAGAGAGAGAGAGAGAGAGAGAGAGAGGGGGGTATGGGTTATCTATTTTTCATCAAACTAACGTTGGAGGTCGAGTCGTGGTTTGATTGAGTTAAAACTTTGTCAAAGTGCTTGTGAAACATTCTTCTCGAATATAATCGGTTTGATTTCACTTGAAGGTCCCCACACTAGATTTTTCATGGGTTGAACTTGAATTTACGTTTTTGATAAGATTTATTCTTAATCTCTTATGAAATTGATCTGTATTGCCAAGAATGATATTCTTAATGTTGTTGCTATGTACCTCTAGTTTTGATTAGAGAAGAACTTTGTTCTTCCAATTTTGCTGATAATAAAGATTTTTGAGTGGACTCTGATCTTGTGATTTTTTTTATCTCCTCACATTGAGGAGGTTTCCTATGTAAAAATCATTTTGTGTTTTGTGGGTACTTGGTATCTATATCTCTCTATTATATTATTTCCTTTTAGGTTTATACAATAGAAGATATCATTTTGTTTTACTAAACTAATTCAATTTTATTAGGGTTGTCATTGTTCCCCAACAAAATGGTATAAGAGCTTAGGTTGTTAATGAATCTTGAACCCAACAGTCACATGGGAGTGATATGGGTTGTTCTTGCTTTGACTTTAAGCTTGATGTGCAAGGGAAAGATTTTTATGTTACCAATAAATCTAGACCCAACATTCACATAAGAGATATGGGTTATTGTTGCTCCAACCTAGAGCCTGATGTGTGAGTGGAAGATTGTTGGAATTATCCCACATCAATTATGAAAAAAGCAAGTGTGATGGAAAGTCTTACTCTTTGAGCTAACTTTTAAGGTTAGAGAGGCAAAAAATCACTCAATAGTTTATGCTTTGTTCATGGTTTTCTATGTTTACAAAGCATTTTGACAAGAAAATTAGTGGGCCAAGGCCCAATAAACCTAGAC
Organism: Corymbia maculata; assembly: GCA_014182735.1. Classification (NCBI taxonomy): domain Eukaryota; kingdom Viridiplantae; phylum Streptophyta; class Magnoliopsida; order Myrtales; family Myrtaceae; genus Corymbia; species Corymbia maculata. Next base: position 6,233,278 of record CM024685.1, read on the forward strand.
TATTGGAGCCAAGTGCATAGAATCTAAGATTTGTCTATATTACCATTTACTTAAGAGTTTATTTTGACATATTGATATGTAATTCCTATGTATTATGAAGCCTTTATGCAATCATGTTTCTATTTGTAATCTGACTATAATTACCCACTATTATAAATGGCACAATTTCTTTTTAAAAACGCTAACATTAACTCAAGTGTCAATTCTAGCCCGAATCTTTTTCTATCTAATAAAAAGCATCAACTTTATCTTATCTCCCAATTCAATCCCAATTTTTTTGTCTAATAAAAAAAACACCGGCTTTAGCTCATGTCGCTATCTTGGAATCTTTTTTTGTCTCATGAAAAAGTAACAACTTTCAGCTGGTACCCATATATGACCCTTGTTGAGTTTCCATCAAGCTTCTACCAAGTACTTGTGGAATGACGTGTCAAATCTTCAACAGCATAACATGGTAAAAACTTGAAGCGAGCCTAATTTGGGTTCTAACTAAAAGTTTATTCTTTTATATGAAATGACAAAACATTTGGGTCAAAATTAGGATTTGACCTAAACTTGATGCTTTTAATGAGAAAAAAAAAGTTTGTCCTTTTTTATGAGAAAAAAAGTTTGGTTCAGAATTGGAATCAAATCTAGAATTGGTGCTTTTGAAGAGAATTAAGCATATTATAAATGCAAAGCAAGTAACTTTGATTAGGGTCAAGCCACCATAAATATTGTATCTTTGTCTCTTTGTGACTCTAAAGTTCATCATATTAAAACTCATCAAATTTTTCAGTTTCTCTAAACTAAATCAACACTTCCTTCCCTCCTATTTCTATCTTATTATAGCCAATGCATCTCAAATTTTTTCTTCTTCTCTAACCTCTTTTCCCATCTTCCTCTATTTTTGTCAATCCCAATTGTTCATCCCCTCTCCCAACATTGCACCCACTTTCACCACTTCGTCTCGCTTCCTTGCTGCTTAGATTCTTGTTGTTGCAATTACGGTTTTGCCTTCGACCTTGCCACCTCTTGTTGTTTCCAATATCATAGGTCTCATCTCCATGAAGCTAGATGCAAACAATTATTTTATGTGGAAATCTCAGTTTTAGCATATTCTAATCCATTAAAATCTACTGGACTATGTGAATAGGTCTTTTTCATGTTCAATGAAGTTTGTCACTATGACAATGGCGCTATGGTGGTCAATCCCTCCTATTTCACTTGGGTCAAGACGGATCGGTGACTTCATAATTTGATCAATTCAACCTTCACAATTGAGATTTTCCATGAGGTTCACAACCTTCATACATCTCTAGAGATTTGGCTAACTCTTAGACAATGCTCTATCAATTGCTGTGCAGCCAAGGAAATTTGGCTATAACTTGATTTTCGAAACATCGGCATGAGTCGTGACCTGTTCATGTTAGATTATCTTTGACATTTGAAGTCAATTGCAAACTTTCTCACTATAATCAATCGTTCCGTCTCCAATGAGTACTTGGTGATTCAAGCCTTCAATGAGCTCTTGTCTAAGTACAATTGCTTTGTCACCACAGGTACCAATGGCCCCACATTGCTCCTTCTTTGGCGATCTATGGTCATGCCTCCCTATGTAGGAAGAACAATTTCTTGACAAATTGACTGCATCATCTTCATCTAACATTGATCATGCTTTGCTTGGCCATGCCACTTCACCCACTCCCTTGTTTCGATGGACTTGGGCTGGATGTGCATCTAGAGGCTAACAATCTAGTTGGGGACATGGTGGATGGTCCTTTTGAGGTTTACAATCATCCTTTGATTGGCTCAGTATACAATCATCATCGGCTCCTGCACCTCCCTCCTCTGGTTGACCACTTGGTGGTTTAAGGTCCTATGTTCCCCCATTCACCCAAGGAGGAATTCTTGGCTTTAGGCTTCACCTTATTTGTCAAATCTTTAACGGCATTGGGTACATTATGCTACAATGCCAATAGTGGTTTAACCATGCCTTTACTACCGATGATTGAGAAAGTACCAAAAAAATCCTAAATCTATTATATTGGTATTAATTCAATCCTAAATTTTCCTAAACCTTTTGATATTGGTACTAATTTAATCCATCTAGGCAATTTAGACAAGAAATTATTGACGTGGATGTCGGCCAATTGATGTGGTGTGGTCGACTGACTTGGACATTTTTAATAATATTTTAATATTTATTGAATTTATTGAATTTTTTTTCTTTTTTTCCCTTCCCCCTTTCCTTTCCTCTTCTCTTTTGGTGCCCATCATCGGCCATTGGCCATAGCCATGCTTGGTGAGGCCACACTCGCCTGGGTGACGGCGAGGCTCGGTGAGCCTCACTCTAGCCTAGGCGATGGTTGGCCTCCTTGATGAAAGATCGATTGTTGCCTAGGCCAGGGCAAGGCTCATCAAGCCTCGCCATCACCCAACCAGGGCTCACCGACCCTTGCCCTATTTAATGATTGGACAAAAGTCTCTGTTGGTGATGATCATTTATTATCTTTAAGAGTCAGTAAAGCCTTTTTACGTATTGATTCTTGATCCTTATCGTTATCTCCTATTTATCATATCCCTAATCTTGCTTGCAATCTTCTCTCGGTTACTTAACTTTGCCATACAAATTCCTATGCTAGTGATTTTGATGGTTCATCTTCTTTTTAAGGACCAATGAATGGGAAAGTTCTCCTCCAAGCTGACTGTTTTCATGGACTAACAATATAGGCAAGGCTTTTTTTTTTGGGAAGGGGGGAGAGTGATTAATGCCGTTCCTAAGCTATTTTAGTGAATTCAGATTCATGAATTTAGCAAAAAATTAGAAAAAGAAATGAAGGACGAAAATGGAATGATATGCGAAAAAACCATTTGATTCGGTTTTCATTTAAATTACACAGTAGTTCATTTTGATTTTTGTTTTCCTTAACCATATTAAAATTTTTTGTTTCCGCTAGGCTTTGTGTCTGAATTGGAGCACACAGCAATGTGCTCCCTCCTTATAGTCGATGTGCTAGATCCTACTGTTTCTCGCCCTTGCCTTAGAAATAAACAAAAAGCCCTTCATATATATCTTTTGCTGGTCGGAAAAACTCTTTCATTCATTAGTGAGCACTACGAGAACCAAACATATGTGTTTCTAGACAAAAAATTCCAAAGAGACAAAGGTGGAGTAGTTAACTAGTTTCCCCGGGGGGAGGGTCTTTTTACGGTGGGCTTTAGTCACCCAATATGCAAGTTGATTGGCCTTGCGGGGACAATTGATGACTTTCACCGATTTTCGCTAGGCCAAGTATTACTAACACTCTTTGACAATGTAGCGTAAAGACTTCAGATCAGTTTCCTTGAGCAAATACAGGAGGGGCCGCCTCTCACTACTAGGACTTCAGCGCTTAGGGTAGAGGATGCATGTACTGATTTGGCGACCGCTCGAATCAGGGCAAACTCCAGCAATAGATCCTTCCAAAGTGCCGTCCAGCCACAAGCCATTAGTGTTGAGCTTAAGGAACCCTCTGGCCGGTGGCGTCCACTGTTCAGGTGAGCTGGTTCGAGGTTTACCCTGATTTCCTCTTCCTGGATTCCACCTAACATAGCCTTTGTTCAAAGCGAGAGCAGCGTTGACAATTGGGCTCGGATTGGATTTTTGAAGCTTGGAACATTTGGGTATATCGTGCTTTCCCTATAAGCCACAGAACTCTGGCTGATAGTTCCCTCGAAGGTAAGTCTAGATTTGATTTAAAGAACTCAAGCATCCATTTGTCCATTCCGGTGATATTAAAAGGGCAAATTTTGATATTTATATACGGAGCTGACCAGAGAGGAAAAAAATGTTTGATGGTTTATGGAGCTTGCGAGCATAAAGAGCAAATGGGGTCAAGTCATACCTTCCTCTTGTAGGGTAGTGCGTTTTGACGCACGCTAAATAGGAATTGGCATATTTTAGGGGGGTGAGCTCGGCTTCCATGTTCTTGTCCATAGGTTCGGGGTGTCGGAAAAGATGTTGAAGGTTCGTTAGAGTTGACATGAAGATTTATGGGACACATTCTGATTCCACGTTTTACTATGTAGGACCCTAATTTTTTCTCGATCTAAACTAATTTGTCTGCTTTGGCTCAAACTGATTGGTATGCAAAGAATCTCTTTCAAAATATGCTCTTCGAATATGTTGTTCAGTTTCTGTTCATTCCATTCTTAGTCTAAGTGCCGGATCTTTAGAGATTATTCCATAAAATATTGACAAAATTGTTGACTTTTTGCTTTTGAGCTGTAAGCCAAAGTCAGCGAGCATGAAGCTCGTCCTTGATAGAAAACTCTCATGGTTTAACTTTTCCTTTTCCCATTTTTACTTTTTCCAGTGGAAAAAGAAATTGGCATGGTACAATTTTTTTAAAGCAAACGAGAGATAGAGATGTGGCCAAACAAAGCAAATGTACAAAGCTTTTTGACGAGACATTAACATTGGGCTATACTTTTTATTCTAGATTTCAGTTTTCCTTAAAGAATTTATTCCTACATGCCCCCCTCACATCCGTTGATCTTGTTCTTCAGGCTCCTCAAGACCGGAACTTGGAAATTTGCTTCACCAGCCCCTCCCAATAGGAGAATATATTGTTGCTGTTTCGTGCGAAACGACTCCACAACTTCTCTGATAGATATCCAGTTGGTCCACATTGAAGGACATGATCAGCCATCATAAATAGCCTGAGTTTCTTCATCTTTTTGAACGAGTTTGCATTCACAATCAAGTCTTCTACATCAACCTTGTCTAGTTTAATGCCTTCAATGGCATCTGTTCCCTATCAAAGCAAAATTAAAATGATTATGCACCTCCAAAAGGTCCTACTCTAATAATAATGTTTAAATATGTATTAAACTGTCCTACTCTAAGAGCCATCATACCACTAGAAGTTTTCAAATGAAGATATATTAATCTTATGATGAAAGGACAAATGAGAGTACTTATACTAGGTTATGACAAAATCGGTTCATTAATAAACACCGTCATTTTAAAGATGAAATCAACAAACCATAAAATAAAGAACCTAAACCCGAATTTCTTGCTTTTACCCTAATTGGCAAAAATAAATATTGCATAATTTTCTTTCCTAATTATGCAATCTAAAGTTTTTTGCATGTAAAGTCCACAAAAAGAACATATACATATTAGGATATGCATAGACTTTTACCGAATTTTGTCTAACCACTTCTAAAGCATCCTCATGATGCCATATTCTGCTTCGCTTGTTGGGATTTTCAGGGCACTCTTGAATCACAATTTGTTCACCCATTTTCTGAAGCACATCATGCATCCATATTTTGTTATTTTCATTGATGTATATGAGTGACATTTTAGCCAAAATCTCTAACCCACTATCAGCATGCAAATCGCATTGCTCTAGGGACTTGATGATCTCTTTTTGTCATATCCATTAAGAAAACATGCAATGTCAAGAAAAATTGACCTCTCATTAGCCTCCAAGCCATCAATAACAATTTTCAATATTTCATGGACCTTTCCTTGAGGAATTTCTTTGAGTCGATCAAAAGCTCCTTGCCATTCTTTGACGCTTTTGCCATTCAAGAAAGAACCCATCACAATCAAAACCAAAGGAAGTCCTTTGGAAAAATTGGTGAAGCAATTTGAAAGCATCTTATAGTCACTTTTGGGATATCTTTCTCGGAATGCATTCCAACTGAAAAGCTCAAGAGCTTGATCATCATTCAATGTTCTTACCTTATAGATTTCCCCACACAGACCAATTAAGGTTTCTTTGTGTCGAGGGATCAAAATAACTCTGCTTCCCAAGCCTAAGTTTATTTCCTTGATCAGGTGGCTTAGTGGTCCTGACAACCCTTCAACATCATCAAGCACCAGCAGAACCCTCTTGTTGTGAAGCTTACTCCTCATGAATTTTATTAGTACATGAATATCATCGCCAAACTCTGAAACTCCATTGCTGGGAATGTCACTAAAAAGGGTCTCCTGCATTTTGAGGAGGCCATCTTGGCTCGATATATCCTTTGCATTCATGAGAAAGTAACTCCGATCAAATTGGTCTGCAATTTGGTAGTACAAAGCTCTCACAAGTGTACTTCTTCCTATTCCGTTAGAGCCAGAAATTCCCACGATTCGGACCTCCGCAACGTCTAATTGGAGTAAGGAGTACAGGGCTTGTAGTTGAGAATCTAACCTAATCGGATGGAAAGCAAGCAGGTTCGCCCATAAGGGGTTTAGTTTTCTTGAGATTTTTTCCACAATGGACTGGATGAATTCAGCTTCAAGTCTGCAAGTTGTCAACAACTAAAGGTGTGACTAGTTATTCATGCTAGTAAAAGATGAAGAAAAGATCAATAAATATTATATTCTCAAACTAAGGAATATCATCCATCTATTCTAATTTAAGATCCAATATAATAGAAAATAGTCGTACTTGAGAGGTTGACCTGTGCGTTAGCGGGAGTGCATTCTTTCATAGGAGAATAAAGAGTTTTTTTGGACATCTTCACGCCTTTCAAAATATCGCCTATATTCTTGTCGAAAGATTCATTTTAATTATGAAACTAAAATATTCAAACCAGCCTTCTTCCTCTTTTAACTTGAAGCGTGTTAGTCAAACATCCCAAATTTACATATGTCGACCATAAAATAGGACATTTGAACTATCTCAGCAGTATAATATGCCAATTGTTAATGTAAATTGTATTTTGACTTAAATGTCAAGTTATATTTGTTGACTGCATGAAATAATTACGGGTTAAGTCTCTTAAGTTTTTTGAATTTATTTTTCTTTTTGATCCGTCTTTGGTCACCTTCAGATTTTTTATCGATCCAGTTTTGCTTTGGACTTTATTAATTAAAGTTTGAAATAGCTGTTTGAAATAGCTGACCCTTTCAGGGGTTGAGTTCAAATTGAATCGGTTTTTAATTTTCACCCGATGACCCCCACTTCTCAATTTTGTTAAGGGGTTGTGTATTTGAACTCTATGGCTCAATTTTTTGTAGTTTTTGGCCAGGGAATTTTCTTTTTATTGAACCTGGCTCCTGTATGTTCAAGCAGTACATTTAGCAATTCTAAGAATTAAGTTGTAAGAAATTATTCTTCAACAAAATCATATAACTGTAGGATAAATTTATCTTTTCAAACACCCAGCAAGCTCTTTTGTTATTTAGATAGAGGACGCTACCCTTAAAAAAACCATGCTAAAATTGAGGTCGACATTCCAAAGATAGCAAGTTTCTGGTTACGCATTAGATGTTCGGGCTTTCCCATTTTCGTTCTAACGAAAAGAAAGAATAAGACTTCTGAGAACCTCCTACAGAAAACGAAGCCCATATGCGTTGAAATTCATCTACTTGTGTGTTTTCAACAGTGGGACTCAGTGTAAGTAAGGGAAATGATGAATGAGGGAGATGGGCAATGGCGAAAATCATTGTTCTCTAGAGATTTTCTTTATGCTTGATGGATGAAGTGAGGAGAATAAACTCATATGTTTATTTAATTATGAAATATAAAATATGAAATGAGGGCGCAGCTGGAATAAAGGGACATCCATCAATCCCTTCTATATTCCTCTGACTTTTAACAAAAGTTTGTATATCGTTTTATTTAGCTGAATACTTCGAATTTGCTATATATGGAGGAAATCAGCATACGCTGGAACATATGCTATCAGGGTGAAATCTGATAAATGAAAAAAAAATGCATTTGTTTCGCGAAATATGAATGTGGAAAATATATTCCACAAAAAAATGATTGTTTATATTGCTTACAAAAAAAATGACAAAAAAAAATATTACTTACAAAAATGATTGGATGAAAATTATTTTCATTATTTACAAAAATATTTAGATATAGATTGTTGTTCATAATGAAAAAAATTTCATTGACTAATTAGTTTAAGCGATACAAGCGATATTTTTTGGAAAATGTTTTCCAAATTATTCATCATCCATGAATCGAATGAACCAAGGAGAGAAAAAAAATGATGGTTATAGAAGATTACAGCCTACAGCGTTGATGTTAAATCTCCTTGATGAGTCAAATAGTTGAGTTCGAGTCCTATTCAAGGAAAGTTTGTTTCCTAATAGAAAGGTTTCCAAACATTTTCAAAATATTCCTACTGACCATAGACCAAAAGATTGGGCTTTAAGAGAAAGTTTCAATGTTAGGCTTCGATAGTATAATAGTTTTTCAGCTATTGTAAAAATAATAATATGTTGTGAGCCACAAATTTTGAAAGAAGTAGATCCTATAACAATTTATAATTATTTGTTATTTATTTTTTTGGCCTAAAATAAGTTGCTAATTTTATAGTGGATTAAAGACAATCACAAAAGCATTTCTCTTTATAATTTCATAAACAAAATTACTAGCTTTCTTTAGGAGTCCTCTCAAAAAATTGGGAACATTGTCCAAAGAGTCCTAGATCTATTGCACTTTTGCCAAATCAATTCTAAACATATCAATTTTTCTAATTCAGTCCTAAATTTTTTATTTCTTGTTAATTTAGTTTTAAACCTTTTCATTTCTTGTCAATTAAGTCCATGTGGTCAATTTTAACTGGAAATTACTAACGTTGCATTTTTAAAATAATATCTCAATAATATTTTGAATTTTGAATTTTGAATTTTTGAATTCTTTTTGGGTTTTGGATTTGGTAGGCTAGAGGTGAGGGCCAACCGACCTCTTTTCGGCTTTGGGTGACGGCATCGCGCCCCTCACGGGCTTTGGACGAGGGCCACGATGCCGTTGCTAGATCTAGCCAAGCGAGGGCTTGATAGCCCTTGCCGACCCCAATCAAGGGTGGCAAGTGAGGGTTGCCAAGCCATCACCTGGCCAGATCTAGTGAGGGCGTCATGGCTCTTGCCGTTTTCGTGCAAGGGTCACTAGCTAGATCCAAAACCTTAAAAAAGCAAAAAAGAAGAAGAAGAAAAAACCATAAAAAATTCAAAATATTATTAAAAATGCCACGGTAGTGTCAATCCATCCATGTCAGTAGCTTTCTGTCAAAATTGATTGGATGTACTCAATTGTCAAATGTTTAAGACTGAATTGGCAAAAATGCAATGGATTTAAAATTTTTTGGACAATTTTCCCAAGAAAACACCCACGGAAGAGAGAGAATACCTGTTTCCAAGAGGCCAACCAGTGAGATTTCCAGCTTTGCGGAGAGCATCTCTCCACCTAAGGACCTTGTCGGCATTTTCTTGCCCGAAACCCTTCTCGCTTTGGCCGATATGCGTAAATGGTCCTGACAGCTCGCGCATCTCTCTGGGGTCAATGTCCACAAAAATGAGGAACACCAACAGGCCATTCTTTTCCTTGCACTCGAGGATTTTACCCAGCTCGTCCAGGCACCATGGCGAGGAGGCGTAGGTGCGTGAGATGACCACGATGGCACTTCTCGACCGCTCGATAGCTTCGTTGATTGCTGGTGCAATCTCTAGTCCTCTTTCTAGACTGCGATCGACGAAGGCCCTTATATTGTTTTGCTTGAGGGCATTGTGGAGATGGCTCACGAAATGGCACGTGTCCGCCTGTTTATAACTGATGAAGGCATCGTGAATCCACCGGGGGATGGAGGGGAGAAAGAAGAGTTGTGGCCTGACTGTGAGACTATGTTTGAGAGAAGAGAAGTGGAGTGGAAAGAAAGAGGGCAAAGAGATGGGAGGGGAGTGCAGTCGGAATTGTGATGTTCTTTTGTTTCGGAGGCTTGGATACAATGGAGGAAGAGAAATAGGAGGGAAAAGCTTGCGCTTGAGTTGGCTAAATCGGATCATCATCTTACTGGAATTTGCCATTGAAACACCCCCAAGAATCATAGTAAAGAAAGAGCAGTACCGAGTTCATTCACATTGCAAGCTCTTGACCTATTTATAGCACATTTTGATCTCCCTATCTCTCCCTGCTCATTATAATAAATTTTTGCGTCCTATCTCTTCAGGCTCGCCGGGGGACCGGGCTCCTGATAATATTAATTCCGCATGGCATCTCTCGCTGCTCTCACACATCAAATTCCATCATTATAATATTTCGCACGAAGGGGGCAAAATCCAATCTTGCATTGGCTAGAAACCAACCTAGTGTGCGCGAGGTCAACACCTCTTTCTTGCATTACTAAACTAGTAAAATAACCTTTTAATAAAGTGAACAAGAAAGAGTTTCCCGAATAATGTGGGAGAAAAGAAAAAGGGAACAAACTTTTTGAGATTATTTAAACACCGTTATTGCTCGTACACATTTTCGTTCACCCTCCCTTCTGAATCATGGGGATTCTTTTGGTCGACGGTACTTTGCTAACTTAGACATTAGTCGACGGTGGGTGAAAATTAGACATAAATTATTGCTAATGATATTCATTGGAATTTGGTGTTGAGTAAAGTTTTAGCAAAGAAAGAGCTGTGTTAAAATTGCTCTGAGTCTCTCTCTCCTGCACAATTTGTCCGTTTGCGCATGAACTCACGATGCATGCTGATGTGTTATTTTCTTTTGATCAAAGACGTTGATGTGTTCAATTCATCAATCCATATGAATTTCCAGATAATTCATTTCTTACTATTAAAATATATTTCAAGTTTAAGTCTTAAGTGAAATATATCAGGAAAAAAAAGACATCTACTGCATGAGTGAAATATACGGAAATATTCTTCTGATTGAAGTTTAAGTCGCCCAAGGAAAGCTAATTGAAGTTGATCAAATGAGGAAGTCAGACGTATCGATTTCGACTATGATTCGGTCAAGAAAAAGAAAGTCAAGTCCAAACGTTGACTTGTTGACCGAATTCTATTCTCATTCTGATTCGGTTTCCTTCAGGCGTGGGTTTTCTACTTTGACTCGGTCAAGGTCTTGGGCCATATAAATATACATTCTGTTGTTGGGCTCTTCGAGCGGCTACTGTTGACACGAAGGTTGCTGACGTAGTCCCTTTAGCGAGGGTGCTATTTTAATTTGTCAGTATCCATATGTCTTGCATTCCTTATTGATAAGAAAATATTTCCCTTCCCCTCTAATCAGAGAATACTCTCGAATTTTACGTCTCAAAGTTTGGACGAAGTAATATATTCTGTTGTTGGGCTCTTTATGTGGCTATTGTTGATACGAAGTCTTGAAACACCAGAAGAGCGCTTGAGAAGCATGGGCTATTTTCATGTCGTTTGTGCGGCGAAGTTTATCCGTGAATTACATCTAAGAAAAATTAGTGTTTGTAGTTGTGAAATTCTTATAATAAGAATTTGTGTATAATTCATTTATGAGATTGATAGATTATTTCTTGGAGATTTGCAAGGCTAAACACTACGTGTGGTATTGGGTGCAATTGAAACTTGGGAAACACAGAGTGTTTGAGTGACACTAACTCAAGGGTAGTTGTAATCTCCGTGTATCACTTGATCATGAAATTCGTGAGATTTTTATGATAAGAATCTCACAAGTGTGACTGATTGACTCGAGTGGGGGTTAAACACTGCGTATATTATTTGGTATAGTTGAGACTTAGGAAACACTAAGAGTGTTAGAGTGACTCGAGTGTGGTTGGAATCTCCGTGTATTGCTTGTAGCCATGAAATTAGTATTTGTAGCCTTGAAATTCTTGTGATAAAAATTTATGTATAATTCATTCGTGATATTGAAAGATTATTTCGCGAGGGTTTGTGGGACTAAACATTGCGTGCGTCATTAGGTGTAATTGAGGCTTAAAAAATACTAAGAGTGTTTGAGTGATTCGAGCGTGGTTGTAATCTCCATATATCGCTTAATCTATAATGGAATTCGTTGATGTTTTCCATATGGACGTAGGAACAGCGTAAATTTGATGTCCAATCTATTTTTTTATTTTGTCTATTTTATTATTCAATCATTTGCCTTTCACAACACTTGTTGTTAGCAAGTTAGTCAAATAAAGGATTAATATCATGAAAAACCCTAAACTGACATATTTGTGATAAATTTCTACTAAGCCAAACCCCAAATTGGTATACCTTTGATAAATTTACCTATGTTAGTTTTTCTTAAATTTTATTGTCAACTTGCTAAGTTAAATGAGATCTCATAGTTGGCGAGAAAATTGTTTAAAAAGTCCTAAATCTATTGCACTTTTACTAATTTATTCCTAAGTCTTTCAATTTTGTCAGTTGAGTCCTAAACCTTTTTATCTTTTACCAATTGAGTTAATGCGGCCAATTTTAGTTGAAATTTACTGACTTGGCACTTTTTAAATAATATTAATTTTTTTACTTTTCTTTATTGTTTTTTTGGTTTTGGAGTTAGGGTCGGCGAGGGCTAGGGGACCCTTGTTGGCAACGTCAACGACCCTAACTCCAAAAACTGCAAAAATAAAATAAAAGTAAAGTAAAAAAGATAAAGAAAAAGAAAGTGAAAAAAAAAGAAACAAAATCATAAAATATTATTAACATATGTCCACGTTAGCACTGATCATCCACATTAGAAATTTCCGACCATTTTTGGTTAGAAGGACTTAATTTGTAAATTTTGAAGGGTTTAGGACTCAATTGGCAAAATTGAAAGGTTTATAACTAAATTGATAATATCACAATAGGTTTAGAATTGTTTTGGACAATTTTCCCAACAGTTGGCGAGTATACAAGTTTGAGGTTTTACCTCTATTTTGTCACAAAGTTATCAATTTAGGGTTTCTCATGATATTAAACTAATTTAACATAAGTTAACAGAATATAAATTGATCATAAATATACCAATTTGAGATTTTTGATGGTAAAAAAATTAATTTGGGGTAGATCATTATATGTATATCAGTTTGGGGTTCTTGGTGCTTAAAAAATTAATTTGTGGTAAATTTATCATAAATATATAAATTTGGAATTTTTTGTAGTATTAACGCTAAAATAGATCGATAAATAATGTAGACGAGCAAATTTTATCTACCCTCCCATTTGACTTTGGGGATACCTTTGGCTTTGCCAACTTAGAGAAATCGAGCTTTCCGAAGGATAAAACCCATAAGCATAGGTTCTTATTGATGATAAAATATTCTTCATTGGCATTTGGGTAAACCACAGTTTTAATCTTCTAAATTTTTGTATGTGAGCAATTTAATTCTCTAACATTTATTTGGTACTCAAATTCTCCATCTTTCTCAATTTGTGCGATTTGGTCCTTTGTGCCATCAAATCTTTTAACTTTTTAGTGCTCACCTACAATAACTACTCCTACCCAATTAGGGTTTCTTTCTTTTTCCTTAGTTTGGTTTTTGCTAATTTGCTCCTCATTTGGCGCCACTTTAGCATTGTGTGCCGTTTCCTAGCACATTAATAATGTCGTGTTATTGATTAGTTGGACAATATAGTTGTAACATCCTAAATCTTGACCCATTTCCAGGATATATGAAATGGTTATTTTATCAATGCACTATGAGTTGTGTTTACTTTGAGTTGGCTCTTCATAAGTTAATTAACTATTTGGAAAGGTAATTAAAGATCAATATGCATACGATTAGTGAATTCAATCAGGGTAGACCGTTTGACCATAAATATCAAATATGAATGATACCACAATGTTGCAAGCCAATTAGCAAATGTAAATAAATTGATTCGGCAAAAGTATGAAGCCGGATTGTGGGTGATTTCGCATGATTTCGATATTAACTGTGAACAATGTTAAATCGATTTTCTTTTGGCCTTGTACTCAGCATGAGCAATGAACCCTTATGATTACATGACAATCGAGGATTACTTTGATTTGAATAGGTACAATCATGGATTGAAAAGCTATCCACCATGGGTCAAACGCGCGAGAACCCATAAACACCACTCGATAGTTAGGTTGTACTAAAGTTGTGATTGATTGATTTTAACCACAAATTTTAATATGGTTTCGGGTATTAAACTTTCAAGGATGTTGAGGCTAAAATATTAGATGTAGCTCTATTAATTCTCGAATTTATTGGTAAGCCCAAAAATTATTAGAAAATGATTCAACAGGCCGAGAATTAGAGCTGGATATTTGGGAATTTGTGCTTTAGGGATAAAAAGACAAAATACCCCTTTCTAGAAGCTTGTATAGGAAGTGGTCTTATATTATTTTATTTTCTTTTCTCTCCTCCCACCTTCCTCTCCACGTTTTCCTCTCCCCCACCCATTTCTCTCTCTCTCTCTCTCTCTCTCCTCACCAGTCAACCTCTTTGAATGTAGTTTAATTCTGTTGAGTCTGATCTTGTTCTAGAAACTTCACATTCATAGATTCTTCCACAATTTGAGTATTCTTATTGAATACTCCATATGCCTTGCTTGTGATTGAGTATCCCAGAAATATTCCTTTGTTTGATCTTTTTTCAAACTTACTCAAATGGTTATTTGCATTTTTAAGAATAAAACATTGACAACCAAATATATGGAAATAAGAGACAATTGGTTTTCTTCCTTTATAAATTTCATAGGGGTTTTCTTAAGAATAGGCCTTAGGAAAACTCTGTTAAATGATTTAGCAAGCTATAGAAATTGCTTCTGCCCAGAATCGAGTGGCTAATTTGCTTTCAATTAGTAGAGTTCTGGCTATTTCTTGTAATGATCTATTTTCCTTTCTACAACTCCATTTTGTTCTAGAGTGTAGGGCGAGGAAAACTATGTTGAAGAACATTTTTGTCACAAAAATCTATGAAATCTTGATTTTCAAATTCTTCACCATGATCTGTTTTAATACTAAAGATAGTATAACCCTTCTCATTCTGAACTCTTTTTGCAAAATTTGAAAAATAAGAGAAGGTTTCCCCTTTATTAGTAAGAAAGAACATCCCGGGTAAAATGAGAGTAGTTGTCTACAATAACCAGATAATATTTCTTACCTCCTTTTATTTTTTCTAATCTTATGAACATTCTTAAGTCTCTAGTCATATGCCTTGAACATCCGTTGTCTAAGTCCCATTTCCTTTTGCTTCTGATACTAGCTTGCATTCAAAAAACATTCTCAAGTTTTCTTTGGTATCCAAACTTTCTCGGGTCCATGAGAGTTAGTATTGTAAGTTTTGTTAATCCAATTCCTCTAAATAGGTCTCCAAACTTTAGGACAATTACTCTCAAAATATTTTGTTTTTTCACAATTAGAACATTTGAGGTTGCTTTGACCAACATGTTTAACAAAGTTCTTTTGAAGATGGTTTTTGTAGACTTGTCGAGGGGGTCTATATATGAGTCTCTCCTTGACTTTTGAAAAATCTATTATAAAATCATTTTCCTTATTATATCCAAGTCTAGACTTGTTATAATAAGGGAATTTGAGTGAAAAGTATATACCTGCAAGGTTTTTGATCCTTTTGAAAATTTTGTAGTAATATCCAGAAATTCCTTTTTAAGGGAATCATTCTCCTTTAAAAAAGAATCTTGACTTTCTTTTGTTTCAAAAACTTCTTTTTGCAAATCTTCAAAATTTTCTTTTTGAGAAAAATTTTGTTGTCTTAGCTTGTAATTTTCCTTTTTTAGTTTGGAGATCCTCTTAAGAATGGATTTTAGATTTAAACAAAGTTCATTTATATAATCTAAAATTTTGATAGGTATTTCAAAATGACTAACCTCAACCTCCTTGTTTGAGTCTGAATCAGATTTTGAGTCTACTCTAGAATTTGAGTTTGACACAGACAGATATTACCAAATTCATCTTCACTTTCTTTGCACTCCGTGTCACTCCAAGTTTCAGCTTTCAAGGCCTTTTTGTATTTCTCATACTTTCCTTTCTTCTTTTTCAGCGTAGAACAGTTTGGTTTTATATGTCCCTTTTTCTTGCATTCAAAACATATTACATCTTTGATAAAGTCTTCTTCATCCATTGTTCTTCTTTGTCTAGACTGTTTGGATTGCTTTTTGCCTTTGAACTTCTTCCTTTTCTTGTTTAACTTTTTAACCTTTTTGATCAATAGGGCAATTTCTTCATCGTCCATTTCATCATTTGAATCTGTGTCATCAGAATCAACATTAGATTTAAGAGCAATTGATTTCTTACCCCTTGACTCAACTTCATCATTCATCTGTTCAACTTCATAAGATTGTAAGGTTCCAACAAGCTCATCAACAGACAAGGGTGAGATCCTTAGTGTTTCTTATAGAGAAGTCTTCACATTGTTCCAATCCTTTGATAGACCTCTCAAAAGCTTGTTAACTTTCATTGGTCCTGAGATTGGTTGACCTTAATATGCAAGTCCATTTATTATTTTAGTAAATCTGCTAAACATATCTCTAATGGACTCTCCCAGGCTTCATTTTGAAGGATTCATATTGACCAAGAAAATATTGACTTTGGTTTCCTTCACTCGATTTGTTCCTTCATAGGTGACATGCAGCCTATCCCAAACTTCTTTCGTTGTTTTACAAGAAGAAATTTGATTATATTCATTTGGAGATAATGCACAGTAAAGAGAATAAATAGCTTTTGCATCTAATGCTTCTTTTTTTGTCAATTCTTCTTTTGAGAGAGTGGTGGAAGGTTCTGTTGATTTTCCATCATCCTTCTTTGTGGCCTTTCCAGATTTAGCGTTGGGGTCAATTCCTTTCTCCACAACATCCCATTCCTGAGGATCCTTTGATTTGAGAAAATCTTTCATTTAATTTTTCCATATGTTGTACTCCTTTCCATCAAAGTATGGTGGTCGAGTGTTGCTTTGTCCCTCAATCAAACTTAGTGCAAGAATACTAACCATAGAAAATCTTTAGCTCTGAAGTAAGAAACACTCTAATATACTAAGCACAAGGCTCTGATACCAATTGATATTGCTAGTACCAACACTTAGAGGGGGGTGAGTAGGCGTGAATAAAATTTCTTGACTAAAACTTTAAATACAAAGTCTGACAATAATAGACACAGAATTTGAGAATTGAACAAAGTTTGGGTGAGATAGACTTTTGTTGTATGCAATAGAAAATAAAAGGAGTAAGGAAAGAGAAGATTATAAATAATGTTATAGTGGTTCGGCTTTAATCAAGCCTACGTCTACTCTCCCACATTGTCAACCAATAGGCTGAATTTCACTATGTGATAAAAATGGTTACATGTTCTTGAGTGCAAGTACTTAGTGATAAGATCTCTCACTAAGTCACTCTTTCTTGTAATACACTTTTGATCACTCGGTTCTTGCACTATCACAGATAATTTTGTGAAGAACAAAATCATACTTTGGAATTTCGTATTATCTCTTTTTTCTTCTGGTCGTATCTCCTCCTTATATACCCTTCGAACCAAAGCTAGCCATTGATTATCACCATGAAGGATTTGTCTTCCTTTTCCTTTAATGGATAAACTTCATAAGGAAAGATTTCCTAACTGTTGAAGATAGATTGAATTCCATTTGATTCTAATCGCCTATACAAATAGAATTTAGGTTTCTATAAGTATTTCATCTTTCTTTTGGAAATTGTCTTGTTGATTGATCTTGTTAATCGATTTGATTAGCAAAATCAATATGAGTAAGGTAAGTGAAATTCGTAGCCGTTGATGATCTTATCCTCATTTTGGTCCTTGAGTTTTGTTTTGGGTCTATGACAAAATGAGATTTTGTGTCTATTTATGCCTCTTTCTATAATGAATAGACTTTGCTGAATAGGTCAACACATGAGTTTTCTTCCACAGTTTGTACTAGAAGTGTTGCTTGTTTAAATGCATACAAATCTTTTGTTAGCATCAAAATTAGGAGTTTTCTCAACAGTAGGCATTAGTGATATGTGCCTAGAGACCAGCAAAAGACGAGATTAGTATTGAATAATGTTAAGTATATACATGATATTTCTTTAAATTTGATTTCCATAGGTAAGTTGGATCATGAGGGTATTGCAACACCTTCATTGATGGTTTATGAAAACTCACTAAACATTATATGGTTGTGGCTAAAGGCAAGAAACATTCTTTGTTGGCTGTAGGCAAAGTTGTTTACAAACAAAATTAATGCAGTAGATGGCGAAGAGATAGTTGAGTTATGGCACAAGAGGCTAAGTCACATTAGTGAGAAGGATTTATCAATATTGGCCAAAAAGAAACTCCTTTTAGGAAATGGAGGTTTGATACTAAAGAAGTGTGATCATTATTTAGTTGGAAAACATAATAGAGTTGTATTCAAAAGCTCCACCTCCTTTGAGAAAGTAATATATACTTGATTTAGTGTATTATAATATTTGTGATCCTATGAAGACAAGATCACTTGATGGCTCTCCTTATTTTTTTACTTTCATAGATGATTGTTCAAGAAAAATTTGGGTTTATACCTTGAAAACTAAATATAAAGTATTATATGCTTTTAAGCAGTTTATTGCCTTAGTTGAGAGTTTGACTATAAAAAAGTTGAAATGTATCAGAACTAATAACAAGGGAGAGTACATTAGACCTTTCAATGAATATTGCAAACAATGAGGTATTGGAAATCAAAAGATACCTCTCAAGATACCTCGCTTAAATAACTTAGTCAAGGGAATGAACAGGACATTAGTTGAAAGGGTAAGTATTTACTTTCATAATCAAAGTTATAAAGATCCTTTTGGGATGATGCTTTAAGTACCATTTCACATGTATTAAATCTTACTTCATGTGTTCCTTTATAATTTAAATGTTTCTAATAGAGTTTGAACAAGTGAAGAAATTTCTTACAATTGTTGGCATGTTTTTGGATGCAAGTCATTTGTACATATTCCCAAAAATGAGAGGTTTAAACTTGATGTGAAATTACGACAATGCATATTCATTAGTTAGGAACAAAATATATCTAGGTACAAATTTTATGATCCCACTTAAGAAGAAATTGTAAGAAGCAAAGATGTGTTTACGGAACATCAAACAATACAAGATATTGAGAAATAAGAGATGATTTTAGTGCCAAGGTTAATGATGAATTGATTGACTTGGGTCCAATTCCTCATACACATATTCTGGACAATGCACATATTCCATAGTATGTTGAGACAGATGATATTGTTCCTAAACCAAAGACTCCATTAAATGCTCCACTAAATGTTCCAATTCGGAGATCCGTTAGAGATCAATAACCTTTCACTAGATATTCTGCAGATGAGTATATATTATTAATTGATATAGGTGAATCAGAGTGCCACATAGAAGTAATAGAAGATGAGTGCAATAGCAAATGATTTGATGCCATGCAAGATAAAATTCAATCACTTTATAACAATCATGCTTTCGAGCTGGTGAAATTGACTAAAAGAAAAGAGCTTTAAAGAACAAATGGGTATACAAGTTGAAGCAAGATGAATATACTTTATAACCACAATACAAAGCTAGATTGATTATTTAAAGATTCTGTCAAATAAAGGACATTGACTTTGATAATATATTTTCTCTAGTGGTAAAAATGTCTTCTATGCATGTAGTGCAAGACTTGACAACTAGCCTAGACCTAGAAATTGAGAAGATGTCAAAACAACCTTCTTATATGGCAACTTGGAGGTAGAGATATACATGGAACAAGTAGAGAGTTTCAAAGTAAAGGGAAAATGAGTATGTTTGCAGGTTGAAGAAGAGTCTTAATGACCTAGAGCAAGTACTGAGATAGTTGTATGAAAAGTTTATCTGAGTTATGATGGAGCTAAACTATAAGAAGACTTTCTCAAATAATTGTGTGTCCAAAAACTTTCTAATAATAACTTTATTTTTTTTCTTATTTTATGTTAATCATAAGTTGATTGGTAGTAGGAATGCTTCATGAGTTGGGTTGTTGATGAAATAGTTGAGTTAGTCTTTTTCCATAAAAGACTTGGGCCTAATAAAGCAAATTCTTAGCATTATAATTATCCGAGATAGAATTGCCAAGAAGTTGTTCTTATTGCAAGATAAGTATAATGAGAAGATTCTTCAAAAATTTCATATGAATAAGGCTAAAGTGGTTAGCACTCCTCTAACTGTTCACTTTAAGTTGAGTATAAGGTAAAGTCTTATGACTGATAAAGAGAAACAAAGATATAAAAAGTTTTCCATATGCCTTAGCTGTGGGAAGCTTGATGATGTGATGGAATGTACACGGCCAGACTTGATGTATGCTATTAGCATTGCTAGTCATTATTTGTCAAATCTAGGTAAAGAGCATCAAAATTTAGTAAGGTGGATCACGATGTATCTTCAGGAAACTTTAAGTTTAAAACTCAGTTTCAGAGTCGAAAAAGTTGAGTTCGTTGGATACATAGATTCCAACTTGACTATAGATGTTAATACTCATAAATTCACTTCTAGTTATTTAATTTCTCTTACTGACCATACCATGGAAGTCAAGATTGCAGAAGAGTGTTGTACTTTCTACAATCGAAGATAATTTATTCTAGTGATCGAAACTAGTAAAGAGTTACTATGGTTGAAGAAGTTCTTGGAAGACCTTGGGTTCATGCAAAAGAGGCATGCATTGTTTTGTGACAACTAAAGCACAATTTATCTTGTAAAAATTCATCTTTTTATTCTAAATTGATACACATTGATGTTATATTTTATTGGATGATGGATGCTTTAAATAAGAAGTTGTTAGAACTTGAGAAAATTTATATGGACCATAATGGTTTCAATATGATGATGAAGACTTTACAAAGGGAGAAGCTTGAACATTGCCCATTGATTACAGGAATGGTGAATCCCTCCATATCATTATGAGGAGGAGATTTGTTGACTAGGTTCACTCATATGTGGATAAAGTCCAATGAAATGCAACCCCAAAGGCTTGCACCTATATGATAATTCATATGGAGAAATATGATTTCTTACTATTGTTTTATGTGGTAGTTGCAAATAATGTTTGTTAAGAAGCACTAACAAGAGAGAAAGAGAAACCAAAAAACTTAGGTTGAGTGCAATATTTGATTTTCATCAAGCTGATGTTGGAGGTCAATTCATGGTTCATTGAACTAAAATTTTGTCAATGTACCCATGACACATTCTTCTTGAATTTGGTTCATTGATTTTCATTTGATTTCATTTTTCATGGGTTGAAACTAAAGTTGCGTTTTTTATAAGATTTATCATTCATCTCTTGTGAAATTCATGTGTATTGCCAAGAATAATGTTTTTGATATTGTTGTGGCTTTGTACCTCAATTATTAACTAAGAAGAACTTTATTCATTCAATTCTAATTAATATTGAAGAGTTTTGGGTGGATTTCGATCCCATGATTTTTTTATTTCCTCATATTGAAGATGTTTTCCATGTAAAACTCATATTTTGTGTTGTGGGTGCTTGTTCTCTCCATCTCTCTTTTATATTGTTTGTTGTACTTATCCGATATTATTAGGGCTGATTCCCCAATAAAGTGGGGTTACTAACAAATCTTGAACCTTATAGTCACATGAGATATGGGTTGTTCCAGCTCCGACCAAGAGCTTGATGCATGAAGGGGAGATTGTTGAGGTTATCAACAAATCTATACCCAACGGTCACATAGGAGATATGAGTTTTTACTACTCCGACCCAAGGCTTGATGTGTGAGGAGAAATTGTTAGGGCTAGCAAGTGATCAATTTACATGTGTGAAAGAAATTTTTACTCTTTAAGCTAGCTTTTGGGATAAAAGAGACCCAAACCTTCCAACATTTTATTCTTTGTGCATGGTCTTCTTGTATGTAAAGCTATTTGACAAGACAATTAATGTGCCAAGGCCCAATAAACCTAGACTGTTGGAGCCATGTGCATCGGATCATGGGATTTGTCTAGATTTCCATTCACTTAAGAGTTTATTTCTACGAATTGATATGTAATAGATTTTTTGTAATTAAAAGTATTAACTTTTACTCAAGTGTCAAATCTAGCTCGAACTTTTTTCTATCTCATAAAAAGTAACAACTTTATCTTGTGTCTCAATTCCAGCCCAATTTTTTTTGTCTAATAAAAAAAAACACAAACTTTAGCTCGTAACCTAATCTTGGCCCAAACCTCTTTTGTCTTATAAAAAGCACCAACTTTGGTACTCAAATATGTTCCTTGTCGAGTTTACATCAAGCTTCCACTAAGTACACATGGAGTGATGTGTCAAATTTTTAACAATATCATAGGATGAAAACTTGACATGAGTTGGATTTGGGTACTAAATAAAAGTTTGCGCTTTTTTATAAGATGACAAAAAGTTTGGGTCGGAATTAGGATTTGGCCTAAACTTGGTGCTTTTAATGAGAAAAAAGAAGTTTGTGCCAGAATTAGGACATAACCTAAAGTTTGTACTTTTATGAGACCAAAAAAGGTTTGGCCCAAAATTGGAACCAAATCTAAAGTTGGCATTTTTTAAGAGAGTTAGGCCTATTATAGATACATATCAAGCAACTTTGATTAGGGTTAAGCCACCATCAATACTGTATTTGCTAGTCTCTCTGTGACTCTAAAGTTCATCATGATATTAGAGTACAAAAAATCATCAAATTTTTCAACATGTCAAAGCTAAATCAACACTTACTTTGCTCCTATTTCCATCAAAAATAATAAAAGGTGAGCATGGTTCTGAGGTATAACTTGGTGCCAAAGAATTGGATCAGTGAGAACTTATCCAGTTCTAGATTTCTAGATATGTAGAGTATGTTCTACTTTCTAAAAATTGGGAAACTTGTTTCAATGGGTAGGTTCCAAGTTCTAGGTAGATGGAACTTTGAACTTGAAACTTGGAGCAAGTTTTTGTATTTTTATTGATTTATGTCTTTACATGATCTTGCGGTATTCTATGATGTCCAATGAATGTATATAATTTGAACCATTGATTTGAGTTTCCATTTTATGATTGTGATTTTACTTTATTAATGTTTCATATTATTTGCGTGTTTTAAATATAAGTTGTGGTCAGTGGACTATAACAAGTAATGGTCATTAAATATGATGATTCATTACAATCATTTAATTAATAATATAGATGCAACCTGGGTAGAATCTAGAATCGACCTTAAAACCCGTGACAGGGCAAGTCTTAGGTTCCAAAAAATAAGGGACCTATTCTAGTAGGTAGATTCTTGCTTTCAAGTGTAACATGTATGAAATTTGAAACCACCCACCCCTATCAATAATAATTGATGCATTTCAAATTTTTTCTTCTTCTCTAACCTCTTTTCCCATCATTGTCTAATTTTGTCAATCCCAATTACTTGGCCCCTTACCCCAACATTGCCCCCACTTGCACCACTTCTTCTCACTTTCCTGCTGCTCAAATTCCCATTGCATTTATTATGGTTTCGCCTTCAACCTCACCACCTCTAATTGTTTCCAATGTCACAAATCTCATCTCCATCAACCTAAACACAAACAATTATTTTATGTGGAAATCTCAGTTTTAGCCTACTCTAATCGATTTTGATATGTTGGATTGTGTGGATGAGTCCTTTTCGTGTTCGCTAAAATTTGTCATTGATCAAAATGGCATTGAGGTGATCAAGATGGCATTGTGGTGATCAATCCCTCCTACTTCATTTGAGTTAAGACAAATGAGTGACCTCATAATTTGATCAATTCGATCCTCAAGTTGAAATTTTCCTTTAAGTTCATGACCTTTGAACATATCAAGAGATTTGGCTAGCTCTTAGACAATGCTTTACTGATTGTTGTGTGGCCAAGTAAATTTGACTATAACTTGATTTTCAGAATGCCAACAAGAAACTTGACTAGTCCATGTCTGACTATCTTTGAAATCGGAAGTCAATTAAAAACTCTCTCATTGCTATCAATTGTTTCATCTCCAACAATGACTTGGTCATTCAAGCCCTCGATTAGCTCTTGTCTGAGTACAATCCCTTTGTCACCATGGCTACTAATGACCCTACATTGCTCCTTTTTTGGCAATATATGGTCATGCCTCTTTTCGAGGGACTCAAGTTGTATGTGATTCTAAAGGCTAAAAATCTAGCTGGTGACCTGTGGATGGTCCTCTCATGAACCGGGCCCACAATCCTCCTTTAATTGGCTCAATATATAGCCATCATTCGCCCCTAATGCTTATCACTCTTGCATCTACTCTAGCTAACCCCTTGATGGTTTAGGGTCCTATGTTCCCCCATTCACCCAAGGGGGAATTCTTGGTTCTAGGCCTCGCCTTATTTGTCAAATTTGTAATGGCGCCGTGTATGTTGTACTACAATGCCAACAGTGGCTCAACCATGCCTTTATCGCTAATGATCTCCCAAATTCCTTCCCAGCTCTCTCATTTGGTGAGACCATGTGGTATCTTGACAACAAGATATCAACTCACATGACTAGTGACATTGATAAAATTCTAAATCCTAAATCTTTTAATGATTTGACAAAAGTCTTAGTTAGTGATGGTTGTTTATTTTCTATTAAGCAAGTCGATAAAGCTTTTTTGCATACCGATTTCTGATCCTTATTGTTATCTTTTGTCTATCATGTCTCTCATTTTGCTTGCAAGCTTTTCTTGGTTACTCAACTTTACCATACAAATTTCTATGCTATTGATTTTAATGGTTTATCTTTTTTGGTGAAGGACCCACAAATGGGGAAAGTTCTCCTCCAAGCTAACTATTCTCATGGGGTAATGGTATAGGCAAGCAAAGCTTTTTGGGGAGAGAGAGAGCTATTGTCATGGACTAATGATATAGGCAAAGCATTTTTCTTTTTGTTTTTTTTTTGGGGGGAGGGAGAAAGAGATTCATCCCCTTTCTAATCTATTTTAGTGAATTTAGATTCATGAATTTAGCAAAAAATAAGAAAAAGAAATAAAAGACAAAAATGAAATGATATGTAAAAAAGCCATTTGATTTGGTTTGGGTTTAAATTACACTGTACTTCATTTTGATATTTGTTTTCCTCAACCATATTAAAATTGTTTGTTTCGGCTAGGCTTTGTGTCTCAATTGAAGCACATAGCAATGTGCTTACTCGTTATCATTGATGTGCTAGATCCTACTGTTCTTTGCCCTTACCTCAGGAGTAAACAAAAAGTCTTCATATATATTTTTTGTTGGTCGGGAAACCTCTTTCATTCGTTCGTGAGCACTGCGAGAACCAAACATATGAGTTTCTGAGTTTCAAATATTTCAAAGCGACAAAGGCACTGCAGGTTTTGAGTTTGGAGGGAGTCATTTTTCGGGAGGCTTTGGCAACTCAGTTTGCAAGTTGATTAGCCTCGCCGGGGACAGTGGATGACTTTCACAGATTTTAGCGAGGCCAAGTACTTCTGACATTCCTGGATAATATCGCGTAAAGCCCAGGGACTTTCGGTCTTACTTCAGATGAACTCCATGACCAATATAGATCACTCAAAGACTTCAGATTAGTTTCTCGAGCAAGTACGTGAGGGCGCCTCTCACTGCTAGCGTTTAAGAGCTCAGAGTAGAGAATGCATCTACTGATTTCGCGACCGCTCAAATCGCAGCAAACCCAGCAATGAATCCTACCAAAGTGCCGTCCAGCCACAAGCCATTAGTGTTGAGCTTAAGCAGCTCTCTGGCCAGTGGCATCCACTGTTCAGGTAAGCTGGTTCGACTTTTACCCCGATTTCCGGTTCCTGGTTTCCATCTAACGAAGTTTTTTTGCAAAACGAGAGCGACATTGACAATTGGGCTCAGATCGGGTTTGCGAGCTTGGAAAATTTGGGTATTTCGTGCTTTCCATATAAGCCACAGAACTCGACTGATAGCTCCCTTGAAGGTAAGTCTAAATTTGATTCAAAGAACTCGAGCATCCATTTGTCCATTCCGGTGATGTCAAAAGGGCAAATTTTGATGTTTATACGCGGAGCTGGCCATACCTATCTCGTCCAGCAGCAGAGAGGAAAAAATAGATTTGATGGTTTATGGAGCTTGCGAGCATAAAGAGCAAGTGGGGCCAGGTAATACCTTCTACTTGCAAAGATTTCTAGCGTGGGTAGTGCGTTCTGACATATGCCCATGGAGATGGGCATATTTTTTGGGGGGGGAGGGTAAGGTGTGCTTCCATGTCCTTGTCCATAAAGTTCTGGGTGTCTTGGGGGGGAAGAGGGTCCAATGTCCTTGTCCAAAGTTCTGGGTGTCGGAAAAGAAGGTTGGGGGGGGAGAGGGTAAGGTGAGCTTCCATGTCCTTGTCCATAAGGTTCTGGATGTCGGAAAAGAAGTTGAAGGTTGGATTGAGTTGAAATGAATATTTACGGGACTCATTCTGTTACCGCTCTTTACGGTGTAGGACCCTGATTTGTTCTCGATCCAAACTAATTTGTCTGCATCTTGGCCAAACTGATTAGTATGTAAAGAATATGCTGCTCAGCTTCTGTTCATTCCATTCTTGTATTGAGTATCTCTTTCAGCATATGCTCAACGCATATGTTGTTCAGCTTCTGTTCATTCCATTCTTGTATTAAGTACCGGATCCTAGATATCTCTTTTGAGATTATATTATAAAATTATAAAACAAAAGTTAACTTTTTGCTTTCGAGCTGTAAGGCAAAGTCAACAAGCCTGAAGCATGTCCTTGATAGAAACCTCACATGGTTTACCTTTTCCCTTTCTCATCTCTACTTTTTTCAGGGCAAAAAGAAAGGGGCAAAGTACATATTTTTTAAAACGAACGAGAGAGAGAGAGAGAAAGAGAGAGAGAGACGTGGCCATAAGATAGTAAATGTGCAAAGCTTTTTGACGTGACATATACATTGGGCTATACAATTATCAATTATGGGGTTTTTGGGATTACCAATTTTTATTTTAGATTTCCATTTCCTCATAGAAATTATTCCTGCATGCGCCCCGGGGCATCCATAGAGAGACACGGAGGGAGAGGCTTGGCCTAACAAAGTAAATGTGCAAAACTTTTTGACAACATTTACATTGGGCTGTACAATTATTAATTATGGGGTTTTGGGGTACCATTTCTTATTCTAGATCTTCATTTCCTTAAAGAATTTATTCCTACATGCCCCCACGCATCCGTCGATCTTGTTGTTCAGGTTCCTTGAGACAAAAACTTGGAAATTTGCTTCAGCAGCCCCTCCCAACGGGCGAACCTATTGTTGCGGTTTTGTGCGAAATGCCTCCACAACTTCTTTGATAGATGTCCACTCGGTCCACATTGAAGGACATGATCAGTCATCATAAATAGTCTGAGCTTTTTCATCTTTTTGAACGAGCCTGCATTCACGATCAAATTTTCTACATCAACCTTATCTAATTTAATGCCTTCAATGCCATCTGTTCCACGTCAGAGCGAAATTCAACTGATTATGCATATCCAAAAACAAGTCCTACTCTGATATTAATGTTTAAACACGCATTAAACTGTCCTAGTCTATGAACCATCATAACACTAGCAGTTTTTAAATGAACCTATATTCATCTTATGATGAAATGGGCAAACGAGAGGACTTATACTAGGTTATATCACCATCGGTTCATTAATAAACACCCTCATTTTAAGGAGGAGTTTAACAAAGAACCAAAGAAAGTTCCTGAACCCTAATTTCTTGGTTAAACCCTACTTGGCAAAAATAAAAATTGCATATGTGTCTCTCCTAATTATGCATTCTAAAGTTTTTTGCGCATGTTAATTTGAAGTCCACAAAAAGAACATATACATATTAGGACATGCATAGACTTTACCAAATTTTGTTTAACTACTTCTAAAGCATTCTCATGATACCATATTCTGCTTCGCTTGTTGGAATTTTCAGGGCACTTTTGAATCACCATTTGTCTACCCATTTCTTAAAGCAAATCATGCATCCATATTTTGTTATTTTCATTGATGTATATGAATGAATTTTTAGTTAGAATCTCTAACCCACTTTCAACATGCACATTACATTGCCCTAGGGACTTGATGATCACTTCTTTGTTATATCCATTAAGAAAACATGCAATGTCAATAAAATTTGTCCTCTTATTAGCCTCTAAGCCATCAATGACAATTTTTAGTATTTCATGAACCTTTCCCTGAGGGATTTCTTCAAGTCAATCAAAAGCATGTTGCCATTCTTTGACACTTCTACCATTCAAGAAAGAACCCATCACAGTCAAAACCAAAGGAAGCCCTTTGATAAAACTAGTGAAGCAATTTGAGAGCATCTTATAATCACTTTTGGGATATCTTTCTCGGAATGCATTCCAACTGAAAAGTTCAAGAACTTGATTACCTTATAGATTTCCCCACATGGACCAATTAAGGTTTTTTCATGTCAAGGGATCAAAATGACTACTTCATAAGCCTAAGTTTATTTCCTTGATTAGGTTGCCCAATGGCCCTGACAACCCATCAACATCATTGAGCACCAGCAGAACCCTCTTATTGTGAAGTATACTGCTCATGATTTTTATTATTACGTGAATATTGATGCCAAACTTGAAAGTCCCTTGCTCAGAATGTCACTATAAATTGTCTCCAACATTTTGAAGAGGCCATCTTGGCTGGATATATCCTTCACATTCATGAGAAAGCAACTCTGATCAAATTGGTTTGCAATTCAGTGGTACAAAGCTCTCACAAGTGTAACCCTTCTTATTTCGCTAGAGCCAGAAATTCCCACAATTTGGACCTCCCCAGCCTCAAATTGAAGAAAGGAGTGTAAAGCTTCTACTTGAGAATCTAATACAACTGGACGAAAAATAAGCAGGTTCCCGCATCAGTGGCTTAATCTTCTTGAAATTTTCTCCAGAACGGACTGGATGAATTCACTTCAAGTCTGCAAGTTGTCAACAACTAAAGGTGTGACTGATTGTTGGTGCTAATAAAAGATGAAGAAAAGATCAATTAGATTATATTCTCAAACTTAGGAATATCGTCCATCTATTCTAATTTAAGATCCGGTATAATAGAAAATAGTGGTAAGTTAGAAGTTGACCTGTGCGTTAGCGGCAGTGGATGCTTTCATCGTAAAACAAAGAGGTTTTTGGGCATACTCACGCCTTTCGAAACATCGCCTACATTTTTCTTGAAAGATTCATTTTAATTATGAAACTAAAATATTCAAACCAACCTTCTTCCTCTTTTAACATGAAGCATGTTAATCAAACATCCCAAATTTACATGTGTCGACCGCAAAATGCGCCATTTGAACTATCTCGACAGTATAATATGGCAATTGTTAATATAAATTGTATCTTATCTTAAATGTCAAGGTTATATTTGTTGACTACATGAAATAATTATGAGGTTAAGTCTATGGTTGCTCAATAGTCCTTCTTTTCTTGAATCAAAGTCTCTAAGTTTTTTGAATTTATTTTGTTGTTTGATCCGACTTTGGTCACCTTTGGATTTTTCAGCGATCCTGTTTGGCTCTGGACTTTATTAATTTGGATTTGAAATTGCTGACCCTTTCTGGAGTTGAGTTCAGATTGAATTGGTTTTTAACTTTCATCCGATGACCCACACTTCTCAATTTTGTTAAAGGGTTGTGTGTTTGCACTTCTATGGCTCAATTTTTTGTATTTTTATATTTTTATTTGGCCAGGAATTTTTTTTGTTGAATCTGGCTCTTGTATGTACAAGCAATACATTTGACAATTACAAGAGAAATAAGTTGTAAGAAATTATCTTCAACAAGTACCATTTGAACAGTGGGATAGAATTATCTTTTCAAACACCCAGCAAGCTCTTTTGCTATTTCAATAGCGGATGCTGCCCTAAAAATATAAAAAGAAAAGAAACATGCTAAAATTGATGTCGACATTCCAAAGATAGCAAATTTTTAGTTATGTGAAAATCTTTTGGCTAATCGTTTAAGGCTTAAACAACAAATTAAAAGAAAAGGGAAAGAAATAATTTGATGAAAAATATTCTCTATACTTACGGAAAAGGAGGTTCTACTAAAGAAAGTTTCTTGGCCAAAAAAGGAAATAGTATGGAAAGTTGAGAGAGAGAGAGAGAGAGAGAGAGAGAGAGCAGGGAATACAAAGATAGAAGAGAAACAAGCTGGAGGCTTAACTATTTATAAACCCCAACTAGGTACAATGGTTCAAACAACATAAAGGCTAAGGGTGCGTTTTGTTCAGCTTTGCAAATAAGCTTTGAGTCTAATGCAAATGTTGAAAACTCAAAGCTACTTAGGGAAATGTAAATTGTGTTTGGTAAATTTTTTTTGTAAATGGGCCCATTAGTGAGCAAAATCTTGCTCGTGACCATAGATTGAGGTTGTTGGAGGTTGTGCAACCTTGAGGATGGGCAACCTCCGGCAAGGGTTGCATGACCTAGGTGACCCTTGGCAAGGGTCGCTTGACCTACGGGACGGTCAACCTAGGCATCAAATGACCCAAGCGACCATTGCCTGGGTCTCGCATTTTTAGGTGGCCCTCGCTTGGGTCTCACAAGGGTCATGTGACCATCGGCCACCATCGAGCGACCCTCGCGAGACCTAGGCAAGGGTCGCCTAAGGTCACAAGACCTAGGCAATGGTTGCCTAGGTCGCAAGACCACGACGCCTGGACCGTCGCCTAGGTCAAGTGGCCCTCGCCGAGGGTCACCTGAGGTCATGTGACCTTCGACGACCCTTGGCTAGGTCGCACGACCCTTCCCGAAGGTCCCTAACCTTGGGACCTCAACCGATGGCCATCGACACCAAATCTGGCTTGTCAACAATCGTAGCCTTTTGCTAAATTGACAAAGGGTTGCCTCCTTTGTCAATAATTTTTTTTTAATCAGGGGCAAAATTGGAAATATGAAGAATTGCTGAGGATAGTTTTGGAAGGAAGAAATTAATTTGAGCATTCGACCAAATGCCGAAAGCCCAAAACCAGTCTCTACTATCATGGGGCTTTCAGCATTTTGAAGGCTAGTTTTCAGTTAAAAGTTATTTTCAAATTGTTATCAAACGGTCCAACATTTTCCCAAGAAGGCTTTCAAGCCTAAAAGCTTTTGGAAATGCTAAACCAAACACAGCCTAACAATAGTTTTCTTTTCTTCTCTGTTTTGCCTTAGATAGATCATTGAAGGGAAGAGTTGCATCTCAACTAAGTTTACCTTGTGTCGCCCTAGAAGATGTCCAGGCTTGCCCATTTTTATTCTTTCTAATATTAACGAAAAGAAAGCATGAGACTTTTGATAACCTCCTACAGAAAACGAAGCTCATATGCGTTGGAATTCACCTACTTGTATGTTTTCAACAGTGGAACTTAGAATAAGTGAGGGATATGATGCATGGAGGGAATGGGCAATGGCAAAAATCAGCGCTCAAGAGATTTCTTTATTCTGATGGAAGAAGTGAGGAGAATAAACTAACGTTTATTTAGTTATGAAATACAAAATATGAAATAAGGGTCACAACTGGAAAAAGGGACATCCATCAATTCCTTTTATATTCCTAAACGTTTACAAAAGGTTATATATCGTTTTATTTAGTTGAACACTTCTAATTTTCTATATATGGAGGAAATCAACATATGCTATGCTTTCGAGATAAAATCTGAGAAACACTAAAAGTGCATTAGTTTTGTGAATAAAGAATAATTTGAAAAACATTTTTCAAAAAATGATCGTTCATATCACTTACAAAAATGATGAACAACAATTATTCTCATCATTTATGAAAATATTTAGATATAGATTGTGTCCATAATTAAAATAATTTTCATCGATTAATTATTTCAAGCAATACAAGTAATCATTATTTGAAATTTTTTTTCAAATAATTCATTTTCCATGAATCAAATGGATCTAAGAGAAAAAAAATGATGTTTATAGAAGATTACAGGCTGCGGTGTTGAATCTCTTTGATTAGCCAAATAGTTAAGTTCGAGTCTTCTGGGAAAGTTTGTTTCCTAATAGAAGGTTTCCAGACATTTCCAAATATTCCTACGGCCCAAAGACCAAAAGATTGGGCTTTAAGAGTAAGTTTTGTTGTTGGGTTTTGCTAGCATGATAGATTTTAGGCTACTTTTGAAATAATAAAATCTTGTGAGCCATGTATTCTTGAAGGATTGAACCTACACTAATTTTTAATTATTTATTTGTTGCCCAAAATAAACAGTTAACCGGATTAATGACAGTCATATAATCATTTCTTTTTATCGTTTCATAAGCAAAATTTCTAACTTCCTTTAGGAGTCCTCTAAAGAAAACACTCAACGAAGTGAGAAAGCACTTGTTTCCAAGAGGCCAACCGGTGAGAGTTCCAGCCTTTCGGAGAGCTCTCTCCACCCAAGGACCTTGTTGGCATTCTCCTGCCTCAGACACTTCTTGCTTTGGCCAATATGCGTGAATGGTCCAGACAGCTAGAGCATCTCTCTGGGGTCAATGTCCACGAAAATGAGGAACACCAGTTGGCCTTTCTTTTCCTTGCACTTGAGAATTTTATCCAGCTCGTCCAAGCACCACGGCGAGGAGGCTCAGGTGTGGAGATGATTACGATGGCGCTTCTCAATCACTCAATCTCTTCATTGATTGCCAGTGCAATCTGTAGTCCTCTTTCCAAACTGCGGTTGACAAAGGGCCTTATCTTGCTGCGCTTCAGGGCATCGTGGAGATGGCTCACAAAGCGACGCATGTCAACCTGTTTATAACTGATGAATGTATCATGAGCCCACCGAGGGATGGAGGGGAGAAAGAAGAGTTGTGGCCTGGCTATGAGGCTATGTTTGAGGAAAGAGAAGCGGAGTGGAAAGAAAGAGGGCTAAGAGATGGGCGGATAGTGCAGTTGGAATTGTGATGCTCTCATGTTTCGAAGGCTTGGATACAATGAAGGAGGATAAAAAGGAGGGAACAGCTTGCGCTTGAGTTGGCTAAATCGGATCATCATCTTAGTAGAATTTGCCATTGAAACCCCGTCCAAGAGTCAAAGTAAGGAAAGAGCCGTACCGAGTTTACTCACGATGCAGGCTCTCGGCCTATTTATAGCACATTTTGATCCTTCTGTCTCTCCCTGCTCATTATAGTAATTTTTTTCACATTCCATCTCTCCAGGCTTGCTGGGATCTCTCGCTTATAAATATCAGTACCGCATGGCATCTCTCGCTTCTCTCACACATCAAATTCCATCATTATAATATTTCGCATGAATGGAGCAAAATCCAACCTTACATTGGCTTGGAACCAACCTAATGCGCGCTAGGTACCTCTTTCTTAACGCTAGTAGAATAAACCCATTAAAGCAAACATTTTTAGATATTTTTATACCTCGTCCCCATTTTCGACTACCCTCCCTTCTGATTCTTGGGGATACTTTTGGCCGACGGTACTTTGCTAACTTAGAGATTAGTTAACAAAGGGAGAAAATTAGACCTAAATTATTGCTAATCATATTTATTGTAATTTGGGTTGAGAAAAGTTTTAGCAAAGAAAGAGAATGGCTCCGAGTCTCTCTCTAACGCACAATTTGTCTGTTTGTGCACGAATTCACTATGAATGCTGATGTGTTCTTTTCTTTTGGTCAAAGATGCTGATGTGCTCAACTCGTCGATCTATGCCCGAATGCCCAATACTTCTTTTATATAGTTGCCAAGCTAATAAAATAAACTGATCAATAAAGTAAACAAGCAATTTTCATCTACCCTCCGATTTGACTTCGGGAAACTTTTGGCCTTCTATGAGCTTACGAAGGCCGAAAGCCGCAAGCATAGGTTATTATTGACAATAAAATATTCTTCATTGATATGGGTATAGTTTGAATCTTCTAAGTTTCCGTATTTGAGAAATTTAGTTCTCTAACTTTCATTCGGTACAATCGATTCATCTATCTTTGTGCAATGAAGTTCTTGCCTACAATAACTAATCCTATTGAATAAGAGTTTCTTTCTCTTCCATGCTTTGGTTTTTGCTAATTTGCTCCTCGTATAGGGTCATGTTAGCATCGCGTGCCATCTTCTACCACATTAATAATATCGCATTATTGGTTGGTCGGAGAGTTTTAGTTAGAGGATTGGGCAAAAGGATTTGATTGTACAAATCGAGAAAGCTAGAGATCTAAATTGAACAAAATAGAACTTAAAAGACCAAATCACATGAGTGGAAAAAGTTGGAGGACTTAGATTTAACAAAATAAAAGTTAGAGGACAGAATTGCACAAATGTTGAGATTTAGAGGACGAAAATTGTACCTATCCTTGATTTTTGTAAGTCATATATGCAATCAAAACAGATGAACGAGTTGAAACTACTTGAAACTCTCTGAGATATCACTTGTAATCTAAAAATGTCCTGAAAATCTAACTAGACTACAAAAGTCATGGAATTTTCAACTATCATAGGGTTACCTCTTCAATCGTAAAAAGAGCAGATTGGCGTAATAAAGGCCCAATGTCAAGAAAGAATCTTGAAATACCATTGGCAGATAGAAACTTTAAGCTTAAACCAATTTTATTTATTAAGAAGAATTACTTTATGATAATCCACACTAGGGGTTTCTTTGGTAACCCAATTAAGGAGGAAAATATTCAACAAGACCTAAATCTATTCTATGGATGTTAAGGCCATGCATAGTAGCACTCCCTATTCTATGGATGTTAAGGCCCTGCATGGTAGCACTCCCGGAAACAACTGATTCTATTATTTTATTCCCGAGAGTAAATTTGGAACCAAAATACATTTGGTAAATTTTTTGTTCCCGGAAACAAATTTGTTCTAGGGAATAGATTTAGAATGGAATCAAGAAGCAAAAAAAAGTTGCTTCTCACTCCCGGGAACAATTTTGAGAATCTATTTTTCTCTCTCTTTTTCCCCTTCCCTTTCTTCTTCTTTTTCCTCTTCCTACTCCCACCCTATCGCCACCCCTAGGCTGCCACTGGTGAGCGGTTGGGCGAGGTCTGGCTGGGCTTGGCCTTGTAGATCTAGGCGAGGTCGAGCCTCGCCCGGCTGCCACCAACGAGGCTTGAGCTCACCCAGGCGGCGTGAGGCCAAGCCTCACCCTAGCCTGGCGAGGCCAAGCTTTGCCCGGTTGCCATCGGCGAGGCCAAGCCTTGCTTGGCCGCCATTGGCGAGGCTCCGACGAGCTTGCTGGGCCTTGCCCTAGCCTGGCGAGGCTCTGGCAAGCTCGTTGGACCTTGCCCAGCTGCTCATCGATAGCAGCCCAGGGGTGGCGGCCAAGAGGAAGAAGGGGAGAAAAAAGTAAAGGAAAAAAGAAAATTATAACAAAAAGTATTAAAAATTAAAAGAATCAAAAGATCTGAAATTTTTACCAAATGCATTTCTGTTCCCAGAGTAAAAATTTTAAACAGTTTATCAAACACCTTAAATACTTAAAATTTGTTCTCGAGAACGAGAATAAAAATCATTTTTGATCAAAAATTGTTCCATTGAGTAGAATTGTTACCAAATGCATCCTAAGTAAGTCATAAAATTTGGTTGATTTAATCAAAAATCTTTGTGCGAAATTTTAATATATTCTTTCCAGCCAATTTTTGTTGGAAATTGTTAATTTGGCGATGTGTCATGTAGGACGGCCAGCAATGACTAGACTGCTACATCAGCAAACTTTGGAGAAAATTGATCGAAATGACTATATTAAAATTTTGTGTAAAGACTTATGACTAAATTGGTAAAATTAAAAAAATCTAAGACTGAATTGACATCCATACAATAAATACATGACTGATTGTGTAATTCTTCCCCTAATTAACTGCTAAAATTAATCAAATTCAATACTTAATTAAATTCAACACATAACCAACTAATAATGGGACTCAATTAAGTAAAGCAATCGCTTGAAGGGTAAGTAAGGAAGGAATTACTAATTAATTCATAAGAAAAACTCAGAAAATGGCCTAAAAAAGAGCCGTTCTCTCAAAAGATGGTCCAGAGTGAATCTTGATTCAAATAAAAGATTAAGTAGCCAACCTAGTCTCAAATAAGGACCCCAACTACTGGCCAACTAAACTTTCGCTAGCATTTTTGATGGCTAAAGAAAAAAAATCAAGGACAATTTTGTTTAAAATTTGCAATCGGGTTAAAAATGGTAAATTCCTAATAACCAAAAACACCCATGCAAGTGGGTATCCCTCAATTGGGCATAAGTACCCTGGAGTGCCCAAACTTAGCATGGGGGACACTTAGGTGCCAAAAGTTACAAAAGGTACACTTAAGTGCCAAAATTGGAGCAAAAATGATCACTTAAGTGCCAACGACGAGAAAATCCAGCCAAAATGCTGATGTGGCACTTTTTCGACAAGTTAGGGTTGAAATGGCGTTGTTTTTTGTGCCGATGTGGCTAAATAAGCCCAAAACGATGTCGTTTTAAGTATTGATGTGGCTAGATCAGCCCAAAACAACGCCGTTTTGGCCAAACTTTATTTTTTAATATAAATATTAATTAAATAATATTCAAAGAGAAATTTTTAAAAAAAATGGTAGCAACGTGTTTGTGGTCTCCACCCCATCGCCGGTGGGGGCAATGGCAACAGACGACGAGGGTCGCCATCGCTTGGGCACAAGTCGATGACCCTCACCGACCGGCAAAGGAGGAGGGCCGGCGGCCCTCGCCGGGCCGTTGGGAGAGGGCGACAACCCTCACGCCAGCATCGGCAGCCCTTGCCCAATGTTGCTGGGCGAGGGTCGACAACCTTCGCCTAGGCCGCAGCGAGTGCGGCCAACCCTCGCCCAAATCTAGGAGAGGGCGGCGACCCTCTCCCAAATCTGGGCGAGGGTCGGCCCCCCTAGCCTTGGCCTAGGCGAGGGTCGCCGGCCCTCGCATAGACGCCGGTGGCCTCGCCCGTGCCAAGGCCGACGACCCTTGCCCAGCTAGGGTGAGGGCGGCTAACCCTCGCCAACCCGCGCCCAAGTGACGGCAACCCTCGCCATTCGTTGCCACTACCCCATCGACGATGAGGTGGCGGCCATAGGCGGGCAACTGCCCTTTTTTAAATTTTTTAAATTTTGGCTTTTAATATTATTTATTTAATATTTATATTAAAAATTAAACTTTGGCCAAACGACGTCGTTTTAGGCTTATTTGGCCATGTCGGCACCCCAAAATGGCGCTGTTTCGACCTCAAATCGCCAAAAAAATGCAATGTCAGCATTTTGGTTGGATTTTCTCGCCGTTAGCATTTAAGTGATCATTTTTGCTTCGATTTTAGTACTTAAGTATACCTTTTGTAACTTTTGGCATTTAAGTGTCCTCTCGTGCCAAGTTTTGGTACTCCAGGGGTACTTATGCCCTCTCAATTGTGAACTTTTGAAAGACGTTCATGGTCTTGGTGAGCGACTATGACCACGTCGGCAACACCAGAGGGCTTGCGCTCAAGTTCGCAAGGGGGGTTCAGGGAGATCGTGCTCGAACAGGAACCAGCAAAGGGATGACGATCAGGATCTTGCACCGTGGAGCTAAGGACTCTTCTTCTTTGAAGAACGAAACTCAATGAAGAAGAAGAGGGCTCGACTAATAGGACTTAGAGAAGAAGAGGACTCGGACTAACCGCACGAACAGGATTCTCTCCTCCTCCTCAGAAGAAAGACTCGTTGATGTTTTAGGGCTCAGATTACATATTTTGGATTGATTTCTTCAACTTGGGGGAAACCTGTAAACCACATCAATCATGATTTGTACGATCTCAGATGGACCATCATTTGCTAACACTGCAAATGACTCAAGAATCATACATATTGACTTTCCCAAATCCATACCACACGTAACATTGGATGTTCGATTTTCATTCAATTAATTTTATACAAATTCTATATAAGGAGTCGTTACTAGTTATTGAGATCGGTTAGAAACCAAGTATGGTGTGGAAGAGTACTCACTTTCCGCATAGCTAGAAATCTTGAGAACGGGAACTTAATTACATTAGTTCTAGAACTAATGCCATTTTGGTACCCAAACAAATTAGGTGTTAACAAAGTGTCAAAGGTGGTTTGTTGAAAATTTTAAGGTTTATACTAACAATTCTAAAAATGAAAAGAAAAGTCAATTGATGAGAAAGGCACAATGAAGTATAATCACAATGAAAAGCACAAATAGCGACCATTTCTAAAAAGAAAGTAGCATTCAAAAATTCTATGGTAAAGCTTTAAGGCTTATTCAATTGGGTTTCAATTTTTGATCAAAGGGTTTTCACATTTTTTTAAGAGAAAATTACTCAAAAGCTAATTTTCAAGCTTGTTCCAAAGATTTCTAATTTTTTGAATTCTTTATGAATTTTCTGGATTTTCTGAATTTCTAATGATTCTTCCAAGATTTTCTATTATTTTCTGAATTTTTATGAATTTTTAAAATCTTTTACAAATTTCTGATTTTTTATGAATTTTCTGAATTTCCGAATTTCCGAATTTTAATTTTTGATTATCTTTTATTGAAGATAGACTTTGGATCAAGTTAAACCAGGTTCCCTAACCTGGTCCGATTGCTGGTCCATCCGTATTGGGTCCAAAATTAAAACCCAGCTCAATTGAGGCCACAACTATGTGCCCATGACACTTTAGCCCAGTCTCTATTGTAAACTCTTTTACAATTGCTTTTCTTTTTCTTCTACATTATAAAATTAGAACCCAGCTTGATTGAGCCCACAACCATGTGCCCATGACACTTTACCTTAGTACTTGACCTTAACTCGGGGCCTATTGGAGGGTCATTGACTCACAACGAAGCGAAGTTGAAGTTGTCTTCACTGGCATATTCTCTTCCAAAGGTGTTTTAACCTACAAGAGTCGCCAGTGGTAGTCCTTCTAGTGAGGGCGCCCAGCTTGGACTGCTTTCTTTATTTTTACATGCCGATATCCACACACCTTGTTCCAAGTTATATATTTTTATTTCCCAATAAGGTGTGAATACGTTCGTGTTTTATGTTCTAAAGTTCAAACAAAGCAATTTAATAACTTATTCAGGTTTAACTTTTAAGTGCCAAACACTCCAAGTATCAAAATTTGGCAAGGAGAAACTTAAGTGTCAAAAGTTAATCGAAGAAAAATAGATCACTTAAATGCCCACGACAAAAAATTCTGACCAAATTACCTACGTGGCATTTTCCGATGACTTTGTTTGTTGACGTGACAATTCTTAAAAGAAAATTATCAACATGGTTGCTATATCAACCAAAAAACCCCAAAAATTGATTTTAAAAAAAAGGAACCGGTGAGGGTT
The DNA here is from genome assembly GCA_014182735.1 of Corymbia maculata. NCBI lineage: Eukaryota > Viridiplantae > Streptophyta > Magnoliopsida > Myrtales > Myrtaceae > Corymbia > Corymbia maculata. Next base: position 6,272,148 of record CM024685.1, read on the forward strand.
TGTCGGGGTTTGTTCAGCCCTCATTGCCGCCACTGCCGCCTTACCATTGCCAGGTAGGGTCGACGATAGTATGGTGAGGGTTGGTTGATGTTGTTAGGCCCTAGCCACTGGCCAATGACCCTGGCCAATCGATGACAGGGCTTATGGGCCCTCTTCCAATTGGGCCAAGGGCTACTAATCGCTAGCTAGGCCCCCCTAACCCTTAGCCCAGCTGGATGAGGGCTAGTGACTCTTGCTAGATCTAGGGGAAGGGTGCAACCCTTGCCACCAATCCATTAGGATAGCTAGCAAGGGCTAGGCCCAACTCTTGGCTCAGATAGGCAAGGGCTAACAACCCTTACCAAATCTTGGGGAGGGTTGCAACCTTCGCCCTAGATCTGGGAAAAAGGCCCTTAGACCCTCGCCATTGGTTGGCCAAGACCTAATGACCCCGGTTAACTCTCGCCCCAACATGGACGACCCTTTCGGGCAATGGTGGGCCAACGATGGTGGGGCAGTGACGAGGGTTGCACAACCCTCGCCAAACCCTCACTAGTTCCCTTCTTTTTTCTTGATTTAGTTTTTTATATTATTCAATTAATATTTATATTAAAAATCACATCAACATTAGAACAACGTCATTTTGGCTGACTCTTTGTTGACTCAGCTTTCCGACGAGTCACGTAGGTAAGTTATATTATTAAAATAAATCATGTCAGATTTTCGACGCTCTTTGTTCGACTTGACACTTAAATTTCCTAATTATTTTTTATAACTTTTAACAGTTAAGTATCCCATATCAAGTTTTGGTATATGCGCTGTTCCTTTGCCCCCAACTTTTGTTTTTCTTCTTGACATCTTTTTCTTGCCAAAGAGTAGTTCCTCCCCCCCCCCCAAAACCATCTTTTAACAGTTAAGATCCCAGCTTGTCCATGGACAAACTCAACAATCACCACATGAACATCCCCAAAATCACACCTGGAATCTCAACCGGTCCAAGTCGGCAGCCAACCTCACCACGAGCATGCAATTCAAACAAAGTTCATTCTAAAGATCCAACGCATGTATGCACTTTGAAGCAAAGAAATAGGGAACTAACTACGGCAGCCTTTAACCGCAGGCATCTCTGGCAAAGGAAATGGCATCTTTAGCAAGGTGTCCCTCCACAAACCATCGGAAAAATGATGGATATGCCACAGAATCGAAGGAAAGCACGGTGAAAAGCACAAAATCAGATAAAATCAGACGTGGTTCAACAATCTCAGAACAAGAAAATGCTAAACTAAACTTCTAAACATCGATTTGATGTAATGCATTTCGGTGATTTATTCAAATATTTTGACGATGTACAATTCGAAATATGAGATTCAAACTAGATGTTAATGCCAGAAGTAGGACATAAGACTCTAAGTCGGCATTACTCATTGCAAATCAACTTCTGTTTCATACCAGCAACTCACGATTTCGCGAATGAACACTATGTCTCAGATTTGGCAAAAACAAAGCAAGAGCAGAGCATTTAGAGTGAGGAGCTTACCTGATTGGGAATGGAGTTGTCATTGCCGTACGTTTGCCGATGAGGCTTTAGAAGACGGCCAGTATCCTTCCTTTTTTGTCTGAGGAACAAGTTTAAGGGATGCAAGCCTTCGCTCGGCCATGGACGGAGATGGTGGCCGACAATCGCGAAATCTGTTCTCCGGCCAGTTGAGAGTGACCAGAATGGAAGGAAAAGAGCCAATTTTCCGAAAAATTTCGGTTTCCTTTCTCAGCTCTTCCCTTTCTCTCTCTCCTGAAACTCTTGAGCGAATGCCCTCTGGCTTGGCTTTTTCCACTCTCTCTCTCTCTCTCTCTCTCTCCTGCCGAACCGTCCTTTTGCTCGAACCGAAATCTTTTCTGCTTTGATAACCAGCCCTCTCGATTTTTATTATATTTTTTGTCATTTTTTATTATTATATATTTTTCTTGTTTTTATCTTTTTATCTTTTAATTTTTGCATAATGGACGAAGACTTAAATTGTCAACTAAAATTCTAGTGTCAACAATGTCGTTTTAGGTTTTTTTTTTTTTTTGTTAGTCCTACTTTGCTTCTACTCTAACTTTCAAACTTTTGTTCTACCTCCTTGCAGAATGTGGAGTCGAAACGCATGCCTGAAGGTAAGTCACTCCCATCCTAATTCCCCTGAAAATATGGGATTTGAACCCCTACCTTTCCTTTCCCATGTTAGAAGGGTAGTAATTATTGTTTTAGGCATTTGGCATAGCCCAAAAAGAAGTTTTTTTTTTTTACATACGTGGAGATCCTCACTTAAGTTATTTGCCATATAGGAGAGAAATGAATGAAAAAAGAAATGCCATGTCATTCGTTTCTTGTTAGCCAATTAAATGGAGTTGGCAAAAAATTTGATGCACCAACTATATAAATTTTATGACCGATTACACTTTTTGGAAGTTTTTGAAGAAAATAATCTGTTTTCTTATTTTACATAGAGTGATTACAATATGTATATATATAGAAATGGATGACCAAAATTAGGTAGGAAACTTATTTAGATAAAGATCTAATCAGCCCTAATCCTATCAATAACTAATTTACAGCTAACAAAATCAAATCAAATCACATAAAATCACGTAATATTTCGGGGAGCGGTTATAGGAGATTTTCCAACACATTCCAACACTTCCTCTCAAGCTGGCTTGAAGATATCTTCCATAGACAGCTTGTTCACTAGATGAAGAAATTGCCTTTTATGCAGTCCCTTGGTCAGAATGTCAATAGCCTGTTCATCACTTGAAATATATGGCATACAAATTAGTCCGCTATCAAGTTTTTCTTTAATAAAGTGTTTATCAACTTCCACATGCTTTATCCGTTCATATAACACGGGATTATGAGCAATTGCGATTGCTGCCTTATTGTCACAATATACTTTCATTGGTATGAAACTCGAGATTCGTAGTTCATCCAAGATACCTTTAATCCACATGACTTCGCATACACCATGTGCCACTGACCAAAATTCAGCTTTAGCACTGCTTCTTGCCATCACACTTTGCTTTTACTCTTCCAAGTGACTAAATTACCACCAACAAACGTGCAGTAGCCTGAAGTAGATCTCCTATTCATATTGCTTCCAGCCCAATCTGCATTGGTGAACACCTCAATTTCTAGATGTCCATGTTTCTCAAACAGTAGACCCTTACCAGGACTTCCTTTCAAGTAGCATAGAATTCTATATACTGCTTCAAAATGCCTTGACCCTGGTGAATGCATGAACTAGCTCACTATACTTACGGCAAACGCTATATCAGGTCGAGTGTGAGATAAGTAAATAAGTCGATCGACAAGCCTTTGATACATTTCTCGATCCATCACTTCTTCAGCCTTAGCAGGTTCAAGTTTCATATTTGGTTCCATAGGTGTCTCTGCCACTTTACATCCTAATAGACCAGTCTCTTTGAGCAGATCAAGAACATATTTGCATTGGTTTACAAATATGCCCTTTTGAGATCTCGCAAATTCTATTCCAAGAAAATATTTTCAAGACACCTGAATCCTTAACCTCAAACTCCTTAGCAAACTTCTTTCGCAAGCTTTCCAACTCAACTTTGTCATCACCAATCAGTATTATATTATCAACATAGATGATTAGAATTATACGCTTACCTTTCTTTGAGTGTTTGTAGAATAAAGTGTGATCCCTTGACTTTAGTGATAGCCGAACCTTTTAACCACCTTCTCAAACCGTTCAAACCACATTTTTGTAGATTGTTTAAGTCAGTACAGCAACTTCTTTAATTTGTAGACTTTGCCTTCATTTTCTGCAAAACCTGGTGGCAGACTCATAAACATTTCCTCCTCCAAGTCACCATTCAAAAATGCATTCTTCACGTTTGATTGGTATAAGGACCAATCAAAAGCAGCAGCTAAAGATAGTAAAATCCGAACAAAATTTATCTTGGCAACTAGGGCAAAAGTCTCATGATAGTCAACTCTATAAGTCTGAGTGAACCTCTTCGCCACTAGCCTCGCTTTATACCGCTCAACACTCCCATCAAGTTTACATTTTACAGTAAATACCTATTTACAGCCAACAATCTTTTTTCTTTTGGTGCATCAACCAATTCCCATGTGCCATTCTTCATAAGTGCCTACATTTCATCATCAACTAACATCTTCCACTTTGGATCCTTCAAAACTTCCTGGATATTTCTAGGAATAGATATGTGAAATAGGTTTAACACAAATACTCTATGATGATTATACAACTTTTAGAATGACACATGTTTTGATATAGGATGCTGAGTACATGATTTAACCCCTTTTCTAAGAGCTATAGGCATATCAAGATTAGAAGTATTAGTATCAGAATTTAAAACTGGAATGGAGAGAAAATGAGTACTACTAGAATCATCTGATGACGAAGGCAAGAGATCATCTCTTAAGGCTGCAGACAGATGGGGCTCCAAGGCAAGATTCTGATCTGCAACCTTTTGAAGAGTTTTTCCTCTAGTATAAACTTGAAGCTCGAGCTTGTTAATCACATTGTGATCTTGAACTTTTCTCCCCCTATCTTTAACACATCAAGATTCAGCATAGGTGTTTTTGAAGACTCAAACAAATGAGTGGGAAGGACAGAAGAGTTTGAGTTTGAGTGCCACGAAATCTCTTCACTAATTTTGGCATTCTCCCCTTGAAAAGATTTGTTAGAAAAAAATGATTGTGACTCTATGAAGGTTACATCCATAGTGATATGAGTTTTGCTAGTATGTGGATTGTAACACTTATAACCTCTTTGGTTAGGTGCATACCCTATAAACACACTTTTCAGCCTGAGGATCTAATTTAGATCGACACTGACTTGGGACATGGACAAATGCAGTGCAACCAAACACCCTTAGAGACATATAAAAAAAAATACAAGCTGTGGGGTATACTTGTTTGAAACAATCTAAGGGAGTAGTGTAGTTTAATACCCGAGTCAGCAGCCTATTAATTAGATAAGATGATGTTAGCACAGCTTCCCCCCATAAGTATTTAGGTACATGCATTGAAAAACTAAGGGCACGGGATACTTCAAGGAGGTGGTGATTTTTGCGTTTGGCAATGCCATTATGTTGGGGTGTAGTTCGGCAAATTGACTAGTGAAGGATGCCTTTTTCTTTCAAAAAACTCCCCAAAAATTGGTTATAATATTTAGTACCATTATCAATACAAATATTAATAGTGATGTGGAATTGAGTCAATAACCATTTGATAAAAAAATTTTGAACAAGGACTCAACTTTAGACTTAGCGCTTATCAAGTATGTCCAACATAAACGGGTATGATCATCTATAAAGGTAACAAACCATCGTTTTCTTATTTTGTTGGCACAGATGAAGGACCCCAAACATCACTATGGATTAAATAAAATGGTGATGATGCATGATACTGTTTTGGACTATAATGAGTACGATGACTTTTAGAAAAAAGACAATTGTCACAATGTAGTGAAGAAACATCCACATCTTTGAACAAATGAGAAAACAAACGTTTTAAATATCCAAAGCTAGGATGGCCTAATCTATGGTGCCAAACTATTATTTTTTCTTGATCAGAGGAAGAACTGAAAGATCCATACGCCTAAGCTTTTTTATCAAAAACAAACTCTTCAAAATAGTAGAGACCATCCCTCATCCTAGCATTGCCAATCGTCTTCCCCGAGATTTGATCTTAAAACTCACAATGAGAAGCAAAAAAGACAACACAACAGTTAGACTCTTTAGAAAGTTTACTAACAAACAATAAGCTACAAGCTAACTTAGGAACATGCAATACATTATGAAGTGTAATAAAATCAGAAAGTGGAACTGATCATTTGCCTACAATAGATGAAAAACTCCCATCAGCAATCCGAATTTTTTGGTTGCCGAGACAAGGAATATAGGATTTGAACAAATATGGAATATTAGTCATATGGTCGGATGCCCTTGAATCAATGATTCAAGGTACAGGTTGTGAACAACAGGAGAGGACATTTAGATTTCTACCCTGGTGGGCAATCGAAGCAATAGGATAACCCGATACGAACCCAACTTGAAAGATGGTTGTTGTTCTTGGTCTAGTTGTTATTTGGCTTCATTAGTTTTTTTTTTGGTTTGAAAGGCTTCATTAGTTGTAGGAGGAATATGCTAAAATGACTTATTATCATGGCTGAATGAAACTGATCTCCTAGCCTCACTAGTTGCAAAAGCTGGACGGCCATGAATCCTCCAACAGGTCTCCCGTGTATGACGGGGTTTGTTGCAGACATCACACCAAATACGAGGTTTCTCATCTAATCTTCACAAGTTAATAGGTATTTTGCTTACATTTGTCTCGGAGACTATTGTTGTAGGAACATGACCCTTTTGTCTTCGAAGATAACCAATGCTGAACCTTCCAATGATCCATCTTTTCTGCCGATAGCTGTCTTGCCCAGCATTATTCCCCGTCTACTTTCTTCTCTCTGAACCTCTGAGAAGATCTCTCCAATAGGTGGAAAAGGTTGCTTCCCAAATATTTTGCTGCGTACCTCATCAAACTCATCTCTAAGCCCTGCTAGGAAAGTGTAGATACATTTTGCTTCTACAATTTTCCTATACCAACTACCATCTTCAGTACATGTCCACTCATAGTCATTGAATACATCTAACTCTTGCCACAAACGTTTCAAAGAATCAAAGTATTTTGTGACAGTTTCCTCTCCTTGTCACATCTTCCCCAACTTCAAGGTTAACTCATCGATTTGAGATTGATTACCCAAATCTAAATACATCTCACATACCGCATCCTAGAGTTCCTTGGCGATATGATAGCCTAGAAAGTTTGCACCAATATCTTCTTCCATGGAGTTGGTTAGCCACGTCATAATCATTGAATTCTCTACATCCTAGACAACCCAGGTGGGGTCATCTACCTTTGGTTCTGCATTATCTTCAATCAGATAGCCAATCTTTCCTTTACCTCGTATATACATTCAAATGGATTGAGATCACCGGAAAAAATTATCACCATTCAGCTTTATGGAAGTGATCTAAATAGGATGAGGTTTAGTAGACTTTGTGAAAAGTGATGGGGGGTTAGACTGGGTGGTTGATGATTCGTTTGATTCATCCAACATAGTGTCGAATGATCAAAGGAAAAAATTACCCAAGGTAAAATAGATAAAGGACCTTCGGGCTCTGATACCATGAAGAAAAGAATCTGTTTTCTTATTTTACATAGAGTGATTACAATATGTATATATACAGAAATGGAGGACCTAAATTAGGTAGGAAACTTATTTAGGTAAAGATCCTAATCAACCCTAATTATATCAATAACTAATTTACAGCTAACAAAATCAAATTAAATCACATCAAACCACATAAAATCACGTAATATTCCATATAATCGGGGAGCGATTATAGGAGATTTTCCAACACATTCCAACAGTTTTAAAAATTAATTGCACTTTTACAACGAGTTTTAAAACTTTTAGTGCACTTATTTCTAAAATTATCAAAATCTTTGTTCTTGGAAGTGGATTCATTAAAATAAAATAAAATGTGAAGCCTATTTATTTGGATAATTGAAAAAAAAAAAACCACCAAACTCAAAATATTAATCAATTTAGATCTAGCAAAACCAAACCTAAATCCGACAACCCGTCCAAACTTGCCTTGAAACATGGTGTACAAGGGGACTTTTAAGCAACCCGCCAAAATAACCTGGGAAACCTGACCCAAAGTCTAACATTTTCGGGTTGAGTTAGGTCAAATAGGTTCAACCTCATTCATTTCCGACATGAGAGAAACTTTGGTACGTTGAATCATAGTTAAAATTTTGGAAAAGTCAAATGATAAAATATTTAGTCAAGATAGTTAACATTTGTCTAAAATATTCTACATAAATATATAATCTCTATATGATCCTCTATTGGATGGACAAATCATAGTAATTTCAATAATGGTAGATATATTACAAATCATAGTAAATTCGTTTGGCTAAGTCACGCAAAACTATTTCTGTTTGTTGCTTGAATGAGCATACTAGCTTAGATAAGTATTCACAGGTTTTCAAATATTCTAACTTTGGCTCTCCAAATGCATTTGGCCCGATTTGTGGCTGTTAGTCTGAAGAGTAGATGTGGGTTTTTGGATAAAGTTGAATCACTATACATCTCTGTTTGTTGCTATTTTGGTCTCTTTACTTTCACTTGCACATATTTTCTTCACAAGCTTTGAAACATCACCTTAACCTAATCTTTATTTAGTGTCATCTATTTGCTGCAAAAGATTGTCAAATTTTCTAAAACGACCTATTTACCCCCTCTAGATTATATTGTTAGCCCCCAATAATTGGTATTAGAGCCTTGTTGCTCGCTATTTGAAGTGTATTTCTTCCTAGTATAAAAATCTTTTCTTATGGCTAAGTTTGGCAGTTTCTTCACTAATGATGCTTAAGCTTCCAACAAGCCACCTTACTTTGATGGAAGCAACTATAGATATTGGAAGCAAAGAATATAGTTATACATTAAAGCCACAAATCTTGAAATGTGGAGTGTGGTTGAAAGCAGTGAAGATGTAAAAGCTCCTACATCAGCTCCCACCCAACCTCTTGCTTGACAAGAAGCTCAAACTAGAGCACTATTGTTGATAACACAGAAGAAGCACAAAGAAGATCCGCTCTTAATGCCAAAACCAAACATTTATTAAATTGTGCTTTGTCACCATCTGAATTTAATATAATTCCTTTGTGTTACAACCAAGGAAACCTAGGATTGTTTTCTATTGACATTCGAAGGAGTAGATAGGTTGAATGAAACAAAGATGAACATTCTTCTTGGAAACTACGAGCTTTTAAAAATGAATCTTGATGAAACACTTACACAAATGTTCACTTGATTTACCAAGGTAGTGAATGGTTTTGCTCATCAAGGAAAATCGTTCATTGATACTAAAAAAGTAAACAACTTGTTAAGAGCTTTGCCCAAGGAATGGAGCATGGTGAAGACTTCACTATGATAAATAGTGAGAATTCAACCAATCACTATGGACTAACTAATAGGAATATTAATTTCCTATGAACTTAAACACCTGAATGAAGAAAGAAACTCAAAGAAAGCTGCTGCCTCCAAAGTTGATCATGATGATGTAGGTGAGCAAATATCTTCAGAAGGTGAGGATAGTGATGAGGACATGGCATTGTTGACAAAAAGATTCAAAAACTTCATGAAGAAAGGAGGAAATCACAAAAGAAAAAGACAAATGAAGTTTTCAAATGACAGAGTTACTTTATATTTTATTAGGTGATAAAATAAGGAAAGTAGATTTATGATATTAAATTATTGTATTCAACTTTAGCCATTTTTCATAAGAAAAAAATACACTTTATTAAACATTATTTGCATTTTGGAAAACACTTTTCACTTAAAATCCGTTGCATTTTCCCAAAGGCTTTCCCTAAAATTGAACTAAACATTAATCTCAAGTAAGATATAAAGAAATGTTTGGAAACTAAGCTCGAATAACTTTGTTTTGACTGGAAGTTAGGCTAAGATTGGCTTTGAAAACACTGTACTGAAATTTCCACGTCATATAAACGTGTCATGACAACCTATGTTTGGTTTTGCTTGAGGTCCATATGACTTTAACATGAGATCAAAAGTTACGATCTAGACTGGTGGTACGTAATAGTAAACCACCAAGATGATTGACCTAGCCATAAATGGTTCACTTGGCTTCCATGAGTTTGATTTACCATATTGCTAACGGTTAATGTTTTGGTGGAGTTGTGATAAAGGGCTAGCCAATCTTGGACTTTGCGGTGTAAAGTAGTTACGACTTAAACCATCCATAGCGAATATAGGTCGCTAGTGTCAATCGCCTGCTCTCGCCCTTTTATTTATAAAAAAAGAAGAAGATTATATCCATAATTGGTGAACTACACAACCGAATCGAGAATATTTAAAGGCTGGCTAGGCCCAAAAACATAATAGAATACTTAAAGCCGTAGAGGCCCCATGACTTTATATACAAGTGCAAAGACCTAGAAGGCCCAAATGAACCGTGGTCCAGTGGATAAGGAAATGGACAAATCTTTCTGACGAGAGGCAGAGAGAAAGTAATGCCCTTTCTAAGCTATCTTAGTGAATTAAGACCCATTAAATTAGCAAAAATAAAACATGAATATGGAATGATGTACGAAAAAGTGGTTTAATTCAGTTTATGTTTATACTGCACCATAATTCAGTTCAATATTATTGTTCTAAACCATATAAAAATTGTTCAGCTCGGCTCGGCTTTGGGTCCAAATTGGAGCATTAGAGCCTTCCAAAGCCCCGTCCAGCCAAGAGCCTTTAATGTTGAGCTTAAGGAGTCCTCTGGCCGGCGGCGTCCACTATTCAGGTAAGCTGGTTCCACCTTTACCCTGATTTCCGGTTCCTGGGTTCCATCTAATGAAGTTTTTGTTCAAAGCAAGAGCGGCATAAACAATTGAACTCGGATCCAGTTTGTGATCTTGGAAAATCTGGGTATCGTGCTTTCCATATAAGCCACAGAACTCTGGCTAATAGCTCCCTCGAAGGTAAGTCTAGATTTGATTCAAAGAACTCGAGCATCCACTTGTCCATTCTGGTGATATCAAAAGGCAAATTTTGATGTTTATACATGGAGCTGAACATACCTCTCTTGTCCAATAGCAGAGAGGGAAAAAGTGCTCGATGGTTTTTGGAGTTTTCAAGCATAAAGAGCAAATGGGGTCAGAAAATACTCCTCTTGTATCGGTTTCTCGCTTGGATAGCGCGTTCTGACGTACGCTCTATAGAAATAGGCATATTTTAGGGTAGGGGGGGAGGGGTGATCTCAGCTTCCATATTCTTGTCCATGGGGTTGCTTCCATATTCTTGCCCACAGGGTTGTGGTTGTCGGGAAAGAATTTGAAGGTTGGTTTGAGTTGAAATGAAGATTAATGGGACACATCTCAGCTTCCATGTTCTTGTCCATAGGATTCTAGCTGTCGGAAAAGAAATTGAAGGTTGATTTGAGTTGAAATGAAGATTGATGGGATACAGTCTGTTATGCCCGCGCTTTACTACGTAGGATCCCGATTTGCTCCTGATCCAAATTAGTTTGTCTGCTTTTGGCCAAACTGATTGATATGTAAAGAATCTCTTTCACCATATGTTCTTCGAATATGTTGCTCAGCTTCTCTTCATTCCATCCTTGTATTAAGTACCATATACCGGATCTTTAGAGATCTCTTTTGAGATTATTCAATATTATTTTAACACAGTAGTAGACTTTTTGCTTTTGAGCTGTAAGGCAAAATCAGCAAGCCTGAAGCTTGTCCTCGATAGAAAACTCTCATCTTTTCCCATTTTTACTTTTGGGAAAAAACCTAGCATTTTGTAAAGATACGATACGCGATCTGAAATGTTGGGATGTAAAGGATGCAAAAGTTACAAAGGCGAAGATACTTAGCATCACTCGTGGAAAAAGATTTAATGGGCCATTTCCAAATTGGTCCGACAACAATTTAGTTGGCATTCTACGGTAGTGGAAATAGAAATGGGCAAAATACAAATTTTTTAAAAGTGAACGAGAGAGAGAGAGAGAGAGAGAGAGAGAGAGAGAGAGAAACGTGGCCTTAACAAGGTAAATGTGAAAGCTTTTTGACGAGACATGTACATTGGGCTATACAATTATGAATTGTGGGTTTTTTGGGATACCATTTTTTATTCTAGATTTCCATTTCCTCAAAGAATTGATTCCTACATGCGGCCGCTCCCATCTACCGGGGAGGAGGGAAGAGAGAGAGAGAGGATAGACACGAGGCCTAGCAAAGTAGATGTGCAAAGCTTTTGGTCGAGACATTTACATTGGGCTATTATCAATTATGGGGTTTTTGGGATATCATTTTTTGTTCTAGATTTCCATTTCCTTAAAGAATTTATTCCTACATGCGCCCCTCGCATGCGTTGATCTTGTTCTTCAGGCTCCTTGAGACCAGAACTTGGAAATTTGCTTCACCAGCCCCTCCCAACAGGCGAACATAATGTTGTTGTTTCGTGCAAAATGCCTCCACAACTTCTCCGATAGATGTCCAGTTGGTCCACATTGAACAACATGATCAGCCATTATAAATAGCCTAAGCTTCTTCATCTTTTTGAATGAGTTTGCATTCATGATCAAGTCTTCTACATCAACTTTATCTAGTTTAATGCCTTCAATGGCATCTGTTCCCTGTCAAAGAAAAATTAATATTATTATGCATATCCAAAAACAAGTCCTACTCTAAGAATAATATTTAAATATGCATTAAACTGTGCTAGTCCATGAACCATCATAACACTAGCAGTTTTTAAATGAAGCTATATTCATCTTATGGAAAAGGACAAATGAAAGGATTTATACTAGGTTATATCAACATAGGTTCATTAATAAACACCTTATTTTAAAGAGGAAATTAAGAAAGAATGAAATAAAGATCCTAAACCCTAATTTCTTGCTTAAAGCGCAGTTGGCAAAAATAAAAAACTGCGTACTCATCTCTCCTGATTATGCAATCTACAGTTTTTTGCACATGTTAATGCAAAGTCCATTAAAAGAACATATAAATATTAGGACATGCATAGACTTTTACCAAATTTTGTCTAACCACTTCTAAAGCATCCTCATGACGCCATATTCTGCTTCGCTTGTTGGGATTTTTAGGGCACTCTTGAATCACAATTCTTCTACCTGTTTCCTGAAGCAAATCATGCATCCATATTTTGTTATTTTCATCGATGTATATGAGCGATTTTTTAGCCAAAATCTCTAACCCACTATCAGCATGCATATTGCATTGCTCCAGGAACTTGATGATCTCTTCTTTGTTATATCCATTTAGAAAACATGCGATGTCGAGAAAAATCGTCCTCTCATTTGCCTCTAAGCCATTGATAACAATTTTCAGTATTTCATGAATCTTTCCTTGAGGGATTTCTTTTACCCAATCAAAAGCTCCTTGCCATTCTTTGACGCTTTTGCCATTCAAGAAAGAACCCATTACGGTCAAAACCAAAGGAAGCCCTTTGCAAAAACTAGTGAAGCAATTTGAGAGCATTTTATAATCACTTTTGGGATATCTTTCTTGGAATGCATTCCAACTGAAAAGCTTGAGAGCTTGATCATCATTCAGCGCCTTACCTTATAGATTTCCCCGCATGGACTGATTAAGGTTTCTTCATGTCGAGGGATTAAAATGACTCTACTTCCCAAACCTAAGTTTATTTCCTTGATCAAGTGGCTCAGTGGCCCAAACAACCCTTCAACATCATCAAGCACCAGCAGAACCCTCTTGTGTTGAAGCTTACTGCTCATGAATTTTATTACTCCGTGAATATTGTCGCCAAACTCTGAAACTCCATTACTAACAATGTCACTAAAGAGGGTCTCCTGTATTTTGAAGAGGCCTTCTTGGCTCAATATATCCTTCACATTCGTGAGAAAGCAACTCCAATCAAATTGATCTGCAATTAGGTTGTACAAAGCTCTCACAAGTGTACTCCTTCCTATTCCGCTAGAGCCAGAAATTCCCACTATTCGGACTTCCCCAACCTCTAATTGGAGTAAGGAGCACAAGGCTTGTACTTGGGAATCTAACCCAGCTGGATGGAAAGCAAACAGGTTCGCACGTAAGCGACTTAGTCTTCTTGAGATTTTCTCCACAACGGATTGGATGAATTCAGCTTCAAGTCTGCAAGTTGTCAACAACTAACAGTGTCTATTACTTGTGCTAGTAAAAGATGAAGAAAATATCAATAAGATTATATTCTCAAACTTTGGAATATAGTCCATATATTCTAATTTAAGATTCAATATAATAGAAAAAAGTGGTTCGTGAGAGGTTGACCTGTACAGCAGCGGGGGCGGATTCTTTCAGAGTAGAATAAAGAGTTTTTTGAACATCTTCACGCCTTTTAAAACATCCCCTACATTTTTCTCAAAAGATTGATTTTAATTATGAAACTAAAATTTTCAAACCAACTCCGTCCTCTTTCAACATGAAGCATGTTAGTCAAACGTCCCAAGTTTACATTTGTCGACCATAAAATATGACATTTGAATTATCTCGACAGTATAATATACCGATTGTTACTGTAAATTGTATTTTGAATTGAATGTCAAGATTATATTTGTTGACTACATGAAATAAAAATGGGTTAAGTCTTTGGTGCTTAATTTTCTTTCTTTTCTTGAATCGCAGTCTTTAAGTTTTTCCAATTTATTTTGGTTTTTGATCCGACTTTGGTCACCTTTGGAATTTTCATCAATCCGGTTCGGCTCTGAACTTTAATAATTAGGGTTTGAAATAATTATGGGTTAAGTCTTTGGATTTTTCATCGATTGGGTTCACCTTTCTGGATTTGAGTTCAGATTGAATCGGCTTTTAATTTTCATCTGATGACCCACACTTATCAATTTTGTTATGGGGTTGTGCGTTTGAACTCTGGCCTGATTTTTTTTGTATTTTTTTTTTGGGCCGGGGAATATTTTTTTGTTGAATCGGCTCTTGTATGTACAAGCAGTACATTTAACAATTACAAGAGAAATAAGGTGTAAGAGATTATTCTTCAACAAGTATCATATAAATGCAGGATAAATTTATCTTTCCAAACACCCAGCAAGCTCTTTTGTTATTTCCATAGCTGATTCTACCTTTAAAAAAAAAAAAAAAAAAACACGCTAAATTTGAGGTCGACATTCCAAAGAAAGCAATTTTTTGGTTACGCATAACATGTCCGGACTTACCCATTTTTGTTCTTTCTAATATTAACGAAAAGAAAGCATGAGACTTCTGATAACCTCCACAGAAAACGAAGAAGCCCATATGCGTTGGAATTCACCTACTTGTAAGTTTTCAGCTGTGGGACCCTGAGTGAGAGAAATGATGCATGAAAGGAATGGGCAACGGCGAAAATCATCGCTCAAGAGATTTCTTTATGCTTGATGGAAGAAGTGAGGAGAATAAACTCACATGTTTATTTATTTATTTTTTGGTCGTTATACGTTTATTTAGTGATGAAATACAAAATATGAAATGAGGGTCACAACTGGAAAAAAGATTTAACAAAAGGTTATATGGAGGAAATCAGCATGTGCTGGAACATATGTTTGCAGGGTAAAATCTGACACGCTAAAAGTGCATTTGTTTTGCAATAAATTAATGATTTGAGAAACATTTTTCAGAAACTGACCATTCATATCACTAACAAAATTGAAGGAATGAAAAATATATTAATTATCTATGAAAATATTTTGACATAAATTATCGTTTATAATAAAAATAATTTTCATTGACTAATTAATTAAGCGACACAATAGATCATTTTTTGGAAAATATTTTTCAAATCATTCATTTTTCATAAATCAAATAGACCCAAAAGAAAAATAAAATGATGGTTATAGAAGATTATAGGCTGCAGTGTTGATGTTACATCTTTGATCATACAAATAGTTGAGTTTGAGACCTATTTTAGGAAAGTTCGCTTCCTAATAGAAAGTTTCCAAAGATTTCCAAATATTCCTATTGCCCATAAACCAAAAGATTGGGCTTTAAGAGCAAGTTTTGTTGTTTGCAAGCATTATAGCTTTTGAACTATTATAAGAGTAATAGCCTATTGTAAATCATAAATTCTTGAAAGAGTGGACCTCACAACAATTTCTAATTATTTGTGTTTTGTTCTTTTTGTCCAAAATAGATTGTTAATGTCGTAGTGGATTAGGGATAATCATATAAGTATTTCTCATTATTGTTTCATTAACAAAATTACTAACTTCCTTTAGGAGTCCTCTCAAAAAAAAAAAAAAAAAAAACTCAAGGAAGAGAGAAAGTACTTGTTTCCAAGAGGCCAACCGGTGAGATTTCCAGCTTTGCGGAGAGCATCTCTCCATCTAACGACCTTGTTGGCATTCTCCTGCCCAAGACCCTTCTCACTTTGGCCAATTTGCGTGAATGGTCCGGACAATTCGCGCATCTCTTTGGGGTCGATGTCCATGAAAATAAGGAACACCAGTTGGCCTTTCTTTTCTTGGCACTCGAAAATTTTAACCAGTTCATCGAGACACCATGGTGAGGAGGCATAGTTGCGGGAGATGACCACAATGGCACTTCTCGATTGCTTGATTGCTTCATTGATTGCCGGTGCAATCTCTAGTCCTCTTTCTAAATTGCGGTCAAGAAAGGCCCTTATTTTGTTCCGCCTGAGGGCATCATGGAGATGACTTACAAAGTGGCGCGTGTCGGCCTGTTTGTAACTGATGAACGTATCATGAACCCACCGACGGATGTAGGAGTGGGGAAAGAAGAGTTGTGGCTTGGCTCTAAGGCTATGTTTGAGAGAAGATAAGTGGAGTGGAAAGAAAGAGGGCAAAGAGACGGGAGGGGATTGTAGTTGGAATTGCGATGCTCTCTTGTTTCGGAGGCTTGGATACAATGGAGGAGGAGAAATAGGATGGAAATGCTTGCGCTTGAGTTGGCCAAATAGGATCATCATCTTACTAGAATTTGCCATTGAAACACCCCCAAGAAGCATAGTCAAGAAAGAGCTATACCGAGTTCATTCACAATGCAAGCTCTCGATCGATTTATAGCACATTTTCATCCCTCTCTCTCCCTGCCCATTAAAATAATTATTCGCGTTAAATCTCATCAGGCTCATTGGGATCCGGGCTCCTTATAATATTAATACCGCGTGGCATCTCTTGTTAATCTCACACATCAAATTCTATGATTATAATATTTCGCACGAATGGGACAAAATCCAGCCTTACATTGGCTTGACCAACCAAATGCGTGCGAGGTCAGCACCTCTTTCTTATATTACTAAACTAGTAAAATAAACTCATTAATAAAGTGCACAAGAAAGAATTTCTCGAATAACATGAGGAGAAAAAGGGATAAAAGAGAGCAAATTTGTGACATACGGACCCCTAAAGTGCTAAAACTTAGCACATGGGACACTTAAGTGCTAAAAGTTCCAAATGTATAATTAAGTGCCAAAATCGGAATAAAAAAGATCAGTTAAGTACCAATGGTAAAATAATCTAGCAAAATGCACACATATCATTTCCAACGACTTTATTTACTGATGGAGCAATTTTTTTCAAAACAAATAGCCACATGGCAATTTAAAAAAAAAAAAAAGAAAAGAAATTGTCTACGTGGCAAAAAAAGTAATATAAAAAAACTCAAAAATCGATTTTATTAAAAAAAAACAAAAGAGAGGAATGGGGGAGGGATTGGGTGAGGCCTTCACTATCGCCGTTGCCACCGGCCCACCATTATCGGGAAGGGCTGACGATAATGGGGCAAGGGTTGGCTAGTATTGTTGGGCCCTGATTAGTGACAAGCGACCTTGGCCAATTGGCGGTGAGGGCCTATGGGCCCTTGCCCAAATCTAAGGCAAAGGTCATGACCTTCCCCTAAATCCAGCAACGATCACTGACCCTTGCCTAGCCAAGCCAAGGGTCACTAACCATAGCTAATTACCGATGGCCCTTGGCTCGGTTGGGCCAGGGCCGGTGACCCTTGTCGTTGGTTAGCCAAGGTTACCAGCCACTAGCCAAGGCTTGGTGACCTTGGCCAACCCTTGCCCTATTGTCGCCGGCCCATAGCAACGGCAACGGCTGAACAACCTTCACCCAATCCCTCTCTCTTCCTTTTTTTTTTAATTAATTAATTTTATAATAATATATATTTAAAATTTTTAAATATTTTTAATTAATATATTTTTTAAATGCCATGTTAGCACTAAAACGATGTTGTTTTGATTAAATTTTTGCCGACTCGATTTTCAATGAGTCACGTAAGCAAGTTATATTATTAAAATAAGCCACATTAGATTTCCGATGACTTTTATCAGAGTCGACACTCAAGTGATTCAATTTTCAAAAAAAGTAATACTTAAGTATACATTTCATAACTTTTAACACTTAAGTATCCTCTGTGTCAAGTTATGACACTTGAGTTGCTTTTTTCTCCTATTGAGAATTTTAAACACCGTTATAAATCGTCTCTATTTTTGTCCACCCTCCCTTCTGAATCGTGGGGATACCTTTGGCCATCGGTACTTTGCTAACTTAGAGATTAGTTGACAAAGGTTGAAATTTAGACATAAATTATTGCTACACCTGTCAAAATGGGTCATGTGACCCATTTATGACCCATTTAAATACTAAATGGGTCAAGTTTTTTTTTCAATCACCCATGATGGGTTTAAAACCAAACAAACTAAATAGATGGGTCGTTAATGGGTTCTAACTTAAAACCCATTAGAACCCAACTTCTTAGTCCTTCTCCCTCTCCTCTCCTCTCCAAGAGAGGCTCTCTCGAATCGCACTCTCCTCTCTTGAATCGCGTGGAGCTCCCACCGCTCGTTAGTCCTTCTCCCTCTCCTCTCCTCTCCTCTCTGAGAGAGGCTCTCTCGAATTGCACGGCATTCTCGCTCCCACCACTCGCATGGCGGTGTCGTCGCACATGGCCACCACCATCGTCGGACCTCTCTTGATCCTACTAGCCGCCACGCCTTGCTTGCTTGATTGGCCGTGAAAACGCAGGTGAGTCGTTTCCCCATATGTGTGTGTGGTTGTTTGATCACCAAGAGTGGTGCCCTAGCCGAGGCAATTGGAACCATCTAAGCTATGGGGAGAGGAAAGTTCAAGGGCAAGCCCATAGGTCGTTGCCAATTCTTGACTCTCGACAAGCTCAGTAAGCTGAAAGCTCAAAGATTTGAACTTCGTATAGATTTGACTTTTCTTACGAAGTTCGACGACCCTCTTTCATTTGGTATTGGTTCTAATTGTTGGGAATAGCCCATTCGTTGACCTTCGATTGGTTGTTTGTTTGGACATGATCGGGCTGAATTTGGGTGTGGTTCTGTTTTGCTCGATCTATTGGGTTTTGAGATCTTGGTGATGGAGGAAATAAGTGAATCTTGGGAGGATGTGGGGATGCTGGTAGTTTAGAATTTATCTAAAAATTGATGTGTCTTTGTTGCGGTTGAGTTATGGTTTCATTGTCGTAGATGTCGAGAAAGAAAGAACGAGGATGGTAGTCGGATTTGGACTTTAGTATGATTGTCCTGCTGCAGTAGGGAGCGATGTGCAATTTAATTCGAGCCTAGATAATATAGTAGTTGGCTAGGGGTGTGCATGGTCCGGGTGGGCGGTTCCCACCTTAGAACCGGGAACCGCCCACTAAGGACCGGTTCCAAAAAATTGGATCCGGGAACTACCCGTTGGTTCCATGGATCCAGTCTCACAAGCGGGCAAAGAAAAAAAGCTCCATTGGACACGTATCGTAAAAATGGTCTATTTAGAGATTTCGCAAATGTTCTCGCGCTTTTTTTTACCTCTCTTGGTAGGTTGCTTCAAATAGAACAATAAAAATTAATATATATTATTATTATAATACCAGTCCGGGCCTCGGATGGGTGGGCAGGCGGATCCGCCCATGATTCTAATTTCTTTCGCTTTTGCACACCCCTAGTAAATTCTAATTTCTTTCGCTAGTAAAATTCTCGATAATGGTAAGGGTTCGGCATGTTTTTTCGTAGAACCAAATGCATTTTCTATTTTGACATTATTTCCTAATGGGACAAGCCGGGTTATTTTGTCAATTTGATGAATAGGATTACTTGATATCCATAACAATGATTACAATATTCAATATTCAGAAAGATTGCAATATTCAAAAAAACTAAGTTTGAGTTTTGTGCTCTCTTACTTCTGAATAAGCAATATTCAAAAAGATTGCACTTGGCAAGCTCTTACTATTGTTATCTTTTGACGAACCTGTTGTGTTTTTGCCTAACTTTATACTTGGCTAAGTTGGCTTTGTTGTTTAAATTGTTGTAGTTGCGGGTACTTCCAATCATCCTCGGACATTTAAATAGGTCTCTTTCTCTCACAGAATCTTGAGTTCTAGAGAGTTTTTGTTTTATTCTTTCACACTATATTAAGTGTTTATTTTGTTCTCAGGAAGAAGCTGAGCCTGTAGAATTTGAAGAAGAATTGGAAGAAGAATCAGGAGAAGAATCTGGTGAAGAGACTGAAGTGAGTAATGCATGTTTGCCTATTTCGGTTGAAAATGTAATTTGATTATTTTCAATTGTTTGTGGTGAGACTTGGTTTGTGGAACTTTGTGGTGTATTTGTGCCAAACAATTGCAGAAGTGGAAAGGGACTGAAAGCGTTATTCAAATTGAAAGTCCAAATTTGGTGAAGGCAAAGAATTTGAAAGCTAAAGATGTTGATGTAAGTTTGTATATCCCTGGATACATTTTAGTGTTGCCAAAACATTGGAGATCTGCTTCTCAAAAACTCACTGGGTGTTGTCTTTACGTGAGCTGGGAGGAGATAGAAAAGTAGAGAGCTCATGAACGATACATGAGGCTATAGGAACAAGGAAAAACAGAGCAAGCTAAGAAAGATCTAGGTAAGCAGTGTTTAGTTGAATAGAAACAGGATTTCATGTGTCCATGTAACTTTATATTCTTGATTTTCATTAGTTATATGGGTAATTTGTTGTTCACATGTGCAACATATTTGGGTATTTATTACCTATATCATGTAAACTATGGTGTAATTAAGCCAAGAAATAAAAATCCTTTTTACATGCAAGTTGTGCATGATTTCAGAGGTGACTTTGAGAAAAATAATTAGTTTTAAGGCAATTTTTCCTTTTGACATTAGCTGAACATCTTACACCACTCTTAATGTATGTCTTATATCATTTTATATCTTCTGATGAGAAAAACAGAATCTAGTTGCTTACTAACATCCACATTTCATGCATGAACTCATTCTTTACCCTTTATGTTGAACTCATAACTTGCAATCCTGAACTTGTTCTAATTTATGCTTTCTTTGACTAATTAGTTGAAATGTCAAGAGCTAATGAGGACCGAGAAGAATGTTCAACTACTAATCGATTCGAGAGACGAAGAGTTGCATCCTTAATTCATGAGGATGAGGAAGATAACTCTACTTGCTCTAAGTGTTCAAGAAAATGCACTTCAATTGTATGGTCTGAATTTGAAAAATTCACAGATGGTGATGGCATGAGAAAGGCTAAATGTAAGTGGTGTGAAGTAACTTATATGGCTAGCCATAGGACAAAAAATTTGTTGCATCATTTAGATACTTGTCCCAACCGAGAGGTCAATATTGATGGTTCCATAGTACAATTTGACCAAGCTGTTTTTAGAGACATGCTAGCAAGAGCTATAATCAAACACAATTATTCGTACTCTTTTGCAGAGCATGAGGCTATTAGAGAGTTGTTTAGTTACCTCAACCCTAATGCGAAGCATATATCAAGGAATACAGCAAAAAGTGATGTGATAAAAGTTTATGAGAAAGAGAAAGGAATTTTGAAATCCAATTTAGCATCTCTTTCAAGTCGAATATGTTTGACTTCTGACCTATGGACTTTTGTCACTACGGATCATTATATGACTGTTACTACTCATTTCATCGATGAAAATTGGCAATTGCATTCAAAAGTCTTGTGTTTCTCCTATGTGCCACCTCCATATAGTGGTGCCATACTTTTAGAAAAATTGCTGAACTTTGTTGAGAGAGTGGGGTATTGAGAGAAAGATTTTTAGCATGACATTAGACAATGCATCATACAATGACAATATGGTTGATATTTGGAAAAATACACCTTCTGTGAGATCCTCTTTGTTATGTGATGGACAGTTTTTTGTGCGTTGTGATGCACATGTCTTGAATCTCATCGTACAAGAAGGTCTAAAGGTTATTGATGGATGTCATTGTACATTAGAGAAGCTATCAAGTATGTGAGAGCTACACAAGGGAGGAGAGTAAAATTTGCCGAGTGTATATTGCAATCATGCTTAAAGACCAATAAAAAGGTACGTCAAGATGTGGCTACTAGATGGAATTCTATATACCTAATGCTTGAAGGTGCACTTTTCTTTGAAGGTGCATTTTCACATTTGAAGTTAATTGATGGTAATTTTATCACATGTCCATCGTCTGAAGATTGGATTAGAGCAAAGAAAATTGCATTCTTGTTGAAACCCTTTTATGATATTGCTACTCTCTTCTCTGGAGTTAGATATCCCACGGCGAATTTATATTTTTATGGAGTATGGCAGATTCAGCTTCGTTTGACACAGGCAAGGGATATTGAGGATGAGGCTATTAGTTCTATGGCTAAAGCAATGCTCAAAAAGTTTGAAAAATATTAGAGGTGTTATAGCGTCATCTTATCTTTTGCTGCGATATTAGACCCTCGTTATAAGCTACACTTGTTAGAGTTTTGCTATTCAACTTTTGGACATGGATGATCATGTGGAATTTATATGAAGCATTCGAAAAAAGCTCTATGTGCTTTTTGATGAATATGTGACATATATTTCTAAAGATGATTGCTTTATTTCTTCAACTAGTGGAGGTAAGATTTCAGCTGAGGATGTGGAAGAGAATATTGGGGACGACATTGATGAGTATGATGCATTTGAGAGTGAATACTTTGGATCGCAATCTACTAAGTCACAATTGGATTTGTATTTGGAGGAGAATAGGCTTGATAGGAAGAAGTTCCCGGATCTCAATGTCCTCGATTATTGGAAGACTCATTCTCATCGGTATCTCGAGTTGTCTCTCATGGCACGTGACATATTGAGCATTCCCATCACTACCGTTGCCTCATAATCAGCCTTCAGCATTGGAGGATGGATTTTAAATAAATATCGAAGTTCCCTTTCACCTGAAAGTGTAGAGGCCGAGCTATGTACTAGAGATTGGTTATTTGGAGTTCCGCCTGAAGAAGATTTGGATGAGGAGTCTCTCATAATTGACTTTCAAGACTATTTGCATTAGGTACTTTTTTCATCCTATTCTTTTGGTTTGCTTATATGATTTAATACAGTTGTCTTCATAATGATGTATTCTAAGTATACTTTGTGATGTTGTGACTTATAAGGCCATAGTGATAGTTATCTTTTCTGAACAGTTAGGTTGTTAGAGAATGCTGGTTTGCATTATTTGCAATCGAACTTGATAGATGCAAATTAGCTTGACAAGATTAGGCTTTTGAAAAATGGGCATATGCAAATTAGCTTAGAATTGGACACATATGTAGCTGTTGGAGCATGTACAGTTTTAGCGGTTGATGAACATACTCTAGTATAGAATTTGATATGTTTCATAAGTTCTTGGCGGCTGTTAACATTTAAATTGTCTAGGTGCCAAGGACATGGATAAGCTCGAGAGACAGCTGTCCAATTTATGAAGGAAGCCGCACGGATCTCTGAGCAAGGATGGAACGTCACCGAAGCTGGAAATTGAAACTTTGCCTGTGGACAGATACTTTGATGCCTTGGAAGGGCCTGAACTGGACACTCTCAGGGTAAGCAATCGGAATTGATGAGCTTTGGCGGTCTCATGCTTAGAACCATCTCATTGTTTCATGTATGATCAGGCACATTTTCTCAATCGTGCTCAGAACCATCTCATTGTTTCAATCTTATAAAATTTATAGCATTCATTTATTTCTAACTTGGTTCTAGTTAGTGCCTCACTTCTACTTGGCACATGTTGTTCATCAAGTCCCTTGCCTTTGAGAAAATATGATCTTATAATCTTTTAGAACAATTGTAATATACATCGGCAATGTCAAAAGGAAAGTTATTTCAAATGCTCAAATCCAAGGTTGAAAAGGCCGTTTATGTAAACATTGGTAATTAAAAAATTGATTTTTTAAAATAAAGATAAATTTAAAATTGATTTAAAAAAATATTAAGAATTCGATTTTTTAAAAATAAACAATATTAAAGGAATATAATCTTTTTTAAGAATAAGTTTTCCTAGGTTTAGTTAAATAGGAAAGTGTTTTAACAAAATGGGTCTGGTATGGGTTGGGTTGAGTATGGGTCAAAAATTTTATACTATGTTTAAATGGGTCATAAATGGGTTAATGGGTCAATTTGGGTAAGACCATTTATGACCCGATCCAAACCCGACCCGATCCACCCGTTTAACGGTCTAATTATTGCTAATGACATTCATCGGAATTTGGGTTGAGTAAAGTTTTAGCAAAGACGTTGATGAGTTCTTTTTCTCTGGTCAGAGCAGCCGATGGGTTTTCATCGATCTAGGAGCGAATGCTCGATACTTTTATTCTCGTCGCTGACAAAGTAACGAATAAACTCATTAATAAAGTAAACAAGCAAGGGATGTTCAAACGATGTGAGACATGAAATAATAAAAGGAACGAGTTTTTTCAAACACTTTTCTACGACAGTTGTTCCGCATCACCATTTTCATCTACCCTCCGCTTCGACTCATGGGGATACTTTTTGGTCTTTAGGGCTTTGCCGGACCAAAAAAATCTTAGAGATATTCGCTTACAAAGGATGGAAACCCATAAGCATAGGTTATTATTGATAATAAAATATTTTTATTAGACATTGTTGACACCTAAATATTTGTCGATATACTTTAAATACCATTTATTTTACAAATATACATATATATAAATTTTATAGAAAAGATAAAAGTTTTGATAAAAAATTCGAAAATTTTTTGAAAAAGAAAATTTAATCGAGTGGGCTGGCATGGTCCAACCCATTCTTTTACTCTTTCAACCCACCTATTTATTTCTTTGAAGCCCATTAGAATTATTTGAAGAGCCCAGCCCATCACCATTCTTCCATTCTCTTCACCCTTCCCTCACACACGCCTCACACACGCACGCGGCAATGCACGACGCCGTTTTGGTTTCCTCGGGAGACGTCTGCCGTGTGACGCTGGCAAGGGAATCCGCCCTTGCTACGCTGTCACGCGGAGGGGGCAAGGGGACCATAATTCGGTTGGGGGCAGTAGAAGAAAAAGAGAGAAAAACGCAGGAGGAAAGGGGAGCTGGTTTTCTGGTTTTGAGAGGGAAGGCAGCAAAAAAACAGGGGCGGGTTTTTAGGTTTTTGGAGGAAGATTTGGAGCCAGAGGATCGTTTTCCTGTGTTGCTGGTTTTTCTGAGTTTCTGCTTCTTCGAAGGGGAAGTTCGGCTGCATTGGAGAGAAGACTGAGTGTTGCCTTAAAAAAAAAACCAAGAAGGCTTGAGTGAGAGAGAAGGAGCTAGAGAGAGAGGGGAAGCCCAGAAGCGTGTTTGAACACCGCCGGAGTCCATTCGTCGGCTGCCATGACACTTTGCCCAAACCAGGTAGCTTCCCTTGGGGGCGTTTTTGTTTTGGTTTTGCAAGGCATCGGCCCGAAGCTCACGCCAACCAGTTCGGGTGAGCCCCAGACCCTGTCATGCCTCCATTTACGTCTTGGGTGAGTCAATTCTTGTTCGAGTCAAAAATCATTCGTTTTGACAATGCATACCCCCTTGTTTGTGAAAATGCCTAAATGAAGTCCACAAATCTTTCTTGCTGATCTGTGCTTGATAGCCAAGTTTCATGGATGTTTGTTAGTATATTGTGAATCTGCCTTTGCTTTCGTGCTTTTCTTAGTATTATGACGATTTGCACGAGTGATCCACGTCGAGTCGAGTGGGGGTGTCCTCGGTTCCGGCAATGGAGACCATTCATGGTCACTGAGGGCATGGCCTTTGGGAGGTTGAAGACGATCTGCAGCAGAAGAAGAAAAAAAAGAAGGATTTAAAAAAGGAAAAGAAGAAGAAGAAGAAGAAAATCACAAATAAAGAAAGGGGGCTGAAAATAAAATAGGGGATGGGCTGAGAAGGTGTCGAGCGGGCCTACGCATGAATTTACAAAAATCAAAGAACACAGCACAATGCAATCAAAACAGAACAAGGCAGCAAGGTTCTAAGACAAATTCATGGCAATTTAGTCATGTTAATGATGTCCAAAAATTCTAAAAGTTTGCCACATGATAGTCCTAAAGATGAAAATCAATTCTGTGAAGGAATTGACCTCTGAACTATTATCAAAAAATTCATAAAAAATGACAAAATGCTGGTATAGGCTGGGTCAATCACGCATTCCGAATTTGCAAGTTTTTCAGAATTCAGAACAACTTCACAAAAATGGAAAATGGATATATTGACATGCGAATAGACCAAACTTGGCATCATTAGAAATTCTAAGGAATGCTCTAAGACTTCCTAAGAGATCTCAAGTTCAATTAAGATTGATTTCATGTCTAATTTGTAGCATTTGTACAAACAATGACATAACAACATGCAAGGCAGAAATCACACTAAAAACATGCATGGGCTACAACTCCTATATGACAAGGAAAAAATGGGAGAAAAATCATATATATTGTATATAGGGACATGAACATTTTTCATTAAGGGACTTACACTTGAATGTGATCATAATGCATGGTACAAAATTAACAAATGTAAAACAGACATGAATAACATGCATGATGCCAGAACCAAAATTACACTAATGCATGTGATTATATGAGCTAATGGCATTCATTTGGAATGATTTATACTCCCTTAAAATGATATTGAGATTTTTAATTACTGTCATGAAGATATTATAATCAATAAATCACAATTGCATAATCAATTCCACATAAATGCAAATTCAGACTATTCCAGGGTAGGGATCACTTATGGACGACTTTATGGGATTTTCACATAATGAATGTTGTCCAAAAATATTTGGAAAAAAAGATGCGTCATGATCAACATCTATACGAGCAGATATCTAGAAGGAATTGTCTTGAAATTAGCTTTAGAAAAATCACTAAAAAATCGACAACTAGAGAACCCTGACTTGGGAATGAATTGAACAGCATGACTAAAAGATGATTTTTGATGTATATGACCTAGAAAAACTCATCCAAAAATTATGAGAAAAAGTATGTCATAACCAACATCCATATGAGAAACTTTCATGCAAAAGTCAAAGGTAGAATCCAAACACAAAAATAAAAATAAAAATTCAAAAAATAGCATTAGGCAGTTAGGAAATAGTGTTTTTTTTTTTTTTTTGGATCAGCAATACGAGCCTTTCATTATTAACTCGTAAAGGAGTTTCTAAAAAAAGTCCATACCCAATTTAGCTAAAAGAGAGTGAGGGGGTTGGGATATCCAATTTTCCGGAAGGGATTTTTCTTGGTGAGCCTTGGCGGCCAGTCCGCAACCTAGTTCACTTCGTGTGGGCTATATTGGAGCATGACCCATGGTAACTATACAGCAAGGCTTTACAATCTTCTATAATCGAGTGAGCCGTCCAGGAAGGGGCTTCACGGCCCATTATCCCATTGACTACCGATAGGTTGTTGGTGGTTAAGTGGACTTTCAGCTCACGTGAGGTACTTCTTGGGGAACTGAACACTTTAGCTTGGGACTTCAGCATCTCTCTGGTCTCCTTCAGCCACTGCAGCCATGTTCTTACCACTAGGGTTTCTTCGATTTGCGCCGAGGGAGTGTGGATTGATCGAGCGAAGCCATCAATGATTTGCCCAGCTTCGTTTTTGCAAATTCTAGCTACAGAGCCGGTAAGTGTGTCTTTGTTCTAGGAGTAATCCACATTTAGTTTTAGGTCGTTTTGCTTCGGTGGAATCCAGCTTTGTCCATCGCCTTGATTCTGCTATGTGTTGTTCTGTTGTTGCTGGTTCCATCACTTGTATAGATCTAACATGTTGCGCGCTTGGTCGAGAGCTCTATTCGAGTTAGGTCGCCAGTCTTGGAAAATTGCAGCATTCCGGTGCTTCCAAATTTGCCATAATACCCCAACAAAGAAGGCCTTCATTGATGTCTCTCTTGTTGAGGTAAGGACTTTATGGACCCATTTATCAATTTGACTAATGTGGGAGGGAGTGGTGTCAACGTGTAGGCTCGGTTCTGACCAAATTCTCGTTGTCCAGTCGCATAATATGAAGAGATGCTTCGTGGTTTTGGGTGCTTTGCGACAAAGTGGGCATAATGGATCAAGTAATACCTTCCATTTGTACATATTTTCTTTGGTAGTAAGGACATTATTACAAATACTCCATAGAAATATTCTAATTTTGGGATTAATTTTGAGTTGTCATACCTTTGTCCATAAATTCTGAGGTACTTGATAGGAGGTTGTTGGACTGTCTGCTGATAAGTTCTCATTTTTGTTGTGAATGTTGTTATATCCACTCTTTACCGTGTAGTCCCTTGAATGGTTTGCTGTCCACCTCAATTTTTCTTGCGTAGGACTCATGCTTAGTGGATTAGCACAAATTTCCCGAACAACACTTTCAACAAATAGGTCATTTAGTTTGTTCGTGTTTCATTCCTAGGGCTGTTGGGTAATCAATTCAGCCACTAAACAAGGGTCCTGGCAATTTGCTGGCCCGTGTATATATCCATAGGGCAGCCACCAATCCTCCCTAATTTTGATGCACTTTCCATCTCCTACCGCCCACCGAGTGTGTGGTTCAAGGACATCTCTCCCCACCAATAGGTTTTTCTAGCCCCAAGAAGATTTCTGTTTTTTTTTTTTTTTTTTTGTGCAGTCCAAAAGTCACCTCGAGGGAAGTATATACTTTTTAAGACTCTACTCCAATGCATTCAGCGTTTGGAGTAGTCTCTAAGCTTGCTTTCCCAGCATGGCCCTATTAAAATCAGCGAAATCTCGGAATCCAAGTCCTCCATGATCTTTTCTAGTTTTAAGGTCTTCCCATTTTTTCCAATGGATGCCCTTCCTCAACATGTTTTGTTTCCACTAAAAGGATGCTATCTTTGTTTCAATGGCCCTACATATTGATATAGGAATTTTAAATATAGACATGGCATATTGAGGTAATGCCTGAATAACTGTTTTGACAAGGATTTCTTTCTTGGCCTTAGAGATCAACTTCTCCTTCCACCCTTCTAATTTGCTTTCCACCCTATTGAGGATCCAATTAAACATTTGCTTTCTTATTTGCCCCCAGTCAGATGGAATGCCGAGATATTTCCCTATTTTTTTAATAAGGGGAATCTTCAACTCTGCTGAAATGTTCTGCTTTAGCTGCTATGGGAAGTCCTTACTTAAGAAAAGACCTGATTTGTTTAGGTTGACGGCCTGTCCTGAGGCATAGCAATATTGATTTAAGATACCCGCTAAATTTTGAGCTTCTCTTATTGTGCCATTCAGGAAGAATATAGCATCATCAGCGAATAATAGGTGGGATAGGGTGGGGCATGTTGGGTTTAGCCTTATTCCCTTGATAGTTTCATCCGCTACTACCTTAGACATCAAAGAGGATAGGGCATTGGCAACTATAATGAAAAGGGGACCACCTTGTCTTATGCCTCTCGAAGGGTTGAAAGTCGTGGAAGGTTCCCTGTTTACCAAGATGCTGAAACTTACAGTCGATATGCAATATTGAACCCATTGGACCAATTTCTCAGCATATCACATAATTAACATGTAATCGCAAAGAAAGTCCCATTCAATCCTATCATAGGCCTTTTGCATCTCAAGTTTCAAGTCTGCCTAGAATTTCCTCTTTCGTTTTCTGGTTCGTATTTGGTGCAGCACCTCCTGTACAATGATAATATTATCCTGGATTTGTTGGTCACACACAAAGGCACTTTGTTCCACCGATATGATGCTAAGGAGCCATGGTTTCAACCTGTTAGCCATTACTTTTGTAATGATTTTATAATTGAAATGGCATAAGCTGACAGGTCTGAATTGGGTGATCTCCTCTAGGTTTGTGACTTTCGGTATGAGGGCTATAAGTGTCTTATTAAGCTCTAGGTCAAATCTTCATTGGCTGAAGAAAGAGTTGACCATTCTGAATAGATCCTCAAATAATACTGACCATTGTTTTTGATAAAAAAATACCATGGAGCCCATCCGGTCCCGGTGCTTTAGTAGCACCTAACTGGAAAACTGCTTGTTGAATCTCCTCTTTTGTGACTTGTTTTATCAGCTCCGCATTCATTTCATTTGAAACTACTCGAGGACATTGGTCAAGAACCTGTTGGTAATTTCTATCACTCACCGAGGTAAAAAGATGCTAGTAGAAGGCTTTTATATGTTGTGTTAATGCTACTGGGTTTCGCACCATGTTTGATCATCTATTTTCAGCATAGAAATCTTGTTTATTTGCCGTCATTGAATTGTTGTACAATGGAAATACTTTGTGTTTTGGTCTTCCATTTCAGCCAATTTATCCTTGATCACATACCCTAGTACATTTCCTCTTGGTGCCATAATTCTTCGATTTTTGTGACTATGTTTCTAAATTCCTCCCCATTCGATTCTTGTGACTATGTTTCTAAATTCCTCCCCATGGAAATACTTTGTATTGTTAGACCATGTATATGCACACCCCTTACTTTCAATGTCCATGAAGGAGCAATTATTCAGGAAGTCTCGAAATGCCTGAACTCTGTACTTGTCCACTTATTGATGCCCGGCCTTCTCCCATTGATAAAGGACTTCGCTGAAATCTCCAATACATAACCAGGGAAGGGAATTGGTTAGAGCAGTAGAGCTCAATGTTTGCCATAGTTGCTGTCTTTCTTGAAAATTTGTAGAAGCATGTATAAATGTGATTTGCATGATTTCTCCACTGCTGTGAAATGTGCCTGTTATGTCTATATAATCTCTCGCACTAGATTGCACCTCCACTTCAACCTCTTCATCCCACATTAATGCTAGGCCGCCTGCAATTCCAATTGGTTCGATGAGGAAAGAGTATGTATACTTTAGACTTCTCCGTATCCCCTCCATTACTTGTTCTTTATTCTTGGTTTCCATCAAGAAAATGAGGTTGGGCCTTTCCTGAGCCACTAAGGCTCAAAGTTGACGAATTGTCAAGGGTGTGCCTAATCCTTGACGGTTCCAGCTCATTATCCTCATCGATTCTGTGGTGGCTTATTAAGACTAGCCACCAAAGCCCGTGGTTGGACACCTTCCCATAACATAATTGGGGTATCCGTGAGTTGATCATCATTCATTGCTGGAACAGTTAGAGCTTTCTTCTCAAATGGGCAAATACGTTTTTGTTTCTTTTGCACCGGGGTCTTGTAAGGAGTTTTTTCTTTTCTGGATTGCCCTACTAGTAACTCACTTTCTGTAGCATTATGGCAAAGTAAGAGATTTGGGGATACCCTCTTCCCCTTGCCGTTTGCACTTTGTTGTATCCCCTCCATTTGTTATGGATTTTCAATCTGAACAGGTTTTGCTAAGACAATGGCCATTTGATTATGTTCTTCAGCAGCTATATTAGGACCTTCCTCAGTGAGATTTTGGGTTTGGGGTAAATTAGTAGCTTCATCAGCAGCTGAAAGATCAAGCTCTCCATAAAAGGCATTCTAGAACTGACTTGTTTCTCTAAATTCTACCTTCAGCCATGATCTATAGCGTCTCAGTTTGTCCTGGGGGAGACCAAATTCTTCATAAGGTATTTCTGGGCAGAAATTGGGGTAGTGCCCTATTCTGCACATGATTAGCAAAAGCGAGGGAGTTGTTCATACTTGAAATCTAATCATCACTTTTTGCTGCCAAAACTTATTAGTGTTTCTGTTTGCAGGGGTTGTGACAGGTTCAACCAAACCTTTGCCTTGCCTATTTTCCTGGAATTGGAGGTTTTGGCTTCAAATTTTAACTCTTCAACTACTCCCAGCTTTGAGGCAATTTGACGCACAGAGGCATCATTAAGTTTTGCTCTAGGCAGGCTCATTTTATGCACCCAGAACGCATAATGCGTGAATTCATAGCAATGTTCAGATATAGTGGGATCCCCTTCTTTTAATACTAAGAGGTTGTTGGCAAAGGACCATGGTCCACCATCTAGCACTCTCATTTTCTCCTCTATTGAATTAAATATAAAAGTGAAGTAACCTGGCTCTAAGGCCTCACATTGAACTAAGTCTATTTTCCATGCCCTCCTCATTGTGCTAATAAAAGCCTGCACATTAACATTGGTTTTGAATGCAGTTTGCCATATAGGGTTCTGTCATTTACCTGTTGTTCTTCCTCAGGTATGTCCTCGTCTAGCTCAGTAACCACAGTTTCCGACCATAGATCTCCCATTCTTCTGCATAATGCTGCCATATGAAGCTTGGTTTCTTCCATTTCTATTGGTAGGTGAGGCATGAAGAATATTTAGCGACTGCCCATATTTTGTGTCGGGGATGAGAGGAGCTCATGTATTCGAGAGGAGGATGTGGGTGGGTCGCATTTTTGGAGCAAGGAATGAAGGGAGCTCAAATCCAGAAGATTGATGACAACCTGAGCGAGGTATTTACTTAAACATGGAATGAAATGGGTATGGGTTGCTACTGCAAACCCCTCAGCTTTGGATATGCATCTTCACACTAGGGCATGGTTGGATGGATTTCTGGATTTCTGCAAATGTCGACTGATGGAGCAAATTTTCCTTACTCCTCGGGTCTTCTGTTCGGTATTCTCTTCTAATCAAGTGGGAAGAAGATTATTTCTTCCATATTTCCAAATTTGAGAAGGTAGGGTTTTGAAGGGGGAAAGCTATCACCAAGAAGGGATAGAGAGGGAGCTCACACTTGGTGAGAGAGATACTCGAGTCCTTAGCCGAGCAAAGTTTTAGGAAACAATGTTTAGCACAAACGTTTGGGGGTTGATTGACCTATCTTAATGAACTCCAAAAATTCTAGAAACATTATATGACCTAGAGGCATATATTGTAAAAATCAAAAACCGGAGAGGTCAAAACATCATAGAGAACGAGAAATGCGACTCAACATAGAAGAACACACCATCAAATTTCGCAGGACTTTTTAGGTAGTAAATGACATCCGATTGGCACATTCTATACATTGTTGAAAAGCTCATCGAGTCAACAAATCTCATAAAGACGTTAAATATAGAAAAGTGCATTTTCAAGCCCATATGAAGCCATCTACCTTATTAGGTATTCTGGTACATGAAAATTATAGAATAAGCTTAAACACTCAATCAAACAAGTTCAAGCCACGATCAATCATCCAAATCCATCCTATAACATCTAGAGCACCTCATAGTAGTTGTGATCTTCATCAAATTAGACCTAGGTGTGACCTCTAGCCTCGATTGTCTAACACAATCTCGCCTCATCAATCTCAAAAACAAGAACAATACCTTTGTTGCGATTACTTGACAATTCAAAATCAAGTAGGCCAAAACCAAAGCATGGTCACACCAAGAGAAATCTAGGGGATGTCAGAGGAGGTTGTAGTCGCTAGAATAGGCCGGATCGATGCTATCCCAGTGCCTATCGGGTACTAGACTTTAGATTGGTTTTCATTGCCACGAGAAGGAGGAAGGATGTGGCTCGATCGAAGGGGCTTCGGAGGAGGTGCTGACCACCGACGACTCGAGGAGCAGGGGGTGGATGTCGGAGGAGGTGGTGGCAATGGCGGCATCACCGGCAAGAGCTTGTTGACAGTGATTGAACCATCAATTGGAGGGGTCGTGTAAGGTGGTTATGAGGAGAGAGAGTGGGCACGAGAAAGAGAGAGAGAGAGAGGAGAGAATTTAGAGAGAGGAATTGGCTACACAAATGGGCACCCCAAATTTTGGAGGGAAAAATGCTTATATTCCTCCCCTTTAGATTAAATCCTAGCCCTCCGACTAGGATCTAATCTTATCCCTAGATCTAATCCTACCCATTGAATTAATCATATGCTGAATTTTTTAAGGACTAAGATGCACTCCTAATGAATGAATGAGATTTAATTGTGAGATTATGGTTTTTTTTGCAAATTTATTGAATTTGACGGGTAATTTTGTAAAAATTCAAAAATGATGGGGCAAAATCGCAATTTTCAAAATAACTAAGGGCATGAGAGACTTGACCATGAGGTGGGCCACCTCATGGTGGTTGCTGATAGTGAGAAGCCAATTGTAGGAGAGTTGTACCGACCTCCTTCACTAACGACCAGTCAAACCAGTCAGACCAATTCACACCAATTTCATCGGTTCAAGCCCCTTTAGGGCAGTTAGGTCGCTATTCTCCTTAAATATTTGCAATTTAGTCCTTACAAAGAAATTTTTACTAATCATGATGAAACATGGTTCAATTATAAAGGAAATGGTCCAATACTTTTGTCTAATTAGGTGAATTAAACCATAAAAATTCAATCCCATGATTTTTATTGTCCTAATAATCTAATTATTATGAAAATTATTGGATCCATGCCATGGGTGCACCAAATTGGACTTCCCTAGACTAAATTGCATAATTTCACCTAATTGTTTACCAAAATTTGCAAATTAATTGAAATTAGATTCGATTAAAATTGCAAGACACTTATTAACCTAATTGTCCATGTCTAGAAGGACCTATTGCATTCAAATTGACCTTAAATCAATGACATGACTTTTATGTCAAAATTAAATTGAATGCCAATAACGAAATTGAACTTCAATCCATCAAATTAAACCTTAGTTACAATGGGTCAACTTGAATTTCATGAATTGAAGCTTAATAATCATATTTTCTTAATGAGCTAAATTCCCCAAATACATAAATTGGCAAATGAATTTTCCAAAATTGACCTTGAATTTGGACTAACTCAAGAAATAGAATAGAATGGAAGTATTCATTCACAAACTATATTGAACCGACTTGGACCCCTAATTAGGGACAAAAATGTCAATTCACATTTTGACTTATCCGATCTTGAAATTGATTGAACAAGTGAATGGATAATTTCCTCTAATTCAAATGTCATAAAAGGATCTAAGACTAGTTATGACTAGAACAAAAGTAATTTTATTTTTGACCGATTTCAAATCCAAAACCGAAAAATTCGGAAATTGAGGTTCTTAATTGATTTTCGCAAAATTTTTAATGCTAAAATCAAATTGAAGGTCAAATGAAATGATTTGCTGAATTTTTTTTATTTTAATTTTTTTGTCAAAGATTTGAACAAAAGTCAAAACCTAGTTGACTTTTTACTAGGAATTCAATTTTGGGATCAAATCTTAAAATTTTTCCAAAATGTTCACTTATAAAGTGAAATTAAACTTGAAAGGTATCTTTTTTTGTGTAAAAATTCAAAATTTATCTCGAGGTTGACTTTTGGTCAACAATTGACAAAAAGTCAACTATTTGACATTTGGTTTTTTGTATGAAATGAATAGAAAATTACTTACTAAAGCTAAACCAACAAACAAAAATCGAAAAACAACACTTTTTGTTCGAAAAATGGACTATGTCACTATCAAAAACTCCAATTTCAAATTTTTTACCATTATTGACACGTCAACTAAAAATTAGACATCAATACACATCATATCTCAAAATTGGTCAAATGAGGGAACACATGACAATTTCTAGATCAAATGTCATAAAAGAAGCTAAGCCAAAACATGACATAATGAAAGTGATTTTATTTTTAATCAATTTTGAACCTAAAATCGAAAAATTCAGAAAATAATGTCCTTAATTGATTTTCCAAAAATCTCATTGCCAAAGTCAAATTGAAGCTAAAATGAAATAATTTGTAATTTTTTGCATTTTTTTAAATTTTTTCATCATTTTAGTTGACTCTTCACTAAAAAGTTGATTTTGTGATCAAAATTTTGAAGATTTTGAAGATTTTGAAGATTTGTGTGGCCAAATTGATACTAAGACTATTTACAACATTTTTTGTGCAAAAATTCAAATTTTGACCCAAGTTTGACTTTTGATCAAAGGGTTAACCAAAAAGTGAAGGGTTTCCAATGAAAATCACCTAGAAATTATAGTCCAAAGAAAAATAAATAAAAAATGGCACTTTTGGTTTGAAAAACAGGTTCAATCGCAATCGGAAACCCTAATCTCAAGTTTTTACTTTTATCAATGCGTTGGTTAAAAATCAAGTATTAATTGATATATTCTACTTCAATGGTAAACAAAGCAATAC
This sequence comes from Corymbia maculata, assembly GCA_014182735.1. Lineage (NCBI taxonomy): Eukaryota > Viridiplantae > Streptophyta > Magnoliopsida > Myrtales > Myrtaceae > Corymbia > Corymbia maculata. The sequence continues at coordinate 6,307,968 of CM024685.1, forward strand.
ATTTTTGCAATCTTGATTGCTAAGAAATAGAATTTGTTTTGCAAATACAAACTAATGCTTATTGAGAGAGAAGGAGATCCACTTGAGTGACCAAGTCCCTATGCTGTAAGTTTCATTTTAGTTATACAAGTTGTCTAATCAAGGATCTTAGACATAAAACTTGACCAATTGAAGTGGCTGTCAAAAGAAGCCCAATAGTAATGGGAATAGAATATTGAATGCGTGCACATCCACAAGGGGCTGTAAATAGTGAATGGATTACTTTTTCTTTTAATTTGTTTTATATGCATCCAATGACTCACTATCCAAGGTACATGTTTAAGTGGGGAATACATAACTCACATCGAAATTCGATGTTTATTTTTATAGTCATTTCAGTTGGATTTGGTCATATTTCATGTCGAAATGACTTGATTAGAAAAATGAAAGTATGGGCAATAGTTTCAATAAAATACAAGGATGAAAATTAAAATCCTTTTCATAGAAAGAGAGGTGTGTTTTTTTTTTTAAGTCATGTTAGCTAGATTTGGTCGTATTTCATGTCAAAAATACTAGATTAGAAAAAAAATGAAAGTACGGGGAGTAATTACATTACAAGGATGAAAATTAAAATTCTTTTCGCAGAGAGAGAGAGGTTTTTTTTAAAGTCATGTTAACTAGATTTGGTCATATTTCATGTTGAAAAGACTTGACTAGAAAAAATGAAAGCATGAGGAGTAGTGATAATACAAGGATGAAAAGTGAAAATCCTAAAACGTAAATTGCAGTCGACCAAATGGGATTTACTATTCACCGTCTTCTCTCGTGTTTGCCGAACCCCGTAGCTCTAGTTCGGAAGCCCTCCGTGCAGTGGCTTAAACTCTGGCGCAAGTTGCCGTGTGGAGGAGAAACCATGCTGGTGATGGCCTCCATATCCGCAACTCCATAGCTCAGGTAAGCCTTCCCTCCTCGCGGATTGATAGCGATGTTATGGCTGGTAGTCTGCTAGTAATCTGGTTTTCTTTAGTCCAACGATGGATACAGGATCTCTTAGAGGAAAATTACCATCTGGGAGGGGATATGGTAGGAGCAAGAGCCGAAGTAGGGCCCTGGGCTTTCGGCAACCCTCCCATGATCAGTCAGTAAAAGGGAAAAAATATGGCCCTTTGGTTGCTGCTAATTCCCGTAGCTTAGAAGGGAGAACAGAACCTCCCTCATTTGGAATGGGAAATGTTGGTTTGCCTCCGAAGCATAACGTCACAGTAGCTGACCATTACCCAGACGCGAGGTTGCAACATTCGCCCTAAGCTGCCCGATCTTGGGCACATGTTGCAAAAGCTACAATGCAAGGGTATGCACTTACCTTCTTCCCTCCTTGCCCTAATGAAGATAATATAGTACATTGCTCTGAGGAAGACTTGGATGCAGCTGACCCCATTTGGCATCAATGCTTGGTTGGCTACTTTGTTGGGAAAAAACTTCCCTTTAGACTAGTGGAGACGGCTCTCAAACATCTCTGGGGCCATCGGTTATTAGAAGTGAAGGCGAATGACAAGGGTTTTACTTCTTTCATATCTCGGATGCTGAGTTTAGAAGGGAGATCCTTGAGGGTGATCCGTTGACGGTGGCGCGTGTGCCCCTTATTCTCCAACAATAGAAGCCCATGTTACAGCTAAAAAAGGGTGAGCACTCCTCAATCCCGGTATGGATAAGATTGAAGAACCTTCCTTATGGATTATGGTCGGCTACGGGACTTAGCAAAGTAGCTAGTGCTATAGGTAGACCTCTCTATGTGGACCAACGCATCGAGCAACTGAAAATGATCTCCTTTGCTCGCATATGCGTTGAATTAGCGACTTCAAAACCTTTCTATGATTCCATTACTGTCTTCCTTAATGGTGAAACTTGCATTGTAGATGTGGAATATAAATGGAAACATGTAGCTTGTCTAAGCTGCGGTGTATTTGGACATAGGTACCCTGCAAATGCCCCTACTGATGTGATCAGTTAGCCCCCTTCTATTGCTCACTTGAATAGGACACCTGAGCAGGTTCGTTCCCCTGATTGTGTGGTCGGCCAGACCTCTTTTCCACCAGCAACAAATACTGGACAACCCTCTGAACTAGCTGCTGATCAAGGCCTTGATGGCAGCAGGAGTTCTGAGCTCTACTATCCAACAAACCAGTTTCGGATGGTGCTTGGCAGCAGGTCCACAGAAGGCAGCAGAGGCCACAAAGTCAGCAGCCAAGCCAAGCAAACAACATTGCAACCCGAGCAATACCTACCTGCCATACTCCAGCAACGTCCCCTCCCCCCGAGCAACAACCAGTAGGTCTAGATGCAGATAGAATGCACAGAAAACAGCAGCTATAGTCTGTACAGCAGCTCCTTAGTAGAAACTAGGGGTTAGGACACTAGGAGTGCCATAACTTTCGTACGGCGCTCACTTTGGTGCCAAAACTTTTTTTTTCGTTCACTTGAGTGCCACATCGTAGTGAAATCGTTCGCTTAAGTGCCATTTCCGGCCAAAAATCGTTCGCTTAAGTGCCAAAATGCATACGTGAAATTTTTTAATGGTTTTTCTTCTTTTTTTTTAATAAATTTCGACGCCGACGTGGACTTTTCGGGCAAAATGACGCAGCTTTCTACTCTTTTTAAAAAAATTCAATTTTTTTTTTTTTTGCTTTTTTTGTTTTTTTTTTTAGGGCTGGTGAGGGCCACCGGTGACCCTTGCCGGCCTTAAAGAAAAAAAAAAAAAAAAATCAAAAAAAAAAAATTAATAAATATATTAAAATATTGTTCACCGGCGCCACGTCGGCTTTTCCCGCCACGTCGAATTGGCACTCAAGTGAGCAAAAAAAATTTTGGCACCAAAGTGAGCGCCGTACGAAAGTTATGGCACTCCTAGTGTACTTACCCCTAGAAACCAGCAAGACTAGATGCAGAAAACCAGCAGCAACTAGCGAAACAGCCTGTACTAGCCGCAACAGGACAGCAGCAGCAAGCAAATCCATCCGTGCAGTTAGGTGTGGTGCGGCCAACCAGACCCTTAGCCTTTACAGCAGCCAAAATTTTGCAGAACAATCCTTGTGGAGGCCCCTTGCAACTTAGACCCCAACTGTTGTGGAACCTTCTTCTCCAACATCCTTTGCCTCTGTAGATGACCTGGAAGAGAAGCTTGCTGCCTCGGTTGATCAGACCATGCTGGAAACCCATGTTGTCCCTTTGTAGGAGGATGCTTCCTTGGAATTGCAGCTCACAGAGGTGAGAGTTGAGCAGATGACCAGCCCAGGCCTTCCATCTGCAACTCCCTCCATCAAAACCAAACCCTCTATGCAAGCTAGTGGGTCACGGCCATCCTCTAGGTCCCTTGCTGTCAAGGCCAAGCCAGTTGTTAGCAGAAGGCGCCCTAAAAGGAAGTAGGCCTCCTGTCCCATTTTGTTTTTTTGACTAGCTCTCACATGATTTTTGGATGTTGGAATATTAGGGGCCTCATGAATCCTATCAAACAAGCTGAAGTGAGACAGTTTGTTCACCTTAATAACATTTGCTGTGTAGGCATTTTGGAAACCAAGGTCTCTGTTGCTAATTTCATTAACCTCTCCTCTAACTTAATCCCTGGTTGGGAGTGGATTTCTAACTATGAGTACTCTTCTCGTGAGCGTATATGGGTTGGTTGGAACCCCGCCTTGGTCGGTTTATGCTCTACTGCGTACTAACCAACTTATTCATGGTGAATTAATCTTCCCGAATTCTAGAACTACACTTACCCTTTCTATAGCCTATTAGGAGCATACTTTTGTTGCTAGGAGACCCCTTTGGAACCATCTTCTCAATTTGAGCTTGGCTCTTAAGGAAAGCCCATGGATGGTAGCCGAAGACTTCAATGCCATCCGAGACTCCTCAGATCGAATGGGCAGCCCGGACATATGGATCCCTGCCTTTGATGAGTTTAAGGAATGTCTAGATCAAGCTGAATTAGTAGATCTCCGCTATGTGGGCTTCCGATATACTTGGTCCACCTCCGCGGGAGCCAACAGGAAGCAAAGGAAAATTGATTGAGTTTTGGTCAACAATCGTTGGTGTACAGTATTCTCACTCTCAGAAGCATCTTTTCTGCCCCCGGGTATATCAGACCATACTCTGATGGTTGTGAGGATACTTGCTCCTGTTGTCCACCAGACCCCCTTCAAATTTTTCAACTTTTGGTTGACTCATATGGAGTTCTCTACACAAGTGGCTCAGGTCTGGGAGGTCCATGTAATAGGTACCCCTATGTTTAAACTGTATACAAGGCTTAAAATCCTAAAAGCTCGTCTCAAGTGCCTAAACAGAGATAACTTCTCTGACATCTCTATGCGGGTGAAGGCAACAAAGATGGCTCTTACAGCTACCCAAGAAGCTCTTCAACAAGACCCTCGGAGTATTGCATTGGCAGAAACGGAAAACTATCAACTTAAGGCCTATTATGATCTTCGTTCCCTATAGGAGTCCTTCTTCAGACAAAAATCTAGAATTCGCTTGCCCAAGGAAGGAGATAGAAATACTAAGTTCTTCCACCACTCGGTTAATCACCGCCACCTTCAAAACCGCATCATCTCAATCATGGACAGCACAGGCCATTTGACTACAGAGCTAGTGGAAGTTTACCAGGTATTTGTCTCGTATTTCCAAGACTTGCTTGCTCGGGATAGTATGCCATTGAGGCCAACCGCCCAGGATATTATGGAATATATTCGTTCCCCTTTGCATGAGGATCAGATTAATTCTCTTTCTCAACCTTTTCTCCCATCTGAAGTTCGGGAGGCCATTTTTTCCATTGCTAGAAACAAAGCCCCTAACCTTGATGGTTATAATGTAGATTTTTTTAAAAAGAACTAGGACAAGGTTGGACCTTCAGTCACTAAAGCGGTCCCAGACTTCTTAGAATCAAATTGTATGCTTAAGGAGATTAATAATACCATCATCGCTCTAGTGCCTAAAGTCCCCAACGCAACGTCGGTATCAGATTTTCGTCCTATTTCTTGCTACAATATGATTTACAAATGTATTACCAAGATTTCTGCCAGAATTGCGGCGACTCTTCCAAGCTTGGTCAGCCCAGCCCAAATTGCTTTTGTGAAGGGCCGAAGAATCAGTGACAATATCCTTCTGGCCCAAGAACTGTTCAGTGGATTTCTCAACAGGCCCTCTGTTCCAAAATGTGCAGTGAAGGTTAACTTCAGAAAAGCCTATGATACTCTTGATTGGGACTTTCTTGAACAAACTCTCCTAGCGTTTGGCTTTCCCAACCATCTCACCAATCTCATTATGGTGTGTGTTCGTACCCCTAAATTTTCCATTTCTATAAATGGCGAATTTCATGGCTTCTTTCCTAGTAGCTGAGGATTAAGACAAGGCGACCCCATGTCCCCATACTTATTTACCTTGGCTATGGAGGTTTTTTCTGGGATCATAGATTCTCATACCCGGCATCTGAATTACCGATACCACTGGTGGTGTAAGGCCACGCGACTCTCCCATTTATTCTTTACAGATGACGTCTTCATCTTCAGTAAAGTAAGCCTCCCCTCTATCAATTGCATCAAAGACGAGCTCACCTTAATCTCCATTTGGAGTGGATTGATTCCGAATACAAACAAGAGTGAGATCTTTTTATCGGGTGGCACTGAGTCAGTAAAGGATCAAATATTGCAAGCTTTTGGCTTTTCTCTGGGTTCGTCTCCGGTATGTTACCTGGGTGTGCCAATTATAACATCTCGGCTAAATAAAGTGGATTGCAATGCTCTAATCTGCCATCTCACTTCTCGAGTACAATCTTGGACACATCGGTTTCTCTCCTTTGCGGGACGCCTCCAACTGATTAAGTCGGTTCTGCATGCCATTCAAGCCTATTGGGCTTCCATATTCTGGCTCCCTTCTTCTGTGGTAGACAAGATTGAGCAAATTTGCAGACAATTTCTCTGGAAAGGCCCCTCCATGGGGTCGGGGGGTGCAAAGGTGTCTTAGTCGATATTTGCCTCCCCACCTCGGAAAGAGGCCTTGGTTTGAGAAGAATTAGGGACAGCAATAAAGTAGCCATGGCTAAACACATCCGGCTTCTCTTCATTGATAAAGAATCATTATGGTGCAAATGGATTCACGCAACTTATCTCAAAAGGAAGAACTTTTGGATCGCCTCGGCCCCATCCCTTTGCTCCTGGGCCTGGCAAAAGATTCTTTCCTTGAGGATAGAATTCCAACCTCATTTCAAGTGACAAATAGGAGATGGTGAATCGACGTCACTTTGGTTTGATCCTTGGCTAGACTCCGGCCCTCTCAACTTGATATTTTCAGACACCTACATCTCTCAGTCAGACCTTCATAGACAAGCAAAAGTGAAGGATTTGTTTTCCCCTAATGGGCTCCAGCTTCTCTAGGAACTGGCATTATGGCAAATATCGGTTCCCCAGCTCTCCATCAGTCAAGACAGTCTTACTTGGATTGATGACCCCTCGGGCAAATTTTTCATGGCTTCGGCTTGGAATATTACCCAGTGGAAACACAACCCAGTACATTGGTCTTCCTTTGTTTGGGACAAGGCTTTTGCTCCTACACATCAATTCCTCCTATGGCTCACTACAAAGAATCGTCTCCCAACTCAAGCATTTCTCATGGCATATGGTAGAATTCCAAGCTCAATGTGTCCCTTATGTAATTCTAGACCAGACTCAATCAATCACTTATTTTTTGACTGCTTTGTATCCAAATCTCTGGCTATATTTTGGGCAGCCAAATGTAACCTACCTTGGCGTAACTCCACCTGGTCCGACAATCTTCAATGGGCTATAAATTTCTGTCTGGCAAAGGGTTCTATCAAAAAATAACTCGGTTCTCATTTGGATCTCTATGCCAACTAATCTGGAAGACTAGGAACGAGATCCTCTTCCAAGGCCTCAACCTTTTTGTTCCTACCTTGAAGCTACATCTCTTCAAGGTAGTTAAAGATAAAGCCTTTACCTTCTCTTTGGTGGAAGATAGTCCTAGGAATAGAAGGCTGCAGCGCAGTTAGAGGATAGACCCTAGCATCTTTACTTTGGAGCTACCTATAGCTTAGGATAGCAGGTTATGATCATTTGGCTCCCTTGGAGCTCTAGTTTGGTTGTACAGTTTATGTTGTGGTTCGCGGTACCCGTCCACTCCAGCGACATGTTGTCTAGCTGAGTGGCCGCTGATACCGAGTCCCCCTTGATATACTAGATTTTGGTTGACTTTATATACACTTACAAAAAAAATAAAGTGAAAATCCTAAATTTATCAACGAAATATAATTTAGTCCTAAAATTTTCAAAAAGTGCAATTAAATCTTAAAATTTATCAAATCGGTTAAATTAAGTCATTTTATTTAGTATTTTTTGAACATTTTAGGACTTAATTGTACTTTTTAAAAATTACAGGACTCGATTACACTTCCGTAATAAGTTTTAGAATTTAACTGGACTTTTTAAAAGTTTTAAAACTCAATTGTACTTTCGTAACAAGTTTTAATACTTTTGATACATTTATCCCCAAAGTAAAATTCTTTTCACAGAGAGAGAGAGGTAGCCTTAATAAAGTATATGTGCAAAGGCTTATAACGAGACATATATATAGGGTAAATGGGACAAAGTCCAATAACAAATTCTATAGGATCAGCATGCATAGAATTATGGGGGTGGTGGAGTCTTATGTACACGAAGGTCCACCATTTTTGTCTTCTAAGAAAGTCAGTCCTACATTGCCCCTTTCGCATCCGTTGAGCATGTTCGTCAGGCTCCGCGAGACCGGAACTTCGAAATTTGCTTCGCCAGCGCCTCCCAAAATGCGAACATATCATTATTGTTCCGAGCGAAATGCGTCCACAACTTTTTCGATAGATGTCCGGCCGGTCCACAGTAAAGGGCATGATCAGCCATTATAAACAGTCTGAGCTTCTTCATCTTTTTGAACGAGTCTGCATTCACGATCAAGTCTTTTACATCAACCTTATCTAGTTTAATGCCTTCAATGCAATCTGTTCCCTGTTAGGGTGAAATTGAAATTATTATGCATATTGGGAGCACTTGAAAACAAGCAAATATATGAACCCTTCCAAAAAAAACCTTGCTAGTCTGAAAACCATTATGACGCTTGTAGTTTCTAAATGAAGACTCCTTCATCTTATGATGGAAGAAAAATGAGAGCATTTTATATCAAATTATATAACAACCAATTTGACAATAACCACCGTTTAAGGAGAAATTAAAAAAGCACAAAATAAAGAGTTAAAATTATCCAAAAAGTCATAAACCTATTGCACAACAACTAATTTAGTCATCGACTTATCAATTGTGCCACTTTAATTATAAACATTTCTATTGTATCAATTTAGTTATAAACATTTTGACATTTTGACAATTTTATAATTTATTCTTAAAAATTTTGACAATTTATTAATGTAATTCTTTCATCTAATAATCCAAATAATAGGTTTAGGACTAAATTAGCAAAATTTCAAAAATTTTAGGATTAAATTGACACAATTGAAAGGTTTATTACTAAATTGGCACAATTGATAAGTTTAAGACTGATGTGATTGTCATACAATATATTTAGAACTTTTTGAACAATTATACCAAATAAAGACCGTAAACCGTGATTGGAAAAAATAAAAATTGCATTTGTCTCTCCTAATTATGCAATCTAAATTTTTCACACCACATAAATGCTAGTACACTAAAAGAAGACATAGGTTGCTCAAATTAAATTAAATTTTCAAGACATGCTTAACTCTTACCAACTTTTGCCTAATCACTTGTAGAGCATCCTCATGACACCATATACGGCTTCGTTTGGTGGGATTCTCGGGACACTCTTGAATCACGATTTGTCTACCCATTTCTTGAAGCAAATTATGCATCCATATATTGTTATTTTTATCAATGCATATGAGCAACTTTTGAGCTAGAATCTCAATTCCACTAGTGGCATAGATATTACATTGATCCAAGGACTTGATGATAACTTCTTTGTCATATCCATTAAGAAAACACGCAACGTTGAGGAAAATCGTTCTCTCGTTGGCCTCTAGGCCATCAATAACAATCCCTAGTATGTCATGAACCTCTACTTGAGAGATATCTTTTAATTGATCAAAAACTTTTTGCCATTCTTTGACACTTTTATTCCTCAAGAAAGAACCCATCATAGTTAGCACCAAAGGAAGGCCTTTGGAATAACTTATGAGGCAGCTTGAAAGCATCCTATAATCCTTTTTTGGATACCTTTCTTGGAATGCATTCCAACTAAAAAGCTCAAGAGCTTGATCATCATTCAATGCTCTTACCTCATAGATATCCCTGCATAGACCCCAAATTAAGGTTTCTTCGTGCCGAGGGATCAAAATGACTCTACTTCCCAAGCCCAAGTTCATGGCCTCGATTAGGTGGCTTAGTGGCTCTAACAACCCTCCAACATCATCAAACACCAATAGAACCTTCTTGTTGCTAAGCTGACTCCTCATGAAGTTTATCACTTCATGAACATCGTTGCAAAGCTCCAAATCTCCATCACCAAGAATATCACCAAAAAAGGTCTCCTGCATTTTGAGGATACCCTCTTGACTGGATACATCCTTCACATTCGTGAGAAAGCAACTCTGATCAAATTGATTTGTAATTTGGTGGTATAGAGCTCTCACAAGTGTAGTCCTACCGATTCCCCTAGTGCCAGAAATTCCCAGGATTTGGAGCTCCTCAACGTCTAATTGGAGTAAGGAGAGCAAGGCTTGTACCTGAGAATCTAACCCAACTGGATGGAAAGCAAGCTGGGTTGTGTATGAGCAGCTCAATTTTCTTGAGATTTTCTCCACAACAGATTGGATGAATTCAGCTTCAAGTCTGCAAATTGTCAACAACAAAAGGTGCGACTCTAATTATTCGTGATAGTAAAATACAAATAAAAGATCAATAAGGTTATATTCTCAAGCTTAGAAGTATCGTCCATCTAACCAAATTTACTATCCAATATAATAGAAAAGAGTGGCGCGTGAGAGTTTGACCTGTGCTCTCATTGTAGTGGCGCGTCTGTCTCTCTCTCTTTCATGTTTTGACTTTCCTTTTTTTTTCTTGTTCTTATTTTCGGGAAAATAAAATCCGTCCTGCTACTTTTCAGTTGATTGGAAATTATACATTTCTGTAGTAGTTTGCATATGTCACGCCTTTTTCCAAAATATTGACTATATTCTTCTTTTAAAATGTTAATTATGTGACTAAAATATTTTAAAATGCCTCCCTTCACTTTTAACATCAAGTATATTAAACATCCCAATTTTACATGTGTCGATTTTAAGATATGCCATACCACAACAATAAATCCATGAAGATCATGAGCTTTTAAACATCCATGTAGTTGATCAAATATTTTAATTCAATGTTATGTTAATGTCGATTGAAATTTGATTTAAGTTGTTGAATTATTTTATATATTGAAGATCACCCTATAACTAAATGAAAGTAAGGCAAATACATTTTTTTTCCACTAACCGTAACTCTTCATGAGGTAACACTCAAATGACTACTTCGTACATCTAAATAAGTCAATCTATAATAAACTAAAAGATAACTACTTTTCGTGAGATATAGTCCAGCCACTTCAGAAAAGAATATCCAATGACTGTCCATTCAGAAAGCATACACCGATGCGAATTTCATGTTTAAATAAATTTCTAAACAAGTCAATGTACAAAAAGTTCACCAATGTAACAATCAAGTAAACTTTATATTAATCTATATTATGAGTCTTTTCTCTGTGCATAGCATGGATCTGTTAGGCTAGCACTCTAGTATTTTAATAAGCAGAATGATCTGAAAATGGGAGGACCAGAATCTCTTCTTTTTGTGCAATTCACCCGGAGTGACGGAGGAAGCACTAGCCAAGATTAAACTTTCATCTGCATTTGACTTGATTATAAATACTTTCATGAAATGCATTTTAGCTTTTAATAATTATGTCTGAATTAGTTTCGGAATAGGAGTAATTTTTTTCAGTAATCTCAAATCTTTACAGAATCATATAGATATTCATGGAGATCACACATTTCGTGAAATTTTACATGTGGGTTAACCATGTTTTGAGATTTCTCATACTCATTGGCACATTATCATCATAGAAAATCTTAATCGTGCAAGCGAAAAGCCTGACTACATGAAATAGTTGTGTGCATATTCTTTTTTAATTTAAATTTTCTCCCTTTGTGGATCTTTCTTTTTTTATTCGAATGTTGTCACCATTGAATCTTTCATCGATTCGCTTACGCTCTGGATCTTCTCTTTTTTGCTGAGGGGTCGTGAATTTGGACTCTGTTGCTCTTTTTTTTCTGCCGTTGGCCAGGGAGCTTTTTGATTAATTTGTATGTACGATCAGCACTTTTAACAATTAGGAGAGAGAATTAACATGTAAGAAATAATTTCCAAATGAGTATTTATATAATTGTAAGATAAATCTATATTTTCAAACATCCAGCAAGCTCTCTTGAGGTCAACATTCCAAAGATAGCAATTCTTGGTTATGCATGTGTAAAAACTCACATATATGTAAGAAACAGGACAAAATCTTACGGCTAATCGTTTAAGCAACAAATTAAAAGAAGCAGGATAGAAATAAGAAGATGAAAAGCATTCTCTACGAAAAAGAAGTTCCACTATAGAAAGATTCTTGGACAGACAAGTATATGATATAGAAAGTCGTGAGAGAGAGAGAGAGAGAGAAACTCGAGGCGAGGCTGAACTTTCTTTCTTTAATACTATAACTAGGTCCCGCAGTCAAAACAATACGAATACCATTCTTTAAAACCCTCCGACCTAAAAATGGAACATTCTTTAAAACCCTAGCTAGGTATCGCAGTCCAAACAACAAAAATATTATCAATATTAGGATATTAGATTTCTTTTAGAGATATTTAGAATATTTTCTCTGATTTTATATATATATATATATATATATACATATATATATATTTTTGATTATGTACATCTAATTTGATTTTCTTTGATTTCCTCTTTGTATATCTATAAATAGGCTTTCGATGTACTCATTTTAATATATCAAATTATATAGAAAATTCCACAACTCTTTTTTATATTTTTATATTTTACTCGGTATTAGCCGTCTTTCCTAAGGCAATCTTAGTGCATGGGTGTACTTCGCATTTGGTACACCTCAGAAATTTCCTAATTCTACTTTTTTCTTTTTATCCCAAGCAAATAAATCCATTCTCACCACGACAATGTTCACCCAAGTGCATCATTCCAGTCTGAATAAGCGCCATGGTGGTTGTTTTTACAATATCTCTAATGCATCACCAAGTTGAGTTTTTTTTTCCTACAGAGGTATTTTTCGACACTGTGAAAACACATTTTCACATGATAACTTTCCCCTCAACAGTACCTAGCTTATTTGCTTGCTATAATCACGCTAGCCATATCGACTGCATTTAAGTTACTATCCCGATAGCAAAGCTGATCATAAAGGACACATGCTACTCAACTCCAATTCCTTTGGTTCTTGACTTTTCACTTCTCATTTCGAGAAGTTGATTACACTAATAGAATTCACCACCATCAGACAATCAACATATTGAAATCTTATCATCAACGGAAGCTAGAGCCATCACACACACTACCTCGATCCATTGAGTTAATTTTAATTAAAGATTTTGTGACATAATTCGAATAATTTGTCAAACTCAAGTTGATTTGTTCCAATTCAACTTATGTTCAAAGGGAGATGTTAGCAATATTAGGATATTAAATATCTTTTATAGATATCTACAATATTTTCTCTAATTTTCTATGTTTATTTTGATTATGTATATTTAATTTGATTACCTTTGATTTCCTCCATGTGCGCCTATAAATAGCCTATCCACGTACTCCTTTTAATATATCAAATCATATAAAAAAATTGCACGACTCTCTTTTCTATTTTTATATTTAACTAAAAGGATTGATGGCAACTGATTGCAAAAAGCTAGGGTTTGGTCGTGCAAGATGTGTGCACTCGTCCATTTTCGTCGTCTTTAATTCTGAGAAAGCAAGGGGACTTGTGACAACTTCCGATAGTGAAAGAAGCTCCTATCTTTGGAATTCATCCATTTTAAAGTTTTCAACAATGGGACTGGGAGTAAGTGACAAGAATGAACTTGTCTGTTTGTTTAGTACAGAATATGATGTGAGGGTTTCAACTGGAAAAGAAAAGGAATTGATGGATGTCCCTTTTCTTTTCCTGTAGGCATAACAGAAGTGGTCATCTATCGTTTTATTCAGCTGAACGCTTTTGTTATATATGGGGGAAATCAGTATGTGCTGGAACATATGCTTTGAGGTTAAAATCTGATAAACATTTAGAGAAAAAAGGTTGTTATAGAAGATACAGACTACGTCAAGGTGTGTAACTTTAACAATTGTAATAGTACAAAACGTCAGGTTTGTTGCCCTGCAATCTGTAAAAGTCAAAATGTATAAGAAAAGATGCTGCAGTGTCGACATCAAATCTCTTAGATAAGCCAAGCAACTGGAGTTGGAGTCCTGTTCTAGTCAAGATTGTTTCCTAGTTAAAGGATTCAACAATTTCCAAATATTCCAACTGCCCATAGACCAAAAGATTGGGCTTTAAGAGCAAGTTTTGTTGTCTCATGGACAAAATAAGTAACTTATTTTAGGAATCCTCTGAAGAAAACACTCAAAGGAAGAGAGAAAGTTATTACCTGTTTTCGAGAGACCAACCGGTGAGATTACCAGCTTTGCGGAGAGCGTCTCTCCACCTCCGGACCTTGTCGGCATTCTCCAGCCCTAAACTTTTCTCACTTTGACCAATCCGCTTGAATGGTCCAGACTGCTCGCGCATCTCTTTGGGGTTGACGTCCATGAAAATGAGGAACACCAGCTGGCCTTTCTTTTCCTTGCACTCGAGGATCTTGTCCAGCTCGTCCAGGCACCATGGTGAGGTGGCAAAGGTCTGAGAGATGACCACGATGGCACTCCTGGACTGCTCGATCGCTTCATTGATTGCGGGTGCAATCTCTAGTCCTCTTTCCAGACTATGGTCAACGAAGACGCTTATCTTGTTCTGCTCGAGAGCATTGTGGAGATGGCTCACAAAGTTGCGCATGTCAGCCTGTTTATAACATATGAATGCATCGTAAATCCACCGAGGGGCGGAGGATGGAGGAAAGAAGAGTCGTGGCCTGGCTGTTAGGCTATGTTTGAGAGAAGAAAAGTGAAGGGGAAAGAAAGAGGGCAAAGAGATGGGATGGGATTGCAGTTGGAATTGCGATCCTCTCTTGTTTCTGAGGCTTAGATGCAATGGCGGAGAAGAAAAGCGAGAGAAAAACTTGCCGTTGAGTTGGCCAAGTTGGATCATCATCTTACCAGAATTTGCCATCGAGACACCCCCAAAATCAAAGTAAAGAAAGAACTGTACCGAGTTCATCCGCAATGCAAGCTCTCTTTAACCTTTTATAATCGAAATTCAATTTCTGAGCCCTCTCTCTCTCTCTCTCTCCCGGCTCACTATAATATGAATTTTTCCGCTGTGCGCTGACGGTGGAGGGCTCTTTTTGACAATACTCCGCCGCCTTCTATATGGGAATCGATTCCTTGGGGGAAATAAAGTCCATCCGCTTTAACTGAAGGAGGATAAAAAGAATACTCCAAATGTCAAAAGTTATGTACAATATTCATTTTAGTGTAAAATTTTTTTGCTGGATCATTTAAATGCCAAACAAGAGAAAAATTAATCATTTATGTGCTAAAAACAAGAAATTCCAGCCAAAAATAATGTGACTTTTATAATTAAAATTTTTACATGACTTTGCATATTATTTAATAAATCCAGTCCATGTGGCATGATTAACACTAAAATGATCATTTTAAATAAAATTTGACACTCAAATTATCACTATTTACAACTTTTAAACTATGTTGTTAAATGGTTATATGCTGATTGGGCACACTAGTAAGCCACGTAGGATTGAGAAATAAATCAAATATGACAACATCGAATTTATGACAACCTAGATTAGGTTGACACTTAAGTTATCCCAAAAAGACTTTTGGGATTAAAGTGAGCGTCATAATAACTTTTGACACTTTTAGTATCCTTTTTCCATCTTTGGCTTATTTATTTATTTAAGAAGGATTCTTGGATCAGGCGGAGCTTCTATTTCCGGCGCATGGAGGTCAATATCCAAATCTATCGACATATTTCTAGGCAACCAAGAAATTGGGTTTATATGAGGGAGTACTCCCCATTTGGCCTCTGCTTATAGAAGCTCCTTTACCCTCTGCCTTAGCACTTAAAAAGATTATCAATGTAACTAGAAAGATGTAAAGAACTGAATGTGCATACTATCCCCTAGAATTAACTGATTATTGGAGCTAATGATTAGAGGATTCTTAATACATTTTCATGTGTTGAATTCGGTGTAAGTACATAATCTTATACTTTCATTTGAGATGGTTTTTTTTTTTTTTGTTGGTATTTGACACATTAAAGAACTATGTATTTTGAATTCATGTCAATTTATACCATTCTCAAATTTATCAATATTGATATTCCCCGACATTGTCAATCTATGTTAGAAGTTACCATTCTTCAATCCACTTTGAAAAAAATTAAACATGTAGCGAATTCTTTCTGAGTTGATTTCACTGTTACGTGGCCATTGTATGGGTATTTCACTAAAGAAATTTGTCAAATACTGGTCAAAATCACAGTGCATCAGTTAGATAAGGAAAAAAAAAATTTGGTAAAAAAAAAAGTGAAATTCAGTTGCTTGACCGTGAAATCAGCTAATTGTCAAATTAACCGATTCAAAGGAATGTCAGCATGTCTACGACCTATATATTCCTTTCCTTCTTTTGCGAAGTATTCAGTATTATGTTTGTATTATTTTGGAGCAATATTGACCGTTCAATAAAGTTTGCTCAATTTCCCATGAAGTGTTCTATTCTTGAATAAAAAAACCGGGTAGACTTTTTGGCTTTTGTGATTCCTTCTTTTTCTTTTTAATTTTACCTTTTAAATATTATTTAATTAATATTTATTTAAAAATAAATATTAATTCACGTTGCCCATCACAAGCGGAGTAATCTGTGGTCCCGGTTGCATCCGTCGCTTGGAAGTCATAATGACGTCATCCTAGTGGGGTTCCTTAAGATTATATTTGAAGGTATATTCTTTCGAGAATAATATCAATAAAAAAACAAATTCCTTCTAGAGTCCCATCAAATGGTATCCGTCGCTTGGATGATAATGACGTCATCCTATTTATTATATTTGAAGGTATATTCTTTCAAAATTAATTTTTTGACTATAAAAAATTTTTTGACTATAAAAAAATCTCAAATTACAAATTTATTCTTATTTAGTTTCCGTTAAATTTTATCATTATATTTTTTAGTTGAATAATTCGTGATAGTTGATAGATATATTAGTTTGAGATTTTCGAGTTTTTAATCCAATTTAATTAAAACTAATTGAGAGTAAATTTTAAAATTTTTTGTTAAAATATTAATTTGAGGTAAATTTGTTAAAAATATATCAATTTGAAGTTTTAAAAAAAAAATTAATGTAAAAAAATAGAGAAGGACAAGACCGGAAGGAAGTCAATTGCTCCGCCGTTTGGCCCTCCACGACAAATGAAATTCATGGAGGCAAGAGCATTCCGTCCCGCAACTCGGTATGCAGAGAAGAGAAAGAAGTGATATATTCTGATTAAAAATGACCCCACGATGTCTTGGAATGTGGGCACAAAAAGAAGACGGCCAAGTTCAAAGCGATGAGAAAAGAGCAGGACAAATGGACGTGGGAGGTGGGAGGTGGGAGGTGACGTCCGTATCTTTATTGAATGGTGGGCTCTCTAGTTTTTCAAACATGGGAGAAGAGACCATAAGCAATACACGCCGGAGAGCAGGGAGTGTAAACGAGTGAATTCGATGGCTCAGATTTTCAGGAAACTCAATTCGGTTCAATTTGATTTTTCTATTTTTATTTGCTTATTGAAACTAAAGTAAAGAAGATATAAGAAAGAAAAGTGATTTTAAGTTGATTATTCAATTTTTGCTGAGAATTTCGATTCGGTTCAGTTAATAAAATAAAATAAAATTGAACTAAACCAAAAAAGTTAACGGCTATTTTTTGATTAATCGAATCGAATCGAAAATACATGAAATTTTGATTTCAGTTCGGTTTGGTTCGATTTTGACATCCCTAGAAGGAAGTAGAGAAAGAAGTCAAAGAAGAACAATAGTTCGATTTTGGCAAAGGCGAGCGAAGAAATTTCACGTGATGCCAAAGGCGGATCTACAGAGTATATTTCCATGAATTAATTTCGTTGAAGGTAGAGAATGGATTTCGTGCGAAAAATATATGCAATCTCCACGCTCTGGAGCGCTGTTCGAAGCTTTCTTATCCTGAATAATGTTCAAAGCTACTTGATGGAAACAAATGCACTTCTCCAGAATGATTTTTTTTTTCAGTCTCTGAAATTCTGAAATCAGTTATTTTTCTTTAATCGCAACATATGACATTTGGCTTTTGATGTCTTGAGGATATAGTTGGGTACCGACAATATTTTTTTAAAGGTCCCACTATTGTTTATGGAATAATGACTGAAAGTTTTTGTGTCGCACTAAGCAACAATGTGTAAATAATATCCTACTTGTTGCTTGACTTTTATAAAACATAAAAAGGTGTTCAGACAAATTCTGATGCCCGTAGAAAGCACAAATTTAGATGAAAAGAAGCTTTTCAATGGTGGCATGGGAACTAATGTTTAGAAGCAAAAGGATGCATTATGCTTTTAACTTTGCAGTTAGGCAAAAAGCCAAGCAAACGCACCTAGTGCACCACCCCATCAAAACCTGTAAATCCTATTAGATCGTGTGGCTTCAGAGGATTATAATCAAGCACTGTAGCTAAATTTTTGACATGAACTTCTGCAATTTGCACTGACAAAATACAGCAGAGACCAAATACTGAAAAGGCACAGCTGGAAAACTGCTCATTTCTGCTTCAAATAACCCCATATTGGTCATTGCAGCAGCCGCTTGTATCCACCACCTGAGCCAAACACCCCGAATCAAGAAGCCAACTTCGTAATAGTAGCTGTCAGAGATAATTATCAAAATAACAATTTATTGAAGATATTTGATAACTATTTCCACATGCATCATGTCCGAAACTTCTCCTGAACTCTTTTTGCCACCTATAACCAATTTTGTTTTACCACCCATAAAATTTACGCGATGTAAGTCCTATATAAATGCAATTACAAAAAATTGAAACTATTTGGACACTATTCATTGACTTGGGGAGAAGTGTACTATTATTGCCTTAACTTGTGTACATCACTCACTTTAGTGCATTAACTTTTTAGCGACTCACTTAAGTGCCAAAATAAATAAATAAATGATTACTTAAGTGTTATCTCTTATCTGTTTAGTTAGAAATCCTACATGACTTTTTCTATTAATATTTTTCGCTGACATGGCTTGCCAAAACATGTGGATGCTGAAGGACATCGTTTAACCAACTTTTCTAGATTACTTAAGTGCCAAATTTTCTGAAAAACTGTGTCAATTTTTTTTGGAAAACAAGTTTTTCAAAAAATTTGGCACTAAAAATATCATTTTTCAAAAATTTTGACACTTAAATAATCAACGAAAAGTTGGTTAAACTATGTTAAGTGTCAACTAAGAAATTTAATTAAAAAAGTTATGTGCTAATTTTGGCGGAATATCTCGTCAGAGGTACTTAAATGATCATTTTTTTTGTGACACTTAAATGACCCGACGAAAAGTTGTGGCATTAAATGAGCGTCGTACATAATTTAAGATATTAATAATGACTTTTCCCTTTCTTCTTCTTTTCCTCTCTTCCCTTTTCTCTCTTTTCTTTCTTTCTCTCGACTGGTTTCGCTTCTGTAAGTGGGAGTGAACCCCACATTCCCTATCCTTCTCCTTTTTGACTTTTCAACTCTCCTTTTCTATAAGTGGGAGTGAACACTTAAGCCCACCATTCCAAAAGAGCTGAATATTACAGAAATTGATGAAGATGCATACAAGTCAATGGAGAGTTAAAAAGTTAAAAAGGAGAAGGATAGAGAATGTGGGGTTCACTCCCACTTACAGAAGCGAAACCAGTCGGGAGACAGAAAGAAAAAAAGAGAAAAGGGAAGAGAGGGAAAGAAGAAGAGGGGTTTCGCATGTGCGCACCATGGGAGCCTCGTAAAGCCGACTTGACTACTTTAC
Organism: Corymbia maculata; assembly: GCA_014182735.1. Taxonomy (NCBI): domain Eukaryota; kingdom Viridiplantae; phylum Streptophyta; class Magnoliopsida; order Myrtales; family Myrtaceae; genus Corymbia; species Corymbia maculata. The sequence goes on from CM024685.1 coordinate 6,327,257, forward strand.
GCAATGCCCGGTGGGTACACGCGCCCCTTGTTTCGGTTTAGGGCTCAAATTCGAAATATTGGAAATATTGAGTGGCGAAGTCCCATTTTTGAGTTGTTGAGCTGTGGAAATTTATAAGAATGATAGTTTAGGACATCATGGACCCATAGGATTTCAAGGATTTGGATTTAAATTTGTGGTTTGTCCGAAACAAAATTTTGAACTTCCCTGCGCATGGTGAACAGTACACACGCGGTCACTTTGAGGTATGATTTTGTCGGTTTCGGCTCAAAATTGGATTGTCCAACTTATGAGTCTTCTAGTGCTTCGAATTATCTTCATTTTGACTGCAAGATTGTTCGGATCGGAGTTCGGATGAGAAATTTTGGTATAATCAAGTTTCACACTCAAGTCTCGCTTTATAAATGGCTTTGATTAATCACTTTCGATTGGCAATTTGTTAGCTCATAGGGGTCATTGTATTAGTGTTAAGGCTTAGTTTAGTTGTCTCATAGTTGAGATAGAGTTTTATCGGATTTTAACTTATTCCTCAATTATTTGTTAGAACCACGAGTTTGACAATACAAGTACCGTTTTATTGGGTTGTAGGCAACAAGGTGAGTGCTACTATATCTTCTTAAATTTGTAAAACTCATGTTGAGAAAATTCTATGGATTATATATAGTATGAGATTATGAAATGACATTATTATTACATAAAAATCAGATTGGCATATACTACTTTTTGATTGTTTATAAAGGTTTAGAAAGCATATTATGCAAAGTATTAGAAAGCAAAATATATTTGTAATTACTTTACAAATGGTTTATGGAAAGGTATATGAATGACTTGAGAAATGGCAGATAACGATATTGCAAAAATGCATTTACTTGGTTTATGATATTGATTTTCGGATTGGCTTTCAAGTATTGGAGGATGGTTATTTTGCTCATTATTACTATGAGCCTATTGAGGGGCATGTTGGTATGCATACTGAATTTAAGATATCCTTCTAGGCCGAGCCATCGGCAACATAGGTGAAGACCTTGTCAAGGGGGAAATTTTGGTCGTCTTGTCACAAGGTATTGTGTCGTGACCATGGTAAGAGATTGAACAATAGATTGGTCAATGGATGGACCATTGACATGTGATTTTTGAATGGAGATTATCCAATGAACTTAACCATTGATTCTTGTATTGTGATGGTGGTTTAATGAATTTTTCATATAAGTAGAAAAGTAACTCTTATATGATTCATTATGTATTTTATACATTAGATTGAGTTATAAAGTTCTAGTCTTGCTCTAAATTCAAGCATAGTGTTTGCTCGATCTGCTTAGGACATATTACTACTCACTAACCTTGTAGTTGCTCACCCCTCTTTTCCAATCTTTCCAAGTTATTTGGTTAGCAACTAGTAGAGTGAGAGCACTTTTGTGGAGACTTTTGGGAACTGGACCTTTTGTGGTTAGAGGTTGCGTTTTCGGGTGAAAAGAGCGGCCACGTCACCTCCATCCTTGCAGGATTCGAGGCGTGACAATTTCGGGCGCGAATGATAACATTTCTGGAACAGAAATAGATTTTTCTATTTCTATTTCTAGATGAGTTTTTGAGCCAAAAAACGCGTTTGATAACAACAAAAAATTTCTATTCTTGGAAGAGAAATTCGTTTGACAATCAAAATTTTTTTACAACATCTAAGTAGTGGTGATAATGGGAGGAGCGGGGATTGGCGGCGGCGGATGCGGGTGGCGGACGCGGGCGGCGACCGGCGACTGCCGCCGCCACCGCCGCCGCCGCTATCGACAGTTGCCAGCGGTGGGCGGGGGTGGTGGTGGTGGTGGTGAGTGACAGACAGAAAAAAATTTCTTCGAGTGAGGAGTAAGAAAGAGATAAACAATTTCTAATTTATATTCCAAAAATAGAAAAGTAAAAAAATTTTGTTTCTGATTTCTGTTCCAAACCTATTTCTAGAATAGAAATTTGTTCCAGAAATATAAATGAAATTTTTTTTACCAAACGGATTTCTATTCTAGAAATAGGTTTAGAATAGAAATTTATTCCAGAAACAGAAATAGAATGGTTACCATGCGCAGCCTTCAATGTCACAAAAGTTCGGTGCTTTCGACTGTTGTGATTCCTTTTGGAGAATGCTGATGTTGTCGATCATTTGCATGTCGCTCTCATTTCAGTTTGCTCCCTCGTATCAATAAAGTTTGACAAACAATTCTACTAGTCTCAATGGACAAATAAAATCTACAAAGATTTAGTTATGACCAACCTTTTAAAACGTGGAACATTATGTTAGTACTCATGCAATGACATTAATTAAATAACTAGAAATTTAGTGTGGCTCGATTTTTAGCCACAACAATGGAAAGAAATCATTCATTTGGAAGGATTTTGTTGGAGATTTGAACACACTATAAAATGGACCAAATGAATGATCGAGATAATTGTCCAAAAAGTCCTAAACTTATTGTATAGCGACCAATTGAGCCATGAGCCATTAACTTTTCAATTTTACCAATTTAGTTATAATTTTTTTGATAATTTATCGATTTAATTATTTCAGGGAAAGAAATTAGCTGGAATTTGGCACCTTGATAGAATTTCTTTCGTCTTACTAAAGGACGTCATACTATATCTGTTTGATAACTCGATCTATCTGCTACTTAGGAAACTAGGCTGCCTAAATTACATCCTAACACAAATAGCTGCACCAAACCTCTTGGTAATAGTTTATGGAAATTATCATAAGTTAATTTCAGTTTGAGTTGTTAGCACGGCTCTTAGCTGTGTTTGCTCATTTAGTGCCCACTAATAGTCTTTTCCAGTGCAGTAGCTAAGGACCAAAGTCGACATCCTCAGATATTAAAATAAGAAAAATGATTAAGTGACAATATTTAATCTACTACAATTTGTTTGTGGATCACAAAAATCAAATAACAAATAATCATAAATTGTTATAGAGTTTATTCCTTCAAGAATTTGTAAGATACAACAAACTATTATTCTCATGGTAGCCTAAAGACTATTATGCTAGCAAAACCTTTAAGCTAACGAAGTCGTGTTCCATACACAAACTCAAACATATTATAAAAAAAATTTCATTCGTTTATTTTTCTCAATTTTTCTTTCATTTATTTAAAAAAATTGTTTCATCCGCTTATCTGAAACACGGGGTGGCCTTTTTTAACTTTGAGTAAAATTTTAAATGCGTTGCCAATGTAAATGAGCGCGCCTTAAAAATCACTGAGAAGGCGAGTCAACTTAGAACACCTCCACGAACTTTATATAAAAAAGAAAAGCTCATTTAAATATGACTAGAAAAGTGCAAATATGCAAGGTTCCCAAAAATCAGAAAAATAACATTTTATTATTATCTAAGAATCTTTTTTAGCAGATAAGTATCGAAATTTAATTATTTTTCTCAAGTGTGATCAAGTCCTTTATCTTTCTCACTTTGTGTTCGTCCTCTAAATTTTATTTCTTGTGATTAAGTCTTTTAACTTTCTTAGCAAGTGCTTTACCTACAAACTACACCCAACCAATTAGGGTTTCTTTCTTTATTTTTAGTTTCGTTTTGCTGATTTGGCTCCACATTAACATTGCGTGCCATTTTCTACCAAATTAATAATGCCAGGACATTGATTAATTGGATTATTTAGTCAAGGCGGGGATGGAAGATTTGATTGCAAGAATTGAGAAAGCTAGAGTACCGGGATGTACAAAATTAAACTTAGAGGACCAAACCACACAAATCGCGAAAGTTAGAGACTTGATTGAACAAAATAAAAGTCAGAGGACAAAATTGCACAAACACTAACACTTGAAGGACTAAAATTGTATTTGGCCATTGATTTTCCTTGATTTTCTAAGCGATATATACAATAAAGATTGGAAAACTTCTTCAAATAGTTGATTTAAAAAAAAAAAGATGGACAAATCGTAACTTGAAATTATCTTAGATGTCACTCATAAACTAAAACTATCCTTAAAATTTAACTGGACAGCACAATTCATGGAATTGTTTACCCTCACAGGTCTCTTTATTCCTTAAAAAGACCAAGTTGTCAAAAATAAGAAGGCTCGATCTGAAGAAAGGATCTGGAATATGCCATTGGCATAGAGAAGACCTTTAGCTTAAGTCAATTTTATTTATTAAAAGATGAAATATTTTATGGTCATCGACAGTATAAGCCTATTTGATAATCCAATTAGTTGCTGAAAATTTTAAAAAAATTCAGCACTTAATAACATTCAATTTGTTAGTAATCATAAATAACAATGATCTAAAAGATTCAATTATGTAAAAAAATCACTTGATGCCGTAAGTAAGGAAGTGGTTATTAATTAAATCAGTAATTGGAAAAAGTAATTGAGATGGCAAGTAGAATTTCATTATTTATATTACTAAAGCATATTAATAATGATCATAATTCCATGTATACTAGAAATTAATAATATTCAGTCATCAATTTTCAGTTATATCAAATTCTATTTAATTTCTATTTTCATCATTTGAAATTGTCAACACTTTTTTAGCATTTATGTTTTAGTTTTAACAAACGATCCCTAACAAAAGGATATTCAACGGCATAGATTGTTCGAAATTAAACTTCACTCGCTCAGAGAGAACTTATGGACGATTTTCTCTTACTTTTACACACAGATCAGATGTTCAACTGCATAGATTTAATGCGGGCTAATTGCACCAGCATGAAATTTGACTTAGACAATTGGAAAAAACAAACTCAGTTGTAGTTTGATCACAAAGTAATCAAACTATCAAAATGTCTCCGAAGGGGATTGATAAAAAACAAATGTAAAGGCCTGTTCAAATTGATTTGATGCGATATGTGAAGAATCTTTATTGTATGTTGACATTATAGCTGAAATTTTTCGGTCTTGCTATCTACTACATATATAATATCCTACAGAAATATGTAATCTATATATTTTCCTTTGGATGGATAAATCTAAATAATTTCAATAATGCTAGATATATCAAGAACCACTGTAACTTTGTTTGGCTGAATCATTTTGGGTTCTTAAATGGGCATACTAGCTTAAATAGATATGTAGGTTCTCCCATTCTTTGGTAAGCTAATTTACTGGACAAATCTTGATATCCTTAACATAGCTCAAATAGTTTACAAGTCAGATCAGGTCAAATTGGTTTAAACCTACTCGGCTCGTTATCCAAAAAATCCTTCTTAGCTTCAATTATAGTCACAAGAATGGTCACATTCACGTAATATTCGGTCTTGTTGGCTAATGTATGTGTAATATCATAAAAAAATAGGTGATTATCTTATATTCAAGAGGTATCACTTTTCCGTTGGGAGTAAAAGTTGAATGGCGTCATCTTCTCTCTCGGGCGACCCTGCATCCAGCGAGGAACAAATGCGAAACGACAAAGGGGAAACGTACAAGGTGTAATCACAAGCTTTGTATCGGTCTAAAGATCATCTCCCTCGCGCCCATCGTTGCGAGAAAAAGCGGAGGGAAGGGCGTTGAGCGCGCACGGCGTGAATGTCGTCTCTCACTCGTAAAGAATCGTTTCTCGTCTTCATTTGTTTTTCTCCCATTCCTCTTCTGCTCCACTCACCGATTCCCACCAGACAATGTGTCCCTTCCTCTCTGTCTTCTTCCCTTTTCGCAGTAAAGAACTGATCAGAGTAACTTCACATTGACAGGATCCAATTCGACCAACATCATCGGAAGTTGCATGGAAGGAGTAAAAGAACCAGAGAGACAGAGATGAGCGGGGGAGAAAGAGAGAGGCAGCGAGAGAGAGAGACTCAAACTTGAAAGAAATGAAAAGTAGTATGATGCCTAAAAAAACAACATTAAAACGTTGTCATGTCAGAAAAAAAGAACTCGGACTTCGAGCACGCACGCGCACTTAGTCGGTATATATTTCCATAATTAGGAACTCAGTGCTCTTCGTCTGCGCAGATTTCCTCCTGGGACTTCGAGCACGAACGTGCTGTCCGTCACTTTCCTGCCTCCGAGGGAGAGCAGCATCAACCTTTGGACGCAGATTTGATGCTGTCCCTCCCCTCCTTTTCATACGGTTATATTATTAAAAATTTTAATTAATATATCTATGATAAATTTATTTTAAATTAATTTTTATCATCAAAAATCCCACATTGATATAGTTGTGATAAACTTATCATTTATTAATTTATATTAAATTTTACCATTAAATTGTTGAATCAAATGACACGTGACAATTGACAAGTATATACCACCGCCTGCGGTGGCCCAGTTGGATACGGCTCTCAAATGAAACTAACGACAGTGGAGGGAGTCGAATCCCGCTGGCCGCACGGGATCTTAAGCGCGACGTCGGGGTGGTGGGTCCTCCGCTAGCGTCGCTCCAGGGTTTACCCGCCAGCTACCGGCTGTACGGGGTTCACTGGGTATCAAAAAAAAAAGACAATTGACGAGTGTATCAATTTGAGATTTTACTCTTTGATTATCATAAATGTATTAGTTTGTGATTTTTCATGAGTAAGTACAATTCAATGAAAACTAAAGAAAAGAAAATTTATTACAAATATACCAATTTTTTATTTTTTATTTTAAAAAATTAGTAACCATTAGGATTTGCCTCAATGGCTAGAAAGAGGAGGTGCGGGTTTGAATTCCAAGGAGAGGGTAGAGGTGAGGATGATTTTACTTTCATAAGTGAATTTCGACTCCCGCGTCCTATAAGGAAGTAAAGCAAAAGTCTGAGAGTGAAGAGTTAGGGTAGGAGTAAAGTGAGGCCAATAAAAAAAAAATTAAAATTTAGTTCAAGGTGAATTTGTTACTTGTGTTTCGATTTGGAGTTTTTTGTGGTATTAGCCTATAAAAATAAGTTATTTAAACTCAAAAAATATCATTTGCCCAATTGAAATCCTCACAAGATACGCATGTAAGTCAATTGTAAATATTGTCATTTCATTTAGCTGTCACATATCGACAAGTTTAAAACTCTTAAATTTTTAAAGAAGTAAAAATTCAGTAGACAAACAAAACCTCCATAATTTTAATGACCACCCTATTCGCAGGTGTAGGAACATCATGTTACTACTAGAGTAATAACCGAACAAACTTTGCCTTATTAAGACTCAATTTTGTTGCAACCTAACCTCGAGTGCATTACCTAAAGCTTGACTAATAGATTTCTAAGTCTAAACTTAATTTGAGCTCTCTAAGCTCATACCAATTCGCGACCTAGGATTTAAGTTTTTAGTATGCAAATGATTTTTACTTAGAAGTTGCCACTAATCTAATTTTGGTGGGTCAATTAGAAATCCAAGTAAAGTAACGGAAGAATTACTTTACTCTTATGAACCAGAGATTATGGAATTGGAAACTTGATTACGTTAGATTTCTCTAACACCCTTTTGGTACATTTTCTCTTTTATTTATAAAAAAAATTTGCATGCAACTTGCATTGATTTTAATTTACTCCCTAACATGTAATGTGATTATACGAGTGTGTAATCATTATCTAACACCTTATAAAACAAAGCAATAAATAAATTGCGAAAACAAGAAAGAGATACTTACCTCAAAGCAACGAAAGCATCTATAATGTCAGTTTAAAAATCATATCAATGATCCTAGATATGATTTTTAATTAATACGTAGTCATTCAAATATTTTTTAAGGTTTTCACTTATTTCATGAGGCTTAAAAAAATTTAAGTACAATGCATGTGATGACGTACGAAAGTATCTAATTATAATAACATGTAATGTACAACCTAATATGCAAACTATATGTCATGTGACATTAATTATTTGACTTAATATAATGCTAGGATATATTTAATGCAACTATCCTAGTATGTCACGTATTATGATGATTCTAAACATGCAATGACTAGATGACATGTGGAAGATGACTTAATTCTACATGACACGAGCACGGCAATTTTTTATGTTTTCTTTTTCGTTTTTAATTAAAACTCGAAATTCAAAGTGCCTAATATTTAAACATGCAAACTATCATAGAAAAGAAAATATTCTAACAAGAATCACATCCAACTCAACTATATTTTTTGGGTTTTCTTTTGTAAGCAAAATTAATTTGAGTAAGGGCATCAAGAACAACACGGCAACAAATCAGATAAGATATTATCCGTGTCCATCTAATTTTGGAAATAAATTGATGAATTGTATCTCAGGCATGGGATTGGATTGGTCAATTTTTCACGAAATTGCAAATCATATCTCGGGGATGAGATCGGATTGATAATTTTTTTGTGCAATTGCGAATAGTATCTCAGGTATGAGATCGGATTGATGATTATAGCACGTTAAGAAATTAGGAAATAATTCCCAATTTAAAGGCTGCTAAGGATTTCATGGATATGACATCATTCGAAGATTTGAATTCGATTGCAATATCAACGAATTAAGTAATGAAATAACCAAATCAAATTTGGATAATATTGTTACCTAGTTGATGGATATCATTCCTAAATTTGGACTCGTCAGATGGTAAAACTAGGGATAGCTCACCCAATGGCAAGAGATCACACAGTGGGGATGTTCATGGACGCGATAGTAATCCAAGTCAAACTTGGAATTTTATAAAGGACAAGAAAACCAAATGTGATTTGGATAGAAATATTTTGATCAAATCAAAAATTTTCTATGGATTAAGTTAGTGAAAATTCAAACTCAATGCATAATTTAACAATTCTCCACCTTGGCCTGATGTTTGAAGCAAGTTATAGTGCTCATCATCCATGTTGCTCTCCTAATGCCCTCACGGGTGCCCACTCTCCACATATACCAATTATGCTCAAGCAAAGCTTGAGCTTCACCAAAGGAACAAGCTTGGTTATCATGTCTGTCGGATTCTTTGCCATAATAATCTTTTTCACGATAACATTACCTTTTGCTATGACATCTCAAATGTAGTGGTATCCGATATTGATATCTTCCATTTTCTCGTGATAAATTGGATTATATGCCAAATATATTGCACCTTAGTTATCACAATGTATATCAACACTTTTTTTTATTAAGCTCAAAGTCCAAAAGCAAACTTCGTAACCATATTGCCCTTTCACTATAAAAGTTAGTGTCATGTACTCTACCTCAGTCAAAAGACAAGGCAATATGATCCTATAATGATGCTTTCCAACTTACTGCACCACTTGCTAGTGTAAACATGTACTCTGCTAAAGACCTACAATCATTCAAGTTACCATGCGTGGTCCGAATCCACTTAACCAGTGCTATCACTGCCATTACTATCTCTCCAATATACTATACCCACGTCTACCATCCCTTTGAAATATCTAAGTATCAACTTCACAACTTCCCAATGAGCTTTACCAAGACACTTCATGTAGTGATTAACTACGCTCACAACTTGTGAAATATTAAACCTAGTGCATACCATAACATACATAATACTACCCACGGCACTAGAATAAGGAACATGGGACATATGCTCCTCATCCTCCTCAATTTGTGGCGACAATTTATTTGAAAGTTTAAAGTGGTTTGCTAAAAGTGTACTTACATATTTTGCCAACTACATATTAAAACGTGTAACAATCTTCTCAATATATATTTTTTGAGATAAACGTAAAACTCATGTAGCTTTGTCACGCAAAATCTTTATACCCAATATTTTCGTTGTAGCACCTAAATCTTTCATCTCAAATTCAGCACTTAACTACCTTTTAAGCACATCAATATCAAATATATTCTTAGCTGCTATCAACATGTCGTCAACATATAAGAGTAGATAAATCAAAGAACCATTCTCCAATCTCCTAAAATAAACATAGCTATCCATCTGACTTTTTGAGTAGTCTTGATTAGCCATGAAAGCATCAAAATGCTTATACCACTGTTTAGGAGATTGCTTTTGCCCATACAAAGATTTCTTTAACAAGCAAACGTGATCTTCCTTACCCAAAATAGTGAATCCCTTTAGGTGCCTCATGTACATTAGTTCCTCCAATTCATCGTGAAGAAATGCCATTTTCATATCTAGTTGCTCTAGCTCGAGATCCTAAAAAGCAACTAAGGCAAATAAAACATGAATAGAAGTATGTCTTACCACAAGAGAGAACACCTCATTGTTGTCAATGCCTTCCTGCTGTGTACATCCCTTCGCCATAAGTCTTGCCTTATACCTCGCTATCTCAACACCGGGAACGCCCTATTTCCATTTAAAGACCCATTTACTTCCCAATAATTTTTTGGCTCTTGGGTACTTTAACTAGCTCTCATGTCTAATTTTGATGAAGTGATTCCATCTCTTTGCTCATAGCCTCAAGCTACTGCGATGACTCACTATTAACTATCGCTTCAGAATAAGACGAAGGCTCATACGTCTCCACCTTGTCACCTATAGTTAACGCATAAGCAATATATGTATAAATAACATACCAATGGTTTAATTTGCCTTCTTTGTCTGTCTTCGGCTATATTGTGCTGTGATTGTGCTAATTGTTCACTATCACCGACTTTAGGAACTGCGGCATCTTCTGCAATTTCAACTTCTGTTATTTCCGAGATCTCCGGAGTCTCCACCTGATGCTCCACCTCACTAATGACACCATGATCTATCTGTTTTGCTTGTTGTATTACAAAACTCCTCTGTTGAAGCATTGCAGTCTCGTCAATGATCACATCTTTGCTTATTAGAAAATCGGGTGATTTGGTATAAGTGTACCACAGCCGATAGCCTTTCACCCCATGGGCATAACCCATAAATATGCACTTCTTCGCTCTCGGCTCTAGCTTACCATCACTCACATGAGCATATGCAGGACATCCGAATATTCATAATTCTAAATAATCAATAGGTTTCCCCAACCATACTTCCTCAAGAGTCTTCCACTCGATAGTAGATGATAGAGATTGATTTACTAGATAATATGTCATATTTATTGCTTTCGCCCAAAATTACTTACCAAGTCCTATATGCGAAAGCATATATCGAGCTCGCTCAAGTAAAGTTATGTTCTTCCGTTCTGCCACGCCAATTTGCTATGGTGTCCCAGGTATTATGCAGTGTCTCATAATCCCATTTTTCTCGCAAAACTCAGTAAAATCTTTACCATAGAACTCCATGTCATTATCGGTTCTCAAGAACTTGATCTTTTTATCTGAATGCTTCTCAATCAATGCCTTAAACTTCTTGAACCGATTGAACACATTATATTTGTGCTTCAAAAAATATACCCATACTTTCCTCGAATAATCATCGACAAATGTCAGCATATATCGAAAACCTCCTTTCGAAGGAACCGAAGATAGGCCCCAAACGTCTGAATGAATATATTTAACCGGTCACTTAGTCAAATGTATAGATGTAGTAAACTTAATTTGGCCTTGCTCCCCAAAGTCGTAATGCTCACATAAGTCCAGTTTTCCTATCTTTTGACCCTTCAACAACCTCATTTCACTTAGCATCATCATATTTGCCTCACTCATGTACCCTAAACACATATGCAATAACTGAGTCAAGTCAAAGTTTGACTCACCTGATAAAATTGCAATGGTTTCGATCACGGTCTCTCCTAGTAGATTATAGAGAGAATTCACTTTCTTGCCCTTCATCATTGTCATGGCACCACAGGAGATCTTCAGTACTCCACCTTCTGTAGTGTACCTACACTCGATATCATCAAGTGTCCCTAGAGAAATAAGGTTCTTCTTAAGCTCCTATACATGTCTCACATCTATCAATGTGCGCACCACCCCATCTTTTATCCGAATTTGAATTGTTCATATCCCTACAACCTTGGAGGCTACATTATTCCTCAAAAGAACGTTACCACCATCTGCAATTTGGTAAGTACTAAACTAGTTCTTGTGAGGTGTCATATGATAAGAACACCCCGAATCTAGCACCTATTTGTCTCCTGACGAAGTAATAGTCACACATAAAATAGCTTGTCCATCACTAGTGCTCCCTTCAACTATGTTTGCCATATTGCTTGTAGCATTCTGCTTATCATCTCGATTTCTCCGCTTCAGACAATCTCTCCTAATGTGCCATTCCTTATGATACTCAAAGCACTTCACGTGTCCCTTGGACTTTTGATTGCATGACGCTGATATGCTTTTGTCTCTGCTGCTGCTAGACGAAACTTTTGATTAGGAATTGATGTACCGATGATATCATTGATAAAACTATTCTTGTCATAAAAATTCTCCGTGAAAGATTTAGGAGAGGCAACCTACATTTTAGGTATCAAGATCTATAAAGATAGATCAAGACGATTGATTGGCCTTTCACAGTCTACGTACATAAACAAGATGTTAACACGTTTTAACATGAAATGTTCTAAGAGAGGATTATTGCCTTTTAGGCAAAAGATCCATCTTTCTAAGGAGATGTGTCGCAACACTTCTGAAGAAAGAGAGCGGATGGCAAAGATACCATATGCATCCACTATTGGAAGCATAATGTATGCCATGCTATGTACTAGACCTGATATTGTACATGCTATAAGTATTACTAGCATATATCAGTCTGATCTAAGACAAGAGCACTAGATAGCAATCAAGAATATTTTTAAGTACTTGCTAAAGACAAAGGATTTATTCTTGATATATGGAGAATGAGAATTTAAAGTTATAGCTTATACAAATTCTGATTTTCAATCAGATCCTAATGATTATAAGTCTACATCTGGGTCTATCTTTACATTCAATGGTAGCCCAATTAGTTGGAAAAGTTCCAAACAAAGCATAACTGCCGATTTCACCACTGAGGCAAAGTATGTAGCTGCTTCTGAAGTAGTAAAAGAAGCCGCTTAGATGAAAAAAGTTTATTTTTGAACTTGGAGTCATTCCTTCAATTGAGCAACCAATTACATTGTTTTATGACAACAATGGGGCCATAGCTCAAGCTAAGGAACAAAGGTCTCACCAGAAGTCCAAGCACATTAAGAGACGCTTCCATCTCATCAGAAAAATTGTTGGGAGAGGTGATATCGCCTTGTAGGAAATTGCCTCGGCGGAAAACTGGCAGATCCCTTCACTAAGGCCTTACCTCAGTCTTCTTTTGAAAGTCATATTGACAAAATGGGTTTGAGGTACCAAACAAGTTGGCTTTAATGCAAGTGGGAGATTGTTCAATGTATGCCCTAAAACTACTATGTAACAGTTACATGTTAGGGATTTCAATTGTACTATCATTATTATTATTATTTAATTAATGGTAATGACGTATTTATTTATTTGTCCAATTATTTTATATTTATGAATGATTCCATAAGATCAGTTGCAACTCGACCTATTCTTGAGGCGTCGAGAATATATGTGACGGATTCATAGTTAGACTGAATCTTTAAACTGTTTCTGGTCAATGGATTATTGAGTTGATATATATATAATCCTATTGAGACTGGTGTGTTCTTAATTTCACCATTAAGTATTGAATACTTAAGGGAATGATGAGTCGCAAATCATTGGGCATTGTGATGCCTAAGTTAGAACACAGGTGTTTGTATTAGACAAATTTACTGAACGTGACGCATATGGAACGATTAACAACATGGAAGCTTTTAGCATGGTCAATGTCTAATTGTTCATGTTTTGGTCTTGCGTAAATAATCTTTAGACCTAAGGCATAATGTTAGCTTGTATGTCGAACAACTATGGTTCACAGGTGCACATGATGCCAAGGTCGTTGATCCGTCTTTATACCTGATGGTCATAGTTTGTTCATATACGAAGTTGCGCGTGTACGCAATGTGGAATCTATCTCTTTGTTACATGCAGGGGTATAATAATGATGTCCTATACAATTTGATAATGATAATGCATTGAAACCCTCGATTGAGGTTGCAACCGAGAATAAATTATTTATGTCTCAAATAAAATGCATGTCAATTAGATTTGTAGATATGATCGAATTGGTGATTTGACAAATATTCCATGGTCTTTGTTTGATCAGGACATAGTAAGACAAAGGGATTGAATTACACTCTAGCCAAAACTAGTAGGTTCATTATGTTTTTAAAGCATTCACATTATCTAGGTAGCCATGACATATTGCTAGATGTCAATCATGACTTGTAGGACCCAAAGATTAATTGGGACAATTAATTCTTTTGGGAGTACTAATGAATTAGTACAAATCTTGCTACTAGTTTAGTGATGAACCTAAGGATGTCACACACCAAAATCAATTAGGATAACGTGGAACAAGAAAGAAATAATTTTTACAAATGTGTTTGCAATTATTGCAATCACATTAAGTCGACATGAAATTAAATTAAATGAGATATAATTTAATTTGTGTTATAATCATGAGCTTACGTGCATATGATGCACATGCATGCCCAAAGTAAATAAATGTTAATGTACCCTAAATGCGCACACAAAGATAATTTCCCTTTTATTTTTTTTAGTAATTGATTAATTAATTAAATTATGCACAAGGTCAGCAATTGTTGCTGACCGTGTGAACGCACATCAAATGTGCGTTTAATAATAATATAAAAAAAGGTATGCATGCAAGACACGATCAGCAATGGTTGCTGATTGTGGGCATGAAAGACATGATCAGCAATAATTGCTGATCGGGGGAATGAATGACACGATCAGCAACGGTTGCTGGTCGTGGGTGGTTTCCCGCATATAGAATAGTTCTTATAAAAAGCGTGAGTGTGTGTTTTTGTGCGCATGCGTATGCAAACGAAAAAGGGAAAAAGGGATTCTCTTTCATTTGGGCCGTGGCTAAAAACATCAAGGATACAGAGGATTGTCTCCACGAAATTACTAGCACAATCATAGTGATGATTACCCGCAAGTTCTCTCTTCGTTCAACGTCCATTGGTGATGTGTCTGAACTATAGGTTCAACATTTGTAGGGCTCGAACTGAAAAACATTTGAACCAATTCATCTAAAGCGCGCTTCAAGAGGTAATTCGTTTAACTCCCTTTTTATATTCAGATTTTTGATTAAAACACACGAACAACGCCTTTAGAGATACGTGTATAGAAATATTTCATTTTTATTTTCGCTGTGTTTAAATTAATCTGCCTATACATGATTCATGAAACCCCAACACTACATTGCTCTCCTTTGGCGATATCGTATCCTCATATGGGAAGAATAATTTTTCAACGAATTGACTACCTCGTCTTTGCCTAATATTCATCATGCTTTGCTTGGCGAGGACACTTCACCCACTGCACCGTTTTTCAAGGGACTCAAGGTGGTTGTAATTTTAGAGGCTAAACCTAGTCGGGAACACGGTGGATGGTTCTCTCAGGAACAACCGGGCCTGCAATGTGCTACCTCCTTATCATCAATGTGATGGATCTAAGGAAAATTATCAAATAATGTTAAACCTATTACAGTTTTACCAAATCAATCTTAAAACTTTTAATTGTACCAATCAAATCCTACATATTTTAAAGTTTTATCAATGGAGTCCGTTCAGTCAATTTTTATCGGAAATTGCTAACATAAATGTCGGTTGTCTTACATTGCACGACCGGTGCTGATGACTATTATTTTAATAATATTTGTATAGTTTTTTGAAATTTTTATGATTTTTTCATCTTCTTTTTTCCCTTTTCTTCTATTCTTTCTGATTTTTGGAGTGAGGCCTGTCTCTCCGGAACAGCTCGTCCGTGCCTCTTCAGCCGCTCTAGATCCTGCCGTTTCTCGCCCTTACCTTAGAAATAAACAAAAAGCACTTGAAGTTGACTTTTGCTCCGTAGAGATTTCTTTAATTTTTTGAACCGCAGTTGACTTTCGTTCTTTAGCTGTAATCAAGTTGTAAATATGTTGATAAGCCGACGGGTTGTTGCAGCCGTGGGATCCCCGCCGATCTTCGGCATCTCAGATGTCCGGCCAAAACCTTTAGAAGTAAACGAGAGAGAGAGAGAGAGAGAGAGAGGTGGCCTGAACAAGTAAATGTGCAAAGCGTTTTGACAAGACATTGAGCAACTGGATCTACGTGCATAGAATAATCAATCGTGGGGTTTTTGGGGCACCAATTTTTATCCTAGATTTCCATTTCCTTAAATAGTTTATTTCTACATGCCCCCTCCTGCATCCGTCGATCGTGTTCTTCAGGCTCCGCGAGACCAGAACTTGGAAATTTCCTTCACCAGCGCCTGAGTCTGCTGTTCTGGACGAAACATCTCCACAACTTCTTCGATAGATGTCCAGCCGGTCCACAATGAGGGACATGATTGGCCATCATGAATAGCCTGAGCTTCTTCATCTTTTTGAACGAATCTGCATTCATGATCAACTCTTCGATGTCGACCTTGTCTAGTTTGATGCCTTCTATGGCATCTGATCTCTGTTCCAAAGAAATTAAAACGATTATACACATCAAAAAACAACAGGTCTAACTCTAGAAATAATGTTTAGATTTGCATTAAGAATGTGCTAGTCTAAAGCCCATTATAACGCTAGCGGTTTCCAAATGAAGATGCATTCATCTTATGATGAAAGAACAAATGAGAGGACACTAGGTTATATAACAG
Organism: Corymbia maculata; assembly: GCA_014182735.1. Lineage (NCBI taxonomy): Eukaryota > Viridiplantae > Streptophyta > Magnoliopsida > Myrtales > Myrtaceae > Corymbia > Corymbia maculata. The sequence goes on from CM024685.1 coordinate 6,343,735, forward strand.
TCAGTTCGACAACACGCGGCCAGTTTGAAGGGAAAAGTAACAGAGCACCAAACGGAGATCTCTAACCCACCCTAACTTCTTACTTAAACCCTAAGTGGCACGAATAAAAATCGCATGGTTCTCTCCTAATTATGCAATCTAATTTTTATATATAACATGTAAATGCAAAGTCAACAAAAAGAACATATAAATATGAGTTCAGGATGATTTTTCTTAAAAACATGTGTAAATGTTTACCGAATTTTCCCTAATCACTTGCAAGGCATCTTCATTATGCCATATTCTGCTTCACTTGCGAGGATTTTCAGGGCACTCTTGAATCACAATTTGTCTACCCATTTCTTGAAGTAAATCGTGCATCCATATTTTGTTATTTTCATCAATGTATATGAGCGATTTTTTAGCCAAAATATCAATCCCACTATCGGCATGCACACTGCATTGGTCTAGAGACTTGACAATCTCTTCTTTGTCAAATCCATTAAAAAAACATGCGAGGTCAAGAAAAATCGTCCTCTCATTGGCCTCTAAGCTATCAATAACAAGATTCAGTATTTCATGAACCTTTCCCCGAGGGATTTCTTTCATTTGATCAAAGGCTCTTTGCCATTCCTTGATGCTTTTGCCATTCAAGAAAGAACCCATCACGGTGAGAATCAAAGGAAGCCCTTTGGATAAACTGGTGAAGCAATTTGAGAGCATCTTATAATCACTTTTGGGATATCTTTCTTGGAATGCATTCCAACTGAAAAGCTCATGAGCTTGACCATCATTCAATGCTCTTACTTCATAGATTTCTCCGCATAGACCAATTAAGGTTTCTTCATGTCGAGGGATCAAAATGACTCTGCTTCCCCAACCTAAGTTCAATAACTCGATTAGGTAAATCAGCGACCCTGACAACCCTTCAACATCATCAAGCACCAACAAAACCCTCTTGTTGTGAAGCTTAATCCTCATGAAGTTTATTGCTACATGAATATCGTCACCAAGCTTTGAAACTCCATCATTGAGAATGTCACCAAAAAGGTTCTCCTGCATTTTGACAAGGCCATCTCTGCCCAATAAATCCTTCACATTTGTGAGATAGCAACTCTGATCAAATTGATCTGCAATTCGGTGGTACAAAGCTCTCACAAGTGTACTCCTTCCTATTCCACTAGAGCCCGAAATTCCCATGATTCGGACCTCCCCAACCTCTAATTGGAGTAAGGAGTACAAGGCTTGTAGCTGAGATTCTAACCCAACTGAATGGAAAGCCAGTAGGTTCGTGTGTAAGCAGCTCAATCTTCTTGATATTTTCTCCACAACGGATCGGATGAATTCAGCTTCAAGTCTGCATATTATCAACAACAAAAGGTGTGTCTCTGGTTATTGTCCAACTTAGGAATATCGTCCATCTAGTCTAATTTATTATCCAATATAATAGAAAATAGTGGTATGTGAGAGGTTCACGTGTGCGTAAGCGGCAGTGTATTCTTTCATAGTAGAGTAAAGACTTTTTATGGACAAGTTCACGCCTTTCAAAACATCCCTACTTTTTTCTCGAGAAATTCATTTTAATTATGAGACTAAAGTATTCAAACCAACCACCCTCCTCTTTTAACATGAAGCATGTTAGTCAAATATCCCAAATTTACATGTGTCGACAATAAATATGCCATATTAACTGTCTAACCTTTACCTGTATTGACCATAAAATTTGCCATTCCAATGATCTCAACAGTAAAATATGCCAATTGTTAATGTACATTGCATTTTGACTTAAATGTCGAGATTATTTCTGTTGACTACATAAAATTATTCTGGGTTAAGTCGTAGGTTGCCCAATATTTCTTCTTTCCTTGAATCGGAGTCTCTATGTTTTTTAAATTTATCTTTTTTATTGGAATTTGATCACCTTTGTATTTATAATCAATCCGGTTCGGCTCTGGACTTTATCAATTAGGGTTTGAAATAGCTCACTCTTTCTGGAGTTGAATTCAGTTTGAACCTGTTTTTAACTTTCATCCAGAGACCCCCACTTCTCACTTTTGTAAAGGAGTTGTGTGTTTGTACTCTATGGCTCAATTTTATTTTATTTTTGTATTTTATAATCTTTTTTGGCCAGGGAATTTCTGAGGGGTTGAATCTGGCTCTTGTTTGCACAAGCAGTACATTTAACAATTACAAGAGAAATAAGTTGTAAGAAATTATTCAACAACAAGTACCATCCTGTGGGATATATTTATCTTTTCAAACAACCAGCGAGCTCTTTTGTTATTTCAATAGCGCATGCTGCTCTGCAAAAAAACCATGCTAATTTATACATATATATGTCTGTATGTATGTATGTATGTATATGTATAACAGAAAAGATTTAGGCTAATCGTTTAAGCAACAAATTAAAAGAGGAGGATAGAAATAAGTTGATGAAAAAATTCTCCATACTCACCGAAAAAGAGGTTCTACTAAAGCAAGTTTCTTGGCCAAAATAGGAAATAATATGGAAAAGTAGAGAGAGAGAGAGAGAGAGAGAGAGAGGAGGCAATACAAAGATAGAAGAGAAACAAACTGGAGGCTGAACTTTCTTCTGAACCCTAGCTTGGTACCACGGTCCAAACAATGCAAAGACTGACAACAGCTTTGTATTGTTTGGACTGTGGTACCTAGCTAGGGTTTAGAAGAAAGTTCAGCCTCCGGTTTGTTTCTCTTCTAAGTTACAGCTTTCTAAGTTGCTATATATGCAGGGAACTAGAATATGCTGGAACTTATGCTTCCAGGGTAAAATCTGATAAACGCTAAGAGAAAAAGTGATGGTCATAGAAGATGACAGGCTGCAGTGTTGATGTTAAATCTATTTGATGAGCCAAACAGTTGAGTTGGAGTCCTATACTGGGAAAGTTTGTTTCCTAGTAGAAGGGTCCCAAACACTTCCAAATAGACCATAGACACATAGATTGGGCTTTAAGAGCATGTTTTGTTTCATGGACAAAATTACCGACTTCCTCTTGGAGTCCTCTCAAGAAAACACACAAGAGAAAGTTAGTACCTGTTTCCAAGAGGCCAACCGGAGAGATTGCCAGCTTTGCGGAGAGCATCTCTCCACCTAAGGACCTTTTCGGCATTCTCCTTCCCAAAACCCTTCTCACTTTGGCCAATCTGCTTGAATGGTCCGGACTGCTCGCGCATCTCTCTGGGGTCAATGTCCACAAAAATGAGGAACACCAGCTGGCCTTTCTTTTCCTTGCACTCGAGGATTTTATCCAGCTCATCTAGACACCACGGTGAAGAGGCATAGGTGTGAGAGATGACCACGATGGTACTTCTCGACTGCTCGATTGCTTTGGTGATTGCTGGTGCAATCTCTAGTCCTCTTTCCAGATTGTGGTCGACAAAGGCCCTTATCTTGTTCCGCTCAAGGGCATCATGGAGATGGCTCACAAAGTTGCGTGTGTCAGCCTGTTTATAACTTATGAACGTGTCGTGATACCATCGAGGCATGGAGGAGGGGGGAAAGATGAGTTGTGGCCTGGCTGTGAGGCTATGTTTGAGAGAAAAGAAGTGGAGAGGACAGAAAGAGGGCAAAGAGATGGGAGGGTATTGCAGTTGGATTTGTGATGCTGTCTGATTTAGGAGACATGGATACAATAGAGGAAGAGAACAAGGAGGGAAAAGCTTGCGCTTCAGTTGGCTAAATTGGATCATCATCTTACTAGAATTCGCCCTTGAAACACTCCTAAAATCAAAGTGAAAATAGAGCTGTACCGAGATCACCCTCAATGCAAGATGTCGATCTATATATTTATAGCACATTTTGAGCCCTCTCTCTGCAAGCTCACGGGGATCCAGGCTCCTTATAAAATTAATATTTGGCACAAATCGGGCAAAATCCAACTTTGCATGGGCTTGACCCAACCCAATGCCCGCGAGGTCAATTCCTCTTTCACTACTAAACTTGTAAAATAAACCAATTAATAAATTGTGCAAGAAAGAGCCTCGAATAATGTGGGAAAAAAAGAGGAAAAATGACACGAGTGATCTATAAATTTTGATCTAATATGCAATTATGTCTCTAGACTTTTAAATGTGAGTTATTATTGAGTTGGTTGCTAAAAATGATAAGTTGACATGAGCATTTACTAATGGTTCAAGGAGTAAATTGAACAAATTAAAAGTACAGGATGATATTGCAGGGATGGTCGGTTTGGGGTGGATTGGCTCCTACCCTGGAATTGGGAACCAACCCTGTCCACTTGAGAATCAATTAAGACAAACCAGTTCTTGAGTTGGATCAGGACTAGTTGTGTAGAATTTTTTTTGTTTCTTCTATAATAATACCTGCAAATGTATAGCCTGTTATTTATCATATTTCCATTATTCATTCACATGTATCATCACATGTATCATCATTCATGTGAACCTACGATCGCCACCAAAGACAAGAAAGGGTCAAAGGCTGAGCACAAGAATGAATGCTTTTCATTCAACCACCAGCAGAAAGCAAAGCACTACTAATACAAAGCCATAGCCCTTCTATAATTATCTTAAAAGATTACTGGGCAAATACAGATTTCCACAATGCGAACACTGACCAAGCCTTTTGTTCACCAAGATTAGTCTCTGTATATAGATCCTTCGGCAATTGAGAGAAATGAACCGAGGGAGATGGAAACACGAGGCCCTAATTTTTATTTTAGGGCAGCCAGTTCCGCAAGTCTGATTCCACTCAAGGAACCGGGAATCATACCAGTTATCGCTGGCTCCATATGATTGGAACATTGGATGAAAGTTGTACATAGGATTGGTGCACACCCATACGACATTGCACTTTGAATCAAAACTCAGAATTACTTATGTCGTTTTTCCAAAGAAGAGCAGACTCTTTTAGGTACTTTACCACATATACATCATGTCACCATTTTCTTCTACCCTGCATTCTCGATCTTGGGGAGGCTGTTGCCCTATTGTACTTTGCTAACTTAGATTGCATTTCTTTTACATGAAATTCAAGATTTGAGAAACATTTTTTCAAAATATAATCATTCGTATCACTTGCAAAGGCGAAACCATCCACGAAAATAGTTTGGCATAAGATGTTGCTGATAATAAAAATATTTTTCGTTGACAATTTTTTTTAAGAGATATAATCAATGATTTTTGGGAATGTATCTTCGAAATTTTGAGTTTTTAAATGAAGCAAACCTATTATTGGAGATATCAATTTTTTTTTTTAATTGGAGTGGTGGCGTTGGGGTTGGTTGTTTTGGTTTCGAGATCAATTTTTTCTGGGCTGCTCATGCTGGAGATCAGATAGAGGAATAGTGGGCGTGGATTCACATAGGATAGAGATATTGACGGACTGCCAGTTTGTTTGGAACCCCCATTAGTACCTTAAAGTCAATTGAGATAGAACTCATATGGTTTATGGATGCGGAAATTTCTTACACCGTCTCTCAAGAGTCTCTCCAAGAATCTGTCTGCTTTTTTCGTAGGAATCAAACATAAAAGAATTCCAACAATGACAGAAATTAGTGAGTTGACCAAGGACGACGATATTAGATTTTTAGCAAACGGTAAAGTCAATGACGAGACTTGGGCTCGAAGAAGCCAATGTTTCACACCAAGCCCCCAAATCTCTCTCCACGAAACTATAATTTATCCGTTTGCTCCAACTACTCGTATCCGTCTGTCTCTCACAAATTGTTAAGATTTTTTTTACGATCACATGTAATGCTCGGGATGATGCTACATTTGTTTTATAATTTTGCTTTTGTTCTGGTCGGACATGCTGCGTTCAGTTAACGCATTGACTTTTGCGATCAAAATTGTTTTTTCGACGGTTGTTCCGCATCGCCAATTTCTTCTACCCCTCCGCTTGGGATTTTTTGGGATACCTTTGCCCTATAGTATTTTGCGTACTTAGATTTGCTTTCAGACGAAGAAAGCTATAGGCATAGGTTATTGTCGATTATAAGATACTCTTCGTCTGTATTTGGGTTAAGTATATTCTTTAATATTCAAAAATTCCACATTTGAGCGATTGGGCTCAACAAACGGTTTTTCTGGTCGTCAATGTGTGCAACTTGGCCTCTTATGCAATCAATTCTTTAGACTTTCTTGACTTGGCCTGTAGAATTAGGGTTCCTTGCTTCTTTTCTTAGTTTAGTTTTTGGCTAATTTGCTCCTCATCAGTGCTGCCCTAACATCGCTTCCAATCTTCTACCACATTAATAGTGCCATGTTATTGATTAATTGGATAGTTTAGTTAGAGCAGTGGACGAAAGGATTTGATTACACAAATTGAGAAAGCTAGAGTACTGAACTGTACAAAATACAACTCAGGGGACCAGATCATGCAAATGGAAAAAGTTGGAGGGCTTGATTGAACAAAATAAAAAATAGAGGACCAAATTGCACAAACATTGAAACTTAAAGGACTAAAATTGCACTTGACCCTTGGTTTTCCTAGTGATATATGCAATCAAAACTTTAAAAATTGTTGATTTCCCTTGAAATAGAGGACTTGAAACCACTTGACACGGTCATGCTGTCTTAGATACCGCTTGTAAACTAAAAATATGCTGAAAATCCAACTTGACAACAAAAGTTATGGAATTATTCATTGTCACAGGATTACCTCATCATTCCTTAAAAAGACCAAATTGTTGAAGTAAAGAAGGCCCAACGTGAAGAAAGGATCTTGAAATACCATTGGCGAAAGGTAGACCTTCAGCCCAAATCAATTTTATTTATTAAGATGAATTACTTTATGATAACACTCCCGAATTAAGGAGAAATTGTTCAATCAGTCCTAAATTCACTATATAAATTTAGTTCCAAACTTTTCATTTTTACCAATTTAGTCCTAAAATCTTTGTGTGAACTTCCAATTTGGTTTTTTGGCAAAACTATAGAGGCAAAATACATTGGGTAGGGAGTGCTAAATTAGGAAAGATTGCATTCTTGAGCAAATTTAAAATTAATAAAGTTAATATTCTTGAATTTTGGTCGAGAGAGAAATAAGGAGCAAATGATAACCATTCTATTTTTAGGAATAATTTCTGGCTCGTGATATTTTTTTCTATTTCTATTCCCTCAATGAATTTCCGAGCAAAGAAATGCCTTTAATTAGGGGTGTGTAATCAGACTAGGTTTACCCAAAACCTGGACCGAATCACCTAAAAAATAGGATCGGGAACCGGTTCCGGTTAAACCGGTCCAGGAATAGGTTCCAATTTTTGGGAACCGGTTGAAACCGATCTGGGAAATAGTCCAAGCAAAAGACCCACTCGGAACAGATTGATTTTGGAACCGGTTTTTACCTTGTTAAAAAAAAAAAATCGTCTCTCTATATAGTGCCTCTAAGTCTTTTTGTTTTCAAAGAATTGTTAGAAAAAGAAAGCCTCTCTATGAATCAAATTAAGAAAATTATTTTTAAAGAATTGTTAAAAAGAACTATTTTCATGCATTGTTTTCCTTTCCTTCAACTATTACTATAGTCGTGGGATAAGTGCTACTAACTATTATAGTGCTAATTAAAGCATTCTCAGTCCAACTCAAGAAAAACGTCATTTTAATAACAGATCCATCACATACACATGACCATGCGCATTAGATTATATCGGAAATATTTGTAGGAATAAGACTAATATTAGATTCATATTTTTTGCTAATGTTTATACATTATTAGGATTTTTGCTTTTGTCTTATAATGTTATGAGGATTATGTTGTTGTTTTTTCGTGAATTAATGTAAAATTCAAAGCTATATAGGATATCGAATGGTTGCAAAATAGGTTACAATGAAAACAGGGTTGACATTATTCTCAAATCGGAAAAATAGAGTTGGCTCCAAAACAGGTTCAATAAAAACAGGATAAGGTATAGGGTCTAAAAAAGTGGAACCGATTATAACAGGATCGGATACAGGATCTAGGTCTAGGACCCTACCCACCCTGGACCTTATCACCTATACCTTTAATAACGACACAAAATTTATGTTTCCGAAACATAATTATATTTGATAACAACATAAATTTTATATTTCTTAAATAAAAATTCATTTGATAACAATATAAAATTTCTATTTTCAAAATTTTGTTTCCGCATCATTTCTTCATATGCCGCAAAACAGAGTAGACAAGAAGATTTTTTTATTATTATTATTTTCACTCTTGATACAAAAATAAAAGGAATCATTCTCTGTGCGTTACTTAGGTAGACTTAAAGAGGGTGTATCTCAACGTATGGTAAAGCATGTAAATCGAAAAAAGTTAAATGTAAATATTAGGCTTGCATTGCCGGCCCTATCATCCAAAGACAGCGACCTTCTCCTGAAAAAGACATTGAACTTGAAAGAGAGGAAGAATGCCCAATCACCCAAGATTGCAAGCGATATATTAGGCTAGGGAGAGTTGCATAAACTCCATGACCGAGGAAGAAATGTCAACCATCACAAAAAATATAAGCAAGGAGGAGGATAATTGAATCCTTTTGATTCTCCGTGAAAATGAGAACAGCGGCTTTATGATCTTGTGAAGTCGCAGTAAATTAACACATAACGGCAAGTATATATCGCATTCAAGGACTATGGTTCGTACGCATCCAAACAAATAACCATTGAGAGGAAATGAACCAAATTCACCCCAATCTCAGCAACGCGTGAAAAGTAGTGGTTTGCGAGCGCATCAAAGAGGCTCGACTCCAGAAATGGAAAATTTAGAAATTGGTTGCAAATGGAACGCGAATCAGACGACCAAGAGGGAGGCGGAGTCAGGACACAACAAGAAAGAGGGAGAAAGAGACTCATCTTGTTGCGAAGGAGGTTAGGGTTGTGACGAGAGGCGCAGGTCCGGGAGACTAATTTTTGGTTTCTAGAAAGAGAGATTAATTATTTTGTGCTGCGCGTGCGGGAGATCAGATTGAGGATGATAGAGGAGAGACATTGCCGGACTGTCAGTTTGCTTGGAACCACCAGTAGTACCTGAAAGCCAATTGACAGAGAAACTTATGTAGTTTATGGACGGGGAATTTGCTTACACCGTCTCTGACGTCTCCTCCACAAAGTGACAAACGAACTCCTACAATGACTGCCGGGGAGAGATTAGGGAGTTGACCAAGAACAATGATATTAGTTGTTGGTAGTTTGTTTGTAAAACAAACTGAGAGGTGTCTTGTCTCACATTGAAAAGATGTGAGTCCGCACGTGGACGAGATTTGACATTAACCAATGATCATTTATTTTTATTTATTGAAAAAATTCGGATTTATTTTTATAAAAATTAACCATAATGTCATATTGAAACAGTGCGACTGTTCAGGAAGAAATTATGGTTATTTATTATTTTTTATTTATTTATTTCGAATTTTTTATACGTGTCTTTTCAAGATGCATTTTGAAATTATACTGGTTCAGTTTGCAACTCTCCCGAAGGGTTATATTGATTTATTTTATAACTTCTTTTGAAAAGTTACATTTGTTCGTTATGTAACTTCTTTCGAAAATGTGCCTATGCTTCTATATATATATATATGTTAGTTTTGAAAAAACCATGGGTTACAATTTTTCGAGTCATCTTCCTAAAACTGTAGCCAATATTTTCAATTGTTTCCTAGAAAAACCCTGGAAAAATACTAGAATTGCTATCTAGTATTCTCATTTGAGACTTTGTTGTATCCTGGAGGAAATTTGCCGGTGACCATTAGCAACTTTATGGAGCAAATAAATCCTTAAAGAAAGTGATTACACACCTCAAAGTCCGTTGTGATTGCTTTATTGATTCGAACACACATTGACTTCATTGTTCTACCCAAGTACGAAGGCAATTTTTCCCCAACATTAGTTTCATCAGCAAAGCAGTAAGGGCAATGACAGACTCGGGGCTAGACGAAGCAAATGTTTCTTGCCAAGCCCTGCTATCTCTCTCCACGACAGTAATATTTATGAGACATAATTTATTCACTTGCTCCGACACCTCGTATCCGTTTGTCTCTCACAAATAGTCAAGATTTTTTCAGTCACACATGACGCTCGAGATGATGCTCCATTTGTTATTCTTTTGTTCTTGTCAGCGATCGTGCATTCGGTTAACGATGATATTAGTTTTTTCAGCAAGCGGAAAAGTCAATGACGACACTTGGGGCTGGACGAAGCAAATGTTTCATGCCAAGCCCCGCTATCTCTCCACGACAGTATGATTTATGAGATATAATCTACTCGTCTGCTCCGGCTCCTCGTATCCATCTGTCTCTCACAAATTGTTAAGATTTTTTCAGTCACATATGATGCACTGAAACTCAAGATGATGCTCCGTTTGTTCTTTTGTTTTTGCTCTTTTGTTCTGTTCAGAGATGGTGCTGCAGTCAACGCGTCGACTTTTGCGATCGAAATTTTTGTTTTTTTCCGACAGTCATTCCACGTCGCCATTTTCTTCTACTCTGCGTACTTCGAGGGGTTTGCTTACGGAGGATGAAAGCTATGGGCATAGGTTGTTGTTAGGCAACAAGATTCTCTTCGTCTGTATTTGGGTTAACTATGGTCTTCAATATTATAAAATTCCGCATTTGAGCGATTGGGCTCACCAAACGTTCTTCCAGGTTGTCCATGGGTGCGACTTGACCTTTCATGCAATCAAATCTTTAGACTTTCTTGACTTGGCCTGTCTTATTAGGGTTCCTTTCTTCTTTTCTTAGTTTCGTTTTTGGCTAACTTGCTCTTCATCGGCACTACCGTAGCATCGCGTCCCGTTTTCTACCACATTAACAGTGCCACGTTATTGATTAATTGGATAGTCCGGTGCCGCTGCGTCCTACTCGACCACAAAGCTCCACCACCTTGAATTTGTTTTTGCAGTTATCCTGACAACCAGCGGACGAGCTTCACGGCCTTCCGGCAATGCCTAGCAGCAAACTCGACGACTTTCAGACTGCCACTGCAGAGCCAGTGCCCCAGAATGATCCCAGCACCGGCGAATCTCACCCATTCCTTGACCTTCCGACCGCCGTTGTTTGTCTTTCCCACCCATTTCCCTGCCACGGGTCATCATTTGGAATCGAATTCCAACTAAGGTAGTTTCTAATTTATGTGCTCAATTGAATATTTAATCGTCTCGTTGGGACTACGCAATTCTACCTCAATTTGATTTGATTTGTTAGATATCTCCTGAATATGTAATGGCGACCCGCTTAAACTAAATCGTAAACAAAACATGCTTTTGGACCAGATTGTCCTCTTGACCATATGGGTCATCGATGCAGGTCGAATATAAGAAGTGTTAGGTGGGCGAGGGTTGTCTTTTGGGAAGGGGCTTGGGCAGTTCAATGCGGTTCGAGAATGGGTCATCCGATGAGGTATTCAAACTCGGGTTAATGACCCGTATCCTCACACCTTCTCATGTGGTGGTGGATATTTGAAGGCTTGAAGCTCATGGACCGTCCAATAAAGGTTGTTCATCGCAATTTCAAATAGTTAATAATGCCAAATAGAGAAGACGTGATATAAAAGATGAGTTGAGAGTTATTAAATGATAACCTTTATCTCGTGATGTTCGAATTTCATATTCTTTGGGTTACTGAAATTTATACGGGAAGAAAAAAATGTCATAATGTTATGTTTTGTAAATAGATAAAGATAGTAAAATGCCAGAAAAATTATCCAAAATGTCCTAAATTTATTGTACAATAGCTAATTTATTCCTAAACTTTTCAACTGTGCCGATATAATCATAAACCTTTTGCTGATTTGTAAATGAATTCCTTCAAGCCAATTATCCAAATAATAAGTTTAAAACTAAATTGGCAAAATTTCAAAAGACTTAGGACTAAATTGATAAAATCAAAAAATTTATGATTAAATTGACAAATTGTCATTAAGACTAAATTAACATAGTTGAAAGGTTTAAGGCAATGTTGGTCATCGTGTATTAAGTTTAGGTTTTTTTGAACAATTTTTCTGCCAAATCCCGAATCACATTTTAGTCATATCAACTTAAGCTACGACCAAAGGAAAACTACGTATAATAATAGACGTAGAAAACCAAAATCAGGAGTATCTCTCAAGTTTGGCCTTCCGAAGAAGACGAAATATCATTTGTTTATGGTTTTATACACTAAAACATAAATTAAGAGACGTATTAGAAGTTCCTCCTTTTATCTTTCTTTATCAAGTACTTTACTGTGCAAAAAATTATCGAAACAATCCTAAACCTATTGTAATTGCACTAATTTAGTTTATTTGTCCAAATTTGGCCAGTCGGCACTGACGTAGACCCTAGTCAACACTGATTGCCTGACCAATCCTAACATGTCAATTTTTTAATATTTTTCAATTTTTTATTAGCCTCATCGACCAATGGCAAGGCTCACCCCCGCCAACCACTGGCAAAGGCGAGCCTCACCCAAGGATGGCAAGGCCTTGCCTAGCTAGGGCTGGCTGGTCATCGAGGTCCGACAACTAGCTTGGGGGCAAGCCTTGCCCAAGGATGGGGGGGGGGGGGGAATAAATAATCAAAAAAAAAAAAATATTAAAACATCAACTTTGGCCGGCCAAATTTAGTCGAATGAACTAAATTAACATAATCTCAAAAGTTTTAAAACTGAATTGGAAAAAAAAATTTAGAATTGCGGAAATTGCAATAGGTTTAGGATGACCCTCGAGCATGCGACGATCCATTTTCTCTTTCGGTCATTTGAATGTGATATCCTAGAAAACATCACCAACCATTCTCTTTATCTTTCACTTAAACACATGCAGAAGCGATAACTAATCCCCGTACAACTTAACAAACGAGATAGCTAGGAAGGTCAATCTAAAACACGATCAACAGTACCATTTTATTCCGACCAAAAAAAAAAAAAAAAGTACCATTTTATTCATCTTATGATTAATCTTAAGAAATCTACATATACAGGCCCTTACAACAGGCAACTTCCTACAAAGCCGACAAGACAAATAGGGCTAGGGTTAATCTACTCCTTTCAAAATGCACCACTTGCCAATTCTCCTATCCATGAACCTAAAATGGTTAAATAATAACCGCGAGATATAAATCTCAATGAATACTCACTCTAAGCCCTAATTAGGACATCAACTCACCTCGGGGTATCTATGACACAATCCAATTTCTCAAGCAAGTCAATAGCAAAACAACACCATGTCCCAAGCAATGACTTAATCTAATCAATAATCTCATGAACAACATCGCCAAGCAATCGACTCGCAAGCAACATTACTCGGTCATGCTATACCCTGCTTGGTAAATACACATGCACATCACAATTAATGCACCTTGCACTCTCATCATTGCATTAATCAAACACACTCAAGTCGAATCGTAGGCGATCTCATCTGACCATTGTCACACCCTGCACAATATCAAATTAGGCATACCATAATCCATGCTATCAACTCATGCATAATCAGAACTCATGTCAACATATTTCTCATGCACTCTTGCATTCATGTGCGTTCCGATTATTAATGCCTTTAAGATTACAACCGATCCCTTGTCAGTGTCTACTGGCTTTGCCAAGCATCGTCCCTCCCCGTGGGCACGGCTACGTCATGAGCTTCCCCCTAGAAGGCATTCCCGAAGGAGTATAGACCTGGCCTTTATCGCAACTCGCATCCGAACACTTGCCAAGAATTCCAACATGTTGGACTTCATACCCCGATCTATCGTCGAAGTGATAGGTTCAATTAATTGACCACACGAACACACCACCATGATCCATTTTAATCTTGCAAATTAGTCGATGCAAATGTGGTACATGCTCACATGATAAATCACTACACATTTCTCATGTATAAATTGTATAAAAGAATGACATGTGGCCACCATTTATTTCAAAACTCCTCTCGCTTTCATGCCTCATCCAAGAATATACCATTCTTAACTTGACATATATACGCCTAACACCTTGGGGTTTTGCCTTTTTATAGCCCATGCAATCAATATGCATACGTCAAGGCATAATTAGTTAGAACAGTTAAGCACGCAATAATTTCCTACAATCACACAATTAATCCAATCAACAATCCAACATGCTTTTATAATTACCAACACGCCAAATAAATCCCACAATTTAATTATAAATAAACAACACTATTCATAATTAAACTATAATCAACTATTATTAAAATAAATAATAATAATTCCGAATTTAATAAATAATAACTAATTCTAGAATTTAATAAATAATAATTAAAAAGAAATTATTTCTATTTAATAAAAATAATACTAATCCAAATTATCCTAAGTAACAGCCATTAATTAACATTAAACATAATTAACCACATAATCAAAATATAACCACGGTTAACTTTAATCCACCTCCTAACTAGGATTAATCCTAACCTAATCTCCCCCTAAATGAGTTTAACAGACTAATCGAGGGATTAGAGCATAAACTCACCCAGTGATGATTCCAACGACACGGATGTGATGGCGGTGACGAGGGCGACGCCCAGGAACTTTTGACCTGTCAAGGTGGGTGGCATAGGACCGAGTCTCAGTCGAGGGTGGCTGTCTGCGCGATGAAACGTTGAGACATAAAGGAACCGGCAGCTGTGGTGGCACAGGGCTGGCTGGTGGGCGGTCTAGCGCCTTTAGACAGCGGCCAACAGCTTTGGCGACCAAGCAGGTAACTTCAGCAAAGGGAAAATAGAACCAAGAGGGAGCTGGGTGAGAGGCGGGTGTTGAGAAAACTCCTAGTTTTGATGCTAACAAAACAGCTTATGAATGATTTATCAATCTCTTGAAAGAAAAGGACACAGAATGACATTAGGTTTTAAAGTCTGCTGGTTGCAGAAGATAAAGCATGAGATGTCTAAGAGTCTGACCGTATCAAACGGAAAGACTCATCCAGACTGAGATTTTAAGTCTGAATGTATCAGACTGAGATTTAAGTCTAACCGTACCACTAAAATTTAAGTCCGAACAAACCAGGCGAGATTTTAAGTCGAATGAACCAGATCAAAATCTGGGCATATTCGAACATGAGATCATCGGACCTAAGATGAACCTGCGGGATAAGATCACCAATGGTCAAGTATTTCACTTACTTTATTTATATTGATTCTTGTATCAAAGTGATTGGCGGGATCAATCAACGGACAACTTCCAAAGAAGAATAGAACACTTATGGAAGCCCGGATTCGATTGTATGGACGAACGAGAATCAAAGGGGATCCAATCTACCTCCAACGGTCAAAAGACTTGCCTTATAAAGTCTGTCCAGGAAAAGGGAAGACGAAACTCTCAAGGAAAGAGCCAACGGTCGAGTATGGCTTGGAGAGTATATAAGGATAGGATGAGACCTAGGAAAATAGTGTGGATGAACATTATTCCAAAGCTGATTCAGTTCTTCAATTGTTGTTCATAGTACACATTTGAGTGATCTAGGTGCTTTACGAAAGAGAGTGACTTAGTGAGACAAATCACCGAGTACTAGCACTCGAGAGTGTGTAATCACCGTTGATCATATAGTGAAATACAGCCGATTGGCTGGTCGACCGGAGAGTGGACGTAGGCTTATCTAAAGCCGAACCACTATAAACTGAGTTTGCAATCTTCTCTACTCTCTCTATTTAATTTCAGTTTATAGATTGCAAAAGTTTGTTATTACTTGCGCATAAAATTCCTATACACCTATTCACCCCCCCTCTAGGTGTTAATACTAGTTCCAACAGCGGGGGTTATAATGGCTTGGCAAATGGCGGGCGGCAGCGTGGTGGAGGATGGAGGTGGCTAGGCTAGGGTGGCCAGCGACAGCAAGGCAGGCAGCTCGTTGCTTTTGCGTCCAAGTGACCGGCGGAGGTCTACACCAGAATCGAGAGGAAGAAGGAAAGCAGGGTAGGTTTAGAGGTGGTGGTTCGGGCGAAGGATAGTGGTTCAGCATGCGGCCTAGTGGCTGGCGATGGTGGAGAGGATAGTTTAGCTAAGTACAGTAGCAGCTCGAAAGAAGAAGTAAAAACCAGAAGAAAAAGGGAGATAGGGTTTTGGGCAGCTCCATCCAACCCGCAGGTGGCGAACTTGTTAGCAGTTCGGCGGCTGGAGGATAGACTGGCTGTCCACCGGGCAAAGTTACGGGGACCGTGGTGGTGGTCGACAAGCCCCAGCAAAGTAGAAGGCATCGGCAGCAGCGACAGTCGGGAAGAAGAAAGCTGGGGAGGCAGCAGCGGCTCGAGTGGCCCGCCGATGGTGAGTGGCTAACCTGAGGGGTGAGCAATCAACAGGGATTGATTCACTAGTCATATGTGTATCTATCCGTAATTTCATTTTCGTGAAGGGTCAATTCAGAGTTAACGTAACCAACAATACATTGATGAAATAACAATTTTACATGTCCCGAATTGGATCGAAATTCAAGAGGTCAAAAATGTGCTATTGAAGTAGGTGACTTATATTTTGTCTTATTTTCTTATGCTTTTGATAAGGAAATATTGGTCAAAAAGTCCTAATATGGTGGTCAAATCAATGTTAAAATTTTTAATTTGACCAATTTAATCTTACACATTTTGATGATTTATCAATATAGTGCTCTTGACTAATTTTAGTAGGAAATCACTAATTTAGCATTCCAACTAGCACCAATAGCCCTACTTTGCACAAACGTTACTGAGGTGAATAATTTTTAACATTTTTTAAATTTATTTTTTTTCATTTTCTTATTTCCCCTTGCCGATCGTCAGCCCACGGATTGAGAGTTGCGATGCCCTCACCATCCCTTGCTTAATCTAGGTGAGGTGAGGGTGACGCTAGAGTCCCGATGCAAGACAAGAGGGAGCGCAAGGTGACACAACGCAGCACAAGGTATGGCAAAGACGAGGAAAGGGCGTCAACCATATCTAAGGTTGTAACGTCCTCACTGAATCTTGGTGATGTCTAACCAAGGTGTCTTGGCCCTCAACTATGTTCAACGACCTTCACTAGTCTTGGTGATGGCCAATAAAGAGAAATAGGACAAAAAAAAAAAAGAAGGGAGAAAATATAATCAAATTTAGAAAATTTTAAAATCAAATTATAAAAATTATTTATGTCAGTGCTGACTGTATCACGCAAAAAGGCTAGCTTCCGTGTCAGCAATTTCAAGTAGTTAGAAGAATTGTATTAATAAATCGTCAAAATGTTTTAAGTTTAATTTGGTAGAGTGGAAAGTTTAAGATTAATTAACCGCCGTATGGATTCAAGATTGAACAATTAATATTGCACTTTAAAGTTTGTTCAAAAGCGAGTATTGTTCCCCGTTCTTTCAACCACTAATCTAATTTCTATGGTGTTGTGTCCTTATCCTTCTTGAGCTTTCCTATAAGAATGGACGATATCACTCATTTTCACCACAAATTGAATTCCACTTAATTTTTTTCATCCCTCTTAAGCCTCCATTTTTTTCATAAAATATGAGTGACTTAGAAAATATTTTCTTAAAAATGATCACTTATAATCACTTATATCACTTGAAATAATTCAATATAACATGTATTTATTATCTATAACAATTCATATTGAAATATTTTCATGAACAATGTAAATATTATCCATTCATTCAATTTTCATAATTGATATAAGCGATCATTTTTAGAAAAAAATTTTCCAAATTACTCATTTTTTGTGAAACAAACAAATCTTATTCTCCTATCTTTTTCTAAACAAAGTGTTGAAGTTTCAATTCAAGTAGAAGACAAGCTTAATCTCAAGTACAACGCAAAGAATTTTTTGAAAAATAAGCTTAAATTACCTTGTTTAGTTTTTGCTCGAGGTCCATTTGAACTTCCCACAAGATTCACCAAAATCAAAAGTTTCGGTACAGACTCATTGAAACTTTGAATATAATATTAAAATTTCTATGAAAAAATTCCTTTTGTTTCATTAAAAAAAATAATTTTGAAAATATTTTCATAAAGAATAATTAGTTAATGATAAATGTTTCTTCGAATATATTTTTCAAATGACTTATTTTCTGAAAAACAAACAAAGCCTCTGTCCTTTCTTCTTCTCCTTTGATACTGTAATAAAATTACACTGAAAATTAGTGAGGGCTTGTGCCTTGAGGTCATTGTCTTTTAGATTCCAAAGCAAATAAAGCTTATATCTACAAACTGTCAAGGTGGTTGACCATTTGGTAAATACATCGCCCATCTAAACACGACACACCCTGTGCAAAGAGACAGCCTAACCACTAATGTCTTGGTGGAGCTACGACGAATGTCTCGCCAGCTTTAGGCCTTCAAATGTAAATAACACGGAGTAGTTATGATTCCAATCGAACACTATTTAGCAAATACAAGACCTTTAGGGTAACACCTATAGGGATTCATCTACAACCTACAGGGGTTCATCTGCGCTAATTGCTCATCCTTACCCTTTTACCCATGGAAAAAAGATGGGATAAGTGCAATACAAGTCCTAAAACTTGTCAAAAAGTGTAATTAAATTCTAAAACTTATCAAATTGGTTCAATGGAATCCTAAATTTAGCACCGTCAAACTTATTCATGGAAAATGCTGACATAGGCGCTAACATGGCATTTTTTAATCTTTTCTCTCTCCCACGTGGCAAATAATTTTTAAAAAAATGGCCATGCACACAAAACGACAGTCATTTGGTTTCCTTTTTATTTTGCATGATCTTTTCTTTTCTTCCCCCGCCCCCCTCTCGTTCCTTCCCAACTTTCCGAGCATCCCCCTCCTGATCCTTCTCCACTCAACTCATGAGCATCAAAATGCTAGATTGCATGTCTTCTTCTTCCCCGATTCGTCTCAACCCTAACCCCAAACTCGTCATCATGTCACTCGCTTTGAATGAAATTGATGCTCGTTTTCCCTTTGAACCCTAAGCCCCAAATCAAATTTGACGTTCTCAAGTTTTCTCGCGATTTGGGTCCCCTCACAAGTTAAAGCTTGATGGCCATCATTATCCGGAGTTCATAGAGCTCAAGTTCGACGCCCATTGCGAGTTCGTGTTCTCTTTGACAATCACCACTTTGTGCGAAGACCTAACTTGCGGGAGTCTCTATGGCAAAGCGAGCGGCGTCAACAATGGAGACGAGGATAGCAACGACGACTGCAACTCCTCCTTAGGCAGGTATTACTCTCCGCAAGATAGCTTTTGGGTATGCCATGGTAATGCTACAATTTCTTTCGCTTTGCAAAGGCACTTTTGTCTCTGCATTATAGCATTTTGGTCTTGCTCATAGGATAAGAGATAAATAGGCACTATAGCCTTCTTCAAGCATTTAGGTCTCACTTACTGGAACTTTCACTAAATTTTGATAGTGCACTACAGAATCGACACTCAACAAATATTGAATTTGTTTTTTGTTACATTCATTGAAGACTATATTTTCTCTTTAGCTATTCATGGTGACGGCAATGGTGATTGATACAGCGATGGCGACAATGACGAAGATAGTGACAAAGATGGCAACGACGACAGAGATGGTGACGGAGATAGCAATGGCAATGGAGATAGTGGCAACAATAAGTAATAGCTTTTATTTTTCTTATGATTGTCGTAACTTGTTTCTTGTTACATATGAGTGCTATAAGGGTCTGTGGAGACGCTATTGCAGTTGAGATATAAAGGAGATTAGATGAGAACAGTGATAGAATGATTTGTTGAGTGGTTGTTAATAATGTAGCTCTTCGTTGTGATGCTCGTGTGATATTTCGTAGCTATCATCATCTATTTAGCTTATATGTATTCTCTAGTTGGCTATTTAATGGCAACGGGCAAGGAACCTTTTCTTTCTTTTTTAAAGATATATTTAATTTAGAATTTAAACAAACCTATATAATTCTATGATTAAAAGTGGTTTTTATTTTTGTTCTCTTGTAGGTCTAATCGTCAAGAACAAAGTTTATGTCACTGTTTTCTTTGGAGGTAAATTTCAAGTTGGACCACCCTTGGAATATGTAGGTGGAAGGGTCAATGTTGTTGAAATAAATTCAAGTAGGCATTCACTGTTTAATATAATTAAAGCTATTGAGGAGGCTTTGGGTGTGTGTGAAATAGAAAAACTCTTTACAGAGTTCCTAGAAGTACGACTCTTGAAGTTGGAGTAACTCTTAGGTATTTTTGGGAAAACTCTAATATGATGAATCTATTTTATCATCATCTATGTTATGCAAATATTGACATGTATGTTAATCATGTTGATGATGAAGAGACAGGAGCTAAGATAGGGAGCACAGAAATGAAAGTGAAAGTATGTATAATGTGAATATGGAAAGAGTTGATGATGTGGCTGATAATGTGTTTGAAAATATAATTGGGAATATTGATAATGACGGAAATCAGGTTGAAGTTGCCAATAGGGATCTAGATGAAGGTGAGGATGATGATGCATCTCATTTGGTGGATGTGAAACAGTTGAGTAACAATGATAATCTTGAACTAGTTGATGCAAAGAAAAAATTAAATGAATTTTCAACAAGGCATAGGCTCAAATTTAGCACTTACAGTAAGGCACCTGGTACTTCCCAATCACTGGACGAGGCTCGGCTAGTAGATGCTTCTGGATACGAAACAGAGTATCATTAATCAAATGAAGAAGATAGTATTCAATCAGATTTGAATGATGAGGGTGACGAAGAGGCTAAAGTTGTTACTTTAAAAAGGAAAAGTAAGTTCCCATCATATGAGCAAAATGATACAAATCCAATATTTATTGTTGGCATGACATTTGAGGATGCAACTAAATTTAAAAATGCAATTTTAAGGTATTTGGTGGCTGAGCAAAGAGCAATTAAATACACTAAGAACACAAAAAGATTTGTAAGAGCCAGGTGTGCCTAGACAAATTGTAATTGGATGATTTATGGTGCTCTTGATAACAAGACTGGGTCATTTCATTTGAAGAAGTATATAGATGAGCATATATGCAATATCACTTTCAAGAATAAGAGAGTGTTTAGTTCTTACTTAGCTAAGCACTTTATGATTTTCATTTCTACAATGCCTAAAATCAATACACCTGAGTTAAAAAAATTAGTCAGAAAACAGTTGGGAGTAAATGTCACTTTGAGTTAGTATAAGAAAACAAAGCTAAAAGTATTGAAAGAATTGCAAGGCAATTATAATAAGAAGTATGCACAAATGTACGACTACTTGGAAGAGCTTTACACTGCAAGCCCTACAACCAATTTTAAAGTGAAAGTTGAAAGGCCACTACCAAATTCTCTACCATTATTTGATAGGGCTTACATTTGTTTTGATGTTTATAGGAAAGGTTTTTTGGTTGGATGTAAGAAATTCATTGGATTAGATAGATGTTTCTTAAGGGGTTTGATTAAAGGTGAGTTGTTGTGTACTATAAGCAGAGATGCCAACAATCAAATGTATCATATGGCATGGGCAGTGGTAAGAATTGAGAATAAGAATACATGGAGTTGGTTTACCGAATTATTGAAGTCAGATCTCTCAATATGTGTAATGGCAACGGTTGGACTTTGATAAGTGACCAACAAAATATATGCACTACTTCTTTATGACTTATCTAGAAATTGATCGTAACTCTACAATGCTTATCAATATTAATGTTTTGCTTTTGTTTTTGTTTCTTTGTTTCTTTTTTGGGTATTTGTCAGGGTCTCATTCTTCTTATAGTTGAACTTTTATCACATGCAAAACACAGGATGTATGCAAGGCACATATATTCAAATTAGGGTCAAAAATATAAATGAAAACAGTTAATGAGACACTTTCAGAAATGTACCAAGAGTACTAATATGTTAGATTTCGAGATACATAGACAAAGGTTGAAGGAAGTGACTCTTCAAGGTCATGACGATATATTTCATATTGAGCCAAAACACTGGTGCAAAGCCTTCTTTAATACCAACATTAAATGTGATGTCATTGATAATAATCTTAGTGAAGCTTTCAATGGGAGGTGCATGGAAGTTAGGTGTAAGGCCATTGTGAGTATGCTGAAGGATATTAGAATTATGATTATGAATAAAATGCATACTCAGAAAGATAGATGTGCTAGGTGAATTAGAAATTATGGTCCAAGGATTGTGCATAACTTACATCAAAATACAATTGTTAATAGGTATTGCCATTTGATATGGAATGGAGATGAAGGATATGAGATTATGGAAGGCAATGACAAATATTTGTTCACTTGAATTTAAAGACTTGTTCTTGTAGAGCTTGGGAACTTAATGGAATTCTATGTTATCATGTCATTTGTGCCATACACCATAAGAGAAATGAACCAAGTGACTATCTAGATGAGTGCTACAACAAGGCAAAGTATCTAAGCGCTTATCAATTCATGATGCCTACAGTGAGACGACAAAATTTTTGGAAGAAAGCCGATAAAGAAGCTCATCAACCCCCACCGATGAAGAAGATGCCCGGTAGGCCAAAAAGGAATAGAAGAAAGCAACCAATTGAGCCTGTAAAAGGTGATAGAATGACTAAAGAGGGTAAACGAATGACTTGTTCTGCCTATAATGTGGTTGGACATAACTGCAAGGAATGTCCTTTAAAAAAGGTATTTTCTCAACTAATTGATTATGTTAATGCTAATCATGTTATTTTAATGTGTTGTTAATTAATGTTTACTATGTGCTTCTCAAGCCGATGCTCAGGCCAATGTAGGTACATTCAATGCTCATGCCAATGCAAGTACGGTTGAAGGTCATGCTCAATCTCAGGCTAATTCTAGTGGACCAAAGCTTGAAAAAAGACAAGTGAGTTGTTATCTAACCATGTATTATAAGTTTTATATGTCAAGGTTTCATTTTAATAATGTTGAATATATATTTAGGCTAAGGCTAGGGCTAAAGCAACGACTCGCATAGCTGAAGGAGGATCCATAGGCCAAGCTAATGTTTCTACAGAGGCCAATGCAATACAAGACAATAGTAGGCATGCTAATGCATCTGCTTAGGCTAGTACATATGTAAAAGGGTGTAGCGCTAGTGTAAATGTAAGAGGATGTAGTGCCACTACAACGGCCAACATAGGATGCATGGCTACTGCTGATGTAAGAGGATGTGATGGTGAGGCCAATGCTTTTGCTGAAGTTTGTTATGATCAAGGAGAAGGCATCTATTTTGCTCAAGCTAGTACAATAGCTAAGGATAGACCTTAGAAAATTCTAGTAAGTAATACCTCAATCCCCAAGCATATATGTGTTGTGATTACATTCTCATGTCGAATGAATTTTTTATTATTTCAGTTTAAAAGACCTGCAATTGAAAATGAAACAATGCAAGGACAATCATAGGCAAAAAAAGAAGAAGATAGTAGGGTTGGTTTTGACACAAATCATATGACAAACCTTTATATTCTCAATATGAGTAATATTTTAAAATTTTCTAATAGCAATTGCTTGTTTGCTTAAGCTAAAAGCATGCTCATTCTTATGTAGCATGGCACAATCGGTATAAGAATCTTTAACCTACTAGCTTCTCAAAAGCACGTTACGGTAAAGCCAAAACCACTATTGCAACCCGAGGCCAGCTCTCGACCTCAGTCATGTCAAGTAATAAGAGCTTCTCGAAAGCATGTTGCAGTGAAGCCAAAGCCATTATCATAACCCAAGGCTAGTTCCCAACCTCAATCATCATATGCAACAATAGCTCCTCGAAAGCATGTTGTAATGAAGCCAAAGTCACTATCGCAACCCGAGGCTAGTTCCCAACCTCTATCATACCATGCAATAAGAGCTCCTCAAAAGTATGTTGCAGTGAAGCCCAAGGCACCATCACAACCTCAGGCAAATTCCTACCCTCAATCATCTCATGCAATAATAGATCCTCGAAAGCATATTGTGGTGAAGCCAAAACTACTATCACAATCCGAGGCCAATTCCCAACCTCAGTTGTCTTATGCTATAACAACTTAAAAACATATTGCCGTAAAACGAAATGTGATATCACAACCTGAGGCTAGTTTCCAACCTCAGTCATATCAAGCTACAACAACTCCTCTAAAGCTTGTTATTGCGAGGCCATATATAAGGAAAAGTCCAAGAATTATGAATAAAGCGAAGGCTAAACCTGGACCATTGGAGACCATAGAATTGGATTGATATATTTGATGAAATGGTGTTGTTTGGTGAATTATGTCAATTATTATCTAGTTTTCTATATAAGACATGTAGCTTTTATGTGTAGAAAATTAAAAGTGCAGATTTTGTTAAACATAACCTTTTATGCACTAAAAATGCTAGCATGTTGCTGAATAGAATATTCATGGTCAATTAGTTAGTTTTTTGTCAAATACATGTGTAGCTTTTGTGCATAGAACCTTTTGTGCACTGAAAGTGCAGGCATTTTGTTGTACAGGTCCTTTTGTGCACTACTACTGTTATGTTTATGTATGAATCTTCACTTCAGTTTAAAGTCTAGACTTGGCAGATAAGGTGGTGAGATTGTGCTTTACAAGCAATGGGGCTTCAAGAGTTTGGGAAATGATGTGTAAATGAATCATGTTTCAACAAGTTATACGGGATGCTTGGTTTTGGTTTGGATAATGCGTGAAAGTGGTTGTCTTTCATGATTGTTAATAGGTGATTTGTGAATTGGCCATGAAGAATTTTCACACTTCCAATACTTCTGTCATCTTCTTTCCCATTCCTTTTTCTCGTTGTCTTCTGCTTGGGAAAACATACACACTTTGTGTTTAGACACTTTGTTCGCAGTGTAGAGGAGGGGATTATTTTAACCAAATTCTTAATTTGTTCATTTAGTTATGACTGAATTTATTTTAGATGTGCAGTGTGAAGTCTTAAATGTGTATTGAAGGTGGCATAAGTTTGTACAAGAGATAACTCTTCTTACATTAGAGTGAATACTTGGGTGGAAGGGTTCCTTAGATCTGGTCCTAGTTTGAGAAAAGAAAGCATTTAATTATTCTTGGTCACAATTAAAGTTATTTCCAATGAGTTTGCTTAAAATAGTTCAAGCAAAATGTTTGGTCACACTTTCCAACTTTACATTATTTGTAACACCTATTTGTAAATGTTTGTAGTAAGCTTGTTATTACAATCCTGAAGAAATCAACTATAAAAACAATCTTGACCTCATAATAAGAGAGTTGTCACCTTTTTTTGAAGTAACAAATTTATTTTTGTGGTAATGGCTTATTTAGTGCTATTGACAAGCATATAAATCAAACAACATTTTTTCAATGTGAAGTGTAATTTCTCACACAGAAAGCAACTAGTCTTACTAATGTACAAACTCATATTAGATTTCATTCTCATCTCAATTACCCACAACTAGTGTTGAAACTTACAAACTTAGAAACAAAGTACTATGGAAGACTTAAAAAATTCCCACCAACTTTCACGTTACATATAACTGATACAACGATATAAAACATGCATAGAATGAATGCCAATTGATATAGCATCTTTCCTTTCTTCACTCGTGCAAGCTCCTCCTTAAACGTCTATTTTTCACTTTTTGAGCCTTCATTCGGCTAACAACAAGCCCACATTGACCTCGTCATACCTCGATTGGCTTGATTCAACAATGCTTGATTTCTTTCAAGGAGGTCAACTATCACGTCCCTTGCATGATTTAGTATTTTTGGATCAATCCACATGAAAAAATTGTAGCAACCTGGACCATCAAACTCAGCACATCCATGGAACCTTCTTCCTACATTTTTCCTGGTCTTTATTGTAAGAATTGGTGATTGAAGACCACAATAACATGTTGGCTCCGAGTTAACCTCATTAGGAGTTACGTCACTTGATTCAAATGTTGGCACCCTCATTCTTTTGGGCATCATAATATAAGAACCTAATAAAAATATATTGGTTAAGATCTTGATATATCACTAATATCTTTAAATAGATTGTTAGGTGAAACATGTTATCAAGTGAAGCAATAAATATAAATAGAAAACAAATACAAGTACTAGATGTACACATATGTATTTTATCTATACCAGAAATAATATCTTATGTAGAATAAAAAAAGAAACTTAAGTTTCCATTAGTACTCAAATCATGTCAAGCAACAAGAGATCCTCGAAATCTTTCCAGTTGTATTAGGAAGGTGTTGTAGATGTCAAACAAACTCAGGAAAAGGAAGACTTTAAATGGTAATTCTTCTGCTATCTTTTCATTCTTGTGAAAAGGTAAGATAGTGGAGCTTTACACACCGATTGTTATTACTTATTTTTTTCTGAGGTTTGTGCTTCGTTTGCATAACGCAATGAAAAATATCTCTTGGATCTCTTAGGTAGTAAATTCTGCATAATGTAATGTGTTTACTTGAGAGATTTAGGAGATGTTTTTCATCTCCAAAAAACATCTCTTTTTTCATATGCTCTGGATGAACAGACAGGCATAACTTACTTTACATTGCAGTAATGTTCTAATTTGTTGCTAATATTGGAGAATGCATAACAACTACGATAAGAAATGCGCAAATTGCTTAATGATGACATAGAGATTTAAGAATCAAAAGCGCATTTGCCTATTTATCTCTCATGTCCCAGTATTGAAGTAAAAGTTCCCAAAAAGTCCATGAATAGCTAAAGAGAAAAATAGTCTTTAGTTCAATGTAACAAAAAAACAAATTCAGTATTTGTTGAGTGTCGATTCTGTTGAGTGCTAATTCTATAGTATAATATCAAAATTCAAAGAAAGTTCCAATAAGTGAGACCTAAATTCTTGAAGAACACTATAGTGCCTATTTATGTCTTATGTTTCTAATGAGCAAGACCAAAATGCCATAATGCCCAAATGCACGAGGAGTCACTATAATGCCCAAATGCCCAAATCTCTATTTTCATATGCTATAATCAAAAGCACATTTGCGAAACGAAAGAAATTATAGCATTACCATGGAATACCAAATGCTATCTTTTAGAGAGTGATACCTGCGCGAGGAGGAGTTGCAGTTGTCATCGATGTCCCCTTCTCCGTTGTCGATGCCACTCACTCTACCATGGAGATTCCTGCAAGACAGGTCTTCACACGAAGTGGCAATCAAAGTGGCAATCGTCAAAGAAGAGAACATGAACTCGCGATGGGCATTGAACTCGTGCTCTATGAACTCTAGATAACAGTGGCTATCGAACTTTAACTTGTGATGGACCCAAATCGCGAGAAAACTTGAGAACGTCAAATTCGATTCGGGGCTTAGGGTTCAAAGGGAAAGCGAGCATCAATTTCATTCAAAGCGAGTGACACGATGACGAGTTGAGTGAAGAAGACATGCAATCCAGCATTTTGATGCTCATGAGTTGAGTGGGGAAGGAAGATCAAGAGGGGGATGCTCGGGAAGTGGGGAAGGAAAGAGAAGGGGGTGGGGGAAGAAAAGAAAAGATCATGTAAAATAAATAGGAAACCAAACGGCTGCCGCTTTGTGTGCGTGGCCATTTTTTTATTATTATTTACCACGTGGGAGAGAGAAAAGATTAAAAAATGCCACATCAGCACAATCTCAGCATTTTCCGTTAACAAGTTTGACGGTGTTAAATTTAGAACTTAATTGAACCAATTTGACAAGTTTTAGAACTCAATTGCACATTTGTGACAAGTTTTAGAACTTGTATTGCACTTATCTCAAAAAAAGATTATATCCATTATAGGCCAACGATACAATAGAATCGACAATTCACAAAGCTTTAGAGGCCCCGTCATAAGAATACACACAGCAACAAAGGCCTAAAAGGCCCACGTGGAGAGAAGGCCCTGGTCAAGTGGGAAAAGGAAAGGGCAAAGCTTTTTAACGAGATAGAGAAATAATGTCCTTTCTAAGCTATTTTAGGCTCCATTTATTTTATGATAAATAAATAATTTAAAAATATTTTTAAACTATTTGTATCGTTTACGAATATGGATAATTAAAAAAATCATTATCTATAAAAATGATTAAACATAAATTGCCGTCAATAATAAAAGCATTTTCTATTAATTAATTATTTCAAGTGATAAAAGTGATAATTTTTCGAAAAATATTTTTCAAATCATTTATTTTTTACAAAACTAATAAAGCCTTCCTGAGTTCAGATTCATTATGTTAGCAAAAAGAAAAGAGAAAAAATAAAAGTGGAAAAATTTATGGTAGCTATTTGATTACGTTTCGTTTAGGTTACGCCAACATAGTTTCTTAACTATGTTGAGATTGTATGGTTCAGGTTGCCTTCGTGTCCTAATCGAAGCAAGCTGCAATGTGCTTGCCTCTTACCGTCATATACTAGATCCTTCTAAGTGTTGTCGAAACCTGATTTTAGACAAGGATTCAAGCTCTTTTGTTTGGTGAGAATGAAAATGAAAAACCAATAGCAAAATAATAGTAAAAAGACCAATACAATAACAGCAATAATTAAATAATAGACAAATGAATAAATTATCAAATAAGGTGTACCTATGTACATAACCTGTTCAATGAAATGTGTTTAATATCCGATTAGCACATTAGTTCTTCATGCCGTCTAATCTTAAGGCATATTGACATAGTTTGTATAGTTTTGGATTGTTCGGTTAGTTATTATGTATGGTTTTGATATGTACTAAAGTCGCCGATCGAGTGCGTTGCTGAACCTATATGTTTCTCTATTCTATGTTCTATTTTTTTATGGCGGTTAATGGTGGTATTCAAGTTGCAAATATGTTGCTAAAACGACATGATTATTATTGCAGCCGCTGGTTCCCGACGCTGATCTTCGACATGTTAAAGAACTCGAAATTAGAAGGGTCGTGCAGGCTCTTGCATCCCCATCTCCCGTCAATCGGCCAAGGTTTACGCTGTGTTCATTGTCTTTAGTCAATGTAAATACTACACGTTTCTTCACTTTGTCAGCTTCGAGAGAGGCAGTGACAGCGAACTTTAAGAGGCAGTGTCAGCGAACTTTAAGCTCGAGAGAGACGGTGCCAACCAACTTGAAGCTCGTCCTTGATAGAAAACTCTCATGGTTTGCCTGCTCTTCCTTTTCCCAATTTTCCTTTTTCCAGTGGAAAAAGAAATGGGCAAATTACAGAGAGAGAGAGGGAGAGAGAGACGGGGCCTTAACAAAGTAAACGGGCAAAGCTTTTTGGACGAGACATTTACATTGGACTACTGATACCCGTGCCTCCAATTATCAATCACGGGTTTTTGGGGTACCCCTTTTTTATTCTAGAGTTCCATATCCTTAAAAGTTTATTCCTACCTGGCATCCGTTGACTTGTTCTTCAGGCCCCTTGAGACCAGAACTTCGAAATTTGCTTCACCAGCCTCTCCCAACGGGCGAACATATTGTTGTTGTTCCGTGTGAAATGCCTCCACAGCTTCACTGATAGATGTCCGGCCGGTCCACAATGAGGAACATGATCAGCCATTATGAATAACCTGAGCTTCTTCATTTTCTTGAACGAGTCTGCATTCATGATTAAGTCTTCTACGTCAACCCTCTCTAATTTGATGCCTTCAATGGCGTATGTTCCCTGTCAAAGTGAAATTAAAATGATTATGCATATCCAAAAATAATAGCTCTAAGAATAATGTTTAGGTCTGTGTTAAACTATCCTAGTCTTAGAACCATTATAACATGAGCAGTTTTTAACTGAAGCTTTATTCATCTTATGATGAAAGGACAAATGAGAGGACTTATACTAGGTTGTATCACCGTCGGTTCATTAATAAACACCCTCATTTTTAGGAGTAAATTAACAAAGAATGAAATAAAGATCCTAAACCCTAATATTTTACTTAAACCCTAATTGGCAAAAATAAAAATTGCATACGTGTCTATTCTAATCCTGCAATCCAAAGATTTTTGCACAGTTAATGCATAGTCCACAAAAAGAACACATTCATATTAAGACATGCTTAGACTTTTACCAAATTTTGTCTGATCACTTGTAGAGCATCCTTGTGACACCATATTCTACTTCGCTTGCCGGGATTCTCAGGGCACTCTTGAATCACAATTTGTCTACCCATTTCTTGAAGCAAATCATGCATCCGTATTTTATTATTTTCATCAATGTATATGAGTGATCTTTTTGCTAGAATATCAATCCCACTATCGGCATGCACACCGCATTGGTCGAGGGACTTGACGATCTCTTCTTTGTCATATCCATTAAGAAAGCATGCAATGTCGAGAAAAATCATCCTCTCATTGGCCTCTAAGCCATCAAAAAAAAATTTCAGTATTTCATGAACCTTTCCCCGAGGGATTTCTTTCAGTCGATCAAAAGCTACTTGCCATTCTTTGACGCTTTTGCCATTCAAGAAAGAACCCATCACAGTGAGAACAAAAGGAAGCCCTTTGGAAAAACTAGTGAAGCAATTTGAGAGTATCTTATAATCACTTTT
This sequence comes from Corymbia maculata, assembly GCA_014182735.1. Classification (NCBI taxonomy): domain Eukaryota; kingdom Viridiplantae; phylum Streptophyta; class Magnoliopsida; order Myrtales; family Myrtaceae; genus Corymbia; species Corymbia maculata. The sequence continues at coordinate 6,373,996 of CM024685.1, forward strand.
GGGATATCTTTCTTGGAACGCATTCCAACTGAAAAGTTCACGAGCTTGAACATCATTCAGGGCTCTTACCTTATAGATTTCCCCACACAGACCAATTAAGGAATCTTCATGTCGAGAGATCAAAATGACTCTACTTCCCCAGCCTAAGTTTATTGCCTCGATTAGGTGGCTTAATGACCCAAACAACCCTTCAACATCATCAAGAACCAGCAAAACCCTCTTGTTGTGAAGCTTACTCCTCATGAAGTTTATTGCTACATGAATATCTTCGCCAAACTCTGAAGCTCCATCACCAAGAGTGTCACCAAAAAGGGTCTCCTGCATTTTGACAAGGCCATCTTGGCTCGATAAATCCTTAACATTGGTGAGAAAGCAACTCCGATCAAATTGATCTGCAATTTGGTGGTACAAAGCTCTCACAAGTGTACTCCTTCCTATTCCGCTAGAGCCAGAAATTCCCACAATTCGGACTTCCCCAACCTCTAATTGGAGTAAGGAGTACAAGGCTTGTACCTGAGATTCTAACCCAACTGGATGGGAAGAAACCAGGTTCACGTGTAAAATTCTCAGTCTTCTTGAGATTTTCTCCACAATGGATTGGATGAATTCAGCTTCAAGTCTGCATATTATCAACAGCAAAGGTGCGATTCTGGTTATTCATGATAGTAAAAGGTGAAGAAAAGATCAATAAGATTATATTATTGAACTTAGGGGTATCATCCATCTAGTCTAATTTAACATCCAACATAATAGAAATTAGAGGCACGTGAGAGGTCGGTCGAGCTGTGCGTAAGCGGCACGATCTTCTTTCATACTAGACTAAGGAGTTTTTTGGACATCTTCACGCCTCTCGAAAAGTTCCTATTAATTACGAGACCAAAACATTCAAACCAACCTCCCTTCTCTTTTAACACAAACCAAGTTAGTCAAACATCCCAAATTTACATATGTCGACAATAAATATGCCATTTTAACCGTCTAACCTTAACGCCTGTCGACCAGAAAATATGCTATTTGAACTATCTCAACAGTAAAATATGCCAATTGTTAATGTGAATTGCCTTTTGACTTAACTGTCAAGATTATATCTGTTGGCCACATGCAATAATTATGGTTTAAATCTTGGATTGCCCAATATTCCCTCTTTTCTTGAATCGGAGTCTCTAAGTTTTTTATTTTGTTTTTCGATCCGAATTGGGTCACCTTTGAATTTTTCAACGATCTGGTTCGGCTATGGACTTTATTAATTGGGGTTTGAAATAGCTGACTCTTTCTGGATATAAGTTTCAGATTGATTCGGCTTTTAACTTTCATCCCTGACTCCCCACTTCTCAATCTTGCATGTACGAGCAATAAATTTAACAATTACAAGAGAAATAAGTCGTAATAAATTATTATTCAACACGTACCATATAACTGTAGGATAAATTTATCTTTTCAAACACCCAGCAAGCTCTTTTGTCAACAGAAAAGCTAATCGTTCATGCAACAAATTAAAAGAGGAGGGATAGAAATAAGTTGAAAAAAAATTCTCCATACTCACCGAAAAAGAGGTTCTACTAAAGAAAGTTTCTTGGCCCATAAAGGAAATAATATAGAAATGTTGAGAGAGAGAGAGAGAGAGAGAGCAATACAAAGATAGAAGAAAACAAACAGGAGGCTATAAACCCTAGCTAGGAACCACAGTCCAAACTATACGAAGACTAACGACAGCTTTCTTTTCTTTTTTGTTTTGACTCAGATAGATCACTAAAGGAGAGCGTTGCATCACAACTAGGGTTTACCCGGTATTGGCCATGGAAGATGTCTGGGCTTGCCCCTTTTCGTTCTTTCTAATATTAACGAATGAGACTTCCGATTACCTCCCACAGAAAACGAAGCTTGTACGTGTAAGCATTTACCTACTTGTATGTTTTTAACAGTGGGACTCAGAGTAAGTAAGGAAAATGATGCATGAAGGAAATGGGCAGCAGCGAAAATCATTGTTCAAGAGATTTCTCTATGCTTGAGAGAAGAAGTGAGTAGAATAAACTCATATCTTTGTCTAGTTAGAAATACAAAATATTAAATGAGGGTTAAGACTGGGAAAAAGGGGCATCCATCAATCTCTTTTCTATTCCTTTAACGTTTAACAAAAGGTTACATAACGTTTTATTTAGCTGAACACTTCTAAGTTGCTACATATGGGGAAAACTAGCATATGCTGGAACATATGCTTCTGGGGTAAAACCTGATAAAAGCTAAGAGAAAAGATGATGGGTATAGAAGATAAAAGGCTGCAGCGGTTGATGTCAAATCTCTTTGATGAGCCAGTTGAGTTGGAGTCCTACTGTAGGAAAGTTTGTTTCCTAGTAGAAGGGTTCCAAACATTTCCAAATATTCCTCCTACTGCCCATAGACCAAAAGATTGGGCTTTAAGAGCAAGTTTTGTTGTTTCATGGACAAAATTATCAATTTCCTTTAGGTGTCCGTTCAGAAAACACTCAAGGAAGAGAGAATGTCAGTACCGATTTCCAAGAGGCCACGCGGTGAGATTACCAGCTCTGCGGAGAGCATCTCTCCACTTAAGGACCTTGTCAGCATTCTCTTGCCCAAGACCCTTCTCGCTTTGGCCAATCTGCGCGAATGGTCCGGACTGTTCGCGCATCTCTTTGGGGTCGATGTCCATGAAAATGAGGAATACCAGCTGGCCTTTCTTTTCCTTACACTCGAGGATTTTATCCAGCTCATCCAGACACCATGGTGAGGAGGCGTAGGTGCGAGAGATGACCACAATGGCGCTCCTTGACTGCTCGATCGCTTCGTTGATTGCTGGTGCAATCTCTATTCCTCTTTCCAAACTGCAGTCGACAAAGGCCCTTATCTTGTTCCTTTCGAGGGCATCATGAAGATGGCTCACGAAGTTGCGTGTGTCAGCCTGTTTATAACTGATGAATGTGTCGTGAAACCATCGACAGGTGAAGGAGGGGGGCAAGAAGATTTGTGGCCTGGCTGTGAGGCTATGTTTGAGATGAGAGGAGAGGAGTGGAAAGAAAGAAGGCAAAGAGATGGGAGGGGATTGCATTTGGAATTGTGATGCTCTCTTGTTTCGGAGGCTTGGATACAATGGAGGAGGAGAAAGGGGGAAAACCTTGCGCTTGAGTCGGGCAAGCCGGCTCATCACCTTACTAGAATTTGCCATTGAAACACCCCAAAATCAAAGTAAAGAAAGAGTTGTAACGAGTTCATTCATAACGCAAGCTCACGACCTATTTATAGCACATTTGGAGCCCTCTCTCCCCCTTGCTCATGATAACAAATTTTCGTTTTCCATATCTCCAGGCTCATCGTGATTCGGCTCCTCATAATATTAATACTGCATGGCATCTCTCGCTGATCTCACGCATTAAAGTTTACCATAATTATAATTTGCATGAATGGGGCAACATCCAACCTTATGTTGGCTTGACCCAACCTAAGGCGCGCGAGGACAACACCTCTTTCTCATATTACTAAATTAGTAAAATAAAGTGAATACGAAAGAGTTTCTCGAACAAAAAAAGATAAAAGAGAGCAAACTTTTTAAAATATTTTAAACACCATATACCTCGTCACCATTTTCGTTCACCCTCCCCTCTAAGTCGTGGGGACACCTTTGGCGGACGGAACTTTGCTGACTTAAAAATCAGTTGACAGTGGGCGAACGTTCGCCATAAACTTTGCTAATTATGTTCATTGGAATTTGGGTTGCGTAAAGTTTTAGCAAAAAAGAGCTGTCCCGAAGTTAAAATGGCAAGTCAAATTCTGAGCCCGCTCTCTTACGGACAATTTGTCCGTTTGCGCGCGAACTGAATTGCTGATGTGTTCTTTTCTTTTGGTCAGAGGTGCTGATGAGTTTAATCCGTCGATTTTTGCGTCTTGTCATTGCCAAGCTAATAAAATAAACTCATTTAGTACTTTGCTCACTTAGAAACATTAGCTTATGAAGACGAAACCTGTAAGCATAGATTATAATTGATAATAAAATATTCTTCATTGGTTTTTGGGTAAAGCATAGTTTTCATCTTTTAAATTCCGTATTTGTCTCTAACATTGGTTTTGTACAATCAAGTCCTTTATCTTTGTCAATTTGTGTGATTTGATCCTCTATGCAATCAAATCTTTTAACTTTCTTGATTTGAGCAATCAATTACTTACCTACAATATTTAATCCTCTTGAATTAGGATATCCTTTTCGAATTAATACCATAGAAAACACCAAATTGGTACACTTGTAATAAATTTATCACAAACTAATTTTTCAATCACCAAAAATCCCAAACTAATACATCTTTAATAAATTTATCCCAAATTGGTATATTTATGATAAATTTACCTTCTGTTAGTTTCTGTTAAATTTTACTGTCAAATTGTTGATTTTGGCAACATATAATAGTTGATCGGTGTATAAGTTTGGGATTTTACTTTCCATTTATCACGGTTGTACTAGTTTTGTGGCTTTTTGTGGTATCAATCCAATTTCACAGAGAGTATATTTATAACAAATGTACCTATTTAAGATTTTTTTTGTGTTAAAAAAATAATTTTAAAGTAAATTGGTCGCAAATGCACCAATTTGGGATTTTTTGTAATCATCAGGGATAAATTTATCACAGGTATATCAGTTTGGGGTTTTTCGTGGTAAAAAATTAGTTTTGGGTAAATTTATTACAGTTGTATCAATTTGAGATTTTTTATGGTATTAACCCTTCTTTCTATTTTCTTAGTTTGGTTTTTGCTAATTACTACTCATTTAGCACCATGTTATCATTGTGTTCCATTTTCCAATACATTAATATTGCCCCGTCATCAATTAATTGGGCAATTTAGTTAGTGCAGCAAAGTAAATGATTTGATTGCACAAATTGAGAAAGCTAGAGTACTAAATAGCACTAAATGAAACTTAGAGAACCAAATCGCACAATGAAAAAAGTTGGAGAACTTGATTGAGCAAAATAAAAGTTAAAATTCCAAATGGCACAAACATTGCGACTTAGAGGATTAAAATTGTACATAACCCTTGATTTTTCTAAGTAATATATGCAATCAAAACTTGAAAAAAAAAATTTCAAATTGTTGATTTTACTTGAAACAGATGAAGGCGTTGAAATCACTTGTCACTATTTTAGATCTCACTTGTAAATGAAAATATGTTGAAAATCTAACTTGACAAAAGTTACAGAATTTTTTTCTGTCACAATGTTACCTCTTCATTCCTTAAAAAGACTAAATTGTCGGAAAAAAAAAAGGCCCAATGTGAAGAAAGGATCTTGAAATACCATTGGCACACAATGGATCTTTAGCTTAAATCAATTTATTTATTAAGATGAATTACTTTATGATAATCCAAACCGAGAGTCTACTTGGTAACCCAATTAAGGAGAAATTATTTGATAAGTCCTAAATTCATTACACGAAAATCAACTTAGTTTCAAACTTTCTATTTTTGTCATTTAGTTTAAATCTTTGAGTGAACTTCCAATATAATTCTTTTGGCCAATCTTGGGAAAGTGCTACATTAGGAAAAATTGCATTCTTGATCAAATTTTAAATTAATGAAGTTAATATTCTTGAAAATTTTGTTCATGAGGGAAATCAGACAGAAAAATTTTGTGATTTCATAGAGAGCACAAATCAAATGATCCAAATTTGGAAGCTAGCATATTTCTTATTCTTGCAAGAGAGCCTTAATCTCACCCTGTATAAAACATACTTGCTCTTAAGATTTGAAAGAAGAGGGTTTTTCCGAGGTTGAGAAATACACAGAGAGACACAACACTGGTGCAAAAGATAACGAGTTCTCCATTCATACTCGTGTCTGCTTGGGCTCCATCACTACTTCCCGGTGAGACTCCAACGCGGCAGCCTTGGCATTCTGCCTCCAGCTCCTGCTGTGTCTTGTCGGCTCTTGCAGCCGCGACCCGCGCCTTTCCCGAGTTCCTGCCATCGCGGTCATGTCAGCCCCTCGTGCATGTTGCCATTGCGAGAACCAGGAATCCTATCTATTATTGTCGGGCTACATATGATTGGAACATGAGACGAATATTAGATAAGGACACACCCCCACAATAATGCAATTTGATTAAAATTTATGAATTATTTATGTTATTTTTTGAAAAAAGAGCAAACTTTTGTGGTACTTTACCGTAGTTATGCCGTGCTGCCATTTTCTTGTACCCTGCATCCTTGATAGTGGGGATACTCATGCTCTATTGTACTATGATGTATTTGTTTTACAGAAAATTCAAAATTTGAGAAATATTTTCTTCAAAATATAATCACTCTTGTCACTTTTGTGAATGAATAAAAAATATTTTCGAAATTTTGAGTTTCTAAGTAAAACAAATGCACCATTAGAGATATTTTTTTTAAGGGTGGACCTATTGGGACAGTAGACATGCTCTTAGTAGGTTACAAGAATTCTCAATTTATTTTATGACAGTAAGGGAGCCCGTGCTCAACATCCTAAATTGATCTTGTATGTTTTTCTTGGATTCTCGATTTATTTTATGGTAGCAAAGAGCCCGTGCTCAACATCCTAAATTGACCTTATATGTTTTTCTTCACAAAAGTGAAGAAATACGATCAACTCTCCAAGAAGTAAAGTAGCCTACTCCTAAATTTTTCTTTTTGAATTTTTTATGTACATGTTCGGAATCCAAGATTATTTTCAGATGAGGAGATTATATATTTACCTGGGCGCGCCCGCCAAGGCAGACGCCCGCTGAGTCAGATGGGCCATGGCGAGATCATGGTCGGGTGGCCGATGGAGACAACCTGCTTTGAATGCACCGCCGGCCAGTGCCCGAAGCCAAATTATAGAGAGAAATTAATAAAATAATGGACGTGCACATTTCTTTTTGGGACTCACGGGGGGCGTATCGTTTGCGCTGCGAGGGCAACACAAGGTCATATTTTGTACGGTTGGCCGCTATCACATGGGCAGTTCCAGATGATGCGGTTGTGTTTCTTCTGGCTTTTTTACTTATGTTTCTTTTTCGTCGGAGATGCGGCATTTATTGTTTCTTCTGGCTTTTTTTACTTTTGTTTCTTTTCTGTCGGAGATGCTGCACTCGTCCACTTTTCCACTGTTTTTTCCCTCTCTTCTTTACAGGAGTCGTTCCGCGTCGCCATTGTCTTCTTCCCCCCTCCGCTCTGGATTCCTTAGGGATACCTTCGGCTTAAAGTACTTTCCGAACTTAGAGAGATTTGATTACGAAGGATGAAAGCTATAGGCATAGATTATTGTTCATAACAGCTATAGTTTCTAATCTTTCAAATTTTCAATTTGAGCAATTTGACTCCCTGAAGTTCATTCCGTGCAATCGAGTCTTCAGTTTGTGCGATTTGGTCTTTCGTACAATCAAATCTTTGAACATTCTTTACTTGAGCAATCCAAGTGTTTACCTAAGATAATTAATCCTATCAAATTAGGGTTTCTTTCTTTTTTTCTTAGTTTGGTTTTTGCTAACTTGCTCCTCCTTTGGAGACACATTAGCATCGCTTGCCATTTTCTACCACGTTATTAATTAATTGGATAGTTTAGTTAGAGCGGTGGATGGAAGCATTTGATTGCACAAATTGAGAAAACTAGAGTACTGAATTGTACAAAATACAACTTAGAGGACCAAATCATGGCAATGGAATATGTTGGAGGGCTTGATTGAACAAAATAAAAGCTAGAGAACTAAATTGCACAAACATTGAAACTTAGATGATTAAAATTTACTTAACCCTTGATTTTTCTGAGCAATATATGCAATCAAAACTTCAAAAAAAAAATTATTTTTCTTGAAACTACTTGACACTATCTTAAATATCGCTTGTAAACTAAGAATATGCTGAAGATCTAACTTGACAGCAAAAGTTATGGAATTTTTTATCATCACAAGGTTACCTCATCATTCCTTAGAAAGACCAAATTGTCAAACGGTAGACCTTTAGTCCAAATCACTCTATTTATTAAGATGAAACATGTCATGATAGTCCACACCCCAATTAAGGGGGTAAATGTTCAAACGGATATCAATTTAGTTTCAAACTTTCTATTTTTACTAATTTAGTCCTAAGAACTTGCGTGAACTATTAGTGTAGTCCTTTCGGTTAAGCCCATTGAAAACTATGAAGGCCAAAAATTTCACGTAGGTTGCACATGGGGAGTGCTAAATTAGGAAAGATTTCATTCTTGATCGAATTTTAAATTAATGGAGTTAATATACTCGAAAATTTGGTCATGAGGGAAATAAGAAAGAGAAATATTGTGATTTCCTAGAGAGCACAAATCAAATAATCCAAATTAGGAAACTAAGATATTTCTTATTCTTGTAAGAATGCCTTAATCTCACCCTGTATAAACATACTTGCCGTTAGGATTTAAAAAAACAAAAAAGAGAGAGAGGTTTTTTAAGAGGTTGAGCAACACACAAATAGAGACACAATACATGTACAAAAGAGAACGAATTCTTCCTTTATACGCTCGTGGCTGCTTGTCACTGCTCCTGCCATCGCCGTTCAGCTTCTTGGTGAGAATCCACCACCTTGAATCTATTTTTGCCGGTACCCCGACGACCAGCAGGCGAGCTTCAAGGCCTTCCAGTGGTTTCTAACGACAAACTCAACAACCTACAGGCCACCACTGCAGCAGCGGCGCTCCAAAATGATCCCTGCCTCCATTATCCAAGCACTAGCGAAACTCAGCCGTGCCCTGACCATCCAACAGGCGCCGTTTGTCTTTTGCCGCCCCTCGCCAATGATGGTAATCTTCCCTGCCACCGGTCATCATTTGGAGTCGAAATTCCACTTAAGGTAGTTTCCTAATTTAAGTGCTCATGTGCGATTTTAACTCGATTTGATTTGATTTGTTAGATATCTTCTGAATAGGTACTTTTTTTGTTCGAGTCATTTCACATAGTTGTGGATCAGGTCTTCACGCACTAAGACTGGACCCTCAATTGAATTTGTTTTCTGATCTGTCTATGGTGATAATTAATATAATCATAAGTCATCTAAGGTGTTTTTTATTTTATGTGACATTAGATTAGGCTCATGCATCAAATAAAAAATGTCAAAAAAATTGCATTTTAGTACTCTAGATTACATTTTTTTCCTAATTTAGAGCTTCATGTTTTGGATATGTAGTAATTTGTGAAATTGCTTAATTATGATTTGGTATAAATTATTTCCTAGTTTAATGTGGTCATTTATAGATTTAATATAACTTTATATATACTATTTATAAAGAAAAAAAAACAAAAATAATCTCAACAGTTAAATCATAATTGATCCTATATCATTCATTAGGATTGCATATAGGTTGCATCCCATTTAATTATGACATAGTAGTTCATTAACGTGTGTTTAATTAGAACTCATATAATCATAACATTTAATTTAAAACGTTTTTTAACAAGAAAAACCCAAAAAGAATTAATTGACATTGCATTTAGAAATCATGTCTTGGTCATGCAGACATTGTTTGTCTTTGGTTACTATCTTGAAGAATACTTGGTGCATTGGATAAAAATAAAGCTTCGCTTTTGCTTTATGTAGCGTATCGAGGTTCTTTCATCGCCCTTAAGCAATTTATTTATAGGTTTGATTTATTGAGCATTAAATATTTGCATACTTGCATGATCACACATCACATATTAATGGTTTAGAATAAATAAGATTGCATGATAAATAGAAAAGATCTTGAAAAGGCATAGGCTTTATCTAGCGTAATTAAGTCTTTCCGTATTCTTGAAATCTATAGTTCTCAAAAATAAAATGCGGATCGCCCTATTGTAGATTATTAACGACCTCAAAATAAATTGATTTGTATGTTTAAAAGATTTAATTAAAATGCCAAAGGTCTAGAATGATCATATAAGGCAATGGTACCATCTCTTTAACAAATAATTGTTCATACTAGCCTAGTAATTTATTAGCTTTCCTTTAGTGGTTCACCTTGAGGAAAGTCGCAACACTAAAAATTATGTTAGACTTTTATTAGTTTTTGAATATGATGTGATACATACTCTTTTCTTTTGGTTAAAACGATGAAGCCTAGTAATTGACCTGTTTCTATTAATTTAAGATTTTGACTGAAATTAGGTCTAACAAGATGTCTTTTAAGTAACACGAACTTGCACTTACCCCTGCAAGGTTCCACCGCAAGGGCATCGGACTTCCACCATCAATCATCATTCTATGCATATAAGGGGTTTCTGAAATTTAAACAGGAGGCTTATTGTATTTGAATAAGGAAATGGGAATTTTTTTAGAAAAAACGTCAATTATTATTTTCTTTTATTACCCATCCAAACTTTCATACCTCCAACTGCCCATTTTTGCCAATTAATCAATCCTTTGAGATTCCAACGCATCAACCAGATGATACATTTCAAGTCCAACAACTTATTTGGTTTCGATGGTGTTGTATCATGATCCTTATTTCTTGAGCTTTATTTGGGAGTGAAGGGAATCAGAAAAAGTGAAGAAAATTGGGAAATTATGAAATTTTCCTGCTCATTCTCACAAATTGTTCAATTTTCTCTCAATTTCTTGCATCCCCTCTTATTTTCCCATCTTTTCCCAAGCAAAGCATTATAGTCTCAATTCAAGTAGCTGACAGGAAATTAATCTTGAGTACGATGTAAAGAAATGTTTGGAAATTAAGCTTAAACAACCTTGTTTTGACTAGAAGGTTGGCTGAAATTGGTTTGAAATCACTGCACTGAAATTTCCACGTCATACAAGTTATTGCAACCTAAGGGAAAATATCAGTTAAGAATAAAGAACTTCTTGGTTCACTGCCAAGGAAGGATCCACCAATGAAGGATAAAGAACTAGGATAAAAATTTGTTCACTTGAGGAAAATCGAATATATACAACTAATTAAAATAGTCTGCCTAACAAATGAGATTGCACCTCTATTTATAAAGTGATTTTACTAAAAGGAAGAAAATACTCTAGGAATGATAAAAAGTGAAATGATTCTTGGAGTATTCACTTAATGAAGGCTCTTGAAAGTAACACCATAATAAAGAACATAAAAACTAAGAATATTAAGATGTTTAATAATTAAAACTAATGCATCGAACTAGGATTAGATGCTTTGTAACAACATAAGACTCTCCAAATTTATGTACTAGCCTTGGCAATTGAATAACCACATTAGAAGATGAACAAGCAGAGAAGAAAATCGATCAAAATAGTCTCCAATTGCTAGGTAGTCGATTCGAAGCCTCAAAGTTGATAACAAGTCTTGTAAATCAACTACTATAACACATAATCAACAACTTCAACCTTGTAACCATCTAATTAAGTTCTAGTCAAAGTTGGCTTTTGCTTTTACAAATAATGAACAGATTGGTTCAATCAATGAAACATGAGTTGAGCTTAAAAGTTGATTGATATAACTTGATCCTCCTACATTACAAGGGAATTCAGGTTTAAGAAATTCAAAAATTTAAAAGATTTGCAAAAATTATTCACGTTAGTGTTGACTATTCCATTTCAAACTACCCCAAAATTGGCCAAAGGAAGTATGATGATAAATCGTCAAAAGGTTTAAAACTAAACTGGCAAAATTGAATGATTTAAGACTGAATTAGTATCTATATAATATGTTTGAGATTTTTTTTATTGGTAATTTTCCCATTTAACGAATGACCATTTACACAACATTCTTCACTTAGCGGATGATTAAAACACCTGGTTATAGAATTGGCCTTGTTTAAACTGGGTTTAAGTGCTTGACCCATCTGTGTTTTGCTCAAGTGGGCTCTCCCAGGGGAGCCTATTCTCCAACTTTGTGATCACGTTAAGAGTGGTTATTAAAAGAAAATTAAAAGCCCATTAATCCAGGTTCATCCTTCTGTGGGTGATTTGATTTTGCATATCTAAAACTGGCCCATTTTGGTTTCACAAGCCATACCATATGTCTTGCTCCGACCAAATATTATGCCGGAGATATGAAACTCTTTCGGTAACTCCTAGAGGGTGTCGTTGGTGCGGATCACCCGACCTCGCCCTTAGACTTAACAGAAAAAAGATTATGCCCATAATTGACCAAATACACAATCGAATCGACGATACATAAAGGCCCAAAAGCACAAAGCTTTAGAGGCCCCATAACAATGCATGGCAAATGCCCAAAAGGCCCACGTGAAGAGAAGGCCTTGGTCCAGTGGAAGCTTTTTGACGAGAGAGAGAGAGAGAATTAATGTTCTTCCAATTATAGTGAATTTAGAATCATGAAATTAGAAAAAAAGGAAAGTAAAAGACGAAAATGGAATGATTTGCAGAATAGCGGCCCAATTTGGTTTCTGTTTAAATTACACAGTGAGTCAGTTTAATTTTTTTTCTTTTTTTTTGGTCAGATTTTTTTTTCTTAACCATGTTAAAATTGTTTGTTTCCGCTTGGCTTTGTGTCCAAATTGGAGCATGCAGTTATGTGATTGCACCTTATTGTCAACGTGCTTAGGCCTTATCATCGATGTGCTAGATCCTTTTCAATGTCATTATTTCTCGCCTTATCTTTAAAAACAAACAAAAAGCACTTCATATATTGAGTATCGGATCTTTAGAGATCTCCTTTTTGAAATTGTACTATTTAATTTTAACATCACTTTTGAGTAGTTTAGATTAATCATTCATTACAACAGAATAACTTGGGATTGAGCTCGACTTCTAAAAAAAATATCAATGTTCCATGGTCTATATCCGCATGGCATCGATTGCATAGCATTTAGTACTAAGTAATTGCATTAAGCATGTTGCAGCTAGCCGGAGGAAAGCTCGATAAGTGGCCCATCATGAGGTAGTAGCTTAAAATTAAGTTTGGCATGTGAAATGAGCTTAAATTTAAGTTCAGGAGATAATCTTGAAATGGAACTTTCCAACAAGGTGAGGTCCCAAGAAAGTCCCAACTTTCTTGGAGCTTAAAACTGAGACCAGCAGGTAAGCTATACTCGAAGTTGAACTTCTAACACTCCAAGAGCTCAAGAATAGTTCAATGAGGTAGGGAAGGTGCATTTCAAGATCGTGGGAATTTCAGGAACTCGACGAGTCAAGTGATTGTTGAGAATACTCCAACCAGATTTTGAAGTTGACAAAACTTTCTAGTTCTAATATTTTAGAACAAGTACAAGAACGAGCATACTTCATTTAGAATAGTATTTAGAGACTTTTAGCAAGGTCTATTCCTTTTCAGACCTATTCACTCAAACTTTATTGCAGCTACTTTGAGAAGACTTATTTCCTACTCTAAAAAGTCTAGAACTTGGCGATCTCAGATTCTAGCATATCATCATAACAAAGACAGACAATAGACTCAAAACAATGACAAGCATAAATCTATACATTGGCAATGGTTAATGATCTGATCTGGATTTCACTTTCCTAAATTATACTGATTAAATCAATCTAATTGATTGATGAAATCAATCCCGGAGACAAGTTCCAAATGAGGAAGCTACATTTATAGAAACCTTTATTTTGTTTGTGTGAGCGACCAAAATTAGATGGGAGATTTAATCTTTGTCTTCAACAACCACAACTATCCAATGGGTAGATTAGAAGAAAATTCTCTTATGATTAGCTAACAACTAGTACAGCTTGGAGGAATATTTAAGAAGGCCATTATGTCGAAGGAGATAAGGACCCAAATTTGAAATGCCAAAGTCTGAAGCTTACTATTAAGTGCTGAAAAAGTTGTGGCCATCAGTGAATTACACAAAAAATGACTTAGTAAGATAGTGTGATCTACCATTGAGTATTTGCACTCAAAAGCTGTAATCTTTTATTGATCATATAGAAGAATCCAGCTAATTGGCTATTAGCGTGAGAGAGTAGACACAAGCTTGATATAAGCTGAATCATTATTAATTTGTGTGCAATTCTCTTTTCTCTGATCCTTTACTTTTATTGCTTAAGTCAATTGCATACTTGCATGTTGTTTCATTGCATAACAGATCCCCAAGCTTGTTCCAGAATTCGACCCTTATCCAAATTTTAATTCTTGACTTATTTTATTATGCTTTAATTTGTGTCAAATTTTCTATTATCAACTATTCACCCCATTTAGGTGATCGTGCTAGCCTTCCCAATGACAACTCCAAACATGTGGGAGTTTCGTCTCTTGGACCTCATTGTTTGATCCCAACGTCTTCAGATTAGGGCAATTTTCCAACAAAGTGGGAATTGATTCAAATCTGGACAAAGTGGACCACAATTCCCAAGGGCATCGATCTCACAAGGGAGATTGAGCTGGCCGATTTTACATTTGGGGATTTCATTTGGTAAGCAGTCCAAATGTGGGGATGAGTGAGTATATCATTTGACATTAATCTTTGTTCGAGTAAAACAATTTTTTTTTTTAAGGGCCACATCTACAATAATTACTTAAAAGTTGGGGCCCAATTAAAGTTTCCAAAAAGCTCAGGGAGGCCGGGACCAGGGGCCAGTCCTAGGACTAGTTAATGCACAAGTTCCCTTTTATTACAGATACCAATGACTCAAGGAAGATAAACCTGTGGACATCATCCAATGTCAAAGAGACTCACTACTTACTGCTGAATGTACTTAATAATGACGTCATAATCGACACTTCTTGTAAAGGGCAAATCACATTTTTTTTCCCTGAAATAGAAGTGACTATCAACTTGAACAACTCATTGCTAACAAAATCGAAAACCTGCAGCAGTACCAGCACTTACCTGTAATCCTTAGCCATCATATGTACTCTCACTTTCATCTCAAAGGGACATTATCTAACATTGATGTCCCTAATCCTATTAAGTTGGGTGCCAAAAAGAAACATTAAAATCTACCCCCGACTCAGCGGTTTCGCTATGATACTGAGTACCTGTTGTTCTGGGAAGGCGTCGACTTTGCCTTGTCCACATTGCCGTTGCTGGAGCCAAGACTCTTGGTGGAATCTGAGCCGCCGTTGTTTTAGCTCTGGCTTTGGATCGAGAACATCTTCATGAACACCTTCTTCGACCGGAGCAGCCCTGTCGTCTTGCTTATCACGGCCTTGTCCACGTTGGGCTTTTTCCCCCATTCCTCTCGGGCCCTCCTCAGGCCCCGATGCTCAGCCACTGCAAGGCCAGCTCCGTCTTGAGGGCCTTGAGCTCTTCCGCCGTGGCCACACCGTCCCAGTCTTCCTCCGTGTTGGTGTTGGCAGACCCCGAGCTCCCTGGGAGCCGTTGTTCAGCTGCCGAAGGCTTTTGGGGAGGTCTGGGGTGCCACTCACGGATGACGCAGCCACCCTGACCTGCTCGAAAAAGAGCACTTGCAAGACGACGCGTAAAGCGTGCATGCACGCATCGACCGAGAGCTTCTTGCAGTCCATCAGCTTGCAAATCCTCTTCCTCTCACTCTTGGTGATCCCAGGATGCTCCCGCATTGATGACAGTTCAACACAAATCGTCAACATTAATGATTCCAGACCATAACTTGCGTTTCATCGATAAGACAGACCGAAATCAGATCTATTTGGGAATGAACCCAACAGTTCGAAATGCTCCACGCGCTTCAGGTCTTAAGTCCATCTTAAAGTCCAACAGAAAAAAGAGAATGGCGCGAATTGATGGGAGAACGATAACAATTCGAACAATATCGAATTAACGCAGCGGAATAAAATAGTCAAACCTAATAGGAACTGATATATAGTAGAGCAAAATAAATACCAAGCACGCAAACACAAGACGATTTTTTTTTACATGGAAAACCCCCTCGATGTGAGGAGATCAAAAACCACGGGACCGGAGTCCACCCGAAAATCTTCACTATCAACAAAATTGGGTGAATAATGTTCTTCTCTAACAAATACTAGAGGTACATAGCAGCAAAGATCTCAATAACATAATTCTTGGCAATACACATAAACTTCACAAGAGATCAATGATAAATCTGACAAAAAACGTAGGTTTTGATCAATCCACGAAAAACCTGATATAGAGAGCTTCAAACGAAAATCAAACCATTCAGATTCGAGGAGATTGCACCACGAACACGCTGACAAAATTTCAGCTCAATTGAACCTCGAATCGACCTCTAATGCCAGCTTGATGTAAATCGACTTTGCCCTGCACCCAATTTTCTGCTTTCTCTTTTTCTCTTGTTACTATCTCTTTTGCGGCTACAACTTCAACGATAATGAGAAACCCTATTTCTCCATATAACTTATTATATGGGCTCAAGCCTTTTTGGGCTTGCAAATCTTTGGGCTTCCTTCACATAGGAGTGAACTCAGCTAACAAATCTCCCCCTCACGACAATGTGGAGGGATTCTCCATCCCTGCTATCAATCGGCAATGTTCAAGCTTCTCTCTTGGTAGAGCCTTCGTCATCATATCAGAGCCATTATGGTCTGTATGAATTTTCTCAAGTTCCAACAACTTTTCATCTAGAACATCCCTTATCCAATGATATCTAACATCAATATGTTTTGATCTAGAATGAAAAGATGAATTCTTACCAAGATGAATTGCACTTTGATTATCACAAAATAGCACACACCTCTTTTGCTTGAACCCAAGTTCTTCCAAGAACTTCTTCATCCATAGCATCTCTTTACTAGCTTCAGTCGCTGCAATAAATTCAGCTTTGGTTGTAGAAAGTACAACACACTTCTACAATCTTGACTTCCATGATACAGCTCCACCCGCAAAAGAAATCAAATAACCAGAAGTAGATCTTCGAATCTCCTGCCAAGTCGGAATCTATGTATCCAACTAACTCAAGTTTCCCGGTCCCGAAACTAAGTTTCAAATTTGAAGTTCCTTGAAGATACCTCATAATCCACTTCACTGCATTCCAGTGCTCTCTGCATGGATTTGACAAATAGCGACTAACAACGCCAATTGCATGTGCCAAGTCTGGGCGTGTACATACCATCGCATACATTAAACTTCCCACGGCTGAGGCATATGGAACACTTTCCATATCTTTCTTCTCTTTATTAGTCGTAGGACTTTGCTTCATATTTAACTTAAAGTGGGCAGCAAGAGGAGTACTAACCACTTTAGCCTTGTCCATATAAAACTTCTGAAGGATTTTCTCGATATATTTCTCTTGCGACAAAAATAACTTCTTAGCATCTCTGACTCGGGTAATTCTAATGCCAAGAATCTACTTTGCCGAGCCCAAGTCTTTCATGGCAAAAGACTTGCTCAATTGTTTCTTCAATAACTCAATTCGTGAAGCATTCCTGCCAACAATCAGCATATCATCAACATAAAGCAAGAGAATAATAAAGTTATCATCAGAAAATTTTTGGACAAACACATAGTTATCTAAGGAAGTCTTCTTATAGCCATGTTCTGTCATAACTGACGCAAACTTTTTGTACCACTGTCTCGGTGCTTGCTTTAGGCCATATAGACTTTTCTTCAATTTGCACACATAATCCTCTTTCCCTTTCACTTTAAAACCTTCAGGTTGTTCCATGTATATCTCTTCCTCCAAGTCACCATGTAGGAAAGTTGTTTTGACATCCATTTGCTCAATCTCCAAATCTAGGGTAGCTGCCAGCCCTAGTACCACACGGATAGAAGACATTTTCACTATCGGAGAAAATATATCATCAAAATCAATACCCTTTCTCTGACCAAATCCCTTAACAACCAATCTAGCTTTGTACCGTGGTTGTGAAGTATGTTCATCTTGTTTCAACCTGTATACCCACCTGTTCTTTAAAGCTCTTTTACCTTTAGGTAACTTCACCAGCTCAAAAGTATGATTATCATAAAGTGACTGCATCTCATCTCACATAGCATCAAACCAATTGCTTTTGTACTTATCTTCTATTGCTTCTGCAAAGCACTTTAGTTCACCTGCATCAGTCAATAATACATATACATACTCATCTCCAGAATACCTGGTGGAAGGTCGTCGGTCTCTAACGGATCTCCGGACTGGAATATCTAGTGGAACATCTAATTGAGCATTTGGTTCAAGAATAATATTATCCGTTTCAACATATTCAGGAACATGTGTGTTATCTGAAACATTGACTTCCTACTATTCTTCATCAACCTGAGTAGGAATATTTGAAAGAGGAACTGAATCCAAATCATCACTAACCTGTGGTGTTGAAATCATCTCTGATTTCTCAATATCCTCTATTGTCTGATCTTCCATAAACACAACATCTCTGCTTCTTACAATTTTCTTTTCAACCAGATCATAAAATTTGTAGCCAAGCATATCCTGTCCATAACCAATGAATATGCACTATCGTGTTTTCACATCAAGTTTAGACCTCTCATCTTTGGGAATATGCACAAATGCTTTGCACCCAAAGACACGCAAATAATCATAAGAAACATCTTTGCCTGTCCAAACTTTATTAGGAACATCAAACTCTAAATGAACGCATGGAGTAAGATTCAATACATATACAACTGTACTTAAAGCCTCACCCCAAAAGGATCCAGGTAGCTTTGACTGTGAAATTAAGCATCTTACCCTTTCAACCAGTGTTATGTTCATTCTCTCAGCTAAGCCATTTAACTAGGCATCTTGGGAGGTGTCTTTTGATGTCAAATACCTTGATGTCTGCAATATTCATCAAAATGTCCAATATACTCTCCCCCATTATCAGTTTTGATGCATTTCAATTTCTTTCCAGTCTATCTCTCAACTGAAGCCCGAAACTGCTTAAAAGCATCTAATACTTGATTTTTAGCTTTCACGGTATAAATCCAAATTTTCCTTGAAAAATCATCTATGAAGGTAACAAAATAAAGAGAGCCACCAAGTGATTTTGTTTTCATAGGACCGCAAACATCAGAATGCACTAAATCCAATATACCTGACTTTCTTGAAGGAGGGGAGCTTTTAAATGTAACTCTATTATGTTTTCTTGCTAAACAGTGAGCACACTTCTTTAGCGCTGAACTTTTCAATCCTGAAAGGAGCTTCTTCTTGGCCAATATTGACAAACCCTTCTCACTGATGTGACTGAGCCTCTTATGCCATAACTCAGCTGGATCTTCGTTGTCTACTACATTAATTTTTTATGTGGACAACTTTGCCTGCATAAGGTATAACGAAGAATATTTTTCACCTCTAGCCACAACAAGAAAACCTTTGGTGAGCTTCCATTGACCATTACCGAAGGTGCTGCAATACCCCTCATCATCCAACTTGCCTAGAAATCAAATTCAAGCGGATATCGGTATATGTTTAACATTATTCAATACTAACCTCGTGCCATTGCTGGTTTCTAGGCACACATCACCGAAACCTACAACTTGAGCCAGCCATTGTTTCCCATCTTCACAGATCCAAAGTCACATGACCTGTATGATGTAAAGAAATCCCTACGAGATGTAGCATGAATAGATGCACCACTATCAATTACCCAACTGGTCTCATGAGATACAAAATTCACCACACCATCATCAAAAATAATGAGAAAGTCTTCTTTAAGTGCAGCAACACGATTGTCATCACTGTCACTATCACTTTTCTTCTCTTTACCTTTCTCCTTTTGTTTCTCCCTTTTTAATTGGCGACAAAACCTCTGAATATGTCCCTTTTGATGACAATAATAGCACTCAACATTAGCAAATTTATTATACTTACCTCTGCTTTTATCTCTACTCTTGTCTCTATTTCTCGGACCTCGAGACTCACTTCTTCCACTTTTCTCAACAACCAAGGCATCAGAATGTGAAGAGGACGATCCTTGTGTCTTCCTTCTCATCTCTTCATTCAAAATACTACTCTTGGTCAAATCCATGGTAATCGTACCATCCGGGGCAGAATTAGACAAAGACGTTCGAAACGTCTCCCATGAGTCCGGCAAAGTACCAAATAACCATAATGCTTGTATCTCATCATCAAACTTGATTCCCATCGCAGCCAACTGATTAATAATTCCTTGAAAAGAATTTAAATGATCAGTCAAATGAGTACCATCTTGATATCTCAGAGCCATCATCTGTTTTATTATAAATAACTTATTATTCCCGTCTTTCGAGCATATAACTATTCGAGCTTATTCCATAAACCGCGTGCATGTGTTTCCTCAATAATATGGTTCAAAACATTATCATCTACCCACTGCCTAATATAACTACACACTTGACGATGAAATATAGACTATTCAGCATCAGTTTTGTTCTCTGGTTTCTCTTCGGCAAATACAGGCAAAAAAAAATCTTTCACATATAAAAGATCTTCCATCTTTCCTTTCCAAATATGATAATTCGAACCATTCAGTGTAACCATTCTACTTGTATTTGTTTCCATTGTTTAACACAAGCAGAAAATCAAGCAACAACCAGAAGCTCTGATATCACTCTGATGGAAGAACAATAACAATTCGAACAATATCGAATTAATGCAACGGAATAAAATAGTCTCCCCTCTTGTGTAAACCTAATAGGAACCGATATAGTAGAGCAAAATAAATACGAAGCATGCAAACACAAGACGATTTTTTTTTACGTGGAAAACCCCCTCGATGTGAGGAGATCAAAAACCACGGGACCGGAGTCCACCCGAAGATCTTCACTATCAACAAAATTGGGTGAACAATGTTCTTCTCTAGCAAATACTAGAGGTACGTAGCAGCAAAGATCTCAAGAACATAATTCTTGACAATACACATAAACTTCACAAGAGATCAAGGATAAATCTGACCAAAAACGCAGGTTTTGATCAATCCACGAAAAACCTGATATAGGGAGCTTCAAACGAAAATCAAACCATTTAGATTCGAGGAGATTGCACCACGAACACGCTGACAAAATTTCAGCTCAATCGGACCTCAAATCGACCTCTGATGCCAGCTTGATGTAAATCAAACTTTGCCCAAGACCGCAGATTTTCTGCTTTCTCTTTTTCTCTTGTTACTATCTCTTTTACTGCTACAACTTCAACGATAATGAGAAACCATATTTCTCCATATAACTTATTATATGGGCTCAAGCCCTTTTGGGCTTGCAATTCTTTGGGCTTCCTCCACATAGGAGTGAACCCAGCTAACACAAATCTCTTACCTTGAGATACATGTCGGTGGCTTGGAAAAGGCCGTTATGGGAAGGCCGAGGAACACTTGACAGCATCTCGGCAAGTTCAACAAACTTCGACCAAGGCAGGTTACAACCTTTCGATATTTCAGCGAGGTATGCATCAATTAGTTTTGCCACCATCAGCTTGGAAGCATCGGACAGGATGCCCAGGCTCCTCATGCCTTGCAGCTCATGCTATTCTTCAAGGGACTCGATCTCCTGGTTCTCTCGTGACAAAAATTCCTCAACTACAGTGATTACAGTGCCAACATCGTACATCATATTATTTCCTTCCAGTGCCCGTATGAGGAGATCATTCGCGTTAGCCTCCTCTAATTGTTGTCCTATCTTATTAACCAAGTACCTTTTCGCTGTTTTCCCCGAATTGACACAAATGGCTGCCTTTAACAACTTCAGCAAGAAACTACAGGAGACACTGCATTTTTCTCCAGGCAACAATCGCACAATCGTGATAACCACGAGCTGATTCTTTGGTGTATCTCCGCATTTGGTCATCCCTTTGCTGAACCCAGGCAACCTTCTGTGAGCATAAGCTTTCGGTGCTTCACCGATGATTTCACCAGGAAGTATCTCTTTCATTTTGATATTCATCAAAACAACAAGGTAGACCCTATTCCTGAATCGGAAAAATAAGGTCGGGTCTAAAATAGAGTCCAATAAAAATAAGATAGGATATAGGGTCCAAAAAAGAAGAATCGATTATAATAAGATTGGGTACAAGATCTAAGTCTAGACTCTATCCATCCTAGACCCGATCCACTAAAAGGATGGGGCTTTTCTCTCTAACATAGGGACCAGAAAGAAAAAGGAAATAAGCAAGAGAGAAAAGAAAAGAAAAGTAGTCTCCTTCTTACTTGGGTGTAGTCCACGCTTTGTCGTACGCCTGGAGGAACCTTGACGTCGCTGCCATAATTCTTTGGCTCGACGCCCCTGCCGATCAGCCACCGACGATGCCACTTGCTCGTGTTATTACGATCGTCGCCTGCACTCATCGATATCACTGTTCTGTCCCATGACGACCTGGCCGCTCGTTGATCTCAGCCGAGCCTCCTGCTGTTGCCTGCCACCTCGCCATTGCATCTGGCTGGTCCCTCAACGAAAAGCTGCCGTCCGCCACTGCCACTCTCGACAACCAGTTGTTTGCTGCCATCCATAACACCCGCAGCCTTGTGACGAGTTGCCGCTTCCTAAAGACGAGTTGTTCTAATCTTGCATGCTCAACGTTGATCCTGACGACATTGCCGTTCACCACCGCATGACGAGATCCAGCCCATGAATGACATCGACAGCACTCCTCCCTCCTCCTGCTGAATTTGACGAGTTGCTGCTACTTCCAGCATCTCCAGCCACCTGCACTGGCAACGACGTGGCTCTTCCGTTCTGCTTTGGGGCATTTGTTTTACAGGTTCCTTACAAGTCGTCACTGCAACAATTTTTCCGGGGTCACACAATTGAGACACACGGCCACAAGAAAGCGAGAGAGGGATGGGTGGGCTCGGTGTTATTCAAGAGGAAGAGGGGAAGGAAAGTTCCTCCGAGCAACAGCTGTAAGTTTCTCCACGGTGCTGCTCTAATCCCGGTCGAAGCCCCCCCTGCTGCTTGCCAAGTAGCCTCCTTTCCGATTGCCACCCAGCCGCACCAGCAAAGTGTTGAAGCCTTCATCTAGGCGAACAACCCGTAGTTCCAGCGTTGATCACAACTGAGTTGCCAAAGAGCCCAACAAATCGTTTTGGTCTACACTCGTTAGCTGTACCCGTCATACTAATCGCTCCCGCTCGTATCGCTGCTTGGACTGAGCTAAGTTGAGCATCTCTCTTCTCCGTTTGATTGTGTGCGGTTTTATTTGGCTATTTGCACTCACGCAATTGTGTTTCCGCATGTCAATGTTTATCGTATAGATTAAGCTCCTGCAGAAGGAAGAGATCCACAATTAAAGAAGAGGACAGGACAGAAAATAAAAGGAAGAAGGCCAATGGCGTAAGGTTAAAGGCCAAAATTCGGACTTGAGGAAGAAGTTTCAGCCCACACTTGGAGTGCGTCCTTGACAAGCCCCCTCGTCGTAAGACCTCATTGTCGGTCTTATTAGTTCCTATCGGGAACTCCTTGCGATCCATCGTATTTCCGACACTCCAGTTCAGTCCATCCGCGAAGCCTTGCTTGCTCCCGCTATCGTTGCAGTTCCTCACCTCCCCGACCATCTCGCCCAGAACCTATTATTGGTGTTTGGTCAAGTCCACCGTTGCTGCCATCTGTGATTCGTGGAGTCCGTCTTGAGGTAATCCTAGACAAAGTAATAGTCTACAAAAACCTCGTGGTGACGGATAGGAACACAGCTTATTTACTTAGTGCATTTAGGTTCTTAAAGTCTTTTGCAATTTATTTATTATTGGTTGTTACTTTCTTATTTGCCCACCCGCATGATCACCCCTCACATGTTAGTGGCATAGGATAAAAATGGATAAAAATTGTATGCAAAGCATTTTCGAAATAAAGAGAAAATGTACCAAAATGGCATTAGATTTAATATAGCATAACTAAGTCTCCAAATTCGTGAATCTCTTATTTGTAAAAGTAAAATATACTCCCGCATTTTACTTGGGTGTCTAATCGATCCATAACTGATTAGTGACGGCTTCACTAGGTAAGTTTAATCACATATTGAATTAAGCATCAAGTTACGATTTGTAGGGTTTGGGAGATCCCGAGTTAAACGCGAGTGATGGCCTCAGGAGGGGAACCTTCATTCCCATTTAGCAAACCATTAGTTTTTCCCAAGTGATCCGCCTCTAGAAAGGTCGCGACAATACTAGTGTGAGATTTTTATAGTCAAAAAATTAATTTTTATTAAATTCATTATAAATGAATCAATTGGAGATTTTTTGTGATATTTATCTTTTTATGATTGAAATTAATTAGTAGCTTTGATTAACACACCATCAACAGAAACCTGCTTTAATCAATGATTTTCTCCACGATCTCGTAGACTGACACGTACCATGTCATCATCTTCTAGATCCGAGATCTTCATTTTCTTGCATCCTAGTTCACGCCATGTGGATGTTTGTCCTCATGATAATCTCTCGCTTTTCCTTGCACTTTTAATATTAAATAGGGACTTTTTCAAAACTAGTCGTCATTTTTGCACGCACACGTCACACACTTCCCGTCTTTCAAAACCTATTAAAATCATTTGGGATCTCATTTCAAGTTGCTTGAACCAAGGCAGCCCTTAAAAGGCCTACAAAAAAATACACGAGAGAACCCTCTTAGCGGGTGAACCCTTATGCTCCCATTTCGAAAGGATGGAACTGCATCTTATGATGGGATATAGTCAGCTAATGGGCACCGATCCCAATTTGGGGTGCTCTTGGTGTAAAATTCAAGGAATAAAGGCAGCTCCCATGCATCAATAAATATAAAGGCTGGGTTACACCCGTAAGGTCAGATCTGGACAAGTTCTTAAAAAACTCAAGAAGAAAAAATAGATGAAAAATCCATCATGAAATGAGAGATCCTATAATATCAATTCCCGTATTCTCATTAGAGAGGGAAAAAAATATTCTCCGGAATTATGGGAGGTGGGAGGCGAGGTGGAAGGTGCTAAATCTCATTAAAAAAGAGGGCATCCGAGCAAGTCTCCGAATTACCAAATTACCACTGATAAATGCATCGTCAAAGTCAAAAGGCTCTTACTGGTCTTTCTGTACTTTGTACAGTGTCAAGAACCAACACGGATACTAGTACCCTTGGCTCTTGACATTGTGCAAAGTGGACATGGACTTGCCAATTCCTTCCAAATTCGCCCCTCCCACCATTGTAAACCCAACTGCCACAAAACCCACCTAAACAAAACCCTAATCCACCCCAGCAAAATCAAGTGCAGCACTTCTATCAAATAGATAATGCAAACCACTAAAGAGATAGAAGAAATTGCGCAAAGATATTCATAGTGATTCAGCTTAGATTAAACGTATGTCTACTCTCCTAGACTAATAGCCACCAGAAAGCTAGATTCCACTATTAATCCTTTCAGAAGTTACAGCGTAGCTTGTGTTTCTTATATCCAAAGCTGGCAAATCACATTATCAAATTCTAAGCAGAACTACGTCACTCAATACTACTCAAAAGAGATTAAGATAGTGAATCACTCTCAACAAATGAACTTTTCACTCAACACCTCAACAAGTATATCAACAAATAAAGTTTACTAGTTTCGGGGTTCTGGTGATCCGTATCTTCCTTGGCATGTGTTGATCTTCTTATATAGTCTTGATCCTTAAGTTGGGACAGACTTTAAGAAAACCAATTTAGCAGTTGGAGATGAGCAGTAAAATCATTGAAGATCTAGTCTCCCATACAATCACATCTTCTAGTAATCCTATAACTTCCACAAATAGGTTCACCTCTATTAGTAAATAATCATTTCCTATCTTTTTTCATTTTTGTTAGTCATACTCTACTCCTACTATAACTTTCACTCTCAAATTTTCGCCCTGCTTTCTTGCAGGCCATGGAAGTCAAAATCCATATTTAAAATTAAATTGTCTCAACCCTAACCTTCTGAGAATGTGAAGATTTGAAGTCTCTACCTCACTCTTTTTACATGAAAATGGTAGCCATTGAAGTAAAGCTCAGTGGTTAATGATCCTTTCCTATCAAGACAATGGATAATTGACTGGATTTCATACAAAGTAAACAAATATGGAATTCCAGGCATGTGGCTCGTTATTAATATGCCTTAGATTGATTATCAATGAAACATTTGGGTCTTCAAATGTTTATGCACGTGACAAGCATGCACTTCACTTGTGATATGATCAACCGCTTATATCAACAATCCGTAAGTCAATCCAATTTCCTTGCTGGTAATCTACTAACGTTTGGCCTTTACTTTGATCATTCCAAGCACCCGTGTGACTAGGATTTCATGGAATTTTCACTTATTGGTACATTTAAGTCATCACGAACTTCCCATTCTACTCGTTCACCCTTTGTCAAGGTCTCTTTAATCGTTCCAAATCCTTCCACTTAGTACTTCAGATTATGTCAATAGTGATAAACCTTTAATTAATTTGATGTCATCTGGACAAAACAAAATAAGATATGCATTTATCAAGTCACTTCGTCGGTTTATAAATGATTGAATGGACCTGCCGTCCTAAGGCTTTAAGAAAGCATGAAGTCCTACGCTTTCAATCTCAGCATGCCCAAAAAAATAAATTTTACTAGTTTTTTTATTTTTTTTATCTGGCAGCCAAGTTGCCTTCTTCGGGGATCAAACCCTAGCTACCTTTGTACCAGTTCATTCCCCATACCACTAGGCCAAAGCATTGGTAATGTCCATGGGGCACTTCTTTTTATTTAATTGATCTGGCCACTAGAATGACATATCTTTTTACACTAAGTCAGGTGAATTTAACATGGGTCGTCTCCAGGTGCTTGCTTGGCTAGGCTGGAATTAATCCATTGAGTTTGTTCTTCAATGCCAATATCTCCTACCAAACAAGGAAACTAAGTTAAAAATGAAGTTAGAGGGGGGGGGGTATTGGAAGAGATACCAAATTACCATTCCATAAAATTTGTATTGATGACTTCTTGGCATATCTCAAATGTTGGTGATTGCCATGGTCTTGTCATGATTTGTCGCTTCATTTTGGTTGGCTCTCTTTGCTCATAGCCTTAGGCAAATGGACAATGGTTGTCAATCCATCTTCAATGCCTTTCTTTTGTGGAACTTTTTCCTCGCTCGTTATTAATTACATGGACATCAATAGCATTGGGTAATGTCATGTACCTCAGGCTTCTATGGAATCTGAGATGGGTAGCCAAAACCTTCAATGGTCCTTAATCCAGCCTCGATGCCTTCTTTTGTAGAATCTTTTCTTTTCTTCTTGCTATTGGACATCAGCAGCATCGGGCAAAGTCATGTTCCTTAGCCTTCTACAAAAATTTGATTGTTTGTATTTCCTCCCTATTAACTGTAGCAAAAAATTAAGGAGTTAATTTTCTATGCTTTCCATTTTGCTCAAAGTTAGAATATTCTGCTTATGAAATTGCAATGCTCGACATCTTGGAGTATGTCATGTGGAGGAGACATTGCTTAGGCTCCAGGGAGAGTTGCATGTAGAATTCCGAGGATGGCCCTTCGAAAGATGGGGAGGCCAAGAGTGGTGTGGAGGAAGCTTCCCAAGGTACCTCGCCCCAAACTACCACGATTTGTATGTTGTGAGTTTAAACCATGTGCCTATCCCTATTATGTCTTGCCTTTCTTCCTCTATGAATGGAAAAAAGGGAGAAAATGTTATTCTCAAAATTATGTCAGGGAGCAAGACATGTCACACCCCGACTCTTGAGCTCGCGGCAACCCCATTACCTTGGACAATTGAAAGTGACATCCCAGGACCCATCGATGACTATTTTTTTTATCTTTCATTAAACACAAGCAAAAGACGAACCATCCCCAGACAAACAAACAATCAAACAAGGATAGAGGGATGAACAACAAGAACAACAGCAACTACTCAATTATTCAATTTACTGGATTAACCAATGGAAGATCGTTTTTTTGAATTACAAGCCCAACAAAAAGAGTCGATCCATCCTCTAAGCCAAATAAAAAAGAAACTAGGCTAATCCAATTAAACAAGAAGAACCCTAAGGGTTCAACACCATCATCACTCGGACCCATCGGACTCAATCTCCATTGGGTCAATCATTGGACGAGCGGGGCAGGATCCTCCATTGCGGGTATGCCATTCTAGGGGCCTGAAAATGGTTAACCACGACGGATTGAGATAAAATCTCAGCGAGTTCTCCCCCTAAGCCCCGGTTAGTATGCCAACTCAACTCGGGGTATCTCTCTAGAACCACCCCTCACTCAACCCAACAACAGACAGGGCAACCCACAATCATATAATCGGTTCGCATGCAACCTTACCTGGTTTGCCATACCCTGCACATCGAATCTTGTACAATGCAAACAAGGCACATAGCCGTTAGATGACATAATTCATCAATCACATGCGAGTCGCGCCACAAACGATCTCACCTGATCATTGCCACACTCTGCATGACTGTCAACTCATGCGTGCGTACCATAAATAATGCAATCATCACGACATTAAAAGCATGCGAATAATCAGAACATCTCACACAACTTTCTCATGTCTCACACTCACACACGTTCCGATTATTACAACCCCTCCTCCTAGGCCACGGCACAACCTTATGGTTGGCGGTTCTTGGCTAAACCAGCTTCGTCCTCTTTACCTCGAAGCACGGTGATGTCAAGGGCTCACTCCCAAGATGGTATTCCCAAAGGAGCATAGGACCCGCCCACTACCGCAGCCTCGCAACTAATAGAGGCCGGGGACCTGCCCCCATACCGTAGTCCCACATAGAACCCATCTCTGTTAGACATCCGACCGAAAGTCAGGCAACCCACTGGCCACGGCACAACCCCATAAGGATTGGCGATTTTCCGGCAACGCCGGATTCTCTCATTTAATGTGATCATGCAACACATCATCAAGCAATCTATTTATATCTTTGCTTTGTTGTGAATGCAACATCACTCATACTCATGCGACATGCCATTTCAGATAACCCACGCAATATGTCATGCGATATCATTCGCCAAATTCAATTCAACCGTCATTCAATCAAGCATTTCATCATCAATCACGAGTATAATTAACAATCGGCACTTCAATTAATCACAACAATCAAGAGCACATCAAAATAAGTCAAAATTAGCTTCTGCATGAACAGTGCTGTAAACAGTAATTATGAACAGTGATTTTCCGAAATTCAATTAATTAAAACATTTAATCCAAAAATTAAACAAAACATTAATTAAAACAATTAATCAATCAATTTAAGCTAAACATGCTTAATTAATCACATAAACACAATTAATCCCAAATTAAGCACAATTAAGATTAATAAGCAAAATTAAGCTAATCTAATCTTAATCATCTATTTAACCATCTATCTTAGGACTAATACAACTTACTAAACTTCATAAACCAACCTTACCACTAATTAATCAAACCCTAAGCAAGTTTAGGCACTAAATAGGGATTAGGGACTAAACTCACTTGTTAAGCAGGCCGACGAAATGAACGCGGCAGTGGCGACGAACCCGACACCCGGGGACCTCTACCACGACAATCCAAGGCGGTCCCAAGCTCAAAACAGCAGCAACAAACTCGAATACCCATTGTAACACTGAAAACTGCACTACACAAGAGGAAAGTGGTTGACCAGAGAAAAATGGGCTGCCAAGAGCTCCGACGAGCGGCGAGCCGGCAATCGGCAGCACCTGGGGGTCAAGGGGAACTACTAGTGGCTGGGATGGGAGGTGGTTGGGTCAAAATGAGAGGAAAATAGCAGCAAAGGCGAAACAAAACAGCAGCAGGCGGTCAAAAAATGGTCAGGCCGACGGTGGCTTTCAACCGGAATACGGGCCGACCGGTGGCTCCTTCCGACAATCGGCCAATGCCATCTGAACGGAAATTCTCTTCTGAACACAACGGCGGGTGGCACGAGTCGAGATTCCAATAGGAAGATAATGAAAAACTCAGATTTCGGTGAAAGGTCAAACTGAAAAACTAAAGGAAGGAAGGAAACTAGGGAGAGAAGGGTGTGCAATTTTTGAAGAAGATGAAGAGGAGAGAGAGTGAGTGAAATGAGGGCAGGAGATAGGCCTCATTAAGGCCATTAATGCTTGTCCCAACTTGCCAAGCAAATGACCTTATCTTCTCTCTCTTCCTTTTAACTTTTCTTCAAAATATCCAAGGGCATTTTGGTCATTTCCACCTTGCATATGACCCAATCTGCCCTTGGGCTGAAAATGAAAGGCGGGCCTAGGAAATGGGCCAAAAAATGAATAGGAACGGGCTCGGAAATTTGTTAGGCTTGAATTGACTCAAGGTTAGACAACGGGCTCGGAAGGTAAATTAGTCGGTTTGGTCCAATGGGCTCACTTGCTTGCCTCGGGCCTTCCATGGCAGCTGTCCCACCTTAGGCGTGAGGCCCACATTGATCTTGCCCGACCCACGTCCTCGTAGGCTCATTTCCTCGGTCCGAAAATCCATTTTCCAAATACTCGGCTCAATCGACACTGTCGACTGTCTAAGAAGCATTGTCCAAAAGTCCGTCCCAGACGTCCCTGAAAATTCGAAGTCCAATATTGGATTCTCATTGTTAATACCCAAAATTTTGCTTATTTTGTTTTAAATGCCCATTTATTTTGCTTATATAAATACATATTAATTCATAGAAAAGAAAAAAAAAAGAGAAAAAGAAAGGTTTAAAAAAAAAAA
The DNA here is from genome assembly GCA_014182735.1 of Corymbia maculata. Classification (NCBI taxonomy): domain Eukaryota; kingdom Viridiplantae; phylum Streptophyta; class Magnoliopsida; order Myrtales; family Myrtaceae; genus Corymbia; species Corymbia maculata. The sequence continues at coordinate 6,404,375 of CM024685.1, forward strand.
TCAGGCTGGGCCGGCATAATACGGCCCACTCCTTTTTCACAAAGTTTCGGCCCTAATACAATCTCTCCCTTGGCGTATTCCCTTTTGTTTCCTTTTGGCCCACTTCTTTATTTCCGACGCTGGCCCATTTTCGTGGTCTTTCTTTTCGGCCCGTCTCCTTTCTCTCTTCTCTCCGGATTCACACAGGCACACGCGAAAAACAGAGCAGCCACGAGCGACGACGTGGCGCAGCCCCCTCGGACCCTGACGTCGGCCGCATGGGACGGAAACGGTTAGAGGGCAGAACGTGGGGGATGAGGATTTTCAGGGAAAGAAAGCGGAGAGAGGAGCCGAACGGGGAACAGCAGAAAAAAATCCAGATCTGAGTGAGAGAGGCAACGATTTTCAGAAGAGCAGAAGGAATAAAATGAAAGAGAAAGGGAGAAAGAAGGGGCTGTCTCTTTAGGTTATAGAGGAGAAAAATCGGAAGATGAAAGCTGTTTTTGAAGACTAAACAGAAGAGAGAACAAAGGCTGGTTTCGCTGGTTCGAAGGGAGCAGAAACGGACAACACCGGAGAAAAAGAAAAAGAAAAAGAGAGGAAGAGGAAGAAAACGCAGAGATATCGGGTTTTCGGGGTTTCGAAGGAAGGTTTTCCGGCGAGGGATTTTTCTGGTTTTGGGGCTCCTTTGAGAGGTTGGAGGAGAACATGAAGGAAGAAAACCCGACGGCGAGAGAAGAAAGAAGAGAGGAGCAGATCTGAGAAGGAGGAAAAAGAGAGTATCGGACAGAGGGTTTCTAGGCAGGAGGGAGCTCGAGAGGCCGAGAAAAAAAAACGGAGGCTGTCTTCTTTGGGTCTTTGAGTCTCGGCCAAGGCACCTCTAGCCTCCGCCCGACGACGCTGCCACTACCCCAACTGCCCGACGTCGCTGCTCGATTAGCCCTCCATCGTGCTTTCATCCTCTCGACGCCGGTCTCCACCCTATGGCGCTGCTGCTGTTCTGCCGACAACTCGCCGCTGTGGTATTTCGTTTGTGCCAAACAAGTAAGCTTTATGCCATGTCTCTTCTAGTTGTAGTGATGTTCTTTATGCCATGTCTCGTGATCCCGGTGCGCATTCGAGTCTCGACGGAGTAGGAAATCTCAGGACTTTATAATGCATATCACCCGTTTGTTAAAATGCTCGAATGAAGTCCCGAAACCTTCATCGCCGAGTCTGTGATTGGTAGTCTAATCTCATGGGTGTTTGCTCGTATATTGTAGATCCGCCTTTGCTTTCGTGCTTTTCTTGGTGTTTTATAGCGATTTCGTGCTATGCCCTTTGTTTTCTTTTTGAATCGCCGGAGGAGGAAAGCCTTGCCAGAGCACCCCTTTTCCGACGACTATTAATGTTGCCCGGGAGTTGGTGGAATTTTATCGATTGCATAAGTGTGGGCATTAGTTTGGTCGAACAATGATCGAAAGTGGGTTGATTAGGAGGAAAAGAAGTTGCAGGCGAGAGGGGCGTTCGGCTGGGGAAGAAGACGACGCTAGGTTGAAGATGAACCAAGAGAGAAAAAGACAAAAGTGAAGAAAAAAAGAATTAAAATATAGAAAAAGCAAAGAAATCGAAATTAAAAAAAAAAAAAAAAATAAGTGGCCGAAAATAGAAAGAGACAAAAGCTGTTTTATAGAAAAAGAAGTGAGCAATTTTGAGTGGCTTTGATTCGGCTGATTTAAAAAAAATAAAAATGGGTTGTTTTAATTTATTTTGTTAATGGGCCATTTTAAAAGAATTTTCGACCGGGCCATTCAGCTAGCCCGGTCGCTAGCCCAACCTGGACCGATAGGGTCTGGGTCGGATTGGTAGGGCCGGGTCTCCCGACCCAATCCGAATCACCTTTTTTAATTTTAAAAAAATCTAAAAAAATAGAAAATTTCAGAAAATCAAAAAATATTAAAAAATATTTTTAAAAATTCGAAAATTCAGAAAATGGATGGAAAAATTCAGGAATCTAGAAATTTTGAAAACAAATATTTTTATTTTATTTTATTTTCGAAAATATTAAAATATTATAAAATTCCAAAAAAATTTAGAAAAATTCAAAAAATTCAAAAAAATTGAAAAAATTCAGAAAACCCTTAAAAAGAAAAAGACCAAAATTGAATGAGCCTTTAGGGCTCTACAATAGGTTTTTATTTTACGTTATATTCCTCCACGCTATTTTTGCAATGATGTTTTGAACGTTATTTCCCTATCTTAGAATGGTTAGGACAGACTTTAGTTTCCTCGAATACATTGCCAATATATCACTAATGCATGATCAAGTTAGGTACCGGAAAGACGTTAGTCGCGTGACTAACGTAATCAAGTCCCCAACCCTAGACTCTCTGGTTGCGTAAAAAGCGAGACACGCTTCCATGTCTCATTTGGTTGCTAGTCAATCTCAATAAATTAGTGGTGACTCATTGTTTAAGAATTTTTATGAATATCCCAACGTCACGTGGGGTATGGTTTGGGAGAGCCCGAGTTAATTAAGGGCCATCGACCTAAAATTAACAATACCCCGATACCTATATTTATTTCAAAAAAAAATTAGGTCGCGACACTCATGCCATGTCAATTTTGCTCGAATGCCATTTTGGTACTACTCAAACTGATAGGCGGCTTTGAGGATTCATGCGTAACCGACTCGTGTCAATTCACGTTGAAGACTTCTCGACATATGGATGTCATTGACTACATGAAATTGCGAAGGATCGATCTTTATTTCAAAGTACACGATTATCATGAATCGACATAGGGCCGTTTGCAAGTTCGATAACAGTAGACAGAATCACCTATCGTCCCATTATGTTTTGTCTGCGAATCGATTTCTATTCATCCTTGGAATCGGCCTGCATATCTACAGGATCGTCCTTACGCAATTCTCACGGCCGAGTCGTTTTCTCATTTCAAGTTCTTTAGTCGCACGAGTTCTATCCTCATTAGCATTTTCCATCAAGGTTAGTATCTTAGGAGTGATCAGTTCCGAGTGAGATCAACTAACAATGCATTGGCGAAATTAACATTTATTCATCCCTCAAAGGGCTCGAATTTCAGGATGTTACAATTCTTCCCCCCTTATAAAAATTTCGTCCTCGAAATTTGCAACTACTGTCAAATCCTTAAAAGATGGGGGTGCTGATGCTTCAATACTTCTTCACTTTCCAATGTAGCCCCCTTTGTTCCGCGATGCTTGCCTAATCACTTTAACTAAGACGATAGTCTTGTTTCAAAGTAATTGCTCTTTATGGTCCTCTATCCTATGAACCTTTCCACGTACGACACCCTGTCGTCTGTGTCCAGTTCCTCAAAATTCAAAACATGAGTCAAGTCTGGTTCATACTTTCTTAACATTGACACGTGGAAAACATCATGTACGTGGGCAAGCTTCGGTGCAACGCAAGACGATACGCTAAAACCCTGATCCTTTCCAAAATTTCAAAGGGTCCAACGTACCTCGGACTTAACTTTCCTTTCTTGCTAAATCTGGAAGTACCCCTCATCGGCAATACTTTCAAAAACACATGATCGCCCATCTTAAACTCCAATGGTCTGCGACACTTGTCTGCATAACTCTTCTAACGACTTTGAGCGGTCTTTAGTCTATCTCTGATAATCTGAACTGCATTCAATAACTGCTAAACCAATTTTGAACCAGCGATCCCAATTCCCGACCTTGTTCCATAAACTAGAGTTCCACAAACTTGACCATATTTCTACTATATCACTCCAATAAAATCTTATCCCACAAGCACTCTCTTTTTGCAGAGTGCGTAGTTCAGTTCATTTCTACCCCTTTCAACATCCTAAAAGCCTGCTGAGAGTCACTCCTTGCTCAAGCACTTGACCCCGCGACCACTCCCCGCCCTCGTTGGATTAGTCGTTACAGGCATCTTCCAACTGCACCACTACTAGCAAAAGTTCATTTTTGACATACACCATTTCATAGAGGTATTATCCGCTTTGGCTTGTCCCATACCAAGCCTCACAGTTTTAACCTCGTCTAAACACCTCAAAGTGCAAAACTTTCTCTAGCTCGTCAACCCATAAGCTCGTTTCCACGAGGTTACTTATCAACACTTGAAATCTGATTCACTGATTTTCCATCGAATCATTGTCCGAATTCCACAAACCATTGATTTTTCTTTAAATATTCCTTTCATGTCCATTTAATAACCAAACCAAGAATTCGCTTCACCACTTGAAAGGTAGTGCAAACCAAATGTCATTTATTGCACCAAAAGCTTTCGGGTATCTCTTCAAATCCTTTCTGATACCTCAAAAAGAAATCATTGATAATGCTATTTCTTCACTCATCCATCTAGCATCAAGGGATAATTAATTTTTAATCCATCAAAAAAAAAAAAAAATCCATTCCTCAAATCCCTATCTTATATATCTCCTGAAATAATCCACCTTGGGTAAATTCATATATTAATCGAATCTAAGACTTCCGAGCAATAAATCATCCATTGAAATTCTTAGCAAAGATTCTCACCATTTAATAGATCATCTCTTATGATCCCATACCTACAACTCCTCAAATCATCAAGATAAAACTTATTTGACTTCCATTAAATCCAATAACCTCAATTGTCGTGATGCGTAAGCAACCAATATTCCTTGTTGCCTTACCACGTAGTCAAATCCCTTATACGACACCTCACTACAAATCTCATATTCTCCAATACTAGACTAAATCCTCAAAATCGGTGCAGTAATCAGCTTATACTCAAGCTCTTAAAAATTTCACTTATTCGTCCATTCAAATTCTTACGTCCTTTATTAACCTTCGTATTAGAGGCGTAGCTATCATAGAGAACATTTCTACGAATCGTCTGTACTAATCTATCCGACTTAGAAAACTTCGAACCGTTGTTACTATCATAAGTCTCGGCATATTCATGACTGGCCTGATTTTAGCGGATCCATAGAAATTCCTTCGTCCAAAATCATATGACCAACAAAACAACATGAGTAAACCCAAACTTGCACGTATGAAACTTGGCATACCGTTTATGCTCTCAAATGGTCTATAGCACAACTCTTAAGTGCTGTCCATGTTCCTCTAAATTCCTTGAATGTTCCAATATATTGCTCACAAACACAATTACCATTTGCTATAAATACTCCTTAATCACTCAATCCATCAAATCCATAAAAGCAACTGGCGTATTAGTTAATCCAAATGGCGGTACGGTAATCTCGTAGTGACCAAATCACACATGATATGTCGCCTTTAATTTATCCTCCTTTTTAATCCTCAACTACTAATAGCCCGTCCTTGGGTCTATCTTGGAACATATCGAAGCTCCTTGAAATGGGTCAAACAAGTTATCCATCCTTGGTAATAGATACTTGCTCATGGCCATCCTTTGGTTGAGCTACTGAAAAGCGATACATAAGTGCAACGATCCATCCTTGATTCTTCAACTAACTAATTAATCTCAGTTGTCCAATAACCTTAGCAACCTTCGTCCAATAAACGAGTTAAACCAACAATGAATTTCAAAGGGGTCAAGGGTCCTCCTTGATTTCCCACAAACTCAAAACTATCATCCACTATTGGGTCAAACTGAATTATTTTTCCATGACAATCCACTTCCTATTGGGTGGGATGGGATTCCTTCTCCCCATCATTGATCCCTTTCCAAATCAACGATTGTCTTTATTAGGCACGAACAGCGTGAGCCAAATGCGGTCGCCCTCTCGATCATGTCCTTCTCTAACGTTTGGGCCCTTTCGCACATCTTATCAAAGCTCTTTAAAGTCAAGGGCACCAGCTAGCTTTCAATTCCGGTTTCAAGCCATCTTTGAAACGTCTTGCCTTATCCAAGGATCCTCTACTAATCTCGGCTTATACTAGGCCAACTCAACGAACTTTGCTTTATACCGATCCACTAACATCTGATTCTAACGAAACTGTTGGAACTCTGCCATCCTTGACTCTCTCGCACTTTCTAAAAAATACTTTCCATTAAACGCTTCGCGAAAGGCACCCCAAGTCTGAACCGTGCCTTCAGGGAACATTCTTCCTTGAGTGGCTTCCCACCAAGTACAAGCATTACCTTGAAGCTGATAAGCCACTAGAAGCACTCTGTCTTCCTTTGAACACCTTAACATTGTAACAGTCCTCTCAAAATCCCTTATCCAAAAGGTTGCAGCTTTAGAGTCGCCCACGCCACTGAACCTCGGTGGCTTCAGTCTCAGAAATTGCTCTACCAGCCTAGGCATTGGTCTCTCACAGACCTCTCCTCTCACTAAGGGAACCACAGCAGAAGCACACAGTTTGTTGTCCTAACAAGGTCTCTAGCATCAACAGGATCCCACCTAACCTAGGATTTGCCTACATGCTACCTCTACCACTAACCTGACCAGACACTGCCCCTACGACTAGAGGCTCTCTCTGCTCAAGATTGTTCATCACTAGTACTATGAGCAACCCGCCATCACACCAAATCACAAAAGCAATCACAGGCATATAAAGTAAAAGCCATCCCTATCTCACTATCCCAAAAATATCATGCACCTTATCACTCCAAGTCTCGACCTCGCTCTGATACCAAAACCGACAGAGTTGTCATGCCCTGACTCTCGAGCTTGCGGCAACCCCATTACCTTAGTCGATTGAAAGCGACGTCTCATGACCCATCAACGACCATTCATTTTATCTTTCGTTAAGCGCAAGCGGAAGATGAACCATCCCCAGACAAACAAACAATCAAATAGGGATAGAGGGATGATCAGCAAGAACAACAGCAACTACTCAATTATTCAATTTACTAGATTAACCAACGGAGGATCGTTTTTTTGAATTACAAGCCCGACAAAAAAAGTTGATCTATCCTCTAAGCCAAATCAAAAAGAAACTAGGCTAATCCAATTAAACAAGAAGAACCCTCAGGTTCAGCACCATCATCACTCGGACCCATCGGACTCAATCTCTGTTGAGTCGATCATTGGAGGAGTGGGGCAGGATCCTCCATTGCGGGTACACCACTCTAGGGGCGTGAAAATGGTTAACCACGACGGGTTGAGATAAAATCTCAGCGATTTTTCCCCCTAAGCCCTAGTTAGTACGCCAACTCAACTCGAGGTATTTCTCCAAAACCACCCCTCACTCAACCTAACAACAGACAGCCAGCAACCAGCAAACAGCAAACCAAATAACAAACAGGCAACCCACAATCATATAATCGGTTTGTATGCAACCTTACCTGGTCTGCCATATCCTGCACGTCGAATATCATACAATGCAAACAAGGCACATAGCTGTTAGATGACACAATTCATCGATTATATACGAGTCGCGCCACAAGTGATCTTACCTGGTCATTACCACACCCTGCACGACTATCAACTCATGCGTGCATACCATAAATAATGCAATCATCACGACATTAAGAGCATGCAAATAATCAGAACATCTCACACAACTTTCTCATGTCTCACACTTACACATGTTCCGATTATTACGACCCCTCCTCCTAGGCCACGGCACAACTTTATGGTTGGCGATTCCTGGCTAAACCATCTTCATCCTCTTTACCTCGAGGCATGGGGACATCAAAGGCTCACTCCCAAGACGGCATTCCCAATGGAGCATAGAACATGCCTACTATCGTAGCCCCGCAACTGATAGAGGCCCGGGACCCGCCCCCATACCGCAGTCCCACATAGAACCCCTCCCTGTCAAGCATCCAACCGAAATCAGGCAACCCACTAGCCACGGCACAACCCCATAAGGATTGGCAATTTTCCGGCAACACCGAATTCTCTCATTTAATGTGATCATGCAACACGTCATCAAGCAATCCATTTATATCTTTGCTCTGTCGTGAATGCAACATCACTCATACTCATGCGACATGCCATTTCAGATAACCCACGCAATATGTCATGCGATATCACTCGCCAAATTCAATTCAACCGTCATTCAATCAAGCATTTCATCATCAATCACGAGTATAATTAACAATCGGCACTTCAATTAATCACAACAATCAAGAGCACATCAAAATAAGCCAAAATTAGCTTCTGCATGAATAGTGCCGTGAACAATAATCGTGAACAGTAATTATGAACAGTGATTTTCCAAAATTCAATTAATTAAAATATTTAATCCAAAAATTAAACAAAACATTAATTAAAAAAATTAATCAATCAATTTAAGCTAAATATGCTTAATTAATCACATAAATACAATTATTCCCAAATTAAACACAATTAAGCTTAATAAGCAAAATTAAGCTAATCTAATCTTAATCGTCTATCTAATCACCTATCTTAGGGCTAATACAACTTACTTAAACTTCCTAAACCAGCCTTACCACTAATTAACCTAACCCTAAGCAAGTTTAGGTACTAAATAGGGATTAGGGGTTAAATTCACCCGTTAAGCGGGCCGGCAACACAAACGTGGCGGCGGCGACGAACTCGACACCCGGGGACCTCTACCACGACAATCCAAGGCGGTCTTAGGCTCAAAACAGCAGCAACAAATTCGGAATACCCACTACAACACTGAAAACTGCACTGCACAGGAGGAAAGTGGCTGACCGGAGGAAAATGGAATGCCCGGAGCTCCAGCAAGTGGTGAGCCGGCAACCAGCGGCACCTAGGGGTCGAGGGGGAACTGCTGGTGGCTGGGATGGGTGATGGTTTGGTCGAAATGGGAGGAAAACAGTAGCAAAGGCGAAACAAAACAATAGCAGGCGATCAGAAAATGGTCAGGCCGACGGTGGCTTTCGGCCGGAATATGGGTCGACCGACTGCTCCTTCCAGCGATCGGTTGACGCCATCTGAACAAAAATTCTCTTATGAACACAACGGCGGGTGGCACGAGCCGAGATTCCAACAGGAAGGCAATGAAAAACTCAGATTTCGATGAAAGGTCATATTGAAAAACTGAAGGAAGGAAGGGAAACTAGGGAGAGAAGGGTGTGCGATTTTTGGAGAAGATGAAGAGGAGAGAGAGAGAGTGAAATGAGGGCTGGAGATAAGCCTCATAAGGCCATTAATGCTTGCCCCAACTTGCCAAGCAAATGACCTCATCTTCTCTCTTTTCCTTTTGACTTTTCTTCAAAATATCCAAAGGCATTTTGGTCATTTCCACCTTGCACATTTTCCAATCTGCCCTTGGGCTGAAAATGAATGGTGGGCCTAAGAAACATGCTAGAAAATGAATAGAAATGGGCTCGAGAATTTGTTGGGCTCGAATTGACTCAAGGTCAATGGGCTCGGAAGGTAAATTGGTCGGTTTGGTCCAATGGGCTCACTTGCTTGCCTCGGGCCGTCCATGGCGGCTGTCCCACCTTAGGCGTGAGGCACACATTGATCTTGCCCGACCCACGTCCTCGTAGGCTTGTTTCCTCGGTCCAAAAATCCCTTTTCCAAATACTCGGCTCAATCGGTACTGTCGATCGTCTAAGAAGCATTGTCCAAAAGTCCGTCCTAGACATCCCCAAAAATTTGAAGTCCAATATTGGATTCTCATGCCATGTCAATTTCGCCCGAATGCCATTTTGATACTACTCAGACTGACAGGCGGCTTTTAGGATTCACGCATAACCGACTTGTGCCAATTCACGTTCAAGACTTCTCGACACATGGATGTCCTTGACTACATGAAATTACGAAGGATTGATTCTTATTTCAAAGTACACGATTATCAAGAATCGACATAGGGCTATTCGCAGGTTTGATAACAGTAGATGGAATCACCTGTCGTCCCATTATGTTCTGTCCACAAATCGATTTCTATTCGTCCTTGGAATTAGCCCGCATATCTATAGGATTGTCCTTATACAATTCTCACGGTCGAGTCGTTTTCCCAAGTCAAGTTCTTTAGTCGTATGAGTTCTGTCCTCATTAGCCTTTTCCCCTCAAGGTCAGTATCTCAGGAATGATCAGTTCTGAGTGAGATCAACCAACAATGCATTGGCGAAATTAACGTTCATTCACCCCTCAAATGGCTCGAATTTCAGGATGTTACAAGACATACCTCATGTCATTTTGAAATGGGGTGACCTTTCTGCTTGCCTCTGCATTGTTTAGAGTGTTCCTAAATTCGACAAGTTCAGATCATTGGAACTTGATGTTTCAGTTTTGAATGCCCTTTTTGAGACATGAAGTAAGTAAATCAAAAAAGCAAACTGGATTAAATTTGACTTATGCTTCGGAAAAGAGTTCTTTTATGATGAAATGCCTAATTTGTAAAAAGATTTTTTTTCACACCATTTTTTCTTTTTGAAAGTAACGGGAAATTTCTCAAGAAAGAAATTCATGGCACAATTTGAGGAAATAAAGGTATGAATTGACTTTTTTTGGCAAAATTTTTAAATCCCTTTTAAAAAAAAAGCTTAATGACAATTATTTTCAAATTGGGATGATCATGGCATTAAAATCACAATTAATCTATATTAATCATGTACCCACCGAGACACAAGGGAAAGTAAATTGCAAAGCATAGGGATAGAAAACTTACTTAATCAGATAACCCTACCACTGAAGCCATCCAATGTATATGATATCTTTCATGTGTCTATGTTGAGAAAGTACAAACTGGATCTTGCACATGTACTGGATTTTGAGGTGCTTGACATAGATGAAAGGGTGAAATATGTGGAAAGCCTGTACAAATTTTGGACAGAATAGAGCAAGTTTTGAGAAACAAGACCATACCCTTAGTTAAGGTCTTATGGCAATATCACGACTTGGAAGAAGCAACGTGGAAAAGCGAGGACATAAAGCACAAGTACCCACAACTTTTCCAATGAACAGGTAAGATTCTGAGATTTTGAGAATGAAATTTTTGAAGGAGTAGAGAGTTGTGATACCCTAAATTTCTCAATTCTATAATTACTAATAGATTATGGAAATCCCTATTTTTAGTGTTAAGTAACGGATCCATACAGAATTGTCTATTTGAAAGGTGTAAACAATGCAAGCTGAGTTCGAGACCAAAGTCGGTACAATCACGACTGATATAACGTGATCTTAGTGATAGGTATAAGGCTACGGTTAGGTAGCAGGTTCGGAATCAGTTCTTTGATCTTCCTTTTCTTAAATAGTTAAGACTAACTCGATGATTAACGTATTATTAACCATTATAAGTACCTGATAAGCAAAACATGGGACACAATTGAGGCATGATGTGCCCCATGCATGCCGGCCATCCTTACCGCCCACCCTAAGCCAACTAGCCTGAAAAAAGGCTACATTTTAGCCTTAATCTGTTGAAAATAAAATACACGGAAACAACAAGATCTTGCAATATATATCAACATGAAAATATTAGATAAATAAACGAGAAATAATAAGGACACCAGAAATTTACGTGGTTCAGTCCAAATATTGATACCTACATCCACGAGGAGAGCTAGCAACAAATAATCCACTATAATTGGAGAATCAGAGTTATAATTACTCACACGCTCAAGTGTTTTCCACATGTAGATTTAAACCCAAACTCAAAGTATTTATAAATAAATAATATAAACTCACAACACAAAATCACCAAGTGTTCAAGCTCCTGTAATTTGCTCACATACATACGAAAAACATGGCTTGGCTTCTATTCTTGTGCACTTCTCTATACGTTGAAGAAACATTTGCTTTTTATATGTGTAAACCTAGCACTACTAGGTCTTCTATAGATAAAAGAGGAAACCCTTCTTTTTAACTTGAAAACCAATTTTGAATAGGATAGGAAATATTTTGATCAAATCAAAGTATGGATCGAATTCGTGATAATTCAAACTCGAGACGTCATAATTTAACATAATCATTACTTGCCACCCCCTATCAACTAAATTTCATGCAAGGAAGGGAAGGAAGTGATGCATTTTTGCCCAAGAGCTCACGGCAACTCCTCTCTTCTCCTTCGTTTTCTCCCTCCCTCGTCGAGACCCCTTCAGCTCGCCTCTCAACTTCTCTTCAAGGTCTTTCAAGAAAACTCATCTTTAAGGGCTCTCAGCCTTGAGGTCAGCCACAAGAAGGGACGGGAACCTCTTAGGTGCAATTCTAGGTAAGGGAAATGGCTAGGTACTAGTCTATGTTATCCCCTCGTTGCTTGGTGATGTGGCTGGTTTGGTGTAGTGCGGTTTCTAGGCCAAAGATGGTTGTTTCGAATAGAGATCTTTCACGCGCGTAAGCTGGGTTCGGTGGTGGTCCCAGCATGTGAGTTTTCTTGCGTATTCTTGACTATGAGCTTGAGTAGGGCAAGAAATAGTGAGGTTATAGATGTTTTCAGAAACTGGTTGCTCTGGACCTCCGAAGTTTGTTGATATTGTGGCGTGAACAGTGGTGCAAATTTGTAGGAACCTCCTCCATGAAAGTTGTGGAAAATAGTCTATTCTATAATATTTATTTATTTCAATTTTTTCTGGGTTGAATGATCAACACTAGGGCTTAGTCTCCATGACCCCAGCAGTTTCCTGAATTTTTATAAAATATTCTGGGCTGAATATGACATGCTTCCTTCACGAAAGTTGTTTATCACATCCATACTCATAACATACTAAACTTTTAGTACAGTTGGTGATGTTTGGGCTTCGAATTTGGTTCTTCCTTACGGTCAGTGATTCTATTTGGCACGACAGTTTTTGGGTCATCTTGCATGAGTTGCTGCACTTTATACAGGAAGAATTAGGCTCGACTTCCTTCATGAAAAACGTTAGTTTAGGTCTTCTCTATGACATACTTTTCTTTTATTTTTTTCTGGTTTTTGGAGTGAGGCCTGTCTCTCCGGAACAGCTCGCCCGTGCCTCTTCTCTAGCGAAAATCGTTAGCTGGGACGCCTCTTCAGCCGCTCTATCTCCTATTGCCATCGGTTGATCCTCCTTCGTTACTTTTCCTGCTTGTTGGCGATTTTAAGTTCTCATTCTGTCACCGAGCTTAGTTTGCCATCGCTCCGAGTGCATCTCTGACTTTGCTCGCTCCACAACCCCTGCATTTGCTCCAGTCGTGAAGTCGAGCCTTCTGGTCTGGTTCGATATGTGGAGGATTATAACCGCACTTTTATCCTCAATGAGTGATTAGCTCTTCATCCTCCAGTCGTGCTTCGATCGTCACTGTGCTTCCTCCACGAATCACAACCTCTTCATCTCCGGCCAAAGAGTGGGCGCACGAGCCCTTGCCCAGGAAGGGCTGCCAACCGCACACTTGGCCCAAATCTAGCAAGGGCATTGAGACCTTCGCTATGGCGTGCGAGGGTCGTATGCTAGCTCTCACTCCAAAAATCAGAAAAAGATAAAGAAAAGGAAAAAAAGACCAAAATAAAATATAAAATATAAAATATAAAATATTAAAATATTACTTACAAATGTCCATGTCAGCATAGCCATCCCACATGGCATAGAATTTTTGGTCAAAATTGGCGAAACAGACTCAATTGGCAAATTGAAGGAAAATTTATGGCTCAATTAGTACAATTAAAAATTTTAAAACTAAATTGACAAAAGTATAATAGGTTTAGAAATTTTTTGATAAATTTCACCTAGATCCTACTATCGTTTCTCGCCCTTACCTTAGAAATAAACAAAAAGCACTTGAAGTTTTTTTTTTTTTGGTAAAGGTAAGTATTATAAATGAGATTTCCAACAAACAAATATACAAGGGATGAAGCTCGGCACCAACCCACACTCATTGAGACAACATGTTACTAGAGTAGGGGGCGAGTACACAAGGACAACAAAAGATACTACAAGAAACATAACAAGGGCAGCATACCACCCCTCGCTAATCAGAAATTTTAGGGTCTAATCCCTAACTACACTGCAGTCTCCTATTTCTCGGGTTGTTGGCAACCGAATTAAAGGAGAGAGCTTTATCTTTGACCGCCTTGGTAAGATGTTGCTTCATAGAAGGCACATAAAGGTTGGAGAACCAGAATGGAATGTCATTCCTAGTCTTCCAAATTACATAGCAGAGAGCACCAAAGGAGAACATGGCGATGTCAACATAAAAATCACTTCCTGAGAGAGTGTTGGTAACCCATTGAAAATTTTCCACCCATGAACGGTTACTCCAAGGGAGATTACATTTAGCAGCCCAAAAAGAAGCGAGGGAGTTAGACACATGACAATAAAAAAAGAGGTGATCGATAGAGTCTGACCTTATGTTGCATTAAGCACAATGAACCATAGGGAGTCTGTTAAAAGACATTAAAAAAACCTGGGTAGGGAGACGGTTCTAAATGATAAGCCAAAGGAGGAATTGATACCGAGGGGCCAACGCCTTGCCCCATACAAAGGATGCCCACGGGATCGGCATCACTTTTCTTCGAATGACTAACCACGCGGATGCAGTAGAGAAGATGCTCAAAGGATGCTTGAGCCAAGTAAAAGTATCCTTCATGGGGTTTAGCAAAGGAAGCGGATCCTGCCATAAAAGTATGTCATGTGACACGGTCTGACCATCCTGTGAGAAAAGGTTTGCTACCTTAGCATGCCTAGGTAGAGCCGATTGGTAAATATAGGCATCGTCAAAGATCGAATTTAAAGAGCCTATGTCAAGCCATGGATCAAACCATAACAAAGTGTTCTATCCATCACCAATCCTCCATTTGAAGAAGTTTATGATTTCCCCCTGCAACGCAAGTAATTTCCTCTAGGCCCACGAGCACAGGGTCGAGGGGGAGGTAGTCTAGAAATTCTTTCCTTTGAGGTGGATGGCATGTATCCACTTGCACTATAAGGATTCCTTGTCAGAAAAGAGGATCAAAATATGTTTAATCATGGTAGCTTTGTTGCTATCTTAGATTCTCCTAATCTCAAGTCCCCCTTCTTGTTTTGGGAGACATATATCATCCTAGGAAACTTTTGCCCCCTCAGGTCCAAGGCCGAGTCCTTTTCATAGAAATTGTCAACAGATTTATTCTATTCTATCAACAATAAATGATGGGAGCCAAAAGATAGATACCCAATAAACTTGTATGGCATACAATACCAATTTGATAAGTTGTAGTCTACCCGTGAAGGATAAAAACCGATGAGTTCAAGATTGAACTCTAGAAGTGAGTAAGCATACCAGGGCATTACAGTCCGCTTTGGTTAACCGAGATGTGATGATTAGAACACCAAGATAGCGAACTGGAAGGGATCCCCTCCCGAAGTTCAAGATTTGTAAAAGCTGAGTTTGAGTAGCCTCTGATCCACCGAGAGGAACACCTTGCTCTTGTTATTATTTGGGAGTAGGCCACTCCATTGGGAGAAGGTGTTTATTCCCTCCTTCATACAAGATACCGAAGCCAAACTGCCTTCGCTGAAAATGAAAACATCATCGGCAAAAAATAGATGTGAAAAACAAGGATTCTTACATCTCCAATAAAACCGATACTCAGGCTTGCTTGCTTGAGATTCCAGGATTCTTGTTAGCACTTCCATTGCTAGGGTGAATAAATAGGGGGATACCAGATCACCTTGTCTAAGGCCACGACCACTATTGAAAAAACCATGAAGTTCTCCATTCAGTGAGAGAGAAAATTTTAGGGTGCGGACACATACCATAATAAGATGTATGAACCGTGTCGGGAACCCGAAAGCTGTCATAGTTTCCTCCAGAAAATCCCAATCAAGAGTGTTATAAGCTTTCCTAAAGTCAACCTTGATAGCACACTTGGGAGAATAAGTGTCCAAGTGGAAGCCGTTGAATAATTCTTGGGCCAACAGGATATTGTCCGAAATGCACCTGCCTTTGATGAAAGCTATCTAAACTAGGCTTATAATAGGGGGAAGTACTATAGAGATTCTGTTGGACAAGATCTTTGTGATGCATTTATAAATAGTATTTCAACACGCAATAGGCCGAAAATCATTTACTGAAGATGCATTCGGTACTTTTGGAACAAGCGCAAGGATAGTACAATTTGACTCCTGTAGTAGACGCCCAGAATTGAAAAAATCTAGGATAGCCTCTATTACTGAAGGTCCAACCGTCTCCTAGTTTTTTCTTAAAGAAATCTGAATTATACCCATCAGGACCCAAGGCTTTATTCTTGGCCAAAGAGAACATGGCAGCCCTAATATCCGAAGGAAGAATAGGTTCAAAAAGGAATCTAACCTGATCATCATTAAGGTTGTGCTTCAGAACTTCCTTGATCTCACTGGAAGAGGCTCATACTAGCGTGTTCACTGGACTCAGAAGATCTTGAAAGTAAGACACAAAAACCCACCGGACTTCTTCAGTATCAGTGACCATATTTCCTGCACTATCTTAGACTAAGAGGATCCGGTTGCGTAAATGATGGTGTTTGACTGAGTGATGGAAGAAACTAGTGTTTTGGTCACCCTCCTTTAGCCATCGAATCCTAGATTTTTGTTTGAAAAAGGATTCCTCGAGGGAACGAAGTTTGTAAAAGTCACGAGTTTGGGCCGATTCGATCCCCGCTAAAGATACATTCTACGAGTCCCAAAAGAGCGCTTCTTGGGTGTCGAAAAGAGCCCGCTTGGCAGTTGCAGCTTGCAAAGAAATGTCAGCATACACTTCTTTATTCAGGTGCTTTAGCCTATTTTTAGAAATTTAAGCCTAGTGTATAACTTATACATAGGAGTACCTGGAATAGGGGTATCCCACACCTAGGAGACCATGGCATTGAAATCCGAATGAGTCATCCAGAAGTTGAAGAATTTAAATGGTCTTTTCTGTGGGCGAGAGGCCAAAACTCTGACCAACATCAGGGAGTGATCCGAGATACCCGGGGGTAGAAAGGCAGCTTCTGAATACGAGTAATCCATGCTCCATTTGCTATTAACCAGTACTTGGTCAATTTTCCTTTGCTTGCGGTGAACTCCCGAAGAGGTAGACCATGTGAAGCGCATCCCAACATACCGGAGATCATCCAGGGTCAACTTGACAAATGCATTCACTAAACTCATCAAAAGAGAGAAGCCAAGTCTCCGGGCTCCCTAGGCAATCCGAGGAGTCTCGTATTGCGTTGAAATCACCCGCCACTAACCAAGGGTCATCCAAGAGGGTGGAGCTCAATCGGATAATATCACTCCATAGATGCCTTCTAGCAACAAATGTGTGTTCACTATACTCTACCGTAAGATACAAGGTAAGTCTCGTGTGCAAAACCTTCAACATGCCATGAATGGCTTGACTTGACACATAGAAGCTATTAAACTCGATCGATACTGGGTTCCAACCAACCCAAATACGGCCCCTTACTAAGTGTTCATAATTTCCAATCCATTGCCATCCCGAGTATAAGCTAGATGAAATGGATCCAAAAAGGTGGGCGATACCTTGCTCTCCAACAAGCCAAGACAGCAGATTTTATTCTCATGCACAAAATGCCTAACTTCAGATTGCATCACCGGGTCTACAAAACCCCGAATATTCCAAAAAGCTATGTTCATTCAAAAAAACAAAAGTATAGAGGCCTACTTGTGCTTCCCATATCACCATTTGCTGGCCGGCAGCTTCTGGGGGGACTTGAGTTTGGGCACAGGGTACTTTCCAGAATCATGAGGCTGGATATCCCGCTAGGTGGAAGTGGATTCAACATTATCTACAAGAGAAAGGACCACTTGGAAGACCAAAGAGGGGCCAGCCATTTGGGGCGCCTTGACAGCAATCAAAGTGCCGTCCTTCTCCTGTGTTTCATCCTCAGGAGAGCTAGTAGATCCAGCTTCACCATCCAAATCATCCACTAATGAGAATAAGTCCTGGGGGCCTTCCGGTTCTACCCGGTCCTTGCTGTTCAGTTTATGAATGGCCAAGTCAAAAGAGGTAAGATTCTTTTTCTTCCCTTTGTCTGCAGGAGGAGATTTTCCCGAACCCCCATCTTGCTTCCGCTCCACCGCCACTGATTTCCAACTTGGGCTGCACGCTTACTGCCCAGCCGGACCTGCCACTAATCTGGAAACTCAGCATGCTGCTGAGGGTCGGGGGGAGCTGCACCTGTTCTTGCTGGCTCCACTGGAAGTGGAGTGGCTGAAGAAAGAGCTACTACTAGTCTGGAAGCTCCAGAGCTGCTGATCAGGGGAGCAGAAAGTGGAGTTGCTGCAGATCTGGAGCCTGGAGCTGCTGGACGTGGAGTTGGGGCAGCTACTGATCTGGACATAGTAGCTACTGAAGGTGGAGACACTGAAGGAGGAGCTGCTACTGGGGACACACCAGTGCTGCTGAGGGTCAGGGGAACAGGTAGGGAAGCTGCTGTCACATTTTCCAGCGGGCTGGAATTAACCGGCACTTCAAGTGGGCTCGGAAGTGGACCAGCAACTTGCTTCAGGTGGCCTGAAGAGACCTCAGGGGGATTGCAGCGATGGCCAAATGTACCACATAACATGCAGCTAATCAACCTTCATTCATACTCAACTGACACCCTCATGGTTGCTACTTTCAACCGCACCAAAACTTCATCATGTCTACTATCTGAGGGGGATAATTCAACACAGACACGCGCATAAGATAGCATCTTCAGCTGCTCTGTATTTTGGTCTACTTAGAGGGGATTGCCGATCACACTTGCTGTGCCACTGATGCCACGAGAGGACCACAATGCAAAAGGGATATTTCTCAGCCTAATCCAGACTGGAACTTTGGAATGGCTACCTTTCTTCAGCTCCAGGAGCAAGTGCCATTGCTGAAGGATCAATAGCACTGCAATGGCACTCGAGCAACAATGATAGGGCCACTATCAAGTAGTTTCCTTCTAAAGTCAGCATCAGGGATTCTAAAGAAGAAGAATCCTTGATTATCAGCTTTGACATCAATCAATTTAGGGCCCCAAGCATTTTTTAGGGCTGCTTCCACCAATTTCAAAGGCAACTTCTTGCGTATAAGATATCCCACCATGCATTCAAACCACATTGGGTCCGCGGCATCAACAACATCATCATCAAAATCAGCAACCAAGTCCTTGTCAACACAAATTGGAGCAAGATAACTCAAGGTGTAACCTTTCAATGCAGTCCGAGCTACATTGGCCCATGTCCAAGGAGGCAAAGCCTCTTGCCCATTCTGGTTTAGAGCAGGACGATGAAGCCGACTTGGCTGAGCACTGCGCCAGGGGGGAATCACAGAATTTCCAACATTTTCTATAGATACAACATGTATTCCAGACTATATAGAAGCCACATGGGCTTGAGTACCACTCCCAGGTGCAGCAGCAGGAGCTGCCACAGGTGCCCCTGCCCAGTTCAGTCCCGACCGGCCACGGGAAACGGGGCGGTATGGAGGAGGCCTACTACGGCTCCTCCGGTGACTACTTTCCGCCTACTTTCCGCCTCAATGGGGGTTTGATTTAGTGACAAGGGGTTCTCCATAAACAATCAGCAGCTCGACAACAACAAGCCAGCAAGCAGGAAGACGTTTGCAAAAACAAGCCCTAAACTCAAATCTGTCCAATGGAGTGATTTGGGCATACCTAGAGCAAATGGTTTGGAGGGGACAAAGACCAGATGGGGAGGAGTAGTTCCTCCGAGAAAGGCCGCTAATGAGCCCCTGAGCCGGTTGGAAAAAGCGCTCGAGTCACCATGCAAGCAGGGCCGCGACGGTAGGGGATTTGGGAAAGAGTGAACAGTGCACCAAGAGTTGGAAATTTTGTCCAGTATATTGTTAAAAAAAAAAAAAAACACTTGAAGTTGACTTTTGCTCCGTAGAGATTTCTTTAATTTTTTGAACCGCAGTTGACTTTCGCTCTTGAGCTGTAATCAAGTTGTAAATATGTTGATAAACAGACGGGTTGTTGCAGCCGTGGGATCCCCGATGCCGATCTTCGGCATCTCAGATGTCCAGCCAAAACTTTTAGAAGCAAACGAGCGAGAGAGAGAGAGAGACGTGGCCTAAACATGTAAATGTGCAAAGCGTTTTGACGAGACATTGAGCAACTGGATCTACGGGCATAGAATAATCAATCGTGGGGTTTTTGGGGTACCATTTTTTATCCTAGATTTCCATTTCCTTAAATATTTTATTTCTACATGCCCTCTCCTGCATCCGTCGATCGTGTTCTTCAGGCTCCGTGAGACCAGAACTTGGAAATTTCCTTCACCAGCGCCTGATTCTGCTGTTCTGGACGAAACATCTCCACAACTTCTTCGATAGATGTCCGGCCGGTCCACAATGAGGGATATGATTGGCCATCATGAATAACCTGAGCTTCTTCATCTTTTTAAACGAATCTGCATTCATGATCAACTCTTCAATGTCGACCTTGTCTAGTTTAATGCCTTCTATGGCATCTGTTCCCTGTTCCAAAGAAATAAAAATGATTATACACATAAAAATAAAATAAAAACAGGTCTAACTCTAGAAATAATGTTTAGATTTGCATTAAGACTGTGCTAGTCTAAAGCGCATTATAACGCTAGCAGTTTCCAAATGAAGATACATTCATCTTATGATGAAAGAACAAATGAGAGGACACTAGGTTATATAACAGTCAGTTCGACAACACACGGCCAGTTTGAAGAGGAAAGTAACAGAGCACCCAATAGAGATCTCTAACCCACCCTAATATCTTACTTAAACCCTAAGTGGCACAAATAAAATCGCATGGTTCTCTCCTAACTATGCAATCCAAAGTTTTACACATAACATGTAAATGCAAAGTCCACAAAAAGAACAGATAAATATGTGTTCAAAATGATTTTTCTTAAACACATGTAAATGTTTACCGCATTTTGCCTAACCACTTGCAAGGCATCTTCATGACACCATATTCTACTTCGTTTGCTGGGATTTTTTGGACACTCTTGAATCACAATTTGCCTACCCATTTCTTGAAGCACATCATGCATCCATATTTTGTTATTTTCATCGATGTATATGAGCGATTTTTTGGCTAGAATATCGATCCCACTATCAGCATGCACACCGCAATGGTTTAGGGACTTGATGATCTCTTCTTTGTCATATCCATTAAGAAAACACGCAATGTCGAGAAAAATTGTCCTCTCATTGGCCTCTAAGCCATCAATAACAATATTCAATATTTCATGGACCTTTCCCCGAGGGATTTCTTTCATTCGATCAAAAGTTCTTTGCCATTCCTTGACGCTTTTGCCATTCAAGAAAGAACCCATCACAGTGAGAACCAAAGGAAGCCCTTTGGAAAAACTGGTGAAACAATTTGAGAGCATCTTATAATCACTTTTGGGATATCTTTCTTGGAATGCATTCCAACTGAAAAGCTCATGAGCTTGACCATCATTCAACGCTCTTACTTCATAGATTTCTCCGCATAGATCAATTAAGGTTTCTTCGTGTCGAGGGATCAAAATGACTCTACTTCCCCAGCCTAAGTTCATTGCCTCGATTAGGTGGCTTAGTGACCCAGACAACCCTTCAACATCATCAAGCACCAACAAAACCCTCTTTTTGTGAAGCTTAGTCCTCATGAAGTTTATTGCTACATGAATATTGTCACCAAGCTCTGGAACTCCATTGTCAAGAATGTCACCAAAAAGGTTCTCCTGCATTTTGACAAGGCCATCTTGGCTTGATAAATCCTTCGCGTTTGTGAGATAGCAACTTCGATCAAATTGATCTGCAATTCGGTGGTACAAAGCTCGCACAAGTGTACTCTTCCTATGCCACTAGAGCCAGAAATTCCCACAATTCGGACCTCCCCAACCTCTAATTGGAGTAAGGAGTACAAGGCTTGTACCTGAGATTCTAACCCAACTGGGTGGCAAGCAAGTAGGTTCGTGTGTAAGCAGCTCAATCTTCTTGATATTTTATCCACAACGGATTGGATGAATTCAGCTTCAAGTCTGCATATCGTCAACAACAAAAGGTGTGACTCTGGTTATTCTCCAACTTAGGAATATCGTTCATCTAATCTGATTTAATATCCAATATAATAGAAAATAGTGGTATGTGAGAGGTTGACGTGTGCGTAAGCGGCAGTGTCTTTCATAGTAGAAAAGACTTTTTATGGACATGTTCACGCCTTTCAAAACATCCTTACATTTTTCTAAAGAAATTCATTTTAATTATGACTAAAATATTAAAATTAACCCCCTTCTCTTTTCATATGAAGCCTGCAAGTCAAACATCCCAAATTTACATGTGTCGACGATAAACATGCCATATTAACTGTCTAACCTTTACATATATCGACCATAAAATATGCCATTCCAATGATCTCGGCAGTAAAATATGCCATTCCAATGATCTCGGCAGTAAAATATGCCAATTGTTAATGTAAATTGCATTTTTGACTTAAATGTCAAGATTATATCTGTTGACTGCATGAAACTATTCTGGGTTAAGTCGTGGGTTGCCCAATATTCCTTCTTTCCTTGAATCGGAGTCTCTATGTTTTTTAATTTATTTTGTTTTTTGATCCGAATTTGGTCACCTTATTTTTAATCAATCCGGTTCGGCTCTGGACTTTATTAATTAGGGTTTGAAATAGCTGACTCTTTCTGCAGTAGAATTCAGTTTGAATCTGTTTTTAACTTTCATCCGCTGATCCCCACTTCTCATTTTTGTAAAAGGGTTATGTGTTTGTACTTTATGGCTCAATTTTTATTTTTATTTTATAATCATTTTGGCCAGGGAATTTGTTAGGGGTTGAATCTGGCTCTTGTTTTCACAAGCAGTACATTTAACAATTACTTGAGAAATAAGTTGTTAGACATTATTCTTCAACAAGTACCATATGACTGTAAGATAAATTTATCTTTTCAAATACTCAGCAAGCTCTTTTGTTATTTCAATAGCGGATGCTGCTCTTCAAAAAAAAAACCAGTTATATAACCAATATTTACATACATACATATATGTATGTATGTATGTATTACAGGAAAGATTTAGGCTAATCGTTTAAGCAACAAATTATAAGAGGAAAATAGAAATAAGTTGATGATAAAATTCTCCATGTTTACCGAAAAAGAGGTTCTACTAAAGCAAGTTTCTTGGCCAAAAAAGGAAATAATATGGAAAATTTGAGAGAGAGAGAGAGAGAGAGGAGGCCCGGAGGCTGAACTTTCTTATAAACCCTAGCTAGGTACCACAGTCCAAACAATACAAAGACTGACGACAGCTTTCTTTTGTTTTCTGCTTTGCCTCAGATAGATCATTGAAGGGAAGGATTGCATCACAACTAGGGTTTACCCAGTTTTGGCCGTGGAAGATGGCTGAGCTTGCCCATTTTCGTTTTTCCGAATATTAACAAATGAGACTTCCGATAACCTCCTACAGAAAACGAAGCTCGTATGTGTTGGCATTCACCTACTTGTATGTTTTCAACAGTGGGACTCAGAGTAAGTGAGGAAAATGATGCATGAAGGAAATGGGCAACGGCAAAAACATTGTTTAAAAGATTTCTTTAGGCTTGAGGGAAGAAGTGAGGAGAATAAACTTGTGTCTTTATTTAGTTAGAAATACAAAATATGAAATGAGGGTTAAAACAGGGAGAAAAGGACATCCATCAATTCCTTTTCTATTCCTTCAACGTTTAACAAAAGTTTATATATCGTTTTATTTAGTTGAACATTTCTAAGTTGCTATATATGCAGGAAACTAGCATATGCTGGAACATATTCTTCCAGGGTAAATTTTGATAAACGCTAGGAGAAAAGGTGATGGTTATAGAAGATAACAGGCTGCAGTGTTGATGTTAAATCTCTCTGATGAGCCAAACAGTTGAGTTGGAGTCCTATTCTGGGAAAGTTTGTTTCCTAGTAGAAGGGTCCCAAACACTTCCAAATATTCCTACAGCCCATAGACCAACAGATTGGGCTTTAAGAGCATGTTTTGTTGTTTCATGGACAAAATTACTGACTTCCTCTGGGAGTCCTCTCAAGAAAACACTCGAGAGAAAGCTAGTACCTGTTTCCAAGAGGCCAACCGGTGAGATTGCCAACTTTGCGGAGAGCATCTCTCCACCTAAGGACCTTGTCGGCATTCTCCTGCCCGAAACCCTTCTCGCTTTGGCCAATCTGCATGAATGGTCCGGACTGCTCGCGCATCTCTCTGGGGTCAATGTCCACAAAAATGAGGAACACCAGCTGGCCTTTCTTTTCCTTGCACTCGAGGATTTTTTCCAGCTCGTCTAGACACCACGGTGAAGAGGCATAGGTGTGAGAGATGACCACGATGGTACTTCTCGACCGCTCAATCGCTTCAGTGATTGCCGGTGTGATCTCTAGTCCTCTTTCCAGATTGCGGTCAACAAAGGCCCTTATCTTGTTCCGCTCGAGGGCATCATGGAGATGGCTCACAAAGTTGCGTGTGTCAGCCTGTTTATAACTTATGAACGTGTCGTGATCCCATCGAGGCATGGAGGAGGGGGGAAAGATGAGTTGTGGCCTCTCTGTGAGGCTATGTTTGAGAGATAAGAAGTGGAGAGGAAAGAAAGAGGGCAAAGAGATGGGAGGGTACTGCAGTTGGATATGTGATGCTGTCTGATTTCGGAGGCATGGATACAATAGAGGAAGAGAACAAGGAGGGTGTTGACACCTGAATTTTGACTAAGTACTAAGATTAAATTGCATAGAAAATTAGGGTTCAATTTGACCCTAACAAAAATGATTTTCACATCACCTTGGTACTAATATCATTTACGTATATTAAGTTTATTATCTATCTTTATTTTACCATATTTTTACCCTATTTTCAGGTTGTTTATTATTATTATTATTATTATTATTATTATTATTATTATTATTATTATTATTATTATTATTATTATTATTATTATTATTATTATTATTATTATTATTATTATTATTATTATTATTATTATTATTATTATTATTATTATTATTATTATTATTAAAATAAATAAATAAAAAAGACACAGCCCACGGTAGGGCGGCCCGGCCCCTTCTTTTCTTCTTATCTGCGCCGCCCAAGGCCCAGGGCCCTGCCCACTCTTTTCATTTCCGGCCCGGCCCGGCCCTCCATCTTCTTCCTCCCTTCCTCTTCTTCCCCGCACATGAGTAGCAGGAGAGCAGGAGCGGAAGACGGAGGCCGGCGACGACAGGGACGTCTCGCATGCGCCATCAATGCCGCCACGTGAGATCCGGCGCAAAACCCGAGCGGAGGGGACGTCTTGGCAAGAAGCCTTCAATGCCGAGCAAGCGTAGCCGAAAGCGATGCCGGTCCGGCCAAGAGGGAGACCGGTCGGCACACCGAGGACCGGCAGCCAAGCTCTCCGTCGACCGGGTCCTCCTTGGCCTATAAATAGAGTCGAGCGAAGGTTGAAAAAAACACAGAAAACACAGAAACACAGAGCGAAATAGAGAAGGAAAAAGAGAGAGATCTGAGAGAGGGGGGAGAGAAAACAGATCTGGGAGTTGAGAAAGAAAGAGGGGAGCGAAATGAGAGAGAAAGAGGGAGAGCGCCGATCGAGCCCCGTCGCCGCCGGGCAACGCAAGTTGCTCGGTCCGACGCTACCGGCCGCTCCGCCACCCCGACGCCGTCGCTGTTCAACCACCGACGACGCCGCCTACTGGCGTCGTTTCTCCGGAGAGGCCGAGAGAGAGACATGGAGCCGCGAGGAAGAGAGCCACGGGCCGACGCCACCACCACTCCGCCACTACCACCAACGGCCGCCCGACCGCGCGCTTGTCGCGCCATCCGCCCGCGTAGCCGTCACGCTCTCTTCGCGCCGAGCCGTTCCCGTCACTGCCCCCGTCCGACGCCATTCTGATCCGCGACGACCCCGCTGCTCACGCGTCTCGATTGAGCCTCACGCCAGCCCTACTGCCGACCACCGTCGTCCTTGGTGCCGCACGCCGCTTCGTCGTCCTGTCGGGTGGTCTCGCGAAGATCGCCGCCGCTCGCCGTGGCCGCGCGGGAGGCGCGCGGCCGTCCCACCATCGGCGCCGCGGAGAACTTGCGATGGAGAGGGAGGCAGGGGTATGAGTCGGGTCAAGACCGGGGTCGGACCCATCGACCCGGCCGACCCGCTAGGGTTTGGCTTCATGGGCTATGGGCTGAAATGAATTGGGCCCATTGGGCTTATTTTGCTTTCTTGGGCCAGTCTTTGTTTTATTTGGGCTTGGGCTTGACTAATTATTTCTTTTTTGTTTCGGGTACTAGGCCGGGCGCGAACCGAGCCCATTAGCCTGGACTCGGCCCGCCGAGGGGCCTGGGCTCGGGAGCCCGAGTTGGGCTGCACTGTGGTCGGATCCGAGAGTCCGACCCGGGTCCGTTTATTTTATAATATAATATTATTATATTATTAAAAAATAAAAAATAAAAAAATATTTTATTTTTTTTTTCAGAAAAATCGAAAATCGAAAAATATTTTATATTTTTCAGAAAAACAACAAAAATCCAAAATTATTTCACATTTTCTAGAAAAACCAAAAATGTCTAGAAATATTTTTATATTTTCTAAAAAATCAGAAAAAAAGCAAAAAAAAAATTGTTTGTTTCAACAATGCATGAAAAATCCTTGAAAAATGCAAAAATATCAAACTTGAGGGTTTAAACAAGATTAGGTACCGGAAGGGCATTAGTGATTAACTAGTGTAATCAAGTCCCCGATCCTAGTTTCTCTCAGTTGCGCAGAGTAAAATATTTCTCCCGATATTTTATTTGGGTTTCTAATCGACCTACCCCAAATTGATTAGTGGCGACTCCTTTTTAAATGAAATTGAATTGCAGGTTTAAGACTCGACCCTTAAGTCGTGAATTGGTGGGCTTGGGAGAGCCCAGGCTAAGCCCTGATGAAAGGCGTTCAGCCGCGCCATTAGCCTCCCGGGACACAAAGGGGAGGTCGCGACAGAGGGAAAAGCTTGCGCTTGAGTTGGCTAAATTGGATCATCATCTTACTAGAATTCGCCCTTGAAACACTCCCAAAATCAAAGTGAAGATAGAGCTGTACCGAGATCATCCTCAATGCAAGATGTCGATCTATATATTTATAGCACATTTTAAGCCCTCTCTCTGCAAGCTCACCGGGATCCAGGCTCCTTATAAAATTAATATATCGCACAAATGGGGCAAAATCCAACCTTACATGGGCTTGACCCAACCTAATGCCCGCGCGGTCAATTCCTCTTTTATTACTAAACTTGTAAATAAACCAATTAATAAAGTGAGCAAGAAAGAGTTTCTCAAATAATGTGGGGAAAAAAAAGGAAAAATGACATAAATGATCCCTAAACTTTGACCTAATGTGCAATGTTGTCTCTAAATTTTTAAATTGTTTAATATGGTCATTTTACTATTAATATAGTCCTTCCATTTGCTCATACTATAAATTAGACATTATTAAATGCAAGTTATTATTGAGTTGATTGCTAAAAAATGAAAAGTTGACATGAGCATTTACTAATAGTTCAATGATTAAATTGAAAAAATTAAAAATACATCAACGACATTGTAAGGATGGCCAGTTTAGGGTGGATTGGCTCTTATCCTGAAACTGGGAAAACTCTGCCCACTCAGGAATCAGTTCAAACCATACTAGTTCTTGAGTTGGATCAGGACTAGATGTGTAGATATTTTTTTTCTTTTTGGTTTCTTCTATAATAATACCGGCAAATATATGGCCACTCATTTATCTCTTTTCATTATTCATTCACATATATCATCATTCATGTGAACCTGTGATCGCCGCCAAAGATAACAAAGGGTCAAAGGCTGAGCACATGAATGAATTCTTTTCATTCAATTCCCAGCAGAAAGCAAAGCAATACTAATACAAAGCCATAGCCCTTATATAATTATCTCAAAAAGATTACTGGGCAAATACAGATTTCCACAATGCGAACACTGGCCAAGCCTTTTGTTCACCAAGATTAGTCCCTGTAGATAGATCCTTTTGCGATTGAGAGAAATGAACTGAAGGAGATGAAAACACGAGGCCTTAATTTTTATTTTAGGGCAGCTGGTTCCGCAGGTGGTCCGATTCCACTCAAGGAAGATGAAAGTTGTACATTGGACTGGTGCACACCCATATGACATTACACGTTAGATCAAAATTCAGGAATTACTTATGTCATTTTTTCATAAAAAGAGCAGACTTTCTTGGGTACTTCGTGTCACCATTTTCGTCTGCCCTACATTCTCGATCTTGAGGAGACTCTTGCCCTATTGTACTTTACTAACTTAGGGTTTGTTTATTTTACGGAAAATTCAAAATTTGAGAAAAAATTTCTTAATAAAATCACTCATATTGTTTGCAAAAATGAATGAATGAAACGTACTTTTACCACCAATAAAAATGGTTAGGCATAAAATGTTATTGATAATAAATATATTTTTCATCAACAAATTTTTTTAAGCGATATAACTAATAATTTTTAGAAAGTATCTTCTAAATTTTGTGTTTTAAAATGAACCAAACCCATCATTAGGGATATCAATTTTATTTTTTTTGGAGTGGTGGCGTGGGGGACTGTTTTAGTTTCTAGAAAGAGAGATTATTTGTTTAAGGGTGGTTTCTAGAAAGAGAGTTTATTTATTTTAGGGTGGGCATGGGGGAGATCAAACAGAGGATTAGGGGGTGTGGATTCAGAGAGAGGAGAGATATTGATGGACCACCATTTGGTTTGGAGCCACCGGTCCACCGGTGGTACCTTAAAGTCAAAAAAAGAGAGAAACTTATAAAATTTATGGAGGCGGAATTTTCTTTCGCCATCTTGAAGATCCTTTCTCCACGAAGCTGTCTGCACTTTTTGGGGGAATCAAACACAAAAGAATTCCAACAATGACCGCCGGGGTCAGGTAGAGAGATCAGTGAGTTGACCAAGAATGATGATATTAGTTTTTTCAGCAAAGCGGTAGGGGCAATGACGAGACTTGTGTCTCCAAGAAAGAAAGCTTGGAGACTCAGGTCTCGTCATTGCCTAATATTTTCTCATAATTTATCCATTTGCTCCACGCTTCGTATCCGTCAGTCTCTCACAAATTGTTAAGATTTTTATCCATCGCACGTGACGCTCGAGCTGATGCTTCATTTGTTGTTTCTTGTTTTTGGTCTTTTGTTCTGATCAGAGATGCTGCGTTCGATCAACGCATCGACTTTTACATTCCAATTTTTTTTTCCATCTCTTCTCTACAACAATCATTCGGCGTTGCCTTTGCTTACGAAGGATGAAAGCTATAGGCATAGGTTATTGTCGATAACAATATACTCTTGGTTGGTATTTGGGTTAAGCATAGTCTTTAATATTCCAAATTCTACGTTGGAGTGATTGGGCTCAAACAAACGTTCTTTCTAGTCTTCAATGTCTGCGACTTGGCCTTTCGTGCAATCAAATGTTTAGACTTTCTTGACTTGGTCGGTCGAATAAGGGTTTCTTTCTTCTTTTCTTAGTTTGGTTTTCATTAATTCTCTCCTCATCTGGCGGCACGTTATTGATTAATTGGATAGTTTAGTTAGAGCGGCAGGCAGAAGGAATTAATTGCACAAATCGAAAAGGCTAGAGGACATAATTGTACAAAGTAGAACTTAAGAGGACCAAATCACGCAAATGGAAAAAAGTCGGAGGGCTTGATTGAACAAAATAAAAGTTAGAGGAAATTGCACAAATATTAAAACTTAAAGGACTGAAATTGTACTTAACCCTTGATTTTCTGAGTGATACATGCAATCAAAACTTTTAAAATTGTTGATTTTCCTTGAAATAGATTTGAAACCACTTGACACCGTCACACTGTCTTAGATATCGCTTGTAAACTAAAAATATGCTGAAAATCTAACTTGAAAACAAAAGTTATGGAATTTTTCATTGTCACGGGTTACCTCTTCATTCATTAGAAAGACCAAATTGTTAAAGTAAAGAAGGCTTGATGTGAAGAAAGGATATTGAAATACCATTGGCAAACGGTAGACCTTCAGCCCAAACCAATATATTTATTAAGATGAATTACTTTATGATAACACATCCCACTTAAGGAAAAACAGTTTTTTTTTTTTTTTGGGTAAAGTAAGTTAATATATTAACGACCAAAATGTACAACAAATGTGAGGTGTGGCACTAGCAGGCACTCAGCTAGACAACAAGTCTTTGGAGTGATAGGGTACCTCGGTCACAGGTGAGAACAAATCAAACACATGGACCTAGGAGTGCCAAAAGTTGGCACGGAAGGAACACTTAAGTGCCAAAAATTATAAACGGTACAATTAAATGCCAAAATCGGAGCAAAAGGGTTCACTTAAGTGTCAAATCCGGCCAAATTACCACGTGTCCATTTTCCAGCGACTTCATTTATTAACGTAGCATTTTTTTCAAAATAAAAAATTCCACATGGCAATTTTAATAAAAAAAATTGTCCATGTTAGATTTTAAAGTCCACATTAGATTTTAAAAAAATTAAAATCGATTTTATTAAAAAAAAAAAAAGGGTGGGAGAAATCGGCGAGGGCCACCGCCGGAAGGGCGAGGGCTCACCGTCGCCGGAAGGGCCGGCGATGGTGGGTGAGGGTCGGCTAGGGCCGCCGACCCGCCCCCATCGCCGGAAGGACCCCAACGGGGGCGGTGAGGGGGCGCAGGCCCTCACCTAAATCTAGGGCGAGGGTCGTGACCCTCCCCCAGCCCGGCGGCGAGGGTCGCCGGCCCTCACCCCACCCGGCCAAAGGCCACCCGGAACCGCGCCGAATCTAGGGCTGCCCTTGGCCCGGGGGGCGAGGGCCGGCGACCGTCATCGGATCCGGGGAGGGTCACGACCCTCGCCCCAGATGCGGGAGAGGGCTGCGGGCCCTCACCACAAAGCTGCCCCGGCGACCCCGGCCCTCGCCCACCGTCGCCAGCCCTTCCTGGCGACGATGGCGGCGGTGAGGGCTGCACAACCCTCGCCGATTTCCCCTCCCCCTTTTTTTTTTTTTTTTAAATTAATCAATTTTAAAATTTTTATTTTTTAAATTATTTAATATTATTTAATTAATAATTTTAAAAATTCACATCAGCGTAAAAAACGACGTTGTTTTGCATTGATTTTTCGTCGTTTCAATTTCCGGTGAGCCACGTAGGTAAAAAATTAATAAAAAAATGCCACGTAGGATTTCCGACAAGGTTCCAACGACTTGACACTTAAGTGATCCATTTTTTTTGAAAAGTGGCACTTAAGTATACCGTTTGTAAGTTTTGGCACTTAAGTGTCCCTCTATGCCAACTTTTGGCACTCCCGCTGTACTTTCTCCGAACAAATCATGTACAGCAAAGGAATAAAAAGGACTAAGAGGACCCAAATATTCCTAGTATTAGGTCCAAGTCAGTTCCACATCAAAAATACGGGGATCTATACCCCAATACCGCTGCATCCTCCTATTCATTGGGTTTTCTTCGACCCTTTTGAAGGTTAGAGCCTTATCATTTACCGCCTTAGTAAGCTGCAGCTTCAAGGATGGAGTGTAAAGATTATGGCCATGGAAAATAATCTCATTTCTGGTTTTCCAAATGATATAACAAAGTGCTCCAAAAGAAAATCGAGCTAGCTCTTGGTAAAACCCCTTGCCAGAAAGGACATTGTTAACCCAGAGGAGGATGTTCGGCCAAATCGAATTGGTCCAAGGGATATTGCATTTAGCGGCCCAAAAGTTGGCAAGGGAGTTGGGGACGCAACATTCAAAAAATAAGTGATTGATGTAGTCAGGCCTAGACTTACAGAAGGCACACACCGTGAAAGGTATTCTCCCATAGAGCATGAGGAGTACCTGTGTTGGGAGACGGTTTTTGGAGATGAGCCACAGGAGGAATTGGTGTCTAGGGGTGAGGGCCTTATCCTAGACAAAAGAAGACCATGGTACTGGGTTGGCTTTACGGCGAATAGTGGCCCACGCTAAAGCCATCGTGAATTTCCCAGAGGAATCCTCCACCCAACTAAAGATGTCATGACCTTGAGAGCGTGGGGAACCGAGATTTGCCAAAGTGACAAGTCTTGAATAAGTTGGAGCCCATCCGAAGTGTATATGTCCTTAACCTTAGCTTGCCTAAGAAGGTCTAACTGGTAGATATAATTATCAGAAAAGAGCAAGTAGAGAGGGCCACATTCTAGCCAAGGATCGAACCACAGTGATGTAAGTTCGCCATCTCCTACTTTCCATCTAAAGTGCGGTTGAAAAACTTCTCTTAACATGAGAATTTTCCACCGGGCCCAAGAGCAGAGCGTTGGAGTAGGAGAAATTCAAAAAAATTTCCTTTTGAGATATGTGGCATGTATTCATTTGCACCATAGTGATTATATGAATTTAGTTCAAAATTTTTCATTTTTATTAATTTAGTCCTGAATCTTTACGCGAACTTCCAATTTCATTTTTTGGCAAAACTATAGTGGCAAAAAAAAATTCACATAGGGTGGGGAGTGCTAAATTAGGAAAGATTGCATTCTTGATCAAATTTGAAATTAATGAAGTTAATATTCTTGAAAATTTTGGTTATGAGGGAAATAAGGGCACGAATGATCTATTTCTAGGTACAATTTCTGACCAGCAATATGTTTTTCTATTTCTATTTTTAAATGAGTTTCTGAGCAAAGAAACGCATTTAATAATGACACAAAGTTTATGTTCCCAAATAGAAATTTGTTTGATAGCAACATAAAATTTCTATTTCCAAAATTTGGTTTCCACCTTGTGTTCTCCGTATGTCGTGAAATAAGGTAGACAAGTGAATTTTCCTTCTTCTTCTTTTTCACTGTCCTGAAACAAAAATAAAAGGAATCATTATCTGGTGTTAGTTAAGTAGACTTAAAGAGGATTTATCGAGATGTATGGTTAAGCATGTAAATAGAGAAAAGTTAAATGTAACTATTAGGCTTGCATTCCCGACCCTATCATTTAGAGACAACGGCCTTCTCCTGAAAAAGAGGTCGAACTTGAAAAGGATGAAGAATGCCCAATGTGTCATACAATCCAAGATTGCAAGCGGTATATCAGGCTGGGGAGAGTTGCATAAACTCCATGATCAAGGAAAAAATGTAAACCATCATTAAAAACAGAAGCAAGGACGGGGATAATTGCATCCTTTTCATTCTTGGTAAAAAGGAGAATAGCGGCCCTATGATCATGTGAAGTTGCAGTAAATCAAAACGTAACGGCAAGCATATATCGCATTTAAGGACTGTGGTTCGTATAAATCCAAACAAATAAACATTGAGACAAAATGAACCAAATTAACCCCCAATTTCAGCAACACGTGAAAAATAGTGGTTCACAAGTGCATAATAGAGGCTCGACTCCAAAAATAGAAATTTCGAAAGTTGGTCGCCAATAGAACGTGAATCAGATAACAAAGAGGGATCGAATGCGTTGAACAATTTTCCAAATTGATTTTTCGATAGGGTGAAAAAAGTTCTTTAAGTGGGAAAGAGATTGACTTTTTCACTGCATAAGAAAAATCCAAGTAGCATGAGAATGATCATCTACAATAATAAGAAAGAATTGAGATCTATTAGGATGTGGGGTGTGATAAAGACCCCAAATATCAACATGAATTAAAGAGAAATTATCTATAGCTCAAGATTTACTTATGAGAAAAAAGGAGGTACGGACTCCAGGAGTGCCAAAATTTGGCACAAATGGATACTTAAATGCCAAAAGTTACAAACGGTACACTTAAATGCCAAAATCGGAGTAAAATGGATCACTTAAGTGCCAACGTCGAGAAAATCCTGCCAAATTGCCACATGTCCATTTTCCAGCGACTTCATTTGCTAACGGAGCATTTTTTCAAAATAAAAATTCCACATGGCAATTTAAATAAAAAAAAATTGTCCATGTCAGATTTTAAAAAAAATTAAAATCGATTATATTAAAAAAAAAAAACAAAGGAGAAGGGGATTAGCGAGGGCTGCTGCCCCACCCTTGCCGGGAAGGGCCGGCAACAGTGGGTGAGGGTTGGCCGAGGTCGCCGGGCCTCGACCAATGGCCGGCGACCTCGGCCAGCCTACGGGCAAGGCCGCCGATCGCCCAGACCCCCCTCGCTAGATCCAAGGGAGGGTCGCGACCCTCGCCCCAGATTTGGGCGAGGGCCTGCGGACCCTCGCCACATGCCGGCTGGGGCCCGGCGACTCCGGCCGACCCTCGCCCATCGTCGTCAGCTCTTCCCAACGAGGGTGGGGCGGCGGTGAGGGCTGCACGGCCCTCGCCAATCCCCTTCTCCTCTGTTTTTTTTTTTAATAAAATCAATTTTATAATAATATTTTTTAATTATTTAATTAATAATTTTTAAAATCCACATCAGCACAATAACGACGTCGTTTTGCGCTGATTTTTCCTCGTTTCAATTTTCGGTGAGCCACGTAGGCAAAAAAATTAATAAAAAATTGCCACGTAAGATTTCCAACAGAGTTCCAACGACTTGGTACTTAAATGATCCTTTTTTTTTAAAAGTGGCACTTAAGTGTACTATTTGTAAGTTTTGGCACTTCCGCTATACTTATACCGAGAAAAAAGGGCACGCAATTACTTTGCAAGAGGACACATTGGGCACAGAGGATGTGGAAAAGAAGCACTGTGATCCAAACATCGATGAGAAAGAATAACTTTATCATTGGTAGCATTGTTACACAATAAATATTTTTTACAGGAATACATGATGAGTCAAAATGTTTGGGAAAACTAGTCCAAAAGTATAATCCTTGTGAAAAACTACCCGAGCCCATCAATTTGCTAGTCGAAAGGGCCTCAAAGAAACAAGTGTCAAAATTGAAGAATATATGATAGGAGCTATCCTCATAGGCCTTTGATGCTGAGATAAGATTGAATTGAAACTAAAAGACATAAGGCGTGTTTTGAACGGTAATGGATGGACTAAGATTTACTGTCCCTACTTTTTATGATGTATGTAGTATTCCCATTTGGAAATTGCACAACTATAGCGAAATGATATTTATAAGTATGAGAAAAGAAACTTTCATTACAAATAATGTGGTCACTAGCACCTAAATCAATTATCCATGCATCATGAGAAATGGAGTTGAAACAATATGAAGTACTCGAGAGGCTTGCCCTTTATCAGAAGTTTCCAGCTGTCTCAATGCCCTCATAATTTGCTGATATTGATTATAAGTAATCGGCTGATTGATTTTATTAATACTATGCCCAACGACTTGATCAGTAGAAAATTCCCTTTTTCCTTTCTCCTCTGTTTCCCATGCAATTTCCTACAACTTTTTACTGTGTGATGTGGGCATTTGCAATAAGTAACTTTCAATTTCCTTTAGAATTTCCTTTCGTTAATGATGTGGCTGAAGGATTTCCATGTGATTAAAAAATGGGGGCTAACGTGGCTTCTTGCAAGCCATCCGATCTAGCCAGAGTGATGGATGGAGGAGAGCCATCCAATCCCATGTAATGATCCCAGTCATCCATTTGAAATGACCCAGGATTACCCTCATTTTGATTGGATGCTGTAATCACTAAACTCATCCTTCAGTTTCTAATGCTCCCGAAGCTTGCTCTGTTCATTAAGTCCATCTAAGCACCACCTAAGGAAAGGGCCACGAGACTTACACCTTCACCCATGTGCGCATGCTTAGCCACAACAAGCGGTTGATTCTCCTCTTGGACGACCAGCCAGTAAATCCGGCCAAGTGGCAGCGTAAGGTCCACCGCAAGAATTTGCGATAGGAACTTCAAATATGACTTGTTGACAATCGGTAAGAACCTCTTCGCCTTCTCTCTTTTTCTAATTTCTTTGTATTGTCGGAGAGTGGCTTTGGAACCCTCGAGCTGCTCCTCAACTGCCTTGAGCTCATTCCACAAAATCGAGAGCTAATTGAAGAAAGCAGTAACCGAAATGTTCCCTTACTTCAATTCCGATAGGGCTTGGGTGATGGTATGACGTCCTGAAATTCAAGCCCTTTGAGGAATGTATGAACGTGAATTTCGTCAATACATTATTAATTAATCTCACTCAAAACTTATCACTCCCGAAAACTAACTCTGAGGGAAAGGCTAATGAGGATGGAACTGATACAACTAAAAAACTTGACCTGAGATAACAACTCGACCATGGGACCTACGTAAGGACAATATTGTGATTATATAGGCCGATTCAAGGAGTGATTAGAAGTCAAATTGTGAGTAGGGTATAATGGGATAACAGGTGAATTTGTTTACTACTATCGAAACCATGATTGGGGCCCTAAGTCAATTCTCAATAATTGTGTACTTTGAAATAAGAATCGATCATTTGTAATTTAATGATAGTCGAGAACGTTCATGTGTCGAGGAAACTTAAACATGGTTTGACACTGAGTCAAACATGAGTTGATTATGCATAAATTCTTGGAGCCGCCTATTAGTCCGAGACGTACTAACATTGCATTCGATCGAAATTGACTATATATGTAAATCCGATATTGGACATCAAATTTTCAAGAGCGTCAAAGACGAACCTTTGGACAATGTTTATATAACCTTTGAAATTATTGGTAAGCCCGAATTGTTGGAAAATGATTTAACAAGCCGAGAAATTAAGTCCACAAGGAAGTGGGCTGAGCAAGACCCAAATGGGCCTCATGCCCAAGGATGGGCAGCCACAAGTGTGGGCCCAAGGCAACTGTGTGGGCCCATTGAGCCCAATTAGCCCATTTGACATATTCTAGCCCATTATCCATTTTTGAGCCAATTTGAGCCCAACAAATTCCTAAGCCCATTCCAATTTATTCCTAGGCCATTTCTTAGGCTTGCTTTTCATCTTCAGCCCATGGGCAATTTGGTAATTGTGCTAAGGTGGAAAAGACTAAAATGCCCCTCTAGGCATTAATGAATGGAAGACAAAAGAAGAGAGAGAAAGTCTTGGATGATGATGGCATTTGCATGGGGAAGGAACAAGGGTTGTTGGGCATTGAAGTGAGTTGAGTAGGCCTTCATCTTCTTTCTCTCTCCTCCTTCTCTCTCTTCCTCAAGCTGGCCAACCACCCCTCCCCTCTCTTTCTTCTTTTTCCTTTCTTTCCTTTCCTCCATTTACATTGCTGGTTCAACCTTGTCATCACCCAAGCCACCTGCAATAGTGATCGGGAGCTCCAACCCGTACCCCTTGTCGCGCGCCACTCGCCAGTCCTGGTTGCCAGTCAACTCGTCGGCCGTCCAAAATTTACCACTCCTCTGCCCACTAGTGTTTCCAACTGTTGTACTGACTGGAAACGTTCAGCCGCACCTGTTTCCACCTCGCCGCCACCCAGACCAGCCATTAGCATCTCCCTCTTAGTCACCCGGAGCCGTCGAACACGGTCAACAAGTTGTTAAACCACCGATCAGTCTGGCTAGCACCGAAACCCCCTAGTTTGGCTTGGTTTATGCAGAATAGCAAGGGGTGCCACTTGTAGTTGCTATTTTCACCCCATGACCGCCTTAGGTCGATGTAGTCGAGTCCCCGTGCATAGCCCTCGCCACTGCCACGCCTATGTCTCCGACCCAACTAACGGTTGAGTTTATGCTCTAATCTGTTGATTAGTACGTTAAACTTGTTTAGGGGTAGTTTAGTTATGGTTAATCTTAATTAGGGGTTTAATTATGGCTAACTAAGGTTTAGAGAGCTGGTTAGAAAATTGACCAAGGTTAGGTTAATTAATAAAAGTTGGGTTAATTAACTAAGGTTAGATTATGGTTAGGTTAATTAAGAAAAGTTGTGTTAATTAACTAAGGTTAGATTATGGTTAGGTTAATTAACCAATGTTTGGTTAATTAATTAGAGTTGGATTATGGTTGAGTTAATTAACCATGGTTGAAGTATGGTTAGGTTAGTTAATCATGATTAATTTTGATTAAAGTATTAATCTTGCTTAGTTCTTATTAATTGAGATTAAATTAGAATAATCAAGGATTAGGGGTTAATCTTGATGAGCATTATTTTATTAAAAAGAATTGTTTTCTTTTAATAATTTATTTATTTATGAAATTTAGAATTTATATTTTTATTTATTAAATTATGAATATTATTGTTCATGAATTACTATTTAGAATTTATATTTTTATTTATTAAATTATGAATATTATTGTTCATGAATTACTATTCATGTAGTAATTCATGCAAAAGTAAATCATAGTCTTAATTCGATGCGTTCATGATTGTTAAGGCATGTTGATTGGTTGCTTGTATTAATGATGAATTGATTGTATGAATTGCATATCAATTTTTAAATGCCTTGACATTTCAATAAAATCGCATTGACATAAAAAGGGAAAACCCTAAAGTGTCGAGTGTATGTTTATGTCAAATGTTGCCATGAAAATGAAAAGGGCATGTTTTATTTATAAGGCATGAAAATTGGACGGTTTTTGGAATAAAATGTGATCACGTATGATTATTTGACTGATTCTTCGAACATGTACCACGTTTGCATCGGCTAATGTTCAAGATTAAAATGGGTTGTGGTGGTATGCTTGTATAGTCACTAAATTGAACCCGTCACCTCGATAGAAGATCGAGGGACAAAGTCCGACTTGTTAGAAATCCCGGTGGGAGTTCGGATGCAGAGTCGCGATAGAGGCTGAGCCCATGCTCCTTCGGGAATGCCATCTTGGGAAGAAGCCCTTAACGTAGCTGCGCTTCATGGGGGAGAGCGATGCCTAGCCATGCCAGTAGACACCGACGAGAGTTATGTTGTAGCCCTGAGGGGCATTAATAATCGGAACATGCATAAATACAAGATTGCATAAGAAATATAGTGTCATTGGTTCTAATTATGCATGTGTTAGTTACACTATTTGTGATACGCTTGAGTTGATAACGTGCAGGGTGTGACAATGGCCAAATGAGATCGCTCGCAATACGACTCAAATGTGACTAATTGAATGCATTACTAATATGTGGTATGCATTAATTGTAATATGCATGTTTGTATCATGCAGGGTATAGCATGACCGGGTAAGATTGCCTATGAGTCAATTACTTGCCAATATTATTCATGGAATTGCTGAATAGATTATATTTTAACTAAAGCAATTAGTATGGTTGTCATTGATTTGCATGAGGGGTTGTTCTTATGATAGGTACCCTGAGATGAGTTGATGTCTTAACCGGGGCTTAGGGTGAAAACTCACTAAGATTATAAATCATTATTGTATTAAACCATTTTAGGTCCTTAGGATGACGCACCCTCCGATGCGATTTGGGGTTCCCCAAGGACTGGGAGACCATCATGACGCACCACCATTTCCCGAGTTAGGTGCATCTTTATAAGAAGTACGTTTCCACTATTTGGGTAGATGAGGGACTGAGGCTGTGGGTTCCCATCGATTCCTAGCATGGTACATCAGGGAGGACGATCTCTTGATTGGTGCTCTGCGCGGTTTTGATGGGCCACCTAGTAGAGGCCCCGAGGATGCAAATTGAGATTCTATAGAGTTGGACCATCCAAATGAAGCCATAGTGGATCCTGACCCTACCCCACTTGTAACTTACCTGTACCCTTCCAACTACGACCTGATGGAGCTTGAATCTGATGAATTCTTGCACTTTGGTAGTTCCTGATAGGCGTACCAAACCTGAGGATTCTTTTTGAGGGAGTAGATTAACACAGCCTTTGCCTCTTTTAGGTTTGGCTTGGAAAAAGGAACTGATCCACTAGCAAGCTTATAATTAGAAAACGTTTCTTAAGAGTTAATCTAGTTATTAAATAAATGAGCTAGCTTTGTTGCTATGATGTTGTTCATCCTTCTATCCCTATTGTGATTGATTGATTGACTACGTGTTAGTTTGTTTTTGCTTACGCATAATGAAAGAATAAAATGAGTGGTCAGCGACGCGTCCTGGAATGTCACATTCAATTGACCAAAGTGAAGGGGTTGTCGCGTACTCGGAGTTTGGGGAGTGACATACAAATAACTGACGGGATATCACGCCCCAACCCCGAGTAGGCAACAACCCCATTGGTTTTGATATCAGAGCCAACTCCCGACCGCCTGTGGGCCATAACACGGACGCTATACTTGAAGGGGGGAAATTGTGACAACCCAGGCGACAATGCACGGGGCAAAGTCCCTAAATGTGAGCAAGGAAGGGGTGCGGCACTTGTCCCACATCACCTAAGGGGGAGTCATGAGCTAGTTGATAAGGTTTGGGTTCTGTATCATGTATAATGCGTTTTACCAATGGCGATGTCATGCCCCGAACCCCAAGAAAACCCTATCGGTTTTGGTATCAAAGCCGACTCCTGACCACATGTGGGGCCACAGGGTGGATGTTGTGCTTGAAGGGGTAAGATTGTGACTGCCTAGGCGGCAGTGCGCTGGGCGGAGTCCCCGGATATGCGCAGGAAGGGTGTGTCTCTTATCCCACATCGCCTAGGGGGAGTCTTGGGCTAGTTGATAAGGCTTGGATTCTATATCCTGTTTAACGCATTTTTGAGTGAAGCCCAAATAACAAAGCTGTGCGAATCTCGGCTTAAAGAAAGACAATATTACACAATGATAAGCCCAAGTCCTTACGGATGGTGAACAACCTCGCCCAATCTAGATGTCCATACATCTCACAAATGCTTTCCCAAATTGTTTTTTTTTTTGAGTCTTTGATCGGTGGGAGTCCTCCAACAACGTCAAGTACTAGGAAATTTCCAATCCAAGTGCGAACCTATGGGTTGCACTTTCGCCAATGTCTTGGAGCCACTCATCAATCGAAAAAGGGAGGCTCCATCAAGGAAGTCGTCCTTGTCCTTCATGACAATAGCTCACTAGAGTCTTGAACCCAAGCATCGTAGTTCTCCAGTCTAGTGAGCTACAAGGTAATGAGCCGTAGCTCTAGTTTGTAGGCCGACAACATGTGGAGTGGGTCACCAGGCTAAAGGCGGCTATTGCCATTGATTGGAAGGCATCAATAGAAAATCGGGTCCAAAAATGGATAGGGATTCATTCCTTGACCCAGTATGGGTCCGAATCTATGACTCGGATTTGTCCAACCTAATATGTCATTCAGGTCGGTCTCAAGTGGAAGAGGATTCTACTCACTTCCATTGGGCTAAGTTCAAAAGCTTGGAAGCCTTTCCTCTCCATGTGGGCCATATAGGTATGATTAAGCCCACACCTATTATGCTCATGGGCCTTAGACAGGTACTAGTGAATCAACAGCCACTGGATTAGGCTAGAAACCTAGGCTAGAGCAGGAGCGGGGGTACTGAGGCTCCATTTGGCAACGTTCCAATTTATTTGTTTTTCTGGTCTTTTGTTCTCTAAAATAGAAAAATAACAGAAATCCATTTGGTAGTACCAATTGATTTTTCTTTGATTTTTTTATTTCTTGAAATTAAAAATTGTTCCCGGGAATAGATTTGGAGTAAAAATGAGAAGTAGAAAAAAGTAACTTCTTGTTCATGGGAACAATTTCTAAAAACTATTTATTGAGTAATAACTCATGATCGACTGTCATCCGCCAACCACTACCCATTGACATCCGCCCACCGACCACTGACTGTTGCCAATCACCGACCGCCACCTTCGCGGCCAACGACTGGTGGATGGCTTTCGGTCGCTGGTCACCGACCATTGCCGGCCACCGGTAGCTAATCGCCACCCACCGCCACCATCAAGGAAAAAAGAAATAAAAATTCTTTATCGGTATCAAATGCATTTCTATTTTTTTTCTATTATGAGAATAAAAAAATTTTGTAATAACCAAACGCCTTGTTTTATTCAGAAATTGTTCCAATGATTAGAAATAGAAAAGAACTATTTCTCAAAAGAAATTGTTCCTAGGAGTGGAAATGTTACCAAATGCACTCTAAAGTACCAATAAATTGGCGGCTACAGGATTGGGCTAGAAGCTTGGGCTAGAGTAGCAGCAAGGGCACCACCAGCTAGATGTTAGGCACCCTCGAGGTGCTGAACAGAAGGATGCTGCTCTCCAATAGAATCAATTTGCTCTGACAAGGTTGGGGTTTGATTTTGTGATGAGGTAGGTGAGGTTGGTATTTCCTCCATTGAGGAATTCTTGGCATTCTTAATTTTGGCCATGATATCAATAAAGGAATATGAATTATTATACTGTTTGCTGGTTTGTTTTGTAAGTTTAGAAGCTTGCAACAAAAATCCAAAGAATGAACCGAAGGCACATTTCAATAAGTGTGAAAGCTAGGCCAGGAATGACTCTGATACCATGACAAAATTTGAAAAATAGGCAAAAATATAGATAACGATGTAGATTCATAAATGCGGCTTATATCTTTACATTGTACAAGCTCCTATTCATAATACAATGAATGGTTAACTAAGGAAATAATAAAGAAGATACATGGAATCAAATCCAATCTTGAATTGATATAATTAATTAATCATAATCTAGTTTATTTTGGATTGATCAATCACAATCTGCCACTGATCCTCACATATCTCCAACATACCCCCAGGCAAAGCCTCAGCATCAACCCTTCAAGCCCAGCAGGCCCAACGAAGCAACTAGGTCCTGATAATGATCAAGTCCGGCATTGCCGCATCCTCCTCGACCACGAAGCTCCCACCACCTTGAATCTATTTTTGCAAGTACTGCGATGGCCAGCAGGTGAGCTTCAAGGCCTTTTGGTGACGCCTAACAGCAAACTCAACAATCTACAAACCACCACTATGGTAGTGTAACAATGAAAACTTATGAATATTTTCGAAAGATGATTTCACTTTGTTTTGAAAAGTTGAGGGACATGACTTTTTTTCTGTCCTACTTTAACTCTTACTTTACTTTCGGACTTTTACTCTATCTCTTTGTAGAGCATGAGAATCGAACCTCATACTTAAAATCAAACGTCCCCATCCTAGTCCTCCAAGAAAATGGGAAATTGAACTCCTCACCTTCCATTCCTATGTGAGAAGGATGATTATTAGAATAACCCCATTGGTTAGAGATTAGATTGAACAAATTGAAAAATTAGGAATTAGATTTCATATTTTGGAATAGTTCAAGGACCATATTTATCGACTTAAAAGTTTAATAATAACGTTGTCCATAGAGAAAAAGTTTTGTGATTATTTCTGTCATTTTCTTAGGCTGGTTTGAGCCACCTAAGGGTGGCTGTGGCCGTGGCTCGAATGATCACTACCTATAAATTCCTATGGCCATGCAAGTAGCATGGTCAAATCGGAGCTCGAGCATTTCTGGTCGCTGGAATTATGGGTCTCTTCTACAAATTAAATGGTCTGTCTGCTATCTACCATCTAGACATGCAATCATTAGTCCAAATGTCCGAATCTTTAATCGATGGGAGAATCATATTTTTTATAACTTCAGATGATAAGCCTCATTTTCTATAAGCCATTATTATAAGTTTTCTTTACCTTTTTTCTTCTTTTTGGTCTAACCCTGTCTTTGCTGGGATTTCTATTGTTGAATATGCTTTGCAGTAATTAAGCCACTTTAGAGTGCATTTGTTTCAATGAAAGTAGTTTCTCAGAAAGTGTTTTTCGGACTTTACGCTGTTTGTTTTTCCAAAAACGATTTGGTCAATGAAAAATACTTTCCAGTCAACATAAATATTATGTATTATTTTAGAAAAATGAATTCATATGCATGGGAAGGGGAAAACAATTTCCCTCTTTATCAAGTCTTTAGGTCCTCCCATTTTTATGAAGTCATCTCTGTCCTCTTCTTTTACTCTCCAAAATTTCTTCTTCTTCTTTTTTACACTAGTGTAAATTGTTAGTTTAAATATGATTCAATCATTTTCTAAATGCGATCCAAACGCTTAAAAACATTTTCAATCACATATCATCAGATACAAAAAAATTAATCATTTTCCATAAAAATGATTTCCTGCATAAAAATGATTTCCTAAAAAACATTTTCCAAAAATGGTACGATTTCCGTAAAACAAACGCACCCTCTTATTATGATTCAA
This sequence comes from Corymbia maculata, assembly GCA_014182735.1. Classification (NCBI taxonomy): domain Eukaryota; kingdom Viridiplantae; phylum Streptophyta; class Magnoliopsida; order Myrtales; family Myrtaceae; genus Corymbia; species Corymbia maculata. The sequence goes on from CM024685.1 coordinate 6,448,064, forward strand.
TTTGAAAATAAAAGAAAAGAAGAAAATAAAAATAAAAATAAAAATTATTAAAAGATTTGATTATTTTATTTAATTACAAAAAAAATCTATGTCAACATAATCATGTCACATCATACGACAATCATCCATGTTAATAATTTCTAATCAAACGAAATTGTTTTTTTATCAAACAACGAAAAATATTTTTCAATTCATTTTGAAATCTTAACAATATACCGAAAAATATCGTCAATTTCTCAAAAATGATCTTTAGAAAAATATTTTTTTTGGATTAAACATATCATATTTTCCGTGAAATAAATAGAATTTTTGAGTAGGCTTGCGCAGTAATTTTTGACATGGGGATGCTGCCTCTTCTAAAGTTTTCCTACGGTAATGTCGGGGAGGAAAAGCCCTCTCGATCCCTGTCCCACCTCTTTTCCTCGTGTCCTTACTCATCTCTTTCGGGCATCGAGGAGCCGGATCGGTGTCAAAATATATGCGCTGAGGCTGTTTTGACTCATGCATATGAATTCCCCTGTATTAGCGTCTTCCAACTTCTTCATTCAGTCCAAGCCAATAAAGTCTTGAAAGTGACCTCGGACAATGATATCTTCCGTACCAAATTGTTCCTTCAATTCAAATCAATGCATTTATAATAAATTTATTTTAAATTAAATTTGTGACTATTAAAATCCAAATTAATATATCTATAATAAATTTATCATCAATTAATTTTCATTAAATTTTAATGTTAAATTACTAAGTTAAATAATACATTACAATTATCAAGTGTACCAATTCAGATTTTTTTCCTCTATTTCTCACGATATATCGATTTATGATTTTTCATGGTATTAATTCAATTTAATAAAAACTAATAAAGAATAAATTTGTTACAAATATATCAATTTGAGATTTTTAATGGCCAAAAAAATTAATTTGAAACAAATTTATTATAAATGCATAATTTATAATTTTTGTATTATTAATCTAATTTTATACTATTTTTTTCTCTTGGAGTATGACTGAAGAAAACCAAGGCGATCCATCGGCCTTTTCGTCCTTTCTGCGTTGGTATGGTGGACTTTCTCGAACTTCGTGGTTCTGCCCAGGTGATGCGATCCAACTTCTTTACTTCTTTTTTTTTCTTTTATCTGACCAAAAAAAAAAACTTCTTTACCTTTTTCCTAAGAAAAATGATTATATCGATCAACGCGGGACGTCACTATAATTATGGTCGTGTTCTTAAAATTATGAGTGCAAAACCCTTAAGTTTCGCGCCCAACAGGAGCTGATTCGAGAGCCTCTCCTTTTCCTTCGGCTATGTTCTTTTGACAGATCCGCCGTAAAGCTCAGGCACGTATTTCCCGCATGAATCGTTAGGATTATAAATTTTGGCAGCAACCGATTCATGAAGGAATCGTTGAAATCCATGGGCTTTGTACTAATCGAAATGTATGAAGTTAAACAGATTCATGAAACTTACGAAGTGTTTTATGAATTTCAAGGCAACCGGTTCTTCAAATCTGTGCTCCTAGCATTCTTTCTGTGTACTACTTTCAAGATTACAACTTGAGGTTGCTTATTTACCGTATTCGTTTAACAAAATATCTATCCATGCAATGTACAATGGACATTTAAAACATCTTTTATTATAAGACAAAATAGATGTAGGATTTCTATTTGCAACATTTCTGATATAAAACATTTTTCACACTTGCAATTATTAAAAAGAAAATGATCTTTGTGTTAGCAAACTGAACAAGATTGTCAAAATTAAAATTCGAAAATCTAATTTTTACACAACTTAAAGCATCAATAGATTACGCTTGAGCCATGGCATTTTAAATTAACTCGAAAATCAAAATCAAGATCGTTTCTTTTCTGACTTGAAATGAGAATTTAATTTAAAAAAATTTAAAGTGCGTTGAATTTGTTTGATTTAAATTTTTTATGTCACTATTTTTTTTCTTTTTGTACAACTCCATTTTTTTATAGGAAAATTCCAAAAAATAGCCCCAAATGTCCTCAATTTTTAAAATAAGAGCTCGAAGTGGACTTTGTTCCAAATAAGGTCTTGAAGTAGCCATAGTTGTTTCAAATAAAGGCCTGAAATGGTTATGATTATTTCAAATAAAAACTTGACCTCACCAGTCATTGGCTAGCTAAATTTTCCAACCTACTAAGGGCATTTTCATCATTTGCCAATTGATTTTTTTTTTCCTTTTTTTTTGGTTCATCTTCTTCATTGCCAATGGTTGACTGGCCACCAACAAAGCCCATAAAGGGCTAGGTGAGGGTCACCCTCACCCGATCTAGCGAGGGCCACCCTCGCCGGCAATAGGCCAAGGACGGCCTCACCCTAGGGAGGCTAGCCCTAGCTGGCCGCGAGCAAGGCCGACCTCGCCAGATCTAGCGAGGGTTGGCCTCGCCTAGGGCCGCGAGGGCAAGATGATCCTTGCCTCATGGCCACCTACAAGCCCACGCCCAGCAAGGGCCAACCTCACGGGTGGCCGTGAGGCAATGTTGTCTTGCCCTTGTCGGCCTCGAGTGTGGCCACGAGGAGCAGCCTTAGCTAGGGTGAGGGTCGCCTCACCCAAGCGAGGCCGTCCCTCACCTGTGACCAACGAGGGTGGCCCTCACCCAACCCTCTATGGGCTTTGATGGTGGCTGGCCAGCCACTGGCCACGGAAAAGGTGAACCGGAAGAAAAATAAAAGGAAAACAGTAAATAGTAAATTACAAAAATGCCATTGATCGCCGAAAAGTTGAGTTCTTATTTGAAACAAATATAGCCACTACATGCCCTTATTTGATATAAGATTCACTCCAAACTCTTATTTGAGAAAATGTGGGCACTTGAAGACCTTTTTTGGAATTTTCCCCTTTTTTTAACCTTGTTAACCAACTCTCAAATTTTTTTCATTTGTTTGGTAATATTTTGAAATTTGGTTAAAATATGTTTGTTAAATGCTAACTTGACTTCCATAATATCTATAATTGGTGAAAATGTTTTCGCGAGTATCCTAAAAGAAGTTGAGTTTTACAAAAGTTGACAAGCATCGAGCTAATTTCCTTCTTGTTAGTTTCATTTTCCTTTTGAAAAAAAATATATTGTCCAATTTCCGAGAATATTATATCAGGATTCTTTTCCAAATTTGTTCCATTTTAAGGTTTCGGTTGCCAATTCCCATTAAATGACAATTTGTGATAAAAAAAGGCACCGCCAATCACAACGAATGCCGTTACCATAACAACATCCTTTTAATATCATCCATACACAAAGACCTTTATCATGTGAAAAAGTTTTTCATTTCCAATATTTTGAATGATTTTTCTGCTTTATTATCCTATCGCTTGTCTACGGAATTTATATGCCCTTTCTATATATGTGATCTCCTACACTTATAAGTCAAATTTATCTTGCGTTTGCGACCCTTCATTTGTCAAATTACTCGGATCGTTGCTAATTCTACTGATAGATTTTGAGTTGTTTATCTACATGTGCAGCCTTCTGTTTGTCAAATTAGTTACATTTTGGCTTCTAACCAAAGTGTTCAAGTTTTCAGAATAAAGCAAGCATTAAAGTCATGCAAGTGTCCTCAATTTTTCTTTCCTCAACCTGCATGAGGGTCATTTTGTGTAACACATTGTTCCTTCAACTTTTTTGTTTCTTGTTAATCCTAATCCCATTTTCTCTTTGCTAAGTGTAGGATTATGATTTTCCCACTAAACTATATCCTAAAGTTTAATGAAGGGATAATTGCCCAAAAAAGCCCTAAAGTTATTATATATATGTTAATTTAGTCTTAAACATTTCAATTTGATTTATTTAGTCTTAAACATTTTAATGACTTAATGATGTAGTCATCCCCACCAATTTTTACATGCACACTAATTGCCCTACATGGCAAGACCATCACTAAAGTAGATGATTTTTAGTAATTTTTTAAATTTTTACAAAAAAAAAAATTAGTTTTCCTTTTCTATTCATTTTTTTTCCTTCTTCCTCCATCAAATGCCATGGCCGGCAATCAGCTATAGGCAAGGGTTGGTCTCACTAGATATGGTGAGGATAGACCTCCTCAACCTTGGGCAAGGCTCACCCTCACCAAGGTCGAGCCTCACTAGCCCTCACCAATGACTTGATGCCAATCATGGCAACCAATGATAGAAGAAGGAAAAAGAAAAATTGAAAGAAAATAAAAGAAAGGAAAAAAAAATAAGAAAATTTAAAGAATCGCAAAAATAGTTTACGTCAATGCCAACTATGCCTCATCAGACGGCTGATGTCAATGATTGCCAATCAAAATTAGCTGGAGAAATTATGTTTACAGATCATCAAAAGATTTAAAATTAAACTGGCGAAATTAAATTATTTAAAACCGAATTGGCAACTATACAATATGTTTAAGACTTCTTTTTTAGGTAATTTTCCCTTTTAACGATTGACCATCCATAAGACGTTCTTCACTTAGCGGATGATTAAAACACGTAGTTATAGAATTGGCATTTTCTTGAACTGGGGTTGAAGTGCTTGATCCATCTGTGCTTTGCTCGAGTGGGCTTTCCCAGTGGTCTTTTCTTGAACCGGTGTTTAAGCCCATTAAATCCAGGTTCATTCTTCTGTGGGTGAATTGCCCGTTATGGTTAATGTCTTCTTCTTTTTTATATAGATTTTGCATTTCTAAAACTGGTGCATTATGGTTTCACAAGCCGTACCATACGTCTTGCTCCGATCAAATATTACGCCGGAGATATGAAACTCCTTTGCTTTGCCTAGAGGGTGTCGTCGGCACAGATCGCCCATCCTCACTCTTTTACTTATGGAAGAAAAGATTATACCCATAATTGACCCCAAATACGCAATCGAATCGACAATACACAAAGGCCCAAAAGGCCCATAAACATAACTTTAGAGGCCTCATAACAATACACGCAAGAGCAAATGCCCAAAAGGCCCACATGAAGAGAAGGCCTTGGTCCAGTGGAAGCCTCTTAATGTCAATGTTTCTCGCCTTACCTTAAAAATAAACAAAAAGCAATCCGTATATTAAGCACCGGATCTTTAGAGATCTCTTTTTGAGATTGTACTATTTAATTTTGACATCACATTTGGTTTCTATTTTTGTGCAACACATAAATTTTGGGCTAAAATAATCACTTACTTCACCAAAATAACTAGTGATCGAGCTCAACCTCTAATAAAAAAAAATTGGCATCTTCCATATTTGCATGGCATCAGATTGCATAGCATTTAGTACTGACCTATTGCATCGAGCATGTTGCAGCCAGCCAAAGGAAAGCTCGATAAGTGGCCCGTCATGAGGTAGAAGCTTAAAATGTAAGTTCGGCATCGGCATGTGGAATAAACTTGGATACGTTCATTTCGCAAAAAACGATTGATTTGAAAAATATTTTCTGAAAATTAATTGTTTATATCGTTTAGAAAAATTAATCAACGGAAATATTTTCATCATCAATAACAATTTATCCTTAATTATTTTCATGGGTGATGAAAAAAATTTCATTTATTTATTTTTCTAAATGACATAACTAATCTTTTTTGAAATTGTTTTCCAAATCACTTATCTTTAACGAAACGAATGCATCTTAAATTTAAGTTCAAGTATAAGAAATTGGCTCGAAATGGAGCGTCCCAACATTCTTGGAATTTGAGCTTAAAGAAGTGAGGTTCAAAGTTCCAACTTTCTTACAGCTTAAATCCAAGTCCGCCAAGTAAGGCAAACTCGAAGTCAAATTTCTAACACTTCAAAGCTCAAGAATAGTTCGACAAGGTAAGGGAGGTGCATTCCAATAAGGTGGGGACTCCAGGATCCTGAACAACAACTTCAGTGATCACTCTAAACATATGGAAGTTTCAGTCTTTCAGAACCTTGTCTTGATTCCGACATCTTAGGATTAGGGTAATTTGCCAACAATGTGGGAATTGATTCAAATCTGGACAAAGTGGACCACAATTCCAAGGACATCGATTTCAAACATGGAGACTGAGCTGGCCGATTTTGAATCTGGGAGTTTAATTTGGTAACCAGTCCAATTGTTGGGATGAGAGAGGACATCAATTGACATTAATCTCTGTTCGAGTAAGGGGTACAAAAAGTAGTATTTTTCTTTTAAGGGTCACATCCGCAATAATTACTTAAAAGTTTGGGCCAAATTGAAGTTTCCAAAAGCTCAGGGACGCCGGGACCAGGGTCCCTGTCCGAGGAGACAATCCTGTGGACATCATCCAATGCCAAATAGACTCATTGCTGAATCTACTTAATAATGACGTCATAATCGGCACTTCTTATAAAGGGCAAATTACATTTTCTTTTTCTTCCTGAAATAGAAGTGGTTATCAACTTGAACAGCTCATTGCTAACAAAATACACAAATCCTGCAGCAGTACCAGCACTTACCTGTAATCCTTAGCCATCATATGTACTCTCACTTTCACCTCAAAAGGGGACATTACCTAACATTGATGTCTCTAATCCTATCAAGTTGGGTGCCAAAAAGAAGCATTAAAAACTACCCATGATTCGGCGGTTTCGCTATGATACCGAGTACCTCCTGTTCTGTGACGGCGTCGACTTCGCCTCGTCTGCATTGCCATTGCCATTGCCAGAGCCGAGACTCTCGGAGGAGTCCGAGCCGCTGTTGTTTTCGCTCTGGCTTTTGCTCGAGAACATCTTCATGAACGCCTTCTTCGACCGGAGCAGCCCTTTCATCTTGCTTATCGCGGCCTTGTCCACGTTGGGCTTTCCCTCCCCGTTCCTCTCGGGCCCTCCTCGGGCCCCGATGCTCAGCCGCAGCGAGGCCAGCTCGGTCTTGAGGGCCTTGAGCTCTTCCGCCGTGGCCACACCATCCCAGTCTTCCTCCGTGTTGGTGTTGGCGGACCTCAAGCTCCCATGGGACCCGTTGTTCAGCTCCCGAAGGCTTTTGGGGAGGTCCGGGGTGCTGCTCCCGGATGAAGCAGCCACCCTGACCTGCTCAAAGAAGAGCACTTGCACGACGACGCGCAAAGGGAGCCGCTCGTTTGCACGGCGTGCATGCACGCGTCAACCGAGAGCTTCTTGCAGTCCATCAGCTTGCAGATCCTCTTCCTCTCACTCTTGGTGATCCCAGGATGCTCCTGCATCGATGACAGTTCAACAGTTCGAAATCAGATCCATTTGGAACGAACGCAACAGTTCGAAATGCTCCATGCGCTTCAGATATTAGTACCATCTTAAAGTCCAAGAGAAAAGAGAGAATGGCGTGGATCTCTTACCTTGAGATACATGTCGATGGCTCGGTAAAGTCCGTCATGGGAAGGCCGAGGAACACTTGACAGCATCTCGGCGAGTTCAACAAACTTCGACAAAGGCAGGTTACGATCTTTCGATATTTCAGCGAGGTATGCATCGATTATTTTTGCCACCATCAGCTTGGAAGCATCGGACAGTATTCCCGGCCTCCTCATGCCTTGCAGCTCATGCTCTTCTTCAAGGGACTCGATCTCCTGGTTCTCTCGTGACAAGAATTCCTCGACTACGGCGATTACAGTGCCAACATCGTACATCATATTCTCTCCTTCTGGTGCTCGTATGAGGAGATCATTTACGTTAGCCTCCTCTAGTTGCTGTCCTGTCTTCTTAATCAAGTCCCTTTTCACCGTCTCCCCTGAATTGACACAAATGGCCGCCTTTAACAACTTCAGCAAGAAACTACAGGAGACGCTGCATTTCTCTTCGGGCAACAACCGCACAATCGTGTCTACCACAAGCCGATACTTTGGTGTATCTCCGCATTTGGTCATCCCTTTGCTGAACCCAGGCAACCTTCTGTAAGCATAAGCTTTCAGTGCTTCACCGATGATTTCACCAGCAAGCATCTCTTTCATTTTGATATTCATCAAAACACGCTTGTATAACTCGATATCGAGCTCACAAAGATCCTCAACCCACCAGTCCTTTGGAACCACGCGAGTTCGGACACCATTTGAGTCCATCCCATTTTCCTCTGCCAGCTTCTTCCGGTTGTAAGAATAGGACCAATCGACCTTGGAGATGTCAACACAGGCCTTCGCAGCAATCGACTCAATACTTTGATTCACCAACTTCAACTCCTCAGAATGTGGTAATAAGGATTTTGTGGTCTGAAGAACAATGATCGAATCCTTCCAACTACGGAAAATGCTAGAGCTAAGAAAGACTTCAATCTTGTAGATAAGATTCCCCTTTTCAACTGTCTCATACATTTCTAAGTACTCGGCTGCACACCTGGCAGCAACAACATTGTAGGCATTCAGAGTGACAGTCATGCCATAACAGAACTTGGCGCAGACCTCAAATGAGGCAGGCCCACCAGGAATGTCCGAGATGTTGACTTCATCGCCGTCATCACTATTGGTAGCTGCAACCAGTTTCTGCAGAAGTGCGCTCTTTGACAGTAGAGGAAACTGCAACAAGCAGGTTAATTCCTTATTAAGATAGAAGGTCCAAGTCTCTACTGGATATATACTAACGACCAGACTACTGTCTGTGGTCAAAGTTGAAGTTTATGCACTGATTACAATTGCTTAATCAGCCATTTACAACTAAGGAAACAAATTATGGGTCCTGCTTTCCATGGAAATTGGTATTCGATGGAAGAAATTGAATCCATCCATTGTCCTCAGAAATCTAAGGAGTCCAACGTAGCAGTCGGACTGGATGGGAAACCTATGGTAGTGCTAAACAAGTCATAACAAGTTATTGCTTTGCATAGAATTACATCATTTCAAGTAAAGGAGCAAGAGATGTAGGCCAAAACTTAAGTCTCATTTACTTTACCATGACATGGCTAGACATTAACATGACAGGAACAGAACTTAAAAGGTAATTTCAGCACTCTGGTTATGCGTGGCAAAATAAGCCGAGATCACAATGTCATTGCTTTTTTTGTTGTAGTTGTATGAAAAGGGTTCTGAGTTGACCATACCTTATGCAAGTAGAACTTAACACTCCCAACACTGACAGTGATATCAGTTGCCAACTCACTTGAAACATACCTGCACATTGTCATGCCCCCTTAAAGCGTTATCTAAAAGAGAAAATAAACCAACACGACCATGCAGACATGAATCCCAGAATGAAGAATGTTCACAACACAATGCACGAAATTCAAGCACTTCAAGGAATGACTGATAAAAATAAAATAAAAAAACCTTCACATGAAGTTGAATAGGCATTCATTGGCATATCAAGAATCTCCCCACTCACAAAGCACAGAACAAATTCAATTTTTTGGTCAATTGAACTGCTTGAGAGAGAGAAAACGTATGGAACATACCCAGGAGTAAATCTTTCAAACAGAAAATTTATGCAAATGTTGATGTACTGTAGACTGCTGTCAATGACAGTTCAATCGTAACAACAATTATCTTTTAGTAAAATCAGTCCTATAACTGACTGGAAGCTGTTGCAGATTAAGGCATCACCAAAATGCATATATTGAACTTCAACCCTTTCCTGTCAAGGCTAAAAATATGTCTGGTTATTCTATCATTGCGATTCGATTTCTGTTTTTTTTTTTTTTTTTAAGTTGAGAACCTAGTCTGTTGAACTGTAAACCAGCATTAAGATGGATCTCCATCCAACACCTGCCTATCATAAATGATAAGTTAATATAGCAAACGCGTTGGCAGAGATTCTAGTTTTCCGTGCCTCTTGATTGTGCCTGACCATCTCCTGCTGCGATGCCAACCAATGCATCTTTAATACAGCTTCTATTTTCCATCCATTTAGCCAAAAACGGAAACTGCATCTATTCAAGTTCCTAAACACTTTGTAAGAACTAAAAGAAGAGAAACAAAATACAGCACAAGGCCATCGATCCAATTCAAATCAACATTTTACATTTAAACTTTCCTATCGACAGAGAAAAAAACATTGATAGGATAAAATTCAAAACAAATGGGAAAAAAAAAATTTCTCCCAACACTTCCGTAAAGCTTATGTCCCCACCTAATCCCCCAGGTTAGCCGTAAAAGGGTAAAAAATCAAGTGATGGAGTCCAGTAATACTTAAATCTGACTGAGGTTGAGAAGGATGAAGAGAGATGACAACAGAGCATATGCATTGCTACTGAAGGAGCAAATTTTTCATCAAAAAGCCCTTCCTACTCGCAAAATCATGTCTTTCAGAAGCCATGGAAGCTCGAAAAAGAGACCCAGCTCGGTAAATCTGTCTGTTAGTGCAGAGACCATGTTGGTCATGATCTCAAATTTTCTTCCACCCAAAGAAGTGGAAGTGCCCGAGAAGCACATGCCAATGTGAACTAGAAACCAATGAAGGATCACTTTCTCATTGCCAACCAACCAAACCAAATCAATCTAGAACCGCAGATTAATGCAATGAGCATCCAGAAACTTCCCCTTCTGCTCTAATCAAGAGATAAATGCAGAAAACACGAGAGCTTACCTGACATTGTCTCCTTCGTTCTGGAAGGTATCGGGCTTTGACCCGAGTTTCATAAACTTCATCTTGAAACGAACCTCCCTCACAACCAAACTGATCCCCGTTAGATCAAGCGAACTCAAGGACAACACCCACCCGAAAGAGCACCTTCCCACGACCTCACATGATTCCTAACCCGAGGCGACAATCTTTCCCGGACACGGAAAGGCGGATACTCCAAAGCATTGGGAGGGGAGGGGACCAGAAGAAGTTCACGAATGTGGCCGATTTCCTGGGCTCCCGAGAGAGGAATAGATCTCAGGAGCGGAGGGGGAGGATAATAATGCCCTCAAATGCTCCAGCGCTATGACCGAATCTTGACACCAACCAAGGCACAGAGTCTGAGTAAGAAAGAGAAAGTGAGAGAGAGAGAGAGTGGCAATATTTTAAGAGAGAAGGGTTCTCTTGAATGGGAAGAGACTGAGAGCAGAGGAAAGAGCTTGTTTCCCCGGCTGAAGGCAAAGCCCACAGAGTAAGGGCGCACCTTGTGAGCCGAGGAGACACAGCCATCACTCAGAAACTCCTCCCCCCACTAGCGCCTTAAAATAATTCTCAAACGCAACCATTTAAGCAGAGCCTGACGCAAAGCACCATCTCTGTAACCATCCTCTCCTTTAAAAAAAATCTCTTACGCTCTGCTCACTCTGTTTCCTCTGAATCGCTCTCCGTCTCAGCAGCCCGAAAGAAAAAGAAGGGATAAAAAAAGAAAAGGGTACTCGAGATTCATGCCTGCGTGGCCTCAATTTCTACTAATATCGACCCCTCTTCGACCGTTGGAGCTTTGAAGAACCTGCAACTGAAAACAGCATCTCCGCATTAGTTGAGGGAAACCACCAAAACGCCAGACAATGAGCATCTATCTTTTTAAGTGTTTTTCCCCTCCCTCTCTTTCTTAGCAGGAATAAATCAGAGAGGGAGAGAGACAGGGAGTGGAGAGAGGGACAGAGAAAACAGAATATGGTCGGTCAATTAATATAGTAATGAACGATCAAACAGGGACTCAACAACAAAATCAGTTCAACAGGGGAACTGAAATCTTTATTGAAAAAAACGGGGGAAAAGAAAAGGAGAGAGAGAAGTACCCCCCATGAGAGCATATCTCGGGAATCAAGTAAAATAATGATCCAAAGAGATCCTATTATTCTGTAAAGTGCAGAGCTTCACAAGCCCCACATGAAGAAAAGAAATTGGCGAGCAAAAAAAGGAAAAAAAAAAAAAAAAAGGCGGCATTTTTATTTTCGACAAAACCCCAAAACCCACTTTCCGTGTAAAATTCATCAAAACCCAAGGCCCAATTTTCTTTCTTTTTGGCTACAATCTGCAAATTAGACGAGAGGATGACGAGAAAATCACATGTGTTGGTGCTTCGACCAAGTTGAGGCTTTTCTCTCAAGATGGCATGATGCTGATGAACTGCACAAGATGTGGATCTTATAATGTACGAGTAACTTCTCTAGTCCAGGGGTGGACAAGGGTCATTTAATTTCTCTCAACAGCATTAAATTTTCTTGCAGAACTGCAAACTGCAAAGAAAAAGAGAGAGAAAGAGAAAGGAAGTCCCAACACCAAATCCGAAGGGAATTATGACAACAAGGAAGTACCCATCAGGGAATGAGCTGTTCCCCAGCATATAGAATCCAATCACAGCACTGAGAAAAGAAGGGGAAGGAAGTAGGTACCCAAGTTTGAGGAAGAACAAAAGACTCCCAAACAAACGAGACTTTTCATGCTTCAATTGATGAACCCCAACCTAAGTTTGATGTGAGCTCACATAAAAAACAGTCTAGCCCACTAAAATTTACATTTTTTTTCTTCTCCTTTTCTTTTGTTTTCTAGTTTCTGCTTTTCCATATGCTTCCTCAGTCACTTTAATCAGCTTGCGAAAGTTTGATGGTGCTCATTCAATTTTGGGAGAGAGAGAGAGAGAGAACATTTCAGGGGAGAGGCATTTGATTCACCACAGGACGTTGCTCAGTTAGGCACGCCAAGCCTGACATGTCCATCTTCCTCAACACTCACTCGCTCTCTCCCTGCTTTATAATTATTGTTGTTGTTATTTATGAAGGACTGGCTTTATTGCTTCCTCCTCTTTCTTTCCCCTAGGCTTGGTACTCAAGCCTCTAGTTTGGCTAGAGAGAGTAGTACTACTAAATAATGATGGGCGTCGCAGAGCTCTGGGACTCTGCGAGTAATGATCATTGAAGTTGAAAGCGAAATTTGCCATTCATAAAATATAAAAGAAGCAGGAATTCTTCCCCCTTGGCCTTTGGAGACTCTTTCGGGAAAAACAGTATAATCGAAGAGGAAATGAGAGAGAGAGAGAGAGAGAGAGAGAGAGAGAGAGAGAGAGAGCGAGAGAGCCACCTTCTTGTTTTCTTCTTTACAACAGGCAACTCTTATCATAAAAAAATACAAAGTTTCAATTTTTGAAGACTTAATCTTGTTATTACTATTGAGGCGGCTTAAGCAAAGCCAAGATTGCAGCATGCCAATGGCACTTTCTCAGAAAGAAGAGAGGGTTTTGCATTAATCAACATTTTTAACCTCCAAAAAAAAAATAGTCAATAGTCACTGATGATGCCAAAGGAGTGTTAAAAAGATTTGCTATTGTAACTCGTTTAGCAGATAATCTACGCTCCGAGTTTCTATCACCAAGCAAAGAAAACCGCGCATATTACAGTCAATTTCTTTTGTTATGCAATTTTGCATTATGCTCGGTGAAATTGTTAGTATTATCAAACCACATAGGACATTATACTGTCGAGGGTGTCTCCCAAAGAAATTCGAACATCGTTCTACTACATGACTTAAAATAAGAATAGTGTCACAGCAAATCAACAGCGCAAATGGTTTGTGCTCTGTTTTGTACTTTCTCAGCTAAAAGACGTTAGCCCTAACTTTATCAACTTCTTAGCCCCCAAAAGCTTTTGCATAATTGCTCGTAAGCAGCCTCAAGTTAACAGCTAGGAATCCTAGCCATAGGGACCACAGGACCCTCCATTGCTTGTTTGCTTGATTAGGTCCTAAACCACTATAATTTCTTTTTCTCACACTTAAATATTTTCCTAGTTGCGACCCAAAACTAAACTAAAATAAGAACAATCACCTCATTTTGTGATGACAAATTGAAAGTTGAGAATTCTTTTGAAGATGTGGTTGGCGTGGCGCGTATATCTAATGTAATCCTTAAATCGTACTACTCGATTAGAATTTCACACGATATCCCAAAAAGATAAGTTACACATGCATTGTTATGTTTAAGAAAAATAAAATTCTTGGTGATTAAACTCTCTTGCATTCTCATACTCAACTTGTTCAAGTTTTCTTTGAGAACATATGGTATGAGTAAAAAGCTTTCAATTTTCTTCAGTGTTATCACTTAGATTCATCTGAAGTCATTTAGGATTATTTTGTTGTTTAATGTTTTATACAAAGGTACTCCTTGCATTTACAAGAAAGCCCAAAAGTTACGTTTCACTTTTAAGAAGCTAAAATATAAGTATAAGGGCTTGTTTGGTATAACCGGAAAATAAGAGCCGATAATTGAAATACTAAATTTTAAGTAATGAAGTATTGCAACTATAAATTGAAAATGGATCATCAAATAATACTAACTTCTATCTGAACATGTGAGAGCTATTTTAATCAATACGTTTTAATGATAGAATAACTAGCACGACTCTAATTAACATTGATTATTTCTTTTAGTGAACCGAGCAAATAACCCCCTTTCTTGAAATTTTTCACTCAATTGAATGTTTTATTCAATATTTACTAATTTCATAAAATACTTCAAATTTTTGGTTTGCAACACTTAATTTGGATTATCGATTTGGCTCCAAAGATCATCCCAATACTTCACCACATATACATATGTAAGAACCCCAAATACCCACGTCATGGGAATGAAAACAAGGGGCATATCGAATGCAATGATATTCTTTTGTCTTAGGAAGGAAAGGCACGAGACGGCGACGGGACTTGTGCATGACTTCCATGCATGCACACACTTTTTGCAAAACTATATTATAAATGAGATGTGACCCACTGTGGAATGCCAAAGAAAACGTAAGTGGTGACATCTTGTGTGCCTTGCTATTCGCAAAGACCCAAGATCATCCACGCCCTAAAATACTTAAAAAGGCATGTGATTTGGTATCATTAGGGCAAGCATAAGTCGGGAGTAGTGACCATTGATTTATTAATGGAGAAACGTGGATATCTAGGTTTCTCAATTCACCTTTCCATTTCGGTCTTGCTTCGTCGGTCCGTAGCCTAAACTGTTGAAGCAGTGCCCTCTTTTTATTGCCATGAGATATCATCGAGGCATTGAAGAGGAGGTATGCCGTACTGTGATGTTTATCGCTAATGTTGAGTTTTTAGCTTGATAGAGACTTTCATGAGACCATGAATCCGACTGTAATCTTAATTTTGGACAGACAAGATTTTGCCATCTTATTAGGGTTTGATGGTTGATGACTATAATTGCCCGGATCCTATTTTGGATTTCACTAGTATATGTTATATGCATTTAGCTCACAAGTGCTTCCTTGTCTCTCCATTTTCTCGACAATGAACCGTGCATCTTCTCCCTATTTGAATGGAAAATTGTTTAACAAGTCATAAACCGATTATACTTTTGTCAATTCAATTCTAAAACTTTCAATTTTGCCAATTGAGTTATAAACATTTTCATGTTTTGTTAATTGAATTTACCCGGCCAATTTTAATCAAAAATCCTAATGCGGACGCTAGCTATCCAATATAGCACGCCTAACGTTGATATAGACAATTTTTATAATTCAAAAAAATTATCAATTCTTTATTATTTTATTAATTTCTTTTTTTCAACGATTTCCAATTAAAATTGGTTGAATAGACTAAATTGATAAAATGTGAAAAGGCTTAAAACTTAATTAGCATAATCGAAAGATTTAATATTGAATTAATAAAAATATTATAAGTTTCAAAGTTTTTGAACAATTTTCTCTCGTGTGAACACAAGCATATTGGGTTGAATCAAGTATATTCACGACCTATCTTCACATCATTGACATGGGGAGCATGATAATTAATCAAACGTCTTTTTCCCTTTTTTCCAGTCAATGATTTGAAGGATTGATAGAGAAAGGAGAATATGACTCTCCAAATGGAGATGTCCATGTCCACTCTTGCCGACGATTGTGGCCGGAACTATTGACCACCATGAAATTATTGTTAGATGGAAACAAGGCACATATGGACACACGCCTCACGCTTATGCCATCATTTTCATGCACACCGTGCAATCTCCTTTTTATTTATTGAATGTTCCTTTGACATTATCGAAAAAATTCGGCAATAAATTGCTAGCACTATTGAGATAATGTAAACTCGGAAATGCATGTACTAGCTATAGCCATTCATATTGTTCCGAAGTATGAATATAATGGCACTTGCTAATTTTTTTCTTTTCAGAGTTCCTGCGCAGCATTTAGATATGAGACGACACATTTATATATATTTTTAAAGTTTTTAAAATAATTAGCAATAATTCTAGAAAATTATAGTGAATTATTCAATTTATGCTAAACTTATTGTAGGGATGTCAATTTAGTTTTAAATTTCCAATTTCACCAATTGGGCTTTATATCTTTGCGTGAAATTTCAATATAATCATTATAACCAATTTTAATTTGGAAATCACTAACGTGGATGTGTGCTATGTAGACGGCTGGCAATGATTAAACAGCCATATCAGCAATTTCCGATGATAATTGACCAAAAGAATTTTATCGAAATTTCGCGTGAAATTTTAAAATTAAATTAGCAGAATTGAAAAATTTGGGACTGAATTGACATTCATATAATATTTTTAAAATTAATTAGGTAATTTTCTCAAAAATTGTGCATGATATTGTAATAAGAGATTCTGATTTTCCAGATTTTTTTAAATATTTTGGGCTGCTTTTTTATGTACGAAAGCGAGTACAGATTTTTTTCGAAATTACTCTTTCATAAAAATTTGAAAAGGAAAAAAAAAAAACTGGTGTTTCGATAATATCTAATATTCTGTTTTTTGTTGTCGCGCAAAAGGAGAATCAAATCTCGAACTCTCTTCGGCCTCCATGACCTTGCATGTTATCTTATAACTCTCTCACATGGTGCTGACTCTGCACGGATATGCTTTTACAATATCTTCTATTATATTATATATAATTTAATAATAATAATATTATTATTATTATTATTATTATTAGCATTAGCCTATGGTTTCTTGCGAAACACTTGATTCCTCTATGTTAGATCTTGGTCAACGCTAAAGCTCACGTCTGATGACATATGAACAGTCTTCAATACCAAGTCATCGAGCAGAGAAGCTTTTGACCATGGAATTTAGCAGTCAACGGTTTATAGAAAGAACTAGGGTTTTCACCATTAACAAATGGTTAACGCAAGAGGTAAAGATGTTAGAATATGTAAACATTCAATCACACTTTCATTTATTAATATAAATTTTTAGAATTTTTTTTCCTCTCTTTGCTAAATGTTTTAGCGATCGGTCTTATGCTAAAATTTATCTATACATGAGGAAGAATATTTAAATATTTAAATATGCAACTTTACATTTATCTAACAGATTAGATTTCTAGAACAGTTAGTAATGGTCTCATAAATTTTTTACAACATAAGCTTATTTAATAGATCAATTTATTATATAAGTATCAAATACTTATTGAATACTTAAATGGGACTTCCTACTCTATAATATGCATGTAGCTAGAGTCTACCACGTTATTTTGTAAATCAATTATGTAAATCAGTCTTTACAGTTGAAGGGTGTGTTCGCTTATTTTAAGCAAAAAATTTTCTTTTGATTTTTCATGCCAAATTTTAAAAATACTAAAATTAAAATTTAAGAAGTCATAAGAATTATTTGAATCGCGCAATTTGAAAAATATTATCATTATTATTATTATTATTATTATTATTATTGGAAATAGACCATTTTGGTCAATGTTATGCCGACTTTGATCCACACAATAGCCACATGCACTTGCTTCTTATTTGGCATCCACTCCCAACTTTGTTAAATAGTTCCTTCTCCCGACATTAAAGTGAAATCTCTCCCAAATAGGTACGAATTAGATCCCCCCCAAGTCCCAAGGAAGAAATGTGTCGATTAATTTTTGGCCTAATGTCCCTAGGTCGAAATGGACACCACATAACATGCCACTATCTACGTGACATGAGCTATAAATGCCTGTACTTTTTCCTCGTCCAATAGGGTTAGGCGACGGTAATTACGGGGAATTGAATGGGGAGTGATCGTTGCAACTTTCCCATCCGTTAATCTAAGATAAAGAAAGAGAAATTATCATTATGTTTTTTTTCAAAAAAATTTCTACCCATCATCGAAATGATACCCAGAAAGATTTACAAGAAAACCCAAAAGTTATCATAATAAAGTAAGCTCATAAGACTTTAATGTAAACCGAAAATTAGAAATTAAGATATACTGTCAGAGCATGATTGATAGAGATAATTGTATGACTAGATCTACGACTGCATCCAAACGAAAGAATCGATGGCCAATCATCAAATCACATATCATTATTAGTAGTAAGCACACGATGGAATCTCCTTCTATAGTTATGTTTGTTCATTATGCTTGTGCCGAACACATCTTTATTCTCCCATATTAATTAACAAGAAAAAAAAATTACCTGATCAATTTTAAATATATTGTACGAATGTTAATTCAGTCATAAATTTTTCAAATTTGTCTAGAAATTTCAATATAATCATTCCGATCAATTTTCATCGAAAACGTTATCGTGTCAATAATTGCTAGTAAAAATTAACCGAAATGATTATATTGAAATTTTACATAAATATTCAGGATAAAATTAGTGAGATTGAAAAGTTTAATGGTAAATCGAGACCCAAACGATAGATTTAGAACTAGAAGAGAGCATCCATGGAATCTCTTGTAATGCTCACCCGGCTTCAGTACAAAACATCACATGGAAGATTAGAGCGGCGGTCGCTTTTGCTCTTGTTTTGTATTGAAAGGGAGATGGTCTTTTCGCTTGATTATAATTTGACAGTGGCCATGTGCCATGTGTTGAGATTCATTGATCAAAGCGACTGTTAAGTAGTAGTCCTTTCTTTTCTTCTTTCTCCCTCGTGTTGGCACATGATGATGGGGGTTAGGACGGTCATAATCGGGAAACAAAGATGGACAACTACTTGCCCGACTCGAACGTACCACGAATTTATGTAGAAAGAGACCTCGACTTCGTGCGACACGAATTTTAACTCAAAACCACTAAGAATCGACATGTTTTTTTTTGGTAACCGAGGTGTCCGAGCCAGCTTGTGCGCACCTCGACTATTCCTCGGGGGAAACTAGCACAGCAATCCACCGTCATGGCCCCCCACTTAAATCAGAAGCGCTTCCCTGGGGAATCGAACCCAAGACTTCAAAGAAGTCCAAGTTCGCCCTAACCAGCTGGGCTACCCATGGGTGGGTCTAAGAATCGACATGTTCTCGTTCATTATCAACAAAAATGCTATAATTGTAATATGACATGGGTTGATGTGGGAAGAAAATTGCCTAATCAGTTCTAAATTTAATGACTATCATGTCAATGATTATTGATGAAAATTTATTGGAAGGGTTACATTAGAATTTAATACAAAGATTTAAGACTTTAAAATTAAAAATTTTAACACTAAATTGACATCCTTATAAGAGCGGGTTGCACAATTTTTTTCTAGTTGATTTGAATAACCGATATGAATATAGCAACATGATACAAATTGTTGCTACTGAATCAGAGGCTTTTTTATTAATCGAGCATGTCTTGAGGACACTAGATGAGTTAATTAGAAAATATTATGAACATCAATATGCAAACTTAGAAGATTGCAATTGCATATTCTAAGAAATCTATTTAGTTTAAATATGAGTCTTAATCTAGTTTCTCGATAAATTTAAACCATTCCTACATTAATACAAATTATGCCACTATCTTCTCTGCATATATCGATGGTTTATAAGGGTCTTAAAGTCACTATTTACCATTTGGGAAAAAGTCAATAAAAATTCTAAATTATGCTTATTGTAACATATTTATTTAATTTTTTTAAAATTAAAAACCTCAAATTATCCCAATTTTAACACATTTATCTTCAACTTTTTCTTATAGCATTGAAAATCTCTAACTCGTATACATATGACACATTTATTCTATAAGAAGATTCCGTTAAGCGATATTTACCCAAAATGATGTTATTTTTATTAAATTAAGTCATATGAGCGTCATGTCATTAACATTTGCCTTCTGTTATTTATATAAGTAGATTTTAACAGTGTTCATTAATAGAATTTGACAAAAGGTAAATATATCACATATATACAAACATGAGAGTTTTGATGGCCCAAAAAAAGCTTATTGTAAATATATCACCGCGAGTGTAATTCGGGATTTTTAGCGGTTTTTCCATTATTATTATTATAATAATTATTATTATTATTAGACTTTGTTTAAATAAAATAAGGCGAAAGTGTACTCATTGCCGGCTCAACCATCTAGTTGCAAGTACGATCCTATGCCATAAACTACTTTTGCTTGTTAGGATAATCCCCACTATGTCACCTTTGACATTATTACATCCCTCCCTCTCTCTCTCAATCTCTCGAATGAATAAATATAAAAGAAAGTACGAGATTGTGTGGCATAATATTAAATAATGACTCTGTTTATAGAAGTTAGGTATTGCCTATTAGAACGAGCGGTCCAATGCATTGATTGGCCGGATGAGAGATGAAGAGCCAAGGATTGGAGTTAATAGTTTCAGCAAAGAATTAGGTAGAGTAGTTTAAAATTCATTTTAATCCGTCAATCGGGTCGACTGATTTTAATATGGATCGTGCTAGAGAGCACTCATTGCGTAGCTATTTAACAATACTATGCAGTTTTTAATGCATTGATTTCATTTCAGTATTTTGAATATTGAATTGTTCCAAAATTAAGTATACTTAATAAGTATCGAGATCATTCATTAGCGTGATCCTTTTTATCAACCGAAAAAAAAAAGTGTGACCTGTTTAACATATTTCCAATTAATTAAACTCCAAAAAAAAATAATGAATAATAAGACGAAAATAAAATGATTCTTCTCTAAGTGCTTACTACAACAGCCTCAATCTCTGATTTTCTCCCCTCCAGACGCCTCAATCCGTGTTTGGTACATTTAATTCTTTGATCCTACTTAATAAAAATGTATAGACATATAATAAGAACCATATTTCACTCAATTCATTGCGATTGATTTCATCTATCATGTCATTTGTATAATTGATTGAATTTATATGAACAAGTGTTCTTCTAAGTTACATAGAATATGAATCAATCTAGAGAAATGAAAGCTTCCATTGGCCTAGATAAATGAAACCCACTTTGGTATCTCCTCTTCGTTGTATAAATCATTGTACACCACATCTCCATATGGCATAGAAAAGCAGAATCAATTATCCCTTGTAGTTTTCGAAAAGCAACAATTAAGGCCCTACTTGAATAGTGAATCCGACAGAAAAAAATTTAAATTAGGATCTATCATTAAACCTTTTTTCTTGTTTAATGTTGGGAGGCCGGGGCTAATGTCGTGGACCTATCTTTTACGACTTTTAGATGCACATAATTTAGCCTATATGGACAATCAACGACCTCAATTCCCTCCGATCGCGACAAACCTATAGTTGCTAAACTAATGAAGGGGGTCCACACTACGATTGATTAGTGCCTAATGAAAAAAGGGGCATGAATAATTTTGGCGTCGATCACCTTTTTGAGAGTGGGGTCAAACCCAAGTTCCAATGAATTGAAGTGGTAGCACAAGTCATTATAAAATGGAGCGTCACTAAAGCTGTGAAAGAAACAAAGGAATCGTAGACTATGTTATCCTATCCACTTTGAAGTGCATTTATCAGACCGGCTCCTCGAATAAGGCGAGATGACCTAGCTTTATCCATGGAAGAAATTCCAGACGTCGCCGCCGTGTTCGCGTCGGTGTCTAATTCATGTCAAGTACGACTGTCTAGGAAAATCCACAAATAGTAACGCGACACTAGTCCATTACTTTTTGCACGACACTCGAACGTTGGCATCGAGCTTTGTCTGGGTTCGATTGGATGTGTTTTTCCCTGATTTAAATTGTATGACTGAGTTAAATTGATACAAACGCGTTCGAGAAAATGGGTTTGATGCGAAATTGGATTCACAAGAACCCTACATTTCTAGTAGTCTTTCGCTTGTTGAACAAAGAATGATTTGATCTTTTAGCACCAGCCAGATGGAAATCCAATTTATACAAACCTTTTGCCACCTGGCTTCGACACATTCGGAGTGTTAATGTGAAAATCATGCAATAATTTTATTTATTTATTTTATATATAATCTAAGAGCACAAGCGTAGAGACCTGACTATCTGGAAATCTATGAAACATCTAAAAATCTCATGAATCGATTAAATTTATGTCTTGACCTATTTAGGTAACCCTGATGACATTCGGCAGATTGCACCTAGTTGGGGAAATTTGAAATGATGAACTTCAACTTCTATGTTGGGATCCCTTGATACTCTAGTTGACTACACTGATCCAATATTTCTTTCTTAAGTTGGACGCAAATAAACCAATATAAAGTTGGACGGCAACTTTCAATATCAAGCATAAGTCAAGGAACTACGGATTCTATCAATATCAATCTTTAGGACACAACCAGCTGTATAATTTCTTTTTATACACAAGTAACCTCAACTATCAAATTAATACCGATAACCATATTTATAAGAATCAATCATTATCTAAATTTATGGTCATGAAGGTTGTTTTAGTAAAAAGGAAAGACCACACTGCTTGGACATAGAAGTAAATACTAGGTTCTTCTCCTGTTTTCTCTTCATATTAGCCATGTATATGTGGAATTATACTGGTCGGTTAAGAAGAGTTTGGAATCACTTTCCTAAGGCGATAATACCCTTAGGATACAACTTAGCCTCTCAAATTCTTTAAGCATAAGCATATGAAAATCGAAAAATCTCTTCCAATCGAAGGAATATGTTTACACAGGAACAACAAAGCAATGTATCTTGTAATAGATGCAATCATTGATTGGATTGGATTGAATTGGATAGTTAACTTTCGCCGAACATGTTTGTCTAAACAATTCAAGCCTAAAACGACCCGAGTGACTAGTAAAAAATGAACATAATCAGGCCAATCCAATGTGCAATATTCATTTGAGAGCTCGTGCCTTCAAATGACACTTACGTAGGTGTTTTCGTATGTAAACTAAATAATTTCCATCTATTTTTTTCTATATGGGACTTTTTTTGCCATTCCCACTTTTCTTTATCCACGTTCGGAAATTAATGAACTTTTTTTCTAATCAATTGCGCTCCGTGCATGCACTGCAACTAATCCACTCCGGATAAAATGCACGAGAGAAAGGAGAAAAAGGTTTCGTAACGACGAAAGAGGAACAATGTTAAAGTATGTTAAAGTTATCGAAGCAAAAAAAATGCAAATTCAAACACACTCCATAGATTTATTAAATGACATGACAAACAGTAAATGGTTATTTAAGGGAATAGGCCAATTTAAGCACCCAATAAAAATCTAAGGGAAAATTACCTAATTAATTCCAAACTTTTTGTACAGATATTAATCAAGTTCTAAATTTTTCTATTCTGTCAAATTTGCCCAAAACCTTTACAAGAATTCTCAGGAATTCAAGTCATCATTGGCACAACTACATTAGTGATTTCCAAATGAAAAAATTGGCCGGGAATGACTATATTGAAATTTCGTGTAAAGATTTGGAATCAGATTGACAAATTTTGAAACTTTAGGACTAAACGGATATCCGTATAATAGGTCTAGAAAGATTGAACAATTTCCTCAAAACCCGCCATATCATTTATAAAGCCATTTAGTACTAGACTCTTTAGTATATGATATTTTTCCTCACTTTAATGTTGCATGCATGGATCTCATGATTCTAGGGGTTGAACGTGCATGCATCGAGAAAAAAGGGAAAAGGCGGGCGACCTAAAAAAAAGTTTGCGGGACGAAATGCTGGGGAAAAAGCAATTGACTTTTGGAAACATTTGATCTCCAAAAAAGCCACTTTTCCAGCTTCATTTTCAATTAGGGGAAAAGCCTCCCCTAATTTTTTTTAATTAATCGTGTAATGCTGATTTTAAATCGTCTATCTCGTTTTAATTCCGCTTTTCCCCATCTACTTTTAATTTCATCATTTGTGGACTAAATACAAAGAAAATTGCATAGTTAATAGAATTGACAATAATGATGGTGATTATAATTATCACCTTACATTTTAATTTTGCTGACGGGTTTCAAAACGTTTGGAAGTGCAAAATGCAAATTATAGGGTTTCGAATCAATTAATGGGAAACTTGCCTCTAACAAATCCATCCTAGTGGCGTTGATGGTTTGCGTATTAACATAATCAATCCATCATCATATTAACATAATCAACAATTTTAAAAATTAACATAATCGACAGATATATGTATCCTAGCAACACCATCATGTAATAAATCGAAATATGTCGTTGACTTAAATCTCAAATCGTGATTAGGCATATTTGTAAACTTTGACATCGTGCTGGAGGCCTTCATTGCCAATTCCTTCTTGCGGCCTCGAAATGTAGTCGAACGACTTTGGGCCGCCCATTTCGGTTGGGCTTTTTGCCTTGCCTAACCTTCATGCCATGAAAATATAATTTCAAATCTTTTCAACCATGGTCGGCCCAAAAAATGAGAAAAAGGAAAAATCGAACTATGCCTGGGGTGCTTGTGAATAACTAGTCTCAATTTTTTTGTCCATATTTTGTCCATATTTTTTGGCGCAAGGATAGTAGTGGAACATATTAAAAGTGGGGTAAATTATTTAAAAAGTCCTAAACCTATTGGAATTATATCAATTCAATCCTAAATTTATTTTTTTGACCAATTAAGTCCTAAACATTTTGCAATTATACTAGTTCAATATATTTGGCCAAATTTAACCAGCCGGCATTGACGAAATTTTTTTTAATAACATTTTTATTTTTTCAAATTTTTTATTAATTTTTTATCATTTTTTTTTTTTTTTCTTTTCCCCTCCTCCTTCTTCCCTTGGTTCTAGTGACCGGCCAAAGGGGAGGGATGGCCGGTTCCTGGAGTCTAAGGTTGAAGGAAAAAAACAGAGAAAGAAAAAAATGGAAAAAAAAAAAGATAAAAAAAAATTTGAAAAAAAAAATATTATTAAAAAATTCCACATCAATGCTAGCCGGCCAAATTTGATTGGATGGACCAAATTGTTATAATTAAAAATGGTTAGGACTCAATTGATCAAAAAAAAGTTTATGATTGAATTGGCACAATTGTAATAAATTTAAAATTTTTATGATAATTTTCCCATTAAAAGTGAGATGAATGATACTTTGGACTTGATATGCTTGGATTTTAACCGCAATTGATGTCGTTAGAACTAGCAATTGCAGACCCAATGTGGCCTTAATGATTTGGCCGTGTTCTCATGGGCAGCAGTGTGGTTGATCACCTTTTGTCGTGGTGGTCCGACCACAGCAGGAAAAGGGAAATGTGTTTACTTGACTGAAAAAGATCAGTTTTATATATATATCCAATTAAAATAGTGAAGAATGTCTAAAGCGATGAAGATGAAAGGGTTCGTCTCGATGGCTAGTCTAATAATTAACCCCTATACGACAAAAAATGAAATATGTGCACTAGAAATCTTAAAACTTGTCACAAAAATGCAATTCAGTCTTAAAACTTGTAATAATACAATTAAGTTTTAAAACTTATTAAATTAATACAATTAGTCATTTTATTAACTCTGTCCAACTTGGTTGACGAAAGATGCTGATGTTTTTTCTTAAATATTTTCTCTTTTCTATGTGCCGATGATGTAACTAAAATGACGTTTTGCTTCAAATGTAATTTTTCATACAAATTTTACTTAAATTAAATAAAAAATAAACTATATATTTTTTTAAAGGAGAGTTGGTAGAGGGTGAAGGTCGTGGGCTTTGCAGCCATCACTGCTTGAGTGAGAGCTTGCAAGCCCTTGCCAACCATTTCCCCACCATCGATGACCCTTTTTGTCGATGATGGGGCAGTAGTGGTGGGGCTTTGTGGCCCTTGTTGCTTGTTTCCAATTCTTTCTTTAAATTTTTTTTTTTTTTTTTTTAATTTAAATAAAATTTGTATAAAAAATCAAATTTGGACTTAAATGGCATCATTTTAGCCTTTTGTTTCATGTTCTAGTCATATCATCATCACATATGAGAGAAAAAATATTACAAAGAGTCACGTCAGTATTTTTTGTTAATCAAGTTGGAAGTTAATGGAAGGATTTCAATGCATAGGTCTTGATTGCATTATTTATAAGTTTTATGACTCAATTATACTTTCGTAACAAATTTTAAGGGTTCTAATATACTTATCTCAAATTTATCTTAGGAGAGAAATTTTTTTCCTTGCCTCTTTTGTTTGGTTGGCCTAACAAAAAAAATGAGTACCATCTCTAGATTTGATACTTAATATAATGTTACGGCTATTGATTTTCGAATTATATAGTTAAAGAACTCAATTCTTGAAATTCTCCGGGGTGTTGAAGCTTTGATCGGGTCAAAATTCAGTAAGCACCGACAAAACAATAGGGCTTGCGCATTTATATCTAGAAAGCTCCACGATACGAGTATTTTCTTCAAATGAATTTCCGTAATAAAGCATTTAAATATTACTCCACAGCAACGAGATGTATTTTTCTTGTGCCTATAAAAATACCCACTTCGACAAAGACAATTATTCATCACATAAATTAATCAATCAATATGGAGAACTTTTAACTTTAAAAATAACCAGTCCGATAGCTCGACCAGTGGCCAAACATTTCTTTTTTTCTTTACCTAACGCCGATTATCAAACACATGACTTAAATTATTACAACGTGCGACACAGTGACTATCATAACGACCATCTTTTGGATGGTTGGTTAGGGACGATGATTGGTGGCAGTTGACTTGGTCGCCTCGTCCCAATCACCTAAAGTAGTTGTTACAATCAATGAAGCACACTGTGCACACGACTTGACTTGTTAACTTGCTTACAAACAACCTTGCGAATCGACTTAGCATCGGGAAATTTTGCGACCTCGAATCGATTGGTACATAACCCGCCGTAGGGGACGGTTCGGGCTGGAGTGGACTTGTGGTGACTGGTCATAAAAAATACTATTCAACAAGCGGCCTTATCCACCATTGATTTGATGGTTAATGAGAGATTTGACAATCAAAATCCTCTAATCAAGAAGTGGATTAATCAACTTTGCATAATGTTTTCTTTATATAGGCATCACACGTTGTGATTCTCTTTCAACAATTTACCGATACGAATGATGTAAAATCGATCAATCACACTCAAACTATACCGTATTAGGATAACCAATTACATATCGCCAGAAGACTTTACCCACAGCATTTGAAAATGACTGTTTCCAACATACACGAGGCCTTATCCACCATTGATTTGATGGTTACCGAGAGATTCGACAATCAAAATCTCCATATCAAAAGTGAATTAATCAACTTCACGTAATGTCTTCTTCTTACATATGGCACACACAATATTTGCGCACTTAGTAATTTTTTTTTTCGAAACTTATCAACCTGAGTACATAAAATCAATCCTGGGATTTTGAATTATTCCTTGTACTAAACTCTTTCCTAGCCCAATTAGTCAACAAATAAATCCAAATGAGCCGCATATATTTCTAGGGTTTCATGAGCTTGACTGTACATTGAAAGGCGCATCTCCCGCGTTATCTCCCATGTGATGCGTCGCAGCAAAGAAGGTCTAAACTCCATCTCATTGACAACTTCAAAACCATTCGCAAGATTGTGAATTAAAAAAGTTTATGTCTTTTGTATCGATGTGAATGGATGCTTTCGCAATCGCTTCCCGCACGCAAAGAACACCTTGCGCGGCCTTTTTCCTTACTTTCTCAGTGACCTCCGATTGGTTCAGCTCCCGTCATCCGAACTATTGCACGAGTCGAATCAAACGCTTCCTCGTCTACGAATTGAAAGGTTCGAATGGTCGATCCAAGACGGTGAAATTGAGATATTTATGTGTGGATTTTCACAATATGATAGTCCGAGCTTATTGTCGCATGCAAATCGATGTCATTTGAGAAGAAAAATAAGGAAATTCATAATGCTTACACGATTAGTTTGATGTCATGCTTGTTGGTTCTTTTTTTTTTTTTTTTTTAATTTATATGAAGTGCATTATATTTATCGAACACCATTGATATCAAATGTTCTTAATTGAGATATGAAACTAACTTGATGAGAATTATCTTGTTCTCAATTCTTGACTCAAAAGGTAACATCAAATTAGATGCAATTTTCTTTTTACAATCCGACGGCTTTCTAATTAGGGCAAATCAACACAGCCACTTAATAAATCAAATTCGATAAGATTTACCGTATGTGTGGCTAGAAGAGTTTCTAACCCTAGTACCATTCCGAATTTCGAAACCCAAATCTTCTTTTCGGCCAAACATCAGGACCCCACTTTTCTTTTTGGGTTTCGATCGACTATACTTTTTTGAGGATCGAAATCCACCAAGTGTCCGAACAAATCAAGGCATCTTCTCTCGGCGAGCCTGACCTGTAAGAATTCCCAAGAAAGAACATTCCCCACACTCTTGCTCTGCCAATTAAGGCAAGAATCATCCGCCGATCCCGCGACGAGAATAAAGAAAGAGCACGGATTGTTCCGTTCCCATCCATCCATCCATTCATTCACTCCCCCCCACTTGACCGCACGGCACGCCATCCTCTACAGCAGCCTTCGGCGATACGTGAAAAAAGGTCCAAAGTTCCTGTGATCTTGAAGGTAACCCTCCCTTTCCCTCCCCTCCCCTCTGGCGATACGTGGAAAAGTCGCTCAGCTCACTCCCCGTAGCGTAACTTGAATGGCTTCCCAAAGGTTCCCTGCTCCTGGAGAAACCACGCGTTCGGAAAGGTTCGGCCTCGGGTTGACGTCGAGCAGCAGCGGCAGCAGAACGTGGGGTCGAGCGGTTGCTTGCTTGCCCGCCCCATTCTTTTTTGCCTGCTGTACGTAGCTGTGCTGGTCGTTCCCGTTTACTTTCGAGATTTTAAAAAGACGTGGAGCTTGGCCTTTGCGTATAGTTTATGTCCAAATTGGCGAGGAGTTGAAATCCAAACTCCTCGTAGCTGGCTGGACGTATACCTAACCCTAGCTTGCGGAGAAAGATCAGTATTCAGTACAGCGAAGCGAACCGGTTTATGACGTCATAATTCCGCGATTTGTTCGTTCGAAAGAATCAAAGAATTTGACAGCTGATTATTGATAATATGAGCAGCCAAAGAGCGGCTGCAAGAATATGGCAAATGACAATCAATCATCGTGTTTCTTTTTGCTGTACAGACAGATCAGATCAAACCCTAGCTAAAGACAAAAGAAGCCTAATGAATGAATGATCCTTCGAAGAGGACGAAGAAGGAAATGATGGGTAATCTTTGTAATTCATCGTTAGTGTCTGAGATCATCTTTGGGAAGACCCCGCGTCGTCTTGATCCGCGAACAACCTCGGCCTCTTCGTCGGAAGGGGGCTCTCCACCTCTTGCTCGCCGGAGAGTTGACTTCTGGGGTCCTGGTTGGTGCTCTCGTCGACGCCGCCAGCCCAGAATTCCGGCAAGGCTGGCAAGTTCAGGTCGATCGGTTCCCGGTGGCTGACAGTCGCGTGGCTCGAGCCGCCGGCTTCTGAGGAGGAGACGGCGGTGGCGGTGGCGGCGGCGGCAGCGGCGCCGCCGCTACTGCTTCCGCCGTCGTAGTGGCACCGCTTGTGGCCGCCCAAGGCCTGGCCGGTGGGGAAGGCCTTGTGGCAGATGGAGCACTCGTGGAGCTTACCGCTGCCGGGGACGGCGGCGGAGGAGGAGGAGGTGGGGTTATCGGCGGAGGGGGCGGCGGAGGTGGCTTCGGACGAGGACTTGCGGTGGCTGGCCTTGTGGCCGCCGAGGGCCTGGTAGGAAGGGAAGGCCTTGTCGCAGACGGAGCACTTGTACGAGAGCTTCGGAGCCTCCGGCGGGTGGCCGCCGCCGCGGGCGAGCATGATGAGGCAGAGGGCGAGGTACTCCTCCTCGGACGGCGGGTCCTGAGGGTCGACGCGGGGCCGCTTCGAGCGCTTCCGCTTGGCCCACGGGTGGCCGTCCGGGTCCTCGCTGCCGAAGGCGGCGGCAGCGGCGGCGGTGGGCGAGTTGAGTGCTTCGAGCGCCATGTCCGGTGGCTGAAAGGCTACTGGCTCTAGAGAGAGAAAGGAGAGAGAGAGAGAGAGAGAGAGGGGTGGAAGCTGTAGGAGCATGGATTTGGGTATTATATAGGAGGGAAGGAGGTGAAGTCGGTCAACTGAAATTGTTAGAGAGAGAAAGAGAGAGAGAGAGAGGTGGGAAGGAAGAGGAGGACTCACCTTGCTTGAGTGACTTTGTCAAGTCAATTCACAATGGCACGCCTGCTTCCCTCTTCCCCTTTTCCTCTTCCCATTTTTCTTTTCTTATTTTTTTTTTTTCTTCATTTCTTCATTTTTTTTTTTTTTTTTTTTGCCCTTTTTACAAAGAGCAGAATTACAAATTAAATCAAATCAAATCATTGAAGAATTCACTGAATTGGGTCTCGTGAGCTTCGGATCGAAAGACAAATTTATCACGCCACTTCTAACACAATTACTATAGAATCTTTCGCTTTTTTATGCACAAAGAAGCGTACTACCAGGACAAGAACATCCAGGATAACCAACACTCTAAGGAACACAAGCACAAATATAAACATTTTATTTCTTATTTATTTACTTTAGATGATAAGACCAAGTATACTAGGAAATCTCCAAAAGAGTACTGATTTACACCAAAAGTATCACCCATTGTACTATTCCAACCCAGGTTTGCCTATCTAGAAAAGGAATTGGTCCTACCAGCTGTCCTCCGACGTGAGCATACACAACAAGGAACTCCATGTATACTAAGTTCGACAGAGCTTCTATCTCGATAGTCAATATTGCCCATTGTACTATTCCGACCCCAGTTTGCCTATCTAGAAAAGGAATTGGTCCTGCCGGCTGTCCTTCGAAGTGAGCATACACATCAAGGAACTCAATGTATACTAAGTTCGACAGAGCTTCTATCTCGATAGTCAGTATCGTTATACACCGGACAAATCGAAGGTACGAACATTATGGAACTACAGACTTAGACAAATCCCAAGTGAGGTCCACTGGGGTGCCGTAATTGATGGAGGTAAGAGGCAAGAAGGATGGACATGTCTACTATTGACCTGAAAAGATATAGTTAACAACCAGTGAGTTTTGACCCAGCAAGCAGAAGTTCCACCAGTCTATACTACATACACTAATCATTGCACATGCAAGGAAATTCCCAAAATAATATATGATATGAGAAATCATTTCAAAATCAATTTTTTTGAGAACCTTATTGATATCATTCAATGTGAATCGAACCACACCTCCCGCATCAATCTTGATGATTACATCAAATCGCGTGCAGGATGGTAATTGTCTATATCCGATAAAAGGGCAAATTAGAAGTTTTTTTTTTTTCTCAATGCATTGAAGAAGGGGAAAATATGTGATTTTCTTTCTTTTTTTTTTTTTTTTTTTAGAGAAAGGACAAGGAAAAAAAAAATAGTTTTTCAAGAGCCAACAGATTTGGGTCCTCTATGTGCCGTCCATAAAAGTCATTCCAACTTCTTCTTCTTTTGGTCCAAGTTGTACTATAGTACTAATGACAATAATTTTATGTGTCACAATAATCTCTAGACGATTTCTCTGGGTTCAGATGTCCTTCATATGTAGATTTTCCCATAAAAAAAAAAAATCCCACCCCCCGAGAAAAAAAAAATTTAAATGATAGATGAACGATCAAGATCCATCCCTCACCTCAGCCATTGGATCGATCTCTCTTGAGTAGTAAGTCATATCTTAGAGGATAAACAAATCATAATTAGTAGCTGAGTCTCCTATAGCAAAAAGAAAATATATAAATGAAATTGTGATTTTCGAATTCCTCAAACGCATCGATTTTCCCATCTTGAATTTCGTGGATAATAGGCTCACTTTAGTCCAAAAAAAATATACATATAATTTCATGTGTATGTCACATCATCTCGATCAAACCGCTATCAATATGTAATCATCAATGAAATATCTCAATTTTCCATTGCTTACATTGACTGGAAAATGTCACATCGCAAGAATTTCCAAAATGGGGACTCTTTGGACTCTAGGAATGCTAATTTGTCCTTGATTTGTTAAAGTCATGACAATGTTAAACAGTCTGATTAAAACTAATGGATTAAGAAAAATCAAATATTTATAAAGAACACATAAAGCATAAGCAGTCGATGTGAGGTGCTTTAACAATCCTTTGTGAAAAAACAATTCCCGATATCTTAATAAATAGTGTTCTATCCAAAGGTAAAAAGGCCAAACGGTGAAGACAACGTGCTAGTGAATGTAATGGTGAATAAGTGAGGCCATTTTTGTCCTCTCTACGAAATAAACTAAGGAAAATTGACCAAACGGTGAAATCTCGATGCCATGTTAAAATGTCAAATTTGAAAGTTTAAATTAATAGATAGAAAAAAACTCTGTACTAACATATATATAAAGAATATAATAAATTCTGAAAAAATTTACCTAAAGTTCTCCTTGGCATAGTGAAAAGACTTTTTGGCAACAATTTTGTTTTGGATAAATGTAATGTTTTGGAGATGTCATTTCTTGAGATTATAATTCTTCTCTCCCATTTCCCAGTTACAATGCCAAATGTCCAAAAGAAAATGTGTTATTTCACACTTGAAAAGCATAGTTTCACCACTTTTATGAGCTTATCTTATACATAAAATTCGAAGTTAATAGCCAAGAATCTAAGATAAAATAAGCTTCTTCTGGAAAAAAATAAAATTGTGGGCAATGTTAAAAAAGTAGAATTCAGATGATTTTCATGAAACCCTTATAATTTATCAAACAATATTTCGAAATTAACATCACGAATCATGTAACTACTATCTGATTTTAAGCCAAAAAGAAAAGAAAAAAAAAGAAAAGAAGAATTCTCTAATTTGATGACGTGGGTCAACTTTGTGGGGCCCCTTTTGGCGTAGGGCATATATGCCCGTGGTGGGGTCTTGAATCTGGAGGGACAGCTCAGCTAATCTGAAAGGTGAGAAGACACTCTTAATGATTGGCCACGTGTTCGTCAGTTAATCCCCCCATCATTAATCCTCGTTTATCTCTTCTTCTTTTTTAAATTAATTAATTAATTGTTGTAGTATTTGAGAGAGAGAGAGAGAGAGAGAGAGAGAGAGAGGTTGTATTTACAAATTAATTATTTGCACCGGCTGCTTAGCATTTTTAATTAATTAGGCTTGTCAATCATATATAAACAGAAAAGTTAAGAAAAGGAATTTTGGAAAGGGAAAAAGAAGGAGAAGAAATTGCCTTTGCTACCCTACTTTTTCTTTTCAGTGACACATGAAGATAATCCGGGCCATCCTTACCTAATCAATTTCAACACTAAATTGATTAATTGTTGAAATAAATGAGAGAAATATATCATATCACGTATGCGAAAATAGGAGAAGCCGACGGGTGATGATGAGATTTCCTTTCGTGAGGCGAATTATTTGAATCTTTGATATCCCCGGTCTAGATAAGCGCATGCCAAACTACCCGTCTCATGTGCATTTGATGCGGCGCTATTCACGGCGTGATCAGCGCGACTCGCATGATTACTTTTGAACGGGTAATAGTGTGATTCCATTGCAAAATTACTGCATTTGAACTAAGTGCTTGCTTGTTTATTGATCCAACAGAGGCTCGATGGAGACCGTTAGCCGAAAAGAACGTGATCACTGATTGGGATATTTTTCTCACGTTCGAGCTTCGGATCATATGAACCACATGTTTCCTTATCAATGCAGTGTACATGCATCCTTAGGTCTCGTTGATTATTAATCTTTTCATTTACGATTTAGGACATAATACATAACAAAAAAATTATGCCGGTTATTTTTCTCACATTCGAGCTTTGGATCATACGAACCCTGTATTTCCTTATCAATGCAATGTACATACACCGTAGGTCTCACTGATTTTTTTTTTATTGATTTTTATTAATTATTTTTTTAGGACATAATACATAACAAAAAAATAATATCAGATATTTTTTCACGTTTGAGCTTCGGATCATATGAATTATGTATTTTTTTATCAACTTAGCGCACATACACTGCCGGGTCACGCTGATTTTTTTGTTCGATTTTTTTTATTATGTATTATGTATTTTTTATTATGTATTAGGACATAATACATAACAAAAAAAAAAAAAAAATGTGGTAATAGCATATGTCATGCGGAGACACCTAAAACGAGCTGGCCAAAGCGAGTGTATTAGTCCGTTCACGCAATTAGCGCGAGAAAGAGAGAGAGAGAGGGTGGTGCTACGCTGCTCCGCCCCGCACCGTTGCTTATCCCGCACCGACGCGTGGCCGCCGATCGGACGGCACTCGACGCGCTCCATCTGGACCACCGCCCGATCGACACGTGGCGCTGTCCGGTGGAGCACTTTTTTCGGGATGACGGCTGCTTTTCACGTGGTTGGCGAGCCGACAAGCAATTGAAAGCCGCCCCGTCTGTTGGGAATCACCGCGGGGCGCCACGTGGCCTGTTCACATGCGTTCTTCGACACGTATTGTCGTATACCTTCCTCTTTTTTTTTTTTTTTTTTGGGTGGTTATCCTATCGAATCCGAATTTTTGTGCTATTAATGCTAAGAGAAAATTAAAATTATCTCGATAAATTGTTGGGAAAATTATACAAATGGTTTATTAATTTGGCCCCATATGTAATATGATTATTGAATGTTAATTTATTTTATGTGATTCCATGAACCGTAACTTAACATGTAATATGATCATTGAATGTTCAATTTATCTAATGTGTTCTCTAAATTCTATATATATGTTTAATTTAGTTTTTAAACTATATGAAAATGTTTAATATTAAATTCAAAGATCATATTGAATAAATTTTTGTACATGTGCTACTTAGTCCCTAAACTATATAAAAATGTTTAATATTAAGTTTATGGATCACATTGGATATATTAAAAGTTTATGAACTGCAACTTAATATGTAATGTGATCATTGAATTTTCAATTTATTCAATGTGTTCTCTAAACTTTATATATATATATACATATATGTTTAATCTAGTCCTTAAACTATTAAAATGTTCTTAAAATTAAACTATAAAAAATGTTTAATATTAAATTTAGAGACCATATTGAATAACTTTTAGTACATGTATTACTTAGTCCCTAAACTATATAAAAATATTTAATATTAAGTTCATGGATCACATTAAATATATTAAAATTTATGAATCACGTTGCACATTAGGCTAAAATTCAAGAATCACATTACAAAAAATTAAAATTTTAGGGATTATAGTGTACATTTGGCAAAAGTTTAGGGATTTTTGTATCATTATCCCAAAATTGATTTATGAGGAGATTGGAAGATGACCGTTGAGTATTCGAATGTGAATTATTTTGTGTATAATTCTTGGAAAGGGTCACATTGAAAAGTATTTCGAATGTTGGTAGCTCGATAAACGAGATTCGACTCATCGATCATTATATCCTTGTGGAATGCCTACCATCTTCCACACCCTTCAAATTTGATAATCGTCTTCGTTGCACACAACCCTTATCTAGATGATGTCAAGCTCTGATGCCACTTACATCAAGTGACCCACCCTAAATCTTTTCGTCGACCTGGCATTGCCCACTTTGGACAAGCTCGCACGGCTTTAATACGCATCATGAGAGTCTAAGGTCGATTGGAACTTACCCAGTAGTTGCTGGGAGGATCTTTAAGGTTTTCCAATTTCACAAACAAATTTCGAAACCGATTACTACTTATAATAACCTTCATCATGTTCGTACCGACCGGGTCGTTTATCCACGTCGCTAATATCGTCTTATGGGCGAAATACCTTCTAACGATAAAAGGGTATTCAATTCATCCACCCATGATGTCACATAGAGTGTAAAGATTTGAGTTTCTAGTGAGGTAAACACGCGAGGTGAGACGAAGCTCAAAAATAGAAAGGAAGGGGCTGACGAGAAAACTGGTAAAGAGATCAGCACGCCGGTTCCAGAAGAGTACACGGCTCGGCATCATTCCCGAAGTACGTGCATGACGAGGGACCTCGACGTTGCGTGCTCCTCTTCCCGTGCTAGAAAAGAAGACCAGTCTCGATGCATCATCATCATCGTCATCCATCCATCATTCGACTTTGTCAAAGGGAGGAAGATGATGGCATGGAGTGGGAGTGGGGGGGGTTTTGTCTTCTTCGGTCAAAATGTCAACTTGCGTCGAGATGTAGAACACGCCGGGAGATGTAGAAAGGAATTTTGAAAAGAGACCGGAGGAGCATTTCTTGGCCAATTCAAAAGCTTGTCTCGTCTTGAGGTTTGACCACAGAGCTGAAGTCATGCCTCACGTTATCTTTGCGCATCTCGTCTTCCTCTTCAACTTGCTCACTTCCGCTGTCCCTTTCGTTCTTCCACAGCTCGTGCTCTTGAATGAGATCGGCCAGGGGGTTCCAGGATGCTTGCCGGCTTTCCTGTGATGACCGTTTTGGTTCTTTCTTTAGACATTCCGATGAGTTTCCCTGAGCTCATTTGCCTTTTTGGGTACTGAACCATCGATGGAGCGGAAGCATGTCTCGAGCTGCTGCAATCAAAAAGGGGTCGGAACACTAAGAGAATCGAAGTGGAGCGTTCCATGAGGACCTTCGTTCTTTAGTCGCCTCGACTTTGGTAGATAAGGAATTACGAGAAGGGCAATCACATGCGCTTTCAAACGAGCGTACATTGCAGTGCCTCCTGCTCTCAAATGTCGAATCGATCTGGACCTCCAGGAAGCTTAAAAGCAGCGAGCACGGATCATGACATGATGTGCTCAGAGTGAGACTCACTGGAGATAATTTGGACAATCTCCCGACCGACTCCTGTCGATCATTGTTTTTCCCTAACAGGATTGCCACCATGGCCAGATCAAGTCTATTTGCCATTGTATTCCAAAACTACGGGGTGATCATAACCAAAGAGAAATACTCCATGAACTTACATCAGATCTTCTGGTCAGGTTGCTGTGCAAAAGCTTCCGAGCAAGGTAGTCAAGAGAATCGACCACTAGCACAGAAAG
This sequence comes from Corymbia maculata, assembly GCA_014182735.1. NCBI lineage: Eukaryota > Viridiplantae > Streptophyta > Magnoliopsida > Myrtales > Myrtaceae > Corymbia > Corymbia maculata. The sequence goes on from CM024685.1 coordinate 6,484,930, forward strand.
AAGAAAGGAGAAAACAAAAGCGGAAAAGATTGCATTTCATCATCCTCCGCTGTGCTGCTCGATGAAAGGAGGCGTTATCAGGATCCTGAGTTCATTTTGGCGTGGAAATGGCCTGAGGTGACGCTTCTGATGTTCATCCTTAATCGATGGGAATCGGGTCATCCTCGGTGCCGCTTGAAATGGAGACTCGGAACACGGTATCATCCCTTTTGATGAGCTCGAACATGCAGACACTTCCTGCGCGCACGTGAGTTTCTCTCGCGAATGCACCCCAACCGGAAGAGAAGAACGTGCTCGGATTCCGTCTGCCCCGTCCACGGCTCCTGGTGAGCTTCACTGGCCATGATCTGTCTGAATACCGAAGAGTTGCTATTTGCTTGTTTTCCTGAATATGCTGCCTGGCGAATCCATCCGGAACACCCTGTACAAGTAATTGTTTCGAGCATCCAATCCATGAGGGCCGTTGAATTGAACATGAGATGTGCAAGTGGTGATCTAAGTTCCAAGACTCACCAGGCAATACGTATAAGATCGCGGGATCACCAGTTTGAAAAAGGGATTCTCTGTATCAATATTGCTGGCTAATTCAGGAGATGCGAGAGACCTCGGAAGGGTAGGACCATGAAAAACCGGCTCAGATTGGCTTGCTCTGCATGTAGACTGTTCTATCCCACCTGTAGGGAAACAATGAGAACTTCAATAGACATTGGCGTTAACATCCCTTCGACTTGCTGTGAAAAGATCTCGCATAGATTGGAAATTACTGTTATCGTTGTGGGCTGATGCCGAAGCCTCACAAGATGTTCTTCATATCAGTATGAACTAGCAAACTACAAGTTTGCACTAGCACGCAAAAAGACTTGCATAAAATCTTCAGGAATTTGAAAAGAGATGGCAAAAAGCATGTGATGTGAGTAGAAATTGACCATGTGAAAATCACAGGTTGTTCAAGGAAAGTGTAATTGACATTATTATCTGAATTCATATCGACGCTGCAGATGGCTTAGAGTAGCACTCCTGATTGTTCATCTCAATCAATGAGAATTGGCTCCTTACCGGTGCTGCTGAAAATGGAGACTCGGAACACAACATCATCACTGTCGATGAGCTCGAATGCACAGATATTTCCCACACGCATATGAGTTTCTCGTGCAAATGCACGCCAACCAGAAGTGAAGAACACCCGGGTGTCATGAGTATATCTTGAAAGCCATTTTGTTTTTCTCGTCTGAGTATAGCTCAAGAGCTTCACCGGCCACGATTTGCCTGAAAACATTAGAGTCACCGTTTTCTTGTTTTCCTGAATATGTCGCTTGATGAATTCAACTGGAATACTCTGCACATGTACATGTTTGAACAACCCAGATATGAAATTGTGTAACTGGAATGAGAAATCCAAGGATAAATTGGAGGGAAAAACCCAACAAGGTAACGACTTGAGGTCGAAGAAATCCATGGATGTATTTATCCTTTTGAAAGTGCTCAAGGATGAAAGAAATCGCTAGCTAGCATCCTTTTTCAATACATGTCATTAATGAGTATTGTTGCAGTAATCTACTGGATTATATCATAAGCACTATGAACATTGAAAAACTCCAAGACATCAGCAGCTAACGTGATCACGGCATTGTAGGTGATAGCAATCATAATGGAACTCTAGATATACCAGTGATGAAATAAGCTAAGGGCTCACCAGGCAACTCTTATAAGATTGCGGGATCTCCATTTTGAAGAAGGGATATTCTGAATTAAATTCGTCGGCTAATTCGGGAGGAGCGAGAGGCATTGGAAGTGGAGGAACATGAGAAACCAGCTCCGAGTGGCTCAATCTGCATCTAGACTGTTGGATCCTATCTGTTGAGTCTGCTTGAGCTTGAGACAGATCTGGGTCTTTCAGGTCAGTATCAACGCAAGCTGCATATCGAGGAGACAAGGTTCTGTGTAGTTTCAAAACTGGCAGGGATAGGGATCGATTCAATCGACCTACTTCCCATTACTGCAAATAGAAATAGTAAAGCTACTCTGTTCCGCAGTGAGCGACTTTTTAAATCTATTTCGCATGATACTGTATCATCTTGGCGGCATGGCTGAGTGGTAAGGCAGGGGAGCAGATAACCTTTTTCTCCAGTTAAACAATGAGGAATTTAGCAGACATTGGTGTGAAGATTTCTTTAATTGACTAACTATGAAAAGACTTGGTTCAGATTGGAAATCAATTTGTCGTGCATATCAAGATTCAGGTAATTTGATGAAATATATTCTGAATGCTCTTCACATGAAAGGAAACTGACAAACTTCAATTTGCCCCCATAAGTGAATAAACTTCCTATAAAGTCTTGAAGTATTTGAAAAGAGAAATGAAAAGAATCTGATGTCAGTTCAGATTGTGCTTGCAAGACCATGGGTTGCGCCTCAAAATTCAGAGTTGGTATGTGGCTTAAGGCAAGTGTGTTCGATGTCACTACACTTTACAGTTCTAAAGGTCAGGTTGGATCCACCAGAAACCTTAAAGAAGCGCCTAATTTGAGAGATTCTTTCCAAAAGGGGACTTATAGAATCGACATTAGCAGACAACAGGAAAAAAAATAAAAATGAGTACTTTTCATTGACTTGCCGCACCAAATGAAGAAGGCATAATTAGGAATTCTGAATTCATTGCGAATGGTCTAGAGTAACACTTCTGATGTTAATCTTAATCAATGTGAATCGGGTACGTACCAGCACTATGGAAGATGGAGACTTTGAACACAAAATCGTCCCTATCAATGAGCTCAAACATGCAGACATCTCCCACACGCAGACAGTTTTCTCTTGCAAATGCAGGCCAACCACCAGAGAAGAATGCCCTGTGGTCTTGCTTATATCTTAAAATCTTCACCGGCCAGGATCTGTCTAAATACCTAAGCACCGCCATCATATCCGTGCTTTCTTGAATATGTTTCCTTGTGAATTCGACAGGAACATTCTGCACCATATGTACATGTTTGTGCAAATGAATATATGCTAAAAGAAGGACCATAACATCAGCATATTCATGAGAAAAAAGCACACAGATAATAGATATTCATGGCAATATATGCTAGTTTCAGGAGTTTTAGTCCACAGCCTTGAGAGGCTCATGAAATTTAACAATCTTAATCTGCAATCCAAAGAATTCTCCAAGAAGAGATTGTCCACTAACAGACAGTTTTCCATTCAAGTAAATCGGTCATCCTTTTGCATGGATAGTGATTAGATTAGCTTATAGAGAATATTCTATTCAATTGAATGGACAGTCCTGATGTTTAAACCTTCTTTTCCCCTGGCTCCCATTACTCCATCATAGATACCCCACAAACACTCCAACAAGTAACGCATCATATGTATCTGTTACCAACCAAAGCAACATGGGAATACACAATACTGAGGCAAGGTTTAGAAAGCAATCGTAACTGAACTTGAGATATGCCAGTGGTGGATGAACTCAAGATCTTACCATCTTATGAGTCTGGTATTCAGGTATCACCAGTTTGAAGAAAGGATGTGCCGAATCAATCTCATTGGCTAATTCAGCAGTAGTGAGAGGCCTCAGAGGTGTAGGACCACGAAAAACTGGATCAGAAGGGCTCGCTGCGCATTTAGACTCTTCGTTCCCACCTTTGGATGCAGAGGAGAACTTAACTACAGATCGGTGTGAATGTTTCTTTAATTGACTTACTATGAAAAGGTTTAGCAGAGACTGTAACTAGTATTATCAGGAAAACTGAAATTCGGATAATTTTACTGAATAAATTGTAAATGCCCTTCACAACAGAAAGAAGAAAATCAATTTATAAAGGAGGGATAGTTGTAAATCCAGATCTCATTGTAAAACCAGCCTAAAGTGACACCACAGTGTGCATTTTAAACAAGGTAATTGAGTTCTTACCAGCACCATCGAAAATGTAAACTTTGAACACAATATCATCCCCATCAATTAGCTCAAACACACAGACGTTCCCTAAGCGCAAATGAGCTTCTCTCCTAAATGCCAACCAACCAGAAGCAAACCGTGTCGCGCGATGTCCACATCTCTTAAGCTTCACTGGCCATGACCTGCCCAAATGCCTGAGTGTTGCAGTTTCCTTGATTTTCCGAATGTGCTGCATGATGAATCCACGGGGAACAGACTGCATGACAAAGAAAGACCACAATTAAAGCATACGCTTATAATGCAAGTGCACAAAAAATGTAGATTGCGTGCAGTATCTGCTTGTTATTAGGACTTATAATCAACAGTCTTTACTGGATAAAAGCAAAAGATGTCAGTCTCTGCACCTAGAGCTATCGTTGGCAGAGCATCTTCTTCGTTTAGATGAATATGCATAAACAGTTCTAAGGAAAATAACGTCATGCCTTTTTCGACTGGAACCCAACCAGCATAGGAAAACACTAGCATATAGCAAAGATATAGAGAGCATCGCATTTGAATTGGAAATGTGCTGCTTAATACTGATGAATTTAGTTCTAGGATCTTACCGGCGCATGACGCTTAAGGTGAGATGGCTGCATCATCACCTTGAAAAAAGGATACTTCGACTCAAATTCGCTGTTCAATTCAAAACCAGAGAGAGGGCCTGGACATGTAGGACTGCCAAAAACCGGCTCAGAACGATTCACTTTAAATCTAGACTGTCTGATCCCGTCTGTAATTTACAAACAATGAGAGCTTTAAATGACGCTGGTTTGTAAATTTCATTAGGAAAGTAATTCATTCACTCTGAAAAGATTAAGCAGAGCGTAGAAGTTACTGCAGTCCTGGAAATCAGAATGTGAATTAGCTGACCAAATAAATCTCACATCCCTCTTCACCTTAGTAGTTGTAATTAATTACAAACAACTTGTGAGTACCAAAATCATCATCTTATCAGTCAACATAAAACATTATAAAAAGAAGTTTTCAAGTATTTTTGGAAAAAATGTAACAAAAGAGAGCGACGTAAGAAGAAAGGCAACTTATCAAATGAAGACTCACACCTTTGGACCCTTGTGGTGAGTGGATCGGGCTTAGCTGAGAATAAGGCAAATGTGGTCCGACCCTCATTCTTCGAGAGGGTGCGAGATCCTCCGGATCTTCTGCTTCTACGACATCTTCTGTTTTCGGTGAGGGAAATCTGCTCTCAAGGTATGATGTTTTGCCACTGCTCAGTGAATAATCTATCTCTGAAGCACTCTTATCGAATATAATTATGCGAAAACTGGAGTTCCCTTCATATTTGAAAACTATGAGGTGACCATGACCAATGGAGTAATATTCCGTGAATTCCCGCCAACCTTTCCATAACAAAACCATGTCATCGTTTTGCTTTTCTAGTCCTACAGTCCAGGTTGAACCACCCGGAACCTGGAGAAGCACCGAGTTTGAGAGATCCTTTCCATATCTTCTCAAGAAACTTTTTGGGATTCCCTAATATGAAAAGATTGAAGTTAGACGGTCCATGATTAAAAATCATCGTAGTCAAACTGAAGTGCAGACAAACAGGGAGAAAGGTAAGAAGCTGTCATTTCTGTAACAGGGATGGAAAGATCAATTTCCACAAGCGTGCACTGAATTTCAGTAACGGTGACTTCTTTCTGCAAGAGCGAAAGCTAGAGGATCCAAGATACTTCTTAGTAATGCTCAACGCATGATTTGGAAACCTGAACCATGCCCAGTTTACTACATTCTGAAAGCCATTTCGATCCATTTCGACCCAAATCATAATGTAAATAAATCAGAAACTTCAGAAGAAGAAAAGGCAGCGAAAAGGACACGAGAACGACCATCAAGATAGTTGAGGACAATCGGTCACGCATCTGATGAAGATATTCATTATTGAAGTACGAAGAAGGAAATATATTGTTCGATTTACAGGCCATGCAGATAAAATACCCTGCTGTTAACTTTTTTTGTTTTTTTGGCCTTTAGAAACTCTCAACAACGACGCTGAAAATTTGCTCAACTCACAAGCTTTCCTGATTCAAGGGTGTTGGAGAGTATGATCTTGAAGAAGCAACGACTCTTAAGACCAGGACCGGTCGCGATCTCCGGCTCGACAGCTCCATCTTCTCTCCGGCGACGACGACTACAAGCCATGGACAGTAGTTTCCCTGACTACATACAGAAGAAGAAGAAGAAGAAGAAGAAGAAGAAGAAGATGGTTTGAGGGGCTTCAACTTCAACTACAGGAGCATGGAGCCTTTGTCCTTGAGGCCATCGTACAGGCAAGATTGGATAGCTCAGTAAATAGGCAAAGATTCTCCGTAGGAATCAATCAGGCACGAGCCTGTCGTAACGTGGAACCAAATGTCAGAGGGTCGCCACAGAGGAGTCAAAAAAGTAGCACCGACAATCAGTTTGCCCCGGGAGGGAGGGGCCAGCATTCGTTATGAGACACCTCCGATAATTCAGCTTTTGGAGCCTTATAGAAACACGTTATTGCGCAAGTGATTCGAGTAACAGGAGTGTCACGACAACGAGCAATCGAATAAGAAAGTAATAAAATAAAGAAATAGATCGAATATCAATTTACATGATTCGATTGATGTGATTTATATTCATCTCAAACAAAATAATAGAGATTATAATCACATTTGTCAAGCACTTTATATTTTCCAGCTTCCAAGTACTTATAATAACTCATTTATGTTTAGTTTCATAATTTACTCACAAACTAATCTTTCAATCTTATAAAGAAATCACACAAAATCTTAATATAAGATTTCACGGCTTCAAAACATTGGGGGATGTAATTCATGAGCATATGAACTTCGTTGCTACTCTTCCACAACCTCTTGTGGGCTCAATTACCATAGACATCTTTCAAGTCCAAGCTCTTGCTTGAATTTTGTCGGTATTGTGGATCTCATCAGAAGACTAACCCTTGCACCTTTAGCTACTGCTCAAGAATTTTCCAACACAATCAACTTAATCAGATCAAACGAAACTATTATTGTATCCACATCTGTCAAGATGTTGAATATGCATCTTACTATAGTTAGCAATTACAACAATTATTGGCTGTACATGTTTCACCTTGCTATAAATATCATCTGTGTCGATTACTATGCTAGTACTTGTTATTTCAAGAGTTTCTAGTTATAAGTATACATGGGGTTAGGACACTAGGAGTGCCATAACTTTCGTACGGCGCTCACTTTGGTGCCAAAACTTTTTTTTTTCGTTCACTTGAGTGCCACATCGGAGTAAAATCGTTCGCTTAAGTGCCAAAATGCATAAAAATCGTGAAATTTTTTTTTTTAATGATTTTTTTTTTTATAATAAATTTCGATGCCGACGTGGACTTTTCGGGCAAAACGACGCCGTTTCTACTCTTTTTAAAAAATTTCAATTTTTTTTTTTTTTTTTTTTTTTTTTTTGTTAGGGCTGGTGAGGGCCACCGGTGACCCTCGCCGGCCTTAAAGAAAAAAAAAAAAAAAAAAAAAAAAAAAAAATCAAATAAATAAATATATATAAAATATATTAAAATATTGTTCACCGGCGCTACGTCAGCTTTTCCGGTGGCCAAGTCAGATTTTCCGGTGGTCACGTTAGAATTGGCACTCAAGTGAACATTTTTTAAAATTTGTGGCACTTAAGTGAGCGAAAAAAAAGTTTTGGCATCAAAGTGAGCGCCATACGAAAGTTATGGCACTCCTAGTGTACTTACCCCAAGTATACATTAAGCTGAATAGTGTTCAAATCCATATAAAGACCGCTAAAATCACTACTACCAAAAGCATTAGAGACTCTTCAAATGTAATTTTTTTGCTATAAACTAGTAAATGTAATTTCAAGCATCACAACCGATAGCCCTGTTTACTTTGTGCATAGTCTAGGGATATACAGTCTCTTGTGTTGTCATCAAGCTTACCCATTACTTGATCTTGGGGACTAAAGATTGGAGTCTCAATTAAATTTATTTTCTTATTTGGGCATGTGATATTTAATAATTAGTCATGTAAGATGTTAGATCGCATACGTCATTAAATTAGACTCATGTATTACATGAAATATATCAAAAAGATCGCATTGCATTTAGTTTAGATTGCATTCATGCATGCTTCCTTATTTAGAAATTTGCAACTTAGATGCATTAGGAATCATGTAATAAGAATCACCAAATTTAGATTAGGATTTACTATAAATAATTTCCTAGTTTAATTTAGGTCATCATGTAATTTTAGGCAATTTCCTATTTTAATTCATAAAGAAAAAATAAAAAAAAATATTGCACACATATCTTATATAGAATTAGTTAGTTCTATGATATGAACCTCACATTTGCATGTCATTTAGCGAGTCACTTAATTTAGTATTAGTGTCTTGGTAGAAATCACATCACGTAACTAGATTTGACTAATAATTACATTTCATGCATTGCATATAGTTTTGCTTTTATAAAAAGAATAACCCAAAAGGTGTCACGCCCCGACTCTTGAGCTCGCGGCAACCCCATTACCTTGGTCGATTGAAAGCAACGTCCCAGGACTCATCCACGATCATTCATTTTATCTTTGATTATGCGCAAGCGGAAGACGAACCATCCCCAGACAAACAAACAATCAAACAGGGATAGAGGGATGAACAATAATGACAACAGCAACTATTCATTTATACATCTTCCTTGATTAACCAACGGAGGATCGTTTTCCGAATTACAAGCCCGACAAAAAGGGCCGATCCATCCTCTAAGCCAAACCAAAAAGAAACTAGGCTAATCCAACCGTACACAAAGAACCCTCGGGTTCAACACCATGGTCACTCGGACCCATCGGTCTCAAGCTCCGTCGGGTCGGTCCTTTGGAGAAGCGGGGCGGGATTCTCCACTGCGGGTACGCCATTCTAGGGACCTGAAAATGGTTACCACGACGGGTTGAGATAAAATCTCAGCGAGTTTTTCCCCTTAAGCCCCGATTAGTACGCCAACTCAACCCGGAGTATCTCTCCAGAACCACCCCTCACTCAACCCAACAACCCACAAACAGCAACCAACAACAAACAGGGCAACCAACATAGCAATATTCGATTCGCATGCAACTTTACCCGGTATGCCATACCCTGCACGTTAAATCTCAGCACAATACACGCAATCAAGGCACATGGCCGTTAGATGACACAATTCATCAATCACATATGAGTCGCGCCACAAGCGATCTCACCTGACCATTGCCACACCCTGCACGACTGCCAACTCGTGCGTGCTTACCACAAATCATCACGACATTAAGAGCATGCGAATAATCAGAGCATCTCACACAACTTTCTCATGTCTCACACTCACACATGCTCCGATTATTATGACCACTAGGGCCACGGCACAACCTTATGGTTGGCGGTCTACCAGTCAAAGACTAGGCATCGTCCTCTCTCATGAGGCACGGCGACGTCACGGGCTCTCTTCCATCTACGGCATTCCCTATGGAGCATGGGGCCCGCTCACTGCAGCAGCCCCGCAACTGACCACTGTCAGGCAACCGACCGAAGTCAGGACGACCAAAAGGCCACGGCACAACCCTATAAGGATTGGCGGTCTACGGCGCGCGGGCTCTCCTCTTAATGTGATCATGCAACACATCATCAAACAATCCATTTATATCTTTGCTCTGTCATGAATGCAACATCGCTCATGCTCATGCGACATGCCATTTCAAATAACCCACGTAATATATCATGCGGTCTCACTCGACAATTCCAAAATCCAAAATCCAACAAGCACTCGATCACGCATTTCATCATCAATCATGAGTATAATTAACAATCGGCACTTCAATTAATCATAAAAATCAATAGCACATCAAAATAAGCCAAAATTTAACTTCTGCATGAACAGTGCCGTGAACAGTAATTGTGAACAGTAATCATGAACAGTGATTTTCCTGAAATTCAATTAATTAAAACATTTAATCCAGAAATTAAACAAAACATTAATTAAAACAATTAATCAATTCAATTAAAGCAAACCATGCTTAATTAATCACATAAACACAATTAATCACAAATTAAGCACAATTAAGCCTAATAAGCAAAATTAAGCTAATCTAATCTTAACCATCTATCTAACCACCTATCTTAGGGCTAATACAACTTAATTAAACCCCTTAAACCAAGATTAACACTAACTAACCAACCCTAAGCAAGTTTAGGCACTAAATATGGATTATGAGCTAAACTCACCCATTAAGCGGGCCGGCGACACGGACGCGGCGGCGGCGACGAACCCGACACCCGGAGACCTCTACCACGACGATCCAAGGTTGTCTCGGGGCTGAGAACAGCAGCAACAAACTCGAAATCCCTCGCAACTCAAAAACCGACCGCACGGGAGGAAAGTTGCCGACCGGAGTTGAACGGGCTGCCCGAGCTCCGGCGAGCAACGGGCCGCGGCGGCGGCACCTGGGGTCGAGGAGGAACCACTTGTGGCTGGTATGGGTGGAGATTGGGTCGGAAAGGGAGGAAAATGGCCGAAATAGCAAAACAGAACAGCGGTAGGGCGGTCGAAAACGGTCGGGCCGGCGGTGGCTTTCGGCCGGAATACGGGTTGACCGGAAGCTCCTTCCGGCGATCGGCCGACGCTATTTGAACGGAATTTCTCTTCTGAACACAACGGCTGGTGGCACCAGACGAGATTACAACGGGAAGGTAATGAACAACTCAGATTTCGGTGAAAGGTCAAACTGAAAAACAGAAGAAAGTAAGGAAAACCATGGGAGAGAGGTGCTGCGATTTTGGAGAAGATGAAGAGGAGAGAGAGAGTGAAGTGAAGGCTGAAGGATAAGCCTTATCCAAGCCATCAAGGCTTGCCCCACTTGCCAAACAATGACCTCATCTTCTCTCTCTTCCTTTTGACTTTTCTTCAAAATATCCAAGGGCATTTTGGTCATTTCCACCTTGCACATTTCCCAATTTATCCTTGGGCTGAAAATGGAGGACGGGCCTAGGAAATGGGCTTGAAAATGAATAGGAACGGGCTCGGGAATTTATTGGGCTTGAATCGGCTTGGTTTTAGACAATGGGCTCGGAAGGGTAAAGGGTCGGTTTGGCCCAACAGGCTCACTTGCTTGCCTCGGGCCTTCCATGGTGGCTGTCCCACCTTGGGCGTGAGGCCAACACTGTTCTTGCCCGGCCCACGTCCTCGTAGGCTCGTTTTCTTGGTCTAAAAATCCATTTTCCAAATACTCGGCTCAACCGACAGTGTCGATTGTCTAAGAAGCATCGTCCAAAAGTCCTTCTCGAACATTCCTAAAAATTTGAAGTCCAATCTTGGATTCTCATGCCTTGTCAATTTCGCCCGAATGCTATTTTGGTACTACTCAGACTGACAGGCGGCTTCGAGGATTCACGCGTAACCGACTCGTGCCAATTCACGTTCAAGACTTCTTGACACATGGACGTCCTTGACCACATGAAATTGTGAAGGATCGATTCTTATTTCAAAGTACACGATTATCAAGGATCGACATAGGGCCGTTTGCGGGTTCGATAACAGTAGACGGAATCACCCGTCGTCCTATTATGTTCTGCCCACGAATCGACTTCTATTTGTCCTTGGAATCGGCCTGCATATCTACAGGATCGTCCTTACGCAAGTCTCACGGTCTAGTCGTTTTCCCAGGTCAAGTTCTTTAGTCGCACGAGTTCTATCCTCATTAGCCTTTCCCCTCAAGGTCAGTATCTCGGGAGTGATCAGTTCCGAGTGAGATCAACCAATAATACATTGATGAAATTAACGCTCGTTCCTCCCTAAAAGGACTCGAATTTCAGGATGTTACAAAAGGTACTAATAGACAATGCATTTAGAAATCATGTTTAGGGGCAAGCATGCGTTTTTTGGTCTTTAGTTAATATTTTACGGAACACATGATGCATTGGATGATAAATAGATTTCGGTTTTGCTTTGCGTAACGCATTGAGATTCTTTATCCTTTTCTAGTGATTTATTTCTTGCCTTAATTTATTGAGTGCTAAATTACTGTTTGCCCATCCGCATCATCACTCATCACATAATAATAGTTTAGGATTAAAAATGATTGAAATTACTTGCCAAACATTTTCGAAATAAAGAAAAACGCACCAAAGGGGTTAGATTTATCCTAGGTAATCAAGCCCCCTGTATTCCACGAAATCCCTAGTTTGCAAAATGTTTTTCTATATTTTACTTGAATTTCTAATCAACTCGTAATAGGTTAGTGGAGATACCAAAATGAATTGATATGCATATTTAATTGATTAAATTAAAATCCAAAGTTGGATTTGTATGGATTTAAAGGAGTCCACGCTAAGCGTTTGCTTAGAAATTCATTGACTTTCCTTTGATGGTTCACCTCTGATAAGGTCACTACAGTAGTTGCAGAAGAATACTTTAGACAGAGAAGGAGCTTCTCTCATGTTCTCATATTCATCATCTCTCTCGGTCACCATTACCCGAGAACACATCCGAGCATATACACGTACTTAGAGAGAGAGTTTTGAGGAGAGCATCGCAAGCTATCATATAAAACCTCCCATCACTGGCTCGTCCCATGGATGCAAGGATTGATTTTCCACAATACTCCGATCATGTCTTATACTTCCATTATCATCCAACGTCTTGTCTTTTCCTAGCATGTCAACGACAAAGCCAAAGCCAGCATGCCTATCCTCGGTTTTTGTTTTCTATTTACAGTCTCTTCTGTTCAGTCATTGGCCGAATAACCAGGTTCTTTTATGGTAAATTATGTGTCGAGTTTGCTCCCGTGCACGATACTCGATCTCATGTGTGTCGCATACGCAAAAGTAATTAAATGCACTGCACAAGACGGCCAAGAACTGGCCCACTTCTTTAACTGCGCACGCGGTTAATAAATGAAGCTTGACAAATCCTCTGCACCTTCAGGGTTTCGTCCCGTAGGCTTCCGTCGTCCTTGGTTCGTAAATGAAGAAAGAGGGAAGGCAGAAGCTATGCTCCTTCATCCGTCGTCAATGCACGATGGCCATACGTACACGCCGTCGTTAATTACATGTGTGCGTATGGTTTCAGAACGCCTTTGACATTTATGGAATCCACATCTGTCTTGTTCTCTTCCCATGCTCCTGTAAAAGGATATAGGAGGCCGAAGTGATGCAAGCGAGAAGTGAGAGCTCGAGAGAGAGAGAGAGAGAAGAGAGAGCGTGAGCTCGGAGAGAATTGTGCGTGCAGTCGAGTTATAAAACATGATGAATATTGGGTATATACTAGAGTTGGAAAACACTCGAGTGTATGAATGATTATAATCCTGTAATTCTCCGATTTATTAATGGATTATTTGTTGACTTTCTTCGTAGATATAGATTCTGATATTCGGATTGAATCATGTAAATTTCTAATATTCTTTTATTCTTCTTCGTTTATTTCTTTGTTGATTTCTACATCTCCCGACATAATTGCAAATTTTCGATTTGCTTCCACCACACCATTGATTTCGACATTTTGAGCATATGGTTCTTGTATATTTAGGCATCATTTTGCACTTGCTCTAGTTGTTTATAATTTACATTTATATATGTATATACATGTCATCCATGTTGATTCCGTTTTGCATTCGGATTGGCTCTGCTTAAATTTCCAACGTAATGTCATTTCGATTTCTTTATTTTTCCGGAGTGCACCGACTCCGTTCTCACAAGGAGTTCAAAGTTGAAAGTCCGATCGAATGTAGGTCGATTGCTTATGCAAATATGTTGGGGAAAATTGCTTTCGTATTTGGATAGAACAATGAAATTAACGTGTGTTCGAATCAATAGAGTAATCACATTAAACTTTGAGGCGTGATATCACTTTCTTTAAGGATTTATTTGCTCTACAAAATTGCTAATGGTCACCAGCAAATATCCTTCAGGATACAACAAAATCTCAAATGAGAATACTAGATAGCAATTCTAGTATTTCTCTACGGTCTCTCTAAGAAACAATTGAAAACAATTAGTTGTAATTTTGAAAGATGACTCGAAAAATAATAATTGTGATCTCATTCATGGTTTTTCAAAACTGACATATATATATATTGAAACATAGGTAACTCTTCGTTAAAGGTTGCAAAAAATTAACAAAGATATCCCTTCAAAAGAAGTTATATCTGAACAGATACAACCTTTCAAGGATTAAAAAGTTATATTTGAATAGATACAAACTCTAAGATAATCGTTGAAAGAAAAAATAAAATTTGAAATAAATAAATAATAAATAACCATAACTTCTTCATGAACAGTCACACTGCTTCAATATGACATTATGGTTAATTTTTTATAAAAATAAATCCGAATTTTTTCAATAAATAAAAATGAATGATCATTGGTTAGTGTCAAGTCTCATCCACGTGTGCACTCACATCTTTTCGATGTGGGACAAGGCACCTCTCAATTTGTTTGACAAACAAACTATCAACAATCCCCCACTTTTGTTTGTAAAACAAAACATAAATAATTTTTTTTTTATAAAAAATAATACAAACAACATTTCCATGAGATTAATATACATACATAAAGGTCTCTTTCGAGTGAAATCTTTACTTAGTGCAAGTATTTCAGAACCCTATCAAAGTGACAAATAGCTCGGCTTTAAATTTATATTTTTAAACGATAGAATCGGACATACTGCACATATACTAACCTCTTGTTTCAGCGAGAAGTTTTATATTACTCCGCACTATTATGGCCATGTGCTTGATCCTGTTTCATGAGCTCTCTAGAATGCAATCCCTAACTTTCGTAAGAAGCGGCACCACTTCTAAACTCATATAGATGAAGTATCTATTATGTGTTTCTGTTACTATTAACAAATTACAAAATTGTACAATACTTCATTAAGAATTCAATTCAATCTGCAAAACGTAATAGACGATACTGACTTCTCATATTAGGGCTACGTCGGTATCAAACAATCACATTCAGTAACTAGTTCTTACTCATTAAACCTTGTAACTAGTGATGTTTTAGAAAAATGTTGGGTTACCATTATTGGTGATTTTATTTAAAGGGTTTCAACCCTGTTTCTTGTGAGGTCATATTTACCACATCTCTTGGTAAAGCCTTTATACAAGGATTGGCCAAATTATTACTTGACCTCACGTAGACAATTGTTATGGTACCATCTTTGATCAATTGTCTCACATACTCATGCCTTAGGCTAATTTGTCTAGACTTACCATTAAGGAGGTATTATAGGCTCTTGCCAAAGTAGCCTAACTATCACAATGAATAGAAATAAGAGGCATAGGATTAGGCCATATTTTCCAATAACAAATTCCTAATCCATTCAGCCTCTTTCTCAATTGTTTTTAAAGCAATTATTCAAATTCCATAGTTGAGTGAGTTATACACATTTGTTTCTTGCTTACCCAAGAAACAACACATTCACATAATGTGAAAATCCATTGAGTAATGGATTATTTATCACTCATACTTGTAATCCAATTAGCATTGATGTATCCTCATAATACAATCGAATAATTATTATAGAACAATCTCAATTTTTTAGTTCTCTAAAATAACCAAAAATTCGGATAATGACTTTCCAATGTTCTATACTTGGATTACAAATAGATGTACTCAATTTACACATGGAATAAGCAATATCGGGTCAATACAGTGCATTGCCTACATTCCTTATAGCACTCATGCTAAAGACCCTCTACTATGAATCAAATGGATTATTCATTTCTTTGAAACCTAAGATATTGAAATTTATTCAACATCTTTTCCACATAGTTACCTTGGCTCAAAGAATAACCCCCACTATGTTTTAATTTTAATATCTAATAAAATATCTACTTCTTCCACAAGAGAAAAATTCAGAATAGTCATGATCAAAAAGCCATACCAGAGAAGAAGCACACAACTTTCCATGCAACCGACACCAATCCCTTGTGAAAACTAGTGGCGATGGTCCTCCAAAGTTGGACAGCAACATAACTGGCAATTACACTAAGAATCACGTGGAAGAATAGCGTACCTTTGGCTAACACACCTGGGATTGACGTAGCTCTCAAGTGCAGTAGGGAGTGCACCATCCCTCAACAGCATTTTAATTATCATGATTTCCATTACATTGAATTAGCAAATGCACCGCTCAAATGCATACATTTGCTTAACATCACAAAATATTTCTCAGAAAGACTGAGGATAAACAAATTAGTGCCACTTGGACCCAACCGCTTCTGGGCTTCCTACGAGAATTAACTTCTTTCAGTTTTCCCTTAAATTATCTTCTTCTTAGCGAATTTTCTGAAGATGGGTCAATTACGTCTTTGTGTACTGCCTCAATATCCTCGGAAGAACTTCCATACGAACTCTCTTTTTCTCATTTCTCTTCATGTAATCCAATAGGTTGCAGACAATTCAAAACTGCTTTGCCTTGTACTTTATACTGGACAGTATGTCAATAATTGCATCATAAGCCCGAGGCTCACATTCGCCCTCTTCCCGGTGCCCCCCACGTGAAGAACAAGGATGATTTCAACAATGACTAAAGCAGTGACCGAGCCAATGCCAGTCTAGTCTAAGGCTTTCTCCATGTCATAATATGCATAAGAATGATCCATGACGGTTTTATATACCCTATCGGCATCACTATCTAAACCATTGAAACCATCGTCCACGATGCCACAACTGTCTTCGAATCACCTTAATGAGACAACATTCGTACTAAAACAACCGCATAGCAACCCCGACTGCAGTAGCTAGGCGTCGCAAGGGAGACAGGAATTCGTTGAAACTCCAACACCGAGTGACTGAGTAGGCAAAGACAAATCGTACTCCCAAGTGAGATCGCAATAACAATGGCCGCATGTGCAAAGCCTCCTCATCCTACGCTCGATCTCGTGGATCGTTGTCTCAGCATCCTAAACATTGGGTACGAGGTTGGGAGACTTGGAATCCTCTATAGACACCAAATTGGTATCCTTTGCCATTCCCCCACATACATTAACCTTGCATCGAGAAGATGGCCGTTACAAATGTGCCATGCGTCTTCCATCCGTCGGGCCCTTGCTTGTTGTCTTTCTCCTACCAAGTTGCCCCGTAGCCGTTGACATTTCATTCTTACCCATGACCACTCCTTCGCTAAATCAAACATTCTGACTCCATTGTTGCAAAAATAAATCCTTAAAATTGTTGGAAATAACGGCCGTATGATTTTTATTTTATTTTATTTTTTGAAATCTTTGTTTTACAAACAAAGTGGAGGATTGTTGGATGTTTGTTTGTAAAACAAACCAAGTGTCTTTTCCATCTTGTCCCGTATAGGAAAGTTTGGAAAAGACAAGTCATTTTATAAATGTTGGCTTTTCTAATTTGTTAAAAGGAAAAGATGGAGTGTGGGCTAAACCTTACTACACCCATGTGCGGGTGCGTGAATAATTGCGCGATTATTAAGCGCACTTAGCACTTTTCCCCTATCTTTTAATTTTTATTTTGATGTTATATGGTTATTTTGTTATTCGAAAGGCTGCCTTGCATTTTAGCATTTTGGAAATTATTTTAAAATAAATAAATAAATAATTCGGAATTTTATTTTTAAATAAAACAATAATAATTAAATTGAATTATTTTATTCCGAATTTTTTATACGTGTGTTTTCAAGATGACTTTTGAAATTATACTGGTTCAGTTTGCAACTTTCTCGAAGGGTTATATTGATTCATTTTATAACTTCTTTTGAAAAGTCACATTTGTTCGTTGTGTAACTTCTTTTGAAGAGGTGCCTTTGTTTATATATATATATCAGTTTTGAAAAAAAAAATGTTATAATTTTTCGAGTCCTCTTTCAAAACTACAGCCATAGTTTCCAATTGTTTCCAAGAGAGACCCCGGAGAAATACTAGAATTGCTATCTAGTATTCTCATTTGAGACTTTGTTGTATCCTAGAGGATATTAACCATTAGCAACTTTGTGGGGCAAATAAATCCTTAAAATTGTTGGGGAAAATCACCTTCGTATTTGGATAGAACAATGAAGTCAATGTGTGTTCGAATCAATAGAGTAATCACATCGGACTTTGAGGCGTGATATCACTTTCTTTAAGGATTTATTTACTCCACAAAGTTGCTAATGATCACCAGCAAATATCCTCCAAGATATAATAAAGTCTCAAATGAGAATACTAGATAACAATTCTAGTATTTCTCTAGGGTCTCTCTAGGAAACAATTGAAAACAATTAGCTGCAAATTTGAAAGATGACTCGAAAAATAATAATTGTTATCTCATTCATGGTTTTTCAAAACTGACATATATATATTGAAACATAGGTAACTCTTCGTTAAATGTTGCAAAAAATTAACAAAGATATCCTTTCAAAAGAAGTTATATTTGAATAGGTACAAACTCTAAGATAATCGTTGAAAGAAAAAATAAAATTTGAAATAAATAAATAATAAATAACCATAACTTCTTCATGAATAGTCGCACTGTTTCAATATGACATTATGGTTAATTTTTATAAAAATAAATCCGAATTTTTTCAATAAATAAAATGAATGATCATTGGTTAGTGTCAAATCTCCTCCACGTGTGCACTTACATCTTTTCGATGTGGGACAAGACACCTCTCAATTTATTTTACAAACAAACTATCAACAAAATACTTATAAAAATCCGGAGCTGTATACAAAATTTTCGCCATTGCCAACCCACTCTTTCGTATCAAGCTTTTAACTCTTGTACCCACAAAGAAAAAAGAGTGAAAATAAGACCACTCAGAGCACGCATGATAACCATTTTGTTTTTGTTTCAGAATTATTTTTTGTTTCAAACTTATTTTTGAATAGAAATCCGTTTAGGGCCTATTTGTTTTCCTTCCAATTTTTTTGTTATTTTGTTTCTTGAAATAAATAAAAAACATAAATCTGTTTGGTAACGTCCCTAGTGTTAGTTGTTCCAGAGTATAGATTTTTGGAATAAAAATGAAAAGTAAAAAAAAATAGCTTATTGTTTATGAGAACAATTTCTAAAAAGTTAGTTCTTGGTTGCTGTTACTCGTAATCGCTATCGGTCACTACCCACCTGTCACCGTTGTTGCTGCCAATCACAAACCACCATCGGTCACTGACTATCATTGCTGCCAACTGGTGTTAGGTGATCGGCGTCCGATGGCTAGCGTTCGTCACCTGGCGTCCGACGATCGATAGTGGATGATTGGGGATTGGCTTTTTTACAGTGGCGGTGATCATGGACCAACATCTGGTGATCGACGGTGGGTGATTGGGGATTGACAATCAACTATCGGACGCTGGTCCACGGTTGCTACTGCCGTAAAAAGAAAAAGTATAGAATTTTTAGAATTGGTACCAAACGCATTTCTATTCTTTTTCTATTCCGAGAATACAAAATTTGTGCAGTTAAAAAACATATCATTTTACTAAGAAATTATTTTAGGGAATAGAAATATAAAAGAACTATTTCTAAAACAAAATTGTTCATAGAAATAGAAATGTTATCAAATGTACTCTTAATGGAACAAATTTTTAGTTCAGAAATAGGTTTGAAATAAATATGAGAAATAAAAACTTTTATCATTGTTCGACTTTGCTATTAGTTGGCCGTCCACTCGTCGCTGACACCATCCGTTCGCCCTTGCCCCTGCCCTCGCCAATCATCTGCCCTTGCCTTCCACGTTGCCCTAGCTGGCTGATGCTGTCATTGTTGTTAGTCATCGCCCCCCACTGGCCAACCATCACCACCAGCACTGTCGCGGGCACTATCTCCCGCCGCCGCCCCCATCGATTGCCGATCACCGATCGCCACCGCCATTTGGGAGAAAGAAATTTTGTATCATTATCAAACGCATATTTTTATTCAAAAACTCATATATGAATATAAATAGAATAATCTATTTCTATTTAAACATTATAATAACTTATAGCCAGTGTAAAACAAAATTTATAGCGATATTTTCCACCACTAATTTGAACATTATAATAACTTAAAGCTGACCAGATTAAAGCTTCGGTATTGTGTTCTTCCCAAAGTTGATTTTTGTTTGTATGGAAAACTATATGACACGTCACTTCTTAAAGAAAATGCTTTGGATTGCTGCTTAATTGAGATCAATGACTTTCGGGAGCCTCTCAAGGGTGTTGATCAAATCTCCTGGCCTAGCAAATTAGCATGCCAGAGAGTATGATCCTGAAGAAGCGAGGACTACTGACCTCGTCCTCTCTCCGGCAATGAAGAGGACGAGGACGAGCCATAATACTGAAGGACAAAACATATAAAAAGAGATATTCCATGAACATACATCAGAGCATGATGTCTTTACTGTCATGTAGATCTGCTGGTCAGGTTGAGCTGCTGTGCAAACCGGTAAAGATTAACCGAATTTGAGAGGTTCTTCATAAGCAAGGTAGTCATAGAATTAAAACTAGCATAAAAAGGAAGAAAGAAGAGAACAAAAGAGCAGAAAAGTGTGCTTGTGATTGATTTGCTACGGCGCTGCTTAATAAGAGGAGGCATTACTAGGAACCCCTGAAATCATTTCGATGCTGCAATGGCCTAAGGTAATACTTCTGATGCTCATCTTGATCATCGTGGATCGGGTCATTACCAGCACCACTCAAAATGGAGACTTTGAACACAGTATCATTCCTATCGATGAGCTCAAACAAGCAGACGTTGCCTGCACGCAGATGGGTTTCTCTTGCGAATGCACGCCAACCAGTGGAGAAGGAGAGAGCCGGAATACCGCTGGCCTGTCCATGGCTCCTAATGAGCTTCACTGGCCATGATTTGTCCAAATAACGAAGGGTAGCTATTTGTTTATTTTCCTGAAGATGTTGCTTGCCAAATTCAACTGGAACACTCTGCACATGTACATAAAAACGGTTAAAATGAATATGAGATGTGTGAGCGATGATTCAAGCTTTAGATCTTACCGGGCAATGGAAACAACTTTGTGGGGTCACCAGTTTGAAAAAGGGATGCTCCGAATCAATATTGCTAGCAAATTTGGGAGACATGAGAGGCCTTGATAGTGTAGGACCATAAAAATCCAGGTCAGAACAGCTCGCTCTGCATGTAGATTTTTCTATTACACCTGCAGTAAAACAAGGAGAACTTTAATAGACACTGGTGTGAATGTCTTTTTATTAATCGACTTGCTATGAAAAACCCAACATTGATGGAAAATTACTGTCATTGTGAAAATCAAACTGAGACTAGTGCAGAAAAGAAAAAACAGTAACATAAAAAAGTTTACTTTTCATTGATTTGCACCAAATAAAATAGGCATAATTGGAAATGCTGAATTCATATCGACACAGCCAATGGCTTAATAACACTTTCGATGCTCATGTCAATCAATGTGAATCAGATCCTTACCAGCACTACTAAAAATGGAGACTTGGAAAATGACATCATCCCTATCAATGAGCTCAAACACACAGATATTTCCCTCACACAGATGAGTTTCTCTTGCAAACTCAGGCCAACCAGCAGAGAAGAACACCCGGTTTTCATGCGTATAGCTTAAGAGCTTCACCAGCCACGATCTGTCTGAAAACCTAAGAGTTGCCATTTCCCTGTTTTCTTGAATATGTTGCTGGGCAAATTGACCTGGAATGTACTGCACATTTGCACATGAACAAACCACCGTAAGTTAAAAGGACATCACATAAGCATACACTCATGGGAAAAGAAGAAGCACATGAGGTAGATTCTTGCTGATAATTGCTAGCTCAAGAGTTTTAATCAACAGCCTTAAGGGGCTCATGAAAGTCACTGATCTTAACCTGCAATCTAAAGCATTGTTTAGGTAGTGACTGTCCATTAATAGCTATTTTCAGTTAGTTTATCATTCAAGTGACTGTCCATCCTCTCACTTGGATGTGAATAGAGCAGCTTGTGGGGCATCCAAGTAAAGGATTGTCCTGACCCAATTACTGTCTTCACTTATTCATCTTTTTATGGTTCCATGCGACTCCATCAATAGGTTTCTCCATGGAACACTTTGAGAAATATAATATTTCATTTAAATTTCCGATATAAACCAAATTAAATTGGGAAAACACAATATCGAGGCATGATTTATAGCAATTGTAATTGAACTAGAGATAGGCCAGTTGTGGATTAAGCTTGAGATCTTACCACATGTCTCTTATGAAACTGCTGTATCACCACTTTGAAGAAGGGATGCTCCGACTCGAATTCACTGGCTACTTCAGGAGTAGTGAGGGGCTTTGGAGTTGCAGGACCACGAAAAACCAGCTCATGATGATTCACTTTGCATTTAGACAGTTTGTTCCTGTGATGAACTAAAAACAAAAGGACTTCAGTGCGAGCGTTTCTTCAATTGGCCTAGACTAGAAATTATGATTACCATACCATGAAATGAAAAATTCAGACAATTTGACGTAAGTGCTCTTCACATCGGAAGAGACAAATCAACTAGAATCCTGCCTCAATCATTACAATACTAATTGACACACAAAAGTCTCATAAAAACTTATGAGTATATTTGAAAATATCATAGAAAAGAAAGTGCACTTGTCAGGGATGCACAACAACCAGATTAAGGGAGGCATAATTATAAACCCAGAATGAAAGTCATGCTATAACCAGCCTAAAGTTGAGCTTCAAGTACTCATTTTCAACAATGTAAATCAAGTCCTCACCACTCAAAATGGAGACTTTGAACACAATATCATCCCTATCAATTAGCTCAAACACGCAGACGTCTCCTATGCGCAGATGAGTCTCCCTTGCAAATGCATGCCAACCAGCAGAAAAGAACAGATACAGAGCCCCTCTGACATGTCCATTGCTCCTGATGAGCCTCACTGACCATGATCTGTTGGCATACCTAAGAGTTGCTCTTTCCTTTTCCTGAATATGCTGCTTGATGAATCCACCTGGAATACTCTGCACATGTACATGTTTGAACAACCAAGACATGAAATCATTTAAGTGGAATGAGAAATCCCAGGGATGAGTGTTGTTGTAGTAATCCATTGGATTATATCATAAACACTATATGGATGAGGAAAAAAAAACACTCCAACAAGTGGAGATCACAGCTGATATTATCATGGCATTGTAGGTACTAGCAACCAAAACTGAACTGTTATGAGCTCAAGACTTACCAGTTTACTCAAATAAGATCGCCTGATCACCTTTTCGAAAAAGGGATGTTTGGAATTAATTTTGCTGGTTAATTCAGGAGTAGTGGGAGGCCTTGGAAGTGTAGGACCGTGAAAAACCAGCTCAGAACATTTCACTCTGCATGTAGGCTGTTCACTCGTATCTGTCAGGCCAGCTTGAGCTTGAGACAGATGTGGTTCTTCGGGGTCAATAACAGTGGGAACTACATATGGAGGAGACCAGGTTCCATTTAGTTCCAAAACTGGTAGGGATGGGTTCAATTCAATCAACCTACTTTCAATTGTTACAAATAGAAATAGCAAAGCTACTCCATTCCATAGCAGAGGCCTTTTTCTCGTCTAATGATATCATATCATTTTGGCAGCATTGGATTAAAAGAAGTTTACAAGTATTTTTGGAAAAGAACTAACAAAAGAGAGTGATGCAAGAACAAACGTGACTTCTAAAATGAAGAATCACACCTTCGGACTCTTGCGGTGAGTAGCTTGGACTTAGCTGAGAATAAGGTAAATGTGGTTCAATCCTCATTCTTCGACAGGGTGTGACATCCTCCAGATCTTCTGTTTCTACAACATCTGTTTTTGGTGAGGGAAATTCACTCCCAAGGTGAGATGTTTTGCCCCTGCTCGAGGAATAATCTATCTCTAAAGCACTCTTATCGAAAATTATTACAAGAAAAGTGGAGTTCCCTTGATATTTGAAAACTATGAAGTGACCATGACCCATAGAGTAATGCTCCATGAATTCCCGCCACCCTTTCCCCAACAAAACCATGTCATGGTCAAGCTTTTCTAGTTCTATGGTCCAGGTCGAACCGCCAGGAACCTTGAGAAGCACAGAGTTTGAGAGATCCTTTCCATATCTTCTCAAGAATTTCTTTGGAATTCCCTATTATGAAAAAATTAAAGTTACAGGTCCAGGATAATAACTCATCATAGTCAAACCAAAGTAGAAAGAAAAGGAAAAAAACTAAGAAATTTTAAATTCTGCAACATAAACGAAAGATCAGTTTCCACAAGTGTGCTTTGGAATAATTGTGGATCAAATTGTAGTGAAAGTTGCTTCAATGGACAGGCCAGGTACCGGAAAAGCCCATTACTTTGTCATATCAGTTTTGGTCAGTTAAATCTGTGTACCCATGAAATTACTCTTCTTTTCCGAATAGCAACGTTCAAAGGATGCTGTGGAGACCTGAACCGTGCGCATCACACTTTACTCTGAAAGCACATTTCGACCCAAATCGTAAAATAAACACATAAAAGAGAAAACTTTAGCAGAAGGAATGACAGCGGCAAAGAGGGCATGAGGGCGGACCATCACCATGGTTCGGGACAACTGGTCGCGCATCCGATGAAGACATACATATCATCGAAGTACGAAAAAGGAGAAACTTTGTTGGTCTACCGACCATGTTAGACAATACCCTGTTCTTTCTTCTTTAGCTTGAAGCGAAAAGTTCATTGTTCATTCCAAACCAAACGCTAGAAACCAGCTTTCCAGGTTCATGGGTACACAGGACAGAGCGCGAGGAACTCACAAAAAAACCTATAATGAATCATATAATGAAACAGGCTGTGAAGATTCGACCAACTCACAAGCTTTCCAGATTCAAGCGCGTTGGAGAGTATGATCTTGAAGAAGCTACGGTCCCCAAGACGAGGACCGGCCGCCACCTCCCGCTCGACAGCTCCACCTTCTCTCTGGCGACGACCATGACGACTACAAGAAGCCATCGACAGCAGCAGCGTCCCCTGACTCCTTTCAGAAAAAGAAGAAGAAGAAGAAGGTTTGTGTGGGGTTTCAGCTTCAAACTACATGAGCGCGGAGCCTTCGTCCTTCGGTACGTCCCTGGTGCAGGGGAGTGCAGAAACGAGCGACGAGGAGTGGTTGGACGGAGAAAATATTGGGCGCTCGAGTCCATTCGCAAATGGACACGTGTACGCGTGGGCCCCTCCCCGGCTGCGCTTTTCGTTTCTTCGTTACCGTCTCTCTTCTTCTTCTCCTCCTCCTCCTTCAAATCCCCGTTGTGCTCCAGAACATTGAATTGCTTCATTCTTCGGAGCACTGAACAGCACTAAAGATATAACGAGAACCCAGCATCGCATCTTAAGAGTAATTTCGTCGAACACCTGGTGGGCATGTGCCGTTCCATGACGAGTCACAAACGGAGGAAGTCGCCAGCAGGAGTTTCGAACGGACCGATAGGGGTGATTGGTCCCGGTTTGGTCTGGTTCCAAAGTAGAACCAGAAACTGAGCCGGTTCTCATTTTTTGGGACCGTGGACTGAACCGGATGGTTTTAGGATTGGGAACCGGACCGGACCATGGTCCGGTTCAATAGAACTGACCACTTAGCCAAAAAAAATTTTAAAAATATTAGAAATATTATTATTTTAGCTCCGACGAATCGCGATCTCTGTTGCCAGACTTACTCGGCAAGAATGACGCTGCACGGCCATACGAACAGTCCGTACTCTTCTTTCATGTTCTAATTCAATCAGCGAAGAAGAAGAAGATGAGTGACAGGCCTGTGTGTGTCTATTCCCCTTAGAGTTCTCCGTTGAACTGGTGGAAAGAGTGGAGGGAACCTCGATAATCGAGATGGAGAAGGCCGGTTCGTCAGGTCCATCGCCGAAGAAGTGGGTTTATTGCAATTTTTTAAGGAATTTAAAAAACATATTTTAAATAGAAAATAAATTGTCGGTTTGGTCCGGTCCGGTTCCCTCGGAACCAGGAACCGGACCGATGTTCTTGGGAACCGGACTAAACCGATCGATTTAATTCAGTCCGGGAGGTTCTCGGTTCGAATGGCCCAATGTGCTCACCTATAGACCGAGACGCGAGAGCGAGGGGGCACAACGGACGTGGATTTGGTCTCAACGAGGGCATGGGAAGCCATGCCCAGCCTTCTTGTCGTCCGTCTCGAGCCTCTGTTGAGGCTGGTTTCGTACTATCTTCGGGGCCATTGCCGGAGGCTCCGTCATCAGCGGCGGTGGTCACCGCCATCTCTCTCTGGCTTTCGCTTTCGCTTCCTGGGCCTGGTGAGCACCGAGCTGTGTGGAACCGGAACCATGCGGTTCCACGGTAGTAGGAGGAAGGGGCAGAGAGAGAGAGTGCACGTGTGTAACGGGAGCCGTGAAGAAACGGAAAAGGCCAATTTGACGAAGCCGGAGTGGGACCCGCTATGTACACGTGGCGACTGATGAATGGACGTTGTGATTCTTGCGTGGCTCGTCCTTCGGTAGTTGTACGAATCAGTCCCGAAAAGAGATTTTAGGTTTCATATGACTTTTGTCGATCATATATGCATGGAGCCATCCATTTTAATTAACGATTGAAATGGTATAGATTAATGGTACTGAGCATAACCGTAAAAGCCTTCTAGGTTAAAAATGATGGGTAAACCAGCCGATACCTACACATCGGGGGAAGAAGCAAATCCCACGCCTCGAAAAATATAGTGGCTAGAAACCCAGGCTTCCACATTTGACGAAGGGGTTCATCCTATGGTAGAGTAAACTAGTTGAGAACTTGCGTTCGGAACTTGCTAAGACTTGTACATTAGTAAGTTCTTGTACATTAGTGACTGCGGAACTCTCTGTAAGACTTGGACATTAGTAAGTTCTTGAATTGTAATATTTGAATTTTGGAATGTAAAATTTCGAGAATGTTTCTTAGGGTGAGGGAAGAAAAAAAATTATCTCCTAACTTAAAAGGTGAGGTGTGTGGACACTGAACGTTAAAATAAGAAACATATATACCCAACCCTTCGATAGCATACTAATGGTAGGTGGTAGAGGCCCCATTGATGGCTTCAATCATGCCTACTTTGGTGAGGTACCCCTCAGTAACCACACTAAGGATCCGAGGCTGGAAATTATATAATTTGAGGATAAGTGCACTATAGTTTTTAAAATTTATCATGAAAGTGCAAATGAATTCTAAAATTTAAGAATATGCAATCAAATCTTAAAACTTATCAAATTGGTATAATAAAGTCATTTCATTAATTGCATTCAAATTGACTAATGAAAAGCATTGACGTTAATTTTTTTATTTTTATTTTCATGGCATTAATGTTACTAAACATTAAGCATTAGTCCAAATCCTAATTTTTTAACCAAGATGTTAGTTACCGACCAAAAAAAACAACCTAGATCTTAGTTAAATTAAATTTAAATAAAGGCCAAAATTTTGAGAAGAAAAAAATACCCACAAGTGAGGGCCTACAGTGCCTAGCCAAGCCTCGACAATAGCTAGCAACTCTCGTTGACCACAAGTGAGGAGCCCAAGTTTGCAAGATGGTTGCAGCCCTCACCCATATCATAGTTAGAAATTCAGCTTGTTAGATAACTCTAATTAGAATTAACTAAGGTAGGGATTTACTTATCTGATTTGTGAAAATGGGTTACCTAATTCATTCAAACAAAATGATTGATAAATATTAGAATCTCACCAATTATATGTATGGAAAGATCTATCTATCATGATTGTAGTTTTGTATTTGGAAAGGAATTACAAACATTTATTGATTGTTAAAAATTATTTTTTACTTGTTAACACTTAAAAATCAATCCTTAAATTCTCAATATTGATTTCTCAATTTTATCAAATAGGCATAAATGAAAATAAATCAATGCATTCACGTAGATCAGACAAGGCCCTCCATAGAATGGTGGGCCTCCAAATCAATATGACTTTAGATTGGAGAATGGTTCGTTTAGAAACACGTCACGTACAAGCACACGCTTATTCATGCAACTTTCTTGAAATATTATTTTCATTTAGTCATAAACAAATTGTTGATCGCCTAAAAGGTCAGGAATGGAAAAAGTTAACTGAAGAACTTATCTTTTTTTAAGGCATATACTATAAAAAAAAATTTTAAACTATGGCCATTACAACACAAATATCTTAATTTTTTTTTTTGCATCATTAAAAACCCTAAACTTATTGATTGTGACATAGTACCCCCAACTTTTTTGGTCACAAATAAATCCAAGCTTATACATATTTGACATATAGCTATACTAGTATAAGTTCAGGGTTTTTACGATAGAAAAAAAGCTTATGGATACTTTTGTCACAATAAATCAGTAAGTTTTAGTATTACAACAAAAAGTTTGGAGTATTTGTGTTATCATGAGAATAGTTTGAGGTTTTTTTTTTTTTTGATAGTAACCCTTCTTTATATTGTCACTTTCTTACAAAAGGTTCGGTTCAACACGAAAGTTAAGATGTTGCGAAAATGCATAAGAATTCTTTAGGCCAGATGAGCAGCGAGAAACCTTAAAGAAGCCCGAAATATGAGGGACTCTTGTCCAAACAGAAGTATAGAACCGGAACTAGCACTAAAAAGCAAGAAAACATAAATAAAGTGGAGTTTCCTTTTCTTTGATTCGCCACCGTTGAGTGAAGGAGGCATAATTAGGAATCCTGAATTCACATCACAGCCGAGAGTAACATGTCCTATGACCACCTCAATCAATGTCAATCACGTCCTTACCACCACTATCGGAGATGGAGACTTCAAACACAACATTATCCCTATCAATGAGCTCAAATGCGTAGGCATTTTCTACGAGCAAATAAGTCTCTCTTGCAAATGCGGGCCGACTAGAAGGGAAGAACGCTTCCGTTTCATGCACACATCTGGAGAGCTTCATCGACCACGATTTGTCCGGATTCCTAAGAGTCACCACTTCCTTGTTTTCTCATGTATGTTGCTCGGTGAAACGATCGGGAACATTATGCACATGTGTACATGTTTGAACAACCAATTGTATGCCAAAAGAAGGACAACAATGAAAGCCTTCGATCTTAACCCTGCATCCATCTCATGTCAATGCCAGGACCAGCCTAAAGTATTACTTCAAACAATGTAAATCAAGTTTCAACCTACACAACCAAAAATGTAGACTCGGAACACAATATCATTACTATCCATTAGCTCGAACACGCAGACATTTCATAAACACATGCGTGTTCCTCTCACAGATGCGAACCAACTAGAAGAGAACATCGCCCCACGAACTGAATGTGGACAACTCCTAAGCTTTCATCAGCCGCGATCTATCTGAATGCTCGAGAGTCATGATTTCCTGGTTTTTCCCAACATGCTGCACGATGAACCTGCAAGGAACATACTGGCTTTAAATATGTTTGAACAACCCGTGCTTGAGGGGGAAATACCGAAGAATTAGCATTCACTTGTTCGAGCAAGCAAGCAGAATGAAGATCGATATGCCAGTTTTAGTGACTCTAGCCAACACTTTAACATAAATATTGATTGAACATACTGGCCCCAAAATGAAGATTAAGCTCTCGATCTTACCACTTTATGGTCCTTAATATAAAATGGTTGCATCACCTGTCCTTATTCGAAGAAAACACGATCTTTTATTGGAGGCAGTCTTGACAACATTGATTGAAAGAACAACATTGTAAATGTGGTTTGACCCTTGTTGTTTTATGAGGAGGGAAATATTTTGAATCCTTGATTTCCACGACATTCTCCATTTTCAGAGAGATAAATCCATTCTGAATGTTCGATATGCTTCTCAATGAATAATTTGATCTTCGAAGCACTCTTATTGAATGTTCTCACACAAAAAGTGGATTTTGCTTTATATGTGAAAACATTGAGATTGACCATGACCAATGGATTAATTATGCATATATTATCGCTTTCTATTCCTATAATCCGGGTCGAATTGCCTGACGTTTTGAGTAGCACTATGTTTGAGAGATCCTTTCTATATTTGCCTAAGAAAGTTTTCGGAATTCTCCATTATGAAAAAACCCAAAAGTTATTGGTCTAAGACTCTAATTCATCCAGCTAAACCGCAAGTGCAGGGTAAAAAGGAAGAACGCTTTGTAATATGGTGATGGAAGATCGGTTTGCACACAAGCAGCATGTCTTTGAGCAAGTGCCGATTGAAATTTAGGAATAGTTGCTTCAATTTGTAATGAGCTAAATTAGATAGTGAAGCATTGTGCATCATGTCAATTCGATGCTGAATGTCTCTCATGAGAGGAAGTCAGATGGTAAGTCCAATAGAAAAACATCTTTGAATTCTTCCAACATAAGTTAAACTTGATGATGCATGGGAGATATATTAACATTATTCACACTGGTTTTGTTAAGCAAAATGTACACAACAGCTCATGGCACCCTTTATATATATCATGGTGGGCAAAGTAGGGGATAAGAAGTTTTCAACCAAAGGGACCCTAAGAGGTTCCTTATTAGGCGCCAAAGTAATTTCTTCCTCCATACTCAAAAAAATGGGTTATGGTAGCCATCATGGGTAATCCTTCTATCAAATTGCCACGGTCAACCAAGAATCATATGACTAGAATCCATAGGTAGAACATTGCACTATATCTTGTCAAAATAAGTAGTACCAATGAAAAGCTTGACAAGACATTGTTTGGAAACGATTACCTTGATACCTCCCTTCAACCAAACATTTTGTAAGGTATAGGGTGTGCTTTATACTTCATTTTCAGCTTGCTTGCCCCACTTCAAAATCACATTTTCATAATGCCAACAATTAATCGATATACCTTCCCTAAAAATAATGTAGACTGAATGAAAAATATTGATGCACGACCACCTATCTCTGGTGTTATCTATAGGAGTGAGAAAAATCTTTCTTACCATGAGACATTTGCCAAAATTAGCATGTATTATTTGTTCATCGTCCACAACAACTTCATCATCTTTCAATTCTTCTTTAGGTGGCTCCTCTGTGTTCTCATCAGATTCATTATCCACCGATAAAGCTTTACAAGGGGGTCAATTCTTGTTGATTCGACAATCACTAGCATGGTAACTCATCTCTCCACAAGAATAGAAACATATATCAATTGTAATTGGATGTTTTGAAATGTTGGGTTAAGTAGAAAGCTTACTAGCAGGTTGTGCCAAAGCTTTAGTAACTTTGGCAGTGTCGTTGGTACTCCTAGGTGCTCCTTCAGTAAGGTAGAAGGCCATTGCCTTCTAGGGAAAGAACGCTCTATTTTGAGTGCCCGCTAATGTGCATCTCTTAAGTCTTAATTGTCAAGAACTTCTAAGGCATCTTGGAATTAAGTTAAAGACCATTCAAATACTCATTAACAAGCACCTCTTTAGATCTTGAATGTTGTTGCGAATCCCCAACTCATTGAATTTATTAGTGTATTGAACTACCGCTCATGTACCTTGTCTAAGATTTTGGTACCTATGGTAGAGCTCTCTCTTGTATCATTTGGGAAGGAAATACTTTCGAATTTTGTCCTCCATTTTCTCCATGAAATGACTGAATCTTGCTAATAGATTAGCGAGTTTGCTTCTCATGTCTCCACCAAGCTATAATCTTGTCTTGGAATCAAATAGCAATGATGCCAACTTGACCATCTTCCAGGATGTTTCTTTGCTCAAAAACTTCATTCACAAGTGTCAAACAATAGACAATTTTGTCAGTAGAATTAGTATTGAAAATTCTAGAAAATCACTCTTGATTTCCTTTTCCCAATTCAATTCACAAACTTCTTGTGCACGGGAGCATTCCTATTTCAGGGAAATGATTGAACACCTTCTAAAGAAGAGGAATCACTATTGGATTCTCTAGTTCTAGATTAGGGTGGAGGGTTGTTTGCTTTAGCCCTAAGATGTTGAACTTCTCAAGTCAAGTCATCAATTTTTTTTCATATGTTGCTGCAAATTCTCAGCAAGAGTGTGTACTTCATTAAATGGAATGGTTTTGCCACCTTGACATCTTGTTTGTCTTGGAGGCATTGTTCTCTCCTCCAAAGCTCTAATGCCAAATGAAGTAGTCCAAACTCAACTACCCAAATAATAGGACAAAGAGAGTGACCCATATAAATGAGCAGGAATTTCTGTTCTATGCTAGCTTGGGTAAATGATCATAACTTATATAGGTTAGAATGACCCGGTTCCAAAGCTAAAATTTTAAAGACTTTTGGATCTACAAATTTTTTATTTTATGTTTTCTTAGATTCACTATAGGATGGTTGATGTTGGGGAGGAAGTGGACAACGTGAATGGACAAAACTCAGGAAAAGGTTAGGAATTTCAGTGGTTGCTCTTCAAGGCCTCAAAGGAAGTTGAAAGGGCATCAATTCTTTTAGATTGATGGCTGCAACTCCTCAAGATGCAGCTTTTAAAAAGCCCTGACTCTTAAAGGACAAAGTGAAAACTCTTTTAGGTTTTCGAGAGGGTTTCAACTCTTCAAGGTTCAAGGGAATTGCATTAAGCAAATTTCACTAATCAAATTCAGTGTGTTTTCAACAGAGATGGGATGAACTTTTATAGCAAAACAAAATAATAGCAAAAGACTAAAGTTAACTCTAGGAGCTATAAGCTATTTAAGCACATAGCAACTAGAAGCTATTAAAAGCTATTAAAATCAAAACAATATTTCCAATGCTTTTGCTAATTTCAAAGTGCCTTAATGAAAGTTTCAATGTATGGGAAATGACAAAATCTTTATGAAAAAGCCATCGATGTATTGAAAATTTCAAAGTCTTTATGACAAAGTCAAACACGAGGCTCTTCACTTGCCAATGAGGTTTATCAACATTAGGCTTATCGAAGAGAGTGTCGTCGAGCTTGAATGCATGCTAACCTTCTTGGTTGAACAAGTTGGTCTCGAACATAGGCTACATTAAAAACAGGTGTAACTAGATTTTCAACCCTTATCATGGAATGCAAATTGAAAGGTGAAAAGTTCAACTATATTTAACAATTGAAACCTACAAACTTATTCCAGAAAAACACCCACAAGGTTAAGATTAGCTAGATAATTAGATCAAAATTTAGTATTCTACGTTGAATCGCTCAAACTATTTGAATAAAAAATAGGCAATTGATAGTGAATTCACGAGTAGTTATAAATAGAAATTTATATTCTTCTATACAGTTTTTGTGATTAAAAAAGAGACCATAAATTAATATTAACCTTCCATAAGCAAAGTGATAATAGAATGCAAGATAACATGATACCTTGCTAGGTATGATGGAGCATATATATTGTGAAACGGATAAAAAAAATGACAATGATAAAGTCAGTTTTGTAGATTAGCATAATAAAAAGAAAAAGGAAAAAAGAAAGAGCACATTGGGTAGGGGGTGAGGGAGGGAGGGGTACTTCGGTGAGCTAACTAAAAAAATGAGTATATGAGCAAAAATAGGATGGAAATGGCGTCGCCAAGTCACATTGCCTAAATATTTATAGTGTATATCTTTTTTCTCTACAACACTAATATAAGTCCCACTAAGGATTTGTTTTTATTGAAAATGGATTTAGACACTGTTCTTTTTTAAATTCTCTGATTTGATTTATATAAAATTTATTAATATGTGATAATTAGAGTGGCAATTTATGTCATTTGATGGTTTTTTCTCTTCATGTCGTCTATTTGAATCGATGATCCCATTATTACTTAAACAAAAGTACCTTTTGTCATAATTTGTTGGTAACTACATCAACAAAAACCAAAAGTTTCCATATATTGTACCCGATGGTGGAGTTCGGATTCACTAGCGGCGGATGGTACAATAATTCTTTATGTTATATGGGAAGATTAGATCAATATTAAGGACGGAAAGAAAAGTTAATGTAGTGATTATTGATTATTAAAGTTAATTATCTCATGATGTAATGGTGACATAAACAATGAGATTGTCGGTAGTACAGGAATGCCGAACGAACAAAACCAGAGTAGTCATTGTGAATATTTGCTTTACAAAAGGAGAATATTTTCCTTTTTTAAACATGGGGTTAAAGAATTCGATCGCATACTTAGATAATGACTAAAAGTATTATGATAAAGTCAAACCAATCGTTTGAGCAGCGCTGACTCTTTGCATAAAAATGCTTGAAAATTCAATTATAGTTAAGTATTCACGATTTAGACATAATTAAGTCAAAACCATACAGCATTTGACTTTGTGCATGTCTCATATTTTACACTTTGACAAAATTAAGTCAAAATCTATCAGGAAATAAATTTATTGTAGAGCGGAGACCACAGTTTTAGAAGCATTTGACTTTTCGCATGTCTTGTGCTTTGAGGGAATTAAAATGCTAATCAAACAGGCTAATATAGAAAAAAGGCTCATAATTTTGCGATGCGTGGTACGGTGAGATTTGTCCTATTCTTGTGAAGGAGTATTCAGAAGAGATTAATTTTAGTATTCTAGTTCAAGAAAGTCTTACAGGATCATTTGAGGAATATCCGTTTAGGGTTCTTGGGCATCTACACCAGTCCAAGACTCTTTTGCAAAGTATAGTCTTTGGAGGACAGCCATGACCTCCTCTTTCCATAATAGACACACTTGCATGCAAGAACCTGACGGTGATGTAATTTCCAAGTGGAAGTTACTGAGAAAAAGAACTGCATCCTTGGGTTCTTGATACTGAGATTGAGCAATTCAAGAATAGTAGAGATTGTGGAAAAAAAAAAATCGCTTTTGAAGGAGGAGGAATAGAGATGACCCACTTTCCCGACATATGCTGTTAACATTAATAGATGTCCTTTCGAAGTTCACGATGCAGATATATGTGTCAAGATGCATCTTTTATGTTTTTTCATGTCTGCAAATGCATGCAGTCTAGATAACTTGTAAAAATGAAGAAGGATTACTGAAGTTGGTGGCTTCTGGATTCATGCCACGTGCTTAGCCAGAAGACAAAAGCATCACTTTGCACTTCATAGACAATACAAAGCAGTTCCATGCCTTTATTGGCAGCTGCTTAGCGAAATGTCTATAGGTTACAGCATTTGGTTACTTTTCCTAAACGCTTTGAGGATTGAGATAGTCGTCGAATCTCATTATAAAGAGAGAATTAATGATTGTCATGAGGATATGCTTCCACATAGGTAACGAGAGTATCGACACAATTTATCAAGACCTTGGGCTCTTCCACTTGGTTGTAAACTCTTCAGTTTTGATTCAAGCACCCTCCAATACACAACCGGTGGTGATCGAAATCAGTGGTCACAGCAGTTGTTGAACTTTGGCAGATGCCGTGATGATTAGATAAAAACATTGTCATGCAAATTGACACCACGAAACAATAGTAGAATTCTTTTATTTTCAGCAGAAAAACCTGGAGAATTGATAAATCTTACCTTAATTTCGTGTTGAGCTAATTCTGTATCAACAGCTTCCACCTAGGGTACTTATCACCATTCAAAGAGATAAAACGATTATATGACCAGGATCAGAGCTCGGATGGAGGAAGGAAAGGCGAGTTTAGATTAACTAAAATGCCAGAATCTCACCTTTTGCAAACATTGGATGAGTTCGTTCTTTTGTGTTCAAAGCCATAATAAAGGTTGAATTAGAAAATAAAGCAAAGACGGCTAGTAGCCGTTACTTGTTAGGCTAGAAAAGGATGATTTAAGGGAATTTGAAACAGCTCAGATCCAATGGGAAATTTGAGAAAGTATACAAAAAGGAAACAAAAGAAGTACAAGTTTCATATTTACACTCTTTAAGTTTTCTAGTCGCCTACTAAGTGGAATGGGAAATTGTTTCACTCAAACATCGAGTTGTCAAACCCTCATTTAAAATACGACAGATTACGTGCAAACCATCCCATTGGTGAAGCCTAATTTATTAAACTTGTGGATGGACTGATTTTCAAGATTTGTGTTATAGTATAATAGTAAGTTGTATTGGAGAAGTCTCATGTGTGGTGAAGCATGGAGTAGTTAATATATTCTAGGTTGGCTTATGCTCATTGGCTTAAGCTTTTGAGTGAATGTGGGTCAAACTGAATATGTTGACGGACTTAAACTTTGTTTTCTAATAGTCATCTCTCCAAGTGAAGGTATCAAGTTTTCGCTTCGAGCTCCCAACAATTGGTATCAAACTTTGATACACTCCCAATGTATATTGATGTTTGGTACTAGTCCCAATGTACATAGGTGTTTAGTGAATATGTAAAGGATGGAATCTAGTAAACAATATGGTTTCCAAGCATGTAGGCGTTGCGGTGTAGCAATGCAGGTTGATGAAAAGCTTCATAGTTCAGCTTGGAGAAAGAGAGGATGAAGTTGGGCATTGGAGATTCAAGTTGAGATAAGCTGATTTAGAAGGATAATTGAATTAAGGGTGAGCAAACCTAACACTGGAACTCACATGTGAGAGGAAGATGCACATGTGAGTTGTGTTAAAGAAGTGGTGTGGAGTAATTAATATATCCTAGTTGGTCAAATACTCATTTGCTTAAACTTTTGAATATGGACTCTCTTTTGGCAATTTCCTAAGATGAAGGTATTAGACTTTTATTATGTGCTCCCAGCAATTTGTAGGGCTATGTCAAATCTAAGGTTTGAACACCCAAACTATTAAAAAAGAAAGAATATTTGTCATTGATATGCGATATCATTACATGACATATAGCTTGAGCTGAAGAATTACCTATGAGGCATTCATAGAGTCCATGTGTTCGAATGTGATCTATGTTTTATACTAGTAAGATTCGTCAATGAGTAAAAACCAGAAGGAGTGCCTTCTCCTTCAACGTCTATCATTGAATAGGAGGAAAAAAAGAAACAAACCTGATCGACATTGCACTCACCCTAACTAGGTCCAGAATTACCAACAACTTTTTATGCGTTGACTTGATTTAGCAAGCAAAATAGGCATAGAAAGCATAATATAATGTGTAGCCTGCTTTTTTCTTCTTCTTTTTTCAAATGAGTTGTAAGCTCTTCCAAAAACTCACTTAGAATACTGGACTCTAGAAGATGGTGGGAAGCTTGTTGACCATGAAAGTATTGTTGATGAAGCTGTAAACTTCTATAAAAAGCTTTTGGGATTTGTTGAGCAAATTAACTTTGAGATGGTTGAGTCGCAACTAGAGATGAATGATTCCAATTTCTATATGAACGATTCCAATTTCTATATAGGTTCCACATATAACCTAGAACCTATCTATTAGAATAAGTTCCTCATTAAAAAAAAAAA
Source organism: Corymbia maculata (assembly GCA_014182735.1). NCBI lineage: Eukaryota > Viridiplantae > Streptophyta > Magnoliopsida > Myrtales > Myrtaceae > Corymbia > Corymbia maculata. The sequence continues at coordinate 6,522,023 of CM024685.1, forward strand.
TTAGAACCAGCCCTACATACTCTAAAACTTAGAACCTATCTTGTCATAAGTCCTTGGGTCAGTTCTAATTTCCACCTAGATTTTTCCTATATTTTTAATCAAATGATTGCAGTAAATAACCAGCACTTATTGATACAACCCATTGACTACAACTTTTATTTAGACACACAAAGAATATGAAATATTAATAAAGTAAAAGTTAGTAATAAAATAGAATCTTTTACTAGTGGTTCCAAATTATATGATTATCATCGAATGCCATGAAATATTGCATGATCGTGCAAAGACATAGATCAAGAAAAATACAAAAATTGCTCTAGGTTCCCGATTCCAAGGTCTAGGTTCTTCCTACCAAGAACTTGGAACCTATCCATCAAGAAAGATTTCTCAATTTTTGGAACTTGGAACCTACCCCATATACTATAAAATTTGGAACCGAATAGTTTTCACTAGTCTGGTTCTTCAATTCTTGCTTAGCCCTAATTGTAGCCAATGCTTGATTTTTATTTTTTTTTTAATTTGTTGATTCAAGGCTTAGAAAGTGAAGCGACAAGTTATGTTGATTTCTTCCAATGATCCAAGCTACTTAGAAAAGTGAATCCACAAGGGTTGCCCTAGTGCCTAAAGTCTCAAATGTTGTAATATCAATAATATGATCACATATTCAGTTTTATATTACCCACATTAGTTTCATTAACGTATTACCGTTCATGTTAATTTTCGTGATAACTTGTATAGTGATTGCCCAAAGAACGTGATAACGTCTTGATGGAAGATGTTATATGAAGGGGTGCAAATGGACATATAAATGGGTCTAACCCAAACCTTCTCATTATCAGAAAACAATCCACGATGTTTGAGAGGACAATAGTTAAAAATACCCTTTTACCGACCATTCAATGCTTTGCAAGTCAGGTTTTCAATTACATTTCATTAATGGCTAGAGGCTAATATAGATTTATTCACATTTTTGCATTCGACTCTGATGATGTATAATCAAAATCTTCAATAATTTAGTTTTCTAACATCAAATGCCTCCGTGATGACTCAATTTAGGCCAATTTCCTACTGGAACCTTACCTTATAAACTAGCAAAGATGCCCGTATGTTGCATGGATTAATAATTATATTTGCTAGATTATTCCAAATAATATTATTGACATAAATTTTCACAGGAAAACAAAATTATGCCAAAATTAAAGTACAAATCAATCAAATTCTCAGCTAGAATTGAGTAAAGCCTTATTTAAAGTGAATCCAAATCTCATCGTGTTGGTTCATTCTCCAATGGGGAAATTCGGGTTCCACTTGCGGAGAACAATATATTAATTTTTTGTATTATACGAGAAGATTAGATCGATGTTAGGCAAGGAAAGAAAAATTAATCAAGTGGTTCAAATTGTTTTATATAATTATACCATGATGTCATCGTAATGTTATACATTATGAGATAGGAGATCTGTTATCTGCAGTACAGGATTGCACGAACGAACAAAACTAAAGTAGAAATTATGAATATTTGCTTTACAAAAAGAAAATGGCTTCCTCTTTTGAACAGGAGGTTGAAGACTTTGATCGGTTAGTTAGATAATGCTTACAGCACTGATTCTTTCCATAAAAAATGCTCGAAAAGCAACTATAATTTAAGCATTCAGATAAAATTCTCAAACTCAGTAATATATTACACTTTGGCAAAATTAAGTCAAAATTAATTAGGAAATAAAAGCATTGTAGAGCGGAGACGTAAAATTTTAAAAGTATTTGACTTTTTGCATGTCGTTTGCGGTGAGAGAATTAAATTAAATGCTAATAAAACTGGATACTATATGGAAAAAAACAAAAACAAAAAAAAGATCATAATATTTGGTTGTATGGTATGGTGAGATTTGCCCTATTCTTTTGAAGTAGTATTCAAGATAGTCTGATTTTAGCATTCTTTTTTAAGAAAGTCTTGTAGGATCAGTTGAGGAATAAACCATTTATGGTTTGCTCTATTCAGCATTAATATTGCTCATTTAGGGTTTGTTTAATATAATGGGATCATTGAGTTGCCCTATTCTCTTTCCATATTAGTGATGAATAGTGTTGTTTGACCCCTCAAAAAGAAATAGAAAGGTGGAGTCAATGGTGAAAGTTCAGCTTTAGGATTTAGTCATTCTCGGGAAGAGTCTACATAGTAGGAGGGCCAATCTGATGATCTATGTTGTAGTTATTGAGAAAACTCCTAATTTTGATGATAAAAATCATTTTATGCACGCAACACTTCAAATACAAACTGAGGAAGAAGAGTCATATGTTGACATATTATTCTGAGTCTACTTGTTAAAGAAAGAGAAGCAAAGAGAGACATAATCTCATCTATCAAGGACTAGAACGAGAACAAGATCACTTACCTTATTCATATTGATTTTGGTAAATCAAATTGATTAACAAAATCAATTATCAAGATAACTTCCAAATAAGGATGGAACGCTTACGAAAACCCAGCTTTTGATTGTATGGGCGAATAGAATCAAATGGGATTCAATTTATCTTCAACAGTCAAAAACCTTTCCTTATGGAGTATATGTCTAAGAAAGGAAATTGAGGGAAAATCTCTCAAGGTGATAGCCAACAGTCAATTTTGGCTCGGAGAGTATATAAGGAGAGAATACGACTATAAGAAGAGAAATGCGAATACAATATTCCAAAGTCCGATTCTATTCTTCACTAATTGTCCAAGAAAGTGAAAAAATAGAGTGATCCAAGTGTATTGCCAAGAAGAGTGTCAATGAGATATATCATCACTAAGTACTAACACTAAATAGTGTGTAATCATCTTTGATCGCATAGTGAAATTCAGCCAATTGGTTAATCGCATAAGAGAGTGGACATAGGCTTGTCAAAAGCCGAACCGCTATAACTTTGTTTGCAATCTTCTCTTCCCTCACTATTTTATTTCTGATTGCGTATTACAAAATCTATCTCATCCAAACTGTGTTCAATACTGATATTCTAATTCTATTACCATCAGACTTTACACTGCTTGTTTTAGTGCATAAATTTCATTCACACCTATTCACCCCCTCTAGGTGTTGGTACTAGCATTATCAGTAGTTAGAATGGAATGAATAGGCCTCACTCACCACGAGTTTAATTTTCATGGACTTGATCGTTGGTGAAAAGACAATGTGATCACGCTAGGTGATCTAATGTGCGAGATTCAGCCATGAAACATACATTTCAAGTTTGTGAAAGATGACTTGCAAATTTTCTGAGTGAACCAAAGCAGTGGAATATGGGGAGCTACTTAGCAAAAAGTTTATCGGTGGCAACTTTAATATTTCCTAAACACTTCGATGATTGAATAGCGGTTGAATCTCAATATAAAAAAAGAATCAATGATTGTCCTGAGCATGTGCTTCCACATATGTAACAAGAGTAACTCCACAATTTATCAAGTCCTTGAGCACTTCTAATTGCTTGAAAGCTTTTCAGTTTTCATTCAAGTATGACCCACAATGTGGTCGCAGTTGACATCGGTGGTTAGAGCAGTTGTCGAACTCCAGCAGATGTGGAAATTTACATTTCCGGCAATGACAAAATGAAGCTGCTCAAGGAAGAAAAACTACTTAATATGCAACATTTCCTGTCACTGTGAGTCTGGGATGAAGATAGCTGTCAATGCAGCTTGATACTACGAGATCTTCAAGCTGCTTTTATCTTACCTACTTTTTCTCACACTATCTGCTGAAAAATGTTGGAGAAACTGAGAACCAGACAAAAACGGCCCCCTACTACTGTTCACCTTCTCTCTAAAAATTGCTCCCGAGCTCTGTACACCGCCGGCTTCGTAGGACTACTCCGGCTGGCTCAGACCCCCATTGAGGCCATTTTTCGGAGGGACTGACCCTCTCTAGCTGGATTATATCCTCGCTGAAGCTCCAGAGCCAGGTATGTCTCAATCCTTCGGAATCTCGGATTTGGGATAGGGTTACGGCTCTGCATTTTCTGGTTCAATCGGTTCAGTTATGGCTTCTGTACCTGTTAGTCTGGAAGGTAGGCGAGTTCCTTTGGCTCGTGAGCCTAGTAGAGGTGACAGCGCCGCCAAAGAAGGAGGAGTCGCCCCCCCCCCCTCCCCCGCATAGATCTGTGTCCCGTGTCCCGCGAGACAGGGGTGGGGTAAGACAGCATTCTGTTACTGAAGTAGCTCCTCAATCAGAGCTCCCCCATGACCTCTCACACAATGTACGGCGAAATCCCGCTTCAGAACGTTTGCCCGGTACCTATATGACTCGGGATGGCTCTGCCCTTCACAGAAAAGGGTCGATCTCATCTAATCCCCATGTTATCGCAAAGGTGCAGCAAATGTCAGCACCGAGATCGTGGGCAAATGTCGCCCGAATAGCTTTGCAAGGTTATGACCTTGATTACTTCGCCCCTCTAAAGGTGGAGGACGAATTCGTAGCGGACTTCCCGGATGAGGCACTAGCTGCTGCTGATCCCTTTTGGTTTGAGTGCCTAGTGGGGTACTTTATTGGGAAGAAATTGCCCTTCCAGTTGGTGGAGACAGCTCTGAAGCATGCCTGGGGAACTAAACTAAGTGAAGTCAAGGCGGACGACCGGGGCTTCTTTTTCCTTAGAATCCCGGATGCTGAATTCAGGAGATACCTTCTGGACAGAGGTCCCATGACTGTTGCGAGAGTTCCCTTGATTTTGAAGCAATGGGATCCTCTCTTAGAACTTAAAAAAGATGATCACACCAAAGTTCCTGTATGGATTAGACTAAGGAATATTCCAATGGTACTATGGTCAGCTCGGGGAATAGGAGGCATAGCTAGTTTGATTGGTAGACCGCTTTATGTGGATCAAATACCGCTCATATGAAGCTGCTGTCATATGCTTGGGTTTGCGTTAAGATAACTGCAAATGATATTAGACAAGACTTGGTTAAAGTCCGGATGAAAGGAACTACTCGAGTAGTTGACGTTGAATATGAATGGCGGCCCATATCCTGCCCTCGCTGTGGCACTTTTGGTCCCAAATGTAGCATGACTAAAAACTCCCCAATTCAGACGCAGCAGCCTTCAGCCAATAACTCTCATATGGCTAAGCGAATGGAGGATACCAGGCGCCACACCACTGCTCAGATTCCACCAACTGAGAAAGCCAAGGCTCCGCTCATTCAGCACCCTGAAATGGCGTTGCCTTCTCCTGCTGTTCTGGATCACCAAGGCCCCTCACCTGAAGCCGCTGATTGGCAACCAGCCTCTAGACAAAATCACCGTCGGAAAAAGAAGGTGCAGAACACCGGAGAAAAAACTGCACAAAGTCCCCACCTGCAACCGCATGAGGCTGATAATCCTGAATCACAAACATCCCAGCCCTCTTATTCATCTGCAGATGATCTAGGATGAGAATGAAGGGGGTGGCAACCATGATAAGGAGTCACAAGAGGCGGCTCTGGATAGATCAGACACGCCAATTCAGCTGGAAATTCCATTGCACATAGATGACCCGGAATTCACATCAGTGGTGCCGAACTCTCAACCTGACCAGGACCTCACTCGACCTCAGGTACTTTCAAAAGCGAGCCCTCCTCCCAAGAAAAAGTCTCCGCCAAGCAAGTCTGCGGCTCGCAAGAAGCGGGCCAGAAAACGCAAGTAGGCGTTCTTTTTTTGATCAGTGTCAATAGTTTTTTGATCATTTAAATAAATTCACCTACATGAACTGTGGTTTTTGGAATATATGGGGAGTCATGGACCCGATTAGGCAAGGTGAAGTGAGACATTTTGTGCAATCCAATCACATTTATTGTCTAAGCCTTATTGAGACTAAAGTCCCTTAGAATTCTTTTGATCGTATCACGTGTACTATTATCCCTGGTTGGCGTTGGATTGCTAATTATGATTTCTCTGCTCGGGGCCGTATCTGGGTTGGATGGAATCCAGTTTTTGTGGACTTCTCTAGTATCGTTAATACTAGCCAAATGATGCATGGCTTTATCAGAATTTTGAATACGGATGACTCCTTTTTCTTCACGGCTATCTATGGAGAGCACACGTACGTTGCACGAAGACCCCTATGGGCAGACTTAATCCGGATTAGCTCTACACTCCAGGACAGCCCATGGATTGTAGGAGGGGACTTTAATGCTATTAGAGACCCCTCGGACCGTCAAGGCAGCCCGAACATATGGTATCCCTCCTTTAATGAACTTCAGGAGTGCTTACTCCAGGCAGAATTAGATGACTTACGGTATGTTGGGTTTCGCTACACATGGTCAGCTTACTCAGGGGAGCGTAGGAAATAAAGGAAGATTGATCAGGTCTTGGTCAATAATAAATGGACTATGGCTTATTCCTTTTCAGAGGCGGCTTTCCTCCCTCCTGGCATTTCGGACCATACTCCTATATTGGTTCGGATCCTGGCCCCTCAACATGGGAAAAAACCTTTTAAATTCTTTAACTTCTGGATGACACATCCAGAATTTGGAGAGTTAGTCTCAAGAGTATGGGCTGGTCATGTCCTTGGCTCTTCTATGTTCAGACTTTGCACCAAGCTAAAACTTCTCAAAGGTGAGCTGAAGCTACTAAACAGGAAATCATACTCTAACATCACCATGCGTACTTCTACAGCCAAGCAACTCCTCTTCTCCACCCAAGAAGCATTGCTAAATGATCCGAGGAACCTCGCTCTAGCGGAAACTGAACGGGCACAACTCCGAGACTATTATGATCTTCGAGCGCTGGAGGAGTCCTTTTTCAAGCAGAAGTCAAGAATCAGATGGCTGAAAGAAGGGGACCAGAATACCAAATTCTTTCACCAATCAGTGAACCAACATCACTTGAGGAATCGTATTATCTCCATCCAAGATAACTCAGGCACAATGATCACTGAGTTGGGTGGTATTCAACGGGCGTTCATTTCTCACTTTGAAGATCTCTTGGCTTCGGCTAACTTGGACACTAGGCCTTCAACAAATGAGATCAAGCGTTTTCTCCATCGTACTCTGAATAATGAACAGGTCAGTTTCCTTTCTAGTCCTGTTACGCCCCTTGATGTCAGGAATGCTATGTTCTCCCTGCCCAGTGGCAAAGCCCCTGGTCCGGATGGGTTCAATGCTGAATTCTTTAAAAAGAACTGGGGTATAGTTGGCCCTTCAGTTGAGGAGGCAGTTCTGGATTTTTTCAGACTGGTCGTCTACTTAAGGAAATTAATTGCACTATACTTGCTCTAGTCCCTAAAGTGCCTAATGCCACTTCTGTGAATGATTTTCGGCCGATAGCATGTTGCAACACTATTTATAAGTGCATCACAAAGATCATAGCCAACAAGATTGCAAACATTCTACCTGCTATTATTAGCCCTAGCCAGACGGCTTTTGTCGAAGGAAGACGCATAACAGACAATATTCTGCTAGCCCAAGAATTGTTTAGTGGATTTCAGTCGACCACTTACTCCCCTAAATGTGCAATCAAAGTTGACTTTCGAAAGGCGTATGATACATTGGACTGGGATTTCCTTGAAGCTACCCTTATGGCATTTGGATTTCCTCCTCATTTTGTACATCTAATCATGGAGTGCGTTCGAACTCCTAAATTCTCCATTTCTATTAATGGAGAAATGCATGGATTCTTTAGTAGTGGAAGGGGACTTAGACAAGGTGACCCTGTCTCTCCCTATCTCTTCACCATGGCTATGGAGGTATTCTCCGGCATCCTAGAAGCTCAAGCTACTCGTGCAGAATTCCGGTTTTATTGGAGGTGTAAACAAACTCGCCTAACACATTTATTCTTCGCGGATGATGTCTTCATCTTTAGTGAAGGTAGAGTCGCTTCGCTTACTGCATGAAGGAAGGCCTTGACACGTACTCCCGTTGGAGTGGACTCATTCCCAACAACAATAAAAGTGAAGTCTTCATTTCGGGTGGATCGGAGGCTACACGGGATCAAATCTTGCAAACTCTGAACTTCAGAATAGGAGCTCTTCCAGTTAGATACTTGGGCGTCCCAATTATCACTACAAGATTAAGCAAAACGGACTGCAATGCCCTGGTATGCTTACTTATAGCAAGAGTTCAATCGTGGACGCATAGATTTCTTTCTTTTGTGGGTAGACTGCAATTGATTAAGTCAGTCCTTCACGCTATACAAGTATATTGGGCTTCTATCTTTTGGCTCCCGTCTTCTATTACTGCTAATATAGAGCAAATTTCTCGGCAATTCTTGTGGAAAGGCCTAGGCCTTGGTGTGGGAGGCGCTAAGGTGTCTTGGGATGATGTGTGTCTCCCCAAGCAAGAGGGAGGCCTAGGCATTCGGAAGATTCGAGACAACAATAAAGCTGCCATGATGAAACACATATGGATTCTTTTCACGGATAAAGAGTCTCTTTGGTGCAAGTGGGTGCATTCAAATCACCTCAAAAGGGTGAACTTCTGGATGGCCGATGCCCCAACCTACTGCTCTTGGGCATGGCGTAAGTTGCTTAGTATGCGGGAAGAAGTTCGACCTTATTTTAAATGGAAAATTGGTGATGGACAATCCACATCTCTTTGGTTCGATCCTTGGTTGGACATAGGCCTACTCAATTCATACTTTTCTAACAACCAAATCTACCGATCGCCTCTTCGAAGGGAAGCAGTGGTGGCGGATGTATTCTCTATTGATGGCCACACCACACGGGAAAAATTATTGAGTCTTCAGGTTACGCTTCCTAATCTATCAAGCACCCTCGATTCTTTTCAATGGAAAATGCATACCTCGGGCCGGTTTTCTATTGCATCTGCATGGGCTACAATTAGGTTGAGAGCTTCTCCGATCCCATGGGCAGCATTTATATGGGACAAGGCGATGGCCCCTCATCATCAATTTCTTCTTTGGCTCATCTCCCGAAGACGACTCTCGACCCAGGTACTCCTCATGTCTTATAGTAGACTATCAGAGGCCCGGTGTGCCTTTTGCAAATTGAGACCTGATTCCATTGACCATTTATTTTTTGAATGTCATGTTCCCAAGTCTCTTGCTACCTTTTGGGCGACAAAATGCAACCTCCCTTGGTCCAACTGTCCTTGGGTTCAAAATATCCAGTGGCTTAGCAATTCTCTACCTGGCCATGGCTTTTATGTAGACATTGTCAAGTTCTTTTTTGGTGCATTGTGCTATGCAATATGGAAATCCAGGAATGATCTCATTTTCTGCACCACCAAGCTCTTTGTGCCTTCTATACAAAGACACCTCATCAAGGCGGTCCAAGACAAAGCGATGGCCTTCAAAAAGGTTGCTGATACCGTAATGAACAGAACTATTCAACGTAGTTGGGATATTGATCCTACAATTTTTGAGTAATCCTTGTAAAGGGTTACATCTCTAGCGCTTGTGATGTATTCTGTATATCTGCTGTGAACCCACCCCCCCCCACCCTAGTGGCGTGTTGTCCCTTTAGGTGGCGAGGGTGCTGAGTTTTACCCCTTGTACATTCTTGGCCATTTATCTCATATATAATACTTACCTTTACCACAAAAAAAAATGTTGGAGAAACTGATGAAATTTGTAATTCACAAACCTAGAAACTGTAATAGTTCACAGATGTGGCAAAGCTCAATATTTGCGCAAGATCATGGCCATCGGTGAGATCTAGCCCTAAAGATCAACCAGTTTCTTAATGAAGTTGATGGTTACGTGAAGTGGAAGTACTTGCCTTCTGGAAGCTGATCATGCAAATGAACCCAAAGTACGTGAGCTAAGTAGGCAAACAGTGTCATGGAAATTGACAGCTATAGCATTCAACTACCAAGAAACAACGATAGAATATTTTTACTCCATGAGGAAAAATTTGGAGAATTCATGCATCTCATCTTAATTTCATGTGGAGTTCATTCTTTATCAACAGCTTCCACCTAGGTAGTTATCGACATTCAAAGAAATAAAACAAATATGCAACTAGGATCAAAGCTCATGAGAAGGGAGGAAAGGTGAGCTTGGATGAATTACAATGCCAGTCTCACCTTTCACAGACAAGGGGTGGATTGTTTGAGTTGATTCGATGGTGATCAAAGCCAGAATGGACGATATATTAGAAAATACGAAAACGGGGACTAGTTGTTGGGCTAGGAAAGGATGATTTTATGGAATTTGACAAAGATTCAGGGTGATGTGAAATTTCAGAAACGCCTACTTTTCTCATAGAATTAACCACTAATATGTACTCTCTAAAGTTTTTAGCACAAAAATGAGGTAAAACTATACAGAAAGGAAACAAAGATGCACAAATTTGATTTGTACTCTCTAATTACATTTTCTAGTTGAATACTGTGTGGAACGGGGAAATTGTCTTCGCTCAACGATTGGGTGGTCAAACCCTTGTTACCGATACAACAGATTACGTGCACGCTGACCACCTCATCGACAAAGTCTCAACGGACTGATCTCCTTGATTTGGAAGACTATGTCAAATCCAAGGTTCAGGCGCTCAAATTATTGAAAAAGAAGGAATTTTGTCATTGATATTTGATTATACATAAAATATCGTTAGACCTGAAGATTTGCCTATCTGGATTTCCTAGCATCTATATGTTCGAATCGGATCTGTGTTATATATTGGTAAGATTTATCAATGAATATAAAACCAGAAGGATTGCCTTTTCTTTCCGCGTCTATCATTGAAACGAATGGGAAAAAAAACCCAATTGACATTGCACTCACCCTAACTAGAGCAACTATTACTAACAAAGTTTGCTCATTTGCTGGCTTGATTTAGGAAAATCTAATATACCATCGGCGAAATTTACAAAAATAAAAGAAAAGGCATAATATAAATGTAATCTGCGATTCCAAGAACTCACTTTAGAATACTGTACTCCAAAGATGTTAGGAAGCTTGTTGGCAACAAAAGCATAATTGAGGAAGCTGTGAACTTGTATAACAAGCTTTTGGGATCTGCTGAGCAGGTTAACTCTGAGATGGTTGAGTTGCAGCAATTGCTTGATTTTAGGCTTGCTGAAGAACAGATACGTGCCTCGGTTGAACCAGTTACTGCTCAGGAGATCAACGCAAGTTCTTGTGGTCCATGGTTCGAGATAAATCCCCAGGTCCAGATGGGCTTCAGGTCACGGATTTATAAGGCTACCTGGACTATGGTGGGAGAGGATTCATCCAATGTCATATATCTTTCACACATCTAAGCTTCTTACGAAAGTTAATTTAACACAATGTTGCCTAAAGTCTCGGGCAAATTACCATAATAATCATAGAACTAAGGTACTTGTACCAATTTGATTATGAGCATTTTGACAAAATAGTCATTTTGGCTAATTTTGATAAATATATATATATAATTATATATACTGATGTGGCAGTCCAATCAATTTTTTAGCATGAATGGAGATAATTTTTCTTTTTATTTTTTTTGTTCTGAATTTTTCCCTTTTTCCCTTTTTTTTTTTTTTTTTTTTTTTTTTTTTTCTTTTTTTTTTCTTTTTTTTTTTTTTCTTTCCTTTTTGCCGGTGGCCAGCCTTAGGTGATGGCCAGCCACCAACAATTGCTTTAAAGGGTTGTGTGATGACCACCCTCTCTCAATCTAACCGAGCCACCCCCCTTGCCTAGCCCTTGCCATCCACAGGCAAGGAATGGCTTCACTTTACTTGATCCAAGGAGAGACGATCCTCACCCTATCCAGGTGAGGCCGGCCCTCACTAGCCACAAAAGAGGGCAACCCTCGCCAAGCCCTCTTCAAGCATTGCCAATAGCTGGTCATCGTTTGAGACTGGCTACTAGCAAAAAGGAAAGAAAGAACATAATAAAGGAAAACAAAATATAAAAAAACTATCAACATCCGTGTTGGTACGTCACATAGGACGACTGGCGTTATTAGACTACCACGTCAACGTTTTTCGGTCAAAATTTATGAAAAAGACTCAAATTATTAAAATGTTTATGACTAAACTGACACAATTAAAAAATTTAGAACTCAATTGGCACAAATATAATAGATTTATGAGATTTTTTGTAATTTTCCCTTAAAGTCTCAAATGCCTCCAAGATGACTCAATTCATCCCAATTTCTTGCTGCAACATAACCTTATAAAATAGCAAGATGCCCGTGTACTGCACAGGTTGAAGACTGTATTTTTGTAGTCGGCGAAATATGCGGCTACTTGTGAATTTATTTATTTATATATTTTTGTTATTTTATATAAGACCCGTCTCGTCTATTAGTTATTAAACGCATCGCGCCGCACGTACGTGGGGACCCTAAGCAGACGCCATTGAGGGGAAGATAGAGAAAAAAAAGATGCAATTTTCTATTTCCTCTCATGGTTGGCGGAAAAATTGTTATTTTTCTCAAGATTCTCCAAAAGAAAATTCAGGGGGTCTCGTGCAGGGAGGCCGAGAACGTTGGAACACGCTAATGAATAATTGCTGAGTTAAAAACTATAACTTTTTATTCCATTTGTGAAATTAAGCTAAACGGCTCGATTTTGTTGATTAGATAAACTTTTTGAAAAGATTAGGAGAAAGTGAGCGTCCGATGATGAAGATGATCACCTTCTTCAATTTTGTTGGGTGGTCTTAGATCTCTCTCACCTTAAAAGTTGAGTCAAATGGTGAAATTTTCTCTTACATTTACAAATCGATCAGCAATCCCTTCCACGACTGATGTGGAATAATCCCTACAGTTTCCTCCTCACACATTGGGCCTTGGATCAGAGTCGCAGTAACTCGTATATGTGACTATTGGATCCAAACTTGACAGTGTTGGGCATAATGAGACTTTCTTTCATACTTATAAACTGACTACCAACTCTCGTGTGAGGGAAAACCTCACCCTTTAAGCTAACTTTGGGAGCAAGAAAAATCCAAGACTACCAAACAAATTTTAAGGTGCTAGACCATCTAAAAAGGTCAAGGGCTGATCTTGATGGTCAAGAAGGCAAACCGACCCTTGACAAGGTACTAGCACCTACAGAGATAGAGATGCCTCATCCTACCCCCACCCCCGCCACGCGCACATGTGCACACACAATTTGCTTTTGTGATTTTGTGGAACCATCACTAATTATTCTAAAAATTTTAACTTTTACATAAATGCATGGTTAGTCTGATCTTTTTACTAAATATTTAATTATGGAAACAAATAGGGTTTGGAAAAATTTGAACTCATGACCTCCAGCTTATACACCATGTGATTTTATAGGATCAATGCCAACGGTCCCAAAAGTTTTTGTGGGAATACTATTTGATTGTTCTAAAATTTTAAATTGTTCGATTAAGGGGTGATTCATTATTTAAATATCATATCAACCTTAATCAAAATCATGACATATGTGCATAGCTTCAATCAGTGCCTAATCAATTGGATATCAATTTTTCATAGACGAGGTTGCACATACATATATATGTATATATGTATATGTGCGTGCATAATTTTATCTTTCATATATTTTTTTTTCTTTTTTTTTTTGTCTATATGTTGATGAGAATAATGAAGATATAAATATATTTGCCTTTTCAGTTGATGTCTCTTTCTGATTCTAGAAAGACTCAAGCATGCAGTGTTACCAATGTTGCTCTCGCTCCCACCAACCAATGAGGACGCAGTCCAAACCAAAGATTCTGGCGGTTTTCTCGCTTTTCTCTTACGCGTAAAACTAAAACAAAGCATTTTTCCCCAAAGAAAAATACCCAAATCACATATATAAATATATATATTTATTTATTTATTTTTTCAATTTTTGCAGAGAGAGATCTTGGGCCATTTGGCACGTATGACCATCATTTTCTAATGCAAGCAGGAATAAAATCAGTCTCAGCCTACATATTTGTTGTAATATTGTTTTACACCAAATATGGCATGAGGATGGATTTCAAGAATTTATCACAAGAAAAATGACCTGCTCTTCATGGATATTGTTGACAAGTAGCAAGCTCGATCGGTAAGAGCAGAAGTCATCGACAAACAAAACAATTGACAGACCATAAGCTCACGATGGTGTAGGATGTCGACACAACATGGTGATATAAGTACAAAGTTCATTGATGAAATTCTTCACTAGTCGACAAATTGAAGGAAATCGATTGACAAAATCATCAATGGCAAGCAATTGCAGATTTTGACTAAATGTTAAAGCTGTTTGTAATGGAGAAAAAAATGGGCAAAGGTTTGTCAACACATCGGTCGGAGACGCAAATAGTACAGGATGGCTATGCCTCTAACCTCTGGAATTGTAACCCCTTGTTGATGATGAACGTTGGATGGTAGAGAGCTGTGGCTCAAACCCTAGAAAGCATGAGTGCTTATTAATAGATGTAGATAAGTGCTGTGAAATTGTTTGTGGATCCAAACCCCATAACCATTTGTAAATAACTGTTTATGATATTGCGGATGTAGCATGACCAATCGATAACATAACATATGTTCTTATGCACATTTACTTTCTGTAAGTTTATCTTTGCAGCACCTTTATCATTCTCTTAAACTTTAAATTACTAAAACTTGCACTTCATTACCTTTAATTACAGCCATTTACTTCTTCTTTTTTGTATAAGATCTAAAAAAACCATTTCCATAATATCTGTCAGATTCGAGTCCCTTCTCGTCATTGTGGTCTCGTATTATCATGAGGATTAATTTCCATATTTTTGGCGAAACAATTACTCATTTTTTTCAAATCAATGGTCCATAAAGTCGCGCGCGTAACAAAATTTGCCTTGCAATGATTGCTATAGATACTATGAGAATGATAAATGCATTTCCATTTCTGTTTGATTTTATTCTATTTTATTTTATTTTTTCCATGCTGATTCTTGGCGGCCTGCACGATCAAGATGTCAAAAAATGTTTTCACAATAATTTCTCATGAAAGAGCTGGCACCGCTAGTTGACTTAAAGCAAAAGCCTGTTTTGGCCATCAAGACAAGTCATACGAGCAGCTTTCACTTTCAATGTCTTGGGTTGCATTTCTTATCCTTTTCTCTTTTTTGAATAATTAGGATGTATATTGCAACAATTATAAAACAAGTTTGGAAACTTGACCATTGGAGCATTTGAATCCATGCTTCTTCTTCTTCTTTTTCTTTTTTTTTTGTTGAAATATCTGTTTAGAATCTCTTATTTATCTAAATGGGATTGTCGTAAATCATATATTTTGACACTTTGTTCGTTTAATTCTTAGAATACTTTGATGTACTTGGGTCCTTCAATTAATTCCGTAAGTTCTGAGAAAATGCTCCAAAAATTCTAGACTTTTTATATGGAATGTGATTAAATCCTAAACCTTTAATTTAATTAATATGATCTTAAACATTTGTAAGAAAACATGATTAAGTACTCCGAGTTAAAATTATCACTGGGTTTTTCTTACACGGGAGTTTAGTCACGATGAATGAGGAAATGGTCCCCATTTAACAAAACAAGACTAAGTTTTCCATTAAATTTTCCCTTTATTAATAAAAAATAAAGGGTGTCACGGCGATCGACACCATAACTTGCAACCACCGTGAGAGATGACTTAGCTTTAGGCAATATCAAATTTTGGCTGGCAACCTCAGATTTGACGTCGAAAGCTCAAATTCAAGGTTAGATAGATTTAAAATTCAAACAAACCAACTCTACTACTGATCTCCATATCATCATTTTAAATCATCTGATTGTTTATTTTTATTTTTTTGGTCGTTATTTGATTGCTTATTTTATATAATTCATATTGACATGGACTGCTGTCGATTTATCATTTCAAATTGTTGCTTGTTCATTGTTGCAATCCAAGTTAGTGAGTGCACTTCTCTTAGCTAATTCTCATTCTCTGTAGTGTTGATATTCACATGCTATGCTAAAAATTCAAATTAAGTTGTGTTAGGTTTTAATTAGTTAAAGAAAGCCGTTTTTAGTTAAATACTTTTCATTTTTTTCAAGAAGCTTAATTTAAATTTATTATATACAAGAAAAGAATAACGTTGGAGTGCCAACGACTAGTGTTTGCCTCTAGGCAAGGGTCGCGCCCAGTAGAAAAGCAAAAAAAAAGAAATAAAAATTCAGAAAATTGAAAAAAGAAATTTCAAAATTTATTCACATCAACACCGGTCATGCCATATAGGATGGTTGGTGTCAACGTCAACAATTTTCAGTCAATTTTTGCAGAAAGGACTAAGTTGGCAAATTGTTAAAAAATTTAAGACTAAATTGGCATAATCGAAATATTTAGGACTATATTGGTCGCCGTACAATAGGTTTATAATTTTTTTTTAATTTTCCCGAGCAAAAAATGGCCCATCTCCATCATTACTCTCTTTTTTCATTTTTAGGACTATATCGATCCCGGTTGAATCTTCTCCTACTTAACCAAACCGCCTCTCTAAAAGGTTATGTCCACCATGCTTATTATTGCATGTTCGGTCTTTTCCCCTTTCATTATTTGGTAAGATTTTTCTTTTCTTTTTGCCAATTGATAAATAATAAGAAAATATGGAGAAACTAGGTAGTCGGTTCATAAAGTTATTTCATTTGTCCAAATACAATTTCACAATTTTATCATCAAATTACTCAAAGTTATATATTAAGTTAAAAACACAAGAAAAGCAATTATGCATGAGTCTAACTTTGGCACCTGTCAATGAACGTGTCGAATAAATAATATAATAATGAGACAAAAAATACTGTCTCACAAAGATCAATGATTAATAAACTAATTAATATAAAAAAATGGACTAATTATGAAATTTATCTAACAGACCAAAATAGAATTGAGAATAAACTAAAATTGATAATCTTAGAAGTAAAATTTCAGAACTAAATGCAGTTAATCAATCAACTAAATACGTTAGAGCATCCACTTTTACCATAACCATTAGATATGAATTTTCATATTATTACGCATATAAGAATGATATCATACATGTGACGATGAAATTTTCTAATTCTATCTCTTATTATAGCTAACCTACTCAATTTATCAATCCACCATTTCTATGTGAATTTAAATAAACATAAATGTATTAAAATTTATGAACATTCCAAATTCATAATGAATCTTTTGGACCACCTTATCAATGAAAGCCACGCATAAAATATGGTATACATTTAATTCATGGTTACTTATAAGAAGGAGCAATTGCGTATTATTAATTCTCAGTCTCAAACATGTATATCAAATTATTCAAATGGTGAGTAGTCACTTAAAAGCATTAAGTACAATAATATATATATCTCACAAGAATGAAATTACTTGCGAAACATAAAAAGCATGAAATTCATATCATCATAGTCAGGCTACATTGAACCATAACAAAAGAAAATTAGAATATAATAGAATAAGAAATGAAAATATAAATCAAACCCACATCTTGAATAAAAACAAGAATTTTGTTGCCACTTTTTGTCTTATCTTCAAAATAATTGAAAAATTCTCAAAACAACGAAAAATGATCTAAAAATGAAAATCTCACCATATTATCCAATTTATAGGATAACGTCCAACACTCTTTACACAAGGCAATTATTTATCATTTGCATAAAGTTAGGGAATAAATCATAGAATGATTGATTTGGTATCCACCTTCCAACACTCACATAAAATTAAGGAATAAATCACAGATTCTTGATTTGCATCCATCTTCCAACGCTTCTGTGGGTGGTGTCTTCCTTTATTTCTTTTTGCCATTTTTTCCTTATTTGCTCCGTGTCTCATTATGCTATATAAACAATGAAAATTTGCGTAAATAGAAGGAAATCCATATATTTTCTCACAAATATTACATCATTTATTGCCTAACGAGTATTTTAATATCAAGTTGCAAGCAAATGTTCGTTCGAAAATCGATTCAATCTGATACAAAAAGAGCAGCAACATTAAGAATTTCAATTTAATAATTAGTACAGGATTTACGCTGGCTGTAATTTTTTCTAATAAAAAGTTGGAAACTACCTTTAGCGCCGTCTCTTCTAGAAAGGGGAGAGATACTGTGAGGAACAATACATGAAACATTATTGGAAAAGATTATATTTTGATCCTTGAATCTTCAACCTATATTCATTTTGCCCTATCGAGTTTGGTTCACATTTAATCGACCCATGAAATCTCGTTTTGTGTTTTGAATCACCCTATCATTTCTCAATGATAAGTCATTTGATCAAAAGAAAATTGAAAGCATGTTTGCTTATTCTATTCATAAGAAGGTTTGGGATTATTTGGGTGCTCGATTAATCTTATCTAATGTTCAAGACCCCTCGTTCTTCACGCACATATATAAACCCGTGCTCTTGCGTTAATTAATTTATTGTCGCATTTTGAAGCGATGAGTGAAAATGTCATATGCATCATCAAAAATTTTGGAGCTCGACCTAATGATTCGATTTGCATAAAAATGGGATTGAGAGAGTTAAAAATAAAATTCGGAAAATTGAAGTCTCAAGCTCAACAAGAAAAGGAAAAGTATAGATGACACAACCCAATAAATCCTTGAACATTTTTTTTTTGTGATTTTAATCTCTAACTCTCGTATTGATATCCTCATTCTTCTAACTGATGCCAATTTCAGACGTACTTTGGATAACTTTTAGATTATGTCAGGCTACGTTACTAAATTAGGATGCAATTTAGTTACGTGCAAGAACTAGGACCTGAGTTTATGTGTGCCTGCAGTTTTGTGGCACTTACTTGCATGTGGTTTGAGTGCTTAAAATCGTCACAAGGGTCCTAATTTTTCCAAGGATATCGATGGGCCACATTGGGGTTGTATGTTTTCTATATGCTTTCCTCCATAAGATCTTCAAAAAGCAACCCAGAAAATGGGTATCCCTAAAGGAAGTGATAGTTTTAGACACTTTGGCACTAAGTTGGTCATCAAGAGCCAAAAATATAGTCCATGTTCAGAGTAGGGGACGCTTATGGACCGAAATCAACAAGTAGGGTTTAAACTTCAAATATTTGAAGGCTAGTAGTTCAGTTCAAAATGCACAAAATTAAGCCTGTTAGATACAAAATCAATTGGTCATTCATATTGTTCTCTCCGCACCATCTCCTAGAATGCTTCATTCTCCAATTGGCCACACATGTCAACCAAAATGCACAAAATTGAGCCTGTTAGCTACAGAATCAATTGGTTATTCCCATTGTTCTCTCCACACCATCTCCTGGAATGCTTCATTCTCCAATTGGCCATACATGTCAACCAAAATGCACAAAATTGAGCCTGTTAGCTACAGAATCAAATGATTTCCACATCTACTTTTATTTTTTCCTTCTGTACTCAAATACTATATAATTGACATTGATGCAGGCTCAAAATTCTGGTTAGAGTTAAAGGGGCACATTGGAGGAGACAAGAATCCACCCTCTGACAACTTGTCTGGTTCCGAGCAGTTTAAAACACTTTGGCCAAGAATGTCAGAACCCAGAAATCATTAGGTGCTGTTCTTTTTGGAAAAAATCTCCACTATCTCATCCCCACGTCATTTTTGCTATAGATTTTTAAGGACCGCTCATTTAATATCCATCCTGACACAAGAAGACCCCCCACGTCTTGTGATCATTTGCCAGGTTAGATTCTCCCCCCAACGAATCTCTCTCTCTCTCTCTCTCTCTCTCTCTCTCTCTCTCTCCAGTTCTGCTTAATCTTGATTATTTGACCCTGTTCCGGAAATTAATAAATGTAATTAAACCAAATAATTGCAGTGACGTCGTTATCAGTTGTCACTGGTTTTGCCCATTTCTGCTGCTTGAAGGACCCTGAAGCTCACAGAATTCTCCTCCTTAGTTCTGTCATTTGCAGGGGACCTTTTAAGGGCTCTGAGGGGTTGAACTTTGTTTATTTGCTGCCGTTGAACTATTAAACTAGGTCCCCAGCTGAGTTGTGCTGTGCCCCGTCGCCTCGCGTGACTCGTGTGGATTGGGATGACAGGAGACTAGAAACTTTGCCTCGAATTATCTAATCGGATGATTAAAAATTTGGGATCTTGGAAATTACAAAATGTAAGTCAGATCTTGCAAAAAACAAAACATTCCTCTAAGGCCTAACCTGTTGCCTGCAGGTATAAATATGTATGCTGAAACTTGTTCCTGTTCAAGCATTTCAACAAACTAAACCCACCTAACTTCTTCTTCTCCTCTCCAGTTCCCGCTAGAGGCTACCAGAAAATCTTTCCCATTTTGATAGTTGGAGAGGAAAAGAGAATTGAGTATGGAGCATCTAGGGACTGTTTCCGAAGGAGAATGGAGCTCTTTGAGCGGTGCTTACACCACCGAGGAGGCCGATTTCATGGCCCAATTGCTTAACGATTGGCCTCTCCATGCCGACACCAAGGGCGGATCTAAGGTCGGTGCACAGCACACGCATTGGCTGAGTCATGAATCGAGCAATGATCTTTCAGGGATCGAGAGGAGCTCATTTTGTTCTACTGATGTCGCTAATAATTCTATCTTGCAATTTTTCCCGCAAATGATTAGCTATAACTACGGCAGCTCTAGCATAGTTTTCCCTCCTTCAGGTCATGAGAACTACTACTTGAGTAATCCTAACGAAATTTTGGTGAATAGTACCGAACCAATGAATCCTGGGTCGTTTAGCTTAGGATGGAGTAATGGGTTAAACCAAGAAATGAGTGATTGCAATGTGGAAGAGTCAGGAGGAGGAGCTCAGGCAGATAGTTCTCTCAAAATCAGCGTTCAGTCGAAAGGAGAATCAGAAACTTCGGAACGAGAGGTAGTTGAAGCAGAGAAAAATCATGACACCATCGAGAATGTGAGGAAAAGATCTCGGACTACCAGCAATGTAAGTTCAGAAAAACAGAAATAGAATTTTGATTTTGCTGTCCCGTTCCCCCAAATCCACATTTTAAAGGTCTGATGATTTCATTGGCTTGTGCAGGTTCAAAAGATGAAGAGGAATGTCAAGTCGAAGAAGAGCATCAATCTTGATCTTCCAAGCCAAGATGAAGAAGATGGTAATGCTCAAGGCAACAATCAGAGCTCAAGCACTTGCTGCTCGGAGGAGGAATCCAGCGCTTCTCACGAGCAGAATGCAGCAGTGGCGACAGCAAGCTCGAAGGAGCCAGCTGCAGTCAACCTCAGCGGCAAAACCCGAGCCAGCCGAGGCTCAGCCACTGATCCTCAGAGCCTTTATGCTAGAGTAAGAGCAAAAGCTGCTTCATTGTACAGTTCTTTATTTAAATTGTATGGAATCACATCAAATGACAGAACTTTTTGTGTTAATCTACAGAAAAGAAGAGAGAAGATTAACGAACGTTTGAGGATTCTGCAGAAACTCGTCCCGAATGGAACCAAGGTAGAGATACCTTCATCAAATGACTGCACATCCGTTCACTTTTTATCAATTAAAACGGGGTTTGACCATTGAGAAACTAGTTCTCAGAGCGAGTTTTGTTCTTTTTGGTAGGTTGATATCAGCACAATGCTTGAGGAAGCTGTTCACTATGTCAAGTTTCTGCAGCTCCAAATCAAGGTAAGATCTAAGCGACGGTCTCTTAAAGACTGAAATCATAATGCCAAAACCGCGAAATAAACCTAAACTGAGATTGTTTCTGATGTTGTCTAGCTCTTGAGCTCGGATGATTTGTGGATGTATGCCCCGATCGCTTACAACGGAATGGACATCGGGCTCGACCTGAAGCGCAACATCCCGAGGTGATTGTTGTTAAAACCACAGGAATGGGCAATCGGAGAAGGGGTGGTTTTTATTTTTTTTCCTATCATAGACATCAAAATGTTCAATCTCATCTGACATTCCTTGACAGATGAATTTATGAGGAATAATTGATCCTGAATCATCAGGTCAATCGGATGCGTCTTGAATGGGATTCTTCTAAATTACCAGGCATTTTGTTACCATCGACGAGTTCTAATTTCTCGACAGGGAAATTGATTCTGACTTACATTGTCTCTTCAGTGGTCCTCCATCCATTTTAGAATTGACCAATAATGATACAATGCTTCCAGAACGAGCACGACGTTTCCTGAATATCAAAATTATCTGAAGTCTACAACAACAATAATATATTATGTCATATCAATACGCTTTAGATCCAAGAAGTGAAGATCTGCCTACCTTGTTCATCCTACATCCAGTGTACCCGGGCACGAACTTCTTTTCCTATAGAATATTGTGGTAAGATCCGAAATTGAACTTGGAAAGCGCCATGTAGGACGAGACAATTCGAGCAATGATGGCGCAGATTTATCATGACCCGAGAAAGCCGGTATACCACAAAAAACCTGATGAGTGTGAATTTTAGAACGGTATAAGGACCCAAGATAGTAGGATAACTCCGTAAATGGATGAAAAGGAATGTTTATAGATCAAACTCATGACATTTGGTTCTAAGATCATCTTAGAGTTGAATACTGAGCTCTACTTAAAGCTGATAGATAATGACATTTTAATCTTATGATGCATTTCAAAGTAGAAAAATTTCCATGGTGTCAAAGTGGCTTAAGATTGTGGATGATCCGCCCTTTACATCCTCGTTATGTTCCTGGTCAAAATTTCACGATCCACAAGAATTGCTTCCTTTGTTAGTTCTTGTAACCTGTTCTCAATCTCCAAGTAGTTAAACATTTCGTACATATACACCCTCTTTCTTTTGATTTCTCATTTTTTTTTCTTTTGAATTTCCTCATAAAATCTTTTGCACATGAAATCACACCCTATTTCCATGTATACTTCGATACGCAGCAATTTTACTCCCTGAAAAGAGAATTGAGAGCTTGTGTTCCTTGCCTTGTTTTGCCTCTCTATCTCTCTCCAAGAACTAAATTACCTCCGCCATCTTCTCTTCCTCTTTCCACTTATTAAATTCTTTCTCATCTACCTAATCTCAATTCCACCTTCTTGGTTATAAGATGGACAATACTCACCCTGAAATCAGAAACTACCCACTGCTTATCAGTTCCATAGACCCACCCAAGAACTAAACCACCCCGATCCGATTCTCAAATGGGCCCATGGAACCAATTAAAATATCCCCACTTTGAAAGAGGCATGGGACTTGAGAGCAAGCAATGAGATCAAAGGCTAGAGACATCCGAAAGTGAGTGACAGACAAAGCAGCGCTATGAAGCGGGAGGTTATCTAGAACAAGAGCCAAAGAGGGATCGATAAGGCCAGAGGCCACCGAGAGCAAGAGTGAAAGAGGAAGGCGTGGCCACAATATGAGTGAGTCAAGAGATGGAAAGAGCCACAGGGAAAATAAGGATTTAAATATGAAACATATATATATGCATAAGTACCGATCTAATCCATGTGAGCAACTCCATACCTAAAATCGAAAACCAAAACGGTACTCATTGATTCCAATTCCAAACCAATCCCCATGAAAACCGACAGTTTTGAGCTGGTCCAGTCCATTTCCAGGCAGTTTCCAGTTTTTTTAGCACCCGACTTCTTTCAGTATCGGTTAATTTGATGTCGCATCCATCCCATGATCTCAGGTTAACTAGATATATGCCCTTCCAGGCTCCGTCGACCAATCTACGCAACTCTAGTTCTCACTAACACAAGCCAAGTTTGCAGGTTACTTCTTTAGAGATTCGTGTGCAGACTAATATTCATTTATCGCCGAATGTATTCACTGAAAGTTTTCTAACCAGGAAGCTAATCTTCCATGAACCGATGTAACAATCCTAACCACCATGTTCTCACTAGGACCAATGCATTCAACATTTTTTCCCTTGTATCCATTTTAACCAGGGCAAGTTCCTCTCCAGCT
This sequence comes from Corymbia maculata, assembly GCA_014182735.1. Classification (NCBI taxonomy): domain Eukaryota; kingdom Viridiplantae; phylum Streptophyta; class Magnoliopsida; order Myrtales; family Myrtaceae; genus Corymbia; species Corymbia maculata. The sequence continues at coordinate 6,545,720 of CM024685.1, forward strand.
GCACAAGGCGGAACACCTAAAATAAGGTCATGTTGAGTACTCCACTCCAAAAGCAAATACTAAAAAGCCAATAATGCAACAGGGAAAAGGAAGAATCCATTTCAGGCAAGAACCAAAACGTTGTCCTAAAACGAAGACAGTATAAAGTGAAGCACTTTAAACATATAGAATGTGGGAGTTCATTTTCGATGTAAATCAGAGAAACGTTTTAATGAAAACTGAGAAAAGAGTCCTAGAAGCTACCATCTCTAAGTCATATACACCCCATTGCACATGAAGCCTTTCCAATCTAGCTTATGATGAGGAAGCACTTTCTGAAATAATCCAATCGCTAAAAATGTGTGACCTGTGACCCATTACCCTGTGCCACATCATAATTTACAGCGACGCAATTCACGTTTAAAATATGTGAATGGATAAATTAAGGGCAGTCCACTCAAACCGAATCCTTTTCGTAGCCTCAAACCTTCAAGGGACCAAACCGTGCACAGCGTCTCTCTCTCTCTCTCAGGTTTGAGGCACCAAACCGTGCACAGCGTCTCTCTCTCTCTCTCTCTCTCTATGCATGATCCTCGCTGACATGATTCGGGACTTCGGCTTGGCTATCGAGAGGCATGTACTGTGCCATTATAGCCCTGATCTCTGAATCCATGTATGACTGCAATCATGACAACAGAAAAAAAGGAGTATCAGCATGTTCCTGCAACTAGCAGTCATACAGAGCAGAGGCTGACAGTGAATTTCCATGTCTACATATGAAAATAGATTATTATGAGAGAACCTAACTACCAAAGTCGGCAATCATACATTCACTTGAGTATACTAAAACTACTACCTGCTAACATGCAACTTCCGCATTGTCTTTTTCTTCTCTATTTTATTTTTCTTTTGGTCATGGGCATCCGCATGCACATATAGAATATACATGTTCCCCTGTGTTCGTGTCTGTTTTAGTATGTTCTAGTAACTGTGAACATGTGTGGGCTTGTGCAGAATCTGTGCATGTGCACTGGCATGCATGAGCGCAAATGTGCATGTACATGCATACACAGATATGCAATAAGTACACTGCAAGGGCTGTAATTTACCCCATAAATAGAGCTATATCTACCAATGGAAAGGTAAAAGTCCAAAAACAAAATTAAACCCCATTAACATGCAAGAGGTGTAAACATCAGCTATTCTCAATTGCAAAACTAATAGATCTCTAATGAAAAATATCAACCACTCAGAAAATGCTAGATAGATTAGGAAACCAGAACAGTCAGAGATGGTAGCAACATCATTCAGTTCTTAAGTGAAAAATACCTTCGAAATTATAATGCTATATAAGTGGGTTTGATCCAATATCTCCCATTGAATGAACTTAGTCAAAATGTAATTCATCATAGGCATTTAAAACCCCATTTTCACTGTAAAAATCAATTCTGACAGTACTTGACTACCAAGTCATATATAACACAATAATATTCCAGTGCTACTTAATTATTTCAAACCTCGAAGACTCCAATGACAGGAAAGATGAAAAGTCAAACAATGCCAGTAATCACATTGAGGGAAAATAGATGAAGTAAACCTCCTTTTTTTCCTTTCTGTCTTTTCTTTTCTTTTTTTTTTTTTTTTTGTGTGGGTGTGTGGGGGAGAGGGGGGGGGGGTGGGCGGGGCGGGGAGGATACACAATTCAAGAATAAGGAGTATACCCTCAATCTATATTTGTAGACAAGATATGCGCCACCAGCAGCCATGGCTAAACCTATCACTATGACCCAAACAGCAGCCCAGGCAGATTTTGTCTCAGTACTGCTCTTACCTGCAAACAAACAAACAAAGCCAGCATGTATGCTTAACATGCATCAGATATGAATCCACAAAGCAATCGAATGAGAACCAAAAAGAGAGAAAAGGCCAAGAAAAAGCAAACAAAAGGTAGAGATGCTTGTGAACACGATCAACTGGGCTTACTTATGCAGGTGTCATGATCCCTAATGTACAGAAGATCTCCACTACATGTGCACTCATAACTTCCCCAGGTATTATTGCAGCTACATTCAGGACATTGACAGGCTTTCTTCTCTTTGCATTCATCAATATCTGTGAAGAAGAAACATAACAGAAGAGAAAGTCATTTATAGTTAATCTGGACAGATCCAGGCAACAATAGGCCTTATTCTTCAATTTGTCAACTTCTAGGCAAAAGGAAAAAGTATGAAGGACAGAAAACCCAGGTAACACATGTTTGAGATAATAGTCCAAAGTAGCAGAGTGCTCACAATCACCCATTACTAACACAATAATACAGGGGAGGAATTTAGTAGTCAGTCTAGGCAGCCAGTTCAAGTTCAATGGACCGGATTACTTCATTTGAGAGATCAAAATATTCCTTATGTAGATTCTAGGAACAATAGAGTAAAACTTGAGTGCATAACAACAGTATTACCTTCACAAATTTTGACACCGTCCCCTTTAAATCCAGGAGGACACTGGCATTTGCTGTTCCCGAAATCCTATTGATGGTCAAAAAAGGAATTAAACCTTAATTGCTTTCTTGCTGAAGTTAAAATAAATGATGTCTGGAGAATTCAGAAAGGAGGCCCAGAAGAAAGCTTGAAAATCACTCACCACACAAGCAGAGTACGATTGCCCACCCTTAGAATCATGCCAACAACCTCCATTGTTAATCTTACACCTCCCAGGTCCACTTGCTGCAAATAAAATATGAGATGCATTAGATGCATAGAACGATATTCAAAAATTCACTGAACTAGAAAATTGCAGTCAAAAAGTTGATTATCACAGTAAATGTTAATGAACAATTTGGTACAGATCTTTACCAAAAAAAAAACAATTTCGTACAGAGCTGTTTCCAGAGCATTTTAATGAAGTTGCTCTCTTTCTATATCTGTCTGAAAAGGGGTAAAATAAAGCATTTTTCTTAGGGAATAGTACAGTCCTGTTAAGAATGTCCTTGTAATTTGCGTAGTAATATACTAATATACCCAACCCATAATTATTCAACTAACCAGAGTCTCAGCAATTTATTCAAAGTGCACATTTCAAGATCACTCATCTTTGTGCAGTCAAAACTAATAATCTTTCAATCGTCTCTGGCTGATTCAGATAATTTCGTACATAGATCAATGATCCCTATGAGGGTGCTGTTACATTCAAGTTCTTGAAAGCTTTCAAAACTTGAAGAGCCCTCCTGTTTTCTTTCAAATCCTACACTAGCCTTTTCTACAAAAGTTGGTTGATCAACTGTTCATTTCCACGTTTCTATAGGTTTCCCACTAACATGAGGCAACATGTTCAAATTTATCCAAGTCAACAGTAACAGAAACAAAGTACTACCTCCACCTCAGCAAGTACTCGTTATGAAGGGTTGTTTGTATATGAACTAGCCCATAATCAGAGGGTTTGTTTACTCCCCTATAAAATTACCAGACTTGAGATTAAAATCTATGGATCTTAGAAATTCATCATGCACTCAAAAGGTTTTTCATTATACCAAGTCAAAAGATAACCAATCAGCAAGATAATTCTTCAATAAAATTAACAGAGCACGAACCTTCCTATTTGCAAGAACCAGGTGCAAAAACTATCAACTGGGAGAACTTAGAAAGCACATTTATCCGTAAAGAGGAAAAATATTCAAGAATAAAATGCAACTTAGCACTTGAGACTCCAAGGAGTTAGCACCGCAGATGGACACTTCAGAATAGTCTAAAGGTGATTATTTTAAACATCAGATTTTCAACATAAAACCGCCAATTATTTCTACATGGAAAATTGTCATGCAATCTCAGTGGGTGCAATTTATTTTCTCCTTGTGATATAGTTCAGAAACCAACAACAATGATTGCATACAAATGCACATGCCAGTTCTTATGGTACTTGAGCAAACACATGCAAAAGCAATGAAAATGGGAACATAAGGTCAGGTAAATTTACGGGATTCCTGGTCCTCTCTCCTGCTCCACATACACTGAGTATGAGGTAGAGTCAGTTATGAATACTCTGATACCCATCCCGAAACTTATTAGGAATTCACAATAACCCGCACCATCCATGACACAATCATTTTAGATGAAAACACATTTCATCGTGACTTCATTACTAAATCCAAGTACATTTAATTTGACAGAATCACAATGGAGTTTGTGGAAGAGAAAGAGGCCCCTTAAGAAGTTCAGGAGCAGAAAAGGCTTTTTCTTTGTCTCATTCCCCAAACAAAATATTCAAAAACTAACCCATAGGACATGAAGTTTTCAATAAAAAAGAAAATAATGTGCTCTATATACCTTCACAGGTAGTGTAGCCATCTCCTTTGAATTGCACACCATCAACCAAGGGACACTCACACACCCTCCCACGAAATGTATCCTGAACAATGATAAGAGCATGGTCAACTGCAATGTACACAATCAATGAAATGCATAGGTGGTACATGTTGTACAAACCTTGCAGGCAGTGACTTTAGCTTTTTTGTCCTGCCAGCAGCCACCATTATTATCCAAGCACTCATTTGTCTCCACATCTGCCACAACAGATAACCTACTTAACTTCTTAAGATTGTCAAAGAAAATCCATGATACAGATATGTGAAAAGAAAACCTACCACCACTTAGACAGACAGCAGGCTCAGTAGTTTCTTCAAAACCAGCACAAATTGCCTTCAAAACAGCACCTTTCGCCAACTTACCTGGATGATGTTCCAGGTAATGTAAGTAAAACTTCTGCTAAGAAAAATTAGGACACATAGGCAAGGAAAGGGTGAAACCTCGATATTGTCTACTATTGACAACAAGAGTTGGCAAGATGGTAACATCCCCTCTAGATCCTTTTCCAACCTGCAAATATATGGTGTATGGTTAAACCGCTGTACATAATAGGATCCTCTCAATGAGTTGAAGAAATATGCCTAAGAGTTCCTGTAATTATCAAGAAGCAAAGGACACCTACTTGGGCATTTTGCTCTTCCTTCAAAACAGGATTATCAGAATCAGCATTTGGGTCTCCCATGCATTTCTCAATCTTCTTAAGGTCAAGGCCTGTAGAGAGTGAGTACTATAGGTTTATTCTCAATTGGAGGAATCACTAGGTTTTAGACAGAATGTCTGAAATGTACTAATTTCTTTACCAAGAGATCTAATAACGCCGTCAGCACATTCCTTGTTGTATTTCTTCTCCTTCATGGGACATCTAATCTGAAAATCGGTAACATAGTCCCACCACACCCATGGCTTTTTAGTTTCATTAGCCACTCGGAACAAGCATAGTTGCCTTAAGTTTTCAAGCACAACATCCTTCCCATCATAACCAGAGCTGAAATCCTGCTCTGGATCAGGAGCACAATATCTCCCATTATTTATGCATTGGGATTTACACTGCTTGCTCAAGGTAAATGCCTGAGGGCAATACCAAGTAATATAATGGGGGGTGAACTGGGTGTATCCGCCCTTTTCGAGTATCTGTGCCGCACCCTTAAAATCCTTCACAAACTCCATCAACATGTCACATTTGACTCCACATTCATCATTGCTGTTGGTCCATAACTCATACTCAACACGATCATCAGGGTGGGGAACAGCTTCTCTCCAATCAAGATTCACATTGACCATATCTTCACCACTTGATGCTTTCTTTAATGTTTCACCAAACTTTTTCTCGATAAGTGCAGAAGGTATAGTAATATTTTCAATGTATTTTGCAGTCGAACCATCCTCTTCAGGAGAATCCATAGTTATTAATGCTTCCTCGATGTCATCCGCAACAAGTACTGCAGAAGCACCAGCTTTCTGGGCATTCCAAACCTTTAAAGCGAAGAAGCAATCTGGGAAACAGAAAAGACAGCTATCAAGCTCAAGAAAGGCAGATACCAAGAGAACTTATCTTCATAAACCATGCAGAATACAGAATTTTTCTGTGTCGAACACCAAGAAAAACAAGGAACCTTTTTTGCGCATAAAACGTCGAGATGCAAGAAAAAGTAAAAAGTCCAACAGTATTCAAACTTCCAACACGGGACAAGGACTTTTGTCAATATCAGAAAGAAAACACAAAACTCACTGAATATCAACCACAATGAAATTGATATAATCTAGTTAAACCAAGAACTTGATGTAACTATCTAATAAGACACAGAAGAAGCATACGGAATCAAAATTACCAAAAGAACACTTCCCTAATAAACAATAAGCATCTATCACATCTCAAACTCTCTCTCATTCGCTCTGAGCTAAAACGAAATAACGGCAGCCGAAACGCATATATTAGACCCCAAACAGCCAAGAGAACAGACAAACAAGTCTCACCATCTACCTTAAAAAGTACTCGCTGCGCCATACAACAATCAAGCCCCTCCACAGAAAACTTGATTTAGGAATGACCGATTAAGGGAATCTATCATGACAAACCATGGAGATTTACAAGTTTGTCTGTGTTATATATCAAGAAAAACAAGTAACCTTTTTGCAACATAAAATGTCAAGATGCTCACAAACCAAGTCCAATGGTATTCAAACTTCCAACCGAAGGATAAGGACTTTTGCCAATCTCAAAAAGAAAATGCAAAACTCACCGTATGTCAACCACAATGAAATCAATATTATAAGGCTTGGCGTACCTATCTAGTAAGACATAGTAGAAGTTTACCAAATCAAAACTACCAAAAGAGGACTCTCGTAATAAACAATAAGCATTTATCGTATCTCAAACCGACTCTCTCTTTCATTCGCTCTGAGCTAAAACGAAATACCAACAGCTGAAATGCACTACATCAGACCCAAAACAGCCAAGAGAACAGACAAAGTCTCAACATCTACCTAAGAATATACTCACTCTACCATATAACAACCAAGCCGCCCCGAGAAAAAAAACTTGATTTAGGAAAAAAATATTAAGACGAGCATCTTTCCAATAGTAGCATGCAATAAACCCAATCAGATTAACCCAAATTAACACAGACTCGCTCTCCCTCAAAACAAACCCGATTAAACCTTAAATTCCCCGAACGAGCAAAAACTCGCACGCGGGGTTCCTAATTGCACTCATCAAGAAACAGCTCAAAACAGACCGATTGCTCAAAATCAAGAAAAGGGCGCATCCGAAATCGACCAAGAGACCAAAAAGGGGTTACCTCCGCGATCGAGCAAGACGAAGGTGGGGAGCTTGCCCGGCTGGGCCTTGAACGAAATGTCGAACTCGTGGAACTCATGGCAACCCTTCCGGTTCTTCGCCGGGTACGCGACCGCCCCGGCCATGCTCCCCCCGTACTGCGGGATCCCGAAGTTGCCGATCGCGCTGTCGTACGTGCCCTTGATCTTATCCGGCGACGTCACGGCCAGGCTGTTCTTCTCCACCACGAATCTCGCCACCGACAGGGGCACCAGCGACAGCACCAGCAGCAACCCTAGCAATAACCCGGGAGGCGGCGGCGGAGGCGGCGGCGGCGACCTCCTCGCCGATCTCGGGAGCGCCATCTTCACGCGGGACAAGGCCAAGAAACGAAAAGGGTCTGATGGGTAATCCCTCTTTGGATCGATGGATCGAGGGGTTTTCGAAGCGGAAGGCTCCGGGTCCCGATTCGTTCGTGGGTTTCTTCTTGCGGGGGTCGAAAACGACGGGGTAAAGGTGCGATTTTTAGCTGTATCTCTCGACGAGAAAGAGGACGGAGAACGGTCAAGAATGAAGGAGCAAGGAAGGAGCTTGTGTCGTTGGTTGTTTTGGGGGCTTGTCTGGGATATTGTCGTGCGTGTTTGGTTTTGCTTGTCGTGTGAAGCGGGGATGATCACTTCCGTCGCGTATTCTAGAGAGAGATTGAAGTGGTATAGTGGCGTTACAACGTAGGCAATTTATAGAATAATCTTCCTTAGATAAATTGTTCTTTGGAGAGACTAATGTTATCTTTTCTTTCATATGCTTTGGTTTTATATTTTATTTATTTATTTCTAGATTGATTTTATACAAGAAAAGATGGGTTAGGATTATTTTTGAATTAGCTGTATTTATACAAAGAAAGGCTGAAAGGGAAAGGAGTGAACTCCTTGTAATTTAAGTTCGTTGATTCCGAATTAGCTATGTTAAGATCGTTGTCCGTGATGTCATTAGATTGTACCTTGAATTATTCTTTGAAGAGTTAATGTACTTTTTTTTATAAATTTTGGTTTTAAATTTTTATTTAGATTAGTCTTACGGAAGAACAACCGAAAGAGATAAAATGAACTTTCCTTGTGATTTAATCTAGTTGATTTATTTAGAGTGTTGTATGTGATGTCATTAGACCATATCTTGAATGGATGAATGTGCCATACTAGTAGATAAGTTACTTAAAATGAGATGAATTCATTGGACTCTGAATATCTACCGTGCTCTCAAATTTAAAAAAAGGATTTCGAGACAATTAAAGAATTTCTTTTTATTTTTGCTAAGTAAGAAACATTTCCCTTTGTAGATTTTCCTTAAGCTCAAAAACAAAAGGGTTTTGCTGAGAATGGATACCATACTTCTTAATGATTGTCGGGTGTATAAAATAGAAAAAGGAAACTTCACCCGTTAATCGTAAAGTATTTAAGTTTTTATGCGTTACAATATTTTTATCACAAAAATCACGAAAAGAACGTAATAATTTACTATTGGGGATCCGGCACATTTTTCGACAATTAATTAGACCGTCAATAAATTTAAATTTAGCACAATTTTTTTTTTTAAATTCAGCACAATTCTTTATTTCCCTTTTTAGTATTTGCTATATAATAATAGGACTGAGACTCAACCGTCTGCCTAACTTTCTAGTTTGTTTCTCACCTAATTAGCGCAGCACTTGAAGGTTGCCCTAGACTTGGCCATCGCCCACCATCTGTCAAATTCGTTACCACAATCCTCCAGGCACGTGCACATCATGCGTTAATGCCTTTTTCCACTTCCCCCAACTTTTCCTTCCAATTTTTTATGTAAGTTGCTTTTTGTCTTATGTCCTTTCCCTCTTTTTGTCCAAATGCCTCCTTGTAGAAATCGAATAGGAAGCATGTATCACGGCGGCCGTTAGCTTACACCATGACATGCTCAAATTGGGAGAATTAGCCAACCGATCTCTAAAAATATTATACATATATCCATTTAATTTTAAATTTTTTAATTTTATAAATTTAATCATAAATTTTTACACAAATTTTAATGTAGTCATTCTAATAAATTTTTATCGAAAATAATTAGACATGACAGCCCAATTATCGCTATATAACCATATCAATCATTTTCTATGAATATTGACCAGAGAGACTATATAAGGATACCGTACGATAGATTTAGGGCTGATTGGATGATTCCCATCCTCCTCGAATATTATATTGAAAGTCTCTCATGCTTTAAGACTATGGTGAATACAAAAGATTCCAAAGAAAGAGGGGCTCTCTTGAAAATGAGCATAGACGGTTGTCGCTCCTTCTTTAAACGGCAAAGAGAATCTATTCAAATCCAAAAGGCAACTAGTACGGACACGAAGGCCCGAAAGATCCATATAAGATAAACAGGGGTCCAAGGCCCAAAGGCCCAAAAATTTGGCAAATGGGTATCCGACTAAGCAGGTATAAATTACCATCCTCTGACCCGGCTATTCTCTCGCTAGGCCTGTGGCCGGGGTGGCAGTGACGGTCTTGCTCATTACGATCAAATCAGATGTTTTGTGTTGCGGGTATAGAACTTCTATGGTCATGTTCAGAGGAGCCGAAGGCCCAAAAGGCCTAAAAATATAGGCGAATGAGTGTCCTACTGAATAGGTAAAATTACTATATCTCAACTCGGTTATTCTCAAACTGTATCTATAGTGGGGCAACAATGACAAGCTTACTCATTGTGATTAATAGCCATAGCGAAAAATCAAATGTTTTTGTCATAGGTATGGAACTTTTATGGTAGCGCTCACAGGAGTTGCTGATGTTGATTCCCACCATTTTACCGATCGAAAGGCTAATACTGTAACGAAAGATGGAAATCCCACATAAGAGAGTGTGCGATGGAGAAAGTGAAATGAGGAGAGACAGGTGTGAGAAACACGGCAATACACAGCCAGTTTTTGCAAGAAAAATTGATTCGAAACGTTTACAAAAACGATTTCGAATACCTTGCATCATGTCGTGATACTTCTATAAATCTTTTCGCCCTTTTCTAATGAATTATCTAATGCATGATGTAAATTGTTAGTTCGTTAATAACAAACCACAAGATGAAATTTTTTAAAAGTGAAACATGTAAACAGAACGAATGTGTGTCTATATACATATGCAAACAAGGAAAATTACTAATAAAATCTTTAACATATTACTTTTGTATCAATTCAGTCATAAACATTTCGATTATGCCAATTTTATATTAAATATTTTTATGTTTTACTAATTGAATCCATTTGGCCAATTTAAACAAGAATTTGCTAACGTTGACATTGATTGTTCTACTTGATATGACTAGTAATGACATGAATATTTTTAAATAACCTTTTTGAGTTTTTATATAATTTTGTGGGGGGTTTTTCTTCTCTCTTTTTAAACTAAGGGTTAGTCAATGTTGCTTGGTCAATCCTAGTCGACCATAGGTGAGAGCTAGGATGCCCTCACTTGGCCTAAAACTAGCAAGGGCATCATGGCCCTGGCCTGATCTAGGGGAGGGGATTGTGCGCCCTCATTTGGCTAGTGATGTTGTGGCCCTCACCCCTCATTGGGCCTTAGTTCAAACAAAAAAAAAAAGTAAAGAAAAGAAAAAAAATACTGAAAAATTATTATAAAACTTTAAAAAAAAATTAAAATTATAAAAATTATTCATATTAATATAAATCATGTACAATGGCCTAATATCCTCGTCATCGAATTTTGGCCTATATTGGCGTTGGCCTTATTACTTTCAACAATCATCATTGAAAGTTTCGCGTAGCTCCGAGACCACCACATATGGCTTTGGGCAACCTTTTTCTTTCAAGAACCGCAAGATTTGACCGAAGTTTGACTGGTGATTACTTTATCATCCACTGTCTGATCCACTCAATTTTATCATGTTCATGGTCTCTAGTTTGCAAATGTGGAATCAAAATCAGGAAATCGCAAACTTCTCAATGGTACAAAAAATGGGTGATCGGTTCCAAGAAATTAAGAAATGATCGTTGAATTCCGATGACAATATAGATTTCAAAAAACTCGTTTTGATAAGAAGAATCCAAATTTTGGGATTTAAAATGTGTTTAAGGCCATGTATATTGTCGTTTGACCTTTGGTCAACTAGCAATTACCTTATGTCTGACTTTGTAATTTTTATTTTAAAAAAAAGGCAAAATTTCAGGTGCTGACAATTTTTTCGAGACTTCTTTCTTATTTAAAAAGAAACTACATACGTGATTTTTTTTTTATGTGATTATTTTGAGAATTCTGGAAGGACTTCGCATTTCATTTTTCATGAGATTGGGTTGTTATCAAATCAATGAAAGTGGGAGAAATGTTTGGTTTCGATTGCTTTTAATCATCATCATCATCATCATCATATACTTTTGAACTTTGATTATAGTTAACTTCTAGTGATAAAGCCTCATACAAAAACCTTCCCCGAGAAAATATTTCATTTAATTTCTCGATAAATTAAGTTTGAAATCAGTGGGTCTTTTGTGCAATCAAACCCCTCAATTTTTTTTTTAGTAATACATCAAACCCAATTCAATCATAAGCAGAAAAAAAAAATTCCCTTTAATTGTCTTTGCTTCATATTATTCTTTTGTTCCAACGCCATCGCAAGATAAACTAAACTACTTTTCGTCAAAATCTGTTAAAATAAACATATGTTAACTCGGTGAAATATTTTTTATTATACATTATTAAATATAGTGCAAATAGACTGAAGATGATAATAATCTGTAAATTACAAGTAAACTTAATAAAATTTTCTAAAATCAAATAAACTCCTGATGACAGGGCTAATCATTGCATAATGAATCAAGGAAGCCCTGTGGATAGGGCTGCCCGTCATTTTATGAATTCTATTCGCCATAATGGGTAGATTAGAGTTTACGAACCTCAAGATGATCAGACCATAAACTTATCGTAACTTGCTCAAATCTAGAGTTTAAAGAAGGGGATGGGGTCGAAAGTATGTAAAAAATAGTGAGGTTTAACTTGAAATACATTGAAACAATCATAGGTATTAATAGAGTTTTTTGAAAGTTTATGGAGTGCAAATATAAGATGGCTGAATGAAACATTAAAAAAAAGAAAAAATTCAACAGATCAGTCCAGAAAAATATAATTAGACATATGACCATCATATTAAGCTACCTGCTCAGTCCTAAAATTAGACACTTGGAGAGCAAAATTTTCCAACACTTGCTGAGCTGACATTGTTGATGAATTCTTATAGTCTAAATATGGTTCGGACTGTGGAGGGAGAGGATTCAAGGTCGGCCTTTTAGCATCCTGGCAGTGAAATACAGACCTCAAATTCAAAATTCAGACCAAAAGCAACACAAGGAGAAAGAACAGCTAGGAAGTAAGGTATGCAAAGTTTCTAACACATAAATAGGTAGTAGCTTCTGAGTTACCCTCTTTCGACAGTTGCACGTCCGACCTTTTCTTCAGAAAACCTGATGGTTTTCTTCTTTACTGTCTGCAGGTCATTCTTCTTCCACATATTACTAATTTTCAAAGTTCCCTTGCCAGATGATCTTTGCAGGTCGTTGCCTATATTGAATAAATCATATATAGGCAACAAATAAGAATTTGAAAATCTTAGGTCTATTAACATAAAGTTTAGTTTGAAAATTTCCCATGATGAATTGATGAGACAACAAGGAATAAATTATTGGAAGTATTCATGTTAATATCGACACCTGCATGAAAAATAAGTGACTTCATTACCAAAATAATACATAAGATATAAAAAAAAATACAGTAATACTAGAAATCTCCAAAGTTTAACATAGGATCTCGGGTATAAGCCAGGGAGGTTCATTCGAATGGGACCAACTATCCATTGCAAAGAAATTCGCTCCATCTCCACCTTAAAACTCATTGATTGTTTGTTATATCTTGATGTGGGTGTGGCATAGGCAAATGTGCTTTGAGCTATAAGAATGATAAATGGATCTTGATAGATGAATGATAAATTACAATCACTATGAGGATCTAAAAGATATGTTACTAGTCAAGGGTAAAGATCACAATTAATGAAGTTCACCATTAAAATTTAAAGGATAAGTCATTCACCAAAAAAAAAGATTTTGAGATAGAAGAATGTGCTTTGTGATGTTCTTATCCCTAAAAACATCCACGATCCAATTTATTCTGAGCACAAGCAATGATAATTACATCTTTCTACCTTTCTATCCCCATGTGGCCTTCCACGTCGGTCGAATTTTGAACTCAACTGGAACACCCATTATAAGATCTGCAAGCATTGATGAACACATGCTCCATCATTAAAGTGTATTATCTTCATTTGGACTTGTTCATACGGATTTGATCAGTCTGCAAAATATTCTTAGTGTTTTGTGATTTTTCCAACGTGGAAAGCAAACAAGGCGCATTAACTATCGACAACCCCCAAAAATGGTTGGAGTTAAATGCATGGCATTGAAGTGATTAGCTACCTGCTCAACAAAATATTCGAAAACATCTTTATCCATTCGATATTTTTATTCGACCGATGGTACTTCTTTCAAGAATTCCTGTTTAGGTACTTGTTCTCTTCCTTTTTCCGTACTTCGTTCTTTGTTCGAACTGCTCTTTTTTCTTCAATGGCACGAAAGTGAAAGGAGAGAGAGAGAGAGGCAATAGCAAGGCAAAAGGCAATGTTGGACTCAAGAAGGCAAGGTATTGAGAAGAAATGGGCGTGCGTTTTGCTTGTGCTGGTGTCTGCTTCGTCTCAGCATATTGTGGAGACACTTCCGGGTTTTCCCGGAAGACTTCCTTTCAAGCTTGAAACCGGATCAGTTTGTATTCTTTCATGCCATCTTCTCTCTCTCGACAATGACTTCAACTAGTTTTCATCATGTATCGCAAGTCACGCTACTTTGTATTGGACTGCGACGAAAATGAGCCAGTTAACAACGGTCCACAACCGGAGGGCACCTTGACCGAAGTGACATTACAGTTGGAATATGTGAACATTTCTTTGGGTTTAGCCTTTGGTGATGCATGATGATTCTGAGATAGCAGAAATTTTAAGAAATGAAGACACTCAAGCTTGAGTGAACTTCGCAGTTAGGCCCTACAATTTTTGACTTATCTCAGCTGGCTCCTCTAGTTTCTAATTGCGTCTGTCAGGTCTTTCCACGGTCCAGACTCCTTTCAGAAAGCTGTGCCATTAGTCCCTCAGTTCAGTACATTCATTTCTTTCTAATCTTGTAATATGAAGTCATAGAAGATTTTCGGGACAATTCTAACCTCGCTAAAAATAAATGCCGAAAGTACATGCCTACCTTTTCAACGACATTGGTTCAATAGATGTGATTGACAACATTAAAGCAAGACCAACAATAATGTGGAAGAACTAAAATGCGCAAGAGACTTCAATGATGTTGGAAACCAGGTTAAATTTTAGTTAGTAAGCATGCACAGATCGACTATATAATGAATAAATTGATTTGATATTGAATCGCAACTCATTCATTCTTCTAGCACATACACACTCATGCCAGAAATCTTTTGTAAAAGTTTTTCCTGCCAGCAAGTAAAATTGTATTTTCTTAATGATGAGGAACCCCCCCAGATTCATATCATGCACGAGAAAACAACTTTCACTGAAAAATTTTTGACTTTTCAAGATTTCTTTTGCTGCAGCTTGCTTGCTTCCCACATGCAATTTCTTCAACGTCGACTTCATCCACGAGAAGAAAAATGACGGACTGATCTACCATATATCGGCTAGAATTTTCTCTGCCCATCATACTTTAGTCACTAGGTAGTCTCACTGCAAAATGATCAACCTTTCAAAGAACTTTGCTAACACATGTTTGGCTTCTCCATTGAGATTGGAATGCCAGCATATAAACTTCTTAACACTGAATTCCATCAGTCTGAGCAAAAACAACACTACTTGCCTTTTTCGCTTTCTCTCTGTTTCTGTACCTTTCTGGATCTGCATTTTCTAGCTGGATTGTTAAGGAATTACCAGGTTATCCTGGTTTGCAAACTGTACTACAAGTAAATTTGGTTTCAGAATGCAGGGATGAATTTGACTTCTAAAGTGATCTTAAATTGGGTATTTTGGTTGATGCAGGTACATAAGTGTTGGCAAGGTCGAGTTTTTCTACTACTTTGTGCAGTCCACTGGGAATCGTGGAGCCGACCTGCTTCTGCTTTTCATGAATGGAGGTCCCGGTGTTTGGGTTTGAACGCCTTATTGTACCAGATTGGTCAGTTTCGTCATCTTAATCATTATTCCTCCTAGTATGTTATTATTATTTCATTATAATGCTGCAAATGTGTTCAAGTAGTGTTTACATATAGTATTCTTGAGGTCTGCCATATGCAGGTCCCCCTAAATTCAATGTTACTGATTACACTGGGGGTTTGCCCTCCTTACCTTATGAGCCAAATGCGTGGACTAAGCTGAAGTGAGAAGTAATAAATTTTCCCTTGATTTTGGAATATTTAGCCAATTACTGCATCTCGATTGAATTTAAATATTGCCCTCTTATTGAGTTCATACTGACTTTTTCCCTAAAAAATTATTAGACGGCTGACATTATATTCATAGACGCACTGATTGTTGCAAGTTTCTCCTACGCAAAGACGCCATCAGCCTACAATTCCTCAGACGAATTCAATTCTGTACAACGTGAGTAAAATTCTTCACAAATCACAGTGGTTGTATCATAATGTGAGAAAAAAGTTGGGTGTGAAATGAATGCTAATTTATATATGTGATGCAGTGGCTGGCGGCTCATCCAAGTTTCGAAACTAATCCAGTGTATGTTGTTAGCGATTCTTATGCCGGTTTATATCCTCCCATGGTTGCTACGGCGATTCTACGTGGTAATGAATTCTTCTCTATAAACCCTGTTGATTGCAGGGAATGAAGCTGGACTTAAACCGTATGTCCACCTTAAGTTATGGAAAAAGCTTGCTCCTCATCTTAACTTCTCCCACTTAAATTTGGCATAAACTGCATCTTATGTTAATGTACTGTTCTTCTGTTTGTTGAATCATTTTCAGGGGATGATACTATCATGTCCCCACACATACAATGATCTTGAAATCAACTCAAGAGTTCGATTCGCACATAGGTTGGCCCTCATTTCAGATGCACTTTATGAGGTAAATGAATAACAAATCATACGTTAAACTCGTTGACACAATACTAATTGAGCATTTGTGAGTCCTGGGTATGATCAAATTGTACATCCTTCGTTATTTGTCAGTCTTTAGAAGTAAACTGTGGTGGGAATTTTATGGAGTCAACAAACATAAACTGCACAAAGGATCTGGCAGCCTACGACCAGGTTAGAGAATGGGCATCCTTAATAGATGCATAAGAACTCTTTCGGTTTGAGATTTATTGACCATGCAGTTTGAGCAAAGATGTTTGGCTTTTCCTGTCTTATTTGTAGCTAATTGAATTGATCAGCCAGGCATATGTTCTTGACCCTCTTTGTACTTTCATTTCACCAGAATCGAAAGAAGCTTTCAAATTAGCAATGTCGAACCAAGAGAAGCACAAGAGGTCCATCCAAGAGTTCACCAAGTCGTGAGGTCTCGTGTCGCTACCGAGACCTCACGACTTTTGGTGCAAGGTCTCTCTCTCTAAATCTGTCTTCTAATTCTTTCATTGAATGTGACAGAATTTCGATTATTATCTTGTGGATGTATGGGGTAATTATCCAGGCATACAGGAAGCTCTTCATGTTTGACCGGTATGCACTTGATTTGCCAATGGTTATCTCGTTCGAATTTACTCTTTGTATCTCATTGTGTCAATTTGCAGGGGACTGTCAGCGAATTTCTCAGGTGTAATAATTCCTTGGCGGCCTACACTGAGGATGTCCACAATGTTCTCGATTACCATAAGAATCTGACTAGTCTAGGCATGCAAGTTCTAGTTTTCAGGTAAAACTGCTAAAACCGATAACTATAGTAATGTAGGAACATTTTTGGCAAATGTGAAATTCAACAAAAGAGAAAAATTACTTCGTTCGACCAGTGAGGAGTAACTTGTTTGTTGCAATGGTGATCACAACATGCTCATACCACATAATGGTATCGAAGAGTGGATAAAATGACTTAATTTGACGATCGATACAGATTGGAGACCATGGTTTGTAGATGGCCATGTTGCCGGGTAAGCTCATCAAGAGTTCGGTCTATTGCTAGCTTTCAGTTGAACTTACTTCTCCCCTTTTTCAGTCCTCGATGACGAAAGAGCTTCCAATTTCACCATGTTTCAACAGGTTACAAGGAAGTATACAGACGATGGATACCGATTGACCTACGCAACATTAAAGGTAAGAGAACTCAGACTTCAATGCCACCGCTTCCTTCTCATTGAGTAGTTTCTAGTGTCGTAGTACTTTCGTCCCTCTCTTAACACCATTGATACAGGGAGCTGGTCACTCGTCTCCAGAATAGAAACGCAGAGAATGTTACGAAATGTTTAACATATGGATTCATTACTATTTTCCGTGGATCCACGCAATTCAAGAGTTGATGCTGGTGCTAGAATAAAATTTTGTTCGCTTGTTCATTGCCGTGGCTAAATTCCTGTCATGTTTCAATTAATAAACACATGTAATTCCAATTCTAATACGTTTTATTTCGTTCTTACATTTCATTCCGACTAATCCAAGAGGACCCCTTTTTCTTGCCTTTGCATTAAAAGGGTTTTACTTTTAATTTATGATCATCCTTCCATGTCGTTGAAGTGCTGGAACATAGATATCTTCATCTAGTTCCTTCGGGAAAAAAAAAAAGGAACCCGTAAATCCTACTCAGTTTCTTGCCAAGATGAACATTAGATGATTCGACACGTATGTCTCGGTTTGATTGGTATTGTTTGTGTTAGAAAGTCCCATCAAAAAGCTTAAGTTGATAGGTAGAGGGAGACTATATGAATAGAAAGAGCATATATAACTCATTGTGAAACGATGCAAGACAATATTTTAATACCCCCTCTCATGGGCAAGTCGGATCACGAGCTGTATGTGGAATTTTTTAATATGCACATTCACATGGAATTTTTTTTACCACACCTTCGCATAATAGATAATTAGCTCTAATACCATGTTAGAAAGTCTAATCTAAAAACTTAAACTAATAGATGGAGGGAGACTATATGAAGACCCGATTAGGTTCCGTTAATGCGAGCAAGCCATCTCATCCATATGTGTATTGGGTGAGGCTCCATATGCAACGCGGTGGGCCCTCCCGAGGTTATTCTGAATGTGAGACGGCTGTGATTCGGACTGGGAATATTATTGCATTGGACCAAGCTCTTGACCATTCAGCTGACGCCTTGATTTTTCAAGACAGTCACTCTCATTCCGGCCAAAAAATCTACCACTGGCCCCGCCTCAACCCCGATAATAATCAAAGTCCCCTTTGCAATGACCACGAAGCTCAGCCTTTCGTTTTCTTTCGTAATTGCAACGATCTGGAAGATGTGCGTTTACGTACGCGTTAAAACGATAATATACCATAACCTAAGTTAGCTCTCTAAACCTCATGGAACAGGCACGTCCTCATCGTCGGCCTCCATCATCGACCCGAGCCTTAGCAGGGAGCAACGGGTGAAACACATCCGAGACGCCCTCAATCATGGGAATTATATCGAGACCTTCTGTTCTCCGTCAAAATTGCGCGCCCAAATCGTTTCGGCTCTGCGAACCAGACGCCTACGTCCTGCACCACGTTGTGCTGGGACCGTACCACCGCTTCCGGCCACAGCTCTACCAGACGGAGAACCCCAAGCTAGCTGCAGCCCGATGGCATGCGTGGCACTAAAGCTTTCAGCACTTGATTGAATGGCTGGTTTGATCAAAGAGCCAGAGGCAAAAATCCGCGCAAGCTACCAGCTGCACCTGGAAGTTGGCATGAATGCTCTGAAATGGAACATGACTGATAGCTTGCTCGCTTACTATTTATGACCCAACCCGAACCCATCTATTTGATAGGTTTAACCACTGCCATGCTTTTCTCCTTATCGTGCTAATGTAGAAACAATATTTGTACAAAATGCTGAATTTTCTGAGAAAATAATCCAAGAAATCAATCGGATGAAGAAATGTCATTCATGTCACAAGAGGCAAACCCAGGTTTATTTTTCCCTTCTTTGGCATCGCGATGATGATATCCAAAGTGTTTCTCCGGAAGAGGCTGATTAAGAAAAAGTCCAGCGACTCCAGTCAAAAACGTGACGAGAGGGACGGGTGACGAGAGGGACGGCACAGAACGTGCTCCTAACGAAATACGATAACGACAACTTCCTAATTTGACTGGACAAAGCTGTTAACCTTCTGCTAGAGCGAGAACTTTGCTGTCCGCTACATTCTTGGCGTGTTGATAAATCTGAGAGAAGAAAAACCTACGTAAAAAGAGTGGAGAAAACCCATGAGAATTGTTAGGGTGGACGTGTGAGTCGTCTTAGAAAAGTTTCATATCGGATAATTAATATGGTGTAAAGCAGTTAATATATCTTCGTTAGTCCATCATTCATTTGCTTAAACTTTTGAATGAAAGTGAGTTCAATTGGAAATATTAACAAGCTAGAGCTTAGCTCTCTCTTGGTGATCTGCACACTTCCGACAAATGGCATTTAAGTCGATGGTTGTGGTTTCCAAGCAAGTGGGTATTGTGGTTCACAACTCATTTGCTTAAACTTTTGAGCGAAGGATACTCATATGCTTAAGTTTTTGAATGAAAGTGGGTTCAATTGGAAATATTAATGGGCTTGAGCTTAGCTTTCTATTGGCGATCTGCATGCTATCAACAAATAGTATTAGAGTCGATAGTTGTGATTTCTGGGTAGTTGGGTATTGTGGTATAGTAACGTGAGCCCATGAAGATGAAGTTGGGTCAAAATGATACATCTAAACTAAGGGGGAGCAAACCTAACATTTGGTCATGCAAATTTTTTTTCTTTGGTCAAATGGTTGTGCAACGTTATGAAAGGCAATCCAGACGAAACATCGTATCCAGAATCTGCAACAGCATCATGACCATGAACGGGGAAGCATCGGCTCTCAGCTTCAGTTTTAAGATTGTAGGGGCATTGGTTGCCGAGGCTCATCCCACCTGAAATGTCCGGCCCTTGGACTCTATCGGGCGCCATAAATGGGAGCAAACCACTCCATCCGCATGTGTATTCGGTAAGGCTCCACCTGTAATGTGGCGAGCTTGACTCCCGAGGCGATCCAGAACGAGAGGCTACTATGATTTGAGCAAGGAATCTATCTATCTTATCGCATCGGACCAAGCTCTCGACCATTCAGCCGGCGCCCTTGACTCTTCAAGACAGTCACTCTCGTTCCCAGCAGAACAGCCAAAGACCCTACCACTTGCCCCCGCTCCAGCCCTAATAATATTCAAAGTCACCTTCGCAGTCAGGACGAAGCTCAGCCATGTGTTTCCTCTCTTAATTGCAATGATGCGAAAGATGCATTTGTTTTTATGCGAATAAAGATCTATAGATAATATACCGTAAGCTAGGCTAGCTCTCTAGATCTCACCGGATGAGCATGTGGTCGTCGTCGACCTCCATCATTAGCCCGAGCCTCAGCGAGGAGCAATGGGTGAACCACATCCGGGTCGCCCTCGATCATGGGATCGATATCGAGAACCTGGTCTCCGTCCACTGTGTGCCTGAATCGATCAGCTCTGCAAAGCCGGAAGCCTACGTCCCGCACCATGTCGCGCTGGGACCGTACCACCATTTCCGGCCCCAGCTCTACCAGACCGAGAACCCCAAGCTGGCTGCAGCCCGACGGGCACGTGCTGAGCTGAAGCTCCCGGCGTTTGATCTGATGGCTGGTTTGCTCCAAGCAGAGGAGGATAAAATCCGTGCGAGCTACCAGATGCACCTGGAAGTCGGCACAGACACTCTGAAATGGATCATGACCATCGACAGCTTGTTCTTGCTCGACCTACTGTACTGTTACAGGTACCTGGATAAGTCGGCCAATATCGGGAGCAAGGAAGACCCGATTGGGGATGATGATCAAGGGGGATTGTGCCGATGACCCAACGTTCCATTATCAAAGACGTGATGATGGTAGAAAATCAAATTCCGACCTTTGTGCTGAGGGAAATAATGTTGCAGACCAAGAATTCGATGAACGAAGTGGGAGAAGACGAAGAAGATAAGGCTATAGATAGCAAGCTCGGGGTGACGTTGATGAGGTTCTGCAAGGCAATATCGCCTCTTGGACTAGAAAAATGCTCGCCATCCGAAGCTGTTCACCGTCATAAGCATTTGCTCGATCTCCTTTACAATCTCATCTCGAGAAGAGCAGTCCCAGAAGCAGCACAGACAAAGAAGAATGAGCTTAAAGGTTAGTTTTCACTCCCCATGCCGTGCATAGATGAGATGATGTGTCCTTTTTCCTTCTTCTTTTGTTGTATGCAAGCATTTATAAAAGTGAATAGAAGTAACTTTTTATCAGCAGGCGCAAGCTTTGGCTATCTGATCAAGATGGTGTCCATACCAGCAACAAAAATCACTGAGGCATGGAATGAATTATCGAAATTCTCTTTCATGAAGAAGCTGAAAGTGCCGATCGAGCTCATCTTCCGGATAATTCAAATGTTAATGCAATTGATACCCGGATGTTCCACATTCCTTCAGAACGACCCTTCTCAAGAAAATGTTATGATCCCCACGGTATCGAAGCTCCACAGTGTCGGGATCAAGCTACGCTTGGCCACAGGAGGTATCAGAACCATCGCGTTCGATCAGAAAACCGCTACTCTGAAGCTTCCCGGATCACTCTGAGTGCAACCACCGAAGTCTTGCTGCGGAACCTCGTGGCCTATGAAATGATATCGCAGAGTAGCTCCTTCGTTCTAACCCGATATGCGGAGTTGATGTACGGCATTATCGACACCTGCGAGGACGTGAAGTTGCTGAGGGAAGCGTCCATTGTCTCGAACCATCTGAACAGCGACGACAAAGTCGTGGAGCTCTTCAATGGAATGATCAAATCCATAGGTTCCAAAAGCACTGTCTCGGAGCTGGACAAGACGATTCAAGAAGTCAACCAGTACTACAACAGCACTAGAAAGGTCAAAGCTTATAATCTCATGAGGAAGTACGTCTACTCTTCTTGGAAGTTTCTCACTATGGTCGCCACGGCCGTGCTCATTTTGCTCATGGTTCTGCAGACAATCTGCTCCGTAGTGAGTTGTCCTCGGTTACTCAACACAACATAAGCATTTGTATCGGACATCACATAAGATCTCGTGTGTTTTAATTACGTACTGACTAGCATTGAGCACGGCCTATGTGTAAGGCTGTGCCACTGGACCGGTTCTACTGGATAATCGGACCGATTTTCAAATTGATATGATCTGGTTCCTAATTCCAAATGAAGAATCACCAGGAAACAGGACTGAAGTTGTAACTGGCTTCGTTAATCCTAAAGGAAAATGCTTAGCTAACCCTACTGTTAGCTTGGAAAATGGACGGTAAACTCTCAGCCACACATTTTCCATGAGAGAGAGAGATCTGAGTTTTACTTGGAAACTTCCACGTCTTGTGTTGGAGAAAGGAAAATTTCGCAGTCATCTTTTATCTGTGACATCGTCGTGATACTAGCACAACTCAAGCCTAAAAACCCTAATTTTTTTTAGCTTCTTTTTCTCTATTTCTCTCTTAATCTTTGCTCTCTCCGACCTCAATGGAACACTTCGTGACTTTCTCTTTCTCGTTCAAAACTCACCCTCCTTGCTTGCGGCTCGTTTGACCTTTGTAACCCTCGCTTGTTCTTGAATCGCCTTTGCTTGCTCGCCCTTGTTTAGCTTTTATCTTGAACCTTTTAACTACTCATATTATTTTATGGTAAAAAATGAAACCAAAATAAGTATCAAAAGAAAATAGTCTTTGGGGGTAGACTTTAGAGTATATTCTAGATTTCAAAAATTGGGAACTAATCAACGAGGTATATTTTAGGTTGGGAACCTATCCAGTTTGGAACCAATCATCCTAATTATGTGAATGTGGAACATTAAATGAATGTATAAGTTGAATAAAGAGCTATTGAGAATCCCTTAAATAAAAAAAGGAAAAAAAAAAGAAACAAGCGTTATTTGATGAGAGGAGGGAGTTGGTGGTGAAATAAAACTACAAAAAAATAAAATAAAATTGGGATCCCTAACTTATTTGTCAACTTAAGTGAGATGGTTTTCAAATAGTAAAAAGTGAGATAAAATTGTGTTTTGGTTTCTTAGTATACTAGCTTTCATGCCCGCGCTAATCATTTTCCTGATTAATTTTCATTTCATGTGTAAAATTATAACCTAACAAGTAATAAAACTCACAACTTTAATATCACAGAGAATTTTAACAAGAAAACTCTACGTTGTTATCTTTTTTTAATCACTATACAATTATTAATCTACGAAGAGAACATTAAATGAATATTTTGCGCTCTTTTCAATAATTGGCAAAAACACATTTTTCTGGTCAATAATACATTTATTAAATTCAAAAATTTAAAAAAAAAAAAAAAAAAAACAGAAGAGCATTACAAGTTTCTCACATGTGTAAGAGCGAGGCTAATTATTGCATTATAAGGACAATTAAGTTATTTTAACACGTGCACTATCTTAACAGAATGCGAATAGTCAATATCTTTGCTTTACGTTTTTGTCATCTTTCTCGGTCAATTTTACCTTTTTTCCTCTTTTCTGTACAATTAGGAAAACAAGATTATAAGGGTTAATTAGAAAACACAAAAGTAAAACAACTTCATGCCATACTACTCTTGATTACGAGCTACATGAACAAAATGCCTTTGCATTTGGTACTGTGAATCCACGTACTCTGTAAGGAAGATGACAAACAATTTATGAGGTTTCAGAGCATGCGACTTAATAAAACTTTATTTCATAAATTTAGATCGAACAACCTTAGTATTCTCTCCATTTTTGGTAAGCAAACAATTTTGCAAGCAATTTTATGCAATCTGTGGCCTTGTGTATTTCCAGCCCATAAGATACCAACATTGGAGATCACATCATGTTGGATGCCTATAGCAATCCATTATAATTTATGTTTGGCTGGTCAGGAGAGTTGAAATAATTTCAGTGCACGTGGACTAGAAGCATATGGCGTATTATCCTCGCACAATATGGAATCCATTGGTCTTTAAGAGGATGAATTTGATAAACTCCAATGGATGATTAGTGCTACCAAAGGCAAGGACTTGGTGGTGAGGCTTTCTCAAGATAACTTTTTTTAGCAATCAAATATTACATTTAGATGGAACGTAAGTGTTGACGTTTCCAAAACAAGTTAAATTATGTCCCTGTCATCATCGCTAAAGCTCGTAAATTTGTGTTACAAAAATTTTAGACATTCCTAGACGTATGTAATATTAGCTACTATATGAAGAGTCTCTCGCTCTATTTTTTTGACGTTCGTAGTTATTTTTGTAATGCTGGGGATTGTCTCTAAGTTCCTAGACATCATTTTATAAATGATACTTACATTTCAAACCAAATAAAAAAAGAAGAAGAAGAAGACAAATGACACTTTGGCATAAATATATAGATACACAACTTCTAATCTAGAAAGAAAACAATCATTGATTATTTCACTATTTCTTTTAATAACTAAAAAAATTATAGAAGCATTCTAAATTTCTCGCATAGAGTTGCGAGGACAAAGTTTATTATTGTACTACAACGATGATTTAAGTATTTTTACCAAGCATGCTTGCTTAACAGAAAATGGATTGTCAATTTCTTAGTTTAACTTTTTTTTTTTTGGTAAGGTAAGTATTTATATAACGACCAAGGATATACAACAACCGTGAGGTGTGGCACCAACCAGCACTTTACTTAGACAACAAGTCATTGGAGTGACTGGGTACCACAGTCACAAGTAAGAATAAAACATGTACAACAAAGGAACAACAAAGGACTAAAAGGACCCAAACAGTCCTAGAATTGGGCCCAGTGAATTCCCATAAAAAATACGGGGGTCTATGCCCCAACACTGCCGCATCCTCCTATTTCTAGGATTGTCTTCGACTCTTTTGAAAGTCAAAGCCTTGTCCTTTACCGCATTAGAAAACTGCAGCTTCAAGGATGGAGTGTAGAGAATATGGCCACGGAAGATAATATCATTCCTGGTTTTCCAAACGATATAGCAAAGTGCTCCAAAAGAAAACCGAATTATCTCTTGGTAGAACCCCTTACCAGAAAGGAGATTACTAACCCAAAAGAGGTTATCCGGCCAAGCAGAATTCATCCAAGGAATATTACATTTAGTAGCCCAAAAGTTGGCAAGGGAGTTGGGGACGCAACACTCAAAAAAAAGGTGATTGACTGAATTAGGCTTGGACTTACAGAAGGCATAGACCGTGGAAGGTAACCCAAAGGAGCTATCTCTTAGTTTAACCTTTTTGTCTTCATTCTCGATCAATTTTACCCTTTTCCCTCTTTATTTTACAGTTAGAAAAGTAAGTTTATAAGAGCTAAATCAAAGAAAACATAAGTGAAACAAATGATTTTTTTGGCTTAAATATGTATTTAGACTAGTTCCCACGGGTGCGCGCAACTTCATTTAAGATGATATGGTAAACTTTATTTGCTAAAATATTTAGTAAGGTCCTTTTGGGATTAAGATGAGAACCGTCATATACATAAAAATATGGGTTAAAAGTGTACATAATGATGATGGCATTCTTAAATCATTCTAAATCATATTGGTAATTAAGAAAAATGCGATAGAAGGTAGTTATATACGCATGAAAAAAAAAGTGAAAGGTTACTCAACAAATGATATTGTGTATAGCATGGATAATTTAAAAAAAAGGCTTAATACCCTAAAAAACCTCTAAAATAAGATCTTGCCCTAGTTCTACCTTTTGTCTCATAAAAAGCTCAAACTTTAGATCATGTCCCAATTCTATTATGAACTTTTTTTTTTGTCTCATAAAAACCTTCAACTTTAAATCTAGTCCTAATTCTACTATAACTTTTTTTGCATCATAAAAAACCCTCAACTTTGGGTCCAATACCAATTCTACCCTAAACTTTCTTTTTGTCTCATAAAAAATTTTCAACTTTAGGTCTAGTTTCAATTTCACTCTAATTTTTTTTGTCTTATAAAATAATCACTAACTTTTACTTGAGTTACAAATTTGCTTTCCATTAACCCTTCGTCAAAATCACCCTTAGTGACTTTGCATTCATCAATCTCTCATGCTTGTGATTTTTCCATCTTGGGCGATCGGAGAGATCGCACTCGAGATGCTCGAACAACTAATGCTTGAGAGTTTTCCATCTCTCGATCTCCCAAGAGAAATTTTGAATGGAAGGTTAATGTAGACAGATTTGTGATTCAAGTAAAAGTTTGTGGTTTTTCATTAGACTATAAAAATTTTAGGGTAAAGTTGGGACTAGATGGTAAAATTAGGACAATGACCTAAAGTTAGGGTTTTTCATAACATCAAAAAAATAAATTATGGTAGAATTCATACATAACCTAAAGTAGAGGGTTTTTTATGGGACAATAAAAAAATTTATGATAGAATTGAGACTTGATCTAAAGCTGAAGGTTTTTTATAAGACAAAAAGTAAAATCGAGACAAAAGCTAAAGTTTGAGGTTTTTTAGAGTATTAGATCATTTTGAAAAGCAAAAAGTGAGATAAATAGTACTTTTGGCTTAAAAATGTTGAACTTTGCATGACATCTAACGTGACTTTATCTTCAACTCAATCCTCATGTTGATGTAGTGGATAAGATAAGGTCTAGTTCATGTAAACTATGTACATGCATCATAGGCCATATATGTACTAAATTTTCACAAGGATCTATAAAATACATGGTGACAATAGACATCATATTTTGTACATAATGATAGATATAGATATATGATTCTAGGAGTTAGATAGAGCAAATAGCTATGTCAGTAAATTGAATGGTCAGGAAATTGTCACCAATCTACCGTAGTTATCAAACTTGAATTTAAATCTTCCTTATATCATGTTCAGTCGAAATGTGTGATTGATTCCAATCTATGATAGTTATTGCCGCTGGCAAAATGTGGGGCACTATCATATGTGCATTAAAATGTTGTTATAGAGTCTCAATGCTTGGAGAGTAAGGCTCCGTTTGGCAACATTTCTCTTCCTCTATTTTTTTGTTCTTTTGTTCTCTGGAATAGAAAAAGAACAAAAATGCGTTTAGTAATGCAAACTGATTTTTCTATTCCCGAGAATAAAAATTTGTTCCCGGAAATAGTTTTGGAGTAGATCTACTTCTTATTTCTGAAAACAAAAACAAGAAATAATTTCTTCTATTGGAAACCCCAAATTGAGATTTCTTCTCTTCACTTGAGCCCGACCAGCCCCTCTCTGTTCTTCGCCCACCTCCACCTTCCTCCACTCGCATCACCTCCACCCGCCCTTCTCTGGTGGTGTCACCACCTCTGGTCACTTGCCTCCAGTTGCGTTGCCTTCGTTCACCTCACATCTGCTCGCCTCTCTCCAGTCGACTTTGGTGGCGTTGCGTCGCCTCTGCTCACCTCTCTCCGATCACCTCTAGTTGAGTCGCATCCGATCAACTCTCTCTAGTCAGCTCCTCTGATATGCTCTTCAATTCGTACGTTCGTCGAGACAGGAAATGGCATTTCTCAAGTTCGGGCATCCCTTTCTTTCCCCGCTATACATTTTCTTTTCCTTTCGTAGTCTTCTGCCTCTATCTAGTTATCTTGGGAGGAGGGAGATCGATGATTAGATGAGCTTGGTTCTTCGGATTTGATGGTTTAGTTTAGTTTTGTCGAGATTCGTGTGATGATTGGCGTTTGCACTACAAGTGGTTCATCTGGGTCGGTCAAGTTTGGTGGTCTTCCACAGTAAAATTGGGTACTTATCACTAGTTTCACCGATGGCTGCTAGACCCGAGGAGATTGGTCGGTGTTTGGAATTTACGATCTGGGTTTTGTTGTCATGAGGATTTGATCAGCTTTTAGACAGAGTTGATGATCCAATCCTTGTGATTTGAGGGGTGTAGATTTCAACATAATTTCTGATTTCTCTCTGTTCTGCGTACAATTGTGAAATGTGCCTTTACACAAACATTGGTCAACTCGAAAAGGTTCCCGATGTGCTTTCAGAAATGAAGGAAGCCAATATTTCTCCTGATAACTTCAGCTACAGAATTTGCTTGAATTCTTATGGTGCAAGATCTGATATGGATAATATGGAGGATCTTCTGAAAGAAATGGAGCGCCTCCAGCATGTGTCCGTGGATTGGTCCATGATCTTATTGTGCTGTAGTTAGGTCATCAGTGAGGGATTTTCCACCAATGGGAAAAGTATGTTCGTGATAATCTCATTGAGTCTTTTCTTCCAGATTTTAGAGTACCGGAGATTAGATTTTTGTAAAATTCTATGGCCCTCAACATTAGCATTGAACATGCTCACAGGATATTATTGAAACCATAAGTCATTGGAAAAGAGCTAGGGAAGGCTGGAGTTGATGTTGCGCGACTATCGTGCGTCCTAATGTAGTTAAATTGAGCCTAATATGATTTTCATGAAGAATTGATCTCAGTTTTCTACTTTGGTTAAGTAGGGAACTTATGCAAAGTCTCATTATATCACAGCGTCTTGCCTGTGGGGATTTTCATATTCTTGTCTTGCATAAAACTTTCATGATTTGTTAGGTCTTCTATCTCTTTATTTACTGAATTCAGCATATTTTTTCTTTAATTCATTGATTTCGAGGCCTGCCCGATGAGGATGAGTGTTTCCAACTTGCTGCAAAATACGTGGATTTCTCTTTTCTGCTTTACAACATTAGAATCGAAGTCTTTCATTGAAACTTCGACTTTATATAAACATTTTGTAGTAGGAACACTTAGTTTATACTGAAAGAATAGATCTTCTATATTTTCTTGATACAATGTGTGACGAATTACACCCAAAATAATATATTCATGGATTGATGGAGAAAGAAATTTTGTATATATGTGATGGATGAACGAGAGCAAATATATTGAATAATCATTTACAAAATCATAGATGAATAGATGCTTTTCATTTAAAAGCAAGCCAGCATTCTTCAACCAGTTTATTACCATGTATTTTGTGATAGTCCTTGAAATATAATTTGACAATTGCGAACCTTTAATGATTACTCCTTGTGTTCTATGTGCAGATTAAGAGGGAGATCAAAATACTTTTGTGGTGGACCTAATTTAGTGAAGTAGTCCAGGTATTGTTAGAGATCTTTAGTCAAAAACCCCAAATCTGATTTTTGAATATGTCAATAACATAGATTTCAAAGTGTAATATCCGACCCTTTCTTACTAAGATATTCGCCATTATATTTATGAACTTTTAAAGGCAAGCCCTCCTCCCCCCTCCCCCAAACAAAAAAACTCATTTACAGTTGCTTTTGTCTTTAAGTTTTTTTTCTCTACTTGCTTCTTGGGCTCTTGTTGTTGACTATAAGTGGTGCCTGTAGTTGAAGCCTGTAACTTTAAGATTAGTTTTGATTTTGATCTTTCTAACAAATGTGAGTAGCGAAGAAATCTTATGACTTGTTTTACTGTAAAAGATATTGTTAATGTTTACAACAATATTGCTATCTTTTTGCAATCCTTTAAAATTTCATGTATGATTGTTTTTGCTTTTTGCTTTTTGCTTAGCTTGGTGAGCTTGTAGGAAGCTATGACATCCCAAAAAGAGGCATTCAACGCAAAGTGGACTGAGTCTTTAATTAACTTGTATGTTAGTTTGTTGGTAGAAGAGGTCAAAAAGGGAAGTCGCACCTCTTCTACTTATAACAAAGTAGGGTGGAATAAATACGGATTGAATTCAATAAACGGACATAACTCCAATATACTCAAGTGCAGCTCAAGAACAAAGTGAACAAATTGAAAAAACAGTATGGAAGTTTTAAGAAACTTCTTTCACAATTCGGATTTGGTTGGGATAATGTGAGCAAAACAGTTGTTGTCGATGATCCAAGTATATGGGAACCTCATATTAAGATATGATTCTAACTTTGGTCATTTGAAGTTCCTTGTAGATGTACATGGCAAGATGTTTGCTTATGTTGTTAACGTATGTCATCATTTTGAAAACTACATGATAATACTGAGTGGGCAAAATTCAAGAAGGATGGATTTCCTCAATATGCCGACTTATGTATTGTATTTGGTGATACATATGCTACTGGAGAGCATGTAGCAGCAAATGCCGAAGATTTTGTGTTGTCGGACGAACTTGGCATTGATGGTGATGATGCAGACTATGGTCAAGAAAATATAAATGAACATCATGTTACTGAAGAAGCCTTTACACTCGAGGCCACTCCAGTTCATGACAAACATAACTTGGATAGAACTCCAAGTAGTAAGAAGAGAAAAAATAGTTACTCATTTGGTGTTGCTAAGACTTACAAAGCCCTATAAGAGATGATGAAAACTAGGGCTAGTCTATCTGTGAGTGGTTCTGTCACCTCACAAGCCCCATCACCACCTATAGACTCATTTTCAATATCTGCTGCGATTGATATCTTAGTAAGCATGCTTGAATTAGAACAAGATCTTTATAACAAAGTAGTAGAACAAGCATGCAATAGTGCCACATGGAGAGAGGCTTTCATCAAATCCCCGTCTGAAAGGAGAAATGGACTTTTCTAGTATCTTTAGTAGACGTTGAGAAATGTACAATGGATTGTGTGGGGTTTCTTTTGACTATCACTTATGTTATCGATTGTTAATTTGTTTTTAAAGACATTGATTTTGAGACTCTTGTATTTGTGTGATGGCTTATATAGTATGGTTTATGTGGAATTTTTTATATTTAGCTTGCTTTGACTCCATGATTTATGTTATTGATTTTTGTTGGTGATTTATTTGTTAACATATATCTATGTTGATGTTCTTGTATTTGTGTGATGATATAGGTACTATGAAAGGGGAATCAAATAGTGTCTAATGAGGATACAACAGCAGTTGAATAGTACTTGAAAGAGTTTGATATTGATATAATGATAGCATGATTGTGTCTTGTTATATTAGACATGTGTGTGCATACGAAAGAACCTATTAGGGATAGTAAATTGTCAGGACCCGAATGGATAAGGGAGATTGTTTATGGACATTCCGATATGATATATGAAGCATTCAGGTTGGAGAGACATGTTTTTCTAAACTTATGTGATTTAATGAGGGAAAAAGGTTGGTTGAAAGATAATCGATATGTAAGGGTAGATGAACAAGTTGGGATTTTCTTATTTGTGATTGGTCACAAAAGCTCTAATAGAGATGTATGTGAGAGATTTCAACGTTCGAGAGAAACAATAAATAAGTATTTCACTAGAGCACTGAAAGCATTAGTCAAACTGTCGAAAGAGGTTATCAAGCCACCTTCATTTGATGTTGTTCCGGAAGAGATTCTTATTGATTCTAACCATAAACGCTTCTTCAAGGTATGATTTTTCTATCGATTTTAAACCATTAAATACATGTAGTTGATAATCTTGTGTAACGCTAGATTTTTATAAAATTACAGGATTGCATTAGCGCTATTGATGGCACCCATATTAGTGCTTCCATCCTAGTGTCACAACAAATCCCATTTAGAGGCAGAAAAGGGGGTACCACTCAAAATGTGATGTGTGCTTGTTCATTTAATATGAAATTTACTTACGTGTATGCTGGTTGGGAAGGATCTGCTAATGATTGTCGGGTTCTCTTGGCAGCACTTAAGACTCATCGACTGAAATTTCCTCGAGTATCACATGGTATTTATTTTGTCTATATAAACTAATTTTCTTTATGATTGTATAGCTATTGCATATCACAACAAATTTGTACATCTTCTTATAGGTAAATATTACGTGGTAGATTGTGGTTATGTAGCACTTCGATGATTTTTAACTCCATTTAAAGGTGAGCTATATCATTTGAATGATTACAGGGGTAACAGGAGACAACCTAGAACAATCAAAGAACTGTTCAACTATAGACACTCTTCATTGAGGAATGTCATTGAGAGGTCATTTGGGGCATTAAAGAATCGCTTCTTCATTTTGAGACACATGCCTCCATTTGTAATTCGAAAGCAAGCATTTATTGTAATTGCATGTTGTGCTATTCATAATTATATTCGCAACCAAGACAAGATGGACAAAAACTTTGCTCAATATGGAGATTCAAACTACCCATTTAAACCTATATAAGAGGAGATTACAAATAATACATCACTCGAGGGGGCGGCTGAGATAAACATGATCAGGAAAAATATTGCAAACAAGATGGCAAGAGATCACAACATAGATAAGATTCCATGACTTTGTATTTTTTTTTATTTTTGTAATGTGTTTGTAAACTATTATGAATACATTTCTTGACTTTGTATTTCTAACTTTTGTAATGTGTTTGTAAACTATTACAAATATATTTTTGTTAATTGTATTAACGTCATTCAATTCTATATTATTTTATAGAAACGTGTCTTATCTATTTTAGTAAATAATGTGTCAAGATGGATAATCATTGATTATCCTATAGCAATAGAAATTCACTAAATTGTTGAGTTTTAGAAAAAGAAATTGACATTCTTCGATTTGCGGGTGTAGCTTGAGCTTACCAATCATTCGGGAGGGGTAAAATGCAAATAATCTCTAGCAAAAGCAAATACTCTAGTCTTAAGAATTAATTACATTTAATTAGACAACTTTATGCTTTTGATTAAAATAAACTTTCCTAAAGAGAGATGAAAAATAAAATAAAATGATTTAGAAAAGATCTACTTTGGTTGCTTGGGTTGAGATTTGTGGTGAATGTTAAAACATAGAATCATTTTTCTTTTTATTCCATCACACAATAATGGTCTCTTGACTATTAAAAAAATAAAATAAAATTGGGAATAGTAATCTTATTTGTCACGCCCCGACTCTCGAGCTCGCGGCAACCCCATTTCACTTGAGGTCTATTTGTACGACGTCCCAGGTACTGTCGTCGACCAATTCATTTTATCTTGTAATTAAGCACATGCGGAAACGAACAACTCCCAAGCCAAACAATAGGGATAGTAACCACGGCAATAGAGGAAAGACAACCAGTATTTTATATATCGAAGGTTAGTCGGCATACCAGCAAATACATATACGCCTTACTACGGGCGACAAGCTAAGGCCTACTCAAAAGGGACCGGCCTAGCTAACCTAACCCCGTACAAGTGGGGGAAGGCTCGTCAAAAAAGGAAATAGGCTACAGCTGCCTACTCACGGGCCTCGAGGGGATCGCTCTCTTCGATCCTTGGTACTTTGCATCATCTAGGGCCCGAAAATGTTAACCACGACGGGTTGAGATAAACTCAGCAAGTTAAAGTCCTAAGCCCCGGTTAGGAACTTTGCTCGCCTCGGGAGTTTAACATACAACCTAATATAACAATCAGTGCAATACCACCTCGGAGAAATAACCACAAAAGACAGTTTAATACACGGGTGCAATCACGGGCGACCCTACCCGGCCGTGGCACACGCGACTGCGCGTCATTTAATCCATCACGACATTAAGAGCATGCGAATAATCGAGCATCTCGCACAAATTTCCCATGTCTCACACTCACACATGCTCCGATTATTAACGCCCCCTCCGGGCAAACGGCACAACCTTTTAGTTGGCGGTTCTGGCTAAACCAGCTTCGTCCTCTTTACCTCGAGGCACGGCGACGTCAAGGGCTCACTCCCAAGACGGCATTCCCGAAGGAGCATAGGACCCGCCCACTACCGCAGCCCCGAATCGATAGAGGCCCGGGACCCGCCCCATACCGCGGTCCCACATAGAACCCCTCCCCGTCGGGCATCCGACCGAAGTCGGGCGACCCACGGCCACGGCACAACCCCATAGGGATTGGCGGTCTTCCGGCAACGCCGGGTTCCCTCTCATTTAATGTGATCATGCAACATATCATCAAGCAATCCATTTATATATTTGCTCTGTCGTGAATGCAATATCGCTCATGCTCATGCGACATGTCATTTCAGATAACCCACGCAATATGTCATGCGGTATCACTCGACAATTCCAAAATCCCAAATTCCACCAATCAACAATCACGTACATTCCCTAATTCTCGGGAATAACTCAATAAGTCACACACTTTCACTTCCACTCGGTCTTCGATCATGCGTTTCATCATTATTCACGCATATAATTAACAATCGGCACTTCAGAAAAGCATAACAACCAAGAACACATCAATTTGAAACCAAAATTTGTTTTACGTATGAACAGTCATAGTGAACGATAATCTATGAACGATGTCAATCCGTGAACATAATTTATGAATAGTAATCCGTGAATAGTAATTTTCCGAAAATAAATAAATAAATAAAAATAAATAAACTTAACCATGGTTAACAAATTAACTCAACCCTAGTTAATCTAATCTAACCATAGTTAAATTCTAACCTTGGTTACTTTTAAAACTAACTATGGTTACTTTATTTATTAACCCTAGTTACTTTTAAAACTAACTATGGTCCATTAATCTAACCTAGTCAGCTTAATTAACTCAGCCACCATTAACAAACTAACCCATAATTAACCAAGCACAAAAATTAAACTAATTAACCCCTAAGCAAGATTAACCCCTAAACAAGGATTAGGAAGTTAACTTACTTGGATCGGAAATCCGCGACACCGGCGCGTAGAGGGGAACGAGGGCTACGAGGGGTAAGCTCGGGGATGGCAACGGATGACAAACGATGGCCGAAACGGGCCAAAAAAATGCTGGTCACTGTTCACGCGAACCGGTGCGGGCTGAGTGGAAAAGGCCGAAACGGGTGACTAACGGCGACGAGGGGTGACCAGGGGTGCGTGGCTAGCTTCCTGACTTCCAAGACTACACTTTGGGCGGTGATGGCGGCAAGGCTGTTTTTTGGGCTGGAAAACAGCATGGACAGCAATGAACACCAGAAATGGAAGAGAAAAGGAAGAGAAAAAGGGAGAGAGAGAGTGGGGGCTGGTGCACGAATTTTGGGGGAGAAAGAGGAGAGAGAAGGAGCTGCTTTGGAGACTTGGATAAGGGCGAAGGCAAGTGGGCAAGCCACTTGTTGAAGAACCAATCAAAAACAAAGCAAAAACAAGCAAAAACAATGCCACTTGGCACAAAAGCAAAAGGCCTAAGAGAGAAGCCCATGGGCTGAGGAGGGAGAGGAGAATGGGCCGCCTTGGGCCCCCTTTGGGCTGGGCTGGATGGGTGCAAGGCCCATTGGGCCGCCGGTCTTGGGCCGGCCCACCCGCGGGCCCGAAACCCGGTCCAATTTTTCCTTTTTCCTACGCTTCCGTATCCAACGGAAAATCCCAAAATAAATAACGCGACGTCCAAGTATTTAGTCCTGATACCCTAAAGAAATCGGTTCCCAAAATCGGATTAAAAATCGGGCTAAAATGCATCAATTTTCAGGATGTTACATTATTAATGGAAATATACAAAAGAGGAAAAAAGTTTATATAAACTAATCTTTAATGCAAATCTATAATTAGTGTAATGAGATTTTGATCTTGTCAATTTTATATAATCTCTAATCTATTATTCTAATCTCTTCATTTTTCTTTTTCTTTTTAAAATTAAAATTGGACATAGAAATAGAAATAGAAATTTTGTACGCTTTTTACCAAACGGTTTACGTTCTTTTACTATTCCGAAAATAGAAATTTCATGCGATTACCAAACACATTTTTTTGCTCAGAAATTGTTCCCGTAATAGAAATAGGAAAGAACTATTTTTGAAAAAAATTATTTCTGGGAATAGAAATGTTATTAAACGCATTCTAAATTTATGAACATCAAAGGAAATTTAAAGATTTAATATCTTCCTTTTGTTGTGTCCATGCATTGAATTTTTTGCCCATCGCCAAATAGACATATTAGTAGTAAGTTATTTTATATGGTAAATTTAAACAAATAAGCATTATGGATAATGTTCATCCTTTGGGAAAATTAATAAAAAAGACTTAAACAAATTGTACTTTTGCTAATTTTGTTCTAAATATTATGAATAATGTCAATTGAGTTCTAAAATTTTTCAAGTTTTACTAATTAAATTTATAAGACCAATTTTAGCTAGGAACCTTTGATGTAGATGTAACATCCCGAATTTTCGATAAGCCCGAATTGCTCGAGTTGGATTAATGGGCCGAGATTAGGACCGGATTTTTGGGAACCACGCTTCGGGGGTAAAAAGACCGGATTGCCCCCCCTTCTAGAAGCTTGTGTAGTTTTGTCTTGTTCTCTTTTCTTTTTCTTTTTCTTTTCTTTCTTCCCTCCCCTCCGCACGTTCTCTCTCTCTCTCCCCCTCACGTTCCCCCCTTGTCGACAGCCCTCCCCACTTGCCCTTATCCTCTCTCTTTTCTCCCTTTGACTAGTCTTCTCTTATCTCTTTCTTCTTCTTTTTGCCCCCCCCACTTGTCGACACCACGTGCTTCTCTCTCTCTCTCTCTCTCTCTCTCTCTCCTCTTTTCTTCCCCTGCAAGTTCGACGGTCCCCCCCCCCTTCCCAGCAGCTTCTCCTTCTTCCTTTCTTCTTCTTCTTCTTCCCTTCCAGCCGACGTGGGCTTGCTGCTGCCGCCCTTTCGTTTTTGCCGCCGCCGGCAACCACCACCAGAGCTCCGCCATCCCGTCAGCTCGCCGTCAGTCATCGGTGAGCCGCCGTTTGCCGGCCTTGGGCCGAACCAACACCACCCCCCCTTCGTCTTCGTTTCTTCCTCCTCCTCTCGTTCGCCGCCGCAACGCCGCCAGCCAGCCGACCGCTTGACGCCGGAGCGGCTTGCTGCTACCCTCGCCGTCACTCGGCCACCACCGTCCGTTGACCGACCACCCCAGCTCGAGCCGCCGTTGCCTCCGCCTGTCTCTCCCTCTTTCTGTTCGGGTTGGAGCCGTGATGGCTGCTCTCGCCGTCCAGCCGCCCTTCGCCGTCATCCCTCTGCCCTGGCCGTTGCCCGTCGTCCGCCCGCCTGCACCCCCGGAGGAGGCCAACCGACCACCCTAGCCGGTTACCACCCCCGAACCAGCTGCTGCACCGCCTCTCCTTTCCCTCTCTCGATTTTGTCCAGCCTTCGCTGGAGCCGCCGCCTGGTCGCCGGAGCTGCTGGCCGCCGTCTGGAGTCGCCGGGCCGCCCACCAGCCCGCCCCATGCCGCCGATTCCTCCATTTCGCGGCCCTTCGTCATGTGGACGGTCGCCCTCCGCCGAGACCCGGCCGGTCCCGGGCCGCCTCGTCCCGACGCGCGGGAAGTTCCCGGGCGTTCCCCTCGTCGCCGCCGTCGCGCGTGTCGTCGGAATCGCTAAACCGTGAGTCGATTTCCTAATCCTTATTTAGGGGCTAATCTTGCTTAGGAGTAGTTTGATTAGTTTAATTATTGATTAGCGTTTTGGATGATGATTATTAGTGTTTTAATACTATTTGATGAAGCTTGCTTAGTGTTAATCATGGTTTATATTAATAAGTAATATTATTATTATTTTTGGAATAAATAATATTTATTATTTATTATTTTCGGAATTATTAATTAAATTAATTTATAATTTCGAATTATTAATAGTAATATTTTTATTACTATTCATTGCTGAAAATTAATTATTTTGGAGAAAATAATTAATTGTGATTAATTATTGTAAATGGTTTTAATTGAATAATTTTGGGGAAAAATTACTATGGCCTATTTTTCCAAAGTCGATAGTATTTATATACGATTTTATTAAATGACAGTGCTTTATTGAATAAGGGTTTTACTAAATGGAATTATTTGGGTTGGATAATTAATTATGGGATTGAAAAATAATTATAAGTATTTTGTGGGACTTGAATTATTTTATCGGAACAATCGACTATAGTATTATATGCTTAAATGAGTATTTTTGAGTATAATTATATTTTATACTTATTTTTGGATAATTGAGTATTGTTGGAAATAGTTGATTGGCGTCGTTTTGAGGACACGTATTTATTTATTATTAAATATACGTGATTGTTTGGAAAAAGTGTGCAAGTATCGTGATGTTGATCGGTCGGAATTGATCGACGGTTGTGACTTGAGTTGTTCCCAAGAGTTAGGGAATGTGTGTAATTGAATGTTGATTGGAAATTGAATTTTGGAAAATTGTCGAGTGAGATCGTATGACATATTGCGTGGGTTATCTGAAATGGCATGTCGCATGAGCATGAGTGACATTTCATTCACGACAGAGCAAAGATATAAATGGATTGATTGATGATGTGTTGCATGGTCACATTAAGAGGAGAGCTCGGTGTTGCCGGAAGACCGCCAATCCCTATGGGGTTGTGCCGTGGCCGGTGGGTCGCCCGACTTCGGTCGGATGCCCGACGGGGAGGGTTCTATGTGGGACCGCGGTATGGGGACGGGTCCCAGGCCTCTGTCGGTATAGCGGGACTGCGGTAGTGGGCGGGTCTTGTGCTCCTTCGGGAATGCCGTCTTGGGAGTGAGCCCTTGACGTCGCCGTGCCTCGAGGTAAAGAGGACGAAGTTGGTTTAGCCGGAACCGCCAACCATAAGGTTGTCTTTGTGGCCCGGGAGGAGGGGTCGTAATAATCGGAGCATGTGTGGGTGTGAGACATAAGAAAGTTGTGTGAGATGCTCGATTATTCGTATGCTCTTAATGTCGTGATGATTGAATTGACGGTTTGCGGGTTGCATGTGCCAAGGCCAGGTAGGGTCGCTTGTGTTTGCAACTGCTTATTGAACTGTCGTTTGATAATGTTGCTTGAGGTGTAGTATGTGTTGTTTGTCGAACTAGGTTGCATGGTTAGATTGCTCCCAAGGCGAGCGAAGTTCCTAACCGGGGCTTAGGACTTTGACTTGCTGAGTTTATCTCAACCCGTCGTGGTTAACATTTTTCGGGGCCGTAGGATGGAGGATCGACGCGTGTTACGGCTCGTGGCCGTTTTTAAGGGAGTAGATTAACCCCGGCCTGTTAGTTTCATTGGCTCGATAGAAAGATGCCCGTGGTAAGGGCTTGTACTTGTAAACTTCCTAGGGTTAATCGGTTAGTTAATAAAGCGATACTTTTGATGTGTTCTTGTTGGGTTTTCCCGCTATCCCTGTTTTTGTATTTGACCGGGGATTGTGTTTCGCTTCCGCATGCGTTTAATCAAAAGATAAAAATAACGGTCGGCGACGGATCCTGGGGAGTCGCAAATCAAATGACCGCAAGAGAACGGGGGTTGCCGCGTGCTCGAGGGTCGGGGCGCGACAGTAGATGCTAAAATTTTCTTTTTCCTTTTCTTCTCTTTTCCTTATTTTTTTTCTTACTATGGCTTGTGAGGGTAGCTAGGCACTTTTTGGCCTCAATTAAAATAAAGTAAAGAAGAAAAAGAGAAGAAAAGGAAACAACAAAAATGGGAAAAAAAATTTGAAAAAAATATTAAAACTTCCTCACGTCAACACCATCTGTGACATGTAGGATTGTTAGTGTCCACGTTAACGATTTTTAGCCAAAATTGGCTTAAACGGACTCAATTGGCAAAACTTTAAAAATGTTTATAACTCAATTGGAATAATTGAAGACTTTATGATTTAATTGGTAAAAGTACAATAGATTTGTAACTTTTTTGGATAATTTTTCCCTTCCTTATAATGTTTTGATAGATAGGACTAGGAGGGGAAAATAAATGTTAATATTCATCAAGAATATCGACATTCTTCAAGTTTTTTCAAAGTGAGATTTTGGAAAGGCAATACTTCTAATAAACTCATTTTTCTTCTTTGCCACAAATAGGAGTGTCAAGGGGTTGGGTTGCACTATGAATTTATGATATCTGACTCGACCCAAAACCCTACTGGGGCACAATTAACTTGACCCGACATGCGTGAGACTCGAATATTAGATAACCCAAGAGGACGGGTTGGGCCAGGTTGACGCCAATTAGGTAGGCTTGGATATAGGGTTTTATCCTTGTCGTGCTTGCATAGAGAGATAGAAGGGGAGAGAGGGAGATCAAGCTATGCCTTGTGGGTGTCAAAAAATCGTGTCAACTCGGTCCAACTTGATTCCAACCCTAACAATATCAACATCTAAAAATCATTATCTGAAGAAATACCCTAAATATACATGAATATTATTTTAAGTTCAAAAACTCAAAATAATAGATAAAGGGAGACTACATAAATACAAGTCCTATTTAAACCCCATAGACATGCAATATTCCATGTTAGATCACACATGATACGTGAGATGGCTTGACTGAACTATTAGGTCAATAATTTTAGATGAGATTTGGGTGGGAGGACTTGATTGTTTCACTAGAAGGTCTAGGACCATGTTTGATCAATTAAATGATTTAGGATTGAATTGAATTGAAATTTGTATAGTAAGTCGAAGAATGAAATATCAATTGTTGCTTTTTAAAATGTTTTGGCACTAAAGTAATCTTTCAAAAAAAATTAATTGGTCACAAAGTTTTGATAGTAAGTTTTTTAGAAAGTGAAATTAAAAATGTGACAAATAATGTTTGTGAACCAAAAGCAAAAATTACAGAGCAAATATTCTAGTTTTGCCACCTTTTTACAATTATCTTATAACCAAGGGTACAAGGGTGACAAGTCGGTTACAAGACAATTATATGAAGCACAAGTCGACCTTGCACTAGGCCTTTCACCCATCTCTAAGTTTTTTGTTCTAAAGTTCAGACAAAATAGTTTTAAGGCTTACTCAGGTCTATTTTTGTTGTGTTAAGACCAAAATCGCTTGCGTTCGGAAAATTGCAAAGATGTTTTTACTTTCCTTAAAAAGAAAATCGAAAAAGGAAGTGAGCAGAATTTTCTTCACCTCTCATCCTTGGCTTCCTCATTTGCTTCTTCTGCTATCTTCCTCTATCTTGAGATTGAAGATTAAAGCTAGGGGCTTTGTGAAATTGAACCGCAATGCTTGGGCATGCCTGGGAACCAATTTAGCCTCAATTTCTCAATTGTGGAAAATTAATCATTCAATGATGTCGTTTGAAAAATAAATTGCGCACCATCACAATTTTGAAATTGTTATTACCAAAATCTTATAAAAGATCACTTATGCCAAAATTAATCGTTATTGGCTAAGATCACATCATAATTATTACAATAATGTCATGTTAAACTCTTTGGTAAACTAAGTTGTCAAAATTATGAAAGTAACTACTTATTAAAAATTATGACAAACGATTGTTCATAAAAAGTTTGTTTATAAAAGTTGGACACTAAAATGAGTGATTTTTTGATGATTATAACACTTTCCTCTATCTCTTCAGAAAATGAACAATGAACAAAATAAATTAAGAAAAAGCAAAACAAGAATTTATTGAAGGCGTAGAACATGATAAAAAATTTATATCTATCTTGATAAATTGATAAAAAAAAAGGGCATTGAAATTACACGATTAACTAAAAGTCACTAAAAAATCATATATAAATTTAAATGTTAAAGAAATGTTACCTAAAAGCCAAATTATACGCGTCATATAATTTAGAAAATAAAATAAAAAAGTGAAAGCTTTCTCAAAACAATTTTTTTTTTTATGACAAACGATTGTTCATAAAGATTGTGAACTAAAATATGTGCCCATTCTTTATGAACAATAGTTTGTCATAATTTTATTAATATTTAAATCTAATATATATTATATATGATATAAATGTAAATTGTGCGATGCATCTCTCTTAAAAAAAAAGGGAAGGAAATAGTAATAAAAATATTGTATTATTAATCAGTTCTAAGAAGTAATTAAAAATTATAGGTAATTTTAATATTATCATTACTGATTTTGTTGGGGTTACATGAATCGGACGTCGTCACATGGCCCCTCATATTTGGGGATAATTTTTTCGGCCTAAAGTAGATTTGGATTAGGAGAGGCATCGCACAATTTATATTTATATAATATATAATATATAATAAATTTGAATATTAATAAAATTATGACAAACGGTTGTTCATAAAGATTGGGCACTAAAATATGCGGTCTTTCTATGGTTATAATACTTTCCTTTATCTCGTCATAAAACAAACTATGAACAAATTAAATTATAAAAAAGAGAATACAAGAATTTATTAAAGTTGCAGAACATGATAAATATGTATACCTATCTCAATAAATTGACAAAAAGGGCATAGAAATTACACTATTAACTAAAATGTTTCTAAAAATCATATATAAATTTACATGTTAATGAAATGTTACCTGACAGCCAAATTACACGCGCCATATAATTTAGGATATAAAATAAAAAGCGAAAGCTATTTCTCAAAAAAATATTTTATTTATTTTTCTTTTTTGTTAAAAAAATATTAAAAAAAAAAAAAAAAAAAAAAAACCGAAAGGTTGCCAATTTCTGGTTTTTCCCCGTTCACTTTCCCTCGTTCTCTCTTCCTCAATTTTCCGCTTCCCTGTTTCGGCCCCCACCGCCAGCAGCTCCGCCTAAACCCCGCCGGCGAGCGGCGGCTGCAGCGACGACGACGGACGACCCAGTGGCCCCCCAGCCGCGAGCGAAAGACTGATCAGAATCTTTCGCCAAAGCATCCCCAACGGAGCCCGCTGCTGCTCCGATCTCTTTCTCCGAAAATCTCTAGACTTTCGCGCAAAACCGGCGCCCGGAGCCGGCGTGGGGGTCGAACGGCGGCGACCCATCCCTCCAAGCTCCGGCCACCTGTAGTGTGAGTCCCTCTCCCAACCCTGTAATCATCTGATAATTGATTATCATATATTTGGTAGTGTATGCTGGCCACTTACATAAGCAGACTAATCTTCCTTGTAAACGGTTGGTGGCACTGGGCTTGAATGTAAACGAGTACTTTAGTCAAGGAATCAACTTGGTAGTTTTCAAAAGGGGTGCTGAAATTGAAATTCATAGTAAAGATATGGTTTTTTTTTTTTTTTATATATATTGTGTGTTGATATGAGGCCTTGTTTTTGGGATTGTTTTGATGTGATTATGTTTCTCTTTTGATTGTTTAATCCAGTCAAGATGGAAAGTGAGAGGATTCTGGTAACTTCTATGGAAGATGATGGTGCGGTGGGGGTGGAGGTCGAAGATGGTCAGGGCACGGTAGGAGAACCAGTACTGGCAGGAGAAGAAAAACACGAAGAAGGGGAGGGGTTGCAGGAAGAGGAGGAGGAGGAGGGGGAGAAGAAGAAGAAGAAGAAGAAGAAGATGACGACGATGATGATGGTGAAGGTGGGTATCTTTTCCAATTTGGAAGTGGAATGGACCCACTAGATTTCACGAAAGACAATGATTCCGGACTCCAACCTTACCAGCAATTCGAGCGCCTTGAGTATGAAGCATTGGCGGAGAAGAAACGAAAAGGCCTGGATAGCTCTCAAATGTATGGCGATTTTCACTTTGTTTGGGCTGGATGTCACTGAGCTTTTTTAATGATTTGTGCTTATGTTGCTAACTGACTTCCTTCTTTTGCAATATTTTGGAAAGATGTGCGAAGAAGGCTCGTGTAGAGGACAATCCTGGAGCGACCTTTGAGGAGATTATGGAAGCAATGAACTACGGTTCGCGAAGAAAATCGAAAAAGGTTGGGTTTATCTCTGGAATTGACATTCAATTAGTGAAAATGTAAATCAAAATCATGTAACGGCAAATGCATTCTGGAGCTTATTTAAATTTAGATGAAATGGGATGAATAATAGGTAGAAGAATTTCCAGTGAATCTTTAGAGTGATGAGATATTATGCTAGCATCCAGTTGGTGCTTAATCTTTGGAGAAGTCCCATATGTTTAGTCTAACACTGATACAATTGTGGTCTTTCTGAATATTGAGTTTATCATTGTTTTTTCGGGTGAAATAGGGATATTGTCTTTGACTTAGTCCATAATTGAATGTACCTTTGTGGAATTGCCTCTTGTATCTAATTTTTTGAGGTACATGATAGATGGTATGAT
The DNA here is from genome assembly GCA_014182735.1 of Corymbia maculata. NCBI lineage: Eukaryota > Viridiplantae > Streptophyta > Magnoliopsida > Myrtales > Myrtaceae > Corymbia > Corymbia maculata. The sequence continues at coordinate 6,589,818 of CM024685.1, forward strand.
CAATATTGCACTCAAAGTTGATATTCTTATGCTGGAATGGTTGCATTCGCCTCTGGTGGGTTCTTCTCATATGGCTGCAACCAAATTATGTATCTTACTGAAGCTCTATTAAGAATGTTCAACTACCCAGAGTTGAGGGCAATCCAGGTGATACTCCTGTGGATAATAAAGCAATTGGTTATGTAATTTGTTTTTATCATCATGCAGACTAAGAAGAGGGGTAGGAGAAAAGGGTCAAGAAATAAGCTTAGTTCGGAAATCACGAGAATGCTCGGTGATGCAACTCTTCACTATGCCCGTGGTAATTATGATGAGGCAAGTTCTGGAGAGAATGTTTTTGTTATCTGTTCATAAAAATCTTGTGAAAGTTGGGCTTGTGGTATTTTACCATTGATCGGAGCAACTATCTTTTGATGGACATTTTGTAGGATTTTATGCTATAACCTGTTAAGGAAATATATCCAACTTTTGATGCCCTGTCTGCATGCATGTTGAATTTGTTCATAAGTTGCTTTAGCTGCCAGGTTTTACAATAATTTTGGTAATCTTCTTTTCAAGCTTATTTGACTTCTGCAAGTCTCAAATTACAAAGTACATCCAACTCTCTCCAGCTTTATTATAATTAATTCCTTTGATCTTTTTTAAAAGTTTGTGGCGGAAAAAACTATGTCATGTCTCCTGTGGTTCTTTGTAAAGTTGAGTCAATTAGTCTTTTGGTCTTTTATCATAGAGTGCATTACCGTGTAACCTCTTTTGAGATTACCGCTCATTTTTTATGTAAGCTAAAGTGGTTCACTGTTCTATTTTTTCCCTTTTGCATGTACCATGAGGGTTAGGGGATGTTCTATCTTTTGTGGAATGGGCGCAGCATTATGGTTCAGCAGTTGATCTAATCAACATGCTTATTTGGCTTGCTTTGTTTTTTTATTTGAAAGTTCAGGCCATATCAATATCAAGTCAAGTGGTCAGGCTAGCACCAAATTTGCCTGATCCATATGATACACTAGGGAGGATTTATGATGATCTTGGCAATGACAAAAAAGCAGTGGACTTTTACATGATTGCTGCACATCTTAAGCCAAAAGATTCTTCAATGTGGAAGCGTCTCTTCGCCCAGTCCTTGTAAGCTTTTGGTCATCACTGTTTTCGTCAATTCATTGCATAGTAGGGCTTGTACCTGGTCAGTGTACTTATGTATATGAGTACATCTGTTTAAAGCTCTCTGCTGATTCTGGGATGGATACTTAGACTTAACTCTTTTTAAGGCATTATAAGCAACATTTAAATTTCCCTTCAAAACAAAGATAATATATTGATTTGTAAAGGATTATTAAAAATTTGGGGTGACTTTGCATGCTGATATTTATAAGCTTTAGAAGATTTTGGTTGTCTAAAGCAAAAAAAAAAAAAAGAAGGCCACACATCTTATGTTAAAACTAAAACTAGTACAATAAAAAATTTCCAGCAAAAACGCAATTAATAATTGGAGTGTCAATCTTTCCAAGCTGGGGGATTTAAAAGAATGGTAGGGAAATGTTTTACCTTAGAGGTAAGTAATTGGGTGGAACGGGTGGTTAAAGTGAACACAATAGTGTTGGCTTGACTAGCGCAGCCATTGGTGAGAAGTCAACCAGGTGAAATTGTTGTCGTTAAGAAAGGCTAAATACAATTTATTTCTTGGCAACAAATTTTGATGGACTTGAAAGTGCTCATGACATGATTTGATTTGACATTTCATGTACTCAGCTGACTTTGAGAACAATTGACCACTGTTATCTATAAATCTCTGTGCCTTTAGGGGTTCCGTGGTAATTTTTTGCTTTTATTATGGTGTTATTAATTTCCTGCTCTTCTGTAACAGAGAACATGGAAACAATGGTCGGGCAAGGTATTGCCTCTCTAAAGCCATCACAGCAGACCCAAAAGATGTTTCTCTACTGTCTCACCAAGCAACACTTCATTCAAACCTTGGAGATTATCAAAAGGCTGCAGAGCTGTTTGAACAGATACAAAAGATTTGTCCTGAGGATGTTGAAGCACTCCAGACTGGGGCAAAGGTTTCTAACTTGTCTAAGATGAGACATTTCTCCTAAGATAAATTCATGAATCATGGGCTTGGAAATAGACTAGTCAATTGAAATGAACCCTTGTCAGTTATGTGATTAAATTAATAGGTATTTTAGTATCTATCTTTTGGGCTTTGGTTTTGTTTGGTTAGTTTGTGCGGGTTGTTTTTACTTTCTGGTGCTAATTTAATAGTTTATGTACTTTATGAAAGTCAGGCTTCCTGGGCTGTGTGTACATGGTGATGGATGATTAGTTTGTGCGTTAGTGTGCATCTAGGGCATGCATCTTGTGCAGGTTGGAGTAGAAAATTTATCTCTTGTTAATTTAAGGGCAATTACTATTTTCTACATGAGGTTGAGGATAGGTTGTATGTGCAAGGTACTTCAGAATGTCTTGCAGAGTTGCACATGAGTTGCATGATATGCAAGTCCGATGTATGCAATAGTTGGTCCAGGATCTAAAGTTTCCATCATTTCGTTGAGGAGGTTAGCTCATGGTGGAGACTAAACTTCAAAAAAATTTTGGTAAAACCATTGAATGAGGAAACTGTTTCTGGGATATATTTATGGTCCAAGTAGAGTGCGGATCTAGTTTTCTGGACATTTTGCTTCATATTTGTGCTGATTTTCCTTTACTCGTGAACTTAATATCAAATTGAAGAGGTCTCCTAGTAGGTTTTTCTCACGCTATCTGATTGTTTCTTGAAGCTTGGAGTAGCATTTGCAGTAGATATAGTGACTTGTTAATGTTTCCTATGTGATGATAGTTTGTTGGCCGATGACTGTTCCCATTGAGTCATTGTTGATGTTGATTCTTCTTCCTAGAAAAGCATTCTTTTTTCTTTGAACAAATATCTAGACAGTGTTTATGAAAACTTTTGTTTAAGCTTTAATTTGGTCACTAAATGTTGATTTCTGAGCAAATTTATGTTGGGACAATGACCACAGATTATATGATGAAGTAAGCGTCAGCAAGAGATAGTATCACTCCTTGTACGATTACATTATGATGAATAATTATTTATCAACTTCTTTTTTTTATGTCTCCTATAATATCTGTTATGGATACAGTGTCTTGTGAATATTCTGCGAGGTTGTGCTTTTGGGGAAATTATCTTATGTAGACATATGTTTCTCTAGAAATATAACAGTTCCTTACTTTACCTTTCAGTTGTACCTTAGATGTGGCCAGCCTGAGCGTGCTATCAGCATTTTGGTTGAATATTTAAACAGTTATCCATCTGCAGCTGATTTTAGCGTGGTTGATCTGCTAGCCACAATTTACATGGAAAATAATGCATATGATGAAGCTGTTGAGCTTTTTCATTCCCACAGCCAGGAAAAGCCACTCCCTGCAAATTTGGTTGTGAAAGAAGGAATTTGTCATCTTCATCTCGGAAATTCAGAGAAGGCAGAGGTGCAATGGCTATTACTTATTTGTTCATTTTTTGCTAATATTTTAGTCTATCTTTTGGTAATCCTATTCCAATTAAGGGAGTTGCTTTCTCTACAACAGATGCTCATTTCTTGCTTATATTAGTGCCAAAACCATGTTTGTAGATACCTACTGCTTATATGCCCCTTCATCCTTCCACTTTCCAAGGCATTTTGTACCAGCCGTTTTTTCTTCCTTTGTGATCCTGAGAAGTTTGCTGGTTCATGTAAAACATTGGTTGTGGACAAGAATTATTACACGCATGACTGTTGTAGAAGCTTTTGCTCATTGTTTAAGCTCCATTGCATGTAGAGATAGATTAGTTTGATGACGAATAGGCTGACAACAATTATGCGCTAAGTAAAGCAATTTTCAGTTTTGGGTTGGGGGGGGGGTGTTTCACTCTGTGTTGATCAAATGTTATCATTGTGCTTGTTTTAATACTGTGTCGTCAATGACACTCACATATTCAAGTTCTCTCACGATTTTGTGCATTCCACTGCCTTTTTGACTTGCGCTTTCACCATATAATTGAATTATTATTGGAGCATGTTGAGGCCATTGTTTGCAGTATTCAAACATCCTTGGACCTAATGGATTTACATTTGGTCTGATGTAAGCCTGATGAAGGGTGTTCAAGGATGATAGATTGGATGCTGTGATTTCTGTACTTTGGGAACAAGTTCTAGTGCTTCTCGACTGCATTGATGTCTAAGGTTGGACTTGCTGTGATTTGAAATTTTTAGATTAATTAGTTTAGTGGGGTGGTGTATACAAGCTGATCACATAGGTTTTGACAAGTAGGCCGTAGTTGGTCAAGGCGTAGATCTTTCTCCCCTACATCACTATGCATTAATCAACCAAAGCACATTTGGGGTGTCATTTTGATTGCTAATGGGTTGGCTAGTGAGTACCAGTCTAAATCAATACATTGAAAGATCTTTTGAGCATGTTGGTCAGACTTTTATACTGTATCTCCTTGGTAATGGTTTTGGGTGAGAATGGAAGAAGTGGATTCATGGCTCTCTTTGTAGTGTGAAAATTTGCTTTCTATCTGAACAGAGCGCCTGTTGTTTCTTTCTAGGACCAGGTTTCTGTGGGCATAATGTTTGTAGTCCTTTGCAGAAAGGTGGACTGACTATAAGAAGACTTACTGACTTAGGGACTCTGACTGTAGCAATTTAGGGCATCATCGATTTGCAGATTTATTGGTGATTAATAACTTGTGCACAGCATCAGTGGTACTTCGTGGTGGAGAGTTCTTAAATGATCTCTGTCTCTAATCACCAAAAAGAAGCAACAGTTTGTCTCCTCAAGTCTTTCAGTTTTGCCCATCTTATCATTTTTCTGTGGCATTGGTTTTACTTACTTTTCTTCCTCTTTTTTTTCCTAAATTTTAAATTGTTTCAGCAGTTTGGAGATTAATCCTGCTTCACATCCTATTTTTTATGTTTGGATTAGACCAGTGGACTATGGTCATGTGCTTAAATGGGTATTTCTGTATCATTACTCATTGTTGGTATATTCAATGTTTTGCAGACTCGCTTCAGTTTTTTGCAGAAGGAGAGCTCATGTGACCGTGCAGACCTGATTACTGAAATAGCAGATACCTATATGAGTCTTGAGCATTTTGACTGCGCATTAAAGTTTTATCAGATGCTGGAGGGAAATTTAGAGAATAGTGTAAGGAAAACTGGCCTTTTCTTTTTAATTCTCTTTTTGATGAAAGTATCATGGGATGTTTTTAATCCTATGCTTCTTTTGAGTGCCATTTTTAGTTTTTCTGTATCGTGGATATTGTTCCCTTCCCCTCTGTATAGACTACTTTTTTAGGTGATTACGCATATGTGGTTCCGCTGTGGGTAAAGACCTGCTTAATGAACAATAGCTCTGTAGATACTCAGAACCAGGAAAATGTCAGTTTCCACAGACTGCCTACAGTGCCTTGTTTCAATTTTGTCTGTTAAACTAATTTAGACACTATTATATGTACTGTAAAAACCTAACTTAGTAAAAAAATAGCAAAGAACTGTAAAAGTTGCACTATCATTTCTCTCATCCCAAGCCCTAAAGCAAGGGAGGTCACTGCATCCAGTATTTTGGTGCAATGGTTAAAGTTTAGTGCAAGATAAGTTGACAGGAAAAAAAGGAAAGAAGCATCAGAAATTCACCAGAGCAAAACTTGACAGTTGTGGTAGAGAGTTAAAGAGTGTTGTTTTTAAGTTTTTCTATTATAGCGGTGGGATTTAGTTGAAAATCTCAGTGCAGTATTAATAAATAAAATCCTGTTCATTTAATATATGTTTGCTACTGATGTGTTTCATTAGTTATCTTATCTTGAAAGTAACCATTTATAATGATGTAGAGTTGGTATGGGTGGAGTTAGAGCTATCTTGTACTCACTGCATTTGTAAATTTTGGAGTTAGAGCTGGTCTTCTCTTATACCCGCTTGGTCCCTATCACGTTGTTTGTGGAGGTTCATCATATTCTGTTGGACACCTTAGAAGTGATCTAGACTTAGTTGTGTGTTTTCAATATTGTCCTCTCTTTGAAGTATACAATACCATTTCTTTATGGTTACTTGACTGAGTGAACTGCACAAAGTAACAGTGATCAATGATTGTCTTTTGGTGTCTTCACCTTATGATATGTCTTTGTTGCTTATTGATTGCTTAATGCTGTACGCTTCTTATGGTTGTGATTTTCTCCTCTTTCTCTCACAGGGCTCTTACCATCTGAAAATTGCTCAGTGTTATCAAGCATTGAAAATGAGGGCACATGCAATTTCAGCTTTCTATAGAGGTAAGACATAATTGATTTTGACGCTATATCATTGATTTGTAATTAAATAGAAATGGGACAAACAAGTCATACACTTTGGTGGTGCGCAATGGAAGTAAGGTTGTTTTGCTTATTGAACAGGTTGTGGAATATTATTTCCTTTGCCATGTGCAGCTACGCAGGTTTTCATTGACTTTATTCCTTAAGTGAGTATTTCATGAGGGAGTGATTTTTTTTTTTGGCCCCCTAGAGATTTTAGTCCTCAATAATCCATAATTACTTACATATCATCTAGAGAAATTTTTGAGGTTTTACAGAGGAGAGAGGAATGAGTTGGATTTTCAGGTCACATGTTTGTCAATGAAGGTTTACTGAACATATGATTCAAAGAAATTTAGTCGATAATGTGGACTTTGTATTTCAACAGTGCTTAGTGGTTAACATGCCAGCATCCATCATGTCTGCATGATTGAAACGAATGTGTTGTTCCGCAACTGATTTATCTGCCTGTTCAGGTTTGCATCTACTTGAGGACAATGTTGGTGCCCGCCTAACATTAGCTTCACTGCTCCTTGAAGATGATAAAGTAGATGAGACCATTTCACTATTATCTCCTCCTGAAAATTCAGGTATCAATCAATTGGTGATTGTTGTGCTATTGTGGTGATTTGCTCTTACATTAAATAGTCTTTGGTAATATTTCTCCAACTGTAGGCTCGAGGGATGTGGATTCTGATAATCATAGACCATGGTGGGATAATGGAAAAGTGAGGTTAAGGCTTTGCAGCATATATAGAGCAAAAGGAATGATTAAGGACTTTGTTGATGCAATCTTACCACTGGTTCGTGAGTCACTTTATATTGAAACTCTTCGGCAGAAGGTAATATTTCTTGTCTGTCCCTTTCATTTTTTAGGGAATGTTAGGGGAGCTTTTCTCCTTAATGTTAGATCAACAATATTAATTGCCACTTTCTTATGAACTGTCATCTTTTCTGTATATTTTCTTTACAAATGAAATCTATTATATATCTTTGCCTCTCTTCAATTACTTGCTTTATCGTTTTTTTCTTTCACATATTTAATTGATGCATGTGAAGCACTGGTGACCTTTCATGTTAGACTGTATTGCTTATTGCATTGTCTTTTTCCCTTTAAAATAAATGTTGCCATGGAAGGTTAAAACAAAGAAAAGACTCCCAAGAAGGGTTCTCTTCGAAAGAGCCAAAATTCTGGATGATCAGCAGAATGAAAACGTATTTTCCGGCTTCCGGCCACTTGCTCCCAGCTCAGATCTGTGAGTATAAATACTTACCTCATGAGTATTACTTAAGTTATTATGTACAAGTTTCATGGGGCCATCCATCTGAGTGCTATATAGTCTCAACTGTCCAGCTTCTGGCTTAGGGCATATAATTGTGTTGGCATAGACCTTCTCCTGGAAGTCTATCATTCCTAGGCATTTAATTTTTTGTTCATGTCCTTGGCAGGAGACTGTTAAGTCTGGTTACAAGTTATGATTATCCTACTCATAGACAATAGCAGCATGGGAGATGATCAATTGTAAACTAGATGATGAAAGAAATGTTTTTTTAAAATGATGCCCAAAGTACTCAAGATACTTTCTGCATTCTTTATCTGTAATCCACACCAGATTGATTCATGAAGTTTGGGAATTGGAATTAATTGAGAACTGATCTAAGATTGACAAATGCAGTACTCCAAAGAAAGTGGGGTACTCATCCAGAAGAACAATCAAATGGCAAATGACCCATACTCATGCTGGGTTTTGATCTTGTGTCTGTGTTGGATGCTGGGATTACATAAATCCTGGGCTTGGTATACTGCACTGTTTCATTATATTGCTTTGGATTGCTCAATCTGCTAGTCTGAGTCATGTCTTCTATTGGAACTCTCAGATACAGAAAAAGCTGTGAAGTTTATGGGAGAATTTGATTCAGGGTATATAGTTTGGATCCCACTGACCAAATGACTGAACCAATTTGATTGCAACCTGCTTCTTGACCAATAACTTGCCTGCTGAGTTCACAGAAAATATTGCATGCTTGTTTTCTATAATCCAGCATTGTATTCAACCCTGTTGCACTTCATGTTAAAAATTTGTGGGTTTTGGACATGTATACCTTTCTGGTTGCAACTTTCAGGGGATTCAAACTTTTTACTGAATGTTTTGCTACACTATTATGATCATTGGGAGTCAGAATGAATAAAAAATATACTAATATCGCTACATAATTTGCCCATCTGTATGTTAATGATTGGGCCCATGTAATTTAATACAATTGCTTGATTTGCTCTAATTTGCATATCTCAATCCTTTTGATGGACTAACTCCCATGGCCTAAACACAAGGGTTGGTCTCCTGCTGGTCTGCACATGTGATTGCTATGCAAATTGTATCATCCTGTGGTTGATCTTTGATTGCCACTTAGCCCAGTATCATGCTGGATGAACAGGTCCTTACAAGGCTGTTGATAATTTGTGGAGTACCTCTTAGATTAATATTGGACATTACTCAATTCCTTGCAATTTTCACTATTACTGACAGAGGTTCCCTCCCCCGGGCCAGGGGCATGTACTGCATAACTAGTTCTACTTATGAATCGATTTGCTGTCGAAGTGTGGCAGCTGACTTTTTCTGTTGGTACTTTCATTACTTGCTTACCATTTGCTTAAATCCTGTGATGCACCATTTCATTTAAACCACTTTGAATCAGGTCAAGGGCTGTTAGAGCCAGAAGGTTGCTTCAAAAGAGGGCAACACTGAAGGAAGAAAAAAAAGCTGCTGCTGTTGCTTCAGGAGTCGATTGGTGCAGTGATCATTCAGATGATGATCAACTGGTAGCGCCTGTTTGATCAGGTTCTTACATGATAGATATATGCAGTAACTTCACCTGTAGGAACTAACAATTGATTTGTCATTTTGGCAGGAAGATCGCCCACAAGAAACCATGAGAGAACCCCCCTTGCAGAATATTTGGAAAGATGAGCAGCACCATCTTCTTATAGTAGATGTAACTTTCTTCATTTTCTAGTTCATTGCTTATCTTTCATGAAATTTGACTCCTGAACTTCCTTATAAAGTTATTTGTGAAAACTTATTATTTCTTTGTTGGGCATATGGTCATAGAAAATTGCTTTTCAAGCTGCTGTTAAATACAGTTTCTCCTCTTACACCATCTGATTCTTCTTAATTCAATATTTGACAGCTGTGTAAGGCCTTGGCATCCTTGAAAAGGTATTGGGACGCCCTAGAGATTATTGATCTCTTTTTGAGACTGGCTCACAATGTGCTTCCTTCGGATAAGGAGGAGGAGCTTCGTTCACTCGGAGCACGTAATTCCTAAACTTAGAACCACATTTGTTTTCACATGATTACTCTGTTTTAGAAATCACTATTTAGTATTGCCTCATTTTTCCTAGGAAGAGTCTCTGCACAAAACATGTTTTTATTCCAACTTTCTCAGACATGTGGGAAGACAAAGTGGCAAGTGTCCTTTTTGTTTGAAGCCCAATGTGAGAAAGGAAACAATGGAAACATCATTAGTAAATAATGAATTATGAGGGTTATGTGTCTAAGTAAGATGAACTATATTGTACTGGATGTTGTGACGGAGTAGATTATGTGCAGTAGACATGGACAGTTAGGAGGGACTTCAGGCGGTGTTCTATACATATTCGGTCTTATGGAAATGGATAGGGTTGGGAGAGATCAAGATTATTTGTGGTGTGGATCACTTTGTTCATGGAATGAGAACATGAATGGGGAATGTTAGTAGTCTAATGTGGGATACATGAGGGGTAGGCTTCTGTCTTAGTGGGTCACGACATTCTAAAGTCCCAAACTGTAAAGTTTGTCTATTATTCTATAGCGGTGCATTCTGATTGTTGATTCTGATATATCAAAACATCACTGTACATGACACTGTGTGCACTTTCTTAAGCACAGATCACTGATGGGTTGAAGTATCATGACCACTAAAGGGTGTTAGAGGTAAAAAGACCGTGAATTCAAATTCTGAATTATCATACTTTGAAACAAGTGGGGATGTTTGTGTAAGTATCTAAAGGGTAAATTTATATGGTACCACATTGGCATATGTTAGTTAAGTAGAATATATTTGAAAACATATATGAATAATTTTAAATGTTTTAATGAGATATGACCGATGAAAAGGACACTAGTGCTCAATAATGTTGATCTGTGTTTGTGCCAAAAAGGAAAAGATATTGCTATATATTCTTCTCTTCATATAGTATTGCACTATGAACAAAGACAAGCATGTTGTACTATATTCAAGATAAGCAAGTTGGATGTTGATAAAATAGAATCCCTACAGTTTAGCCAATTTTATCGTAGATGTGATGTACAATTTGATATTGTCACTCTCACAGCTATATATTTTTTTTTAAATGAGTGTTCTTTTTATGTTTAGTCAATCAACAAAAGGGTACGGGATAAGCCTCCTAGAACACTTTTGTAAAACACTCTGCGATTCCAACATTTTGTTTATTTATTGTTCATCAAACAAAGCAACAGCACACAACACATGTAAGCACGAAAGTAAGAACTCCAAAATGTAGGGTAGAGTTGGATGGGCTCTTGGGACTTTATAGTTTGACTTTACTGTCTGAATCTTTAATCGATCGAAGTGTGGGATTTGAATATTAGTCTTTGATAACTTTGTTTAGACATAGATTGATGTTACTCGGATTTGAATGTGTCCCTTTCTTGTGTCTGACTTGCTAATTTATCAGGATCGCGGGTACATGGACTCAGCTTATGGATGTAAAATGTGTTATCTGACACGTATATTATCTCAGCAAAATAAATTTTATGTGTGGTATATTTGAATTTCTGCTTTCAAGATGTTTGGTCATCATGTTATATTAGTTTTTCCTTTGAGGTTTTTATTGTGAATAGTTAATATTGGGGTAGTCTACAACAAGATGAGCATGGCATGATCAGCTCTGAAACAGTGCCACCACACCCACACCCACATCCTCACCCTTGCACCTGTGAATGTTATCCAGACAAGGATACATCAATTAATAGGAGAGCTGATAACCTAGTCTGGCTGGCAGCATTAGAACTCATTTTAGTTGTACAATTATCATAATTATGCACGACTTTTAAGGGGTTTGAGGAGTTGCTCATGACTATGTTCTTTTGGAAAACAGAAATATCATACAATACCAGAGACCCAAAACAGGGATTTGATTGGGTAAGGCAAGTTGTGCAGCAGCATCCACACAGTCTGGTTGCCTGGAATTGCTTTTACAAGATAAGGTACCTGTTGCTTCTGTCATATCATATTGCTTGACATACATCTTTATATCTCATTCTCTCTTAATGTTATGCTCTTGCTGGATTTCTGCCCTCTTGTAGCATTGGAAAAGCGAGTAATTTTTGTTCATCTGATGCTCTGGAAGCGATATTCAAGCCTTGAACTTGTTGTACTTCTTTAGTATATCTTATAATAAAAGAAGTTCAATCTGGCATATTTCCTCTAATGCCAAATTTTGTTGAATTTTTGCCTCCTTCAAGCATTAGAAGCAATGCAGAGGCACCTTGTTGCTTCTGGATGCTTCAGGATCTTTTAAATATGTTAAAATTCTATAGAAGATTCTGTTTCAATATTGTAACTTACTGTAGATTAAATAGGTTGTTAGTGAACTAATAAGATTTGCATAAAAACTTCTGGGCAAACAATCTCATTAGTTTTCCAACTGGAAATGACATTTGAGTTATATAGGTTAGGGGGAAAACCAATTCGTAGCTGCTATTTTGGACATTCCTAATTTTCTTGGTTTTTTAGCATACTTTTCTTACTATGAGCTCCATTCTTTAAATGTATGGTTTGCCAGTCCTGTTTGCACCTAATGAAGCTTCCCTACCATTGCTTAAAAATTGAAAAATAGATGTTGTGGATGGGCCTGTTTTATGCGTGCTTCAGTATCTTCGGCAGGCATGAGCCATACCCACAAATTGAATTGACTCCCTAACTATTGTTGATATCCAATTAAATAGGAAACAGTTTTTCCAATTTGTATGTCAAGCGCAGAACCGTTTTTTAAAATTGAAGTCCTTGAGGTAAATATTCTAGTCATAGAAAATTCTCTTCGATTAAATTTGATTGCATGAGATCTCTTACCAAGAAAAGAAAAAAGGAGTGGATGTGGATAAATGCACTACTTCACCCCATGTTGCTCAGTGTTGGATCTTGTCTTTACTTTAACTGTGCAAATGTGTCTCTGGATATCTACTTTGTGGTAATTCAGACCCCAATTCCTGCTAGGGGGTTATATTTGGTCTGTTCTCGTTAAATGAAGCCAATTTGAAAGATCTATACAAAAGACATCCCAATAACTCAATTTTCGTTTTGGTCCATACCATTTATTCAATACCTTTATTTTTTTGTTAATTTTATTTGAAGAGGCTTAATATATAGATTATGGGGACTGTTGTATCCTTGCTAGTAATCTTTTACCCCCATCAAAAAGTTCAAATATTCTATATTGAAACTTTTTCTTCATTCAAAAGAAAATGTCAGTTCAAATGAATTGCTTCTGTGTTGTGTAAAATAGACTTTTAGAACTTACAAATAACACAAATATATTGGTTCGTTAGTTTGGTTTTAATCTTAGTAAAAAATCAAAAGATGAAACCATACCAACTTAGTTGGTTTCCTTTTCTCCGAAAAAATGCATACCAAACACGGACCGATAAAGCTGAGTTTTTCAATTTGGATTTGTTCGAGTTTGTTTTTATTGACCTATTCTCTTCACAACCACACACCCCCCCGCGCCCCGTTCTTTTCAACACCCTTATACAAGTTCATGGAAACTTGTCAAAATATGTTGATCATGTTAGCTTTGTCTTTATTAAACATCGTATTTAAGTTGTGCTGGTCTCCATGCAGACCAAAAAAAATGGATGTTCAATGTGTTTTTGTGTTTATCATGATCATCCTGATCCATCATTTGTACAGAGTATCTGGTCAAAACATAAAATATATAGATGGAAGTTAACCTAGGAACACACTGAATAGAAAGAACATCTCAAAGAGAGAAGAGCCTATCCACAACCCAATCCATTCTCATGCCCTCTTATCAAAAGGCTAATGAAACCAAGAAAGCTCCTTTACCTATTATAGCAAGTTTTTCTTTCCACATCTCTCTGCAACCTAAAAGCAGGAGGGAAGTGGAGGTCTCCAGTCCGCCCCTCAGACTACTCATGCACAAAACATTAGAAGTCCTTTGTCACATTCCTTGTCTTGCTGCGTTGGTAATCTTTTCCACACCAGCTATTTTTATCTTGCTTGATTTGGTTTCCTGGTGGTTTTCTGTTCCATGAAAAGGTTTTCTTTTGTTGTCTACCTGATGAATTGAATTAGGGTTTAGAAATTTGTGAAGTTTCATCCACCTGGAGTATCTCCTTTTGCAGAGACGTCAATTACATCTTCAACTCAACTAGCAACCTGACTTCAACCTCTTTAGTGTCAATGTCACTGATTTCTTGTACTAGTATCTAAGAGCGTGGTCTCAACATATTACCACACCTTTGCACTATTTGCTTGCAGCATATGCCATGGGACAGTAAATGCGTCAAGTCAAGGACGGGCATTAATCAACATTTTTGACAATATTTGTTCTTGTTGGTTTATATTTGGATTAGTATTCATCAAAATGTTTAATAAATTTGCCACTCTATCTTGCAGCATGGAGAAAGACTACAAAAAATATGCGAAGTTTTTGCGTAATATGCGTATCAAACATGCGGATTGTGTACCACCTATTCTCATTGCTGGGCATCAGTTCATGATTAGTAGCCACTTCCAAGATGCTGCAAGGGACTACCTAAAGGCCCATAAGCTGCTCCCTGACAGTCCCTTGATCAACCTCTGTGTTGGTAACTTGTTATACAGATTGTCTTTCTTTTTAATTTGTGGGTTGTCAATCTTTTTTCCCCTCATTGCTTTTGTCAGTCGTGCAACATTTAATCCTTTTTCTTGTGCAGGAACTGCCCTGATTAACTTGGCACTTGGTTTCAGACTTCAAAACAAGCATCAATGCATTACACAAGGGTTGGCTTTTCTATTCAAGAACTTGCAACAGAGTGAAAATAGCCAGGTTCTCTTTACTATTTCATCCTTAGACTTTTGGTTTTCTTTCTTTTAATGATCAAGTCCCTTTTTGTTACTTACTTGATTTATATAACCTGCATCAAGAGTCAACAGCAGATTATGTTCAGATATATATATTTTTTAAAGATGAATTGTGCATGAAAATAAAATATGAGGCACGTTCTGCTTCAGGTCACCGACTCCTTCCAATATGTTGAAATCTCTTGATCAGTTTAACTTGGCAATAGACAGCAGCTTAACCGCATGTTTGGTAGGGTGATTTAAAAAAGAAAAGAAGGGATTCAAATTACTATGAGAGAAATGATCTGAAAAATCAATTTATAATTTTGTTTAGAAGCTAGCTAGGGAAAAGAATGCGCTTTGATATAATTTATTTATTTGTATATAGAAACAGATATAAAACATGGGCAAAGCAAGAAAGACTAAAATGTTTGTTAATCAATATAAATGGAGGGATCTGGAGGGACTTGAGATGTAAAATAAAGATATTCTTACAAACCCTTCAAAATCTCTCCTAATCCTTTCTCTCATTCTGTTCCCCTCCATCCAAATCAGATTGTCTTTTTAGGATCCTTTCCCTTCCTAATCCCTCCTACCAAACTATGTTTAAGGTGCTTTTAAGATTTCCATCTCTCCACTGAATATTTCTTGAAGGAAAGGATGATGCATGTCATTCCAAGTTCCAGTCCTTCTGCTCATATTTAGCTTGGAATTTGATTGGACAGTTATCTTGCGCATGTTTCTGTTACGGTCAGGAGTTGTTAATCATAAGCATCAAATTAGATTTAGCTTAAGATTCTGAAGCAAATATAGTTCACAAACAGATGCTGACAGATGGAAGGCCAGTCTTTAAGACGTAAGATGTGGAGGAAACTTTAAGGACTTCACTTCATTATCTGTCGTTTGAGATTACTTGATTTTGTAAACTCATATCTTTGCTAGGTAGTCCCCTGCAATATGTTCCTATTTTTCTAGAAATATATTTCTGATTGGTCAATTTTTAGTTTTGGAGTGGCAACTCAAAGTGCGGGCAACTCTTATCCGATCAAATGCACGGTTAATCATCAACCTTTGATCTTTCTCCAGGAAGCATTGTACAACATCGCACGGGCATTTCATCACGTTGGGCTAGTAACACTTGCGGCTTCGTATTATGAGAAGGTGCTTGCCACGCGAGAAAAGGACTGTCCTCTCCCAAAACTTCCATATGAGAATGGGTTCCATGCAGAAAATGCAAAGCCTGGTTCTTGCGATCTTCGGAGAGAAGCTGCTTACAATTTGCATCTGATCTACAAGAAGAGCGGTGCCATTGATCTTGCAAGACAGGTCTTGAAAGATTATTGCTCATTTTGACTTGCTGTGTATATGTCCTGGATTAACTGTGTTCTTATGTATAGTCATGCTCTGTAAAGTATGTTCTGGTAGCCATCTAATGTTTCCTGAAATTTCGTAAGTTTCTGCATCAATTATTCGTTCAATGTTTCCAAAATATCCTGTTTAATTCATAATCTGTTGCTGACACGATCCTATCTTATATGTGATTGAAAAAACGTGTTCATGTTACCCTTTCACCTACTAAGCAATCCGACTTTGGAAATCGATTTTAATTTAATTTTTGGCATATTTAGTTCATCACCCAACTTGATTGGCTATGCGATTATATGAAAGTAAGTCATGAATAGGCGTAGATGATATTTATTCAAGACATGATTCCATGTACTCAAAAATTACATAACCCAGCTCGATTGGTTTCATGAGTATGACTAGTGGTCACGATGGATGGATTTTACAATGATCACAATGGTTTTACCATTTACTTCTGAATCAGGAAAGGGATCGATACATTCCTCCCGAAATCAAGCGAAAAATGTCAATTTCCCCAATGCCAAAATTTTGTCAACATTCAGAACAAGAAGAAAATAAAAATTTGTCAACATCCATAAGTCAACCTAAATTGCCTTAATTTAGATATAGGGTTGCAAAAATGTGCTTCGGCTTTGACATTGTTAGATTTTTCAAAGTAGGGTAAATTGAAGTAATCTGGTTTCGTGGGTTCAGTAACACCAATTTACATGTTGGAGAAATTGACTTTGGGGATAATGGCACAAGGATTTTGAATTTTGGTCTAACATAAAATATAGTTTTGAATTTTAGTTTAATATGTACTTTCTGAACTTTTAATTTATTTAATATGGTTTTTGAACTTTTGCTACTTGCTTAAGGTAGAGTTACATTGATCAATGTTGTCCTTCAAGATCATGGATTACATATGACATTTTCATATAGTTCGAAGATTATATGAACATGTACCAAAAGTTTAATGACCGCATTAGATATATTAAAAGTTCAACCATCATATTACACATTAGGTTAAAATTTATGTACATATTACATATTGGATCAAAGTTTATGGATTATTTTTTTTTCCTTGATATTTTTCCATTTCAAAAGGCAGCTTCTCAACTCAAAACCAAAAATTAGAAATCAAAGTTAAGACAAATTCTCCCAAGCATAGTAGGGCTCGGAATACTAGACAAGGGACCAATCACGAATTGATCGGGGGAGTCTCCTTAGCGACCGAGAGGGTCGGTTATTCCCAATAGGATGGCGCGGTAATAGATCGGTTTTTGCAGACCGGGCGGCCCCGATTAGCTCTCTCAGTAAGTTCATCCGAAAGAGCTAAACAGAAAGAT
The DNA here is from genome assembly GCA_014182735.1 of Corymbia maculata. Classification (NCBI taxonomy): domain Eukaryota; kingdom Viridiplantae; phylum Streptophyta; class Magnoliopsida; order Myrtales; family Myrtaceae; genus Corymbia; species Corymbia maculata. The sequence continues at coordinate 6,606,960 of CM024685.1, forward strand.
TACAATTCGTTAATTATAATTATGATCGACGCGGAGTCGCCGCCCCCACCCCAACGTCCCCTGCCTAAAATATGACCTGCCCCGGGCGGTCGTTGTGGCCCAGATCCGGCGGCGGCTTGGTTAAAGCGGAGTCAAAAACACGCAATCGATTGGGATTGGAAAAGTCAAACGTGCTGACATCTTTGAAACTATCCTCGAAAGCTTGCGACCACAGGAATCATCATGATTCCACGACCATAAACTAGCGGCATGATTTTCAAAAAGAAAAAAGAACACCTAAATATACTGCCAAGATACGGATTCGATTTTATACTTTTCAATTTTGTCAATTTATGCTATTATATATCACTTGACTAGCGGCAACATGTATATTATTGCAATTTTTTAATTTTTTTTTAAATTATTGATCATGTCAACATCTACGTTAGTAATTTGTAGCCAAATTAGCCAGAATGATTATATTTTTAAATTGTCACAATGTTTAAGACTAAATTTGCTAAATTAAAAAGTTTAGGACTGAATTGGTATTCGTATAATATGTTTAGGAATTTTTTTTTTTGTTTTGTAATTATCCCCATAAAGCCTAAAGAAAAGAAAACTCCTTCAAAAGATAATTTACAGAAAAACCTACCCATCATCGGTAGTAATAAGATATAACCGACCGAAATGATGATTACGTGACATGCTATCTATCCACTTCGTTGCTGATTAAGAAGGTTGAAAGGATGACAAGCACAAGGCGACCTAATGACGTTGTTCTTATCTGAATTAATTTTTGCCCCTTCCTTTTTTTTCTGGGTCAAGGACATGAACCGGTTGCAATGTCTAGGTCTGCTCTCTTGTACAATTCAAGTTCTTCTACTCGTTTGACCAGAAAAAAAAAAACGTTCTTTTAATCATATGGGGAAAATTCCGACAGACTTACCACGTGGTTCAATGTCTCGTTTGGACAAGACTTTCAAATTTGCCCTCCCCATATTGACAACTTGCTTGGCAAAATCTTAAAGAACTAAGTTATGGGATCAAGCTGTCATTCAAAGTTCAATCCCCACTATATAAACACGTCTACCAAGCCACTTTCTCAATCATTCACAAAAACAACACAAGCAACAAACCCGCTTTCACATTCAAGAAAGATCTTTGCAAGAAGGAGCAGAAGAAGAAGAAGAGGAGGAGTTATGGAAGGTTTGATCCCATATATCATCCGCAGCGTCAGGAAACAAAGGCTGTACAATAGCTACAGGTGCCTTTCTGATGGCTCGACCAGGAGCTACCATCTTCTCGCTGGAGGCGACTCTTCCGATGGCTCGGTTCACCGGCGAACCCAATCGGAGCTTCTGCAGGTGTCAGCCGCTGAGTTTAAGGAGCAGCGAAGCGGGTTAGAGTTGGCCCGGTCTCACAGCACGAATAAAGGTTCTATGATCTCTACTGCAACGGCTGCTAATGGCTCAAACGTCGCCAGTTCATACTTTCCCCAAATCAACAAGGACGTGAGTGCCAGTTTCTCGACTCTTCGCCATCGGCGGTGAAAGGGAAGAACCGGGAAGAGCTGAGAAGTCGAAGAGATTTGGTTGATTTGTGTTGTTGTTTCATTCACATGTTTTTTGTAGTTTGAGATGCATGTGGAATAACGTACGAGTGGCCGAAGGAGGAAAACTTGCCATTCAACGATTCAAATGCTTTGTTTGGTAATATTTGTAATTGTCAATATGTGAAATTGTAAATGGCAATTTGTTTGTTTTGTTTGCAATTTTCCCATGCAAGATCAAGACTTTCCAATTAACAAGAACATGGATCTGCCTATTCTCTCTCCCCTAAAATAAAAATCATCCATTGATCCAACAAAAAAGAAAGAAGTTGGTTTGCAGTTTGGTGTACTGTGAAGCAATTATTGCAGAGCAATGCTTGATCTGTATCCAACCAATTGAATTGCTTGTGTGCCTCCCGAATTCAAACTTGCCCACTAACTCCTTTTCACTTTCGTCATAACATCCACTAGTACTTAAAGTTCTGTCAAACTTGATAAGTTTGCATGTTTTCTAAGGCATCTGGGTTGCATAGCAGTCCAGCTTGGCTATAGCACAAATACTCATTCATGAAACAGCAGCATAGCACCACGAATCCATGGCCGGCGGCGCAGAAACAGGGTGCTCAAAAATACAAACGTCAACTTAGCAAAAACAGGAAAACAGATATGAGAAATAACATGCAACGAGTCAATCCATGTGTCGCTTCACCATAGGTTAGTGTCTAAATTTCCCTCCCGCAAGCAAAGGAATCTCCAAGCCCAAGAACAAATATTTAACTTCCCAATAAAATGAGTTTCATCGGCCAGATATTGCCGAGAAAAGCAAATTTCTCCATAAAATATTGAGCTTGTCAAAGAGGAGGCTAACATGAATGATCTCCTCATAGTGCGAGCACCGGAAGGAGAGAATATGATGTACGATATTGGCACTGTAATCACTGTAGTTGAGAAATTCTTGTCTCGAGAGAACCAGGAGATCGAGTCCCTAGAAGAAGAGCATGAGCTGCAAGGCATGAAGAGGCCGGGGAGCCTGTCTGATGCTTCCAAGCTGATGGTGGCAAAACTAATTGATGCATACCTCACTGAAATATCGAAAGATCGTAATCTGCCTTTGTCGAAGATTGTTGAACTTGCTGAGATGCTGTCAAGTGTTCCTCGGCCTTCCCATGACGGACTTTACCGAGCCAGCGACATGTATCTCAAGGTAAGAGATTCCCACCATTCTCTTTTTTCTCTTGGACTTTAAGATGGACTTAAGACCTGAAGCGCATGGAGCATTTCGAACGGTTGGGTTCATTCCCAAATAAATCTGATTTCGGTCTGTCTTACCGATGAAACGCAAGTTATGGTCTGGAATCATTAATGTTGACGATTTGTGTTGAACTGTGATCAATGCAGGAGCATCCTGGGATCACCAAGAGTGAGAGGAAGAGGATTTGCAAGCTGATGGACTGCAAGAACCTCTCGGTCGATGCGTGCATGCACGCCGTGCAAAATGAGAGGCTCCCTTCACGCGTAGTCGTGCAAGTACTCTTCTTCGAGAAGGTCAGGGTGGCTGCGTCATCCGGGAGTAGCACCCCAGACCTCCCTAAAAGCCTTCGGGAGCTGAACAACGGGTCCCAGGGAGCCCGAGGTCTGCCAACACCAACACGGAGGAAGACTGGGACGGTGTGGCCACGGCAGAAGAGCTCAAGGCCCTCAAGACCGAGCTGGCCTTGCTGCGGCTGAGCATCAGGCCCGAGAGGAATGGGGAGGTAAAGCCCGACGTTGACAAGGCCGCGACAAGCAAGATGAAAGGGCTGCTCTGGTCAAAGAAGGTGTTCATGAAGATGTTCTCGAGCAAAAGCCAGAGCGAAAACAACAGCGGCTCAGATTCCATCGAGAGTCTCGGCTCTGGCAACAGCAATGTGGACGAGGCAAAGTCGACACCTTCCCGGAACAGGAGGTACTCGGTATCATAGTGAAGTCGCCAAATCGGGGGTAGTTTTTAACGTTTCTTTTTGGCATCCAACCTAATAGGATTAGGGACATCAATGTTAGAAAATGTCCCTTTGAGATGAAAGTGAGAGTACATATGATCGCTAAGGACTACAGGTAAGTGCTGGTACTGCTGCAGGATTTGTATTTTGTTAGCAATGAGTTGTTCAAGTTGATAACCACTTCTATTTCAGGAAAAAAGAAAATGTAATTTGCTCTTTCTAAGAAGTGTCGATTATGACGTCATTATTAAGTAGATTCAGCAGCAAGTAGTGAGTCTTTGGGCATTGGATGATGTCCACAGGATTATCTTCCTTGAGTCATCGGTATCTGTAATAGAAGGGGACTCGTGCATTAACTAGTCCTCGGACAGGCCCCTGGTCCCGGCCTCCCTGAGCTTTTTGGAAACTTTAATTGGCCCCAACTTTTAAGTTATTCGAAATCTTAGTTAAAGACTGAATTTGTTATCTCATGTTTGCTTTTCGTGAAAAACTATCGCCTCTCCGGCCCCCCAGCTGATTCTACCATAGAGGCCAACGATAGACAATAACTCCCCCGAATCTCGTATGGGCCTCTTTGGCCTTGGCCTGTAAATGTACCTTCATGGCGACTTGGTCAAATTGGGAGAAGTTGTCGGTGTTATCGTGGGTCAATCTATTGGAGAACCAGGGAATCCGTTTTGTTATTAATAAGCTAGGAAAAGGGAAAAGAATAAATTATTGTAGAAGTGGCCTTTAAAAAAAAAATACTACTTTTTGTACCCATTACTCGAACCAAGATTAATGTCAATTGATATACTCTCTCACCCCCACATTTTGACTGGTTACCAAATGAAATACCCAAATGTAAAATCGGCCAGCTCAATCTCCCTTGCGAGATCGATACCCTTGGGAATCGATCTCCACTTTGTCCAGATTTGAATCAATTCCCACATTATTGGAAAATTGCCCAAATCTGAAGATGTTGGAATAAAAAAAAAGTCCCAAGAGATGAAACTCCGACATGTTTGGAGTTGTCACTGAGAAGACTAGCATGATCACCTAAATGAGGGGATGAATAGGTGATAATAGAAAATTTGACACGAATTAAAGCGGAATAAAATAAGTCGAGAGTTAAAATTTTGGATAAGGGTCAAATTCTAGAACAAGCTTGGGAATCTATTATGCGATGAAACAGCTTGCAAGTGTGCAACCAACTTAAGCAATAAAAGTAAAGGATTAGGGAAAAGAGAATTGCACACAAATTTATAATGATTTAGTTTATATCAAGCTTGCGTTCACTCTTCCACGTTGACAGTCAATTGGCTGAATTCTACTAAATGATCAATAAGAGATTACAGCTTTCGAGTACAAACATTTAGTGGTAGATTATACTATTTCATTAAGTCATTTTTTTATGTAATTCACTGATGGCCACAACATTTTCAGCACTTAATATACAAGTATGAATCGAAGTAAGATTCAGAAGAATCGAAGTAAGCTTCAGACTTTGGCATTTCAAATTCGGGTCCATATCTCCTTCGACATAATGGCCTTCTTAAATACTCCTCCTAGTTGTACTGCCCGTTAGCCAATCATAAGAGGATTTTATTCTAATCTACTCGTTGGATGGTTGTGTCTGTTGAAGATAAAGATTGAATTCCTTATCTAATTCTGGTCGCTCACACAAGCAGAATCTAGGTTTCTATAAATATGGCTTCCTCATTTGGAACTTGTCTCCAGGATTGATTTCATCAATCAATTAGATTGATTCAATCAATATAATTTAGGAAAGTGAATTCCAAATCAAATCATTAGCCATTGCTAATGTATAGATTTATGCCTATCATCCTTCTAAGTCTATTGTCTATCTTTGTTCTAAATTTACGCTTGAATCTAAGATTGTCAAGTTTTGGACTCGTTAGAGTAGGAAATAAGTCTTCTCAAAGTAGCTGTAATAAAGTTTGAGTGAACAGGTCTGAAAAGGAGTAGACCTTGCTAAAAGTCTCTGAATATTGTTATGGATGAAGTATGCTCGTTCTTGTACCTATTCTAAAGTATTAGAACTAGAAAGTTTTGTCAACTTCAAAATCTAGTTGGAGTTTTCTCAACAATCACTTGACGTGTTAGATTCCTGAAATTCCCACGATCTTGAATTGCACCTTCTTTACCTCATTGAACTATTCTTGAGCTCTTGAAGTGTCAGGAGTTTGACTTCAAGTATGGCTTACCTGCTGGTCTCGGTTCTAAGCTCCAAGAAAGTAGGGACCTCACCTTTTTAAGCTCAAATTCCAATAATGTTGGAAAGCTCCATTTCAAGATTATCTCTCGAACTTAAATTTAAGCTCATTTCACATGCCGAACTTAATTTTAAGCTACTACCTCGTGATGGGCCACTTATCGAGCTTTCCTCCGGCTAGCTACAACATGCTTAATGCAATAACTTAGTACTAAATGCTATGCAATCTGATGCCACGCAGATATAGACTATGGAGCATTGATATGTTTTTTTTTTTTTTCTAGAAGTCGAGCTCAATCCCTAGTTATTCTGATGTAATGAATGATTAACCTAAACTACTCAAAAGTGATGTTAAAATTAAGTAGTACAATTTCAAAAAGGAGATTTCTAATGATCCAATACTCAATATACGAAGTGCTTTTTGTTTATTTTTAAATATAAGGCGAGAAACAATGACATTGCGAAGAATCTAACACATCGACGATAAGGTGTAAACACATTGACGATAAGGCACAATCACATAACTGCATGCTCCAATTTGGACACAAAGCCAAGCCGAAACAAACAATTTTAATATGGCTAAGAAAAAAAGATAAAAGATAAAAGATCTGACCAAAAAAAAGAAAAAAAAATCAAACTGGCTCACGGTGTAATTTAAATGGAAACCGAATTAAGCCGATTTTTCGCAAATAATTCCATTTTTGTCTTTTATTCTTTTTCCTTTTTTTCTAATTTCATGAATCTAAATTCACTATAATTGGAAAGGGCATTAATTCCTCTCTCTCTCCCCCGTCATGTGGGCCTCTTGGGCATTTGGCCTTGTATGCATTGTTATGGGACCTCTAAAGCTTTGTGCTTTTGGGCCTTTGTGTATCGTCGATTCGATTGTGTAGTTGGTCAATTATAGGTATAATCATTTTTCTATTAAGTATAAGGGCAAGGACGGGTGATCCGCACCAACGAACCCTCTAGGAGTTACCAAAATAGTTTCATATCTTCGGCATAATATTTGGTCGGAGCAAGACATATGGTATGGCTTGTGAAACCAAAATGGGCCAGTTTTAGAGATGCAAAATCAAATCACCCACAGAAGGATGAACCTGGATTAATGGGCTTTTAATTTTCTTTTAATAACCACTCTTAACGTGATCACAAAGTTGGAGAATAGGCTCCCCTGGGAGATCCCACTTGAGCAAAACACAGATGGGTCAAGCACTTAAACCCAGTTCAAACTAGGCCAATTCTATAACTACGTGTTTTAATCATCCGCTAAGTGAAGAACGTTGTGCGAATGGTCATTCGTTAAATGGGAAAATTACCAATAAAAAAAGTTTCAAACATATTATACAAATGTTGATTCAGTCTTAAACCATTCAATTTTGCTAGTTTACTTTTAAAATTTTTAACGATTTATCAACATAGTTCTTTTGGCCAATTTTGGGGTAGATTGAAATGGAATGGTCGGCACTAATGTGAACAATTTTTGTGATTCTTTTAAATTTTCGAATTTTTTAAACCCGAATTCCCTTGTAATGTAGGAGGATCAAGTTATATCAATAAACTTTTGAGCTCAACTCATGTTTCATCAATTGAACCAATCCGTTCATTATTCATACAAGCAAAAGCCAACTTTGACTACAACTTAATTAGATGGGTTCAATGTTGAAGTTGTCGATTATGTGTTATAGTAGTCGATTTACAAGACTTGTTATCGACTTCAAGGCTTCGAATCGACTACCTAGCAACTAGAGACTATTTTGATCTATTTTCTTCTTTGCTTGTTCATCTTCTAATGTGGCCGTTCAATTGCCAAGGCTAGAATATAAATTTGGAGTCTTATGTTGTTACAAAGCATCTAATCCTAGTTCGATGTATTAGTTTTAATTATTAAGCATCTTAACATTCTTAGTTTTTATGTTCTTTATAATGGTGTTACTTTCAAGAGTCTTCATTAAGTGAATACTCCAAGAATTATTTCATTTTGTATGATTCCTACAGTCTTTTCTTCCTTTCAGTAAAATCACTTTATAAATAGAAGTGCAATCTCATTTGATAGGCAGGCTTTTTTAATTAGATGTATATATTTGATTTTCCTCAAGTGAATGAATTTCTATCCTAGTTCTTTATTATTCGTTGGTGGATTTTTCCTTGGTAGTGAACCAAGAAGTTCTTTATTCTTGGCTATTGTTTTCCCTTTAGGCTTTTGTGGCGCACTTCTCCTATCTCGAAATCCTTTATCATTTGGCAGGTGTCTTGTCCTTTAAACCTTGATGATGAACTTCATTTATCTTGATCTTTATCCTTGATTGATGGTGCGTCTTTAATGCCTTGGTGGTGATTGCAATTTATTCCTTTTCACTCAAAACACATTTCCCACCCCGCAAACGCATCACCTTGGCTGTAGAAGTTGTCACACCTTTAGCATGGGGCTACTGCTCTCACAACGCACTCGCTTCACCATTCAAAGTTTTTCTGTCACTGAGTTCTATCTGTTGGTTTTGTGCCATTGCAGTTGCATGTCTTAAGCATGGTCCCAGTCGAGACAATAGAAGTTAGAAACCCCCAAGAGGAACGAGGAACAGGAGGATTTTAGTGTTAATAGAAGCTTTTGTTATAATTTTTCCACATTCATTTGAAAGTTTCTGTCTTCTCTCACTAGTCGCTCACCTGATATTAGCCAACCTATCGCTATCTTCTTTGGTCTGTCTTTTCAGTATGCTGCTACTGTTGGATGAATCGTTTTTCAGTTTGTTGGCAATCATCTGATTGGTCTGTCCGTTCTTATAGGAGCATGCATGAAGTCATGAACCATGATTGAAATACCATCCATCAACACAAATTGGCTAAATTTTCTTACAAGTCTCGACTATTTAATTAATGCAGGTTCTCAATATGATGGTTGCTATGTTATTTTGTTGTAAGCGCTATTTGTGTTGATTGTATATAAGAAAGTTTGCCGTTTCAAGGAGTAATAAAAAGAAACAAAAGAAAAACAAGAATTGGCCTATTCTTGGGTAAACCCAGGAATTGGACTAGATCGATACGTTTTGTTCCAAGTCAATTCTGAATTTCCAATAATTGGAAATTGATCATGACAAAGTAGGTTGCATAGGTTCCAAACCTGGAACCTAACCACTCTGGAATTGCTCATCCCTGCTAATTTTTAGTTGTAATTTTATTGTAGTACAAAAGGAGAAGAGTAAAGGACAGGTTGATGAAATATCTATTATTTAACCTCATGTTAAATTCAAATAGACATATAGCAAAGACTAAACATAAGTTGCAACAAGTTGTATGACGTGGAAATTTTAGTGCAGTGATTTCAAAACCAATTTCAACCAACCTTCTAGTCAAAACAAAATTGTTTTTAAGCTTAATTTCCAAACATTTCTTTACATCGTACTCGAGATTAAGCTCCTGTCAGCTACTTGAATTGAGACTATAATGCTTTGTTTGGGAAAAGACGGGAAAATAAGAGGAGATGCAAGAAATTGAAAGAAAATTGAATATTTTGTTAGAAAGAGCAGAGGGAAATTTTGGAATTTCTCCAATTTTCTTCACCTTTTCTGATTCCTCCACTCCCAAATAAAGCTCAAGAAATAAGGATCGTGATACAACACCATCGAAACCAAATAGGTTGTTGGACTTGAAATGTATCATCTGATTGATGCGTTGGAATCTCAAAGGAATGATTAATTGGCAAAAAGGATCAGTTGGAGGCATGAAAGTTTGGATGGGTAATAAAAGAAAATAATAATTAACATTTTTTTCTAAAAGAAAATTCTTATTTCCTTATTCAAATATAATAAGTCTCCGTTTAAATTTCAGAAACCCCTTATATGCATAGAATGATGAGTGGTGGTGGAAGTCCGATGCCCTTGTGGTGGAAGCTTGCAGGGGTAAGTCCAGGTTCGTGTTACTTAAAAGGCATCTTGTCGGAACTAATTTCGTCAAAATCTTAAATTAACAGGAATAGTTCAATTACTAAGCTTCATCGTTTTAACCAAAAAAAAAAAAAAATTTGTATATATCACATCATATTCAAGAAAGTCTAACATATTTCTTAGTGTTGCGACTTTCCTTGAGGTGAACCACTAAAGGAAAGCTAATAGATTACTAGATTGGTATGAACAATTATTTGCCAAAGAGATGGTACCATTGCCTTGTACAAATCATTCTAGACACATACTAATTACAACTTTGGCATTTTAATTAAATCTTTTAAACATACAAATCAATTTATCTTGAGGTCGTTAATAATCTATAATTGGGTGATCCACATTTTATTTCTGCGAACTATAGATTTCAAGAATATGGAAAGGCTTAATTATGCTAGATAAAGCCAATGCCTTTTCAAGATCTTTTCTATTTATCAAGCAATCTTAGCCAATATTTATTCTAAACCACTAATATGTGATGTGTGATCATGTGAGTATGTAAATATTTAATGCTCCATAAATGAAACCTATAAATAAATTGCTTAAAGGCGATGAAAGAACCTCGATACACTACGTAAAGCAAAAGCGAAGCTTTATTTTTATCCAATGCACCAAGTATTCTTCAAGATATTAACCAAAGACAAACAATGTATGCATGACCTAGAAATGATTTCTAAATGCAATGTCAATTAATTCTTTTTGGGTTTTTCTTGTTAAAAAATGTTTTAAATTAAATGTTATGATTATATGAGTTCTAATTAAACATGCGCTAATGAACTAACATGAAATCTAAGTGACATTTATGCTATGTCATAATTAAATGGGATGCCACCTATATGCAGTCCTAATGAATGATATGGGATCAATTATGATTTAACCCTTGAGATTATTATTATTTTTTTATAAATAGTATATAGGAAATTGTATTAAATCTATATAATGATCACATTAAACTAGGAAATAATTTATATCAAATCATAATTAAGCAATTTCACAAATTACTACATATCCAAAACATGAAGCTCTAAATTAGGAAAATATGTAATCTAAAGCACTAAATACGATGCAATTTTTTTGACATTTTTTATTTGATGCATGAGCCTAATCTAATGTCACATACAATAAACACCTTAGATGACTTATGATTATATTAATGATCACCATAGACAGATCAGAAAACAAATTTAATTGAGGGTCTACTCTTAGTGCATAAAGACCTGATCCACAACTATGTGAAATGACTCCAACAAAAAAAATTACCTATTCATAAGATATCTAACAAATCAAATCAAATCGAGTTAAAATCGCACATGAGCACTTAATTTAGGAAACTACCTTAATTGGAATTTCGACTATAAATGATGACCGGTGGCAGGGAAAATTACCACCATCGGCAAGGGGCGGCAAAAGACAAACGGGGCCTGTTGGATGGTCAGGCAACGGCTGAGATTCGCCAGTGCTTGGATCATGGGGCAGGGATCAGTTTGGAGCGCCGGTGCTGCAGTGGTGGCCTGTAGGTTGTTGAGTTTGTCGTCAGGAGTCACTGGAAGGCCTTGAAGCTCGCCTGCTGGTCGTCGGGGTAACGGCAAAAATAGATTCAAGGTGGTGGAGCTTTGTCGTCGAGTAGGACGTGGCAGCGCCGGACTTGAACGTTATCAGGACCCAGTTGCTTGGTTGGGTCTGCTGGGCACGATGATTTGACGCCGAGGTTTTGCTTGGGGTCAGAGGGGAACTGGGCTGCCGAGGCGTGGGGCAGCCGACGTCGATGTGAGGTTGCAAAAAGCGCCGTACGAGAGAAGATACACGGGACCAGCTCACAACACTTTAAGGTTGCAAACAGCGAGCTCAGCGGAAGTTGTCGGACCGCGAAGGCAGAATCATCCAACAAGAGGCAACAAGCTGAACCGCGACAGTATAAGGAAGAACTCGTTCTGTTTTGTACATGTATTGTGTCTATTTGTGTATTGCTCAACCTCTAAAAAAACTCTCTCTCTCTCTCTCTTAAAATCTTAAGTGCAAGTATGTTTATACAGGGTGAGATTAAGGCACTCTTACAAGAATGAGAAATATCTTAGTTTCCTAATTTGGATTATTTGATTTGTGTTCTCTAGGAAATCACAATATTTCTCTCTTATTTCCCTCATGACCAAATTTTCAAGTATATTAACTTCATTAATTTAAAATTCGATCAAGAGTGCAATTTTTCCTAACTTAGCACTCCCCATGTGCACCCTATATGAAATTTTTGGCCTTTAAAGTTTACAATGGGCTTGACTGAAAGGACCACACTTGGAAGTTCACACAATAATTATGACTAAATTAATAAAAATAGAAAGTTTAAACTAGATTGATATCCATTTGAATAATTTCCCCCTTAATTGGGGTGTGGATTATCATGAAGTAATTCATCTTAATAAATAGATTGATTTGGGTTGAAGGTCTACCGTTTGTCAATGCTATGTCAAGATCCTTTCTTCACATTGGGTCTTCTTTTCTTCGACAATTTGGTCTTTCTAAGAAATGAAGAGGTAACCCATGATGACAAAAAATTCCATAACTTTTGTTGTCAAGTTAGATCTTCAGCATATTCTTAGTTTACAAGCGATATTGAAGACAGTGTAAAGTGGTTTCAAGTCCATCTGTTTCGAAAATAAAAAAATTTGAAGTTTTGATTGCATATATTGCTTAGAAAAATCAAGGGTTAAGTACAATTTTAGTCCTCTAAGTTGAAATGTTTGTGCACTTTGGTTCTCTAACTTTTATTTTGTTCAATCAAGCCCTCCAACATTTTCCATTTGCATGATTTGATCCTCTAAGTTGTATTTTGTACAATTCAATACTCTAGTTTTCTTGATTTGTGCAATCAAACCCTTCCATCCACTGTTCTGACTAAACTATCCAATTAATTAATAACATGATAGAAAATGGCAAGTGATGCTAACGTGGCGTCAGATGAGTAGCAAGTTAGCAAAAACCAAACTAAGAAAAAAAGAAAGAAACCCTAATTCGATAGGATTAATTATTGTAGGTAAACACTTGGATTGCTCAAGTCAAGAAAGTCAAAAGATTTGATTGTACGAAAGACCAAATCGCACAAACTGAAGACTCGATTGCACAGAAAGAATGTTAGGGAGCCAAATTGCTCAAATAAAAAATTTGAAAGATTGGAAACTATACTTAACCCAACCGATGGAGAATATTTTGTTATGAACAATAATCTATGCCTATAACTTTCATCCTTCGTAATCAAATCTCTCTAAGTTTGCAAAGTACTATAGGCCGAAGGTATCCCCAAAGAATCCAAAGCAGAGGGCAGAAGACAACCGCGACGGAACGACTCCTGTAGAGAGGAGAGGAAAAATGGGGGAAATGAATAGCAAATGCAGCATCATCTCGAGCTTTCCATGTGATCATGGCTAATCTGACAAAATATTTCTTGGCGTTACTTTTGCAGACCAAAATTAGATTCCACCGAAAATTCCCCATCCATTATTTTATTAGTTTCTTTCTATTGGCTCCGGGCGCTCGGGCGCTCCTGGCACTGCCTTCGGAGCGAAGTGTCTCCATCGGCCTCCGCCCCCCGATATCGCCATCTGGCCTCGCGCACGCGCGCACTTTAAAGGAACATGATCTCCCATCTGGATACGCCCACTCCTTAATAAAAAAAGAAAAAAAAAAAAACTAATATATCTAATGATGCATTAATTTTATTTAGAAACTTAAAATTTCGAAAATATTTTTTGTTCACTTTTGTAAGCGACACATGTGATTGTATTTTGAAAAAAATATTTTCCAAAATTTTAATTTTTCTGTAAAACAAATGCACCATGAATTATCAAAGTACAATAGGGTGAAAGTATCCCCAAGATCAAGGATGCAGGGTATAAGAAAATGGCAACATGGTGTAACTATGGTAAAGTATCTCAAGTTTACTTTTTTTTTTTTTTTTTTGAAAAATGACACAAATAATCCATAAATTTTGGTCCAATTTGCGATGTCGTATAGGTGTGCGTTGATCCAATACACAACTTTCGTCTAATGTTCCAGTCATATGGAATTGACGATAATTGGTATGATTCCCGATTCTTTAAGTAGAATCCACAGTGGAACCGGCTTCCCTAAATTAGCAAAGTACAATAGGGCAAAAATATTTACAAGATCAAGGATGCAGGGTACAAGAAAATGGCAACATGGTGTAACTATGGTATAGTACCTCAAAAGTTTGCTCTTTTTTGGAAAAAAATGGCACAAGTTGTGATGGCCTAGGTGACGGTGTGCGGGGAGGAGAGATGGTGGTGCGTCTACTCCTCGATCCTCGGACGTGCATAGGGAGGGGGCATGTCTCCTAGTCCCACATCACTTAAAGAGGGAGTGTTGGGTCAGTTTATAAGGTTTGTGTTATCTACTCTATGTTACACGTTTTAAAGCCATTCAGGCCTTGACCTAAAGCTGACAATATTACACAGTGATAGTGACCATGGGTTCTTACAAATGGTATCAAAGATGACTCCTGATCGCATGTGGGGCCACATCGAGGACACTATGCTCGAAGGGGCAGAGAATGTGATGGCTTAGGTGACGGTGCGCATTCGGGCACAGAATGTGATGGCTTAGGTGATGGTGTGTAGGGAGGAGGGAGGGGGGATGGTGGTGCGTCCGTACCTCGGTCTTTGGATGTGTGCAAGGAGGGGACATGTCTCTTGTTCCACATCGCTTAAGGAGGGAGTCTTGAGCCAGTTTATAAGACTTGGGTTCTCTACTTTGTGTAACATGTTTTAAAGCCATGTAGGCCTCGGCTCAAAGCAAACAATATTACATAGTGGTAGTGATCCCGGGTCCTTACACAAGTAATCCATAAATTTTGGCTAATCCAATATAAAACTTTCATCTAATGTTCCAATCATATGGAACCGACAATAATTGGTACGATTCCCGGTTCCTTAAGCAGAATCGACCTGCAAACCCAGCTTCCCTAAATTAGCAAAGTACAATAGGGTGAAAATATCTAAAATAAAAAATAGGGCTCAAGTCTTCATCTCCCTCGGTTCATTTTTCTCAATTGCAAAAGAATCTACATATAGGGACTAATCTTGGTGAACAAAAGGCTTGGTCAGTGTTCGCACTGTGGAAATCTGTATTTTCCCAGTAATCTTTTTGAGATAATTATAGAAGGGTTGTGGCTTCGTATTATTATTGCTTTTCTTTCTGCTAGTAACTGAATGAAAAGAAATTCATTAATGTGCTCGTCCTCTGACCATTTGTTGTCTTTGGTGGCGATCACAGGTTCACATGAATGGTGATATATGTGAATGAATAATGAAAACAGAACAAATGACTGGCCATATATTTGCAGGTATTATTATAGAAGTAACCAACAACAAAAAACCTACACATCCAGTCCCGATCCAACTCAAGAATCAGTTTGGTTCAATATGATTCTTAGGTGGATAGGATTGGTTCCCAATTCCATGGTGGAGCCAACCCCCTAAACCAATCACTTGTACAATGTCATTGTGTACTTTCAATTTGTTCAATTTGATCCTTAAATTATTAGTAAATGTTTATGTTAACTTATCATTTTTTAACAACCAACTCAGTAATAACTCACATTTGATAATGTCTAATTTATAGTTTGAGTAGACGGAAGAACTATATTGAACATTTATCAATTATACGAGAATCACATTAAACAATTTAAAAATCTAGAGATAATATTGTACATTGGATCAAAATTTAGAGATCATTTGTATCATTTTTTCTTGTTTTCTCTCACATTATTTGAGAAACTCTTTCTTGCTCACTTTATTAATTGATTTATTTTACAAGTTTAGTAATGAAAGAGATATTGACCTTGCGGGCATTAGGCTGGGTCAAGGCAATTTAGGGTTGGATTTTGCCTCATTTGTGCGAAATATTAATATTATAAGGAGCCCGGATCCCGGCGAGCCTGGAGAGATGAAGCACAAAAAATTATTATAATGAGCAGGGGGAGAGAGAGGGTTCAAAATGTGCTATAAAAGGTCGATAGCTCTTATTGTCAATGAACTGGGCACAGCTCTTTCTTTTGATTTTGGGGTGTTTTAATGGCAAATTCGAGTAAGATGATGATCCAATTTAGACGACTCAAGCGCAAGCTTTTCCCCACTCTTTCTCCTGCATTGCATCCAAGCCTCCGAAACCAGAGAGCATCGCAATTCCAACTGCAATACCCTCCCATCTCTTTGCCCTCTTTCTTTCCTCTCCGCTTTTCTTCTCTCAAACATAGCCTCACGGCCAGGCCACAACTCTTCTTTCCCCCCTCCTTCATCCTTCGATGGGTTCACGATACGTTCATTAGTTATAAACAGGCTGATCCTTGTATAAACAGGAGATGGTGTCCACACATCATTGTGGTTTGATCCTTGGCTTGAGGTTGGCCCACTTAACTTAATCCTTACTGACAATTATATTAACGAGTCAGACCTTCCCAGGCAAGCGAAGGTTAGGGACTTATACTCTCCAGATGGGCTCCAAACCCTGCAAGAATTGGCTTTGTGGCAAATTTCGGCTCCCCCACTCTCACATGATCCGGACTCCTTCTGTTGGGTGGAGGACCCTGCTGGTAAATTTTCGATGGCATCAGCTTGGGCTACTATTCGAGGCAAGGCCAACTTGGTCTCCTGGTCTTCTTTCGTCTGGAATAAGACCTTAGCCCCTCGACACCAATTCCTGTTGTGGCTCATCTCCAGGAACCGTCTTCCAACCCAAGTCTTTCTCATGGCATATGGCAGAATACCCTCCTCGAATTGTGCGTTTTGCAACTCTAGGCCTGACTCTGTCAACCACCTGTTTTTTGATTGCGGCGTCCCTAACTCCCTTGCAAACTTTTGGGCTGCGAAATGTAATCTTCCTTGGATTAATTTGACTTGGCAAGATAACCTTTCTTGGGTTAGTAATGTTACTTCTGGCAAAGGTTTCTACTGTGAGATTGCTCGGTTCTCCTTTGGCGCTCTTTGCTACATCATCTGGAAAACCAGGAATGATACCATATTCCGTGGCCAAAGTTTTCAAATCTCTTCCATGAAGCTACAGCTATGCAAGGCGGTCAAGGACAAGGCCATGACTTTTAAGAGAGTTGACGACAACCATAGAAATAGGAGGATGCAGCGAAGTTGGGGGATTGACCCGCGTATCTTTGATATAGAGCTTCCATTGGCTCATCCTTAAAACCGTTTGGGACCTTAGGTCCTCTTGTAACCATGTGATTGTACATGTTTTTTTCTTCTCAACTTGTGATCGTGGTACCCGGTCACTCCAATGACATGTTGTCTAATCGAGTGCCTGTTTGTGCCATGGTTCACTCGTTTTGTACACTTTGTTGGTTTTTATATTATTACCTTACCTTACCAAAAAAAAAAAAAAAAAACAGGCTGACACACGCAACTTCGTGAGCCATCTCCACGATGCCCTCGAGCGGAACAAGATAAGGGCCTTCGTCGATCACAATTTGGAAAGAGGACTAGAGATTGCACCAGCAATCAATGAAGCGATCGAGCAGTCAAGGAGCGCCATCGTGGTCATCTCTCACACCTACGCTTCCTCGCCATGGTGCCTGGACGAGCTGGATAAAATCCTCGAGTGCAAGGAAAAGAATGGCCAGCTGGTGTTCCTCATTTTTGTGGACATTGACCCCAGAGAGATGCGTGAGCAGTCCGGACCATTCGCGCAGATCGGTGAAAGCGAGAAGGGTTTTGGGCAGGAGAATGCCGACAAGGTCCTTAGGTGGAGAGATGCTCTCCGCAAAGCTGGTAATCTCACCGGTTGGACTCTTGGAAACAGGTACCGACTTTCTCTCTTTCTTGTGTGTTTTCTCGAGAGGACTCCCTTTTTGTCTTTCTTGTGTGTTTTCTTGAGAGGACTTCCAGAGGAAGGCAGTAATTTTGTTCATGAAACAACAAAACATGCTCTTAAAGCCCAATCTGTTGGTCTATCTGAAGTGTTTGGAACCCTTCTAGTAGGAAACAAACTTTCCCAGAACTCAACTGAAAGAGATTTAACATCAACGCTGTAGCCTCTTATCTTCTATAACCATCACTTTTTCTCTTATCATTTATCGGATTTTACCCAGAAGCATATGTTCCAGTATATGCTAGTTTCCTCCATTTATAGCAACTTCGAAGTGTTCAGCTAAATAAAACGATATATAAATTTTGTTAAAGGTTAAAGGAATAGAAAAGGAATTGATGGATGACCCTTTTTCCCAGTCATAACCCTCATTTCATTTTTTGTATTTCTAACTAAATAAAGATATGAGTTTACTCTCCTCACTTCTTCCCTCAAGCATAAAGAAATCTCTTGAACAATGATTTTCACCGTTGCCAATTTCCTTCATGCATCCTTTTCCTCACTTATTCTTGAGTCCCACTGTTTATCAGAAGTCTCATTCATTAATTTTAGAAAAAACGAAAATGGGAAAGCCCAGACATCTTCCACAGCCAATACTGGGTAAAGCGTAGTGATGTATCCCTTCCCTTCAATGATTGATCTGAGGCAAAACAAAAAAGAAAAGAAAGCTGTCGTCAGTCTTTGTATTGGAGTTTGCTACCTTGCTAGGGTTTATGAGAGAGTACGGCCTCCAGTTTTTTTCTTTTCTATCTTTGTATTGCCTCCTCTCTCTCTCTCTCTCTCAACTTTTCCATGTTATTCCTTTCTTGGCCGAAAAACTATCTTTAGCATAACCTCTTTTTGGGTGAGTATGGAGAATTATTTCTATCCCTCCTCTTTTAATTTGTTGCTTGAACGATTAGCCAAAATCTTTTCTGTCATACATACATACATACGTATGTACGTACATATAATTGACCTCATTTTAGCATGGTTTTTTTGAAGGGCAGCATCCGCTATTGAAATAACAAAAGAGCTTGTTGGGTGTTTGAAAAGATAAATTTATCCTACAGTTATATGTTACTTGTTGAAGAATAATTTCTTACAACTATTTCTCTTGTAATTGCTAAACGTACTGCTTGTGCAAACAAGAGCCAGGTTTAACCCCAAAGAAATTCCCTGGCCAAAAAGATTGAAAAATACAAAAAAACTTGAGCTATAGAGTACAAACACACAACCCCTTAACAAAAATGAGAAGTTGGGGTCAGCGGATGAAAGTAAAAAACAGATTCAAGTTGAATTCAACTCCAGAAAAAGTCAGCTATTTCAAACCCTAATTAATAAAATCCAGAGCCGAACCGGATTGATGGAAAATCCAAAGGTGACCAGATTCGGTCAAAAAACAAAGTAAATTAAAAAACTTAGAGAATCCGATTCAAGGAAAGAAGGAATATTGGGCAACCCACGACTTAACCCAGAATAATTTCAGTAGTAAACAGATATAATCTCGATATTTAAGTCAAAATGCAGATTACATTAACAATTGGCATATTGTACTGTTGAGATCATTGGAATGGCATATTTTAAGGTCGATACATGTGAAGGTTAGACAGTTAATATGGCATGTTTATCGTCGACACATGTAAATTTGGGATGTTTGACTAACATGCTTCATGGTAAAAGAGAAGGGTGGTTGGTTTGAATATTTTAGTCTCATAATTAAAATGAATTTCTTGAGAAAAATGTAGGGATGTTTTTAAAGGCGTAAACATGTCCACAAAAGTCTTTATGCTACTATGAAAGAATACACTGCCCCTTACGCACAGGTCAACCTCTCGCATACCGCTATTTTCTATTCTATTGGAAATGAAATTAGAATAGATGGATGATATTCCTAAGTTCAAGAATAACCAGAGTCACACCTTTTGTTGTTGATAATATACAGGCTTGAAGCTGAATTCATCCAATCCATTGTGGAGAAAATCTCAAGAAGATTGAGCTGTTTACATGCTAACCTACTTGCTTTCCATCTAGTTGGGTTAGAATCTCAGGTACAAGCCTTGTACTCCTTACTCCAATTAGAGGTTGGGGAGGTCCGAATCGTGGGAATTTCTGGCTCTAGTGGAACAGGAAGGAGTACCCTCGTGAGAGCTTTGTACCACCGAATTGCAGATCAATTTGATCGGAGTTGCTATCTCACGAACATGAAGGATTTATTGAGCCAAGACAGCCTAGTCAAAATGCTGGAGAACCTTTTTGGTGACATTCTCGACAATGGAGTTTCAGAGCTTGGTGACGTTATTCATGTAGCAATAAATTTCATGGGGATTAAGCTTCGCAACAAGCGGGTTTTGCTGGTGTTTGATGATGTTGAAGGGTTGTTCGGATCATTGAGCCACCTAATCGAGGCAATGAGTTTAGGCTGGGGAAGTAGAGTCATTTTGATCCCTCGACATGAAGAAACCTTAATTGGTCTATGCAGGGAAATCTATAAGGTAAGAGCGTTGAATGATGGTCAAGCTCGAGAGCTTTTCAGTTGGAATGCATTCCAAGAACGATATCCCAAAAGTGATTATAAGATGCTCTCCGATTGCTTCATTAGTTTTTCCAAAGGGCTTCCTTTGGTTCTCACCGTGATGGGTTCTTTCTTGAATGGCAAAAGCGTCAAGGAATGGCAAAGAACTTTTGATCGAATGAAAGAAATCCCTCGGGAAAAGGTTCATGAAATACTGAATATTGTTATTGATGCCTTAGAGGCCAATGAGAGGACGATTTTTCTTGACATCGCGTGTTTTCTCAATGGATATGACAAAGAAGAGATCGTCAAGTCCCTAGACCAATGCGGTGTGCATGGCGATAGTGGGATTGATATTCTGGCTAAAAATCACTCATATACATCGATGAAAATAACAAAATATGGATACATGATTTGCTTCAAGAAATGGGTAGACGAATTGTGATTCAAGAGTGCCCTGAAAATCCCAGCAAGCGAAGCAGAATATGGCGTCATGAAGATGCCTTGCAAGTGGTTAGGCACAATGCGGTAAATGTTTACACGTGTTTAAGAAAAATTATTTTGAATACATATTTATATGTTCTTTTTGTGGACTTTGAATTTACATGTTATGTATAAAACTTTAGATTACATAATTAGGAGAGAAGCATGCCATTTTTATTTGTGCCACTTAGCGTTTAAGTAAGGTGGGTTAGAGATCTCCAATTAGGGTCGAACTGACCATTAAATGACCTTGTGTCCTCTCATTTGTTCTTTCATTATTTGGAAACTGCTAGCGTTATAATGGGTTTTAGACTAGCACAGTCTTAATGCAAATCTAAACGTCATTTCTAGAGTTAGACCTGTTGTTTTTTGATGTGTATAATCATTGTTATTTCTTTGGAACAGGGAACAGATGCCATAGAAGGCATTAAACTAGACAAGGTCGACATTGAAGAGTTGATCATGAATGCAGACTCGTTCAAAAAGATGAAGAAGCTCAGGCTATTCATGATGGCCGATCATGTCCCTCATTGTGGACCGCCCGGGCATCTATCGAAGAAGTTGTGGAGATGTTTTGTCCTGAACAGCAGTATCAAGCGCTGGTGAAGGAAATTTCCCAGTTCTGGTCTCGCGGAGCCTGAAGAACACGATCGATGGATGCAGGAGGGCGCATGTAGAAATAAACTCTTTAAGGAAATGGAAATCTAGGATAATTGGTACCCCAAAAACCCTGCGGTTGATTATTCTACGCCCGTGGATCCAGTTGCTGATTTTATATGTCTCGTCAAAAGGCTTTGCACATTTACTTGTTAAGGTCATCTCTCTCTCTCTCTCTCTTCTAAAAGTTTTGGTCGGACATCTAAGATGCCGAGGATCGGCATCGGGAATCCCATGGCTGCAACAACCCGTCGGTTCAGCAACATATTTACAACTTGATTACAGCTCACGAGCAAAAATGGATTACGGTTCAAAATTTAAATAGTACAATCTCAAAGAGAAATCTCTGCAGGGCAAAAGTCGACTTCAAATGCGGTTTTTCATATTTTTAAGGTAAGGGCAAGCTCCCTTCACCTCGAAACCCATCTCGGTCGGATATGGAAGGTGAAAAGGAAACCCACCTGCGTATGGCAACTTTATGCAAGAGAATGGGAGACTTATGGGTTGTTGACGACCTCACGGAACTCCCTCCAATTACCCCCGAATCGTACACCGAAAGCAAGGTTATGCTCTATGGTAAGTTATTATCTAGACCAAATGTCAATTTTACAGTCTTTGTGAATACTATGAAGAAAGCCTAGAAGAATGAATCGGTGAACTGCGAGATGCTAGAACAGGGATTCTTTTTATTCACATTTCCGTCGGTAGCAGAGAAGGAAAGAGTACTAGCATCGGGGCCATGGTCCTTTGCGAGTAATCTCCTAATTCTGAAGGAAGGAGACCCGCACATACCTGAACACCGTTATGATTTCTCTCATTATGCTTTCTGGGTGCATTTAGTAGGCTTACCTAGAGCTGCGATTACTGAAGAGTCGATAAGGAAGATTGCTGAAAAACTTGGCCAGGTTGAAAGGGTGAAGATAGATACTAAAAATAACAGCTATAGTCGAATGGGTCGAGCTAAAGTGCTGTTAAACCTCAATAACCCCCTAAAAACTGGTACGATTATTGACTTGGGAGGGTTGAAATGGTGGATAGATTTTAAGTATGAAAGACTACCGCATTATTGCTACTCGTGTGGCTGCATGGGACATTACGCCACTTCTTGCCCACACATTCCATATGAGGAATCGGGCTTACCTCGAAATAAGCCCGGGCGATATGGACATTGGCTCAAAGCGGAAGTAAAAGACTTGAGTCCATCTTTGGAAGACCTTCTTTGGGGATATTGAACCGGCTGAGGAGGAAGATGAGATGGTACCTGAGACCCCTGTTCATCAGCCAACAGACATTGCAAACACAATCATGGTATCCCCAAGTGACAAAGCACTAGTACTATACCAACCAGCAGCCAGTACAAACACATCAGCAGGCATGCAAGTGACTAGTGCAACAGGTAAACGGCCCCTAAACTCTCAGGCAATCACCCCTGTTGAATCTGACCAGCAGCACTATGTCGGCTCAAAGAAGATAGGTAAATCAGTCTCAAAATCACAAGGGGCAAAAAAAACGAAAAAGGTTTACTCCTTATGGCCCTAGAGGAAACCCAAAACTTCTGTTTGATGAGGGGCAACTTTTAGAAACTCCTATCCAGACATGGGAAGAGGAGCACATTCGGGCTTTGGTAGCTAGCCCTAATAAGCCACCCTGGGATACATGAAGCTTATAAGCTAGAACTGTCAGGGGCTGGGTAACCCCCTGACAGTCCAGCAACTCCGAGCCCTAGTGGCTCAAGAAAGGCCCAATATGGTATTCCTCATGGAAACCAAGAATAAAGAGCCAGTCCTCAAACGCCTTGCTAAAAGTCTTAAGTTCAACTACATCAAAACTGTTGACCCAATTGGCATTGCGGGTGGTCTGGCCCTTCTGTGGAATGATGAGGTACAAGTTGAAGTAGAGTTGCACTCACAGATGTGGATGGGAGTATTATGCAAAGACCCAACTAGCGGTGTGGATATGAGAATCTCCTTTCTACACGCCCCTACGGTCTTTCAGGACAGACTTACGATGTGGCAAACTCTCCGGACACATAATTGTTCTGAGTCAACCCCGTGGTTATGCATAGGTGATTTTAATGAAGTTTTGTATCATTGGGAAAAAAGAGGAAGGCGAGAGGCAGACCGATATAGAATGGTGGCTTTGAGGGAGTTTGTAGATTCATGTGCACTACTTGATATGGAAATTAAGGGCTGTGCGTATACATGGTCTAACAACAGGTCAGGGGACCAGCAAGTAAAAAAGAGGCTAGACCGGGCACTTTGTACTTTGAATTGGCGAATTTCCTTTCCAAATGCTGAGGTATATGCACTCCCACCGATTGGGTCAGACCATAGCCCACTCCTCCTCTCACTTCACCCACTAAGATCTCGAGTGCAAAAACAGTTCAAATTCGAAGCCTTCTGGGTAGAAAAACCCGAATGCTCGAGACATAAGCAGTAGGATCTTAAGAGAAACTAAAGAGAGGAAAGACCTAAGGGGCTGGGATTTAGGGACCTACTTGATTTTAACAAAGCCCTCCTAGGAAAACAAGCTTGGAGACTCAGCCAGGCAAAAGATACGCTATGGGCTAGCCTATTCCAAGGGCTCTACTTCCAGCACGAACCATTTTGGAACGCAAAAAGAGGCCATAGACCTTCTTGGGGGTGGCAGAGTATTTTATCGGGAAGGGATGCCATAGAGGCGGAGCTAAAATGGGAGGTGGGGAACGGCGAAAATAGACCTCGCCCCGAAACCCCCGAACACCTCTTTCTCCTCTCGAAACTTACCAAAAAATTCTAGACCTATTGTACTTTTATTAGTTTAGTTTTAAAATTTTTAATTTTACTAATTGAGTCCTAAACCTTTTTACCTTTTACCAATGATTTGATCCTCTAAGTTGTATTTTTGTACTATTCAATACTCTAATTTTCTTGATTTGTGCAATCAAATCCTTCCATCTACCATTCTAACTAAACTATCCAATTAATTAATAACATGGCAAAAAATGGCAAGCATGCTAACGCGGTGCTAGCTGAGGAGCAAGTTAGCAAAAACCAAACTAAGAAAAAAAGAAAAAAACCCTAATTCGATAGGATTAATTACTGTAGTAAACACTTGGATTGCTCAAGTCTAAAGATTTGATTGTATGAAAGACCAAATCGTACAAACTGAAGACTCGATTGCATGGAAAGAACGTTAGGGAACCAAATTGCTCAAATCGAAAATTTGAAAGATTGGAAACTATACTTAACCCAACCAATGGAGAATATTTTGTTATGGACAATAATCTATGCCTATAACTTTCATCCTTCGTAATCAAATCTCTCTAAGTTTGCAAAGTACTATAGGCCGAAGGTATCCCCAAAGAATCCAGAGCGGAGGGGAGAAGACAACCGTGACGGAACGACTCCTGTAGAGAGGAGAGGGAAAATGGGGGGCAATGGACGGCAAATGCAGCGTCATCTCGAGCTTTCCATGCGGTCGTGGCTAACCTGAAAAAAATCTCGGCGTTCCTTTTGCAGACCAAACTTAGATTCCAACCAAAAATTCCCCATCCATTATTTTATTAGTTTCTTTGTACCAGCTCCCGGTGCTCGGGTGCTTCCTGGCGCTGCCTGAGGCAAGATGTCTCCATTTGTCGCCGCCACCACCTGATGTCGCCATCTGACCGTTCGTTGTATTTGGTGGCGATCACAGGTTCACATGAATGATGATATATGTGAATGAATAATGAAAAGAGAACAAATGACTGGCCATATATTTGCAGGTATTATTATAGAAGTAACCAAAAAAAATAAAAAATCTACACACCTGGTCCCGATCCAATTCAAGAATCGGTTTGGTTCAATATGATTCTCAGGTGGAGGATTGGTTCCTAATTCCATGGTGGAGCTGACCCACCCTAAACCAATCACCTATATAATGTCGTCATGTACTTTCAATTTGTTTAATTTGATCCTTAAATTATTAGTAAATGTTTATGTCAACTTAACATATTTTAACAACCAACTCAATAATAACTCACATTCAATAATGCCTTTATAGTTTGAGCATACAAAAGAACTATATCCAACATTTATCAAATATACGAGAACCACATTAAACAATTTAAAAATCTAGAGATAATAGTATACATTGGGTCAAAATTTAGAGATCATTCGTGTCATTTTTCCTTGTTTTCTCTCGCATTATTTGAGAAACTCTTTCTTGCTCACTTTATTAATTGATTTATTTTACAAGTTCAGTAACGAAAGAGGTATTGACCTTGCGGGCATTAGGCTGGGTCAAGGCAATTTAGGGTTGGACTTTTCCTCATTTGTGCGAAATATTAATATTATAAGGAGCCTGGATCCCCGCGAGCCTGGAGAGATGAAGCACAAAAAATTATTATAATGAGCATGGGGAGAGAGAGTTCAAAATGTGCTATAAAAGGTCGATAGCTCTTATTGTCAATGAACTCGGTACAGCTCTTTCTTTTGATTTTGGGGGTGTTTTAAGGGCAAATTCGAGTAAGATGATGATCCAATTTAGACGACTCAAGCGCAAGCTCATCCCTACTTTTTCTCCTCCTCCATTGCATTCAAGCCTCCGAAACCAGAGAGCATCACAATTCCAACTGCAGTACCCTCCCATCTCTTTGCCCTCTTTCTTTCCTCTCCGCTTTTCTTCTCTCAAACATAGCCTCACAGCCAGGCCACAACTCTTCTTTCCCCCCTCCTTCATCCCTCGATGGGTTCACGATGCGTTCATTAGTTATAAACAGGCTGACACATGCAACTTCGTGAGCCATCTTTACGATGCCCTCGAGCGGAGCAAGATCAGGGCCTTCGTCGACCGCAATTTGAAAAGAGGACTAGAGATCGCACTGGCAATCAATGAAGCGATCGAGCAATCAAGGAGTGCCATCGTGGTCATCTCTCACACCTATGCTTCCTTGCCATGGGGCCTGGACAGCCTAGTCAAAAAATGCAGGAGAACCTTTTTGGTGACATTCTCGACAATGGAGTTTTAGAGCTTGGTGACGATATTCATGTAGCAATAAACTTCATGAGGATTATGCTTTGCAACAAGAGGGTTTTGCTGGTGTTCAATGATGTTGAAGGGTTGTCGGGGTCATTGAGCCACCTAATCGAGGCAATGAGCTTAGGCTAGGGAAGTAGAGTCATTTTGATCCCTCGACATGAAGAAACCTGATTGGTCTATGCGGGGAAATTTATAAGGTAAGAGTGTTGAATGATCATCAAGCTTGAGAGCTTTTCAGTTGGAATGCATTCCAAGAAAGATTTCCCAAAAGTGATTATAAGGTGCTCTCCGATTGCTTCATCAGTTTTTCCAAAGGGCTTCCTTTGGTTCTCACTGTGATGGGTTCTTTCTTGAATGGCAAAAGCGTCAAGGAATGGCAAAGAGCTTTTGATCGAATGAAAGAAATCTCTCAAGGAAAGGTTCATGAAATACTAAATATCGTTATTGATGACTTAGAGACCAATATGAGATAGGTAAATTTGTTGTGAAGAATCATAGACCTAACCATTTCTAATAGGGTTCTATTCCTTCTCTCAGCAATCCCATTTTGTTGTGGAGTATCAAGAATAGTCAATTATCTTACAATTTCCTTTTCATCACAAATAGCCTTAAATTACTCAGATAGATACTCACATCCATGATCAGTTCTCAATACCTTGATTATTTTGTTTAACTGATTTTCAACCAAAGCTATATATTGTCTAAAGCAATCTAATGCTTTGGATTTATGGGAGATCAGAAAAACATAACCAAAACATGTGAAGTCATCTATAAAAGTGATGAAATATGAGGCTCCATGCCTCGCCCTTACATTCAACATATGACAAATGTCGAAGATATGAGTTGCAATGGAAGTTCAGCTCTAGTTCATTTACCAAATGGTTTTCTAGTTGTTTTTCCAACTAAACAATGTTCACATATGGGTAGATCAACATTAGCAAGTAACCTTAAAAGGCATTCTTTTACTAATCGTTTCATTCTTTGTAACTCAATGTGACTTAGTCTAGCATGCCAAATACTTGCATCAATTTCCACATTAGTAGAAGATGCGATTAAAGAAAAACAATCATCAACATTAACATTATACGCATCATAGTTAATGTCTAGTACCATAAAACCATCTAATGCATAACTAGAACCGTAATAAGCCGGTCCAAATAAAATGTCAACACAAGTACCATGGAAACTCAATACATAACCTAAGCTTATAAGAACAACTATTGAAACCAAGTTCCGTCGAATATCCAGAGCATAGAAGACATCATGTAGGAATAGGTTTCGACTACCACATAAGGTTATTTTACATGTGCCGATACCCTTCATTTCAACTCTTTAGTTTTTTTCAATATATATCCATCTTCTTCCAGGTTGCATTCGATGATACTCCACGAATGCTCCTCGATTTTTAGCTACGTGATCTGTTGCTCCCGAGTCTACAATCCACATAGGATGAAATTCAGCAAGCATTACGATGCTAGAAACAAAATCATTACTTAAAGTAATGGAGTAATGTGGTACCTCTTTTGGCTTAATGCATTCACGAGCAAAGTGACCAAATTTACCACAATTATAGCACTTCATCTTAGCTTTGGTACATCTATGATGGGGTGTGTCCAAGAGACACCTATTGCTTATGATGGAGTGTGTTTTAGAGAGGTACCCTTTGAAGGGGTATGAGCGGTTATTTCTCAAGAGAAGTATAAAAGGATAACTTCTGAAAATAACTGTGAAGGAATGCAATTGAGAAAAAATAGAACCCTCTAATCAAAAGAAAACACTCAATGGCTCCATTATCTACTTTGAGAAACAATTGACATTAACACTATGTGGAATGTGAATATTTTCCTCATGATTGTATTTAGACCAACATGAAGTCGTATTGTCCATAGTTCGTTCGGGATTCAACATACGACCTTGGGGTAATTTTTTTATTGTGCATCGAAGAGGTAAGTTGCTTCTTCTGCTGATTATTCTTTTGACATTGGTATCAAAAACATTACTTAAAGTAATGGAGTAATGTGGTACCTCTTTCGACTTAGTGCATTCATGAGCAAAGTGACTAAGTTTACCACAATTATAGTACTTCATCTTAGCCTGGTCCTTCTTCCCATCACATTTCTTTCTTGGATGCCTCATCAGCCTCCTTCCCTTTGTTGTTGAATTTTCGATTCCTTTTGCACTTGAAGCCCGAAACTTTGCGCGAACTCGATTAAGCAACGTAAACATGGATAGAGGATTTTGCAATCTCTAAGTGCTCATCCTCTTATTTCAAATGACACGTTATATCGTCAAAAGTAACGATATTCTCATTATGCGTCATATTGATTTTCATATGCTCCTAACTGTCAGGAAGAGACCTTATAACAGCCTGAACTTGCTTTTCATCAGTAAGGGTGTGACCTGTCGACTTTAGCTCACGGATCATATTTGACATCTCGTGAAGATGTTGCCTCATCGTTAGATTTGGGCACTTTCGGTTTGTGTTAAACTTGATAATGAGTCTCCTCAACTTAGTGAAAGACGTACCCCTAAACTTATCTTTCAAGTAGGGGTGTCAAATGGGTGGGTCGTGTCGAAAATGATCCGACCCACATCAACCTATTTAACCCATTTTGACCCATTTTTATGTAATGTAAATTTAATGACACATACCCAACCCGACCTAACCCATACCCAACCTATACCTGACCCATATTACCAATACATATTAATATTTAACTTAATTTAAGAAAAT
Source organism: Corymbia maculata (assembly GCA_014182735.1). Classification (NCBI taxonomy): domain Eukaryota; kingdom Viridiplantae; phylum Streptophyta; class Magnoliopsida; order Myrtales; family Myrtaceae; genus Corymbia; species Corymbia maculata. The sequence continues at coordinate 6,635,873 of CM024685.1, forward strand.
CTACTCCCACTTATTTAGTCTATTTTAAACTTTTCACATATAAATTATTTGAATAAAAATTTCACATCAAATTTATAAAGTAAATTAAATAATAAAAAAACAGAAAATAAAAAAATGTGGATACCTCTAAATTGAAATAGTATGAGGAAAATAATTTTTTTTTTTAAAATTGATTTTTTAATTATTGTTGAGTGAACCTCATCGGATTGGCAACGGAGGTCGAGAATGCATAGAGGAGGGGGATAGAAGGAGAAAGATGATGTGTCTACCTAATAACTCACTTAACTCATATTTGACCCATATTTAACTTTCACTTAACTTATATTTGACCCATATTTAACTTTCACTTGACTCATATTTGACCAATTTAACTAAAAGTGGGTCATAATATGGGTTTATGACCCATATTGACACCTCTACTTTCAAGGCAATCTAAATTGCTTGAGCTTTGTCATAACCTTCAAACTCACACATGAGATCATTTTGCATCCAGCTCAGCAACGTAATACAAGCAATACTATTTTTTCTTTTCCAAGCTTGGTAAGTTTCTTGATCTCTTTTGTGTTGAGTCGAAGTTCTATGCTCAACTTCATCCATGGTGTGATTAAGGATTTTCAAAACCTCTTGTTCTTCAAGGATGTACTGAACCTTTCAATGCCAAATATCATAATTGTCACCGTTCAGCTTCTCAACCTTATTGAGGTCGGCCACAATGGTCTTGGATGTCGAAGCCATAATCAATTGCTACTACACATTGACATAATAAACATAGAATCAACACTAGCACAATTTTCACATAAACACATATAATTTGCAGCAAAAAAAAAAAAAAATGAATTAATGATAATTCAACAAAAGATATCGAAACGAAAGTTCACTATGTTCCCAATCAATTTTAGTGTACAATTGTTCTATTATCATTAACTCATTTTAATTTGCGTAAATTTTTAAGTATTAGGTGAGAACCCCTTCGAATTGTACCAACCTACGAACTCCCACTAGGAAAAAATAGTTACATAACCTCATGTAATTGTCACATTTTCTATTAAATATAAAAAAGGCATAGCATGTTATGGACTAACATACACAACAATCATGCAACAACTCTAATCAATAACGGAATTCAAGATATATTAAATATATCAAGGATCTCTTGCCATTGTTCAAGATTGCCCAGAACTAGAAAATTGCAAGTACATTAAACCATATAATTACTATCATCGAACCAAGCTCTACATAACTCATATGTGGTCATTTTCACGTAGGCTAGCTTCTGTATTTACAAAATCATAAGAAAATACAAGTTAAAAGGATTAAACAATGCATATATACCCCAAAAATACATGTATTTAGAGTTCTGTACGCATTTTATACCTTTAAAAGCCTCAAATATATAAACTAACTACACCACAATATAGAGCACTTCATTACGAATGCATGGACACCAAGCATGCTCCAAATGGAGCCTACACGCACCCACACGCGCCGCCTGAATGCGCGGGGTGTGTGGCGCACGCGCTTGTCCAGTTCAAACCGATAGACCGGTCCAACCGGTCCAACAGATATCTAGTTGAACTGGTCAACCGATTCATCGGTTTGACCCGATCTGACCCGTTGACCAGTCAACCGAGTCAGGTCAGGTCAATGACATCAGCATGCGGTTATCGACGGTTTTGCTAATGTCAGCGTTGGCTCAGACGACGAGCGTGTGGAGCTCACGTGCTGGGCAGTCCTAGCGCATGTGGGCGCGTCCGACATCTTCTGATGACGTGCCACACACCGTTCTACTTGTCTTGACAAGATCTTTCATTTTGTGTAATCAAATCTCATTTTCACCAAAAATAAATTGTTGAAATAGAGTAAAATAGAACGGTGGTTTTCATCTTTCAAACCTATTCATTGCGTCTAGATTATTTTCGATGATTCGTGTTGCAATTTTCGAGAAATGAACATCTAAACGATATGAAATTCATTCGTTCGATCCCCATATCGATCAACATGTGAAAAGAACTCACAAAAAACAAGATAGAGATCATAACACTGGCTTTGATACCAATGTTGGAAGAATAGTCGGCAAAAAAAATGACTTACCTCTTTGATGTGCAATAAGGAAATTACCTCAGGAACTTAAGTTGAATCACGAACAAACGATGGATGATTCGATTTCACGTTAGTCCGAATACAATTACGAGGAAAGTATTCACATTCCACAGCGTTAATGCCACTTGTTTCTCAAAGTAAATAATGGAGTCTTTGAGTGTTTCCTTTTCATTGAGAGGGTTATGTTTTCTCAATTGCATTCCCTTATGGTTATTTTCAGAAGTTATCATTTTATACTTCTCTTGAAAAATAACCCCTTCAAAAGGTACCTCTCTAAAACACACTCCATTATAAGTAATAAGTGTCTCTTGGACACACCCCATCATAGACATACCAAAGTATAACAAATCTCCTGTTAAACTTTATTGGAGAAGAAAAGAAAATGATAAATATCCCTTTTCCCCTGTTTTAACTCTCATTTCATATTTTATGTATCATTACCAAACAAGCATGTTTATTCTCCTCACTTCTACCCTCGAGCTTAAAGAAATCTCTAGTAATAATGATTTTTTCCCTCCGCCAGTTTCCTCCATGCATCATATCCCTCACTTAATCTTTGTCCCATTGTTGAAAAGATACAAGTGGGTGAATTCCAAATGAACTTCTTTTTCCGTAGGAGGTCATCAGAAGTCCCATGCTTTCTTTTCGTTGATATAAAAGAGAATGAAGATGGGCTAGTCCAGACATCTTCCGCGGCCAATACAAGGTAAACCCTAGCTGTGATGCAACCCTTCCCTTCACCACCAAAACTCTCCACTATGGAATGATATATCTGTCGTAGGCAAGAGAGAGAGAGAAATTCTAGTCGATCTTTGTTTTGTTTGAACTGTAGCACCCAGTTAGGATTTGAAAGAAAGTTCAGCCTCCACTCACTCATTCACTCACTCTCTCTCTCTCTCTCTCTCTCTTTCTATATTATTCTGTTTTGGCCAAGAAGCTTTCTATAGTAGAACTTTTTCGGTGAGAATGGAGAATGTTTTTGATCGACTTATATCTATCCCCCTTCTTTAAATCTGTTGCTAAAACGATTAGCCAAAAGATTTTCTCTGTTTATTACATAAGTACAAAATTTTGTACATACGTAACCAAAAATTGCTCACCTTGGAATGTTGAATTCAAATTTGGCATAGTTTTTTTAAGGGCACAGGCGCAAAATTTTCCCTTGTAAATCAATATGATTATACGCTGTGGGGATTTCGTCTTTCAATAACTTTACTCCTATTCCAAAACTAATCTAGACATTTTGAATAAAAACTAAACCGCATTTCATGAGACTTTTAATAATTAGTCTATTGCAGATGAAGGGAAGAAGAACATCTCAAGTGTCAAACCTTGGGATGGAGGATACAAAAATGCCAAAACTTTCAAAAGGTATATTTAAGTGCCACATTTTTTTTGAAAATTAGACACTTTATGTGTCAACTCCAGCAGAACTTACCGAAAATCTGACATAATACTATTTTATTAATAAAACTAGTCTACGTGACTACCGGAAATTCGATGTGGCTCACTGGAAATCTGACGTGGCTTGCTATTGGAACTTAAGTGCTTTTTTCTTCTTCGATTTTGACACTAAAGTATATATTTTGAAAGTTTTGACATTTGTGTGTCGTGCCGTACCAAGTTTTGGCATTTGGGGTGTTCTTCACCCGCGAATGAAGGGTTAATCTTGGCTAGTGCTTCTTCCTTCACTCCTTGTTTAAAACGAACCAAAGAAAAACTTCTGGTGCTCCTTTTTCAGATCAATCTGCTTATTATTATACCAGTGTACTAGCCTAACTTATCCATTGCTGTGCACGGACAAAAGGCTCATGGTAAAGATTAATGGAAATAATTCTCTAAGTATACTTTTTTTTTTTGTTTATGACCCAGGGAACCCCACACCCCACCGACAATTAGGGAGTAAACCCTCGGGGCCGCACGTGCTAGCCACCATACACATGCAACCAGGTAAGTCACCATATGACAAAACTGGGATTCAAATTCTCGACTTTTTGCGAGAGGAAGAGAGCGCGAACCAGCAACGCCACCCAGGTGGGTGGTTAGTATACTTGATTGTTACATCGGTGAAAAAAAAAATTATATTGAATTATTTAGCAATTTAATTAAACATGAAGATGAAATTCGCATTGGTCTATGTTCTCAGATGTCCAGCCATCGCATATTCTTTTCCATAGTGGCTGTACTAAATCTCATAGTTATCGTTTAGTGTTTCATATACTGACTTTGCTTGATTTATGAAGTAGTTATTGGAGTATTTCCTCATGAAGAGTTGTAATTAGAGGGAAAAAAAAGAATATTTACCCACCTTTCAAATAGTTGTAGGATGATCTACATTATATTGAATAATCCAACAGATATAATCTTGATTCTAAGTCAAATTTCAATTGACGTTACCATAACATTCAACTAAAAATTTTCATCAACGACATGGGTCATGATTAAAAGTTATTAATCTTCATGAATATTTTGTTGAGATAGTTCAAATTACTTATTTTGTTGTCGACCCATGTAAATTTGGGATGTTTGTTATTTTATCCTAGTCATTGCAACCTAAAAGCTTAAAAATCCTTTCCATGCTGTCAATCTATTGCTTCGCTTCTTCAGGACTTCCCATTATTGAAAATTTAGGCGGCTTTAACTTTAGGAACTGCTCCACTAATCCCCGAGTACAACACCCTGCCAGAGGTGGCTGTTGAGATGGCTGTGGGGGTGGCTATTACGGTGGCTGCTGAGCTTGTCTCTCCACCAAATCTCCCAAGGTAATCAGGGCCCGCATCACATGGCATTCTTGACCATGTCCCTAACGTAACCGCTTCCCTTCTGGGCAGAGACAAACTCCTTGATCGCACCATATTTGCCTAACCTTCTGCATATTATCCATACCCAGGGTTAAGGATTGGTGCCATTAATTAAAAAGTAATGTAACATCCCTACGTCACTTGGATCTCATAGGCAACAAAACTTGTTACTTCTATCACCTTCCTATATCCTTCACAGGTTACGATTTGTAATCATGCCTATCGGGAAACAATCTAGGCACTTGACATCACAGTTCTACTAAATTTACTACGCCTTATCACTTCACTGATCCTAGCTCTGATACCACGCAATGTGGCACCTCAGACCAAGTCACCTGATTCACCATTTTTCTTTTATGAGGATGCTACGCCCATTAATCCACAATAACTATGAGTACCATCGAGCATCAAATAGACTATAAAATACGATATTAAGCAACCATCGACCTTTTTCATTAGCAAACTTCGTCCTTTGTCTTCTGTGCATGTCAGAGAAATGAGACTATAGAGGGGGGATTAGTACAAAAAAACACTAGTGACATGAACACTAGATATCTTGCCCCTTCCAGTTACATGTACATAGTCCCTCGTTGGTCAGACAATCTTTCCAAAAAACAATAGTCATCCAAAAGGTTAGGCGTTCATCCGGGCTATCGCCTATGCCACCGACTGCCATCATGGCCTAGGCCATCGTTGTATAGCGGCAGGGGACCCATCAGCCGGTCGTCACTGTGTGCATAAAGGGCCACGAAGGCCAAGAAGGCTCACCTGGTCGGGGCTCTTGAATCCACCATTAGGCATTACATGAACTTCACAAATGTCACATCTGGAAAATGCTGGCCGCGGATCTCTTTCATCTCCATACGAAGTTCGATAGGGCTCCATAATGGATCAACGTGGCGGCGGTAGGAGGAGTAGATGACATTTTCTGATCTGGAGAAAATTCCACAATAGTCAAGAGTGAGTACAAGACTCAGCAAGTAAATTCATCGTCTGCACACATGGTCATGCTACCATTAAATAAGTCTATATGCGACGTCAATAACTTGCTTAAGAACCTTCTCATTGCAAGATTAAAATCGCTACCTAACATGTTTCATCCAAAAAGGTTCCCTAAGTTCATTAGTTTTCCCTGAGCTTACTTCAACTATCACCCAGAGGGAGACGACACTCCACTCTGAACCGCTTTCACCCAACTTGGCATGGCAAGAACTCCTGAGGAGTCGTTTAACCCTCCTTAGTCCTCTAGAGAGTCGACAAACACACTACATCACCCCTCTCCAGGCATCATCGCCTCAACAGTTGATGGCAAAATTCCAAATATTCTTGACGTCGTAGCAATTCAACAATTCAACCAAAACATAACAGCTCAGTCTCTTTTCTAAGGTGTTGAACCTACATTGGTCCTGGTCGAGTTAGCAAGCCTACTACCATTCCTCATTGACCCCTAGAATTTCCATCCATCTAACAATTGCACAGCCATACGTTCCAATTTTTGCTATCCTAGACTTGTTGTAACCCCAACATCTCATCCCTGATTCCTAGGTTATTCACTTCTTGTCATCTTAAAACCCCATCCCGGCACCTTCAATCTATTTTCCTCTTTCTCTCACCCTTTTCGCAGCCAACGTGTCAGCTCTCCCTACTGAATGCTTGCCACCTCAATGGAGCCGATCACTACTTGAGCCCTTCCTATTCCTGCTCAGGTTCGGTTAGCATCCCACTTCCACCATAACAATCCCTGTTAAACGCCATATCTATTATCCTTACGACCAAAACCTCACCCGGTCACTTCTATCCCCCTGAGATGATGGCACGGGAGTCTCGGTCTCGCTCCAGGACTCCACTCACTCCCGGATTTGGCCTAAACAAACTGCCTCTGGTATGTTTATACTCGACATCGCTCTAGTGAACTCACCAACAGCTCGCACTTTGCTACTGTCCCAGCCCGCAACCTTCTACCTTTCACTGAAAGCCAGCTCCCAAGTCTCGACTTTTCGTTCCCCTGTTCTCGTGCCCAGCAAAATTCTATTCGGTCCCACGGCATTCTCCTGAGCTCCGCTTCACTCCTCAGAATTGCACTGGCGTGCGTCGCGGTGTCCGGTGCAACTCCTCCATCCGACTCCCTCGCCAACCCAAAACCAGAGGAACTCAGCCACATGCAAACCTACGCTCGGCCTCTACTGTCCCTAGATCGCCCTAAAATAACACTACCCATGAAAATCAGAACGGTGGCTTTACTTGCCTGGTTTGATCGCCAGCGTGGCTGAGTTGGCCGGTGAGTTTCGACGGCGCGGCTGGGTTTAACGGATTCATCCCGCTCCTGGGATGGTCCGTGGGAGGCCTGCTGGCGGCTGCGATGGGTCCCCGGCACCGGTTCGTCTGGTCGTCCTCGGTCGCACGCCAAAACCAGAAGGAAGAGGAGGGCTATTCGGCTGCCGAGAGAGGAAGGGGGTTTGGGTGAATGGTGTATCTTGTCAAGGGAAGGAAAGATGGGGGTGGCAACGTACTGGAGGACCACCTGGCTGAAATGTGGAGGGGGGTGGAAATCCCACTTTTTCCTCCTCTTCAGGCCCCCTTTCTGCTCGATTAAGCAAAATGAAGAATCAAAAGGGACCGAATGAACCAAAAGAAATCCGCAGCTGCTGAATCACCATCGTGCTCTGCGTCTCGTTGGTATTTTGCTTTGTCGCAGACGGTCAAGGCTCACTAGGTGTTAGGGGTTAAAGTCCTGGAGGGGAATCTCCTAATTTGTAGTTAGCGGGGCGGTCACCGCAAAATTTAGGAATGAGAATAAGCCCTATAATTTCTGAAACACATAAATTTCACTTTGAGCGAAAATTTGGATTTCACATAATGCATTCCAAGAAAGGTATCCCAAAAATGATTATAGGATGCTATCAAACCACTTCACGAGCTTTCCAAAGATCTACTTTTGTTGCTGACCATGATGGGTTCTTTCTTGAGCGGCAAATGCATCATTGAATGGCAAAGATCTTTGATCAACTAAAAAAATCCCTTAGAGAAAGGTTCATGAAATATTGAGGATTGTTATTGAGGGCTTAGAGGCTAATGAGAGGATGATTTTCCTAGACATTGCGTGTTTTCTTAATAAATGTGACAAAGAAGAAGAGATCAAGTCCCTAGACCAATGTGGTGTCCATGCCAATGGTGGGATTGAGATTCTAGCTCAAAAGTCACTAATATATATCAATGAAAATAATAAACTATGCATGCATGATTTGCTAGAAGAAATGGGGAAACAAATCATGATTCAAGAGAATTCTTGCTAAGCAAAATACGGCGTCATGAGGATACTTTACAAGTGGTTAGGCAAAGTTCAGTAAAAGTCAATAATCTATTTCAATATGGATAATCATTTTCAAGTGCTTCCACCGTGCATTACTATTGATATTCTGTTCTAACAGGGGATGGATGCGATCGAAGGTATTAAATTAGACAAGGTTGATGTAGAAGAGTTGATTCAGTAAAAAAATGAAGAAGCTCAATAATGGCTGATTTCAATATGGATAATCATTTTCAAGTGCTTCCACCGTGCATTACTATTGATATTCTGTTCTAACAGGGGATGGATGTGATCGAAGGTATTAAATTAGACAAGGTTGATGTTTTGGAGAAAATTAAAAAAAAAAAATAGTCTCTATATAGTGCTTTTGAGTTTCTCTGTCTTTAAAGAATTGTTAAAAAAAGAAAATATCTCCTTGAATCAAGTTAAGGGATAAGTGTCTTCAAAGAATTGTTAAAAAAACTGTGTTTATGCATTGTTTTCTTTTTTAATAGTTCCACCTTCAACTATAATTAAAACAAAACCATAGAAAGATGTTCTCTTAATAACAGAAGCTTAGGCTATTTATATATCAATAATATTTATGGGAATGACATCAATATGAAATCCATATTTATTGCTAATATTTATGCATTATTAAGATTTTTGTTTTGTCTTATAATGTTAAGAGGATTACGGTGTTGTTTTTTCATTTGTAAAATAAAACTGGACATCTAAAATCCAATGAAAACATGTTTTGTTCTCGGAGGTGTTTCCAATAAAAATATGGTACGGCAAAACAATAACATATTGGCGTGTTGTTGGGAGCAGCTGGGGAAGCAAATTTCCAACTTCTGGTCCCGCGGAGCCTGAAAGAATCACATCAAACGGATGCAAGGTGGGCAACTTGCCGAGCCCCCAATCCTATAATATTATACAAATGGATAAGAAGAATTTGTTTTTGGACCTCGGGCCATTAGCCCAATTTAAATGTCTCGGCAAAAAGCTTTGCACACTTACTTCATTTACTCTCATTTACTCTCTCTCTCTCTCTCTCTCTCTCTCTCTCTCATATCTTTTAAGAAGTTTACTTTTCATCCTGATAATTTCACTACTTTTGTAATCAATTCTTTCTAATTTCACTCCTTCCATAAAGGCACGTTAGTAGAATTCGTCCAAATTTTAAACCCGAGGGACTTGACTTGACATTTCGTGTAAGGGGAGGACTTTATTAGAAATTTGGAAGTACAGGGGTTTGATTAGTCTCACGCAAAGTCCGAAGAGTAGACAAAATCAAAACAATATGTTTTTTTTAGTCGGTCATGCTCTATTCCCGCTATAATTCTCACTTTCAAATTTTTGGCATGCCTCATTTTATAGGATATGAGAGTCGAAACTCATATATGAAACTAAATCGTCCTCACCTCCATCCTTGCGAAAAGGTGGGGATTCGAACCTCTTACATGAAATTAAATCAAAAGCCTTCACTTGAATGAATTGAAATCCACACTTGAAACTAAATTGTTCCTCATCCCATTTTCTTGAGAAGGTGGGAATTCGAACCCCTCACTTCTCCCCTCTCATGTGGCAAAATGATGGCTATCGAGGCAAACTCTAACAATTAAATCAAAACAATCTAATTGGGAAATAATTGCCACAAATGAATAAAAGGTACTTGGCACTATGGATTTACGTGACTCGATCAGTAGCCTTTTGTCCTTTTATCACGATTCTATATTGGAGAAAATTTAACAAATGTCTAAGCAAGCGCAAGTAAGCATTTTGTGAGGTGGAACTTGGGGCAGTGTTGCGCTTTGTGAGGGCTCTCCAAGTCCTACTAATTGCTACTTAATTTTTGCATTTGTTACTCATGTGATTTTAAATTAGAGTTGCCACTAACCTATTTTAGGTGATCAAGAGCAAGAGTAAGCCACGGGAGCATGTCTTGTCTCTACAATTTGTTAAAATAATTCATGCATAAATACAATAAAATCTACTCTAAAACGATGCAGATATGTTAGGGAAACATGACATGAAATTAAACTTGGCGATGCAACCTAAAACCACTAAATTCAAAATATGTCATTGTACATGTAGTTCAAATGTGAAGTAAAAAATGCTGACGTCATATGAATGACCGAGCAATACACAAATTCATGAAAAAGTTAACATAGACAGCAAAAGTATCAATTTAAATGGTCCAAATTTATCAATCAAATGTATACACGCACATGTATATGATGCGGGGGTATTGAATTCTATCGATCATTTTGCAAGCTCAACCCAGACCTCATTGATTCATCTAGCTCAATCCTTCCTTTCACAAGGAAATGGCCAATTTCATATACAATCTAGCTCAATGGGTTCAATTTGGAGATATTAATTCTGCAAGAGTTGTTGTTTTAATGAATAATTGATCAATTTTATGATTACAAATTGACTACCAAGCTATCGATTAAAGAGTTTATGATTCTTCCTTTGCCGATTAAGTTCCATTTTACCAAGATTAGTTGCTGAGTTCAAAACTAATCAACAACATATCGACAGGAGGTTGTCCAGAGCAATTTCTTTGGATATTTGTTGATCTCCTAAGATGGTTGTTTTCTGGTCAAGACTGGTGAATGAATATAGTAAGATAATTTCAAGGCGTTAGAGTCAATATTTCGAGTCTCTATGTCATTAATGTATTTTCTAGTTCCTAGGACTTTAATTGTTTTTTTAATTTCCATATCTTTAATATTTGGGGAGTCCTCATATCTCTTTAATGATTGTCTATTTCATATGTCTTACTTCTATAAATAGAGGAGGGTTCTCAAATGTAAGACAAGACAATTTTGATGAATATACATGAGTGAATATTTATCCGATTCCAACATCTTCGGTGGTGAATCACACGGTTCTTTATCCCACATCTTCGGTGGTGAATCACACGGTTCTTTATCCTTGACTGGTAGAGCTATCCTTTACGCCTAGGTAGTGAGCTGCAATTTATTTCGATTGGTTATTCTTGATTAGTGGCTTGGCCTTTGTGCTTTGGTGATGAACCTCCCATATCCTTCGCCTTTTACACATCATATGTACCCGCCCATACACTTAATTCAGCAAATCCCCATTTCCAGAGTCACTCGTCCCATGCATGCATGAGCATAGCCTGCCAACAAGACTCACCCTAATCCAGTTAAGATTAATTAGATTCGTGGAATTAAGTACCGAACAAAATCTGACCAGTAAATATCTAGTACAATTTCACGAGCTGACTTGCAACCCAGAACAATTCAAGATGCAACCATTTTAAGATCAAGTATCAATGATCTAAGATCAAATGAATGGCTAGTTCTCTTCTATTTGTTTTGATAGTCGGAAAGTCGATTGGTGTACTTGACATCGACTCCACTACTGAACCCCCCTTTGCCCAATTCACCATACACATTCTGATGAAAATACAGGCCAAGAAATTGAGTTCCAAGATATTTTTATCATAAAGCAAATCACAAAGTTGATGACGATCAAAGTCAAATTTGCCTTGTTATTCACCACCTCTTTCTTTGAATCAGAGAAGACTGAGATGCTCAGTTGCAGGAACTTGGAGCTCATTGTAATAACAACGGTGGTGGATCGACAACACGATGGTGAAGGCAGCTCTCTATCTGGACCGACAATGACAACGCTCGTCCGGGCGAAGTTTTAGCACAGCTTTGAAGAGGTACGGACCTCTGTAGTGCCAAAAGTTGGCACAAAGGGACACTTAAGTGCCAAAATCTGAGCAAAAGGGATCACTTAAGTACCAACGGCGAAAAATTCCGGCCAAATTGCCACGTGTCTATTTTCCGGTGACTTTATTTGCTGACGGAGCATTTTTTTCAGAATAAAAAATCCACATGGCATTTAAAAAAAAAATTGTCCACGTCAGATTTTTGAAAAATTAAAATCAATTTTATTAAAAAAAAAAAAGGAGGAGGGGATCGGTGAGTAGGGGTGTGCAAAAGAACCGGGAACCGCCCGGACCGCCCGGAACCGGACCGGACCGCCCGGAACTTCTATTTGAGACAACCTACCAAGAGAGGTAAAGAAAAAAGCGCGAGAACATTTGCGAAATCTCTAAATAGACCATCTTTTCGATACGTGTCCAATGGAGTTTATTTTCTTCGCCCGCTTGTGAGACCGGTTCCATAGATCCACCCGGGAACCGGACCGGACCGGTTCTCGGGTGGATCCATGGAACCAACGGGCGGTTCCCGGATCCAATTTTTTGGAACCAGTCCTTAGCGGGCGGTTCCCGGTTCTAGGGTGGGAACCGCCCACCCGGACCATGCACACCCCTATCGGTGAGGGCTGTGCAGCCCTTGCCGCCGCCGTCGTCGCCGCCCCACCTCGTCGAGAAGGGCCGGCGACGGTGGGAGAGGGTTGGCCTAGGTCGCCGGGCCCCGACCAGTGGTCGGCGACCCCGGTCGGCCGGTGGCGAGGGCCTACGCGCCCTTGCCCAGCCGATCCAAGGGCCGTCGAGTGCCTAGACCGGCGCGCTGGTCCGAGCAGCCGACGGCCCTTGAACCAGCTGGGCGAGGGGCCGGCGACCCTCACGGATCCGGGGAGGGTCGTGACCCTCGCCCCCGGATCTGGGCGAGGCGCGCAGCCCTCGCCGCCGGCCGATCGGGGTCGCCGGCCACCGGCCGACCCTCCCCACCGTCGCCAACCCTTCCCGGCGAGGTGGGGCGGTGAGGGCTGCACACCCCCTCGCCGATCCCCTCCTCCTTTTTTTTTTTTTTTTTTAAATAAAATCAATTTTATAATAATATATTTTTAATTATTTAATATTATTTAATTAATAATTTTTAAATCCACGTCGCCAAAACGACGTCGTTTTGGCTGATTTTTGGTCGATTCAATTTCCGGTGAACTACGTAGGCAAGAAAATTAATAAAAAAATTGCCACGTAGGATTTCCGGCAGGGTTCTGGCGACTTGGCACTTAAATGATCCAATTTTTTTTAAAAGTGGCACTTAAGTGTACCTTTTGTAACTTTTGGCATTTAAGTGTCCATTTGTGCCAACTTTTGGCACTCCTGCTATACTTATGCCCAGCTTTGAATGATCTGGGAATACAGAGATCAAAAGCGGCAACGGACTGAAAATCAAAAGGGCGTAAATCTAAGAGCATGCTGGGGACCGGCTCACGACGCGCGACAAACACGGTTGTGTTCGGTGTTTTTAAAGGGATGACGAAGTGGTGATTGGTGTCGTTGGAGTCAAGTGCGTCCTACTCTTAGGATTGGAACCAGTGGGGTCGCCGATGTCTCACAAAAACTGCAAAAGCTAAGATAAGACAGAAAAGCCACGAACAGGGAAATATAAAAAAGGAGTTAACTTGAAGACGATCATGACTACGGTGCTTCATCCCCGCTGAAGAATACCTATGTAAGGGCCTTCTTGGATTGGCAAAGAAGCATCCAAAAGCTTATATGGCCTCATCCATGCCAAAACCCGTCCCTTACTCTTCAAGATCCCCAATGTCCTCTTAGTAAAGCTGCTTCTTCTCGGTTTGGCCTTAATTATAAAAATGGAGTCGGCGGCAGGTGAGGTTCGCCGAAAAAGACTTTGAGGTGATAGCGAATGGTCTCGCAATTGAATTGAGCAAAACAAGTGAGGACAATGCACAAGACTCATAAGTGCGAACTTGATAAAATTATCCAAAAAGTTATAGACACATTGTACTTTTGTCAATATAGTCATAAACTTTTTAATATTGTCAATTGAATTATAAATCAATTCATATTTTGCCAAATGAGTCAATTCGGCCAATTTTAGTTAGAAATCGCTAATGTAGATAATTTTTAATAATTTTATTCTTTTATTTATTTATTCTTTTTTCCCTCTTCTTCTCTCTTTTTTTTTTTTTTTTTTTGGGTTGTGGTCGGCAAGGGTCATAGGACTAGGCAACCATTGGTCACAGGGCTAGGCGAGGGTCGCAATGCTTGTTCGTGACCAACAAGGGCTTCGTGTTCCTTGCCTAGACCATTGCATCCATGGGACTAGTGACCCTTGTCAGCTAAATTTGTATAAAATAAAAAATAAAAATAAAAAAGGAAAAAGAAAATAAATAATAAATAATAACACAAAATTTGAAAAATCATCATAAAAATTTCATGTTAATGTTGGTTGTGCCACGTAAAAATGGTTGACATTCGCGTCAACGATTTTCAGCTAAAATTGGCTGGATTGATTAATTGAACAAAATATTTAGGATTCAATTGGCAAAATTGAAATGTTTAGAATTGAATCGGGAAAAGTTTAGGTTTTAGACTTTTTGGACAATTTTCCCATGTAAATCTTAATGAAACATCCATAGAATCCATGTAGGTACAAACAACCCGTGGTTGGCACAAAAGTCTTCTGATTCCAAAACAGTACGTGCTCGTCTAGTAACGTGCCAAATAGTATTTGATTCTATTTTTTATTTCCCGGAATAAATAAATAAAAGAACAGAAATTTGTTTAGTAGCTTTTTTGTTCTTGGGAATGGATTTGAAACAGAATCAAGAAGTAAAAAAAATTGCTTCTTTATTCCTAGAAACAACTCTAGAATCAAGCCATACCAGTTTCTCTTTTTTTTCTTCTTTTCCTTTTCTCTTCTTCTTCCTCCTAGCTAGTCCTTGGACCCTACCGGGCAAGGCTTCGACAAGGCTGCCAAGCCTCGTTTGGCTAGTCAACAACCATCGCCATGGTCGACGACTGGCTAGGAGGAAGAAGGATGTTACATTCTGAACCCTGCAAATGAATGCGACATCTTAGGACGCGTTGCCAACTATTCTTTTTATCTTTTCATTATACGCAAGCGAAAACGATCTATCACCCAGTCAAGCAATCAACAACAATAGGGATAGTAGAATGAACAACACTATAGTAGCAAACCCACTCATTTATTTATTCACTAGATTAACCCATAAAGGAACACTTCTTAATTACAGGCCCGTCAGTGGGCGAATTCCTTTCCAAGCCTACAAAAAGATGTTAGGGCTGGATTAATTTACTCCCCTCAAAAACTTGAGCTCGATACGTCCTTCAAGGACTACCAAAATACAAAAACTCATCAAAGTCAAGCTCCATCGGGTCGTAGTCAGAGGGGTATGGGTTAACTACTGGCGGGGCAAAATCGGGATCCTCCATAATCCCGTCTTGAGGGTCTATCTCCATGAGATCCTAGTCCTCATCCTCAATGCCCCTACCAAGCAGGCCATCGAAACCACGTAGAGGGCCCGGCAAAATCTCGCCCTCCCAAATGAACCACGCCAAGAACCGATGGGGAACCTACATGCCCAATCCCTCATCCACCCAAATGATGGACACATACTTCTAGTACAAGTGTGCCCGCCTCGGAAACCGATGGGTTGTGACAATGATCTCCCAATCCTTGGGGACCCTAAACTGCACCGGGTGGTGCACCATCCTAGGGACTTAAAATCGTTTAGTAATGACAAATAAGATATAATCTTAATGAGTTCTCTCCTTAAACCCTGGTTAGAACATCAACTCGCCTTTTGTATAGCCAAATCACTCAAACCAAAAATGCCATATTACACTTGTGCACATGCTTATGAAGCCAAGAGAGCTTCTATCTTGGCCAAGCGATCATCCTCATTCTTTGGGGATGGACTCTTATTAGCGTCGTCGTATAAATCATGCTTCCACCTCTCTGTTCGAACACCACCGGGTTGGTAAGTTTGTCTACCATTGAAAGATTATCTTCCTCTATTATACCCACCGCCGCCGCTGCCGCCGTATCTATCTTTTGATATAAACCCACCGCCCCTCTGATCCTCTCTCCTGTAAGGCCGTGCTCTATCACGGAAATCAGTTTTTCCAGATCTTTCCGAATTGTGGGGGTAACGCCTTCGTTCCCCATTTCTTTCACCATCTAACGCAGTATGGCTAGGCTTTACAGCCTCATCAGTCACTTAATCGGCATTAATGTCAGCTGGAATCTTTTGCTCTCTGAATGCAGGTCTCTTACGAGATGCTGGTGGAGCTGGGTTAGCCTCCATCTCAAAGTACCCATCGTGGCGCCAAGTGCTACGGTCATCTCCTTTACGTGGATTCTCCTCTCTTTGCTTCACATCCACAGTTGCTGTCTTGTTGGTTCCCCTTTCATTACCCTGGTCCCTTGAATCTTTCCACCATCCTCGCTCTATTAATAAGTTACCAGGTGACAGCATAGTCAGCAGAAACAACATCAAAATATAATCCACAAGCACAGTTGATCTTGAAAAAACTTATACCACGCACAATGTGAGAAAATTTTTGGAGGAAAAGACCCCACAAAAGAAATCGTATAAATTTAGTACCATAAAAATCCAGTCTTAGTACTAGGGGTGTGCATGGTCCAGGTGGACAGTTCCCACCCTAGAACTGGGAACCTTCCACTACGGACTGGTTCTAAAAAATTAGATTTAGGAACTGCCCATTGGTTCCAAGGATCCACCCGGGAACCGACCTGCCGGTCCAATCCGGTTCCCGGGTGGATTCATGGAATCGGTTTCACGAACAATCACGCCTAATGGCGAGAGAACTGTGCCAAGCCACCCTTTTTTTTATTCTAAGCATGTGGTGATAGAGTCTTAGAAGATGCAAATTCAGGTATGAAAGAATGATTCAAACGCAATTATATCTTGGAAATTTAAGAGTCGACAAAAAGACTAAATTTGGTCGGAATGTCTTTGTGATGGTGATGGTCTTCTTCTATCTCCCCGACTGAGACTTCATTGCCTCTCGAATTTTCTCCGCCTCTCAGTCTCTCATTGGCTCCACTCATATTCACTATGATAAGATTTTGATAGATGCAATACACTATATGCTCGGATAAATGAGTTTAAATGAAGTAGGAAGCAAGTAATTTGAATTTTCAAATCAGTTTTGCCCACAAATTACAAACATGTCGAATCGTCCCTACTTGAGTAAAATTTGCACATCAAGAAAACTCTCCATTCTCTCTATTATTTATGATCTCATCCTTCGAACCCACTTCTCGAACTTGTTCAATTTTCCTTTCTAGACAACCTCTCAAATCAACAGAGCGACAAAAGTAAACATGAACTCAAGAGTAAAGAGAAAGAAAAGTTCCATGCACACGAGAACGAACAAAGAAATGCGGAGCTAATTCAAAATATGAGGCTTTAGAATTTTAATTTTGTTATAATAAAAATTAATATATTATTATAATATCGGTCCGGTTCGAGTGGGTGGGCAAGCGGGCGGATTTGCCAATGGAACTGAGAACCGGACCGGTCTCATTAGGAACCACCAGTTCCGGTCTGGTCCAATCCGGTTCTAGATGGTCTAAGTGAGTCTTGGGTCTTTTGCACACCCCTTTTTACGCCCAACAGCCGTCCTCTCCAAAAAAAAAACCCCAAAAAAATATGAATTGGGCTTGGTTAAAGAGGAGTCAAAAACACGCAATCGATTGGGATTGGAAAAGTCAAATGTGCTGACATCTTTGAAACTATCCTCAAAAGTCGTCCCCACATTATATAGAACCTTGAAAGCTTGCGACCGCAGGAATCATTATGATTCCATGATTTTAAACAAGTGGCATGATTATCCTAAAGAAAAAAGATAACCTAAATGTACCGTCAGTACATGTACAAATTTAATTTTATACTTTTCAATTTTATCAATTTAATTTTAAATCTTTTTACGATTTATGTAGATTTATGTTGCTTGACTAACGCTGATGTGTATATTATTGTAATTTTTTAAAAAAACTTCTGAATTATTAATCATGCCAGCATCTACGTTAGTGATTTTTAGTCAAATTAGTTAGAATGATTACATTTTTAAAAATTTTAGGGTTAAATTGGTATGTGTATAATATATTTAGGAATTTTTATGGTTTTTGTAATTATCCCCATAAAGTCATAAAGCCTAAAAAATAGAAAACTGCTTCAGAAGATAATTTACAGAAAAACCAACCCATCATTCCGTAGTAATAAGATATAACCGAAATGATGATTACGTGACATGCTAGCTATCCACTTCGTTGCTGATTAAGAAGGTTGAAAGGATGACAAGCACAAGGCGACCTAATGACGTTGTTCTCATCTGAATTAATTTTTGCCCCTTCCTTTTTTTTCTGGGTCAAGGACATGAACCGGTTGCGATGTCAATTTCTGCTCTCTTGTACAATTCAAGTTCTTTTAATCGTTTGACCAGAAAAAAAAAAATGTTCTTTTAATCATATGGGGATAATCCGACAGACTTATCACGTGGTTTAATGTCTCGTTTGGACAAGACTTTCAAATTTGCCCTCCCCATTTTGACAACTCGCTTGGCAAAATCTTAAAGAACTAAGTTATGGGATCAAGCTGTCATTCAACGTTCAATCCCCACTATATAAGCACGCCTACCAAGCCAGTTTCTCAATCATTCACAAAATCAACACAAGCAACAAACCCGCTTTCACATTCAAGAAAGATCTTCGCAAGAAGGAGCAGAAGAAGAAGAACAAGAGGAGTTATGGAAGGTTTGATCCCATATATCATCCACAGCGTCAGGAAACAAAGGCTGTACAATAGCTACAGGTGCCTTTCTGATGGCTCGACCAGGAGCTACCATCTTCTCGCCGGAGGCGACTCTTCCGATGGCTCGGCTCACCGGCGAACCCAATCGGAGCTGCCGCAGCTGCCTGCCGCTGAGTTTAAGGAGCAGCGAAGTGGGTTAGAGTTGGCCCGGTCTCACAGCACGAATAAAGGTTCTATGGTCTCTACTGCAACGGCTGCCAATGGCTTAAACGTCGCCGGTTCATACTATCCCCAGATCAACAAGGACGCGAACGCTGGTTTCTCGACTCTTCGCCATCGGCGGTGAAAGGGGAAGAACCGGGAAGAGCTGAGAAGTCGAAGAGATTTGGTTGATTTGTGTTGTTCTTTCATTCACATGTTTTTTGTAGTTTGAGATGCATGTGGAATAACGTATGAGTGGCCTAAGGAGGAAAACTTGCCATTCAACGATTCAAATGCTTAGAATGGTAATATTTGTAATTGTCAATATGTGAAATTGTAAATGGCAATTTGTTTGTTTTGTTTGCAATTTTCCCATGCAAGATCAAGACTTTCCAATTAACAAGAACATGGATCTGCCTACTCTCTCTCCCCTAAAATAAAAATTCTCTATTGATCCAACAAAAAAGAAAGAAGACTTGGTTTGCAGTTTGGTGTACTGTGAAGCAATTATTGCAGAGCAATGCTTGATCTGTATCCAACCAATTGAATTGCTTGTGTGCCTCCCGAATTCAAACTTGCCCACTAACTCCTTTTCACTTTCATCATAACATGCACTAGTACTTAAAGTTCTGTCAAACTTGATAAGTTTGCATGTTTTCTAAGGCATCTGGGTTGCATAGCAGTCCAGCTTGGCTATAGCACAAATACTCATTCATGAAACAGCAGCATAGCACCACGAATCCATGGCCTGCGGCTCAGAAACAGGGTGCTCAAAAATACAAACGTGGACTTAGCTAAAACAGGAAAACAGATATGAGGAATAACATGCAACGAGTCAATCCATGTGTCGCTTCACTATAGGTTAGTGCCTAAGTTTCCCTCCCGCAAGCAAGGGAATCTCCAAGGCCAAGAACAAATATTTAACTTCCCAATAAAATGAGTTTCATCGGCCAGATATTGCCGAGAAAAGCAAATTTCTCCATAAAATATTGGACTTGTGAAAATTTAATAGGAGTCAGTGCTGCAGAGTTTCATCTCTAGCAATAGATAATAAATCAAATTGTGTCTAATTTGGCATCATAATGGTACAAGAGGAAAAGAAAACTTGGAACTAGAATTGGTGTCAAAGAACATTCGCAAAAGTCTCTCTCATGTAAGAAAGCAAAAAAGTTGGTCCGACCCGGAAAGGATTTGTTTTGCAGCGCCACAACATCAAACTTAATGAAGGCAAACAGCAGCCAATCAAGACCTAAATGTCATGAACTGAGAGAGATTATGTCGTAAGAAACTGATGTTTCTACCTGAACACAGAAAAACCAAAAATGACTTATTACACTTGTGCACATGCTTATGAAGCCAGGAGAGCTTCTATCTTGGCCAAGCGATCATCCTCATTCTTTGGGGATGGACTCTTGTTAGCCTCGTTGTATAAATCATGCTTCCACCTCTCTATTCGAGCACCACCAGGGCGGTAAGTTTGTCTACCATTGAAAGATTCTCTTCCTCTATTATACCTGCCGCCACCGCCACTGCCGCCGCTGCCGCCACCGCCGCCGCCGCCGCCGCCGCTGCCGCCATATCTATCTTTTGATATAAACCCACCGCCCCTCTGATCCTCTCTCCTGTAAGGCCGTGCTCTATCACGGAAATCAGTTTTTCCAGATCTTTCCGAATTGTGGGGGTAACGCCTTCGTTCCCCATTTCTTTCACCATCTAACGCATTATGGCTAGGCTTTACAGCCTCATCAGTCACTTTATCGGCATTAATGTCAGCTGGAATCTTTTGCTCTCTGAATGCAGGTCTCTTACGAGATGCTGGCAGAGCTGGGTTAGCCTCCATCTCAAAGTACCCATCGTGGCGCCAAGTGCTGCGGTCATCTCCTTTACGTGGATTCTCCTCTCTTTGCTTCACATCCACAGTTGCTGTCTTGTTGGTTCCCCTTTCAGTACCTTGGTCCCTTGAATCTTTCCACCATCCTCGCTCTATTAATAAGTTACCAGGTGAGAGCATAGTCAGCAGAAACAACATCACATTATAATCCACAAGCACAGTTGATCTTGAAAAAACTGATACCACGCACAATGTGAGAAAACATTTGGAGGAAAAGACTCCACAAAATAAACCGTATAAATTTGGTACCATAAAAATCCGGTCTTACTACCCCTTTCTACACCCAAAAGACTTCTTCCCTTCCCAAGCAAGCAAGCAAACCCCCCCCCCCCAAAAAAAAAAAAAAAACCTTTTTAAGGAAAAAGAAAAGAAAAGAAAAACCAAACTGAATAAAAAAGGACAAGAAATTGCTCTATGAAGCATCAGATATCAACAGAATTGCCTGCCTAACAAACAAAATAGTCTCTCAGGAACACCTCCAGAGTCCAGACTGGTCCAGAGATCAAGCAACAATGCAACCTTGCCCCTAACATCATCTGAGGAAAATCTACTAACTGATTATCTTGCATCTCTTTATTATTAGCTGAGGACAACATAACTTAATCAAAGAAAACTGAGTTGAAAATTAAAATATATGCAAATACAAAACTTTGAAATCAATTCACAGACTAAATCTTCAAAAAAACATAGCGAATTCTGTTTTCAGCGAAGATTACTAAGTGGAGGAGAGGAGAGGAGAGAAGAAGCAAGAAGACTTACCAATAGGGGCTCTTTGACCAGAGCTGCGACCACCTTGCCCAGCACTACCACGCTCATCGTGCTGTTATAAGACATGCACAGGCAAGCCTAAAATGGTTACACACAGGGAGGCCCTGCAAGGCACAGGCTTTGAACAAAATCCACGGCAACATCACCCCCAGACAAAAAGTTTTGGGTACACTGAATAACCAACAACCAAACTCAATAATCACTGGTAATTGCAGAGCATTTATACAATCAGGAATATAGAAATGTTCTAGAAACCAAGCTTATAACAATGGCAAAGCATCTCTCACCCCGATGTTGAGAGAGAGAGAGAGAGAGAGAGAGTCCATATTCATTTTTTATGCAACAAATATGCAAAGCTAATCCATTCTTCTATTTTTAGACAAACAATGTCAGGAAAGCATTCGCTTCATTTAACTTGAAAAGCTAAAAGGTATACCAAAATAGCCACGTCCTAACAGTAGAAAACCATTTAGATCTCTAGTTGGCTAATCTCTAAAGTAATAATCATCCATTGCTGCAACTTCAACATTCATCATCAATTTTTGCAACTTCAATATCCATATCCAAAAAAGAACTTGACTATTGCATTGGTAGGTTATAAGTTAACCCACACCAAATGCTTCAGGCATTGAATGGAAAACAAGGTGATAAAACCAAAAATTCATGGTTCATATGCCACAATAAAAAAACCCTTATATAACACATCGCTTTTTCATAAGACTGATGTAATTCTGCTCATGGTGTTCCTCTACTTTTGGCTAGTGGATATTCAATAAAATACCAGGATCAAATTATCCTAAAATTGATTTTCGATAAGACAATTATGAATCCCACCAGTTCTCCCTCGGCCTGCAGGTATTCTAAATGATTCCATGTTAACAGTGATCAGCTATTCCAACAAAGGTAGTAAAAAGACTGATGTAATTCTGCTGATGGTCGTTCATCATTAGACAGCATTAGATTCAAGTAAACCAGTAAAACCTGGAAATAAGATCTTGACCGAGGCACTTCAGTAGGATTGGAAGAATGCTTCCTCCCATCAGAATTTGTTCCAATGGCCTTCTTTTCAGAGTCTTTACCCTCAGCTACAGTCCCTGCTTTAGAGTCAAAACGTGAGGGTGCTCCGAGGGATGATGTACCAAGCAGTTGGTGACCATGCTTTCCATCCCGCTCTCCAGGATCAGCGTTGCCCAGAACTCTTTCTACTTCAGGTTTTTCATCCTTCCTAGATCTCTTGGGACTAGGAACCCAACAATTAAATGTTAGAAATGAAAAAAAATAGAGGCCCCTAATACCAAAACACAGGAGCAAAAGGTAATAGATGGGTCATCCACCAAGTACAATGCCCCAGTCAGTCTTGCTCAGGGGAAAAAATTGCACTAAGAAATTAAATGATCTCTCAACAAGAATCTAGGGCACTAAAACCAAATACAAGATAATCACTTGAGGTCGCTGATTATGTTACTGAGTCCAGTTATTTTCTGAGTTTTGAGTTCGCCATTCACAGCTCTCAAGTAAAACCACCTACCAAATTTCTAATTCAAGTGTAAGTGCAACGCAGGCTACACATTCTCCAGAGGCAAGAAACTATTTAGTTGTCCAAAAAACTGACAAATTCCATACTCTTCTTTTCCAACTCTCATCAAGAAACACAAGCAACCATCAAACGCCCACGAAACCATTCGAGTGGGAAGATACATAACACAAAGAACTTGAGCGAACCGCCCCATCAGGGGGGCACAACAGAAATCACCTGACATCTCCAGTCACCAGGTTACCTCCTCACACATACAGAACCAGCTTACTATCTTCTCACAAAACATCCACTGGAGCTCCTATAATTTCTACCACAAGCGGTTTTTTTCCCCCAAAAAGAGGCGACCCATCAAGCAGGCGGCTGCATCATATCCAAGAAACCCGAAAACGAGACTAATGAATATAATCACATTCCAACTCCAACCCAAGAATAAGCATGTCCCAAGGTGTGCGCACTCGATGCAGCACAGGAAAGACCGGCAATACCAATTCCACATGCACCAAACCACCTCGTTCTCCTTAAAAAGAAAATAAAAAACACAAAACAAACCCAACTTTCACACCCAAAAAAAGCAGCCATTCCACCATCTTTTTGCCCACATTACAATCCGCACCAACAATGACCTACAAGCGCAAGCGTCGCAGAGAGAAAGAGGGAGAGAGGGCACCTGGGCTCTCTGTCGAATCTGGAACGGCGTCGTCTGGAGTCGGATTCACGGCCCTCCCCCCGCCGAGACATTCTCCGTTTCGCGCTTTTCGCTCCCTGGCTCGCTGTGTTAACCCCAGAGCGATAGGGCTTTTCGGCTTCTCTTCCTTTCCACTATGGGGGATGGGATCAGAGATTAGAGCGGCAGACGGAAGGGCGTTCTTGTGAATAATGGGAAAACTGTGTCTGATTCGGATTCGGAAAGCACAAGACAACGAGGTGCGGCTGTCTGTAGTTCTTATTCCTTTTTATCTTATGTAAAAATTCCTTTTGGATAATTTACATAAAAATTCTCCATTACTAATTTTTTTTAATGTATTTTGTTGCTCCTGATCAACCACTGAATTTTTCTTTGATAATACATAAAAATCATAGTGAAAACTCTGTATGGTTTAGGGTTGGTCTTTTAAGTTGAGCCCACTTTAAATTAATATGACTAAGAGTATGTTTGGTAACCGATCTATTTCTGAAAATTTCTACTTAAAATGATTATTTTTTATTCTATTTCTTAAATGAGATTATAAGTATTTGAAGGTATTTGGTAATTATCCAAAATTTCTATTTCCAAAATAAAAATAGAATAATAATACGTCTCATACAACTCTAAATTTTTTTGTGATTTAGAATTTCTTTTATTTTTTCAATACTTTTATTATATTCTTTTTCTTTTTCTTCCTTATTGCTAGCGACTAGGCCTCATTAGGCCAAGGTGAGTTCAAACCTTATTAATAGCCAAGCGACTCTCGCTTGACCTCGCCTAGCCACGAGTGAGCTCAGCCTTGCCCTACCCTAGCAAGGCTCCAATGAGCTTATCAGACCTCACTCTGGCTTGGTAGAGCCCTGATAAGAAGAAAAGGAAAGAAATAAAAGAGAGAAAAAAATGATTTTGACTTAATTTGGGAGTTATTACCATAAATAAATAAAAATGTATTCTTTTATTATAAAGTTTTTTTTCAAATCTATTTTCAAAAACAAAAAAGTTACAAAATGAATTTCTTGTTTGGCTTATTACCAAAATAGGCTGTAATCAAATTGCTGAAGAAAAAAAGATTCAATGTGTAGATTCCAACCCTCTTTCTTATTTTTCTATTCTTTTTCATAGCAGGGCCCTTTTTCTAATTTTGATTTTTGAATTTCTTAATAAAGCAGCTTTTCTTTTCCTTCCGCTTTTCAATAAATATGAGTTTCGATTTGTCCCCTTTCTCTTCCACGAAAAATCCATTAAAGTTATCAAATAAACTTCTCATTGATGTATTGTTTCATCAAGATCTAAATCAAGAGTTGACCAAAGTAGCTTCAGGAGAATTAATTAATCAAAATTACGTGTTGGAAAAAGAAGAAGAAGAAGGAATTGCCATCTATTTAAAATGTAAATACCTCACATTGTCATGTGAATACAAGACTATAACTTTTGGTCCGTTTTTATACAAACTCAACTGTCTCTCTTCTACTTATTAATGTGCTCAAGCTCATCCCTATAAAGGGTTTTTTCGTGATAAATATGAATCTTGTCGGTAGTTTTTGTTAGTTAGCGCATATCTTAAGTATAAATTATAATCATCTTACAACTTTAAACGGAAGAAGTCTCTTAAAAACCCTTGAACTAGAGAATTGAATATTGCACAAAGCTATTAGAGATTAAACTTTAAAAGACATTTTAAATTAAGGTACTTTTTAATATATTCTTTTAAATTAGAATCCAACCATTAAATTTATTATGATACTAGAACTTTAGATAATCCTCATAAAAAAATACAATAATTTGAATACAAAAGAAGAAATAACGATTTACAAAAGATTGAAGAAATTATTAGATTAATTGATCTAAATTAATGGTACACTCTTTTTATTTCTTAAATCTTATTATTAATGAGCTCTCGAGGAGTCACTTTGAACCATTTAAATTTTAGAGTGAGTTAGAAGCTATTTGAAAGGAAGAACAACGCAAATCCTTTTTGAAAATTTAAAATAACTTCTACGGAAATATCAAATTTATTTATTAATAAAGATAATATTGGGCTGAATTGTTATTGATGTAATTATTTGATTTGACAACATCAGAGGGTAATACAAGATAGCTCAGGGGGAAAAAGGCCAGTGATATTGGTACAAGGAAATATCAACCCCTATCCACAACTCACCGACAACTGTATCCTGTGAGGTTATTGTCAATATCTAACATATCTACAAACAATTGAACTCAGCTTTAGCAAAGGAAAACTATACATTGAACAAGAAACAATTGCACAAAGAATGATCTCTAGGGTTTCTGATTGATCTTCCCAAAGAACACGTCTATCGGAAGATGTCCGTCCGAAGGCAATGACTTGCGCTTCTTGTGTTTATTTTTGCTTTCAGTCTGCTTCTGTGCCGACCTGAAACAAGCCGAAGATAAGCCAGACTATGGTATCTGATAAACAATGAGAAAAAAGGGCAATAAGTAATCCTTTTAACAATCATCAAAGTTGAGAAGACAGTCCATAAATTTGGTCAATTTCTCAGACTAACGTAATCAACGGCTGCTACCCAATGCAAGCATTAGCTCCGATGACTTCACTTTCTCTGCAAAACCTTCAACCATTTCTTTTCCTCGCTTCTTTCATTAGAGGTTTACGGTTCCTTACAAAGATAAAAAATACACAAGGAAAATTCGGCGATGCCTTCTAGAGCATGTCTGTGACTCTTATCTTTAACATAAGTTGGCATGGTTTATCAGTTATACTACTAATGCTAACTCTTCTGCGGAAACATCATCACTATAATTCAGGATATCGGGAAACTTCAAGATAAATAAGCAGTCAACAGAAAGAAACTGCTGTGAACGATATGGAAAATAATACACCAGAGTATTGTCAAGGAAAATCACAATACACCAAAGAGGACAGAATCCTAGGTTAAGATTGTTCAATAGTGAACAGACAGACGTTGAAAAAACACAAGTCATTTAACAAAGCTAAAAAATCCATTGTTTAAATGAAGAATCGTTTTGCTAGTGAAAAAATGTTGATGATAGTTAAAGCAATACCAGCATGCATCAGAAAGAAAGCATAGGTTCTGATAAATATTTGTTAGGAACTCATCATGCCGCTTGAGTATCAGGCCAAATGCCACTATACCTTTTCCCTGCAATGAGTGTTCTTGAATCCATGCCTGATTCCTCTTTCTGAAGTCTCTCTGCAAGATGAAAGTCTGCATGCTCTTGCCTTTCCTCCACAAAAGATGACGGCAGTTCGATCCCACAAAGTGAACACTCGTAGTCATTCATCCACAGAACCTGCTCTTCGTGTCGG
Source organism: Corymbia maculata (assembly GCA_014182735.1). Lineage (NCBI taxonomy): Eukaryota > Viridiplantae > Streptophyta > Magnoliopsida > Myrtales > Myrtaceae > Corymbia > Corymbia maculata. The sequence continues at coordinate 6,662,958 of CM024685.1, forward strand.
GATGATGTTTCACCTTGGAGCAGATAGTGATCATTGTCCTTCTGATTTAGGCAGCTGCTAGTCTCAGATGTGTGAGGTAAAGAAGAATCCTGTCCCCTTCCATTCGGATTTTCAAGTTGATGAGATTTTGGGTCACTCTTCTCGATAAAAGCATCTGTCTGATGTAGTAGCAAAAATTAAAGGAGATGCCAATAAGAAACATATCTAGACAAAAAAAAATTCTCATTTGTAACCGGAGCAGATTATTACAAGCCCCTCGTACCTTGTCCATGGTAGAGTCATTTACATGCTCATGCATTCCCTCGGTTTTGCCAGCAAATTCAATCCAAGTGCAGCTCCTTGTTGGATCAGATGCATCATTTTGGACTAATGGATTCTCACTTTCACTATCAATCATCTCATGAGTCTCTACAGAAATATCGTCTCCCAAGTCATTCATGGAGAGAGTATTGCTAGTTTCTGATCCCAGTGAGCTCTGTCCTTTAATAAAATTTCCAGAAGCATCTGCTGACATGAAGCTCAGGAGAGTTTTCTGTGTTGGATCAGATGGAGCGCCTACCTTATCTTCTTTAAACTGAGACACCCTAAGTCCTGAAAAGGTTAACACCTACTGAATGCTACTAGTAACTTCAGAGCTTACAGAGATGACAACGTACAGATTTCTCCTTAAAAACTAGTCCTCAATATATAAAAACTCATCAACAAATAATGCCTTAATCTTACAAAAAACAGAGACAGATCCACTATAATAAATGCATCATTCTTAAAGATCTGGGAATTTAAAGGCGGAAGATGATAACAAATTTAAAGTACCTATCAGTCGTAAAGATATGGGAAGTTCAGCCTTCAGAAGCTTCGAAGCATGTTTATAGATATCATCCCGTGAGGATATGTAATTCTGCAGAGTTAATGCTCTGGTTCGAACCTGTAGATATTTTTCAGTGTATAAAGAAGCAAAAGAGAATAAAAGATAGGCATCCTGTGAGCAAAATGAAGGGTTCTATGAGTACAAACATAGAAGAAGAATATCATGTCCTGAGAAAGTTAACAGTATCAAAATATTATCAGGCATAGTGACTATGATACATAGATTATATGTCTGGGAAATTCATAGTGTGTCGTAAGTACCCCACGTCATTTGTTGTCTAAGGAATTTATAATGGCCTTGTATTCAGTGTCTCCCTCCACTTAATAGCTAAAGCTTTTAGGTTGGACTTTCTACCGTACACGACCACTGAGAAAAAGAAAAGCCAATCAAGCACAGAAAGTACCTCAAAAGATGAAGTTTTCAGTTTAAGAGTTAATGTCCGGCCATGAAGACCTTCCTTTTGCATATCACTAGAAAGCAGCTCTGCAAGTTCATCTGTAAAAGTGAACCTAATAAAGATTAACAAACTGGATCAATTGAAACAAGAAAATAATCTAAGTAAATATACTTCAAGACTAGTCATTGGAGGCATTGGCTTTCTTTTCCATATACAAGGTAAGTTCGGGAAAGAGGAGCCATGAGGCTTAAATCAGAAAGGGTCAGGCTTTGACTTAATCCTCTCAGATCAGTCATTTTCCATTCTTATAACTTATATGGAGTGGAAAACAAAAGAAGAGAGTATCAAACAAAAAGGAAGTGGAAAGACAGCTTTAAGTGCTCAGGCAAGCCCATCAGTGAGCACTCTTCATAGAACCACTGCTAGTACATTCATTCTTAAATGGAGAAAAGAAAAAATAGAAAATGGATACGAAGAAAACACCGAACCTAACTTTTGATACAGCAAAGCCTCGTTGTCTGTGGCTTGAAATGTTCGCTCATTACTGATACTCTTTCGCAGCCTCATTTGTGGAGGATCCGTCCCCCCAATACCAAGCCCCACGGAGAGAAAAAAGTCTGCAAGAACTTCCAAATTATTGATACTAAAAGACAACACTACTGCAAAATAATTACAGAAATCAGACATGCTAAGTTCATATAAGCAACATTTAAGTTGAAGAGAAGAAAAGCAGAGAGCAACACTTGATGGAAATACTGAACTAAACATCCCACATATCAAGAAAAATAAAAAGTTACTACTGAAAAATGATGGAGACAAATATCAGTGTCGAGGTTTTCGTGCACAGATGTGTTATCTAAGTAACTATAGGAATTGACCCTTGACAATGCCAAAATCTAATTACACATTCTGCCAGCCTAATATACATAAACAAGAGAGCTGAGTGGGACAAGAAAAACCGACTCCGCCCCTCATATAGATGCAACAATCCACAACCTGATGCGGTACATAAAACTTGAATATGTTGTACCGGCAGGATGCACACAATTAGAAATCAGATAAGTTATAAAATAAACAAAGATGTAGTAAAAAAAAAAGTGTAAATCAGAAAAGGCATTATCATGTTAGGGAGATGAGTAATAAAAAGGACAAAGAGGGTACCAGCTGAGGAGCGAGAAAAAAGAGAACAAAGGTACCCTCCCTTTTGCAGCATTTCCTCACAGGTACTAATACCAAATACATCTGTTAAGATGTGTTCTGTAACCTTACCGATGCCTCCAATCTGCGATTTGTTAAAAAACATTGCATTAAGACTACCAGAACCACAAAGATTGGCACGACGGGGTCTAACTATGTTCAGATGTAATTATGGAAATTCCAGCCACAAATCAGAAATAAGTAAGTTGCACCTTTCGGATAGGAAGTGAGGAGATAAATGTCATGACAGCCAGACGGTCATTAGGCAAGACAAACTGTCCATTTGGCTTGTTTATATCAGAGCAAACCTAAGCAGAAATGGTGGAATAGGTTATTGTGAACCTTAAGTAGCCACAGGGAGAAAGAAAAGGTGAAACTGAATATAGAGGAGCAAGGACGAGAGGTATCAGAACATGGTTTGACAACATACCACCAAAACTCCTATCATCCTTTACTTCTTTATTATTTTAGATTGCTCCATTGCCATAATATATAACATGACAGTCCTAAACTTGTGGGAACAAAATATTTTCAAACTCCATCGTGAATTTGGCAATTAATGAGTCAAACCACTACAACAACAAGAATGACAACAAACTAAGCCAAATCCCACGTCAAATCCCACTAAGTGAGATTGGCTATATAAGTCACTTACCACACTGGACTTAATTCTGTATCCACTCATATAAAAGGTCAAAGTGCTCTAGATCTTTCTTTATCATCTCATTCCATATCTTTTAGGGTCTTCCCTCACCGCTTTAACCCAATTCTCTGCCTCATAGTTGTCCCTTCTTATTGGAGCATCCAATTGCTTAGTTAGTCATTTCCACATTTATATTGAACAAGAAGAATGACACTTAACTACGACACTTTAACTAATCAAACCACTGCATAACTATAAGGTGAGATGATGTATCCGTAATTAAATGATGGCATAAGGGCAAAAAAGGGGCAACAGCTACATTGCCCTATCTCATTGAATGCAACCTATTTCCACGAAAGATATAGATGTCAAATACCACCGAGAGACTGCTTAATTCCTGGAGAAATGAAGTCTCAAAGAGTAGTCAACTTCATGTGATTTTTCATTCAAGCTGCTCTTGATTTTTAGAAAGTTGGGCACCCATTCATCTACATCCCCCCTACCCCGCAAACCCACAAGCTACTGGGGCTTGAGGGACAGTACAATAAATCATTCATTATCTCAACAGAACCAAAGATGAGAATTTTCCACACTAATGTAACACCCAATCAGGTGTGAAGGAGCGACAGTGTTTCCTGCTTTCCAGGAAAAGAAAAGGACCACTTTGACGAACTCCTAAATAAGCAATTTGACTGGACCTCCAGCGAAAAAAGCTCCAGCATTATAGGCTAATAAAACTGTAATGAAATTTATATGTTATAACAATTAGTCACATGACACAAACCTTTACCCATATTTTGTAATTTTTTTTGGATTAAGTACCTTAATAAAACAGAAAGAAAATAATAAATCAAACAGTTCTTTCAAAAAAAAGACGGTAAAAAAACATTTAGGCTAGGCTACTTAATCGTACTCAAGAAAATATTTAAGGTTGCAAATACTTCTAGAAAACTTCCTATACCTTGGCAAGCAAGCGGTTTGCAGCAACTCCAGCACTACACGTAAGGCCAGTCTCCCCAAACACAGTATTTCTAAGTTCTTCAGCAACCTTGAGTATAAAGGCGACAAATTAGATGACAAAACTAGTAAATGGGCAGTCTAGAATTCAGTGATATGTGAATGGCATACTTCTCCAGCAGAGACACCTCTTTCCTTGCAGACCTCGGTAATATCAAGGTAAGCTTCATCCAAACTAGCAGCAATAAAGTTGGGATCATACCTCTGGAACACTAGCAGAAGATACAAATGTTCTTGAATTACATACTAAACAATAGACAATCTGCCAATATAAACAGTTATACAAGTAAGGGGCTGACCTTTTCGAGTTAGACCACTGTAATAAGTATACTTTTCGAAATCTACTGGAACAAAAACTAACTCCGGACATAATTTACGTGCAATAAAACCAGGCATTGCTGCACGAACCCCAAATCGCCTTGCCTACAACGTCAAGAAGTTGGTATCAATGGAAAATAAAGCAATATATTCTTGGGCATTGATTCTCTTCAAATTTATTTTCATCTAAGCTTTGAATGATCAAAATCACAAGGAGATCAGAAAAAAGAATTTAACTGTGGGCATCCAACAAACCATCAGAGAAGTAAATCTAACCTCGTAGTTGGCAGTTGAGATCATGGACATGCCGCCAACTGCCATTGGTCTCCCTTTCAAAGAAGGATCGCTCAATGTTTCAACAGCTGCATAAAAAGCATCCATATCTACATGCAGCCAAACCTTTGAAAGGTCTCGTGTAGCTTCCAGTTCTAGGATTCTTTTGTCAGCCACCTGTATAATGGTTGGACCAAGGTTAAAAATATCTCCAAATATTCTAACACACAACATATTAATGAATGGTAGAAACAAAGAACTGATCTGGGAGCTTAAGGTTCATTAATTTGCGAACTAATTGATCACCTGGTTTTGCTTGGGCATTGGACAGATTAGATAAAATGTACTTTCCAATACCCATGACTTAAATAGTGTCATGCTTTCTTTCAATGGCTTTGTTTAAACTATGTAAAGACCCTTATACCAAGAGACCAGTTTGAAGGGAGTAAGAGTAGTTAGAGGCAGTTTCTTGTGACAGCTCCTTTCTCCAAAAATGAAACTGTACAGAAGCCATACACGGCAGTTCGAAATTCAATCGACTGGTTTTGGAGTTAGCCCACTTAATAACAATTCACCCACCAACAATCTCTCCTATATATATGATGATATCTAATTTGCACACTTCAACCTGGACAAACAAATTCCAAAGTACCCACAAGAGTAACATCATCATGGCAAACCTAAAAAAACCAGAGACTCACTACCCTGCAAGACTCAAAAACTTTTGCAATACCGTCTGATAGTGAGCCAACTCGGCAGCGGTGAGCTTCGCGCTCCGAGCGCGCATCCTCTCTATCTTCTGCCTTATGAAAGCCTCCTTCCGCTCCTCGTTCTCGAAGTACTTGGACCCTTTGCTCATCTCGTACACTACTCTCTGCACCTTCTCCTTGTCCACCCCTTCCATACCTGAAAAAAAAAAAAAAAAAAAACCGCAGCAATCAGACCCGTCTCAAAATTCGCTAGCAGCACCGCGAAAATCCGAAACCCGCATCGGCTTTTCCCGATTTTCTACATCAATCGAGCCGCGAAAGATTTCCCCGAGAAGGAATTGGGAGAACCCATGTCGCCGAACTCGAGAAAACGCGCGATTTTCATCGAAAGGACCGAGCTTGCGCGGCGGGGCGGCACTCACCGGCTTTGGCGTTGGTGTAGACGGTGTGGTAAGACTGCCATGGACGAGCGCCGTCGCTCGACGCGCTCTCGCCCTTCTTCTCCTCCTCCTCCTCCATCCCGAAGCTCTCTGCGACTTCGCTTGGCAGAAGCGGAACTGGCCTTCTTCTTCTTCTTCTTCGGGAAGCGACCGCGAGCGACGACGGAGAGAATGCGTATGAGTCAATATTGCGCAGAAATGGCGCGCCAATTTCGTGCGAGCCGAATCGTGCTAAGTACTTTTCCTTTTCTTCTTCTTTTTTTATATGAGGAAATTACCATTTGAATATCCTATCGAAGATCAAATTATATTTTTGTACCTCTGCTTAAGTTTTTAGGGGTTTTAAATGGAAATTAAAAGTTATATATTTAAAGGGTTAAAGTCAAAAAAATTAAACTTTTGATATGTCGTTTGTTTTTTTGGAGGGAAAATAATATAAATAGTATGAACTTTGGTCCAATTTGCAATATGGTTCATGAATTTTTGGTACATGTTCAAACTAATTCTTAGACTACTAAAATTTGGGTACATGTTCAAATTAGTCCCTAGATTATATAAAAATATTTAATATTATCCCATATAATTTAGGAATTAGTTTGAACATGTATAAAAAATTCATGAATCACATTCAATAAATTAAAAGCTTAAGAACCGTATTGCATATTGTGCTAAAGTTTAGAAGCTATATTGAACAAATTGAAAATTTAGTGACCACATTTTATATTAAATCAAAGTTCAAGGACTATTTATGTCATTACACTTTTTCAGTATTAGGATTTTTTAAGTAATGTAGAGTATCTCGAAATCTTGCAAATTAAAATAAGCACGTTGATTGACATGTCCACTCTCGTGATTGATTGTTGACCATACACATTTTTCAGTATTAGGATTTTTACATAATGCAGAGTCTCTCGAAATCTTGCAGGTTAAAACAAACATATTGATTGACACATCCACTCTCGTGCAGAAATGCATCATACATTATTGCCGTCCAGAGGATGAGATTTGTCAGCTTATTGGCTTTTTTTTTGGTAAAATATTACATCACAAGAGTGCTCGAAAAATGACCAAACATTGTTTACTTGGTATCAACATGATCTTTCTAGGTCATAATTACATACGCAATGGCATTTTTCATACAAATAGATACTTAAGATTGAAGGGCCCTTATATCTACCCTCTTTGATTAATCTTATATTAGCAACTATCAATCAACAATCTAAGCTCCAATCCTTATCTTCATATGAGCTTGTAGCTGACAACTTTATTATATATGGAAATGGTAAATTATCTTGAAGCTGTCTTTGGTCACTTCAAATCTTGAAGTGGAAGAGGAGTTTGAGATCGGATCGGTTATGGTGATCTCGTACTCTCCATGGAGCAGTGTGGTGCTGAAGAACCCTCCATCGTCGGCGCGAGCTTCCAGGTCCTCGGAACTCCATTCCTTGAGCAGCCGGTCCACAACGTCCCCGGCCGGCGTGTTGTTGAAGTTCATGTCCGCGAGCGCCGTGTTGTTGAAGCCGGCGTACATGGGGCCGGCGAACATAATGATCCCTTCCACACCAGGATGGGAATAAGCCTCCCTGAGGATCTCTTCCAAGTGCTCAGCCTGCAATGCCAGAAATCCTTTGAGATTGCACTTCCATTCATTGAAAAAATGGAGATAGGTGCAAAACCACGATTTAACCTTTTGGTTGTTTGTCAATTGACATTATAAAGATTTTATTTTGGTCAATTGAAATCATTGGTGGAATTCAGGCATCGGTCGCCACGTGTCATTTCCGATGTCTGAATTCCACCAGACAGGCGAGCTTGAGACCTTATCGTGGCCTCAACTCTTCAATTGACCAGCGACCAAAAGTTTTTAGCCATGTTTCTGATCTTCTCCTATTGAAAAATCATTGAAATGTGCAAATATGAAATTGATAGTGTTCGAATGGGCCAAGGTGAACGGGCCGGTCGCGAAAAGAGAATCGCTTGCCCGACCTGGCCCATTTTGCCTTTCGGGCCCGCCGGACTGGACGAGTTGCCGAGGGCATGATCACCTCTTTTGTAAGATAATTCCAATACCTGGTTAACTCCTGGATCCACAGACACTTCTGTGAGCCAAATGGGCACACCAGTTGTGGCCAGAATGTCCAGGCTTGATCTCATGTAAGCCAAGTTTGGCTGGCCGGTGCCAAAATGGCCTTGCACTCCTATTCCAGCCGGAATATCCTCGTTCCCGGGGTACGAAAATATCTCCTGGAGCCTCTTCTTGTAGTTCCCCGGGCTCGCCTTCTCGTCCCCGCTGTACTCGATGGTGTTGTACTCGTTCAGGAACATCCTTGGAGTCGGGTCGAGCTTGTACGCCGTCGAGTAATACATCGAGGAAGCGTTTTCCCCGAGGTTGTCCTCGAAGAAGCTGAAGTGAAGGTTCTCGTTCATCACATCCCAGGCGATCAGTTCTCCCGCGTATCTGGAGACGACTGAATTGATCCTCTTCTCCGCCGCTTTTCGCAGATCATCGGGCGAAAGGGTCTTGACCCAATCGGGCTGGTACTTCTGGTTGTCCCAGAAGACATTGTGACCTCGGATCGAAATGTTGTTGCCTTGTGCAAACTTCAGCATCGCGTCGGCTACTGTGTAGTCCTCTTGGCCTCGTTTCTTCTCTGTGCTGTACCACTTCATTGCGTTGGTGAAAGTGGTGAACCTGAATCGTGACGCGAACCAGTTCTGGTAATCGGCGCTCTCCAGGATGTGGAAGTTCATGCCGCACCCGAACGGAAAGCCTGGTTTGGTTTGTTTGATGAGAACATTGGCGCCTCCAACTCCGAGTCCTCTTTTGTTCGCATAAGTTATCAGGAAGTTCACTCTGCTCTTCCGTACCTGCGAGATCGAAGTTCATGACAGTCCTCTACGTTTTCTCAAACTAATTTGGTAGAGACTTTTCGTGTTACCTTCTCTATGCTTTGTTCCTGGTGATTCCTCCATTGCTTCTTCGAGAACGGCTGCAATGCGACATTGTCGACCCAAATCTCTGTCGAGGTGTTCTTGCTCTGTCACAGCACAATCAGAATCAACATATGCCTAGAATTACCAGTACTCGTCTGATCTGGATGAACGAAAAAAAACACTAGACTTCTTGTCTTTCAGAAGTAGATTGTAATTGAAAGTTGAATGCCCTTCACCTCGAAAAGAACATTGGCTATGCTCGAAGAATTGGCGGCGATGCCTCCTTTCAGCAAAGACCAGCACCCCTGCTCGGCCATGACGCTGCCTCCACGGACAATCTCGCCATCTCTAGTTCGAAATACCACCGATACCGTCTCACTTCCTCGACTGACTTGTACCCAAGCTGCAAAAACAGCAACAGATCATCCTAGCGTCGTCAACAATTGCATTTTCACATTTCTTGATACTGCAATCAGCAACTCTTTGCAAATGAACAAAACTAAATGAATATATCGGGGTGGACAGCGAACCCACAAATCACATTATCTACGGATTACATGGACAAATCCAACTTAACCATTCTCACTAGAAACAGCAGAGTGAATACTTACTGGAAAATGCATAGAACATTCCTTTCTCAAGTTGGACTTTCTGAGAGAAACTGTCTGAGGGGCGTTTCCTATCACACGCCACCATGAACCTGTTGTTGGTATGTGATATTCGCACTTCGGTCGCTCCTTGCCCAAACACGGTCCATCCAGAAGTGCCATGGATGAACTCCGGTTTTATTATGACCCCACCTCCATACATAAGACTTCCTGGCTCTGCCAAACACTGCTATACTCGAATCCGTAAGACGGGGATTAAATAATCTACCTAGTGTTCCTGGAAAAACTTTACTATTTCATTTTCAAGGTGACAAAGGAATCGCGCTGCTTCAACAAATCATTAGAGTAATTCATTCAAAATGTTTGTTTTTCAGGCAGCAATCTCGAGTTCTGATCGCCCAATTCCTCAACTTAGCAGCAGTGCTTATGAAATATGAACTGATATTCAATCTACGTGCTCAGAAGTTGCAAATAGTGAGGAGTTCGATCTTGCCTGTGTTGTCGCCAATGAATCATAATAATCATCAAAGACAGTCTGCGTGATTTGCCCTGAAATGGCTTGAAAAAGAAAGCGTTAGCTTAATTTGTCCACGTTACATTACAATTACATTACAACTGGTAATCCAATTTCACAGTCAAGAAAATTTAACAAACACCTGGAGCAAGGGATGCTAAACTCGAGAGAAAATGCTCTCCGAGGTCAATGATCAAGCAAAAATAATTCGAGAAAATGAAATGAACGAGAGAAATCAGCACCTGATCCTAAGGACAACAATGCAAATGCGAGAGAAAGAAACAAGAACATGTTGAATCCTGGTGAACTTCTCACCCCTCCTGCAAGAAGAGCAGTCCTAGAAAAGCCTGTAAGAATCATCCGATAATGTCAGTAAGAGCAAAGTGTCTCATGTGAATGCGAAGAAGCATGCAACAGCCTGTCAAAACCTAGAAACAGCATATCCTCATTTCCTGAAATGGTGACCTGATGACGCTGATCATCCTCAGTTTATACATGCCCCGTGACTCTTTTCTCAAACCCATATATATACATACACAGACTGAACAGCAGCCCAAAATTGGCATAGAAATTAGGTGGAAGGAGACTCTGTAGATATAAGGCTCCCTTGAAACCACATTTGACAAGTGACGCGGTATACGTTAATACCCTCCTTTGCGTGTCCATGAGACTGAGCACGACACGCGGAATTGACGAATAAGGAGCCTGGCACATGGACGAAATCTGGTTCCAACACATGTCATAATGTCCAATCAAAAGCTTGCATGAAGGAGAATACATGAATACAAGGCTTATTCAAACTAGATAGACAGGTGATGTGTGATACTCTGCTAAAAGTTTAATTGAGATCAAATTATATGATGTGATGAGAATTCGAAGAGCATTAAGAATAGGGGTAATTCACATCGGAGTGATGTGATAACCTGTGAGTCAGCATTGAAATTCCTTGCCGATATTCACCACCCAACAAAGAGTCCAACTTAATCACTCAACAACCCTTAGTAGTTAGCATTGCTCTCAAGGAAATCTAGCCAAAAGCAGAAGGGACTGTTGTGAATTGCAAGTAAGGTTTTCCTTCCCTTTTACTGCTGGATTGCCAGTTCTGCTACCTTGAAGGAATTCTTTCTTGGATGCATAGGTTAAGATGCAATTTTCTGACCGCAACACCCCCCGTCAATGCCTATAGGTAACATAAATATTCTTTAAAAATAAACTTTAGATATATATTATTCGAGAAGTTATTATATGATCTGTAAACATCATCTTGACAATTAATTATGGGGAATCTTTTCTATTGTTCTTTGCAGTTTTAGAAGAAGGGACAAATTGGAATCCTTAAGTACCCTTGAATATGTAACTTTAGATATGTATTATTTGAGAAGTTATTCTATGATCTATAAACATCATCTTGACAATCAATTATGCGAGACCCTTTTCTATTTTTCTTTGAAATTTCAGAACAAGGGACAAATTGGGAATCCTTAAAGTTCCATTGACAATGTTGGTAAGTTTTCTTTCTGGACACAAGAAAAAAGTGGACTTTTGCTGTGTTTGTTACCATAATCTTTATGACGCTGATGCTTCCGTATGCAACATAATGGGGGCCTTTTTGTTCTGATCTCGTGACGATAGGGCAATATCGGAAAATCGAGGGGGTCAAAATCGGGAAAAAGTTAGACTTGTGGGGTCTATTCTGAAAAGCATTTTGAGTCATGTAGGTAAGTTTTGAAAAGATGCGTTAAATGAAATGGATAATAGTGAAGTTACACGGTTTCATAAGCATGGTCAAATGTGATACTCAATTTTATTTTAAGACATAAACGTGTTATTTTTCATCAATGTATTTTTGCGCTATTTCTAAACTTGTTAAATGGGTAGATTAGATCAAATTTAGGTCGGGTTATAAATGATTCAACCCAAATTGACTCATTAACTAGTCTATTACCCATTTATGCATGATGTAAATTCTTTTGATGCCTACCTGATATGATCCATGTTGCTTAAATATTTTCATATTTAATCCAATTTAGGAAAACTTATTCTTATAATTTTTTAAAGATTATATTGCTAAAATACTTTCAAATCTAGGAAAACTTGTTTTTTATGATCTTTTAAAAAAATGGTATTACTAAAACACTTTTATTCAATACAAACCTAGTGGAAAATTTTTATAATTTTTTTAAAATTGAGTCTTTTTTTCTTGAAAAATGTAGAAAGTCATTTTTAGGAAAATACCAATATTTTTTGGTATTTGCCTAAAATTTGAAAAAATATTTAAAAATTTAAAGTCTAATTTGATCTTCCTCTTGCATTCCTTTAATTTATATATTTTTATTATTTATTTAAAATTTGATTTTTTTTTTTTTTTAAATTAATTAGTTTTTCTTTTTCCTTTTCTTTTCTTTTTCTTTCTTTTGGCCGCCGCTAGCCATGACAATGGCCGACAAGGCTTAAGCTCATCTAAATCTGATGAGTCAAACCTCGCTAGTCTTGGGCGAGGCTCCACCTCACTAGATCCAATGAGGTCAAGCTCACTAGATCGATGAGGCTCGAGCCTCGCCAAATTAGTGTGCTCAAGTCTCGCCAAATCAATGAGCTCAAGCTCATCAAAGCTCACCTAAGGCCAGCGAGCTCGAGGCTCAACCCTAGCTAGCACCATACCTCAGTGAGCTTGTCCCTCGCTTGGTTAGCTGTCGCCATAATTGTGGCTGGCCACCAACCAAGGAAGATGGAAGATGGAAGATGGAAGAAGAATGCAAAAAAAAAAAAAAAAATAGGGAAAAGAAAAAGAAAAAAATAATTCTGATTTTTAAAAAATATTTTTCTAAGGCTGAAAAGAGAGCGGGAGTGTGGGTGAGCTTAGTGGGTTGAAAATGGGTTCTAAACTCAACCCATATAGAACCTATTTATTTTAGCCTTTAAGTTTTAAACCCATTTAAGATAGGCTCCTTAAAATTAAGTGACCTATTTATGTTTTAAATGGATTGAGTTTAGACCCATTTTGATGGATCTAGCTATTTATAATCAAGTTTATGCATTTTTAATTTGTCTAATCAAATATTTCTACTTTCACAAGTATTTTGATCATGTCACTCCTACACCAAATCCGACAAAATTTAGGAGATGTGAATATTGAATGATGCAGAAGTATGATACAGTCAAATAAGCAGTGGTGGGTGGGAAAATTTCAATCAATGTAGACACATTGAAGTATGATGTGGACAAAATCTAGTCAATATGGATGCTAACGTGGATGTTTATATTAGAATCTAAGTTGTACTATAACATCACCCGACAATCTAGGTCAACTGAATTTGGATCGATTTTGTGTCAAAATAGCCTAATTAGAAACTTCATGAAAGTAAAATAACTTAATTAGACAATTTAAATTTTAGAGGCTTGATTAGAAAAAAAGCATAAAAATATCTGGGCGAAAATTAGAATTTTTCATTTTTTCCATATTTATATTCATCCCATCAATGGGACATTGTTGCTATGCAACATTCCGTGTATAAACAATCCCACAAGAAACGCGTTCGAAGAATAAATCCCAAAATTTATGGATTTTTAGTCCAACACCAAGGATTTCCAATCTTTTTTACCATGACCTCAAGCAAATTTTGAAGAGTAATTAATAATTGTTCCCCGGAATTGTAAATGGTTGGAGGCCATTCCTCATGAATAGATCATTTTCATTTTACAATTTAAGTTGTGTGGATGGACTTAGGGCGTGTGCTTGTGGACTTCAATTGGCCCCAAGTGAGCCTTTTCGATTTAAATTTTCATAAGGAAACCGGTTAAACAAGTCGACAGATTTTTCGATTGGTATATGGTACGATATCACATTGCGGGAGCGCCCAAAAAATGACCAAACATTATTTTACTTGGTATCAACATGATCTTTCTAGTTTGTAATTAAATACGCAATGGCATTTTTCATACAAAATAAATACTCGGCATCTAAGGGCCCTTCTATTTACACTCTTTGATTAATCTTAATTTAGCAACAACCAATCAACAATCAAAGCACTATCCTTAGCTCCACAGGAGCTTGTTGATGACAACTTTATCATACATGGAAATGGTAAATTATCTTGAAGCTGTCTTTGGTCACTTCAAACCTTGAAGTGGAAGAGGAATTTGAGATTGGATCGGTTATGGTGATCTCATACTCTCCATGGAGCAGTGAAGTGCTGAAGAACCCTCTGTCGTCGGTGCGAGCCTCCAAGTCCTCGGAGCTCCATTCCTCGAGCAGTCCATCCACGACGTCCCCGGCCGGCGTGATGTCAAAGTTCATGTCTGCGAGCACCGTGGAGTTGAAGCCGGCGTATGCAGGGCCGGCAAACATTATGATCCCTTCCACACCAGGATGGGAATAAGCCTCCCTCAGGATCTCTTCCAAGTACTGAGCCTGCACTGCCAGGAAACCTTTTTATGCATTGTAGAGTGCCAGTCCTTTGATTGAGAATCTCAAGGTTTTATTTTGGTCAATTGAAGGTTTTAAAAAAGCTCCATCGGTGGAATTCAGGCATCAGTTGTCACGTGTCATTTTCAATGTCCAAATTTCACTGGACGGCGTCCCATTGAAAAATTATTGAAATGTGCAAATAAGAAATTGATAGGGTTTGAATGGGCCAAGGTAAGCGGGCCGGCTGCAAAAAAAGAATGGCCCGCCCAACCCTGCCCGTTTCGCCTTTTGGGCCGCCAGACCGGGCAAGCTGCCGGATCATGATCACCTCTTTTCTATGATTATTCCAATACCTGGTTAACTCCTGGATCCACAGACACTTCTGTGAGCCAAATGGGCACACCGGTTGTGGCTAGAATGTCTAGGCTTGATCTCATGTAAGCCAAGTTTGGCTGGCCGGGGCCAAAATGGCCTTGCACTCCTATTCCGGCCGGTATATCCTCATTGCCGGGGTACGAAAATATCTCCTGGAGCCTCTTCTTGTAGTTCCCCGGGCTCGCCTTCTTTTCCCAGCTGTACTCGATGGTGTTGTACTCGTTCAGGAACATTCTAGCAGTCGGGTCGAGCTTGTATGCTGTCGAGTAATACAACGAGGAAGCGTTTTCCCCGAGGTTGTCCTCGAAGAAGCTGAAGTGCAGGTTCTCATTCATCACATCCCAGGCAATCAGTTCTCCTGCGTATCTGGAGACGACTGAATTGATCCTCTTCTCCGCCGCTTTTTGCAGTTCATCAGGCGAAAGGGTCTTGACCCAATCAGGCTGGTACTTGGGATCGTCCCAGAAGACATTGTGGCCTCGGATCGAAATGTCATTATCTTGTGTGAACTCCAGCATCGCATCGGCTACTGTGTAGTCCTCTTGGCCTCGTTTCTTCTCTGTGCTGTACCACTTCATTGCGTTGGTGAAAGTGGTGAACCTGAATCGCGATGTGAACCAGTCCTGGTAATCGGCACTCTCAAGGATGTGGAAGTTAATGCCGCACCCGAAGGGAAAGCCCGGTTTGGTTTGTTTGATGAGAACATTGGCTCGTCCGACTCCGACTCCTCCTTCAGCAGAAGTTATCTGGAACCTCACCATGCTCTTCCGTACCTGCGAGATCGAAGTTTGCGACGGTCCTTTACGTTTTTCTGAACTTACTTGGTACAAACTTTTCGTGTTACCTTCTCTATGCTTTCTTCCTGGTGATTCCTCCATTGCTTCTTTGAGAATGGCTGCAACGCGACATTATCGACCCATATCTCTGTCGATGTGTTCTTGCTCTGTCACAACACAATTCAGAATCAGCATATGCCTAGAATTATCAGCAGTCATGTGTCTGGCGATTTTTCAATGATCTGGATGAACAAAGTAAACACTACACTTCTTGTCTTTCAGAAGTAGATTGTAATCAAAAGTTGAATGGCCTTCACCTCGAAAAGAACATCAGCTAGGCTTGAAGAATTCACGGCAATGCCTCCTTTCAGCAAAGACCAGCACCCCTGCTTGGCCATGACACTGCCTCCATGGACAAACTGGCCATCTCTAGTTCGAAATATCACTGATACCGTCTCGCTTCCTTGACTGACTTGTACCCAAGCTGCGAAAACAGCAACAGATCATCCTAGCGCCGTCGACAATTGCATTTTCACATTTCTTGATGTTGCAATCAGCAATTCGTTACAAATAAACAAAGCTATACGGATATGTCAGGTGAAAGGTGAACCCGCATATCACATTATTTATGGCTTCACATGAACAGCTCCAATGGAACCATTCTCTCTAGGAACAGCAGAGTGAGTAATTACCGGAAAATGCGTAGAACATGCCCTTCTCAAGTTGGACTTTCTGAGAGAAACTGTCCGATGGATGTTTTCGGTCGCTTGCCACCATGAACCTGTTGTTGGTATGCGATATGCGCACTTCGGTCGCTCCTTGCACAAACCCGGTCCATCCAGAAGTGCCGTGGATAAACTCTGGGTTCAGTATGACCCCACCTCCGTACATAAGACTCCCTGGCTCTGCCAAACACTGCTATAATCGAATATGTTAAGCCGTGGATTACACAGTCTGCCTAGGGTAGTTCCTGGAAACTCTAAACTATTTCTTTTCAAGGCAACAAAGAAACTGTGTCTCTTCACAAATCATTAGAGTAATTCATTCAAAATGTTCAGTTTTTCAGGCGGCAATCTCCAGTTCTGATAGCCCAATTTCGGGGACAAGTTATTGAATTCAACTTAGCAATGGTGCTGAAGAAATACGAATATGCTCAAAAGTTGCAAACAGCACGTGGGGTTCGATCTTGCCTGTGTTGTCGCCGATGAATCGTAATAATCACCGAAGACGGCCTGCATGATTTGCCCTGAAACGGCTTCAGAGAGAAAGCATTAGCTCAATTGTCCACGTTGCATTACAACTGGTAAACCAATTTCACAGTCAACTTCATTGAAATAATCCAGAAAATATGACAAACACTTGGAGCAAGGGATGCTAAAGTCAAGTAAGAATGCTCTCCCAGGTCAACGATTCAGCGAAAATGATTCGAGAAAATGGAATGAACGAGAGAAATTAGCACCTGATCCTAAGGAAAACAGTGCAAAGGCGAGAGAGAGAAACAAGAACATGTTGAATCCTGGTGAACTTCTCATCTCTCCTGCAAGAAGAGCAGTCCTAGGAAAGCCTGTAAGAATCATCCGATCATGTCAGGAGAGCAGAGTGTCTCATGTGAATGCGCAGAAGCATGCAACAGCCTGTCAAAACCTAAAAACAGCATATCCTCATTTCCTGAAATGGTGACCTGATGGTGCTGATCAACCTCAGTTTTTACATGTCCCGTGACTCTTTTCTCAAACCCATATTTATGCACACATACACAAACTGAGCAGTAGCCCGAAATCGGCGTAGAAATTAGGTGGAAGGAGACTGTGTATATATAAGTCCCCCTTGAAACTGCATCAAACAAGTCACGCGGAATACTTTAATATCCTCTTTCGCGTGTCAACAAGACCGAGAACAACACATGGAATTGACAAATTAGGAGCCTGGCACATGAACGGGATCCAGTTCTGATACATGTCAAAATGTCCAATCAAAAGCTTGCACGAAGGAGAATATATGACTACAAGGCTTATTGAAACCAGATAAACAGGTGATGTGCGATACTTTGGCAAAAGTTTTAATCGAATGTGGGAGGCAACGGTGTCCATATTGCTATTGAGATCAAATTATATGATGTGATGTGAATTCGAATAGCATTAAAAATAAGGGTAATGCACATTGGAGTGATGTGATAAACTGCGAGTCAGCATTGAAATTCCTTGTCGATATTCACCGCCTACCAAGAGGCCGACTTAATCACTCAACAAGCCTTTCTAGTTAGCATTGCTCTTAAGGAAATCTAGCCAAAAGAGAGAGACAGAGACTCCTGTGAATTGCAAGCAAGCTTTTCCTTCCCTTTTACTGTCGGATTGCCGATTCTGCTATCTTCAAGGCGCTCTTTCTTGGATGAATATGTTGAGTTGCAATTTTCTGACTGCGACACCCCGTCAATGCCTATAGGTAACGTAAATACTCTTTCAAAATAAACTTTGGATATGTATTATTTAAGAAGTTATTATATGACCTATAAATATCATCTCGACAATTTATTATGCAGGACCTTTTTCTATTTTCTTTGAAACTCTGAAGAAGGACAAATTGGAATACCTTGAAGTAACATTGAAAATGTGACTTTAGATAATATTATTGGGAAAATGTCACCAAAAACCATAAACTATGCCATCTGTGACAATTTTACTATAAACTTTTTTTTTGTGTCATCAAAAATCTCAAACTATGCCACTTGTGACAATTTTACTCTAAACTTTTTTTTGTGTCATAAAAAACCCTAAACTATGTCACTTGTGACAATTTTACCTTGAACTATATTACTTATGATAAATTTACCCCAAATTTTTTTGGGCTAAAGGACATTTTCGTTATTTTCTATTTTCTTTCTTTTTTTATTTTTTTTTCTGTTGAATGGAGGAAGCCGGCGAGGCCATCCTTGCCAGCGTCGAAGTCAAGCGAGGGTCACCCAAGCTTGGGCAACCCTCGTCGACGTCAGGCGAGGTCGGCCCAGTCCTAGGCCACCCTCGCCGATGTCAGGCGAGGTCGGCCCAATCTTGGGCCACCCTCGCCGGCGTCAAGTGAGGGCTGCCCAAGCTAGACCTGGCAAGGGAGGCCCTCGCCGGCGTTGAGCGAGGGCCACCCAAGCTAGATCTAGCAAGGGCGAGCCTTTGCTAGATCTGGCCGCCCAGGCTTGGGCGACCCTCGCCGGCATCGAGTGAGGGCCGTCACAGCCTCGCCCTACTCCAACACCGGCAAGGGCAACCTCACCGACTTCCCTCGGTTGAGAGAAAAAAGAAGAAGAGAAAAGGACGAAAATGCCCCTAAGTCAAAAAGTTTGGGGTAAATTTGTTACAAGTGGCATAGTTTGAGGTTTTTGAAGGTATAAAAAAAAGTTCAGAGTAAAATTGTCACAAATAATATAGTTTGGAGTTTTGATGACACGAAAAAATGTTCAGAGTAAAATTGTCACAGAGGGTATAGTTTAGGGTTTTTGGTGACATTTTCCCTATATTATTTGAGAAGTTATTATATGATTTGTAAATATCATCTTGACAATTAATTATGGGGGCCCTTTTTCTATTTTTCTTTGAAATTTCATAAGAAGAGACGAATTGGAATCCTTGAAGTACCATTGAAAACGTTGGAAAGTTTTCTTTTTGGACACAAAAAGAAAGTGGACTTTTGCCGTGTCTGTTACCATAATCTTTATGACGCTGATGCTTCCGTATGCAACATTGTGGGGGCCTTTTTGTTATGATCTCGTGACGGTAGGGTAATATTGGAAAACCCAGGGGGGTCGAATTTGGGAAAAAGTTAAAACTTGTGGGGTCTCCCCTGAAAAAGCATTTTGAGTCCTGTAGGTAAGTTTTGGAAAGACACGTTTAATGAAATGGAAACTAGTGAAGGTACACAGTTTCACAAGCATGATTGACAAAGTGATACTTGATTTTATTTTGAGATAAGACCAAAAAAAGTTCATATTTTATCTATGTACTTCTGTACCTTTTCTAATCAAGTCCATGTACTTTTAGTTTGTCCAATTAAATCCTTCTACTTTCACAAATATTCTGATTAAGTCCCTCCTACACCCAATCCAACAAAGTTCAGATGATGGGATTGTCAGACAATGCCAAAGTATGATGCAATTAAAATATACAGTTGTGGGTGGAAAAGTTCAGTCGATGTAGACAACTTTGGAACTGGACACTTACATTGGAAATTTTTTTATTTATTGAAGTGATACTATGATGTCCCTTGATAGTTCATGATTTTGCGTCAAAATGGCCTGATTGGAAAGTTTGTGAAAGTATAAATACTTGATTAGAAAAATTAAAAGTTTTGAGACTTGATAAAAAATGCGTAGAAGTATTTGAATGGGAAGTAGAATATTTTCTTTTTTATTTATATTTATCTTATTCCCTGGAATTGTAAATGCTCGGAGGCCATTGCTCATGAATAGATCACTTTCATTTTTACAATTTGAGTTGTGCGGACGGGCTTAGGACGTGTGCTTGTGTGTGCTTGTGGACTTTCGATTGGCCCCAAAATGATCCTTCAAGTCAGGATGTAGGATCTTGTTTCTTGTTTTACACATTTTGGCAAATAGTTGGCGTGCACTTAAACATGGGGTACGACGAAAGAGTGTTCCGCTTGAAAGGGGCCGGTGAAATTGTGTAATCAATTGTAAATTTATTGTATAAATGCCAATTCAATTCTAAACTTTTTAATTTTGTACAGAATTACAGTATAGCCCTCTTGGTAATTTTTTGCCGAAAATCACTAATGTGCTAATATCCAACCTATGACATCCTGCAATGACTAAACCACCACATCAGTGATTCCAGCAATAATTAATTTGAAGGAATACATTTCGCGCATAAGTTTATGACTCGATTGGCAAAACTAGAAAATTTACGACTAAATTGATATATGTATAATAAATTGAAGACTCATTGAGTAATTTTCCTGGGATATGTACAAGCATACCAATGATTGAAATGGACTAACCACAACAATTCGAATAGATGATCCTTTCTTCTACTTGTAACATTTGCTCCGATAGATTCAAACGATTCTTACTATACTCGACCTTCTTTAATATTACATAAAAAGAGTCTCTCCTTCGACATAGAACTACAACTGAAGCATGCTTAGTCTTCAAAAATAAAGAAAAGCAAGAGAGATGAATGCAGGGCTAAAGACAAACTTTGTACTTCACCAATCTATCCCTACAACTACTTTGTAAATACTTTAAGAGATTTCCGACTCAATTTGATTGTTGGAGCCCTCGATCAGCTGGTTAGTAAGTTGCTACTCCCAAAAACTGTCTTGCAGGGCATTCTCTTGCTGAGAGAGAGGGGGAAAGGTTGGGGGGTTGAATCCGAGTCGATTTGTTAACTTGCTAACAGCTCATGCCAGACTCGAGGAGGAATCGAGATTGCCTTGCCTGATTTCAAGTCAACCTTGAGCTACTTGAAAATCTTGTAAGAATGAGCTCGAGCTAATCTAGTTTCTATTATTCTTTCAGAAATGTTTTATAATTCAAAGAAGTGACATACAAGTCCTTGCCACTATATAGTGTCACATATGTACAAATGCTGGGAAAACCTTTGAGCTTATTAAACCGGAGCTCGAGCTAGAGCTTAAGTGTATAGACAACTCAGTTATAATCGAGTTGAGGCCAAGTATACGTATTAACCTTTGAGCCTGAGCTACAACCTTAATTTTAAGGGTAAATACCACAAAAAACTCAAAATTGGTACATATGTGATAAATTTATCCCATATTAATTCTTTTGATTGCCAAAAACCCCAAATTGTGACAAATATACCTTTTGTTAAATTGGATTAATACCATAAAAAATCACAAAATCAGTATAATTATGATAAACGGAGAGTAAAATCTCAAATTTGTACGCCGGTCAATTGTCAGTGTCATCCAACTCCGAAATTTGATAGTATAATTTAACAAAAACTAACAAGAAGTAAATTTATCACAAATATATCAGTTTAAGATAAATCTGTTAAATGTGTATTAATTTTATATTGTTAGTGGTCAAAAGATTAGTTTTGGATAAATTTGTTACATATGTACCAAATTGAGGTTTTTCATGGTATTGACCCTAATTTTAATACATGATCAAACTTGAGTTGAGTTCCAAAACTCAGTATGCAAGTCGAGTCGAGCCCATGGGCTCGTTGACTCGGTAACATCTCTACTACTGGCCATTACTAGACAATTTTAATAAAAGAATAACCTGCCTTTGTTGGGCACCGACACTTCCTCTACTTAGCCAAAAATGACAAATTAGCAAATTATAAAAAAAAGTTTAGGATTCAATTGAGATGCGCACATTAGGTTCATGACTTATTTTCTCGAAATATATATATGTCAAGGTCGTACTTTTCATTCTGTACAACCCCGTCTTAGAAAAACATGTGGTAAAAATGATTATTAACACTTTATAATATAGGTTGAGTGAGTTCGATGCTTCACCAAGTTCAATACAATTTTCATATGAACGACAGATCCATTCATTTTCTCCATCGATCTTCTTAATAGCACGTGCATGGTCTGGAGGGTTGTTAATATATAGTGCATTTAATGATGTTTCGAATTTGTTATTTCTCCCGACTTTGTTCACTTTAATTTGGTTGTATTATGCTCATTTGTTAATATTTTTACTTACACTACTGTATTTTGTATGTTATATAGATATTCATGTCAAAAATAGTGAAATATTGGCAGCCTCATTCTTTAATATCTCTTTGAGAATTAAGAATAAGAATACTCAATTTGTATTTCTTTTTTCTAATGTTATCATTTCAATCAATTTTAACGAGAAATTGCCGTCAATGGTGGTCTAATCAATGTAAGCTGTCATATATGGCACCACAACGTGTACTGCAATTTTTGAATTTTTTTAAAAGTTTTTTGTTTTGCTTTTTTTTTTTCCGTTTTTTTATATACATTTTTCCTATTTCCCTCTATCAGCCACGTGAGACCTTGGTGATGTCTGGTGAATGTCACCTCATTGACCACAGTCGAGGGCCATGAAGCCCTTGTCAAATCTAGGTGAGATGGAGGTGTTGTGGCCTAGTCCAAATCTAGTGAGACGACATGATGTAACAAGAGGCAAGTAAAGTGAGGGCGAGGTGATGCAACGTGAAACAAGGCAAGGTGAGGGTGAGGCAAGGGTGACGGAATGTCGCAAGATCTGGGTGAGGCCTAGTTGGGCTGGGCCTTGTCATGGCAGATGACCTCTGCTGCTCTTGGCAATGTTTGGCAATGGGAAATATGAAAAAAAAAAAGGAAAAAAATTCATGAAATTTTAAAAATATTGCAAAAAATTGCCATTTCGATACCAATTATATCATGTAGGATAGTTAACAATTTCCGATCAAAAATTGGTTGAAAGGATTACATTAGCAAATCATCATAATGTTTAAGACTAAATTAACTAAATTAAAAAGTTTATAACTAAATTGACTATCATACGATATGTTTATGCTTATTTTTATATTTTTACAATTATCTTCAAAATTGCAAGTATTATAATTGTCAAAATATATCATGTGTTACTTGACTGAAGGGTTTATATATTCTTTATATATATGTGATCCCCATCTCACGTGGGAGCTTAATGTTATTTCGGTCCACTCTTAATTCAAGTATCCTTATAGTATCAACATGTCTCCACCTTCATTCCTAGTCTCTTTCTCCTAACCATACCATGGAGGTTGCCATCAAGACCACGTCGTTAAATCTTAATGCCCACCTTCATCTCATGTCTAGTTCACTAGCTCGAACCATAAAGATTGTCAATCACGAGAATCATTTCACGAGATATGCACCAAACATCGATACATATTGAGAGTAAGCCACCAATTAATTATCGGTTCCAATATTATGTTATAAAGTCAAACTCAAAAATTTAAGCCGTTAGATGAATGCATAATTTAATATTTAAATATTTTAGCCGATGTTAACCCACTAAAAAACAACATTAAAGGTGGGGACTAGTCTAGAATGCATCATACCATTCAACCATATCTCTCCAATCCACTCCCTAAAAGCTCTCATGTAATTGACCTCACTACTTTCCATTTTCATGTGAAGCATTTCCTCAAAATTCACCATCACGACTCGAAATCTTCTCACCACAACAGACCCACATGGAAGCTCGACTCCCCACTAGTTTCCAATAGACACAAGGACATGCTCAAAATGCCAACGTATCTTGCACGTACCAAGGCATTCATGGCAGCAATTATTGCCAAAAGCATCCGTCACGCATCCTCACCACGCACCGAAACTTCACGCCATTCCCGTGTGTCCGAAAGAAATTATAATAAAAGATCTCCCGACGTTTTTCGCCACTTTTCAAGATTCCCATTTGTCTCTTCTCGTGTGTCTACAAGAACCGCGTGAAAAAACCCTCCAGAAAACAATTACAATCTCTAATTATAAGAATCAAGAAGATGTCCTCGTTATTCACTCCTGGCCAATTTACATGTCGTGACTTCATCAGAGGTTACATCCAAAAGAGGATTCCTTCGAGATAGCAGAACAGGCAATCCGAACAGTACAACAGTACAAGGGACGAAATATTATAAGACCGGTTAACGATATCATCAACTGAAGTGATGTTCGATCTGGCCAGATCTAGTGGAACCTCGAGTACGACCCGCCTGTTCAAGTTTATCCATGCGTGCTCCATCGCATCGCTTAGCATGCAAGTTTGGTGGAATTACCCGTACCTCGACGCTCTCTACGTCCGAATCGCATTCTTACTATTGACTTGTGGAACACTAATTTGGACACCTCATTGTCACCTACCCATCAAATCACCAGACCAGCTCTGGGCCTGTGTTTTTGTTGGGTTATATATAGGGGTCAAGAGAAGAGTCACGGGGCACGCAAGAACTGAGATTGCTCAGGTTGCTGCACGCTTTCGCATTCACAGGAGTCCTTTTGTCTTTTGGACACGACTGATTGGTGCCTCAACACGGTTTCTCTGGCTGGCTTTTCATTGCAGGACTGAGGAGAGGAGATAAGCTCCTCCGTGTGCACCATGCCATTGTTTCTTTGGCTCGCATTTGTGTTCTTCTACTCAGGATCAGGTACTAGTTTCTCTCGCAGTTCATGCCACTTGTATTTTCATAAGGATTTGTTGCTTTTTTGAAGATTTTTCTTGATATACTTTGAATAAAGTTGACTGTTAGATTGGATTTTATCTGTTTCCAAATGCTTTTCTGTAGTCTATGTTGGTGATGACATGAATGATAGAGCTAAACGCTTTCCATGTTTAGTTTCAGGGCAGATCACCCAGGCTGTCTACAGTGACGTGCAATATGATGCATCAGCAACAACCCAGGCAAGATCAAAGTCCTGGACACTACTTGCAACTTTGAGTTATGTTCACGTATGAATGCCGATTTGATTTTCATGGTCATTACTAAACCCCGAATGAATTATTCTGAACCCAAGTAGCCGCCCCAAAAGAGAAATATGATCAAACGAATCATTGTGCATATAATGATGTTTTCATGCGGTACCCTTTTTTTTTGGTTCCTGAGAGGGGATAGCTAAAAGCTTGCAGGAAACAACTTGTGCCAAAACCGAGCAAAAGATTTGGTTTATTCCCAAATTTTGATTTTGGTACTGATGAGAATTAACTGTAACTCCAATCTCTATGTATTCGACAAGCAGTGTTTGGCAGAGCCTGGGAGTACTTTCTATGGCGGTGGGATCATAGTTAACCCGGAGTTTAGTAATGGCACCGCCGGATGGGCCCTATTTGGGAAAGGAGCGATGGAAGAACGCGTATCGAGCACCAAGAACAGGTTCATGGTGGCGCGCAATAGGAAACGTCCCTTGGACAGTTTCTCTCAGAAAGTTCAACTCGAGAAGAGCAAGTTCTATGCATTCTCAGGTAATTGTTCGATCCACTTTTTCTACAGACATCGCTATGAAACTCCAAGTAGGCGCCCATGCCTTCTTCACGTGCATGTCGGAATTCATACATGTGAAGCCAACAAGCATGTGATATGCGGGCTCGCATAAACAGGACACTTGAATGGTTTTCTTCTTGTTTTTATGCGAAGAATTTCGGATCTCCAATATCAAGGAATGCGAGACGGCATCTGTGGATGAAGTTCAAGATGATTTATTACTCATGTTGATGAGTGATTTTCGCAGCTTGGATACAAGTCAATGAAGGAAGCGAGACAGTGTCGGTGGTATTTGGAATTGGAGCTGGCGAGTTCGTCTCTGGAGGCAGCATTGTGGCAGAGCAAGGGTGCTGGTCTTTGCTAAAAGGAGGCGTCGCTGCGAATTCATCGAGCACTGTCGATGTTCTTTTCGAGGTGAAGTGCTGGCCATTGAACTATTTTTTGGTCGATCTATTTCTGAAAGAGCACAATTCAACTAGCTTACGCCTTCTTAGGTAATTCTTAAAAGATCAGCACATTCGAAAATTGATCTGAATTCAAGACAAGATCAGAGACTTGATGTATGATTGTTATTGTTAAACACACTGGGTATACTTCTCCAAATTTACCCTTCGATTGGGAGTAACTGGGGAGCGTGTTTTCTGTATTTGTCCTGAATTTGATCAAGATTAAACCTTTGCAAGAATACTACTTTTGCCGAAAAGTTGGAAGCTACATTAGGCAGAGTACTGATGTTATTCTGATTCCTGATTGTGGCAGAGCAAGAATACCTCAAAGGAAATATGGGTCGACAATGTCGCGTTGCAGCCATTTTCGAAGAAGCAATGGAGATTTCACCAAGATGAAAGCATAGAGAAGGTAAAACCAGAAGTTATTCCAAGTTAACTCAAAAAACATAAAGAGCTGTTGCGAACTTCAATCTCGCAGGTACGGAAGAGCAGAGTGAGGTTCCAGATAACTTATGCAAATGAAAGAGGAGTCGCAGTCAGCGGCGCCAAATTTCTTGTCAAACAAACCAAGCCAGGCTTCCCATTCGGGTGCGGTATGAACTTCCACATCCTCGAGAGCACAGATTATCAAAACTGGTTTGCTTCGAGGTTCAGGTTCACCACTTTCACCAACGCGATGAAGTGGTACAGCACAGAGGAGAAACAAGGCCAGGAGAACTACACAATAGCCGACGCAATGGTGAAGTTTTCACAAGATAACGACATTTCGATCCGAGGCCACAATGTTTTCTGGGACGATCCCAAGTACCAGCCCGATTGGGTCAAGACCCTGTCGCCTGAGGACCTGCGAATAGCAGCGGAGAAGAGGATCAATTCGGTCGTCTCCAGATATGCAGGACAACTGATTGCTTGGGATGTGGTCAATGAGAACCTGCACTTCAGCTTCTTCGAGGACAACCTCGGGGAAAACGCTTCCTCAATATATTACTCGAAGGCATACCAGCTCGACCCGACCCCGAGAATGTTCTTGAACGAGTACAACACCATCGAGTACAGTGGGGATGAGAAGGTGAGCCCGGGGAACTACAAGAAGAGGTTCGAGGAGATTTTTTCGTACCCCGGAAATGAAGATATCCCGGCAGGAATAGGAGTACAAGGCCATTTTGGCCCTGGCCAGCCAAATCTGGCTTACATGAGATCAAGTCTGGAGACTCTGGCCACAACTGGTGTTCCAATTTGGCTCACAGAAGTGTCTGTGGAACCAGGAGCTAACCAGGTATTCAATCATGCATGGCTGCGCAACTGGGTAGGCCGGGTCAGGCCTGAGAGGAGAAATCGGGCGGGCTCGGGCAAGCAATTCTCTTCTTGTAACCGGCCCGCCCAACTTTGGCCCGCCGACCCTGTCGATGTTAAATAAAATATTTGATTTTCTTAATATTAGGCATCTACCCTTATCCTAGAATGTCCTGTCCTGAACCAACCTAGAGCTGTGATTAGTGACAAACAGAAAGTGCAATGTCAAAGGACGAGCACTCTCTAACGCATCAAAACTTTTTTCTGGTGTTGCAGGCTCAGTACTTGGAGGAGATCCTGAGGGAGGCTTATTCCCATCCCGCCGTGAAAGGGATCATAATGTTCGCGGGCCCTGCCTACGCCGGCTTCAACACCACGGCACTGGCGGACATAAACTTCAACAACACACCGGCCGGGGACAGCGTGGACAGCCTGATCGAGGAATGGAAAACCCAGGATTTTGAAGCCCGCACCGACGACAGAGGGTTCTTCAGCACTTCACTGCTCCATGGAGAGTACGAGATCACGATAACCGACCCAGCTACAAATTGCTCTTCCACTTCGAGATTTGAAGTGACGAGAGATAGCTCAGGGAGAACTTTCCATTTTCAGATTGGATAAATACTCAGCTGCAAGCTCCTATAGATATCTGAGGATAGTGTTTGATGACGTGACTGATAATTGCTAATTAAGATTAATTAAGGAGGGCAAAAACAAAAGGATCCAACAAAAAACTTCAATAACTATGTGTATGGATAATAAATTACATGTAATTATACCTAGAAAATCGTGCTTATTGATGACACACGAGTGATTCTTGCACCTTGTTGAGAATATGAAAATTTACCCCTTTTTTTGACCCAAAAAAAGGAAACGACTTTCATTACTGGAATTAAGTAGGTGATACACTTCGTTTGCTTCAGAATGTGAAAATTTGGGCTTTGCAACCACTCCTGACCCAAATTTGTGGTCATCTATTTTTACTCTAGGCTTTAACAACCCAGTTAGCGATCCTATTGGACTCTTTATTTATATAGGCTAACTTTATATGCTTGAAAGCCTGGATGAATGAGTGGGCTTTTTTGATAGGACCTTGAACTTCCCACATGATTTGTGTTCTGCAATTGAGTGTGCTTATCAGATCAAAATGATATGACTCCACTTCAAGAGAGACTTCAGTGTGTGTGGAGAAGTAATTTAGGGATGAAAATTTCCCTTGTAAGCATGTAGGTTATGCCGGGTCTCCTCAGGTGATGCAGTGGTTGTGTGGTGGCGGCGACAACAACGGTTGTGTCGTGGATGTTGTCTCTTCTCTCCATCCATGAAAAGGTAAAAGTGATGGTTGTTCTAATATTTATGTTCGCATAAGCTAAAATAAGTGACCTTTTAGGGAGGTCGATCTAGCACCATGTATAGGAAGAGCACATCAATCTTGAAGGTCGAGGCACACATAATCAAACAAGCTTGGGAAAATGGCTTGATCTTGATCGACGAGATAAACTTTGCTAGAGAGTGTTGGAACCAAAAGAATAATGTTAACTTTGGAAATTTCGAACAAAGGATGAATAAAGACTGGATGAAGAACTTTTTAATGCAAATGCTCGTGCTACAACTCTGCTTCTGTGGCCTGCTTGCAATGTTTCACAAGTTCTCTATTTACAGCTAAAGTTTTACTATTCAAAAATTGTTGTCCCCTATGACTATTTGCTTCAAGACAACCATACCATTTAATGAAAAGAAATTTTTTTAGGTGCCCTCAGTCTCTCCTTTTGTCTCTTTTATTTCTCATGCGCCTACCGGCATTAAAAGAGGTCTTCACAAAGTGGTCTTCATTCTCAAGTTCACGTAGCCCACCATAAATCACGCCTGTTAGATTTCTTTTTGTCTTCATGGAGATATGGTCAACACAACAATCGATTTTTCAGTACTTTAACAAAGACTCTGCAGAGGAGATTAATGAATATGGATCAATGAGGAGGACCGGCGGCTGAGTGGAGGGCTAGGTAGGAGCAACGTTGATTGATGCAGTCGGGTCGCCTTGATGCGTCGTCTAATATTTGTCGACGCCTTTTTTGACATGCCCTGTTCGATCACTTAGTGTGTTTCTTTAAATGTTTGGGAGATAATTTTAGAGAGAAATTGAGAGATTAATTGCATAGCTAGGGTTTCAGATTTTAGGGAAACACTCGGAGCATTTGTGTAATTTCATATGATACAGTGACAATTAGTTGTTCAGGATCTCCCCATGCCGTGGATGTCGGTCTTGATTAGCCAAATCACATAAAAATGAATCAACTTTTGCCCCGGTGATGAGTTTGGGTTGTCTATAAATTTGATCTCGCCTGTGTTGGCGCTGATGCATCATAATAAACATCTGTCAAGACAGCCTGTGTGATTTGCCTTGGAGTGGCTTAAAGCATTAGCTTGATTGTTCATGGCTACTGCTTCTGAACAGGTAAAACATTCTCACAGTCAACTCCATTCAAAGCATCAAGAGAAAAAAAATCACTAATACCTGATCCTGACTGGAAGACCACGACCAAATGTGTAATGTTCCTATTACTCTCATATGAGAAAAGTGTCTTAGAAAGAAAGAAAAATGAAATAACGCATTAATTTAAGCCTAACCATGCTAATACCTAGGAAAAGTACGTCAAGTTGCAAAAGATTTCGACTATCGATCATGAAATCCTAAGATGAATTATCTACTTTTAAAAATATGTACTATATGAATTATAGCAGCATTAGTCGTCGACGATCAAACACTATCCTTCCGTCTGAAGATGGAAAATCTTCTCTGAGCTATCTTTGGTCACTTCAACTCTTGAAGTGGAAGAGGAATTTGTGATTGGATCGATTACTGTGATCTCATATTCTCCATGGAGCAGTGAAGTGCCGAAGAACCCTGCATCATCTGTCTGAGCTTTCAGGTCTTCAGATTTCCATTCCTTGATCAGCTTGTCCACGACATCTCCGGCCGGCGTACTGTCAAAGTTCATGTCCGTGAGAGCAGTGGCAGAAAAACCAGCAGGCAAAGGGCCCGCGAATATTATGATCCCTTCTACGGCAGGATGAGAATAAGCCTCCCTAAGTACCTCCTCCAAGTACTGAGCCTGCGTTGTCAGAAAAAGATTTGTGCATATTAGAAAGTTTCAAAATGCTTTATCTAAGATTGGCAAGGTTCAGCAGGCAGGACGCGAGAAGAGAGTCGCTATCCCAAGCCTGCTCATTTTGCTCCTCAGGTCGAGGAGGCCGCCAGGCATATGATCAGCTCTGTCCTAGGGAAAGTGCAATACCTGGTTAGGTCCTGGTTCCACAGATACCTCTGTCAGCCAAATGGGCGCACCAGTTGTTGCAAGAATGTCCAGGGTTGATCTCATGTAAGCCAAATTTGGCTGGCCAGGGCCAAAATGGCCTTGCACTCCTATTCCTGCAGGTATGTCTTCGTTTCCAGGATACGAAAGCATCCCCTCGAGCCTCTTCTTGAGGTTCCAGGGGCTCACCTTAACATCTCCACTGAATTCAATGGTATTGAACTCATTCACAAACATTCTTGCGCTCGGATCGAGCTTATGTGCCTTCGAGAAATAGATTGAGGAGGCGTTTCTCCCTAGATTGTCTTCAAGGAAGCTGAAGTGCAGGTTCTCATTGACCACATCCCAAGCAATCACTTTTCCAGCATATCTTGATACCACCGAGTTGATCCTCCTCTCTGCTGCTTCTCGCAGTTCCTCAGGCGAAAGGGTCCTGACCCAGTCAGACTGGTACTTTGGGTCGTCCCAGAAAATGGTGTGGCCTCGGATCGAGATCTTGTTGTCCTGTGAGAACTTCAGCATCGCATCAGCTATCGTGTAGTTCACCTGGCCTTGCTTCTTCTCTGTGCTGTACCACTTCATTTCATTGGTGAAAGCAGTGAATCTGAACCTCGATGCAAACCAGTTTTGATAATCAGTGCTTTTGAGAATGTGGGAGTTCATGCCACACCCAAACGCGAAGCCTGGTTTGGTTTGTTTGATGAGTACTGTGGCTCTGCCGACTCCGGCTTTTGAATATGGATAAGCAACATGGAACCTCACTTTGCTCTTCCGCACCTGCAAGTACGAAATTCGCGGTGGTTTGTTACAGCAAAAGATCCAACTCAACTCAATGTAACCCTTACCTTCTCAATGATTTTGTCTTGGTGAAACCGCCATTGCTTCTTCGAGAATGGCTGCAACGCGACATTGTCGACCCATATTTCCTTCGAGGAATTCTTGCTCTGCCACAATCAGTAATCAGCAGCAATGTATGGTTAATATCAGCACTTCACTGAATGCAGTTTGGAACTTTTCAATGAAATTATTCTCGCAAGGTCTAATCTCGATGAATTCAAGGATGAATTAAGGGTAAAATTCAAAGTATTGATCACTCAACCTGGAAAGTAAGAGTAACAATCACACATTAAGCGTCTGATTTTGTATCATATAGTTCATTTTTCGAATATGCTGATCTTCTAGTAACACCCAAGAAAGCACTAACTAGTAGAAAGGTGTTCTTTATTCAGAAATAGATTGACCAAAAAAATTGAATGCCTTTCACCTCGAAAAGGACATCGACGAGTCCTGAAGAGTTCGTGGTGATGCCACCTTTTAGCAAAGACCAGCAACCGTGCTCTGCCACAACACTGCCTCCGGGAGTGAACTCACCTCCTCCGGTTCCAAATACCGCCGATACCGTCTCGCTTCCTTCACTGACTTGTACCCAAGCTGCAAAATCACCTCTTTCAACATGAGTAACATTCATCTTTAACTCCATCCAAAATCATGTTTTCACATCCCTTGTTATCTCAGTTGGAAATTCTTTGCAATGGAATAATTACCTGAAAACATATAGAATTTGCCCTTCTCGAGGAGAACTTTCTGGGAGAAACTGTCCAATGGAAGTTTCCTATTGTACGCCACCATGAACCCGTTGTTGGTAGGCGATACGCGTTCTGCGATCTCTCCTTGCCCAGATACAGTCCATCCATATGTGCCGTAGCTAAACTCCGGGTTAACTATGATCCCACCTCCATACATGGTAATCCCTGGCTCTGCCAGACACTGCTTATCGAATGAGTACACAGAAAAGCTTCAGTTAATTCTCTCATTAGCATTGAATTCACAAAACTTCGAATTCAATAACATTTAATTTGCTTTCAGGATTGCAAGTTGTTTCCTGCAAGCTTTAGCTACGTACTATCAATGCGAGCTACTTGAAATATCCGATGCACAGAGTAATTGATTATCTAACATCAATCTCCGGTTCTTTGTTCTTGAATTCAACTTAACATGATTGGGAAAATCGAATAGGCAATTCACATCCTGACATGCTTAAAGTTCGCAAAAGGGTGTCTAGGAATTAAATCTTGCCTGTGTTGGTGCTGATGCATCATAGTAAACATCGTTGAAGACAGCCTGCGTGACTTGCCCTGGAATGGCTTAAAACAAGAAAGCATCAGCTTAATTGCTCAAGACTACAGCATCAGAACAGGAAAAACAATCCAACAGTCGGCTTTATTCGAAGCATCAAGAAAAGCAAAAAAGAATCAAATAGTACCAAAGGGAGTCTGGTAAAGTGTTCTCGGAGGGGCATGTGATTTAGCAAACAAAGCAAACAAAAGAGGGAGATAAACTGGAGAAACTAGAACCTGATGCTGAGTAGAAGAGCACGAATGCGAGAAAAAGAAGCAACGACATGGTGAATCCTGAGAAAGCCTTCATGTCTCCTAGTCCTGCACAAAGAGCAGCCAATGAATTGCCTGTACAGATCAATCATCAATCATGTCGAAAGCTATCACGGGTTGGTGAGGATGGCGCCCAAATTAGCATCATAAGTTAAGAACAAACCCACGAACTAATTCCACAAAAGAAAGTACACAATCCATGAACTCCACGATCAAACTACTCAAAACCTACAAAACCGTAACTGGTTTCCCTAATTCTGAATTATCAACTCAGATTGCAATGGATTAGACATGTCAGAAAGTTCAAATGAATAAAACAGTTCTGCACCAAACAACACATAACATATATATACATTACATACGTTCCACATGATTCTCCACATGATTCCATATCAGTACATGATCATAGTAAAAATGGTTATACATGCGCATCTTGGCGCCATATCAAACTCTCCTCAGTAACCAAAAATCAAAGTGGCAGGCCTCTTAAATCAAATATAAGACTCATAAGTCAAAACTATATAGCCTAAATAAACATAATCATACCAAGAGAGAAGGAGATCTACCGACCGTGATTAACTCAACTGATGCAGAAGGAGAAATTCACCATGCAAACAATATCTGCTGAACCTCAAATTATGTTTCTTCCCAATATTCCAAAGTTGCTACAACCTTAATGAACAACCATCGACATATATATAGTAAAAGTTGGGAGTTAAGAAGATGTTGGTTCCAAGGAGTTATCTTTTTTTAGTTGAGTTTAAATTTCAGAAAAAAGCATAAATAGAGAGTATATTGAGTTATATCTCTAGTTCGGTTTAAACTTTTAAAACAAATGGATAAAGAAAGCACCTTCAAATATAATCTTAATGATATGGTTTATTTCGAAAATTGTTTTGTAAATGTACTCCCCAGTAACATAATTATTTTTTAATCAATATAAATTTCACATTGAGCAAAATCTCTTCAACAAGAAAGGAACAAAGTAAAAAAAAATAAAAAATAAAGAGTCAATATCTTTAAAAATCCTAAATTGGTATTTCACAAAGTGTTTATCACAAACTAATTTTCTTATCAGAAAAAATCCCAAACTAGTTCTCATGACTCATTTACCCTTAAAGTAATCTTTGCCTCATAAGCTAGAACCCCAAATCCAAATATACCCTTTGTTAAAATGTATGTGTGTCAATAATGTAGATTTCCACATTCTATCCGTCATTCTTCACCTTAGACAGATTTATCTCATCGTCTTCTGCCACATGTGTTGACACATGCGAATTTTAATGAAATAGTGAACGAAAGTCTAAATTTGGATTAGGCGCACCTGTATATCAACTGGGTAAATATGTTATGGAGGTACTGGCTTGGGATTTTTTGACAGCGGCAAATGTATCAACAAAGAATTTGTTTTTGTAATGAAACTTTTATCTTTTCTAGCTACAATTCAAAAGTTTGAGTTTAAAATTAAAAAAAAAGGATAGAGAAAAGAAATACCTTCATGTATATCCTTAAATGATACATCTCGCTCATAAAATTCTAGGATCCCCTACCCCCAGTACTAGCGTTTGTGTAAATTCCTAAAAGTTAGGATCTCTGATATGAACTATGTTGCGACTAGGAATCTCTCACTTCCCTGTCAAACCAATTCAAATCCAAGACTAGTCGTTCGTAAAGATATCGTTTACAATAATTGACTAATCGAATGATTAAGCTTTGGCCAAAAGGAGCAAAATTGAACGATAACGACGACATGGAGACAAAAGCAACTTTTTCACGCAAAGTCTAGCTTACTTATTTCCTATAAAAAATTTCATGGATTAATTTCCCTGCAAGATGAGTTGAGTTCCCACGTTCGTACCGACCAAACGCACGCTATTGACGTTGAAACTTAGGAAGGAGATGTTCCTGGGAATCCATCTTTCATGGATTGAACATGGGACGACACACTTTTTATAAGATAAAGTTCCTGTCGCCAAGGAATTAGTTGTCCCCAACAATTTTCCCAAAGATCAATGAGGATTAGTTCCGTTTCTTTCGGGAAAAATAAATAATTTTAAAAATAAAAATTCATGAAAATAATTGCTTGCTCACAAAGATAAATGAATAGAGAATATTTTCATCGTTTATGAAAATATTTAGATATGAATTGTAATCGATGATAAAAATATTATTTATTGACCGATTATTTTAGATGGTATAACAATCGATTTTAGGAAAATATTTTTTAAATTATTTATTCTTCAGAAAGTAATGGGAGGAGTGGAAAAGAAGATGAGTGGTCATCATGAGCCAAACAGATTAAGGTGGTGGATCGAGTTGGAAAATGATGTCGTCCTCTTATGCCTGCGGTAGGGCAACTCGTGGAGCCATCTCTCATCGATTCCACAATGCATTCTAAGTCAAGTCAATGCAAATAATGTCATATTAACCAACATATTCACCACGGTAAAAAAAAAATTTGTTGAAATTCACCACAATAGTCGAGCTTCGTGGTAAACAGTTCATCACTCTTCCACGAGTTTGAAATTTTGATTTAGGCTTATGATTAAATTTTCAAAAGGCTCTGTACTATCAAGAGACCTTTTAGTTGCGATAATCATTTAACAAAAATCTAGCTTCTTATGAATTTTACAATATTCGAGACTAGCACTGAAAAAGAGATCAAAATCTTTAAAGTACATATGAAATAACTTTTGATTTTATTTATTTGCAGTTATACATATTATAAAAAAGTGATGTGATGTTACGATAATATCATTCGAGTTTATCGTTTTTAAATGTGAAAATTCACGCGTCAAATTAACACGACACTAGATAAGAGAAAAGGTGGAATCGATGATGACATAATTGGACTCTACTAGATTTTGTATTATATTCTTTCTACATTACACCGTCCAAAAAAGCGTGCAAATATGCCTTTCTTCAATCTTCTATTCCAACGCTATAGAACCGCGCCCCCAAAAGCAAAGGAACAAAATTCCTTCTCGAAACCTTTACCACGCAACGCCCACGCCCAAACCGATTTACGAAAATATCAAAAAAAAAAAAAAAGAGTAGTAATTACTCCATATATAATTTTACTTAGATCGATTAAAATATACTCCAATTAAATCTCCAATTTAATAGTCGTTAAAACTATTAAAACCCATTTTCATGGTCAATTATCCATTTGGTGGCTCCGATACCATCCTATCGAAATCCTTATTAGAGAGCAATGCAAGATTATTTTTAACAAGGGTCGCAAAAATACGCTTAAAATGAGAGAGAGAGAACCATATGAAATTAGATTCCGAGGTAGAAACAATCGGTTCAAGACAAGGAATCAAGGGTCAAAGGTCAAGCCGGTTTAATCAATTTACGAAAAGATAAAAAAAAAAACATAAACAAAATGAATAGAGATAACTCCACGGATAATATTACTTAGATTGATTGAAATATGCTCCAATTAAATCTCCAATTTTAATCATTGTTAAGACTATCAAAACCCATTCTCACGGTCATGATCAATTTGGTGACCCCGATACCATCTTATCGAAATCCTTATGAGAGCAATGTAGGATTATTTTTTAAAAGGAGGGACAAAAATACATTTACAACAAGACACAAAATAACGAAAATTACCGAACATGACCAAAGTTCTTCCTAAGAACCGATTCTAGCCTGGTCAAGGCAAGGGAATCCATCAAAGGCCGATCCCCAAATGTATTCACCCGGAAATCGAACCGGTCCCCATATGAACCGTCCTCGAATTGGCATTGCGAGACTAGTTCAGTTCGGTGATTGAAACCGACCCGATCCGCCCTCGAATTGGCATTGCGAGACTAGTTCAGTTTGGTGATTGAAACCGACCCGATCGCACATCCCTAAGTCCCTAAGTGGTCCAAGGAAATCGGATTTGATGGCTCTCGTACAATCAAGAAGAGAATGGACAAATTCATGTGTGACTTCCGAGCAGCAGTTTAGTATAGAACGAAACACACCGACCACACAGGCGGGGAAATACACTTACAATTTGGACAAGCGAAGTTCGTATTATTAAAGGAGTCAATGTGAGAGGGCACAAAATAGACAACCGGAAAATATACTAATACTAATACTAATAATGACAATTATAACAATTATAATAAAACCAAATGACAAAAGAAGCCTTCTTCACATGAAAATGACACACACTTCCAATCTTCTTGCTCTATCTCCTCCTCCTCAGAAGCAAGCGTCCAGAAGACAGCAACAGCACAGGGCAGCCAAACTGCATTCACCATATCCCCAAAATCAGCATCAATTTCCCGAAAAACACAAGGACATTTCTATGATAAATAAAGGGTCTCGCGGCTCGACCGAGATAAACCCAATCAACTTGTCTCGAGCTATAAACGGTCCATCATTGTGAAAAACATTGGAGCTCTATCGCTATATCGCATCGACTGATCAGGGCATAATTCTATAATCGCAGATTTCGAATAATGGAAAGTTGAAATCAATAAACATATATTAATTTTAGTGAGTTTCTGTATCTGCCGCGAAGTGTTCATCTGGGGAGGGGTTCTGCACGCCCCAACGTTCGCATTCCAAGAGGCGCATCATCTCATCCCCAGTTGAACACTCCGCAATGGAACCGGTCAACTAACACCAGCATTGATCACGCCCGCCTCTATAAGTCAAGAGGGTTTCTAGATCAATAGCGAACTTGCCGACTTGTGGTCCCGAAAGCTAACGACAAGACCTCGGTTTCCCCGATGCAGGGGAGGGACCGGCGTCGACAGCCCGTTTGCCGACTACCTGGGCACCTCCGCCACCACAAGTGGAGGTGGTGGAGGCGCTCGTTTCGCATGACACGGCGAAGATAAATCTATCCATTCCTATTGTTACGTAGTCATCAAGAACTTGTCAATTGATTCGAAAAATCAATGGAAAAATTCAGTGCGTACCAAACTATGCTCATCATCTTGAACTAGCCAAACGATGATATACTCTAAAGAGACCCGATTGACCAGATCACTGCACATTTTCCTAGTCTGAACCCCCAAAATTGAATTCGATTTTCCTCTGCCGAGTGGACAAAAGTTCAGGCGGCGGCGGCGGCGGCGGAATCGGGGTCAAAACAGACCAGATTCTCTCTCTCTCACCCGCCGGATCACCGCGTCCCGGGACCCAGAACTGGACTCGGCCCGATCCGTTCGGGTCGGGCGACCGGATGCATGTAATGGAAACTGAAGAAAGCGCACGTTTGGCTACGCGGATACGACGGATCCAGGCACAAGCGCGCTGGAACAACTAGTCGAGATAACCAGTTTAGGGGGGGAGGGGGTTAAGAGGCGCACCAGCCTTCCATGAAACCGGTGCTCTGCTGCTGCTGCTGCGGCGGCGGCTGCGCGTACTGCGGCGCGTACTGCGGCGGCGGGTAGCCGGGCTGGGGCGGGTACCCGGCGGGGTAGCCCTGCGGGGGGTACCCGGGGGGCGGGTACGCGTCCTTGGGGTATCCCTCCGGCGGATAACCTAATCCACGCGAACAAACAGGGTCAGATTCTTTACTCAAAAACCAGGAAACTCCCCCACCAGATCCGCCTCCGGGAAACCGCTGCCCGACGCGGATCTGGGGGAGAATAAAAACCGGAACTTTCGCCCGAGAAACGACGACCCATCATCGTCCGTCGATCTGCACGGGAGGAACTCGGGGGAAATTGGAAGGCGAGCGAGAAAAGGATCGAAGAAAAGAAGTGGGTCGATCGCGGGTCGGGATTCGAGGCTGACCTTGCGGCGGAGGGACGCCGACGGGGGGCTGTTGCTGGTTGTAGTAGCTCATTCTCGCGGCCTCTGGCTCGTCTCCGGCAGCGGCGGCGGTCGGGCGGAGATCACTTCCTCCCTCGCCTGCGAGCAAAGACCAGAACTTTGGAGAGAGAGAGAGATAGAGAGAGAAGGGGGGGCGGTTTGAGTAGAGGTTGATTTTGTTTATTTTAATATATTTTTCGTGTGGGGGAATTCTTTTGCTTTTTGTTTTTTTAGATTTTTTTTATTTACGTCGATAAATGAATAAAAAAGTTTTAAAAAGAGGGAGAGTGTTTGGTGCTTGAATCGAGACGATATTTCGTGCTTCGATTATTTTAATGATAATTTTTTAGGCGATGATGACACCTTTGGTTTTGGTCTAAGATAATGACTCTTGTAGATGGGGTGAATTATTTATTAATTTTTTCATGGAAATTCAAATTTCAAAGTTTAAAACCTTAGTGCAAGTGTGAAAGGATTCAATCAAATCGACCCTACCCAATTGATTTTAGACTAGTTCACACGGGATCGATAGGTCACTTATAAATATTGAGGAATCAGATTTGATTGATTGGGAGTGGTATCAAGGTCTAGTCCAGTCCTCGAGTTGACCTTAGAATCAAGCCGGTTCGATTTTAGATCTAACTCTCGAGAGAATCGCCTGTGATGAAATAAGTTTCATATCATTGATTGGGAATTTACTTATTATTTGAATCAATCGTCCCTAATTTAAAATGGGATTTTATTGTTGTAGGACTTTTCAGGACGGCTTAAATAATTGTGGGATCTTTGCAAATTGGCAGTGGAAACCGTCTTCAGGTGATGAAGGGTCCCGATCTCGCCACGTGGCGGTCGGCGTAGGTTGCAGGGCTGCGATTTGTGTGCTTGCGCTGAGGGAGAGAGTCACCATCAGATGACGTGCTTGTTACCGTTTCTAATCAAAAGGGAAATTACTAAAAAAGATTAAAAATAAATTTTTAAAAATATATATTTATTTATAGATATAAAAGAGGGGAAAAGAAAGAGGCAAAGGCGAAACTCGTGTATTTTTGTCGTAATCTTTACTAAAAAATATTAAAAATAATTTTTAAAAAAATATATGTATATTTATTTATAGATATAAAAGAGGGGAAAAGAAAGAGGCAAAGGCGAAACACGTGTTTTTTGTCGTAATCTGGGGGAAGCGGACGTGGGCTGAAAGGCATTGGAAGGAAGGAAGAGCTTGCTTCTCGATCTGTTTTTTTTTTTTTTTTTCTAAAATATACTTTGGATTTGGTCCCCCAAAATTGACCACCTTTTCCATTTCATAAATCCAAAAATAAAAAGAAGAACAGCATATGCTTTGCGTTTGAAGAAGAAATACTTGGAAAAAGCGTTGAAATCGCAATTCGATGTTTGGTCCATTTCTTGAAAATGTGATTTTATATTGTATCTATATGAAACTTTGGTCGCACGCGATATAAGAAGGAAATCATCGAGGCTTCGTTTGTGAAGAGCTCGACATTAGGTGGGTCGTTGACTGAATAGGATCCCTCCATCTTCGGGGTGAATTGAATTGAATGGTGATGGGGTTTAGGACTTGCAGGTGCAGGAGGTTTACTTAGAGATGATGAGGGTGACTGGATTGGTGATTTTATTACATTCGTAGAATATATGTTTATCGACATAAACAAAATTTTAGGTATTGTGGTTGGGACTAGACTTTGTAAAAACAACTCGATTTTCACAAGATCACCATCAAGATTGACTCTACGAGCCATCACTAATCTTATTAGTCTGGAACTTATGTTTGATAATCTTGGCCTTGTTTTACTTGAAAACATTGAAAGGTTCTTGAGTTTTCACTTTGAATTCAAAGTGCAACAAGACTTCCCGGAAGAAAATCATCATATCGACTGATTTACTATTTTTGGAATTGATAAGTGTTTGGACACTACGATGTTTTTTCACTTCCTCCTAGAGAGTTACATTATATTTTATTAGGTTGATAAAATAAGAATAGTAAGTTCATGACATTAAATTTTTGTATTCGATTTTAACCCATTTTCATACCAAAAAAAAAAGAAAGACATTAAGATAATTGAATTTGTGTAACCTTCGCAATTATCTTGAATTCGAATTTTAATGATGGGAAATTTGTGGATCACTTAACAATCATCTTGATTATTGTAAATCATGGGTTCTTATATAAATATTTAGTTATAAGAATTGTAGTTTATTTTAATAGTAAAAATGGAATAGTCATGAATATTTGTTTTGTGTTTTTTTAATAATAGAGATATGGCAGGTAGTTTCTCGTGCTTATTAAGCTCTAGTGAAATTTATGAATTAGGTTTTTCAACTCTAGTTTCGATCGATCAATACATTAAATAGTCCTTCTTCTTTTTGCAATTGATGCACTTTATTTAAAATTTAGATGGGTATTCATCACATATATGAGAATATGCCACTTCCGATCTACGTAGGAATGATCACGATGGATTTGATGCAACTGTTCGATTCATTAAGCAAGTATCTCGCTCCCTTTTACCATTCTCGATCAGATATGTTCATGTCATTTTCGATACAACAGAACCTAAAACTAGCCTGCCCTCTACGCAGTGCAATTCACATAGCACGAATTCATCTTTTTACCGAGAATCAGAGACGTGAACGATCGAGAATCGTGCTACTCACGAAAGCGACTCAGACGACTCGAGTCATCAATGGCTTCATCGTGAACTCCACAGCACAAGGCAAAATGGAATAGCAAGTCAACCTTGGGTCATTTTTTGAGTCATTGGTCAATCCTCCTTTTGGTCTAACTTGGTGGGTCGACCAAACTCAGGTCATTTGCTTCTCGGTCGTCTCTTTAGGCAATAGAATAGTAAATTACTTGTAATTGCTACGTGGCCCCCTACCCGGCTCCACCCTCCACCTTATTGTCACTGTCTCCTAGTCATCTCGCCATTCATCGAAAAAAAGTCACGAAAAATATCTTAAATTATGCAGTGTTACACGTTTATTATAAACTTTATCTAAACTTATAATTATGTGCCACGTTTACCCTTCGTCCGATCAGAGTTCAGTTAGATGATTTTTCAGATAAAATAACGTAATTTTTGTTTCGGTGAAGCTACATGGATGCCGTGTCAACATCATTTGCTTTCTAACATTTATGTAGGCAGATTTTTCATGGTATTTACTGATTAAATTTTGAAACGAGGGATATACAATTGTTTATGTTAATGACTGACACTCAATGGATCAATGCGACAATGATGTTGGTGGGTGTACAGCTTGCTGTTGCGAAAAGGGGGCATGGCATATAAAAGTAGAAGGTGCACTTTAGGGAATAAAGTAACGATTTAGTAAA
This sequence comes from Corymbia maculata, assembly GCA_014182735.1. NCBI lineage: Eukaryota > Viridiplantae > Streptophyta > Magnoliopsida > Myrtales > Myrtaceae > Corymbia > Corymbia maculata. Next base: position 6,704,950 of record CM024685.1, read on the forward strand.
TAAAATCGCATGATTATTTGGTACGAGATGAACATTGACCGCTAAATGTAAAAAGCGAGGATGTAAATATGTACTCTTAAATTAATGGATCATTTAACTTGTCCCTTCATGTAGTGTCATTGAGTATCTTAATTTTTCCTTGTTTTTTTTTTTGATAAAGTTTTTTCCTTGTTCAGTAGTCTAAGTTTTTGATTAGGGCTACACATGATAACTATTCTATTTCTGTTTCAAAACTATTTTTTTATTCAAGACTTATTTCTGAAATAGAAATCCGTTTGGTAAAATAATTTCATTTTTATATTTTTAAACAGATTTCTATTCTAGAAATAGGTTTGGAATAGAAATAATAATAATTTTTTTTTACTTTTCTAATTTTGGAATAAAAAGCAGAAATTGTTTCCTTCTTTTTTATTTTTCACCTAAAAGAGTTTTTTACTATCCATCGGTTAACCCCACCTCGTTGGCTGTTGCAGGTCATTGGCCGCCGCCGCCGCCCCCTCTCCTTGTTGCAGGGAAAGTGAAATTGTTTTTCACCAAACGAATTTCTATTCTGAAAATAGAAATTTTGAGTCATTATCAAATGCATTTTTTGTTCAGAAACTCATTTAAGAATAGAAATAAAAAAAAAAATCGATTTCTCTTCCAAAATCAATTTTTGGCCAAAAATGTTATCATTCGTGCCTTAGATCATCTTCTCAAGCTCATCATAGGAGTATACGGATTTTCTTAAATTTAAAACATAAATATATTAGAAATCCTAAAATTTATCATGAAAATATAGTTGGGTACTAAAATTCACAAAACGAACAATTAAATCATAAAACTTGTTAAGTTGGTGCAATCGAGGTCATTCATTAGATCCATTCCATCCAACTTAACAAATGGAAAATGCTAACAAGTTTTAAAACTCGATTGCATCAACCTAACAAGTTAATGTAATCAAGTAATTCCATTAACTTTGATTCCATCTTTTGAAATTTTTAGCATTTAATTGTCCCGTGACAAATTTTAAGACTTTTAGTTAACTTGTCCCTGAATTTAAAGTCCAGGCTACTTCAAGTGCACATCTAGTTTCTGACCAAAAAAGGAAAAAGAGCGCACATCTAGTAAACTTGCTTTTGATCACAAAAATGTAGTAGTGCAATCTAAGAAAGAAAGCGGCGTTTTGGTAATTAATCGCCTGATTATTTTGTGCGAGATAAAATCTAGTCTTTAAATGTAAAACTGAGGATGAAAGTGTATACCTCTATCTTCGATCTTTTAAAACTTGTCCATATATTTTTTGTATTGACATATATACATTTTATTTTTTTTCTAAATAGTCTGGTGCTATCTAAACTAGTTTTGCGGCAGTTAGAGTAATTCACCTCCCCAAGCGATCTTACAAGCTCATGGATTTTCTCATTTTTAAACCGCACATTTCTTAGCAATACGACCGCTCTTTTTTTTTTTTTTTTTTTTTTCTGGTCATTTTCTATGGGGAAAATTTCAAAAAAAAGCCCCAAGTACCCATATTTCTCAAATAAGGGTATGAAGTGAATTTTGTATTAAATAAAAGCCTAAAATAGTTATGTTTATTTTAAATAAAAACTTGACTTTTTGGCGATTAAGGGCATTTTCGTAATATATTATTTTCTCTTTTTCCTTTTCATTTTTTTGTTTTTTCTAGTTCATCTTCTTCTCCTTTGTTGGTGGCCGCCTGGTCACCGATGAAGCCCATAGAGGGTTGGGTGAGGGTTGTCCTAGCCCGATCTAGCGAGGGCCACCATTACTAGCCACTGGCGAGGGACGGCCTTGCATGAATGAGGTGACCCTTGCCCTAGTTAAGGCCGCCCCTTGCGGCCACACTTGAGGCTGGCCCTCACTAGTCGTGGGCGAGGTCGGTGAGGGCAGGACGGCCCTCACCTTGAAGCCACCCACGACGTCTGCCCTCGTTTGTTGCGGGCTTGTAGGTGGCCATGAGGCAAGGGTCATGCCGCCTTTGTTGGCCCCAAATGAGTCCGACTATCGCTAGATCTGGCGAGGGCATGCCTCCCTTGGGGCGAGGGTCGCCTCGCTTGTTGTCGGCGAGAGTAGCCCTCATTGGATCGAGCGAGGGTGACCCTTGCCCAACCTCTATGGGCTTTGCCGGTGGTTGGCCAGCTACCGACAATGAAGAAGGTGAACCAAAAAATAAAGGAAAAAAAAAGAAGGAAAAATTGACAAATGACGAAAATGTCCTTAATCGATCGATGACCGGTGAGGTCATGCCCTTATTTAAAATAATTATAACCACTTCAAGCCTTTATTTGAAACAACTATAACCATTTCAAGTCTTTATTTGGAATAGAGTCCACTTTGGGTCATTTTTAAAAAAATTGAGGACACTTGAGGGCCTTTTTGGGAATTTTTCCTTTCCTATAAGGAATAGGAAAATGAGCTTTTTTTATCACAAAAACATCACTGATTCACTAATAAATTTTTGTCGTGTAGTTTTCAAGTCTTCGTCAAGACAGCAGACAATCCAACCAACTCTTGACCCTGTGAAGCGACTTGTCGAAGTCGCTAAGTGAATTTAGCACGGGAAAATTTTTACCTACCCAATAAAAAAAGAAATCTTGACCAATAATTAAACTTTATTGCTGAATAATTACTTCACGATGTCAATTCTCTTAGTTTCTTGATTTTATTCATTTTTCCTCTTCAACAAAATTAAAGGAATTTTAATTGAGCATGTCCACACATTTTTTTTACTAAGGATAATGACATTTTTTACTTGCATTTGTTTTTCATGGTTCGCACATACCATTTCGTATTAACAAAATTGAAGAGACTCTTAATAAAATGCATCCGCATACTTTGAAAATATATTTATTGATTTTAATAGAAATATCTAATTCATTATTATAAATTGAAGCTCTAATATACTTGACATTGATAATGAAAAAGCTCATTCCAAGCAGGCTAAAAGCACTTGGGTTCCTTTTCTCTGTTAGCATTCCATGAAATAATGGATTAAGTACGATTCTTATCTTGAAGTTTGTTTTGCATGATTTCATACTCTAACTTATATCCAATCTAAGTTTGCTAATTTCCTTGATTTGTATTGTTTGGTCCTCTATATTTTATTTTTGTGCAATCGATTCTTATTATTTTCTCTATTGGTACAATCAAATTCTACAGTCAACTCCTCTTAGGAAACCTTGAAATTCAATTAATGACGTGGCAAAAATTGGTGCGATGCTAATGCGACGCTTAATTAGTTCCATATTGGTTGTAAAAAAAAAAAAGACAAGTGAAAGCCTAATCACAAAGATGGCACAAAAGACTTGATTGCGCAAAATAAAAGCTGAATGGTCGAATTGTACAAATGCCAAATTTTATAGGACTAAAGCTGTGCTTCATTTAACGACAACTCGTATATTTATTGGCAATTAGGGGGAAATTGACAAGCAACGAGCCAAAAGATGCCATGAATCTTACCATAAAAAAAAAAAAGGATTGATTAATTTTTTTTATTAATTGTTAATTTTTTTTACCACATGGTCAAAAATATATTTTTTCGGGTATCTAATTTTGGGGGAATAAATTATTATTATTTTTTGAATTATGTGTGCAGCTGCTTGCCTAGTTGAGTTTTCGAATTACGATTACACCCATGGGCCAAAATCAATGTGGTCCTCTTTCTTTTTAAGGTCCATCGGCCTTTTCACTATTTCCTGTTTATATGTGTGCTTATGTATTACCAGTTTGAAGGTGATGCAAGTAGATTAATCAAAACATAAATGGTAATTCACTAATGGTAGATTGACATCATTGTCAATTTATTTTGACTGGATAGCATGCTTCACATATATAGAACTATATAGATGAGATTACTAGTTATTTTGAGATAACATAGTTACAAAAGGGCCGTTCCCACCCAACGACTGACGGGTAAAGGACAGCACGGCTCCTTTGCCACCTATAAACAGGGCCAATTTTGGGTTACATATATACATCAAAAGCCAAGTGAAGATAACATCAAATTAAGGAGTCTTTTTGAACAAAAATATATGTTCAGTAGAAGGCCAACATTATAATGTTCAATCCAAAAATTTAAGGTTGTGAATGAAGGAAGATCGCTCATATATCCATAGTGCATAGATCTCTTAGGCAAGGAATCCAAGTTACTTCGACACATCTTTTTTCATGTGCAAACTAGATTAGGAAGATAGCATGAGATTTGATAAATGGGTAGTTGCCTAGGCAAAATGTATCAAGACAGAATTCGGTTATGATATCATGTTAAAATGTCTAATCCAAAATTTTAAACTTATAGATGAATGGAGACCGCATATATATAAAGAGTATAGAGACTTTGTAGACAAGTAATGTGGCGATACATTTAACTCTCAATGTCAATAAGAAAGTAAAAAAAAAAAAAAAAGGAAAAAAAAGGAGCGTCCCCTGAAAAAACATGGACACGCTCTCTTATCATTTGTTACTTTTAAGCCAATCCAGAATACCCTTCTCTGATTCAGTGAGTTGGTCCGTCTTATTCCTCAATGAACCTTCCACAAATTCGAAGTAGTCCTTGTAGTTTCTCTTGTAGTAGCTCTCCAGCCTCTAGAAGGAGGGGGAAAAAAAAAGAAAGCACCCATCAGAGGAGCCAAAAGGTCATTTAGTGTAGTTATAATGATTTAAACCGAATAATAAGACGAAATTTTGAAATTTTGACCAGCAAAGAAAATGGTTAGTAGTTCATTATCTAAATTGAAAACTGAAGCGAATAGAAAATGCATGAAATTTTGGTTGGGTTCGATTTTTATTTCAAATTTCGGTCCGATTCTAACACCCCTATTTATAACCATATTTCAAGGAAAAATTCCAGATATATGGTAGAAGATGAGGATTTCCCTTACCTCTTTGTCATTTTTCGCTTTATTTTCATCCGATTTCTTCAGATACTCTGAAATGAATCAAAATGGTGCAAAATTAGTAACACTAGTTAATATAAAAATATCACAGATGTGCCATTAGATTTTAATCGTGTTTCATTTCGCCTTAGAAAAAGAAATTTTTCCTCCGGCCGATGAACATGGTAAGTATTTTTGCTTTATGTATATAAAAAAAATCATGGGTACAACTACAAAACTGGATCGAAAAGGCGAAGAGAATAGATTAAAGAGAGTACTATCAAGAAGCTCGGTCCGCGAATCCCCAGCGGCAACCACCGCGGAAAGGAGGAGGAGACACCGTCTGGTTCCGGCGCCTGACTGGCGGGAGTCTGCCGGAGCAGCTCTCGGTTTTCGCTGCCAGCCTTCGCCTCTCGGGACGGCCTGGACGTTAGAGGAGGCGAACTTGTTCACCGTCGCGGTCAGCGCCATCAACACATTCTGCGCGATCGAAGCCATGAAATTGTTCGACTAAATCATCGATTCCCCGATAACCAAATCTCTCACTGTCTCTCTCTCTCTCTCTCTGTTGTCGTGCCTCGTCCACACAAGGTTTTGTGTCTCTGGATAACGTTAGGGCAGTGCTTCTTATGCGAAGCACAAGATGACAAAGAGGGTCCTAGTCTTTTGGCATTTACTTATTGCGTACTATAATAATAATAAATAATAAGATTTGTAATGGCGACATTTAGATTTCGAACGATCCCAATTATGTTGTAACATATGGTGTTGCAAGCTCCATGCGATTGAGTTATTGTCTCTTGGGGATCGATAGTGATGGATGTTAGTAATATTATGACATTTAGGTATCTATTAGAGATATTTAAGATATTTTCTCTTATTTCAACGTCTATTTTGATTATTTGATTTCCTTTGATTTCCTTTGTCTAAACCTATAAATAGACTCTCCATGTACTCTTTTTAATATATTAAATTATACAAAAAACTTCTCAATTCTCTTTTCTACTTTACATTTAACTAAGATAATATGACACAACTGGTCTATAAATTGTCTACACATGGCCTAATGTGTAATGTGATCCCTAAACATTATTCCAATGCACAATGTCATTCTAGAACTTTTCATTTATTTAATGTGACCCATAAAATTTTGGTTTATGTACAATTTAGTCTCAAAATTATATAAAAGTATTCAATATTATCCCCAAACTTGATATAATGAAAAAATAATATGAAATTTTTTCATATAATTTAGGGAACTCCTTTACGTAGCTGCCCCTCTCGATGACGACACTCTTATCGAAGGTTAGTTCCCTTCACCCTCCCTGACCCCAGTCTCTCTCTCTCTCTCTCTCGAGCTTGACGGTAGACAGAATAGGGCGAGGGAGAAGATAGCGCCGTGAAGGGTGGATGTGAGAAATGGACAGTGGTGGGGGAGCAGTGGGCGGATGGGTTTTTTCTTTTTGTTAAGGGAAATTTCTATTCATTATTAATATGATATATAAAAATCTATAGAAAATTCCAGTAATTGCCACGATATAGAAGGCCTATAGAGCTGCAAAACAAACGAAAATCCAAAAATCGAGATATATCTTTAGAGCATCATCGGTAGAAGCAAGCACACACTCATCCTTCAAAAATAGATTTGTGACTGTATCCAAACAAAATAATCAGCGATTGATCACCTAATTATACAACATCATCAGTGGTGAACACACATGGGGGTCTCCATATGTAGCTATGACTTTACCTTCTGGTTTTGTGTACCTAGTTTCAATGTACTCAAACCATCATCATATAGAAGCAACAAAAATATGTTGAACAAGTTCAAATTTGACATTTATGAGGGTGAGCTCTTTAGCAATGTGAGACACCAAAACTTCTAACAAAATCAGAATTTGTAGAGATGAGAGAGGATATTTATTTCAGCATCTTTACCGGATAGGAACACCAAAAATTAAATGATTATCTCCGTAAATTCATTTCCAAGTTTTATATTACATGGAAATAAATGTCATTACTAATGTAAAAAATGCAATCGCATAAAGAACATGCAAATTAAGTCATTTTTAAGATTCTATTACATCGATGGTGTTAGTCGGACGTTGCTAGCATAACTATTTCATTATTTTCAGCTAATAATAGTGCAACAGGAATCACAATTCATGTGACGTGCAGACCCCTAGAGTGCCAAAACTTGGCATGAGGGAATACTTAAGTGACAAAAGCTTAGAAATGTATACTTAAGTGCTAAGATTGGAGCAAAAATTCTGGTGAGCCATGTAGATGTTAGAAATTATTAAAATAAGTTATGTCAGATTTTCGACAGCCTTCACTAGAGTTGACACTTAAGTGATTCAATTTTTAAAAGAAAAAGTAGCATTAAGTTTTGGCACTTGAGCTGTTTTTTCTCCAATTTCATGTTGCATGGAAAAGGCTACCGGAGCATCAACTTCTCAAATTGTTTTGTTTATTATATAATTTGAGTGTAGATGAGAAAACAAATTGCGTGATGTCATTCAAGAAAAAAGATAATTCTAAATCCGAAAAAATAATACTAATGAAGTTTGAAATCATACACTAGAACCAAGTAGATAAGTATTATCTTTGGGGTATCATACATAATTTCATCTAAGAAACAAAGTGATATATTGCCCCGAGATTTCCCTCTCTAACTCAAACTATAATTGGCAAATCGAGATATCAAATCATGTATTTAAATCATAAATTAACTGATAGCAAATCTAGAACCGAATTGTATAAATGTGGTAAAATAATTGCAATTTTTTTGCCAAATATGTGTACCCTTTCTTGCCAATATCACTAATGAATATTTTAAAATATCCACAAAATTCGCATCCGTTTTCCTTATCAAGAAAATCTAAATGACGAAAGGTTCTCATTCATATTCGATTTCCATATATGACTAAATTAGAAAATTAAAATGTAATTACTCTTTTCCCTCAATCCCGCCTATAAAATGCACCATCCTACAATGCAAAAATTCATTCGGGTGAACACTACATCTACGACAGAGTGGATTGATAGTGATGGGGAAGAAATCATCATCCAAGTTAGCTCTCGTGCTGATGCTTGCCTTGGTTTTGCTATGGGCAAGTTTGCCTTCTTCAATGGCTGCTCTTGGTGAGTGCACCAAGAATGAAGATTGTCACGCCATCTGCGCCTCGGGCTGTGGACTTTGCATCAGAACTGAATGCAATTGTTTCGACGGGAAGCCGCCTCAATGCACGAGCCTTTACAACCTTCGAAGCATAAACACTCCTTGATGAAATCATATGAGAATATTTACTTACTTTGATTCATCCCTTTTCTTTTATCATGAAATAAAATATTATCGTGTGACGATATTTTGGTTAAATATTGTTCTTCTCTTGATGATATTACTGAACTTTTGGTTTTCGTAGATATAATTGCATAAGTTAATTTAATTTGTTTTGGCATGCATAACTACTGAAGAACATCATTATTGACTTATATCTCGCAATTGGTTTATATCGCAAAGAACAGTGATTTGCATCACTTAGAATAATTATTTAATAGAAAATATGTTCACTATCGACAACAATTTATGCCTAATTAGATCCATCGATAGTTAAAATATTTTACATCAATTCACTTTTGTAAATGATACAAGCAAATGTATCGGAATGCAAGAATTTCCATTAGTGAAGAATTGTCAATGTTGTGACGTTGGAACACGAACTTCTTCTCGTCTTGTTTACTTGAACTGGATTATTCCATGAATAAGAAAAATAATTACAACTCAAATTACGGCAAGAGAATTCCGTAGACTCAATTCACATTCAGGCATGTGCCGTACACGTGAATGGCATCCTTATTTTAGGTTGCTTTTTTTTTTTAACGCTATAAAAACTTGAAATTTATCTTTCATATATTAGTAGTATCTTAGATAAGGATTTTGATATCATTTTAGTATCTTATATTAGAAACAACATACAAATAAATAAATTTTTTAAAGTGAGATCTAGATATCAAAAAGTTTGTTGTGGTCTCACTTTCAAATGCACCATCAAACAACTAAAAACTACCTATTCTCCTAAAAAAAAAAAAAAAAAATTCATGAAAAAGGCATAAAAACACTAAAAGTGCTAAAACTTTCATAGGGCGTTTAGTGAGTGTCAAAACTTATTCTTCCGCTCACTTGAGTGACAAATTGGAGAAAAATTAATCATTTGAATGCCAATTTCTGTCAAATGTCCTATGTGGAATTTTTAAATATTTTTATTAGTATATATATTTTTTTTCTTTAGGGCTGGCGAGGGTCACCAGTGACCCTCGCCGACTGTCGGGTGGCCACGGGCGACGCCCTCTAAAGTGGGCAAGGGCTGTTATAGCCTCAGTAGTTGTTGGTGAGGCCTTGATGGCCTCGCCTAGGACGTTCGTGTCTAGATCTAGGTGAAGGGCCTAGGCAAGGCCACGATGGCACTCACCCGTTTTGGGCAACGTTGACCGTTGTCACCCAAAGTTGGACGTCGCCCAAAGTGGGAGAGGGTCATTGTAGCCAAGGGTGAGGCAGCTGCGACTATTGAGGGTCATCGATGACCATTGTTGGCCCTAAAGAAAAAAGAAAAATCAGAAGAAAAATTTAAACATATAATAATAAAAATATTTTTTGATTGTCGTGTCGGACAATTGACAACCACATTGGCTTTTCTGGCAAGGCATATCGAAAGTGTTGGCACTTAAGTGAGTAAAAAAAAATTGGTATTCAAGTAAGCGCCATACAAAAGTATTGGTATTTGTATTGTTCTTACCCTATAAAAAATGTTTTTCTGCAAATTGAGAAGTGTTTTGCAAAAAAAATATACCTTAAATTTATTGCTTATCAAGTGCCCTCTAATCAACCCATTGAGCAAGTGACCTAGTGGTAAGGGAATTGGGTGGGTAAGGATGTGTAGTCTCAGATGTGAGATTCAACTCTTATGCCTCTATAAAGAGGTAGAATAAAAGTTTAAGAGAGAGATTAAAGTTAGAATAGGATAGACAAAAAAAAATTTGCCCTGTAATAATTTATTAACAAAATTTTAGCAATAAAGCACTTTAAGGTGTTGTAAAATTAAATGCTTGAGGAGCTCAATCTAAATCAAAATTTGTAGAGATGAGAGAGGATATTTATTTCAGCATCTTTGCCGGATAGGAGCACCCAAAATTAAATGATTATTTCCGTAAATTCATTTCCAAGTTTTATATTACATGGAAATAAATGTCATTACTAATGTACAAAATGCAATCGCATAAAGAACATGCAAATTAAGTCATTTTTAAGATTCTATTACACTGATGGTGTTAGTCGGACGTTGCTAGCATAACTATTTCATTATTTTCATCTAATAATGGTGCAACAGTAACCACAATTCATATGACGTGCGATTTCTGAAGTGTTAAAACTTGACATGAGGGAATACTTAAGTGCTAAAAGTTCAGAAATGTATACTTAAGTGCTAAGATCGAGCAAAATTTTGGCAAGCCATGTAAATGTTAGAAATTATTAAAATAAGTTATGTCGGATTTTTGACAGCCTTTGCAGAAATTGGCAGTTAAGTGATTCAATTTAAAAAAAAAAAATAATATCAAGTTTTGGTACTTGGGCACTGTTCTTTTCCCAATTTCATGTTGCTTGGAAAAGGCTACCCGAGCATCAACTTCTCAAATTGTTTTGTTTATTATATAATTAGAGTGTATATGAGAAAACAAATTGCGTGATGTCATTCAGGAAAAAGATAATTCTAGATCCGAAAAAATAATACTAATGAAGTTTGAAATCATACACTAGAACCAAGTAGATAAGTATTATCTTTTGGGTATCATACACAATTTCATCTAAGAAACAAAGTGATATATTGCCCTGAGATTTCCCTCTCTAACTCCAACTATAATTGGCAAATCGAGCTATCAAATCATGTATTTAAATCATAAATTAACCGATAGCAAATCTAGAATCGAATTGTATAAATGTGGTAAAATAATTGCAATTTTTTTGCCAAATATGTGTACCCTTTCTTGCCAATATCACTAATGAATATTTTAAAATATCCACAAAATTCGCATCCGTTTTCCTTATCAAGAAAATCTAAATGACGAAAGGTTCTCATTCATATTCGATTTCCATATATGACTAAATTAGAAAATTAAAATGTAATTACTCTTTTCCCTCAATCCCGCCTATAAAATGCACCATCCTACAATGCAAAAATTCATTGGGGTGAACACTACATCTACGATAGAGTGGATTGATAGTGATGGGGAAGAAATCATCATCCAAGTTAGCTCTCGTGCTGATGCTTGCCTTGGTTTTGCTATGGGCAAGTTTGCCTTCTTCAATGGCTGCTCTTGGTGAGTGCACCAAGAATGAAGATTGTCGTGCCATCTGCGCCTCGGGCTGTGGGCTTTGCATCAGAACTGAATGCAATTGTTTCGACGGGAAGCCGCCTCAATGCACGAGCCTTTACAACCTTCGAAGCATAAACACTCCTTGATGAAATCATATGAGAATATTTACTTACTTTGATTCATCCCTTTTCTTTTATCATGAAATAAAATATGAAATAAAATATTATCGTGTGACGATATTTTGGTTAAATATTGTTCTTCTCTTGATGATATTACTGCACTTTTGGTTTTCGTAGATATAATTGCATAAGTTAATTTAATTTGTTTTGGCATGCATAACTACTGAAGAACATCATTATTGACTTATATCTCGCAATTGGTTTATATCGCAAAGAACAGTGATTTGCATCACTTAGAATAATTATTTAATAGAAAATATGTTCACTATCGACAACAATTTATGCCTAATTAGATCCGTCGATAGTTAAAATATTTTACATCAATTCACTTTTGTAAACGATACAAGCAAACGTATCGGAATGCAAGAATTTCCATTAGTGAAGAATTGTCAATGTTGTGACGTTGGAACACGAACTTCTTCTCGTCTTGTTTGCTTGAACTGGATTATTTCATGAATAAGAAAAATACTTAAAACTCAAATTACGGCAAGAGAATTCCGTAGACTCAATTCACATTCAGGCATGTGCCGTACACGAGAATAGTTACAACAACTCATAAACACTAACGAATATAAATCACTTATGGAGAATTTTTAATTTTCTTATAAAATTTGAAATGATTGATTAATAAATAGAGGTCATTCAGTTAATAATGAAAAAAAGTAGATAATTAGCAACCCTATTAGATAGGTAGCTGATTGATAATCGTCCGTCTGTGCTATCATAAACTAAAAGAAAGTTCTTATCCCAGTGTCCAAGACATATTCTTGTTGTAGTCCTTTATACATGACATCACCTGTGCATGTGTTTAATCTATTAAGCCCGTTTATTATAGTCAAGGCTGAACCGTAACTTGACTATATCATGAATTGTTGTTATATATTTAGTAAATTATATTTTAAAATTGCAACACCTTAAAAATGGATGAAGTATGTATTGGCTAGAAGAAAATAAATTATCATGAGAAAAAGCGTGTTAAAAAATACATATATTTTATCAGCATTATGAAGTTTCAGAATGCAAGGGAATAATAATCATGACGTTCGAAAACTCTATATTGACAAGCCGTCATATATAGTGTCCCCGATGCATTTAAATTGTTAAAAAGTTTTATCATGCATATGAGTCACTTGATAAATACCGCATCAAGAAAAAATTATTACATCGATAATATTTATTATATAAACCCACGAATTAAAATGGAGCTACAACTGCACGTTAGATGTAATAATCGAACCACCTATTAATCATCGCGAAACATTTCTTGGGCTTGTATTCTGGAGCTGTGTGTCCCCCTCCCTGCACGAAGCAGTTCGTATAACACTTACAACGTACGGCTCGCAAATTCTAAGTAGCCAAATTGAATGAAATTAGAATATGGAAATGGGAGAAAAGCTGAAGAAAATAAATCTTGTAAAGCATCAATTATTGGATATGAATCTGCTTGCCTTGACTGTCGCATACGTTAATAGGGACGGGAAGTAAGAATATAGCGTAGTATACTTACAAGAAAGAAAAGACAAAAAGTAATCACGAATAACTGACAAGTCAAATAAAAGATAAAACAAATATTAAAAAGGATAAATTGTCTAAACATTCTGTATACTTTGCATTATTACTCTAAGGTAACTCAGATAGAGATACCTATACTTTCACGATTTATTGAAAATATAGGAGTCTCACTCAGTAAAATGGGCATAAGTAAAGGGGTGTCGAGACAATTTATCAGAAAATTGAACTGTAATGAAGTTAGAAGGTTGTGATCGAAGACGAACTCAGCATCTTGTCCATCGACGAACCACACTTTTCAATCTAGTGAAATTATCAAATTTAGTGTTTCAATTCAGGCTAGCGTTCCAATGTATGGAACGACCATGTCATGATCACCACTAGATGTTAAGATATTATATTAAGTGAAGTAAGTCAGCCCATTGATGGGTTATGACAAAAAGAAAGAAAACAAATTAGATAATTAAGCTTTAAACACATCGCAACGTGAGAATATCAATTGCATAAATCATTTACTGCAAACAGATGCTTGATTACCTGTAAATAAGTGCTTTGTATCCCCTTTTCATGAGCTCTTTGTGTCTATCAATGCCGTCTGAGATAGTGTATGTGTAAGATAAAGTCTCATTGCACCTTACCCACTTCTCAATTGTCCCCTGACTTATCATTGAACACATAGCAAAACATAGACAAAAAATCAATAAAAGAAAACACCAAAATGATTAGAAAGTGATTTTTATGTAATTGATATTATCAATTGACATACCTCTCGAATATGAAGAGCATCTTGAACTACTCTTTCGCTAGCCCAAATATAGGAATATCATTGAAAAACAATATTACGATATTGAAATGTGAACTGTGCAATTCCATAAAAGTTTTTTCTTTTTAATTTCTTGTCAAATTGCTTAAGCCAATTTCATTTTATTTTTTTTGTACTCCTAACAGAAACCATAAGTAGCTTTCTTTGGGGTCTCTCAATTATATCATCAAACGGTGTACTACATCCTTGCCCAGTGGCTTGTGGAGAGTTGTGGCTATCGTCCAATGGGCGGTGGCAACACCAGGCCTTGACTAGTGGCCCCCTACCAGCCCTTAACAATTTATAAAAAAATAAAAAAAGAAAAAAGAAAAGAAGAGAAGAGGAAAAATAAACAAATAAATTAAAATTAAAAAAAATTAAAAAAATTTCACGTTAGTGCCAGCCATACCACATAATAGCTATTGTCCATGTGATCAATTTCTAATCAAAATTAGTCAAATGTATTGAATTGACAAATTGTCAAAATGTTTAAGACTAAATTGGCTAAATTGAAAGATTTAAGATTGAATTGGCATAATGTGATAGATTTAGAACTTCTTTGATAATTTCCCTATTGTTAGATATTTCATTTCATTTCATTTTAGGATGTATTTGATTCAAGGCATTTGCATCTTAGTGTTAAAAATAATAATTATGAAGATTATATTGACATTTAATAGTGAATTGCATGTTTGGGATTAGTTTAATCTATGCCTAATCATAGATAGTTGTCATTGAATATTGCACGATCATTACCATATAAATAAAAATCGGAATTGCATTTAGTTGTGAATTGGGTATGAATCTTCTTGCCTTGACGGTTGCATATGTTAAAAGGGATGGGAAATAAGAATATAGTGTAGGATACCTACTACAAGAAAGAAAGGTACCAAAGTAAGCACAAACAACTGACATACTAGATAAAAGAAATAACAAAAATGCAAAGAATAAATTATCTAGATAATATAGATACGTTGTATTACTAACCTAAGGAAACTCAGATGGAGATACTTATACTTTCACAATTTATCAAAAATACTGGAGACTCATTTGATAGAATTGAAATGTTAGAGATGCCGGGACAACTTGTCAAAAATTTGAACTATACAATAGTTAGAAGTGTGTGATAAAAAAAACGAACCCGGCAACTTGTCCATCGACGAACCACGCTTCCCAATCTCGAGAAATTGTCAAATTTAGTGTTCCGATCCAAGCCATTGTTCCCACATAGGGTATGACCATGTCATGATCACCACTAGTTCGGTTGATTGGTTATGGCACAAAAAAGAATACATAAAGTAATTAAGTAATATTAAACTTTACAAATGCCACATCATAAGAAAATAAGTTGCATAAATCATATCGCAAAAAGATGCTCCCATTACCTATATATAAGCACCTGGACTCCCCTTTTTATGAGCTCTTTGTGTATGTCAATGACTTCTTTGACAGTATATGTGTAAGATAAACTCTCATTGCACCTTACCCACATCTCAATTGTCTCCTGGCTTATCATCGGGCACGTCACACAACGTAGACAAAAGTAGATTAAAATATAAGATTAAAATGTGATATTATGTAATTAATTTTACCAATTTACATATCTCTCAAATATGAAGAGCATCTTGCACTGCTCTATTGCTAGCCCAAACGTAGGAGTACAGATAGTTATAACTCTACATTGAAAAAAAATACGATTACAAAATTGAAACTTCGTCATTACTATTTTCCAACATTATACTTAACTTGATATTAATAACCGAAATTTGATGGTAATGAATACTAATTAAAGCGTAACATAGTTGTATCATACATAATTTCTGTGACGTCACTACTAATCAATGAAGTGAGCACTACTTATTGTTTTACCGTCACTATTGGATGTAAAATTTTTACGCCTATTTGTATTCTTGAAGGGAGAATGGGTGATGTAGTAGAGAATCAAAATAATCTGAAAATCTTAAATCGACCAATGAAGAAGGTATTTGTTTTGTAACCAATTAAGTCATTTTTGTTTTCACTAAGCAAAAAGAAAATTTTTTGTGTTCCTATTAAAATTAAAAAATATTATTCGAATTATGAAAAAGGAAATGAAAGAATTATTTGCAACTTTACTTGTCAACTTTTTGCACGTTATGAAAGTTCCACAGCTAATTATTACAAAAATCTGAAACCTACTTTACGAATGTCAAATCAATCCCAAATCTTTTAATATATCCAATTTCATTCTAAAATTTATAACAATTTGTCAATATAGTTTTTTTAGTCAATTTTGGTCAGAAATTATTGATGTAGACAGTGGTTGTCCTACGTGACATGGTCAACATTAATTTGGACTAATTATATTTATATATTAAAATCTCTGAATTATAGATATTTTTATTATTTTTCATTTCTTTTTTAATTTCAATTTTCTTTTCTCTGGCCACTAGGCTTGTCACAAGCCCTCATCGGCCGTTGGTGAGTGTCACAGCCCTCATCTAGACCTTTGTTAGTTGCCAGTAAGGATCGCGACTAGAGTTGGCAAAAAATGGGTTCATGATCCATTTTGTAACTCAGTTTTAGGATTTCCAATTCTATGTGGGTAACTGGATTTTCATAAAGTAGGTGAAAGTGGGTTGAGAGAAAAGTAACGCTCAAGACAGCAGGTCATGATGGATTACTTATAATCAATATTTTAGTCCAGTAAAATAGGACTTTCTAGTTTTGTTTGTTTCATGAAAAATGAATGATTTATAAAATATTTTCTTAAAATGATTGCTTATATCACTTTTAAAATGAATGAATGATACAAAAATCATCCTTCACAAAAATATATAGACATAAATTGTCGTCAATAATGAAAATATTTTTTCAAATAATTTAGTTTGCGTGAAACAAATGGAACACTCATCTGCCTCTCACGAGATGGTTGCACTCTCTCTCCTCAAACCACTCATTCATCGCGACCATATTTGCCACCACGAAAACCTTACACCAACATTTCCATACTTCTATAATTTTTTTTCATAGTTCTCAAATAATCTATTTAGCCTCTTTAAATTATATTGTT
This sequence comes from Corymbia maculata, assembly GCA_014182735.1. Lineage (NCBI taxonomy): Eukaryota > Viridiplantae > Streptophyta > Magnoliopsida > Myrtales > Myrtaceae > Corymbia > Corymbia maculata. The sequence continues at coordinate 6,721,741 of CM024685.1, forward strand.
AGCCCCACCATGCTTATGCCAACATTAAATTACTAAAGAAGGTGATTAGATTCACATTTTTAATTTGGTGAAAGGAAATGAAATTCCTAGTTGTAGGATAGACAAAAAAAAAAATTGGAATTTGTAGAGATGAGAGAGGATAGTTATTTCAGCATCTTTGCCGGATAGGAACACCAAAAATTAAATGATTATTTCCGTAAATTCATTTTCAAGTTAAAGTAGGATAGACAAAAAAAAATTGCCCTGTAATAATTTATTAACAAAATTTTAGCGATAAAGCACTTTAAGGTGTTGTAAAATCAAATGCTTGAGGAGCTCAATCTAAATCAGAATTTTTAGAGATGAGAGAGGATATTTATTTCAGCATCTTTGCCGGATAGGAACACCAAAAATTAAATGATTATTTCCGTAAATTTATTTTCAAGTTTTATATTACATGGAAATAAATGTCATTACTAATGTACAAAATGCAATCGCATAAAGAACATTCAAATTAAGTCATTTTTAAGATTCTATTACACCGATGGTGTTAGCTGGACGTTGCTAGCATAACTATTTCATTATTTTCATCTAATAATGGTGCAACAGGAACCACAATTCATGTGATGTGTGGATCCCTAGAGTGCCAAAACTTGGCATGGGGGAATACTTAAGTGCCAAAAGTTCAAAAATATATACTTAAGTGCTAAGATTGGAGCAAAAATTCTGGTGAGCTACGTAGATGTTAGAAATTATTAAAATAAGTTATGTTGGATTTCCGACGCTTATTGGAGTTGGCATTTGAGTGATCTAATTTTAAAAAATAAAAATATATTTTTCGTAATTTTTTGTACTTAAGTGTCCCCTCGTGTCAAGTTTTAACACTTGGGCTATTCTTTTCCCAATTTCATGTCGCATGGAAAAGGCTACCGGAGCATCAACTTCTCAAATTGTTTTGTTTATTATATAATTAGAGTGTTTATGAGAAAACAAATTGAGTGATGTCATTCAAGAAAAAAAATAATTCTAAATCCCAAAAAATAATAATAATGAAGTTTGAAATCTTATACTAGAACCAAGTCAATAAGTATTATCTTTGTGGTATCATACACAATTTCATCTAAGGCACAAAGCGATATTTTGCCCTGAGATTTCCCTCTCTAACTCCAACTATAATTGGCCAATCGAGATATCAAATCATGAATTTAAATCATAAATTAACTTATAGCAAATCTATAATTGAATTGTATAAATGTGGTAAAATAATTGCAATTTTTTTGCCGAATATGTGTACCCTTTCTTGCCAATATCACTAATGAATATTTTAAAATATCTACAAAATTCACATCCGTTTTCCTTATCAAGAAAATCTAAATGATGAAAGGTTATAATTGATATTCGATTTCCATAAATGACTAAATTAGAAAACTCAAATGCAATTACTCTTTTCCCTCGATACCGCCTATAAAATGCACCATCCTACAATGCAAAAATTCATTTGGGTGAATACTACATCTACGACAGAGTGGATTGATTGTGATGGGGAATAAATCATCATCCAAGTTAGCTCTCGTGCTGATGCTTGCCTTTGTTTTGCTATAGGCAAGTTTGCCTTCTTTAATGGCTGCTGTTGGTGAGTGCACCAAGAATGAAGATTGTCGCACCATCTGCGCCTCAGGTTGTGGACTTTGCATCAAAACTGAATGCAATTGTTTTGATGGGAAGCCGCCTCAATGCACGAGCCTTTACAACCTTCGAAGCATAAACACTCCTTGATGAAATCATATAAGAATATTTACTTACTTTGATTCATCCTATGTCTTTATCATGAAATAAAATATGATCGTGTGACGATATTTTGATTAAATATTGCTCTCCTCTCGATGATATAACTGCTAGTTAAATGTAATAATAATTGAACCACCTATTAATCATCACGAAACATTCCTCGGGCTTGTATTCTGGAGCTGTGTCCCCCTCCCTGCACGAAGCAGTTCGTACAACACTTACAACGTACGACTCGCAAATTCTAAGGAGCCAAATTGAATGAAATTAGAATATGAAAATGGGAAAAAGCTGAAGAAAATAAATCTTGTAAAGCATCAATTATCGGATATGAATCTGCTTGCCTTGACTGCTGCATACGTTAAAAGGGACGGGAAGTAAGAATATAGCGTAGTATACCTACAAGAAAGAAAAGACAAAAAGTAATCACAAATAATTGACAAGTCAAATATAAGATAAAACAAATATTAAAAAGGATAAATTGTCTAAACACTGTGTATACTTTGCATTATTACTCTAAGGTAACTCAGATAGAGATACCTATACTTTCACGATTTATTGAAAATACAGGAGTCTCACTCAGTAAAATGGACATAAGTAAAGGGGTGTCGAGACAATTTATCAGAAAATTTAATTGTAATGAAGTTAGAAGGTTGTGATCGAAGACGAACTCAGCATCTTGTCCATTGACGAACCACACTTTCAAATCTCATGAAATTATCAAATTTAGTGTTTCAATTCAGGCTAGCGTGCCGATGTATGGAATGACCATGTCATGATCACCACTAGATGTTAAGATATTATATTAAGTGAAGTAAGTCAGACCGTTGATGGGTTATGGCAAAAAAAAATTCAATTAAATAATTAAGCTTTAGACACATCGCAGCATGAGAATATCAATTGCATAAATCATATATTGCAAACAGATGCTTGATTACCTGTAAATAAATGCTCTGTATCCCCTTTTCACGAGCTCTTTGTGTATGTCAATGCCGTCTGAGACCGTGTATGTGTAAGATGAAGTCTCATTGCACCTTACCCACTTCTCAATTGTCCCCTGACTTATCATTTAACACATAGCAGAACATAGACAAAAAATCAATAAAAGAAAACACCAAATTATTAGAAAGTGATTTTTATGTAGTTGATATTATCAATTGACATACCTCTCGGACAAGAAGAGCATCTTGAACTACTCTGTCGCTAGCCCAAATATAGGAGTACCATCGAAAAATAATATTTCGATATGAAATGTGAACTGTGCAATTCTAGAATGGTTCTTTCTTTTTAATTTCTTGTAAATTTGCTTAAGCCGATTTCTTTCTTTTTTCATACTCCTAACAGAAACCATAAGTAGCTTTCTTGGTTATTAGATTTTGGGGTCTCTCAATTATATCATCAGACAGTGTATTACATCCTTGCCTAGTGGCCTGTGGAGAGTTGCGGCTATCGTCCAATGGCTAGTGGCAACACTAGGCCTTGACTAGTGGACCCCTACCAGCCCTTAACAATTTAAAAAAAAAAAAGAAAGATAAAAAAGATAAAAAAGGAAAGAGAAAAAATTAATGAAAAAATTTAAAAAATTCTAATGTTAGTGCTGGCCACACCACATAATAGCTATTGTCCATGTGTTCAATTTCTAATCAAAATTAGTCAAATGGACTGAATTGATAAATTGTAAAAAAATTAAGACTAAATTGGCTAAATTGAAAGATTTAAGATTGAATTGGCACAATGTGATAGATTTAGAACTTCTTTGATAATTTCCCTATTGTTAGATATTTCATTTCATTTAGTTTTAGGATGTATTTGATTCAAGGCATTTGCATCTTAGTGTTAAAAATAATAATTATGAAGATTAAATTGACATTTAATAGTGAATTGCATGTTTGGGATTAGTTTAATCTATGCCTAATCATAGATAGTTGTCATTGAATATTGCACGATCATTACCATATAAATAAAAATCGGAATTGCATTTAGTTGTGAATTGGGTGAATAGAGCGAGTTTAATCTCTTTTTTGTTTTAATTTGTCACCGATGAATATTACTTGATCATCACTTAGTTCGTTCTAGGAAGCATGCATCATTTAGCTTAAAACTACGAGCACATTTTTTATTGGTATAACTCACAGGGGTTTCTGTTCCGAGCTTCATTATAATGTGGAGTTATATTCTTTGTCCGACATCTTATTAGGTTACATTTTCAGACTTTACATTAAGTTGCACTATTATAATTGTACTTATTTTTTTGCCATATCATGTTGATTAGGTGACGAAAGGATGAAGTTTAATTGTGTGGGTCAATAATGCATGGTCTCAAAGATGGACAAACTTGGGGTTTTTAAAATGAGCAAGATTGCATGCTTAAACGTTTCATTAAGAGGTAAATGTATAAAAAATTGAGCCTCAAACATTTCTACCGTAAATTAAGGACCCATACCCAAATCTCTAATTCATGGAAATAAAACATCCCTCACATTTTACTCATCCCTAAAGCAAAAATAAATTTTCATAATTAATCGCGTCAAAATTAAATTGCAATTAGCAAAATTTGAAAGAACCCAAACCCATTATGGGGAGTACTGCTGTATTGGAGGAACTGTCCACGCTTACTTGACAATCCATTAATTCACCTCGAGGAAACGCGTTTTGAATGTGTCGGGCCTCAAGAGGTTCATGTCAATAAGTCATGGTGGTTTTCACCGAGTAAAAAAGAACCTTTTGTTTTCCCATAAAAATTTAAAACATCTTTCAAATTTTGAAAAATTACGACGAACGGTATGCTGTCAACATTTATTCCTCGTGAATGTTTCAGACATTTTAAATATAAAAAAAGTCAAACTGTGCGCGTGACAAAATTTAGAGTTAAGTAAATACTACAAAGTAAATATAATCTTATGGCTCATATTTTTTAGTTGAATGAAATGTGGCAAAAAGGAAAACATAAAATCTAGGTGCACTTTGGCTCGGTTCTCCTTTGGCTCCCTTTGCCAACTCATTTGGAAGACTAGAGATGAGATTCTCTTCCAAGGTCTTAACCTTTTTGTTCCTGCCTTAAAGCTACATCTCTTTAAGGCAGTAAAAGATAAAGCCCTGTCTTTCTCAAAAGTTGATGATTGTCTCAATAATAGAAGGATGCAACGCAATTGGGGGATAGACCCCCGTATCTTTGCTTTGAAGCCACCTACGATCTAGGCTAGAACTATAATTCTAGCTTGGTTGTATTGCTTATTTAGTGTTCGCAATACCCTTTTACTCCAGCAACATGTTATCTAGCTGAGTGTCCGTTGGTACTGTGTTTCCCCTTACTGTACTAGTTTTTTGGTTGATTATATATACACTTACCTTACAAAAAAAAAAAAAAAATCTAGGTGCACTTCCCTGGCACCATATCCGGGAAGCTTCCGGCCTAGGAAGAAGAAGTGAACGGTCCTCATTTATGAAGCTAGAGTCCCACGTAACACCCATCGTCGATTTCGGAGTCACGAGCAGGCATTTCGGTTCGAGTATGTCGGCTCCACATACATTTTCCAGGCACTAAATTAGCAAAAAATTGAAGGTTTCAATAACATGAAATTGTCAACAAGAAAAGCAAATAATCAAAAAGGGGAAAAAGACAAGAAATAAATAAATAGAGAGGAGAAAAGAAAACAGAATGAAAGCCCACCAACCTTGTCCACCGCTTGAAGGTCATTGACACATGCAGCATTGCTTGTGTTAACGTTGAAGTAATCGCCATTACAGTCAGTTTTAGCAGACTGAAATGCACCGAACAGGTAAATATTAATTTTGGGTCCAAAGAATCGGTTTGGAAGGAAAAAAAATTCCAAAACACATATATTTACCTTTTGTTTTCTTGCTTTTTATGATTTTAGTCTTGCAACTTAATAATTTTTTCAATTCGTATCGCACTCTATAAACGATAATACGAGTTCCGCATCTACTATACATTTGAACCAATCTTTTCACACACTATAGATAAAGAAAAGCGTGAACTTTTTTCACATTATAAGCTATAAGCACAATGAAAGTTGTCACCTTATATAGCTCATCAGATAAAAGGCCCTTCAAATACACGAATGAGACCGTTGAATTCATGTCATTACTTATATTTGCCCAGGGTTTCCGAGCAAGTAGCCCTGAATTGAATTCAACCAATAACCAATAATTTCCATCATTTCATAACCAAAATGCAAATTAGGAAATAGGGCCTTCACGTGACGATAGTGATATATACCTCGAGATTCATTCTAGGCTTCAAACCGACATCATTTCCTGGTAGAAATCATAATGGCCGAGATTAAAGCATCTTCGTCTTAAACATGAGCTTTGTCTAAAAATCAAGAAAAATAATCAGGAAGAAATAAGATTAAAGAAAAACTGACAGTGCTCAAATTAATGGTTTGGAACCTTGATTTGGTGCGATTCTCGATAGGCTATCTTTCATGGGTTTTTGGTTTTGTTTTCACATCTAAAAAGCACAAAGAAATATTCTATAAAGTAAATTATTAGGATAAAAAACTCTTGATTGAGTGGTTAAGTGATTAACTTAAGATATGACATTTATCATAACTTTAACGATGAAGTTTATCCAATCAAAGTACATAGACTTGACACATGAAGATTAGTCCAACAAAATGGTTGGGATAATCTCTAGAAAAATAACACACATGCGCACACATGCACATGCACACATATTAAGGACCTTCTAAAGACATGGAAGCTTATAAAATGTGTATTTTATTATTCTGAAATGTTAATATGATTTCTAATATTTCAAATATTCAAACATACACCTATTAATCTCTTCTCACATTCTATGAAAGCTAAGGCGGGTTTAAATTGATTTCTATGTTTTGCCTTTTGCTTGATTTATTTAGGGAGTATACACTTTAAATAAAATTATCGAAATATACAAATGTTGCCGTGTGGAATAACATGCGGCTTATTAATTAGTAAATGAAAAAAAGAATAAGCAGCCATACCTTTAGCGACTTGCAGAGTAAGCATTGGAAAAATGATACCCGAGTAGGAATCGCCAGCAATGTAGAGTGGGTTACTAAGAAACTCGGGATGGAGCTTAAGCCACTAAACCACAGCTCAAGCAACAAATCCAAAGGATTAAAAAGAGATTATTAATTTTAATTATGCAGAGATTTTCCTTTAGATGAAGATTCTTTTTTGCTCGTTACCTTCCTCAAAAATTCATAAGATTCAGCGGCCGAAACATTATCGTTTATATTGTAACTTTCCCAACTATTTGCATAGGAAAATCCAGTTCCAATAGGCTGATCTAGGAATATAATGTTCACCACCTGTGTGAATATTAATTTGCCAATCCATGAATAGAGCTGATCATGGACCTAATGGCTTGCTAGCCGTCATTCATAGTCGAATTAGAAACAAGATCATAGAAAAATAGTATCTTTCTTTATCATTAGCGGTTTAGGAAAATGACTTTTGGCCTTGGCACTCGCCCTGGCCCCCTCATTTATTAGGTAAACTTGGCGATTGTACGATAGAATTATATGCGTTATGTATAAAAGATCATAGCCTGGAAAGCAAAATAAAAATAAAAAATCTGTTGTTACCTTTGTCCATGAATATTCATTCAATTTTAGTGCTGGTCTGTCTCTAGTAGATTTCTCATAATTGAATGTCAATGGACCTACATTCAATGGAATGAATATGTAACGTTTCATGTATTAGAATCCCTATTTTTCAAACTGTAATAACATATACATTTTTAACACAATTTTTATGAGGCCATAATTGGCTTATTGTATAACATTATTGTGTCGATTACATGAAATACATTTTCGCATTCAATTTACATTATTATGATTTAAGGGCCTGTCTGGTAACCCAATTAGGTGCTGAAAGTAAAAAAATTATGCAATTCACTCGTTCAGAGAACTTCAGGTAACCCACTATTATATTATGCTTTATAGTAGTGGCCCAAGAAAAATTGTTCAGAAATCTCTCACTTGTATTAACTGACTTCAATAAGACAAAAGGGGTTGCCTATTATAAATATCTTGTCCCACATTACGCTTGACAAATGCCAAAGCCGCTAGACAGAGGCACATAGAGGAGAACCATGTTCCGTATCGCCCGGTGATTTGACTTTATTTATGTTTAGACTTTCAATCAGTGTCTCATTGTTACCAACTACAATGATACGGTGCGATATGTGAATGTTAGAGTCATCCATTTAAATATGCGGTACCATCAGATCCGACGGGCCCGGTTTAGTTCATCCGTGTTTTGGAAAAAGTGGAGGTTTGAAGGGGGACATACCGATCTCATACAAGATTGCGGAGAGAGCGGAGCAGCCGGGGCCGCCAGGGAGCCACAGCACCAAAGTGTCATCTTTCGGACTCCTCTCTGACTTGACGAAGTAGTAGAACGGCCAAACATCTTCCAACTCCCCCACTCCAATGTATCTAAAGCAAAAGGGAAAAGAATCAGCAAGTACATACAAAGATTCAAACACACATGATCTGCAACATCCTGTTCAGAACACCGACCCGGTCTATTGATTAATCTCACGACTGCATTTAGAGAAGGGGGGGAGGGGGTTCACTGACTTAGTTTCGAGATTGTCACACCCCGAATCTTGCAAGGATGGAGGTGACACGGCCGCCCTTTTCACTCGAAGGACGCAGCCTCTAACCACAAAAGATCCAGCTTCCAAAAGTCCCCACAAAAGCGCTCTCATTCTATTAACTACTAACCAAAGAACCTGGAAAGGTTGGGAAAGAGAGGTGAGCAACCACAAGCTCAGTAAGTAGTACATATCTTCTAAGCAGATCGAGCAAGCACTATGCATGAATTCAAAACCATACAAAAACTTTATAACTCAATCCAATGTATAAAATACATAATAAATCATATAAGAGTTACTTTTATATTTATATGAAAAACTCATTTAAATCACCATCACAATATCAAAATCAATGGTCAAGTCCATTGAATAATCTCCATTCAAAAATCACACGTCAATGGTCCATCCATTGACCAATCTATTGCTCAATCTCTTACCATGGTCACGATACAACGCCTTGTGACAAGGCGACCAAGATTCCCCCCTTGGCAAGGTCTCCATCTACAATGCCGGTGGCTCGGCCCAGAAGGATATCCTACCCGGTATGCATACCAACATGCCCCTCAATGGGCTCACAGCAATAATGAGCAAAATAACCATCATCCAATACTAGAAAGTCAATCCAGGAATCAATATAATAAACCAAATAAATACATTTTTGCAACATCATCATCCACAATTTCTCAAGTCATCCACATACTTTTCTATAAACCATTTACAAAGCACTTAAAAATATATTTTGCCTTCTACTACTTTGCATAATACGTTTTTCCAAACCTTTATAAATAATCAAAAGGTAGTCCATGCTCGATCCGATTTTTATGCAATAACAATGTCATTTCATAACCACATACTATATATAATCCATATAATTTTCTCAACATGAATTTTACAAATTCAAAGAAGATATAGTACCACTCACCTCATTGCCTATGACCCAATAAAACGGTATTTGAATCGTCAAACTCGCGATCCTAACAAATAATTGAGGAATGAGTTAAAATCCGATAAAAATCTACCTTAATTATTGAGACAAGTAAATCACGCCTTAACACTAATAAAATGACCCCTAAGAGCTAACAAAACGCCTAACAAAAGCAATTTATTCAAAGCCGTTCAAGAAGCGAGACTAGAGTGTAAAACTTGATTATGCCATAACTTCCTCATCCGAACTCCAATTCAAGCAATCTTATAGTCAAAACGAAGATAATTTCAAGCACTAGAAGACCCATTAGTAGGACAATCCAATTTTGAGCCGAAACCGACAAAATCCCCACAGCAACCGCGCGCGTACTGTACATCCAGTGGGCAGAAGTTCAAAATTTCATTTCGGACAAACCACAAGCTCAAATCCAATTCCGTAAAATCCCACCGGTCCATGACGTCTTAAACTACCATTCTTATAAATTTTCACAGCTCAATAACATAAAAATCGGACTTCGTCGCTCAATATTTCCCCTATTCCGAATTTGAGCTCTAAACTGGAAAAATGCTTCGATTGGAGGAATAAGAGACACGTTTACTCACCGGGTCTTGCATAAAATAGTCGAATCAGCTTTGCAAGGCTCCCGCGACGCACACGTGCAAAACCCTCTCCTTCTTTCCCTTTCTTCTTCTCTCCCTCTCCTCTTTTCTCTCTTTTTCTTTCCCCTCCCCGACTGGTTCTGGCTTCCGAAAGTGGGAGAGAACCCCACTTATTCTCTCTCCTTCTCCTTTGACTTTTCAACTCTCTTTCTTCTTCTCTATTTTCTTTTTCTTTTTAAAACCCAAGTGGGTCCCACCACTTCCAAAGGAGCTGAATATTACAGAGATAGAAGGGGAGGTCGCCGGGCAATCTGGGAAGAGACTTCACCACGGTTTGGGAGAGTCCGAATCGGAAGAGAAGACACAGAGCAAGAAAACGAAGCGTCCACCAACACTTCATACTTTTGGAGAATGGAGGGAGATTTCTTAGGTAACAATGGAGGTGTACTTCATTTGCGCTCCTCCTTTGACTCTTGCAAAGATTATGCTCATCATGCATGTCCATAATATATAATGAAGACTAAGGTGCGCCCGATGTATGGTGATATAGTGCCTAATTGGGGTTGATCCAATAAAGTATAGAAGAAATATCGTACAGGCTTTGCTAGTGGATGATGCGGTAGACAGAGCCTATTTGAAGCAAGAAGTCGCGTGGAAACTCGTGCTTTGCAGTGAGATCCATGTGATTTTTCTTGTTCTGTAATTGGCTCGGCCAAACAGACAAACCCTCATTCAAAATTACTAAAGTCGTGAGGTTGGCTTGGCTCGTGTGCCGCTTAATGGATCATGTCATGTCGAGATGAAGTTCGTCCATTTAAATTGGGGTTTCGCGCGATTTGATAAAACAATCGAGATTTGTGCAACAATTTTTGGTCAACCGAGGAGGGGAATGAGCTAGGAAGTGCGTTGCATCGGTACCTTTAATTTCTGTTCCTAGTATAAGTTTTGAGGATTGAGGATCGATCATATGATTAGCTGCAAAACGTGGAGGGGTCCATCGTCTCTTCTCACCATTGAACGGGAGGTACCCCAAGAATGAAGCTTTTGACATTAATTCCATAAAGAAGAAATTAAGTAGCATAAAACCAAAAACCAAATATTAGTTATTTCGACTTTCAAAATATCAATCGTAGGTAATATGAGACGTGCCGATGCATTGGAAAATGTAAAGTATACTTGTCAAGTGCCCTCTAACCACTTATTGACAAAATTCAGGAAGTAAGAACACTTAAGGTGTTACAATATTAGATGCCGGATGTGCTAAATCTAATATGGAATTTGCAAAGATGAGAGGGGATATCTATTTTCAGCATTGTGGCCCGAATAGAAACACCAGAAAATAAACGATCATTCTGTAAATTCATTATCAAGCATTATGTCATATATGGAAATAACATTTTCTTTGCCTATATTCAAAATACAATTTCATAAGATACATGCAAATTAAGAAACTTTGGCTTCGGCAATGGAAAAGTTCATGTCCACCAAAGTTCAAGTCATCAGTAAGATGCTATCACACTGAAGGGGTTATTATAAAAATTTATTACATTGACGAGATGTTTATTATATAAAATCTGCAAATTAAATGTAATAATAGTTGAACCACCTATTAATCATCACAAAACATTCCTTGGGCTTGTATTCTGGAGCTGTGTGTCCCCCTCCCTGCACAAAAGAGTTCATATTACACATTCAACGCACGACTCGCACATTCCAAGAGCCAAATTGAATGAAATATAGAATATGGAAATAGGAAAAAGTCAAGAAAAAAAAAAGAGTTCGTAAATGAGAGATTTATGGGATATCAATCTGCTTGCCTTGATGGTTGCATATGTTAAAAGGGATGGGAAATAAGAATATAATGTAGTATACCTACAAGAAAGAAAGGGACCAAAGTAAGCACAAACAACTGACATACCAGACAAAAGAAATAACAATAATGCAAAGAATAAATTATCTAAACACTATAGATACTTTGTATTATTAACCTAAGGAAACTCGGATGGAGATACTTATACTTTCATGATTTATCAAAAATACTGGAGACTCGTTTGATAGAATTGACATGTTATAGGTGCCGGGATTACTTGTCAAAAATTTGAACTGTACAATAGTTAGAAGTTTGTGATAAAAAAACGAACCCAGCAACTTGTCCATCGACGAACCATGCTTCCCAATCTCGAGAAATTGTCAAATTTAGTGTTCTGATCCAAGCCATTGTTCCCACATAGGGAATGACCATGTCATGATCACCACTAGTTCGGTTGATTGGTTATGGCACAAAAAAGAATACATAAAGTAATTAAGTAATATTAACCTTTACAAATGCTACATCATAAGAAAATAAGTTGCATAATTCATATCGCAAAAAGATGCTCCCATTACCTATATATAAGTACCTGGACTCCCCTTTTTATGAGCTCTGTGTATGTCAATGACTTCTTTGACAGTATATGTGTAAGATAAACTCTCATTACACCTTACCCACATCTCAATTGTCTCCTGGCTTATCATCGGGCACGTCACACAACGTAGACAAAAGTAGATAAAAATATAAGATTAAAATGTGATATTATGTAATTAATTTTGCCAATTTACATACCTCTCGGATATGAAGAGCATCTTGCACTGCTCTATTGCCAGCCCAAACATAGGAGTATAGATAGTTATAACTCTACATTGAAAAAAAATACGATTACAAAATTGAAACTTTGTCATTACTATTTTCCAACATTATACTTAACTTGATATTAATAACCGAAATTTGATGGTAATGAATACTAATTAAAGCGTAACATAGTTGTATCATACATAATTTCTGTGACGTCACTACTAATCAATTAAGTGAGCACTACTTATTGTTTTACCGTCACTATTGGATGTAAAAATTTTACGCATATTTGTATTCTTGAAGGGAGAATGGGTGATGTAGTAGAGAATCAAAATAATCTGAAAATCTTAAATCGACCAATGAAGAAGGTATTTGTTTTGTAACCAATTAAGTCATTTTTGTTTTCACTAAGCAAAAAGAAATTTTTTTGTGTTCCTATTAAAATTAAAAATATTATTCGAATTATGAAAAAGGAAATGAAAGAATTATTTGCGACTTTACTTGTCAACTTTTTGCACGTTATGAAAGTTTCAAAGCTAATTATTACAAAAATCTGAAACCTACTTTATGGATGTCAAATCAATCCTAAACCTTTTTGTATATCCAATTTCATTTTAAAACTTATAACTGTTGGAACTAGTATTAACACCTAGAGGGGGGTGAATAGGTATAGAGGAATTTTATGCATGATTAAAACAAAACTTTAGCAATATATAAACTGAAATTAAATAGAGAGAGTGGAGAAGATTGCAAACATAGTTTATAGTGGTTCGGCTTTAGACAAGCCTACGTCCACTCTTCAGGCGATCAGCCAATAGGCTGGATTCCACTATAAGATTAAAGGTGATTACACACTCTTGAGTGTTAGCACTCGGTGATGATGAATCTCACTGAGTCACTCTTCCTAGTAATTCACTATGACCTCTCAAATTCGCACTTTAGACAACTGAAGAATAGAATCGCACTTTGGAATATGTTTTTCCCTTCTATCTCCTAGGTCTCATCCTATCCTTATATACTCTTCAAGCCACACTCGACCGTTGGCTCTTTCCTTGAGAGTTTAGTCTTCCCTTTCCTGAATAGACTTTATAAGGCAAGTCTTTTTGACCGTTAGAAGTAGATCAGATCCTCTTCGATTCTACTCGCCCATACAATCAGAATCCGGGCTTTCATAAGTACTCCATTCTTCTTTGGAAGTTGTCCTTTAATTGATCTTGCAATCAAGTTAATATAATAGAATCAATTTAAACAAGGTAAGCGAAATACTTGACCGTTGGTGATCAGTTCCTGAAGTTTCATTCTGAGTCTGACTGACTTAAGTTCTCGAGTCTCCGTTAAGATTTCGATCATTACGGTCGGACTCGAGAATCCAGTGTTTCTTCAAGTCTTTCGTCTGGTACGGTCAGACTCAAAAACACTGTATGTTTTCCTTCTGTCATTAGCAGACTCAAAAACATACACCACCCTATGGTTTATTCCTATTGGAGATATGTATAAATACTTACATAAAATGATTTGTTAACATCAAAACTAGGAGTTTTCAACAATCTCCCCCTTTTTGATGGTGACAAAACTTTTTATGCTTCTTACTTGTTGTCCCCTGCAAAATATGATTGGTAGCGCATACTTCCAAATATAACAGGAGTAATGATGGTCACATAAGATAATTCATGCTTCTATGTTTAACACCGCATCAGCTAAAATAGACTAAGCAGCAAGCTATAATTCAGTTTACGAGTACAAGCAACGAACTGCAAAGTTCAGCAAGCAAAATGTCCAAACAAAAAGTAGTCCAAAAACATCCAATCCAGGTTCAAAATCACTAGGTTCATAATCATCTAATCTAGGTCTTACTCCCCTTTTTTGTCACAATCAAAAAGACAATATCCTGAAAGATAAGTAAAGTTTGACAGAAAAAACTTGACATTAGTTCAAATAATATAAACCAGAAGATGATTTCTTTAAGAAGATTTTTCTTGGGGGTCGAACAAGGGTGAAATCCTCCATATCCATGGCAGACTCTTCGATTCTATTGAGGCATTGATGAACCGTTTTCTCGAGAGTCTCTAGTCTGGAATTGAGAGAGCTTTCCATAGCAACTTGGCAATCTCTTATTTTCATAAGCAAAGCCAATATCTTCTGAGAATCGGCACGATCAGATGAAGTTGCGGGGATATCTTCCTTACCGACCAAACATAGGCTCCCCCGAGTTGATACTTACATGCGCCCCTTGCTGTCCCAATGGATTTCTATCCTCTTCAGATCGGAATAGCACCCTCATTTGTTCGAATTTCTTCTTCTTCTATTTCTTCCCCTTCTTCTGGTCCACCTTTATTAGACTCAATTTCCTCTGGCTCTGACATTTCCACATGCTCATCTGGTTGAGGTGCTGCACTAGGAAGAGTTTCTTCTATCACTGTTGGTGGAGGCAATTCTGGTTTTGGCTGTGCCATTCTATGTACAGTCTGACCCATTTTCATCAGAATTTCAAAAATCATCTCCTCTTCATCATCTTCATCATGTAGTAACAGTTGTCTTCTCTTCTTGATACTAGGTTCTGTAACAGCCATCTCTTTTCCCTTTCGCTTTGATGTGGTTGATGCCTTTGCCAATTCCTTCTCTTTTCTTCTCCATGTCTCTGCAACATCCTATAACCTCATCTTGTTTATCATCTTATGATCGATGACCATGGTTGGAAGCTCTATAGTACAGAGTCTGCCCGGTATATCAATCTTGTGATATTCAAAGATTATGGTCACCAAAACTCCATAAGGCAACTGTCCTTTATCTTTCGAAATTGTTCGATACATGTGTAAAAGAACAGTGTGAGGAAGTGAGAATAGAACTACATTCTCAATTGCCCACATTAGTTTGGTCTCAAATCTTGACCATTAGTTTTTCATGAAGCCTTGGGACGAATGCAGTTTATGATGATTTTATGCAGAATAGTTCTTGCTGAAGTTAAGAAATGATAAGTAATAGTAGGCCTAACAGACTTTGTAAGATACTTACAGACAGTCTCATAGGTGACTTCTATTGGCATGAAAGGTCCCCTTTCAACTTTCATTATATCGGCTAGAACATCTGTATTGACATCATAAAACCTATCGTACACACTGAACTGCATTATATCTGGAGACAGAAATGTCAAATTTGAGTAAAAGTATGCTGTTAGTTGTGGATAAACAACAATAGAGTCAGTGCAAAATTGGTTCATCAGCAACATTTCAAAATGTTCTCGCAGGTTCACATCAGCAACATCCAAGAAATCAAAGTCCATGATCCGGTAATGCATAACTCCACATTCCAGCAATCTATTATAGGAGTTCTTATGTTCTTTCGACTAGAATAGTTTCCCAGTGGTATTCCTAACCACTGCTGTAATTCCCATTATGATTTCAAAATTTCTATAGAGTCGTTCATCATCTTCCTTTTCTACTAGGGCATTTTCCCTACTTCTACTCACTTCACTTCCCTGTGCACTTCGTCTAGAAGGTGGTTCTGTAGTTTGCACAGCCTGAACCAGACGAAGTTCATTTGCATACCCTTTTTCTCTCAAAAGGTACAATTTCATCTCCTCCGTAGCATTATTTCGCACTAGGCATTAATATATTCTTATAACAAAATAAGGGTTTTCTGGTTTGGACAGGGTTAATCCAGACGTACCTCTTCTAGAGACATTTCTCCATTCAGACTCTGTTGGGGAATTTCTCTGAGGCTCCAGATTTTCAGTTGCATCTCTTTGAATCGATGCATTTGGAGATTGTCCCTTGGAATCGTCAGAAGTTTGCGTCAGATCGAAATGCGTCTGTCCTCCCTCTATGTTCCTTGGTCCTCTGCCAGCAATCCTGTTGGATCTTCTTATGGGAGATGGGGACACAGACCTTGATTTGGACATTGAGGATCTCGAAGCCATTGTTCGGAGAGAGTTTGTTTAAAAAAGAAAAAGATTTGTTTTTTAGGGTTTCTGAAGGATGATTTCTGAAGAGTGTTGAAAAGAAACTCATTCTCTTTGGGGGTTATATAGTCTTCAAAGACGAAAGGACACGACTTTTGACTAAAATAGCAATTATTCAAAAATTATTGAAATAGGCAAAAATAGATACAGATAACTTAGGCATGTACCGAAATTATGCAAATCACATATTTGCTAATAATAACTTACCAATATTAGTCATATAAGATAGTAACTTACATGCCAATAATTAAATTAAAAAAAGAAGAAGAATACCGTCAACTCCTTTTGCATGCCTCTTAGAAAGTCGATCCAATTTCTTCTCCCAGACTATATCCTGTCTTAAAGGATTTTATACAAAAGGATTAATAATATTTAATCTGCTACAAATTGAATCAAATGTACCTTTGTCCAATGGCTTTGTGAATATATCTACCAATTGATTCTTCGAATCGATAAATTCCACAATTATATCTCCATTTTGTACATGGTCTCTGATAAAATGATGCTTGATTTCAATGTGCTTTGCTTTGGAATATAGGATCGGGTTCTTGGTAAGATTTATGGCACTTGTGTTGTCACACCTTATTTCAGTGTAGGTTTCTTCCTTTCCATAGTCCCTCAATTGCTGTTTTATCCATTGAATCTGTGAACAGCAACTTCCTAATGCAACATATTCTACTTCTACCGTTGATAGAGCTACGGTATTTTGCTTTTTAGACAACTATGACACCAGCATTTGTCTTAGTAGTTGACAAGTTCCAGATGTGCTCTTTCTGTCCACTTTACATCATGCTAAGTCAGCATCTGAGTAGACAATGAGAGTAAAGTCTGTTCCTTTAGGATACCACAGACCCATAAATTGATAAGTAGCTATGTACTTAATAATCCGCTTAACTGCTGTAAGATGAGATTCTCTAAGGTCTGATTGAAATCGAGCACATAAACACACTGTATATAATATCTGGTCTAGATGCAGTAAGATAGAGAAGAGACCCAATCATGCTTCTATAAGTCTTTTGGTCAACTTTCTTCCCTGATTCATCTTGATCAAGTTTGATGGACGTTGATATTGGAGTTTCAGTCTTCTTGCAGTTCTCCATTCCAAACTTCTTGATCAAGTCTTTGGTATATTTTTCTTGATGGATGAAAGTTCCATATTTTGATTGGTTGATCTGAAGTCCTAGGAAGAATCTAAGTTCTCCCATCATGCTCATCTCAAATTCCTCCTACATGGACTTTGAGAAGTTCTTGCACAATCATTCATTAGAAGAACCGAAGATAATATTATCTACATAGATTTGTACTCGAAGAATATCCTTACCTTCCTTCTTGATAAATAAAGTTGTATCAACCATATCTTTCTTGAATTTGTTGTCTAGTAGGAACTTACTAGGTCGTTCATACCAGGCTCGAGGCGCTTGTTTCAATCCATACGAGCCTTTTCGCCTATAAACATGATCGGCTTTCTTGGTTCCTCGAACCCGGAGGTTGTTCCACATAGACTTCTTCTTTGATAAACCCATTCGAAAAGGCGCTCTTTACATCCATCTAAAATAGCTTAAAGTTTTGATAGCAAGCATAGGCAAGTAATAGTCTGATAGCTTCCAATCTTGCTACTGGTGCATAGGTTTCATCATAGTCTATTCCTTCTAACTGTGAATAGCCTTTGGCTACTAGTCTTGCTTTGTTTCTGGTCACTTTACCAAGTTCATTCACTTTATTCCTGAATACCCACTTAGTACCTATGATGGTTCTTCCTTTGGGTTTGGGAACCAATTCCCATACATCATTCCTTTTAAACTGCCGGAGTTCTTCTTGCATTGCTTCTATCCACCTTTCATTTGTAAGGGCCTCGTCTATTCCTTTGGGTTCAATCTCAGAGATTAGTGCCACAATATTTGTTTCCTTTCTATTATTAGATCTGGTTCGAATTCCTTCACTGATATTTCCAATGACAAGCTCTTGAGGGTGGCTGGACTTATGCTTCCAGTTTTTGCTCTACACTACGTTGTCATCAGCATCTTCTGGTAACTGAGTAGTATCTAGCTGAGTGAATCTTTGTTCTTGAGTTCCTTCAGAGTCGATTTTCTGTGACGAGTCAGCTTCTTTGTTGAGAGTTGAATACTTAGGAGCAACAGTTGGTTCTGGATCTTCAATTTCTGTTTTGTTCTCGTTGGAGGGGTCTTGCTCTAGGAACTTCACATTCATAGATTCTTCCACTATCTGAGTGTTCTTGTTGAACACTCAGTATGCTTTACTGGTCGCTGAATAACCCAGAAATATACCTTCATCTGATCTCTCCTCAAACTTGCTTGGAAGATTGTTAGCATTTTTAAGAATGAAACATTTACAACCTAAGATTTTGAAGTAGGAAACAATTGGTTTTCTTCCTTTGAAAATCTCATAAGGAGTTTTCTCAAGAATTGGTCTTAGAAAAACTCTATTAATGATATGACAAGACGTGGAAACTGCTTCTGCCCAGAAACAAGTTGACATCTTACTTTCAATAAGCAGAGTTCTAGCAATTTCTTGCAAAGATCTGTTCTTTCTTTCTACAACTCCATTTTGTTCTGGAGTGTAGGGAGAGGAGAACGTATGCTGAATACCATTTTCATTACAAAAGTCTGCAAAGTTCTGATTTTCAAACTCTCATCCATGATCTGTTTTAATGTTGGAAATAGAATAACCTTTCTCATTTTGAACCCTTTTGCAAATATCGAAAAATAAGAAAAAGTTTCACTTTTATTGGCAAGAAAGAACACCCATGTAAAACGAGAGTAGTCATCTATAATTACCATACAGTATTTCTTACCTCCAATGCTTTGAGTTCTAGTTGGGCCAAACAGATCCATATGAAGCAGTTGCAGTACACGTTTAATAGAAACTTGTTTCATAGATTTAAAAGAATTTCTAACCTGTTTTCCCAAAGTGCATGCAGAACAAAGATATGTTTTCTTATAGGTTAATGAGGGTAAGTCATGAACAAGCTTTTTGCTGTGTAGCTTGGAGATTTGATTCATGCTGACATGTCCAAGTTTTCGATGCCAGAGGTTTGCCTCGTCATGGACTGAAATTAGACATTTGGCAGTGTCTTCATTTATGTCTAGAAGATAAATGTTCCCATATCTTCATTCAGTGAATGTCTGAGAAGAATCATTACTAGTTCCGGAATATAAATTTTCCTTGAAGTTAATTTTGAATCTAGCATCACATAGCTGACTGATGCTGAGAAGGTTGTAGTTTAGTCCTTTAACCGGAGATACATTGTTGATGATTAAACCGCCAATCTTGACTGCTCGATTCAACAATGTTTCCCTTGGTGTTTCCTCCAAAAGAAACTGTTCCTCCTTTAACCTTTTCTAAAACAACAAACATTTTTGAATCCCCAGTCATGTGTCTTGAACATCCACTGTCCAAATACCATTTCTTTTTGCTTTTGAAACTTACCTGCAATCAACATGCAAATTCACTTCCTTTTTGGTACCTAGATTTTCTTGGGTCCTTTTGTGTTAGTATATGCTTTGTCTACCCATTTCTTCGAACAGGTCTCCGACTTTAGGACATTTGTTTTCAAAATGTTCTTTTTCTCCACGATTAGAGCATTTGAGATGATCCCGACCAATAGGCTTTGTAAAAGTCTTTTTGAAATGATTTCTATAGGCCTGTCGAGGAGGTCTCTTTCTAATTCTCTCCTTGACTTTAGGAAAATCAATCAATGAATTACTTTCCTTATAAAACCCAAGTCCTGACTTATCATAATAGGGAATTTGAATGGAAAGTATATGCTGCAGGGTTTTCGATCATTTTGAAAACTTTGTAGTAATGTTCAAAATTTCCTTTCTGAGAGACTCATTTTCATTTAGTAAAGAATTTCTATTTTCTTTTGTCTCCAAGATCTCCTTTTTATGAGATTCATTTGCATTTAAGAGAAAATCTCGATTTTCCTTTATTACTAAAAGTTCCTTTTTGAGATCATCAAAATTTTCATTTAAAGAATGATTCATTTGACTCAACTTGCGATTTTCCTTCTTTAAATTGGAATTTTTTTTTAGAGTAGATTTTAAATTCAAACATAGTTCATTTATATAATTTGAAACTTCAGTAGGAATATCAGAGTGACTAACCTCCAATTCTTTATTTGAGTCTGAGTCTGAATCCACTTCAGAGTCTGAATTTGAGTGTGCCATTAGACATATGTTACCATATTCGTCTTCACCGTCTTCAACCTCAGTGTCACTCCAAGTTTAAGCTTTTAGGGCTTTCTTGTACTTTTCATATTTCCCTTTGTTTTTCTTGAGTTTTGGACAGTTCTGTTTTATGTGACCTTTCTTTTTGCATTCGAAGCAGCTTTGACATAATCTTCCTCATCCTCTGACTTTCGTTGTCCATTCTGCCTATTTTGCTTATTGCTGTAGAGCTTCTTGCCCTTCTTGTTTAGCTTCTTTACCTTTCTAATTAGCAATGCCAATTCTTCATCGTTCAACTCGTCCTCAGAATCTGTATCATCAGAATCAATGTTAGACTTAAGAGCAATCGTTTTCTTACCTCTGGATTCCACTTCTTCATTCATTTGTTCTGCTTCATAGAATTGCAGAGTACCAACTAGCTCATCGATTGTTAGTGGTGAAATACGCAAAGTTTCTCTGATAGAGATCTTCACATTATTCCATTCTTTTGATAGTCTTCTTAACAGCTTGTTGACTTTCATGGGACCATGAACAGGTTGTCCTTGATATGCTAGTCCATTTACAATTTCTATAAATCGACTGAACATGTCTCCTATTAACTCTCCCTGCTTCATCTTGAAGGATTCATATTGACCAAGTAAAATATTTACTTTGGTCTTTAACACGATCGCTTCCTTCATAGGTTACGTGCGGTCATCCCACACTTCCTTTGCTGTATCACAAGAAGATATTCGATTATATTCATTAGGTGATAAAGCACAGTAAATGGAGTAGATGGCCTTAGCATTAAGAGTTTGTCTCTTGGTCAGTTCTTCTGGAGAAGTGGTAGCTGATGTTTCTATTGCTTTCCCATCATCTTTCTTTGAAGTTTCTTTGGTTTCAGCATTTGGATCAATTCCTCTAGCAACTACGTCCCATTCCAGTGGATCATTTGATCCGAGGAAGGCCTTCATCTTATTCTTCCATATATTGTACTTTTTGCCATCAAAATAGGGTGGTCGCGTATTGCTTTGTCCCTCGATTAGTCCTGGTGCAAGAATACTAGCCATAGAGGATCTTTAACTCTGAAGTAACAAACACTTCAAAAACTCTGGGCACAGGGCTCTGATACCAATTGTTAGAACTAGTATTAACACCTAGAGGGGGGTGAATAGGTGTAGAGGAATTTTACGCACAATTAAAACAAAACTTTAGCAATATATAAACTGAAATTAAATAGAGAGAGTGGAGAATATTGTAAACACAGTTTATAGTGGCTCGACTTTAGACAAGCCTACGTCCACTCTTTAGGCAATCAGCCAATAGGCTGGATTCCACTATAAGATCAAATGTGATTACACACTCTTGAGTGTTAGCACTCGGTGATGATGAATCTCACTGAGTCACTATTCCTGGTAATTTACTATGACCTCTCAAATTTGCACTTTAGACAATTGAAGAACAGAATATCGCTTTGGAATATGTTTTTCCTTTCTATCTCCTAGGTCTCATCCTATCCTTATATACTCTCCAAGCCACACTCGACCGTTGGCTCTTCCCTTGAGAGTTTAGTCTTCCCTTTTCTGGATAGACTTTATAAGGTAAGTCTTTTTGACCATTGGAAGTAGATCAGATCCCCTTGGATTTTGCTTGCCCATATAATCAGAATCCGGGCTTCCATAAGTACTCCATTCTTCTTTAGAAGTTGTCCTTTAATTGATCATGCAATTAAATTAATATAACAGAATCAATGTAAACAAGGTAAGTGAAATACTTGACCGTTGGTGATCAGTTCCTGAAGTTTCATTCTGAGTCTGCTTAAGATTTCAGTCTGGTACGGTCAGACTCAGAATCTGTGTTTCTTCAAGTCTTCCGTCTGGTATGGTCAGACTCAGAAACACCGTATGTTTTCCTTCTGTCACTAGCAGACTCAAAAACATACACCACCCTATGGCTTATTCCTTCTAGAGATATGTATAAATACTTACATAAAATGATTTGTTAACATCAAAACTAGGAGTTTTCAACAATAACAATTTGTCAACATAGTTTTTCCAGTCAATTTTGGCCAGAAATTATTGATGTAAACAATGGTTGTCCTACATGGCATAGTCAACATTAATTTGGACAAATTATATTTATATATTAAAATCTATTAATTATAGATATTTTTATTATTTTTCATTTCTTTTTTAATTTATTTTTTCTTTTCTTTGACCACTAGGCTTGTCACAAGCCCTTGTCACCGTTGGTGAGTGTCACGGCCCTCATCTAGGCCTTCGTTAGTTGCTAGTAAGGATCCCAACTAGAGTTGGCAAAAAATGGGTTCATGATCCATTTTGTAACTCAGTTTTAGGATTTCCAATTCTATGTGGGTAACTGGATTTTCATAAAGTAGGTGAAAGTGGGTTGAGAGAAAATTAACGCTCAAGACAGCAGGTCATGATGGATTACTTATAACCAATATTTTAGTCCAATAAAATAGGACTTTCTAGTTCTGTTAGTTTCATGAAAAATGAATGATTTATAAAATATTTTCCTAAAATGATAGCTTATATCACTTTTAAAATGAATGAATGATACAAAAATCATCGTTCACAAAAATATATAGACATAAATTGTCGTCAATAATGAAAATATTTTTTCAAATAATTTAGTTTGCGTGAAACAAATGGAACACTCATCTGCCTCTCACGAGATGGTTGCACTCTCTCTCCTCAAACCACTCATTCATTGCGACCATATTTGCCACCACGAAAACCTTACACCAACATTTCCATACTTCTATAATTGTTTTTCATAGTTCTCAAATAATCTATTTAGCCTCTTTAAATTATATTGTTAGCCCCACCATGCTTATGCCAACATTAAAATACTAAAGAAGGTGATTAGATTCACATTTTTAATTTGGTGAAAGGAAATGAAATTCCTAGTTGTAGGATAGACAAAAAAAAAATTAGAATTTGTAGAGATGAGAGAGGATAGTTATTTCAGCATCTTTGCCGGATAGGAACACCAAAAATTAAATGATTATTTCCGTAAATTCATTTTCAAGTTAAAGTAGGATAGACAAAAAAAAAAAATTGCCCTGTAATAATTTATTAACAAAATTTTAGCGATAAAGCACTTTAAGGTGTTGTAAAATCAAATGCTTGAGGAACTCAATCTAAATCAGAATTTTTAGAGATGAGAGAGGATATTTATTTCTGCATCTTTGCCGGATAGGAACACCAAAAATTAAATGATTATTTCCGTAAATTTATTTTCAAGTTTTATATTACATGGAAATAAATGTCATTACTAATGTACAAAATGCAATCGCATAAAGAACATTCAAATTAAGTCATTTTTAAGATTCTATTACACTGATGGTGTTAGCCGGACGTTGCTAGCATAACTATTTCATTATTTTCATCTAATAATGGTGCAACAGGAACCACAATTCATGTGACGTGTGGATCTCTAGAGTGCCAAAACTTGGTATGGGGGAATACTTAAATGTCAAAAGTTCAAAAATATATACTTAAGTGCTAAGATTGGAGCAAAAATTCTGGTGAGCTACGTAAATGTTAGAAATTATTAAAATAAGTTATGTTGGATTTCCGACAGTCTTCGCTGGAGTTGGCATTTAAGTGATCTAATTTTAAAAAATAAAAATATATGTTTCGTAATTTTTTGTACTTAAGTGTCCCCTCGTATCAAGTTTTAGCATTTGGGCTATTCTTTTCTCAATTTCATGTCGCATGGAAAAGGCTACCGGAGCATCAACTTCTCAAATTGTTTTGTTTATTATATAATCAGAGTGTTTATGAGAAAACAAATTGAGTGATGTCATTCAAGAAAAAAAGATAATTCTAAATCCCAAAAAAATAATAATAATGAAGTTTGAAATCTTATACCAGAACCAAGTCAATAAGTATTATCTTTGCGGTATCATACACAATTTCATCTAAGGCACAAAGCGATATTTTGACTTGAGATTTCCCTCTCTAACTCCAACTATAATTGGCAAATCGAGATGTCAAATCATGAATTTAAATCATAAATTAACTTATAGCAAATCTATAATCGAATTGTATAAATGTGGTAAAATAATTGCAATTTTTTTGCCAAATATGTGTACCCTTTCTTGCCAATATCACTAATGAATATTTTAAAATATCTACAAAATTCACGTCCGTTTTCCTTATCAAGAAAATCTAAATGACGAAAGGTTCTAATTGATATTCGATTTCCATAAATGACTAAATTAGAAAACTCAAATGCAATTACTCTTTTCCCTCGATACCGCCTATAAAATGCACCATCCTACAATGCAAAAATTCATTCGGGTGAATACTACATCTACGACAGAGTGGATTGATTGTGATGGGGAATAAATCATCATCCAAGTTAGCTCTCGTGCTGATGCTAGCCTTTGTTTTGCTATGGGCAAGTTTGCCTTCTTCAATGGCTGCTGTTGGTGAGTGCACCAAGAATGAAGATTGTCGCACCATCTGCGCCTCAGGCTGTGGACTTTGCATCAAAACTGAATGCAATTGTTTTGACGGGAAGCCGCCTCAATGCACGAGCCTTTACAACCTTCAAAGCATAAACACTCCTTGATGAAATCATATAAGAATATTTACTTACTTTGATTCATCCTATGTCTTTATCATGAAATAAAATATGATCGTGTGATGATATTTTGATTAAATATTGCTCTTCTCTCGATGATATAACTGCTAGTTAAATGTAATAATAATCGAACCACCTATTAATCATCACGAAACATTCCTCGGGCTTGTATTCTGGAGCTGTGTCCCCTCCCTGCACGAAGCAGTTCGTACAACACTTACAACGTACGACTCGCAAATTCTAAGGAGCCAAATTGAATGAAATTAGAATATGAAAATGGGAAAAAGCTGAAGAAAATAAATCTTGTAAAGCATCAATTATCGGATATGAATCTGCTTGCCTTGACTGCTGCAGACGTTAAAAGGGACGGGAAGTAAGAATATAGCGTAGTATACCTACAAGAAAGAAAAAACAAAAAGTAATCACAAATAATTGACAAGCCAAATAAAAGATAAAACAAATATTAAAAAGGATAAATTGTCTAAACACTGTGTATACTTCGCATTATTACTCTAAGGTAACTCAGATAGAGATACCTATACTTTCACGATTTATTGAAAATACAGGAGTCTCACTCAGTAAAATGGACATAAGTAAAGGGGTGTCGAGACAATTTATCAGAAAATTTAATTGTAATGAAGTTAGAAGGTTGTGATCGAAGACGAGCTCAGCATCTTGTCCATCAACAAACCACAATTTTTAATCTTGTGAAATTATCAAATTTAGTGTTTCAATTCAGGCTAGCGTTCCAATGCATGGAACGACCATGTCATGATCACCACTAGATGTTAAGATATTATATTAAATGAAGTATGTCATCCCATTGATGGGTTATGGCAACAAAAAAATTCAATTAAATAATTAAGCTTTAGACACATCGCAACATGAGAATATCAATTGCATAAATCATATATTGCAAATAGATGCTTGATTACCTGTAAATAAATGCTCTATATCCCCTTTTCGTGGGCTCTTTGTGTATGTCAATGCTGTCTGAGACCGTGTATGTGTAAGATAAAGTCTCATCGCACCTTACCCACTTCTCAATTGTCCCCTAACTTATGATTTAACACATAGCAAAACATAGACAAAAAATCAATTAAAGAAAACACCAAAATGATTAGAAAGTGATTTTTATGTTGTTGATATTACCAATTGACATACCTCTCGGACAAGAAGAGCATCTTGAACTACTTTGTCACTGGCCCAAATATAGGAGTACCATCGAAAAACAATATTTCGATATTGAAATGTGAACTGTGCAATTCTAGAATGGTTCTTTCTTTTTAATTTCCTGTAAATTTGCTTAAGCCAATTTCTTTCTTTCTTTTTTTGTACTCCTAACATAAACCATAAGTAGCTTTCTTGGTTATTAGATTTTAGGGTCTCTCAATTATATCATCAGACTGTGTATTACATCCTTGCCTAGCGGCCCGTGGAGACTAGCGGCTATCGTCCAATGGCTGGTGGCAACACTAGGCCTTGACTAGTGGACCCCTACCAGCCCTTAACAATTAAAAAAAAAAAAAGATAAAAATGAAAAGAGAAAAAATTAATAAAAAAAAATTAAAAAATTCTAATGTTAGTACTCGCCACACCACATAATTGCTATTGTCCATGTGATCAATTTCTAATCAAAATTAGTCGAATGGACTGAATTGATAAATTGTAAAAAATTTAAGACTAAATTGGCTAAATTGAAAGATTTAAGATTGAATTGACACAATGTGATAGATTTAGAACTTCTTTGATAATTTCCCTATTGTTAGATATTTCATTTCATTTAGTTTTAGGATGTATATGATTCAAGGCATTTGCATCTTAGTGTACAAATAATAATTATGAAGATTAAATTGACATTTAATAGTGAATTGCATGTTTGGGATTAGTTTAATCTATGCCTAATCATAGATAGTTGTCATTGAATATTGCACGATCATTACCATATAAATAAAAATCGGAATCGCATTTAGTTGTGAATTGGGTGAATAGAGCGAGTTTAATCTCTTTCTTGTTTTAATTTGTCACCGATGATTATTACTTGATCATCACTTAGTTCGTTCTAGGAAGCATGCATCATTTAGCTTAAAACTACGAGCACATTTAATTTTGGTATAATTCACAGGGGTTTCTGTTCCGAGCTTCATAATAATGTGGAGTTATATTCTTTGTCCGACATCTTATTAGGTTACATTTTCAGACTTTACATTAAGTTGCACTATTATAATTGTACTTATCTTTTTTGCCATATCATGTTGATTAGGTGACGAAAGGATGAATTTTAATTGTGTGGGTTAATAATGCATGGTCTCATAGATGGACAAACTTGGGGTTTTTAAAATGAGCAAGATTGCATGCTTAAACGTTTCATAAAGAGTAAATGTATAAAAAATGAGCCTCAAACGTTTCTATCGTAAATTAAGGACCTGTACCCAAATCTCTAATTCATGGAAATAAAACATCCCTCACATTTTACTCAGCTTGTAACCGACTTTAAATAGGTTAGTGGCAGCTCCTAAAGCAAAAATAAATTTTCATAATTAATCACGTCAAAATTAAATTGCGATTAGCAAAATTTGAAAGAACCCAAACCCATTATGGGGAGTACTGCTGTATTGGAGGAACTGTCCACGCTTACTTGACAATCCATTAATTCACCTCGAGGAAACGCGTTTTGAATGTGTCGGGCCTCGAGAGGTTCATGTCAATAAGTCATGGTGGTTTTCACCGAGTAAAAAAGAACCTTTTGTTTTCCCATAAAAATTTAAAACATCTTTCAAATCTTGAGAAATTACGACAAACGGTATGCTGTCAACATTTATTCCTCGTGAATGTTTCAGACATTTTAAATATAAAAAAAGTCAAACTGTGCGCGTGACAAAATTTAGAGTTAAGTAAATACTACAAAGTAAATATAATCTTATGGCTCATATTTTTTAGTGAAATGAAATGTGGCAAAAAGGAAAACATAAAATCTAGGTGCACTTTGGCTCGGTTCTCCTTTGACTCCCTCTACCAACTCATTTGGAAGACTAGAAATGGGATTCTCTTCCAAGGTCTTAACCTTTTTGTTCCTGCCTTAAAGCTACATCTCTTTAAGGCAGTAAAAGATAAAGCCCCATCCTTCTCAAAAGTTGATGATTGTCCCAGGAATAGAAGGATGCAGCACAATTGAGGGATAGACCCCCGTATCTTTGCTTTGGAGCCACCTACGATCTAGGCTAGAATTGTAATTCTAGCTTGGTTGTATTGCTTATATAGTGTTCACAGTACCCTTCCACTCCAGCGACATATTGTCTAGCTGAGTGCCCATTGATACCATGTTTCCCCTTGCTGTACTAGTTTTTTGGTCCATTGATACCATGTTTCCCCTTGCTGTACTAGTTTTTTGGTTGATTCTATATACACTTACCTTATCAAAAAAAAAAATCTAGGTGCACTTCCGCACCATACCCAGGAAGCTTCCGGCCTGGGAAGAAGAAGTGAACGGTCCTCATTTATGAAGCTAGAGTCCCACGTAACACCCATCGTCGATTTCGGAGTCACGAGCAGGCATTTCGGTTCGAGTATGTTGGCTTCACATACATTTTCCAGGCACTAAATTAGCCAAAAATTGAAGGTTTCAATAACATGAAATTGTCAACAAGAAAGGCAAATAATCAAAAAGGGGAAAAAGACAAGAAATAAATAAATAGAGAGGAGAAAAGAAAACAGAATGAAAGCCCACCAACCTTGTCCACCGCTTGAAGGTCATTGACACATGCAGCAATGCTTGTGTTAACGTTGAAGTAATCGCCATTACAGTCAGTTTTAGCAGACTGAAATGCACCGAACAGGTAAATATTAATTTTGGGTCCAAAGAATCGGTTTGGAAGAAAAAAAAAAATCCAAAATACATATATTTACCTTTTGTTTTCTTGCTTTTTATGATTTTAGTCTCGCAACTTAATAATTTTTTCAATTCGTATCGCACTTTAAAAACGATAATACGAGTTCCGCATCTAATATACATTTGAACCAATCTTTTCACACACTATAGATAAAGAAAAGCGTGAACTTTTTTCACATTATAAGCTATAAGCACAATGAAAGTCGTCTCCTTATATAACTCATCAGATAAAAGACCCTTCAAATGCACGAATGAGACCATTGAATTCATGTCATTACTTATATTTGCCGCAGGGTTTCCGAGCAAGTAGCCCTGAATTGAATTCAACCAATAACCAATAATTTCCATCATTTCATAACCAAAATGCAGATTAGGAAATAGGGCCTTCACGTGACGATAGTGATATATACCTCGAGATTCATTCTAGGCTTCAAACCGACATCATTTCCTGGTAGAAATCATAATGGCCGAGATTAAAGCATCTTCGTCTTAAACATGAGCTTTGTCTAAAAATCAAGAAAAATAATCAGGAACAAATAAGATTAAAGAAAAACTGACAGCGCTCAAGTTAATGGTTTGGAACCTTGATTTGGTGCGATTCTCGATAGGCTATCTTTCATGGGTTTTTGGTTTTGTTTTCACGTCTAAAAAGCACAAAGAATTATTCTATAAAGTAAATTATTAGGATAAAAAACTCTTGATTGAGTGGTTAAGTGATTAACTTAAGTATATGACACTTATCATAACTTTAACGATGAAGTTTATCCAATCAAAGTACATAGACTTGACACATGAAGATTAGTCCAACAAAATGGTTGGGATAATCTCTAGAAAAATCACACACACACATGCGCGCGCACACATATTAAGGACCTTCTAAAGACATGGAAGCTTATAAAATGTGTATTTTATAATTCTGAAATGTTAATATGATTTCTAATATTTCAAATATTCAAACATCACCTATTAATCTCTTCTCACATTCTATGAAAGCTAAGGCGGGTTTAAATTGATTTCTATGTTTTGCCTTTTGCTTGATTTATTTAGGGAGTATATACTTTAAATAACATTATCGAAATATACAAATGTTGCCGTGTGGAATAACATGTGGCTTATTAATTAGTAAATGAAAAAAAGAATAAGCAGCCATACCTTTAGCGACTTGCAGAGTAAGCATTGGAAAAATGATACCCGAGTAAGAATCGCCAGCAATGTAGAGTGGGTTACTAAGAAACTCGGGATGGAGCTTAAGCCACTAAACCACAGCTCAAGCAACAAATCCAAAGGATTAAAAAGAGATTATTAATTTTAATTATGCAGATATTTTCCTTTAGATGAAGATTCTTTTTTGCTCGTTACCTTCCTCAGAAATTCATAAGATTCAGCGGCCGAAACATTATCGTTTATATTGTAACTTTCCCAACTATTTACATAGGAAAATCCAGTTCCAATAGGCTGATCTAGGAATATAATGTTCGCCACCTGTGTGAATACTAATTTGCCAATCCATGAATAGAGCTGATCATGGACCTAATGGCTTGCTAGCCGTCATTCATAGTCGAATTAGAAACAAGATCATAGAAAAATAGTATCTTTCTTTATCATTAGCGGTTTAGGAAAATGACTTTTGGCCTTGGCACTCGCCCTGGCCCCCTCATTTATTAGGTAAATTTGGTGATTGTACGATAGAATTATATGCGTTATGTATAAAAGATCATAGCCTGGAAAGCAAAATAAAAATAAAAAATCTGTTGTTACCTTTGTCCATGAATATTCATTCAATTTTAGTGCTGGTCTGTCTCTATGATTTCTCATAATTGAATGTCAATGGACCTACATTCAATGGAATGAATATGTAACGTTTCATGTATTAGAATCCCTATTTTTCAAACTGTAATAACATATACATTTTTAACACAATTTTTATGAGGCCATAATTGGCTTATTGTATAACATTATTGTGTCGATTACATGAAATACATTTTCGCATTCAATTTACATTATTATGATTTAAGGGCCTGTCTGGTAACCCAATTAGGTGCTGAAAGTAAAAAAATTATGCAATTCACTCGTTCAGAGAACTTCAGGTAACCCACTATTATATTATGCTTTATAGTAGTGGCCCAAGAAAAATTGTTCAGAAATCTCTCACTTGTATTAACTGACTTCAATAAGACAAAAGGGATTGCCTATTATAAATATCTTGTCCCACATTACGCTTGACAAATGCCAAAGCCGCTAGGCAGAGGCACATAGAGGAGAACCATGTTCCTTATCGCCCGGTGATTTGACTTTATTTATGTTTAGACTTTCAATCAGTGTCTCATTGTTACCAACTACAATGATACGGTGCGATATGTGAATGTTAGAGTCATCCATTTAAATATGCGGTACCATCAGATCCGACGGGCCCGGTTTAGTTCATCCGTGTTTTGGAAAAAGTGGAGGTTTGAAGGGGGACATACCGATCTCATACAAGATTGCGGAGAGAGCGGAGCAGCCGGGGCCGCCAGGGAGCCACAGCACCAAAGTGTCATCTTTCGGACTCCTCTCTGACTTGACGAAGTAATAGAACGGCCAAACATCTTCCAACTCCCCCACTCCAATGTATCTAAAGCAAAAGGGAAAAGAATCAGCAAGTACATACAAAGATTCAAACACACATGATCTGCAACATCCTGTTCAGAACACCGACCCGGTCTATTGATTAATCTCACGACTGCATTTAGAGAAGGGGGGGAGGGGGTTCACTGACTTAGTTTCGACATTGTCACACCTCGAATCTTGCAAGGATGGAGGTGACACGGCCGCCCTTTTCACTCGAAAGACGCAGCCTCTAACTACAAAAGATCTAGCTTCCAAAAGTCTCCACAAAAGCGCTCTCATTCTATTAACTACTAACCAAAGAACCTGGAAAGGTTGGGAAAGAGGGGTGAGCAACCACAAGCTCAGTGAGTAGTACATATCTTCTAAGCAGATCGAGCAAGCACTATGCATAAATTCAAAACCATACAAAAACTTTATAACTCAATCTAATGTATAAAATACATAATAAATCACTTATATGAAAAACTCATTTAAATCACCATCACAATATCAAAATCAATGGTCAAGTCCATTGAATAATCTCCATTCAAAAATCACACGTCAATGGTCCATCCATTGACCAATCTATTGCTCAATCTCTTACCATGGTCACGATACAACGCCTTGTGACAAGGCGACCAAGATTCCCCCATTGGCAAGGTCTCCACCTACAATGCCGGTGGCTCGGCCCAAAAGGATATCCTACCCAAAAGATATGCATACCAACATGCCCCTCAATGGGCTCACAAAGAATAATGAGCAAAATAACCATCATCCAATACTAGAAAGTCAATCCAGAATCAATATAATAAACCAAATAAATACATTTTTGCAACATCATCATCCACAATTTCTCAAGTCATCCACATACTTTTCTATAAACCATTTGCAAAGCACTTAAAAATATATTTTTCCTTCTACTACTTTGCATAATACGTTTTTCCAAACCTTTATAAATAATCAAAAGGTAGTCCATGCTCAATCCGATTTTTATGCAATAACAATGTCATTTCATAACCACATACTATATATAATCCATATAATTTTCTCAACATGAATTTTACAAATTCAAAGAAGATATAGTACCACTCACCTCGTTGCCTACGACCCAATAAAACGGTATTTGAATCGTCAAACTCGCGATCCTAACTAATAATTGAGGAATGAGTTAAAACCCGATAAAACTCTACCTCAATTATTAAGACAACTAAATCACGCCTTAACACTAATAAAATGACCCCTAAGAGCTAACAAAACGCCTTACAAAAGCAATTTATTCAAAGCCGTTCAAGAAGCGAGATTATAGTGTAAAAATTGATTATGCCATAACTTTCTCATCCGAACTCCGATTCAAGCAATCTTATAGTCAAAACGAAGATAATTTCAAGCACTAGAAGACCCATTAGTAGGACAATCCAATTTTGAGCCAAAACCGACAAAATCAGACCCCACAGCAACCGCGCGCGTACTGTACATCCAGTGGGCAGAAGTTCAAAATTCCATTTTGGACAAACCACAAGCTCAAATCCAATTCCGTAAAATCCCACGGGTCCATGACGTCTTAAACTACCATTCTTATAAATTTTCATAGCTCAATAGCATAAAAATCGGACTTCGTCGCTCAATATTTCCCCTATTCCGAATTTGAGCTCTAAACTGGAAAAATGCTTCGATTGGAGGAATAAGAGACACGTGTACTCACCGTGTCTTGCATAAAATAGTCGAGTCGGCTTTGCGAGGCTCCCGCGACGCACACGTGCAAAACCCTCTCCTTCTTTCCCTTTCTTCTTCTCTCCCTCTCCTCTTTTCTCTCTTTTTCTTTCCCCTCCCCGACTGGTTCTGGCTTCCGAAAGTGGGAGAGAACCCCACTTTCTCTCTCCTTCTCCTTTGACTTTTCAACTCTCTTTCTTCTTCTCTATTTTCTTTTTCTTTTTAAAACCCAAGTGGGTCCCACCACTTCCAAAGGAGCTGAATATTACAGAGATAGAAAGGGAGGTCGCCCTGCAATCTGGGAAGAGACTTCACCACGGTTTGGGAGAGTCCGAATCGGAAGAGAAGACACAGAGCAAGAAAACGAAGCGTCCACCAACACTTCATACTTTTGGAGAATGGAGGGAGATTTCTTAGGTAACAATAGAGGTGTACTTCATTTGCGCTCCTCCTTTGACTCTTGCAAAGATTATGCTCATCATGCATGTCCATAATATATAATGAAGACTAAGGTGCGCCCGATGTATGGTGATATAGTGCCTAATTGGGGTTGATCCAATAAAGTATAGAAGAAACATCGTACAGGCTTTGCTAGTGGATGATGCGGTAGACAGAGCCTATTTGAAGCAAGAAGTCGCGTGGAAACTCGTGCTTTGCAGTGAGATCCATGTGATTTTTCTTGTTCTGTAATTGGCTCGGCCAAACAGACAAACCCTCATTCAAAATTACTAAAGTCGTGAGGTTGGCTTGGCTCGTGTGCCGCTTAATGGATCATGTCATGTCGAGATGAAGTTCGTCCATTTAAAATGGGGTTTCGCGCGATTTGATAAAACAATCGAGATTTGTGCAACAATTTTTGGTCAACCGAGGAGGGAATGAGCTAGGAAGTGCGTTGCATCAGTACCTTTAATTTCTGTTCCTAGTATAAGTTTTGAGGATTGAGGATCGATCATATGATTAGCTGCAAAACGTGGAGGGGTCCATCGTCTCTTCTCACCATTGAACGGGAGGTACCCCAAGAATGAAGCTTTTGACATTAATTCCATAAAGAAGAAATTAAGTAGCATAAAACCAAAAACCAAAAACCAAATATTAGTTATTTCGACTTTCAAAATATCAATCGTAGGTAATATGAGACGTGCCGATGCATTGGAAAATGTAAAGTATACTTGGCAAGTGCCCTCTAACCACTTATTGACAAAATTCAGGAAGTAAGAACACTTTAAGGTGTTACAATATTAGATGCCGGATGTGCTAAATCTAATATGGAATTTGCAAAGATGAGAGGGGATATCTATTTTCAGCATTGTGGCCCGAATAGAAACACCAGAAAATAAACGATCATTCTGTAAATTCATTATCAAGCATTATGTCATATATGGAAATAACATTTTCTTTGCCTATATTCAAAATACAATTTCATAAGATACATGCAAATTAAGAAACTTTGGCTTCGGCAATGGAAAAGTTCATGTCCACCAAAGTTCAAGTCATCAGTAAGATGCTATCACACTGAAGGGGTTATTATAAAAATTTATTACATTGACGAGATGTTTATTATATAAAATCTGCAAATTAAATGTAATAATAGTTGAACCACCTATTAATCATCACAAAACATTCCTTGGGCTTGTATTCTGGAGCTGTGTGTCCCCCTCCCTGCACAAAAGAGTTCATATTACACATTCAACGTACGACTCGCACATTCCAAGAGCCAAATTGAATGAAATATAGAATATGGAAATAGGAAAAAGTCAAGAAAAAAAAAAGAGTTCGTAAATGAGAGATTTATGGGATATCAATCTGCTTACCTTGACGGTTGCATATGTTAAAAGGGATGGGAAATAAGAATATAATGTAGTATACCTAAAAGAAAGAAAGGGACCAAAGTAAGCACAAACAACTGACATACCAGACAAAAGAAATAACAATAATGCAAAGAATAAATTATCTAGACACTATAGATACTTTGTATTATTAACCTAAGGAAACTCGGATGGAGATACTTATACTTTCATGATTTATCAAAAATACTGGAGACTCGTTTGATAGAATTGACATGTTATAGGTGCCGGGACAACTTGTCAAAAATTTGAACTGTACAATAGTTAGAAGTTTGTGATAAAAAAACGAACCCAGCAACTTGTCCATCGACGAACCATGCTTCCCAATCTCGAGAAATTGTCAAATGTAGTGTTCTGATCCAAGCCATTGTTCCCACATAGGGAATGACCATGTCATGATCACCACTAGTTCGGTTGATTGGTTATGGCACAAAAAAGAATACATAAAGTAATTAAGTAATATTAACCTTTACAAATGCTACATCATAAGAAAATAAGTTGCATAATTCATATCGCAAAAAGATGCTCCCATTACCTATATATAAGCACCTGGACTCCCCTTTTTATGAGCTCTTTGTGTATGTCAATGACTTCTTTGACAGTATATGTGACTCCCCTTTTTATGAGCTCTTTGTGTATGTCAATGACTTCTTTGACAGTATATGTGTAAGATAAACTCTCATTACACCTTACCCACATCTCAATTGTCTCCTGGCTTATCATCGGGCACGTCACACAACGTAGACAAAAGTAGATAAAAATATAAGATTAAAATGTGATATTATGTAATTAATTTTACCAATTTACATACCTCTCAGATATGAAGAGCATCTTGCACTGCTCTATTGCCAGCCCAAACATAGGAGTACAGATAGTTATAACTCTACATTGAAAAAAAATACGATTACAAAATTGAAACTTTGTCATTACTATTTTCCAACATTATACTTAACTTGATATTAATAACCGAAATTTGATGGTAATGAATACTAATTAAAGCGTAACATAGTTGTATCATACATAATTTCTGTGACGTCACTACTAATCAATGAAGTGAGCACTACTTATTGTTTTACCGTCACTATTGGATGTAAAAATTTTACGAGTATTTGTATTCTTGAAGGGAGAATGGGTGATGTAGTAGAGAATCAAAATAATCTGAAAATCTTAAATCGACCAATGAAGAAGGTATTTGTTTTGTAACCAATTAAGTCATTTTTGTTTTCACTAAGCAAAAAGAAAATTTTTGTGTTCCTATTAAAATTAAAAATATTATTCGAATTATGAAAAAGGAAATGAAAGAATTATTTGCGACTTTACTTGTCAACTTTTTGCACGTTATGAAAGTTTCAAAGCTAATTATTACAAAAATCTGAAACCTACTTTATAGATGTCAAATCAATCCTAAACCTTTTTGTATATCCAATTTCATTTTAAAATTTATAACTGTTAGAACTAGTATTAACACCTAGAGGGGAGTGAATAGGTATAGAGGAATTTTACGCACGATTAAAACAAAACTTTAGCAATATATAAATTGAACTTAAATAGAGAGAGTGGAAAAGATTGCAAACATAGTTTATAGTGGTTCGGCTTTGTCGCGACCTATTTTTTTCCGTCCCGGATGGGGGAGAGGAATGTCTGAATAAATAGGTTTAGGGGTATTGTCCATAGGGCGGGTCTAAGACCCTCATTAGACGTAGGCTCTCCCAAGCCCATACCCCGCGTGACGTTGGGTGTTCATGAAAATCTTCAAATGAGAAGTCGCCACTAGCCTATTGGGGTCGGCTAGAAACCAAGCAAGGCATGGGAGTGTGCCTCACTTTCTACGCAACTAGAGATTTTAAGGTCGGGGACTTGATTACACTAATTAACCAATTAGTGCCCTTTCGGTACCTAATCTTGTTCATTTCAAAAATGACTTTTGTCAGGCAGTTTGGATTGATTTTAGAATTAACCACTAACATATGAGATGATCATGCGGGTGCGCAATCATCAAAATAATAATCAGCAATTAAAGAAAGCATTAAATAAATTGCAGACGAAAATAAATCCTAATTAAACTAAGGGGAAAACCATAATCATCGCATCATAAGCATGCATTCAAGGGCAATTATATCCGAGGATACTTAAAACTCTAAGGTAAAGCGTAAGGCTTGCTCGCTTTGAGCACAATTTTAGACTAATGATTTTCCGACATTTTTTTTTAAAGAGAAAATTGTCCGAGAATTATTTTAGAGCTTCTTAGGGAATTCTAAAACAAACTTGGAGTTTTTGGGATTTTTGAAAACTTTTTCTTTTTTTAGAATTTCTAATATTTTAATATTTTTCGATTTTTTTAAAAAAATATTTATTTTTTTGAGAATTTTCATAAATTTTCAAGATTCTGAATTCCCCTTGAATTTCCTGAAATTTCGAAATTTTTTATGATTTTTTTAATTTTTTAATGTTTTTATATTTTCTGAATGTTTTTTAATTTTTTTTTTTTTTTTTTATGAAAAATAATTCGGACCGGGTCAAGAGACCCGGCCCTACTAAACTGACCCGGACCCTATTGGTCCTGGTCGGTTAAACGAAATTGGGCCGGCCCCAAAGCCCACTCGAAAAAAAAAACCAAAATAAGGTCCACGAAAATTCTTTTATAGAAACAGCCCATTTCCAATTTCTGCTATCGGCCCACGACAAACCCAGCCCAACGCTCGCGGGCCCAAGGTGCAGCCCATCTCCTTGCTTGATTTTCTTTCGGCCTTTTCTTTGCTTTTTCTGATTTTTCTATTTTTTATTTGTTTTTCATTCTTTAATCTTTTTTATTCCCCTGCAGATTTCCTTCCTGTTTCTGCATGCGTGCGTGCTTCTCTCCCTGCGTTTCTTACTCCATCGCATCTACCCTCAACGGAGCTATGTTTCGGGCACGCCTACTTTGCCGAGACATCATCATCGACGGACTGAACACTAGGACCTCGCGAGATAAACGGGAAAGATTGACTAAGGCGACCCCTAACCGCGGGCTTCTCCGACGAAGGGCGTGTCTCCGCGGGAGGGGTGCGGGAAAAGGCCGGTTCGAAAAATGAGAGATGTGCCACAAAAAAAAATCAAAGAAAACACCGATGACATTATCGAGACAACAATATTAGAGCAGATCGTGTAGCTAACAGAGATCTAAGCTCTGGTTTTAAGGATTCAAGTCGCTTCCTCGCGAAGAATTTCATCAAACACTCGGCGTGCGTGAGTAAAACAAAGGGTTCTCGACTCGAGTCGAACTTAGACCGGGCCTAGCCTTCTAACCGGACACGACAAAGATACGAGAGAAACCTTCATGGAGGCACGACAGGGGGCCGGGGCTCACGCGAACCGGCCGGCGCGAGCTCCGACCCGCCACTTCGTCAAAACGAATAGAAATGTTCGGGAAGGCCTACCGGAGAGAATATTGCGGTAAACGGCAACAAGCGAGCGAACTCCGGCGACGTTTGACTCCTCTTCGAGTTTCCCTTCTCTTTGGCTCTCTTTCTCGCGCCCGAGCTTCTCGGTTTTTCGGCAAACACTCCGCTTTCCCTCTCGGATTTCCTCTCTCTTTTCTTGTCCGAGTTCTCTCTCTCCGTCTATCTCCCTCGAGCACTCTCGGATCTGGTTTTTTTGGAACAGCGCTCGGCTCTCTCTTGCTCTCTTGTTTTCTGTCGTCCGTTTCTCACTTCTTTCTGGTTTTTCTTATGCCGACTTGCTTTGCCGTTGCTTTTGCTTCTTTGCTCTTCGCTTCGCTTCGCCGCTTTTGCTCCCCTCTCGCCGACTTCCCGCTCTTGTTGCTTTCTTCTTTGCTCCTCTGCGTTTCTTCTCTGCTGCAACCTGCAGCTTTGACTTGCTACCTTCTCGCTTTGCCACGCGTGGAAGAAGAGAAGAAGGAGGAAAACGGGTGGGTGAGCCGAAACAAAAGGGAGAAAGAAGAAGAAAAGGAAATGGGCCAAGCCCATACGAGGAAAGGGAAAGGGCCACATGGGGGCCAAGCGGGCCCGGCCTTGGCCCGGCCTCTCTTCTTTTCTTTTCTTTTTTTTTCGATTTTTTTTCGATTTTTTTTTTTTTTTTAATTAATTAATTTTTAAATTAAATTTTTTTTTTGAATTTTCAATTTTAGAGCTACCGATGCAAATGCCCTAATATCTATATGCAATGCAATTTCAATGAATTTTTTTGTTAAGGGATTAGAAACTAATATCTAATTTTTCAATGCAATTAATAAAATATTAAAACAAATCGTCAAAATTTAGGTGTCAACAGCTGCCCCTCTTTGAATGGGAGCTCAAGGAGGTTCCTTTCAAAGATGAGAGACACCTAAATTTTTTCCATGAACGATGATGATCAAGGGCTGCGTATGGGATAATGATGTGAATGCATGATCTTTTTTTCTTTTTCTTTTTTTTTTTAAAAACTGAGATGAGAAAGTCTTATTACATGGTAACTAGTTTTGACTGGAATGGAGGTCTCACCGTGTAAGAACGGGTTTCGACCGGGAAGGGAGGTCTCATTGTGTAAAAATTGATTTTGATCGAGGATGAGTAGTCTCACAGTGTAAAAACGGGTTTCGACCAGGGAGGAGGTCTCATCGTGTAAAAACGAGTTTCGACCGGAGATGATAGTCTCACCGTGTAAAAACGGGTTTCCACCAGGGAGAAGGTCTCATCGTGTAAAAACGAGTTTCGACCGGAGATGATAGTCTCACCGTGTAAAAACGGGTTTCGATCAAGGAAGATAGTCTCACCGTGTAAAAACGGGTTTCGACCGGGGAGGTCTCATCGTGTAAAAACGAGTTTCGACCGAGGGGGATAGTCTCACCGTGTAAAAACGGGTTTCGACTAGGAAGGAGGTCTCATCGTGTAAAAACGAGTTTCGACCGGAAATGATAGTCTCACCGTGTAAAAACGGGTTTCGACCAGGGAGGTCTCATCGTGTAAAAACGAGTTTCGACCAGGGAGGATAGTCTCACCGTGTAAAAACGAGTTTCGACCGAGGAAGATAGTCTCACCGTGTAAAAACGGGTTTCCACCAGGGAGGAGGTCTCATCGTGTAAAAATGAGTTTCGACCGGAGATGATAGTCTCACCGTGTAAAAACGGGTTTCGACCAGGGAGGTGTCATCGTGTAAAAACGAGTTTCGACCAGGGAGGATAGTCTCACCGTGTAAAAACGGGTTTCGACCAGGAAGGAGGTCTCATCGTGTAAAAACGAGTTTCGACCAGGAGATGATAGTCTCACCGTGTAAAAACGGGTTTCGACCGGGAGGTCTCATCGTGTAAAAACGAGTTTCGACCGGGAGGATAGTCTCACCGTGTAAAAACGGGTTTCGACCAGGGAGGAGGTCTCATCGTGTAAAAACGAGTTTCGACCAAGGAAGATAGTCTCACCGTGTAAAAACGGGTTTCGACCGGGGAGGTCTCATCGTGTAAAAACGAGTTTCGACCGAGGGGGATAGTCTCACCGTGTAAAAACGGGTTTCAACCGGGGAGGTCTCATCGTGTAAAAACGAGTTTCGACCGAGGGGGATAGTCTCACCGTGTAAAAACGGGTTTCAACCAGGGAGGTCTCATCGTGTAAAAACGAGTTTCGACCGAGGGGGATAGTCTCACCGTGTAAAAACGGGTTTCGACCAGGAAGGAGGTCTCATCGTGTAAAAACGAGTTTCGACCGGGGAGGATAGTCTCACCGTGTAAAAACGGATTTCGACCGGAGGGAATAAGTGTGGTTTAAGGATAAACCCACAAACCCTTTTGAAAATGCATGATTTTTCGGTTAACCATGAACCATGTGGTTTAAGGAGGACCCACGAACCCTTTGAAAATTGCATGGTTTCACTAAGTGAACATGTCAAATTCAGCTTGAGTAAATGTCGTTAGAGACAATATCATAAAAATGCATTGGCAATATTGTAACATTAATTGCATGAGCAAATCAAGCTAAGTCTGATCATATTGAAGACATTTGATTTTTGATTTTTGATTTTTTTTTTTTTTGACCCCTTTTTTTTTTTTTTTTTTTTTTTTTTTTTTTGGTATCATGTACCACAAAATTGTCATCAAACTTGGAAGGTATCATTAATCATCAAATCCCTGTAAGAGAAAAATTATGTCAGAATGATCATCTCATGAAAGAGGTTCATTAAGCATGCCAAGCAAGAGCTCCTTAGTCAAAAAGGGCTTCTCACATCTTCTCGAGAAAATGACTATTTGATCCCATCCCTTAATGTGGGAAGCATAGTTGATCACTGGGTGTATCTCACATAACCTATATCAAAGGCTTTGAGAATCATTCACAGTAAGTACATATTGACCAATCTAAGAGGTCTCTTGGAAGGGTCATGATGTGATTTGGTGAAGGTTTCAGCAAGGATAAACATCATTGGCCATGAAATGAAATAATCATCGATCGGCATTTTCGCCAAGTTTACAAGTCAAGAAACCTCATGAGATAAGACAACTTCGCCCTCGCTTCTTTAAGCGGAAGCTTCTTTGACAAGTCCTTACTTTTGCTCGAGTCATCCCAATCTGAAGAGACTTCGGGAAAGGATTGTAATGTTGGTTTGGTTATAGGCTCAAAAGGCTTAGAATTTTCTTTGAAGAGGGGTTTGAGAGTTGGTGATCATTATGGTATCATTACCAATTCATCCAATTTTCGCAAGGCGCTTGACTTTGGAAATCTAACTTTGTCTCGAAAGTCCTAAACATCTCAACATGAGAGCTTTGCTCTTTCATCTAATGGTTTTTGCATTTGCAATGATTTTCTTTTTTTCAATGCAAGCATTTTGACTTTGACAACTTTTCTCACAAGAAAGTCTCCCTTTTTTTTTTTTTAATGCAACTTTCCTCGCTTTTTTTTGCATTCATTTTTTTTAAAATCGGGCATTGGCCTTGCTTTTACCAGCACACCGCTTTTTCATGCCCCCTAGTTTTCATTGATTTTTATTTTTATTTTTTGAGGCCTTAGGACTTTCGAGGCACTTTCCATATTTTCATGTAAATGCAAATTGCCTTGATAAATCATATGTCTTGCCCCAAAGGGGGGGGGGAGATGATCATCATACGGGTTTTAGAAATGAATGTTCAGGCTCAACTTGGCTAAGCAAAGGGCATAAGTGTTTAGGTAGAGAAATGAATGCTCTTCTTCATTTCGGGATACTTCGAGTTTCCATAAGAACTCACCCGAAGCCACTACAAAAGGTTGATACGAGTGAGAGCAAAGCAGTCTTTCTCATCTTTCTTCTCGAAATAATGTCAATCCAAACCTCTATAATTGCCCCCATTGTAGGGTAGTTCTTGACAAGGATATTTTGTAGGAAATTCTCTGTATTTAAAGGCTCAAATGGGCGACTATTGCCACCTACGGTGTGTAGGGCATAGAAGAAATTCCTCTTTTCACTTTGGTCCATGTACCACCCGCGAATGAATCTCTCGTCCTTAAATGACACGGCTTTTCTTTTCCACTCGACTCTCAAAGTGTTTAAAGGACGTGTTTGGAAATGGGTTGCCTTTTCTCATCCTAAGTGTCTCTCGCTTGGCACGATTAACATCCCAATTTCAATTGGTCAAAATCATCTAAGCAGATTAATCTCCATGGGGAATTTTGATTCAAAATGAATAATCTACCAAGCAGATAGACAATTTTGAGATAAAAAAGATGCTCAGAGGCTTTGTGGAAAATATTTTCCAATTTTCAATTTTTATGTTTGTTTTCCAAGAAAGCGCCAAAGATTTTTTTTAGATGAAAATTGTCCATTCATTTTCCTTTTAAGTTTGAGAAGAAGGGTACTTACCTGCTACGAGGCGACGTGTCAATCCTGTAAACAATGGAAAAGAAGGTGTTAGTGCAAGAATCCTCAAGGATTGGGAATTGGAAACGATACATCATTACCCTTCACTCGGATTTATTCACTCAAGTGCCAACATCATCCTCTTGGATATTTGGCAACCCCAAATTGCCCTTCACTTGCATTTTTTGCATATGATGTTTCCCCTTCATGTGTTTTTGTTCTTCGGGTATGAGCATTTATGTCTCGACATTGGAGGGTATTGTTTCTTGGATGCTTTGCCCCATTTATCGCCCGTGAAGAAGAGGATTGGGCATGTTATTTCCACACTCAATTGGAAATCATTTAGGAACGAAATACATCCTTTACGCCAAAATGGATGGTTGTGCTTTAACATGCTTCTTTAGTGGAAGGCATCTTTGCTC
Source organism: Corymbia maculata (assembly GCA_014182735.1). Lineage (NCBI taxonomy): Eukaryota > Viridiplantae > Streptophyta > Magnoliopsida > Myrtales > Myrtaceae > Corymbia > Corymbia maculata. Next base: position 6,765,233 of record CM024685.1, read on the forward strand.
CCGCAGATCATTGTGCATTTTTTCTACAAAAGACAAAGCAGGTTACTTGCATTCCAAGTTTGAATTGGACTAATTTAAGAATGATACATCCTTTTGGCATCGAATTGATTGACTCCGTTTCATCATGCTTCATGGGAGTGAATTATTATGCTTTGGGTGACTTGTGTCGATTGTCGCCCTGTGATAAAAGAAGATGAATCGTGTTATCTCCATACTTAATTGGGTTCAATTTAGAAACGATACATCCTTTTGTGATGAATTTTTGCTTCCGCACGCGTCATTGGTAGGGAAGAAAAGATATTGCCCCAGAGTCAAATGCTGCTCCAATGTCTTTTACATCAAGACAAGTAATTAAGCTTCATCATATTTTGTTTTGGCACATGTTAAGACCTTGTGCCTTGTTAGGCTTGTTTGATGGGCTTTGGTTTCATTCAAATTTATCCTGCATCAAAGAAAATGACATGTCATCTCTTTAAACTAGAGAGAATCAAATTCATAAACGAAATACACCCTTTTTCAAAGTCAGACGGCTCAAGCATCCCAAGACATCTCTTGCAGAGGAAGGGGAAATATTGCCCCTATGATCAAAGCTTAAATTCATGGGTACGAGCTTTGGAAGGGTCCCGTGTCAAAGTTGGACTCTCGTTTCTTCGAATTCCAAGATCAAGACTTGCGAGAGTATTTGTTTGTGATCATCCCGTCATTCTCTTTCCCAAGATTCCCGAAAAGGATGAGCACGGGAGAGGAACAAAATGCTTTGATTTTCAGAAACTCATGGAAATTCAACAGAACATACTAACTTCCCAATTGCCCGCAGGGCCAAAGGATGTTTATAAATTTGAATTTATTTATCCAAAAAAAGATGAATCACTCGGGTTTATGATCAACTTGGAATTAAAAACATCATCCATAAAAATCACCAGTTGCAATGGTAGCGGGTTCCGATCAAAACCGAACCGAGCGAGGGGGAGAGAGAGAGAAGCGACCCGATGGAGAGGGGAAAGGGCACAAAAATAAAAGTTGCAAAAAGTTGGTTTTCGCCCTTTTTTTTTTTTTTTTTTCTTTTTTTATTTATGCGGCCACTTTGCCGCTTTCGGATTCGAACTCCCGATCGGACCAAAGGCGGATTCCTTCCCGGATACCACTCGGCTAAGAGCGCCGACGGTGTCCGCAGTCGCTTTCTTTTTCCCTTTAAGGCCAAAATTCTCATTTCCCCGGAACGATCACAACTTTACCATCTCAAAATATTATCTTGCGGGTCAACATAAATGAGTGTAAAAATCAATTCTCATCCGAGTTTGAAGTCCACTTATTGGCATGGTCAAGCAAATGTCAAAGAGTAAATGTTACTCACACCCTGCAAGAATGAAATAGTGTCGATATGAATGAGAAAATGATCTTTCAATGACGTCACCTTTTACAATGAAATCAAGACGATGGCACATGCCCCATAACTCCTATTACAGGATTTTAGTATTTCGCCAAGATTTGATCATAAGAGGAGACATCATTAAAAGATCAATCCGCGATTATCAATTGAATGCCCACTCTATTCTCAAAAGGTTTCATATGCAAAAATGTGGCATTAATTTTGAAAGATTGATTTGTGCTTTCACAAATCGCCGAAATGAGGTGATTTTTATTTTGAGAAATCTATATACAAAATGTGATTTGAATTTTCAATCTCAAAATGTGAGAGGGAAAGAATTTGATTAAAAGTGTGATTTCAAAATTTTTTGTGCCTCAAAACATAATCATGAATTGGAAGGATTTTTTCGACAAGGTGTGATTTTAAGCCCATGATTGGAAACTTTAACGAAATCACCCGTTGTGTAGGGCCAAATTAATGATTTTTGAAATTGACATTGAATGTTTGCTTATGAAGAATAATTGCCAATTTTCCCAATTAGAAGCCTACACCGAGGGCATTCGATTGATCCCCGCAAATTTTAAAAATGAAAGTTTCGATAAAAAATGAACAAGTAAAATGAGAAATCACACTCACCAATGGTGATGATTTTTCTTTTCCTCTTTCTTTTTTCAATCACATAGACATACGAATGAGACGTGGGTCAATTACTACTCTAGACGGCTCAAATGAAGTCATGGGATTACCGGACTGAACCAGCATGGTCGCGGTTAGGTCGGGATTCCCATGACTCCGGCTTTGTCAAAGAGTCAACCCGTGTTGCGCGGTTGCAACCGGGGTAGAAGCTCTTGACATCGAAGAATTTCGGAATTGAGATGGGCGACTCGTACTACATGGTTGTAGTCGGAGCGGTATCCATCTCAACACCATCCTAAATGATCCTGTGCGGCCCAGGTCCGGCGGCGGGTTGTGTGTGCTAGGGTGTAGTGCAATGCAAAGGATACATGCACAGCAGTTTATAAGCAAACAACACTTCGTACATAAACATAAACCATACATTCCTACAACTCCCTACAAGACAAATGTAAGCAAACACTTCCCCTTATACCTCCCATTTCTGCAAAAACATTTAACACCTTTAATGTTAGGGGCGTACTGGAATCCTCGCCAAACAAAAATATTTTTGAACAAGATTAATTCGGCCTAAGTCCTCTAAGGTTCAAAACCATGTCCCCAGTGGAGTCGCCAAGTCAAGTCGCGACCTATTTTTTTTTCCGTCCCGATGGGGGAGAGGAATGTCGAATAAATAGGTTTAGGGGTATTGTCCATAGGGCGGGTCTAAGACCCTCATTAGACGTAGGCTCTCCCAAGCCCATACCCCGCGTGACGTTGGGTGTTCATGAAAATCTTCAAATGAGGAGTCGCCACTAGCCTATTGGGGTCGGCTAGAAACCAAGCAAGGCATGGGAGTGTGCCTCACTTTCTACGCAACCAGAGATTCTAAGGTCGGGGACTTGATTACACTAATTAACCAATTAGTGCCCTTTCGGTACCTAATCTTGTTCATTTCAAAAATGACTTTTGTCAGGCAGTTTGGATTGATTTTAGAATTAACCACTAACATATGAGATGATCATGCGGGTGCGCAATCATCAAAATAATAATCGCAATTAAAGAAAGCATTAAATAAATTGCGGACGAAAATAAATCCTAATTAAACTAAGGGGAAAACCATAATCATCGCATCATAAGCATGCATTCAAGGGCAATTATATCCGAGGATACTTAAAACTCTAAGGTAAAGCCGTAAGGGCTTGCTCAGTTTTGAGCACAATTTTAGACTAATGATTTTCCGACATTTTTTTTTAAAGAGAAAATTGTCCGAGAATTATTTTAGAGCTTCTTAGGGAATTCTAAAACAAACTTGGAGTTTTTGGGATTTTTGAAAACTTTTTCTTTTTTTAGAATTTCTAATATTTTAATATTTTTCGATTTTTTTAAAAAAATATTTATTTTTTTGAGAATTTTCATAAATTTTCAAGATTCTGAATTCCCCTTGAATTTCCTGAAATTTCGAAATTTTTTATGATTTTTTTAATTTTTTAATGTTTTTATATTTTCTGAATGTTTTTTAATTTTTTTTTTTTATGAAAAATAATTCGGACCGGGTCAAGAGACCCGGCCCTACTAAACTGACCCGGACCCTATTGGTCCTGGTTGGTTAAACGAAATTGGGCCGGCCCCAAAGCCCACTCGAAAAAAAACCAAAATAAGGTCCACGAAAATTCTTTTATAGAAACAGCCCATTTCCAATTTCTGCTATCGGCCCACGACAAACCCAGCCCAACGCTCGCGGGCCCAAGGTGCAGCCCATCTCCTTGCTTGATTTTCTTTCGGCCTTTTCTTTGCTTTTTCTGATTTTTCTATTTTTTTATTTGTTTTTCATTCTTTAATCTTTTTTATTCCCCTGCAGATTTCCTTCCTGTTTCTGCATGCGTGCGTGCTTCTCTCCCTGCGTTTCTTACTCCATCGCATCTACCCTCAACGGAGCTATGTTTCGGGCACGCCTACTTTGCCGAGACATCATCATCGACGGACTGAACACTAGGACCTCGCGAGATAAACGGGAAAGATTGACTAAGGCGACCCCTAACCGCGGGCTTCTCCGACGAAGGGCGTGTCTCCGGCGGGAGGGGTGCAGGAAAAGGCCGGTTCGAAAAATGAGAGATGTGCCACAAAAAAAAATCAAAGAAAACACCGATGACATTATCGAGACAACAATATTAGAGCAGATCGTGTAGCTAACAGAGATCTAAGCTCTGGTTTTAAGGATTCAAGTCGCTTCCTCAGCGAAGAATTTCATCAAACACTCGGCGTGCGTGAGTAAAACAAAGGGTTCTCGACTCGAGTCGAACTTAGACCGGGCCTAGCCTTCTAACCAGACACGACAGCATACAGAGAAACCTTCATGGAGGCACGACAGGGGCCGGGGCTCACGCGAACTGGTCAGCGCGAGCTCCGACCCGCCACTTCGTCAAAACGAATAGAAATGTTCGGGAAGGCCTACCAGGAGAGAATATTGCGGTAAACGGCAACAAGCGAGCGAACTCCGGCGACGTTTGACTCCTCTTCGAGTTTCCCTTCTCTTTGGCTCTCTTTCTCGCGCCCGAGCTTCTCGGTTTTTCGGCAACACTCCGCTTTCCCTCTCGGATTTCCTCTCTCTTTTCTTGTCCGAGTTCTGTCTCTCCGTCTATCTCCCTCGAGCACTCTCAGATCTGGTTTTTTTGGAACAGCGCTCGGCTCTCTCTTGCTCTCTTGTTTTCTGTCCGTTTCTCACTTCTTTCTGGTTTTTCTTATGCTGACTTGCTGCCGTTGCTTTTGCTGCTGCTGCTGCTTTTCTGCTTCTGCTGCTGCTCCCCTCTGCTGACTTCCTGCTGTTGCTTTGCTGCTGCTCCTCTGCTTTCTTCTCTGCTGCAACCTGCAGCTTTGACTTGCTACCTTCTGCTTTGCCACGCGTGGAAGAAGAGAAGAAGGAGGAAACGGGTGGGCTGAGCCGAAACAAAAGGGAGAAGAAGAAGAAAAAAGAAATGGGCCAAGCCCATACGAGGAAAGGGAAAGGGCCACATGGGGGCCAAGCGGGCCCAGCCTTGGCCCGGCCTCTCTTCTTTTCTTTTCTTTTTTCGATTTTTTTCGATTTTTTTTTTTTTTTTTAATTAATTAATTTTTAAATTAAATTTTTTTTTTTTTTTGAATTTTCAATTTTAGAGCTACTGATGCAAATGCCCTAATATCTATATGCAATGCAATTTCAATGAATTTTTTTGTTAAGGGATTAGAAACTAATATCTAATTTTTCAATGCAATTAATAAAATATTAAAACAAATCGTCAAAATTTAGGTGTCAACAGGCTTTAGACAAGCCTACGTCCACTGTTCAGGCGATCAGCCAATAGGCTGGATTTCACTATAAGATTAAAGGTGATTACACACTCTTGAGTGTTAGCACTCGGTGATGATGAATCTCACTGAGTCACTCTTCCTGGTAATTCACTATGACCTCTCAAATTCGCACTTTAGAGAATCGCACTTTGGAATATGTTTATCCTATCTATCTCCTAGGTTTCATCTTCTTCTTATATACTCTTCAAGCCACACTCGACCATTGGCTCTTTTCCTTGAGAGTTTAGTCTTCCCTTTCCCGAATAGACTTTATAAGGCAAGTCTTTTTGACTTTGTTAGAAGTAGATCGATCCTCTTCGATTCTACTCGCCCATACAATCGAAATACGGGCTTCCATAAGTACTCCATTCTTCTTTGGAAGTTGTCCTTTAATTGATCCCGCAATCAAATTAATATAATAGAATCAATTTAAACAAGGTAAGTGAAATACTTGACTGTTGGTGATCGGTTCCCGAAGTTTCATTCTCAGTCCGACCGACTCAAGTTCGAGTCCGTTAAGATTTCGATGCATTACGGTCGGACTCGAATACGTGTGTTTCTTCAAGTCTTCCGTCTGGTACGGTCAGACTCAAAAACACTGTATGTTTTCCTTCTGTCATTGGCAGACTCAAAAACATACACCACCCTATGGTTTATTCCTATTGGAGATATGTATAAATAGTTACATAAAATGATTTGTTAACATCAAAACTAGGAGTTTTCAACAATCTTCCCCTTTTTGATGTTGACAAAACTTTTTATGCTTCTTACTTGTTGTCCCTTGCAAAATATGATTGGTAGCGCATACTTCCAAATATAATAGGAGTAATGATGCTCACATTAGATAATTCATGCTTCTATGTTTAACACCGCATCAGCTAAAATAGACTAAGCAGCAAGCTATAATTCAGTTTACGAGTACAAGCAACGAACCGCAAAGTTCAGCAAGCAAAATGTCCAAACAAAAAGAAGTCCAAAAACATCCAATCCAGGTTCAAAATCACCAGGTTCATAATCATCTAATCCAAGTCTTACTCCCCTTTTTTGTCACAATCAAAAAGACAATATCCTGAAACATAAGTAAAGTTTGACAGAAAAAACTTGACATTAGTTCAAATAATATAAACCAGAAGATGATTTCTTTAAGAAGATTTTTTCTTGGGGGTCTGAACAAGGGTGAAATCCTCCATATCCATGGCAGACTCTTCGATTCTATTGAGGCATTGATGAACCGTTTTCTCGAGAGTCTCTAGTCTAGAATTGAGAGAGCTTTCCATAGCAACTTGGCAATCTCTTATTTCCATAAGCAAAGCCAATATCTTATGAGAATCGGCACGATCAGATGAAGTTGCAGGGATATCTTCCTTACCAGTCTGAAACATAGGCTCCCCCTGAGTTGATACTTCTGTCTACCCTTGCTGTCCCAATGGATTTCTATCCTCTTCAGCATCAAGAATAGCACCCTCATTTGTTCGAATTTCTTCTTCTTCTATTTCTTCCCCTTCTTCTGGTCCACCTTTATTAGACTCAATTTCCTCTAGCTCTGACATTTCCACATGCTCATCTGGTTGAGGTGCTGCACTAGGAAGAGTTTCTTCTGTCATTGTTGGTGGAGGCAATTCTGGTTTTGGCTGTGCCATTCTATGTACAGTCTGACCCATTTTCACCAGAATTTCAGAAATCATCTCCTCTTCATCATCTTCATCATGTAGTAACAGTTGTCTTCTCTTCTTGATACTAGGTTCTGTAACAGCCATCTCTTTTCCCTTTCGCTTTGATGTGGTTGATGCCTTTGCCAATTCCTTCTCTTTTCTTCTCCATGTCTTTGCAACATCCTATAGCCTCATCTTGTTTATCATCTTATGATTGATGACCATGGTTGGAAGCTCTATAGTACAGAGTCTGCCCGATATATCAATCTTGTGATATTCAAAGATTATGGTCACCAAAACTCCATAAGACAACTGTCCTTTATCTTTCGAAATTGTTCGATACATGTGTAAAAGAACAGTGTGAGGAAGTGAGAATAGAACTCCATTCTCAATTGCCCACATTAGTTTGGCCTCAAATCTTGACCATCAGTTTTTCATGAAGCCTTGGGACGAATGTAGTTTATGATGATTTTATGCAGAATAGTTCTTGCTGAAGTTAAGAAATGATAAGTAATAGTAGGCCTAACAGACTTTGTAAGATACTTACAGACAGTCTCATAGGTGACTTCTATTGGCATGAAAGGTCCCCTTTCAACTTTCATTATATTGGCTAGAACATCTGTACAGACATCATAAAACCTATCGTACACACTAAACTGCATTATATCTGGAGACAGAAATGTCAAATTTGAATAAAAGTATGCTGTTAGTTGTGGATAAACAATAATAGAGTCAATGCAAAATTGGTTCATTAGCAACATTTCAAAATGTTCTCGTAGGTTCACATCAACAACATCCAAGAAATCAAAGTCCATGATCTGGTAATGCATAACTCCACGTTCCAGCAATCTATTATAGGAGTTCTTATGTTCTTTCGACCAGAATAGTTTCCCAGTGGTATTCCTAACCACTGCTGCAATTCCCATTATGATTTCAAAATTTCTAGAGTCGTTTATCATCTTCCTTTTCTACTAGGGCATTTTCCCTACTTCTACTCACTTCACTTCCCTGTGCACTTCTTCTAGAATGTGGTTCTGTAGTTTGCACAGCTTGAACCAGACGAAGTTCATTTGCATACCCTTTTTCTCTCAAAAGGTACAGTTTCATCTCCTCCGTAGCATTATTTCGCACTAGGCATTGATATATTCTTATAACAGAATAAGGGTTTTCTGGTTTGGACAGGGTTAATCCAGACGTACCTCTTCTGGAGACATTTCTCCGTTTAGACTCTGTTGGGGAATTTCTCTGAGGCTCCGGATTTTCAGTTGCATCTCTTTGAATCGATGCATTTTGAGATTGTCCCTTGGAATCGTCAGAAGTTTGCGTCAGATCGAAATGCGTCTGTCCTCCCTCTATGTTCCTTGGTCCTCTGCCAATAATCCTGTTGGATCTTCTTTTGGGAGATGGGGACACAGACCTTGATTTGGACATTGAGGATCTCGAAGCCATTGTTCGGAGAGAGTTTGTTTAAAAAAAAAAAAAAAAAAAGATTAGTTTTTTAGGGTTTTCGAAGGATGATTTCTGAAGAGTGTTGAAAAGAAACTCATTCTCTTTGGGGGTTATATAGTCTTCAAAGACGAAAGGACACGACTTTTGACTAAAATAGCAATTATTCAAAAATTATTGAAATAGGCAAAAATAGATACGAGATAACTTAGGCATGTACCGAAATTATGCAAATCACATATTTGCTAATAATAACTTACCAATATTAGTCATATAAGACAGTAACTTACGCGCCAATAATTAAATTAAAAAAAAAAAGAATACCGTTAACTCCTTTTGCATGCCTCTTAGAAAGTCGATCCAGTTTATTCTCCCAGACTATATCCTGTCTTAAAGGATTTTATACAAAAGGATTAATAATATTTAATCTGCTACAAATTGAATCAAATGTACCTTTGTCCAATGGCTTTGTGAATATATCTGTCAATTGATTCTTCGAATCGATAAATTCCACAATTATATCTCCATTTTGTACATGGTCTCTGATAAAATGATGCTTGATTTCAATGTGCTTTGCTCTGGAATATAGGATCGGGTTCTTGGTAAGATTTATGGCACTTGTGTTGTCACACCTTATTTCAGTGCAGGTTTCTTCCTTTCCATAGTCTCTTAGTTGCTGTTTCATCCATAGAATCTATGAACAGCAACTTCCTAATGCAACATATTCTGCTTCTACTGTTGATAGAGCTACAGTATTTTGCTTTTTAGACAACTATGACACCAGCATTTGTCTTAGTAGTTGACAAGTTCCAAATGTGCTCTTTCTGTCCACTTTACATCCTGCTAAGTCAGCATCTGAGTAGCCAATGAGAGTAACGTCTGTTCCTTTAGGATACCACAGACCTAGAAATTGATAAGTAGCTATGTACTTAATAATCCGCTTAACTGCTGTAAGATGAGATTCTCTAAGGTCTGATTGAAACCGAGCACATAAACGCACTGTATATAATATCTGGTCTAGATGCAGTAAGATAGAGAAGAGACCCAATCATGCTTCTATAAGTCTTTTGGTCAACTTTCTTCCCTGATTAATCTTGATCAAGTTTGATGGACGTTGATATTGGAGTTTCAGTCTTCTTGCAGTTCTCCATTCCAAACTTCTTGATCAAGTCTTTGGTATATTTTTCTTGATGGATGAAAGTTCCATATTTTGATTGGTTGATCTGAAGTCCTAGGAAGAATGTATGTTCTCCCATCATGCTCATCTCAAATTCCTCCTGCATGGACTTTGAGAAGTTCTTGCACAATAATTCATTAGAAGAACCAAAGATAATATTATCTACATAGATTTGTACTAGAAAAATATCCTTACCTTCCTTCTTGATAAATAAAGTTGTATCAACCATATCTTTCTTGAATTTGTTGTCTAGTAGGAACTTATTAAGTCGTTCATACCAGGCTTGAGGTGCTTGTTTCAATCCATACAGAGCCTTTTTCAGTCTGTAAACATGATCTGGCTTTCTTGGTTCCTCGAACCCAGGAGGTTGTTCCACATAGACTTCTTCTTTGATAAACCCATTCAGAAATGTGCTCTTTACATCCATCTAAAATAGCTTAAAGTTTTGATAGCAAACATAGGCAAGTAATAGTCTGATAGCTTCCAATCTTGCTATTAGTGCATAGGTTTCATCATAGTCTATTCCTTCTAACTGTGAATAGCCTTTGGCTACTAGTCTTGCTTTGTTTCTGGTCACTTTACCAAGTTCATTCACTTTATTCCTGAATACCCACTTAGTACCTATGATGGTTTTTCCTTTGGGTTTGGGAACCAATTCCCATACATCATTCCTTTTAAATTGCTGGAGTTCTTCTTACATTGCTTCTATCCAACTTTCATTTGTAAGGGCCTCGTCTATTCCTTTGGGGTTCAATCTCAGAGATTAGTGCCACAATATTTGTTTCCTTTCTATTATTAGATCTGGTTCGAATTCCTTCACTGATATTTCCAATGACAAGCTCTTGAGGGTGGCTGGACTTATGCTTCTAGTTTTTGCTCTACACTACGTTGTCATCAGCATCTTCTGGTAACTGAGTAGTATCTAGCTCAGTGAATATTTGTTCTTGAGTTCCTTCAGAGTCGATTTTCTATGACGAGTCAGCTTCTTTGTTGAGAGTTGAATACTTAGGAGCAATAGTTGGTTCTGGATCTTCAATTTCTGTTTTGTTCTCGTTGGAGAGGTCTTGCTCTAGGAACTTCACATTCATAGATTCTTCCACTTTGCATCGAGTGTTCTTGTTGAACACTCGGTATACTTTATTGGTCGCCGAATAACCCGAAAATATACCTTCATCGATCTCTCCTCAAACTTACTTGGAAGATTGTTAGCATTTTTAAGAATGAAACATTTACAACCAAAGATTTTGAAGTAGGAAACAATTGGTTTTCTTCCTTTGAAAATCTCATAAGGAGTTTTCTCAAGAATTGGTCTCAGAAAAACTCTATTAATGATATGACAAGATGTGGAAACTGCTTCTGCCCAGAAACAAGTTGACATCTTACTTTCAATAAGCAGAGTTCTAGCCATTTCTTGCAAAGATCTGTTCTTTCTTTCTACAACTCCATTTTGTTCTGGAGTGTAGGGAGAGGAGAACGTATCTTGAATACCATTTTCATTACAAAAGTCTGCAAAGTTCTGATTTTCAAACACTCATCCATGATCTGTTTTAATGTTGGAAATAGAATAACCTTTCTCATTTTGAACCCTTTTGCAAATATCGAAAAATAAGAAAAAGTTTCACTTTTATTGGCAAGAAAGAACACCCATGTAAAACGAGTAGTCATCTATAATTACCGACAGTATTTCTTACCTCCAATGCTTTGAGTTCTAGTTGGGCCAAACAGATCCATATGAAACAAACTTGATTGCGTACACGTTTAGTAGAAACTTGTTTCATATATTTAAAAGAATTTCTAACCTGTTTTCCCAAAGTGCATGCGGAATAAAGATCTGTCTTCTTATAGGTTAATGAGGGTAAGTCACGAACAAGCTTTTTGCTGTGTAGCTTGGAGATTTGATTCATGCTGACATGTCCAAGTTTTCGATGCCAGAGGTTTGCCTTGTCATGGACTGAAATTAGACATTTGGCATTGTCTTCATTTATGTCTAGAAGATAAATGTTCCCATATCTTCGTCTAGTGAATGTCTGAGAAGAATCATTACTAGTTCCAGAATATAAATTTTCCTTGAAGTTAATTTTGAATCTAGCATCACATAGCTGGCTTATGCTCAAAAGGTTGTAGTTTAGTCCTTTAACCGGAGATATATTGTTGATGATTAAACTGCCAATCTTGACTGTTCCTGATTCAACAATGTTTCCCTTGGTGTTTCCTCCAAAAGAAACTGTCCCTCCTTTAACCTTTTCTAAACAACAAACATTCTTGAATCCCTAGTCATGTGTCTTGAACATCCACTGTTCAAATACCATTTCTTTTTGCTTTTGAAACTTACCTGCAATCAACATGCAAATTCACTTCCTTTTTGGTACCGAGATTTTCTTGGGTACTTTTGTGTTAGTATATGCTTTGTCTACCCATTTCTTCTGAACAGGTCTCCAGACTTTAGGACATTTGTTTTCATAATGTTCTTTTTCTCCACAGTTAGAGCATTTGAGATGATCCCGACCAATAGGCTTTGTAAAAGTCTTTTTGAAATGATTTCTATAGGCCTGTCGAGGAGGTCTCTTTCTAATTCTCTCATTGACTTTAGGAAAATCAATCAATGAATTACTTTCCTTATAAAACCCAAGTCCTGACTTATCATAATAGGGAATTTGAATGGAAAGTATATGCTTTGCGAGTTTTCGATCCTTTTGAAAACTTTGTAGTAATGTTCAAAATTTCCTTTCTGAGAGACTCATTTTCATTTAGTAAAGAATTTCTATTTTCTTTTGTCTCCAAGATCTCCTTTTTATGAGATTCATTTGCATTTAAGAGAAAATCTCGATTTTCCTTTATTACTAAAAGTTCCTTTTTGAGATCATCAAATTTTTCATTTAAAGAATGATTCATTTGACTCAACTTGCGATTTTCCTTCTTTAAATTGGAAATTTTTTTTAGAGTAGATTTTAAATTCAAACATAGTTCATTTATATAATTTGAAACTTCGGTAGGAATATCGAGTGACTAACCTCCAATTCTTTATTTGAGTCTCGAGTCCGAATCCACTTGAGTCTGAATTTGAGTGTGCCATTAGACATATGTTACCATATTCGTCTTCACCGTCTTCAACCTCAGTGTCACTCCAGGTTTCAGCTTTTAGGGCTTTCTTGTACTTTTCATATTTCCCTTTGTTTTTCTTGAGTTTTGGACAGTTCTATTTTATGTGACCTTTCTTTTTGCATTCGAAAGCGAGAAACATCTTTGACATAATCTTCCTCATCCTCGACTTTCGTTGTCCATTCTGCCTATTTTGCTTATTGCTGTAGAGCTTCTTGCCCTTCTTTTTTAGCTTCTTTACCTTTCTAATTAGCAATGCCAATTCTTCATCGTTCAACTCGCCCTCAGAATCTGTATCATCATAATCAATGTTAGACTTAAGAGCAATCGTTTTCTTACCTCTGGATTCCACTTCTTCATTCATTTGTTCTGCTTCATAGAATTGCAGAGTACCAACTAGCTCATCGACTATTAGTGGTGAAATACGCAAAGTTTCTCTGACAGAGGTCTTCACATTATTCCATTCTTTTGATAGTCTTCTTAACAGCTTGTTGACTTTCATGAGACTAGGAACAGGCTGTCCTTGATATGCTAGTCCATTTACAATTTCTATAAATCAACTGAACATGTCTCCTATTGACTCTCCCTGCTTCATCTTGAAGGATTCATATTGACCAAGTAAAATATTTACTTTGGTCTTTAACACGATTAGTTCCTTCATAGGTTACGTGCAGTCTGTCCCACACTTCCTTTGCTGTATCACAAGAAGATATTTGATTATATTCATTAGGTGATAAAGCACAGTAAAGGGAGTAGATGGCCTTAGCATCAAGAGTTTGTCTCTTGGTCAGTTCTTTTGGAGAAGTGGTAGCTGATGTTTCTATTGCTTTCCCATCATCTTTCTTTGAAGTTTCTTTGGTCTCAGCATTTGGATCAATTCCTCTAGCAACTACATCCCATTCCAGTGGATCATTTGATCTGAGGAAGGCCTTCATCTTATTCTTCCATATATTGTACTTTTTGCCGTCAAAATAGGGTGGTCGCGTATTGCTTTGTCCCTCGATTAGTCCTGGTGCAAGAATACTAGCCATAGAGGATCTTTAACTCTGAAGTAACAAACACTTCAAAAACTCTGAGCACAGGGCTCTAATACCAATTGTTAGAACTAGTATTAACACCTAGAGGGGGGTGAATAGGTGTAGAGGAATTTTACGCACAATTAAAACAAAACTTTAGCAATCTATAAACTGAAATTAAATAGAGAAAGTGGAGAATATTGCAAACACAGTTTATAGTGGTTCGACTTTAGACAAGCCTACGTCCACTCTTTAGGCAATCAGCCAATAGGCTGGATTCCACTATAAGATCAAATGTGATTACACACTCTTGAGTGTTAGCACTCGGTGATGATGAATCTCACTGAGTCACTCTTCCTGGTAATTTACTATGACCTCTCAAATTCGCACTTTAGACAACTGAAGAACATAATCGCACTTTGGAATATGTTTTTCGCTTCTATCTCCTAGGTCTCATCCTATCCTTATATACTCTCCAAGCCACACTCGACCGTTGGCTCTTCCCTTGAGAGTTTAGTCTTCCCTTTTCTGGACAGACTTTATAAGGTAAGTCTTTTTGACCATTGGAAGTAGATCAGATCTCCTTGGATTCTGCTCGCCCATATAATCAAAATCCGGGCTTCCATAAGTACTCCATTCTTCTTTGGAAGTTGTCCTTTAATTGATCATGCAATTAAATTAATATTAGAATCAATGTAAACAAGGTAAGTGAAATACTTGACCGTTGGTGATCAGTTCCTGAAGTTTCATTCTGAGTCTGCTTAAGATTTCAGTTTGGTACGGTCAGACTCAGAATCTGTGTTTCTTCAAGTCTTCCGTCTAGTACGGTCAGACTCAGAAACACTGTATGTTTTCCTTCTGTCACTAGCAGACTCAAAAACATACACCACCCTATGCTTATTCCTTCTGGAGATATGTATAAATACTTACATAAAATGATTTGTTAACATCAAAACTAGGAGTTTTCAACAATAACAATTTGTCAACATAGTTTTTCCAGTCAATTTTGGCCAGAAATTATTGACGTAAACAATGGTTGTCCTACATGGCATAGTCAACATTAATTTGGACAAATTATATTTATATATTAAAATCTATGAATTATAGATATTTTTATTATTTTTCATTTCTTTTTCATTTCTTTTTTTTCATTTCTTTGGCCACTAGGCTTGTCATGGCCCTCATCTAGGCCTTCGTTAGTTGCTAGTAAGGATCACAACTAGAGTTGGCAAAAAATGGGTTCATGATCCATTTTGTAACTCAGTTTTAGGATTTCCAATTCTATGTGGGTAACTGGATTTTCATAAAGTAGGTGAAAGTGGGTTGAGAGAAAATTAACGCTCGGGACAAAGAGGTCATGATAGATTACTTATAACCAATATTTTAGTCCAGTAAAATAGGACTTTCTAGTTCTCGTTAGTTTCATGAAAAATGAATGATTTATAAAATATTTTCCTAAAATGATTGCTTATATCACTTTTAAAATGAATGAATGATACAAAAATCATCGTTCACAAAAATATATAGACATAAATTGTCGTCAATAATGAAAATATTTTTTCAAATAATTTAGTTTGCGTGAAACAAATGGAACACTCATCTGCCTCTCATGAGATGGTTGCACTCTCTCTCCTCAAACCACTCATTCATCGCGACCATATTTGCCACCACGAAAACCTTACACCAACATTTCCATACTTCTATAATTGTTTTTCATAGTTCTCAAATAATCTATTTAGCCTCTTTAAATTATATTGTTAGCCCCACCATGCTTATGCCAACATTAAATTACTAAAGAAGGTGATTAGATTCGCATTTTTAATTTGGTGAAAGGAAATGAAATTCCTAGTTGTAGGATAGACAAAAAAAAATTAGAATTTGTAGAGATGAGAGAGGATAGTTATTTCAGCATCTTTGCCAGATAGGAACACCAAAAATTAAATGATTATTTCTGTAAATTCATTTTCAAGTTAAAGTAGGATAGACAAAAAAAAATTGCCCTGTAATAATTTATTAACAAAATTTTAGTGATAAAGCACTTTAAGGTGTTGTAAAATCAAATGCTTGAGGAGCTCAATCTAAATCAGAATTTTTAGAGATGAGAGAGGATATTTATTTCTGCATCTTTGCCGGATAGGAACACCAAAAATTAAATGATTATTTCCGTAAATTTATTTTCAAGTTTTATATTACATGGAAATAAATGTCATTACTAATGTACAAAATGCAATCGCATAAAGAACATTCAAATTAAGTCATTTTTAAGATTCTATTACACCGATGGTGTTAGCCGGACGTTGCTAGCATAACTATTTCATTATTTTCATCTAATAATGGTGCAACAGGAACCACAATTCATGTGACGTGTGGATCCCTAGAGTGCCAAAACTTGGTATGGGGGAATACTTAAGTGCCAAAAGTTCAAAAATATATACTTAAGTGCTAAGATTGGAGCAAAAATTCTGGTGAGCTACGTAAATGTTAGAAATTATTAAAATAAGTTATGTTAGATTTCCGACAGTCTTCGCTAGAGTTGGCATTTAAGTGATCTAATTTTGAAAAATAAAAATATATATTTCGTAATTTTTTGTACTTAAGTGTCCCCTTGTGTCAAGTTTTAGCACTTGGGCTATTCTTTTCCCAATTTCATGTCGCATGGAAAAGGCTACCGGAGCATCAACTTCTCAAATTGTTTTGTTTATTATATAATCAGAGTGTTTATGAGAAAACAAATTGAGTGATGTCGTTCAAGAAAAAAAGACAATTCTAAATCCCAAAAAAATAATAATAATGAAGTTTGAAATCTTATACTAGAACCAAGTCAATAAGTATTATCTTTGCGGTATCATACACAATTTCATCTAAGGCACAAAGCGATATTTTGCCCTGAGATTTCCCTCTCTAACTCCAACTATAATTGGCAAATCGAGATATCAAATCATGAATTTAAATCATAAATTAACTTATAGCAAATCTATAATCGAATTGTATAAATGTGGTAAAATAATTGCAATTTTTTTGCCAAATATGTGTACCCTTTCTTGCCAATATCACTAATGAATATTTTAAAATATCTACAAAATTCACATCCGTTTTCCTTATCAAGAAAATCTAAATGACGAAAGGTTCTAATTGATATTCGATTTCCATAAATGACTAAATTAGAAAACTCAAATGCAATTACTCTTTTCCCTCGATACCGCCTATAAAATGCACCATCCTACAATGCAAAAATTCATTCGGGTGAATACTACATCTACGACAGAGTGGATTGATTGTGATGGGGAATAAATCATCATCCAAGTTAGCTCTCGTGCTGATGCTAGCCTTTGTTTTGCTATGGGCAAGTTTGCCTTCTATAATGGCTGCTGTTGGTGAGTGCACCAAGAATGAAGATTGTCGCACCATCTGCGCCTCAGGCTGTGGACTTTGCATCAAAACTGAATGCAATTGTTTCGACGGGAAGCCACCTCAATGCACGAGCCTTTACAACCT
Source organism: Corymbia maculata (assembly GCA_014182735.1). NCBI lineage: Eukaryota > Viridiplantae > Streptophyta > Magnoliopsida > Myrtales > Myrtaceae > Corymbia > Corymbia maculata. The sequence goes on from CM024685.1 coordinate 6,782,426, forward strand.
TCGAAGCATAAACACTCCTTGATGAAATCATATAAGAATATTTACTTACTTTGATTCATCCTATGTCTTTATCATGAAATAAAATATGATCGTGTGACGATATTTTGATTAAATATTGCTCTTCTCTCGATGATATAACTGCTAGTTAAATGTAATAATAATCGAACCACCTATTAATCATCACGAAACATTCCTCGGGCTTGTATTCTGGAGCTGTGTCCCCCTCCCTGCACGAAGCAGTTCGTACAACACTTACAACGTACGACTCGCAAATTCTAAGGAGCCAAATTGAATGAAATTAGAATATGAAAATGGGAAAAAGCTGAAGAAAATAAATCTTGTAAAGCATCAATTATCGGATATGAATCTGCTTGCCTTGACTGCTGCATACGTTAAAAGGGACGGGAAGTAAGAATATAGCGTAGTATACCTACAAGAAAGAAAAGACAAAAAGTAATCACAAATAATTGACAAGTCAAATAAAAGATAAAACAAATATTAAAAAGGATAAATTGTATAAACACTGTGTATACTTTGCATTATTACTCTAAGGTAACTCAGATAGAGATACCTATACTTTCACGATTTATTGAAAATACAGGAGTCTCACTCAGTAAAATGGACATAAGTAAAGGGGTGTCGAGACAATTTATCAGAAAATTTAATTGTAATGAAGTTAGAAGGTTGTGATCGAAGACGAACTCAGCATCTTGTCCATTGACGAACCATCAAATCTCATGAAATTATCAAATTTAGTGTTTCAATTCAGGCTAGCGTTCCGATGTATGGAATGACCATGTCATGATCACCACTAGATGTTAAGATATTATATTAAGTGAAGTAAGTCAGCCCGTTGATGGGTTATGGCAAAAAAAAAATTCAATTAAATAATTAAGCTTTAGACACATCGCAGCATGAGAATATCAATTGCATAAATCATATATTGCAAACAGATGCTTGATTACCTGTAAATAAATGCTCTGTATCCCCTTTTCACGAGCTCTTTGTGTATGTCAATGCCGTCTGAGACCGTGTATGTGTAAGATAAAGTCTCATTGCACCTTACCCACTTCTCAATTGTCCCCTGACTTATCATTTAACACATAGCAGAACATAGACAAAAAATCAATAAAAGAAAACACCAAAATGATTAGAAAGTGATTTTTATGTAGTTGATATTACCAATTGACATACCTCTCGGACAAGAAGGGCATCTTGAACTACTTTGTCGCTAGCCCAAATATAGGATTACCATCAAAAAACAATATTTCGATATTGAAATGTGAACTGTGCAAGTCTAGAATGGTTCTCTCTTTTTAATTTCCTGTAAATTTGCTTAAGCCAATTTCTTTCTTTTTTTGTACTCCTAACAGAAACAATAAGTAGCTTTCTTGGTTATTAGATTTTGGGGTCTCTCAATTATATCATCAGACAGTGTATTACATCCTTGCCTAGTGGCCTGTGGAGAGTTGCGGCTATCGTCCAATGGCTAGTGGCAACACTAGGCCTTGACTAGTGGACCCCTACTAGCCCTTAACAATTTTTTTTTAAAAAAAAAAGATAAAAAAGAAAAAAAAGGAAAGAGAAAAAATTAATGAAAAAATTAAAAAAATTCTAATGTTAGTGCTGGCCACACCACATAATAGCTATTGTCCATGTGATCAATTTCTAATCAAAATTAGTCAAATGGACTGAATTGATAAATTATAAAAAAATTAAGATTAAATTAGCTAAATTGAAAGATTTAAGATTGAATTGGCACAATGTGATAGATTTAGAACTTCTTTGATAATTTCCCTATTGTTAGATATTTCATTTCATTTAGTTTTAGGATGTATTTGATTCAAGGCATTTGCATCTTAGTGTTAAAAATAATAATTATGAAGATTAAATTGACATTTAATAGTGAATTGCATGTTTGGGATTATTTAATCTATGCATAATCATAGATAGTTGTCATTGAATATTGCATGATCATTACCATATAAATAAAAATCGGAATTGCATTTAGTTGTGAATTGGGTGAATAGAGCGAGTTTAATCTCTTTTTTGTTTTAATTTGTCACCGATGAATATTTCTTGATCATCACTTAGTTCGTTCTAGGAAGCATGCATCATTTAGCTTAAAACTACGAGCACATTTAATTTTGGTATAACTCACAGGCGTTTCTGTTCCGAGCTTCATTATAATGTGGAGTTATATTCTTTGTCCGACATCTTATTAGGTTACATTTTCAGACTTTACATTAAGCTGCACTATTATAATTGTACTTATTTTTTTGCCATATCATGTTGATTAGGTGACGAAAGGATGAAGTTTAATTGTGTGGGTCAATAATGCATGGTCTCAAAGATGGACAAACTTGGGGTTTTTAAAATGAGCAAGATTGCATGCTTAAGCGTTTCATAAAGAGGTAAATGTATAAAAAATTGAGCCTCAAACATTTCTACCGTAAATTAAGGACTTGTACCCAAATCTCTAATTCATGGAAATAAAACATCCCTCACATTTTACTCGGCTTCTAACTGACTTTAAATAGGTTAGCGGCAGCTCCTAAAGCAAAAATAAATTTTCATAATTAATCGCGTCAAAATTAAATTGCAATTAGCAAAATTTGAAAGAACCCAAACCCATTATGGGGAGTACTGCTGTATTGGAGGAACTGTCCACGCTTACTTGACAATCCATTAATTCACCTCGAGGAAACGCGTTTTGAATGTGTCGGGCCTCAAGAGGTTCATGTCAATAAGTCATGGTGGTTTTCACCGAGTAAAAAAGAACCTTTTGTTTTCCCATAAAAATTTTAAACATCTTTCAAATTTTGAAAAATTACGACAAACGGTATGCTGTCAACATTTATTCCTCGTGAATGTTTCAGACATTTTAAATATAAAAAAATCAAACTGTGCGAGTGACAAAATTTAGAGTTAAGTAAATACTACAAAGTAAATATAATCTTATGGCTCATATTTTTTAGTGAAATGAAATGCGGCAAAAAGGAAAACATAAAATCTAGGTGCACTTTGGCTCGGTTCTCCTTTGGCTCCCTTTGCCAACTGTCACGCCCCGAACCCCGAGCACGCGACAACCCCTTCTCTTGGTCGATTGAAAGCGACGTCCCAGACTCGTCGACGACCATTCGTTTTAATCTTTCGTTATGCGCAAGCGGAAGACGAACCATCCCCACCCAACAAACAATCAAGCAATCAATCGGGGATAGAGGGATGAACAGCAGAAACCTTGACTACTCATTTATACAATTTACTGGATTAACCAACGGAGGATCGTCTTTCAAATTACAAGCCCGACAAAATGGGCCGATCCATCCTCTAAACCAGGCCAAAAAGAAACTAGGCTAATCTAGCTATACAGAATGAACCCTCGGGTTCAACACCACGGTCACTTGGACTCATCAGACTCGACTCCGTCAGATCGATCACTAGAGAAATGGGGGGCAGGATTCTCCACAGCGGGTGCACCATTCTAAAGACCTGAAAAAGGTTAACCACGACGGGTTGAGATAAAATCTCAGCGAGTTCTTCCCTAAGCCCCGGTTAGTACACCAACTCAACCCGAGGTATCTCTCTAGAACCACCCCTCACTCAACCCGACCACAAACACCGAGCAATCAGTAATCAAACCACAGATAGGTTCAACCAACAATTAGAGGTCGGTTCGTATGCAATCTTACCCGGTATGCCATACCCTGCATGTTAAATCTCATTCAATGCAAGCAATGCAACCAACAATCGAATAGTCGGTTCGCATGCAACCTTACCCGGTATACCATACCCTGCACGTTATAAGTCAGCACAATACACGCAATGCACATGGCCGTTAGATGATGCAGTTCATCAATTACATGCGAGTCGCGTCACAAGCGATCTCATCTGGCCATTACCACCCTTGCACATTATCAATTCATGCGTGCGTGCCATAAATGATATGATTACCTCATGCATAATCGGAACCAATGATGCCATGTTTTCTCATGCACTCTCGCATCCACACGTGTTCCGATTATTACTGCCCCACAAGGCTACAACTTGGCCGAGGTACAACAGCGCTACGGCGCTCTTCCTCCGCAGAGGCGCAACCGTGCCCTTCCGTGCAGGCCAAGGCGCTATGGCGCTACGGCGTCCTTCCTCCGTAGAGGCGCAATCGTGCCCTTCCATACCCTCCGAGGCGCCACGGTGCTACAGCGCCCTTCGTCCGCAGAGGCGCAACCGTGCCCTTCCAGGCCCTCTGAGGCGCAACGGCGCTACGACGCCCTTCCCTCGCAGAGGCACAACCATGCCCTTCCGTGCCCTCCCTTTCCATAATCTCCAATAAATCGGGTTCAACTTAGTGATCACGCAAGCATACCATCACAATCCACTTATTATCTTTGAGCATTAGCCAATGCACACATGCTTGCATATAAAACCTCAAATCATTTCTCACAAAAACGGTCCATTTTCGATGTCCCTCGGACAAACCATTTTCCCCACCTTTCTCATAAAAGCGGTCCATTTCCAATGTCCCTTGGACAAATCACTTTCTTTCTCATAAAGGTGGTCCATTTCCGGTGTCCTTCGGACAAACCATTTTTCCCTTTTTGTGAAATTCACACGATTCATGCGAATGTTCATGCCACGACACATCAATTTCACTTCATATGATCAAGACACATGAAATGATGCACAATTTCACTTCCGGATGAACAGTCTGTGAACGATGTCAGTGAACAGTAATTTCCGAAATTCAATTAATAATAAATTAAATTCAGAAATTAAACAAAACATTGATTAAACACAAATTAATCAATCAATTAAGCTAAGCAAGCTTAATTATCACATAATCCACAAATAAGCACAATTAAGTATAATCAAGCATAATTAAGCAAGATTAAGCTAATCTAATATTAACCCTTAATCTAACCACCTATCTTAGGGCTAATGCACTTAATTAAACATCTTAATCAGCCCTTAGCACTAATTAACCCAACCCTAAGCAAGTTTATGCACTAAATAGGGATTAGGGGCTAAACTCACCCGTTAAGCGGGCCGGCGACACGAACGCGGCGGCGGCGACGAACCCGACACCCGGGGACCTCACTCACGACGATCCAAGGCGGTCCCGGGCTCAACACAGCAGCAACAGCCTCTGCTTTCCACTGCAACACTCAAAAACTGCACTACTGGAGGAGGAAGAAGCTGACCGGAGGAAAACGGGCTGCCCGGAGCTCCGGCGAGAGGCGGGCCAGCGATCAATGGCACCTGGGGGTTGAGGGGAACCACTTGTGGCTGGTATGGGCGGTGATTTGGCTGGAATGGGAGAAAAACGGGGGAAAAGGCGGAACAAAGCTGCTGCAGGCGGAATAGTGACGGTCCGGCAACAGCCGGCTTTCGGCCGGAATACGGGACGTTCGGAGGCTCCTTCCGGCGATCGGCCAATGTTATCTGAACGGAAATTCTCTTCCGAACACAACGGCAGGTGGCACGAGACGTGATTCCAACGGGAAGAACATGAACAACTTGATTTTCGGTGAAAGGTCAGAACTGAAAATTGCAGGAAGGCAAAGGAAGCAAGGGGAGAGAGGGCTGCGATTTTGGAGAAGATGAAGAGGAGAGAGAGAGTGAAGTGAGGGCTAGAGATAGGCCTCATCAATGCCATAAATGCTTGCTTCAAATCCCAACCAAATGACATCATCTTCTCTCTCCTCCTTTTTGACTTTTCTCCAAAATATCCAAGGGTATTTTGGTCATTTCCACCCTGCACATTTCCCAATGTGCCCTTGGGCTGAAAATGAAGGGCGGGCCTAGGAAACGGGCCAGAAAATGAATAGGAACGGGCTCGGGAATTTATTGGGCTCGAAACGGCTCAAGGTGAGACAACGGGCTCGGAAGGGTGAATGCTCAGTTTCGTCCAATGGGTTCATTTGTTTGTCTCGGTCTTCCATGGTGGCCATCCTACCTTGAGCGTGTGGCCCACACTACTCTTGCCCGCCCCACGTCCTCGTAGACTCGTTTCCTCGGTCCGAGAATTCCTTTCCCAAAAACTCGGCTCGACCGACGCTGTCGACTATTAAGGAAGCATCGTCCAAAAGTCCGTCCCGAACGTTCCCGAAAATTCGAAGTCCAATCTTGGATTCTCATGCCTTGTCAATTTTGCCCAAATGTCATTTTGATATAATTCAAACCGACATGTGGCTTGAGGATTCACACGTAACCGACTCGTGCCAAACCACGTTCAAGACTTCTCGACACATGGATGTCCCTGACGACATGAAATTGCGAAGGATAGATTCTTATTTCAAAGTACACGATTATCAATGATCGACATAGGGTCGTTCACGGGTTCTATAACAGTAGACGGAATCACCCGTCGTCCTATTATTTCTGTCCGCGAATCAACTTCTATTCATCCCTAAAATCGGCCTGCATGACTACAGGATCGTCCTTACGCAAGTCTCACGGTCGAGTCGTTTTCCCAGGTCAAGTTCTTTAGTCGCACGAGTTCTGTCCCCGCAGCCTTTCCCCTCAAGGTCAGTATCTCGGAAATGATTGGGTCCGAGCGGAATCAACCAACAATGCATTGGCGAAATTCACGTTCACTCATCCCTAAAAGGGCTCGAATTTCAGGATGTTACACCAACTCATTTGGAAGACTATAGAGGAGATTCTCTTCCAAGGTCTTAACCTTTTTGTTCATGCCTTAAAGCTATTTAAGGCAGTAAAAGATAAAGCCCTGTCATTCTCAAAAGTTGATGATTGTCTCAGGAATATAAGGATGCAGCGCAATTGGAGGATAGACCCCCGTATCTTTGCTTTGGAGCCACCTACGATTTAGGCTAGAATTGTAATTCTAGCTTGGTTGTATTGCTTATTTAGTGTTCGCGGTATCCTTCCACTCTAGCGACATGTTGTCTAGCTGAGTGTCCATTGGTACCGTATTTCCCTTTACTGTACTAGTTTTTTGGTTGATTCTATATACACTTACCTTACAAAAAAAAAATATCTAGGTGCACTTCCCTGGCACCATATCCGGGAAGCTTCCGGCCTGGGAAGAAGTGAACGGTCCTCATTTATGAAGCTAGAGTCCCACGTAACACCCATCGTCGATTTCGGAGTCATGGGCCGGCATTTCGGTCCGAGTATGTCGGCTTCGCATACATTTTCCAGGCACTAAATTAGCAAAAAATTGAAGGTTTCAATAACATGAAATTGTCAACAAGAAAAGCAAATAATCCAAAAGGGGAAAAAGACAAGAAATAAATATATAGAGAGGAGAAAAGAAAACAGAATGAAAGCCCACCAACCTTGTCCACCGCTTGAAGGTCATTGACACATGCAGCAATGCTTGTGTTAACGTTGAAGTAATCGCCATTACAGTCAGTTTTAGCAGACTGAAATGCAACGAACAGGTAAATACTAATTTTGGGTCCAAAGAATCGGTTTGGAAGAAAAAAAAAATTCCAAAATACATATATTTACCTTTTGTTTTCTTGCTTTTATGATTTTAGTCTTGCAACTTAATAATTTTTTCAATTCGTATCACACTCTAAAACGATAATACGAGTTCCACATCTAATATACATTTGAACCAATCTTTTCACACACTATAGATAAAGAAAAGCGTGAACTTTTTTCACATTATCTGCTATAAGCACAATGAAAGTCGTCACCTTATATAGCTCATCAGATAAAAGATCCTTCAAATGCACGAATGAGACCATTGAATTCATGTCATTACTTATATTTGCCGCAGGGTTTCCAAGCAAGTAGCCCTGAATTGAATTCAACCAATAACCAATAATTTCCATCATTTCATAACCAAAATGCAAATTAGGAAATAGGGCCTTCACGTGACGATAGTGATATATACCTCGAGATTCATTCTAGGCTTCAAACCGACATCATTTCCTGGTAGAAATCACAATGGCCGAGATTAAAGCATCTTCGTCTTAAACATGAGCTTTGTCTAAAAATCAAGAAAAATAATCAGGAAGAAATAAGATTAAAGAAAAACTGACAGCGCTCAAGTTAATGGTTTGGAACCTTGATTTGTTGCGATACTCGATAGGCTATCTTTCATGGGTTTTTGGTTTTGTTTTCACATCTTAAAAGCACAAAGAATTATTCTATAAAGTAAATTATTAGGATAAAAAACTCTTGATTGAGTGGTTAAGTGATTAATTTAAGTAACCACCCACCTAGGTGGCGTTGCTGGTTCGCGCTCTGTTCCTCTCGCAAAAGGTCGAGAGTTCGAATCCCAGCTTCGTCATAGGGTGACTTACCTGGTTGCATGTGTGTGGTGGCTAGCACGTGCGGCCCCTAGGGTTTACTCCCCTAGCTGTCGGCGGGATGCGGGGTTCCCTAAGTCATAAAAAAAAAAAAAAAAAAAAAAAACTTAAGTATATGACATTTATCATAATTGCCACCTCCAGGGTTTACTCCCTAGCTGTCGGCGGGGTGCGGGGTTCCCTGGATCATTAAAAAAAAAAAAATTAAGTATATGACATTTATCATAATTTTAACGATGAAGTTTATCCAATCAAAGTACATAGACTTGACACATGAAGATTAGTCCAACAAAATGGTTGGGATAATCTCTAAAAAAATCACATACATGCGCACGCACGAATATTAAGGACCTTCTAAAGACATGGACGCTTATAAAATGTGTATTTTATTATTCTGAAATGTTAATATGATTTCTAATATTTCAAATATTCAAACGTACACCTATTAATCTCTTCTCACATTCTATGAAAGCTAAGACGGGTTTAAATTGATTTCTATGTTTTACCTTTTGCATGATTTATTTGTGGAGTATACACTTTAAATAAAATTATCAAAATATTCAAATGTTTCCGTGTGGAATAGCATGTAGCTTATTGATTAGTAAATGCAAAAAAGAATAAATAACCATACCTTCGGCGACTTGCAGAGTGAGCATTGGAACAATGATACCCCCGTAAGAATCGCTAGCAATGTAGAGTGGGTTGCTAAGAAACTCAGGATGGAGCTTAAGCCACTAAACCACAGCTCAAGCAACAAATCCAAAGGATTAAAAAGAGATTATTAATTTTAATTATGAAGAAATTTTCCTTTAGATGAAGATTCTTTTTTGCTCATTACATTCCTCAGAAATTCATAAGATTCAGCAGCCAAAACATTATCATTTATATTGTAACTTTCCCAACTATTTGCATAGGAAAATCCAGTTCCAATAGGCTGATCTAGGAATATAATGTTCGCCACCTGTGTGAATATTAATTTGCCAATCCATGAATAGAGCTGATCATGGACCTAATGGCTTGCTAGCCGTCATTCATAGTCAAATTAGAAACAAGATCATAGAAAAATAGTATCTTTCTTATCATTAGCGGTTTAGGAAAATGACTTTTGGCCTTGGCACTCGCCCTGGCCCCCTCATTTATTAGGTAAACTTGGCGATTGTACGATAGAATTGTAAGCGTTATGTATAAAAGATCATAGCCTGAAAAGCAATAAAAAATAAAAAAATCTGTTGTTACCTTTTTCCATGAATATTCATTCAATTTTAGAGCTGGTCTGTCTCTAGTAGATTCCTCATAATTGAATGTCAATGGACCTACATTCAATGGAATGAATAAGTAACGTTTCATGTATTAGAATCCCTATTTTTCAAACTGTAATAACATATACAATTTTAACACAATTTTTATGAGGCCATAATTGGTTATTGTATAACATTATTGTGTCGATTACATGAAATACATTTTCGCATTTAATTTACATTATTATGACTTAAGGGCCTGTCTGGTAACCCAATTAGGTGCTGAAAGTAAAAAAATTATGCAACTCACTCGTTCAGAGAACTTCAGGTAACCCACCACTATATAATGCTTTATAGTAGTTGCCCAAGAAAAATTGTTCAGAAATCTCTCACTTGTATTAATTGACTTCAATAAGACAGGGATTGCCTATTATAAATATCTTGTTCCACATTACGCTTGAGAAATGCCAAAGCCGCTAGACAGAGGCACATAGAGGAGAACCATGTTCCGTATCACCCGGTGATTTGACTTTATTTATGTTTTAGACTTTTTATCAGCGTCTCAATGTTACCGACTCCAATGTCACGGTGCAAAATGTGAATGTTAGATTCATCCATTTAAATATGCGGTACCACCAGATCCGACAGGCCCGGCTTGGTTTCAGTTCATCCGTGTTTTGGAAAAAGTGGGGGTTTGAAGGGGGACATACCGATCTCATACAAGATTGCGGAGAGAGCGGGGGCCGCCAGTGAGCCACAGCAGCAAAGGGTCATCTTTCGGAATCCTCTCTGACTTGACGAAGTAGTAGAACAGCTGAACATCTTCCAACTCCCCCACTCCAATGTATCTAAAGCAAAAGGGAAAAGAATCAGCAAGTACATGCAAAGATTCAAACACACATGATCTGCAACATCCTGTTCAGAACACCGACCCGGTCTATTGATTAATCTCACGACTGCATTTAGAGAAGGGGGGAGGGGGTTTCACTGACTTAGTTTCGAGATAGAAAGGGAGGTCGCTGGGCAATCTGGGAAGAGACTTCACCACGGTTTGGGAGAGTCCGGATCGGAAGAGAAAACACAGAGCAAGAAGAAGAAGCACCCACCATGCATGTACTTCATTTGCGCTCCTTCTTTGACTCTTGCGAAGATCATGCTCATCATGCATGTCCATAATATAGAATGAAGACTAAGGTGCGCCCGATTTATGGTGATATAGTGCCTAATTGGGGTTGATCCAATAAAGTATAGAAGAAATATCGTACAGGCTTTGCTAGCGGATGATGCGGTGGACAAAGCCTATTTGAAGCTAGAAGTCGCGTGGAAACTCGTGCTTTGCAGTGAGATCCATGTGATTTTTCTTGTTCTGTAATTGACTCGGCCTAACAGACTAATCCTCATTCAAAATTACTGAAGTCGTGAGGTTGGCTTGGCTCGTGTGCCGCTTAATGGATCATGTCATGTCGAGATGAAGTTCGTCCATTTAAAATGGGGTTTCGCGCGATTTGATAAAACAATCGAGATTTGTGCAACAATTTTTGGTCACCCGAGGAGGGGAATGAGCTAGGAAGTGCGTTGCATCGGTGCCTTCAATTTCTGTTCTTAGTATAAGTTTTGAGAATTGAGGATCGATCATATGATTAGCTGCAAAACGTGGAGGGGTCCATCGTCTCTTCTCACCATTGAACGGGAGGTACCCCAAGAATGAAGCTTTTGACATTAATTTCATAAAGAAGAAATTAAGTAGCATAAAAGCCAAAAACCAAATATTAGTTATTTCGACTTTCAAAATATCAATCGTAGGTAATATGAGACGTGCCAATGCATTGGAAAATGTAAAGTATACTTGTCAAGTGCCCTCTAACCACTTATTGACAAAATTCAGGAAGTAAGAACACTTTAAGGTGTTACAATATTAGATGCCGGATGTGCTAAATCTAATATGGAATTTGCAAAGATGAGAGGGGATATCTATTTTCAGCATTGTGACCCGAATAGAAACACCAGAAAATAAACGATCATTCTGTAAATTCATTATCAAGCATTATGTCATATATGGAAATAACCTTTTTTTTGGCCTATATTCAAAATACAATTTCATAAGATACATGCAAATTAAGAAACTTTGGCTTTGGCAATGGAAAAGTTCATGTCCACCAAAGTTCAAGTCATCAGTAAGATGCTATCACACTGAAGGGGTTATTATAAAAATTTATTACATTGACGAGATGTTTATTATATAAATCCGCAAATTAAATGTAATAATAGTCGAACCACCTATTAATCATCGCAAAACATTCCTTGGGCTTGTATTCTGGAGCTGTGTGTCCCCCTCCCTGCACAAAAGAGTTCATATTTGTTGACACCTAAATTTTGATTGATCATTCGTAATTTAATGCACAAAAATTTAGGGATTAATTTTAACCCCTAAACAAAAAATATTAGGATTAAATTGCATAGCATATAGTTTTAGGAGAATTTATTATTGCATTTGCATTGGACATATGGCAGGGCTTCAATTGATGGTTCTAAGCTTTAATTTAATAAGTTGGACTAAGCCCACAAGGGAAAAGAATTTGGCTAGGCCCATTAAGGAGTGACGGTTGGAATATGAGAATATTCCCTAATATGAGAATGTTCCCGAGAATATTCGCGTTATTCTTTCAATATTTAAGGAATGTGTCAGATGAAATATTCTCGTTAAGGGGTGACGAATTGGAATATAAGAATATTCCCGGGAATATGAGAATGTTCCCGGGAATATGAGAATGTTCCCGAGAATATTCTCATTATTCTTTTAATATTCAAGGAAAGCGTTGGATGAAATATTTGAAAAATATTGCACGTGGGATACAAGAGCTAAATAGACAACGTGCAAATTTATCATTTTTCCTTAAATAACATAGTCTTCTCACCTATAAAAAGGGGGGCCACACACACTGAAAAGGGACACATAAAAAAATCCACAGAAAAGAGAGAAAAAAACACAGTACGTGAGAGAGAAGAGGGCACAGCGAGAGAAAAGCGAAAGAAAGAGAGGAGTGTGCGGTCGAATCCCTCCCTTGCAGCGCAACTCCCATTCCACGGGTTTCTCCAACTCCACGATCCCCGTGTCCCAGCTCCTGCCGACGACCAGCTGTTGCCATCATGCTTCGTCAAGAAGTCCTTGTATCAGCCAAACCGTGAACCTTCAAACGACGATCCTGGTCGTAAGTGCCACTACTAGCGGCCGCTGAACCAGCAACATTGAGTTTCTGTTTTGCAGGTTGTCTCGTGATGTCCACTTGTTAATTCTTGAGCCGAGCCATATCGGCAAACAACCCCTTTGTTGGTCATCCGTGAGTCCATCTAGAAGCCAAGTCAAGACACCGCCGTCCGTAACTCACCGTGAGACTCCATCCACCGTGAGCCAGCAGACTGTGAACTATCCTTGGCCGTGAGCTGTGCAGTGGCGCCCGTTGGAGAGCATCACCAAGCCACGACTAATTCCAAACTTGCTGCGGCTCTACCTTGGCAAGCCCCATCGGCACTATCGACGTCGCTGCCTCGCTTGACCAAGCAGTTCTTTCAGGCCGTCGGTGACCGAGATCCCCTGCGAGCTCAACTTCACCGAATCAATCGCCAGAAAAATTCCGATTGCGTGTAGCTGTGCCAAAGATCCCCGGACGTTGTGACCACTAAAGGATAGAAGAAAAAAAGAGATATATTTTTGTGTGCAAGTGGGATTCATGAGTGAAGCGGTGAAAATGTTCTGGAGGATTGCACTTGGACCGTTCACGAACAAGAAGACCGCAGGTGATAAAGTCTACGGTGATTAGGAGAAAGTGTGTTCGGGGGGCGCAGCAATTCTGTCTTCTCGCGAGCCCCATAGCCGTGACGCACCCAATCGAACCACCTCGCCAGTCCGCTCGTCTGACGAGTCCCGACTTGGAAACTTTATTCCTGCGATATCGAAAGCTAGGTAAGAATCCTAATTAATACAATTTTCCCATGTTTTATTGCCTAGTTCGTCGAATTGCAATCTTAGTTAAATATTTGATCAATATTGCCATATTCAAAAGATCTCCTGACCCCTCGTGAACTAGGAAATTTTTCTTGTTTCACAACGTGCTTATGATTGTCAGTCCGATTTCATGCCTGAAATATGACTCGCAATCGCACGGAAAAATCGTCAATCCAATCTCATGCCCGAGATACGATTTGTGATTTTTTTTTTTGCAATATTGGCCAATCCGATCTCATGCCTGAGATACGATTTGTCAATTTTATGGACGTGGAAAATATTTTGCCTGATTTGTTGCCATGCTTTTCTTGATGCATCTGCTTGAACTAATTTTGCTTATAAAAGAAAACCCAAAAAATAAAAATAGATATAGTTTAGTTGGATGTGGTTTTTGTTAGGATATTTTCTTTTAGGATAGTTTGCATGTTTAACTATAGGTTAGTTTTAATTTCGAATTTTGATTATAAAAAAGAAAACATAAAAATTGCCATGCTCATGTAGAATTAGGTCATCTTCCGTGTGTCATCTAATCATCACATGTTTAGGGTCATTCGAATGCGTGACATACTAGGATAGTTGCATTGAATATTTTCTAGCGTTAGATTAAGTTAAATAATTAATGTTGCTTGACATATAGTTTGCATATTAAGTTGCACAATGCATGCTAGTAAATTTAGACACTTTCGTACGTCATTACATGCATTGCACGTTAGTCTTAGGCCTCATTAAATAAGAGAAAATCCAAAATTCGAGTGATTGCGTATTAATTAGAAATCACTTTTAGGTTGATGTGATTTTCTAACTAATATTGCAGATGCTTTCGTTGCTTCGAGGTAAATATTTCTTCCTTATGCTTGCAATTTATTTATTACTTTGCTTTATTGAGTGTTAAATTATGATTGCGCACTCGCATGATCACATTGCATGTTAGGGATTAAATTAAAATCAATCCAAACTGCCTGCAAAACATTTTTTTTAATAAAAGAGAAAAGGTACCGAAAGGGCGTTAGAGAAATCTAACGTAATCAAGTCCCCGATCCCATAGTCTCTGGTTCGTAGGAGTAAAGTAACTCTCCCGTTACTTTACTTGGGTTTCTAATCGACCACCAAAAATAGATTAGTGGCGACTCTTAAATAAAAATCATTGGCATGTTAAAATACTTAAACCCTAAGTCGCGAATTGGTATGGGCTTGGGAGAGCCCGAACTAAGTTTAGGCTTAGTAATCCATTAGCCAAACCCTAGGTGGTGCACCCGAGGTGAGGTCGCGACAATATTACACATTCAACGTACGACTCGCACATTGCAAGAGCCAAATTGAATGAAATATAGAATATGGAAATAGGAAAAAGTCAAGAAAAAATAAAGAGTTCGTAAATGAGAGATTTATGGGATATGAATCTGCTTGCCTTGACGGTTGCATATGTTAAAAGGGATGGGAAATAAGAATATAGTGTAGTATACCTACAATAAAGAAAGGGACCAAAGTAAGCACAAACAACTGACATACCAGACAAAAGAAATCACAATAATGCAAAGAATAAATTATCTAGACACTATAGATACTTTGTATTATTAACCTAAGGAAACTTGGATGGAGATACTTATACTTTCATGATTTATCAAAAATACTGGAGACTCATTTGATAGAATTGAAATGTTATGGATGCCGGGACAACTTGTCAAAAATTTGAACTGTACAATAGTTAGAAGTTTGTGATAAAAAAACAAACCCAGCAACTTGTCCATCGACGAACCATGCTTCCCAATCTCGAGAAATTGTCAAATTTAGTGTTCCGATCCAAGCCATTGTTCCCACATAGGGAATGACCATGTCATGATCACCACTAGTTCGGTTGATTGGTTATGGAGCAAAAAAGAATACATAAAGTAATTAAGTAATATTAACCTTTACAAATGCCACATCATAAGAAAATAAGTTGCATAAATCATATCGCAAAAAGATGCTCTCATTACCTATATATAAGCACCCGGACTCCCCTTTTTATGAGCTCTTTGTGTATGTCAATGACTTCTTTGACAGTATATGTGTAAGATAAACTCTCATTGCACCTTACCCACATCTCAATTGTCCCCTGGCTTACCATCGGGCATGTCACACAACGTAGACAAAAGTAGATAAAAATATAAGATTAAAATGTGATATTAGATACCTCTCGGATATGAAGAGCATCTTGAACTGTTGGAAATATGGTCGAAGATCTCGAGACTGATTCCGATTGTAATTGATTTAGTCAATCACTAACTAGTGCAGTAAATAGGAAAATAGCAATGCATATATTTTTTTTTCCTTTTTTATTTTTCCACTCTTACACTATAAATTCACCGATGTACTTGTAAGCATATATACAAGAAAAAGGCCATTTCCTATCTTTCTTCCAATTGCTCTTCTGACATGGTATCATAGCAACGTTCCTGAAGCAGCTTCCGCAAATCATCAGAATTGCCTTCGTTTTTTTTATTTTCTGGCGTTTTTTCTTTGCAAGTCTTCATTCCTGCAAAACAAGTCAGCAAACCGTTAGGAATTCTGAAATTTTACCATGGAAGAAAGAGGGAATAACCAAACTCCACCACTAGCAAGAATTTCACCCGAAGAGGAGCAATCTTCCGTTCAACCTCCTGCTTCGGGCCAGCCTTCTGGACCGGGCCAGATTCCAGGCCCAACTATCCAGTGGGCTTCAACAGTCCCACCGATCCAATGGTACCCAATGCAGGGCCAGTGGATGGCTGGGCCGGGACAAGCGTGGGCTCCGTTTACATCTTCCAATTGGCCCAATGATAGAGGGGCTGACCCGAATGATGATTCGGGTCAGATGAATCCGGGTTACAGACCCGGATCCATACCGGGTCAGGGAACGGATCCCTACCCGGCCTTCCAACCCGGACTCACGCCGCAATTTTTTCCGGTCGCCGGCAGCGGCCGCCCTGAACTTGGAGATCCGCTTTTCACTTCGCCGGCGGACGGGCCCGAAATTCGCCTAATCAGCCAGCAGCTCATCGGATCGGACAACTACGCCTCTTGGGCGCGAGATCTCCGGCGAGCTCTTGTCACGAAGGACAAAGAGGGCTTCATTGACGGCGTTGTTCCGATTCCGACGGACGAGCGACTGCAGAGGCATTGGCGACGGTGCAACCAACTGGTTCGCACCTGGATCGGGAATTGCTTGACGCTCGAAGTTGCAGCTGGCTTACCTCCGACGGAGGACTCGAAAACATTTTGGGATAATATATGGGAAATGTATGGAAAATTAGATCGAGCTCGTTTATTCACACTAACTCAAGCCTTGTCGGATCTAAAACAGGGCAACCTCTCGGTCACCGCATGCTACAATCGGCTCTTGGCCTTGTGGAACGAAATCGAAGCAGTCGAAGAAAAATTGGAAGGACCGGAGGCAACTCTTCGACAATACCGTGCTATCAAGGAGAGAGAAAAGGCGACCAGATTCTTACTTACCCTCAATGAAACCTACTCAGCATTCCGGTCTCAGATTTTGGCGATGGACCCCCAACCATCGCTAGGGCAAATCTTCCAACTTGCTGTACAGGAAGAGAATCAGCGAGTTGCCGTGGCGGAGCAAGCTCGAATAGGTGAAGGGATGAGCCTCGCGACGCTTTCCCCTGTTTTCGGCTCAACGGACACGGTGGCCGGAGTTGGTGGAGGTGTCGGAGCTGCTGGAGCCGTGGGAGGGAAGAAGGTCGCGGCTGCGGCAAGGAGAAGGAATGAAGACAACCCTAGGTCTTCAAGATTGGACGGCTGGGATCAAGAGATCAGGATCGGACGGCTGGAATAAAAACCCTAGATCTAATGGTCGAGGGAAGAGCGCTGGATCGGACGGTCCAGATCAGATCGAAGAAATGGATGGCTGGGATCTACGTCCCAGATCTGACGGCCCACGGGCGTCCACCTTCTCAGCCGAATCGGACGGCCACCATCGTGCCACGTCAGCACCAATTTATAGGGCATCGTATGGCCCACGAAATGCCACGTCAGCAGGAAAGGTTAGTGGACAAAATTTCAAAAATAAAAATAAATATTGCGAATATTGCAAACGTCCACACCATACAGTTGATACATGTTGGAAATTACATGGGAGACCGAATGATAAAAAAGGCAGGGAACCCACAGTTTATCAGGTCTCTACACAGAAAATGGGTGGAGCACCCAATCAGATGATCACCAAAGAACAATATGAAAATATTGTTCAAGTATTGAGCCAGCTCAAGACTAGTGGTGAAAGTGCAGCAGGATTCTCAGGTACAATTTTATATGAAAAGAATTCACCTTCAGTTGATGCATGGATTATCGATACAGGTGCCAGTGACCACATAATATGTAATGAGTTTTTATTCTCTCATGTTCATAAAAACATACAATCCCCTGTTACGGTACGCCTTCCTAATGGAAACATTACTCATGTTACCAAAATCGGTACCGTACATCTTGGTCAGAACTTTATCCTAAAAAATGTCTTGTGTATTCCAGATTTTGAGTTTAATCTCCTTTCTGTCTCAAGAGTATGTATGGACAATTCTTGTCATGCCATATTCAATTCCGAAAATTGTGTCTTTCAGGACCGTTCGACTGGGAAAGTGATGGGCTTGGGTAATGTGGCACAAGGACTTTATTTCTGGACCAATTCTCCAGGAGATTTAGAGTTATTGAATAAAAGCATTTCATGTAATGCAATTAGTACAAATAAAAATCTCCTACTTCATCAACGACTTGGCCACAGTGCACGATTTCCATATTCAAAATGTCCAGTTTGTCCTTTAGCTAAGCAGTCTCGAGCATCATTTCCAATTAGCAAATCTCGAGCCAAAAATCCTTTCTCTTTACTTCACATAGACCTCTGGGGTCCATACCATACCACACATCGGGATGGATCTCGTTTCTTCCTTACAGTCGTTGATGACTATACTCGTGCCACTTGGCTATATCTTATGCAGTCGAAGAGTCAAACATTCACTCATATATCAAATTTCCTTTCCTTAATTAGAAATCAATTTGGAAAATCTGTACAACGAATTCGTACAGATAATGGTCGTGAATTTTTCACTTCTGAGAGCACAAAATTGTTCTCTACTCTAGGAATACTCCATGAAAGTTCTTGCACTTACACTCCACAACAAAATGGAGTTGTTGAGCGCAAACATAGACATCTCTTAGAAGTAGCTCGGGCACTAAAATACCAAGCTTCTGTTCCTGATGAATTTTGGGGAGATTGTGTGGTCACGGCAGCTTATTTGATTAATCGCATGCTAACTCGAATTCTTAATGGGAAATCTCCATTTGAAATGCTCTACAATAAACAACCAGATAATGATCATCTTAGAGTGTTTGGTTGTTTGTGTTATGCAACAAATGTGGGACCTCGAGATAAGATGAGTCCCCGTGCAACGAAATGTGTTTTCATGGGATATCCTCCTCTTCAGAAGGGATATCGAGTTATGGAGATTTCAACAGGGAATTTTTTTACAAGCAGGGATGTCATATTCCATGAAGATGTATTTCCATTTGAAGAGACGATGTCTTCATCACAAGAGGGTTCATCAGAAAACAATCAAACTTTTCTATCTGATGAAAATTTATCTATGGAACCAGGATTTCTTGTTGCATCCAGACCACCTTTGATGTCGGCACCAATGGAATCTTCATATCGTGAGGAAGAATCGCCTGTTTTATCTGAAGATATTTCATCTTCTTCTGCCATGAATACGTCAGGGATTGATTCTGAACCACCGATAGTTCTTGATATAAATGAACAACCTCGACGTTCTGGACGTCAGACTCGCCCACCTACATGGACGAAGGACTATATATGTTCTGCTGCAAGTTCTTCAGGTACTTTGTATCCTGTTTCTTCATATGTTTCCTTTAGCAAATTATCACCACAACATATGTGCTGTATTAGTCGCATATCAGAAGAACATGAGCCATCCTCGTTCGCTGAGGCAGTAAAAGATCCTAGGTGGAGACATGCAATGGAGAAAGAACTTACTGCACTCACGGAGAATCATACTTGGGACATTGTCTCACTACCTCCATATCGAAAACCGATTGGATGCAAATGGGTCTACAAGATCAAATTTAAGGCAGATGGTTCCATTGAGCGATATAAGGCTCGATTAGTAGCTAAAGGATTTACTCAAAAAGAAGGCTTTGATTACCATGAGACGTTTTCTCCAGTAGCAAAGGAAGTCACGGTACGTTCCTTCTTATCTGTTGCTGCTATACAAAATTGGTCTTTGCACCAGATGGATGTGAATAATGCCTTTCTTCATGGTGATCTGGATGAAGAAATTTACATGGAATTACCTCAAGGACTTCGCAGACAGGGGGAGTATCGGGTATGTCGTCTTCGTAAGTCCTTGTATGGATTAAAACAGGCATCAAGACAATGGTATGCCAAATTCACCACTGCATTAACCAATGCAGGTTTTCAGCATTCAAAGCATGATTATGCTTTATTCACGCGAACCACAGGGAGTTCGTCGATTTATTTGTTGATATATGTTGATGACATACTGGTTATGGGAAATAATGATTCTGATGTTGCGAGATTCAAAAAATATCTGCATTTCAATTTTCACATCAAAGATTTGGGACCTCCCAAATATTTTCTTGGCATTGAGATTGCTCGATCTGATAAAGGAATCTCTCTTAGTCAGAGAAAATTTATCTTGGAAATCATTTCCGAAGCAGGTCTATCAGGTTGCAGACCATCAGTAATTCCGATTGAACAGAATGTCAAATTAACAACACATGAGTATGATGTGAATTCCTCTTCACCTAGCAAGGATGCATTACTCAGAGATCCGTCAGGATATCAACGACTTGTTGGAAAGTTGATATATCTTACCATGACGAGACCCGACATAAGTTATGCAGTGCAAATACTCAGCCAGTTCATGCACATGCCAAAACAGTCACATATGGATGCAGCCTTGAAAGTTGTGAAATATTTGAAAGGATTTCCAGGACTCGGTATTTTTCTATCTTGTGAATGCAATATGAAAATGACAGCATTTTGTGATACAGATTATGCTACTTGCCCAATGACTAGAAGATCCATTACTGGGTTTTGTATAAAATTGGGAAAATCATTGATCTCTTGGAAGACGAAGAAGCAGTCAACTGTGTCATTATCATCAGCTGAATCAGAATATCGAGCCATGGCGAAAACTACTTGCGAAATTGTCTGGATACGAGGATTACTCTTGGACCTTGGAATACAAGTCGATGGACCAAGTGAATTGTCTTGTGACAATGACGCCGCACTAAAATTGACAGCAAATCCAGTTTTTCATGAAAGGACAAAACACATAGAAGTTGACTGTCATTTCACTCGGGACAAAATCAAAGAAGGGATCTTAGTGACAAAAGGAATCGGAACAGTAGAACAACCTGCAGACATTTTTACTAAGCCATTATGCCAGAGACAGCATAAGTACTTACTAAGCAAGCTAGGTGTCCTCGACATATATAGGCCACCAGCTTGAGGGGGAGTGTTGGAAATATGGTCGAAGATCTCGAGACTGATTCCGATTGTAATTGATTTAGTCAATCACTAACTAGTGCAGTAAATAGGAAAATAGCGATGCATATATTTTATTTTCCTTTTTTATTTTTCCACTCTTACACTATAAATTCACCGATGTACTTGTAAGCATATATACAAGAAAAAGGCCATTTCCTATCTTTCTTCCAATTGCTCTTCTAACATGAACTGCTTTATTGCTAGCCCAAATATAGGAGTACAGATAGTTATAACTCTACATTTAAAAAAAAACTGATTACAAAATTGAAACTTTGTCATTACTATTTTCCAACATTATACTTAACTTGATATTAATAACCGAAATTTGATGGTAATGAATACTAATTAAAGCGTAACATAGTTTTATCGTACATACTTTCTGTGACGTCACTACTAATCAATGAAGTGAGCACTACTTATTGTTTTACCGTCACTATTGGATGTAAAAAAATTTTGCGTATTTGTTTTCTTGAAGGGAGAATGGGTGATGTAGTAGAGAATCAAAATAATCTGAAAATCTTAAATTGACCAATGAAGAAGGTATTTGTTTTCTAACCAATTAAGTCACTTTTGTTTTCACTAAGCAAAAAGCAAATTTTTTTGTGTTCCTATTAAAATTAAAAATATTATTTGAATTATGAAAAGGAAATGAAAGAATTATTTGCGACTTTACTTGTCAACTTTTTGCATGTTATGAAAGTTTCACAGCTAATTATTACAAAAATCTGAAACCTATTCTATGGACGTCAAATTAATCCTAAACATTTTTGAATATTTAATTTCATCCTAAAATTTATAACAAATTGTCAATATAATTTTTCCAGTCAATTTTGGCCAGAAATTATTGATGTAGACAATGGTTGTCCTACGTGGCACGGTCAACGTTAATTTGGACAAATTATATTTATATATATATTAAAATATTTGAATTATAGATATTTTTATTATTTTTCATTTCTTTTTTAAGTTCATTTTTCTTTTCTCTGGCCACTAGGGTTGTCACAAGCCCTCATTGGCCATTGGTGAGCATCATAGCCCTCATCTAGGCCTTCGTTAGTTGCCAATAAGGATCGCGGCTAGAGTTGGCAAAAAATGCTTTCACGATCCATTTTGTAACTCGGTTGTAGGATTTCCAATTCTATATGGGTAACTGGATTTTCATAAAGTAGGTCAAAGTGGGTTGAGAAAAAATTAATGCTCAAGAAAGTAGGTCATGATGGATTTACTTATAACCAATATTTTAGTCCAACAAAATAAGTCTTTCTAATCCTGTTTGTTTCGTGAAAAATGAATGATTTATAAATATTTTTCTAAAATGATTGCTTATATCGCTTTTAAAATGAATGAATGATACAAATATCATTGTTCATGAAAATATACAGACATAAATTGTCGTCAATAATGAAAATATTTTTTCGAATAATTTAGTTTGCGCGAAACAAATGGAATGCTCGTCTACCTTTCATGAGATGGTCGCACCCTCTCTCCTCAAACCACTCATTCATCGGAACCATATTTGCCACCGCGAAAACCTTACACCAACATTTCCACGGTGACCACATGCACCCTGACCATGCACCCGATCAACCTCGATCTCCCCATCGAGGTTCTCGAGATCGAGATCGAGATCTTTGCTTCCAAATCCAAAGGCGGAAGCGCCACGATCGTGGGTTTCATCTTATTCTTCCTGAACTACTCGACACTCTTGGCGAAGCATGGGTCCTACATGGAGGTCCTGTTCATGAGGATATATTACCAGAGGAAGGGGCTGGGGTGAATATCGTTGACGGCGATAGGGAGACAAGCAACGAGGACCGGGTACGAAACTGTTGATTGGGTGGTGCTCAAATGGAAAGTGAACGCGAATAAGTTTTATGAGGAGATGGGAAGGAGACTATAGAATGGAGGATTTACAGGCCGACTGGAGAGGCTATCTTTGCTTTGTTGGGAATATTACTAATGTGGTGATTGTTGGCAAAATCCCCTGTGTTTGTTTTGATTATGACAAAAATAATCGAAGGTTACTAATGCGTATATTGATTCAATAAATATCAAGTGATATATACACAAGTCGAAATGCAAATATTGTCATAAATAATACTAGGAGATTATGATATGAGGAATACTCTACAATTACCAACATTGCTTTGTTGATATATAAGGTAATCAAGATATTGGACATGTGAAATGTCTACAAGCTAGAAGGATATTTAATAAGTTAAAACATATGGAAGTCCATTGGTTGAGGGTGAACAAGTCGAGAATAATGGGGATGTTCATGATGGCTTTGATGTACAAAGATCAAGTGAACTATTGGATGGACCTAGTGATGGTGAACTAGTTTAGAATGAGGATGTTCAGTAAAGCGTTGAAGGACTATGAAGATGAACAGCTTGATAGAGTCAAAATTGCCATTATACTTGAAAGGATCGTTATAGGTTGCAATGGATCATTATCAGAGCAGCAAATTATTGGTAAAGAGCAGCTACTACATACAAATGAGGTGGAAGATCGCTATGATATCAACAATCTTTTTGAGTTAGCGAAAACTAAGTACAAGGATGAGGATCTTGACAAGAAGGAGAACATGTCAAAGATGATGAGGTGTTTATGATGACTTAAAGATGCCATAGTCAATCTATCATCAAGGTGATGTCGTTAGAAGCTGAGATACTAAAGAGGATCATTGCATGATTGATTGCAAGTTGTCCACATGATTTATTAGTGGACAACATCAATAGACTAGTAGAAATCTACACATCCTGATTATGGATAATGGAATATGCTGATATTTAATCTTAGAAGGTGTCGGTCACTTGATTAACTAATTGAAACAATGATCGAGAAGAAATAGCTGTTACAAAGGCTTGGAATTCGGAAAATGAATACCATAGTTGATTAGGAGTAGCTATGGCATTAATGAGCAAATCTAACAAAAGTAATCTAATACTATTTGGGAAATTGCCAATATCAAAGAGACATTATTGATGTCAAAGACTCATTTTGACGATTTCTAGCGACGACTTGCTAGTGACAACGGCAAAACCAATGGCTACTTAAGGATTTTGATAGGCAACACTTATGTGAGGATGGATGGCTATATATTAAGCCCAAGAGAATAAATTATGTTGGGTGGAAACAAACAAAATGGGTCACGTGCTTTGAGAGTTCTTTTTTCTCTATTTTTGTTGCTAGCTGTTGTATATCCTAATGTCAATATTTGGGTTGTGCTAAAATTTGTAATCAGTGATAAGAGCAAGTGTATAAGAGTGATAGTAATATGCAAGTCTTGATTGTGTGAATTGAAAATGGGGTATTTGTTTATTGCAACTTGTCTTGAAGATTATTAGTATATATAAGTATTATGGTTGTTCGTGTTGAGAGTGAATGTAGGCTTGGGGATAAAACTGAATCACTATATATTTGCTTAATATCTTCTATCTCTTCATATTAGCATTACATGTTGAATATCTTCACTGTTTATTAAATAGCAGCATGTGCACTTGATTTCTACAATCTGTTTTTGCTGGAGTTTAAGGAAAGACTTGTTATATTCTACAAATGTTTTTCATAGTTCTCAAATAATCTATTTTCAATTTGGTGTTTAGATTCCTAGTTGTGGTTTTGTGTTTCTTATTAGGTGTGATCTGTTTTGTTGGATAATCGTGGAAATTTTAACAAAGTGAGACGTGAAGATTATGTTGGTTGTGTTAATTTCTGGAAGCAATCTCCGATAGATCGTGGAGTGGCCGAAGAACCCAGTTTTGAGCAAGCCGGCGATGGCCATATTGGTGAAGCTGTAAGGGAGGCTGCTCCGCTGGTGTAGGCCTTTGCCGAGGCTGTGGCCCGTTAGTCGCTTTGATGTATTGGTCCAGCATCTCTCATTTCTTGGCTCATCTTGCAGGTGTCCACCATTTTCCTCCCGTCTCGATCTCCTTCCTTAGCCATCTCATTCTCGTATTAATTCAGATTGTCTTTTCACTTGAATGGGTAATGTAAGTGGGTTAGGGTTGGGTTTGGTATAGGCTATCTAAATTGTTTAGCCAAAAAAGGGTCAATGCAAATTAAATGAATGGATTTGGGCCGAACACATTTATGACTCACCCAAAACCTAACCTAACCTAACCTATCCATTTGCCAGCTCTTGTTACAGCCCTTGCCCACTGCAGCTGCCAAGGGCCTAGGCGAGGGCTGCTACCCTTGTTGGCCAATTAACAAATTATTGTAAAATGATAAAGATTATCCATGGTAGCATCCATCATGCTATAAAAAAACAGTTAATATCCATGTTGGCTATTTCCAATTAAAATTAACCGAAATGATTACCTTCGTAAATTATCAAAAAGTTTTGGACCTCCATATGATAGGTTTATAATTATTTTTATAATTTTTCCAAAATTTTCAGCTGCTTTGAGCGCATGTTACTTGATTTAAATTAAGTAAAAAGTAGAAAGGCTCAATTTAGAAGTTGATGGGTATTTTTTACTGAAAATAATGTAGCCAAGAGGTTAAAAAAAAATAAAAAATCTGATACTTACCCGGCACCAAGCCCGGGGAGATTCCATCGTGGGAAGATGTAGAATCGAACGGTCTTCATTTATTAAGCTGGGGTCCCACGCATCCATCACCGTCAATTTCGGAGTCATAGAGGCGCATGTGGGTTCCAGTATGTTTGCTGTATATATATTCTCCAGGCACTAAATTGGCAAAAATCGAGGTTCAATACATGAAATTTGCAATAAGAAAAAAAAAAGAAAAAAATAGAGAGGACAAAAGAAAACAAATTGAATGCCCACCAACCTTGGTGACAACTTTAAGGTCATTGACGCAATCGGCATTGCTTTCGTTGACATTTACGTAGTCGCCATTACAGTTAATGTTAGCCGACTGAAACGCATCAGAAAAGTTAACATTATTTTATGGGTTGAATATTACACAAAATTAAATGATTAATGGGAAAATTGACATGAAAAAAAATAATCCTGAAATACATAATAATACGTATTCTACGTCTAATACAATTAGTATGCATCTACCTCGTGTAGCTCATTAGATATTAGAGCCTTCAAATGAGCAAACGCGATTCTTGAATTGACATCACTATTTGGATTTGTCATAGGGTTTCCGAGCAAGTAGCCCTGGTTTGAATTTTGACTGATTAGGTCTCATAATATGAAAATGGAAATGCAAATTAAGGAGCAGTATATTAAAGTCATGATAGTGACAACTACCTGAAGATTCATCCTAGGCTTTAAACCAGCTTCGTTTCCTGGTAGAATACCATAATGGATCAAAGATAACTTCTTTTTTACTTTTTATATAATGGAAGTGTACAAACTTTGACTTTTTTATCTTAAAACTTTTAAGAAAATATAATATTATTAAATATACCTTTAGCAACTTCCTGAGTAAGCATTGGAACAATGATGCCCGAATAAGAATCCCCAGCAATGTAGAGGGGGTTGCTCAGAAACTCAGGATGGAGGTTCTCTCTTCCGCTTTACCTTCCTTAGAAATTCATAAGAATTGGCGGCTGAAATGCTATCGTTTACATTGTAACTTTCCCAGCTATTTGCGTAGGAGAATCCAATTCCAATAGGTTGATCTAGGAATATGATATTTGCCACCTGTATAAACATAGCTAAACATGTGCCTATTGACTTGCTAGGCCTCATTTAGATTGACAGAATTAGCCAATCAATGGGACCAAAAAATATCAATTAGGAGTGTGTGCAGGGACTGTACCAAACTAGAAATCTGTCCATATCGGACCGAACCAATCGGTTCTAGGTGATTCCTGCAAGAGCTGGTCTAATTTCTGTTTCCAAATTTCGGGAATTAGGAATAATCCTGGTTCTAGGTATAGAACTGAACCACTTGGGTCAATATGTTTCTTCTTCTAATTTTTCCTTTTCTTTTAAAAAGTAAAGAAAAGAAAATTACTAAAACCCTAAATCAGATCGATCTAACTTGGATTTCCGATTTTAGGATGGAACCTATTATGAGAACTAACCAACCTTAGAGAGAATGCTTCCCCACATGGAGAGCTAGATCACGAGATTAACATGAAAAAAGAAGAAGAAGAAAGAATTGCTAGTAATAAATTTGATTTTCAAAGTATGTTATAAAGTTTTTCAATAAAAAAATGAAATATCTCTAATCGGGTTCGGCGACCCCTCATTATTTTGTGGTAGGTTAAATTTTGAAATAGCAAAAGACAAAATGTTTCAGTCTCTTCTTATTCCAGATCCGAACTGTCAATCCTAGAACTTTTAACGACTCCACTGAACCGTGAATGTTAGATTTCCGTACTCGGAGCAAGATAGATTTATCGATCTAAATCTGTGGTCCCATCAGATGTGACGGGCACGGCTCGGTTTCGATTCACTCGGGTTTGGCAAAAGCGAAGGTTCAAAGGGGAACGGACTTACCAATCACGTAAAACAGTCCAGAAAGAGCAGAGCAACCGGGGCCAAAGGGGAAAAGAATCCACGACGACATGCAAAGATTCAAACACACGTGATCTACAAGAAACCAGGTCAGTGCATCCTGGTCGGAACACCGACCCGGTTTGTTGGTTTATCTCACGTCTGCATTCACAGATGGAGAGAAGGGGGGATTCACCGACCCGGTTTCAAGATAGAAAGGGTGGTCGCTAGGCAATCCGGGAGGAGACTTGACCACTGTTTGGGAGAGTCCAGATTGGAAGAGAAGACACAGAGCAAGACAATGAAGCGCCCACAACTTCATACTTTTGGAGAATGGAGGGAGATTTCATTCACGCTCCTTTGTGACTATTGGACAGATTATGCTCATCATGCATGTCCATCATATATAAAGAAGCTCTGATCTGGGCCATGTGTATGGTGTGATTAAGATCTAATTGGGTTAGGTCCAATATAATATAGGTGAAATATTTACTTAGTACCTAATGTTCTAATATTCAAATATCAAACAACACCCATATCTATTATCTTAAGTTTTTAGAACAGTTGATTGTGATCTCATAATTATTTTTCATGATATAGAGCAAGAGGCCCTTATGTGCCTAGTCTACACATCCAATGATTTAATAGACTCATGTCATTTGGAGACAAGATTTGTCCATTTAAAATGGATCGCGTCATTGGATGATGACCGAGATTTATCCAAGAATTTTGGTCAATCGAGAGGTGGTAGGAGTTAGAAAGTGCAAGTTGCGTCAGTGCCTTCAATTCTTTTCCGAGTACGAGTTTGTGGATTAGAGGATGGATCATGATGTTTAGCTGTAAAACGGAGGGCTCATCATCGTCCGAGATTTATCACCGTTGAAGGGAAGGTACACCAAACCAAGTTTGAACATAGAGAAAATGAGGACCGGAGCTTCGACATTTATTTTTTGGTACAAAGCAACACCAGATATTGGGTAGCTGTTTCTAATATCTCCATAAATTTTTTGGTACAATACCATTAAATTGTGTTTCAAGTTTGAGTCAAACCGATCCGATATTAACGGAATTATGTATAAGCCGGTGCAATATTTCCACGCTGGACTTTGACCGTGAAGAGAGGACGTGGAAAAGGCAAGGTTGTCTCCTTCGTTTTGTCGAGTGGAAAGAAGAAATAAAATAAAATAAGAAAAAAGAAGGAAAGCATGAATGGATTTTGTGTCCTAATCCCAATGGGCATGAACTTCTTCCAATCGGTCAGAGAAAGAAATAAACGAGACGGAATTATTCCCTGCAGAAGTCGATTTGGGTTTTAAGGCATATATACACACACACATATGAACTCTGTGGCCCAACGTTGCTTAGCAGATCAGGGAAATATTAAAGCATGGTAGCCAAGTAAGGACGTATGGACTCATGAAGTGCCAAAATTTGGCACGGGAGACACTTAAGTATAAAAAATTACAAAAGGTATACTTAAGTGCCAAAATTGGAGCAAAAAGAATTAGTTAAGTACCAACGATGAAAAAATCCAGCTTAACTGCCACGTGTCCATTTTCCGACGATTTTATTGGCTGATGGAGCATTCTTTTTCAAAATAAAAAATCCACGTGGTAATTTTAAAATTTTCAAGTCAAACTAAAAAAAAAAAATCGATTTTATTTATAAAAAAAATTTTAAAAAAAAAAAAAGGAAGAGGGGGGAGGTTTCGGTAGCCCTTGCCGGATCTTCCCTTTACTCCTCTCTTTTTTTTTTTTTATAAATTAATCAAATTTATAATAATATAATTTTAAATTATTTGATATTATTTAATATTATTTAATTAATATATTTTTAAAATATCACGTCAGTCAAAACGATGTCATTTTGACTAAGTATTCGCCAACTCAGTTTCTAGTGAGCCACGTATTATTATTAAAATAAGTCACGTCATATTTCCGATAGCTTTCGCTGAAATTTGCATTTAAGTGATCCAATTTTCACAAAAAGTGACACTTAAGTGTACATTTTCTAACTTTTGACACTTAAGTATACCTTGTGTCAAGTTTTGGCACTTGGGCTATACTTATGCCACCAAATAAATACTTGACAGGGGTGGTTCCATTCGCTTTGTTCATGCAATTACACTAAGAGCTTTGATGTGTTGAAATCAATTAAATTTCTTATAACAAGAATTCGTATATAATTCTTTTGCGAGATTGAAAAATTATTTAGAGAGAAATCAGAGGATTAAATATTGCATGAATTATTGGGTGTAATTAGGATTTGAAAAACACTAAAAATATTTGAGTAATTTGAGTGTGGTTGTAATCTTCATTATATCGCTTGCTCTATAATTGAATTCGTTGTTGCTTTACCTGTGGATAGGTCGTACCACCTAAATCTAGTGTCTTATTTCTTTTCTTATTCTGTTTATTTTATTTTTCAATTGCTTGCTTCCATGACAAGTGTCACACCTCGAACCCCGAGCATGCGACAACCCCTTACCATGGTCAATTGAAAACGACGTCCCAAGACTCATCGACGACCATTCATTTTAATCTTTCATCATACACAAGTGGAAGACGACTCATCCACAGTCCAAACAAACAATCAAATAATCAAACAAGGATATAGGGATGAACATTAGAAACTCCAACTACTCATTTATACAACTTATTGGATTAACCAACGAAGGATTGTTTTTCGAATTACAAACCCGACAAAAGGGACCGATCCATCTTCTAAGCCAAGCCAAAAAGAAACTATGTTAATCTAGCTATACAAAATGAACTCTTGGGTTCAACACCATGGTCATTCGAACCCATCAGACTAGGCTTCGCTAAGTCGATCACTGGTGGAGCGGGGGTAGGATTCTCCACTGTGGGTGCGCCATTCTAAAGGCCTGAAAAAGGTTAACCATAACGGGTTGAGATAAAATCTCAGCGAGTTCTTCTCTTAAACCCCGGTTAGTACACCAACTAAACCCGGGCATCTCTCCAGAACCACCCCTCACACAACTCAACCACAACAACTAGCAATCAGCAATAAAATAATAAGTAGGGTCAACCAACAATCAAAAGCCGGTTCGCATGCAACCTTACTTGATATGACATACCCTGCATGTTATATATCAGCACAATACACGCAATACACATGGCCGTTAAATGATACAATTCATCAATCACATACGAGTCGCGTTACAAGCAATCTCACCTAGCTATTGCCACACCCTGCACATTATCAGTTCGTGCATGCGTGCCATAAATAATGATATTATCACCTCATGCATAATCAGAACTAATGATGCAGTGTTTCTCATACACTCTGGCATTCATATGTATTCCGATTATTATTACCTCACATGGCTACAACCGAGGCGCAATGGCACTATGACGCCCTTCCTCCACAGAGGCGCAACCGTGCCTTTCCGAGCCCAACAGACATCAAGGGATACTCTCCCAAGACAGTATGCCCAAAGAATGTCAAGGAATACTCTCCCGAGATGGCATGCCCCAAAAACGTCAAGGGATACTTTCCTGAGACCGCATGCCCAAAGAACGTCAAGGGATACTCTCCTAAGACTGCATGTCCAACATACGTCAAGGGATACTCTCCCAAAATGGCATTTTCCATAGGATGTCAAGGGATACTCTCCCGAGACGGCGGGTTCAGTTTAGTGATCACGCAAGCATGCCGTTACAACCCACTTATTATCTTAGAGTATTAACCAATGCACACATGCTTGCATAGAAAACTTAAAGTCATTTCTCACAAAAGCAGTTTATTTCCGATATCCCTCGGATAAATCATTTTTCCCCTTTTTGTGAAAATCACGCGATTCAAGCGGATGTTCATACAATTACACATTCAATTCACTCCATAAAATCAATACACATGAAACTACACATTTTAATTTTCGGATGAACAGTAATTTCAGAATTTAATTATTTAAATAAATAAATTCATAAATTAAAAATAATTAAATAAATAAATTCCGAAAATTAAATAATTAAATACTTAAATACTTAAATGCATAAATTAATTAAATCAACAAATTAAACAATTAATCATATTAATCAAGCAATTAAGGCAAAACATGATTAATTAGAACAAAACACAAAATTAGGCCTAATTAAGCACAATTAAGCATAAATAGGCAAGATTAAGCTAAAATAATCTTAATTAACTATCTAACCACCTATCTTAGAACTAATGCACTTAATTAAACACCCTAATCATCCCTTAGCACTAATTAATCCAATCCTAAGCTAGTTTAGGCACTAAATAGGGTTTAGGAGCTAAACTCACCTGTTAAGTGGGTCGAAGACGCGGACGTGGCGGCGACGATGAACTCGACACCTGGGAACCTCCACCACAGCGATCCAAGGTAGTCCCAAGGCAAAAATCACAACAACAACCTTTGCTCAAACCCCAAACTTCAAAAAAATAGCACTGCAGTGGGAGGAAGTTGCTGGTCAGAGCAAAAACAAGCTGGTCGGAGCTACAGCGAGCTGGTGGCTGGTGGCCGGTGACTGAAGGCTCTAGGGGGTCGAGGGGGAGTTTTGGGTGGCTGATGTGAGCGGTGGTTAGGTCGAAAATGGAGGAAAACAGGTCAAAAGGCGGAACAAGGCAGAATTGGTCGCTATAGTGACAATCTGGCGAGCAGCCGGCTTCCGGCCGCCGTACAAATCGTCCGACGACTCTGTTTGATGAACGGCCAATGCTATCCATACGAATTATCTCTCCCGAGCGCAACAATGGGTGGCACAGCCCAAGATTCCATAGGGAAGACAATGAACAACTCAAAATTCGGTGAGAGGTCAGAAGCTAAAATTTCTGGAACTAAGGGAAAACAAGGAGAAAGAGGTGTGCGGTTTTGAGGGCTGAAGAGGAGGAGAGAGGGGGAGATGAGAGCTGGAGATAGGCCTCAATTAAGGCCATTAAATGCTTTCTCCAATTCCCAAGGTATGTGACATCATTTTCTCTCTCTTCTTTTTGACTTTTCTTCAATATATCCAAAGGCATTTTGGTCATTTCCACCTTGCACAATTCTCAAACTATCCTTGGGCTGAAAATGAAAGGTGGGGATAGGAAACGGGCTTGAAAATGAATAGGAATGAGCTCGGAAATTTGTCAAGCTCGAAATGGCTCAAGTTTGGATAACAGGCTAGGAAGGGTGAGGGGATCGGTTGGGTCCAATGAGCTCACCCGTTTGTCTCGATCTTCCACGGTGGCTATCCCACCTTGGGCGTGAAGCCCTCACTAATCTTGCTCGGCCCACGACCTCGTAGGCTCGTTTCCTCAATCCGAAAATCCATTTTCCAAATACTCGACTCAACCGACACTGTTGACTGTCGAGAAAGCATCATCCAAAAGTCCGTCCCGGACGTTCCCAAAAATTCGAAGTCCAATCTTGGATTCTCATGCCTTGTCAATTTAACCCGAATGCCATTTTGGTACTACTCAGACTGACAGGCGGCTTCGAGGATTCACGCGTAAGCAACTCGTGCCAATTCACATTCAAAACTTCTTAACACATGGACATCCTTGACTACATGAAATTGCAAAAGATTGATTCTTATTTCAAAGTACATGATTATCAAGGATCGGCATAGGGCCATTCGCGGGTTCGATAACAGTAGACAAAATCACTCATCGTCCCATTATTTCTATCCGCGAATCGACTTCTAGTTGTCCGTGAAATCAGCCTGCATTACTATAGGATCGTTCTTACGCAAGTCTCACGGTCAAGTCGTTTTCCCAAGTTTAGTTCTTTAGTTGCTCGAGTTCTGTCCTCATTAACTTTTCCTCTTAAGGTCAGTATTTCAGGAGTGATCAGTTCCGAGTGAGATCAACTAATAATGCATTGGCGAAATTAACGTTCATTCCTTCCTTAAAGGGCTCGAATTTCAGGATGTCAAAACAAATATATTAATCTAAGGTTAGATAGGGAATGTTAAAATACAAATTAATTGATCATTTGCATCCCCTTGCAATTGTCACCCTTAAGGGCATGCATGATGACCAAAATTATTTTTCTATTTTAGACTTATTCTTGGAACAACAATCCATTTAACAAAACAATTTCATTTTTCTATATCCGGAATAGATTTCTATTCTAGAAATGGTTTTGGAATATAAATTAAAAGTAAAATTTGTTTACTTTTCTATTTATAATATATAAATCAGAAATTATTTTTCTTTTTTCTACTTTTCACCCGAATGAGTCTCTCCCTAATCTTTAGTCATCCGCCCTCCCTTCGGTCATCGATGTCACCACCACTACCATCACCCCCTCCCCCTATTAGTTGTCGGCCACCACCGTCAGTCATTGGTCATCGGCCATCGATTGTTGTCGCCGCCCCTCCCCCTACATATCGTCGACCACCACTAATGTTGTTAGTCGTTGGTTGCCATTGCGTTCTTCCCCTCATCGATTGCCAGCCATTGCCATCAGTCGTTGGCCACTATTGCCGATTGTTAGCCATCGTAGCTGCCGATCCCTCCCCTTATCGGTCGTTGATCGACAACCACCACTACCGGTCGTCGGTTGTTGCAACCATCGCCCCTTCCCCCCACAGATCTCCAACCACCGCCACTGGTCGTCAGTTGTCAGTCGTTGCTACTGTCACCCCCTTCCCCTCTTGGTCGCCAACTACCATCACCCCCTCCCCTCACTAGTTGCTGGCCACTACCATTGGTTGCTAGTCACTGGTAGCCACTCGAGAAGAAGAAATTTTGCATTGTTACCAAACGAATTTCTATTCTGGAATAAGAATTTTGTGTCATTATCAAATGTGTATTTTTATTCAGAAACTCATCCAAAAATAAAAATAAAAAATCAATTTCTTTATAAAAATTTTATCATTTGTGCCCTAAATGTGCTATCATTAACTTGTACCCAGTGCGTTTCCTTCCATCATTCAATGACTGAGGAGGTGCACATGTGAGCGATGCTCCCAAGCACATAATGTGGATCATGTCAGCGGTAAGTGCCCTCGCGGGCCATATCAAACTTACTCCACACAGAACGGTTCAACTTTCCGGGCATCGATCGCACATAGTACACGAGAGGCCGATGCATTGATAAATGTAAGGAATGCGAAATCGATTACTCATCGAGTACGCTATTACCACCATTGTTAACAACATTCATGCAAGAAAAACACTTCAAGGTGTCGCCAACATAAATTTTGGAGGAGCTCAATCTACTACAGAATTCGTAGAGAAGAGTGAGGATGTTCATTTTATCAAAGGGAGCCGTAATTGCAAATTAAATGTAGAAATAGTCGAACCACCTATTAATCATTGCAAAACATTCCTTGGGCTTGTATTATGGAGCTGTGTGTCCCCCTCCCTGCACAAAGGAGTTCACATTACACTTTCGACCTACGACTCACAAACTTTAAGGACACAATTGGAATGAAATTCGTATAAGAAAATGGAAAAGATAGAAGAAAAGAGAGTTTGCAAAGAAGAAATTATTGAATCTTGCCTTGACGATTGCAAACGTTAGAAAGGATGGAAAGTAAGAGTATAGCGTAGCATACCTACAAGAAGAGGTGACCAAAGTAAGTACAAACAA
Organism: Corymbia maculata; assembly: GCA_014182735.1. NCBI lineage: Eukaryota > Viridiplantae > Streptophyta > Magnoliopsida > Myrtales > Myrtaceae > Corymbia > Corymbia maculata. Next base: position 6,817,505 of record CM024685.1, read on the forward strand.
CTGAGATTTATCGAAAAGGTAGGAGCCTAATTCGATGAAATAGGCACAAATACAAGGGTGTCGAGACAATTTGTCAGAAATTGAACTGCACAATAACAAGAAGGTTGTTCTCGAGACCAAACCCGGCAACTTGTCCATCGACGAACCAAGCGTGCCAGTCTTGAGAAATTGTCAGATTAAGTGTGTCAATCCAAGCTTGAGTTCCGACGTATGGGATAACCATATCATGATCACCACTATATGTTAACAAAGTATATTAATGAATTAAGTAGCTCGACTTGGAGCCGTAAATCATATTACAAAAGAAGTGCTTAATTACCTATAAATAAGCACCCGAAATCCCCTTTTTATGAGGTCTTTGTGTATGTCAATGACTTCTTTGACAATGTATGTGTAAGATAAAGTCTCATTGCACCTTACCCACTTCTCAATTGTCTCCTGGTTTATAATTGAACACGTCACAAAACATAGTACATATATAATATATGTTATATATAAAAAAGTCACAAAAAAACTCCAAATTATACTAAATTTGTACCTGAGTGATACATTTATTCAAACTTTGTGACATGGAAAATCCCAAAACTTTTTTTTATGTGATACATTTACTCTAAATTTATACCATTTTGACAAGTTTACTGTAATGACCCAATCCAACAAGGCTAGGGAGTGGTTGCCGAGGCCTAAGGGTTTGGACAATAAGAGGCTTTTGACAGGCTTCTAAGTGACAAAGGGGGCAAGAATGAACCGAATTATGCACCGAACAGGGGGAGAGCGTGCTTAGGATATACATATATGAAAATTAGAATTAATCTATGGAGACGCCATTTGATGTAACGGCAAACTTTACTTTAGAACTCCAAAGTTAAGCAAGTTTAAGCTAGAGCACTACCAAGATGGATAACCTTTTGGGAAAGTGCTTGCTTATAGCACTTATATGCTAAAAAGGGTAAAATCGTGAGATTCAGAATGAGACAAGCCAAAGCGGGTAATATTTCAAGTGAGTTAATCTAGAGATGTCACATATGGTTTTATAGTAGGTGTGTGGTTTGCAAACGAGCTAGGTAGAAGTTGGTGGGCTTGTATTGACTTGGTTTGACGAGAGCAGGGAGTGGTCACCAAGGTCAAAGGGCTTGGATAAGAAGCGGTTCTTAGTAGGCATCTATGATGACAAAGGGGTTAGGAATGAACCAAACTATACACCGAACAAGAGGAGAGTGTGCTTAGAATATATATGTGAAAACTGGAATTAACTTACAAAGGCTTCTTTTGACGTAACGACAAGTTTTGCTTTGAAATTTCAAAGTTAAGCGAGCCTACACTAAAGCACTATTAGGATGGGTGATCTCTTAGGAAAGTGCTTGCTTGTACATTAAAAAAGATAAAATCGTCAAGCTCAGAATGAGACGGGTCAAAGCAGACAATATTTGAGTGAGTTAATCTAGAAATGTCACATTTACTCTCTATCACAATTTCGTTAATGAGTGCCCTAAAAATCATATGTGGCTACCTATACAAATGACCGAAAGCAAATAACATGGACATGACGCTTAGATACTCATTATATATTTCTCTTTTCTCATTTTCCTTTTTTTTTTTTTTTGAACTTCCTCTTTTGTTTTTTTTCCTTGATTTGGCAATGGCGAGGACAGTCGCAATGGCAAAAATTGGACATCATGGTGGTAGTGAAGACCAAGGAGGAAGGAAAAAAAAAAAAAAAAAATTCTTAACGGAGGATAAATGTGTAGCAGGAGTTTAAGTTTTTTGTTTTTTAGTGTTATAAAAAATAAGTTTAGGATAGATGTATCACATTGATATAAATTTGAGATTTTTTATGTCATAACAAAATAGCTTGGGGTAAATATGTCACATGGGTACACATTTTAGATAAATATGTCGTATAAGTATAAGTTTAAAATTTTTAGCGTCATAATATATGATTGGAGTAAATGTGTCATTGTGGATATAGTTTGGAGATTTTTGTAAGTTTTACCCTATTAAAAAGCAAAATGATTAAAAAGCGATCTAATGTAATTCATATAACCAATACATACCTCTCGGACATGAAGAGCATCCTGAACCATTTTATCGCTAGCCCATGTATAGGAGTACAAATAGTTATAACTCTACAAGGAAAAAGAAAGATCTAATTAATAAACTCCAAGTTTGTTTTCACTCAGTAAAGAACATCCTTTATTTTCTCGTCAAAATTTAAAATATTATATTTGATTTGGAAATTAGGAAAAAATTATATGCAATTTAATGTGTCATCATTTATATATTGCGAAAGTTTGAAGGGTTTCGATTATAAAATAATCAAAGTGCTTACGCAATAAAAATCTATATGAAGTAAGAGATAAAAGTTAAAATTCTATTCAGAAGTTGATTACGTATCTCTTACCGAAAAAATTGTGGTAAAAAGTTAAAAATAAAAATAAAAAATTAACACTGACCCGGCACCAAACCCGGGGAGCTTCCATCGAGGGAAAAGGGCAAGTGTACGGTCCTCATTTATCAAGCTGGAGTCCCACACATCACCCATCGTCGATTTCGGAGTCGCATACAGGCAATTGGGTTCCAATATGTTGGCCATATATACATTCTCCAGGCACTAAAATTAACAAAAGTCAAGGCTCAATACATGAAATTTTGAAAAAGCAAAAAAAAAAAAAGGAAGATCAGAAATGGTAAAGGGAAGAAAAAACAAAAATATATAGGAGAAAAGAAAATAATATGAATGCTCACCAACCTCGGTCACAACTTTAAGGTCATTGACGCATTCAACATTACTTTCGTCAACATTTATGTAGTCACCGTTGCAATCAATGTTAGCTGACTGAAAATGCATGAAAAAGGCTGACATTAATTTTGGGGTCAGACTTATTAAATAAAAATAAGTAACTAATGGAGAAAGAATCAATGTGAATAGAATTCCCAAAGCACACATTTTTAACCTTTTAACTTCTTTCTTTTTTTGTTTTATGAAATTAATAATACACATCCTGCATGTAATACATCTAATATTCATAAACTATGCAGTAAAGAAGACCGAACTTTCGGGTGAAGTGGAAGCTATTACCTCGTATAGCTCTTGAGATATAAGAGCCTTCAAATGAGCAAATGAAACTCTTGAATTGTAGTCAATATTCCCATTTGTAAGGGGGTTGCCGAGCACGTAGCCCTGAATCGATTTCAATCGATAAGTCTCATTACTTGGAAAAGTAAATGCAGACTAAGAAATGTTGTATGAATGTGATGACAGTGATAATAACCTCAAGATTCATTCTAGGCTCCAAACTCGCTTCGTTTCCTGATAGAAATCATGATGGGTCAAGATTAAAATGGTCAAGTGAATGTTTGGCATTTGTCATAGCTATGTGCCAAAGTTTTATCTGATGTATTTATAAAGATTAGTGGAAAAGAACATCACAAATATCATGATTTTCATATGGTACTTATTAGAATATCATAACATTTTTTTTTAGACACATAATTTATATATAGCACTGATTTTAATATCATAACTTTTATGATTAATTAAGCATCATATAACTTTTTAATCGATCATCTCAATGCCATAATTTTTTGAAAACATTCAACACACATGTTATGCCACGATCAAATTCCGACACTTGGTCAACCTTTATGAATTTTGTTGACACTTAAATGATCAATTAAATGTCGTGACATTCAAGTGAATGTTTTTCTAAAACTTATGATACTTAAGTAGTCGAAAGAAAATTTATGACACTGAGTACTGTATAAAAATTGTGATATTTGTGGTGTTATCATCCTAAATATTAGTTTAATAAAAAGGTTTGGATAATCCCTATATAGAAAAGTCACCGAGGGCTCTAGTATGTTTCAAGGATTGCCGCTTTCTAAAGACATGGAAGTTAAAAAAAAAAAAAAAATGACATTTTCATATATTCATGAAATGTCTTGCCAAAAAGAAAATATTCGTGATATAATATTCTTGCGCTCTTTTGACTCCAAAGATGGCTACAGGCACTCCCTACCACCTTGGATTTATCATATTATTCCTTACGGGTCCCATTTTAAAATTTTGTTGGAAGTTTAAAATTTTTACTTAAGGTCAAATATGGCCCAGTCTTGATTTAAGCTTAGTTCTTATTTCTCCTTCCTTTTGCTTGGTTTTTCCCTTTTTCTGCTTTTATTTCATTTAGCACGAAATTTTAGACCTTTTTTTAAAAAAAAGAATGTTTATTTGGCAGATAGCCATTATTTTGTACTAGAAAATAGTTATTCTGAAAATAACCCAAGCACAAATATAAGCGAAAAGAATCATATAGTTTTAATGAATGCATTTGGTTTAATTAAAATTTAATATATGTCATTACTTTAGGATTTACATATTTTAATTGCTTAACTTTCATCTTATTCAGTGAATCTAATAGTCCGACATTGATTTATTTATCATATCACCACTACACCATTTTAATACATATTTTCTAATGAAAAATTAATAATACTGCATAGGTAATTACATTAAAATTCTAAACAACTATTATTATCAGGAAATTTGAAAAGAAAAAGCTCCCTAAAAATGTATAAGTTGATTTTCGGGTGCACCAACTTTGACTTTTTATTTAATTTACAGAATTTTCAGAGTAAGAATCCCCAGCAATGTAGAGTGGATTGCTCAGAAACTCAGTATGGAGAATAAGCCACTAAACCGCAGCTCAAGCAACAAAACCAAAAGATTAAAAAGAAATTATGGATTTTAATTATCTAGAAGCTCTCTTTTACATGAAGATCCTTCTTTGGGACAAATATCAAATCAATCCTAAATTTATTATACACATGTTAATTCAATCCCAAGCTTTCTACTTTTGCTAATATAATCTTAATTTTTTGTGCGAAATCCAATATAATCCTTTCTCTTCAGTCAAATACAGCTGGAAATTGTATACAGGGTGTCCAATAATTGTTAGTTGTCCTACGTGGCATGCTGACATGGACAACATTATTCAGAACGACGTCTTCTATGGACCGCCACTTTGGCAATTTTTTGGTGGTAATTAGCTAAAATTACTACATTAGAATTTGTTACAAAGTTTTAGGATTGCATTAGCAAAATTAGAAATTTTAATATTGAATTGGTATCTGTACAATAAATTTACAATTAAATATGATGTTTTCCCACCTAACAAAAAAAAAAAAATGTTTTCCCTTCTTCTTTCAATTTACCTTCCTGAGAAATTCATAAGTTTCGGCTGCCGAAACGATGTCATTTATGTTGTAGCTTTCCCAGCTATTTGCTTAGGAGAATCCAGCTCCAATAGGTTGATCTAGGAATATAATATTCGCCACCTGTGTGAACGCTAATTCACCAATTTTTTAGCAGAGCTAATCATAGCCAGAAAAAATAAAAAAATTAAATTTTTGTTACCTTTGTCCATGAGTATGGATTCAATCTTAGAGTTGGTCTCAATCTAGTAGAATTGTCGTAATCGAATGTAAATGGACCAGCATTTAATGTAATGAATATGCCACATTTCACGTATTAGAATTTATAAATTTCAAAATCTATTGACGTATATTCTTCTAAGAACAATACACAATCTTTATAGGCTGTAATCGGCTTCTTGCGTAATATGTACCATTATCGTGACAATTACATTATGTACTATCTCGGATACAACTTACATTATTATGACTAAATGTTTGAAAATTAAAAAACTCAGCACCTAATGGGATTAAGCTGATCTGATGGCCTAAAACAGAATCGACTTAAATGATCCAATTAAGTATAAAAAATACTTAATCTAGTAAGTAAAGGAGGGGTGCTAAATCCGTTCTATAGGAAAATAATTGATGGTAATTAGAATTTGTCAAATATATTAATCTAATCTGGCCTCCATTCCAAACAAAATCAGACTAAACTTTAACCCAGTGGACAACGATATTTGCTAAGATCTTACATTGATCAAAACAATCTCAATATCAAGATTAATAGGACTAATTCCGTGTTTGAACATTTTGCGAAAATTTTGATGCCTCAGGCAGCATCAACTTGCTCAAATACTATTTGTTATGCGTTAGTGTAGTGACGCAAGAAATTGTTTAGACAGCTTACACTAATGCCAAGATGCACCTAACAAATAGTTTATTTAGAAAAGGACTGTAGTTTCTTCTATTCTATTTATAAGTACTAGGAAGTGCCTGAGCTCAACTGGCTCGTTCATTTGGAAATGAACAGATGGTTCCCCCTTCGACAGTTAATTTTTTCTATCATCTCCAATGACGATGACATCTCCAAATCAACGGAAGAAGATGTGCAGCTAGATCTATCGAAGAAAAGAAAATGACACAAATGGTCATTGAATTTCGTGCAATTTGTGGTCCTTTGACTTGATTTGTTTAATGTAATTTCTAAACTTTAATTTAATATACAATGTTGTTCATAAACTTTGGGTGCATACTTAATTTAGTCCTTGAATTATATGAAAATGTTTAATGTTGTTATTGAACTTGAATTAATAGAAAGACAACATTAAATATTTTCATATAATCTAAAGATTTAATTGAATATGTATCAAAAGTTCATAAATCATATTAAACAAATTAAAAGTTCAGGAATTTTATTGTATATTGAGTTAGGAAATATTTAAATCATTATTCCATTGGAGAAAAAGGAGCTTGAAGCCAAGACCAACAAGCTGGTGAGAATAAGAGTAAATTCACAAACTCCTAAAGACGAGAGGTGAAATCACTAGGTAGAAGAAGTTGCTCGGCTAATTCCTTGTAGATCAATTCGAAAAAGGTATTCAAATCCTATATGAAATCATTAGGCAGAAGAAGTTGCTCGGGTAATTCCTTGTAAATCAATTCGAAAATGGTATTCAAATCCTATATCCACTAATGTAGAATTGATTGAGAACTATCCTCATATGGGGCATGATCTAGCCAAGGAAGAATGAAAGAAGGCAATGGAAGAAGAGATACAAGTCTTAAAGCAGGACAGGACAGAACGTGAGATCTTGTACCAAAGCCAAAAGGCCCCAAACCCTTATCTTGCAAATGAGTTCACAAGATAAAGAATTTACCTAATCAGTTCGACTGAGCGATATAAGACTCGATCGATGGCTCAAGAATTTCTTAAGCCGATGGGCTAGACTATAATGAGATTCCAGTTTAATAGATAAAAATTATGACATGTGAGTGAGCCATGAAGCTCTAAGATGGATGGGAAAAATGCTTTCCTCCATGGAGATTTAGGTTTCGAGATTCACCTAAAAAAGGGTTGCTAGTATTATACTTGATTTTCAAGGAATGATATTTCTCAATAAGAAAAAAAAATGAATATCGCTACCCGGGCTCATTGCCAAATTGTTGATTTATATGCTAAATAATCAATATGTGGTATCAAATTATTCCTGCACAAAAAAGAAAGCTAGAACATTTTCCCCTCGGAGAACGACTTCGTTCTTTATTAAATCCCTGTCATAAGTATCAGAAGATATAACAGGGGACTTACCAATCTCGTACAACAGTCCGGAGAGAGCGGAGCAGCCGGGGCCGCCAGTGAGCCACAGCACCAAAGGGTCGTCCTTCGGGCTCCTCTCCGACTCGACAAAGTAATAAAACAGCTGAACATCTTCCAGCTCCCCGACTCCGATGTATCTAACAACAGAAGGAAGAGAATCAGCGACGACATGCAAAGATTCAAACACACATGATCTACGCATCCTGGTCGGAAGACCGACCCGGTGTGTTGACTAATGTTACGACTGCATTTAGAGAGATGGGGGGTTTCACCGACCCGGTTTCGAGATGGAAAGGGAGGTCACCCGTCAATCCGGGGAGAGACTTGACCACTGTCTGGGAGAGTCCATATCGGAAGAGAAGACATAGAGCAAGACAATGAAGCGCCCACAGCTTCATACTTTTGGAGAATGGAGGGAAATTTCCTTAGGTGCTAATGGAGCTGTCGTTCCGCTCACCCTGCTTTCGCGACTCTTGCAATGATTTTTCTCATCATGCATGGCCGTCATATATAAGATGAAGACTCTGGTCTACACCATGTGAACCGCGGCTAGGGGCCCAAGCAGGAATCCGAATTCAGAACTGCGCAGAAACTCCTGCTTTGCGGGGGCATCCTACGTGGATCGTCTTGTGCTTTTCTTGCTTGGTGATTGGCTCAATCGAAAACAGACTAAGTTAGTGCAGCTATTGGTCGTGACCTGCGATGTTACAAGGTTGACTTGGCTCGGGCACCGCTTAATGGATTCGTGTCATGTCGAGACAAGATTCGTCCATTTTAAATTGCATTTCGCATCGCGAACAACGATCGAGAGATTTGCAAATATTTAGTCACTCGGGGAGTGTGATGAGCTAGAACGTGCCAGCTACGTTGGTGCGTTCAGTTCTTTTCCTAATATGAAGTTTGTGCCATAGAGGTGTTCACCGTCCCTTCTCACTGTCGTTGAAGGGGAGGTACACCAAAACCCGGCTCGAATAAGGGAAACTTAAGATGGACGCTTTGACATTAGCTCCCGAAAGGGAAATTAAGCCAAACAAAACAGCCACGTGCTGCCACTGATCTACATTAATTATCTGGTACAATACTGTGCGTTAATCTTAGATTAGACACAGAACTTTTAGAACATAAATTAGGTGTTCCCATAGCATTTGCTCCCCGCAAGCCTCGATGCATCCCGATGTGTCCCCAGATGATTGATGAGGTGCATGCGGGAGCGACGCTACCTAGTGCGCAATACAAATCATCTTAACAAGAAGTGTTGTCAGGGATCCTGTCAAACATATTCCACGTAGAACACTTCGACTTTCAAAGCATGATTGCACATAACACGAGATGTGCTAGTGCATTGGAAAATCTAAAGTGTACTTAGTTACTCATCAAGTGCCGTTTTACCACTCATTAACAAAGTTTATGCAATAAAAACACATTAAGGGGTTACAAAAGTAAATCCTCGAGCGAATACAGGATTTATAGAGATGGGAGAGGACATTTATTTGAACATCGACGTGGATTAGGAACACTGTAACACAAATTCGAATTGCATAATGTTCATGCAAGTTATGGACCTTTGGCTTTGGCAATGTAAACTCTCATTTCCATCTCCACCAAATTAGAGGTAGTAATAGGCAAACCACCTATCAATCATGGCGAAACATTCTTTGGGCTTGTACTCTGGAGCTGTGTGTCCTCCTCCCTGCGCAAAACCAGTTGACCGTTGAATGATGTTCTCACAAATAATTAGCAAATTTGAAATTGTGAAAAACTATGTTCTTTAAAGGAGGTAATTGTCCTTGCCTTGACGGTTGCATATGTAAGATAGGCTTCTCCGGAAGAATATAACGTGGTGTATCTAAGAAAAAGACCATGCAAGCGCAAATATGAGATATGAAGATTGACTGTATTCACCAACTTATGAAACAAAATGTAAAGACTAGAAAAAGGGTTATTATTCAAACAGACCCTGCAACTTGGCCATCGACAAACCACGCCTGCCAGTCTTCAGATATCGTTAAATTCAACGTCTCAATCCATGCGAGCGTTCCAACGTACGGGATGGTCATGTCATGATCACCACTGCATGTTGAGAAAGTTTAAGTGGATTGGGTTATAGCCCAAAAACAAAAACAAAAAAGTAAGGAATTGGTTAATTTAATTACCTATAGATAAGTGCTCGATATCCCCTTTTCAAAAGCTCTTTGTGATAGTCAATCACTTCTCTAACATTGTATTTGTAAGATAAACTCTCGTTGCACCTTACCCACTTCATAATTGTTCCCTGGCATATCATTTTTTTTACCCAATACAAGATGAAAATAAATAGATAATTAAAAATTTAATTTGGAGGAAATTATTTGACTTTGCAGATTCAACTGCATTTCGTTATGGTTTTGGCAATTACATACCGGTCGGACATGAAGAGCCTCTTGAACGGCTCTATCGTTAGCCCAAGTATAGGAGAGCATGTAGTTATAGACCTACATGGAAAAGAAAAATACACGCATTATATTTTGAAAGGCCAACCTATTATATCTACTAAATTGAATCTCAAAAAGAAAATATATACTAATAATTGGATTTCGAGATCAGCAGTTATTTCCAATTCAATCACCTACGTTTAAACTCATTTTATGAACTTTTGATATTGAATATCAAAATTACTGAGAGACGCTTATCATTTAGTTTCGATGACATGATAGAAAATAACAACAATGTAATGATATCATAACGGAATCAAATATTAAATTAATGACATTGTGATATAAATTAATCTATACATGAGAACTGAATATCAAAGTCTCAATTATCAGGTGCATTAGTCTAAGTTTCTCTTATTTTCATTTTGGTTAGTAAGGTCATGATATAAGTGTATTTATTCACTTGCAAAAAGAAAGGAAAAACAAAACATTTCTTATTCTTACCCGGCACCAGATCCCAGGAAGTTCCGGCGAGGGAAGAAGTGTAGGGTCTCGATTGACTAAGCTCGGGTCCCACGTACCATCCACCGTTGATTTTGGAGTCGAATATAAGCAATTCGGTTCTAAAATGTTTGCTATATCTAATTTCTCCAGGCACTAAAATCAATTTAAATAAAAGCGAAGGTTTAATACACGAAATTCTCAAAAAGAAAAAGATATGATCCATGTAAAAAAATAAAAAAAATAATGCCCACTGACCATAGTCACGGCTTTGAGGTCATCGACGCAAGCAGCATTGCTTTCATTTACGTTTATGAAATCACCATTACAATTCTCATCGGCTGACTGAAATACAGAGAAGTCAATTTTTGGGAAGAATTACTAAAAATTCTGAACTATTTTGTTTGCTTTCTTCTACGATTTGACATAGCTTCTAAAAACCAGTCATTTGACAAAACATATGAAAAAAAAATACCATAACAATGTTGGAAATTGTTACCTCATACAGCTCTTTTGATATAAGAGCCTTCAAATAAGCGAATCGGACTCTTGAATTCTTGTCACTTTGCAAATTAGTTACAGGGTTTCCAAGCAAGTACCCCTGAATTGAGTTTGTTCAATAAATGTTGACATTTTCGACGGAAAATGCATATAAGAAACATGGTACTAGTATGGTTGATGATATTTACCTTAAGGTTCATTATTGGTCTAAGGCCCGCTTCATTTCCTGGAACAAATTATATTATTTGACTAAACTCATATAGAACGTTGTTTTCCCGGAAACAAAATTTATAAGGTTATGTAAAGGAAAGAAGGGTATTTGCTCTTGTGATCATTAATTGGATGGCAGCCCAGTTTTCAGGTCAAGCCTAACTTGTTGATTTATTCTCTAATCATTAAATAAATAGAAAAACGATAAATAGACTTTGTGGAAGGTTTATGCGCTCGCGTAGTTGTTTTATACTTATTTATAAGTGACCTTTATAAATTTACATTTTCAATATGCATGGATAATTGAGAAGAGAAGAACATGTGAACATCCTAGGTCGATGTAGGGATGATATTTCTCAACACAAATTTGCTATAAATAAACAAATAAAACAACCGAACCCAATTTTCTTTTGTGAACCTGGCCCCCCCACTCCAGCGACATGTTGTCCCGTTGAGTGTGGGTTGGTGCCAAGTCTCACCCCCTATGTATAGCCGTATGGTTGGCTTTCGCTTTTCTTTATAATACTTACCTTTACCAAAAAATAAAACAACCGAACCCGTTTCAACAAGACTCTACTTTATTTTAAATCAACATGAATTGACACATTTTCATTCATTTTTTAATAAAAACATCATGTAATCACATCAAAACATTTTTTTAATGACTTGAATTGTTGATACATAAACATGAATTGTCAATCGTAAATCAAGGTATTGATAAAATAAAAAATCCTCAGATTGGTATTAAAATAAAGATTAATAAATAGAAAAAAGTCATACCTTCAGCAACTTTCAGAGTGACCATTGGATTGATAAAGCCGCCATAAGAATCACCGCCAATGTAGAGTGGGTTGCTCAGAAACTCAGGGTGCAACGTGAGCCACTGAATCACAACTCAAGCAACCAAAAAATGAGAGTAAACTTCAATTAAACTCTAATGGTTTGGGCCTATGAAGTTGCAGTGAAGTATAAATATCTCAAAAATAGAAAATTTCTCAATTTTTTTTTTTTTTAACTTTTTAACTATTACCTTCCTGAGAAATTCGTAAGTATCAGTGGCAGAAATATTGTCATTCACATTGTAGCTTTCCCAATTGTTTGCGTAAGAAAACCCAGTCCCGACAGGCTCATCTACGAATATGATGTTTGCAACCTGCAAATTAACCGATTAAATGATGGGGGTGATGCAGCCAAAGTCACAGCAGGGGAAAGAATCAAATTCTTGTTACCTTTGTCCATGAATATTCATGCACTGTCAGAGTCGGTCTACTCGGACTTAAATTCTCATAGTTGAACGTCAATGGACCTAAATGTAACTAGAAATTAATTAACTATATGTCCAAATTAGGGGTAAACATGAGTTTAGTGTGGAATCGAAAATTGGACCAATCGGCCATAGAAACCGATCCGGTTCTTGATTCCATAAATAAGAACAAGCCAGGAATCGATGAACCACAATGACCTATTTTGAACTTTTTGTTATTTAATTTATTTTATATGTTTATCTTTTGTAAATTGTTGCTATTAACAAATGAGAACTTTTGTTGTTGCATTCACTTTCATTTTGCTTAACTAAGAATGAAACTAAAAGAAGGAAGGAAGAAAATGAAATGAAAAAAAGAAATTGGCCAACTTCCAGGTAGAACTTGAACTGATTCTAGAAACTGTTGATAGGATAGATTTCAAGATATGTAAGATAGATTTCAGGTTTCAAAAACTAGAGAACCGATTATGACAAAGTAGGTTCCAGGTTCTAGATAGGATATGTTATAGATTCTAGGTGAAACCTGAGCTAACCCTGGAATTGCTCACTCCTCATCCACACTAAGAAAATTCAATATTCCAAAGTTTAGATTTCCTCATTCATCTTTACACGCAATCAACATAGAAAATATGTTTTTACCTAAAATACTTTCTCACATGCGACACCTATTTAAGTAAACAAAAGCTTGCAGTTCCTACAAGAAAATCGATTAAGTATTGATTAATTCCTGTAATAAATTGACTATTTTCTAATTAACCCACGATCGAAACCTTATATGACAACCTAAGAACACTTTGTTAGAGTTGAGATACCCTTTCGACACTCAGGCCATCATATAAGATTTCTGAGGATAAAATTTTTGAAGAACTTCGAAGGTGCACGAAGTTAATGCAATCGCAGATGGTTATTGGAAGTTCGACAATCCAATGGAAGTCGAAATAAAGTTACTACAGCGACATTGTTATCCTCATCTCCGTGTTGTGCTAAGGTTCAATTTGTCTCACAGAAAATGAACGTAACAGGATAGACTTACCAATCTCGTACAGGATTGCAGAGAGAGTGGAGCAACCGGGGCCTCCGGTGATCCAAAGCACCAGAGGATCATCTTTTGGACTCCTCTCCGACTTGATGAAGTAGTAGAACATCTGCACATCCTCCAACTCGCCCCCTCCAATATACCTAATCACCACCAGGAACAACCCCACCTTGAAATCTCAGTAAGGAGAGGGAGAGGGAAAGAGAAAAGATCACAGAATTCATGCGAGAGAGAGAGAGAGTTGACGTTTCGCCGACCCAGTTTCAAGATAGAAAGGAAGTTCGCCGGGGAATCCTGGGAGAGTCTTGATCACTGTCTGCGAGAGTGTGGAGCGAGAGAGAAGACACAGGGCAAGACCAAGAAACGCCAACAACCACTTCATGTCTTTCAGAATTTAGGAGCACCTTTCCGTCGGTTCTAATGATCAATGTGACGCCCACGATTTATATCAAACTCAGTCCTCGTTGCCGTAGGAAAACGCTTGGCTCGGAGTTAAGCGTTCGTATCGTAGCGTCTCACTTGCCCTCAAAGTATCATAATGCTCACCAAACCCATGGGGTTAGAGTCTTATCGGATGCATTATAAAAAATAAATTGCGGTGAGTTTTTGAAAACAGTGTCTTTTTTTAGGGCGGGTGGCTCCGAACGTGACCCGAGCGCGAAAGAACACATGCGGACCCGACATAAATCAGAATCAACATTGCTTCTTTATCCTTTTTTAACGAGGAGCACTTTTTCGATCGTATCGAGACGGTTTGGCAACGGCATGATAGATATTTGGAGAGTAGTGGACAGGAATGGAGCAACGCAGCAGGCGTCGCTTGAGGTACGACGGTACCTTTTCGGAGTCCCCATCCTATGTTTTCACTCGAGCATGTAAGGTATATATCTACCCTTCTCTGTGGAAAGTTTGGTTATATTGACCATACGTGAAAAATGAGGAAAAGGCTAGAAGCATCAAGTGTACTTTGTTTTTCGATTTGACTAAAGGCTCCCTCGCCTCTTGAGTAGTACTAGTAAGGACTTTGGATAAGCTTTTCAATGAGTTCAATCTAAGGAAATATGACATATATAGTCTCTGAACTTTGACTAAATATGTAATTTGGTACTTTAACTTTTAATTTGTTCAATGTAGTCCCTTAACTATATGAAAATATTTAATGTAGTCAATTTCCATTAATTCAAGACTATGGTTATACTGAATATTTTCATATAATTTATAAATTATATTAAATATATACTAAAAGTTTAGGGACTTCGTTTAATAAATTAAAAGTTTAAGGATTACATTGCATATTGAGCTAAAGTTCATAAATTATATCAAACAAATTAAAAGTTTAAAAACCAAATTGCATATTGAGCTAAAGTTTAGGAACCGTTTGTGTCATTGTTCATCAATCCAATGAAGTGCGAGGATTTCAAGATAAGGGCAAACAAAACCGAAATTTTAACATAAAAAAATAGAAATCAAACTACGGAAATCAAACGAAACACCGGTAGTGCTAGCACTTGCGCAAGTTTAAGATACGTGCGAATACACGGATCGTTGTTAATGTTGTTGTACTTTGGAGAAAATTTAAGAGGTTAAGATGGCTGATGTGATTGTCATTTTGTTAGAATTCGTACTTGCACACAAGATGCATAGATCCATTAATATTCCACGTGGATTGCAACTCTTCTAACTCGTTATGCTGATCGTTTTCACGAGAAGGGCTGAACCTCGCTAAAAACATACTCTTTGGACAATACTCATGTATGGCTTTGCAATGTACACTTTTTTGCCCTCCCATCTAGTTACATCACTTGCTTGAACATAACACAGGCAACCGAAAATTCTAAAAATAGAATATATGGTATTATTACTTGAACACACTTCATGTTTTGAGAATTTCATGATTCTGCTCTCGGTGCTAATGTTCGTTGTGCAGCCCCCAATTTGTAACAAACACAGTTATTATTCATTGACGTATTAAAGCGGATGGTTCGGACGAAAATCCTTTGTCCGCATCATAGCTTCTCGCTTGACCTCAAAGTAGCCTTAGTTGGGGTAAGAGACTTATCAGATGTATGCAAGGAGGGCGGCTAGAGAAGATTAATAGGAGAAAACTACCCAATCAATCCTAAACCTAATGTACAGATATCAATTCAATCATAAATATTTTAATTTTCTTAATATAGTCCGAAACTTTATGTTGAAATTTCAATGTAACCCTTTCGATTGTGCGAATGTCTAGTTAGCGCAATCTGTCCTACGTGGTATGGTTGGCATCTCGCGTGGAAGAATTTTAGTGAAAAAATGTAGTTTTGAAAAAAAAAATTCCTCTTTTCCACTGCTCATCTTCTTCACTTGCGGCAATGGTGTCCTCAGTAGGCTCAGACAAGTTCCATGGCAATCTCCAGTCTTCACCACTGGCAATATCTCTTCATTTCTCGTTCCGGTGGCCATCGTGGCTAAGGACAGCTGCAGTGACCTTAGGTTCAAGGTTGCCAGTGATATTGTTAGTATTAACACCTAGAGGGGGGTGAATAGGTGTAGAGGAATTTTACGTGCAAGTAATATAAAGCTTCTACAATCTACAAACAGAAAATAAATAGAGAGAGAAGAGAGATCGCAAAACACAATTATAATGGTTCGGCTTTTGGCAAGCCTACGTCGACTCTCCAGGTGATCAACCAATAAGCTGGATTTCACTATGTAATCAAAGGTGATTATACACTCTTGAATGTTCGCACTTGGTAATGATATGTCTCACTAAGTCACTCTTCTTGGTAATACACTAGAATCACTCAATTTTGCATTTTTTCAGACAACTAGTGAAGAATTGAATCAAGTTTTGGAATGTATTAATCATTTTTACTCTTTTGGTCGCATCCTCTTCTTATATACTCACCGAGTCACACTTGACTGTTGGTTATCTCCTTGAGAGATTTGTCTTCCCTTTTGTTTCTTGAACAAACTTCATAAGGAAAGTTTTCTTGACCGTTGAAGATAGATTGGATCTTCTTGGATTCTGTTTGCTTATACAATCAGAGTCTAAGCTTCCATAAGTATTCCATTCTTTCTTTGGAAGTTATCTTGATGATTGATCTTGTTGATCGATTCGATATAACAAAATCAATTTAAATAAGGTAAGTGAAATTCATGACCGTTGATGATCTTGCTTTCGGTCTGGTCCTATAAGTTCATTTTGGGTCTATCAGATCGAGGTTCTGCATTTGCTTGTGTTCTCCATTTGGTACACATAGACTCAGAGATTCTGTGTCTCCTCGTATTCTCCATCTGGTACAAGTAGACTGAAAAAATTCTTATGCTTTCCTTCTACTACATGCAGACTCAGAAGAATACGTCACCCTGTGAATCTTCTTCCTTTGAAAATGTATGATTTTCTGTATGCATAAAATGATTTGTTAACATTAAAACTATGAATTTTCTCAACAGCCAGGCCCCCTTGACCTTAGATGGAGATCATAGAAGCATAGACAACGTTAGCCAAGGCCGTCATCAAAGGTAGCTCAACCTTGTTCTGAGGGACGACCGAGGGACATCACGGAGGCTTGTCATTCATAACTCTAGCCACGCGGATCTGAAGTTCATTGGTGCAAGTTGGGCAGACCATAATATCTTTCTTATCGTGCGAAGTTGCCTCCCTTTTGAAGCTTGATGTTGCTAATGGAATAGAAATTGGTTCTGATGGCCATGTGAAAATTAAATGGAAAATAATACAAATAAATCCTACACTTTAGATATATGTCCAATGAGTTTCAACTTTTAATTTGTGCAATATGAATTCTGAACCTTAGTCCAATATGAAATGCAGTCTTTGGACTTTTGGGACATGTTGAACTTAGTCCATAAACTATATGAAAATGGTCATTATTATTCCTGGATTTGAATTAATAATAGAATGACACTATTGAATATGTGAAGGACTAAGTTGAACATATATTAAAAGACTAAGAATAATATTAAACAAATTAAAATTCTATAGATCACATTGCACATTGAGCTAAAGTTCATGGACTACATTGAATAAATTAAAAATTTAAGAATCACATTATACATCGGGTTAAAATTCAAGAATCATTTATGTCATTATCTTAAGATTCAATGCATAGCAACTCATTGGGCGCAAATGATTATGTTTCTTCTTTGTTTCACTCATTGGTTTTGGTGCAACATTATCAGCCGGGTGAAGTTTCTCATCCCTGCATCCTGTCTCCGAGGATAATAGGAATGAGCTAGTGCTTGGAAAAAATTGAATAGTAGACAAAAAGAAAAAAAATGTAAAAAAGAATTAAATCATGAAAAATCTTAAATAGGTATAATTATGACAAATTTACCACAAACTAATTTTTTAATCATGAAAAATTTCAAATTGGTATACCTTAACAAATTTACTCAAAACTAATTTTTTTCGTTACCAAAAACCCCAAACTGGTATATTTATGACAAACATATCATTTGTTTAATTGAATTAATACCACAAAAAAATCGCAAAACTGATACAATTGTGACTAATAGAGAGTAAAATCCCAAATTGGTAAATCAATCAATATTATGTATCATCCAACTTAGTAATTTGATAGTAAAATTTAATGAAAACTAATAAAGTATAAATTTTTTTACAAGTGTACCAGTTCAGATTAAATTTTGTCAAATGTGTAATAGTTTTGGGTCTTTTGTGGTAAAAAATAAATTTTGAGTAACAGGTGTACCAATTTGGGTTTTTCATAGTATTAACCCTAAAAACATTTAAGAAAACAACTTAAAAATTGTCCAAATGAGACACTAGTTGTATAATGTAAAATGGTCTATGGTGACTAGACGCCATGTCAGCATCTTCTAGCAAACCTAGCCCAAAATAATTATATTGAAATTTCAAACAAAATTTTAGGAATGTATTGGTTAATTTGATAAGTTTAAAATTGAAAGCAACAAATTTAGGATTAATTAGTGGATGGAAGGGAGCAGCCGGTACCTTTCGACGGTCCCAATCATGTCATGCTTAAACCAACGACTTTGGTTCTTCTAGGACACGTGAGTGGACTGTGAGCAGGTGCAAGATTCATGAAAGAGGGCAATATGAGGGACTTCATTTGTCTCTCGATTTGACCGAGGACTCCCCTCTTTAGTAGCTCCTCGTAGTTTAAGTTTCTCGATGATCTTTTTAGTGGTGTCAATCCATAATTATGCACACTTTTGAACTTCTTAATAAAGTCAAAGTTAACATTTCAAATTTTACATAAGAACAAGGCCACATATGTGGGGATAAGGATGCTATACGTGCTATAACTATTATGGACACCCAAATTTTAGCAATTGATCATTCATTTATTGTATTGAAAATTAGATATTAATTTTTCCCCTAAACAAAAACATTATGATTGCCTAGCATATAATTTTATGGGCATTTATTAATAGCATTTGCATTTGACTAACGGCGGGTAGTATATGGTCCCGAGCTTAATGGGAATGATTAAGCTTGTAGGGTGAAGAATTAGAATGAGCCAGTGAAAGCATGAAATTCGAGTCCAATGATTTCTTCGCATGACTAAATTGCATGTGCTGCACATGAGTAATCAAAATTGGAAAATTTGAGAAGCAATTAGGTTATTTCATTGCATAAATTTTGGTCATACGGCAACTCAAAGTGACAACACATGATATTCCAAGATATTGGGGACACGAACCTTTAGAGTGTCAAAACTTGGCATGGGGATCACTAAAGTTCTACAAGTTTGGAAAAGTATATTTAAGTATCAAAATCGGAGCAAAATGGGTCAGTTAGGGTATGCATGGTAACAATTATGTTCCCGAGAATAATTTCTGCTAAGAAATTATTCTTTTTTATTCTATTCTCAGGAACTATTTCTAAGCATTTGAAGGCATTTGGTAATAGGCCAAAATTTCTTTTTCCGAAATAGAAAAAGAACAGAAATGTGTTTGGTAATGACAAAAAATTCTATTTCAAAATTTTTTCAAGTGCTTTTTTAAACTTGGTATTAAATGGATCAATCAGCAATTACATTTTTATTTTGTAAGTGAAGAAAACATGGTAAATATGGTGATATGTATGTACTTGGTATATATTTAGTATATACATGGTGATAAGTATAAACATAGTATATACTTGGTTTCATACTTATATTAGCTACTTTGGTGGTATAATGTTAGTTAACTAAGGTGCGATCGATTTATTGCTTTGCAATTGTCATCGATGAGAGAGCGAAAATGCAAATGAATGGAGGAGATGTAAGCAAAATTAGGTTGTTTGATTGGCTTTTAAGCATTGCGTGTAATACAAGGGCTTATCCTATTTTGAGAGTATCCATATGTAGCTCTAATGCCTTAGTTCTGTATAGTGAAAAGAGGATATGATATTGTAAATTGGTTGTTTCTTTTGATGAATAAACACTTAATTATAATAGAACAATGTTGCAACACACCACATGAGAGTACAACATTACAGAATCTAAATATCGTACTAGAATAAGTCAGCAAACAAGAGAGGCACTCAAAAACTCAAGACACCTAGAGATCCTTTCTATCATCATATAGCATTTAAAAACAATATTACAAAAGTCAAAACACACAAACTCATGGAATCTCAAGCATATTGTAATCCCTTACCATTTTATTTGTAATATTTTTCCTAGGCATATTTATTTTAGTTACTTGCTGATGCGATGGCTCATTTGCAACCTCCACTTCTCTAGGCCCAAATGGGTATTCTAGATCTCCACAAAGGAAAAAGTTTATGTCCATTATGTCTTGATTATGAATGTAATTATGAAGAGCACGACATACAATTACAATAAGTGCTTGCTTTCGAATTGTAAATGGAAGCATTATCTCAAAATTATAAAGTGATTCTTCAATGCCCCAAATGACCTTTCAATGACATTCCTTAATGAAGAATGCCTATGGTTCTTGCTATTCTTGGCCATCTCTCACTTCCCTTATAATCGTTCAAATGATACCGTTCACCTTTAAACGAAGTTAAAAATTCTTAAAGTGATGCATAACCAAAATTGACCACGTAGTATTTGCCTATAATATAGTATATATAAATTTGTTATGATATGCAACTATAATACAATCATAGAGAAAGTTTCTTCCTGATGATATCCTTTTCTTTAGCCTTGATAAAAATTATCATTATCAACTCTTGACACAATTTGCTGATATCATCCAAAAGCATGGAATTATGCTTTCCCAGAAAAAAAAAATGATCCTTACCCAAAAGGAAATTGAATTCCTTAGCATGCGCCTCAAAGAATGAATGTATTGCCCTAAATCTCATATTGCTGATGAACTTAAGAAATTTCCTGACAAGGACTTCAACACTAAGCAAGTTCAACAATTTCTTGGCATTGTAAATTATTTGCGAAATTTTGTTCCCCACATTTCCAAAATCCACAGACCACTCCAGTGAATGCTCAAGAAAGATGCTCCCCCATGGTGACAAAAGCAAATTCAAGCTGTTTCACAACTTAAACAGATTTGCAGCACCTTCCTCCTTTGAAAATCCCTTCTATAGGAAAACGGATTCTTCAAACTGATGCTAGCGACAAATATTGGGCAGCCATTCTCTTCGAAGAAATTAATGGAACTAGGCATATTTGCATCACAAAAGTGGTCAATTCTCCCAAGCCGAAATCCATTACCATTCCACTTTCAAGGAGATATTTGCAGTCAAGTATGGAATTAAAAAAATTCGAATTCCACCTCATTGGACATCACTTCCTCGTCGAAATGGATATGTCCTTTTTTCCCCAGATGTTAAAATTCAAACAGAAGCAAGTTCCCTATCCTCAATTGCTCTGATGGGTATATTCCTTTGAAGTTAAATATATCCCAAGGACTAAAAACGTCCTTGTTGATTTCTTGTCCATACCCAAAAAATCTTTGGAGGCAATCAACATGTATGTAAAAATGGAACCTTTCTTGGGGACATATCGTACTACAGATATAAACGGCACATGGCCAAGTCTCAAGTATCCTCCTGATGTTCCACTTGCAATAAGAGACAATAGTCTCACGGAAAAACTCCAAGAATTCATGTGAGAATATCACCTCCGAATCTTTCGCGAATATGGTGGATTGCTGCTCAAACCCGAAGGACTACATCTTGGATATCCTTTCATTCATCCTCTTCCATGGTCTCCCGATGATAAATTTCCAGAAGATCTGAAATGATTATTTTGGTACATGTTTAACCTATACACCATAGCCATTGAATTTCCCACTAACAAAATCTTATAAGTTCTTACAAAGGCCTTGGCTAGACAAGACACCACCCATAAATATCTCATGGATGTCCTCACATGGTTTAAACCACTTAGTTACTGGAAAGAACTCTTCAAGATCCAGAATCGTCAAGGAAGACCTGAACCAAAAAGGCACACTATTGTCTCGTTCCACTGACCATGGACATTTTGCTATCCCACTGGATGGATTTCTAACAAACCCTCTATTGTAGAAACTTTAACTTACAGGCCCCAAGTTTTCCAAGAAATGGCATGAATCTACCAGACACTTCCATATTCCATCACCACCAGTAGGCTTGCATCTTAAGAACTCCAAAGTATCCTATGTCAAGAAAATTGAGTCATCCCACCAGAAGCATGGCCTTCTGCACAAGCCCCCGTGTCCTAGGATCACCTTGAAGCTTAAGACCCTGTAAGAGAAGAAATTCAAGAATCTCTCAATGTTTTCAGACAAAATAATCATGATTCATCTACCCCCTATGACCCTCGGGGGACCACTCTCACAAAACCTTTGGGGAGATATCCATAATCACAACCCTCTCCGTGGTCCCTTTTCCGATCCTTTCGGTGCTAGCTCCTCCCGTCAACCCAATCTGTCGACAGAAGAGATTGAAAATCTCATTCACGCTTTCAAAAGAGAAAAGACAAAAGCTCTAGTCCAAGCTCCAGTCTGGGTGTTATGAATGAAGATGAAATACTTCTCAAAGCACAGCTAGCTCATAGTTCTGATGATTCAGACTATGACTACAACTCTAGAGACGGAAAAGACAAATAAAAATCGCTATGAAATCACTGTAGTAAAAGTCACTGTTCACTATTCACCTAGCAAACTATTCATTGTAGCATGAGACGTAAAATCACTATTTATAACTTGTCACGGGATTTCCTTAAGATTCCCTATGTTTGTATCCCATAAGTGGCTAGTATGTTCCCAAAATTATATCTGAGCATGGCCAGCTTGCCTATTCTTGTTGTTTGCATCCTCCTTAGCCTATATAAGCAATGCGTTTCCATTGTAAAAAACACAGAGTGTAATAAGAAGTGTGTTGTGTACTCTACTATCAACATGATCTTCTGAACACTCCCATTCTCTTCTAGTTCTGAATGTTGGTTCTAAACAAACACTATAGTTGAGAAAATTCCTGGAGTATGCTCTACACTTGCCCTCATGGGATCCTGTGTATTAGAATTTACGATATTTTAAAAATTACTATGTTCTAAGTTCATGACTTGAGAAGGCAAGCAAATACCTGAAGGTGGTTGAGGAAATTGCAGTCGAGGAGTTTCGAGTGCTGCCAAAAGCACCTGACAATTGTTGGCAAATCATTTTCACCTAGAATACACGAAAGTAAACTTCATATCAAATGAACAAATGCATAGCACATTCTAGGTGGTAGTTCTCTTCCTCTCTCTAAATGGGATTTGTTGAGACATAGGGACGGAAGCATTTATATGGGTGCCATTAATAGCACCTAGTTTAAACTCTATAAAAACACCATACCTTAAAATAGCATTCGTGTTTAGGATTCATAAGAATTTCCTGTGGGACAACATCAAAGGATAGTTGTTTGATAACCTCTTTCAAAAATTTGAGAATTGCTTTCAATACTCTATTAAAATACTTGCCAATTGTTTCTCGTGAATGTTGAAATCTCTCACATAAATCTCTATTGGAACTATTATGACAAACCAAAGATAAGAAAATCACAACGTGTTCATCTACCCTAACATACCAACTATCTTTCAACCAACCTTTTGCCTTCATTAAATCACATAAGTTAAAAAAAAAAAAAAAAACATGTCTTTCTAATCTAAATGCTTCATATATTCTATCTGAATGTTTATAAATAACTTCCTTTATCCATTGGGGTCCTGATAGTTTTCTATCTCTATTAGGCTCTTTTGTATGCATGGACATGTCCATTGCAACGATACACAACCATGCTATCAATATGTCAAAATTATCATCATCCAAGAATTGTTCAACTAGATCTACTTACCCATTAGACACACTATTTGATCTCTCTTTCATAGTACCTATATGATCATATAAATAAAAAAATATCAATATAGATATCTGAAAAAGAAATCTAACGACAACCAATAACATAAGTTATAGAGTGAAAGCAAATCAAATATAAAGATTTCAAACAATCTATCGTACCCATAGCACTACAAAAGTATAAGAGTCTTGACATCAATATCTCTAGAAATTAAATATCAACCAATATCATAAATCATGCAAACAAATGAAACCCCACGCAATTCCCAGCACATTTTCCAATATCTATTGAAGATATTGAAAAAGTCCATATCTCCTTTCAGCTAGGGATTTCATGAAAGCCTCCCTCCATACAACGCTAACACATACTCATTCTACTGCTTTGTTGTAAAGATTTTACTCCAACTCACGCATACTGACTAGGATATCGATCACTGCAAATATGGAGAAAGGGTTCTCAAGTGGTGGTGTGGCTTATGAGGTGGCAGAGCTACTCACAAACTAACTTGTCTTTGTTTTGATAAGCTCTTGTATAGCTTTGCAAGTGTTGACAACACCAAATGAGGTGCTCTTTCTTCTCTTCTTAGTATTTAAAGTCCTATCCAAATTGTGCTTGCATGAATTGGAGTTGTAGTTTTATTGAGTGTAAATACTCCGTCATCAATATGATGTTCACTTAAGTCTTCTAGATTGCCATCTGCATCGCTATCACCATTGTCCCCTGACACCGTCAAATCTTCAACATTTCCTATGACATGATCCTCAGTAGCATATGTACCACCAAATATAATACACAACTCGGGATACTAAGGAAATCCCTCATTCTTGAATTTTGCTCACCCAATATTATCCTGCAATTTTCACAATAATGACATATGTTAGCAATATAATCAAGCCTTTTAAAATTTACATATACAATGATATCAAATTGATCAAAATTTAAAAAATACCTTGATGTGAGAATCCCAAACACTTGGATTGTCCATAACAACTGTTTTATTCACATCATCTTAGCCAAATCCATATTGTGAAAGAAGTTTCTTAAAACTACAATACTATTTTCTCAATTTGTTCATCTTGCTCTTCAACTGCAATAGGCTATATTGGTGTCCCGTTTGTTTAATAGTTTCATCTTGTATGTTACTCCATCCTCTTTTGTTGTAAGTAGAAGATATGTGATTTCCTTTTTTGACCTCATTTACCAATAAACTTATAAACAGGTTGGTTAAAGGCTCGGTCTACTTTGCATTGAATATCTCTTTTTGGGATGCCATTTAACCTTAGTTGGTTGAGCATCATATGAATTATGCATTAAGTCAAGAATATAGTGATGTATGAATACAAGCAATACACGCAACCATAAGAAACCTTCAAGAAAACATAATTAAAAATCAAACATAAAAGACTCAAATGGCAAAACATTGATCAAGTAGAACCAAAATAGAGGACAAGGGACCCCAGCTTCCGCTTCAATTATTCAACATGAGTCGTCAAAAAATAGATCTAGAATTCATCATATACAAAAACAACCATGAAGATGACTATACACATAATTAAGTATGGCTATATTATAGTGAACCCATTTAAGCATCTAAGCATCTATAGGGCAAAGTTTGATAGCACAAGTACCTTTATTTACCCAAACCACTAGGTCCTCCAATCCCCATAATAACAAGACCTTCCTTTTCCTCCCAAAGTTCTTAAATGGATTTTACTAACAAATAATACATGTCATCAAAAGATTGCAATAAACAATATGCGATCAACAAGGCACACAAAAGTCTCTAAAGGACATTGCTAAGAATATCGGTAGGGAGAATTAGGATCACAACAAATATTAATGCCAAAAGGAAATTGCTTCTTGGAATAATTGAAAGTAGACAATGGATCAAACATCATGCAAGAATAATGGATCAAATATCTTCTCAACCCGCTGACGATCAACATCAACTCGAACAATGGATCATATATCATGCCAAAATAATTGAAAGCGCCAAACTCCTCCTTTTCAGTCTAAGCATAGAATACTTTGAGAAAGATTCAAGGTATTTCTGCAAATGCTAATGCCATAAGACGAGTAGGACTAAAGAAAGAGAAGATTGGTAATAACAGATAAGACCACTTATTCCTTGGGCTTAAGTTAAGGTTTTCTGAAAGAGCTTATTTTCGGCATCCCATCTCATAAGTCTACACACATTGCCTAGCCACAACCTCTTTCACATTGAGAAAGAGTAAGAATCAATCTCCTCTCTGATTAAACTACACAATTGCTATTCTTTTTAAATGAAAAAAATCAACAACAGTCGTGAAAAGCAAAGACCTCCGTAGAGCTAGATTCAACTTCCTTCGAGCTTGACCGAGGAAAGATAATTGAAGAAAGTGCAAAAAGCAATGTGGCATTTGAATATAACTTCCTTTCTTGGCCTAGCCCCTCTATTTAGCTTTCCTATCTCACAACAGACTAATGAGCCATATACATAGCATCAACAAATTATTTTTTTTTCCATCCAAGCATTTCAGATCAAGTAGAACCAAAATGGAGGATAGGGGACTTGAGACCCAAGCTTTAGCTTCAATTCCTCAACATGGGTTGTCAATAATAGATTTGCAATTTATCATATATAGGACAACCATGAAAACCATGAAGATGACCATACACATAATCTCGCCCAAACAGCGATGGCATCTCTCATGGCTGCGCTCACTCAAGTGAGCCCTCATCCAGATCGGCGACGAGAACCCTCACCCAAATTGGTGAAATCCACACTTGCTTGAGTGAGCGCTTACTCAAATCTATGATGGAGACCCTCCGAGCCATGCTTGCTCATATCGGTGATGCCACCCCTCGCGACCATGCTCGCTCGAGCAAGCCCTCGCCCAAATCGATGATGGGGACCTTGACCCAGATTGGCGAAATCCGCACTCACTCAAGCGAGCACTTGCCCAAATCAATGACGGGAACCCTTGTGGTCGCGCTTGCCTAGATCTGCTATAGCCTCGCGGCCACGCTTGCTCGAGCGAGTGCTTACCCGAATCGGCGATGGTGACCCCCACTCGACAGCCTCAAGGGCGTTCTTTCACAATTGCAAGGCAAGCAATATGAGTGCTCACCTCAAATGAGCAATAGTTCATGAAGATTGACAATAGCAACCGTCGGTGAAGGAGCAACAGTTTGCAAAGATGGGCAATGGCGACCCTTGGTGAAGGAGTAGCAATTTGTAAAGATCGAGTGAGTTGAACTTGCACATTTGCAAATGAAACTCTTGTGAGCAGAGAGAATATAAGGGGAGTTTTGAGTTTCAACAGAGTCGTGAGAGAGGAATGGCACTAGAGAGAGGGAGAGCACAGGCATTTTAAGTTTTAGTAGTTTCTATTTCTTTTGATTCTTTTTCAGATTCTATTTTTGTTCCCGGGAACAAGTAGCTTTTTTTAGATTCTTGATTATGTTCCAAATCTATTCCCGGGAACAAAAATTTTAATGGATTTTTATTCCAAATTTACTTTTGGAAACAAAAGAATAGAAATTTTCATTGTTTGGTAAGTTACCAAACAGGCTCTTAGGTGCCAACAAAGAAAATCTAGCCAAAATACTGACATGGCATTTTTCCAATGACATGAGCTCAAAACGACATCGTTTTGGGCACTAACATGGTTAGATCAATCCAAAACGACCTTATTTTGGCTGAAGTTGAATTTTTAGTATAAAATTTAATTAAATAATATTAAAAACGAAATTTATATATAAAAAAAAGTAGGAAGAGGAACTGATAGCGGCAGCACAGGCTGAAGAAGGCACCCCCGCCTATGACCGTCGCCCCATCGTAGGTGAGGCGACAATAATGGACGGTGAGGGTTGTTGGTGCTTAGGTGGAGCCCGACAACCCTCACCAGATGCTAGGATAAGGTAATGACCTTCGCCCAAATTTGGGAGAGGATTGCCACCCTTTCTTGATGTCTAGTGAGGGCCTACTGACCTTTATTGTCCATTGCTGTTGTCGCACCAGCGATGGGGTCGCAGCCACAGGCGGGGGAGCCCCTTCACTTGTGCTATTGCTGCTGCTATTTTTTAATTTCTTTTTGATATTATGAAATTAATATTTATATTAAAATTAAACTTAGGGCAAAATATTGTTTTGGGTGAGAGTAAGGTGAGGTGGATCTCCAGCGAGCCACATAGGCAATAGAAATTATTAGAAAAATTATCGTGTAGGATTTCCGAGAGGAATCGTCAGAATTGACACTGAAGTGATCTAATTTTTTTAAAAAAAAAAAAATTAGCATTTAAGTATACATTTCGTAACTTTTGGCACTTAAGTATTCCTTCATATTAAGTTTTGACACTTGAGCCGTTCTTTTGTCAAGATATTGGTATGTGAGAGATAGGGAAGTTATTTTGTTATTCTTAAAATTTCTCTCATATATTGGCATATCCACTTCTGCTCACACCTGGGCAAATATTTAAATTATCTCGTCTAAACTCTAGGGCATAAAATACTGGGGAATAAATTATTTACTTAGCAACAAGGGGGCCACCAGGGAAGGTAAACTTGCCGTCATTTCTTCAGTAGTGGCTATCATCAGGTAGATAGGTATAGTAGCCTCCCGCGCCTACGGTGAGATGGTGGGGTTTTATGGCTCTTGCTGGATCAACTTGTGCTATACATAGTGTCTTATAACCGACTTGTCAACCTAGTATCTCTAGTTAGATGACAAAAGGAAATATGAGAAGGCAAATGTATAAAAAGAAGAAAAGTGTATTGAGATGAGATTTGATCAACAAAATTAAGAATATTTGGTTGATGATAGGGGTGAGCATGATCCAGGTTGGGCTGATCTAGCCTTTAACCTAAGGACCAATCCACACGGTGTTAGTCTCTAATTTTTAGAATCAAGGACCGACCCAACTAAGCTAGGGATCGAGGACCAGACCAACCATGTGGGTTGGGTTCGATTCTAGGATCAACCCAAGACTAATTGATTTACTCGGCAACGAGTGAGGCCAATGAAGAGAGGCGAGCGGTGCGAGTGACGAGTAGGGTGAACATGGAGCATCGAGCGACAAGCAAGGCAATGCTGCTCGCAAGCAAAGTTATTTCTCTCAATTTTACTTGGCAAATTCAAGAGGACAAAGAAGAAAGAAGAGGTTGAAAAAGAAATAAGAGAATGAGAGTACTGGAGGTGGAGGAGGAGGACATCATTTAACGCCGTTTAAGTTAAGATTTGCTCTTTAAAATGGATAAAAGAATATTATATATAATATATATTAGATATATCATATGTATTATATATTATATATTATATATACAGTCAAGATTATTTCGGATTGGACTAACTTTAGGTTCTTATGATCGAGGACAAACCTACACAATGCTAGCTCAGGAATCCCAAGACCAATGACCGACCTAGTTCTCCTAGGAACTAACTAGAACCAGTAGGGTTGGACCGGTTTAGGGTCGATCCATGGTTAATCCTGGATCGATGCTCACCCCTAACTAGTGAAGTGAAGAAAGAAACTATGCTGGCATCCCAAGAAGTCGGTGAGGGGGCATTATAAAACCCAGCGTGATCTGCAAAAGACAGGGGGGAGGCCATGCAGTTGAATACACAGCCACACGAGGAGAGAGTGGGCTGGACAATTGATGCACACGGCCTTCACATAGGGAGACTGGTCTTGATAGAGAGGACCGTAAACTGAAAAAGAGAGAGAAACGGGAGAAAATTCGTGAGAGCAAAAAACAAAGTGGGCAAGACATTGCAGGTTTCGACGTTCCATTATCAAATTCCAGGCTTTCCCGTACGTCCATACATCCCAGCACTGGTCCAGGTTTATTGGCGTTTCTGCCTTTGGTCAACAGTGATCCCAGCGGGAGCCAATGATCATGGGAGAGGATTTGAGCTAATCTCACCCTCTTCTCTCTCTTTTATTGATTTTGTTTGTGTTTTATTATCTGTTCTTCTCTCCCCATTTAGATATGGGAACTCTCTTCTCCCAATTTAGTTCTAGACTTGGGTGCTATCTTCTCTTGATCAAAATCTATTGTACAACTTTTGGCATCTCATTGAATATGTCTCAGTACGACGATGACATGGAGGAAGCCGAACTTGGGCACGCACCATCAATTAGCAAAGTCGTAATTATATGAGGAAATTTTTAGCATGTGCTCATCATTGACAAAGACATAAGATCTAAAAATCAGTCAATATTTTTTGGTAGATCCATTCTTGTGGATCAAGTTTGTGCTTGACTTTATTGGTGCTCCGTTAATTATTGATTTTTTATTTTTCAATATTCATGCTCCATTTCAATTTGCTTTGTCATGAATACCATGTCATCCCAAAGAATTCCAAGCTTTGACGCTTGTTGGCCGTTGCTCAACATCCACCAGAGCAACGGGAGTTATTGCGGGTTCAACGTCGCTGCCCCTGTCCGTGATGTTCGCTGCCGTTGGCCCCAGCCACCGAGATCCATCTCCTGGCTAAGCTACCTGAACTGTTTTCTGGTGCTCGTCCGGTGAACCACCACCGTCACGATCTCCTGGCTTCCACCGTAACCAGCCATCTTGGGTCCAAACACCTGCATTGGCGAACCAGCGCTTATAGGCACACGCAACACCGAATATCGCTGAGGTTTTTTTTTTTTCAAGTCTCTGTTTGCAGGTTTTCCGGCAACATCTCGCTGATGCATCCCGGGACACCACCCGCATTACCTGACGTGCCACTGCTGCTCCTTGGCGTCGCCCCACTGTTGATTTGCCGCTGCTCCTTCAATTGAGAATGCAGGTTTTCGGCATATCAGTATATAACACGGAGCCAAGTTTAGAGTATGATCATGGGGTTTAGCAAGTCAAAGCTTGGCAATTGATGTGGAGACCGAAGGGTGCAGATTTTTTGTTCTTTGGTCGAAGTGAAACTGAAGCGGAGCTTCAAGGGAAAAAAGGACAATCTGGTAAGCACTCAGGCACGCCCACACCTTGGTACACGGTCAAGACAAATGAGCACATCAAGGAAATATATGATCTCATGTTGATTTTATTGATGTTTCATTATCTAAATTGAACTGCTAATAAATCGCCCAATTAAAGATAACTGTCTTGATGGGAAACATTCTCCGTAAGGATGTCTGTAGACATATAAATAGGTCATGTAAGCCAAATCCTCTTATTCTTCTGATTATCTCTAATAATTGGATAACATATCATTAACGTCAATAGGGAAAATTGGATAATAGTGCCTATCTGTTCTTGATTTTATCAATGACCGATGGTTAGTACAAAATTTTACTCGTTTTCGTGTCCAATCCTAATTATGGAGATATTTTTCGTAAATTTCTAACATCGGGCTCTTCCCTTAATCTCTCTCGGGTGCATGAGGAGTGCGCGAGGCCAACCCAGCTCTTCCTGACTTGCCTGAGACTGCTAGCGAGCCAGTTTTTGCTTGCGTTGGGATTCTTATTATCGCAGGTCCATTGAGAGTCGTCACCGTCAGCCCCTAAACGAGCTGAGAAAGCCACGCGAGCACCACCCCCCAGCCGTGAGTCACACCCTGTCGAGGTCACCATCATTGGGCCGAAGCACCGTGATCCACCTTCGTGATTTCCGCATCCGTCGTCTGAATTCAAATGAATTCAAATTTGGAACGTCTATATTTGAATTAAGTGACGATCTCACATTATATCATTTTGAATATTCTATTATCTAATTTGTTTGATTTTCATTATCTTTGTCAATAGTACAATATCCAAAAGATGTTTTGAGTATCCGTAAAATATGATAATTTTCCTAATTTCACAACGTACAGATCGACAGTTTAATTTCATGCTTGAAATATAACTAGTGATAGAACGGCGAAATCAGCTAATACAATCTCATATTTGAGATATGATTCGTCAGTTTTATTTGTTTCCAAATTTAGATGGATATTGATGATATCTTGGGTGGTGGGTGCTGCATGTTATTTGTTGCTTGATTTTATTTGATTTTATTTCTATTCTTAAGTAAAAAGAAAATCACAAAAAGTGTAGATTTTAATTAGTAACTTTGCATATTAGGATAAGATTGCATGCTTATTTTGAATCTAGATAATCTTTATCCAAATCAATTAGAATAAGTTTAGATAGCTATATCTAAATAGATTGCATTTTAGGTCAGGGATAATCTTGTTAAGTGACATTCTAGTTTAAATTGGGATTTGGTCTAGTTTAATTCATAATATGCGTTGGATAATATCTTAATCTATATTCTATATAGCCAAATTTCACCATTTTTTAATTTCGAATTTCACATAAAATACCAAAAAGAAAAATATCTTAGAATAAATTAAACTTTTTTAGCATGGGTTGCGTGTTTTTTTTTTTTTTTTTGGTAAGGTAAGTATTATAAGCTTTCAACCAAAAGAACCTGTACAAGGAAGGTGAATCACAGTACCAACAATTACTCAACGGGATAACAAGTCACTGGAGTGAGGGGTACCACGATCGCAATGGGGATGTACAATCAGAGTAGTAATAAAACTAAACAAAAGAACCTAGATGGCCCTATCTTGAGCCTCACTTGGCACCACACCAAAAATACAATGGTCTATCCCCAACTCTGCTACATTCTCCTATTACTGGGGTTATCCTCAGCCCGTTTAAAAGTAAGAGCTTTATCCTTAACTGCCTTTGAAAGGTACTGCTTCATAGTTGGAAAATATAAATTGTGTGCTCGGAAAAGAATATCATTTCTCATCTTCCAAATTATATAGCATAGGGCGCCAAAAGAAAACCGAGTAACCTCTCGTGAAAACCCTCTACCAGACAACGAGTTGATGGCCCAAAGGAGGTTGTCCATCTATGAAGAATTACACTAGGGAAGATTGCATTTAGAAGCCCAAAACATGGCAAGGGAGTTGGAGATACCGCAGTCAAAAAATAAATGGTCAACCGAGTCGGGTCTAGAATTACAAAAGGGGCATACTGTGTTAGGGATACTACCAAATGACATAAGGAATACCTGGGTTGGAAGATAGTTCTTGACAATCAGCTAAAGAAGAAATTGGTGCCTAGGGACAATGGCCTTATTCCACACAAAGGATGACCAAGGAACCATGTGTGATTTCCTACGAATAGCAGCCCATGCCGATGCAACCGAAAATTTGCCTAAGGGATCCTCTTTCTAGGAGAATCTGTCCTGGCCTTGAGATAGGAGAGGGACCATGATTTGCCAAGACAGAAGCTCTTGGAGAAGCGTTTGACCATAGGGAGTATATAGGTCCACCACTTTAACTTGTCTAGAAAGATCCGATTGGTATATGAAGGTGTTCGAGAATATTGCATTAAGTGGACCTATATCAAGCCAATGATCAAATTAAAGCGAAGTGGACAGACCATCAGGATAGGTTACATGTTTATATTACGGTATTTGATTAATTTTGAATTTAATGGAAAAAAACTAAATAATGTCATGAATTAGGATTATAAAATGCATGTCATTTAGTAATTGTATGCTAGGTTTATTTAATTGAGTTTTACATCATATAAAGCAATTCAATTAAATCGCATGTCATATTAAAGTAGTTGCATGTCAATTTTGCTTGTTATAAAAAATTGTATGTTTAGGTTATTTAATTAGGTTCCATCTCTTATTAGAAATTGCTTGTCTAGGTTTATATACTTAAGAAATTGCGTGCCATGCTAGAATAATATATTTAATCATTGTTAGAATTAGGACATTTAGATAAGTTGTGTCACTTGTCATGTTAGGTTAGCAACATGCATTTCATATAGTATAGCTTGCATTTAAATAAGTGAAAGCCCTAAAAGAAAACTTTAATCAAAATTATATTTTATTTAAAAATCATATTTATGATGATGACGTGAATTTCTATCTAACACTACAAATGCTTTCGTTGCTTCAAGGTAAGTAATTCATCCCTTTCCTCGTAATTTATTTAACGCTTTGATTATCTAGTGTTAAATAATGGTTGGGTACCTGCTTGATCACCTCATATGTTATGAAGTAAATTAAAATCAATGCAATCCGTATGCAAAACATTTTTTGATATGAAAGAGAAAATGTACTGAAATGGCATTTGAGAAATATAGCGTAATTAAATCTCTATACCCACAAGTAACTCTTCCATTATTACTTGGGTTTCTAATTGATCAATTGAAAAATAGATTAGTTGCGACTCCATAATAAAAATCATTTGCGACTCCATAATAAAAATCATTTGCATGTTAAAAACTTAAACCTTAAGTCGCAAATTGATATAGGCTTCGAAGAGCCCAAGTTAAGTCTAGGCTTAATAAGTCTTTAGCTGAACCATAGGTGGTTCAACCTGCTTTGGGGAGGTCGCAACATCTATTGTATAGTGCTTGCAAATTGGCAAGGCAATGTGGTGATTATTTTTGAAAAAAATTGGTATTAAAGTGAGCGTTGTAATTAAGTAATCACATAAATTAAACAAAGGTATAAAAAAATATATTGGTTGAATAAGAATCACCGCCAATGTAAAGTGGGTTTCTTGCAAACTCTAGGTGCAATGTGAGCTAGTAAATCAAAGCTCAAGCAGCAAAATATCACAGTGAAACTAAGGGTGTGTTTTTTTTTTTTTTTTTGTTGGTTCTATTCTACTCCTAGTCTAACTCTCACTTTTAGAATTTTGCTTTGCTTCTTTGCAAGAAGTGGGAGTTAAAATCCACACTTGAAACTAAATCGCCTATCCCAACCTCTTAAAAAGGTGGGGATTCAAGCTCCTACCTCCCCCTTTTCATGTGGAAAATGTGACTATTAGGGCAAACCCCAATAATTTAAGGGTGTGCTTGTTTCATGGAAAAGTTCGAAAAATATTTTCCCTAAAAATGATTGTTTATATTGTTAAGAAAAATATTAGTCAAACTTTATTGTCAACAAAAATGTTGAGACATAATTATTGTTAATAATGAAAAATATTTTCATTGGCCAATCCTTTTGCATGATATAAATAATTATTTTTAGGAAAATATTTTCCAAACCGTTTTGTGAACAAACGCTCCCTAAATTAACTCCACTGAATTGGGTTGATTGCTATGCAAGAATATAAATATCTTGGATATCGGAAATCTATCATTTAGAGAATCCAATTTCAATAGGCTCATTTAAGAATATAATATTTGCGACATGCAAAAATAAACCAATTACACGACGGGGGTTGATGCAGCCAAAGTCCTAGCAGGAGAGTGAATCAAATTTTTGGTCCATGAATATGGATACACTTTTATAGTCGGATTCTCAAACAATGCCCACAGGAACAATTTCTCGTAAAATACCACCCACCCCCAGGTGGCGTTCTTTCGTGTTCGTGTTCCTCTCTCGCAAAAGGTCGAGTTCGAATCCCACCTTCATCATAGGGTGACTTATCTGGTTGTTGCGTGTGTGTGGTGGCAGCAAGACACGCGCCCTTTTTCGCTTACTCCCCTACCGTTGGTAGGGTGCGGGGTTCCTTGGGTTATAAAAAAAAAAAATTTCTCGTAAAATGCAATGTCATGAAATCAGCTTCGCTTGTGTGTGCTGCTTAATGGACTCAGTCGTATGGACCCCGAGATCTGTCCATATAAGATGGTACGTCCGCACCATTCGATAGCGACCGAAATTTGTCCGAGAATATCAGTCACTTCCAGCTGGAAAGTCAAAGTTCTGTTTTTGTGCCTTCTATTCTATTTCTTTCCTAGCACGAGGGAATGGATCGCATGTTTAGCTGCAAAACGTGGAGGGGCTCATCACCGCCCATTCTCCACTGTTGAAGGGGAGGTCCACCAACCCGAATTTGAATAAGGGAAAATGAGGATTGAAGCTGTTGACATCAACTCCAGAAAAAGACATTAAGTAGCAAACGAAGCATTTGACTCCCTCGCATTCGCAGGCCTTAAAAATGCACCGCCGTCGAATCGTAGCGAGTTGCCTTTCCATCCATCAAACGTACTCCACATGTAAAGGCTCGACTTTCAAGGTATTGACTGCACGTGATTTGAGACAAGTTGGTGCATTGAAAGAAGGTAAGGTATGTATGCTTAATTGGTCACTTACCGAGTCCTGTAATACCACTCGCCGATCACATTCGTGCAAGAAGAAACACTTTAAGGCGTCGCAATGTTAAATGCCCAATGAGATCAATCTTAACACGGAATTCATTGAGATAGAGCAAGGATACCCATTTCAGCATCGTTCCCAAATCATAGCATCGGAAATTTTATTACATTGGCAAGATGCTTATTATATAAATCAGGGAATTAAAGGGGAGATACAGCCACAATTTAAATGTAAAAATAATCGAACCACCTACTAATCATCGCAAAACATTGCTCAGGCTTGTACTCCGGAGCTGTATGTCCTGCTCCCTGCACAAAGGAGTTCATATAACATCACTCACAACGTAAGACTCAAAGATTCTAAGGAGCCGGTTCGAATGAAATTAGAATATGAAAATGGTGGAAAAGTCAAGAAAATATATTTTGTAAAGAACAAATTGTTGAATATGAATCTCTTTACCTTGACGGTTGCATATGTTAAAAGGGACGGGAAGGAAGAATATAGTGTAGCATACCTACAAGAGAGAGAAAAGAGAGTAAATCAAAAAGGTACCTTAAAAATAAAGATAATTATATTGAAAGTCCTAAAACTTATAATGAAAGTGTAATCAAGTTACAAAACTTTCGAAAACTATGATTAAGTTCTAAAACTTGTTAAAAAATTTAATTGAATTTTAAAACTTATAAAAGTATAATTAAGTCTTAAAACTCATCAAATTGATCTAATCAAGTCGTTTCATTGAATGCATTTTATAAAAGTTTCAAGATTCAATTATATTTTAAAAAAATTTTAAGACTAATTGCATTTTCATAATAAGTTTTAGAATTTTCATTACACTTATCCCATAAAAAAAAGGGGGTAAATTGTTTAGATGCTATATATGCACTTTGAGATATTATCCTACGAAGACTCAGACAAACAGACTTTTACTTTCACTGATTATAGAAAATGCAAGAGCCTTATTCGATAAAATCAACATAACTACCACGATGACAGGACAATTTGTTTAGAAATTGAATTGTAAAATAGTCAGTAGATTGTTCTCAAAACCGAACCCGGCAACTTGTCCGTTGACGAACCACGCGTGCCAATCTTCAGAAATCGTTAGATTCAGTGAATCAATCCAGAGTTGAGTTCCCACGTACGGGATGATTTTGTCATGATCGCCACTACATGTCAAGAAAAAGTAACATTTAAGTGGAGTTAAGTAGGTTGACTATGAGCCATGAATCACATTGCAAAGAGGTGTGATTAATTACCTATAAATAAGCGCTCGAAATCCCCTTTTTATGAGCTGTTTGTGTACGTCAACAACATCCGTGACTGTGTATGTGTAAGATAAAGTCTCATTGCATCTTACCCACTTCTCAATTGTTCCCTGGCTTATCATTAAAAACATCAAACAAAACATAGACAAAATTGGTTAACAAGAAAAAAGGCCAAAAAAATCCAAAATTGATTTTATTAAATTATCATTACTGATCGACATACCTCTCGAATATGAAGAGCATCTTGAACTGCTATATCGCTAGCCCAAATATAGGAGTAGAGATAGTTATACTCCTACATTGAAAAACACGGTTACAAAATTTAACATCAAACTTTGCAATTTGATCATAATTCTTTGTTTCTAAGTTGAAAATGACTAATTCCACGCAAATTTCCTGTTTTTTTTTTTTTTTTTTTTTTTGGTCAGGAATTTTTGGTCAGATTGCTTCCACTCAAAAATTAAGAAAATGAGTCACCAACTATTTGATTGGAGAGATTAAAGGAATTATCCCTAAGCCGATTTCATTGGTGATAAAGGATCAATCTCGGAAAAATTAGGAATACATTACAATACATCACTTGCAACTACTCAATTAAGAATTCAATTTTTCTTATTTTAATGATCGAGAAAATAGGTAGGTCATAAGATTTCGAGATTTATCATTTCCAATTCCGAACCTTGTTCTTTAATTTGATATATTATTTATCGTATTTCAATGTAAATGAGTACTAATTATAGTGTAACAAAGTCGTATTGTACGTAATTACTATGGCATGACTACAAATCAATGATGTGAATATTACTCTCTTTTTGAGTTTCCATTTTTTCTCTTGAACATAAATGTTAACGCATATTTGATATTCTTGACAAGAGGATGGATGACGAAATAGAGAATTGAAATAATTCAAACAATTGTAAATTGACCAAGGAAGATGATGTCCCACCTAAGATCAAATTAATCAAGTCATGTCTCTTTTCACAAAACCAAAGCAACTTCTTGTTTTGTTATCAAAATTAAAAAATATTATTCAAATTCCGATAAATTAAAAGAATCTTATACGCGAATTTATGTCTCGGTATTTATATGTCATGGAAGTTGTAATGTCTTTAGCACAAGTGCACGTGTCTAAATTTAAATCACATAAAAGGTAAAAAGTAAAATTCAATTAAGAAATTGATTCTTATTTTTGACTGAAAAAAATGTAAAAAAGAACTGATACTTACCCGGCACCAAACCCGACGAGCTCTCAGCGTAGGCCGAAGGACAAGTGGACGGTCTTGATTTATTAAGGCTCGGTCCCGCGCATCAGCCACCGTCGATTCGGGAGCCTCAGTCACGCACTTTGGTTCCAGGATGTTTGCCTCGCATAAATTCTCCAGGCACTATAGTCAGCAAAAGACAGGGTTCAATACATGAAATTCCCAATAAGAAAAAACAAATTGACCAAAAAAGGGGAAAAAGACAAAAAAAAGAAATAATAAAGAAATAAAGAGGAGAAAAATAAATAAAGAAACAGAATGAATGCCGACTCACCATGTTCACAGCTTTAAGGTCGTCGACGCAATCAGCATTGCTTTCGTTGACGTTTATGTACTCACCGTTACAATTAGTTTTAACTGACTGACATGTATAAACAAAATAGACATTAATTTCCAAATCGAAATTTTTTTTTTTTTTAAAAAGTGACTCATGGGGAAATATTCGATGTGGGGCAAAAATCCCGAGACGCATTTTTTTTCCTTTTGTTTTCTCACTATTTATGATATTAGTCTCGACAATTAAGAAATTTTTCTGAATTTTCATTTCATTGTACAAATAATGATGCATATTCTACATCTAATACATTTAGTATGCATGTATCGGCACAATGGAAGTCTTTACCTCATACAGTTCATTGGATAAAAGACCCTTCAAATGGGCAAACGGGACTTTCGAGTTGAGGTCACTACTCTTATTTGTTAGAGGATTTCCAAGAACGTAACCCTGAATCGAACTCGGTTGATAAGTTTTGCTATTTCAAAAAGGAAATGTAAATTAATGAATAGTGAACTAATGTGATAGTAACGACAATTACCTCGAGATTCATTCTAGGCTCCAAACCGGCTTCATTTCCTAGCAAAAATCATAATGACGCACGATCCCCAAAAGAACCATACAAAATCACCTTTTAGGACGTGTTTGAATTGACTTACATTTTATTTTATTTTGGGTTAATTTGAAGTTGGGAAGTACACACGTTAGCTTTTCTACTCAATACCCTTTGGAATATAAAAATATTGACTTGTGGAATGCAAATATGAAAAAACAAAGAATAAATAATGTTTACCTTTATCAACTTCTAGAGTGAGCATTGGAACGATGATGCCACAGTAAGAATCCCCAGCAATGTAGAGTGGGTTGCTCTGAAACTGGGGATGGAGCTTGAGCCACTATACCACAGCTCAAGCAACAAGGCCAGAAGATTAAAAAAGAGATTATTAAATTTTAATTGTGTGGAGTCTCTCCTTTACATGTTTACCTTTCTTAGAAATTCGTAAGATTCAGCAGTAGAAATGTTGTCGTTTATATTGTAGCCTTCCCAACTATTCGCATAAGAAAATCCAGTTCCAACGGGCTGATCTAGGAATATAATATTCGCCACCTACATAGCAAGAAGAGCTGATGGTGGCTCCCAATCAAATTAAGAGGCTCATGTAGCATAAATCAATTCATTGTTACCTTTGTCCATGAATAATCATTTAATTTAAGGGTTGGTCTGGATCTAGTAGAGGTTTTGTAATTGAAAGTAAATGGACCTGCATTAAATGTAATGAACAATACGTATTAGAAAACATAAAATTTCAAAAAATCTCATGAGATGTACGCTTATCATGTTGTGATCGGCTTATATGTTATTTTCAACTAAGGGCTTGCCAAATTCAAGTGCTATGTGAACGAACTTTTCGAACCAAGAAGAAAGAGGTACGGACCCTAGGAGTACCAAAACTTGGCACAAATGGACATTTAAGTGCCAAAATCGGAGTAAAATGGATCAGTTAAGTGCCAACGGCGAAAAATTCTGGCTAAATCGCCATGTATCCATTTTCCGACGACATTATTTGCTGACAAAGCATATTTTTTTTCAAAATAAAAATCCACATGGCAATTTTAATAAAAAAAATTGTCCACGTCATATTTTTAAAACATTAAAATCGATTTTATTAAAAAAATAAAAGGGGGAGGGGAAATCGGCGAGGGCTGCGTCGCTGCCCCACCATCGCCGGGAAGGGCCGGTGACGGTGGGTGATGGTCGGCCAGGGTCGCCAGGGTCGCCGGCCACTGGCCGGGGCCCAGCCAACCCTCACCCACCCACTGTTGCTAGCCCTTCCCGGCGATGGTGGGGCGACGATGATGGCGGCAGTGAGGGCTGCACAGCCCTCACCGATTTCCCCTCCCCATTTTTTTTTTAAATTAATCAATTTTATAATAATTTATTTTTTAAATTTTTAATATTATTTAATTAATAATTTTTAAAATCCACATTAGCGCAAAAACAATGTCGTTTTGCGCTAATTTTTCGTCGTTTCAATTTCCGGCAAGCAATGTAGGCAAAAAAAATTAATAAAAAATTACCACGTAGAATTTCCGACAAGGTTCCGACGACTTGGCACTTAAGTGATCAAGTTTTTTAAAAAAATGGCACTTAAGTGTACCGTTTGTAAGTTTTGGCACTTAAGTGTCTTTCCATGTCAAGTTTTGGCACTCCCACTGTACTTATGCCCAAGAAGAAATGTCATTATCTCTTAAATAGTACCTATTCGCCTAAGAAAGTAGTGATTGATTAACGAAAGGTTATTAGTCGATTAAGACAGCAGGATAGGGGCCATGAAAACTAGGGAATGTTAAATTTCACCCCTGGTGGTCGACCACCACATCCGACAGGCTCAGATCGGTTTTCTCTCGAACCATGTTCGGCAAAAGCAGAGGTTTGGAAGATGACTCACCGATCTCAAAGAGCAGTCCGGAGAGAGCGGAGCAACCAGGGCCGCCGGTGAGCCACAGCACCAGAGGGTCGTCTTTTGGGCTCCGCTCTGACTCGACGAAGTAATAGAACAGCTGAACATCTTCCAACTCCCCAACTCCGATGTATCTATGGAAGTTAAAGCGGCAAGAACCAGTCACAACATGCAAAGAATTCAAACGAGTAGATAGAGAGAGATGAGGGAGGGGCGTGTCGCAGACCCTGTTTCGAGATAGAAAGGGAGGCCGCCGGGCAATCCGGGGAGCGACTCGACCACGGTCTGGGAGAGCCCGGATCGGAAGAGAAGGCAGATAGCAAGACAAAGAAGCGACCACAGCTTCATGCTTTTTCTTGAGAATGGAGGGGGCGACTTCGCTAAGGCAATGATGGTGCTCTCAGTGCCTCTTATGTTGATAAGGTTAGGCCCGTCGTTGCATGCCTACGATTCGTCATGAAGGCTGCCAGGGAGTGGCCCCATCGATGGCGATAACTACCTAACTGGCGTAATTACACCACGGAGGTTCGGCGTTCGGATGGTGCGGGTTAGGTGGAGCCTAGCTGAATCTAGAACTCAATGCGGAAACCAGTGCTTCCACCCCAGGATCAGGCGTGGATTCCCCGTCGTGTGATTGGCTAGGCCTGGCAGACCGATCCACAGAGAGGTCGGATCGGCAATGGACTCTCGGGGCATGTATCGAGACGGGATTCATTCGGGTTTGGCGGGCATTTCAAAATTTTGTGCAATGATTTAGAAGGGGGTCCAACGCCCTTTCTCGGCGTTGAAGGGGAGGTCCACCGAACAGTGTTGAACGACCGCTAGGATTGAATCTTTCGTACAAAGGGAAAGAGATAAGAGTGGAAAAAAGAGCGGCCGCCGGAGATAAGTTCATGCAATTGCAGACGATAATTGGAAGTTTGACAATCCAACGGATGTCGGAATAAAGTTACTACAACGACAATGGTACCCTCGTCTCCGCGTCGTACTAAGGTTCAATTTGTTTGATAGAGAACGTAACATTACAAGATCTGACATGTCAATGTACGTTAAGACTTACCAATCTCGTAAAGGATTGCAGGTGATCCAAAGCACCAGAGGCTCATCTTTTGGACTCCTCTCCGACTTGATGAAGTAGTAGAACATCTGCACATCCTCCGACGCGCCAACTCCAAGATACCTTGAATTCTCAGCAAGAAGAGAGAAAGAGAAAAGATTAAAGAATTCATGAGAGAGAGAGAGAGAGAGAGTTGATGATTCGCCGACCCAGTTTCAAGATAGAAAGGAAGACCGCCGGGGAATCCTGGGAGAGTCGTGATCACTGTCTGCGACATTGCCGAGCTCGAGAGAAGATGCAGAGCAAAACCAAGAAACGCCAACAACCACTTCTCGTCTTACATGCCCAGAAAGTAGCATAATCCTCACCAACCCCACGCGGTTGGAGTATTATCATATGCCAGCGAAAATGAAAGATTAGAAAATACCATGCTATGATAAATAAAATAAAAAAATGCGACAAGTATTTGAAGACTGTCTTTTTCGTAGGGCTCAGAATACTACATGCTCAGAATCAACATGCTTCCTTACCCATCTTTAACGAGGAACACTTTTTCGATCGTATCGAGACGGTTTGGCAACCGCACATTAAAAATGTAGAGAGTAGGCCCTACGATGGTACCTTTACAGAGTCCCCCGTCCTGTCTTTTCACTCGAGAATCCAAGGTCTATATCTACCCTTCCCGCCATGGAAAGTCACGTTATATCGACTAAAAGCGAAGCGAAGGATGAGGATAAGGCTAGAAGCATTAAGTGTTCCTCTTTCTTTCTCGATTTGACTAAAGGCTCCTCGCCTCTTTTGTAGACCATCAATTCGAGAACCCTAAATTTCATGTCTGACATTCAATATAATTTCTGAATTTTTATTTATTTAATATAATTCTCAAAATTTTAGTATATATTCAATATAATCCATAAATTATATAAAAATATTCAATATAATTAATTT
Source organism: Corymbia maculata (assembly GCA_014182735.1). Lineage (NCBI taxonomy): Eukaryota > Viridiplantae > Streptophyta > Magnoliopsida > Myrtales > Myrtaceae > Corymbia > Corymbia maculata. The sequence goes on from CM024685.1 coordinate 6,860,528, forward strand.
CTATTAATTCAAAACTAGGGACCACATGAAATATTCTCATATAGTTCAAGGACTATATTAAACATGTACCAAAATTTTAGGAATTATATTAAACAAATTAAAAGTTTAGGGATCACATTATATATTAAGCTAAAGTTCATGAATCGGATTAAATAAATTGAAAATTCATGAATCAAATTATACATTGAGTTAAAGTTCAGAGATTATTTGTACCCTAAACTCATGTTATAAATATGGCAATTTCTTTTATAGTTGCAACATTGAAGCTGTTCATGAAGCTTTGTAACCCTAAGCTTGTAACGCCGATACTGACAATGAAGAAATCACCTAGTGCGGCACTGTGATTTTTCCCTTCTTGATTTTGGAAGGGTTTTCCATGTAAAAATTATTGCTTGTCCTCTTTTTTCTTCCCTACTTTATTTTTCGTATATTTGCGTCCCCAACAACTAGAATCAGAACTGATGGTTACAGTTTCCGGACAGGTAGGCGTTGTGGTGTAACAACGTGGGCCCGTGAGGATGGCCCAAGTAGGCGTTGTGATGTAACAACACGGACTTGTAAGGATAATATTAGGCCATAACGATATCTGATTTTAAGCAAGAATAAACTTAACACTAAAGCTCACATGTGATGGGGGGATTGTTAGAATACACGTGTGAATTGTGTTAGAAAGTAGTCTTACATCGGAGAATCGATATGGTGTGTGAAGTAGTTAATATATACTAATTGGCCTATAACTTACTAATTTAAGTTTTTGAGTAAATGTGAGTCCAACTGGATATATTGATGGGCTAGGACTTGACATTCCCCTTTGAAGAGCTACCCAGTTTGAAGGTATCAGATTTTTACTATGCGCTCTCAATAATTATCTCTCGATCCAATGAAGTTTGAGCATTTCAAGATAAGCACAGACAAAACCCAATTTTTAACGTAAGAAAATAAAGTCAAACAGTGGAAATCAAGGAAAACATTGGTAGTGCTTGCACTTGCACGAGTTGAAGATCTGTGTGATCTTGTGTGAATACGCAGATCGTCGATAATGTTGTTGTGCTCTAGAAGAAATTTAGGATGTTAAAATGGCTGATGCGATTGTCACTTCGTTAGACCTCGTACTTGCACACGAGATGCATAGATCCATTAATATTACACGTAGATCTGTAGAAGAACTATTCTAACTAACATTATGCTGATCGTTTTCACGAGAAGGGCTGAACCTCGCTAAAAACATACCCTATGGACAACACTCATGCATTGCCTTGAAATATGCTCATTCTTGCCCCCCATCTGGTTACATTACTCAATCAAGCACAACACGCACAATCAAAAATTCTAAAAATAGAATATTCGGTATTGTTACTTGTTTTGAGAATTTTAGGATACGTCATTGTCGATGCTAATGCTCATTGTGCAGCCCCAACTTCTAACAAACATAGTTTATTATTCATTGACGTAGTAAAAGGGATGGTTAGGACGAAAATCCCGTGTCCGCATCATAGCTTCTCGCTTGACCTCAAAGTAGCCTTAGTTGGTAATGCCCGCCAACCTTGTGTCATAGGAGACTCATCGGATGTATGCGCGTTCCATTTAGGATTAGCAAGGGTAGGAGGGGTCTCTTATCGTGCAAAAAAGACCCTTTATTTGAAGCTTGGGACTATCTTCCACTTCTTCCAATCTAGTAAAAATAATATATATCTTGTACTTTTATTATAAAGAAGGGCAGTTAGAGAAGATTAATAGGAGAAGACTAGCCAATCAGTCCTAAACTTATTATATGAACATCAATTTAGTCATATATATTTCAAATTTTCTTAATATAGTCCTAAACTTCGCTTTGGAATTTCAATGTAACCCTTTCGGTGGCGTGAAGGTCCAATTAGCGCCATTTATCCTATGTGGCATGATTGGCATAAACAATGTGGAAGAATTTCAGTGAAATGATGTGGTTTTGCATTGGTTTTTGAATTTTTTTTTTTCTTTTCCACTGGTCATCTTCTTCACTGCGGGAATGGTGTCCTCAGCAGCCTTGAACAAGTTCTATTGAAATCTCCAATATTCACCACGGGCAATATCTCTTCATTTTCCCGTGGCCATTGCGGCTAAGGACACCAGCAACAACCTTAGATTCGAGCCCCGCGACCTCGGATGGAGATTGTAGGCCACACCAATAGCTGCTCGACGTTGCTCTAAGGTCACCGATTTTTGAGGGACATCGCCGAGGCTTATCATTAAGTCATAACTCTAGCCACGCGAATCTAAACTTCGGTGGTGCAAGTTGTGCAGACCTAAATCACTTCAGTATCATGCGAAGCTGCTTCCCTTTTGAAGCTCAATGTTTTTGATGGAACAAAAAGCGGTTCAGATGGCTATGTAAAAATTAAAGGGAAAATAAAACAAATAGTCTCCGCATTTTAGCCAAATGTGCAATGTGGTTTTCAAACTTTTAATTTGTACAATAGGGATCAAGAACCTCAGTCCAATGTGCAATGTAGTCTTTGGACTTTTGGGACATGTTAAATTTGGTTCCTGAAATATATAAAAATGTTCAATATTGTTCTTGAACTTAAATTAATGGAAGGACAACATTAAATATGTCGAAATTAATCTGGGAATCACATTAAATAAATTAGGAGTTTGGGGATTACATCATGTATTGAGTTAAAGTTCAAGAATTACATTGAATAAATTAAAATTTTATGGATCACATCATGCATTAGGTCAAAATTTAAGGATCATTTATGTCATTATCCCCAAAATTAAATGCATAGCAACTCATTAGGCACAAATGGTTTTGTTTCTTCTTTGGTTCACTTACCGGTTTTGGTGCAACATTATCAGCCAGGTGAAGCTTCTCATCCCTGCATTCTGTCTCCAAGGTTACTGGGAATGAGCTAGTGCTTTGAAAAAAATTGAAAAGAAGACAAAAGGGAAAAAAATTAAATATTTTTTTAAAGTTGTCTAAGTGACGCCAATTATGTCTTATAGAATGATCATTAATAACTGGACGCTATATCAGCATTTTATGTCAGAATGATTAATTTTAGGACTGCATTGACCAAATTATAATATTTATAATTAAATTCGTATCTATATAATAAGTTAAAAATTAATTAGGCGATAGAGGGGAGAGAGGTCCCGTACCTTCCCGCGGTCCCAATCTTGTCATGCTTAATCCAGCGACTTCCTTCTTCCAGGACACGTGAGTGGACCGTGAGTAGGTGCAAGATTTATGAAAGAGGCGACGTCAGGGATTACACTTCTCTCTCGATTGGACCGAGGATTCCCCTCTTTCGTGATTCCTCATAGTTTAGGTTTCTCGATGATATTTTTGGTGGAGCCTATCCATAAAATATCCACACTTTTGAGCTTCTTAATAAAGTCAAACTTAACATTTCAAAAATTACGTAAGCATATGACCAAATATGTGTGGACAAGAACGTCACATGTGCCATAACTATTATGGACACCTAAATTTAAGTAAATGATCATTCATTTATCACATTGAAAATTAAAGATTATTTTTTTTATCTCTAAACAAAAATATTATAATTACATAGCATATAATTTTAGGAACATTTATTTATTGTATTTGCATCGAACTGACGGCTGGTGGTAAATGGTTTTGAGTTTAATGGGATTGATTAAGCCTGTAAGGTGAAGAATTAGACTGAGCATGCGAAAGCATGAAATTTGAGCCCAATGAATACCTCACATGATTAAAAATTGCGCGTGCATCACATGCATAATCAAAATTGGAAATTTGAGGAGGAGTTAGGTCATTTCATTGCCAAAATTTTGGTCATATGACAACTCAAAGATCAATATGATATTGCAAGATATACGTATATGAGAAATTGGGAGGTTATTTCGTTATTCTTAAAATTTCTCTCATATATTGGCATATTCACTTTTATTTAGATCTGAGCAAGTCCTTAAATTATTTCGTCTGAACTCTGAGACGTAACATACTGGGAACGAAAAATATTTATCTAGAAACTAGGTGGCCGTCGAGAGGGAAGGTAGACTCCACGTCACTTCTTTAGAAGTAGCTATCACCAAGTAGATAGGTATAATAGTCTTCCGCATTTAGAATGAGGTGGTGGAGCTCTAGGGCTCTTGCTAGGTCGATCCAGTATCTAGTAACTGATCTATAGATCCAATACCTCTGGTTACAAGACAAAAGGAGATATGAGAAGGCAAAAGTACGGAAAGAAGAAAGTGGGTTGGGACGAGATTCGTTCGGCAAAATGAAGAATGTTTGGTTGATGAAGTAATGAAAGAAACTTTGCTGATATCCCGAGAAGAAGCCGGCGAGGGGGCATTATAAAAACCGGTGTGATTTGCAAAAGAGAAGGGGGAGGCCACACAGTTGGAATACACGGCCACACAGGGAGAGAGGAGGCTGGAAAATTGGTGCACACGGCCTTCACATAGGGAGACTGGTCTTGATAGAGAGAGGGCCATACATTGGAAAGGAGAGAAACTCTCGTGAGAGCAAAACAGAAGATTGGCAGGACATTGCAGGTTTCGACGTTCTATTATTAAGTTCCAGGCTTTGCTGTACGTCCAAACAGGTCCAGGTTTATTGGCATTTTCACATGTTACATTTTGGTACGTCCATGATGGGGTATGTTCAAGAGACACCGATTGCTTATGATAGAGTGTATTTTAGAGAGGTACCCTTTGAAGAAATACAAGCAGTCATTTTTTCAAAAGAAGTATAAAATGATAACTTCAGAAAAATAATCGCCAACAAACGGACGAATGAATGAAATTGAGAAAAAGAAAATCCTTTCAATCAAAAGAAAAACACTCAAGGGTTCCATCATCTACTTTGAAAAACAATTGGCATTAACACTGTGAAATGTGAATACTTTCCTTGTAATTGTATTCGGACCAACGTGAAGTCGTATTGTCCATTGTTCATTTGGGATTCAACATACGTTTCTGAGATAATTTCTTTATTGCGCATTGAAGAGATAAGTCATTTAATGCGCCAACTATTTCCTCCAACATTGATATCATAGCCTATGTTATGATCTCTGTCTTGTTTTTTCTGTGGGTTTTTTCACTTGATGATCGATATGAGGACTAAACGAATGAACTTAATATTGTTTGGAGGTTCATTTCTTGGAAATTGCAACATGAGATTGAGAACAATTCGGACATGAAGAACGGGTTTGAAGGACGAAGACCACCATTTTGTTTCGCTCTGTTTCAACAATTTATTTTTTGAAAAAATAATTTTTGATTACATAAATTGAGAGATCTTGTTGAGACAAGCCAAATGGTGGATGGCATGCCATTGGGGGACGCTGGACGCGCCCACACGCGCAGCCAAAAGCCACGGCACGTGAGAGCCATGTGCCTCATGCGTTGGGACTACCAGCGCATGAGTCCCATATGCGCATCGGCCAACTAACGCTACTGATGTCATCAATGATGTCAGCTAAACTGTCGATAACGGTCTGGTAACGTCATTGACCCGACCCGACTGACCGATGACTCGACCTGGTTGACTAGTCAACAATTAGACCGATTTTGACCAGTCAAGCTGCTGAACCGGTTGAACGGTCGGATCAGATGACGGTCAGATCGATTCAGCTAGTCAAGTTCGACTGGCGTGTGCACCACACACGCTGCACATTCAAGCGACGCATGGGGGAGCGTGCGGGCTTCGTTTGGAGCGAGGTTGGTGTCCTTGTGTTCGTAATGAAGTGCTCTATATTGTGGTATGGTTATTTTTCATATTGGAGGATTTTAAAGATATAAAAATGCGTATAGAACCCTAAATACGTGTATTTTTGGGGTATATTCATTGTTTCTTCCTTTTTACTATGTATTTTCTTATAAGTTTGTAAATATAGAAGCTATCCTACATGAAAATGACCACATTTGAGTGATATAGAGCTTGGTTCGATGATGGCATGTATATTGGAAAAGAAAAAATAGCATTGCTCGCATCACGTTGCTAAGCTACATGCAAAATGAGCTCATGTGTGAGTTTAAAGATTATGACAAAACTCAAGAGATTTGGATTGCCTTGAAAGATAAGTTTGAGGGTATGTTTGCTACTAAGTTGAGGAGACTCATCATCAAGTTTAATACATACCGAAAGTGCCCAAATCTAACGATGAGGCAACATTTTCGCGAGATGTCAAACATGATTTGTGAGCTAAAGTCGGTGGGTCACACCCTTTTTGATGAGCAACAAGTTCAAGCTGTTATAAGGTCTGTTCCTGAAAGTTGGGAGCATATGAAAATCAATATGACGCATAATGAGAACATTGTTACTTTTGTTGATACCTAAATTTTAGCTATTCCTTTAATTATTTATTAATCACATTAGAAATTAGGAATTAATTTCTAAATCCTTAACAAAAAAATTTCATTAAAATCTCATCGAATATAGACATTAGGACATTTGCATCACTAGTTTTAAAATTTAGAAATTTACAAAAAATTAATTAAAAAAATCGAAAAAAGATGACGGGCTAAGGCTGGGGCTGCCTAGCCTCCCCCACATGGCCCATTCCCTTTCCTCGCATGGGCTCGGCCCATTTCCTTTTTTTTTTTCTTCCTTGGCCCGGCCCACTTGGCCTTCTTCTTCTCCTGCGCGTGGAAACAACAGCCTGCATAGGGGATAAAAAATTTGAAGCAAGTCAAGAGCAGAAGTGCAGAAGCAGTAGCAGGAAGAGTAGGGTAGCAAGTCAGAGCAGCAGCAGAAGATGGGAGAGGTCAGGCGGTAGCAGAAAGGCAGCAGAAAGAGGAAGACGCGAAGGAAGAAGGGGAAGCATGCAGGAGAAGAAATAAAGAAGAAGACCAAAAAGAATAAAAAAAAAAAAAAAAGGAAAGAGAGAATAAGAAAAATAAAAAAAAAAAAAGAATAAAAAAAAAGACAAAAAAAGAGAAGATGGGGGAGCGTCGGGCTCGCATGGGGGGAAAGTAATATACATGCAGAAAAGGACAAAAAAAATTAAAAAAAGAGAAAAAAAAAAAAATTTAAAAAAAAAAAAAAAAGGGGAAAAAGAAATACAAAATAGAAAAATCAGAAAAAACAAAGAAAAGGCCGAAAATAAGATAGGGGCCAAGAAGATGGGCTTTGCCGCGGGCCTGCTTCCGTTGGGCTGAATCGGTAGTAGGCCGGTTCTTTTTTAGCTGGGCTAGGAAAATAAAAATTGAAATTGGGCTTTTTTCTAAAAATCCATGTGGGTTTGTTTTTTTATGTGGGCTTGAGGTCGGCCCGGTTCCTTCAGCCCAACCTGGGCCAACAGGACCTGAACCGGGTCAGCAGGGCCGGGTTTCCGGACCCGGTCCGAATCTTTTTTTGATAAATCAAAAATCAAAAAATAATAATTCAGAAAATATTAAAATATTAAAAAATATTAAAAAATTCGAAATTTCACAAAATTCATGGGAAATTTAGAGTCTTGAAAATTTATAAAAAATTTTGAAAAAAAAAACAAAAATATATATTTTTAAAAAAATCGAAAAAATTAAAATATTAGAAATTCCAAAAAAAAATTCAAAAAATCCCAAAAATTCCAAGCTTGTTTTAGAGTTCCCTAAAAAGCTCTAAAATAATTATTGAACCAATTTTCTCTTAAAAAGTGTTGGAAAATCATCAACCTAAGATTGTGCTTAAAATTGAACAAGCTTTTATAGCTTCACCTTAGGATTTTAATTATCCTCAAATACAATTGCCCTTAAATGCACGCTTATGATGTGATGATTATGGTTTCCCCCTTAGTTTAATTAGGATTGTCATTTATTTATCTTTTAATGCTAGGTATTTATTTTCGCCTGTAATTTATTTAATGCTTTCTTTAATTGATAATTGATGTTTTGATGATTGTGCACCCTCATGATCACTACATGTGTTAGTGGTTAAGTCTAAAATCAATCAAAACTATCTGACAAAAATATTTTTAAAATGAACAATATTAGGTACCGAAAGGGCACTAATTGATTAATTAGTGTAATCAAGTCTCCGACCCTAGATTCTCTAGTTGCGTAGAAAGTGAAACACACTCCCATGCCTCACTTGGTTTCTAGTCGACCCCAATAGGCTAGTGGCGACTCATAATTTGAAGATTTTCATGAACACCCAATGTCACGAGGGATATGAGCTTGGGAGAGACTATGTCTAATGAGGGTCTTGGACCCACCTTTGACAATACTTTTAGACCTATTTAGTTATTCCTTTCCCCTCGATTCATTTCCTCCACTCGAACTTGGTTTTAAAAAAATAGGTATGTGACTATGGGGTCTTGGCCCACCCTTTGAACATTTTTAGACCTATTTAGTTATTCCTTTCCCCTCGAGATGGGGGACTTGGTTTTAAACCTTAGAGGACTTAGGCCAAAATTAATCTTGTTCAAAAATATTTTGTTTGGCAACGAGGATTCCAAGTATGCCCCTAATATCAAAGGTGTTAAATGTTTTTGCAGAATGGGAGGTATAAAGGGAAGTGTTTGCTCACCTTTGTCTTGTAGAGAGGTGTAGGAATGTATGGTTTATTTTTATGTACGAAATATTGTTTGCTTATAAATTGTTGTGCATGTATCCTTTGCATTGCACTACACCCTAGCACACACAACCCGCCACCGGACTCGGCCGCACAGATCACTTAGGATGGTGTTGAGGTGGATACCACTCCAACTACAATCATGTAGTACGAGTCACCCACCTCAATTCCTAAATTTCCTTCTCATGTCAAGAGTTCCCACCCCGATTGGCAACCACGCGACATAGGTTGGCTCTTTGACTAGGCCGAGTCATGGGAATCCCGAACAAGCCACAATCATGTCAGCTCAATCCGGTAATCTTGTGGCTCCATTTTGAGCTATCTAAAGTAGAAATCAAGTCACATCTCATGTACATGTCTATGTGATTGGGAAAAAGAAAAGGAAAATTGAATGCTCTTTTACTTGTTCATTACTTATTTATTTATTTATTTATTTATTTATTGAAACTTTCAATTTTGAAATTTGTGAAGATCAATCAAATGCCCTTGGTGCCATAGGCTTCTAATTGGAAAACTGGCAATTACTCTTCATAAGTGAACTTTGAGTATCAATTTCAAATATCTCTTATGTACATCTGTACAACGGATGACTTTGTTAAAGTTTTCAATTATGGGCCTAAAATTGCATCTCATCAAAAAGTTCTTCCAATTCATGATTATGTTTTGGGGTGCAAAAAACAAAATTTGAAATCATACTTTTAATCAAATTCTTTCATTCTGACATTTTGGGGTTGAAAAGTCAAATCACATTTTTTGTATAGATTTCTCATAATAAAATCACCTCATTCTAGCAAGAGTAAAATCACAAATCAATTTTTCAAAATCAATGCCACATCATGTGCATGAAACTTTTGAAATAAAGTCAACGTTCGATTGATAGCTATAAATCGATCTTTTAATGATGTCTCCTCTTATGATAAAATCTTGGCAAAATACCAAATTCTTGCAATAGGGACCATGGGGCATGTGCCGTTGCCTCAATTTTATTGCAAGAGGCGACGTCATTGAAAGATCATTTTCTCATTCACATATTGACATTATTTCCTTCTTGCAGGATCCGAGTAACATTTACTCATTGACATCTACTGGACCATACAAATAAGTGGACTTTCAAACTTGGACGAGAATTGATTTTTACGCTCATCTACATAAGATTTTCTTGTATTTTATCATTGTTTCCATTCTTGTTAAGAATCATGTTTTCCATTTTAGGTTTCGATTATAAGCCCAACTGACACTTTTTAAAATCATGCAACTCACATTTTTTTTTAATGAAATCCAATTTCATGAAAATCATCATAAAAGCCACAAAAAAAAAAAAGTTTCTTATTGAAGTGCTTCAAACGGGCTTTTAGGGTTAAGCTTTTATGCCTTTAACTTCCAAAATGTTTCAAAAAAATGATTTTCAAGAAGAACTCACATAGGATTTTATCCCTTCTCATTTTATCTTTTCTCCTAACTACCTTCAGGTTGACCCGCAAAATGATACTTTGAGATGGTAAAATGAATAGTCATTTGAGGTTGTCAATTACCTCCTCTAAAGGACAAAGACATAGACCCCTAGAATTTGAGATGAACACAACACGCGTGATTGTCAATAGAAATGCATCAAGGGAGATACATGTATTTGCCAACGCGATAGAGTAATTGATGTTGGAGGAGAGTCTGTCAAAGGGACAACACCTCTCGCCAACGAGGTGATGACAGGGCAAGTCACTCAAAGCATTGTGATTCTTGCTCGTGAACCAAGATGAAGGAAAGTCAATGGATTCAATATGAAAAGGGAGTATTGTTCCTAAATTAGTCCGATTCAATTCAGGAATGCAAGTGACATGGTGTATGTTGCAGGAAAAGGCACACATTGACCATGGGAGCAACACCTTCCATCAAATAAGCATGTTGAAGTTCAATTGTCCATTTTGACGTGATAATTGGGGCAAAGCATCCAAGGAACAATGCCCTCAAATGTCCAAACAGGGAGGTATGTTGATGCCCGAAGAACAAAAGCATGTGAAGGAAACATTGGATATGTAAAGATAAATGCAAATGAGGATCTGGAGTTGCCAAATATCCAAAAGGGTTATGTTCGCACTCAAAGGATAAAGGCGAGTGAGAGATAATGATGTATCATTTCCAATCTTTAATTCCATCAAGGTTCTTACACTAACACATTTTTTCCATTGTTTACAGGGTTGTCGCGTCGCCTCGTAGTAGGTAAGGTACCTTTCTTCTCAAAATTAAAAAAAAAATGAATATCTCAAAAAAAAAATTCTTTGGTGTTTTCTTGGAAAGCAAACGTAAAAAAAAATGTAAATTGAAACTTTTTTTTCCACAAAGTCTTTGAACACATTTTTATCTCAAAATTGTCTATCCATTCGGTGGATCACTCATTTTGAATTAAAATTCCTCATGGAGATTAATTTGATTAGATGATTTTGACCAATTGAAATTAGGATGTTAACCGTGCCAAGCAAGAAACACTTAGGATGAGGAAAGGCAACCCATCTCCAAATACGTCCTTTAAACACTTTGAGAGTCAAGCAAAAAAAAAAAAAACCGTGTCATTTAAGGATAAGAGATTCATTCGCAAGTGGTACATAAATCAAAGTGAACAGAGGGATTTCTTTCTGTTGCCCTACGCATTGCAGGTGACAATAATTTGCCCATTTGAGCCTTTAAATACGGAGAATTTTCTACAAAATATCTCTGTCAAGAACTACCCTAAAATGGGGCAATTATTGAGGTTTGGATTGACATTATTTGGAGAAGAAAGATGAGAAGGATTGCCTTGCTATCACTTGCATCAATCTTTTGTAGTGGCTTCAGGTGAGTCATTGTGGAAACTCAAAGCATCCCAAAATGAAGAAGAGCATTCATTTCTCTACCTAAACACTTATGCCCTTTGCTTAGCCAAGTTGAGCTTGAACATTTATTTCGAAAGCCCAAATGGTGATTATCTCCCTCCCACTAGGGCAAGGCATATGATTTATCAAGGCAATTGGCATTTACATGAGAATGTGGAAAGTGTCTTGAAAGTTCTAATGACTCCAAAAATTTTCAATGAAAATTAGGGGGCATGAAAAAACAATGTGCTTGGTAAAAGCAAGACCAATGCCCGATTTCAAAAAAAAAGAGAAAAGAGCGAGGAAAGTCGCATCGAAAAAAGGAAAAAGAAAAAAAAAGACTTTCTTGTGAAAGAAAAGCTATCAAGGTCAAAATGCTTGCATTAAAAAAAAATCATTGCAAATGCAAAAGCCATTAGATGAAAGGGCAAAGCTCTCATGTTAAAATGTTCAGCCAAAGGACTTTTGAGACAAAGTTAGATTTCCAAAGTCAAGTGTCTTCGAAAAAATTGAATGAAATGGTAATGATACCATGATGATCACCAACTCTCAAACCCCTTTTCAAATAAAATTCTAAGCCTTTTGAGCCTATAACTGAACCAACATTACTTTCCTTCCCGAACTCTCTTCAAATTGGGATGACTTGAGTGAAAGTAAAGACTTCTCAAAGAAGCTACTGCTTAAAGAAGCAAGAGCAAAGTTGTCTTATCTCATGAGATTTCTTGACTTGTAAACTCAGCGAAGATGTTGATCAATGATTATTTCATTTCATGGCCAATGATGTTTATCCTTGTTGAAACATTGACCAAGTCACATCATAGCCCTTCCAAATATGTACTTACTGCGAATGATTCTCAAAGCCTTTGACATAGGTTTTGTGAGATACCCCTAATAATCAGCTATGCTTCCCACATTAAGGGATGGGATCAAATAACCATTTTCTCGAAAAGATGTGAGAAGCCATTTTTGACTAAAAGCCCTTACTTGACATGTTTAATGAATTCTTCTCATAAGTCGGGATCACTTTGATATGGACTTTTCTTCTAGAGGAATTTGAGAATTGATGATATCTTCCAAACTTGATGACAATTTTGCGATATTTACCAAATAATTGAATTAGCTCGATTTGCTCATGCAATCAGCACTTTCTCATCTTTGACATTTTTCTAAATGTCTCTAATGACACTTTTTTTAAGTTGATCTTGTCTGGCTCCCCTAGTGAAATCATGTATTTTTCACATGGTTTGTGGTTTACCCTTAAACCACATGGTTGTTGGTCTACCCTTAAATCACGGGGTTTGTGATCATTCGAACCCACATGATTTGTGATCTATCTTTAAACCACACGGTTGGTGATCTATCTTTAAACCATGGGGTTTGTGGTCATCTAAAACCATACGGTTTATGGTCTACCCTTAAACCACACGGTTGGTGGTCAAATATTAAACCACGGTTTGTGGTCATCTGAAACCACACGATTTGTGGTCTACCATTAAACCACACGGTTGATAGTCTACCCTTAAACCATAGGGTTTATGATCATCCGAAACCACAGGGTTTGTGATTTATTCTTAAACCACACGGTGGTTTATCCTTAAATCACAAGGTTTGTGGTCATCCAAAACCACACGATTTGTGGTCTACTCTTAATTCACACGGTTGGTGGTCTAACCTTAAACCACGGGATTTGTAGTCATCCGAAACCACACGGTTTGTGATCTACCCTTAAACCATGGGGTTTATGGTCATTTGAAACCACACGGTTTGTGGTCTACCTTTAAACCACACGATTTGAAATCTACCTTAAACCACACGGTTGGTGGTCTACCCTTAAACATGGGGTTTGTGGTCTACCCTTAAACCACACGGTTGTGGGTTCATCCTTAAACCACGCCTATTAACCCATTTTTACATGGTGAAACTTGTGCTAGTTGGAACTTGTTACCATACAATAAGGCTTTCCCATCTCAGCCAAGACCATCTAATTACAAAATAAGATCATCCATCCATACCCTTTTTTCATTGGCAACCCCCGATTGTCATCATCCATGGACAAAATTTAGGTGTCTCTTGTCTTTGAAATGAACCTCTTCGAACTCCTCGTTCAAAGAGAACAGCTGTTGACACATAAATTTTGGCTACTCCTTTAATTATTTATTAATCACATTGGAAAATTAGGGATTAATTTATAACCTCTTAACAAAAAAATTTCATTAAAATCTCATTGCATATAGACATCAGGACATTTGCATCATTAGTTTTAAAAATTACAAATTTCCAAAAAAAAAATTAATTAAAATAAAAAAATTAATTAAAAAATTGAAAAAAAGAGGACGGGCCAGGGCTGGGGCCGCCTAGCCTCCCCCACATGGCCCGTTCCCTTTCCTCGCATGGGCTCAGCCCATTTCCTTTTTTTTCTTCTTCTTCCTTGGCCTGGCCCACTCAACCTTCTTCTTCTCCTGCACGTGGAAAGAACCTGCATAGGGGATAAAAAATTTGAAGCAAGTCAACAGCAGAAGCGTAGAAGCAGTAGCAGAAAGAGCAGGGCAGCAAGTCAAAGCAGTAGCAGAAGATGGGAGAGGTCAGGCAATAGCAGAAAGGCAGCAGAAAGAGGAAGATGCGAAGGAAGAAGGGGAAGCATGCTGGAGAATAAATAAAGAAGAAGACCAAAAAGAATAAAAAAATTAGGAAAGAGAGAACAAGAAAAATTAAAAAAAAAGAATAAAAAAAAAGATAAAAAAAGAGAAGATGGGGGAGCGTCGGGCTCGCATGGGGGGAAAGTAATATGCATGCAGAAAAGGACAAAAAGAAAGATTTAAAAGAGAGAAAAAAAAAGGAAAAGGGGAAACATAAATAAAAAATAGAAAAATCAGAAAAAACAAAGAAAAGGCCGAAAATAAGATAGGGGCCAAGAAGATGGGCTTCGCCGTGGGCCTACTTCCGTTGGGCTGAATCGGTAGTGGGCTGTTCTTTTTAGCTGGGCTAGGAAAGTTAAAATTGAAATTGGGTTTTTTTCTAAAATATTGCTATGGCTTTGTTTTTTTTAGTGGGCTTGAGGTCAACCTGGTTCCTTCAGTCCAACCCGGGCCGACAGGACCTGAACCAGGTCAGCAGAGCCAAGTTTCTGGACCCAGTCCGAATCTTTTTTAATAAATCAAAAATAAAAAAATTCAGAAAATATAAAAATATTTAAAAATCATAAAAAATTCAAAATTTCAAAAATTCATGGGAAATTCAGAGTCTTGAAAATTTATAAAAAATTTTGAAAAAAAATAAACAATATATTTTTTAAAAAAATTGAAAATATTAAAATATTAGAAATTCCAATTTTTTTTCAAAATTCCAAGTTTGTTTTAGAGTTCTCTAAAAAGCTCTAAAATGATTCTTGAACCAATTTTCTTTTAAAAAGTGTCGGAAAATCATCGGCCTAAAATTGTACTTAAAATTGAAGAAGCTCTTATGGCTTCACTTTGGGGTTTTAATTATCCTTGAATACAATTACCCTTGAATGCACGCTTATGATGCGATGATTATGGTTTCCCCTTTAGTTTAATTAGAATTGTCATTTATTTTTCTCTTAATGCTAGGTATTTATTTTCACCTGCAATTTATTTAATGCTTTCTTTAATTGGTTGATTGTTGTTTTGAATGATTGCACACCTGCATGATTACCTCATGTGTTAGTGGTTAAGTCTAAAATTAATCCAAACTGCCTGACAAAATTCTTTTTGAAATGAACAAGATTAGGTATCAAAATAGCACTAATTGGTTAATTAGTGTACTCAAGTCCCCAACCTTAGATTCTTTGGTTGCGTAGAAAGTGAAGCATACTTCAATGCCTCGCTTGGTTTTTAGCCAACCTTAATAGGCTAGTGGCGGCTCCTAATTTGAAGAATTTCATGAATACCCAATGTCACGCGGGGTATGGACTTGGGAGAGCCTATGTCTAATGAGGGTCCTAGACCCACCCTTTGGACAATACTCCTAAACTTATTTAGTTATTCCTTTCCCCTCGGGATGGAAAAAATAGGTCGTGACAACTTTTGACGATATAGCGCATCATTTGGAATTAAAGGATGAGCGCCTAGAGGTTGCAAAATCATTTACCCATGCTTATGTTGCTTAATTGAGTTCGCGCAAAGTTTCGGGCTTCAAGTGCAAGAGGAATCAAAAATTCAACAACAAAGGGAATGAGGCAAATGAGGCATTCAAAAGAGCTAAGACCCTCCAATGCGAGAAGCATGATGGGAAGAAGGACAAGGTTAAGATGAAGTGCTATAGTTGTGACAAACTGGGTCACTTCGCTCGTAAGTGCACTGAGTCGAAAGAGGTACTACATTGCTTTATTACTTTAAGTAATGCTTTTGATTCTAGCACTATAATGCTTGCTGAATCTCATCCTATGTGGACTGTAGACTCGAGAGCAACAGACTACATAGCTAGAGATCGAGGAGCATTTGTAAAGTATCGTCAAATACAACCTGAAAGAAGATAGATATATGTTGGAAACAACTCAAGAGTTGAAGTGAAGGGTATCGGCACATGTAAATTGACCTTATGTGGTGATCGAAACCTATTCCTACATGATGTCCTCTATACTTTGGGTATTTAACGAAACTTAGTGTTAGTAGTTGTTCTTCTAAGCTTAGGTTATATATTGAAATTCCATGGTACTTGTATTGACATTTTATTTGGAACAGTTTATTATGGTTCTAGTTATGTATTAGATAGTTTTATAGTACTAGACATTGACTATGATGTGTATAGTGTTAACGTTGATGGTTGTTTTTCTTTAATTGCATCTTCTACTAATGCGGAAATTGATGCAAGTATTTGGCATACTAGACTAGGTCACATTAGGTTACAAAGAGTGAAATGATTAGCAAAAGAATGCCTTTTAGGGTCACTCGCTAATGTTGATCTACCTGTATGTGAACATTGTCTAGCTAGAAAAACAACTAGAAAACAATTTGGTAAAGGAACTAGAGTCAATCTTCTATTGCAATGCATACATTCTAATATATGTGGTCCGTTGAATGTGAGGGCGAGGTATAGAGCCTCATAAGTTTGAAGCATTAGATTGCTTTAGACGATATATAACTTTGGTTGAGAATCAGTTGAACAAAACTATCAAGGCATTGAGAACCAATTGTGGACATGGGTATCTATCTGAGCAAATAAGACTTTTTGTGCTAAAAAATGAATCGTAAAACAATTGACTATTCCTGGTACTCCACAACAAAATGGGGTTGCTGAAAGAAGGAATAGAACCCTATTAGAAATGGTTAGGTCTATGATGGCGCAAGCAAATTTACCTATCTCATATTGGAGAGATGTATTATTGACTGCTACCTATATACTTAACCGAGTGCCCTCTAAGTTAGTCACTTCCACCCCTTATGAATTGTGGACTAGTAGGAAATCAGATTTAAGTAATCTACGACTTTGGAGGTGTGCAGTATATGTTTATGATTCTTCCCATAAATATTGCAAATTAGGCCCAAGAGAGAATAAATATATCTTTATTAGATACTCTGAACACCCAAAGGGTATGTGTTCAAAGGTGAACAAGCTTATGGAAGTGTGATTGAAATAGAGTCATGTGATGTCACGTTCTTGGAGAACAATTTTCCTAATAGAGATGAGATTAATAAGAATTTCCAATTATATGAATTGGAAGATCTTGATAACACACCCACTAATGTTGTCGAGGGAAATGAAAATTTACCTCTACATACAAAGCCTAGTGGGAGTGGAGAAAAGTTTTGGAAGACGAAATGGAGTCTATGAGGGCAAACCATGTTTGAGACTTGGTCGATTTGCCATCTGATTGCAAAGCTATTGGAAATAAATGGGTTTTCAAAATTAAGCGAATGGCGGATGGATCTATTGAAAAGTACAAGGCTCGCCTTAAGGTGAAATGTTATACTCAACAATATGGTATGGATTATGAGTAAACATTTTCACCAGTTGTAAGGTTTGCCTCTATACACCTTATACTAGCTATTGTCGCACATTTAGATCTAGAATTACATCAAATGGATGTAAGGACAGCATTTCTCAATGGAGAACCAGATGAAGAAATCTATATAAAACAACCAATGGGTTTCAAGGCTGAAGGTCAAGAGCGAAAAGTTTGCAAACTTAATCGCTCAATATATGGCCTTAAGCAATCATCTAGATAGTGGTATTTTCATTTTCATCAAGAAATTACTTCTTTGGGGTTCATGATGATCGAAGAAGATCACTATGTGTATGTGAAATGGTCCAATGATAAATTTGTAATTTTATCACTTTATGTTGACGATATTTTGTTGGCTGGGAATGACAAGAGTTTAGTTATAGTCATAAAAGAATGGTTGTCATCCAATTTTGAAATGAGAGACATGGGAGAATCTGCTATTATATTGGGAGTTAAGATTGAAAAATATCAATCAAAGAAACTCCTTGTTATGTCACAATAATCTTATATAATGAAGATTCTTGAACGCTTCAATATGTAGTATTGTAATCCCATTGATACCCCTATCATGCAAGGCGAAGACCTAAGTATTAAAATGTGTCCTAAGACTTTAGAGGAAAAGAAAGGAATGGAAACTATTCCTTATACAAGTGTGGTCAGAAGTTTGATGTATGCTATGATGTGTACTCGACCTAACATATGTCATGTTGTGGGGTTAGTGAGCCGATATCAATCAAATCCTGGACAAGCATATTGGAAAGCAGTTAAGAGGATCCTAAGATACTTGAAAGCCACTAAAGATTATCGACTTTGTTTTCAAGGGAAATTTGCGCTTATTAGGTTACTTTGATGCTGATTAGGGAGGAGACCTAGATGAACGTAAGTCAACGTCTGGTTATGTGTTCTTGTTTAATGAAGGTGCAATTTCTTAAAATAACAAGAAACAGATGTGCATAGCCTTATTTACAATAGAAGCAGAATTTATTGCATGTTCTGCTGCGGTGCAAGTAATATAACTAAAACATTTCTTGGAAAATTTAGCCATTGTCACTAAGGCTACAAGACCAGTAATAGTTCATTGTGATAGTCAAGCAGCTATTGTCTATGTGAAAGATCCCAAGGATCATGGTAGGACGAAGCACATTGACATAAAGAATAACTTCATTAGAGATATAATAGCGTAGAAGGAAGTGATCCTACAATATGTTTCAACCAACAAGATGGTTGCTGATCCATTAACGAAAGCTTTTTCTAGAGATGTGTTATTGATCCATTGGATGTCTCTAGGGTTACGTAGAATGTGATATGTAATATTGTTGAGAATCATTGGATTATGCTTATGTGGATTTATGTATTGTACTTGTTTGTTTTCTTTTAATGAATTGATGTTTCATTATCAAGTATAAATTCATTATGAGACTAGTACATACACATATATATCGTTAAAAGGTATATCATAGGCATTGATTGGCTTACTCACACGAGCAATTACCTCAAGTGCTACAATTAGAATGTTAAGATGAAACGTTATGTATTATAAATGCTAGATGAGCAAGTTTAATACATAATATCATTTCATGTCGCCTTGATTGAAATCAAGATGAGGTCTGTAATTTGTGAATAATATGACCGACCATGATAGTCCCACAATTATGTATGCCTGAAGAAAGTCGAATGTAAGTACTTAATTAGGCGATGTAGAAAGTGAGCTAATATAGCACTCGAGCTAAACATAAGTATGTGAAAAGCATATGATTGTGTTTAGGCTAAGATCCATATAGTGGATATGTTTAACAAATGACATATACTCTTATAAAAAGAGAAATCTACTATAGCATGTAATTCATACTACATGTGCTTTATTACGATCGATAAATGAGATGAGTAAAATAAATCCCTACTTACTCATAGTGTGAGTCCTTGAGGTAATTTATAATTTACCTCATTAGTGCCCTATGTTACTTCTGACTATGTTCTTGAAGTGACAGTTCAATGTTGCTACTTTAGCATGTTACTGGTGGTCATGAAAAGATATGGCTTTATGGGACGTGTCTAGGAAAGCAATTGCTCTGGAATGGAGAGAGAGACATAAGTGCAAAGAAAGATTATTATTGATTTACATCTATCACGTGTATTTACTAGTTGATCAATTATATTGCCTTTTTTGTGGTTTTAGATATAATTGTAAATATATTGTGTTTGAGAATATTTAAGTATAGCTTTTACGGAATAGGTATACTTGGATTGATGTAGCAAAATATGTTTGGGGCACTGTGAGACATTGATTGTTTATATTCTTTTTAAGGTTGTAGCCATTATGTTATCCCTAACAGGCCCATAATTAGAACTTCCAAGTACATGTGTACTCACTGGTCGCACGGTTTTCTTGCCAATATGAACCATTTCTAAAGTAGATGAATGTTGAATGTCTTATATCCTTGATAGAGCATTACTAAACCCATCATATCCAAGTGGGAGATGTTACATTTTGGTACGTCCATGATGAGGTATGTCCAAGAAACACCGATTGCTTATGATAGAGTGTATTTTTGAGAGGTACCTTTGAAGGGGTATGAACAGTTATTTTTTCAAGAGAAGTATAAAAATGATAACTTTAGAAAAATAACCACCAACAAATGAATGAATGAACCAAATTGAGAGAAAGAAAATCCCCTCAATCAAAAGAAAAACATTCAAGGATTCCATCATCTACTTTGAGAAACAATTGGCATTAACACTGTGGAATGTGAATACTTTCCTTGTGATTGTATTCAGACCAACGTGAAGTTGTATCATCCATCGTTCATTCGGGATTCAACATATATTCCTAGGGTAATTTCTTTATTGTGCATTGAAGAGGTAAGTCGTTTCTTCCGCCGACTATTTTTTCCAACACTACCTTTGGTCAACGGTGATCCCAGTGGAAGCCGAGGATCATGGAGAGGGTTTGAGCTACTCTCACCCTCCTCTCTCTCTCTTGCCAATTTTGTTTGCGTTTTATTATTTGTTCTCCTCTCCTTATTTAGATTTGGGAGTTCTCTTCTCCCGGTTTAGTTTTTTTTATTTGAGAGTTTGCACTCTCCCGATTTAATTCTAGATATGGATGCTATCCTTTACCAACCAAGATGTATCATAGGAGTTTTGGCATCTCATGGAATTTGTGATGACATGGAGGAAATTAAGCCTAGGTGCACACCATTAACTAGCAAAGTTGTAATTATGAGAGAAGAAATTTCTAGATTTCTAGCATGTGCTTATACCGACAAACACAAGATTTATATATCAGCCATCGATTTTTTTTTTTATAAATCCATTCTTGTGCAACAAGTTTGTACTTAACTTTGTCAATATTCCGTTAATTTGTCACGAAGACTACGTCATCCCAAAGAATTATGAGCTTTGACGCATGTTGGCCATCGCTCGACATCTGCCAGACCAACTAGAGTTATTGTGGGTTCAACGTCGCTGCCCCGTCCGTGATCTTCGCTGCCGTTTGCACCCAGCCACCGAGAGCCATCTCCTGGCTAAGCCACCTGCACTGTTTTCTTTGGCTCGTCCAGTGAACCACCACCGGCACGATCTCCTGGCTTTCACCGTAACTAGCCACCTTGGGTCCAAACATTTGCATTGGCGAACCAGCGCTCATTGTCACACACAACACCGGATATCACGAGTTTTTGTTTTTTTGGTAACTCTCTATTCGCAGGTTTTTGGCAACATCTAGCCGTTGCATCCCAGAACGCTACCACAATTTTCTGACATCCCACTGCTGCTCCTTGGCGTCGCCCTACTATTTATTTGCCGCTGCTCCTTCAATTGAGGATGCAAGTTTTTAGCATATCAATATATAACCCATTGACGGACCTAAATAAGTCCTTAAACTATTTCGTCTCAATTATGAGATTTAAATTTGAGGGTATTATTAGGTTAGAGGAGAATAAAAACATTTTCTTACCAATAAAGAGTGCAAGACGTGCAGACACTGACATCTTAAAATATAAAATATAGCCTAATTGGGCGGCCCTTGTAGGTGGCAACATATTTGGAAGAGGATAAACTAGTGGAGTGACCTTCAACTGCTCTTCACTACATGCCCATAACCTTTGGACAAGCCCCAAGATGTAGACTATGATCAGGGGGGTTTAGCAAGTCAAAGCTTGGCAATTGGTGTGGGGACCGAAGGGTGCAGATTTTTATCCTTCGGTCAAAGTGAAACTGAAGCGGAGCTTCGAGGAAAAAAGGACAATCTGGTAAGCTTTCAAGCACACCCATACCTTGGTACACGGTCAAGACAGAAGAGGACATCATGATCTCACGTTGATTTTATTTACATTTTATTATCTATATTGAATTGCTAATAAATCATCCAATTAAAGATAATTATCTTGATGGGAGACATTCTCTATGAAGATTTTAGTTGGCACGTAAATAAGTCATTTAAGCCAAATCCTCCTATTATTTTGATTATCTAATAATTGGAGAACACACCCTTAACATCGAAGGGGCAAATTGGATAGAAGTGCCTATTTATTCTTGAATTTAGGTCAAGTGCCTATCTATTCTTGATTTCAGGTCAGTATTGAATTTTACTCATTTTTGCATTCGATCTGATTATCAGGATCTCAGTTTTCCACAAATTCCTAACACAGCGTGCACACTACTCTTCCTGACTTGCCCGAGACTGCTAGCCAACTAGTTTTTGCTTGCGTTTGGATTCTTATTATTTCAGGTCCATCGAGAGTCGCACCGTCAAGCTCCCCACCGAGCTGAGAAAGCCACGCGAGCACCACCCCACGGCCGTGAGTCACACCACGTCGAGGTCACCATCATTAAGCCGAAGCACCGTGATCGACCCACTGTGATCCACCACCGCGATTCCCCTATCCGTCGTCTAAATCAAAATTTGGAATTGTTGATATTTGAATAAGGTGACGTTCTCACGCAATATCATTTTGAATATTTCGTTATTTAATTTGATTGATTTTCATTATATTTGTCGTTATTATCATATCCAAAATATTTTTCGAATATCCACAAAATGGGATAATTTCCTAATTTCTCAACGTGTAATGATTAACAATCTAATTTCATGCTCAAAATATGACTCACGATAGCATGGAAAATCAGCCAATATGGTCTTACACCCGAGATATGATTCGTCGGTTTTATTTGTTTCTAAATTTAGATGTATATGGATGATACCTTGGGTGGTGGGTGGTGCATGTTATCCATTAATTGATTTTATAAGAAAATTACAAAAGATATAGATTTTAATTACTAAATTGCATGTTAAATTTGATTCTAGATAATCTTTATCCAAATTAATTAGAATAAGTTTAGATAGCTATATCTAGATAGATTGCATTTTAGGTTAAGGATTATCTAGTTAAGATAACATTCTAGTTTAAATTAAAATCTGGTCTAGTTTAATTCCTAATGTGAGTTGGTAATATCTTAATCTATATAGCCAATTTTCATCATTTTCTAATTTCGAATTTTACATAAAATACCAAAAAGAACATTATCTTGGAATAAATTGGACTTTTTTAGGAAGGTTGCATGTTTAAATTATGGTATTTGATTAATTTTGAATCTAATGGAAAATACTAAAATATGTCATGAATTAGGTCATAAAATGCACGTCATTTAGTAATTACATGCTAGGTTCATTTAGTTAAATTTTATGTCATAGAGCAATTCAATTAGATCACATGTCATATTGGAGTAGTTGCATGTCAATTTTGCTTGTCATTATAAATTGTATGTTTTAATTATTTAATTGGGTTCCATGTGCAATTAGAAATTGCTTGTTTAGGTTCATATTTTAAGAAATTGCATGCCATGCTAGAATAATATATTTAATCATTGTTAGAAATAGGACATTTAGATAAGTTGTGCCGCTTGTCATGTTAGATTAGTAAAGACACTTCATATGGTATAGCTTGCAAAAAAAAAAAAGAACTTAAATCAAAATTGTGTGTTAATTAAAAATCATATTTATGATGATGATAATGTGATTTTCTAGGTAACTCTGTAGATGCTTTCATTGCTTCCAAGTAAGTGATTCATCCCTTTCCTCGCAATTTATTTAAGGTTTTGATTATTGAGTGTTAAATAATGATTGAATACCCACCTAATCACCTCACTTGTTAAGGAGTGAATTAAAATCAATGCAATCTACCTACAAAATATACTTTTGAAATAAAAGAGAAAAGGTTCCAAAATAACATTTGAGAAATCTAACGTAATCAAGTACTTGTACCTGCAAAGTAACTCTCCCATGGGTTTCTAATTGACCCATCAAAAAAAAGATTAATGGCGACTCCATAATAAAAATTATTTGCATGTTAAAAACTTAAATCCTAAGTTGCGAATTGGTATGGGCTTGGGAGAACCCGAATTAAGTATATGCTTAGTAATCCCTTAGCCGAACTCCTCAGTGGTTGCATCCACTTTGGGGAGGTCACGACATCTATCGTATAATGCTTACTTAAGTATGGCAACTTTGTTTTTCTTGATCACTTAGAGCGTCGCAACTTTCGAAAATGTTCACTTGAGTGACGTGACTTTCAATTGATCACTAGAGTGTCATAAGTTTTTAAAAACCTTCGACAAAGTGCCAAAAATCCTACACAACATGGCAATGCGGTGATCTTTCTTAAGAAGTTATAACACTCAAGTGAGGGTCGTATTTAAGTTATGACATAAATTAAATAAAGGTATAAAAATATACATTGGTTGGATAAGAATCACCACCAATGTAAGTGCTTGTAAACTCTAGGTGCAATGTGGGCCACTAAATCAAAGCTGAAGCAACAAAATATCATAGTAAAACTAATGGTGTGTTTTTTTTTTTTCAATACTACTCTACTCCTAAACTAACTGTACTACTCTACTCCTAAACTAACTCTTACTCTCAGAATTTTGTTTTGCCTCATTGCAAGGCGTGGGAGTTGAAATTCACACTTAAAACTAAATCGTCCCCATAATCTCTTGAAAAGATAGGGATTTGAATCTCCCACCTCCCTCTTTTTATGCGAAAAGTATGGCCACTGGAGCAAACCCTAGTGGTTTAAGGTTATGTTTGTTTCATAGAAAAGTAATGATTGGAAAAACATTTTTCCTAAAAATGATTGTTTATTTTGTTATGAAAAAATATTAGTCTAACTTTATTGTCAACGAAAATGTTGAAGCATAATTATTCTTAATAATGAAAAACATTTTCATTGACTAATATTTTTGCATGATATAAATAATTATTTTTAGGAGAACATTTTCTAAACCGTTTCGTGAAACAAATGCTCCCTAAATTAATTCCACTAAGTTGGGTTGATTGCTATGCAAGAATATAAATATCTTGGATATCGGAAATCTGTCATTTAGAGAATCCAATTCCAACATGCTAATCCTCTTACATAAAGTTCTTGCTTTAGCAATTCAAAAGTAGGATAAGGTTTAAGAATATAATATTTGCGACATGCAAAAATAAACCAATTACATGATGGGGGTCGATGCAGGCAAAGTCCCAGCAGGAGAGTGAATCAAATTCTTGTTATCTTGGTCCATGAATACGGATACACTTTTACAGTCGGATTCTCAAACTATGCCCAAAGGAACAATTTCTCGTAAAATGCAATGTCGTGAAATCAGCTTCATTCGTGCGTGCTGCTTAATGGACTCAGTCGTATGGACCCCGAGATCTGTCCATATAAGATGGTATTTCCACGCCATTCGATAGCGACCAAGATTTGTCCTAGAATATCCGTCGCTTCGAGCTAGAAAGTGAAAGTTGTGCTTTTGTACCTTCTATTCTATTCCTAGTACGAGTGGATGGATCGTATGTTTAGCTGCAAAACGTGGAGGGGCTCATCATCCCCCATTCTCCACCATTGAAGAGGAGGTCCACCAACCCTAACTTAAATAAGGTTACATGAGGATTGAAGTTGTTGACATCAACTCCAGAAAAAGACATTAAGTAGCAAACAAAGCATTCGACTCCCTTGCAATCGCCGGCCTTAAAAATGTACCGTCGAAGAATCGTAGCGGGTTGCATTTCCATCCATCAAACACACTCCACATCGAACGGCTCGACTTTGAAGGTATTGACCGCAAATAATTTGAGACAAGTTGTTGCTTAATTGGTTACTTACCGAGTCCTGTATTACCACTCGTCGACGACATTCGTGCAAGAAGAAAAACTTTAAGGCGTCGCAATATTAAATGCCCAATGAGCTCGATTTAATACGCAATTCGTAGAGATAGAGCAAGGATATCCATTTCAGCATCGTTCCGGAATCATAGCACCGGAAATTTTATTACATCGGTGAGGTGTTCCTTATATAAATCCGCGAATTAAAGGACAGATGCAGCTGCAGATTAAATATAATAATAATCGAACCATCTGCTAATCAGCGCAAAACACTGCTCAGGCTTGTACTCTGGAGCTGTATGTCCGCCTCCCTGCACAAAGGAGTTTCATATAAAACCACTTTCAATGGATGACTCAAAGATTCTAAGGAGCCAATTCGAATGAAATTAGAATATGAAAATAGGGGAAAAGTCAAGAAAATAGATTTTGCAAAGCACAATTTGTTGAATATGAATCTCTTTACCTTGATGGTTGCAAATGTCAAAAGGGATGGGAAGGAAGAGTATAGCGTAGCATACCTACAAGAGAAAGAATAGAGAGCGAAGTCAGCACAAACAATTGAGATACCCAATAAAAGGTATAATAATAATAATAAGGATCAATGCGTTGGAAATCTTAAAACTTGTTATGAAAGTGCAATTGAGTTTTAAAACTTTCAAAAGTATAATTAAGTTCTAAAACTTGTCAAGTTGATCCAATCATGTGCTTCCGTTGAATGCATTTTTGAAAGTTTTACAACTCAATTACATTTTTTAAAAAATTTTAGGACTCAATTGTACTTTTATTACAAATTTTAGGACTTTCATTACACTTATCCCATAAAATAAACAAGGACAAATTGTCTAGACACTATATATGCACTTTGCGATATTATCCTGAGGAAACTCAGACGAATGGACTATTACTTTTACTGATTATAGAAAATGCAGGAGCCTTATTCGATAAAATCAACAAAACTACCACGATGACAGGATAATTTGTCTAGAAATTGAATTGTAAAATAGTCAGGAGGTTGTTATCGAAACCAAACCCGGCAACTTGTCCATTGACGAACCACGCATGCCAATTGTTAGAAATTGTCAAATTCAGTGAATCAATCCAAACTTGAGTTCCCACGTACGGGATGATCATGTCATGATCCCCACTACATGTCAAGAGAAAGTAACATTGAGTTAAGCAGGTCGACTATGAGCCAAGAATCAAACTGCAAAGAGGTGTGCTTAATTACCTATAAATAAGCGCTCGAAATCCCCTTTTTATGAGGAATTTGTGTATGTCGACGACATCCGTGACCGTGTTTGTGTAAGATAAATTCTTATTGCACCTTACCCACTTCTCAATTGTCCCCTGGCTTATCATTAAAAATAAAATAAAAAAAAGAGAAAAATAGTTTAAGAAGAAAAGGGCAAAAAAGATTAATAATTGATTTTATTAAAATATCATTACCAATTGACATACCTCTCGGATATGAAGAGCATCTTGAACCGCTTTATCACTAGCCCAAATATAGGAGTAGAGATAGTTATACTCCTACATTGAAAACAAGGTTACAAAATTCAATGGCGAACTTTGCAATTTGATCATGATTCTTTCTTTTTAAGTTGAAAATCACTAATTCCACGCAAATTTCCTGTCATTTTTTTTTTTTTTGGTCAGAAATTTTGGTCAGATTGCTTCAACTCAAAAATTAAGAAAATGAGTTCACCAACTATTGGATTGGAGAGATTAAGGGAATTATCCTTAAGCCGATTTCACTGGTGATAAAATATCGGAAAAATTAGGAATATTTTACAATACATCATTTGCAACTACTCAATTAAGAATTCATTTTTTTCTTTTCTTTTTTATGATCAAGAAAATAGATAGGTCATAAGATTTTGAGATTTTTCATTCATAATTTCAAACCTTGTTCTTTAATTTGATAATATTAATCATCAAATTTCAATGTAAATGAATACTAATTACAGCGTAATGAAGTTGTATTGTACATAATTACTATGGCATGACTATAAATCAATGATGTGAACATTACTCTCTTTTCCCCTTTTTTCTTGAGTGTAAATGTTAACATGTATTTGATATTCTTGATTGCAGAATGGATGACGAAGTAGAGAATCAAAATAATTTGAAAATTTGTAAATTGACCAATGAAGCTGACATTCCACCTAAGATCAAATTAATCAAGTCATGTATTTTTTTGCAAATGTTATTCCAATTCCGATAAATTATGATAATTTTATTCGTGAATTTAGGCATCAGTATTTATATGTCATGGAAGCTACATGTGTCTTTAGTACAAGAAAAGTCAAAGTGCACACCTCGCTAAATTTCAATTACATAAGAGGTAAAAAGTAAAACTCAATCAAGAAATTGATTTTCGTTTTTACTGAAAAAAATGTGGCAAAACAGTGGCGCAAAAAAAAAAAAGAAAAAGAACTGATACTTACCCGGCACCAAACCCGGCGAGCTCTCAGCGTGGGGCGAAGGAGAAGTGGACGGTCTTGATCTTTTAAGGCTGGGTCCCACGCATCAGCCACCGTCGATTTGGGATCCTGAGTCACGCAGGCCGGCTCCAGGATGTTTGCCAGGCATATATTCTCCACGCACTGTAGTTAGTAAAAGTGTAGGTTCAAATACATGAAATTTCCAATAGGAAAAATAAAATATTGATCAAAAAGGGGAAAAAGACAAAAAGAAATAATAAAGAAATAAATAGGAGGAAAAAAAAAAAAAAAAAAAAAAACAGAATGAATGTTGACTAACCAGGTCCACAGCCTTAATATCGTCGACACAATCAGCATTGCTTTCGTTGATGTTTATGTACTCGCCGTTACAATCAATTTTAGCTGACTGGAATACATAAATAAGATAGACACTAATTTCCAAATCGGACATGAAATTAAATATAAGTGATTCATGGGAAAAGAATTAATGTGGGGCAAAAATCCCGAAACATGCATTTCTTTTACCTTTTATTTTCTCGTTGTTTATGATATTAGCCTTGACAATTAAGAAATTTTTTTGAATTTGTATTTGGGTCTCAAAATAATAATATACATTCTACATCTAATGCATTTAGTGTGCATCTCAATAAAAGTCTTTACCTCATAAAGTCCATTCGATATAAGACCCTTCAAATGAGCAAATGGGACTCTTGAGTTGTAGTCACTAGTCTTATTTGTCAAAGGGTTTCCGAGTATGTAGCCCTGAATCGAACTCGAAGGATAAGTCTCGTTATTTTGAAAAGAAAATGCGAATTAATGAATAGTGCACTAACGTGATGATAGCGATCATTACCTCGAGATTCGCTCTAGGCTCCACACCAGCTTTATTTCCTGGTAGAAATCAAAATGGATCATGATCCTTGACAGAAACATACACAATCGCTTTCTAGGATGCATTTGAATTGACTTATATTTTTCTTTTATTTTGGGATTAATTTAAATTTGGGAAGGATACACTTTTGACTTTTGTACTCAAAACATATTGAATTATAAAAACAAAAAAATCACCAAAAATCTCAAATTATGTTACTTGAGATAATTTTTTCTTCAATTTTTTATGTTACTAAAAACCTCAAACTATGCTCACTGTCACATATTTACTCCAAATTTTCTTTTATGACAAAAAATTCTAAAATTGTACTAGTATGACATATTTATTTCTCAATTTTTAGCCAAAAGGCACTTTCATCTTTTTTTCTTTTTCTTTTTTCTTTTTCCTTTTTTTCCCTTCTTCTCTCATCCCTCCACTAGCCATGGTGGAGGGAAGCCGATGCAGGCCTACCTCGCCAACGTCAGAGTCAGGTGAGGGCAAGCCTTGCTGAAATCAAGCAAGGGTCACCCTTAGCAAATCTAGTGAAGGACACCCTCGCTCAACTCAAGTGAGGGCAGGCAAAGGACATCCTCACCAGATCCCCCTCGCTAGATCCGGCAAGAGCGGCCCTCTCCTGAGTCAGGTGAGGGCCCAACTTCAACACTGACGAGAGCAGCCCTTCTCGGCTTTCCTTCCCCAAGTGGAGGGTAGAGAGAAAAAGGAAAAAAAGAAGAAGGAAAAAGACAAAAATACCCTTGGGCCAAAGAGTTTGGGGATAAATATGTCACAAGAATACAAGTTCAGGGTTTTTTAGGTCCTGAAAGAAAGTTTAAGATAAATATATTACAATGGGCATAGTTTGATGTTTTTAGTGGCACAAAAAAAGGTTCAGGGTAAATTTGTCCCAAGTGGTATAAATTAGGGTTTGAGATTTTTAGTTGTACAAAAAAAGTTTAGAGTAAAACTTTTTTAAGTAGCATAGTTTGGAATTTTTTGATGGTAGTCTTCTCACTTGTAGGATTGCAAATATAAAAAAATAATAATAAATAATTGTACCTTTATCGACTTCTAGAATGACCATTGGAACAGCGATGCCAGAGTGGGAATCCCCGGCAATGTAGAGTGGGTTGCTCTGAAACTGGGGGTGGACCTTGAGCCACTATACCACAACTCCAGCAACAAAGCCAAAAGATTAAAAACGTGATTGTTAAATTTTAATTATATAGAGTCTTTTGTTTACATGAAAGGTTCTCATTATCACTTTTACCTTCCTCAGGAATTCGTAAGATTCAGCAGCCGATGTGCTATCGTTTATATTGTAATCTTCCCACCAATTCGCGTAAGAAAATCCAGTTCCAACAGGCTGATCTAAGAAAATAATATTCGCCACCTATGCAACGAGTAGAGCTTATCACAAATGGCTTGCTAAATGCCAATATATAGGACTAGAAGTGTAGTATACTCGGCAGTTGTCAAATCAAATTAAGAGGGTCATGTAGCATAAATCAATTCATTATTACCTTTGTCCATGAATAATCATTCAATTTGAGGGTTGGTTTGGATCTAGTAGAATTCTCGTAATCGAACGTAAATGGACCTGCATCACATGTAATGAACATGTGTATTAGAATACATGAAATGATCTAATGACGTATACATTTTATCATGCATGATGGGCTTATTGCAAGCGACTTTTTATCTTATTTCAACTAAGGCCTGCAAAATTCAAGTGCCCCATGAACGAACTTTTCAAACAAAGGACAAATGTCACTGTGTCTTAAGTAATAGCTACTCGCCTAGGAAAAGTAATGATTGATTTCTAATACTCCGTCATCAGCTACAACCTCGTTTGGCGTGGAGCGTCGGAATCAACCTCCCCCGAGCTCGGAGTTCGGTTTGCAAACAAAAGGGTATCGATCAATTAAGACAGCGGGACAGGGACCATGAAAACTGGGGAATGTTAGATTGCACCCTCGGCGGTCGACCGCCGCATCTCGAGCCGTGTTTGACAAAAGCAGAGGTTTGGAAGAAGACTCACCGATCTCATACAGCAGTCCGGAGAGAGCGGAGCAACCAGGGCCGCCGGTGAGCCACAGCACCAGAGGGTCGTCTTTCGGGCTCCTCTCCGACTCGACGAAGTAATAGAACAGCTGAATATCATCCAACTCCCCAACGCCGATGTATCTATAAAAGTTAAAGCGGCAAGAACCACTCACAACATGCAAGGATTCAAACAAGTATATATATATATAGAGAGAGAGAGAGAGATGAGGGAGGGGTGTCACAGACCCAGTTTCGAGATAGAAAGGGAGGCCGCCGGGCAAGCCAGGGAGCGACTCGACTTTCATCTGGGAGAGCCCGGACCGGAAGAGAAGGCAGAGAGCAAGACTAAGAAGCGGCCACAGCTTCATGCTTCGTTTTTTTCTGGAGATTGGAGGGGGAGATTTCGCTAAGGCGATGATGGAGCTCTCTGTGCTCTTATGTTGGAAAGGTTAGGCTCGTCGTTGCATGCCCACGATTCCAGGGCGTGGTCACGTCGATGGCGATAGCTACCTACCTGGCGTAATTACACCGCGCAGGCTTGGCGTTCGGATGGTGCGAGTTAGGTGGAGCCTATCTGGATCTAGAACTCAATGCAGAAACCCGTGCATTTGCCTCCAGATTCGGCATGGATTTCCCTGTCGCCCGCGATTGGCTAGGCCCAGCGGATCGATCCATGGAGAAGTCGGGTCGGCAATGGACTCTCAGGCATGCGTCGAGATGGGATTTGTTCATTCGGGAATGGAGTTCATCGGGCATTCGATCGCCACCCGAGATTTCGTGCAACAACTTGGAAATGGATCCAACGCCCTTTCTCGCCGTTGAACGAGGATTAGGATCGAAGCTTTTGAGTGGAGAGCAGCTGCCAGAGTCAAGGTACATTTGCGTTGGAACTTGTCGAGCAATCAACGGGACAGTGACGTCCTTCCAAAGACCAGACAAGATAATCTCACGACACTTGACTTTCTCCTCCCGAATCGATTAGATAGCTGCCCTCGTCGGCCCTTAAATGGTAATGTCGCTGAAGAGTGCGGTTCTAATGCTGATTTTGCATGCCCACATATCGCAATTTATTGACATCCAAATTTTTGTTCAAATGCTTTAAATGCCCTTCTATTTTGCATATATAAATATATATCAATTTATAGAAAAGATAAAAAAAAATTGAAAAAAAAAATTAATTAGATTAAATTAAATTAAAATTCGAAAAAATTCGAATGAGCTGGTTCGGCCCAGCCCACTCATTTACTCGCCCAGCTATTTTCCTTCTCTTTAGGCCCAGCCCATCTCCCTCTATTTTTGGTTATTTCGGCCCAGCCTCACTCCCCCTCTCTTTTCCACTTCTTGGCTCACACGCACACAGGCGAAAAAAAAAAAAAAAAAAGGGCAGCAGCGGCACGCAGACAGAGAGAGGGAAGGGGGACAACAGGCGGAGGAGAAAGAAAACAACGACGGCTGTTCGGGCGCGACCCCACCCCCACGGCGGCGGTGACGATTTTCAGAGAAAAAAAAACCGAGAGCGAGATCCGAGAGGGGGAGCTCGAGGAGGCAGCAAGGAGAAGAAAGTGCCGGCGAGAAGGAGCTGAGGTTCTGGGGTTTGGAGAGACAAGCAGAGAGCTAGAGTGAGAGGGGCTGTGGGTGAAGGGCCTCCTCCTCCTCCGGTAGCCACCGCGCTTGCTTCGAGTCGGGTTGATTTCCCGAGGATCCCAGTTCGGAGGCGTGCGGGGCGACTAGACGTAGACCGACCTGTCGAGCGCACGCGTTACTAAGCCGGGGCGTGCGTTTCGGGTTCGCTTATGCTTTCATTTGATGTTGAGCATTCCCTGCCATTCGTGTTGAGCTTTGATCTGGTTTCGAGTCTTGTTCTTGTCAGTGGCTACCTTTCATTTGACGCACCATAATACCTTAGTTAGGTTGTTGTGAAAATGAGACCGAGGTTTGGTTTGTTTCTCTGAAATCGTGAAATCTGTTTAAATTATCTTCATCCACTTGAGATGTCCTCTAATTGGTGTAGGATGGATTCACCACCACAGAGTGGGTTCATCAATATGCCATATCTCTTTTAGTCGAACGCGTGAGACTCGCTCGGCCAAATGTTTCCAAGAAGTGTTTGAGGAATGACTTTTGTCTTTGTTCGAATCCGAAGGTGCGTCATCATGTGGCTCGTTTGGTCAATAGTTGTTGAACCTAATTTTCATGGATAACAACGTTGCCCTTTGTTTGATTGTTTGTTTGATATATACTATGTTTCTTTCATTGAATATGATAAGTCGCACTTTGTTTGATATATGCCATGTCTCTCTCATTGAACATAGTAAAAGTAACTGGAGTTATAGAATAAGTCGGAAGTGAATTTGGTTTTTTTTTTGTTGCAGCGGTGAATGATGGCCGGTGGTGTTAGATTGGTATATGATAAGTGATGTATGACGGTGGTCAGAGATGGAGATCTAACGTTGCCGGATTTAAGGTTCAATCAAGATGGAGACCATTAGTTTTCGAGTTGTCCTGGTTGCTGGGTAATAGATAACAGTGAGCGCTCGCTTGATGTCTTGAGATCTTTGTCCACAAATGAGGTTTTCCTTTGTTGTTTTTCTTTTTAAGCCTTAATGTTGAATAAAAAGAAGAAAAAGAAGTTGCAGGCGAGGCTGCATGGAGGAATCTGCAGCAGAAGAAGACAAAGTAAGGAAAAAGACAAAAGTAAAACAAGGGAGAATTAAAAAAAAGGAAAAAACAAAGAAAATCGAAAAAAAAATATAGAAAAACAAAAAACAAAAAAGCCGGAAGTTCAAACAGGGCTGGGCTGAATTTTCTTCGAGTGGGCTTAGGCTGGAAATTGGGCCGAATTTTTGTAAAAAGAGGGAAATGGGCTGTTTTAATTTCTTTACCAATGGGCCTTTTTTAAAAAGAAATTTCGACCGAGCCGTTCGGCCAGCCCGGTCGCTAGCCCAGCCCGGACCGATAGGGTCTGGGTCGGTTTAGTAGGGCTGGGTCTCCCGACCCGGTTCGAATTACCTTTTTTTAAAATAAATAAATTAATTATAATTCAAAAAATTCAAAAATTCAAAAAAATCCAGAAATTCAGAAAATGCATGGAAAATTCAGGAATCTGAAAATTTAGGAAAAAAATTATTTTATTTTATTTTTATTTAATTGTATTTTTTCAAAAAATTCGAAAATATTAAAATATTCCAAAAATTCCAAAAAAAATTAGAAAATTCCAAAAGCATTAATAAATGTTTTTTTAAATTAAGAAAATTTAAATTTAAAAAAAAACTTCAAATCCTGTTTTGTTTAATTTTGGAAAATTCGAAAATATAAAAACATAAAAAATATAAAAAATCAGAAAATTTCAAAAAAATTCCTAAAAAATGAAAACATCTAATTGAATAAGCCTTTAGGGCTCTACAATAGGTTTTTCTTGGTTTACATTATATTTTTCCTTTTTCTTTTTTAGGGACAATATTAGGATTATTCATGCATCTTATTTTGCGATGATATTTTGGATGTTATTTCTTTATCTTAGAACAGTTACGATAAACCTTAGACTTTTCGAAGAAATTTTCATGACTTTATTAACACACAATTAAGTTAGGTACCACAAGGACGTTAATCGCATAATTAGCGTATCAAGTCCCGACCCTAGACTCTCTAGTTGTGTAGAAAGTGAGGTACGCTCCCATGTCTCACTTGATTTCTAGTTGACCCCAATAAGTTAGTGGCGACTCCTTATTTGAAAATGTTTACTAATACCCAACATCGCACAGGGTATAGGCTTGGGAGAGCCTGAGTTAATTAAAGGCTATCAGCCCGAAATTAACAATACCCCTAAACCTATTTAGACATTTTTTCTTTTCCCTTCGGGACGAGAAAAAAAAAAATTAATTTAGGTCGCGACACAACCAACACAGTTTCCTCATTGGTGAGCAGTAAAATGCTTGATTCGGACACAGTTTCGCAATGACGCAGCACTTTATTCCCAGGGTCGCGATCCTTTCTTTGTTATGAAAGCGTTACAGTGAGCAGGTGCAGGATGAACTCAAAGAGGGCCAGCATCATGATCGCAATCAAGGAGGTAAATATCAGCAAAGGCTCCTCTTGAACTGTTAATTTACAGTTAGGGTTTTAGATGAGCTTTTCAAATGGATTCGATCCATATAATAAGCCCCATTTGAACTTCTCAATGAACGTAAAAGCACAACATTTATGCTTTCAGATGATGCTAAACATGCCCATGCGTGCGCGTGGTTAGAATTTGTACTTGCACATGGGTCGTGCGATATTCCATGTAAATCGCAAGGGAAATCTTCTAACTAGCATCATGCTGACTCCGCAGCCATACTTTCAACCATCTAGAGGCATTCGCCAAGGTGATCCACTATCCCCCTACCTTTTCATCCTAGTTGCAAATGTCCTCTCTCATTTACTGCATAATGCGGTAGAAAATGGAAGTATAAAAGGCATTCAACTAAACAGGGCATGTCCTATCGTATCCCATCTAATGTTCGCGGATGATCTTATCTTATTCGTGGATGGAAAAATTTCTGAATGCCAGAATGTTGCTGCTGTCCTAAACCAATATTGCTTTGCATTCGGACAAGCTATTAATCTTAACAAGTCAGGAATCTTTTTTAGCAAAAACTGCCCATTAGCTTTGAAGCAAAATTTGGCAACTAAGCTGAGAGTCTCAGAACTGGAAAAAATAGGGAAATACTTGGGTATTCCCTCGGATTGGGGTAAGACCAAGAAGGAGATGTTTGCCTAGATACTAGCTAGAATAAATGCTAAGCTAGAGGGTTGGAAAGAGAAGCTCATATCAAAGGCAGGAAAAGAAGTACTGATTAAAGCGGTGGTACAAGCAATACCACAACATGTCATGTCAGTTTTTCAGGATCCCACTATCCATCTATCGAGCCATTGAAAGAAAAATTGCTGACTTTTGGTGGAAAACTAATGACCGTCATAAAGGAGTCCACTGGAGGAGTTGGGAAATGCTGAAGGAAAGAAAGAAAAAGGGGGGCTGGGATTCAGGGACTTAATTAGTTTTAATGACGCTATGCTTGGCAAGCAGGCTTGGCAGCTAATCCAACAACCTGAGAATCTATGGTGCAAGGTGTTTAAAGGCCTCTATTATCCACATGCGCATATAACTAAAGAAGTAAAAGGCAGCAACCCCTCTTGGGGTTGGCAAAGTGTGATACAAGGAAGGAACACTATTCTCCCTTCTCTCAGGTGGATTATTGGTAACGATGAGAAAGTGAAAATCCGAGAGGACTAGTGGCTACCTAGAGGTGCAATTGGAGGACTAGCAAACAAGGAGGATCTTGAAAGGGTGTCGGAATTAATTGATGGGGAACAAACAAAATGGAAGGAACAGAAAATACGAGACATGTTTGACTAGGAAATAGCTACCGAAATCCTCTCAATCCCCCTCAGTCGAACAAGACTGGAGGACCACATCATCTGGACACCAACTAAACCAGGCATATTCACAGTAAAAAGTGCATATCATAGTCAGCAAGCAACGAAACACCACATCAAACAGAGAGCATCCTCCTCCTCTTTCTAGACACCCCATACACTCTGGTAACGTATATGGCAAACCCAAACACAACCTAAATTTAAACACTTCCTCTGGCAACTTTGTCACAATGCACTCCCTACACGAGTTAACCTTTGGAAAAGGCATATTATACCTGAAGATTTGTGCGAATTGTGCCACGGGCAACCCGAAACAAGCGAGCATCTGTTCCTCCTATGCCCCTGGACAAAATCGGTTTGGGAACACCCTGCCATCTAGATCTACATAAATCGGCAATATATTGCACGCATAGAGGAGTGGGTCGACAAATTCAGACATGCGACAGTATCCTTTGAGCTCCTTACCTAGATTTTATGGCAGATTTGGAAAGGAAGAAACAACTACATCTTCCACAGACAGCAATCGAACTCAGCGTTTACCATTCACTTGGCTATGGCTGAACACATCAGCATCAAAAACTAGGTCCCCCGAAGACAAAACAACAAAGCTCAGCGCACAAACGTTCTGGAAAAATGGAAACCCCCAATTCGCGGAGCCCTAAAGTGGAATGTGGATGGATCTTACCTCAGCGAAACGGGCGAGGCTGCTGTCGCCGAAGTTTGCAGAGACCACGCGAGAACTCTACTCGCAGGTTTTGCTCGGTCCGTCCGGGTGGAGTCGCCCATCCAAGCCAAAGCTTTGGCCCTCCTTGAAACCCTAAGATGGATGGTGCATGATGACTTTGCAGGAAGAGAAACGTGCGAATGGGAGCTTGAACTAGACTGGCTGGAGTTAGTGCAAGTGATAAGTGCACCTGCAGATTGGACAAGCTGGGAGAACTACTCCGCAGATCAGTCAAACAGGCCAACCTCCCCTGCAAATCAACTAAGTTGGGCAGCGCACGGCATCATCAGCGAAGCCCATAGTCTTTTGCAACAAATTGGGCCCATTAAAATACTACACTATAAGAGAGACGCAAATATAGTTGCAAACTGGGTAGCAAAGGCCCAACGGAAAACAATTTTACCAGACAATTGGGTCCAGTACCCCCCTCCGAGTCTCTTAGATGTTTTATGCGTAGATGTAAACCACCTATCTCCCAATTAATAAAATTTCCGTATTTTCGACCAAAAAAAAAAGGCATCATGCTGACTGTTTCATAAGGGCCCGAACATCACTAAAAATGTACCCTTTGGACAAATTTATTGTAACATGATTGATTCTACTCGAACAAGCATCAAAACCAGCTCACTGTCAATGGACGCTAGATGTTGACAAGTCTTGTACATCATATCATCATTGGTTGATCAAATCACATCAATCAGATAATTGGCAAAATTATATTTTTCCCTAAACAATAAAAATACACACCTTTCGCTACTGTAACCCTAACAGCTCATGAACCAAGAAGTGAAAAGATATAGTTTACCTCCTTTGGATCGATAGGGCATTAAAAGAAACATGCAAGTGCAAAAATTAGGATAAAGCTGGCAATGGTAATGTTCCAAGAACATTAAGGTTTCGATTTGCTAAAACAATCCCAAGTTCAAGGTGACTAAAGCGTTCTTCCGGAACTAGCATAATACCTAAGAGAACCGTACAATTTTTCTCAGTAAACAAAAGATGCCCTTGCTTTATTTACAATGCGGACTGGAAAATCAGCTCCGCAAGTTCCTAAAATTATCACAAACAGGTACATCATCAGGTCAAGCCATACCAACATCTGAAAAGGAAAATGCTTGTTAGGGAAAAGGAAAAAGTCCGAGATCAAGACTCTGTCAATATACTATGACATATAAGTAAATATGGCTAGTTATCTACATATCAGGTGGTGATGTGGATAGATTCCAACATTACAGTATGGGGACACATGACTTTTCGAGGACTAAGTGTTAATATATTACACAAATATCTCATTATATTAACTTCATATTTACAAACCAGAACAGCATGCCAAATAGCACATAAAACACAAAAGATCCGAGAAGAGTTAGGGTTACCTATCTCCCAATTATTCTCACCCAAAATTTTGCCTGTACAAAGACAAACCATCCACTACGGTCCATAACTTCACCCATAGATTCGTCATCTTCATCATCAGAGCCTTCAATGGCCTGATCAATACTGTCCCTAAACTTGAATTATTGGAAGTACCACATTGAATATTTTCATATAGTTCAAAGACTAAATTAAACATGTACCAAAAGTCTAAAAATCACATTAAATAAACTAAAAGTTTGAGGATCACATTGCGTATTGAGGTAAAATTCAAAGACACATTGAACGAATTAAAAATTTAAGGATTACATTATATATTGAGTCCAAATTCAAAAATCAGATATGTCATTATCCCAAAGTTTAATGCATAGCAACTCATTACGCACAAATGGTTTTGTGTCTTCTTTGGTTCACTTATCAGTTTTGGTGCAACATTATCAGCTAGGTGAATTTTCTCATCCCTACATCTGATCTCCAAGGTTAATGGGAACAAGCTAGTTGTAACATCCTGAAAATCCACTAATTTTAGCCCAATTTTACTTCGATTTTGGGAATCAACTTCTCAGTGATATCAAAACTAAATACTTGGACGTCGCCTCATTTATTTTGGGATTTTTCGTTGGACACAGAAGTGTCGGAAAAAGGAAGAATTGGATCAAGTTTCGGGCCCGCAAGTGGGCCAGCCCAAGACCGGCGGCCCAATGGGCCTTGCACCCATTTAGCCCAACCCAAGAGGGGCCCAAGCTGGCCCAAGTTCCCCTCCATTTCCAGTCCATGGGCTTCTCTCTTTGGCCTTTTGCTTTTGTGCACAAGTGGGCTTAGTTTATGCTTGTTTTTGCTTTGTTTTGATTGGTTCTTCAACAAGTGGCTTGCCCACTTGCCTTAGCCTTATCCAAGTCTTCAGCAACCCCTTCTCTCTCCTCTTTCTCCCCCAAAATTCGTGCACTAGCCCAGCCACACTCTCTCTCCCTTTTTCTCTTCCTTTTCTCTTCCATTTTTGTTGTTTCTTGCTGTCTTTACTGTTTTCCAGTCGGAAAACAGCCTTGCAGCCATCACCGGAGCCACCACCTCCTAAAGTGTAGTCCTAGAAGTTAGGAAGCCAACCGCGCACCCCCGGTCACCCCCGGTCGCCCCAGACCGCCCGTTTCGGCCTTTTCTGCACTGTTGGTCAGTTCCACGTGAACAGTAATCAACAATGTTTTTGGCCTGTTTCGGCCACCGTTTATCATCCATTGTCATCCCCGAGCTTACCCCTTGTAGCCCTTGTTCCCCTCTACTCGCCGGTGTCGCTGGATTTCCGATCCAAGTAAGTTAACTTCTTAATCCTTGTTTAGGGGTTAATCTTGCTTAGGGGTTAATTAGTGTATTTGTGTGTTTGTGATTAATTAAGGTTGATTGGTTAATTAGGCTGGTTAATTAAGGCTAACTAGGGTTAGTTAATTGACCATAGTTAGTAATAAAGTAACTAAGGTTAATTAATTAAAAAAATCATGATTAGTTTTAAAAGTAACTAAGGTTAAAAATTAATCATGGTGAGTTAATTTGTTAACCATGGTTAAATTTAATTATTTTTATTTATTTATTTATTTAATTTCGTACGAATTTATCATTCACGATTACTATTCACAATTACTGTTCACACACTGTTCATACATAAGCAAATTTTGGTTTCAAATTAATGTGTTATTGGTTGTTATGCTTTCTTGAAGTGTCGATTGTTAATTATATGTGTGAATAATGATGAAATGCATTATCGAAGACCGAGTGGAAGTGAAAGTGTTTGAATTATTGAATTATTCCAGAGAATTAGGGAATGTACATGATTATTGATTAGTTGAATTTGGAATTTTGGAATTGTCGAGTGATACCGCATGACATATTGCGTGAGTTATCTGAAATGACATGTCGCATGAGCATGAGCGATGTTGCATTCATGACAAAGCAAAGATATAAATGGATTACTTGATGATGTGTTGGATGATCACATTAAGAGAGGAAACTCGACGTTGCCAGAAGATCGCCAATCCTTATGGGGTTGTGTCGTGGCCAGTAGGTCGCCTGATTTTGGTCGGATGCCTGACAGGGAGGGGTTAATTTTGTGGGACTGCAGTATGGGGGCGGGTCCCGGGCCTCTGCCAATTGCGGGGCTGCGGTAGTGGGCGAGTCCTATGCTCCTTCGGGAATGCTGTCTTGGGAGTGAGCCCTTGACGTTGCCGTGCCTTGAGGTAAAGATGACAAAACTGGTTTAGCCAAGAACCGCCAACCATAAGATTGTGCCGTGGCCCAAGAGAGGGTGTAATAATCGAAGCATGTGTGGGTGTGAGACATGAAAAAGCTATATGAGATGCTTTGATTATTCGCATGCTCTTAATATCGTGATGAGTTAAGACAGTTTCTGCAAGTCACATGTGCCAAGGCCAGGTAGGATCACATGTGGTTGTGTTTGCTTATTGAACTATCCTATGCTTTTGTTTCTCTCTGCATTGTGCTAACTGCTGAATTAGGTTGTATGTTAAACTCCCAAGGCGAGCGAAGTTCCTAACCGGGGCTTAGGACTTTAACTTGCCGAGTTTATCTCAACCCATCGTAGTTAACCTTTTCAGGCCCTAGATGATGTAGTACCCGAGGATCGAAGAGAGCGATCCCTCTGAGGCTCGTGAGTAGGCAGCTGTAGCCTATTTTCTTTTTAACGAGCCTTCCCCCACTTGTACAAGGTTAGGTTAGCTAGGCCAGTCCCTTTTTGAGTAGGCCTTAGCTTGTCACCTGTAGTAAGGCGTATATGTATTTGCTGGTGTGCCGACTAACCTTCAGATATATAAAATACTGTTTGTCTTTCCTCTGCTGTTGTTGTTGCTATCCCTGTTGTTTAGTTTGGGAGTTGTTCATTTCCGCATGTACTTAATTACAAGATAAAATGAATTGGTCGACGACAGTACCTAGGACGTCGTATAGTTAGACCTCAAGTGAAATAGGGTTGCCGCGAGCTCAAGAGTCAGGACGTGATACTAGTGCTTGGAAAAAATGAATAGTAGACCAAAAGAAAAAAAATAAGAAAACAACTTTTTAAGTTGTTTAAGTGAAACGGTTGTGCCATATAGAACAATCGATAATGAAAAAACGCCACATTAATATTTTTTGGCGAAAATAGGCCGGAATAATTATATTGGAATTTCACACGAAATTTCATAACTACATTGACCAGATTAGAAAGTTTAGAATTGAATTCGCATCCGTACAATAAATTTATGATTAATTAACCAATGAATGGGGGAGTGGCCCAATACATTTCCACAGTCCCAGTCATATCAAGCTTAAACCAACGACTTGGTTCTTCTAGGACACATGAGTGTATTATGAGTAGGTGCAAGATTTATAAAAGAGGGTAATTCCATGATCGCCTTTTCTTACCGTTGAGAGTAACATATACTAAAAGAGGTCATGACTCAATAATCAATATCAGGGAGTACACTTGCCTCATTAGTAGTTCCTTGTAGTTTAGGTTTCGGGATAAGCTTTTTAGTGGAGTCAATCCATAAAATATGCACACTTTTAAACTTCTCCATAGAGTCAAACTTAACATTTCAAAT
Source organism: Corymbia maculata (assembly GCA_014182735.1). Classification (NCBI taxonomy): domain Eukaryota; kingdom Viridiplantae; phylum Streptophyta; class Magnoliopsida; order Myrtales; family Myrtaceae; genus Corymbia; species Corymbia maculata. Next base: position 6,902,464 of record CM024685.1, read on the forward strand.
TTTACATAAAAATAGGGCCAAATATTTGGAGATAAGGACACCATACGTGCCATAACTATTGCATGGCACTCACTTGAGTGTAATAACCTTTTTTCTTTATAATTACTTAAGTGTCGTAACTTTTAACAAAACGTTCACTTTTGTGCTGTGACTTTCAATTGATCAGTGAAATGCCATAACTTTTTAAAAACATTCATCCAAGTGTCAAAGATTCAAAGTGATATGGTAATGTGGTGATCATTTTTTAAAAAGTTATGACACTTAAATGACTTAAAAAAAAGTTATGGCATTCAAGTGAGCGACATACATAAGTTATAACTTTTTTAAAAGTACAAAGAAAATACATTCAGATGATTGATTTCAAAATAAGAATCACCACCAATGTAGAGTGGGTTGCTTATATACTCAAGGTGCAATGTGAGCCGCTAAATCAAAGCTCAAGCAACATAATATCAAAGTAAAACAAATGATGTGTTTGTTTCATGAAAAAAGTAACGATTTGGAAAACATTTTTCTTAAAAATGATTATTTATATAATTAAGAAAAAAATTAGTCAACTTTGTTGAGAAAACTCATGGATTTGATGATAACAAAATTCTATTATGTAACATATTCTAGATTGAGAAGGACTTTAAGTTTGGATATCAGTCAAGACTTTTAAGGAAGTCTATTCTATTCTAGAAGATTTTATATTCCATTAGCAAATACATATCTCATTCTAACAGGGATCTAGAATAAAATAGTTCTAGAAAGAGAGAAGGATCAGAACGAAGAATGGACCTACAATGCCTATGGATTTTATTTTATTTTTGGTCGGACCATGCCTATGGATTTCACTTGCCTAATATATATTCATTTTGTTAATCAAGCTAATTGACAAAATCAATCTTGGAGATAATTACCAAAAGAGGATAAATCACTTATGAAAACAAAGATTCTGCTTGTATGGGCGACCACAATCTACTGGAATTCAACCTTATTTTCAACGGCGAGAAAATCCGGCCAAAATGCTGACGTGGCCTTTTTTCCGGTGATCTAGTGTCAAAACGGTGTCGTTTTTTATGCGGTGGCCACATCAGCACCCAAACGACGCCGTTTTGGGTTTACTTTGCCACATCAACAACAAAAATGATGCCGTTTTAACCCCAGATCGCCGGAAAAAAGGCCACGTCAGTATTTTGGCTGGATTTTCTCACCATTGGTACTTAAGTGTATCATTTGTAAGTTATGGCACTTAAGTGTCCCTCCGTACCAAGTTATGGCACTCCCGAGGTCCGTACCTCACTAAATGACTATGGAGAAGAAGAAACTTGTACTAAGATTAAATGTGACAACACAAGTGCCATAAATCTCACAACAAATCCTCTTCTTCATTCAAGAGCAAAGCATATAAATATTTGACATCATTTTATAAGAGATAATGTGCAAAATAGTGAAATAAATGTTCAATTTATTGATTCGAAGAATCAATTAGTAGACGTCTTCACCAAACCTCTAGAAAAAGGTACTTTGAGTCTATTCGTGATAAATTATATGTTACTTACCCTTTTATGTAAAGTTTATATGAGATAGGTAAGAAAGAATAAACTTCCAGAAAAGATAATCTTCTGGAACATATTTAGACTCTCATACTTTTGGATTTGCAGTTCAAATTTCGGCTCGTAAGTTATTTTCTTTCGTGCTAAAATATGTAGGTAAATTAATAATATTCTACAAATATGTTATCTACTTGTTTTCTATTTATTTTTGTTTGATTTTATTTTTAATTATTTTTTGAATTTGGAATCAATTACTGCCATTTACAGTTTTTCATTTTCAAAAATTGTGACTCTTGGTTTGCCATGGTTCAGATTTTATAAAAACTCTAGAAATTGCTTTCTTCTTTGACTCTCCTTCTCTCATGCTCAAACTCACTTTTCGGAAACCCTAGAAAGTTTTCTTCCTCTCACGATTTCTCGAATACATTTCATCATTTTAAAAATGTCATCCAAATCCATCAAGTCTATATTGATTTCCTCTCAAAGGCGATCCTCACGCATTGCAAGCAGAGGCCCCAAACTTGTTGAAGGAGGATAAACCCATTTCAATCTCACGAAATTGTCTAGAGAAGCATCTCTAAGGAACCTAGTTCATTAATCCGAGTTTAAAGTTTTTAAAGGTGCGCCTCCTATCACTATTACTTATATTCCAGTTGGAGATCCAGAAGTGATTTTTAGGTGATATGAGTTTTTGAGGAAAGGAGGAGCCATAGATTATTTTATTTAGGATTTTCTAAAAGATAATGGTTATGGAAATGAAGTGAAATTGATGGAAGCTGTGTTGGCTGTAAGAGATCCAAACAAGGGAAAATAAAAGGAAGTTGTTGAGTATGTATAATAGATGCCTAATTCAAAAGTTGGGTCTAAAAATCAATGGGAAGGTAAGAGAGAAGATGATGATGAGAGGTTGCTTAAAAATTTTCAAGTCAAGATGAGAGTTGCTGCTGAAGTCAATAAGCCAAGGGGAAAGTCATTTCGAACCAAGGAACACAAGGAATGTTACACCTCTATGTTAAATAGGGAAATAATGAATCATAAGATAGTGGATTTTGATTTTTTAGATGCGATAGGAGTCAAATTGAGAAAAAAGTTTGAGAAGTTACAAATGAAAGATTTTTGCTTACAAATTTCTAAGGTTTATCCATAACTTACTACCTACTTTTATTCCAATTGATCTGTCTTGTCACCAGATAAAATGTAGTTTACTGTGTTGGATAATGTCTATGATGTGGATGTGATGACATTATGAATGTGGAAAGAGGATATTATAGGCCTATAGAAGTCTCTTATGAAACTGAGTGCAAGTATCTAACTACTAGAAAGATTTCGACAGCAAACATTTCCTAATTCAATTTATCTTCTGCAGATATTATTTTGCACAAAATTGTAATAAACTGCATAACACCCAAGGCATCTTTCAAGACGATGTTGCTAAGTTTGAAGCAAAAATGATGTGGGCCATAGGGAATGGAGCGATATTCTCTCTTTCTCATACTCCTTTATTACACATATATAGAACAATACTTAAGGAAAAGGGATAACTTCCATATAAAACTTTTGTGACCAGAATTTTCAAGCACTTTCAAATACAATTACCCTCAAAGTTCTGCACAAGAACTCTTCCTCTGATGGGAATTGGAGAAAAGATGATCACCAAAATGAGATTAAAGGATATTACAGAGGTTTGGAAGAGCAATAAGAAAAGGACATGAAGTCCTGCGACATAAACCACTATTGCAAAAAGAAAGAGGAAAGGAAAGGAAGTTACAACTCCTCAAGCTTCAAAAAGGAAGAGGTTTGCGATTTTTCTGCAGGATGAAAAAGATGAAGAAACTCTATCAAACATTGTTGCATTGGCAATTAAAAGAGTCTGCGGCAATACTTCTTGTTGAAGAAGAAAAATCTGATATAGTAAAAGGAGAAGAAAGAGAAAAAGAAAAGGAAGACAGTGAAAAGGAGGCAGAAGAAGATGAATAGCAAGAAGATGATGGAAAAGGAGCAAATAAAGGACAACCAGATGAAGAAGCTGATGAGATGGGTCCTGAAGAAGAATCACATGGAGAAAAAGAAGAGGAGCCAGAAGCAATTGACAAAGAACAAGAACAAGAGCAAAAATAGGATGGTGCAGACAGAGGACAAGAACAGCAAGAAAAGGATCAACTAGAAGAAGGTATTACCAAGAATGACGATAACATCATTGCAGGGGAAGAAATTGAGAAAACTTCAGAGCAAACTAAACTAGCTGATAAAATGATTAGGTCTCCACCTAATACTGAAGATATATTGCATGCACATTTTCCCAAAGGTTCTATGGGAAATCAAGAAAAAACATATCTATAGGGGGAGCATCTATCATCAAAGGTTACCTTCTAAACTAGAAATTCCTCAAACTTTATTTGTAAAAGCAAGTGTATAGACCGAACCTAACCCAAATTATCTAAGAATCGTTGAGTTGCTCATGCAAATCAAGGGTCAACTGTATGCATTGGAAGTTGACATTCAAAGAATAAAATTCTCTTTGCAAAACAAGCTAGAGAATCTCAACAAGTAGGCTGAGCAAAACACAGCGAAGATGGAGATAGCTTTTGCTCATTGCATGGCCAAGATTGAGGAATCCATGCAAAATCTAGAGGACTTTCAACTTGTCCATGCTCCTCGCAAAACCTAATTTCAAGTTTTTCAAAATGTTTTTTGATTTGTGTGTTTGTTTGACTTATGTTTGGACTACGATTTGTGGTTTGGTTTGTCTGGTTTGTGAATTTGCAGGCTCTTTGAACCCTCTTGATGCTAACAAAAAATGGAAGACTTTGTAGATATATGCTAATATTATGGCGTGGCTTGTTGGTATGGCTTGTTTATTAAATTATACATATATTTTTGTGCTATATCTAACTTTGTTTTGTAGGATTTATATCTACATGAAGGTTTTGTCACTATCATAAAGGTGGAGATTATGAAAAAAACTCATGGTTTTGATAATAGCAAAACTTTCTAAATTCTATTATAGAACAGACTCTAGATTGAGAAGGACTTTAAGTATGGATATCAATCAAAACCTTCAAGGAAATCTATTCTATTTAAGAATATTTTATATTTTATTAGCAAATGCATATCTCATTTTGATAGAGATCCAAAACGAAATACTTTTAGAAACATAGCAAAACCAGAACAAAGAATGGACCCATAACGGCTATGGATTTCACTTGCCTAATATATATTGATTATGTTAATCAAGCTGATTGACAAAATCAATCTTCGAGATAATTACCAAAAGAGGATAAATCACTTATGGAAACCAAGATTCTATTTGTATGGGCGACTTGAATCTATTGGAATTCAACCTTATTTTCAACGGCTACAAAATCTTCTTAAATCAACCTGTCCAAGTATGGAAATTTGGAAGACAGTCCTTCAAATGATTGACCAAAGGCTAGTTTGGTTCGAAGAAGTATTTAAGAAGGTTGCACAGCTTGGAGAAGGTTAAGGCGCAAATCCAAATTCCAAAGTCTAAATTTGTCTTCATATTCAATTGTCTTTTGTGAGCTAAATTTGAGTGGTCAAGAGTGAATTACACAAAAGAGTAACTTAATGAGAGAACATATATTGTCACTAAGTGGTTGCACTCAAAACTCTGTAATCATTTGTTGATCTTCTATTGAAATCTAGCTAATAGGTTGTCAGTATGGAAGAGTGGACATAAGATTAATCTAAGCCGAACCACTATAACTTTTGTGTGTAGTCTTCTAATCTATTTTCTCTCTGATTCTAATTGCATCTTACAGAAGTCTACCTCATCATTTGTCAGACTTTAAATTTAGTTTCTGCTTCTATACTATAATAAGACTTTATTTACACCTATTCGCCCCCTATAGGTGTTTGTACTAGCATCCTCAAACTTTGTTTTCATTATCAACAAAAATATTGAGGCATAAATTATTGCTAATAATAAAGAATATTTTCATTGACCAATTCTTTTGCATGATATAAATAATTATTTTTAGGAGAATATTTTTCAAACCGTTCCATAAAACAAACACACCCTATATTAATTCCAATGAGTTGGGTTGAGTGCTATGCAAGAATATAAATATCTTGGATATCGAAAATTTAACATTAAGAAAATCCGATTCCAACGTGCTCATTTAAGAATATAATATTTGCAACGTGCAAAAATATACCAATTGAATTCTGGGGGCTTGCAGCCGAAGTTCTTGAAGGGGAGTGAATCAAATTCTTGGTGCCTTTGTCCATGAATATGATTGCATTTTTATAGTTGGTCTGCTTCTAGTTGAATTCTCAAATTATGACCAACTGATTGTGCTTTCCTCTGCTCGGGTGGGATTTGGCTCCGGTGACCTAATTCCAGAGGAAAGCTGGGCGATCGGAGACTTTACTCCGGGGGAGAGCTGAAGGCGTTTTTCATGCCCGAATCTCTAATTACTCGGGTAAGACTTAATCCCTCTCAACTCTGAGCTGTGATGGAGGGTCCTGCTAGTATTAGATAGTTGGCTTCTGGTATTTCGTTGTTATTATGGAAGGGATTACTGCTATCCCGAACGGCCGCCCCGGAAGGGGTGGGGGCCGACAACGCAGCCGGAGCAGAGCTCCTGCTGCTCGCCAAGTTTCGTATGACCCGGCGCAAAGGGGCAAATTTGGGGCTCACATTGCGACTGATGGGGGGGCCAAATTGCTGACCTCGGTGTGGATGCTTCTGGATCAGAACCAAACCCCAAAATAGCAGAGCATAGATCCAATGTTGTGCATCAAGTGGCTGGTACGGCTCAAGATACTCGCACCTGGGCAAATGTAGCCAAAGCGGCTATGAAAGGGTATGCTCTATCATATTTTGAACCCTGTTCTGGTGGGGTGTATGAAGTGCATTGCTCAGAGGAAGATTTAAATGCTGCTGATCCCATATGGCATGAGTGTCTAGTAGGCTATTTTGTAGGGAAAAAACTCCCTTTTAAATTGGTCGAGACAGCCCTCAAACATCTTTGGGGCCAGCGATTGCTAGAGGTCAAAGCTAATGACCAAGGTTTCTTTTTTTTCCATATTGCGGACCATGACTTTAGACGAGAAGTGCTTGAAGGGGGTCCTTTGATAGTGGCACGTGTGCCCTTAATTCTTCAACAATGGCATCCAATGCTAGAGTTGAAAAAAGGTGATCACTCATCCATACCGGTTTGGATTAGACTAAAGAACCTTCCTTATGGGTTATGGTCTGCAAAGGGGATTAGTAAAGTGGCCAGTGCCGTAGGTAGACCGCTATATGTGGATCAAAGAACGGAGCAATTGAAGATGATTTCATTTGCTAGAGTTTGTGTCGAGCTTGTGCCTTCCAATATCGGGTGCGAGGCTATTACGGTCCACCTAAATGGGCAAATCCGTAAGGTGGACGTTGAATTTGAATGGAAGCCAATATCATGCCAAAGATGCGGTACATTTGGCCATCGGTGCCCTGTGCAGAACTCGGGTCCTTCTGAAGTTGAGCCAAACCTGGAGGCTGTGCAGCCTTCTCTGTTATCTGCAGGTGGTAATGGCATAGGCACCATTCTTAATGGCACCCCTGCTGCTACAATGGAGATGAGACCTCCTCACTATATGGAATGGAATCAAGTTAGAAATAAGCATAACCACGTGTCTGGATCAGGTAGCAAGCAGCCAACTCCTTTGAAACATGCCCCCCCTCCCTCTTTTGATTCAGCTGATGATTTAGATGAGGAGACAAAGGTGGATACTGCCGCTGGAGCTGCTGATGTTGGAATTGGCGGGACAAGTCAGGAACGAAATGTTGCTGCAGCTTCAAGGTTTGGTGGACAGGGGCTCGCCTGTGCTGCTGGACTTTCAGAAGAGGGGGTGGCTGATGTGTTCTCTAGTTCTGGTCTGGCTACGGGATGCTCTAGAGCTGGGATAGTTCTTCCTTCGCTGACTGTCCTGATGCCAATGTTGATCCTCTTAATCCCTGCTTGGCTGATGGTTATATTGATCCTGTCTCTAGGGGCTGTACTCCTTGTTTATCTGTAGGTTCTTTTGACCTTGCTGCTATGCTACCTGGTCATGTAGTGCCCCTGGAAACTGGAGGTGACACAGTAGGGATTGTTGGTGCGGAGCGATCAAGCACTGCTGGTGTGGAGCGGACAGAAGTCACTGATGTGGAGCGGACGGTTGCCAAGACAAGTCTTCCCGCCTGGGTAATTCCCGATCTTTGGTCTGCATGCGCCTTGTCGATTCTTTGGATGTGCATCAGGCGGTGCTGGCAAGGAACGGTCTGATGCCAAGATGAACTCCCCTACTGCTGTCATTACTGATTCTGGTCCAGGGGTTCATGGTGCGGTAAGTCCAACTGGAGTAAATGCTGATTCTTCAAGTCAGCAGCTAAGGCTGGATGCTGGTCAATTAGAGACTGCTAATCTTGACCTTCATCTGACTGAGGTGAAAGTTGAGAAGGCTAGTAGATTGAGACCTCTTTGTTCTAAACAAGAAAATAAAGCTGGATCTTCTCCTGGATCAGCTTCTGGTAAGGCAAAGAAGACAGCCGGTAAAAGACGCTCTAAGAGGAAATAGCCCTCCTATAATTTCTTTTATAGTTTAGTTATGTCTTTTGGTTTTTGGAATGTTAGGGGTCTTATGAATCTGTCAAGCAAGCTGAAGTAAGACAGGTTTGTGCGACACAATAATCTCGCCGTGTTGGCATTTTGGAAACCAAAGTTCCAGTGATTGTTTTCCTAGAATTTCCTCGGGTCTCCTTCCCCGGGGCCGGAGTTGGGTAGCTAATTATGAGCACTCTCCTAGAGGGCGTATTTGGGTTGGTTGGAACCCGCTTTTGGTTTACTTTAATATTCGCACTGTCTCGACCGGATTATACATGGTGATGTAAATTTTTTGAACTTGAGGTCTTCTCTTACTCTCTCGGTGGTATATGGGGAACACACCTATGTTGCTCGAAGACCACTTTGGAATAAACTGGCCGCCTTGAGCTCCTCTCTTAAAGACTTCCCGTGGATGGTCGCTGGAGATTTCAATGCCATCGAGAGATTCTTCGGATCGGATGGGGAGCCCGGATATCCGGATCCCCGCCTTTGATGAATTTAAGGAATGCTTGGACCAAGCCGAACCGTTTGACCTTCGCTATGTGGGTTTTCGGTTTACTTGGTCCACCTCCTCTCGGTTCTCGAAGGAAGCAAAGGAAGATTGATCGAGTCTTGGTTAACAATTATTGGTGCACCGCCTTTTCCTTCTCTCGTAGCATCATTCTTGGCCCCGGGTTTATCGACGATTCGCCTATGGTAGTGAGAATCCTAGCTCCCGGTTCTCGCCGTACTCCTTTTAAGTTCTTCAATATGTGGATGAGTCATCCTGAATTTTCTTCGCTAGTCACTCGGGCCCGGAGGCCCAAGTTTCGAGCTCCCCTATGTACAAGCTCTATTCTAGACTCAAGTTGCTAAAAGGTCGACTTAAGGGTCTTAATAGAGAAGCATATTCAGATATCTCCATGAGGGTGGCTACGGCTAAAATGACTCTTCTATCTACTCAAGAGGCACTCCAACAAGACCCCCGGAGTAGTACACTCGGCGATGGATGAACATGTTCAACTCAAGAAATATCGGGAACTCCGAACACTTGAGGAGGCGTTTTCAAACAAATCTAGAATCCGTTGGCTCAAGGAAGGGGATCACAATACCAAGTTCTTTCATCACTCTGTTAACCACCGGCACCTTCGAAATCGTATCATTTCCGTTGAAGACAATTCAGGTCAAATGGTACATGAACCGAAGGATGTACGTAAGGTATTTGTCTCTTACTTTCAAGACCTCCTTGCGCCGACCGTCATGACCACAAGGCCTTCTATACGGGAGATCGTAGATGTTATACACTCCCCCTCAAGGAAGAACAGATCGGTTTGCTTTCCCAGCCTTTCCTTCCTTCCGAGATACGTGAGGCCATGTTCTCACCGGCTGGAAATAAAGCTCCCGCCCGATGGATATAATGCTGACTTCTTTAAAAAGAACTGGGACAAGGTTGGCTCATCAGTCATTGAAGCGATCTCGGACTTCCTTGAATCCGGCTGCTTGCTTAAGGAAGTCAATAATACAATTATTGCATTGGTGCCTAAAATCCCCAATGCGACATCGGTATCGGATTTTCGTCCTATCGCTTGTTGTAATACAATTTACAAGTGTATCACTAAGATATTCTCCTCTCGTATTGCTGCGGTTCTTCCTTCTTTAATAAGTCCGGCTCAAACTGCATTTGTTAAAGGTAGGAGAATCAGTGACAACATACTTCTTGCTCAAGAACTATTCAAGGGTTTTCACAACAAGCCTTATACCCCAAAATGTGCTATTAAAGTGGACTTTAGGAAAGCTTATGACACACTTGATTGGGCTTTCTTAGAGACAACTCTTCAAGCATTTGGGTTTCTGGCCATTTCACAAGGCTTATTATGATGTGCGTTCGCACCCCGAGATTCTCTTTATCTATAAATGGTGAACTCCATGGATTTTTCGCTAGTGGACGGGGTATACGACAAGGTGACCCTATGTCTCCATACCTCTTCACCCTTATCATGGAGGTTTTTACTGGGATATTGGATGCCCATACTCGGCTTCCGAATTTTCGATACCATTGGCGGTGCAAAGCTACACGGCTATCTCACCTTTTCTTTGCGGATGATGTTCTTCTCTTCAGTGAAGCTAACCTCGCTTCTATCTCTTGCATCCAAGATGGGCTTACATTATTTTCTTCTTGGAGTGGCCTCGATTCCAAATGCTAGTAAGAGTGAAGTTTTTATCTCGGGAGGCTCTGAGATCATTAAGAACCAGATTGTACAAGCTCTTGGCTTCAACCTTGGTACCCTTCCTGTACGATACTTGGGGGTACCTATCATAACAGCGAGACTGAGCAAGGTAGACTGCAATGTCCTGGTTGACAGGCTTACCGCCCGAATTCAATCTTGGACGCACCGATTCCTGTCCTTTGCAGGCCGATTACAACTTGTCAAATCAGTGCTTCATGCTATTCAAGCTTATTGGGCCTCTCGTATTTTGGTTTCCTTCTTCGGTGGTGCACAAGATAGAGCAAACTTGTAGACAATTCCTTCCGGAAAGGCCCTTCCATGGGTTCGGGAGGGGCAAGAGTGTCTTGGGCTGATGTGTGTCTCCCTTTCAAGAAGGTGGCCTTGGTATAAGAAGAATTAGAGACAAGAACAAAGCAGCCATGGCAAAACATATATGGTTGCTATTTACCGATAGAGAGTCATTATGGTGCAAATGGATTCATATCGTATATCTCAAAAGTAAGAACTTTTGGACCGTTTCAATTCCTACCCAAGTGTTCTTGGGCCCGGCGGAAAATTCGTATCTAAGGGATGAATTTCAACCCCATTTCGGATGGAAGTTAGGAGATGGGGAAAACATATCGCTTTGGTTTGACCCATGGCTAGACTTTGGTTCTCTCGAACTCGGTATTCTCTAACACTATATTAACCAATCGGACCTTCTTAGACAGGCAAAGGCTAAGGATTTATTTTCCCCGATGGGTGTGATCTACTTCAAGAGCCGCTATCATGGCAAATACCGATTCCTCACCTCTCAACCGGTGAAGATATTTTTACATGGAAGGAGGACACCGGTGGAAAATTTTCAACGGCTTCGGCTTGGGCTATAGTCCGACGCAAAGCAAATCCAGTTCATTGGTCCAATTTTATCCGGGATAAGGCTTTGGCCCCCGGACATCAATTCCTTCTCGGCTTATTACCAAGAATCGGCTTCCCACACAAAGTTCTCCTCATGTCATTTGGAAGGATTCCTCATGCGGTCCGTGCTTTGTGCAACTCTAGGCCCGATTCGTGAATCACCTATTTTTGAATGTTGTATATCCTACTCTCTGGCTAATTTTTGGGCTGCAAAATGCAACCTTCCTTGGACCAACTCTTCGTGGTTAGACAATCTCTTCTGGGCTATTGATAATATGTCCGGAAAAGGATTCTACCGTGAGATAGCGAGGTTTGCATTTGGTGCTTTATGCTATATCATCTGGAAGACCAGGAATGATATTCTCTTCCGTGGTCACGTCCTCTATGCCCCTTCCATGAAGCACCACCTCTGCAAGGTGGTTAAAGATAAAGGCCTTACCTTCAAATCGGTTGAAGATAGTCCCGAAACGGAAGGATGCGGCGTAGGCCGGGGATAGATCCTCGGATTTTTGAAGCGGAGCCTCCTTTGGCGTAGCGGAGATAATTGGGTCTCTTGTACCTGGTTTCCTACTTTGCTATTTTTGTCTTTTCTTTGGGGTGACTGCGGTACCCGTATACTCTAAGGACATGTTGTCCAAGTAGAGTGCTATAGGTACCGTGTTCTCCCCCTCTCTTTGTGCTGTACAGTTCTTTGGTTGATTTAATACTATCTTACCTTACCAAAAAAAAAAAAATGATTTCTCGTAAATTGCAACATCATGAAATCGGCTTCACTCGTGTACCGCTTAATGGACTCATGCTATGTGGACCCTGAGATTTGTCCATGTAAAATGGTATCTTCGCATCATTCGATGACGACCCAAATTTGTCCAAGGATTTTGTTCCCTTCACTTGAGCTAGAAAGTGAAAGTTGTGTTTTTGTCCCTTCTATTCTATTCCTAGTACAAGTGGATGGATCGCGTGTTTAGCTGCGAAACGTGGAAGGGCCCGTCATCGCCCATTCTCCACCGTTGAAGGGGAGGTCCACCAACCCTAGTTTGAATAAGGGAAAATGAGGAATCGAAAGCTGTTGACGTCCACTCCAGAAAAAGGACATTAGGTAGCAAACAAAGCATTTGACCCCCTTGCAATCGCAGGCCTTAAAAATGTACCGTTGTCGAATCGTGGCGGGTTGCATTTTAATCCACCAAAAAGACTCCACATGGAACGGTTCAACTTTCAAGGTATTTACTGCACATGATATGAGACAGGCCGGCGCATTGAAAGAGCGTAAAGTACGTGTGCTTAGTCGGTCACTTATCGAGCGACGTTCATGCAAGAAAAAAACACTTTAAGGTGTCGCAATGTTAAATGCCTGGTGAGCTCGATTTAATACGGAATTCGTAGAGATAGAGCAAGGATATCCATTTCAGCATCATTCCCGAATTCGTAGCACCAGAAATTTTATTAAATTGGTGAGGTGTTCATTATATAAATCAGGGAATCAAAGGATAGCTACAGCTGCAGATTAAATGTAATAATAATCGAACCACCTGCTAATCAACGCAAAACATTGCTCAGGCTTGTACTCTGGAGCTGTATGTCCCGCTCCCTGCACAACGGAGTTTCATATAAAACCACTTTCAACGTACGACTCAAAGATTCAAAGGAGCCAAATTCTAGTAATATTAGAATATGAAAATGGGGGAAAAGTCAAGAAAATAGATTTTACAAAGCACAAATTGTTGACTATGAATCTCTGAACCTTGACAGTTGCAAATGTTAGAAGGGATGGGAAGGAAGAATATAGCGTAGCATACCTACAAGAGAGAGAAGAGAGAGCAAAGTCAGCACAAACAATTGAAATACTGAATAAAAGATATAATAAAAATATGGATAATTACATTGGAAATCCTAAAACTTATCATAAAATTGCAATTGAGTAATAAAACTTTTGAAATGTGCGATTAAGTATTAAAATGTTTTATGAAAGTGCAATCGAGTCCTAAAACTTCCAAAAGTACATTTAATTCCTAAAACTTTTGAAATTGGTCCAATCAAGTTCTTCCGTCGAATGCATTTTTTGAAGTTTTAGAACTTAATTACACTTTCATAACAGATTTTAAGACTTAATTATACTTTTTGAAAATTTTAAGACTTAATTGTATTTTAAGTTTTAGGACTTTCATTATACTTATCCATAAAAATAAATAAGGATAAATTGTCTAGACGCTATATATGCACTTTGTGATATTATCCTAGTAAAACTCAAATAGACAAATGGATTTTTGCTTTCACTGATTATCGATAATATAGAAGCCTCATTTGATAAAATCGACATGAGTACTAGGATGACAAGACAAATTTGTCTAGAAATTGAACTCTACAATAGTTAGGAGGTTGTTATCGAAACCGAACCCGGCAACTTGTCCATCTACAAACCACGCATGCCAATCTTCAGAGATCGTCAAGTTCAGTGTGTCAATCCAGGCTTGAGTTCCCACATATGGAATGACCATATCGTGATCGCCACTACATGTCAAGAAAAAGTAACATTAAGCGAAGTAGGTAGCTCGACTATGAGCCATAAATCATATTGTAAAGAGGTTTCCTTAATCACCTATAAATAAGAGCTCGCAATCCCCTTTTTATGAGCTCTTTGTGTACGTCAATGACATCTGTGACCGTGGATGTGTAAGATAAAGTCTTATTGCACCTTACCCACTTCTCAATTGTCCCCTGGCTTATCATTAAAAATATCAACAACAGAAAAATAGACAAAAATAGTTTAACAAGAAAAAGGGCAAAACAGATCAAAATTTGATTTTATTAAATTATAATTACCAATCGACATACCTCTCGGATATGAAGAGCATCTTGAACCGCTTTATCGCTAGTCCAAATATAGGAGTAGAGATAGTTATATGCCTACATTGGAAAACAAGGTTACAAAATTTATTTGCAAACTTTGCAATTTGATCATGATTCTTTCTTTTTTTAAGTTGAAAATGATTAATTCCACGCAAATTTCCTGTCAATTTTCTTCTTCTTTTTCGTCAGGAATTTCCGGCCAGATTGCTTCCACTCAAAAATTAAAAAAATTTGTCACCAACCATTTGATTGGAGAGATTAAGGAAATTATCCTTAAGCCAATTTCATTGGTGATAAAGGATCAATCTCCCATAAATTATGATATTTTACAATACATCATGTGCAACTACTCAATTAAGAATTCAATTTTTTCTTTTTTTATTATCAAGAAAATAGGTAGGTCATAAGATTTCGAGATTTGTCATTTCTAATTTTGAACCTTGTTTTTTAATTTGATATATTAATTATCAAATTTCGATGTAAACGAATACTAATTACAGTGTAACAAAGTCATACTATACATAATTACTATGGCGTGACTACAAATCAATGATGGGAACATTACTCTCTTTTTTATTTCCCCTTTTTCTCTTGAACGCAAATGTTAACGTGTATATGATATTCTTGATTGGAGAATGGACGAAAAACTGTAAATTTACCAACGAAGATGACATTCCGATCAAATTAATCAAGTGATGTCTTTTTTGTCAAGGATTGCCCCGTTAGTCATCCTAGACAACCAATTACCATTGCCTTAGTTTGCCCCGTGAATTGCTACTCCTAACCTCCACAGAACACTTGTGCTCACCCTTAACGTTTGGTTGGTGTTCGTTCCTTTAAGTTTTCCTTAACTCTCATGCCTTTCTTTGAATTGCGATGAAAAGAATTCAAAATACTATATCTGGTACTCAATAAACCGCCTTCACTAAGATCTAAAAGCCTAACGCTTAGTCAGCTAAGCAAAGCCTTGCAACGAAAGGGTAGCTATTCTTAGCTACCCTTTCGAAAGCTTTCTTTCCTTCCCTTTCCATCATATTTAGGCATCATCCCATTCCATCATATTTAGGCATCATCCCAAAGAAGATAGCTTCCCTCCAAGTTCCCCCACTCTCGAATAATAATAAGGAGTCGACCTTAAGCTTAGCCTCAATAAGAGTGTTTTCCAGGATGGTATTTGTCCTAACATGGTATTCACCAAGAGCTTTTTCTTTCTAAGAACCAAATTCCCTTCTTGAACAAGCCGTTCAAAGAGGGCATGAGCAAACAAACGTCTTGTTTTCTCGTCAAAATAAACAAATACTATTTAAATTTCAATAAATTATAAGAATCTTATATGCGAATTTACGTGTCGATATTTATATGTCATGAAAGTTGCAGGTGCCTTTAGTAAAAAAAAAAAAAAAAAAAAAAAAAATCAAAGTGCACACACGGATAAAATTAAAATAAATAAAATGTAAAAAGTAAAATTCAATTAAGAAATTAAATCGTATTTTTTACCCAAAAAATGTGGCAATACGGTGAAAAAAAAAAAAAAAAAGAGAACTCGTACTTACCCGGCACCAAACCCGGCGAGCTCTAAGCGTGGGCCAAAGGAGAAGTGGACGGTCTTGATTTATTAGGGTGGGATCCCACGCATTGCCTACCGTCGATTTGGGAGTCTGATCCACGCAGCGCGGTTCCAGTATGTTTCCCGTGTATATATTCTCCACGCACTATAGTTAACAAAAGTCCAGGTCCAATACATGAAATTTCCAATAGGAAAAGTAAAATATTGATCAAAAAGCGGAAAAAGACAAAAAGAAATAATAAAGAAATAAAGAGGAGGAAAATAAAATAAAATAAAATAACTGAATGAATGTTGACTAACCAGGTCCACAGCATTGATATCGTCGACACAATCAGCATTGCTTTCGTTGACATTTATGTACTCGCCGTTGCAATCAGTTTTAGCTGACTGAAATACATAAATAAGATAGATACTAATTTTTGAATCGAATATGAAATTAAATATAAGTGATTCATGGGGAAAAGATCGATGTGGGGCAAAAATCCCGAAACACGCATTCTTTTTTGACCTATCGTTTTCTGGTTGTTTATGATATTAGCCTCAACAATTAAGAAAATTTTCTGAATTTGTATTTGGATCTAAAAATAATCGTGGACGTGGATATCTATCTGAGCAATTTAAGGCTCTTTGTGATGAAAAAGGAATCGTAAAACAATTGACTATTCTTGGTACTCCGCAACAAAATGGGGTTGCTGAGAGAAGGAATGGAACCCTATTAGAAATGGTTAGGTCTATGATGGCGCGAGCAAATTTACCTATCTCATATTGAGGAGATGCATTATTGATTGCTACCTATATACTTAATCGAGTGAAGCATATGTTTATGATTCTTCCCATAAATGTTGCAAATTAGGCCCAAGAGAATATTAATATATCTTTATTAGATACTCCGAACACTCCAAAGGGTATGTGTTCATAGGTGAACAAGCTAATAAAATGTGATTGAAATGGAGTCACGTGATGTCACGTTCTTGGAGAACGATTTTCCTAGTAGATATGAGATTAGTAAGAATTTTTAATTATATGAATTGGAATATCTTGATAACACACCCACTAATGTTATCGAGGGAAATGAAAATTTACATCTACATACAAAGCCTAGTGGGAGTGGAGAAAAGCTTTAGAAGATGAAATGGAGTCTATGAGGGCAAACCATGTTTGGGACTTGGTTGATTTGCTATCCAATTGCAAAGCTATTAGAAATAAATGGATTTTAAAAATTAAGCGAATGGCGGATGGATCTATTGAAAAATATAAGACTTGCCTTATGGTGAAATGTTATACTCAACAAGATGATATAGATTATGAGGAAACATTTTCACCAGTTGTAAGGTTTGCCTCTATACGCCTTATACTATCTATTGTCGCACATTTGGACATAGAATTACATCAAATAGATGTAAGGACAGCATTTCTCAATGGATAACTAGATGAATAAATCTATATGAAACAACCAATGGGTTTCAAGGCTGAAGGTCAAGAGCGAAAAGTTTGCAAACTTAATCGCTCAATATATGGCCTTAAACAATCATCTAGACAGTGATATTTTCGTTTTTATCGAGAAATTACTTCTTTGGGGTTCATGATGATCAAAGAAGATCACTATGTGTATGTGAAATGGTCCAATGATAAATTTGTAATTTTATCACTTTATGTGGACGATATTTTGTTGGCTGGGAATGACAAGAGTTTAGTTATAACCATAAAAGAGTGGTTGTCTTTCAATTTTGAAATGAGAGACATGGGAGAATCTGCTTATATATTGGGAGTTAAGATTGAAAGATATCAATCAAAGAAACTCATTGCTATGTCACAATAATCTTATATAATGAAGATTCTTAAACACTTCAATATGCAGCATTGTAATCCCATTGATACCCCTATCATGCAAGGCGAAAGCCTAAGTACTAAAATGTGTCCTAAGACTTTAGAGGAAAAGAAATGAATGGAAACTATTCCTTATACAAGTGTGGTCCGAAGTTTGATGTATGCTATAATGTGTCTTGACCTGACATACGTCATGCTGTGGGGTTAGTGAGCTGATATCAATCAAATTTTGGACAAGCACATTGGAAAGTAGTTAAGAGGATCCTGAGATACTTGAAAGCCACTAAAGATTATCGACTTTATTTTCAAGGGAATAATTTGCACTTATTAGGCTACTCTGATGTTGATTAGGAAGGAGACCTAGATGAACGTAAGTCAACGTCTGGTTATGTGTTCTTGTTTAATGAAGGTGCAATTTCTTGGAATAGCAAGAAACAAATGTGTACAACTTTATCTACAATAGAAGCAGAATTTATTACATGTTATGTTGTGGTGCAAGAAGCAGTATGACTAAAACATTTCTTAAAAAAATTAGCCATTATCACTAAGGCTACAAGACTAGTAACAGTTCATTGTGATAGTCAATCAGCCATTGTCTATATGAAAGATCCTAAGTACCATGATAGGATGAAACACATTGATATAAAGAATAACTTCATTAGAGATATAATAGCGCAGAAGGAAGTGGTCCTACAATATGTTTCAACCAACAAGATGGCTTTTGATCCATTAACGAAAGCTGTTTCTAGAGATGTGTTCTTAACTCATAGGATGTCTCTAGAGTTACGTAGAATATGATATGTAATATTGTTGAGAATCGTTGGGTTATGCCTATGTTGATTTATGTATTGTACTTGTTTGTTTTCTTTTAATGAATTGATGTTTCATTGTCAAGTATAAATTCATTATGAGACTAGCACATACACATAGATATCGTTGAAAGGTATGTTAATAGGCATTGATTGGCTCACTCACACGAGTAATCGCCTCAAGTGCTACAATTAGTTTATTGAGATGAAACGTTATGCATTATAAATGCTAGATGAGCAAGTTTAATACATAATATCATTTCATGTCGCCTTGATTGAAATCAAGATGAGGTCTGTAATTTGTGAATAATAAGACCGAGCATGATAGTCCCACAATTATGTATGCCTGAAGAAAGCCAGATGTGAGTACTTAATTAGAAGCTATAAAAAGTGAGTTAATATAGCACTCGAGCTAAACATAAGTATGTGAAAAGCATGTGATTGTATTTAGGCTAAGATCCATATAGTGGATATGTTTAACAAATGACATATGCTCTTATAGAAAAAGAAATCCACTATAGCATATAATTCATGCTACATGTACTTTATTATGACCGATAAAGGAGATGAGTAAAATAAATCCCTACTTACTCATCATGTGAGTCCTTGAGGTAATTTATAACTTACCTCATTAGTGCCCTATGTTACTTTTGACTATGTTCTCGAAGTAATGGATCAATGTTGCTACTTTAGCATGTTACCGGCGGTTATGAAAAGATATGGCTTTATGAGACGTGTCTAGGAAAGCAATTGCTCTAAAATGGAGAGAGACATGAGTGCAAAGAAAGACTATTATTGCTTTACATCTATCATGTGTATTTACTAGTCGACCAATTATATTGCCTTTTTTGTGGTTTTAGATATAATTGTAAATACATTGTGTTTGAGAATATTCAAATATAGCCTTTAAGGAATAGGTATACTCGAATTGATGTAGCAAAATATGTTTGGGGCACTGTGAGACATCGATTGTTTATATTCTTTTTAGGGTTGTAACTATTATGTTATCCCTAATAGGTGCATAATTAGAGCTTCCAAGTGCAGGTGTACTCCTAGTCGCACGGTTTTCTTGCCAATATGAACCGTTTCTAAAGTAGATGAATGTTGAATGTCTTTTATCCTTGATAGAGCATTAGTAAACCCATTATATCTGAGTGGGAGATGTTACATTTTGGTACGCCCATAATGGGGTATGTCCAAGAGACACCGATTGCTTATGATAAAGTGTATTTTAGAAAGGTACCATTTGAAGGGGTATGAGCGGTTATTTTTTCAAGAGAAGTATAAAAATGATAACTTTAGAAAAATAACCGCCAATAAACGAACGGATAAACAAAATTGAGAGAAAGAAAATCCCCTCAACCAAAAGAAAAACATTCAAGGGTTCTATTATCTACTTTGAGAAATAATTTCCATTAACACTGTGGAATGTGAATACTTTCCTTGTGATTGTATTCGGACCAACGTGAAGTCGTATCGTCCATCGTTCATTCGGGATTTAACATACGTTCCTAGGGTAAATTCTTTATTGTGCATTGAAGAGGTAAGTTGTTTCTTCCACCGACTATTTCCTCCAACACTACCTTTGGTCAACAGTGATCCTAGTGGAAGCCGAAGATCATGGAGAGGGCTTGAACTAGTCTCATCCTCCTCTCTCTCTCTCTTGCCAATTTTGTTTGTGTTTTATTATTTGTTCTCCTCTCCTTATTTAGATTTGGGAGTTCTCTTCTCCCGGTTTAGTTTTCTTTATTTGAGAGTTTGCACTCTCCCGATTTAATTCTAGATATGGATGCTATCCTTTCCCAACCAAGATGTATCATAGGAGTTTTGGCATCTCATGGAATTTGTGATGACATGGAAGAAATTAAGCCTAGGTGCACACCATTAACTAGCAAAGTTGTAATTATGAGATAAGAAATTTCTAGATTTCTAGCATGTGCTTATACCGACAAACACAAGATTTATATATCAGCCATCGATTTTTTTTTTTTATAAATCCATTCTTGTGCAACAAGTTTGTACTTAACTTTGTCAATATTCCGTTAATTTGTCACGAAGACTACGTCATCCCAAAGAATTATGAGCTTTGACGCATGTTGGCCATCGCTCGACATCTGCCAGACCAACTAGAGTTATTGTGGGTTCAACGTCGCTGCCCCCGTCCATGATCTTCGCTGCCGTTTGCACCCAGCCACCGAGAGCCATCTCCTGGCTAAGCCACCTGCACTGTTTTCTTTGGCTCGTCCAGTGAACCACCACCGGCACGATCTCCTGGCTTTCACCGTAACTAGCCACCTTGGGTCCAAACATTTGCATTGGCGAACCAGCGCTCATTGTCACACACAACACCGGATATCACGAGTTTTTGTTTTTTTGGTAACTCTCTATTCGCAGGTTTTTTGGCAACATCTAGCCGTTGCATCCCAGAACGCTACCACAATTTTCTGACATCCCACTGCTGCTCCTTGGCGTCGCCCTACTATTTATTTGCCGCTGCTCCTTCAATTGAGGATGCAAGTTTTTAGCATATCAATATATAACCCATTGACGGACCTAAATAAGTTCTTAAACTATTTTGTCTCAATTATGAGATTAAAATTTGAGGGTATTATTAGGTTAGAGGAGAATAAAAACATTTTCTTACCAATAAGGAGTGCGAGACGTGCAGACACTGACATCTTAAAATATAAAATATAGCCTAATTGGACGGCCCTTGTAGGTGGCAACATATTTGGAAGAGGATAAACTAGTGGAGTGACCTTCAACTGCTCTTCACTACATGCCCATAACCTTTGGACAAGCCCCAAGATGTAGACTATGATCAGGGGGGTTTAGCAAGTCAAAGCTTGGCAATTGGTGTGGGGACCGAAGGGTGCAGATTTTTATCCTTCGGTCAAAGTGAAACTGAAGCGGAGCTTCGAGGAAAAAAGGACAATCTGGTAAGCTTTCAAGCACACCCATACCTTGGTACACGGTCAAGACAGAAGAGGACATCATGATCTCACGTTGATTTTATTTACATTTTATTATCTATATTGAATTGCTAATAAATCATCCAATTAAAGATAATTATCTTGATGGGAGACATTCTCTATGAAGATTTTAGTTGGCACGTAAATAAGTCATTTAAGCCAAATCCTCCTATTATTTTGATTATCTAATAATTGGAGAACACACCCTTAACATCGAAGGGGCAAATTGGATAGAAGTGCCTATTTATTCTTGAATTTAGGTCAAGTGCCTATCTATTCTTGATTTCAGGTCAGTATTGAATTTTACTCATTTTTGCATTCGATCTGATTATCAGGATCTCAGTTTTCCACAAATTCCTAACACAGCGTGCACACTACTCTTCCTGACTTGCCCGAGACTGCTAGCCAACTAGTTTTTGCTTGCGTTTGGATTCTTATTATTTCAGGTCCATCGAGAGTCGCACCGTCAAGCTCCCCACCGAGCTGAGAAAGCCACGCGAGCACCACCCCACGGCCGTGAGTCACACCACGTCGAGGTCACCATCATTAAGCCGAAGCACCGTGATCGACCCACTGTGATCCACCACCGCGATTCCCCTATCCGTCGTCTAAATCAAAATTTGGAATTGTTGATATTTGAATAAGGTGACGTTCTCACGCAATATCATTTTGAATATTTCGTTATTTAATTTGATTGATTTTCATTATATTTGTCGTTATTATCATATTCAAAATATTTTTCGAATATCCACAAAATGGGATAATTTCCTAATTTCTCAACGTGTAATGATTAACAATCTAATTTCATGCTCAAAATATGATTCACGATAGCATGGAAAATCAGCCAATATGGTCTTACACCTGAGATATGATTCGTCGGTTTTATTTGTTTCTAAATTTAGATGTATATGGATGATACCTTGGGTGGTGGGTGGTGCATGTTATCCATTAATTGATTTTATAAGAAAATTACAAAAAGATATAGATTTTAATTAGTAAATTGCATGTTAAATTTGATTCTAGATAATCTTTATCCAAATTAATTAGAATAAGTTTAGATAGCTATATCTAGATAGATTGCATTTTAGGTTAAGGATTATCTAGTTAAGATAACATTCTAGTTTAAATTAAAATCTGGTCTAGTTTAATTCCTAATGTGAGTTGGTAATATCTTAATCTATATAGCCAATTTTCATCATTTTCTAATTTCGAATTTTACATAAAATACCAAAAAGAACATTATCTTGGAATAAATTGGACTTTTTTAGGAAGGTTGCATGTTTAAATTATGGTATTTGATTAATTTTGAATCTAATGGAAAATACTAAAATATGTCATGAATTAGGTCATAAAATGCACGTCATTTAGTAATTACATGCTAGGTTCATTTAGTTAAATTTTATGTCATAGAGCAATTCAATTAGATCACATGTCATATTGGAGTAGTTGCATGTCAATTTTGCTTGTCATTATAAATTGTATGTTTTAATTATTTAATTGGGTTCCATGTGCAATTAGAAATTGCTTGTTTAGGTTCATATTTTAAGAAATTGCATGCCATGCTAGAATAATATATTTAATCATTGTTAGAAATAGGACATTTAGATAAGTTGTGCCGCTTGTCATGTTAGATTAGTAACAGACACTTCATATGGTATAGCTTGCAAAAAAAAAAAAGAACTTAAATCAAAATTGTGTGTTAATTAAAAATCATATTTATGATGATGATGATAATGTGATTTTCTAGGTAACTCGTAGATGCTTTCATTGCTTCCAAGTAAGTGATTCATCCCTTTCCTCGCAATTTATTTAAGGTTTTGATTATTGAGTGTTAAATAATGATTGAATACCCACCTAATCACCTCACTTGTTAAGGAGTGAATTAAAATCAATGCAATCTACCTACAAAATATACTTTTGAAATAAAAGAGAAAAGGTTCCAAAATAACATTTGAGAAATCTAACGTAATCAAGTACTTGTACCTGCAAAGTAACTCTCCCATGGGTTTCTAATTGACCCATCAAAAAAAAAGATTAATGGCGACTCCATAATAAAAATTATTTGCATGTTAAAAACTTAAATCCTAAGTTGCGAATTGGTATGGGCTTGGGAGAACCCGAATTAAGTATATGCTTAGTAATCCCTTAGCCGAACTCCTCGGTGGTTGCATCCACTTTGGGAGGTCACGACATCTATCGTATAATGCTTACTTAAGTATGGCAACTTTGTTTTTCTTGATCACTTAGAGCGTCGCAACTTTCGAAAATGTTCACTTGAGTGACGTGACTTTCAATTGATCACTAGAGTGTCATAAGTTTTTAAAAACCTTCGACAAAGTGCCAAAAATCCTACACAACATGGCAATGCGGTGATCTTTCTTAAGAAGTTATAACACTCAAGTGAGGGACGTATTTAAGTTATGACATAAATTAAATAAAGGTATAAAAATATACATTGGTTGGATAAGAATCACCGCCAATGTAAGTGCTTGTAAACTCTAGGTGCAATGTGGGCCACTAAATCAAAGCTGAAGCAACAAAATATCATAGTAAAACTAATGGTGTGTTTTTTTTTATCAGTACTACTCTACTCCTAATCTAACTCTTACTCTCATAATTTTGTTTTGCCTCATTGCAAGGCGTGGGAGTTGAAATTCACACTTAAAACTAAATCGTCCCCATAATCTCTTGAAAAGATAGGGATTTGAATCTCCCACCTCCCTCTTTTTATGCGAAAAGTATGGCCATTGGAGCAAACCCTAGTGGTTTAAGGTTATGTTTGTTTCATAGAAAAGTAATGATTGGAAAAACATTTTTCCTAAAAATGATTGTTTATTTTGTTATGAAAAAATATTAGTCTAACTTTATTGTCAACGAAAATGTTGAAGCATAATTATTCTTAATAATGAAAAATATTTTCATTGACTAATATTTTTGCATGATATAAATAATTATTTTTAGAGAACATTTTCTAAACCGTTTCGTGAAACAAATGCTCCCTAAATTAATTCCACTAAGTTGGGTTGATTGCTATGCAAGAATATAAATATCTTGGATATCGGAAATCTGTCATTTAGAGAATCCAATTCCAACATGCTAATCCTCTTACATAAAGTTCTTGCTTCGGCAATTCAAAAGTAGGAGAAGGTTTAAGAATATAATATTTGCGACATTCAAAAATAAACCAATTACATGATGGGGGTCGATGCAGGCAAAGTCCCAGCAGGAGAGTGAATCAAATTCTTGTTATCTTGGTCCATGAATACGGATACACTTTTACAGTCGGATTCTCAAACTATGCCCAAAGGAACAATTTCTCGTAAAATGCAATGTCGTGAAATCAGCTTCATTCGTGCGTGCTGCTTAATGGACTCAGTCGTATGGACCCCGAGATCTGTCCATATAAGATGGTATTTCCACGCCATTCGATAGCGACCAAGATTTGTCCTAGAATATCCGTCGCTTCGAGCTAGAAAGTGAAAGTTGTGCTTTTGTACCTTCTATTCTATTCCTAGTACGAGTGGATGGATCGTATGTTTAGCTGCAAAACGTGGAGGGGCTCATCATCCCCCATTCTCCACCATTGAAGAGGAGGTCCACCAACCCTAACTTGAATAAGGTTACATGAGGATTGAAGTTGTTGACATCAACTCCAGAAAAAGACATTAAGTAGCAAACAAAGCATTCGACTCCCTTGCAATCGCCGGCCTTAAAAATGTACCGTCGAAGAATCGTAGCTGGTTGCATTTCCATCCATCAAACACACTCCACATCGAACGGCTCGACTTTGAAGGTATTGACCGCAAATAATTTGAGACAAGTTGTTGCTTAATTGGTTACTTACCGAGTCCTGTATTACCACTCGTCGACGACATTCGTGCAAGAAGAAAAACTTTAAGGCGTCGCAATATTAAATGCCCAATGAGCTCGATTTAATACGCAATTCGTAGAGATAGAGCAAGGATATCCATTTCAGCATCGTTCCGGAATCATAGCACCGGAAATTTTATTACATCGGCGAGGTGTTCCTTATATAAATCCGCCAATTAAAGGACAGATGCAGCTGCAGATTAAATGTAATAATAATCGAACCATCTCGCTAATCGGCGCAAAACACTGCTCGAGCTTGTACTGGAGCTGTATGTCCGCCTCCCTGCACAAAGGAGTTTCATATAAAACCACTTTCAATGGATGACTCAAAGATTCTAAGGAGCCAATTCGAATGAAATTAGAATATGAAAATAGGGGAAAAGTCAAGAAAATAGATTTTGCAAAGCACAATTTGTTGAATATGAATCTCTTTACCTTGATGGTTGCAAATGTCAAAAGGGATGGGAAGGAAGAGTATAGCGTAGCATACCTACAAGAGAAAGAATAGAGAGCGAAGTCAGCACAAACAATTGAGATACCCAATAAAAGGTATAATAATAATAATAAGGATCAATGCGTTGGAAATCCTAAAACTTGTTATGAAAGTGCAATTGAGTTTTAAAACTTTCAAAAGTATAATTAAGTTCTAAAACTTGTCAAGTTGATCCAATCATGTGCTTCCGTTGAATGCATTTTTGAAAGTTTTACAACTCAATTACATTTTTTAAAAAATTTTAGGACTCAATTGTACTTTTATTACAAATTTTAGGACTTTCATTACACTTATCCCATAAAATAAACAAGGACAAATTGTCTAGACACTATATATGCACTTTGCGATATTATCCTGAGGAAACTCAGACGAATGGACTATTACTTTTACTGATTATAGAAAATGCAGGAGCCTTACTCGATAAAATCAACATAACTACCACGATGACAGGATAATTTGTCTAGAAATTGAATTGTAAAATAGTCAGGAGGTTGTTATCGAAACCAAACCCGGCAACTTGTCCATTGACGAACCACGCATGCCAATTGTTAGAAATTGTCAAATTCAGTGAATCAATCCAAACTTGAGTTCCCACGTACGGGATGATCATGTCATGATCCCCACTACATGTCAAGAGAAAGTAACATTGAGTTAAGCAGGTCGACTATGAGCCAAGAATCAAACTGCAAAGAGGTGTGCTTAATTACCTATAAATAAGCGCTCGAAATCCCCTTTTTATGAGGAATTTGTGTATGTCGACGACATCCGTGACCGTGTTTGTGTAAGATAAATTCTTATTGCACCTTACCCACTTCTCAATTGTCCCCTGGCTTATCATTAAAAATAAAATAAAAAAAAGAGAAAAATAGTTTAAGAAGAAAAGGGCAAAAAAGATTAATAATTGATTTTATTAAAATATCATTACCAATTGACATACCTCTCGGATATGAAGAGCATCTTGAACCGCTTTATCACTAGCCCAAATATAGGAGTAGAGATAGTTATACTCCTACATTGAAAACAAGGTTACAAAATTCAATGGCGAACTTTGCAATTTGATCATGATTCTTTCTTTTTAAGTTGAAAATCACTAATTCCACGCAAATTTCCTGTCATTTTTTTTTTTTTTTGGTCAGAAATTTTGGTCAGATTGCTTCAACTCAAAAATTAAGAAAATGAGTTCACCAACTATTGGATTGGAGAGATTAAGGGAATTATCCTTAAGCCGATTTCACTGGTGATAAACTATCGGAAAAATTAGGAATATTTTACAATACATCATTTGCAACTACTCAATTAAGAATTCATTTTTTTTCTTTTCTTTTTTATGATCAAGAAAATAGATAGGTCATAAGATTTTGAGATTTTTCATTCATAATTTCAAACCTTGTTCTTTAATTTGATAATATTAATCATCAAATTTCAATGTAAATGAATACTAATTACAGCGTAATGAAGTTGTATTGTACATAATTACTATGGCATGACTATAAATCAATGATGTGAACATTACTCTCTTTTCCCCTTTTTTTCTTGAGTGTAAATGTTAACATGTATTTGATATTCTTGATTGCAGAATGGATGACGAAGTAGAGAATCAAAATAATTTGTAAATTTGTAAATTGACCAATGAAGCTGACATTCCACCTAAGATCAAATTAATCAAGTCATGTATTTTTTCGCAAATGTTATTCCAATTCCGATAAATTATGATAATTTTATTCGTGAATTTAGGCATCAGTATTTATATGTCATGGAAGCTACATGTGTCTTTAGTACAAGAAAAAGTCAAAGTGCACACCTCGCTAAATTTCAATTACATAAGAGGTAAAAAGTAAAACTCAATCAAGAAATTGATTTTCGTTTTTTACTGAAAAAAATGTGGCAAAACAGTGGCGCAAAAAAAAAGAAAAAGAACTGATACTTACCCGGCACCAAACCCGGCGAGCTCTCAGCGTGGGGCGAAGGAGAAGTGGACGGTCTTGTTCTTTTAAGGCTGGGTCCCACGCATCAGCCACCGTCGATTTGGGATCCTGAGTCACGCAGGCCGGCTCCAGGATGTGTACCATGCATATATTCTCCACGCACTGTAGTTAGTAAAAGTGTAGGTTCAAATACATGAAATTTCCAATAGGAAAAATAAAATATTGATCAAAAAGGGGAAAAAGACAAAAATAAATAATAAAGAAATAAATAGGAGGAAAATAAAAATAAAAAACAGAATAAATGTTGACTAACCAGGTCCACAGCCTTAATATCGTCGACACAATCAGCATTGCTTTCGTTGACGTTTACGTACTCGCCGTTACAATCAATTTTAGCTGACTGGAATACATAAATAAGATAGACACTAATTTCCAAATCGGACATGAAATTAAATATAAGTGATTCATGGGAAAAGAATTAATGTGGGGGCAAAAATCCCGAAACATGCATTTCTTTTACCTTTTATTTTCTCGTTGTTTATGATATTAGCCTCGACAATTAAGAAATTTTTTTGAATTTGTATTTGGGTCTTAAAATAATAATATACATTCTACATCTAATGCATTTAGTGTGCATCTCAATAAAAGTCTTTACCTCATAAAGTTCATTCGATATAAGACCCTTCAAATGAGCAAATGGGACTCTTGAGTTTTGATCACTAGTCTTATTTGTCAAAGGGTTTCCAAGTATGTAGCCCTGAATTGAACTCGAAGGATAAGTCTCGTCATTTTGAAAAGAAAATGCGAATTAATGAATAGTGCACTAACATGATGATAGCAATCATTACCTCGAGATTCGCTCTAGGCTCCACACCAGCTTTATTTCCTAGTAGAAATCAAAATGGACCATGATCCTCGACAGAAACGTACACAATCGCTTTCTAGAATGCATTTGAATTGACTTATATTTTTCTTTTATTTTGGGATTAATTTAAATTTGGGAAGGACACACTTTTGACTTTTGTACTCAAAACATATTGAATTATAAAAACAAAAATATCACCAAAAATCTCAAATTATGTCACTTGAGATAATTCTTTCTCGAATTTTTTATACTACTAAAAACCCCAAACTATGCTCACCGTGACATATTTACTCCAAATTTTCTTTTATGACATAAAAAATTCTAAATTTGTACTCGTATGACACATTTACTTCTCAATTTTTAGTCAAAAGGCACTTTCATCTTTTTTCTTTTTTCTTTTTCCTTTTTTTCCCTTCTTCTTTCTTCCCTCCACTAGCCATGGTGGAGGGAAGCCGATGCAGGCCTACCTCGGCAACATCAGAGTCAGGTGAGGGCAGGCCTTGCTGACATCAGGCAAGGGTCACCCTTAGCGAATCTAGTGAGGGACACCCTCGCTCGACTCAAGCGAGGGCAGGCAAAGGTCATTCTCACTAGATCCCCCTCGCCAGATCCGGCAAGAGCGGCCCTCTCCTAAGTCAGGTGAGGGCCCAACTTCAACATTGACGAGAGCAGCCCTTCTCAGCTTTCCTTCCCCAAGTGGAGGGTAGAGAGAAAAAGAAAAAAAGAAGAAGGAAAAAGACAAAAATGCCCTTGGGCCAAAGAGTTTGGGGATAAATATGTCACAAGAGTACAAGTTCAGGGTTTTTTAGGTCCCGAAAGAAAGTTTAAGATAAATATATTACAATGGGCATAGTTTGATGTTTTTAGTGGCATAAAATGGTATAAATTAGGGTTTGGGATTTTTAGTGGTACAAAAAAAAGTTTGGAGTAAAACTTTTTTAAGTAGCATAGTTTGGAATTTTTTGATGGTAGTCTTCTCACTTGTAGGATTGCAAATATAAAAAAATAATAATAAATAATTGTACCTTTATCGACTTCTAGAATGACCATTGGAACAACGATGCCGAGTGGGAATCCCCCGGCAATGTAGAGTGGGTTGCTCTGAAACTGGGGGTGGACCTTGAGCCACTATACCACAACTCCAGCAACAAAGCCAAAAGATTAAAAAGGTGATTGTTAAATTTTAATTATATAGTCTCTTGTTTACATGAAGGTTCTCATTATCACTTTTACCTTCCTCAGGAATTCGTAAGATTCAGCAGCTGATGTGCTGTCGTTTATATTGTAATCTTCCCACCAATTCGCGTAAGAAAATCCAGTTCCAACAGGCTGATCTAAGAAAATAATATTCGCCACCTATGCAACAAGCAAAGCTTATCCCGAATGGCTTGCTAAATGCCAATATATAGGATTGGAAGTGTAGTATACTCGGCAGTTGTCAAATCAAATTAAGAGGGTCATGTAGCATAAATCAATTCAGTGTTACCTTTGTCCATGAATAATCATTCAATTTGAGGGTTGGTTTGGATATAGTAGAATTCTCGTAATCGAACATAAATGGACCTGCATCACATGTAATGAACATGTGTATTAGAATACATGAAATGATCTAATGACGTATAAATTTTATCATCCATGATGGGCTTATTGCAAGCGACTTTTTATCTTATTTCAACTAAGGCCTGCAAAATTCAAGTGCCCCATGAACGAACTTTTCAAACAAAGGACAAATGTCACTGTGTCTTAAGTAATAGCTACTCCGCCTAGGAAAAGTAATGATTGATTTCTAATGCTCCGTCATCAGCTACAACCTCGTTTGGCGTGGAGCGTCGGAATCAACCTCCCCCGAGCTCGGAGTTCGGTTTGCAAACAAAAGCGTATCGATCGATTAAGACAGCGGGACAGGGACCATGAAAACTGGGCAATGTTAGATTGCACCCTCGGCGGTCGACTGCCGCATCTCGAGCCGTGTTTGACAAAAGCAGAGGTTTAGAAGAAGACTCACCGATCTCATACAGCAGTCCGGAGAGAGCGGAGCAACCAGGGCCGCCGGTGAGCCACAGCACCAGAGGGTCGTCTTTCGGGCTCCTCTCCGACTCGACGAAGTAATAGAACAGCTGA
Organism: Corymbia maculata; assembly: GCA_014182735.1. Lineage (NCBI taxonomy): Eukaryota > Viridiplantae > Streptophyta > Magnoliopsida > Myrtales > Myrtaceae > Corymbia > Corymbia maculata. Next base: position 6,932,995 of record CM024685.1, read on the forward strand.
ATATCATCCAACTCCCCAACGCCGATGTATCTATAAAAGTTAAAGCGGCAAGAACCACTCACAACATGCAAGGATTCAAACAAGTATATATATATATATATATAGAGAGAGAGAGAGAGAGAGATGAGGGAGGGGTGTCACAGACCCAGTTTCGAGATAGAAAGGGAGGCCGCCGGGCAAGCCAGGGAGCGACTCGACTGCCATCTGGGAGAGCCCGGACCGGAAGAGAAGGCAGAGAGCAAGACTAAGAAGCGGCCACAGCTTCATGCTTCGTTTTTTTCTGGAGATTGGAGGGGGAGATTTCGCTAAGGCGATGATGGAGCTCTCTGTGCTCTTATGTTGGAAAGGTTAGGCTCGTCGTTGCATGCCCACGATTCCAGGGCGTGGTCACGTCGATGGCGATAGCTACCTACCTGGCGTAATTACACCGCGCAGGCTTGGCGTTCGGATGGTGCGAGTTAGGTGGAACCTATCTGGATCTAGAACTCAATGCAGAAACCCGTGCATTTGCCTCCGGATTCGGCATGGATTTCCCTGTCGCCCGCGATTGGCTAGGCCCAGCGGATCGATCCATGGAGAAGTCGGGTCGGCAATGGACTCTCAGGCATGCGTCGAGATGGGATTTGTTCATTCGGGAATGGAGTTCATCGGGCATTCGATCGCCACCCGAGATTTCGTGCAACAACTTGGAAGTGGATCCAACGCCCTTTCTCGCCGTTGAACGAGGATTAGGATCGAAGCTTTTGAGTGGAGAGCAGCTGCCAGAGTCAAGGTACATTTGCGTTGGAACTTGTCGAGCAATCAACGGGACAGTGACGTCCTTCCAAAGACCAGACAAGATAATCTCACGACACTTGACTTTCTCCTCCCGAATCGATTAGATAGCTGCCCTCGTCGGCCCTTAAATGGTAATGTCGCTGAAGAGTGCGGTTCTAATGCTGATTTTGCATGCCCACGTATCGCAATTTATTGACATCCAAATTTTTGTTCAAATGCTTTAAATGCCCTTCTATTTTGCATATATAAATATATATCAATTTATAAAAAAGATAAAAAAAAAAAAATTGAAAAAAAAATAATTTAATTTTAAAAAAATTCCAAAAATTCGAATGGGCTGGTTCGGCCCAGCCCACTCATTTACTCGCCCAGCTATTTTCCCTTCTCTTTAGGCCCAGCCCATCTCCCTCTATTTTTGGTTATTTCGGCCCAGCCTCACTCCCCCTCTCTTTTCCACTTCTTGGCTCACAAGCACACAGGCGAAAAAAAAAAAAAAAAAAAAAAAAAGGGCAGCAGCGGCACGCAGACAGAGAGAGGGAAGGGGGACAACAGGCGGAGGAGAAAGAAAACAACGACGGCTGTTCGGGCGCGACCCCACCCCCACGGCGGCGGTGACGATTTTCAGAGAAAAAAAAAACCGAGAGCGAGATCCGAGAGGGGGAGCTCGAGGAGGCAGCAAGGAGAAGAAAGTGCCGGCGAGAAGGAGCTGAGGTTCTGGGGTTTGGAGAGACAAGCAGAGAGCTAGAGTGAGAGGGGCTGTGGGTGAAGGGCCTCCTCCTCCTCCGGTAGCCACCGCGCTTGCTTCGAGTCGGGTTGATTTCCCGAGGATCCCAGTTCGGAGGCGTGCGGGGCGACTAGACGTAGACCGACCTGTCGAGCGCACGCGTTACTAAGCCGGGGCGTGCGTTTCGGGTTCGCTTATGCTTTCATTTGATGTTGAGCATTCCCTGCCATTCGTGTTGAGCTTTGATCTGGTTTCGAGTCTTGTTCTTGTCAGTGGCTACCTTTCATTTGACGCACCATAATACCTTAGTTAGGTTGTTGTGAAAATGAGACCGAGGTTTGGTTTGTTTCTCTGAAATCGTGAAATCTGTTTAAATTATCTTCATCCACTTGAGATGTCCTCTAATTGGTGTAGGATGGATTCACCACCACAGAGTGGGTTCATCAATATGCCATATCTCTTTTAGTCGAACGCGTGAGACTCACTCGGCCAAATGTTTCTAAGAAGTGTTTGAGGAATGACTTTTATCTTTGTTCGAATCCGAAGGTGCGTCATGTGGCTCGTTCGGTCAATAGTTGTTAAACCTAATTTTCATAGATAACAGACTCTCTGCGTTGCCCTTTGTTTGATTGTTTGTTTGATATATGCTATGTCTCTCTCATTGAACATGGTAAAAGTAGCTGGCGTTATAGAATAAGTCGGAAGTGAATCTGATTTTTTTTTTTTTTGTTGCAGCGGTGAATGATGGCCGGTGGTGTTAGATTGGTATATGATAAGTGATGTATGACGGTGGTCGGAGATGGAGATCTAACGTTGCTGGATTTAAGGTTCAATCAAGATGGAAACCATTAGTTTTCGAGTTGTCCTGGTTGCTGGGTGATAGATAACAGTGAGCGCTCGCTTGATGTCTTGAGATCTTTGTCCACAAATGAGGTTTTCCTTTGTTGTTTTTCTTTTTAAGCCTTAATGTTGAATAAAAAGAAGAAGAAGTTGCAGGCGAGGCTGCATGGAGGAATCTGCAGCAGAAGAAGACAAAGTAAGGAAAAAGACAAAAGTAAAAAAAGAGAGAATTAAAAAAAAGGAAAAAACAAAGAAAATCGAAAAAAAAAAAATATAGAAAAAAAAAAAAAACAAAAAAGGCCGGAAGTTCAAACAGGGGCTGGGCTGAATTTTCTTCGACTGGGCTTAGGCTGGAAATTGGGCCGAATTTTTGTAAAAAGAGGGAAATGGGCTGTTTTAATTTCTTTACCAATGGGCCTTTTTAAAAAAAAAAAATTCTACCGAGCCGTTCGGCCAGCCCGGTCGCTAGCCCAGCCAGGACCGATAGGGTCCGGGTCAGTTTAGTAGGGCTGGGTCTCCCGACCCGGTCCGAATTACCTTTTTTAAAATAAATAAATAAATTATAATTCAAAAAATTCAAAAATTCAAAAAAATCCAGAAATTCAGAAAATGCATGGAAAATTCAGGAATCTGCAAATTTAGGAAAAAAAATTATTTTATTTTATTTTTATTTAATTGTATTTTTCAAAAAATTCGAAAATATTAAAATATTCCAAAAATTCCAAAAAAATTAGAAAATTCCAAAAGCATTAATAAATGTTTTTTTAAATTAAGAAAATTTAAATTTAAAAAAAAACTTCAAATCTTGTTTTGTTTAATTTTGGAAAATTCGAAAATATAAAAAAAAAAAAAAAAAAAATATAAAAAATCAGAAAATTTCAAAAAAATTCCTAAAAAATGAAAACATCTAATTGAATAAGCCTTTAGGGCTCTACAATAGGTTTTTCTTGGTTTACATTATATTTTTCCTTTTTTCTTTTTTAGGGACAATATTAGAATTATTCATGCATCTTATTTTGCAATGATATTTTGGATGTTATTTCTTTATCTTAGAACAGTTATGATAGACCTTAGACTTTTCAAAGAAACTGTCATGGCTTTATTAACACACAATTAAGTTAGGTACCGTAAGGACGTTAATCGCATGATTAGTGTAATCAAGTCCCCGACCCTAGACTCTCTAGTTGCGTAGAAAGTGAAGTACGCTCCCATGCCTCACTTGGTTTCTAGTTAACCCCAATAAGTTAGTGGCGACTTCTTATTTGAAAATTTTTGCTAATACTCAACATGCACGGGGTATAAACTTGGGAGAGCCTGAGTTAATTAAGGGCTGTCAACCCGAAATTAACAATACCCCTAAACCTATTTAGATATTTTTTCTTTTCCCTTCGGGACAAGAAAAAAAAAATTAATTTAGGTCGCAACACAACCAACACAGTTTCCTCATTGGTGAGCAGTAAAAAAATTTAATTATTTTTTTAATTTGGAATCAATAACGGCCATTTACAGTTTTTCATTTTCAAAAATTGTGACTCTTCATTTGCCATGGTTCAGATTTTATAAAAACCCTATAAACTACTTTCTTCTTTGACTCTCCTTCTCTTATGCTCAAACTCACTTTTTCGGAAACCCTAGAAAAGTTTTCTTCCTCTCTCACGATTTCTCGAATACATTTCATCATTTTAAAAATGCCATCCAAATCCTCCAAGTCTATATTGATTTCCTCTCAAAGGCGATCCTCATGCATTGCAAGTAGAGGCCCCAAACTTGTTGAAGGAGGATAAACCCATTTCAATCTCACCAAATTGTCTGGAGAAGCATATCTAAGGAACCCAGTTCATTAATCCGACTTAAAGTTTTTTAAAGGTGCGCCTCCTATCACTATTACTCCTATTCCAATTGGAGATCCAGAAATGATTTTTAGGTGGTATGAGTTTTTGAGGAAAGGAGGAGCCACATATTATTTTATTTAGGATTTTAGAAAAAATAATGGTTATGGAAATGAAGTGAAATTGATGGAAGTTGTGTTGGCTGTAAGAGATCCAGACAAGGGAAAAGAAAAGGAAGTTGTTGAGTATGTATAATAGATGCCTAATTCAAAAGTTGGGTCTAAAAATCAATGGAAAGGTAAGAGAGAAGATGATGATGAGAGGTTGCTCAAAAATTTTCAAGTCAAGATGAGAGTTGTTGCTGAAGTCAATAAGCCTAGGGGAAAGTCATTTCGAACCAAGGAACACAAGGAATGTTACACATCTATGTTAAATAGGGAAATAATGAATCATAAGATAGTATATTTTGATTTTCTAGATGCGATAGGAGTCAAATTGAGGAAAAAGTTTGAGAAGTTACAAATGAAAGATTTTTGCTTACAAATTTCTAAGGTTTTATCCATAACTTACTGCTTACTTTTATTCCAATTTATATGTCTTGTCACCAAATAAAATGTAGTTTACTGTGTTGGATAATGTTTATGATGTGGATGTGATGACATTATGAATGTGGAAAGAGGATATTATAGACCTATAGAAGTCTCTTATGAAACTATGTGCAAGTATCTGACTACTAGCAAGACTTCAAAGGCAAACATTTCCTATTCCAGTTTATCTTCTTCAGAAATTATTCTGCACAAAATTGTAATAAACTACATAACACCCAAGGCATCTTCCAAGACGATGTTGCTAAGTTTGAAGCAAAAATGATGTGGGCCATAGGGAATGAAGCGATATTCTCTCTTTCTCATACACATATATAGAACAATACTTAAGGAAAAGGGATGACTTCCATATAGAACTTTTGTGACCAGAATTTTCAAGCACTTTCAGATACAATTACCCTCAAAGTTCTACACAAGAACTCTTCCTCTGATGGGAATTGGAGAAAAGATGATCACCAAAATGAGATTAAAGGACATTATAGAGGTTTGGAAGAGCAAGAAGAAAAGGACATGAAGTCCTGCAACATAAACCACTATTGCAAAGAGAAAGAGGAAAGGAAAGGAAGTTACAACTACTCAAGCTTCAAAAAGGAAGAGGTTTGCGATTTTTCTATAGGATGAAAAAGATGAAGAAACTCTATCAGACATTATTGCATCAGCAATTAAAAGAGTTTGTGGCAACACTTCTTGTTGAAGAAGAAAAATCTGATACAGTAGAAGGAGAAGAAAGAGAAAAAGAAAAGGAAGACAGTGAAAAGGAGGCAGAAGAAAATGAACAGCAAGAAGATGATGGAAAAGGAGCAAATAAAGAACAACCAAATGAAGAAGCTGATGAGATGGGTCCTAAAGAAGAATCACATGGAGAAAAAGAAGAGGAGCCAGAAGCAATTGACAAAGAACAAGAACAAGAGCAAAAACAGGATGGTGCAGACAGAGGAGGAGAACAGCAAGAAAAAGATCAACTAGAAGGAGGTATTACCAAGAATGACGATAACATCATTGCAGGGGGAGAAATTGAGAAAACTCCAGAGCAAACTAAACTAGCTAGTCAAATGATTAGGTCTCCACCTAATACTAAAGATATATTGCATGCACATTTTCCCAAAGGTTCTATGGGAAATCAAGAAAAAACATATTTATAGGGGAAGCATCTATCATCAAAGGTACCTTCTAAACTAGAAACTCCTCAAACTCTATTTGTAAAAGCAAGTGTATAGACCAACCCTAACCCAAATTATCTAAGAATCGTTGAGTTGCTCATGCAATTCAAGGGTCAACTGTATGCATTGGAAGTTGACATTCAAAGAATAAAATTCTCTTTGCAAAATAAGCTAGAGAATCTCAACAAGCAGGCTGAGCAAAACACGGTGAAGATGGAGATAGCTTTTGCTCAATGCATGGCCAAGATTGAGGAATCCATGCAGAATCTAGAGGATTTTCAACTTGTCCATGCTCCTCGCAAAACCTAATTTCAAGTTTTTCAAAATGTTTTTTGATTTGTGTGTTTGTTTGACTTATGTTTGGACTATGATTTGTGGTTTGGTTTGTCTGATTTGTGAATTTGCAAGCTCTTTGAACCCTCTCGATGCTAACAAAAAATGGGAGACTTTGTAGATATATGCTAATATTATGGCGTGGCTTGTTGGTATGGCTTGTTTATTAAATTCTACATATATTTTTGTGCTATATCTAACTTTGTTTTATAGGATTTATATCTACATGAAGGTTTTGTCACTATCATAAATGGGGAGATTGTTGAAAAAACTTATAGTTTTGATAATAACAAAACTTTCTAAATTCTATTATAGAACACACTCTAGATTGAGAAGGACTTTAAGTATGGATATCAATCAAAATCTTCAAGGAAATCTATTCTATTTATGAAGATTTAGTATTCTATTAGCAAATGCATATCTCATTTTGATAGAGATCCAAAATGAAATACTTTTAGAAACATAGGAGAACCAGAACGAAGAATGGACACATAACAGCTATGGATTTCACTTGCCTAATATATATTGATTAAGTTAACCAAGCTGATTGACAAAATCAATCTTCGAGATAATTACCAAAAGAGGATGAATCACTTATGGAAACCAAGATTCAATTTGTATTGGCGACCTAAATCTATTGGAATTCAACCTTTTTTTCAACAGCTACAAAATCTTCTTAAATCAACCTATCCAAGCATGGAAATTTGGAAGACAATCCTTCAAATGATTGACCAAAGGCTAGTTTGGTTTGAAGAAGTATTTAAGAAGGTTGCACAGCTTGGAGAAGGTCAAGGCGCAAATCAAAATTCCAAAGTCTGAATTTGTCTTCATATTCAATTGTCTTTTGTGAGCTAAATTTGAGTGGTCAAGAGTGAATTACACAAAAGAGTAACTTAATGAGAGAACATATCACTAAGCGTTGCACTCAAAACTTTGTAATCATTTGTTGATCTTATATTGAAATCTAGCTAATAGGCTGTCAGTATGGAAGAGTGAATATAAGATTAATCTAAGCCGAACTACTATAAATTTTGTGTGTAGTCTTCTAATCTATTTTCTCTTTGATTCTAATTGCATCTTACAGAAGTCTACCCCATCATTTGTCAGACTTTAAATTTAGTTTTTGCTTCTATACTAAATTAAGACTTTATTTACACCTATTCGCCCCCTATAGGTGTTTGTACTAGCATCCTCAAACTTTGTTTTCGTTATCAATGAAAATATTGAGGCATAAATTATTGCTAATAATAAAAAAGATTTTCATTGACCAGTACTTTTGCATGATATAAATATTTATTTTTAGGAGAATATTTTTCAAACCATTCCATAAAACAAACACACCCTAAATTAATTCCAATGAGTTGGGTTGAGTGCTATGCAAGAATATAAATATCTTGGATATCGAAAATTTAACATTAAGAAAATCCGATTCCAACGTGCTCATCTAAGAATATAATATTTGCGACGTGCAAAAATATACCAATTGAATTATGGGGGCTTGCATCCGAAGTTCTTGAAGGGAAGTGAATCAAATTCTTGGTCAAATTCTTGGTGCCTTTGTCCATGAATATGGATGCAATTTTATAGTTGGTCTGCTTCTAGTTGAATTCTCAAATTATGCCCACAGGAATGATTTCTCGTAAATTGCAACATCATGAAATCGGCTTCACTCGTGTACCGCTTAATGGACTCATGCCATGTGGACCCTGAGATTTGTCCATATAAAATGGTATCTTCGCATCATTCGATGACGACCCAAATTTGTCCAAGGACTTTGTTCCCTTCACTTGAGCTAGAAAGTGAAAGTTGTGTTTTTGTGCCTTCTATTCTATTCCTAGTACAAGTGGATGGATCGCATGTTTAGCTGCGAAACGTGGAAGGGCCCATCATCGCCCATTCTCCACCGTTGAAGGGGAGGTCCACCAACCCTAGTTTGAATAAGGGAAAATGAGGAATCGAAAGCTGTTGACATCCACTCCAGAAAAAGGACATTAGGTAGCAAACAAAGCATTTGACCCCCTTGCAATCGCAGGCCTTAAAAATGTACCGTTGTCGAATCGTGGCGGGTTGCATTTTAATTAACCAAAAAGAGTCCACATGGAACGGTTCAACTTTCAAGGTATTTACCGCACATGATATGAGACAGGCCGGCGCATTGAAAGAGCGTAAAGTACGTGTGCTTAGTCGGTCACTTATCGAGCGACGTTCATGCAAGAAAAAAACACTTTAAGGTGTCGCAATGTTAAATGCCTGGTGAGCTCGATTTAATACGGAATTCGTAGAGATAGAGCAAGGATATCCATTTCAGCATCATTCCCGAATTCGTAGCACCAGAAATTTTATTAAATTGGTGAGGTGTTCATTATATAAATAAGGGAATCAAAGGATAGCTACAGCTGCAGATTAAATGTAATAATAATCGAACCACCTGCTAATCAACGCAAAACATTGCTCGAGGCTTGTACTGGAGCTGTATGTCCCGCTCCCTGCACAACGGAGTTTCATATAAAACCACTTTCAACATACGACTCAAACATTCAAAGGAGCCAAATTCTAGTAATATTAGAATATGAAAATGGAGGAAAAGTCAAGAAAATAGATTTTACAAAGCACAAATTGTTGACTATGAATCTCTGTACCTTGACAGTTACAAATGTTAGAAGGGATGGGAAGGAAGAATATAGTGTAGCATACCTACAAGAGAGAGAAGAGAGAGCAAAGTCAGCACAAACAATTGAAATACTGAATAAAAGATATAATAAAAATATGGATAATTACATTGGAAATCCTAAAACTTATCATAAAATTGCAATTGAGTAATAAAACTTTTGAAATGTGCAATTAAGTATTAAAATGTTTTATGAAAGTGCAATCGAGTCCTAAAACTTCCAAAAGTACATTTAATTGCTAAAACTTTAGAAATTGGTCCAATCAAGTTCTTATGTCGAATGCATTTTTTAGAAGTTTTAGAACTCAATTACACTTTCATAGCAGATTTTAAGACTTAATTACACTTTTTGAAAATTTTAAGACTTAATTGTATTTTAAGTTTTAGGACTTTCATTGTATTTATCCATAAAAATAAACAAGGATTGTCTAGACGCTATATATGCACTTTGTGATATTATCCTAGTAAAACTCAAATAGACAAATGGATTTTTACTTTCACTGATTATCGAAAATATAAAAGCCTCATTTGATAAAATCGACATGAGTACTAGGATGACAAGACAAATTTGTCTAGAAATTGAACTCGACAATAGTTAGGAGGTTGTTATCGAAACCGAACCCGGCAACTTGTCCATCTACAAACCACGCATGCCAATCTTCAGAGATCGTCAGGTTCAGTGTGTCAATCCAAGCTTGAGTTCCCACATATGGAATGACCATATCGTGATCACCACTACATGTCAAGAAAAAGTAACATTAAGCGAAGTAGGTAGCTCGACTATGAGCCATAAATCATATTGTAAAGAGTTTTCCTTAATCACCTATAAATAAGAGCTCGCAATCCCCTTTTTATGAGCTCTTTGTGTACGTCAATGACATCTGTGACCGTGGATGTGTAAGATAAAGTCTTATTGCACCTTACCCACTTCTCAATTGTCCCCTGGCTTATCATTAAAAATATCAACAACAAAAATAGTTTACAAGAAAAAGGGCAAACCAGATCAAAATTTGATTTTATTAAATTATAATTACCGATCGACATACCTCTCGGATATGAAGAGCATCTTGAACCGCTTTATCACTAGTCCAAATATAGGAGTAGAGATAGTTATATGCCTACATTGGAAAACAAGGTTACAAAATTTATTTGCAAACTTTGCAATTTGATCATGATTCTTTCTTTTTAAGTTGAAAATGATTAATTCCACGCAAATTTCCTGTCAATTTTCTTCTTCTTTTTTGTCAGGAATTTCCGGCCAGATTGCTTCCACTCAAAAAATAAGAAAATTTGTCACCAACTATTTGATTGGAGAGATTAAGGAAATTATCCTTAAGCCAATTTCATTGGTGATAAAGGATCAATCTCCGATAAATTAGGATATTTTACAATACATCATGTGCCAACTACTCAATTAAGAATTCAATTTTTCTTTTTTTATTATCAAGAAAATAGGTCGGTCATAAGATTTCGAGATTTGTCATTTCTAATTTTGAACCTTGTTCTTTAATTTGATATATTAATTATCAAATTTTGATGTAAACGAATACGAATTACAGTGTAACAAAGTCATACTATACATAGTAACTATGGCGTGACTACAAATCAATGATGGGAACATCACTCTCTTTTTTATTTCCCCTTTTTCTCTTGAACACAAATGTTAACGTGCATATGATATTCTTGATTGGAGAATGGACGAAAAACTGTAAATTTACCAACGAAGATGACGTTCCGATCAAATTAATCAAGTGATGTCTTTTTTGTCAAGGATTGCCCCGTTAGTCATCCTAGTCAGCCAATTACCATTGCCTTAGTTTGCCCCTTGAATTGCTACTCCTAACCTCCACAGAACACTTGTGCTCACCCTTAACGCTTGGTTGGTGTTCGTTCCTTTAAGTTTTCCTTAACTCTCATGCCTTTCTTTGAATTGCCATGAAAAGAATTCAAAATACTAATTCTGGTACTCAATAAACCGCCTTCGCTAAGATCTAAAAGCCTAACGCTTAGTCGGCCAAGCAAAGCCTTGCAACGAAAGGGTAGCTATTCTTAGCTACCCTTTCGAAAGCTTTCTTTCCTTCCCTTTCCATCATACTTAGGCATCATCCCAAAGAAGATAGCTTCCCTCGAAGTTCCCCGACTCTCGAATAATAATAAGGAGTCGACCTTAAGCCTAGTCTCAATAAGAGTGTTTTCCAGGATCGTATTTGTCCTAACATGGTATTCACCAAGAGCTTTTGCTTTCTAAGAACCAAATTCCCTTCTTGAACAAGCCGTTCAAAGAGGGCATGAGCAAACAAATGTCTTGTTTTCTCGTCAAAATAAACAAATACTATTTAAATTTCAATAAATTATAAGAATCTTATATGTGAATTTACATGTCGATACTTATATGTCATGGAAGTTGCAAGTGCCTTTAGTTATAAAAAAAAAAAATCAAAGTGCACACACGGATAAAATTAAAATAAATAAAATGTAAAAAGTAAAATTCAATTAAGAAATTAAATCGTATTTTTTACCCAAAAAAATGTGGCAATACGGTGAAAAAGAAAAAGAGAACTCGTACTTACCCGGCACCAAACCCGGCGAGCTCTAAGCGTGGGCCAAAGGAGAAGTGGACGGTCTTGATTTATTAGGGTGGGATGCCACGCATGGCCTACCGTCGATTTGGGAGCCTGATCCACGCAGCGCGGTTCCAGTATGCTTCCCGTGTATATATTCTCCACGCACTATAGTTAACAAAAGTCCAGGTTCAATACATGAAATTTCCAATAGGAAAAGTAAAATATTGATCAAAAAGCGGAAAAAGAAAAAAAAGAAATAATAAAGAAATAAAGAGGAGGAAAATAAAATAAAATAAAATAAAATAAAATAAAATAAAATAACAGAATGAATGTTGACTAACCAGGTCCACAGCATTGATATCGTCGACACAATCAGCATTGCTTTCGTTGACATTTATGTACTCGCCGTTGCAATCAGTTTTAGCTGACTGAAATACATAAATAAGATAGATACTAATTTTTGAATCGAATATGAAATTAAATATAAGTGATTCATGGGGAAAAGAATCGATGTGGGGCAAAAATCCCGAAACACGCATTCTTTTTTGACCTATCGTTTTCTGGTTGTTTATGATATTAGCCTCAACAATTAAGAAAATTTTCTGAATTTGTATTTGGATCCAAAAATAATGATACACATGCTACATCTAATACATTTAGTATGCATCTCGATGAAAGTCTTTACCTCATAAAGTTCATTCGATATAAGGCCCTTCAAATGAGCAAATGGGACTCTTGAGTTGAGGTCGCTAGTCTCATTTGTTAGAGGGTTTCCGAGTATGTATCCCTGAATAGAACTCGACTGATAAATTTCGTTGTTTCGAAAAGGAAGTGCAAATTAATGAAATAGTGTACTAACGTGAGGATAGCGACATCTACCTCGAGATTCATTCTAGGCTCCACGCCGGCTTTATTTCCTGGTAGAAATCATAATGGACCATGATCCTCGACAAGAACATACACAAACGCCTTTCAGGACGCGTTTGAATTGACTTATATTTTAGTTTTATTTTGTGGTTAATTTAAATTTGGGGAGTACACACTTTTGACTTTTTTACTCAAAACATTTTGAATTATAAAAATACGGACTTGCAGAATTGCAAATAGAAATAAATAAATAAATAAATAACGGTACCTTCATCAACTTCTAGAGTGATCATTGGAACAGTGACGCCAGAGTAGGAATCCCCAGCAATGTAGAGTGGGTTGCTCTGAAACTGGGGATGGAGCTTAAGCCACTGCACCACAGCTCAAGCAACAAAGCCAAAAGATTAAAAAAGAGATTATTAAATTTTAATTATGTAGACTCTCGCCTTCTCCTTTTCACTTTTACCTTCCTCAGAAATTCATAAGATTCGACGACCGATATGTTGTCGTTTATATTGTAACCTTCCCAACTACTCGCATAAGAAAATCCAGTTCCAACAGGTTGATCTAGAAATATAATATTCGCCACCTGTACAGCAAGCAGAGCTAATCGTGAATGGCTTGCTAGATGCTAACATAGAGGCCTAGTATTATACTCAGCAGTTGTCCAATCAAATTAAGAGGGTCGTGAAGCCTAAATCAATTCATTGTTACCTTTGTCCATGAATAATCATTCAATTCGAGGGTTGGTTTGGATCTAGTAGAATTCTCATAATCAAATGTAAACGGACCTGCAGAAACATGTAATGAATAATGCGTATTAGAATACGTAAAATCCTCTAATGACATGTATGTTTATCGTGTTGTGGTCAGCTTATTGCATGCAACTTATCTTATTTCGATTAAGGGCCTGCAATTCAAGTGCCACTTGAAGGGACTTTTCAAGCCAAGAAGAAATGTCATTGTCTCTTAAGTAGTAGCTATACGCCTAGGAAAAGTAGTACTTGATTACTAATGCTCCATCGTCGGCTACAACCTCGTTCGGCATGGAGCCTCGGAGTCAACATCCGTCTAGCTCGGAGTTCGGTTTGCAAATGAAAGGGTATTGGTCGATTAAGATAGCAGGACGATGACCATGAAAACTCAGGAATGTTAAATTTCACCCTGGCAATCGACCACCACGTCCGACAGGCTCAGCTTGGTTTTCTCTTGAGCCATGTCCGGCAAAAGCAGAGGTTTGGAAGAAGACTCACCGATCTCATACATCAGTCCGGAGAGAGCGGAGCAACCAGGGCCGCCAGTGAGCCACAGCACCAGAGGGTCATCTTTCGGGCTCCTCTCCGACTCGATGAAGTAATAGAACAGCTGAACATCATCCAACTCCCCAACTCCGATGTATCTATAAAAGTTTAAGCGGCAAGAACCAGTCATAACACGCAAAGATTCAAACAAGTATCTGTAGAGAGAGAGAGAGAGAGAGAGAGAGAGAAATGAGGGAGGAGTGTGTCGCAGACCCGGTTTCGAGATAGAAAGGGAGGTCACCGGGCAATCCGGGGAGCGATTTGACCACCGTCTGGGAGAGCCCGGACCGGAAGAGAAGGCAGAGAGCGAGACAAAGAAGCGGCCACAGCTTCATGCTTTTTTTTTATGGAGAATGATGGAGGGGGAGATTTCGCTAAGGCGATGATGGAGTTTTCTGTGCTCGTATGTCGTTGCTGCCCACGATTTGTACTGAAGGCTCCCGGGGCATGGCCACATCGATGGCGATAGCTACCTAACTGGCGCAAGTACGCCTCGCAGGCTCGACGTTTGGATGGTGCGGCTTAGGTGGAACCTTGCTGAATTACTCAATGAGGAAACCTGTGCATTCGCCCCGGGATTCAGCGTGGATTCCCTGTCGCGCGATTGGCTGGGCCCGGTGCATTAATCCATCGTGTGGTCGGGTCGGCGATGGACTCTTCGGCACGTGTCGAGACAGAATGGGGTTCGGCGTCCATTTGATCGCGACCCGAGAATTTGTGCGATGATTTGGAGGGGGTTCAACCAACGCCCTTTCTCGGCGTTGAATGGGAGGTCGACCGGACAGTGTTGAATGGGAGGTCGACCGGACAATGTTAAACAGTGTTGAATGGGAGGTCGCCCTTTCCTGGAGCGAGGGACTGGTTCTTTTAGGACCGTCGCGAGTTACGAGAGCGTTACAGTGACCAGGTGCAGGGTTAACTCAAAGAGGGCCAGCATCATGATCTTAATCAAAGAGGTAAAATATCAGCATCTTGAGTTGTTAATTCACAGTTAGGGTTTTCAGATGAGCTCTTTGAATGGATTCGATCCGTAGAATAAGCCACATTTGAACTTCTCAATGAAGGTAAGAGCTCAAACATTTACGATTTAGGATGATGCTAAACATGCCCAGGCGTGCGCATGCGGTTAGAATTTGTACTTGTACACGAGCCGCTGTTGATACAGTGATATTCCATGTAAATCACAAAGGAACTCTTCTAAGTAACATCATCCCGATCATTTCGCAGGGGTCCCCGAACATCGCTAAAAACGTACCATTTGGACAAATTTATTGTAATATGATCGATTCTACTTGAGCAAGCATCAAAACCAGCTCACTATCAATGGGCACTAGATGTTGACAAGTCTTGCATGCCATATTGTCACCGATCAATCACATCACATCAATCACATAATCAGCAAAATTATATTTTTCCCTAAATATTAAAAGTCCACACCCTTTACTACTATCACCCAAACAGCTCATAAATCCAGAAGCGAAAAAGATAGTCTACCTCATTTGGATCGAAAGGGCGTCAGAGAAACATGCAAGTGCAAAACCTAGGATAAAGCTGGCAATGATAGAGCATTATGGTTTTGATTTGCTAAAACAATCCCGAGTTTAAGGTGACCAAAGCGTTCTTTGGGAACTAGCATTATACCTAAGAGAACCGGACAATTTTCCTCAGTAAACAAAAGACGCCTTTGCTTAATTTACAATGTAGACTGGAAAATCAGCTCCGCAAGTTCCCGAAATTATCACAAACAGCTACAATTGTTGGCACTTAATTTTTAGTCAACGCATTAATAAATGTAAAAACTCGAATTAAGGGTTTCTAATTATGACGGAGCCTATTTTTCGAATTAGAAAGTGTCGTTTTTCAATTTTGTTTGTTGCCTTAGCTTTTGAAAACAATTTTATATTTATTTCATACAAAAACTTGAAAAGCCAAACAATTGACTTTAGATTTAACTTTTCGGTCAGCCCTTTAACTAAAAAGTCAATCTCAAGTCAAATTTTGGGTTTTTGCACAAAAATGTTCCTTTCAAGTCCAATTTCACTTTAGAATTGGAAATTTTGAAAAATTTCAAAGATTCAACCACAAAATTCAACTTCTAATAAAAAGTCAACTAGAGTTTGATTTTTTGTCAAACTTTGACTAAAAGATTGAAAAATACAAAAATTACTTCATTTTTACTTTAATTTAATTATTAAGAATTTTGTGAAAATTGATTAAGAATCTTATTTTCCAAATTTTGGTTTTAAATTCAAAATCAATCAAAAATAAAATTACTTTCATTCTAACCATAATTAGACTTAATTCCTTTTACAACATTTGATCTAGAGACAATTACCCATTCACTTGTTCAATTAATTTTGAGATCAGATAAAGAGAAATCTGAATTGACATTTTTGCCCCTAATTAGGGGTCCAAACCCATTCTATAGAGAAAATATTCAGTGGTATGTGCGCGCCACATCGTCCACTGACGTGGTGTGCATTTACCACTCAATTATTGACTCGTGTCCCATGGGTGGGACCCATAGGAAGATGGGAGGGCTGGTATTCGGCTCTAGCATCCTTCTCCAAATTTAATTGCTGCCACCATGAGTTCCTTGGATCTGGCAATGGAGGTGAAGGAAGCGGAGCCGAAGGAGGAGAGGATGAGAAAAATAGGGGAGGTGGCAAGCACGATGGACATAAGAGTGGGGTAGGTGCTCAAAGCGTGGAGCAAGTGGATAGGTGGATGTTGGCGAGGCATGTTAGGATATACGTGTGAGTTATGTTAAAGAAGTAGTTTCACATTGAATAATTGATATGGTATAGAGCAATTAATATATTTTAATTTGCTCATAACTCACTAACTTAAGCTTTTGAGTTGAAGTGGGTCCAACTAGATATATTGATGGGCTCGAACTTGGGTTTTCCCCTAAGAGATCTGGCCAAGCGAGAGGATATTGGATTTCTACTGCACACTCTCAACAATTTGTATCAAAGCCGATGGTTACCCCTTCCAGACAGGTGGACATTGTGGTGTAACAATGTGGGCCTGTGAGGATAATGTTGACCCAAAAAGATATATGATTTAAGGAAGAGTAAACCTAACACTAGAGCTCACACATGAGAGGGAAATTATTAAGATACACGTGTGGGTTGTGTTAGAGAAGTAGTCTCACATAAGAGAATTTATATATTGTGTGGCAATTAATATATTTTAGTTGGCACATAACTCACTAGCTTAAGCTTTTAAGCTGAAGTGGATCCAACTAGATATATTGACGAGCTCGGACTTGGGTTTCTCCTTAGGAGATCCCCCCAAGCGAAAGGGTATCGGACTTCTACTGCGTGCTCCCAACAACGCCGAACCTGGAATCATCTACAGTGGCCCCATCAAGTACATCCCTCTCCAAGAGCTTCAGGTACTCCTCTTGTCTCTATGTATTGCAGCGGCTTGGTGCTGTTCATGAAGGTTGAGGATGAAGTAGATGGTTTGCGCATATGTTTGTACACTCAACTTAATTGGATTGCCCGGGAGATTTTGGATGATTGCTTGATCGATCTACTGTGTGGTCGGGAAAAATTAACCCGGTCTAACATGACAGATGCATTTTTCGTGGTCTTGGATTGACAATTTCTCCTCTATTGTTCTTGGGAGTTCTTCACAGATTGTTCTCATCACTTCAGCTACTTAGTGCCGCAGTTCAATTTTGGTTACTTTTGCAGTTTTTGGTGCTCTGAGCTTGTAATAGGTAGTGGTCATATGCCACTTAGGATTCAAAGTTGAAGAATTTAAGTTAACAAATTGAGCAAGTTTTTGAAGAACAGAACGACTAACCTTTTTAGTTTATCTCTACAAGTGCACCTTGCCTAACCTTATTGAGAGGTTTGAATAGCTAATTCAATAAGTGTTATTCTGAAGTGCCACGCGCAGCAATGAAATGAGCATGACTGCTCTGTTAGTTTGTGCTACTTTGATGACAACGAGCTGCTTGGTGTGTTCATGAATGGGAGGCTTGGAAGCATAGCCTTAGAAAATGAGTTTGTCTATTTTTGCACCGATGCCTCAAAGAAGAAATTGGTGTTGGATATATACCCTAAAGCTACCATGTAGTAATTACATGTTAGGAATGTCAATTGTACTATCATTATTATTATTAATTAATGGTAATGACGTATTCATTCATTTGTTCAATTATTTTATATTTATGAATGAATCCATAAGATCAATTGCAACTAGACCTATTCTTGAGACGTCAAGAATATATGTGACGGTTTCATAGTTAAACTAAATCTTTAAACCGTTCATGGTCAATGGATTATTGAGTGAATATTTATAATCCTATTGAAATTAGTGCGTTCTTAACTTCATCGTTAAGTATTAGATACTTAAGGGAATGATGAGTCGCAAGTCATTGGGTATTATGATACATGAGTTAGAACACAAGTATTTGTATTAGACAAATTCACTGAACGTGACGCGCATGAAACGATTAGCGACATGGAAGCTTTTAGCGTGGTCAATGTCTAATTGTTTATGCTTTGGTCTTGAGTAAATAATCCTTAGACCTGAGGCACAATGTTAACTTGTGTCTCGAACTATGGTTCATGGGTGCATGTAATGCCAAGTCGTTGATCCATCTTTATACCTGATGGTCATAATTTGTTCATGTTCAAAATTGCACGTGTACGCAATATGGAATTCGTCTCCTTGTTAATGCAAGGTATAATAACGATGTCCTATACGATCTGATTATGACAATACATTGAAATCATCAGCCGAGGTTGTAACCAAGAATAAATTGTTTATATCTCGAATAAAATATATGTCAATTAGATTTATGCATATGATCGAATTTGTGACTTAACAAACATTCCATGGTCTTTGTTCAATCAGGACATTGTAAGATAGAGGGATTGAATTACACTGTAGGCAAAGCTGACATTAGGGGTGTCAATGGTTCGGTTCGGTTCGGTTTTCGAGAAAACCGAACCGAACCGAACCGATAAGGATGTGCAATGAACCGAACCGAAATCCAAACCGAACCGAACCGAACCGAACCGAAAATTTCGGTTCGGTTCGGTTTTTCGGTTTTTCCTGACTTTTTTTTAAAAAAAATATCAATTATGGGAACCCCTCTTTTCTCTATTTGTCCTCATTAATTACAGGAATTTCACATCAATAACAAAATCCGCTCTTTACATGTCCATATTTAAGCTTCGAATCAATCATTACATCCGGAAATCAAAGAAAAGTACTTAGCAGCTTCAAAATATAAACCAGCACTTTGCAAGAAATAGGAGGGTCCTTTTGCAGGTCCTTCAACTCCTTGTTAATCCGCTTCGAAGCCATCCCAAAATCAAGAGCTCCTGGAGCCTCTATTTCCTGCTTTAAGCTGTTCAAAACTGGAGTGGACAGAGAGATACAAGCTTTAATCTTACGGTGGTAACAGCTTTTAACATAACAAGTTACAAAAATATGTGTTAAAAGCCATAAGTTCGAGATTACTTCAATGGCATTGGAGTAATTATATCTGCACATATTTGAAAGCATGATGGCTAAAAGTACAAGGTCAGTAAGTGACCCCGCTTTATAGAACCCAAGAATCCACCTCAATGAGCTTAGTACTCGACAAGAAAAAACCAGAGAGGAAAATACTAAAAGAGAAAGAAAGGCTTTCCAGGCGGAAGCAAATTGAAGCTGGATGCTTCTGCTCAAAAACATAAGTAGCTATAACCGCTTCTATTACAAGAGGTGGAACTATATAGTATGCTCATCGGAGAAATAATCAGAACAAGCATCTGCATGTAAAATCAACTTCAGACATCATTGAAGGTTGACAGTTAGAAGTTCCAAACATTGACAGAGTGCACAATCCTGCTAGCTATTTACAATTTTGGACAACAGCTTCCATTTCATGGCGTGTTAATGACCTAAGCTACTTAACATCCCTGATACTCCAATTTAGAGACAAAACAATCATATCAGTTTATATCTACGTATAATTTCTCTACTTACTCCCAAAGTGTACATGGAGATGATCACAGTTTCGTGGTAGTGTCCTTATCCTAGGCATCTAGTATATTGGACACATGCTCCATCCGGACAAAAGCTAAAATCTCATATTGCAATGACTATTTAATCCACGAAGCCTATACCCCATCAAATCTTAGACAAGGGAAGGAAAGATCTATGTAAGCCGTCCACGATCGGACAGCAAGGTTTCGTGTCTATGACATATCAATAAGTAGCAGCGGACAACATAAATAAAAAGAGAAAGGTAGAAGTTCGAGCCTTCGTGAAGTCAACTAACTCGGAAAAATCATTAGCCCCAAATTGAGAATAAAAGTTATATATTGACCTGTTACGAGCTGAACTTTGCTTCTCAAACACATCCGTCCAAGCAAAGGCTGAATCTTTCCTAGCATTCTCGTGGATTATAACCATCAACACGTCCCATCTCGTACATCAAGGTAGGTCAGTTTTCTTTCACTTGTGAAAACAGATATGAAAATCAAGATACTTCAATCACCAAGAAGTGAATGCGCAGAAATGATCATATAACAAAACTACTTCCAGTTGGGACTTCCGAATTTTAAAAGAATTTCATATTGATTAACCCTAATGATGTCCCTCGAATATGGCACAACCATGCGGATGAAAGATTGAGGGGCATCGGGACTTTGACAAAGTGGAACCAAATGTGATGTTTTCTTATTATGGGGCCAGAAATAAACATAGATTATCCACTAAAAGGGTATCTCAAATAACATATTGCATTCTCGCGCTATGCAATAATCTAACTCTTCCACAAACATCCAAATTCACCTATTTAAGCATGTGAAACCTACAAGATCCAGTTTACGAAGAAGACAAATTAAAAAGCAACAAATCGGTTATCATACCTGCCCCCATCCAAGGCCCGGATGGCACTAGAGGCCTCTTCGGAAGAGGTATAAGTGACAAAGCCAAATCCTCTTGACCTACCAGTTTCACGATCCATAATCACTCTTGCTGCAATGATGATCATCTTAATCAGTACAAACTATATTTTCCATCCATAAGCACAAATTCGTATGTACCCAAAACTTATGCATGATATACCAACTTCCCTGCAATTCTTAGGAAGAGATCTGTTTTTTTTCTCCTGGGCCAGAGAAGATAATCTGGTTTCACTCTGTATTAATGCTACTAACATTATTACTGCCTAGGCACCCGAGACATTTCCATTTCACAAAGATTCTAATGCGGTGTTGACTTCATGAAGTTTACAGAGAGTTTGACCGAGCTCGGCATACTTGCACCTCATGCTCGAGAGCCCCAATTGTGAGCTCGAAACACCAATACCAAGCCTGTGATTATATGTAACTTAACAAAAGTACAAAAATGCACTACCTTCAATGACTTCCCCATACTTAGCAAATGCTTCACAAACCTTGCGATCGGTGCCATATGAGAGTCCTGCACATGAACATCCAAGAAACTCAATATTGAAGGGAAAAATCGATTCTGAAATTGTTAACTTGGGAAAGAAGACGGGATCCACCTCCAAGCTAAATAAAAACATATGATTGTCCAAGGGATAACACAAACAATCAACTCCAATTTCAGCTCGGCACACATAGCACATGCAAATGAAAAGCCAGCAAGCTGCAACATATAACAAACAGTTCTATTCTGCAGATATTTGCTTTGAGGACTCTCACAACAAGGAAAGACAAAAAATGAGAAGGTAGAGGGATAGGAAATGAGGCAAAACGACAAAGACTAACATATCTTCAGAAAAGACTCATTTCAACGATTCAAACAGCATCAGGAAATCCCACCATCCAATGCGAAAAAAGCCTATTGATCTGGACGCTTATCCTGTATCTGACCATGCTCTGCATAGCAGCTCGAGAGATGCAAATACACAAACTCAAGCACTGCCTGATGTAAAACGTTTCCACATTCAAAACCCCATCCCATCGCTCTCACTCTAGAAAGAAACCGGCAGTCCTTTCAACCATTCACTCACCAAAAAGAAGATGCACATATTGTAAAACTAAAGAGAAAATTCACAGAAAAAAGGGCTATCCTAATGCCAACAGTACGCATGTGGGTTACAATTACAGGGGAAGAATAATCATTCTACTAAGGAAATAAACAAGGCGACACCCATACCCATTACTAGCGAATCGAGCTCGGATTCGGGCTCGATGTTAGGGTTTTGGCTTCGGGAGGACGAACCCAGAAGCGGGATCCGACATGGGTTCGGAGGAGGAAGGTGAGCAGAGCCGGGTGAGGGTGACGGACGGGAACCGTTCGGATCGAGCGAGAGACGAAGACGACCAAGTGAGCGAGCGAGTGAGAGAGAGAGACGGAGATGGGTCAAGTCGGAGGCGGAGGTGGAGGCGATCAAGTCAGAGGCGGAGACGGCTCGCGCCGGAGATGGAGGCGGAGGCCGATCGGCTGGAGACGAAGTGGAGGCGGAGGCTGATCGCGCCGAGATGGAGGCGGATCGTGACAAAGACGGAAGCAAGAACGACCAAGCACAAGAGATAGAGGGAGACTATCAAGAGAGAGATTTTGAGTAAGAATTTTTTATTTGCTAATTTTTAATCGATTCATTTCGGTTAACCGATTTGTTTCGGTTAACCGAATTAGAATAGGAGATATAATTTGATTTTTTGGTTAACCGAACCGGAAACCGAACCGAACTGAAAACGCACAAAATTTTGGTTCGGTTCGGTTTCCGGTTTCCGGTTCGGTTCCTGACACCCCTAGCTGACATGTTTATTATGTTCTTAAAGCATTCACACTATCTGGGTAGCCATGACATATTGCTATATGTCAATCATTGCTTATAGGACCTAAAGATTAATCGAGACAATTAATTCTTTTGGGAGTACTAATGTGTTAGATTTGTGATTGAATTGGTGACTTAACAAATATTCCATGGTCTTTGTTCGATCAAGACATAGTAAGACAGAGGGATTGAATTACACTGTAGCCAAAGCTGGCAAGTTTATTATGTTCTTAAAGCATTCACACTATCTGGGTAGCCATGACATATTGCTATATGTCAATCATGACTTGTAGGACCCAAAGATTAATAGGAGCAATTAATTCTTTTCAAAGTAATGATGTGTTGATACAAGTCTTACTACTAGCTTAGTGATGAACCTAGAGATGTCACACACCATAACCAATTAGGATAACGTGAAACAAGAGAGAAATAATGTTGCAAATGTGTTTGCAATTACTACAATCGCATTGAGTCGACATGAAATTAAATTAAATGGGATTTAATTTAATTTATTATAGTCATGAACCTACGTGCATATGATGCACACGCATGCCCAAAGTGGATACATGTGAATGTATTCCAAATGCGCACATAAAGTATGTCCTTTTTATTTTTTATTTATAGAATTAAAAAAAGGATTGATTAATTATTTATTTATTCATTTATTTAATTAATTAGATTATGCACACGGTCAGCAAATTATAATTCTTCTTGTTGTTGTTTCATAATCTTCATGTTGTGAAAAATAATAGTGCATTATACACTCTGCCCAAATGAGAGTTTGTGATGTGCTAATTATTTTATTAAATTGTTCATTATCCATAATTGATCTTATTGCATTATATGTGACAACACTGTAATTATGTTTTATTTTAAGAACAACAAGATTAATAATGCATCTATACACTTGAGATCAAATATTATATTGTTAAAGATTTGGTCAAAAAGAGGGCATTATGATTGAAAATATTATAACTGAGTACATGTTAGCTAATCTTCTAACAAAAGGTTTATGACCCATTTTGTTTAAAAAACATGTAAAGAATATGGGTGTTTTAGTTTTCTTTTATCTCTTTTGTTAGTAGGAGCTATGTAGTTCACATGTTTGGATATTACAATTATATGCAAACTAATAATGCTTTTATGATCTTTATTAAAGCATTTATTTTTTATGATCATCATTGTTGATTCTATTATTCTCATTTCTCTTGTCAACTGAGAAATAGAAGTATAAAATAATATCTTTAAACAAATAGTTTGAAGACAACTGGATGTCACTAATTATGAGGTCTCATGTTGAATTGTGACATAATTGCGCAATTTCATGTTGTTTAGAAATTGCGTTAATATAGTTTCATATTGCTAAGAAATTGTATTAAGGACTGATAAGAAATAATGTATATTTTGATCACATGTTTGCACTATTTCTTACTACACTACTAGGCCCATAATCCATGACAATATAATGCTTATTATATATGATTAAAGAATGTCATGTGTTATGATATTTTCTTAACACATTAATCGCCATAATCCTATAATGAGGTTATATAGGATTGGACTGGTTTTGAGATGCAGTTATTGGAATATTATTTTTCAAAATTGCGGCTACATAAAATAAATTTTCAATTATTAACCAGAGAATGTCATTTTCAAAATAAAATCGTTTTCAAAAATAAAATAAGTTAATTAATGTAGCCCAAGTCAAAGAATGTTGGAAATTTCCTATAATTGGCTTACATTAATTAATCAATTTTCTATTTTAAATAATCGGGTTAATGAATATTCTAATATATCTTAAACTATTAAGTGATCTTATTGAATTGGATTTTGGCATCTATTAATAACACGCTATTGATTAGGGTTTGCTAGGTCTTATCTCTAGCCTATAAAAGGGTAAGTTATACTTATCAGTCACTTGAAACCTGTTAAAAGCTATTATACTGAAATATGTCATAGAGAGAAAGATCTGACATTTCAATAGATCACTGATTACCATCAGTCTGATATATTTTCTTTGAGTGAAGTTATGGCCCAAGTAGGTACGTTTTAATTCCGTTGTACATATCGATTTTAGTGTTTTACATTTATATATGAATCTGGTTGTTCTTAATTAATTAGTTGTTTATGTAGAAAATTTCTACATAAACAATTTAAGGCATTCCATTGTTAAATGCTCGATGAGTTCAATCTAATATGGAATTCATAGAGATAGAGCAAGGATATCCATTTCAGCATCATTCCCGAATTGTAGCATCAGAAATTTTATTACATCAGCGACATGCTTATTATATAAAATCAGGGAATTAAAGGGGAGATACAGCTGCAATTTAAACGTAAAAATAATCGAACCACCTATTAATCAGAACAAAACATTGCTCAGGCTTGAACTCTGGCGCTGTATGTCCTGCTCCCTGCACAAAGGAGTTCATATAACATCACTTACAACGTAGGACTCAAAGATTTTAAGGAGCCAATTCAAATAAAATTAGAAAATGGAAATGGGGAAAAAGTCAAGAAAATAGATTTTGCAAAGCACATATTGTTGAAGATGAATCACTTTACCTTGATGGTTGCATATGTTAAAAGAGACGGGAAGGAAGAATATAACGTAGCATACCTACAAGAGAGAGAAAAGACAGCTAAGTCAAAAAGGTATAATAAAAATAAGGTAAGTGTGATGGAAGTTCTAAAATTTGCCATGAACGTGCAATCGAATCTTATTACAAAAATGCAATTAAATCTCAAAACTTGTCAAATTGATTTAATCAAATCGTCTCGTTGAATGCATTGTAAAAATTTTAGAATCTGAGTGTACTTTCATAACAAATTTTAAGAACTTGATTATATTTTTAAAAAATTTAAGACTAATTACACTTTCATTACAAGTTTTACAACTTCCATTGCACATGTCTCATAAAAAAAGTAAGGGTAAATAGTCTAGACGCTATATATGCACTTTAAGATATTATCCGTGGAAACTCAAACAAACAGACTTTTACTTTCACTAATTATAGAAAATGCAGGAGCCTTATTCGATAAAATCAACATAACTACCATATTGACAGGACAATTCGTCTAGAAATTGAATTGTAAAATAGTGAGGAGGTTGTTATCAAAACCGAACCCGGCAACTTGTCCGTCAACGAACCACGCGTGCCATCCTTCAGAAATTGTTAGATTTAATGAATCAATCCAGAGTTGAGTTCCCACGTACGGGATGACCATGTCATGATCGCCACTACATGCCAAGATAAAGTAACAGTCAAGTGGAGTTAGTAGGTCGACTATGAGCCATGAATCACATTGCAAAGATGTGTGCTTAATTACCTATAAATAAGCGCTCGAAGTCCCCTTTTTATGAGCTCTTTGTGTACATCAATGACATCCGTGACTACGTATGTGTAAGATAAAGTCTCGTTGCACCTTACCCACTTCTCAATTGTCCCCTGGGTTATCATAAAAAAAAAAAAAAAAAAAAAAAACATAGACAAAAATAGTCTAACAAGAAAAAGGGCAAAAAGATCAAAAATTGATCTTAGAAAATTATCATTACCAATTGACATACCTCTCGGATATGAAGAGCATCTTGAACGGCTCTATCGCTAACCCATATATAGGAGTAGAGATAGTTATACTCCTACATTGAAAAACAAGGTTACAAAATTTAACTGCAAACTTTACAATTTGATCATGATTCCTTCTTTTTAAGTTGAAAATGACTAATTCCACACAAATTTCCTGTCAATCTTTCCCTTTTTTGGTCAGGAATTGGAGGTCAGATTGCTTCCGCTCAAAAATTAAGAAAATGAGTCACCAACTATTTGATTGGAGAGATTAAAGGAATTATCCCAAAGCCGATTTCATTAGTGATAAAGGATCAATCTCGGAAAAATTAGGATTACTTTACAACTACTCAATTAAGAATTCAATTTTTCTTTTTTTTATGATCAAGAAAATAGGTAGGTCATAAGATTTTGAGATTTGTCATTTCTAATTTTGAACCTTGTTCTTTAATTTGATATATTAATTATCAAATTTTGATGTAAATTAATACTAATCACAGCATAACAAGGTCGTATTGTACATAATTACTATGGCCTGACTATAAATCAATGATGTGAATATTATTCTCATTTTTTAGTTCCTGTTTTTCTCTTGAACATAAATATTGACGTGTATTTGATATTCTTGACAAGAGAATGGATTATGAAATAGAGAATCAAAATAATCCAAACAATTGTCAATTAACCAACAAGATGATGTTCCACCTAAGATCAAATTAATCAAGTCATGTCCTTTGTCACAAAACAAAACGACTTCTTGTTTTCTCATCAGAATAAAAAGAAATATTATTCAAATTCTAATAGATTATGAAAATCTTATATGCGAATTTGCGTGTCAGTATTTATGTATCATGGAAGTTGCTGGTATATACAAGAAAATGTCAAAGTGCACATGTGGCTTAATTTAAATTACATAAAAGGTAAAAAGTAAAATTCAGTTAAGAAATTACGGTGGCCAAAAAATAAAAATAAAGAACTGATACTTACCCGGCATCAAACCCGGCGAGCTCCCACCGTGGGCCGAAGGAGAAGTAGACGGTCCTGATTTATTAAAGAAGGGTCCCACGCATCAGCCACCGTCGATTTGGGAGCCTGAGACGTGCAGATCGGTTCCAGGATGGCTCCGAAGTTTATATTCTCCACGCACTATAGTTAGTAAGAGACAGGGTTCAATACATGAAATTTTTAATAAGAAAAAACAAATTGACCAAAAAGGGGAGATAATAAAGAAATAAAGAGGAGAAAAATATAAAAAAAGAAAAGAAAAAAGGATGAAGCCGACTAACCATGTCCACAGCTTTAATATCGTCGACACAGTCAGCATTGCTTTCGTTGACATTTATGTATTCACCGTTACAATCGATTTTAGCCGACTGAAATGCATAAATAAGATAGGCATTAATATTGAAATCAAATATTAAATAAAAAATAAGTGATTCGTGGAGAAAGTATCATGCAGGGAAAAAAATCCCGAAACACTTTTTATTTTTCATTTCCCCTTTCATTTCTCGCTGTTTATGATATTAGTATCGACAATTAAGAAAATTTTCTGAATTTTGTTTCATTGTAGAAATAATGATACACATTCTACATCTAATACAATTAGTACGCATGTATATGCACAATGGAAGTCTTTACCTCATACAGTTCATTAGATATAAGACCCTTCAGATGGGCAAACGGGACTCTCGAGTTGTAATCACTTGTCTTATTTGTTAGAGGGTTTCCGAGTACGTAACCCTGAATCGAACTCGGCTGATAAGTTTCATTATTTCAAAAAGCAAATACAAATTGATGAATAATGAACTAATGTGATGGTAGCGACAATTACCTTGAGATTCATTCTAGGCTCCAAACCGGCTTCATTTCCTAGCAGAGATCATAATGGCGCATGATCCCCAAAAGAACCATACAAAATCGCCTTTTAAAATGTGTTCATATTATTTTTTTTCTTGGTAAATTTAAATTTGGGAAGTACACACGTTGACTTTTCTGCTTAATACTCTTTGGAATATAAAAATATATATATAAAAAAATAAATAATGTTTACCTTTATCAACTTCTAGAGTGATCATTGGAACAGTGATGCCAGAGTAAGAATCCCCAGCAATGTAGAGTGGGTTGCTCTGAAACTGGGGATGGAGCTTGAGCCACTATACCACAGCTCAAGCAAAAAGGCCAAAAGATTTAAAAACAATAGATTATTAAATTTTAATTGTGTGGAGTCTCTCTTTTACATGTTTACCTTTCTCAAAAATTCGTAAGATTCAGCGACCGATATGTTATCGTTTATATTGTAGCATTCCCAACTATTCGCATAAGAAAATCCAGTTCAAACAGGCTGATCTAGGAATATAATATTCGCCACCTGTGCAACGAGCAGAGCTAATCATGAGTGGCTTGTTAAATGCTAATATATAGGACTAGAAGTATAGTACACTCGGCAGTTGTCCAATCAAATTAAGAGGGTCATGTAGCATAAATCAATCCACCTTTACCTTTGTCCAGGAGTAATCATTCAATTTGAGGGCTGGTCCGGATCTAGTAGAATTCTCGTAATCGAATGTAAATGGACCTACATTACATGTAATGAACAATGCATATTAGAATACATAAAATCTTCTAATGACATGTATGTCTATTGTGTTGTGATTGGCTTATTGCATACAACTTATCTTATTTCGACTAAGGGCCTGCAAAATTCCAGTGCCACATGAAGGAACTTTTTGAACCAAGAAGAAATGTCATTCTCTTAGACTCTGTTCGTTTTACAGAAAATAAATTCATTGGGGAAAACATTTTCCATGAAGGAAAAAAAAAAAAAGTCTTCTAAAGTGAGGGAAAATGTTTTCCACTTTTCAAATTGGGGAAAACATTTTCTACACTCACTCTCTCCTATCTTACCCCCCATTAGTCCTCACTTCTTTCTTTTATTTTTTTTTTAAATCAATTTTTTATTTTTTTCATAAATTCGAATTTTTTGTTATTTTTTTAATAAAATCGATTTTTTATTTTTTATTTTTCTTTTATTTTTATTTCTTTCTTTTTTTTTTTTTTTTTTTTTTTTGGCCGGTTGCCGGCCATAGCAACAACCGACAACTGGCTACAAGCGAGCCAAGCTTGCCAATCTGGCCTTGCCAAATGGCGGCAAGGCTCGAGCATTGCAAATCGACAACACCCAACACCCGAGCATCGCCAGAGGTGACGAGGCTCGGGCCTTGCAGATTGACAAAGCCCAAGCGTCGCCAAACTACGACAAGGCTCGAGCGTTGCCAATCTAGCAAGACCCAAGCCTCGCCGCCTCGACCTCACCTCACTAGTGAGCTGATCGGGCGAGCTCGAGGCATGGTCAGCCACCGGCCAAGGAAGGAGAGAACACCAAAAAAAAGGAAAAATAAATAAATTAATAATCAATTTTAAAAAATAATAAATGACGATTTTAAAAAATAAAATAATAAAAAATCTATTGAAAAGAGTTTATAAAGGAGAAAAGTTTTCCAAGCGAACAACGGAAAATATTTTCCACTTCAAAATCAAGTTTCATCCAAACACCAGAAAATAATTACGTTTTCCTGGAAAATAACTTCCTGAAAAATATTTTCCATAAAAGTAATATTTCCCGTGAAACGAACAAAGCCTGAGTGTAGAAAATGTTTTTCCTAACTTAAAAAGTGAAAAACATTTTCCCTCACTTTAGAATACTTTTTTTTTCCTTCATGAAAAATGTTTTTCCCAATGAATTTATTCTCCGTAAACGAATGTCAGAAAATTCGTAAAACATTTTCCCGAAAGTTATTTTCCATGAAACAATCAAAGCCTTAAATAGTAGCTATCCACTTAGGAAATGCAGTACGTGATTACTAATGCTCCGTCATCGGCTACAGCCTTGTTCAGCATGGAGCTTCGAAATCAACCTCCCCCGAGCGCGGAGTTCGGTTTGCAAACGCAAGGGAATTGGTCGATTAAGTTAGCAGGACGATGGCCATGAAAACTCGAAACGTTAGATTTCACTCTCGAGCTGTGTTTGGCAAAAGCAGTGGCTCAGAAGAAGACTCACCGATCTCATACAGCAGTCCGGAGAGAGAGGAGCAACCGGGGCCGCCGGTGAGCCACAGCACCAGAGGGTCGTCTTTCGGGCTCCTCTCCGACTCGACGAAGTAATAGAACAGCTGAACATCATCCAACTCCCCAACTCCGATGTATCTATTAAAGTTTGAGGTGCAAGAACCAGTCACAACATGCAAAGATTCAAATTAAGTATATATATAGAGAGAGAGAGAGAGAGAGAGAGAGAGATGAGGTAGGGGCACGTTGCAGACCCGGTTTCGAGATAGAAAGGGAGGCTGCCGGGCAAGCCAGGGAGCGACTCGACCGCCGTCTGGGAGAGCCCGGGCCAGAAGAGAAGGCAGAGAGCGAGACAACGAAGCGGCCACAGCTTCATGATTTTCCCCTGGAGAGCGGAAGGGGGAGATTTCCATGCTCTAATATGTGGGAAAGGTTAGGCTCGTCATTGCATGCCCACGGTTCGTACGATTCGTACTGAAGGCTCCCCCTGGGCGTGGCCACATCGATGGCGACAGCTACCTAACCGGCGTATATACAACGTGCAGGCTCGATCCACAGGGAGGTGGTCGGGTCGGCAATGGACCCTCAGGACATGTGTCGAGACAGGATTGGTTCATTTGGGGACGGGGTTTCGAACGCCATTCGATCCTGACCCGAGATTTTGCGCCACGGTTTGGACGGGGCTCCATCGCCCTTTCTCGGCGTTGAAGGGAAGGTCCACCGAACAGTGTTGAACGAGGGCTAGGATTGTGAAGCTTTTAGCATCTGCTCCAGGAAAGAGAGAAAGAGATAAGGTGCATTGCATTGGGGACCTCCGAGCCACGAACGGGAAAACCCACGTCCTTCCAAAGATTAAGACAGGACAATCTCATGACACTGAACTTGGTTCTCCCGAATCGATTCGATCTGGTGCTGACGTCGGGCCTTGAATGCAGTGTCGCGAGCACATTTCGATCCGTGTCGTTCAATGATTGACGAGGATCGTCTAAGACGCCTCTCAGGACTTCATGACGACATAGAACATTTGAACATCTAGCTGGAAACACCAACGAACTTCATGTTTTCGAGAGTTTAGGAGGATCTCCCTCCCGGTTCTCATGCTCATTCTGCATGCCCACGAATCACAAGCAACACAATTTTGCTCATCGGAGGCCGGTAGAATGCTCGGTCTGGGCATGGTTTTGCAAGGACATGGCAACCATTGCCGGGGTCCCGGCTTCCATGCACGCACACGGTTAGAATTTGTACTTGCATACGAGTCATGCAAATACAGCAATGTTCCTTGTAAATCACAAGAGAACCCATCTAACTAGCATCATGCCGATCGTTTCACAAGGGCCGAACATCGCTAAAAACGTACTCTCTGGACAAATTTATTGTAATACGACCGATTCCATTCAATGAGCATCAAAACCAGCTCACTGTCAATGGGCGCTAGATGTTGACGAGTCTTGTACATCATGTCATCATTGGTCGGTCACATCACATCTATCAAATAATCGGAAAAATTATATTTTTTCCTAGACAGTAAAAATTGACACCTTTCGCTACTAACCCTAACAGCTCATAAATCCAGAAACGAAAATATAAAGTACCTCCTTCAGATCGAGAGGGCGTTAAAAGAAACATGCAAGTGCAAAAATTAGGATAAAGCTGCCATAATAATGCTCCAAGAACATTAAGGTCTTGATTTGCTAAAACAATCCCAAGTTCAAGGTGACTAAAGTGTTCTTCCGGAACTAGCATTATAATACCTAAGAGAACTGTATAATCATTCTCAGTAAACAAAAGACGCCCTTGCTGTAATTACAATGCAGACTGGAAAATCCGCTCCGCGAGTTCCTGAAAATTATCACAAACAGGTACATCATCAGGTCAAGCCATACCAACGTCTGAAAAAGAGGATAATGCTAGCTTAGGAAAAGGAAAAACTCCGAGATCAAGACTGTCAATAAAAGTAGATATGGCTAGTCATCTACATAACAGGTGGTTATGTGGGTATATTCCGAGGTTATAGTATAGCGACAGACGACGTTTTGAGTACTAGGTGTGAAAACACAGTCGAGAAATGGAAAGCATACTAGAACGAAACAGGAGGAAATAACTTAGCATCAAAGAGACAACAGTACTAGAGAAGTTCAAAAATTGCAATTAATAATGAACATTGCAGCTCCAAATCTTTTGATGCTCAGACACAATTTATTGAGGCAATGAATATAACAAAATTGGACAATTACATCACCTAAATTTATCCCAATAACACACACAAGAAAATGCATTATTTGAAAGCACTTCGGTCATTGAGACTTTTGCTTATGTGGGCATCCTTTGATTAACAGTGTCGTGTTTAGCAATCTTAGGACCTATGACTTAAGATCAAGTGACTGCTAGCCAAGTCATGTGGTAACACATTCAAAAGGTTCCCTAGTATTTAAAGCATCTGTCTATAACTAAATAAGGAAGATCAGGAACATAAGCCAAGCACAGAATCCAAGAACAGAATTATAAAGTGAAGGATGTAAGGTCCTCATTAAGGACTTTTATTTACCTGCTTGCCCGAAGGAACCTTGGGCTCACCCCATTCCAAAGCCTTCTTCTCAAGCGTTTCAAAATCCACCTTACCAGCCTGACAAAGAAAGTTCAGGATCAATTATAAAAGAGGAAGGACAAAAAGGATAGTGAAGAATCGGTGCATATTTTAAAGCGGAATGTAGTGAAGAATCGGTGCATATTCAAAAGAGAATAGTAAGAGGAGATGCTTTCTCTGAGGAGGTACCTCAATTTGAGCCCCAAATTCAGTATCAAAGCTCTCATATCGCTTCCTGACAAGTTCGTCCAGAGAACCATCCTATGTTTGAAGGGGGAACATAATTAGTCATGTTGATTGAGAGGGAGTATCTAAACTGTTGGACTAGAGCATCGGAAGTAATTAGTTCACCTCAATCAGCTTGGCAACATTTCGGAGCCCACGAGCCAAGGTGTCCATTCCGCCGATATGAGCAATGAACAAGTCTTCAACATCCGTGCTCTCTCTTCGTCTACAATATCACACAAACAATATTTATACTACAGCAAAGGACATGAAATGAAGCATTCAAAACACTATTAGGCATAATCCATATTATGCCTCATAGCCCCTATAATCAGTATTGATCCAAAAAAGAAAAAAGATCCATCGAGAAGAGAAGAAAAGGATGCTTACAGTTTGGCATCAAAATTGATGCCCCCTGGTGCCAATCCTCCCTATGAAAGGTAAGGATAAAGGACATAGTTATGAAGTTGCATTTACATAAAGCTTGTCTCAACATGACTTTTAACTATCCAAAAGCAAAATTAATTTTTGCCATACATTTCTAACCAAACTGAGCATGACCAGTGTCGCCTCTCCAACATCAGTGAGGAACTGATCGGTGTCCCATCCTGTCGATAATTGCATTACGTAAGTACTAATACTGTTAAGATGTTTTAATTGCACACATTCCAGATTTGAATATAGTAGGAAAGTACCAGTCTGTGGATCGCCAGTGTTGGCATCTAGGTTTCCAAGTAGGCCATTAATTCTAGCAGTTTCTAGCTCATGATGACAACTACAAAAATAAAAAAAGGAGCAAAGTTTCAATGAAGCAATGAGATCTTCAGCTACACAATCCAAATTCAAGAACTTAGTCGCAGCAAATCAGCATTCAGTTTTAGCATCACATAGAACGAAATACCTGTGCCCAGATAAAGTTGCATGGTTACACTCAACATTAATTTTAAATTCTCCTGCAAGGGAATGGACAGAGCAACATCAAGACATGGATGTAAAATAGGCAGAAGAGCTCAAAGTTAACAAACTTTCTCGGACTTGCAGCTACACTAACACCAGATACCTTACATGATAATGTAAAGGAAAAGAACAAGACAGCTAAGCATTAAATCAATATTCCTGCATGGACCAGCAAATCATTTGACACTCACCTAAAAGGCCATACTTCTGCAGAAAACTGGCAGTTGTAGCAACATCCCAGTCATACCTGTAACAAGATTCCCATAAGTAAAAATAATTCATGGAAGCTGTTTTACCAATTTACACAAATTCAGAATCATACTGATGCTTCGTTGGTTCTTGAGGCTTAGGTTCAAGCAATAGAGTCCCTGGGAAAGCACATGGAAAAGGAAATCAAGCAAAGCTGATATGGCAGGCAAAACAAAAACTTAGTGAAAGAATTTCAGATGCAGAGCTATCGGATGCTAAATATAAAACAGTCTGAACATGATTCCAAATAATTCCTAATCTAATAGATGACCACTTCTATTAGAACTGCTCCATTTAAATGTCAAGAAAGACGGTACCATTGAATCCAATCTTCTTCTTATAGGCAACAGCTGCTTCAAGAAACCTTGCCTGTCAATTATGAAAAAAGGTATTGTAAGTATAGGATGTTAAGCCAAGTGGAAGGAAAATGTAAAATACTAGACAGTGTGGACAATGTGGCCAGTATCAAGCAAGCTTAAAAGGCAAAACTTTAAAGAGTAATGTAAGGGCATGCTATCAAACACACCATGTGATCCAGCTCTCGCCCCATGTCTGTGTTCAATAAAGTCTGATATCCTTCACGACCACCCCAGAAGACATAGTTTTCTCCCCCTAAATAGTGAGTGACCTGTCCACATAAAGCCATAAGACATAGTATTAACCAGAAGTCACGACAGATAAAAGATGCAACAGCTACCAAAAAATGTTTACCTCCACTGCTTTCTTGACTTGCGCAGCAGCATATGCATATACCCCAACTTCAGAGCTGTTGAAAAACACATGCAAGATTAGGTTATATACACACTAATTTAATAAATACCATTTTTATAGATAAGCATACAGTCATATATATTACCTGGTGGCAGCTCCATGCATGTATCGAGGATGCACGAACAATTGAGCTGTACCCCACAAAGGACGGATTTCAGTTCCCTGCATGCCAAAGAGAACTCAACTATGAGGCCAGTATATTTGTGGACCTACAGGGAGCTTAATTCACTTGTGTAGTGGGAGACATTTAAACAATTTTTAATTTAATCCATTCCTGTTCAAGCCACCAAAAATAGAGAGAGAAAAGCTAGTGTAGTATAGCATATTGACCCATAATGACTGATGCTTAATGAGGTAACATAGGCATACAATAAAATTTATGGCAAACTATAGCTAGATCTCGTCTTACTTGAGATCATAAAAGATAGTCTAGAGCAGCAATCGAAAGAACTTTTTCAAAATGATTAAAATGAATAACCAATTAATAAAAATATACAAATTGAGAGACTTCCCTCTGAAAATCTATTGCATTCAAGATATTAAGCTCAGAATATCAAGAACATGGGAACATGAATTAGAAGCCATGCTTTCATGTCCCAACGTCAAGTTTGATCATATTTTAGAAAATAGGGGCA
Source organism: Corymbia maculata (assembly GCA_014182735.1). NCBI lineage: Eukaryota > Viridiplantae > Streptophyta > Magnoliopsida > Myrtales > Myrtaceae > Corymbia > Corymbia maculata. The sequence goes on from CM024685.1 coordinate 6,968,485, forward strand.
AAAGATCCTCACGGCTTAGGCATATGCTTTATGAATGATGTACACTCAGCAATAATATGGAATCATTATCCATCCAAACACTCCATCAATCGACACTGAGCCAATGCATCCAATATAGAAAATTCAGAGTCTGCTTAAGCATTTTCATGTGTTCAAGCAATAGCCTAGAAGACTTCATAAATTGAGTAAAGAAGGCATCAAGGGGATCGGATCCCAAAAGTGCTACAGCTGTAACAAAAACAATCATTATTTTGTTTGTTCAGGAGTTTACCTGCTGCAGCTCCTTAGCAAGGGCCACTACTTCATCCAAGTTTGCATTAGCTTCCTGCAACAGTAATGACAGAGCAAAATTAAACTCAACTGCTGGAATAGAATTTTCATGGGCAGCTGCTTCCACACAAGTTAAAAACGGGTGTTTCAAACTTCCTTCTAAGATTATAAGCAGTAACGAAACCGAAATCCACATATTAACTTGTAATACCAAAACTGACTTCGAGTATTCACTCACCTCCAATGTCTTGCCATCAGGAGCTATATCCCTGTCATGGAAGCACCATCGATCAACTCCAAGTTTCCTCAAGAACTCAAAGTTGGCCCTCACTGTTTTGTTCATCGAATGCAGAATGAAATAAAAAGGTGTCAGCACTAACTCCTATATACAATCCAAACTGAGGTAATTTTCAGAGTGGAACACAGTTATTGTTCACTTCCTAGATAAACAGTTCTTACTTCTCCTTTTGGCCATAGCCAAAGAATTCGTGCCATCCTCCCAGGGCCAAAACTTTGTGGCAGAACCAAATGGGTCGCCTCCTGTTCCCCTGAATGTGTGCCAAAAGGCGACGCTAAATCTTAGCCAATCCTGCAAGCGTCAGCCAGCTATCAAAATTCAGTACCTGCCCAGCCAATCAGCAAAGTAAAAGAAAATCACCGAGGGAAAGAAAAAGAACCCACCTTCATTTTCTTGCCTAGTATTTCCTCTTCAGCATTATACCACTTATACGCCAGTGGGTTCTTGCTTGAGGGACCCTAAACAAGAAGCGCCTTATGTAAATTGAGAATCTCAAGCAGCAGGGACTTCCAACAGTATATGACAAAATTCAAATTTAACCTTCGAGTTCTCAAGCTAAATTACTGAATATCCTTTCAATAAATACAACATAATCGATTTACTACTTTAACCTGCATGTACTAGCTAAAACAAAACATGATCTCCTGTGAACTTTTGCAGGCCTTAACAAGAAGTTGAAGAAGTTAAATTGCAATGAAAGCAAAGGTAAACAGACCCTATCTCCAGAAAGCCTCACCTCATACTTAATGTTAGGAATGCCCGGGAAAAATTCTCCTTTCCAATCATCAGCATCACCACATTCACCACCAAGGTCATTGGCAGGGCACGTCTGCGGAGCACCCACCTGTTTGCAAAATTGGGCCCGAATCACAAACACATAATTGAACATCACTTCAGTTTCAAATTCAAATTTAAAAGAATATAAAAATCACAAGACTACCAAAAAAAAGAGGGAATTTGCTTTACCACTCCAGCTACAGCCAGACTAGCACAGAGGAGAAGAAACAAAATCTTCCCCAACTCCATTCTTTTCATGCACGCAATCTATCTCTGCAACACAAACAGCAGTACCAATTACATTTACAATCAATCCAAATCAGGGAAAAAAAGAAGAAGAAGGAAATCACCCATCGACCCAAATTCCAACATCAACAAGTAACCACAAAATCATCAGATGTGTAAGCAAACACGTTTACATCATCATCGACACAAACAAACAGCAGCAATTCCACTGATCACTCGGGAAACTCAACATCTAATGCTTCATGCATGCAAAGGAAACTAGTATCCAGAAAAGAAAACAGAAAGCAGCAGAAAATCGACCGAAGAGCATTTACAGAAAACTAGAGCTTCACCCAAAACAGCCATAGGCTTGCGGAAGCAACAGAATCAATCAAAGCCTCTCGACAGACAAAGATGCTTATGCGGCAGTGGAAAAGACAATATATTTATAAGAACATAACATGGACCCAGGAAAAATCCTACCCGAAATCAAATTGGGTCGGGAGAGATTCTCGAAAAGGTCAGGATTGCTGCTTTTCCATGATCATCCACACAAACAAGCAGCAAGCGATGCCCCCAAAATCATCAGATACGTAAGCAAACACGTTTACATCATCATCGACACAAACAAGCAGCAGCAATTCCACTGATCACTCGGGAAACACAACATCTAATGCTTCAAGCATGCAAAGGAAACTAATACCCAGAAAAGAAGAAAGAAAGCAGCGGAAAATCGACCGAAGAGCATTTACAGAAAAACAGAGCTTCTCCCGAAACAGCCGTGGGCTTGCAAAAGCTACAGAATCAATCAAAGCCTCTTGACAGAAAAGACTGCTTGTGCGGCAGTGGAAAAGACAACATGTTTATAAGAAAATAACATGAACCCAGGAAAAATCCTACCCGAAATCGAATTGGGTCGGGAGAGAGATTTTCGAAAAGGTCAAGATTGTTGCTTTTCCATGATCATCGACACAAACAAGCAGCAAGCGATGCCCCCACAATCCGCAGGAACGTAAGCAAACACGTTTATACCATCATCGACACAAACAAACAGCAGTAATCTCCACTGATCACTCGGGAAGCACAGCATATATCGTTTCACTCATACCAAGGAAATCAACACCCAGGAAAGGAAAAAGAAAGCAGCGGAGAATTTACCAAAGAACTTCTACAGAAAACGAGAGCTTCACCCGAAACAGCCGTGGCTTGCGGAAATCTCAAGTCCAATCAAATACTCTCGAAATACGAAGACTGCTTATGCGGCAGTGAATAAAGACAGCATATTTATAAGAAAACAACGCGAACCCAGGAGAAATCCTACCAGAACTCGAACTGGGTCGGGGAGAGATTTCCGTAAAGCCTCGAGATTACCGCGTGGGAGATTATCTGGAAGTCGGTTCCATGCCAATCTGTTGCGCTTTTCCTGGCTAAGTGATGATGAGGACGATGATGGAATGGGATAGATAAACCTCGTATCTGATGACTCACCATCGAAAAGCGCGAAAAATTAATTGACTTTGAAATAGATAAATGGAATAAATATGTGTATTAAAAAATTAAAATAGAAAAGGGAGAGAGAAAAATATTTTTAAATTTTTTTGGCTCTGGAAAATATTTTAAATTCAAAATATAGGGAAAAAAAACGAATGTGATGAGGACTCGTTTCACGAGATAGGAACCTGAGGAGTCAATGTTTTCCGTACTCGAATAAATTTTGATTTTTTAATGAATTTGAATTTTAAGGGGTCAAATGTGGATAAGAACTCCACGAAGGGTGTGATTGTGTAGAGCTGTACTTACATAGAAATAACATAGGATTAGGATTAATTAGTTATGTTACCAAATTTAGAAGATCCCAATGCATTATTCCAATTTGGATCATATTTATCTGTTAAAAATTCGATGCATTAGTAAACTGTCATATTATATCTTTTGAATTTCGTTTGGTTAGTGAAATATGAAATTAGATAGGACTAAATAAAGTACAATGAAAATTCCGATTTCATCTTATATCTTTAGTATTTGTTTGAGAAAGTACCGAATAGAGACTCGACATGCAAAAATTTTCTAGAGTGTTTTGATGGACTTAACATAATCGGGATAAAAACACATCAACTATATAGTTTTGGAAGATCCCAATGCACTATTCCAATTTGGATCATATTTATCTGTTAAAAATCCAATGCGTTATTAAACTATCATATTATATCTTTTGAATTTCGTTTGGTCAGTGAAATATGAAATTAGATAGGACTAAATAAAGCACAATGAAAATTCTGATTTCATCTTATGCCTTTAGTATTTGTTTGAGAAAGTACCGAATAGAGACTCGACATGCAAAAATTTCTAGATTGTTTTGATGGACTTAACATGATCGAGATAAAAACACATCAACTATATAGCTTTTGAGTCTTTTTGATGTTGTTCGGGTGGGATAATCTAATCCTAACGACACGGTCGGGATAAGTTATCCGACATTTGATCCGAGTTATATTTAGATTTATGCTATCCAAGTTCAAGGATAACAATCAACACCATTCATCAAGTCTTCACTCTGGAACGTTTTATAGAGGGGTCATGATATTTAAACTCCCAATAGAAAGAGAAGTGATGACAATCAATTGCATGATATGCAAAAAGATCATGTACATGCATCTCTCTTCAAATCATTCAGCAAATTTTTCTGGGCACGCACCATCCGTCGATCCACGACCACCGGCATCGGCATTGGCATTGGCATTGGCATTGACACTGTGATCCCGAATTCTCCAACTGAAACCTTTCATTATTTGACTGATTACACCGGTTTACGGATACAAAATTTATGACGAAGCTAAGGAAAAAAGAATCCGAAACTGGAAATCGAGCTAGACTCCTCAAATTTTCCGGTTCCGAGCTTAGATCGGATAGTAATGGATGAACCTTCGGAACATCTCGTAACACTCTCGTCGCTTGTACTCTTGAGGCGAATGACCGGCCCCCTGCAGCAGCACATGCACGAAAAACACACGAGCAGCGTGTGCAGACGAAGGATTTAACTTCTGAGAAGGAAGCAAGCAATTCATAAATATGAAAAATCAAGAGAGAAATGTCGATCTTGCCTTGATACTAGCATAGGTCAATCTGTAGCCGTGTTCTGAATACTTGATGGTGTAACTGCATATTTCAATAGTTCAGAAAGGATCAAGGACATTTTAATCACAAAACAGAATAGAAAGAACTAAACTGGAAAGGATTTAAGGAGATGAGAATGTCGTCGGCTCAAGAATACTGACCCAGCGATCTGTCCATCGACAAGCCATGGTCGCCAATCATTCACAATTGTCAGGTCAAGCACCTTGATCCACTGTTGGGTCCCCGTGCTCGGGATGGTGAGGTCATGATCACCACTGTAAGAACAAGAAAGTTTCGCAACAGTTCAGCAAGTGAGCGAAACCACTTCAATTAGAGTGAAATAGTAATCCAGCTGAAAAGCAGCAGATTCTTCTCGACTCGACCGTGAGAAAGTTCAACTAATGCCTCGATCGGTGAAAATTTGGATTGAGGAACTATGATGTAGGACATGGAAGAAGTATGTCTGAACTTACTTGTATATGAGAACTTGCAATCCTTTGGTGCTGAGGTTCTTGTGAATGTCAAGGACACTGTCCACATCCATTGTGTACTGCAGTGACTTGTTGCATCTTACCCAGTCACCGACTGTTCCCTGATAATAGAAATGAAAGCAATGAAATTAAGTAAGAACTTTAAGATTATGAGCTTCTTTGAGAATGACGCAGGCGCCAGGATTGTACCAGCCGCACGCCAAGAGCTTCCTGAACGCCTTGATCGTTCGCCCACCAGTAGGACATGGCATAGTTGAAGTTCTGCAGATCAAGTCAATGCATGCTTAGTACCCTTTATACACCGTCAAGTCAATCAAGAGTAACGCCAGACATGGATTTCACCAAAATTTTCTTGACAAATTGGAGATTTGCATGTGAGACTCGAAGCAACAAGGTCATTCGTGCTTAAGTGAATGATGGTAGCATACTGGATCGCTTGATCTAGAAGTCTCGAGTATAATATCCTTCCAGATTTAGTACTTGTCGCAGAGACAAGACGAGTCTGCAGAGAGAGAAGAGACTCACATGGCACCAAAATTCAGGGATCTTGGGAGGTGAGAGAATGAAGTTGTCAGGGTTCTCTTCGAGAGATCTATAACTGAGCTCGCCACTGGATTGAGGGGATGCCCAGACACATTTAGGCTCCAAAATGTCATTCTTGTTTATGTCTTTGATAAGCTGCACAGAAAAGGCAAATTCAGTAACAAGAATCTCCGTGATGATATAATGTAATGTATCGCATGTAATATGCATACAAGAACAAGTTTAAGTCACTTACCCGAGAATAAAATTCATATGCCTCATAGCATTCGGGGGAGGATGTGCTTTCATCAATGTCATTGTAACTAGCATTGCAACTCTCCTTCAACGTCTGCACGAGAACAGTCCATGATCAACACCAAATTCAGCAATCCCAGGAAAATAATTTTGCTCAGACTGTGACATAACCAATCAAAGCTCAAAGTTCATGATGGACTCGTATAATGTTGACATAAAAGACCATGTAATCCTAGCAGCATGCTTGTGGGTTCAAATCAAGACAATCAGTGCAAGAAGAGTTGGCCGGCTGTAATTTATTTCACGCTTGAAATATGAGTTTCCCAACAATTCAATACATCAAGTTGGCTAATTCACAAAGCAAAATACCTCATAGAGCTCATCATTTATGAGGCCAATGCGATGAGAAAATATAATTTTCGAGTTCTCGTTAATGTCAGCATCGATGCGCGGGCATCCAAGAATGTAACCCTGCAACAATGCAAAAGGCACAAATTAGGGATTGCAATTATTAGGCAAGCCTGAATTATTACTTGAAGCCGAGCACAGATTTTTCTTATACCTTGAGATTCAAGCGTGGGACAAGACCGGCTTCATTGCCTGAAAAGTGCAATCAGCAGAGTTTGAGCATTGCAAGCCATTTTCAGAATGTTCAACAACAGAAATCTGAAAAGAAAAATGTAACTCGGCATCGAATCTCATGGCTACTTACCATTTACAATATTATTGACTAAGAGACTGCCAGAAATGCCTGAATAAGAATCAACACCAATAAATAATTGGACTTTCAAATACTGTGGGTGTTGAATCAACCACTGCATTCCAAACAAAAAACAAAGTCTCATCAAATAAGCAGATCAACCTTCTAATTGATGCTTCTTAAGAAAAATACGATTTACTCAATTGCATTCTCAGAAGTGAAAACCGAAATATAACATCACTTTGATGAATTTACTCACTTTCTTCAAGAACTTATAGGTTTGCCAGCCAGCTTGTGTGTCTGAGATGTACCAACCAGAGGCGGTTGTGGAATAAGAGAAGCCAGTACCAACCGGTGCATCAACGAACAAAACGCTTGATGTCTGAAATTTATCACACTCATTACACAAAAGCACCAGAAGGAAGAAAGAAAAAAAATGACAAAAAACTATAGATAGAAAACATGTAATTTTGAGTCTATAACTACATTATAGATCACAGAATTAGGCAGTCATTTGGCATGCTCAAAAATGATAGGAGAACAAAGAATTCATACATGTAATGAATGCATCAGTTTCGGGTGACAAAAAACTTTCAAGAATAAGAAAAACAGCATACATGTTTAATGGGTAAAGTAAGATACAAAGAAATTTATCAGAAACAGAATACCTTTGTCCAAGAGTATGGATAGTACTCCAGCTGTGGCACACCTCCTTCATATTCAGTGATGTTGAATTGTAACGGACCTAAAAAGAATTTACAAGTCAGTACCAAAATATCTCCAATGATTACTTTTGCCAATTTTTCTACTTCTTCAGGCTGTAATTATGCTAAAAATCCAAGCCAAATCAATTTCCAATTACTGAGGGAAGATGAAAAAATGTAAAGTGTCTCCGAATTTGCAATACCAATATGCATCAATTTAACCAACTTCGGTGGGGATGGTTATTCTGCAATCATTTTGGTCCTACTTCAGAGTTGGGCATTTCATAAATTTTCGATTCTCCATAAACTTCCTGAACTTAGAATAGCTAGAAAAGACTGACAATTTCGAAATGGGATTCTCATAGAGGTGATAAAACTTCCATGACAACTTTCACATCCCCAATAAGAAGCCAAGTTATTACAATTATCTCTAAACTCAGAAACAATATTGAGTGAGATTTTTCTCCTCTAAGAGAGACCAAAGTGCCAGATGGGACTTGATACAGAATATGCAACCGTGAGGTAACTAGGAGAACATTTGACTGTTTGGTGTACAACTGCTTCCTGATATAGCTTTACCAAAAAAAAAAACTGCTTCCTGCTATAGTTCAGACTCGGAGCAACAAGTGACCAACCGATCCTTTGGGCTACAGAATTCAAACAGGACTACTAAAAAAATAATGCAAGGCATATCAGAATTAAGTATTGAAGCAATATACTAAGTGATGAGGTGACTCTGGTCCACTTATTTATACCATGAGTTACAATCTGCCACGTCCGCTAAGTATACTAACTCTGTATACCACTCTTAGTATATAGAAGAGCAAGACAAGATGGACAAGTCTCACCCATCTCTTGGGCTGGTGCTCAGTATACACAAGCACGATTTGCTGTGCCTCAAGAATTAATATCCATAATCAGTGCTTCCTACCACCAATTCAATCACAGAAGAACTTAAGTACTGCAACGGCATCTATCATCCAGGTCATTTGTTTGTTCATGACCCACCAGACAACATATTACTTCTAGTATTTTCACCACTTAACAGAAATTCATTACAGATATTGCAAAGTGACTAAAGCATTTGTCCGCCATTGTCCCCATTTAATAAACATTATTTTCTTGTCTTGAAAAAAAAAAGTTTCTCATTACTCGACTTATGAATATTAACTGTTAATTTTAGAAAAATGACCTTGGCCCCTAAGTTGAGGAAAAATATACAAATTTGCACCATGAACACAACAACAACAAACTATGTTATCCCGCTAAGTGGACTCAGCTAATGAATCCTATAATGTCATTGCACCTGATCCTATTTAGTTTCCACCATGAACACAACTGCCTACAATAAAACCCAAGAACTCAATCTTTTGGGAAGGTAAAATACAGGATGTCCAATCCTAGCAGGAGAGAGCTATCAAAATTGAATCTTGGAATAGCAGATATAGTCATGCCGATTGGGCAAATGTGTCCATAGTGACTGGGGTGGTCCTGTATTCAAAAACGCCCTCTGGCACAACAAATCATGAAACGATGATGGAGAAAAGACTGACCATTTTCAAAAATGAGGCCATTAAAAGCAGAGCAACCCGGGCCTCCACTGTACCAGAGCAAAAGAGGGTCTTCTTTAGGATTTCCCTCTGACTCAATGAAGTAGTAGAACATCTCCGCATCCTCAACAGAGATGTACCTAAACAATCGAGACAAACCCAACATCACAATTTTCTCTATTTACCCTGAAGGAAAGCAAGAAAAGAACGAGAAAGAAACACGTACCCAGTCTCGAGCTTAAAGGGAAGTTCACCATCAAAACCGGGCAAAGTCGTGACGATGTTGCCTCCCAAAGCTGCACTGGCCGAGAAGGCCACAAGAAGCAGCAAATGCAAGAAAATCTTGGTCATTTTCTTGACGCCGCTTCCCACACTTGCTGCTTCAGCAGCAACCTGGGGCAATTTCTATTTACCCTTCTTTCTTTTCTGGGGCCTTCCAAATCTTTGTGCGAGCTCTTTTATGGTCGTTGAGTATGCAGGAACAGATGGAATCGTATTATATGTTGATGAGATTTGAAGGAGTGGGGTAGTGAGTTTGCTGCGAAAGATGTCATCTTCTCTTGAAATTTAAGTGAGAGGATACGGATGGCCGGATGGAAATGTTGGTAGAGACCAGAGAGTGGAGGGAGGGAGGACTTTGAAATCTGGTTGTGCACTGTGTGCCGTAGCCTGAAAAGAAGAAAGATTTAGAAAGGAGGGTTTGAAGCACGGCTGGTCAATGGAGATCTGGAGGGGTGTTCTACGGAAGAATCCACGTTTTCTGCTGTCGACTTCCGACGCTCTCGTCTCCGCTTCCCAAATCCATGGTTTGTCTAGATCGAGACAGGGAGTTCCAAAACGACCACGTAGTGTGTCGAAATTTAGCACGATGGTTATTTAAATATTAAAAATTTGAAAATAAATATTTAAGTATCAAAATAGAAGAAAAAAATCAGCAATGACGAAAAAATTCGACGAAATTGCCAGTGTCATTTTCCTACAATTTAATTTATTGACGGAGTAATTTTTTTAAAAATAAAATATCTACGTGGTAATTTTTAAAAAAATTGTCCAAATCATACCAAATTTTTTTTTTATAAAATTGATTTTATTTATAAAAAAGGGGGAATGGGAGGGTTCAGGCTAATTAAACTACTCTAGAGAAAATTTCACTTCGGAGAACTTATAGATCCCATCATGAAACTTTAGAACTTTGTAATATTTAGGGTTAACACTACGAAAAATTTCAAATCAGAATATTTATGACAAATTTATTTCAGATTAATTGTTTTACCACAAAAAATCTCAAATTGGTATATTTGTGACAAATTTACCTCACACTAATATTTTAACAATAAAAAACCTCAAGCTGGTATATATGTGACAAATTTACCCTATATTAACTTTTATTAAATTTGATTAATACCAAGAAAAATCACAAACGATAGATCCCGTGACAAATAGAGAGTAAAGCCCAAAACTGCTAACTTCTCAACTATCACATGCAAACTTAACAATTTAATGATAAAATTTAACGAAAATTGACGGAGGATAAATTTGTCGTTAGTATACTTATTTGGAATTTGTGATGATCAAAAAATTAATTTAGAGTAAATTTGCCATAGATGTATCAATTTGGGTTTTTTCATGGTATTAACCAGAATATTTAACTTATATGATGTCACCTTGGATATATCAAGCAAGTGACCATAACAATTTCTAGTATACTTTTATGGGCCAGAAAAATTTTTAAATTGTTATCAATCCATGGAAATTAACTCGTAGATTGGTGATTGGCACTTGAGATGGAGGGAATAAGATACCTACGAATACGGCTAGGCCAACTACATTTCCAATTTGTTAATGACCAACCGGTCTTTCTTGTTAGGTCGCTGCTTCTTCTTCTTCTTCTTCGTTTTTTTCTCTCTCTCTCTTCAATATTTTATTATTTTTAACCAACATGCGTGCTGAATTCATAAGTTTGTTAAGGAACGCCTGGAATATAATATTTTACGTTGCAAATCGTCAGTACACGGGGTGGGTAAGAAATTTAATTGAGGTCTGGCACATGGGAGCGTGGTCTCCATGGATTTTAGTTGTAAAGTCAAATTAGAACCCAAGAAGAAGTAAATAGCCCAAGAGAATCCTCGAATCCAACGTCTCTAATAGGGAGTGCAATCAAACCAATTCTATCTAGGTATATGACTAGATCATCTAAAAAATAGGTTTGGGAACCGGTTCCCATTGCAAGCGGTTAGGGAACAAGTTTCAAATTTTGATTACTTGCTGTAACTGACTCGGGATCAGGTTCCAAATTTTTAGAACCGATTGTAATTGGTCTAGGAATAGATTTTGAGTGAATATCCACCTGGGAACTGGATCAAACCGCCTTGTTTTGTGATCAGTTTTGGAATCGGTTTTATATTAAAAAGTCAAAACCCTAATTTCTTTTTTCTCTAAATTGTAACATCAACACTCCTTTATCTTTTGTCCTTCTTCGAAGCTCCTTGCCAGTCTTTCATCTTCTCCTAATTTTCATGGATGAATAGAAAATGAAGTTTTATGAGTTATATTTTATGTTGCGTGTTTGAACTTTTTAGCATTTATAATAATTCATCTTATGGATTATTGATATTGACAAATTAGGATTTTCGTTATTCATATTTTACTTTCAATCGTTTCGTTACTCATAACCTCATGATTTTGCTAAAAAAATGAATCAAAAAGAGGAACCAAAATAAAACAAGCTCTTGAGTAGACCTTGAAACCATATCGGAAAAATGGGATAGTTTCCAAAATCTCTTCCAGGCAAACATGATAGGTTCCAGGATTCAAAAATTGAGAATCGGTTATAACAGGGTAAATTTTAAATTCCAGATCTAAAACGTATCTATCCTGAAACAGATCATCCTAACCTCTAATAGAATGTAAGCACAATGACGTTTGCTTTGAAGTAAGAATTTAATTATGACTTTGTTTTGTTTGACAACATAAAGAATAAAGTACAATTTTCAAGGAATAGATTGAGTGATAAAGTGATTGAATATTTTCCACCTTAGATAGCATGAACTCTCAAGTGGATTCTTATTCAGCAATCATTGTGTCGCATGACAAGAAAGCATGCTTTATGAATCCTCATTTCGATATAAATGACCTGCCTTTAATAAATAAAACTAAGTAAAGCCCTTGCACCAAATACAAACCATCAATGAATATATATATATATATATATTCAAAAACTCATATGACTTTAAAAAAGTAATTTTGATCAGGAAGGATCGGTTCTTAGTTTGGTCCGGTCCAATGAGACCAGTCACTTTTTTTTTTCACTACTTGATACTATATATCATGAAGAAATTAAAAAAGAAAAAAGAAAGCTATTTACTTTTATTTTTGGAAGAAATAATTATGTACTTGGTCCAGTTCGGTTCTTCCTTGGAATAGGGAACTGAATCACCTAGATACTGATTCCACTTTCAAAAACTAGGAATCAGACTTACATTCCTGAAACTGGACCGATCCAAGCATTTTCCAATTGAGTGATCCATTTTGCACATCCCTAATTTCGGTCATAATTATTCTATTTATTAATGAGTAGAAAATTGAGAAGAAGATCAAGAGTAAGGATGATAGATTGTTTGCAACTAGTAGAGGATTAAAGAGTGTATTTGTTTTGTGAAAAAATTGAGAACATTTTCTAAAAAAGATCTACTTATATCACTTGAAATAATTAGTCAATGGAAAATATTTCATTATCGAGAACAATTTATACATAACATTTTCATGAATGATGAAATTTTTTCCATTTGTTCATTTTTGTAAGCATTACATTTTGGTACGTCCATGATGGGATATGTTCAAGAGACACCTATTGCTTATGATAGAGTGTATTTTAGAGAGGTACCCTTTGAAGGGATATGAGCGGTTATTTTTTCAATAGAGGTATAAAAGGATAACTTCAGAAAAATAACCGCCAAGGAATGAACGCAATTTAGAAAAAGAGAATCCTCTCAATCAAAAGAAAGACACTCAAGGATTCCAACATCTACTTTGAGAAACAATTGGCATTAATACTGTGGAATGTGAATACTTTCCTCGTGATTGTATTCGGACCAACGTGAAGTCGTATCGTCCATCATTCGTTTGGAATTCAACATACGTTCCTAGGGTAATTAATTTATTGCGCATCGAAAGAGGTAAGTCATTTCTTCCGCCGACTACTTTCCTTCCAACAGTAAACAACAAAATCGATTATTTTTGGAAATATGTGAAATAAACAGGGCCTAAGAATGTATTTTTTCTTTTCAAATCATAAGATATTTAATGGACTTTTATCTGTGGGAGGAGTTAGCGTAAGCTTTAAAAAAAAAAAACTAATCAAAGAAAGAAGTATACTGACTATTTAAGTAGTTTATATATATATATATATATATATATATATATATATGTATAACTAGCTACTTCAATAGCCATTGAACAATGGTCGCGTTGTGTCCGCTTCTCATCTCCTCATCCTTGGGCTGAGCACGATCCATAATGCACAAACTATGCCAGCGTGACCCATTACAATAGTAAAAGAGTCATGCCAGGCACAATCCACATAGTGTTGAACAAGGAGGGTGGGAATGGGTATAAGTGCATTCAAAGTCTTAAAATTTAAAATTAAGATGCAATCAAATTTTCAAATTTTCAAATAATGCAATTAAGTTCTAAACCCTTAAAAAATATATAAAACTTTGTAAACAGTGAGCCCCATATTGAATTGCAATCCTTAACATTAGCACAAGGAACCCTAATCCCCATATCGAAGAATGGAAAGTAGAAGAATTAATGGGCCAACGTCATTATAAGGGGCATAACACTTAATGAGTTTGACTTGGAGTAATCTGCTATTGTGATCTTCAATCACCAATTCTTACAGCGGAATAAGGAATAGGACAACGAAGAAGGTTTTATGATTGAGCTAAGTTTGATGTTATAGGATGTTGCCATTTCTTCATGTGAGTTAATTCGAAGATACTAGATCAAGTAAAGGACATAATAGTCAAGCTACTTGAAAGGAATCAAGAGTCTGGCTAATCAAGCTAATTGATGTGCGATGAGATCAATGTGAGCACACTACTAGGTGATATCAAGACTCAAAAGGCAAAGACAGGCATTTGATGGAGGAGTTTGCACAAGTAAAAAAAAAAATGTATCAATTGGCATTAATTCCATGGATGTGTTGTATTATTGTGCTGGTTTTGTGGAGTATTAGAGTTAGTGGGAAGTTTTTAAATCTTCCATGGTTCTCTAGTTTTGCTGCGGTGATTTGGGGAGTATGATTGCGATCTTTCTTTGAAGGTGTGAATTTTTTTTTTTTTGTCAAAGAAATATTTCATTCATTTCCATGAATATACAATAGAGAAATGCAATCAAACTGCAAATTAAGACAAATCTTAGACAAATCCAAAACAAAATAAACTCTAGATAAGAAAATGAATCATCTAAACAAGATTAGAAGTCACGCGTTCTTCTTTGAATCAAAATTGGATGCCAATCACTGAATCCATCATCAGTAATGAGCACATATCGAGATCTCTATTTATTGTTACAATTTTGCCTTTTGGTGGTTTGCATTTAGATTCGACATCCCAACACCGTTGTTATTAAGAGTAATAAGGATGAACACACACAAATATGACACTTGTAAAAGCAAAACCTTCATGAAACCTCTAATCTCCCTTGAAACTAGACTTGTACACCAATGAAACCCGAAAGAAGAGAATCAATTATACATGCAAAAAACCCCAAATCTAGCAGAGATTGGATTAGAAACCTCTTTGAAACAGGAAAGAAACTTCTAGATGTGGACTAAATCAAAAGAGAAAAGCTTCTTAAAATGAGAGGAAAGTAAAAAGAGAGAGAATCAAATCAGTCAAAGTAAAAGTAAAATTGAAGGAAAGGGAGAAATCTAGCTCAAATCATCCCATTCATGGAAACTGAAGAAGAAATCTGTGTGAGGATAAGAAGAAGAAGAGAGAACCTTAGGAAGAACTGTAATTGACTTAGTGATGCTTTGACGTGAATGTAGCCACTTCCATTTAAGATCAAGTCAATGAAGCTACAGCGTTTTTATTTTGGACATATAATGTCCAGCTCTTTAGTTTTTCAGTTCAATATAAATGGGTTAAATAATCATCAAATTTGAAGGGACATTAATCAACAATAAAGCTGCATCAATAGACTTTGAAACATTTTCTCTATTGATAATTTATTTTTTCTTTTAATTCTACTCAAATTTAATTTTCTGGCAATTAAAGCTTAACTCATAATCATGAGTCTTAATTATAAGTAGCTGAAACATCTAAATATGATTATAATAGGCTTGTGCTATTTTCATTCCCTCATCAGCTCCTGACAACCCATTTCTTGTTGAATTAACTATATTATCCCTCGTAGTTCTCACTCTTGATTTAAGAGTTTTTTTGCATTTTTTTCCTTCTTTTCCTTTTGTTTCAATTTTACTAGAAATGAAACTACCTAGACTTTTCTCAAACAATATTTATTAAGGTTAAATATGAGACCTACTCTTGATTTAAGATTACTGTTTTCTTTCTTTTCTTCTTTTTAGGCTCTTTTTTCCTTTCCTTTTTCCATTTGAAACAAAATTTGTGTACCTCATTTCAAAAAAATATTATTTGGTAGATATCTAACTAATTATTTGACCAAAACCTAATTATTGTGTTAATGAGTTGTACATTTCTTTTTTTTTACTAGGATTTAGTACGCATTTCGTTTAATCATGACTTTAGTATGTGTCAAGTGTATTTTAACTATTCAATTTTCATTTTATTTGGTGAATCTAATAGTTAAATTCTTAATTATTTATTGTGTTTGCATTAAATATTTTGAGTGATCTCAATCCATTCTTTCGTTTATAGCAATAGACTTTAAAAAGACAATCAATCAAACGAGATCCGATCTTTCATCTCCAACATTCAATAGAAATATTATGTTGATCACGATAATTACCTCCTCTATTGTGACCAATAAGAATACATTTGTCTCTACTTGACCTTTTCATAGAGACAACATAACCTTCAGTAAGAAGATGCAGCCACACACTATTAAAGGATCCTCTTGAGTTAGAAAATTACCTAGTAAAGTTTCAAATGAACATATGATTAATTGCTATTCTTCGTTCATTGTTTCATCATCAACAGATACATTTAAGCAAAAAAAAATAATATTGCCTTCCATAGTGACTGCACTACAAAAAATAATATAATGAAAAATGAGTAAATTTGTATAATGCATACATTAACCATAATATCGAAATTGAAAAATTCACAATCGTGAGGACAATTTAGGAAAATAAAGTAAATAATTTGCAAATAGAACTAACATTTCTTTAATGTGATATACGATTAGTGCTTGCTCATATTACAACAATGAAAAATAAGTTCAAAAGAAGACAAACATGAAGGAACCGCTGAATGTAATATGTGTGGAAGAAATGGCTAAGGTGAAAAAAAGTTGTTGGAAAGGGATTGGGTAGTTTTGTCTTTTAATAAAATTGAAACAAAAAAAAGGGCAAGAAATAATCTTAAGTCAAAAATGGGATGTATAAGGGATAATATAGTCAATTAAAAAAAAGGGTGTCAAGAGCCGAAAATGGGTGGAAATAGTGCGAGCCTTACTATATCATAAGACATAATTATACTAGTTAGTAAAAGTTAACTAAATTATGACACTCTTTTTTATTTGTCATAAATAATAAAGTGCTATTTAGTATATTCTAAATCATAACTACAAATCTTAATCACCAATATCATTAAACAATAATATGGCTTTTATTATGACTAAAAATATAATAAACTACACATATTGCTGTAAAAAGTATATTATAATTATTGATGAATCGTAATCATTTCTAGTTCGCAGTCTTAAAAATATGATACTCAAATAAATTAAGCTTTGATTTAACCTCATCAGCGGATACTATTGGCTTTCTTTAGTATTATTATTCCTAACTTAAAACCAATGTGATTCTTATAAACCATACAAACAAATAGTTCAAGAATAACCATCCTTTCCTACAAACCAAACTAGAGAGTAACTATTCCATTCCCATTCATGGTCTATCATATTCTTACGAATAGTTGGGGGAAATTGTCCAATTAATTATAAACATATAGTACGAATGTCAATTCAATCTGAAACTTTTCAATTTTCTAATAAAATCCCAAATCTTTTGTAAAGTTCCAATATAATCCTTCTGACCAATCTTCACCTAAAATCGCTGATATGATAATATGCCATGTAAGATAACCAATAATGGCTAGACCGCCATATCAGTGATTTTCAATAAAAATTAACCAAAATGACTTCATTGGAATTTCACACAAAGATTTAAATTAAATGGGTAAAATTAAAAAGTTTAGGACTGAATTAACATATGTACAATAAGTATACGATTGATTAAGTAATTTTATTGAAATAATTATCATGTTCCTACTTTATTTCCTTTAGTGAAATCGCTGAAAGGTTAAGTCATGGCAACAAATGGAGTTTTTGGTGTGCGCTTGTTACCGAAGACAGATTCGGTGATTAGCCACCGATTTTGGTTTGAAGAGATCAAAGATTTGCGCTTTAAGTGTGTGATCCTTAACTTTGGTCTAATGATTTATCTTGTTAACTGTTTGGGATTTATCTTAATTTACAGTTGGATTGTAGTGTTTCTCTCTTTATTTATCGAAATGAGTGAAATGTTACTTTTGAAAAAAAAAAAAAAAAAAAACGTCTAGTGTTGCACAAAAAAATTTCACAAAAGCTCGCATAGATTAATTTGTGACAGGTTTTGTTTCCATTTAGGCTTTCACTTATATTAAGAATTAATCAAATTAGTAATTCAATAGGGGAAATTTCAAAAAGAGTCATAAACTTATTACATTTATACCGATTCATCTAAACTTTCAATTTAGCTAATTTAATTCTAAGCATTTTGCCAATTTGCCAACTAAGTCATTTTAGCCAACTTTGGCTAGAAATTACTAACATGGATATCGATAGTGTTATGTGGCATAACTGGTGCCAAAGTGAACAATATTTGTAATTTTATAAAATAGATTATGAATTTTTTAATTTTTTTGATTTTTTAAACTTTTAATTTAACTTTTTTTTTTCATTGTGCCAATGAGGGTTACTAGTGACCATTGTCAGTTGGCTGTAATCAAGGCCTTTGTGACCAGCAACAATCAACAATGATTCTCATTGGCACAATTGAAGAAAAAAAAAAAGCAAAGAGAAAAATGAAAAGAAAATATAAAAAATCAATTTTAAAAAAATTACAAAAATTGTCCTCATAACGTCAACTGTGCCACGTAGCATGATTGTCATTAATGTTATCAATTTCCAACCAAAAATGGCCAAAAGAGCTGAATTGGTAAATTTAGGATTAAATTTTCCAACTTAAAAAGTTTAGGATTGAATTAGTACAGGTACAATAGGTTTAGGACTTTTTTTGGGTGATTTTCCCTAATTTAGTACCATGCTAATCAAACTATCCTAGGGAAAGTTTACTCCATTTAGCTTAGAGATTTCCCATCATGAAACTTTAGAACTTTGAAATCTTTGAGCCGCATAAGGTCACCTTAGAGATAACAAACAAGATGGCTTGGCGATGTAAAGTTCTTATCAATCAATGGAAATTGGCTTGTCGGTTGGCATTTGAGACTGGAGATAGAGGGGATAAGAGACTTGGGAATACGGTTGGACCAACTACATTTCCAATTTCACTAACCAGCGGGTCTTTCTTGTTAGATCAGGGCTTCTCTTCTCCTCCTCCTCCTCCTCCTCCTCCTCCTCCTTCTTTCCAATATTTTATTATTTTCAACCAACTTCCATGCTGAATTCATCAATTTGTTAAGGATTACCAAGAATTATATATATAATTTCATATTATACATCGTCCATGCAATGGCGGATGAGAAATTAATTGAGATCTAGCACGTGGGATCGTGGTCTCTGTGATTTTTAGCTACGAAGTCAATTAGATCCCACAAAGGAGGAATTAGCCCCACATCATCCCAAAATTGGAGCAGCCAATTACATGTGTTTGGAACGTTATGAATGGATCCGAATCTCAAGATCCCCTTATTCGATCTCTTTCCATTTAGTGACCAATTACAACGCGTCAACTATTAAGTGAAAGATTATATTAACTTGAGAGCTGGTTAAACAAGAAAATATACCAAATTACTATCGATTAATATAGATTTAATCTACACTTATTGTTTCCAGGGTTTTTGGATATTGTTTTCAAATTTCTGGTGGACTATTTTTTCCTGATTAGATCATTAGGACTTAGCATGTGCAAGATAATATAGTTTCCTTTTTTATAAGTTTATCTTTGTCCAAATTTAGACTCGAACCTAACGTACCAGGCTGGAATTCGACCTGTGACACACTCAAGCTCATAAGATACAAACGCAAAAAGAGGCAAAATGGTGACGGCGTGGAGGACAAGCTGCCCGGTCCTCCTAAACTGCTCAAGGATTATGCTTTTTCTTATCTAATCGTGGGGTGGCCGGGGGAAGGGAGATCGGTGATATCACCTGAAAATGGTAGGAACACCGCAGAATGATTTTTGTTGTTTAGGTTGGGATCATCTTGTCCTACTTATGAGGCCCAAATAACTTGTCCGGTATTAAATCGAGACATGTCTAGATTATTCAGGCTAAGTGCGAAGATGGGACCCATCTTTTTACTTGAAGATATTAAATGCACCTTAAAGTTATCTCCCCATCTCATTCGTTTATGAGGGGATAATTGTCCAAAAAGTCTTATTGCACGACAACTAGTTCATTCTTAAACCTTTCAATCGTGCCAATTTAATCATAATATTTTCGACAATTTGTTAATTTATATTTTGAAGATTTGCTAAATTAGTCATAAATGTTTTATTTGGATAAATAGCCAGAAAGACCATATTAACAAATCATTAAATGTTTAGGGTTAAATTGAAATGATTAAAAATATTTAGAATTGAATTGACCACTTTAGAAGTTTAGGATTTTTGGACAAGTTTCCTTATTTATGGGCGTTAATATGATCTTGTATCATGTATTGAATTTTTGGCTTTTTGAGTTGAAAGTCCTCCAATGCCATAATTTCACTCAAACTCATCGAGTCTCACCACCTGGAGAGAGGTGTCAAACTAGGGTTTTTGAAGCTCAAATTTCTAATCCAAATCAACCAATCAGGGATTTGGTCTGCGGCGAAACTCAACTTTAAAATCATTCTACAATATGATATGACAAGAAATAACGACGACTCATGATGTTGTGAGCCAAGGAACGCTTCCAATAACCCGCCGTTCTATACCCTAGTCCGAATGCTACAAATTCCCCTATCCCTCAAAACGGGACCGTCTAGAGACTCATGAAAACGAACAAAACCCCTCTTTGGATTACTTCCCAATGAGAGGAACAACAAATGGTACCAATAATACATGTCTCTCCTATCCACTTCCCAAGAACGGTAGGTCCAACAGTTTTCTCCCCGTCCATCAAGAAAATTATAGGAAATCGAACGGACGTGGTCGAATCATGCCTCTTCCCTCTCCTGCGCTAATTCTCCACGTGCGCGTCGTTCCAATTCAACGTTCGAAAACGGCACATTTCGCACGAGCCCCACGAGGGTACCTCAGCGTCGTGCGTTTTGGGGGGGGCGGTCGTGTCTTCATGTCTGGTTCTGCACTGTCTTGTCGTCGGCCACCTTTGACTGCACGAGCGCACTGGCTGTTCAAAAAAAAACCTTAAGTTTTAGAACGGTGGTTGCGGCTCGGCGCTGCCGTTCAACGTCTTTCCTTCGAGCTCCATGGCTTCTTCAAATCGCGCCCCCCGAAATCCGACATTCGTGGATGAAACAGCTCGCGAGGTTCCTTTAAATGGAAATTGCCGCCAGTGAGATTCACGTGGGAGCAAGATAAAGACAAGGAAGAGGAACCCTCGACTCTTTGGCTTCTGAGGTTTATGCCTCATGGTTTTACTATTTTAGAAGATTTTAAAGATTTGAGATGTTCGCTTAAAAAATAATACATAATAGATCGGGAACCCAAACATTCCTAAATCTATTTTACGAATACTGGTTCAGTCCAAAACTCTCTAATCTTGTCAATCTATAGTTCTAAATTTTGCGAGAAATTCTAATGTAGTCCTTTTGGTCCAAAATTTGCTAGAAATTGCCAGTGTGGTTTGTTGTCGACTACTTATATGGCACATTTTCACATTATTGATTTTCAACAAAAATTCGTTGAAAGGATTTTATTGGAATTTCATGCAAAAATTTAAAACTGAATTAATAAAATTGAAAAGTTTATAATTGTATTGGTAAGCAATACCTTGAACTCAAGAACTAAGATTTCATAGATCTAGTGTGGGGAATAAATGGATTATTAGTGCTAGAAGAGTGGGTGGAAATTGGGAAGTAATATATGGGAAAGGGAGTAAACGTGAATGGGTGTCATCAATTTAACTTAATTTAAAATGCAGAAAATTGTATGAAATTGCCTGGATCGGACGTCACTTGGTGAGTGTTTTCTTTTCTTGTAGCTATATTTAGAGGATTTGGATCTAAGAAAGGCCTTACATTATTTCATCTGAATTCTAAGACGTTAAAAATTGAGAGTATTCCCTGGAGAAGAGGGAAAAAAAAATATTTCTCTTCAATTAGGGGGTGTAAGGAGTTGGATTCTCGAGATGTTGTATCGAGAGAATTAAAGCAGCCCGCCGTCACTGCATGTAAAATGGAGAGGCATTGATAGACCTTACAGGGAGAAATCCCTTTAAAATGAGGAAGGAGTTAAAGTGAAGGTATCGACACATTAACAACTGATAAAATTAACCTAGGCCCTTAGTACATTTTGCTAATAGGAATAAAAATTAAAGTTAGTGTGGACGTTTCGTGATTACTTTTAGTACAAGCAAATACAAATAATTCAATCAATCTTAATTTGAACACGTGAAGTATTTTGTTCATGGCCAATCCCTTTCAAAATATATTGAAAGATCGATTGTTTGAACGAGTAGTCATGTTTTATGAAGTAGACAACTCTTGCATGACCGGACATGGTACTTCGCCAATAGATTTGACTCTTGACAATGATAGGAGATCTCCACCTAACTTTTTGAAGCCGCTCCTATCCCCTCGTCCCTCCCCTCCCCTCCCCTCCTCACCTCCCCCGGAGGCGAGAACCTCGCACCGATCAGCTTCGTCCTTTCACAGCCGAGCACCGAGATGCTCTTGCGCCAAAGTGTCGCCATCACCCATGTATCCTACGAAGAAGGCGGCATCTATAACCAGAGTTTTCCGCCAAATTCCTAGATAGCATGAGCTAATGTCCGGGACGGATTGTATGGGATCAAGACCTCCTGTAAAATTTTGTGAGATTACTATTAATTTTTTTCAAAAGTTTAGAGACTCCAATAAGGGAACTGGCTTAATATTATTTGTAAATGATGCTATTTATCAGCTTTGCACGAATTTTTTTTTTTTTTTATGATCCAGAGAACCCCGTATCTCGCCGACAGCTAGGGGAGTAAACCTTGGGGGCCGCATGTGCTAGCCACCACACACATACAACCAGGTAAGTCACCCTATGACGAAATTGGGATTCGAACTCTCGACCTTTTGCGAGAGGAAGAGAGCGCGGACCAGCAACGCCTTGCACGTGTAAGTCAATTTTCACGAGGCAAATTCCTTGGTTAGGTAGAAGGATTGACTGGTGGGTAGACTCAGATTTCAAATTGACTCCGCGCACTACAAAGTCCGGGTTCTTGTGCCGCCTTTTTGAATCCACGTGACAAACGAAAGACGGTTGAACATAAATTCCTTAGCTACCCGGTGTCCTTTTTTTGCGTAATTTACTCCAATGGCCCACGTACTTTTGTAGAATCACGGAGCTGCCTCACGTGATTTAATAAATTAACACGCGACACCTTAGAACAAGTTTGGATTGAATTGATGATATCTGGCGGGGCGACTATAGCACGCGCATCTTTTCTTATGCAAAAATGCATGGAAAGGTCTATTTGGAAAAACCATTACTTTTCGGTTTTTACTTTTTTTTCCAATCTTACCGAGCATACTGTCTAACTTTTTTTTTTTAAAAAAAAAAAAAATTTCGACATATGATAGGTTGGCACTTAGATTTACTTTTCCATAATTTATGTAAAAGTTTAGGTAGTATTTTAAATTTTGACTATAAAATAAATAAATAAATAAATAATTGAGTTTGAAAGAGTAATTTAAAAAGAGGAGTTTTTGCAATTTCGCAAGAACATGAGAATTGCTGAAAAGCTTTATCGAATATGACTGCAACTATGATGTCATATGTTAAGGGGCCTTTTTGGCGAATGCCCTCAAGACAATCGCTAAATATATTTTAATAAGGAAATATTCGAATTGATTATGCACATCATAAAGATTGTCAGTGCATTTCATATTGTACTATATCCTAATTTGATTGTTAATAAGTACTTAGTATATGCATTTTTAATTAAATCCACGACTAATAAAGAAGGACACAGAATCTAATCTATAGAGGCGAACCCCAAAAAAGTTATAAAAACTTCCTTATCAAGAAGGGGCTATATTCCAAGTTGGAGAATGGCGCATTTGGCCCAACAAAAAGGGTTAGAGAGTACAAGTTTGGTGCTGATGAAGTCCCAAGCGTTGGCCAGTTGGGCTACCACTTCCATAGGCTTTTGGGCCCATCTCCATTAATCCTGGTCTAGACATGGATTTGGAGTCAAGGTCCCAAACCAAATCTCCATTGCCATTGAAGTAATCTCCTCGGAGATACTAAGGTCGGTCCGCCGAACCGGTTCGCGAACCACAACAGGCTCTTGTTGGGTGCCTTGATAGGCCCGGCTTAACAGATCACCAGGCTACATTTTCGCATCACAGTTTAGCACTTTACTACATGAGTTGATTTTGGGATCTAGATCTTAGTATCCCTGATATTACTATTAATGTTTGTCATCGAGGATTTTTGCATAGAGCATGCAATCAGAGTGCACCGGCTCTCGATTGTGCGCTATGGAGGCGGTGATCATGTCTCTTTGCTACATGTTCAAACTCATGATTCATGAGGACCGTCGCATTAGGAATTTGGTCAACATCATCATTGACATATCAGGAAGAATATTTGAATGTCGAGGTCAAACGTAGTCAATGATTCCGCCTACTAAGTGGGCCGACTTTGAGTGGGCATGATTGGCCCACTAAAGCATCTTAGTGGTTTTTGCCCCCCAAAAAAAAAAGCACAAGAAAGTGAAGATTGCATAACTTTTATGTCTTTAATCCTAATGATATGATAGGAAAATATTGTTGCCATAGGGGCATTTAGGAAAAAAAAAATTGATAGACCTAATCAGAAGTACAAATA
Source organism: Corymbia maculata (assembly GCA_014182735.1). Lineage (NCBI taxonomy): Eukaryota > Viridiplantae > Streptophyta > Magnoliopsida > Myrtales > Myrtaceae > Corymbia > Corymbia maculata. The sequence goes on from CM024685.1 coordinate 6,992,803, forward strand.
GAAGATAAATTATCCATATGATTGTTAGTAGAAAAACAAATCATATTTTCAGCATTACTCTTTCACCATTTTTTCATGATTACTTACCTTACTTTTATGATTTCCATACTGATATTTACAAGGTAAATGGGAGTATTCGAGTCAACCTATGGTGCGTTTGGTAATATTTCTAATACTGAGAACAGTTTATGTTCAAAGATAGTTTTTTTCTCTTTCTATTCCCTAAATGAGTTTGAGCATAAGAACACGTTTAGTAACTGTATAAAATTTCTATTCCTGGAATAAAAAAAAATAAAAATGCATTTGGTATGACCCTAAAAATTTCTATTCCCAATTTTTTTTCATTTAATTGTAATAATGTCAGTGGCGACTTAACATTTCATGTTTGGATAAACAGGACTTTTGTAGTAATTTAATTGATCAAGATATTCTAAGATAAATAGTTGGAAATGGCAATAGAGAGTTCCACTAGTTTATAACTCACACTTTTAGGAGGTTAATAATAAATCTTTGGGTATTACATTGGACAAATGCATAGACTTTTTGAGCTTTTTTAGCTACAGGAAAAAGAGTAAACATTACTTCAAGTTGCCAAGCTTCGTGACCTAGGATTGTCTTTAAAAGAAAACGGCATTCAAAAATTCATATAGTAAAGGCCTAAAGCTTATTCAATTTTGAATCTAATTTTCATAAAAAAAAATTGCTAAATTAATTATAAACTAGAATTAATACTAAAATCTAGTAAAACCATTCAAAATCTAATTTCTAGATTTTTTTCCCTAAATTTCTGAATTTATTTATTCACAAAAATGGGGACTCAGATCAAGTTAGAAGACTGGACCTTGTGCCAATTGTGTAAATACAAGCATTAAGTTACGTTGAGCTTATTTTTCAAAAATGACATTATTTCTCTTTTTGTTCCCCAAAACGAAGTAGGTTTTTTCTACTTTTTTGTTTCTATTCCAAATTTATTCCCTAGTTACTAATCTACTTCGAGGAATAGAAAAATTAACTTACATTACCAAACGGATTTTTGTTCATTTTCTATCATGAGGAATAAAAGAATAGAATAAAAGAGGAACAAAAATGTTACCAAAGAGGGCTTACTTGCAAATAGCACAAACTCGACTCGACAATTGCTGGGGATTGACTGTATGATTTCGAGAAAGAGCTCAAGCTATTTATATATCTTATTGAGTCTACCCTATGCTTATTAATACTATGCTTGACTGGCTTTGTGGGCCTAATCGAACGTCTACTATTTTCTCTAGAAAAATATCAATAATTCTATAAATATATTCGAAAACCCTTAGGGTCACGTTTTGTAACCATGATTAAATTTATCATATCCTGCATATTGTATCCGTCCAAGCTAGGAGAGATCGAAGCATTTGTCACAAGCTAGTAGCTCCATGGTCGTAGAATAGCTCGTGTAATACCTAATGAGCCAGACCAACATTTGTTTAATAGTTGTTCCTAAGAACAGTATAGCGAATAGCATCCTTGTATCGAATTGTACCATGCACAATTTAGCTTTGGGCGTCTAATCCGTCGAGCGAGACAAAAAAAACACTTTATGCATAAGAATTGGTTTCGGCTTGTCATGATCTCATGAGGAGAGCAACATAAGCTCTTCACTAATTTGTGCATAGGAGACCAACCATGCCTTCAAAACTCTTAAGAGATATAACATTTCTATTCTAGAACTCTTAGCATTAACTGTCCTAATGTCACTCCTAAGGATTAGTTGTATATATCATTTTTACATCACTCACTCTTTATTGGATAATCCTAAGCTCTACTCACAAGGGTACGCGAGTACATGAGAATCCTTGTGTCACTCCAATCCATGACATTCTCTCCCACTCCATTCTGCAATGTCCTCATTGCGGGCTATTTTGTTGCTTCCTTGCATCACTTCGATACCATCATCGCTGCTTTTTCGAGACTTACATGGATGGTGAATGCTCGCCCAACAGAATAACCTATGCCACTAGTAGCTTCTTCCAATCGTAGTTGTTTGGGCATTTTCGATCACTTGTGCCTACCCTGTTAAGTGTGGCATTTGGAGTCAACCATACCTTTTGGCAGAACCCTATTTTGCCTATTAAGCCTTTCTTGATCTAAGCAGACTGATGGAGGTTTCTCCCCCTTTTGAAAACGTGGCAGCAAAACCCATCTTGAGATTTGCCTACTAATCTAAGAAAGTTTTCCTTTTTGGTAATGAATCGATTCTTTCCTATGTTTCCATTGTCGTCTTATAAGGGTGATATAACAATGATAAAAATATACAAGGTGGTGATTAGGATAACTGTGAATAGAATTTTTATGTGCATGATATAAAAAGCTAATTTTCTTAAATAACAAACTTCTTAAATTAATAAAATTAAAATAATAAATATATATAATATTTAATTCAAATATAAAATACAATTATAGAATAACAAAAATAATTACAACAATTTTCCTTTTTACTTATTCGTATTTTTGCTACTATATATTTGAATTTCTTTCTATTGTACAGTAATTTATACATGTATTAAGTATATTTATTGCATAGACTAGTATAGTTTACTATTTGATAAACGGAATGATGGAAGGGAATAATAAAGAAATAAAAAGAAGAGATGGAAAAATAATATTAAAAAAAAAGAAAATAAAAGTGAAGTTGAACAACCCAGATTTCAAATCAATAAATTCAAACTTAGAAAAATATATTTCTAATTATCAAAAGTAAGGGGTAATGAGATTTTTAAAAAAACCATACTCTTTCCTTCTCCTCCTCCGTAGCTCAGATTCACAATTCTTCGGTAACTTTTTGGTTCACGGTGAAATTCCACGAAAATGGCAAGAGTTCAAGGCTCCTCCTCCTACAAAACTCTTTGGTTCACTTTGAAGGTTATGAAAACAACAAGAGATTCAAAGCTTCTTCTTCCCCCGTAATTTTTTGGTTTCTTCATGAAAACAACAAGAGAGTCAAAGTTATATTTTTCGTAATCGCAAGAGTGAATGTTTATACTTTTTCTCGGGGTTAGGACACTAGGAGTGCCATAACTTTCGTACGGCGCTCACTTTGGTGCCAAAACTTTTTTTTTCGTTCACTTGAGTGCCACATCGGAGTGAAATCGTTCAATTAAGTGCCACTTCCGGCCAAAAATCGTTCAGTTAAGTGCCAAAATGCATATGTGAAATTTTTTAATGATTTTTATTTTTTTTTAATAAATTTCGTCGCCGACGTGGACTTTTCAGGCAAAACGACACCGTTTCTACTCTTTTTTAAAAAATTTAATTTTTTTTTTTGCTTTTTTTTTTTTAGGGCTGGCGAGGGCCACCGGTGACCCTCGCCGGCCTTAAAGAAAAAAAAACAATAAAACAATAAAAAAATCAATAAAAATCAATAAAATTAATAAATATATTAAAATATATTAAAATATTGTTCACCGGCGTCACGTAAGCTTTTCCGGCGGCCACGTAAGCTTTTCCGACGGCCACGTCGGAATTGGCACTCAAGTGAACATTTTTTAAAACTTGTGGCACTCAAGTGAGCGAAAAAAAGTTTTGGCACCAAAGTGATCGTCGTACGAAAGTTATGGCACTCCTAGTGTACTTACCCCATTTTTCTCTGTTCCTAGATTTGGCATTACTGGTTGATGTATATCATTAATGTCACTATAGCCGGTATATATTTCTTGTCAAAGTTGAACCTATGGCTTTGGAATGTTTAATGAATTCTTTTGTTGTTTAAGGTTTAGACTGTACTATAATCATGAATTGATTACCGGAGGTTGTATCCATTTGCACATTGTGGTTCTTTAGCAATGAATTATGAAAGATTCTCACCATCATCAATCAAACACTTTCAAGTTCATTTACATTAATATAGAGCCACTGCAAATAATTGACAAAATATGATATGAAAATATTTATTTTTATTTTTGCAATCCATTAAATAGTAAATAGGTGTAAAGAAAAAGCATTATAATTTATATAATGTCGTAGCTGGTTATATTCTAACTAGTATAAATGACCAAACACAACCCTAAAAGTACATATCCACATGTGTCCATATATATAATGAAATTGTTTGAGCTTTGCAATCACTCTTTAGTTCTCTTATAAATTTATGGGAAAATGCCACCAAAAACCTTGAACTATGCCCATTGGGACAATTTTACCCTGAACTTTTTTTTGTACCATAAAAAACACCAAACTTTGCCCATTGGGACAATTTTACCCTAAACTTTTTTTTGTACCACTAAAAACCCTAAACTATGCTGCTTGAGACAATTTTACCCTGAACTTTTTCTTGTGCCATAAAAAACCTTAAACTATGCTACTTGGGACACATTTGCCCCAAAATTTTTAACTAAAGAGTGTTTTCGTCTTTTCCTTTTTTTCTTTTCTTTTCTTTTTCTTTTTTTTCCTCTTCCCCTCTGCTGGACGAGCAGAGGGGAACCGGCAACAGCCACCCTCACCAGTGGCGACGTTTGGCGAGGGTGGCCCACGCCGGGGAGGGTCGCCCTTGACCGGGCGAGGGCCACCCTCGCCCAACTCAGGCGAGGGTCGCCCGGTTGGGAGCGACCCTCCCCAGCGAGGGTCGCCCGGTCGAGAGTGACCCTCCCCAGTGAGGGCCACCATTGCCGGACGCCGGCGTCGGCTCCCCTCTACTGGTGGGGAAGGAAAAAAAATTAAAAATAAGAAGGAAAAGATGAAAATGCCCTTCAGTTAAAAAGTCTGAGGTAGATGTGTCACAAGTAGCATAGTTTAGGATTTTTCGTGGCACAAGAAAAAGTTCAGGGTAAAATTGTCCCAAACGGCATAGTTTAGGGTTTTTTATGACAAAAAAAAAGTTCAAGGTAAAATTGTCCCAAATGGCATAGTTTTGGATTTTTTATGACACAAAAAAAAGTTCAGGGTAAAATTGTCCCAATAGGCATAATTTGGGATTTTTGGTGTCATTTTCCCTAAATTTATTGGAATAGAGTCAAGTTCGGGTATTTAGATTTTCAATTCGAGCAAAATTTTAATAATCAAACGAACTTGAGTCATGTCACCATCCAATCCCATATCTTATATCTTCTATCTCATGTATGTAAATCTCAATATCTCCCTCCCAAAAATTAGTCCAATGAGCTACTAGGGGTCAGTGGTTCTAGATTTCTTACAAGTTCCCTCAAGTTCCTTTTGAAACTTGAAACCTACCATCGGGTACAAATTTTTCATTTTTTAGAATCTAAAACCTATCTATCGAAACCTAAAACTTGAATCCTACCCAGTTATAGGTTCTAGGGTCAATTTCAGGGTCTAACAAATTCTATTTTTTTCCCCTATTTTAGTTAAGTAAAGCGAAAATAAACGCAATAATAAAAATGAACAAGGATCTTCTTATTGATTGCTAAAAATCTGTCTACTGCCTATTTAAATATACTTTACATATGATACTTATCTAATACCACTGAACAGATACTGAAAGACGCTTAATCCAAATAGTTGTCAACTTAGTCTCTCCATTATTTTTCACTCTTGTAAATATGCTTTTGATCCTTTTTGTCAAAAGAAAAAATACAAAATTCACAACATAGAGGTGAGAGCAACATACAAAATACTACTAAAAAGGATGCCCTAGTGCAACTTGCCCTTCTAGATCTAGTTGAGATGAAACCAGCTCTATGTGTCTATGCACACCAATACATCATTCCAAAAATGAAGCCACCACATGAATGCACGCAGAATATAGTGTTTCTTCCAAAGAAAATCCTATGGGCACTACTATTCTCATATGTGTCTTTTCATTCATAAGGGCACATTAATATGGAGTCACCTCTAAAGATTGTTTCATTCATATAGCCATACATGCCAATTAGAGCAAGCAAATTATTAATGCTTGATTTTGCAAATGAGTTATTCAATCTAACTTAAAAATTTCTTCAGCATATCTCTACCATCACGAGTCACAAAGCATGGAAGATGCCGTTACACAAACTCTCCAAGTCAAAATACAAGAGGGACACAGCATATCTCTATCATTACGGGTGCTTCCTTTCTTTTACTATTCAAACCGAGAAGAGAATCTTTTAGACTAATAAACAGAACACACCAACTCATCCCCATTCTTCCCAAAGTTCTCTTGCTCTACATCGCCGGTCTTCTTAGTATGGCCTCATTAGAAACTAGGCAAGCTTGGAGCACTAAACACTCACTAGTAATCATAGTAGCTCTAAAAGCCAAAACTTTCCCAAAAAAAAAAAACCAAAAAAATGGACGAAATCATCAACTAATCTCCATTAGTAGCGGCATCGTGCACTTTTGATGATGCAGCCACGAGACCACGCTAGAAAACTCCCTAGGTGAGGAGAAATTACCTGCCTCGAAGATGGGGTTGCCCCGATGTGACCCACCGAGAAACCTAGATAGTGTTAGCTGGGTTCACTCCTATGTGGAGGAAGCCCAATGAGTTGTAAACCCAAAAGTGCTTGAGCCCATATAATAAGTTATATGGAGAAATAGGGTTTCTCACTATTGTTGAAGTGGTAGTCGCAAAAGAGGTAACAACAAGAGAAAAAGAGAAAGCAGAAAATCTAGGGTCTGAGGCAAAGTCTGATTTACATCAAGCTAGCATCGGAGGTCGATTCGAGGTCCGATTGAGCTGAAATTTTGTTAGCGTGTTCATGGTGCAATCTCCTCGAATCTGAACGGTTTGATTTTCGTTTAAAGCTCCCTACATCAGGTTTTTTCGTGGATTGATCAAAACATGCGTTTTTAGTCAAATTTATCATTGATCTCTTGTGAAGTTTATGTGTATTGCCAAGAATTATGTTCTTGAGATCTTTGTTGCTATGTACCTCTAGTATTTACTAGAGAAGAACATTGTTCACCCAATTTTGCTGATAGTGAAGATTTTCGGGTGGATTTCGGTCCCGTGGTTTTTGATCTCCTCATACCAGTGGAGTTTTCCACGTAAAAAAATCGTCTTGTGTTTACGTGTTTGGTATTTATTTTGCTCTACTATATCGGTTCCTATTAGGTTTACACAAGAGGGGAGATTATTTTATTCCACTGCATTAATTCGATATTGTTCGAATTGTTATCGTTCTCCCATTAGATAGTAGCAAGTTGGGGGGTGGGGGGGGGGTCGATGGGGTAGCCACTCTCCTAGGCGGGAGAGAAGGGCATGGGCAAAGCGGTCGAGTACAAAAGTCGTGGAAGGGGAGCAGAGATGAACGAGAAAGACAAAAGGAGAGAATGAAGCCAAATTAGGAGAATTAGGGATTCGGCTCTTTTAAAAAGACATATGAGGTTTGGGTCTCGGTTCCTAGGTTCCGGTTTTTGGTTTCTGATTCTTGATTCTAGCTCCCAATTTCGATTCCCGGTTCTTGGTTCTGGTTCTGATTCCAATTCATGGTTCTCTATTCCAGTTCGAGTTCTTATAGGAATCGGGAACCAAACCAAGAACCAGCGGTTCCCAAAAAAATAGAACCAAGAACTAACCTGTCCCTTAGTAGAACCAAGAACCATACTCATCCCTATAAGCTGCCCTACATTAGAATATGCTAACAAAAACAAAAATCTTGTATAATTTAACTTCCAAATTAATGAAATTCAGATGAATGGATTAAACATTAAAGTCTACTAGAATTTCAAATTAAAATGTTAATATATTTATCAATTTATCCATGATTATGAAAGTAAATATTTCATATTATTTTTTATAATTTAAAAAAATTAATAGTTTCTTGGCTTGGTGTTTTTTATATCATAACTTCTAGGTACAATGTCGTAATAACACACAAATGACTATTCATTACAAAGTGTTTGTGCATTACGATGCTTTATGTGGGAGTTGCGATTAAAAATTAAACCTTGATTACAATGAGGTATGATGGATGATTGGTTGCTCGAGGGATTATAGTCAGGCGTTCTTGGCCTCAATGACCCTCCTAATTTTGCTCCTAATTATGCTAAAAATAAAGTACAATTATCATTTTATAAATGGCAGTGGGGGTTTAGTGCTCAATTTGGGCGACAAATTCTGTTTTTCTCATGGCGATTAAACATAGAAATTAGAAGTAGAGGAGGATGTAAGTCAACTTAGGAAGAGGCTTTGACTAGTACAAGGTAGGTGGAGTTCCAAGCATAAATACTATGATTTGGATCGAGATGCTTGTGAGGTGAGTAGGTGCAATTGTTCTCCTACTCTCATGTGCAAGCCCACATGGGAAATCATGCAAAACCATACGCTTCTCCCTAAAATGCACCCAACAGTCCATGATTTTGCCATTTCATGAGCTGGTATTTTAGCCTAATATGGAAATTGATTAAATGCAAAGCAATACATAAAATTCCTCATCGAGCATGTACACCATTAAAGACAAAAACATTTTTATCAAGCTTTTATTTTTCTCTTTATATTTTGGCCAAGATAGAAGGCTTGATTTCAAGTCATTAGAACAAGTTTGATGCTAACCGTTGCTCAAATGCTTAATTTCACAAAGCTAGTAGAAAAAGTTCAGGGGGGAATTACTACCAATTGAATTATATCCTATTAATCAAAATGAGATTGCAATCATAACTAAACGCTCCGTTCCAATAAATAGAATTGAAGGAGTTTCTTGGCATTTTTCCTTTTGCAACTTTGCAAGCCTTCTTCATAAATAGTCTTCTTTTACGGTTACCAGCAAAGGGAAAATAAGAAATCAGTCAAATTCTATTTTACTTATACCTTTTTTTATTATTATTGCTTTATTTTTCTCTTACCCAAAAGTTAATTAATGTCTATGAATACGCAATATAATCCTAAAATAAAATGCAAGAAAATGACACTGCTAGTAACAAGTTGACGCAAGCCGCCCATTGATTTGATTCCGTCAAAACGCACAAAGGAAAACAAGAATTTGGAAAAAGAAAATATCACAAAATGAAAATTTGAGAAATGAAACTAAAAAAAAAGTTTAAAAAAAAAAAATGAAAATAGGCTTCTCAAGGCTGGTGATTCTGGGTGTAGATGTAATCGAGATGAGCCTCTAGGGTTCGTCGCATCAAGCACTCCTCCGCCCCTCCGCCGTCGCCGCCGCCGCCGCAGTCTTCACCGACCTTCGATCACGAACAAGCACAGAGACGACGGGAAAATGGGTAAAGATCAGAAAAGAACGAACGGACATGTCGCGATGGTTCGACATGGTTTCGAGAGAAAACAAGTAAGTTCAAGAAACTGGAAGCAGAAAGGTCGTACCTGCGGCTGACGCTGCGTCGTCGAAGCCGAAGCGGCGCCGCGAGATGCTGGCTCGGGGCGCGCGGCCGAGGAGACGGCGGCAAAGGAGGCGGCGAGGAGGGCCAAGAGGGCAAGACATTTGACTCTCGGAGACATCTTCTCTCTCTCTCTCTCTCTCTCTCTTCTTTGGGTTTCGAGCTTTCTACTGATGGGTCAAAACAACGCAGGACAAGACACGGAGAAGAAGGAGAGCGAGTTCCAACGCATTTATAGGGAGAGTGACTGATGAAAAACATTTGCACACAATATTTTTTCTTTTTCTTTTCCTCGTGTCAGAACGTTTTTGTTTTTTACATGATCAAAGCCCTTGATCGATGAATCACATGACATGTCTACGTATATTCTAGCCAACTTTGCATTTCAAATTGGTAAGAATCTTTAGCCTCGCCTGCTTTCTTTATGCGTTACTAGATGTGTGTGATATACGAAATATATGGAGCAAGTTTGATAATGATTTTAAACCCTTTTTTTTTACGGTGATTTTAAATTATATTCGGTAGCCCGAATTTGAGTTTAGATAAAATAACAAAATACCCCATTTTTTGATATTCCAACTTTCTCTGAATCGGACAAACCTATATAAAATGTCGAATAAAAAATCCAAACTATGAGATAGTGTAAACCCCGATTGAATAATTTTCTTTTATTATTATAAAAATAACTTAACAATTTTCTTTCAACTATGGAGTGACACATCCAAATCTGCTAGTCACCGCACAAGGACCACGTCCACAACAATCAACCATTGTCACTTCCGACCACAATGCAATCGCCCTTGCCCTTAACCATAGTCGATCATCATTGTTATCAAATCAATCGTGCCTTGACGACTTATGGTGAAAGGGAAAGGTTTTACGTTAAATGTCCATCTCCATCAAAAAAGTCAAATCCTTCACGAATGCGCTCAAAGGATCTTGTCCTCCAAAACAGAGAGGTACTACCCTCGTTACTCGCACCCCCATTGTCATGTGTTGGTGAATTTTCGTCTGCCTCCTATCCGCTCCTCACTACCCTAGACCGTTGGCTTCGACGTCAATTGGCACTTGAGCTTCGCACAAAACATCCACCATCCCGTCGCCTCCCTTCACCTCCACATCGGCCGTTGCTGCCTCATCTATCAAATCATCACGACCGCTACCTCCCTAGTCACTTCGAGATGCCTTCGATGACCCAAGGCTCATCTTCACCAGTCTCTAAGTCACCTTTGATACAGTGAAGCTGAGCAAAAACTACAATCTAAAGTCACAGATGGCGGTGGATCTAGCAAAATTGGTGGCATTGAACGAGACAAACCGAAAGGAGCTAGAGAGAATGGGTTTAAGACACTAGCGAAGGAGCTTAAGCTGTAAAATCTAGATATTTTGGGAGACTGTGCTAAGTAAGTGAGATTTTCAAATATTTTTATTATATCTTGGATTAAATAGAACGTTTGATGAGATAATCTTCCATTGATATTTGGAGAATTTTTAATCCGACCTTATCTTTTTTATCCTAGTTGAAATCCGGATGCACAAAGCTGTCTTAAGTCTGATGGGCGGGGATATGCCCCATGAAATGATTATTTCCTCAATATGGACAAGTTTAACATTGTACTTTGACACGCTCAAGCCCGATGCTTATTCCTTTTTCGTGTACCACCCCAAGCTAAGCTGGATCCGCCTATTAATCATGTCCAATTGGTACATATTCAAACTCCAATGAGAGCACAAGCATAATGAATTTGGTCAACATTCTCATGCATATCGGGAATGATATTGAATGTCCAGGTCAAACATGTATGATTATTCTGTATGCTAGGTGGACCGACGCCATTGAGTGGGCATGATTGGCTCTCCAAAGTATCTTAGTGGTTTTTGCCAAAAAAAAACAAAAAAAAACAAAAAGACACACGAAGAAAAAGAAGAGGAAAAGGAATACTAATGAGATTAAAATTGTTTGACTTTGAGATTAATAATGTTCAACGCGATCAGGTACCTTTTAGTTGCATTTTCTCCATTCAATATATACTAAATGCTACTTGAAGATTTCTTCCATTTTTTTTTTTTAAAGGATATGGTAGGAAAATACTTTTGTCATATAGGCATTTGGTAAAAATAAAATTGACAGACCTAAAAACATTTTCCTCCATCAATAGTACAAAAAGAAGATATACAGATATATTGAAAACATACTTTGATTTAAAAATTTATGTGATCGTGAAAGTTTACACATATCTTAAAAAATTAGTCTATTTGTATTTGACTAACTTGCATTGTCACTGCTTATATGCTTTTGTACCTTCGGACTTGGTGATAAAGGCCCTTCAATTGGGAGAATGATACCAAAAGTGCCTTAATTTGTGTACGGTGCTCACTTTAGTATTACAATTTCTCGTCGGCTCACTTAAGTGCCAAAATCGAAAAAAAAAAAGATCACTTAAGTGCCTCAAGCGAAAAATTCCAACTAGAGAAATTACCTTCAATTTTGGTTTCAAGCATGCCCTATCAAGATACTTATTTTCTTAAAGATAGCTTTGAAAAACTTCTCGTCAAAGACAAAGTTCTTTTAGGGCGATATGGATAGCTTGTTGAATTTTTCCAACAATGGCTTTTGTCTTGCCTAGAGGGTCTTTTCTACAGCTTGACTGACTTCCTAAGGAATGGATGCCAAGAAGATTAGTTTCAGCTTCCAATCAGCTCCCAACAAATAGAAGAGCTTGATCATCATTTGGAAGTGTCGATCGAGATCTTTTCTTTTTAGGGAATAGAGTTTTCTTTTAAAGAACTCTTTTCTCTTGAGTTCCTTTGAATCTTCTGGCTTGCCAATAAAATACATATGAATGATTTGGATAGCATTATCCAATGGCTATGTCAGTAGACACAGCTAATCTTGTTATGATGCGGCATTCCACCAATCTTTAAGTGCTCTAGTGAAGTGGCTGGTGAACTTCAGAAGAATATCATAAGTGTTGGGCTTCGTAATATGCCTAGTAGTGAGCCAGGCATGAAATTCTTGAAGCCATTTAGGCCACTTATGATGTGGAAGATCATCCAAGGTAAAATAGATTTTAGATAATGATGCCGTGGAAGAATGGGTTGCGTCAAGCTGGTTTGGGTGGAGAATCTCTAGTTCTGAAATCATTTCTTCCTCAAGTACATCGTCTACCATTAATAAGTTTTCTTCTGAAGCAGATGACTCAATGAAGGAGTTAGAATCAAAGTCAGAAGAAACATCAACAAGTTCAATGGAGTATCTCTGGTTCTAAAATAATTAGCCTGTTAATGCTCTTGATAAACTTGAGTCCTCATTCATGCACTTGGCCAATGATGCTATCTCTCTTTCCATTCAAATATTTCCTTTCAGCTACTCACATTAAGTTACTTGTAGCTTTCGAATTGGAATACTTATCTCTCTTTTGCAGCTAGTGTTTTTAACCCAAGGTGATCATTACTTTAACCTTAATTATTTGATCTTCTCTCTTGGTAACTCTTGATTAGCCTTAAAATACTTTCCCCTTAGTCATGTAATTCTATTCACAAATTTTTCAAGTTTTCAAGTTTTCTCTTCTAGTTACGCTTAACAATATTTTGACTAAAAGCAAAGATTCCACTTTTGTGTTGTTGAATCTTCTAATTTCATCTTTTCAAGAGTTTACAAGGTGAAATTGTGGGTTTTATTCTCTTTTATTAAACTAATTTTGTCACAAGATTGAGATTTGTTAATCTTTGTTCTTACTTATATTGCCCTTAACGGTGGTTAAGACTTTTAGTTGTTCAGATTTTTTTTGTTCAAGGTAAATGAAAATTCTAGGGGCTAAATTATATTGATCTACTTAATACTCTTGACTTGATTGATTAATGTTCATTAATTTAGTTTGAATTTGATGGCAAGTGTGAGTAAATCTCAATAATTGTGTGTTGAGATGTGGTCAAAGGGTTGTAATATTCAGATTGAAATAACATTTGTACTTCTATTTGACATCTTTTGTCTGAATTCAATACAAAACCTAAGCTCCTCTAATAAAATAGAAATGCATTGTTCAGTGAAAAAAAATTTGTTGCGAGAACTAAAATCAAGGAAATAACTACCAATAGAATTATATCCCGCTAATCAAAAAGAGGTTGGATGGAACTCCGTTCGATTAATGAATTTAAGCATTAAAAGTGCCGAGTTAAATAGAATGAAAGGAGTCCTGGCCTCTTTCCTTTGTTCACTTTGCAAGCATTCTTTGGCTTCAACTCAGGGCCTATTTGAGGGTCATAGACATACAGTGAAAAGCAATTGAAGGCCACTCCATCAGCCAATCCTCTTCAAGGAGTGTTGCCACTTACGAGAGTGGCCTCTAGTAGTCTCTCTAGCGAGGGCGCTTAGCCAGGTGACATTCCTTATATTAAGGTGTTGGTATTCGCACACCTCGCATCCCTTGTTAGTAAGAGAATCTTTTTCTTCCCCTCTAACTTGGGGATACTCTTGAATTTTACGTTACAGAGTTCAAATCAAATAGCTTAAGGACTTGCTCAGGTCCAAATAGTCTTCTTTTACGATCACCAACAAAAGAAAAACAATAAATCAATTAAAATTCTTCTTCTTCTTTTTTTGCCTACTTTGTTATAATTTCTTTATTTTTCTCGTACCCAAAAGTTAATTAATGTCTATGAATAAGCAATTTAATCCCAAATAAAATGAAAAGAAAATGAAATCACCAGCAAAAGCAGGTCATCCCATTTATTTGATTTGATCAGGACACACAAACATACGTTTACTGATGTTAAAATGAAAAATGAAAACTCAAGGCGTTGGACCCCCGCCGTAGATGTAATCGATGTTGGCCTCCAACGTCCGTCGCGTCAGGCACTCCTCTTCTCCCCCGCTGCTGCAATCTACACCGACCTTCGATCCCAAACACAGGAAGACGATGACGGCGATGTCGACAAAAGGTAAAGATCAGAAACGAACGAACGAACATCGTGCCATGGATCGACTAATTCCGGGAAAACAACAAATTCGAGGAACAAGAAGCGTGCAGGCATACCTGAGGCTGAGACCGTGTCGCCAAAGCGGCGCTGTGAAATGCTGGGTCGGGACGCCCGGCCGAAGAGGCGGCGATGGAGGAGACGACGAGGAGGGCCAAGAGGGCGAGACATTTGACTCTCGGAGACATCATCTCTCTCTCTTCTTTGTGTTTCGAGGTTTCTTCGAAAACGCAGGATGAGACACGGAGAAGAAGGAAAGCGAGTTCGAACTTATTTATAGAGAGAGTGGCTGATTAGAATGATATGGATGGAAGGGACAAAAGTGAAATTGCACAGTTGGAGAGAGTAAATCTTAAATCGACAATTCAAATGTGTCCGGAAGGTGTGACTCATGAAGGTGTCCAGATTAGGATGTAATAAATAAATATCTCAACAATTCAAATGTGTTCAACTTAATTTCCTAATTACTCGATTTGTGCAATCAAATCCTTCCTAATTTATTAACAGAATGCCTAAACAATCCCTTTTCTCAAAATGTTTTGACATTATCTAAGCCCCCCAGCTTACTTGATTCCCATAATCAAATTTCCTACTTTATCTAATTGTTTGTGCCGGATCCTTCCTATGTATCAATAAGATTGTGGATAATCAAATTTAATAATTTGTCTGATTTGCAATTCAATCATATCTAATTTAGAAACTAATTGTGTACAATCAAATTTCCTAATTTATCTGATTTGTGCAATCCAAGCCTTCCTATTTATTAACCCCCATGCGCATAATCAAATTTCCTAATGGGAAAATAACCCAAGTTAGCAGTTCCTCACTCTCTCTCTCTCTCTCTCTCTCTCTCTCTCTCTCTCTCTCTCTCTCTCCACATCAAAGTGAAGACAATGTCCCCAAGCTCGTTTTTGAGTCCTTGAACAGGACCAGCTTGACCCGCTTCGCATCCTTAGCCTTAAGGACAACTCCATCTCCGGCAATGTCCCCGAACTCTCCAGCCTCGTCGACCTCAAATCCCTCTACCTAAACGACAACTCCTTCTCCGACAGCTTCCCCGCCTCCCTACCGGACTCGCTAAACTGCCTCTCCAACCAGATTACTTGGCAATTAATAACTCTATGAATTTCTTTTTTCTTGAATATTACTAGATTTGTTTCTTTAAATAACACATATGCGAAAGAGATGGTCTTGTACAGCAAATTTGTGATCCGGTTGCCCATTATGTACAAAACAAAATGAACGGTCTAAATTGCACCGTTTCTTGTAGGAAGTAACGGTGCCGTTAGTCCTTTCCTAATTTACTAATTATAGTGTCCGAGCCTTTCCTAATTTACTAATTGGCATAAGCCAAAAGTTGGCACGAAAAGACACTTAAGTGCCAAAAGTTACAAAAGATATATTTAAGTGCCACTTTTAAAAAAAAATGAATCACTTAAGTGTCAAATCGCCGGAACCCTGCCGGAAATCCTACATGGCAATTTTTTATTAATTTTCTTGCCTACGTGGTTCGCCGGAAACTGAATCGGCCAAAAATCAGCCAAAACGACGTCGTTTTGGCTGACGTGGATTTAAAAATTATTAATGAAATAATATTAAATAATTAAAAATATATTATTATAAAATCAATTTTATTTTTTTTTTAAAAAAAGGACACGTGAATTTTTTATTTTGAAAAAAAATGCTCCGTCAAGCAAATGAAGTCGCCGGAAAATGGACACGTGATAATTTGGCCGGAATTTTTCGCCGTTGGCACTTAAGTGATCTCTTTTGCTCCGATTTTGACACTTAAGTATACATTTTGTAACTTTTGGAACTTAAGTGTCCCTTTGTACCAAATTTTGGCACTCCAGAGGTCCGTACCTCTTTACTAATTAGAATGTCCAAGCAAATAGCGATACAAAATTTCAAATGATTCACTAAAAGAAATAGATGGTGTATTATTTTCTTTTTGTGAACAATGCCGAAACCTCGTCCGTTTTATAAAAGGGTGAAATAAGGACCCGCCTAGGCCGATTCTAAAGATTATAAACTATACTAAGTTACATAAAATTGACACCTGACATGCCACTAGCTTGAATCTTTCATTCTCTTTTTTATCATCTCCTGTTTATAGATTACTAAATTCTAAGTGACATAGTGCACTGGACACTCTCAAAGTCATGATGAAAAATTAGTTCTAAAACATTGATTAATTAAAGATAAACCTGGGGAGCAATTAATTTTGATGTAATCACAATTTTAGTTATAAGAGATATTACAATTGTTTTCTTTTGTTAAAGATAAGGTATATCTTTTCGTTTCAAGATAGGAAATAAAAATTTTGGGCTCTTGCAAGACCGCTTTGCTTGCTGTCTTCTTCTTTGCCTGACGCCAAGCAATAGCAGTGCCACTTCCGATAGATCCCGGAATTCTCATTGCCGGCTTTGTTCGATCCACGGTCCCTTCTGAGTTTCTCGGATACTTCCTCAGTTGCACCTTCAATCGCAACTATGGTGGCCAGCCTCCCGTAAGGCTTTAAAGCTTGGTGATTCAACCTTGCCTTCCCATTCCCTTGCCGGTCGCGTCCGGAGCCTCACCGGTCATCCTCACCGTGAAAACCCATTGACAATTGCCGGCCAACCCCTCTCATGGTTCGTGAAAAACCAAGAAGCCCAACTTGTTGAGTTCTTAATCTGTTTGTTCGATTGAATATTTTTATGACCTAGGTCATATGGCTTCGATAGATTTCTTTTTTGTGCGTTTAGTATCCAGATTTTCTATCAGAACAAAATTTCAATAATCAAATGAACTTGAGTCATGGCATCATCCGATCCCTTATCTTGTGTCTTCTTTTCCATGCATGTAAATCTCAATATCTCCCTCCCAAAAATTAGTCCATTGAGCTGTCTTACATTAGATTATGCCAACAAAAAAAAAAAAATCTTGTATAATCTAGTTTCCAAATTGATGGAAATCGGATGAATGGACAAGACAATAAAGTCTACTAGAATGTCAAATTAAAAATTTTAATTTTTATCAACTTATCTGTCATTATAAAGGTAAAGATTTCATGTTCTTTTTTCTATTTCTTAAAAAAAACCTTAATAATTTCTTGGCTGGGGGGTTTTCTATGATCCCTCGTCATATTATAACTTCAACGTAAAATGTCGTAATAACACCCCCAATGACTATTGATTTCAAAATGCATTACAACACTTTATGTGGGAGTTACGATGAAAATATAAACCTCGACTACAATGAGGTCCGCCGGACAATTGGTTGCTCGAGGGACTAAAGTCAAGCCTTCTTGGCCTCAATTACCCTCCTCATTACACTCTAATGATGCTAAAAATAAAGTACAATATCATTTTGTAAATGGCAATGCTCAATTTGGGCGACAAATTCTGTTTTTCTCGTGGCGATTACATATAGAAATTAGAGGTAGAGGAGGTCGTAAGTCAGCTTATAGAGAGGCTTTGACTTAGTCCAAGGTAGGTGGAGTTGCAACATCTGTTAAGATTTGGGATCAAGATGCTTGTGTGGGGAGTAGGTGCAATTTCTCCCCAACTCTCATGTGCAAAAAGCACATGGGAACTCATCCAAAACCATACGTCGATAGGAATTCTCCCTAAAATTCATCATAAACTTCCATGTTTTTGTCATTTCATGAGCTGGTATTGTAGCCTGACATGGAAAACGATCACATGCAAAGCAATACATAAAATTCCTCTTTGAGTATGTACACAAATCAAAGGCAAAAGCATTTTTATCGAGATTTCCTTTTTCTTTTTTATACTTTTAGCCAGCATAGAAGGCTCGATTTCAGGTCATCAGAATGGGTTTGATGCGACGGTTGCCTAAATGTTTAATTTCGCAAAGTTAGTCAAAAGAAGGTTTGATAAAATCCTAATGGAAAATTACTACTAATTGAAGTATATCCCACTAATCAAAATGAGGTTGGACGGATGATTTACATCATAAATTTAACGCTCTGTTCGTAAAACGAACTTTAAGCATAAAAGTGCTAAGTTAAATAGAATTAAAGGAGCCTTGGCTTTTTTCTTTTTGTAACTTTGCAAGCGTTCTTCATAGATAGTCTTCTTTTACGGTTCCCCAGCAAAAGCAAACTAAAAAAATCAATAAAATACTATTTCACTTTTTTTTTTTACAATTGCTTTATTCTTTTCGTACCCAAAGATTAATTGATGTCTATGGATAAGCAATATAATCCTAGACAAAATGAAAAGAAAACGATATCACCAGTGACAGCATGAGCTTGCCGCCCATTGCTTTGATTTGATCAATACACACAGAAACACATTTATTTGGAAAACAAAACATAACAAAAAAAATGATAAAATGAAAAATGAAAACTAAAAAACTAAAAAAAAAATTAAAAAAATTGGGCTTCTCAAGGCTTTTCATTCACGGTGTCAATATTCGATGTAGACCTGGAGGATTCGTCGCATCGGCACTCCTCTTCTCCCCGGCCACCGCAATCTTCACCGCCGTCGATCCCAAACACACAAAGAGGAGGAGGATGGCGGCGGCGGCAAAAGGTAAAGATCAGAAACGAACAGATGAACATTTCGCGATGGATCGACATGTGCATGAGTATGTTCACACCGAACATCATTTATATTATCTTGATAGGAACAAGAAGTAGGACCAGCAATCATGATGCCCGTTCTAATTCCCACCGAATTGTCCGAAAAGAGAGCTCACTACATCCCACTCATGATGGTTCTTTCCGTTTGTGCTCTCCTAATCATATTGCACTCCTTCACAACTCATGATTAATCATGGGTCAACAGCAAGACTGCATCATTCTTTTGTCCATTTAGTATCTTGATTTTCTATTCGAACAAAATTTCAATAATCAAACGAACTTAAGTCATGGCATCATTCAATCCCCATATCTTCTGCCTTCTTTTTCATGCATGTAAATCTCAATATCTCCCACCCAAAAATTAGTCCAATGAGCTGCATTTCGTTAGATCATGCCAACAAAAACAAAATTCTTGAATAAACTTTCAAATTAACGGAAATCGGGTGAATGGATTAAACAATAAAGTTTAATAGAATTTCAAATCAAATTTTTAGTTATATATCAATTTATCCATGATTACAAAAGTAAAAATACCATCTTTTTTTCTCGTTCTTAAAAAAAAAAAAAAAAAACATAATTATTTCTTGGCTGGGTGTTTTCTATGATCCGTCGTTGTAATTAATATTATAACTTCAATGTAGAATGTCGCAACAACACACCGATAGCTATTGATTTCAATGTGTTTGTGCGTTACGACACTTTATGTGGGAGTTACGAGAAAAAAATAAACCTTGATTACAATGAGGTATAATGGACAAACAGAGATCAATTGCTTGAGGGACAATAGTTGGGCTCTTGCCCTCGATTACCCTCCGAAATACGCTCCTAATTATGCTAAAAACAAAGTACAATTATCATTTTATAAATTGCGGTTGGTTTTCAATGCTCAATTTCGGCAACAAGTTTTGTTCTTCTCACGGCGATTAAATATACAGATTAAAAGTAGAGGAGGATGAAAGTCAACTTAGGGAGAGGCTTTGACTTAGTCCGAGGTAGGTGGAGTTGCGAGCAAACATATTATGATTTGGATTAGGATGCTTGTGTGGTGAGAAGGTGCAATTGTTCTCCAAATCTCTTGTGCAAAAACCACATGGGAACTCATGCAAAACCGGACGTTAATAGGGACTCCCCTTGACATTCATCCTAAGCCTCCATGGTTTTGTCATTTCATGAGCTGATATTTTAGCCTAATATGGAAATTGACTACATGCAAAGCAATACATTAAACTCCTCTTTGAGCATAACAATCAAAGACAAAAACATTTTTATCGAGCTTTTCTTTTTCTCTTTATATTTTGTCTAGCATAGAAGGCTTCTGAATGAGTTTCACTGTCGCCAAGATGCTTGTAAAAGCTCAGTAAAACCCTAAGGGGGAATTACTACCAATAGAATTATATCCTGCTGAACACAATGAGGTCGGAATCATAGTTTAATGCTCTGTTCGAATAATGAACTTTAAGCATTAAAAGTGCTTAGTTAAATAGAATTAAAGGAGCGTTGGCCTTTTTCCTTTTGCCACTTTGCAAGAGGTCTTCATAAATAGTCTTCCTTTACGATTACCAGTAACAGGGAAAATAAGAAATTAATAGAACCTTTTTTCACTTGTATCTTTTTTATAATTGCTTTATTTTTCTCTTAGCCGAAAGTTAATTTATGTCTATGAATAAGCAATATAATCCTAAAATAAAATGAAAAGAAAATGGCACGACCAATATCAACTTGACGCAAGCCTCAAATTGATTTTATTCCCTTAACACGCACAAAGAAAAAACATGAATTTGGAAAAAGAAAATTTCCCGAGATGAAAAATAAATTGAGAAATGAAAAGTAAAAAAAAAAATGAAAATAGGCTTCTCAAGGCTGGTGATTCTGGGTGTAAATGTAATCGAGGTGAGCCTCTAGGGTTCGTCGCATCAAGCACTCCTCCGCCGCCGCTCCTCCGCCTCCGCCGCAGTCTTCGCCGACCTTCGGTCGCAAACAAGCACAGAAACGACCAGAAAAGGGTAAAGATCAGAAACGAACGAACGGACATCTCGCGATGGATCGACATGGTTTCGAGAGAAAACAACCGAGTTTGACGAACTAAAAAAGCAGGAAGGTGGTACCTGAGGCTGAGGCTGAGGCTGCGTCAACGAGGTCGAAGCGGCGCCGCGAGACGCTGGCTCGGGGCGCGCGGCCGAGGAGACGGCGGCGAAGGAGACTGCGAGGAGGGCCAAGAGGACCAGACATTTGACTCTCGGAGACATCTTCTCTCTCTCTCTCTCTCTCTCTCTTCTCTTTGGGTTTGGAGCTTTCCTCGAATGGGTCAAACAACGCAGAACAAGACACGGAGAAGAAGAGGGGCTAGTTTGAACGTATTTATAGTGGGGTGGGGCTGATGAAAGATATTTATAGGGGCAAAGGTAGAATTGCACAAGTGACGCCAAGCTGGTTTGCAATATTTTTTCATTTCTTTCCCTTTGGAACGTTTTTTACATGATCTAAGCCCTCCAATTTATCTGATTTTGCCACGACACGTTCCGATGAAGCTAGCGAGTGAGTCTCGTGACAAATGTGGGCAGGGATCACTAGGGCCAAAGGACTCGGATATAGAGGGGCTCCTGACAAGCTTCTAAAATGGTGAAAGAAGTAAAGAGGAGCAGAATTGTGCACCGAACATAGGGAGAGCATTATTCAAATAGAAATGTGAAAACTAAAATAAATTCAAAGAAACGTCTTTTGACATAATGGCAAATTTGATATTGAAAGTCCATTGTTAAGAGTTCTTAGATAGGAGCATTACCAAGTGATCTCTTCAGAAAGTGCTAAGACAAAGTTGTGAGACTATATAAGCAAGTAAAAACTTGACTGAGTTAATCTAGATATATCATAATATGGTTTCAAAGCGAGATCCCCTTCAATAGGTGTGTGGCTTGGGACAAACAATGCGGAAGCCAGTGGACTCGTAACAACCGGATCCAACGATGGCGAGGAGTGATTGCCTTTTGACATTATGCAACTTAGCACTAGAAAACTAATGTTAACCATGCTTAGGTAAGAGCTCTATCAAGATGGGTGACACTCTAAGAAAGTGCTCACATGTACACTAAAGATAAAATCATGAGGCTAATAATCTAGGGACGTCACAACCCAAGTTATGCAATTATATTCTTCAAAATTATATAATTTTACAAAACTAAAGAAGAGATCGGCACCACTCATCTACGAATGCCCCAAACCAAAGACCTTGACTATACGAGTCGGCAATATTGTAATCCTATTAATTAAATGATAATCAACGTCAACACCAAATAAAAAAACTACATTAACTACGAAACATCTAAATTAAACTTAATTACTAACAAAATGATTTTCATGCACCGCTTGTCCAAACGATTATTCAAAACTATTTGCAACATGGAGCTCTAGTGCAAAACTCTAAAATTTCTCTCCTAAATCATTACTTCAAATCAACTCCTGTCAAGCTCCAAACACCATAATACATATGTCCATATAATTCCACAATTTAATAACTCTAAAATCAGATCTCATAGTTTAAATTTTACATAATTTCGAATTTGTTCTGCCTTGAATCGCTAGTGGGCATTACGAAAGAAGTAAATCTGACTTGGTAAAATCCTCTTGACATGCGCGTACAAAGTTCTCATTCCTTTTTCTCTCTCCTTTCTTTCTTTGCCTTTCTTCTCTTTTACGTTCCCTCAGCGTACCCTCTGTCGTAAACTTGAGGTGAGCGTCCCTTTCCTCTTTCTTTGACTAGTTGGCATTATCTTTTTGGCTTCCCGCCCTTTGACTCGGTCAAATGAAACAGACAGTGCAATGGACACGCTCAAAATCATGAGTAAAAATCAGTTCTGAAAAATATAATTTAAAGGAAAAAACCTTATTTAAGACTTGCTGTCAACATCTTATTATTGCAGTCCAACTCATTAAATCCAACATCTACCCTTAATTTGGAATAAAACCTATCATGAAAATGACCCTCTTGATTTACTGTTTAATTATTCTCCTCCCTTGTGCATATTTTTTGGAGAAAAGTCATTGCGAAAGCAATGGTTGTTTTGAATTGTAAACCATTATTCGGGTGAGTACGAAATTGATGGAGAGTCTGCATAAGATGATCCAGCAGGGATTTAATTATATAATCATACAAAAATTGATGGATTAGCCAACCCTAGGAGTTGACCTTTCATTGGATGTTTGATTATTCGAGTGACGTTAGTAATGGCCTCGCCAGAATGTTGAGGATGGTCAGCTCCAGCTAGAAGTTGACCTAATGGTGTCGACGCCTCAAGTAGGGATAAATGAAAGGAAATATAATATAAAGATGCAGGACATGTAGATGAAAATATATTAGGTTTTTGTCTTGGAAAAATTTTGATGAAAAAGAGTCTAGTGTAATTATGATCGGACTTGAAAAATGTAGTCATCACGGGAATTTAAACACAAGATCATTAGATATTACATCACGATCATGCAATCAAATATGTATGGACTGGATATATGAAATTATGTTTTAGTTTAATTGTTTGAGTATGAACAGAACGTATACACGACTGTTGGGTCAAGATCCATGGTTATAAAGTTGCCGAGTTATGTGCCCTATCATCTGAGTTCCAAAAGAATCGATTAGTCACCATAAATTAAATTTGTAAGTCACATGTCCCTTGGGTGAGGACTACATGATTTTACTAATCAAGAACCAGAGGAAACTTGGAAATGCCAATGAGTCGTTTCATATAAGATGAACTTCTATAGTTGTCATAACTCCAGAAAAATGTGTATTTAAAACTTCAAACATTATTGAAATTCATATGACTAGTATTTCGTTAAATTCGGCATCATCTTTGGTAATCGGTGGTGTGACCAAGATTGAAAACAACGCCAAATTGAATTTCTAATTTGGACCACCATTTTTGTAGTCACATCAAATATGTCTTAAGTCAAGGAGCTTAGAAACCAACATGTGAATGAGGATGTTCACACCGAACATAAGGTGTATTATCTTTATAGGAACAACAAGTGGGATCTCCAATCATGATGCTCGTTCTAATGCCCACCGAATTGTCCGGAAAGAGAGCTCCCTATGTATGACGTTTGATGGTTCTTTCGGCCTGTTCCCTCCTAATCATATGCGCTCCTTCACAACTCATGATTAATCATGGGTCAACAGCAAGACTTGCATCATTCCTTTGCGCATTTAGTGAATGTGGATTGGGTGGGATTTTGACGTTAAAAAAGTGAGCATCTTAGCATGCCAAATTGATGATGAGGAATGGTTCGTTTTGATGAGCTTTTTAAAGACGCTTACCATGCCAATCCCCCCCCCCCCAAAAAAAACCCCCTCCCTTTCTACGAGTTTGTTTATTTTTAAGATAATTACATAAATGATTCATAAATTTTGACCCAATATGCAATATCGCATTTGAACTATTAATTTATTCAATATGGTCTTGGAACTCTAGCTCAATGTACAATGTTATCTCTAAATTTTTTAATGTATTCGATTTGGTCCCTATACTCTTGATAAATGTTCAATATCGTTCCTCAACTATATGAAAATATACAATGTTATTCTTTCATTAATTCAAGTTCAGGGACAAGAATACCACTTGATCTAATCCAATGTTATTTTTTAGAATAATTTCACATTATACAAAGACTTAATTATACATATACTAAAAGTGTATGGACTGTATCGAACAAATTAAAAATTCAAAATCAACATTGTGCATCATGATAATGTTTCGGGATCATATTGAACAAATTAAAAGTTCATAAACGACATTGCATATTGAGCCAAAGTTTAGAGACTATTTGTATCATTTTTCTTTTGTTTTTCTATATTGGGAAAATTGTTCAAAAAGACTAAATCATATTGTACTTTTTGTCAATTCAATCATAAACATTTTAGTTTTGCCCATTTAATCCTGAACATTTTCATTTTTTGTCAATTGAGTTTATCCAGCTAATTTTGATCAAAAATTGTGGACGTTGGTAATGACACATAGGATGGTTTGCGTTAACATGAACAATTTTTATAATTTTTTTCACTTTTTTTTCTTTCTTTTTCCATTTTCCAATGGCTAACCACCGGCCATAACCAGCCAACTAGCCTTACCTAGGCAATGGTTGACCTCACCTAGGCCAGATCTAGCAAGGTTGCACCTCATTGAGCCTCGCCTGTGGTAGGCAAGTTTAGCTCACCCAGCCACCGACAAATGGAAGAAGAATGGGAAAAAAAAGAGAGAGAGAAAATTAATTAAAAAAATATCAAAAATATCAAAATGTTATTAATAATTGTCCATGTCAACACCAGCCATACCACATGGGGTGATCGGTGTCCGCATTAGCAAATTCCGATCAAAATTGACCATATAAACTCGATTGGCTAAATGTGAAAAAGTTTATAACTAAATTGGCAAAATTGAAATGTTTAGAACTGAATTGATAAATGCACAACAGATTTAGGACTTTTTGAACAATTTTCCCTAAACTTTTTATATGATAATGGGCTTATTTGGTTCAGCTTTGCCAAGGGGCTTTCAGCCCCGAAAGCTCATTGGCAAAATGCAAACCTGTTTGGTTCATTTTTTGGAGGACTTTGGTCAAATACAATTGCATATTCAAATGGCTCTAAAGGCCTTTAGCCCAAGGGAGGTCTAGAGTTACTTTGAGAAGTTGCATCTTCCAAATGCAAATAGCACTATTCACGAAAATCACTGTTCATCTTCTATGAGGAGCCTATGAGGCCGAAGACCGCCGCCCAAGGTCGCCTGACCCAAGCGATGGTTGCCTGCACGACCCTAGGTGGCGACCCAGGTGCCGTCGCCGTCGCCTATGCGACCCAAGGCGACGACCCGGGCAACATCGCCTAGGTCGCGTGATAGAGGTGCCATCACCTGGGTTTGCGTAGCCCCGGTGGTGTTCGCCTGGGTCTCGCACTCAAGCGCCATCGCCTGGGTTCGTGCGACCCAGGCGATGGCGACAGCTGACCACTGCCTAATGTCACCCGACCTTAAGCATGGCTGTCCGACGACCAGATCCTCCGGTGGCCAAAATTGGTTGTTGGTGAGTAGAATTTTTTTATTAAAAAAGAAATTTAGTCAAAGTGCTTTACAAAATGTGTAGTATTTACTAAACGGCATTTAGGCTAAAGTTACTTCGCACTACAATGAAAAATTTCATTTTACCAAACGGTATTTGCATTTCGGGAAACCCCTTTAGCCTAAGGCTCTATTCGTTTCATAGAAAATAACTTCCACAAAAAAAGGTTTTTCGAATTTTCCAAGGTTCATTTCACATAAAATAAATTCATTGGGGAAAACATTTTCCATGAAGGAAACATAGTATTCTAAAGTGAGGGAAAATGTTTTCACTCACTTCTTTCTATCTCACACCTCTTATTACTCCTCACTTCTTTCTTTCTATTTTTTAAATCAATTCTTTTTTCTTTTTTTCTGTCTTTCTTTTTGCTTTTTTTTTTTTTTCGACCGGTTGCCGGCCACGACAACTGCCGGTGATAGGCGAGTCGAGCTCACTGATGGCGTTACCAGATGACGGCGAGGCTCAAGCGTCGCAGATCGGCGACGCCCGAGTGTCGCCAAAGGCAATGAGGCTCGAGCACTAGCAGCAATGCTCGAGCCTCACCAGACAACAGTGAGGCTCGGGCCTTGCAGATCAGCAACGCCCGAGCGTCGCCAGACGACGACAAGGCTTGGGTCTCGCAGATCAACGACGCCCGAGCATCGCCAAACGACAACAAGGCTTGGGCCTTGCAGATCAGCGACGCCCGAGCATCACCAGAAGCAGCGAGGCACAGGCCTCGCTAGATTGATGACGCCCAAGCATTGCCAAACCACGATGAGGCTCGGGCGTCACCAATCTGCGAGGTCCAAGCCTCGCCGCCTCGAGCTCGTCTCGTCGATGAGCTGATCGTGTGAGCTCGAGACAGGGAGAAAAAGTAATTTAATAATAATTTTTTTAAATAATAAATAATGATTTAAAAAAATAAAATATTGAAAAGAGTTTATAAAGGAAAATATTTTCTTAAGCGAACAGCAGAAAACATTTTCCATTTCAAAATCAAGTTTCATCCGAACACCGAAAAATAATCACGTTTTCCTGGAAAATAGCTTCTTGAAAAATATTTTCTGTGTAACGAACGGAACCTAAAGATACTTGTATTTTCCTAAGAGCATTTACCCAAAGCTGAACCAAACGGACCCAATCTATGTGGCAACGAGGGCCCCAAACTAAATCACAACAGAATTGCTCCCCCCAACGAGAAATTGCATATAACATTTACAAGAATTTCTTTTTGATATTCCACCATGAAAAACTCGAGCTCGACAATGAAGTACCGTATAGACTAAACTACTCTCACGGGCCGCACGTCTATTATCGTGGCTGGGGACACAAAAGCAAGCGATCTACAGTCACCTGACCTTCGTGGTTAATCGAGAAGGGGTGTCATCATGCATGAACTGGTAAAAACAAGCGAGACGATGAACGTTTCTATCTGAGGATTGAACATGCACAGATGAACTTGCGACTTGCTAAATTTATGAGAAACCTACATGAATGAATGCATCTTGAGGGATAAGTAAATCGCTATGATGCTCGGAGATAAATAGAAGAACGGGAATAAGCATATTCATCTAAACAAAACCATTAGACAGAATCTAGAATCCGATCAACCGTAAGAACCTATACTTTCAACTGTCGTTGCAAGCATAAAATCCATGGAGACTGCATAACTCTCAGCTTCATCTGTTATTTTCCAGCCCGGAGGAGTTTATACTTCATATTCATCTGATTAGCTTTACTAGTTTTCGGTCCAACTCAACTATTGGATCAGAAAAAGGGCACATCCAAGTGAAATTCATATGGTATTGATTTCACAGAACCAACAAATTATAAAGAAATTATCAAACTAGCTGCTGAAAACGCATGGGATATCCTTCATAGTTTCTCAAAAACCTGAGGGATGTTAAATTAAATTACTCCCTTGTTTAGAACTGCTAAGAACTATTATTTTACTCATTATAACTTCAGAGAAATTGGAATTTCCCCCAAGTCTCCGTGTCTGTCTCTGACTTTTGGGTAATTAACCTATTCCTGTAGAAGGATCTCTACTTCCTTTATCGGGCATCGAACGCATTTACTTCACAATGACTCCTATGACAAAATTCTTTGGTCCATAAAAGCAATCCTGAAGTCAAAACCTTTTCTAGAACTTGGACTCATACTTCATAAGACTTCCCAATCAATCCACCACAACCGATTATTTGCGGATGCACACAAGTTAACAATGCACATGCTTGATATCTTCATCTATTTATATGGATTGACCCAACTGGTGGTTTTCATCTGAGAATTGAGTGGAATTTGAATTCATGAAACTAGCGCTCATTTTCACCCTTTTTTTCCTTATGATACATCATAGCTTTGATATAGACCACCCTTTGATTCCTTCCACTCTCATGATAACAATTAAAGTTTTCTAGTTAACCTAAAAAATCCTTACTTCTCTCCATTCAATCTCTTGCAGCTACTGGTCTACCATTTCATAAACATGGGTCAGAGATTTATTTGCAGTAATGATAAATCTTGAAGAGCAAATCCTCATAAGCCTACTTAGCAGTCCAACAGGATTCGCCTTGGTTGCTATTTTGAGGAAGGGTAAGATGTTCATCAGCAACTGCATGTCAAAAATACTTGAACGATCTGCAAATTGTTAAAACACATCCAACAATGCCTTCTGCAATGGTCAATAATTCTCTCCACTTTTCATTCTTTTACATACAGAAGACAATTGGTTTCTTACAAGAGTCCTCAAAGCCAGTTCAGAACTCTCTAGCCCAGAAATCAGACGGGTTGGTGTCATCTTGCCAAGAAACAGAGCAGAGGATACCATTGAGAATTGCTACATCTCAAAGCAACAAATACAAATTGCTTCAGTGAAACCTCATCAGTATCAAGATGACATTTTCCTCTGCGGTAGACCCACCAAGGCTAGATGTATGGCAACCAAAATATAAATAAAAGAAAATAGAAGATGTGCACGCATATAGAGGAGCTAAAAATGCAAACAAAACAGCTCGTTTTCTCTATATAAAAAGTGATATGATGACTAATTGACTTAGCTAAACTTTGCAGGGAGCTTGAAAGGTTCACAGCAGCTCAAAGATGAACAGAGCCAAACTACTAATTTCTTACATCTTCGCCAAATTCCCCATCTTCAAGTTCATTCTCATACCCACCACTTCTATGAGAACCATTTCTGTGATCTCTCTTGTGTCTCCTATAGCGGCTTTCGCTGTCAGACTCGGGAGTGGATTCATGCTGCGCCATAAGTTATGCAAAAAAAAAAAATCAGCACATTAGGGATGTTAGGAACCAATGGACGAACAAACCTCAGACAGGAGAATTCAACAGAATAGAGTATGGAAATGGCCAAAGAACACAGAGATGAACAAAAGAGGAAGTGGTTGACTGAGGTGGACTTCCATAGTACAAGCTACGTACAAAGTGAGGACTTCAAGTATTACTTTGACCTCCTTGTTTACAGAGTAAGAAACCACTTAGCAAGACAAAACACCAAAGAGAGCAAAACCAACAACATTTTCACTTGCCCTCTGATTCTCTCTCTGCCTTCAACATTGCACCACCAACCACTCTATAATGTATATTGGCCTCAATACAACAGATCTCCCCAAACAAATATGGGAAGACAATAAATGAATCCTCTGAGTAGCAACTGAAAAATATAAGGGCACCAGTTCTCAAGATAATAAACATCCTATCCAAGTCTCAACAATATGTTTATTTTTCCACCAAAAAAAAAACAAAAAAAAAGGTAGCTGTAGCTGGTAGGAGTGTAAGAAGAAGTCCGGTGCCCCGAAAAGCCTGGGCTGACCCAACCTTTATGGATCAGGGCTAAGCTCAGTCCAGGCTTTCAGGTCTGACTTGTAGATTTTCCAGGCCAGTTTGGTTTTTGTGCCTCAGTGTTGGAGGCTCAAAAAAACTGGCCCGGCCTGAACATACATATAGAAGATAATATTTATGAAAAAGTTAGAACACAAGAACCCTAGTACTCATTCTCACGGCTCCTTCTCAAGCCCTCTCAACTAGGGGTGTGCACTACTCCTGTTCAACTTGAACCGGTTTAACCAATTAGTTTTCCAGGTTGAACCGGTTTTGAAGCCTCTTTAAACAAACAAAGAATACTTTTGCACCCATGGAGAATCAAATCATTGTCTTCAACACAGACAAATAACAATATAACAACTTAATTAACATATGTTATTGTATTGAAATGGTGCAACTTCTATGTCATAACAAGATTTGATCTTATACAAAAACAAAAAATTGGGCCAGTTGTCAATTAAAACCACAAACCAAACCAGAACTGAGCAGTTTAGGAATCGGCCGCTCCAGATGGGTTCTAATCTTTTGGAACCAGGAGCCATGGGGTCAGTTTCTAGTTCTAGGCCAGGAACCAATCACACCTATCTCAACTCCTCATCTCCACCCTTGATTGACCCCACGACTCCAACATCCACTGTCAGGCATCTAGGTATCCAATAATGACCAACCATGAAGTTCAACCAACATCCACCATCTATTCTGGCCAAGCAACCGCAGTGAATGATGAACCTGACCGCTTCAAATCAAGCAATTACAACCGTGTATCGTTACAAAACCCCATGAAAAGTGACCACAACAAGTGATGGGACACCAGTAACCTCAACTGTTGGTTATCTGTTATTGCCTTTTCCACTGGTTTTGTACCCTTCTCTGTGTATTTGTTGGTTGATATTTCTCATTCTTTCTGTGGTCATGTCAATTTGGAACTTTCATGTATTATTTTGGTGATTTTGAATGGAACTGAGGAATTTTTTAGATTTAGGTCTCTTTTTGCTACTCATTTGCAGTTTTTAAGTGTCCGTCAAACCGGGCTAATCCTGAACCAGGAAAGAATTGGTCAAACCAGCTAGCCTTGAACGAAGCCGGGCTAAGCTTTTGGGCAAAACATCTGACCCGACAAGTTCAGTCCTGGCTATAATTTTCACAAAAGACCAGCTCATGAATGCCCCTAGCTATGGTTTGCTTCTACAGATATGAATACCAGAGGTAGGCAGTTCAAAAAGATTGATTCAGATTCACTCAGTGTGTGCTGCCTCCAAGGATCATAAGAAATATTCCACTTAACCTATATCACAACAAACATAGAATTAGGCCCCAAAATGTGAAAATAAATGCTTCTGCTCGAGCCAATAACTGGCAGAGTACCACCCTTTCAAAACATATTCTCATCTAAACATATGAGCTGGAACTAAACTAATTTATGTCTTGCTTTCATTGGAAACTGTTCTGCCATGAAAAGGAGCAAGAACTAAGAGCAGGCTATCTAAGCTTGAACATTTAAAGGGAAAAGGCTACAACAATCCAATTTTTGTTGATGTCACTGCAGTAGTGCAGCAGTTAATTACTTTTTATGACAATCTGAAACACGCAATAATCAATTTATCTCATGGACCTTATTAATTAGTGCTCCCAAGGTACTTGACAAGCATACTTTATATGAAGATTTGATTTTCATGATTATGTGTTCATGTGAAGTGTCGTCCAATGTCACTTGAATATGGAGTTTCAATGGGTTTTCTATTTATGAGGCCTCTCTTCACCTACTTAACTTTAAAAAATTCGTCAAGCTTTCTAACACGATGTCATAGCCTGGTTCAAATCCTTTGTCCATTTAAGTTTACTCCTCATGCAGTTCCCCGTTCTTTAGATCTGGTTACACTTTTTTTTTTTTTTTTTAGTCTGATTTGCAAGCAAGAGAGGTTGCTAAAGCATTATCCCCCATTGCTTAATTGGGGTGTCTCGATGGGCATATATACAAGTAAGTCCCCTTCACCAAATAGTTTATGCTTTTGGATTTGATTTTCTACACACCCACACACCCACTATGCTATGGCTGAGAATGTGCTAAAAATGAAACTACAAGGGTCTAATAAGTTCGAAAAAAGAGCAAAACCTTTTGGCTTTGTTCCGCTGAGCAGTCTAGGTGGAGAAAGAAGTACCCTACACTGTTAATTGTGACGCTGCTATAACAAACATGACTATTCCATCCAAAAACCACAACTGACATGGCAACTCTGTGTTATGAAGCCATGAGATAAAGAAATGCAGCCAAAACTGAAACAGAGAGACAAGTCCACTTGTATAACTTTTTCACATAATCTCCACTGGAAGGAAAATGGCAGTAGCTCAAGCTAAGAAACAGAGGAAATTCTAGATACCTGTGTGGCCTTCTTATGGTCACCATTGTGTCTGTGATATTTTTCAGAATGCTCTGCCTCAGCAATGTCCATATAATCTGATGTTCTATGAATATGCCTGTGACGCTTTCTTTCACGATCTTCACCTGATTTTTTCTTCTTATATGATGTATGAGTCTCAGACAAAATTTCTCGGTCACTGTCTGCTCCATTGTCCCTCGATTCCTCCTCCTCTCCTCTATCATACCTATCCTTTTCTCTCCTATCTTTCACTCTTTTCCTTTCTTTTCCCCGCTTCTTCTTTTCCCTTTCTGCCTGAAAAGAAGCAAAATAAGTGATAAGACAGTGAAAACTTGAGGCAACTACCAACGCATGAAAGTGTGTATGGTCATAATTATTTGGACTTTTGAAGCCTTCTCTTTTGCCATAATGTTAAGGTACTACAAATAAAAACTTGAAGTACTAGAACTAAAACAACGCAGATTGAAATGCCATAGGAATCTGTCCTTAAATTGAGCTAAAAAGAATGAACATCTAGCTTCATTCCATCTTATTTTTGCATCACTACTTCAATTACAGCATAGCACCAAATTTCGAGGTTCCTTTGACCTCACTGTGTTCTGGCAAATCTTTCGAGATAATGGAGTAAAGAGTATAGAATTAATACCACGAATAACGACCAGTAAAAAAAATTACCACAAAAAACCCTAAACTAGTACACATGTAACAAATTTATCCCAAACTAATTTTTTAACCACGAAAAACCCCAAACTTAGTACACCCTATGACAAATTTACCCCATACTAATTTTGAACAAATAAAAACCCTACACTGGTATATCTGCAACAAATTTATCCTCCATTAGTTGTCGTTAAATTTTACTATTTAATTGCTGAATTGGATGATACATGATAGTTAACGGTTATACCAATTTAGGGTTTTACCCTCCGTTTGTCACAAGTATATCAATTTTGTGATTTTTCGTGATATTAATCTAATTTAACAGAGGGTATATTTGTCACAAATGTAATAGTTTGAGTTTTTAGCGGTCAAAAAATTAATTTGAAGTAAATTTGTCACGGGTGTACCGGTTTGGCTTGTTTGCAAACAAAAAATTAGTTTTGGAATAAATTTGTCACAGAAATACCAATTTGGAATTTTTTATGGTTAAAAATTTATTTTGGGATAACACAAGTGAATCTATTTTGCATTTTCCGTGGTCAAAAAATTAGCTTGAGATAAATTTGTCACATTTGTACCAGTTTAGGATTTTCGTGATTTTAATCCAAGAGCATATCATACAAATTTACTTTCATATACTAATTGAAAATAACAAAAATAATGGAGAGACAATTAAGAGGGTACACTCTTAAATATTTTATCAAGAACATGAATCAAAGTAGATAAGTACCTTTTCCTCCTTGTGTTTTCTCATTTCGTGATCCTTCAATTTTGTTATGTACTCCTCAAAGATGTCCTGACAACACATATCATCACCGATTGAACTGCACAAGGATTTTTTCACGATGTCAGATTCTAGTGCATGCAACAGCCTCTCAGAAAGAAAATAAGTAAATTAAAGCTGGATATTCAAAAATCTAGGTAGGATAAATGCCATGGATTAACAACCAAATATCAAACTAATTCAGTTCTTATATGCAGAGAAGTCCCCTCAGCAAAGTTAAATTAAAATAATATAGCATTTAGATAGACAGGTTTAGCCCATTTACACAATAGTCTGCAGAATAAAAAGTGGAGTATGGCTGTTATCTTTAAACAACTACATGTCATAATATAATCAAATTTAATGTTGTATTAAGCTATACCTATACTCATGACTGTTTTCAAACAGTTGTTTGCACTCATCCCATGTCGAAGATGGAGTTATTTCCTGGAAATGAGAAGATCAAATTTAGTTAGCAAAAACATATCTCTACAATATACAGATACATAAGACAAGTGTGAAGGTATATAGGTGACATCCATTCGCTATACCCTTATAGTCGTAAGTAAATCGAAGAACTTATCACCAAGTCGTTTACGCTTTTTAGCAACTCTCTCTTCTTTCTTCTGAGCTCTTTCCAGCAAGTCATCAAACACTAACTGTAAAAAGCAAGAAAATCCAGATCAGATGTTTCTATTGCATGATAAAGTCTTAACTGTTTAAGCCAAGATTATATATTAGGTTCCTCTTCTCATTAGTCTCTCTTCCCCTTCATCCAACCCACTTTAGAAGTCAGGATCATATTTCTGTATTTAAAAACATTTCACTGGCAAATTCACATTTTTGACTTGCTTGCAATTGAGCTGAACAAATCTCAACTCAAGCTCCTGGCTAAGTTCTTGGTGAAAAAATCACCACTTTGCCACTTACAGCTATCAAATTCTTGCATATCCTTGAAAATTCTTAGTATGTCAATTATTAATAAGTTGAGATATATTTCCCCAAATCCTGGCCCATTTCACCATCTAAACATTAAATATCATGGTTCAGCCAGAAATCGCAAGTGCTGAATGCATCCATTGGTCTGTCTGTAGAATGTAATTATCCAATTAACAGTCCCTTTATACAGGCATCCAATCAACAGTCTTTAATCTCTTAGTCACAGGATATATGAAACTCACCAGGGTGAGAATGAATGTTTCAAAAGAACTGTCAATTGCTTGATTCTAAAAACTATTTGACTGACTTGAAAATTCCAACGTAATTCACAGGAATCTAAGCAACCAGCTTTTGTCAGCAAATGTCACTTTGTTAATTTAAAATGGTTCTGACTGACTTTCTACTATGTCATGCCTAAAAAATCATGATTACTACGGTTGTTCAATTGGGTAGAAATAACTAACCATTTGTTTTTGCTTTCAGCACACATGATCATATAGTAATAACAATTCATGCTCCAACTATTTACTCCAAATAGTACCAAGAAAATACAAGCTAAACATAACCAACTTTCAATGTTTTGCAACAGCACAATGTCGGAGGCCAAACAAATAAAGTATGAATCATAACAAGCCCCTAGCTAATTGTTTAGAAATAGTTTGCACTGAAAATTAAATCACTATGTGGGCCATTATTGAAGAACTGGAAGGAAGAAGCAAGTGGTGAGACGGAGGAATTAACAAGCCAAGAAATTAAACATACTTTAAAATTAATATCTGATATGGGTTTGCCACGCATATCATCTGCAATGGATGCTCTCAGGTCTTCAACAGTCCAGGTTGATGTTAAGGAGATCTGTACAAGCCAGAAGATCAGAAGAGACAAAAGAGGCAAGAAACAGCAAAATCCACCAATCAATCATACCTTTCTAAGTTTTACTGCATCATCTACTTGAGATTTATCCTCCTCATACTGCCAAAGGAAGATAAGTTAGAATGTGCCACTTTCCAAGCATATATTTTTTCATGTTTAATAACAGCATCACAGACTCGACTTGATGTGGTAAATTTTCAAGAGCCATAGCAGTGCAATTAGTGAAATTGGCTTCACCATTGCATGATCTGGAAGGAGACTAAGACATGAGATGACATTATTCAAAATAACTTTGAAATCATATTTCAAAATCAACCAAAGAAGCAATAGACTCTTGCGTTTCACCAAAAGAGCACTAGAAGTAATGAGGAGCAATCCTGCAGCATTGACGTACTCAGTGAAAGCATTAAGCAGAAAAACGATACATTTAGTAATGCTTATCATGTAATTCCCAACAGGGGGAAACAGGTAGTTCCCTATATAAGAGGGACTATTGATATGATGTATGTCGCCAACTTTAGAGCTATAGGTGAAAAAAATAGGGATGGGCATAGTTTGACTGAATGAACTAAAAGCGGGTAGTTTCGTTGGACCATACATGTTCTTCGGAATTACTATGAAAAATGAGGCACCATGTGTTAGGATACACGTGTGAGTTGTGTTAGAGAAGTAATCCCCACCATAAAATGACAGCTTTTAGGTATAAAATATAAAACCCATCATTTCACATGTCCTAACCATACTTAACAGGTTCCTCTAGCATCTTTGTTCACCGCCACACACTTTTTTCTCCAGCTTAATAAATCTAGAATCTACGACAGATGCCCCAAAATCTGAAAGGATTGACTAATGTATTAAGATGGTGAAGACACAATCTAGCATTACGGAAACTGACCTCAGTGGAGAAGACTCAATAAACCTTGGGAAGAGATGGTACCTAAAAGCAAGCTAATTTGCATTCTTAAGACAAGGCTTCATCATACAGAGAAGTGCACTTAATAAATAGAATTAGAGTTCAATTTTAGATTATGTTTGTTTCACAAAAAATGAATATTTTGGAAAATATTTTCCCAATGATCATCACTTGAAATTATTAGTCAATGAAAAAAAAATTATTGACAATAATTTATGTCTAATCTTTTTTGTGGACAACGAAAATACCTTTGGTGTATTCACTTTTGTAAGTGATAAAAGCGATCATTTTCTGGAAAATATTTTCCAAATCATTTATTTCTACAAAACAAATGGAGCCCTAGTGGAGATATCATTCAGAAATCTTAGTCTTTAAAATACTTCTAAAAGTTGTAAAGTTTTTAAGAACCACCATAAGACCAGCTATACAACTGTTAGAATATTTAAATAATAAACTATGCATTCATTTTAAAATTAAGTTTTAGAACAATGGTTGTGGTCTCGCAAAATTTCACATGGTATCAAAGCTAGAAGTCCTAAGTTCAAATCTTTCCAAACCCTATTTGCCTCCCCAATTAATTTTCCATGCTTAGCACTGAGTAAAAAGACCAAAATAAGTGTTAGGAGGGAGTGTTAGAATATTTAAATAAAAAACAACGCCTTCATCTAACAACTTCAGCTTTTAGAACGATTGGTTATGGTCTCACAAAATCTCACAACAACATGGAAAATATTGATAGAAGGGCAAAAGCACCTATGGTATGTGAATCATCGCCAAAAAGAGAATACGAAACAGCATAGAGACTCGAATTATTAGTTTCATGATGATATAAGTAAGAATGCTAGCTGAAGTAGCTCCAATAAGGGGTATTACGAGAGATGCGAAAAGTGCCATTAGGTTCTTATTAATAACTGGAGTAGACATAAAGATTCGCTTAGCCACTACCGCCCATGAGTAGTCCAATAAAGGCTTGGTTGACAGTTTTGATTGGCAAGCATATCCTAGAATCATTATATATAAGATCCAAAATTCCAACATGAATCATTCTAGAAGGGTAGAATTTATTTTGCCGTTATTGATAGGCACAATTCAATTACGCAACGTGTCCAAAGAAAAAGTTACATGAATTTCAGCTGTTAAATAAATTAAGAAAATGACTTCGAATTCCAACTCAATGTACACCAAAAATACTTGACATAAAGGCACACTTCACCTGTTTCTGTAGCTCCTCAGCAACGTCTTCAAACAAATCTTTTGGCGTTGAACCTGCTGTATTTGACGCAACTACGATATATGCTGGTAAATCTTTAACCTAGAACCATCACAAGTAAAACAGATAGGTAGTTTAGTAACTAAACATATTCACACTATAGAGGAAACAGGTGGACTCTAACCATCATGTAGTAATCACGCCAAAGAGTCTTAGCAGTTAGAGTGCCAGCAGCAACATGTTCTTCCATCAACTTGCGGAATTCATCACGGTTTTTGCGTTCTGCCTTTCTCATTTCCTCCTGCATCAGTAAAAATGATAGGAAAACAACGGGCAAGAAAGAAATCAAATGACTTCACCTCATCAAAAAAGAAAGAAATATTATGAAGATGAAGAACATTTAACTGCCCAATGACAAATAATACAGCACCTTCTGTATCTTCCTCTGCTCCTCCTCTTCTTTCTCTAGTTCATGCAGATAATCCTGAAAAATCATGTTCATCAGGCCAATATCAAATACCAAAAGAATAATATCCCCAAAGAATTATTAGAAACCTGGAATATCTCTAACCGATCCATCTTTTCCAAGCGTGAACATCTCTCGTCAGCCTCTAAGCGATCTTGTAGTTTGCGCCACTGACTGCTTGCCTACATAAAGAAGGTCATCAGTGGATGGGAGAGATTAACAAGTTCCCCAATAGAGGGACTGGACATGGGGGAAAAAAAAGAAAGCATACCAGTAACATAGATGAGAATGGAAAATATGCTATCAAAGAGGAGTTTGCTGAAGAGTACCTTAATAAAATCACAAGACTCCAAGAATTGCCTGTATTCCCTTATATTTTTCTTCCGCTCCTCCAAAGCTCTCTCCCGCTCCTAATGACAGTGAAGTTGATACATACTTAGTTTAAGAATGTAGACGAAGTTAACCCACAGATTGATAAATTAGATACCAGTTTAAACCAATCATAGATCAATCAATCACAACCAAATCAAGCAAAAACCAAAACGATTTTCGAAAAAGTACTTCCCCATGTGCTTTTGGAAAGGAAATTCGAATTTCTTGTGTACCTAGTTTCCTATTCAAGCTTCTACATAACAGATTTCAGGTTCACCACAAATGTTGCGGTGAAATTTTGCAATGAGCAATTATCATTGTCCAACAGGTTTGAATGACAGTAAATAATCAATATTTACTTCTCAAAATAATATTTACATGACAGTAGTGTCATGTGCACAGAAAGAAATTATTCACTTCTCAAAATTATAGAGTTGCTGCCAAATTTGGGCACCTTTTCATATGCACAGAAATCGATCTGATTCACTGGTATGCTAACACAGCCCAAAAGCACATCAGATATTTTTGGTGACTGCCTCCAGATGCCACATCACACAAGCACATAACTGAAATAGTATTTTTGAAAAGCATAAGAAGCAGTTACAATACTTAACTTATCTGGGTGGCAACACACTGCTTCCACCCTCACCATTAGACTTAACAGATCTCATCTACTTGATTTCACATAACGATATCCTCACAGTACCCTTTATTTTATATTTCTCTTTATGCACTAAACACAAAAGTGTACATGGACAGAAAGGAATCAATAAAATGTGCTGCAAAATATAATGTCAATCAACAATGAGGTAGCAAAATTTAGGTACACAAAAAGCCTTTCCCGAAGACCAAAAGGAAAAGAATACCTTCTTTTCCAGCTCAATTATGAAGCTCTCAAATATATCCTTCCGGTCTTTGTCTCTTTCAATAGCTTTGAAACGTTCATCTTCTTCAAACAATGTCACTACTTTGCTAAACAATATATGATTATAAAGGGACGTTAGCGACAAATGATAACTGACATTAAGGACCAAAAGAAAACCATCACCAAGACACACCTCCATCTTGAAGAAGATGTCAGCTCTCTGCATTCCTGGGTCAAAATTTGGTAGAGAAGAAATAAGAAAGCAACAGGGAAAATGATAAATTTTTCAAAGTGAGAAGCAATGAATGACTCACTTCTAACATTTGCTTAAAATTATCCCTAGCTTTTTTTTGTTGAATGCGTCTATCCTCAACTTCCTGCTTTTTCCTTTGACCAACAAACTGTCCCATAAAATAAAAGTGAATTAGTCAAAAGAAAGGGAAGATAGAACGACCATTATAGAGCTTACAATTTAAAATTTTACCTCGTTGAATGCTTCCTTCCTCTCTCCAAGTGTTTTTAAAGCACCATACCTTTTATCATTTATAATTATTCTCATTGCCTGAAAGGTCAGTGCTACTATCAGTACTTAATTTTATTTGAGTGCAAACAAAAGCTTCAAAAACAGTAACTTACCCGCTCCCAAGTCCAGTCAGAACTGATATTTGCATTCTCCAGAAGTGCATTAAATGCAGCTTTAGCTTCCTAAACAAGTAAGGATCATCATAACTCAAATTACAGTATCCAGAATATCTCTTG
This sequence comes from Corymbia maculata, assembly GCA_014182735.1. Lineage (NCBI taxonomy): Eukaryota > Viridiplantae > Streptophyta > Magnoliopsida > Myrtales > Myrtaceae > Corymbia > Corymbia maculata. The sequence goes on from CM024685.1 coordinate 7,032,741, forward strand.
AGAGGACCAAAATATTGCAAATCACGAGTCATACCAGCTTATTGGCATATGGTGATGGTTCACTATTAATTAATTTTTCTTCAACAAGCCTCTCTGCCACTTCAGCAACCACTTCAATATTCTTGGCTTCCTGAAAAGAGTAAACGGTTAAAATACTAACAGCATAGGAACTGCAAAATAGAAGACACCATTACAAGATAATTTCAGGCATACTTTGTCTTGAACAGATACTCCAGCTGAACAGGACATATCCTGAACAGTCAACTTCTTGGTATCAATCCTGCAAATTTAAGTAAAGAAAGTTGAATCCAATCTAAAGCTCTTGGCTGACTTTCTATGACATGATAGATTCTTTATTAGGTTACATTGGGGTTGTGCCATCATCAATCGTGTCAGCGGCAACTTCATTGCTCTGTTGAACAACAGCAGTTTGCTCAGCATCATCCATGGATTTATCCAAAACAACAGCCGCAAATGTTGAAGTAGGCACTGGGAGAGATATTTCTTCTGATTCAGCAACCACTGCTGACTCTGTGACCCCAGAGGGATTAAGAGGTGCCACAGGAACTGGGCTCGTTGTAGCTCCTTGAGATGTGGAAGATGATATATCTGCACCATCAGGTTCATTAACTGGAACTAATGAAGTAGAAGAGGAAGGTAGGGACTCTGATTGTGTTCCCACGGCCAATTTTGTCTTCGCTTCTTCACGAGCCAACTGGAATTTAAGAGTGTCAAAACAGGATAGCACGATAGAAGAGTAAAGAGAACCAAAAGTGAATGAGATTTAGGCACCTTCAGTTCAGCAGGCATTTCCCACTTAGACTGCTTAGTACCCTTGTTGTAGTAGTATCTACATGTCAATCAATAGGAGAGAGTCAAAACAACAAGAAGCTTATTGGGATGAACATTAACTTGACTTAAAAAGCACATACATCCTTCCATCAGAACTTGTAAATTCCTTCCAGTCAGTTGAAGCATCTGCACGCTGTCACAGTAAGAGAATGACAATGAGCAAATGAGAACACTCTCAGTAGAAAAAATAGACAAGCGCTCATATAGAAAAACTAAATGACATTTTTGGGAGGAAAAATGGAGAAGATATGGAAAAATCTTGTCCATGTATAGAACAATTAAAAGAAGAAACAACGACAGTGTTTTCTTGATGGGAAGCTATTTGGAATAATTCCAGAGATAGCAGAATAGAGAAGGTCCATGGGCCACCTGTCATACCAGAAGGAGATGGAGGAGCCATTTCCCATTTTGAACTCAATAAAATGCATAAAATCAGGATACCCTTTCCTTATTCCACTCCAAACCACAACAAAATGACTTTTATTCATTCCTCGTTATTTCAGGACCCAAGCTGACTCCCAATTGTTTTTACTATTTTGACAGTACAATCAAATCAACGATCAAATCTCAGTAATGAAATATTTAACCTAGATATCCCCACCAAGCTTCCACTTTGATGAAGAATGATCTTTTCGAATGGTACTACAAGAGTGCCATACTCTACAATGTGAAAGAACTTGCACGCAACAGAAACAACATTGCTAAAGCTCACTTGAAAGCTCAGAAACCATGCTATATGATTAGAATGTTCAGCCAACACTTGATTATGAAGAATTGCAAGCATACTTGGGTATTTTTCATCAATAAATTCCTCAAAATGGATGTTTAAGAAAATAGAATCGTCACTAGTAGATACGCCAAGCAGCAAAGACCCATATCACATATTACCAATCAAGAGAGGAGCAGGGCATGTACCTGTAAGCGCCTTCAAAGCTATGGATGCCATGCAAAGCACATACGGAAAAAAATAGAATTGACAATTCCATTCTCAAACTACCAAGATCCATGTAAAAAGTATCAAAAGAAAACACACTTCATAAAACCTCAGAGAACACTTCATAAAACCTCAGAGACCTTACTGGAAGAGATAATGATGGGACTAAATCAAGTGAAACCTAAAACAGTTGAGGACTGTACGGCATCACACTTATAAGACAGCATGCCTCAAAATTCTCTCCCAATAAACAGGCCATCTAATAATTTAAAAGCCTGGCAACATAACCAAGATATCCACTAACTATGCATGTCCATCAAATACAACACACTTAGTTAACTAGATCAATCAATCCAAGGAACAGAAAAGTTCAATATTAAAAAGAACAATGCAAAGGAATATATCAGTGAACCACTAAACTGGTTGGTAAATGAGAAGCTAAAGCCCATGCATAGTTTTATGGATCAGAAATATCAACCACTTTAACAAATGGAAGAAACTGGTCATTGGTTCTCCCCCTGCCCCATACCAAGATTAGATAACCCAAACACACCTGAGTTATTCTTGACATTTCCCTACCCAAGCAAGTCTTATGTTTTCCTTCATCCAAATAGTGACCAAGAAATATAAAGAAGATAACAAATTGCCTCATTCTTTCTTCCTGTTAGAAGCTGGACAAAAGATCTTGACATAAATGAATGGTCAAATCTATTAGTAGTAAAAGAGGGTCCACAAATCATATGGACTTAAATTTCACTATGTAACTTTTAAGGCACAGATGCGGCATGGGGATCAACAGCGTTGCCTGGACGTAAAGCTCCTTCAGAATGCATCTTCACACAGAAAATCCTTTTGATGAAACCTAATGACAATTTCCCATTACAGGAAGAACACCTCGAATCTTGCCCTTTTGTCGAACAAACACCAAATAACCACACTCACCCAACTTTAAGTCTCACAATGTGCACAGAAAATTAGAAACCGTGTCAGCCTCCATTCTCACACACTCCTAACAAACTTGAGGCACCTACTTAAGTTCAATTAATAGCAACTGCCGCAACATCATATCAACAAAAGAGGACTCAAGTTGTAGAAACAGATTTCTTGGTTTTAACACTAATGATAATGCTAACAATTTCTACTCTCAAAGATCAATAAGCATCTTCATATAAATAAGATCACCACATAAACTAAGATACTCATGCTAAACGCACAAATGTAGTCATATTTGCTTCTCAGAAAGCACCAAAATTTTTACCATGGGTACAAAACTCAGAAACAATTTCCTTTTTAACCAAGTTACAAGCCAGCTCTTCTTTTGTGTTACCTCTGTCCTCAAAACAGGAAGAGTAATGAAACACTAGATACAAAAGTTGGAATGGTAATCAAAGCACATATAACAAGAAATCCTATAACAGATGCGAAGTAACTTATGTTATATTAGGAAAGGTTACCCTGGATCACGATTTTACGAGATAGACAATATACAAGTAGAATTTCACAGTGAATATGATTACTGTCAAGCATCAAGTGAAGTACAGCCTACCTCAGTTACTGTCATCAACTCAAAGGGCTTCTCCCATGTAGATCGTTTTGTCTTCTTGTTGTAATAATATCTACAACAGACAACAGAGAGCAGAATAAAATCAGGTACTATAAAAAAGCTAAATTAACGAAATATGAACAGGAAAAAGAGTAGACAAGAAAAATATGTGTACTTCAATAAACAGAAGATGTAAGAACCACTTTGCATTTAATTCTCATGTGATTGTAATATCTAGATCCACTCAATAAAATAAAATTTAAAGCTGACTATTTTCACTCATTTTGTAGGCAACCTGGCTCTAGAATGCCTCAGCAGACAATTGAAATCACTTTGACATTGCTTCCAAAGCCACAGGATGATATTTGAGGTGCTTTTCATCCAGGCTCATCATTTTTCTATAGAAACTAATTACACTCATGCTTTTGCACAAAACTTGCAGACACCTTGTGTCTACAAAGTATCCTTGAGCAAGACAAATGAAGATGACAAGTAACCATCCCCAATCACAGAAAATGGCATACAAAAGAAAGAAGGGCTAGGCCCCTTCATCAATTGCCCCTTCTAAGTACTGTGCTTGATGGACTCTTATCACCTCCAAAATCAATAATAAATGACTAACCAACATAATGTAACAACTCAACACAGCTAAAGCACAAACTAGCAGCTTGGGCCAGGAGATGTCATCAATCTGGTGCTTCAAATCCTAACTTACCCCTTACCCTGTTGCAAAAGCAACTTGAGCTATTGTTTCAGTCTCTCTGCAACCCACTTTACCTATAGAAATACTTGCCAGGTAACAATAGAAACCCGTCCCATATTCAGCATATCAGCAACATCAATATTACCCAAGTGGATAGCTTCTCTATAGATGGGCATAGCCATATGGCTTCTTTCACTCTATTGTGCTCTCGTTTGTGCCATATTCTCCTTAATATACAAAAACCTCCCCTATGTTGTCAACCCATCTTCTTCATAGGTCTCACCTATTCCTTAGGTCACTATATCACATGCAAGAATCCCCACATTGTATTCTTAATTGTGCAAATACAGATTTCTCTGTTATAAGCTTAAGTTTAATTCCAAAAGGCAACAGCTTCTTTTGATTGCCGCACTTTTTTGGCTATTCAACTCTAATTCACTAGTACACAAAGCCTATTCAGCAGAATGTGGAGGTACTTAAGACAGAATGAGTCAATCCAACCACTTTCACAATAAAGTAATGAAGGGAACTGCATACAAATTTACCACCAAAAGCTTGGGATTAACCATCTTCTCAAGCTATACGCCAAACATTCTTTGTGCTTTAACATTAGTCTTTTCTATTTTGTATAGTGTGATTCTTTAAAGTTATCTTCCAAGAGAATATTAATTTCTAGGACAGCACTATTTCAGTTATCATAACAAAGGCAATACAATTGCCACACATTGCACGCTATAAGCATTGTAAGTTCTCGTCAGTCAAAGAAAGGTTACCCGTCATAAGCATTCTCCACCTACCAAGATGGTTAATCTTAGTTATTATGGTTTTTTTCAATATGAGAATTCCTTTCCTCTTCAGGAAAGTGCCTCTAAAAAGAATCCATCAAAATCACTTACTTTCTTCCTGCAGCAGACGTATGCTCGATCCAATCGGTTTGGATTCTTTGGACAACTTCAGAAGAGTTATGCTGAACACTTGGCTCCTGAAAATTTCAAAGTTGAATTTCAAGAACTTTTTCAAAGTATCTATAAAAGGAGAAAGTTCAAAGTGTTGTTGCAGTGAGAATAAACCGCGTGGCCAATGAAGTGAAACAACTTAACCAAAATAAATTCATACAAGTGCTAGTGCAGAAGAAACTGCAGGCTGCTCACTGGTAACTGGCAATACAGTCACAGCGGCAGTGTTCTGGCTTTCAGATGGCAGATTAACTTGATCCCCACTTGAGACTCCTGAAGCATGTGGTTGAGACATTTGATGGTAGAGAGAAGGGGGCCTTGGAGCAACAAAGTTCCCTTGCTGCTGTCCCCCATGAGAAGCAAACTGCAATTAATGCAGTCCATGAAAGCCATGCGAGGAAAGAGCTTAAAAGAAATTTCCAATTGATTAGACTTCTGATCTTACTGTGTATGATGATGATAGAGGAGCTCTTAGGCCGCTCCCTGCAGGCACAAAGTTATTCGAAACAAGACCACTAGGCTGATGAGGTCGTAGTGACTCAGATGCGATGGGCTTATTTTGCTGAGAAATAGGTAATGGCCCTGGAGGAGGAGGAGGAGGAGGAGGAGGAGGAGGAAGGATATTCTGAACTGGCTGGCCAGGCCTTGGAGCTAAATGTTGAACTGGTGGAGGAAATTGGGGATGCTGAGGAGCAGAAGGCAACCCAATATTCATGAGTAGTGTGACATGGCTAGGAGTCTGAAAATGTTGAGGTACTGTTGAAACAAACTGCTGTGGTTGCTGAGGCGGAAGTGCTGGCCAAGGCTGCAATAATTTTAGATTAAAAGAAGTTTAGATTGATGTTAATCACAGTAACAAGCAGAGACACATATAAAATGGAAAACGGCAGTACCTGAACAGGAACTGGCTGAGTAAAATTCCTAGGAGGATCTGCAGAACCAACTACAGGAGGCTGTAGAGGCTGTAGTAAAATAAGCAGTCAGAAAGAATCAGCCACTAAATTATATAGGAAAACCAACATTAGAAAATGAAAATGAGTGATGAAACTATTCCCAAGGCAAATGAATATGTACACCCCATGCCTAATGCCTATTAAAAAAATAAAAAAGAAGACCTCATAGGTTTCCTTGATCTCCCATTCACCCACGGAAAGCGGGAATCAATTCCCCTGGTGCATCTTACAATTTACAAGTAGAACTCGCAATTAGGATAGTTGAAGTTGCATTCTTAAGCCATGAAGATGATTATTAGGTTCGCTCAGCAGATAAGCAGAAGATATGTTGGCATTCTTTTGTGTACCGTAACCTTGCTCGGTTGGTTGCAAGTGAGCTTATGCCCTGTTACTTTTTTACACCCCCTTCTTTCCATCAAATGATATTCAACTCTTGAGTTCAATTTATAAAGATTGGCAAGTTCTTACAGTTCCTAGCCATCTTATCCCTAAACCAGAACTGTTGCACGTTGATCATTCTTTTTCTCTTCTTGTTTTCTCGCAGTCCAATGGCTAAATCACCTTCTATACTTTCTTTTGGTTGTAATTTAATTGTATCAATATGACTTGCTTCTCCACCAAGTCTTGCTAGACACAGCATCAAACCACTTCAATCAACTTCTTTTCATAATGTAAATTAGTGCACAAAATAGCAGATTTCCTGCAGCTTAAAGGAATGATAATCTTTGCAAGGTCATGTAATTCATTTCACCCAGATGCTTCGCTTCACAATACAAGTACCCATGTTTAGCTCCCCACGACCCAAACAAACCCCTCCCCTCCCCCTAGGGGACTCATGCACCAATTTAGATGTGGAAAAGATGATATCTCTTAGGCATAGTCTGGGTTTTTAAAAGTACTAGCTAGAGCTATTATGTCTGCTCAAGACTCTGTAAACAGATTCAGTACATTAACATTGCATGAGGGATAAAACTATTTCCCATACCTGAAAACCTGAAAATTGAGTATCGTTGGCCATTGGAACTGAGTTACCAGCTTCAAAAAAATACTGCAGTTAGAAACAAACACGTTAGAATCTTTTGGACTTTGCAGCACAATGAAAACAGGCACAAAATTAAATACAATAAAACATGCTTATCTCTGTATATCATTAAATAGAAATATATATATGTAAATATACCCTCACGTGGTTATGCCACATACATCACTGTATTCATATCGTAACAATTGATTATTGTAACAGTCTAAGTTATAAAGGACTGCATATAACTGTACCGCGTGAATACTTGACCATCTAGCCTAGTCATCAACCTAATTACCCTTTCCCCTGATCAACTTTTTCGGTAATGTTTTCCCATTGAGTCAGTAATCTCTGATCATTGGCTTTTCTTTTCCCAAGTAATTGTTATTTCCAACTTAAACAGCCAATAACTTGGCAACAGAAACTATCCCCAAAACTTACATGAATGGAGATGTTTCTGGCCATAACTCACTCTCTGTTTGGTTACTTCCATTCTAGTTAGCACTTCCGCTTACCGACATTTGGTTAATTTGCTGAGCTAGTGCAAAGTTCCTGGCAAGAATTCTTTCCAATTTGATTGATATTACTTCTTTGAGACCAACACATTGATGCACAATTTCTATTCATAGTGACAAATTGCCGTTTTTCGTCAAAACCCAGAACCCAAACATCCGGCATGCGAGCTATTAGTGACCATTAAAGCCATAGTCGATGGCATTCCTTTTTTAAGCTAGCACTCAAGGAGCCGCAGGCAATCCATACATTACAAGCTGGGTTGCATTTTCTCATAATCACAAGCAACGTCTCTATTAGCTTGCTAATTAATCCCTCCTACAGAACTTTCAACATTTCCCATGCTCAAAATTCCCCTTTTGAGAGACTTAGCAAGTCACCAAGGTCAAGATAGCACTACAAAGGCAGGAGGTATCCACAATATTTTGATTGCTGAGGAAATAATAATACTAGACAAAATGACATCAATAGAGAAAGAACTTCCATGTACAATGTTATTGCAATCAACCAAACTTGATATAAGCTTCTCAAACAAGGAAAAATTACGTAAGAGGATAACTGATCTATAACCTCTTTGCACGCTCTTCTTTTGTCAATACAAATAACCTTCAATGCTGTTTCATTATGTTTTGAAGATGTAGAAAGAAGATTCAGTGAAGCTATTTGTAATAAAGCTTTGATTTTACAGCATGGGCACGAATGGGCTCTCTATTGCCTTTGTGGGGTTTTATGTGTGACTCAAAAAACTTGGTTCTTACCCTTTGCAGGTAGTTCCTTGACATGGCAAGAAGAAAGATCATAAGAACATATGCAAATTATGTGTTGATCCTTCCAATATGCTCACTTGTTATTCATCTCCCCCAACAATACAATGACATTATGAAAAAAGATTTATAGACATTTCTTGCATTATTTCCAGATCTCTAATCAGAGCCAAATGCAACTGCATAGTAGGTTCTATTTTAAGAAATCAGTTGAGGTATTCAAATTTGATGCGCAAGCTTCTCTCCAAACTAAAAGCAAATAAAGGAAGTTGTGATAAGTTGGAAAGAATTTGAAAAAAACAGATGCCTATAAATAATATGCCCTTGCCATTATTTAGTAGTCATGACTGTTTCAATCATTCATGTCCTCCAGGTAAACTTTATCTAATCAACTAACATTAGCAAAGGATTATTGATGATTTTGGCTATCCTTTTGTGTTTCATATTCTTTTTTCACAATGGGCACAAAGTAATCATCTCGTTTTAAGAAGAAAGATGTTGTTCAACATGTTTGAACTTCAAGACCAAAAATAAGTAGGATAATCAAGTTTAAGAGCAAACAACTATCAATCCAATAACTACATAAACAAAAGCACAACATTTTCTAGTATACAATCAAATCATACTCATGACCATCTACCATTGATGTCCAAAATACACTTTTTATCAATATCTTGGGTTTATATGGCATAGTATAATAAATTAACTGAAGAACTATGTTTGCTCTGTGCTATTATCGTATAAATTGATGCAAACCACACTTCCGATCCATGAATTTGCACAGGTCCTCTATTAGCACACAACGAAACAAGTCACTTCAAATACCAAAATAGAGACTTTAAAAGCACCATAAGCATAAACATTCTAAAGAAGTGCTTAACCAATATGGTGGCTGTGTGGCAGTGCTGATGAGAAGCAAACTCCACTCTCCCAACTCTCTTTAATGATCAAAGTTACAGTTGTAACAGTGAACTTAGCAAATCTCCAGAAGCAGAAAGAGTCAAAAGGCTGATTTTTGGGCTACAAACATTCTTGGTAGGAAAACATCTTCTCTGTTTGTAACTATAAACAACAAAAACAACAACAAAATTCACAAACATTATTTAATACAAAGGCCTCAACGCAATGTCAAGCTTGAAAGTTAAAATCAATGTACAAGTAATTCTTATATTTTGGTACGCATGCCAGCTGAAGCATTACTCCAATGGACAAAAATTTAGGTGCAAGATTTGTTTCACTCAGTTTTGCATAAAGATGCCAGGTCCCACCACATATTAAGCACATAATTTTGCCATAAAAAGCTATTAAAAATTGACACGGAAACGCAGTTACTCAAATTAAAATGCTTTTTTGTCCAATGCAAGTGTCATAATGGCCGTGATCCCCTTTACTTCATATATCTATCCACAAATTCGGTAAATCTACACCTGATAGCTCTTATTAAAATACCAAGTCCATTTGAGCGACCCGTATCCATCATTTAGCTCATTGTCAAATAGCCCTTGGAAGTAGAGTAGAGAAGTATGAATGACCAGATACACATAGAAGAGATCTACTCATTGAAAATCCAGAATTCCACGTGCAAGGACATTCCACCAAACATCCGTCCCGGTGCAATAAAGTATCTAATTAGCTGTCCCCAACGATGCCATCGCATTGAAAGACGTGACAAAAGAGCATGGACAGAAAGCATGCAGAGTGCAACATGGCATGACTACTATGAATTCAGATTCGCTTTTTTAACGCAATCCGACATTCAATGGTGGAGTGCACTTGTTCAGTTGGACAAACTAAAAGCCAGAAGAACTGACTTCAAATCAGATAGAACGCTCGCCCAGACCTCTTGATAAAACGACCACATTTATTTGTGACCACCAACATGAAGATTTACAATGCGCGGAGACCTTTGCCTCCTCCGCTTCATATTCTTTTCATTCCTTTAGCTACTCAGATGCTTCCTTTGCAACCATCGTAGTCGAATGAGCCTCAAAGCAACCAAAAAAAATAAGATCAAGTCCTAAGCAGCAATTCGGTCTAATCGAATACCCAAACCAGCCAACCATTGTCAGAAACGGCTGGCAGTGCCACTTCTGCAATCCAAGTCCAGGAAAGTAACGCAAGGGTCAATCTCTAAGTGAAACTCTCCCTCTTCCTTCAATTTTCATAAGCAATCCTCTCCAAAATCAGATTTTTTCAGCCACCCCCGCCTTCTTTAGTACTCAGAACACAAACCCGTCATTCTTGATTCGACAATCCACCGAAGATCGTTCAAACGAAAGCAAAAGGCAAAACCCGGCAATGGAATTGCGACTAGCGACCGGCAACCATTCCCATTTGCGACAAGAAAGCGCAATAGACAGCGTCTCCTACCTCGGGTAACCGCGTTCTTCCTGGGTCCGCGACCCTGCAACAAAGTACTGAAGAATGCTCTGGTGGGTCTTCTTCTTCTTCTGGTTCTGATTCTGGTTTCGGGAGCGAAGAGATGGATTCGTCTGCTCTTTTGCCAGTTGAAGGGAAACGCGAATGCGATGCTTGGGTCTCTGTCTGTCGTCCTCTGCTCCTTCCTTCATGCGGTGGGCATTTGGAGCAACCTCTTCAATTCTTGGGTTGCTCTTTCCTTCGTTTTTTCTGTTTTACCAAAGATGTTCTCTTGCCATTTCACAATTGCAACGCTTAAGTTTTCTTTCCTTTTACATTTTTGGCCATGACATTTTGATATTATTGCACTCTTGAGAAAGTAAAAGGATTGTTGTTATCATTATTATTATTGTTATTGTTATTTATTATTATATCCACTGTCATTAAATAATTTTTTTCACATACTAACTGACGAAATGATTAACATATGCATTTAGTGAAAAGTACATGATTGAATATATCACGCATCAATTTTTCATGAATGCATAAATCTTTTTTGGTATCGACAATCGAGAGTTATACTTTCGATATGTTGAACTTTTCATGTACTTAGCCTTCAAATTGCAGCGAATGAAGTTACACTTGGTGATCTCCCAAAATCGCGCGCATCCCTTACTTAGGCTGGAGTCCAATCCTAGGTGACCTAGCTTGACCTAATCGGATAAATCTCAAGCCTAAAAATGACAAATGTATCATTAAAACTCAATGCTTAATATGAGAGAAAATTTTTATAAAACAAAAGAATTTCTAAAATAGGTCATGTATTAAATAAGATCCTGAAATGGTCAACTAAATCTCAAATAAAACATTTGCCATCCAGCTTGCACTCACGTACTTATTCCGATCGCAAAATCTAGGGCAAGGCTTTGATTTCACCCAATCTAAAGTTAGGATTTGTGCTCAAAAATCCCTTTTTACAATTCAGATCATCAACCGTTTGCCAGGTCCGGAAGAAGCAGTATCAATCGGGACTAATTTCGAAACAAAGATTAGTAGAATTAACGCATGAAACGAAGCAAAGGAAAGGGCGCGGAAGCTGTGAGATTACCATAGTTAAGGAGAGGTCGAGAGACGTAAGTCCACAAGAACGAATTTGGGGATTTTGGAGGTGAATGAACAACATTAAGGATTTTAAGCATGAGCCCTAGCTTCATTTTGGCCCTTCTTCAATTTAGGGCTTCTTCAAAATAGGTAAAATCAATATATCTCGCGCAAAATTGCCTCTAATGTTGCTACCGGAATAAACATGTGAGTCGCATATGCAAGTCGACTAGCAAAGATTTGGATACCCAATGAATTTTATGGCAAGATTGGAGACTAATTTGGTCATTTCATAAGTTTATTTGAAGCAAAGTCAACTTCACGTAAAAACGGTTCTACTTCAATTCTTTATTTGAGAATTTTCAATTATATGCGAAATCCGAGACTTGGCAATATGAAATTATGAACAAGATAATGCTAAACAAAAAAATTTATGAGGAAATGGATAATGACATAAATAGTTCATGAATTTCGTCCCAATGTGTAATATAGTCTCTTAACTTTTAATTTATTTAATATGATCTTTGAACTTTATCACAACATATAATATGATTCTTGAATTTTTAATTTATTCAATATAATTTCTAAAATTTTAGCATATGTTCAATTTAATCCATAAACTACATAAAAATGTTCAATGTTGTTCTTTAATTATCTAATTTCAATGGCTAAATTGAACATGTACTAAAAATCCAATGATCATATTAAATAACTTAAAAACTTAGGATGTTATTACACATTGAGCTATACTTAGTGGTGTCTTTCCATTATCCAAGTTCAAGAACAATAGTTCAGGGATTAAATTGAACAAATACAAAAAGTCTATAGACCACATAATATTATACATTAAGTTAAAGTTTAGGATCATACTAAATAAATTAAAATTTCAGAAATTACATTACGTATCGTATTCAAAATTCAAAAATCATTTATGTCATTTTTTCATGAGTCATGTCCTCGACTTTTTAAGATGATTTAGGAAAACATTTGGAGAAGAAAAATTATGTGTCGAACACCCATCGATGTTGACAAATTTAGCTTCTACTCCGTTTCATCCACTGAAAACAAGAAACTCATTCGAGAAAACCCCAAGGTAGTGATCGCGCGATGTTTCGTGCATGTCTTGATAGTGAACCATCTCTCATCCATCCACGGCTGATTGGTTCCTCGTCCAATGTAATTCCAAGATAAAATTGAGACCGAAAATACCGATTCCCAAAATTTAGAATCAGAGATAAGATTGATTGGTCCTAGGACCTAAGTAGCACCGACACATGATGAGATACGACACAACATGTCGATACGTTGTTTTCCAAAAAATAAAGAATTCGGACACGTTGGGATGCGTTATTTATTAAATTTATATTTTAATATTTTCATGATAAATTATCATTTTCATGATTATTTCAATCAAATTAATTTGATTTAAATTCACAAATAAATAACTAAAAAACAAAAAAATTCCTCGAATGAATTTATACTGAAAAACATTAATCTACCATTTGTTAATATTATTCATCGTTTTAATTTAATAAATTCAACTAAATTTCAATAGTCTATAAAACTTGAGAGAAAAAACAAGCAATCCACATTCTAAACCTTCATATCAAAGTGTGTCGGAAGAAAAGAGGAAAAAAAACAAACTTGAATGGATGAATTGTGTGTCACATAAAATAGTTAGAAGAAAGAGAAGACTAGGCTTTCATCTTTCCCTATTTATTATTATTATTATTATTATTATTATTATTATTATTATTATTATTATTATTATTATTATTTATTTACATATTTACATTTTAACATATAATTTATTGAAATTCCAACACGAGTGTCGGGAAAAGTTGACTAGGTGTCGGATTTTTGGGCACATGTTGACTAAATGTCAAAGAATGTCAGACACATGTCAGGTATTCAACGCTAACATGAAAACTTTCGGAGAGTGTCGTAAGATGCGACCATAAACCAAATGGTTCGGTTAGTTCCAATGAAACTAATTACTCTTTTTCTTTAGTTTTTATTATTATTTGAAGCTGGATCGAAATAATGTTTAGTTGACATTTTATTAATATTTTTGAAAAAATAATAAAAATACATATATTTAGTCATCCACTTCGGTTCGGCCCGGTTCCCATTTGGAATTGGAAATCGAACCACCCAGACACTAATCCTACTTTTAAAAATTGGTGACACTTTCAAAAACCGAATTAAATCGGCTAGTTCAGTTTAGTCCGATCCGGACAATTCTAGTTCGGCCAATCCATTTTACCCGTCCCAATGTCTATCCACTTTCCCAGAAGCCATTCCGCTGTTCAAGAATCCATGCTTCTCCCAATCACAATCCGAATTCAAAAGCCAAGAAAATCCAAAACCCATTCTTTAGCAGCCACAAAAATGTCTGCCCCTCAACTATTTCCAAAGATTTCCGAGTTGTTCTTCTCTCTTGTCGCTACCCTCGTTTCCCCGTGCACCTGGAACTCTTCTCCAACTTTCTAGACCCTGCTCGGCCATTTCCATGCAGCAGGATCAGCACCCGGTTTATATAGCAATGGCTTCTCGTTCGACGTCTCACCGCTCGTGCGAGCTCCTTCAATGGCGACCCTGTTCATCACCAACCCGCGGTGTTCGCCAGCATGGCCTCTCAAGAAGACCAACGTCAGACACCCATTTGGCCAGCGTGCCCGGATACCCTCTTCTCTGTCGTCCAGGCCGAGCTCCTCCGTGAGGCCGCTCAGAGCGTCCGCAGGCGACGACCGGGAGAACGAGCCCGCCGGGTCGTCTTCTCCGGTGGCCGTGGTCTCCGAAAGGCCGGAGAGGACCGAGCCGTCGGGGGAGAGCGAGGAGGAGGAGGAGGAGAGGGAGAAGCAGCAGGAAGTGGACTGGAAGAGCGACGAGGAGTTCAAGAGGTTCATGGGCAGTCCCTCGATCGAGGCTGCGATAAAGCTGGAGAAGAAGAGGGCCGACAGGAAGCTCAAGGAGCTGGACAGGGAGCGCAGCGACAACCCGATCGTGGAACTGTTCAATCGGGTCGCGCGCGATAGCTTGGCCAGAGAGAGGGAGAGATTGGAGAAAGCTGAGGAGGCCTTCAAAGCTCTTGATCTTAACAAGGTGAGCGAATGGATACAACTTTAATTAGCACTTGATTTCTGGTGGAACGTTTCTTGTTTTAGCGAACAGCGTGATCTTTGCATTCCGTAGGATCGAATCCATCAAATTTTAAGCTTGTGCGAGGCAAACACATGTGATGGGTTGGTTTTGTTTAGGTTGACATTATTAAGGATGGAGAGATATGTGGACAGTAACGACTGTTACCGTGGTTTTCTTATTCAGTTTGGCCTGAGAATTGACTTTTAACTCTTGCTTCTTGTGTGTAGAAGTAGAACATGTACGTTAATTCTGTTAGTCTGTAGGATTTTTGTATCCTTTGCGGGGAAAGACTCGTAATACATAACAACCGGTTATATATAAGGTCGTGTTAATTGTGTAATTAAGATGTGACTCGCCTGCCAGATGAAGTAAATGCACCTCAATAGACTTTGTACGCGGGTATAATTCTATAGAGTTCCGATTACAGGATCGCATGTTGATTAGCGAAGGTTTCTTTTGTAATGTACAGATGTGATTCATAGACCTGCAATAGGTGTTCTTTTTCGATGAGTGTTCAGTGGAAGCAATGCCCTAACAGTACCTATTCTGTGCATCTCACTGTGCAAATTTCGGTTTGGCAGTTGAGAAGCTGTTTTGGCTTCGATACGTTCTTTGCAACTGATGTTCGGAGATTCGGAGATGGGGGCATTTTCATTGGTAATCTAAGGAGGCCCATCGACGAGGTCATTCCTAAATTGGAAAGCAAGCTGTCCGAGGCAGCGGGTCGGGAGGTAGTCGTGTGGTTCATGGAGGAGAAGGCAGACGACATTACTAAACAGGTACTTCAATAAGAGCTTCATGATGATTTACTATCTATAGTGTAGCAGCATCTAATAGACTAATTAGATTTTAATTGGGCCAGAGCCTGTTATGCATCAATCTGGTTATACACTTGCCTCAATGTTAAGTAAATTTGTAAAGTTGATCTCGCGAGACCATTGCCAAGTTGAAACATTTCCATGTTTCTGTTGATGAATTCATCATCTATTGTCAAACTTGGATGCAAACCTGTGAGTAAATGCCTTTCCAGGTTCTTTGCAATTTATCTGCATGATAAGTCACTTGTAAGAACAAATGCCACATCCCCTTAGGCATTACTATCTTGTATCTGAATAAACTGCCACATTTCCCTGTCACTGATTTGGTTTTCCCATGAGTAGTGTTGTAATTTCGATGCCTATTTCTATTCTGATAGATGTTTGATACTTCAGAGTTTTTCTGAGGTCAGACATTATCCAATGTTACTGAATGGTCCCCATGACTCCAATGTATGTGTGTAGGCCTGCGTGGTGCAACCAAAATCAGAAATGGATCTGCAGTTTGAATCTACCAGGCTGAGCACACCCTGGGGATATGTTAGTGCAGTAGCATTGTGCGTGACGACTTTTGGGACCATAGCTCTGATGAGCGGCTTCTTCCTCAAACCAGATGCTACTTTTGATGATTACCTCTCAAACGTTGTCCCTCTTTTCGGCGGTTTCATTTCCATTCTGGGAGTCTCTGAGGTGCGCCACACTGTCTTTTACTTCGATGCTTTTCTGGACAATTTGTTGTTTGCCTTGGTTATCTCTACATCTGGTCTCTTTGAGTAACCCGATGGTCTGGTGAGAATGCTTGTTTTCTGGAGCTGATCATACTGAACTCAAGCGATGCCGGGCTATCTAGCTATGCTGGTATGTGTTCTTGTGAACATCTGGTTCTTTAATCAAACTGAAGACGATATGGTTACGTGCATCTTACAGATCACTACGAGAGTCACAGCAGCTCGATATGGTGTGAAATTGAGCCCGTCATTTCTAGTCCCGTCAAATTGGACAGGATGCCTGGGAGTCATGAATAACTATGAGTCCCTGCTACCGAATAAAAAAGCACTGTTCGACATTCCGGTGGCCCGTACAGCCAGTGCTTATTTGACGTCACTAGCACTCACAATCGCAGCATTTGTGGCTGACGGCAGCTTCAATGGCGGTGACAATGCACTGTAAGCTTTATTGAATACTGTCAAACTTTTCAGGTTGGAAAACTCTGGCAGTGACCTTAGGAATTACAAGTGACATGTTCATCAATGACATGCCCGTTCTCTCATCTTTTTGCAGATACATAAGGCCACAATTTTTCTTTAACAACCCATTGCTTTCTTTTATCCAATTCGTCATTGGACCGTACACCGATGATCTTGGGAATGTGTTGCCCTATGCTGTGGAAGGCGTCGGTGTTCCTGTCGATCCCCTCGCTTTTGCTGGACTTCTCGGTGAGTTTTTGTGCATTCAGAAGTTGATTCATTGTACCTCTGCTTTCCGCTTGCAAGGAACCAATGCAGCAGACGCTAACTCAAAGCTTCTGCAGGAATGGTGGTGACTTCCCTAAACCTGTTGCCATGCGGAAGGCTGGAAGGAGGCCGCATTGCTCAAGCCATGTTCGGCAGAAGCACAGCCGCCTTGCTATCCTTCGCCACTTCGCTCTTACTCAGCATCGGCGGCCTCAGTGGCAGCGTCCTGTGCTTGGCCTGGGGACTCTTCGCCACCTTCTTCCGAGGCGGGGAGGAAATACCCGCCAAGGACGAGATCACGCCCTTGGGAGACGACAGGTTTGCCTGGGGGATCGTCCTCGGCCTCATCTGTTTCCTCACCCTCTTCCCCAACGTCGGAGGGACGTTCTCGAGCTCCTTCTTCGAGTCGCCCTTCTTCAGAAGTGAGTTTTGAAGAGGCGGGCGATAAAATCCGAAGCCGATGGACCGAGTGTGTAATCATCACGGTGATACTAAGAGAGACTGTTCTTTGTGCAGGATCACCATATAGGAAACCTGAAGTGTTAGTGTAGATTCTGATGTAAATGAAAAAATGGCAAGGAGCAATGGCAGCTCCCTGAAAATTGTACAGTTCATCTTCTGTACGAACTGTTGCAGTTTGCGCCAGCAGAGCTTAGCAGCAATTCCTTTGTAAAAGAAAGCAGTTTCAATGTTCAAGCTCGACTCCATTAGAATATTCAAGACTCGGGTACTTGATTACGTCTCAATTGGGCTTGATTTTTGAAGCTCGACGTCGACTCGAATTGGTTTTCCATAAGCTACAAGCTCGATCGGGCTCGACTCGATTGGGTAATAAATCTTGCTCGAGCTCGAATTCTGAAAATGTACGACAATCGGAAGAGTTGGTGAGTTACTTTATTCGTATTTGTAAAAAGTATATGTACTTGAAAAGCAATGTCCAGGTGATCTGCAAATTGATAAACGACGAAGAATTCATTTGAGAGGATATCGCCCAGAAGAAACTCAAGTCCAAATTAATCAATACATTTAATTAGATTCATATTCACTAAAAAACTTTAGCTGGCGTATTAGAAGTTAACTAAGATAATATTAACTGTTTCATACCATCTTAATTCTCTGATATGGGACATTCTAATTTATCTTTCTCACGTATGAGTTCAGTATTAGGATTGCTCTTTCTTAATTTAGATATTTTTTTGTAGACTTAAATGTCCAATGCTCACTTTCACCTAGGGGTGTCAACGGGTCGGGTCGGGTCGGGTTTTGATGTTACCCGACCCGATCCTAATCCTACAGGGTCATGCCTTGGCCCGACCCGACCCGACCCGACCCGAAACGCATTAGACCCAAACAAAAGGGTCGGGTCGGGTCGGGTCGGGCCGGCGTGACCCTTTACAAGTTTGGTTTTAATTTCTTGTTTAGCTCAAAAACTCTAGAGAGTTGAAAGCCAAAACGTATAGAGAGAGATAAAAACATAAAAACTTCTTTTCTTTTGTTTATTTTATCCTACTTTACCATTTTCCCTCAACGGATAAGGACCAAAACGTACGGACGGTGCAGGTGTAAAAAACTGCGTGTGACCCGTTTTGACCCGACCCGACCCTCAATTTAGGGTATTTTCGGGTCGGGTCCGAGTATGGAGCCGGTATCGGAAAATACCCTAAGTTTAGGGTCGGGTCGGGTCGGGCCGGGCCGGGTCGGGTCGGGTCGGGTCGGGCCTTTTTGACACCCCTACTTTCACCCCATGATCTCTTTCTCTATACTAAACCATTAGGCTACTGTGGAGACTAGCCACGTTACTCACTTTCCTGAAAAACTACTTTCGTCATCAAATTTCTTTCTTAAGATGTTCACCTGACACTAAAAATAGATTAAGATGTTCAAAAGTCAACATTGAAAGTATTACATAAAGAAGTTAATATTATTCCAGTGGGCTTATTACTAATTAGCTTAATTTTTTTAATAAAAACTAGTCTAATTGGTTATATTAGTAGTATTGAATTGAGGCTCCTATTAACAATATGCCCATCCGATGGTATTAAACTTCTCTCATGTGTTCTTAACAGTAATTAAGTTCTAAAACATAAAAACCTATCAAATCACCTTGGTCCATTAATTTTACAACTGAGGGTCTCTATACAAATACTATCAATTTGCATATATGAGAAGGTTAATTTTTGACTAGCACTAACAATATGTGTATTTATCGTGTGGGATAGAATTTTACTTTTAATATAAATCTTGATTTGAATATACTTTGACTTTATGATATTTCATATGTAAATGTTTTTTCTAATAATATTTGCAACTTAGAAGAAATGTACAAATTTGTCACTGAAAACAAAGAAAAAATTGTCTTTCCCTTTTAAGAACTTATTCATGTCCAATTACAAGATACGTATTGAAACTTGTTTGCACTTAAATTCTAAAACTTAAATTTGAATTTTCTTTTACATCTTTAAAAAAAAAACTACAAATTTTAAGCTTAGGACAGTCGCAGAATTTAATGTAGGAATCGATGAGTTTCCAAGACTTGCCGACCGGAAGCAAAACGGCATCATAGGCTTACCAGTTTACGTCATGCATCTTTCTACCTTGTCCTCCTTCCTCGCAAGAATCTCCTGCAAGAACCCGCCTCCATGAACGCAGCGCCCGAACCATGTTGAAGCTCCAGCAGCTTCAGCTCGCCGCAGTCGCTCCCCGCCTCGTCCCTCGCCGACCCATTACTCCCGACGTCTTCCCGATCACGACCCATCTGCCGTTTCTGCCGAATCCCTCTCTCCGCTCCCGCCTCCGCGCTTCCCGGCGCGCGTCCAATTTCCCTCAGGTCCTTTGCCGGAAACACTCTTCGCGATCTCCGCAAGTTCTGGTCTTGTTTCGATGGCTGTCGTCTGATGGCGTTTGTGGTTGCAGGGAGGTGGCGGGAATTTGGTGGGCGGCGCCAGGAACTGGAGCCGCGCCATCGACTCGGTGTACGGCGACGACAGCGAGGGGGGCAGCGATGAGGAAGAGGATCGGAGCTTGGACCTGTTGGTTAGGTTCGTTCAGAACGTGTTCGGGAAGATCTCCAAGAGGGCGAGGAAGGCCGTGCGGTCGGTTCTGCCTGTTTCGATTTCGACCCAATTGGTGAGGCGATTTTCGTTTTTCTTGAATTGGTTACAGAGGATTTTCCAGTCGATTGGGAATTGGTTCGCTGACGTTTTGCAGTGTCTTGAGTTGCTCTCTGTGTTCGTCCCAATGTCCGTGGCTCAATGTGTTGATCGGTTGATGATTCACTTTATGTTGATTCGCACTTTGTCTAGAAGTACCAGGTGGTTAAAACTGGTGCAGTTTGGGTGATTATATACAATTTGTTGATAGGTTCAAATGGGTGTGTAGGTCAGCTGGTTCATCTTAAACTTTTGTCTGCTGTTCCTCAATTATAGTCCCTTTCTATTAGTGACTCTGTTCTTGTCAACTGCCGATGTTAGAGGGCTTGAATTGTATCATGTGTCCAAAGGTAAAGTGTCTCCTTTTGCTTTTTGAATCTTTGACGTGCGGAGAAGAGGACTCAAGCTATCCAAGGAAAAGGCTAATGCTGCAGTTCCTTTGGGGTGAAGAATTATCTTTTAAGTTTCCCTACATGACTTTTCCAATCACGGTCGTCTTTGGATAATTACTGATTAGTCAGAGTCATTTCCATTTTGCAGGTCAGCTTTTCTGTGAATGGAGTCCTCATTTTGGCATTTTTGTGGGTCTTGAAGGCATTTCTGGAGGTAAAGATTTTCAGTATCTCCAATTTCATGTTTCCATACCATTTTGAGTGGATTTAGTGACATGCTCTCTGTTCAAGTAGCCATACTTTGAATAAAGAACATCTTTTTGGCAGTTAAGATGGATTCAGCCTGCCTCCAAGCATGTATTACTCAGTTTTAGCCCATGTGGTAGTAGCAAATATGTGATGGCAGGGTATAACTTCATTGTTATGTTGACTCATTGATCTTCTTTGCTTAATCTTCTATGTTCTGCTTGTTTGCCATTTGGCTGAAACCTTGCCTTCTGAATGCTCCTAGGATGTTTTACTGTTCAACTGTTTACCAATTTTGTGTGTACCCCACCCCCACCCTCGACCGAAACCATCAAAATGAATTAATTAATTACTAAAGAGAAAGCAAAGGAAAATGGATAGAATGTTTATGGTCCTTCTGAACTCTTGTTATAATGAACACTCAAAATCCAGGAAAAGTTAAAATTTATCCCTCCAAAGTGTTTAAATTGCTACACTGTCCATTACAAGCTAACAATTTTAAGGTACTTTGTGGCTTTTTTATTGGGAACATTGAGAATTTGGGAGCCATGGTAGCATCTTCTTATCCCACCAAAGATCCTTGGCTTTTCCTCAGCTTATTGAATTCCTGTAAGGGACACTGTCTGAAAGAGTCTTACCTTTTAACTTTTCTTGCCAAAAACCCCTGCTCATGTCTGCTTGAATTGATGGTTACAGTACTTGGATAATTCTGTTTCCCAAGATGCCTAAAATGGGATGAGGATATAGTTGTCACGTCACATTGGGGATCACAATGGAATGCTCTGATAATTTGGACTGTTGTCTACTCTATTTTCTAATCAAATTGAAAGAAAGTCCTAGGCTTCTAAAAAATGCAACCTATATGTAATCTTACTAGTTGTGTGTACTTCACAATACTATTGCAAAACGGGGCAACAGTTCTCTATTTTTGTAAATTGAGAAATGCATGATCTAAGTAATTGAAGAAAGTACCTTATGAAAGAAGCCTGGTAAACTGAACTGTTAAGTGAGGGGGGAAAAAGATTGATTCTATGGAATTTCACTTGACTATAAATGCTAATACACTCAAATGGTGAAGGACTTTCAGGCTTTTTATCATCAGAAAGAGGACTATAGTACAATTTTGAAAATCATTTAAACAGGATTTTCTCATGCAGTTGTTTAACCTAATTAAGAAGTCTGGTGTCTTGTCCTCTGGTATCATGAACTTTGCAAATCTAGCACCAGAAAATTGTTAATTGATAATCATAGGCAATACCTTTTGGACTTCTATAGATATTAAAGTTGGAAATATTGATTGTTCACTGGTGCTTTCTAAGAATATTTATCAACAAAATACTGCAGAAGATTTCACTCTCTGATGCACTTTGTAGTTGAACATAGCTTTTCAGATGTGTGGTTGTTGCTTATACTTGTTTGACCAGAGTATTCTGCGAAGGCACTGCTCTTATGTCAAAAAAATGATGAGATATGCAACATTCTCCTTTAAATTGCAAACAATGATTAGAAGAGTACTACAAATAACATGAATTTCAATTCATACACAGTCTACTGTATGCAGAAGGTAATTATTTGTCCTCAGTTGGGCTTCATGCTTTGTCTTTAACATGATTACTTCTTGAACCTTTTCTGATATGTCTCTCTCGTACGAAGAAGTCCTTGTAAGATGAGTTTTTGCTTCTAATTTTTGGAACCATGCTTAGTGCAAACTGTATATCTTGGCCCTTTTCTGTTTCTAATTGTTTTGCTACTTCAAATATTGCATCTTCACCTTTTGTTCAGACAATTTGACTC
This sequence comes from Corymbia maculata, assembly GCA_014182735.1. NCBI lineage: Eukaryota > Viridiplantae > Streptophyta > Magnoliopsida > Myrtales > Myrtaceae > Corymbia > Corymbia maculata. Next base: position 7,055,433 of record CM024685.1, read on the forward strand.
CCAGGATGCATCTTTCTATATCATCAATCGCAGAAATACATGTCAAAGGAATAATGCCCGATTGATTGTGTTGTTTGTTATACAATATTTCCTGGAACGCATTAATAAGTAGCTTAAACTTCAAGTACTTAGATGAAAGAGTTTTCTCACAGCATGAATTTCAAGATGATATATAGGTCAGTGATCAGTCTGAATATGCTGTAAGAAGCATTTTACTTGTCATGTAAATTCTGCTTGATTTCATGAACATCAGTTGCAAGTCTAGACTCTGAAGCATTTTATTCAACAATCACAGGAAGTGCCTTTGAGGCTCTGATAGAGAATATACATTTGATAAATGTAGAGCTGAACTGTTCTTTGTGGATTCCTAATTCAAGAAAGTTGCCATCTTGAATAATTTAATAAGGATGGGTATTGTCCCCAAAATTCTGTTGGAAAGCTTAAGTTATTGCAGGATTTCTGATGTCAAATTTGAGGTATTCTTCCCGTTTCATAGAGTAGATTTTTTTTTCTTCAAGTTACTTGGCACTGGAGCTTGGTTTTATTGTACTGCTCCTACAGCATATATGTCCTTTTCCCCGGCCATTGGCCAATGCTGCTGTTTTCTTTTTTCCCAAGGATCGCGATACATTGTGTTTTTCAAAATTTATCTGTGCTCTTTTATCAGGTTGTATGTACCCTCGGAAGCATCGTGTTCATTAGCATCTTGCTGATCCGTGGAGTGTGGTCTGGGGTTTCTTACATGCAAGAAAACCGTGGTTATAAGATGAATGAAGCCGATGACGATCACCGTGCATGGACCGGGGCACAGCCAGTTACATAGTTCTGGTACACGCGACCGAGCTGGAAATTGTGGAGGGCCAGGATCGAGAAGGCCATTGGGATCATCCTTCCCGAGAGCAAATTCATAGACTGCCATTGACTATTTCTCGTGCCGATTCATTTCTCGGTAGCTCTGTGTCCTCGGATACAGTCACTAGATTTATAGCAGCGCCCCAATTGTCGCCCCAAATGCGGTCGATCGGGGATGGCGCGGAATTCTTTTGTGGCCTTGTGCTGGCAGCTCTTTCTTCTTCATCTTGTACTGTTCCTGGTTTAGATCTTAGAAAATGTCTTCCAATGGTTTCACCTACTTTTGAATGGTGAGGGGTTTTGGTAATAAATGCCTTCTTTCATAATGGGCAAAACCCAGAATTCTCTCGCAGTTTTAGCTAATGTAAGGCACCGTAAGAATATCGAATATCAAAGTAAAATTATTAACAACATGAATTTAAAACCTCTCTTCATACTAGGGGTCATTAGTTCTTGGTTCAGTCCGGTCATTAGAAACTGGGCCAATCGGTCCGTTTCGGGTTTTGGATGGTCTAATAGAACCGGTTGAGTTCAAATAAGAGAATGCCTCGAGCTTCATGAGAGGTGAAAGGAGACCTAGAGAAAGGAAAAGACTAAAAGATGTGCTTGAAACATTTTAAAAAAATAAAACAATAAAAATCTACTCATGCAGTTTGGTTCGATTTGATTCGGTCCGGCTCTCTCCTCAATATTGGGAACGAGTCTCATTTTTAGGAATTGAAAATCGGACTGGCACTTTTGAAAACCGGATCCAACCGGTCAATTCGGTCTGGTTGGTGCGATTCCTAATTTGATCAGCCAATCTTGCTCAACCCGTACTTCATAATTATTTGCGGGCCGGGTCGGGCCTTGACCTGGTTAGTGCGATTCCTAATTTGATCGGCCGATCTTGCTCAACCCGTACTTCATAATTATTTGCGGGCCGGGTCGGGCCTCAGCCTTTGTCCGGCCCGCCGGCCGGGCGGGACCCGCAAGAACGTGATCAACCCGAGAATCCGGCACCAACCACCGAACGAAACAAAAAGCCTGCAAAATAATGCAGCGACAAGCAAGCGCCAACGATTCGAAAATTCAAAAATTCAAAAAAAATAAAAGGCAACAGAGAGAGACGTTCGACCTAACCGCGGTTAATCCACGTGGCCCCCCAACGGACGGCATCGCCCCCCTCCCAATCTCTGCCGTCCATCCTCACCATCCCAACTAACCATGGTTAAACTCCACCCCCTCCCCCACTCCCTCTCCTCTCTATATAGCGAGCCCCTCTCCTCGCGACGAAGATCACGTATCGTTTTCATTTTCGCAGATCGATAGAGAGATTTTCTCTAAAGAAGGCGTCTTCATAAACGCCTTCGACCCCTCCTCTCCTCCTCCTCCTCCGGTCGCCGTCGCCGTCGCCGCCGTTTCTCCGATCACCTCTTCCGGCGAAGCCTTCCGCGTCTCTTCCGGCGAAAATGAGGGAGTGCATCAGTATTCATATCGGCCAGGCTGGAATCCAAGTAGGCAACGCCTGCTGGGAGCTGTACTGCCTCGAGCACGGCATTCAGGTTCGTTCTTCCCCTCCTCCTTCCGTCTGATCTCGCGTTTTTCCGACGACTTCGTCGGTTGTATGTCTGCGTCCCGGTTCTCGGTCTTGGCCTCGCCGGATCTGTGCGGTTCGGGGGGCGATCCGAGCCTTTTCGGCGTCGGATCTGGATGTAGGTTGTAGATCCGTGAGTTTCGCTGTCGAGTGTTGGGAGTGATGTGCAATGTGGATAGTTCAGTCGTGATCTGGCCTAGATCTTGCTTAGTTGGGATCCGAAGCGTTTTGATCGGGTCTGATGTCTGTCGAATCGTCAGATCTGCTGTTGGAATGCCATCGCGCATCGATCTTTTGAAGTAGAATCTGAGGTTCCGCCTGATCTGCTCGAATCGTGTATGGAACTGCGTCTGCATGTTGTGTCATTTGATAGATCTGGCGGTAAATCGGTGTGGTGAGAGTGAAGTTTGGCTTGATGGATGCAATCTCCGAGTCTGCGTAGGATTCTACTGTTGCGTTGCCTGAATATCTGCGTTTTTTCCTGTTCGTTCTGCAGCCTGATGGCCAGATGCCAAGTGACAAGACTGTCGGCGGAGGCGATGATGCCTTCAACACCTTCTTCAGCGAGACTGGTGCCGGGAAGCACGTCCCTCGCGCCGTCTTTGTAGATCTCGAGCCCACCGTCATCGACGAGGTCAGGACCGGAACCTACCGCCAGCTCTTCCACCCTGAGCAGCTCATCAGCGGCAAGGAAGATGCTGCCAACAACTTTGCTCGTGGCCACTACACAAGTAATTACACTCTGTTCTGTCATTAACATTGGTACATTCACTTGTTTGTCGCAGTTAATGTGAATTAATGCTTATATTTCTCTGTTGCAGTTGGGAAGGAAATTGTTGATCTCTGCCTGGACCGCATCAGAAAGCTTGCTGACAACTGCACTGGTCTCCAAGGGTTCCTTGTGTTCAATGCTGTCGGTGGAGGCACTGGTTCAGGACTCGGTTCCCTCCTGTTGGAGCGCCTGTCTGTGGATTATGGCAAGAAATCCAAGTTGGGTTTCACTGTCTATCCATCCCCACAGGTGTCCACCTCTGTTGTTGAGCCCTACAACAGTGTCCTGTCGACCCACTCCCTTCTGGAGCACACTGATGTTGCTGTGCTTCTGGACAATGAGGCCATCTATGATATCTGCAGGCGCTCTCTTGACATTGAGCGTCCCACATACACCAACCTGAACCGTCTTGTTTCGCAGGTATATCTTTAGTTACCACGCCAGTGTAAAAGTTCAGGCTTTTGTCGAGATATTCAGCGCGAGAACTAATGAATGACATGATTTTGATTTCTAAATTCAGGTGATATCCTCCTTGACTGCCTCTCTAAGGTTCGATGGTGCCCTGAATGTGGATGTGACTGAATTCCAGACCAACTTGGTCCCATACCCCAGAATCCACTTCATGCTTTCATCCTATGCACCCGTCATCTCAGCAGAGAAGGCCTACCATGAACAACTCTCGGTGGCTGAGATCACCAACAGCGCATTTGAGCCATCCTCTATGATGGCCAAGTGCGATCCTCGCCATGGGAAATACATGGCGTGCTGCCTCATGTACCGTGGTGATGTGGTGCCCAAGGATGTGAACGCTGCTGTTGCAACCATCAAGACCAAGCGCACCATCCAGTTTGTTGACTGGTGCCCTACTGGATTCAAGTGCGGTATCAACTACCAACCACCCACTGTTGTCCCTGGAGGCGACCTTGCCAAGGTCCAGAGGGCCGTGTGCATGATCTCCAACTCAACCAGCGTTGCTGAGGTCTTCTCGCGCATTGACCACAAGTTCGATCTGATGTATGCCAAGCGTGCCTTTGTGCACTGGTACGTGGGTGAGGGTATGGAGGAGGGAGAGTTCTCTGAGGCTCGGGAGGATCTTGCCGCCCTCGAGAAGGACTACGAGGAGGTCGGTGCGGAGTTGGCTGAGGGTGAGGATGATGAAGGTGATGAGTATTAAGAGGGATCGTCTGCGCCATGATCTCTATTGGCTGTTGATGATGATGCTGGGTTTCGTATATGTTTTCCTTTCTGTTTGTCCAGAACTCTGGGTTCAAAGACACCTATGTGTGTGCTGTTATTACTATGAAGTGAACTGGTGTTTCCATTATGCTGCCTGCTGCTCCATCCTGCGCTTAATATCTCGTTCGTCATTGTTATGGTCCTGGGTTATTTTTAGAATGTTAAGTTTTGCATTAGAAGAAATTACATATTTTTTCATAAAATCAAGATGTTTGTCAATCGCAAAAAATAAAACATTTCAAACTCGAATTGGTCGTGACCAAAAGAGAAAAAGGGAAGCAGTTCCCAATCGAAAGGGAAAAGCTATTTTTGTTAGCAGTTGAACTAGACACTATAGTTACTAAAGTCGGTCACTAGTGTAATCTTTGAAGGGAAGAAAGGCTACAGTTAATCTGGCCCTGATGACATGACATAGGTATGGTTAGGCTTCTTGGCCATCGTTTAGAGAGTCAGGCCACTCATTCCAAACTCTCCCAGGAGAGTGCCTGGTGTGAGACGGTCCCTTCTCGCCAAGGAAATAAGTACTAGCAACTGATCTTTTAGCTTGAGCGATTCTTCCTTTTGTTTTGTTCTTAGCTAACCTCAGAGTGGTCAAGAGCTCTTATTGGAATCAGACTTTTCAAGCATTTCTATCCTAAATCCAATCTGAAGACTAAGCTTAGTTGGATGAGTCCTTGCAGCTTATTTGGCGCGAAATCTTCAACAAATACGAAGTTGTTCATGAATACGTTTTTGCATGAGAATGCACGTTGTCGTGAAAGAATACATTTTGAACCCTTTTTTTTTTTTTGGTCGAAAGTACGAAAATTTCATTGATAAGGAGTCAAGTGCCTTACATCTGAACATAAAATATCCAAAAGGCTCGATGGGGGATTTTGGACCCAATTGTTCGGTAATCGATTGTTGCGATGGGTCTTCACTATCCAGTCCGCTACTGTATTTGCGTCTTGCCTGCAATGGATAACTGTTATGGGCCGAAGATTGGCTAAGAGGGCTTGGGCCTTGCGTATGAGGGGGCGCACTTCCCAGCTTAAGTGATCTGCTGAGGAACTCTCCCAGCTCATGTGATCTGCAAGTCTGCTTATCACGTTCCCCAACTCAACTTGATCAGTTTCTATTGTCCAGTTCTGTTCTCTTTCTGCAGGGTTTCCTTCGGCTATTCTATTTAGGGCTTCGACGATGGCTGCTGCCTCAACTTGGAGGGCCGATTCCGCCCTCACGGACCGAGCGAACCCGGCGAGTAGCATCCCCTCGTGGTTTCTGCAGACTCCCGCAATAGCTGCCTCCCCTGTTTCACTTTTGAAAGATCCATCGACGTTCCACTTGAGAGATCCACGGCTCGGGGGCTTCCACTAGTCTGGTGAGTTTTTCTTTTCGAGATCTCCTCTGTTCTTCTGTAAAGCTGTCCATTTGTTGACGCTTTGGTGTTTGATCGCGTCTTAGAATCGATGAGGAGCGTCGGGTTGGGTAGCTGGTGTCGGAAAATGCAGTCATTCCTACCCCGCCAAACCTGCCATAAAATCTGGGTAAGTAGCTTGAAGGACACCGTTGAGTGTTTGAACTGGTCGATCAACTCCTCTATGCGTGTGATTTGGCGGTGATTAATGTAGATCTGAATTTCGGAGTGTTCCCACACATATTTTGTCCAAGGGCAAAGGAGGAATAGGTGCTCGCTCGTTTCAGGTTGGCGCTGGCATATTTCGCACTGAGCGTCAGGTATTATATTTCTTCGCCATAGGTTTGCTCTTGTGGGTAAGGCATTGTGACATAGCTGACATAAGAAGTGCTTGAACTTTGGTTGTGTTTTGGCCTGCCATATTCGTTGCTAGAGTGTTTTGGGTATTTAGAAAGATGAGGAGGCCTCTCCCCGTTTAGTGCGATCTTTGTGTGGTATGGTTGTTGTGATATGCACTCTTAACTGTATATATGCCTGTTTTTGTTGGTGTCCATATGATGTGATCCTCCTGCCTTGCTCTGTTTAGGGGAATTGATAGACTTTCTTCCGCCGTTTCCTGTTCAAATAAGTCTCTAATGTAATGTTCCTTCCATGTCATGTGTGCCCCATCCACCAATTCCGACACCATTTTAGGATCGTTTCTATTTTGTGGACCTCCAAGCACTCCCTTAGGTAGCCACTGGTCTTCATAAATGTTCACCTTTTTTCCATATCCAATGATCCATCGGAGAGATGGTTTAAGAGTGTTTCGCCCTATAAGTAGGCTTTGCCATCCCCAAGAGGGGTTACTGCATCTTGCTGCTTGTAATAGATGTCCATGTGGATAGTAGAGACCTTTGAAGACTTTACTCCATGGAGTTTCGGTTCTTTGTATTAATCGCCGCCTGTTTGCCTAACATAGCTTCATTGAAGATGATTAAGTCTTTGAAACCCAGGCCGCCCATTTCTTTCCTTTCCTTTAACAGTTCCCATCTTCTCCAGTGAACTCCTCTATGATGGTCTTTGGTTTTCCACCAGAAATCAGCAATCTTTCGTTCTATTGTCCTACAAATAGATAGTGGAATTTTGAACACGGACATGGCATATTGCGGGATAGTTTGCACTACTTTGCTTTAATCGGTACCTCTTTTCCCGCCTTAGACATAAGTTTTTCTTTCCAGCCCTCTAGTTTGGCATTTACTCTAGCTAATATCCGAGGCAAACATCTCCTTCTTAGTTCTACCCTAGTCGATGGAATGCCCAAATACTTCCCCTTTTTTTCTATTTCGGCACTCTCATTTCATTCGCTAAACTCCGCTTCGGGGCTAGTGGGCAATCTTTATTGAAGAAGATACTTGATTTGTTTAGATTAATAGCTTGTCTAGACGCAAAAACAATACGATTTAAAACAGCAAAGCAATATTCGGCTTTTCGTAATTTTTCCATCCATGAAAAGGATAAGATCATCCGCAAACATTAGGTGGGTAAAGGTAGGGCACTCCCTATTCAGTTTGATACCCCTTATGCTACCATCTTCCATCGCTTTATGCAGCATGTGAGATAGAGCATTTGCTACTAAAATGAACAGGTAAGGGGATAGAGGGTCACCTTGTCGGATTCCTTGAGATGGCTGGAAATATGGTAGAGGATGACCATTAAATTTGACACTATAGGATACCGTTGTTACACACTGCATGACCCAAGAAACCCAAACATTGTTGAAGCCCATTTTAAGCATGCACGCCTCAAGAAAGTCCCACTCTACTCGATCGTAGGCTTTTTTCATGTCATATTTAGAATTGCCTGAAATTTCCTCCATCGTCTTCGTGTTCTCAACTGGTGGATTACCTCTTGCACAAGTAGAATATTATCCTGTATCAGTCTTCCTTGTACAAAGGCACTCTGTTCCATAGTAATCAGTTGGGGTAGGAATCTCTTCAATCTATTAGCCAGCACTTTCGATATGATTTTGTAAGCAAAATTACATAAACTGATTGGCCTGAATTGATCCAGTTTTTCTGGGTGTTTGACCTTTGGAACAAGAGTAATAGTGGTTTTGTTCAGTTAAGGGTTGAGGCGACCGGATTCACAAAACCGTTTAATCTCTTTGTAAATGTCTCGGCTGATTTCTTTCCAATGGTGTTGGAAGAATTGTCCATTCATCCGTCTCGGTCCGGGGCTTTTAAGGCTCCCAGTTGGAAAGTAGCATGTTTGATTTCCTCTAGTGTGACTTCCATTGTTAATGCCCGATTTATCTCCTCTCGTCACCGAACATGGTAGCTGGTCTAGGACTCGGCTGAAAATTGCGTGCCCCCACCGTAGTATAGAGCTCTTTGTAAAAGTCTCGTGGACAACTGTCTAAGCCGGCCCGGATCGCGTGTCCATTCTTCATTTGGTTTTTTCAACATAGTGATTACTTTATTTGTCTTCGTTGCACCGTTGTTGCATGAAAGAGCTTTGTGTTTCGTCCCCCATTTTAACCATTGAATGCGGGATCACATCCCCCAATAGAGTTCCTCTTGTCGCCATAATCTTTCGATCTCACCCGTCGCCATTGAACTCTATTCTTGTCATTATTCAACCCCGACGCTTGATTAACCGTTGCATCTCCCCTTTTAGAGTTTGGATGGCATTCCGGGCATTATAGAACTTTTTCTTACTCCATGTATTGAGCTTCATAGTGAGCCGTCGATTTTACTACACGCCCTTCCTATTGGTCTGCTTTGTCATCATTCATGAATCCATCATGACGTGCTCATATTCCTCATCTTCCAGCCAATAAGCTTCAAATTTAAATTCCTTCTTTCGTCTCTCTATTTGAGGAGATAGATCTAACAATAAAGGGCTGTGGTCTGAACCAACAGCCGGTAAGGCAAAGACCTCTGCCGACGGAAACTCTACCCTCCATTCTGTAGTACAAAGTACCCTATCTAGTCTTTCCTTCACAAACTCATCCCTTTCTCTGTTATTTGCCCAAGTAAAAGCACGCCCCTTGCTCTCTATGTTCATAAGTCCGCATTTATCCAGGAAATTTTGAAAAGCTTGCATTCTGTAATTTTCAGCTTGTCTTTTCCCTACCTTCTCCCATACATACAACACTTCATTAAAATTTCCAAGACAAACCCAGGGATCATGATTGATAGTCCGGGTAGATGCTATTTTAGCCCATAGACTTAGTTTTTCCTGGAAGTCAGTAGGTGCATGGACAAAAGAGACACTCATGGTGTGGTTCATCTCCCCATCAGTGCAATTTATATGAATGCAGTGCATGGAGCTTGATTTAATAGTTACTAATGCCTGGTCATTCCAAAAAATAGCCAAACCCCCAGCAATACCTCTTGGATTGACTATAAAGCTTTGTTGAAACTGTAATATGCGTTGTAGTCTCTTACACACCTCCTCCTTGTTTTTTGTTTCCATTAAAAATAAAACGGTGGGCCTTTCTTGAGCCACCAGGGCTCGAATGGCCTGGAATGTCAGGGGAGTGCCCAGCCCCCGACAATTCCAGCTTAATATCTTCATTTGTGACTTGGTGGCTTATTAGGGCTAGCCACCAAAGCCCAACTCCGCGTTTCTTCCTCCGTAAGGACGGGGGTGTCTAGTAAGGTTGCTTCATCAAGTACTGGCTTGCTCATCCCCTGTGATTCATAGGGGGAATATCTTTTCATCTTTTTCAGAGCTGTATATTTTGGTCCTTTGACTTTCCTTTCTACAAAATTACTGACCATGACATTTTTGCTTGTGTTGTATGGATCGGTTTTTGGTCGAAGATCGGGGATTACAAGTATTGTGCCCTCGATTCCATTGCATGTCTTCTTGGACAACTTCCTTACGCTTTCCACTTCCCGTAGGAATTACTTGTGCTGGTTTAACACCCTGCTAGTTTTCATAGAGGACCATCTCTCTCTGATGGGCTTGAATTTCAGGGGCATCTATTTCCTCTATCAGCTCCTCCATCGATTTTCCATAATATAGATCCCAAAATGGGCTGTATTCATTCACTTCTGCTTTCATCCAAGGACCAAACAACATGTCTTTTTTGTTTAAAATCTGATCTTCCTGGTATGGGATCTCATTACAATTTTGTGCATAGTGCCCTAACCTCCCACACGAGTAGCAATAGTGTGGTAGTCGTTCATAACGAAAGTCTAGCCATATCTTTTTCCATTGTTGCTGAAAATTGCTCCCGGTTTCAATGGCGATAGCATGTCAATAGTAACTCTGGCTTTTCCAATCATATAAGGCATATATCCCTTTGCCTCTATCTTCACCTCTTTCACTTCCCCAATATCACCTGCAATGCGTTCTACCACTTCTTCTGAGATCCATTCTGCTAGTAGCCCATGAATATGAACCCAAAAGTTACAGGTGTCAAACCTATAGCATGCTGGTGGGGTGTTCGGTGTCCAAGATCTAAGTAGTAGAATATGGTTTGCGAAGGACCAAGGTCCCATGGACTCTACTCGCTCTTTGTCCATTTCCGAGGCAAAACGAAATGCAAAAATTCCAGGGGCTAACAGGTTAATTTCTACCGATTCAACCTTCCACACTCTATGCATTGTGTTTTGAAATGCTTGAAAATTGATTTTTGGGTTCTTGTACAACTGCCCAATTAGGGTTTGCTGACATTCTCTTACCTTACTGGCTGAGATGACATCATCTACTGTGGTTATTGCTTGATGTGACCATAGCTTTCCCATTCTTTTACGAGAGCTGCCGACGGACTTCCTCCTCATCGATGGGCTCCATATTTGCTGGAAAGCAGTGGGACCAGCTCCACCCGACAGAGTCGGAGAAGGACTGACTGAGTGGGGTGTTTGGAAAGCAATGGGACCAGCTCCACTCGGCAGAATCTGAGAAGGATTGACTGAGTGGGGTGTATAGGAAACAGTGGAGATAGCTCCACTCGGCAGAATCGGAGAGGGACCGAGTGGGGTGGGAGTAGCGACTAAACAGGGGATGGCTTTTACTATTATGAACTAAGGGGGAAAAGGGCTGTGGGTGATGGATTTTGCCATAGTTGAGTACTATGAAGAAGAAAGATGAAAAATCAGCTAGGGTTTGTATAGGATGGGCTACCACAGGAGGTAGAGAGAACCCTTTTGAGCGAGAGCTTAGGGATATGATTCCCAGAGAGAATTCCAATATGAAGAAAGGCAACTCATCCCTTGCTAAGGAGATTGTGCCGGCTTCTTTCACTCACAGAAGACTAAGCCTAAAAGCGGATCTGGCATCAAGCCTATCCCTTGGCCCTTTTCCGGGATCTACTACTATTTTTACAAAGCATCAAAGGCAAGCACTTCCCAGTCGAAAGGGAAAAAGTTATTCTTGTTAGCCGTTGAACAAGACTATTAAACCTAGTCACTAATATAATCTCTCACTATTGCTTTTGGGTTTTACACTATTCAAAACAAAATATCTACTAAAATAAAATAGGGCCCTTCAATATTTTTCTCCCTTCAAGTTTATAATTTCGTTTCTTTTAAACTCACCACTGCTACACTGATTACTTCTAGTGATGGATTACTTCTATCATCGTCTTTAAATTAGTGGTATTAACGAGTTGTGATATTTTTCAATAATCACTTTCGCTCTCTTCCCATGATTGGACTATGGACGGATTGCCAAGTGTGTTCACGTGGATTAAACCAACGACAATAAGATTCAATAGCCCCACAAAATTAAATACAAGCAGTTTAACGTGCGAGCCATCAAATGGAAATTTAATTTATATTTACATTATGGTTAATGAAATTAGTGAGACATTTTTCAAATTTTATGATCTAGGAGATGAGATAAGATTGTCAATTATAAACAATAGAGATTGATGCACAAAGACTATCTAGGAGATGAGACTAGAAATGATTGCTTTTTGGCCAGAAAGTAGCGAGTTGAATCCTTCGCTTACAAAAAGTGTATTCAATTATCACAATCCTAAGATAATTTTTGTACTTGTCATTTTCTTTTCTTTTCCTTAATAATACATGACATCTAAATTTTTTGACTTGATTAATTCTCTCTCTCACACACACACACATATGCACGCCAACTATCTGATTTAGTAGGACTTTATATGTTCAATTGGAAAGATTAACCACTCTACTGATTTGTAGGTAACATTTTTGTTCATTGAGCCATCTTATTTCAAAATGAGAGAAAAAAAAAACATGTTGAGATAAGAAAAGATTTTGATTTGGAAATAAATAGAAAAACCTATATCCATCAATATCATCGATTTAAGTAGAGAAATGAATATGAATTATTGTTACCGTGAGAGACAAATCCAGTTGAATTTGTAGAAAACCAAATTCACATTCAATAAAAAGTCAACCCAAAAAGTTAAAGCTGCACATCAATAGGCCACTAAAGCCACATTTGAATTTTTTGAGGGAAAAAGATGATGGTTTTAATTTCTAAGTAATTTAGAAAAGGTGAGATGGCTTTAAAAATTAATCCTAAAATATTTTAAAGGTTTTGGCTGTTTTATGCAAAACAATCACACACATTTAACCTTGAAAAAAAAAATCACAAACCAAAAATCAAGGTTGACATATATGACTATAATTAGCAAAAAATTGACCATTAAGGTATTTTTCTTGCACTCTCCTTTTACCTTGCTAACTATTCATCACCTGTCCCTCTTCCTCCACTCTCTCCCCATTTTTATCTTTATGCTTGTTATTACTACTTCCTATTAAAGAAATTCCCAACCGTATCATGAACAATATAAGTTCCATTACTAAAATAATCATATATAAATCTCAGGCGCTCATAGTAAATATCAAATGAAATATAATAGGTCAAAATGTCACGTTGATTATTTTATTGTATAAATTGCTTAAAATGGTTACTGATATGTTACAATAAGAATTTTTTTAACATAAGTACTTTTATTTTATTGCTCGAATAACATAAGTAAGTTAAATATGGACTTTCCTTTATGTTCGAATGCTTATGATGTGACAATCTGTGCAAGGTGCAGGTTACGTCCGGTGCATGAAGTAAATTAGTTGTTATCACAACAATAACATATGGGGCGCTGCAATTGTCCTCGAATATGAATCGAAGTGTTACTTCGCAAAATATTTTCTTCCTGGAAACTGCCACCAATAATTTCCCCTTGTTTCAATTCATTTATTTCATTCCCCTTAATTTAACGAGCCTGGGGCTATAGGCGGGCTCACGCGTGGACCGAAATTTCCAGGGCCAAATTTTTTATGGGCGGATGGGCTTTTTCTTTTGTCTGCCCTTTCTTTTTTATTAGTATTTTTTATTTATCCAAATATTTTTTTTTCTTTGTCAATTTTGTTTTGGTAAATAAATTGCACCATTATCCTTTGCAAGTTTTGTCTATTATTTATCTCCCTTTTTTTCATTTTTTTTTTACAAAAAAAATGCATATTTAATTTGCTAGCAAAAAATTTAGGTGCCGACATATGGTATGCGTAGTAAATTAAATATGTTGAGAGAGGGGGCTACGTTAATTATAAATATTGAACCAAATTTGGTGATTGAAAGATAATTGAATAAGTTAATGTAAAAAAATTGTGTTTTACCCAAAAATGGTGGGGAAATAGCACAACTCTAGAAGAAATGGGATAACCATTGCTTGATGTTCTCTCACCTTGTGTGAGCTTTCCTTTCTATCCCTAAGGTGATACTTTTCCCCTTTACAGAAACCCTAGAAATTCAATCCCAAATCATTGCCAAAAGCTGTGATGGCATAATCCATCTTATCCCCACTAGATTAGGCTAATTCCCCTCTTCATTCCTAGACTACCGACAAAACATTCTATACTGTTTTTGTCCAAATTCCAGTAAGGAGTTGGTACTGGGGAGTCGGGAGCGGTGCTTCTAGTTCATCAAACTATGGTATCTTTTCCTAGGTTTTGCATCTCTGTTTGAATTTAAACTCCTTTGCTTCTACAAGTCTCAGCGCTTTTGCCTTAATCCAACTGGGGTTCCCTTCATTCCACATCCCTATTTTTCCACCTACATTGAAGTATAGTTGAACTATTGTTACCTTTCTTTTTGCCTTAAATCAAAATCAACAAAGTTCAGAATGGAAGGAAAACACGTAAACAACTTGAGGATGATGGTGCTGTGAAGACGAATGGGTGATTTGTAGGCTGAAGATGATGTCATAGAGCTGGATGCTGAAATTTCCGAGTGCAATAAGCAGGAAAGTGACTTATCACTGTATGGCAAGTTGTTCTCAAAACCAAATGAAAATCTGCAAGCATTTCTAAGTACAATGAAGAGAGCTGGAAGATAGAGGATGTGAAATGTGAAGTTATTGAACCTGGATTTTTTTTGTTTGTCTTTAACTCGGTGGAAGGAAAGAGGTGAGTTTTCCAATTCGGCCCATGGTCTTTCACCAATAATCTTCTTTTTTTGCAAGGAGACCCCAATGGTTCGGAGCATTGTTATGACTTCTCACACTATGCCTTTTGGGTGCAGCTATTGGGCCTTCCTCATGCTACTATATCAGAGGATTTGTTGAGACTCATTGCTGCAAAATCGGGGACTGTTGAGGAAGTAAGAGTCGAAGGAAGAAATAATAGTTCTTGTAAGATTGGCAAAGCAAAAATTAGGTTAAATTTGTTTAATCCCATCAAAATAGGAACATTCGTCAATGTGGGAGGTAGGAAATGGTGGATAGATTTTAAATATAAGAGATTATCTTATTTTTGTTATTCCTATGAATGGGCCATTATGCGACCTTTTGGCCGAAGATACCTTATGAGGAGATCCCAAGGTAAATAGGGGAAGTACAGCTCTTGGCTTAAGGCAAAAGCAAGGGAACTTAGCCCATGCTGGAAAGTTTTCTATGGGGAAGTTGATAGATCTTTGGAAGAAGATATTATAGTGCCTGAAATACCAATGTCCCCTAGAGGTGCGCACTTGGAAAATGAAAAATCAGGGCTGACAAGTTAGGCAATAGTTCCATATAAGCCTATAGTGAATGAGCAAGCTGAGAATGCTAGAACATTAAACAAGGCAACCCCAAACAAGGGGAAACGAGTCTAGCAAGTTTTGGAGAAAACCTAGACCTTACTAGAACATGGAATAGGGACAAGACCTATTAAAACATAGAAAGTTGGACTAAAAAAGCAAGTGGCAAAAAATAGAACCGCTTTGCTTCCTACGAGAAGAGGGAGACTCAGATAAATTTTATTGATGAGGAGAAGTTTTTGGATACTCCGATTAGGATGTGGGAACGGGTCTATGAAGGGGCTTTGGTGGCTAGCCCTAATAAGCCACCAAGGGAGATATTAAACTATTAAGCTGGAATTGTCAAGGTTTAGGCACTCCCTTGACAATCTAGCAACTTAGAGTCCTAGTGGCTCATGAGAAGCCTAATTTAGTATTTCTAATGGAGATTAAAAACAAGGAAGATGTGGTGGATCATATAAATGTTAATCTACGTTTCGGGTTCTCTTTTATTATTCATCCTGTGGACATAGAGGGTGGACTTGCATTGTTTTGGGCTGAGGAAGTAAAGGTAGATGTGGAGTTTCATTTTGATAATCTTATTGAAGTGGCTTGTAAGGATCTTGGGAGTGGCATAGTGATGAATATCTCAACTTTGCATGCATCCACTAATTATCAAGAGAGACTTAATCTATGGAATGTCCTGTGATCCAGAAACCATTCACACAATTTTCCATGGCTATGTATAGAAGACTTTAATGAAGTTTTATATCATTGGGAAAAAGGTGGAGAAATGTGATGTTGATTGGAATAGAATTGTGGCATTTTGGGAGTTTGCGGACTCATGCTCCCTTATGGATATTGAAAGTAAAGGTTGTGCATTCACAGGACAGACAATAGGGAGGGAGATGAGTTGGTCAAAAAGAGGATTGACCGAGCTTTATGTAATATGGAATGGAGGGTCAATTTTTCTAATGTCGAAGCTTTCACACTTCCAACTATTGGATCGGACTATTGTTTGATCATATTGTCCTTTGATTTAGCTAGGGTTTGAAAGCAAAAGAATTTTCGTTTCAAAGCATTTTGGTTAGAAAACATAGAGTGTGGAGAGTTTGTTAAAAATGCTTGGGGCCTATAATGGAGAGCCAGCCGGATATTGTCAGCAAAACAAAGAGGGTAGTCGCAAAATTGGGGAAATGGAGCCATAATACTTTCAAGAATTCATCCAAATAGATTTGTATTTTCAAAGGGAAACTTATAAACCTAACAAACAAGGGTGAAGGGGATTTAGTAGGGGAGGAGTATAGAAAAATCTTTAACCAAATTGAAACATAATGGAGGCAAGAGAAAATGTATTAGAGTATGAGATCTTGGATTAATTGGCTAAAATGGGGAGACAAGAATACGAAGTTTTTTTGTGCCACTACGATTCAAAGGTGACAACAAAATAAAATTTCTATGCTATGGCTTGATTATCACAATTGGAGTCGAGACCCTATGACCCTTAAGTAACATATCATAGGTTTTTACAAATCTTTGTATACTTTAGTTGGAAGTTGATACTACCAACCTATGTTAGAATAATGCCCTGTGGTGGTTACAAATGGGATGAACAAGGCTCTTATGAAGCGGATCACTAGGGAAGAAGTAAGACTTGTTGTTTTTCAAATGGGTGTTACTAAGGCACCAAGACTTGATGGGGTGAATGATTTATTTTATCAAAGTAATTGATCAATCATTCATGAGGATATTTTCAAAATGGTAACCTCTTTCTTTGATCAAGGTATTTTTGACCTTGATTTAAATGAGACACACATCATTCTCATTCCCAAAGTCACTAATTTAGAAAGTATTACTGACTATAGACCTATTAGCCTTTATAATTTAAACTACAAAATAATTGCATAGGTTTTGACGAATAGGCTTAAACCCTGGCTCCTAAAGATTATATCCCTTGAACAGAGTGCTTTTGTGGGGTGACAGCAAATTCAAGACAATATTTTTATCATTCATGAGGTTTTGCATCAATTAGGGGTTTGAAAGAGAAAACGGAAATTTTAGGCAATTTTGAAACTGGATATGCAAAAAGCTTAAGATATAGTTGAATGGGATTTCTCATGTGACTGTACATTGAGGATAGGGTTTTGTGAGATGGGTTTCATTTGTCAAATTTAGTGTTTTTTCAGTATCTTTCAGGGTTAGAGTTAATGGGGATTCTTGTGATGTATTTTATCCAATTAGAGGGATTAGATAAGTAGATCCACTATCTCCCTATTTATTCATTATAATGGCTAATGTGCATCTTTAATAGTGGATAGAGCTGTGATTGGTCAAAGTCTAAAAGGTATTATCCTAAACCCAAGTTGCCCTACACTATCACATTTGCTATTTGCTAATGATGTTATCTTTTTCCCGGATGGGACTATTGGAGAAACTCAAAACATTGTCAATTTGTTAAATCGATATTCCTTTTCATCAGGTCAATCTATCAACTTAAATAAGTCAAGCATTTTTTCCAAGCTTGGGTGTCCCCAAGAGTTAAAATTGAATATTACACTTGAATTGAGAGTACCTATCATGAATAGAAGAGGGATGTATTTGGGTGTTCCTTTAGATTGGAGTCAAACAAAAAAAATTAATGTTCTCATGGATTCTAGCTAGTGTGGATAGTAAACTAGAGGGTTGAAAAGAACAGTTAATATCAAAAGCGGGTAAGGAGATCCTGGTGAAAATTGTTGTTCAAGCTTTACCATAGTATGCAATATCAGTATTTAAGATTCCTATTTCCATTTGTAGAGTTATTGAGAAGAGGATTTCAACATTATGGTGGAAATAAAATTTGAATAGAAAGGGCAATCACCGGAGAAGATGGGATTTCCTAAAAACTAGGAAAGAACAAGGGAGGCTAGGCTTTAAAGACTTAATTGATTTCAATAGAATTATGTTGGGAAAACAAGCATGAAGATTAAGTTAAGCCCCATAGGTTGGAGCAGAATTCTCTACTTTCTAAGAGGAAATTTTTGGAATGCAAACAAAGGTCCCCAACCATCCTGGGGGTGGCAAAGCATACTCATGGGCGGAAATGTTATAGCACAGGATACAAGATGGGAAATGGGCGATGGAAGAAGCATTAAAATTCGAGGGGATAGATGGTTGTCATAAGGTCTTATTGGAGGCCTAGAAAATAGAAATAATCCTCAATATGTGACTAAATTAATACTTCCAAATTCTAATAAATGGAACATTCAACTTCTGAATGAAATGTTTGGCGAGATTACCGTCCAAGAAATATTGGCTATTCCTTTAAGCCTAAACTTGAGACTAGACAAACTTCTATGGACAACAAACAATACTAGGGAGTATAAAGTTAAAACTGGATATAACCAGCTTCGCATGTAGGGACCAACCAAAAAAGAGATTCAAGCATTGACTTTATATCAAAACCCCATACGACTATGGCTAGAGGTATGGAAGCTTCAAATTTGCCTTAAAATATGATTCTCTATGTGTAGTGTGTGTAATGAAGCCCTTCCTACAAAGGTCAACCTATACAAGAGAAATTTGTTACTTGATTTACTCTATCCTATTTGCGGTCACGCCCCTTAGTCCATGGAACGTCTCTTTACCCTGTGTACTTGGACACAAAATTTATGGTTAGATCCTAGACTTCAAATGATTACCCTAGGGCACAAATCACTTGGTTGGATAAATGGGTTTGTGATTACCTCACTTCTAGAACCTTTCCACGAGCAAATGCACTGTTTGTTGGTACACTCTGGTTGATTTGGAAGGGGTGTAATGCTTTGGTTTTCCAAGACAAAAACCCCAACCCAAGCTAGATTGTGAGAGAAGCTGAATATTTGATCAACTTATTCGAAAAGTGGAACATAAGACTAGCGGGGATTGAAATAATGATACTCTCCTGCACAGAAATGGCACCCACCACCTCCTTGAACACTGAAATTGAATGTTGATTCATCCTGGTGGAGCACGGCAATGGAAGATTCGGTTGTAGGAATCACCGGGAATAGTGAAGGAGTGCTCTTGGATGGTTTTGCACAAAAAATTCATGCTCCTTTGGCCCTTGTTGCGGAAACCCTAGCTATGCTTTTTACTATGCAAAGGTTAAACAATGAACGTGTGGAGAAGGGGATGAAAGTACACATAACTTATCTATGTGTGGAGGTAGTTAGTGATAACTTATTTGTGGTCAACAGGATATTGGGCCTAGTAGAGTTGCCATGGGCTGTTATGTTGGACCATAGGCAAATACTAGGCCAAAGAGGAGAAATCAACCTTAAATTTGAATTGCGAGAGATGAATCGGACTGTGAATTTGGTTGCAAAGTCTCACCGAGTTGGATCACTCCCTTGTAATTGGATAGAAAATCCCCCCAATTCTTTAAGGTCGATCTTATGCCTCGAATTTGGTTTTGCTTGTAATGCACATTTGGGGTAAGTTTAGTAATGAAACTTCTTTTTCCACCCCCTCCCCCAAAAAAGAGAAAGAAATGGGATGGTTTTCTCTTGAAATTTATATGTGGCAAATTCCAATAAAAATTCACAAGTGGATTGTGATGTAAAAGAAAGTCTGGAAATCTCTCCCAAAACATGATCTTATGTGGGATAAATTTATTTAAAAAGGTCAAATACTTATCAATTAAACAGCCATTTAAAAGGATTGACTTTCACTTTTCTTGGTCAGCTGGTCATCAATTTTCCTTAGATCATTTACATGGATTAATTTACCGTGAATTCTTATGGAATTTAATGTTGCCTTGGCGTAATAACATGGTATTAATTGGAAAAGATATCATAGCCTATTAATCTCTCTACACTATCATATGAAGTAATGACAATGAAAACAAGCCAAATTTAACTTTTTATAGATAACTTATAAGTGTCTCCTAGAGTAATTGCATCGCTTAATTTGACACAAATTCTTATTTAATTTAATGTAGCCAACTAGTTAGCGCAATAAGATGTTATTGATAGGAGAAGATATCACAACCTATAAATCTCTACCCTATCACGTGAAGTAATGTCGATGAAGACAAGCCAAATTAGATTAACTTGGACAGCATGTACATTAACACTGCACAGACAAACTTTGCATATAAAGTCTCTATCTCAGCTTAACCTGTACCAATAACAATTATAGGAAAGTAGAATCAATTCTGTTGCTTCTCTCTTCTTGCTAGAGTTCCTTAGTACATCTATGGGGAAAAACCCTAGTTTAGGTTGCCAGAATATTGCGATCGCCATAATCCCCAAGAAAACCCATCTCGAGGTGACTTTCTCGAAACGAAATTCGGGACTCTTCAAGAAAGCAAGTGAACTTTGCACTCTGTGGGTTAGATATCGGTATCTTAGTATTTTCTCTAGCTTGTAAAGCCTTCTCTTTTGGCCATCCTGAGGTCGAACTAATCATCGACCGTTTTTTCGCTCGCCACCATCTGCCTCTTCCTGACACCAGCGCTCATCACTAACTCTTTGAAGCTCATCGAAATGTGAACCTTGGGGAGCTCAACATGATATTGACTCAAGTCCTTGATTAACTATAGGTTGAAAGGTAGCGAAGGGAAGAGCTCGACGTGATGCGAAAAGCGAGCCAAAGGCAGCGTTGGTGGGAGGTCCCACTGATGAAATTGGCTTGTGTGAGCTTGAGCAATTGAGAATGCTAATGGAGGAGATGAAGAAGAATGTGATGAAGTTGACTACCAAGTTGATGGCAGATTCTCCTCCAAATGGTTTGCTATTTTCAAGGGTGAATTATGGATTAAGGCTTGGTGACCCTTTTGAGAACAAGGTCCTTCAAGGGAATGGTACTTCCACTTTTTCTCAGATCTTCAGTTTCCATAATGAAAGTGGACTTTTTTGATTTTTTTTTTCCCTAATATATCTTTTTCGTTTAATATGGAGGAATGAAGTCTAGTATCCCACTAGCAAAGGCTGTCCACTTTTTTTTTTTTTTTTTTTTTTTTTGTCTCCTTGCTTATTTCTTTAGCGCTTGAATTTGCAGATATGTATATACACAATACAGGAGTTTAATTTACCTTATAATTGCAAGAACTTCTAATGATGGGGTCTGTACTCTTTATAATGGTACTTTTATCAGCTCTTGATCTGGTCTTGCACAATTTGATACGTGCGAAGACAACTTTCTTTTCAATAAGCAGTTTATTGGATAATGGTATTTTCCGAATATTTACAAGTAACAAAAGTCCATAATACAATCACAAGTTCTCATCTCAATTTCTCTAAAAGCAATAAGCGTAAGACAACAAAAAATTCTTTTGTATAACATATCGCGATCATTGTAAGCATAATGATAGGTCGATAAATTAAAAGCCATCTGTTTTTCAATTACGTGTTTCGATGGCTGATTACTTTTCATTGTCTAGATGATTATGCATTTGAAGCAAGAGTTCTAGCGAGAACAATGATAAGTACGTCCAATCTTTCCAGCAAGCGGTCCAGCCAAAACCCGCCCAATCAAAAATGGCCGCCAAGGCCATTCTTTCCTCTTATGCTCAAATAATATAATTAATTCAATGTGATAAGGAGATATCTGTTTTTTTCTTTTTTTTTTTATCTGTCTTGCTCCAAGTTTCAATTATTCTTAAATTTTTGCTCTATCTCTTCTAAATAACGCTACTCCCAATCATACCTAAAAATGTAAAAAATTAAACTCCCCACTTCTCCAGGTCACCATTGAAGACAATTCTCAGGAAATGTTTGGAGCCAAAAAAAAAGAAAGTAATAAGGCGTTTTTTTTTTTTTTTTTTTTTCCTTCTTTTAGCCTTTTGTCCCTCCTTGAAAATTAGTCCCAGAGGCAAGTGGGAATAGGGAGATAAGATTAGAAGAAAATGTCACGAAAGTGACAAGTGCCCCACTTTAGACCCTTCTGGGAGGTGACTAGGGAAAGGAAAAAGAACGCATCACATCGAACGAAATTCACGATGTTCTCCCTTTTTTCTCTGCAAAAGGGAATTAATTAATATTATAAAAAATTCTATTTCAATATATTTATGATAAATTTATTTTAAATTAATTTTTTTACTTTAAAAACCTTAAATTGATACATTTTAAATAAATTTATCTTAAATTAGTTTTTATTATTATTAAAAATCTTAAACTGATATACAAGTAATAAATTTATTGACCAAGTAAAGATCCCCAATTAGTACATCTATGACTAATTTATCTTCTATTAAATTCTGTCAAATTTTACCATTAAAACTTGCTATTGTGGATGATACATGGTGACATGTTAGGTGACTTGGCAAGTTCACATGAAAATTCATGGGGTTAGTCCAACGAAAAATTCTAAATTTTTTATCAGTGTACCGTTAAATTTATCATAAAAGTATTGATACATTTGTTACTGTTGCATTAAATTGGAATATTTTATGATATTTACCCCATATATGTCCACATGAACTTGCCACGTCACCACTTGTCATCTAGATTAGCAAATTTAACAATTAAATTTGATAGAAACTAATAGAGAATAAATTTATTATATGTATATCAGTTTAAGATTTATTATGATCAAAAAGTTAATTTAAAATACATTTATCACAAATATGTTAATTTAAAGTTTTTCGTAACAATAATTCATTTCTTTTTTAAGAGAAAAGGAGAACATATCGATGTGATGCTTTCCTTTTCCTTTCATTAGTCACCTCCTGGGAGAGTGCGAAGTGGGGCACTCGTGACTTTTCTGACATTTTCTTCTAGTAAAATTCCATATCTTGTCTCCGTATTCCCACTTGCCTTAGGGACTAATTTTCAAGGAGGGATAGTAAGTTAAAAAATTAATTTGAGTAAATTTATTATATGTGTATTAATTTAGACTTTTTCATAGTCAAAATATTAGTTTAAAGTAAATTTATCGTATGTATATCGATATGGAATTTTTCATTATATTAACCAAAAGGAAAAGGAGAAAATAGTTTTCGTCAAAATTTGCAACTTTTCAGTCACAATTTGTTGAAGTATATCGAGGTTATAAGGTTACTTATTTTAAGATAAGGGGGCAGATATAGCCTACATTACTTTGATAGATAATATGTCTATAAATGAATTAAATCTATATGATATTTTTTACAACTTTTTTATTAGAAAAATAATATCACATGTGTTATAACTTTTGTATGGTATTTAGATAAGTACCATAATTTTTTAATTGATTACTTGAGTGCCATAACTTTCGTTTAATGTTTACTTGAATGCCACAACATTTAAAAACGTTCGCTATAAGTCCTCAAAATCTAATGTAACATGATATTCGTGGTGAATGTTTATTTAAAAGTTGGGACACTCAAGTGATCAGTTGGAAATTTATAATGTTTAAATTAGTGGTGTGCAATTGGATTGGTTCTAAGTGGGAACTAGACTCAATTGCCCAAAAAACAAGTTTGGGAATCGGTTCCCATTGGAATCAGTCCGAGAATAGGTTCTAAATTTTTGGAACCAGTTGAAACTTGTCAGAGATCATGTTCCGAGTGAATACTCACTTAATAACCGGACTAGACTGCCTAGTTTTAGAATCATTTTCTTAATCGATTTTATAAGCTAAAAGGTCAAAGTCCTAATTTATTTTTCCTCTAAATTCTAACATAAGTACTCTTTCATCCTTTGTCTTTCCTTGGAACTTTTTGTCAATCTTTCTTCTTCTTTATGGATGAATGGGGAATGAAATTTTGTGATTTATGTTTTATGTTACGTGTTTGAACTTGTCATTGTTTATAATTGTATATGATTGTGTGTTCATTTTATGAATTATTGTTTTTGGTGGATAGAGATTTCTATTATTCATCTTTTACTTTGAATTGTTTTGTGGTTCATAATTATATGAATTTGCTATAAAAAAATGAACCAAAAAAAGTAACAAAAAAAAGTTCTGAGGTAGACCCTGGAACCATATTTGAAAAATAGGGTAGGTTCAAGAATAGGTTTCAAGTAAATATGGTAGATTTCAAGGTCCAAAAATTGGGAACTGACTATAATAGGGTAGGTTTGGAGTTCCCTTTTTGGAACGTAATCACCCCGAAATTGATCACCTCTAGCTCAAAGGAACATTTCGTAAAAGCTAAGGCACTTAGATGAGGGCTACAAAAAAGTTATGGTATTTGTGATGTCCTTATCACATTTTTCATATCATGGGAAAGAATTTCCAAAATCTTCATACGTCAAATAGGAAGTAGGCTTTGGCCCCTAAAAACAAAGATTAAAAAAAAAAGCCACGGCAAAGGGCATTCAAATCCAATAAATTAAGACACAAGAATGTAACTACTGCAACAATTAAAGGAAAACGAAGTGGAAAAAAAGAAGAAACAAGGATAAAGCTAGAAATGCAAACTGCCTCCCTCTGTGAATATAAAACTAAGAAAAAGGTTATAGCCAGCCACTATTGTTTGACATGCAGACACTTACATAAAAATCGGCAGACTCGCCCAAGAATGATCGTGAAGTAAACCTACATTTTGTTCCCTTTGTCAGTGCTTTTATCAGACATTGAACGTCTATCATCCACTGACATATAGTCATTGTAAATTACTAGTGCATGATCATCCCCGAGAACACAATCATCGGTTATTCTTGGTCTCCCTGTCTCATCAAATTCTCTAGGACAATTGCAGAGTTGAATCATACATTATGGGGTGTCGCCAAGGCCGACTTGTTCGCTAGGCAGCTTCTCTTCCTATCAGCCACTGCCGTCGATGCTATACTGGCCACTTTCTTCGCAACCCACCTGAAGAACCCAACTTTAACCTGTCCTCTCTTCGGAGGCAGCCTTGCTTTTGGATTCTTCTTCGGGCTTTTCTTTGTCGCACACGCGTTGGACATTTTCTTTGATCCTCTCTGCAAGGAAAAGGAAGGAGAATTCTCAAGAGAGTTATCAGAGATAAGCAAGCAAAGAGAGGTACAGAAGCAGAGGAAGTGGAGGTTTGTTTTGCTGTGTTTCGGTGGAAACGGGTGGGTTTGGTTTATTTATACAGTCTGAAAGGACTTTACGTGAAGTGTGAAAAGAATGTCTGTGAGAGAGAGAGAGAGAGAGAGAGAGAGAGAGAGAGAGAGAGAGAGAGAGTTGGACAAGTGATGCAGAACCAGCATGACAAGCAACTAGGCAAATTCAGCGGAGGGGGTAATAGGAAGGGACTTTAGTCTTCTTTTCAGAGGGAAACACATGAGCAAAGAAAGGAACTCGAGCTTGTCCTTTTCCATCTAACTTGCAATTGATAAGAGTTTTAGCGCTCTTCCTGGTGTTGATACAATCTAATTAAACACTCATTTCGAAGTTACAACGGATACTTTGGATAAATAAATCCAACGTCACCCATAGATGATAAAAATAGATAATATAATAAAAGAGGGTCATCTACATAGTTGAGAATTGTGATAAGAACTGGACACATGGCCCGGTGGTAAGGGAACTGAGGGGAGGGGGTGGGGACGCTAGTGTTATAGGTGTAAAGTTCAATTCTCACTCTCTGCGAAAAGGCATGACAAAAATCTAAGAAGAAGATGAGAGTTAGGGATATGGTAAATAAAAGGAAAAAAAAAAACAATTGTAATGAGATAGAAATGTAATATTCTATATACCTCCTAATGAAGAGTACAAGCCCCATTTATATAGGGTGAGAAGACAATTAGACTAATCTCAGAAATAGTAATCTTACACGTGTAAGATCTCCATACAAACTCAAGGTGACTTGAAAAGAGTCAACTTGAGTTCAAGTCACCTTGAGTTTGGAGTTGGAAAACGATAGATGAATGTTTTGGTTAGAAATCAACATTTTGTTCAAACAATTGAAGTGAAGACAAGTCGAACAATGTCAGGAAAAATGTAATATCGAATAAAATGACAGTTTATTTCATTGTGCTTGGTGTATTCATGAAAAACATTGCTATGTGCTATTTGGATGGCACTACAATTATTGTGATGAACGACTGTCCCACTATTATGACGCCAGAAAGCTACCAAAAAAGTCTTAAATCTATTGCACTTTTATCGATTACTTTTTAATTGTGCCAATTGAGTTTTAAACATTTTCATATTTTGTCAATTAAGTCTATCTAGCCAATTTTGATTGGAAATTATTGACTTGGACATTGACTATCCTACATGGTATGACTAGCGTTGATGTAGATAATTTTAATAATATCTTAATATTTTTTTTTCTTTTCTTTGTTTTTTCTATAATTCTAGTAGACGAGGGCCACTAAACCTTGCTTAATCTAGGTGAAGGCGTTGTAGCCCTTGCTTATGGCCGATGAGGGCATTATGGGCCTAGCTAGCCAACAGGGAGGGTGTTGGCCCTTTCCTGGATTTGGGCGAGAGCAATCTTGGCAAGGGCCACAACACCCTCACCTACAGCTGACGAACGTCTTGGCTTGTGGCTAGTGATGGTTGATTAGTGACATTATTGGTAGAGTCGAAAAAAAAACAAAGAAAAGAAAAACAGGAAAAAGTTAATAAAAAATTTGAAAAAATATGAAAAAATATGAAAAAATTATTAAAATTATTCATGTTTACATTAGTCATGTGTCACGAGCCGATCAGTTGGGATCGCGACCATGCGGTGACTTAGGCTATTTCGGATCGCTCAGGATCGTTGGGGCCTAAGCCAAACCTTCTTCAGATCGTCTGATCACTCACTCACCCGGATCGTAGAGAGAGAAACTAGAGAGAAGCTTTGAACAAAAGAAAGGAGCTTAGATTGCTAATTGTTGGATGATACAAATGAGGGGGAGGGCACCCCTTTTTATACTTGAGGCCCTCAGATTACAACCATTGATTTAGTTTTGATCCGGCGAACCATATCGTATCTCCTCAATTGCCTTAATTACCGTATCTTCTGCCCCTAGGAATATTCTAGTGATATTCTGGAATATTCTAGGGATATTCTGGAATATTCTAGAAGACTTAAGAAAATCCTGCTCCTAAGAATATTCCAGAAGTGCTTGGATCCTTCGAGGGGCGTTTTGGTCGTTTTTCCTCGATTACGAATGCCCCATTGACCACGGAAACCTCTACTCCGTGATATTCTCCCCCACTCATTCGAGCGACTTCCTCGGCGCTCGCAGCATGAGGAGAGTTCTTTTTGGCACGAGCTTTTTCCCGCTTCTTCCTATTCCGCTTGGCCCTAACCGACTCGAACGGTACCTCGATTGGCTTCTCTAACGATTGGTTGAGTGGCTTCACGATCGGTTGGATGTACGATCCTTTCTTCGGCTCGGACATGGTACCCGGCGCGTACTCCACTTCGGGGAATAGGGCTTCGATTGGCATGTCGTTGGTTGGTGCAGGAGATCCCGATTCTACCTTCGGCCTCTCCAAAGGTTGGGTCTTTGGTTGATTGGCCATGCGCTTGGCCGCCTTCAAGCTTTTGTCGAGGAGATGGACCGCAGCAATTGTCTTGGTGTTCATCGCCCCTTTGAGCATCGGCACCATGGACGGACACTTCGGGTCGAGCACTATGATGCACTTAGACCCCATGTCGATCATGGCCTGCGCTTGGTCGAAGAACTGCATTCCCAAGATGAGGTCGTAGTCGTCGAGCGGGACTACCTCGAACGGAAGTTTGCCTCTCCATCCGCCAATTTGGACTTCGACCTCTAGGGTTGTGCCTCCACTTGCAAGGTCTTCCGAGTTGACGGTCTTGAATCGCCTTCCGTTTGGCATCACTTCCAAGCCCAACTTCTTTGCTACCTCGGTTGCCATGAACACGTTGGACGCACCCGTATCGACTAAGGCATAAAGAGTGATTCCACATACCTCAAGTTCGACGAAGTACATGTCCGTTTGTTCTTTTTTCTTGGGCGGTGGTTGAGCTTGCATAGAGTTGAGAGTCATCCCACCAAGTCGGATTTGGCGCTTCTCCTCCTTTGGCCGTTCTTCATCTTCGATGGAGAGGATGGCGTTGACTCGGTGTTTTTGAGGACACTTTTGTGTCCAATGGTTTCCTTTGCAAATGAAGCAAGGAGCGGGTGGAGGTTGATCGTACTTACTTGTGAAGTTCGCTTGCGGTTGACCTCCATGGACGGGTTGTTTGGATGAGCTTTCTCCCCAAGTCTTTCGGCCACCTTGATCCTTGGGGCCACGGGAGTTGTCTCCACTTTCATCCTCGGAGGACCGATCCGACCTCCAATCCTTCGATCGATGTTTCGTTGGATCGAATTTGTTGAGGTCGATGAGTGATTCGGCAACGGTTAAAGCCCTCGAGAGACTTCTCACATCCCGATGCATCAGCTCTTGTCTTGCCCACGACTTGAGTCCATCCAAGAACGCTCCGAAAGCCTCATCTTCTCCAAGATTGTTGATTTGGAGCTTGAGTTCGGTGAATTCTTTCACGTACTCTCGGACCGTACCTCGTTGTTCGAGGCGATGGAGCTTGCTATGGGCTTCTTGTTGAGCAAACTCGGGGAAGAAGTATTCTCGAAACTCCTTCATGAAGTCATCCCATGTCTCCACGGGAGGGGCACCGCGCTTGGTCTCATCACACCTATTGCGCCACCATAACATTGCGGTATCAGTAAGGAACATCGCAGCAGTTCGTACCTTAACATTCTCGTGTTGGATGTTGGCGGCTCCGAAGTACTGCTCCATGCTCCATACGAAGTTATCCACCTCTTTGGCAGATCGATTACCCTTGAACTCCTTGGGCTTCGGTACCTCTATCTTGGGCACTGCTTGGGTAGGCATTGCTCCATTCGCAATGCTCAATTTGCACAGGGCGAGCTCCGCCTTGAGCTTTTGGATCTCCACCTTCATGGTTTCGACCTTGTCCTGTCGGGGGTTCTCCTCTTCCATCACGCGAACACGTTCCCTTAAGTCGTCGATCGATGTCTCGAGGTCATCATCCTTCGCTTGAAGAGGGACCGTCGCATCGTTGATGGCGTCCGTGAAGTCTTTGCGAAGAGAGCCTTCAACCTCCATGATCCGGTCTCGAACATCATCGAGTCCGTCAATGAGATCAGCTACGGCACTTCGCATTTTCGCGAACTTCTCATCAAGCGCAGCAACGGGTTCTGACGAGGTTTCTCTTTTCTTGCTTCAGCTGCGAGTCTCTCTGACTTGGGCAACCTCTCCATCCACAATACCTTCTTGGCTTGACATTCTTTCGAACAGTTGGTGCTGCTCCTCGGATCTTTCTTCTTTTGCTCTGATACCACTTGTCACGGGCCGATCAGTTGGGATCGCGACCGTGCGGCGACTTAGGCTATTTCGGATCGCTCAGGATCGTTGGGGCCTAAGCCAAGCCTTCTTCGGATCGTCTGATCACTCACTCACCCGGATCATAGAGAGAGAAACTAGAGAGAAGCTCTGAACAAAAGAAAGGAGCTTAGATTGCTAATTGTTGGATGATACAAATGAGGGGAAGGGCACCCCTTTTTATACTTGAGGCCCTCAGTTTACAACCATTGATTTAGTTTCGATCCGGCGAACCAGATCGTATCTCCTCAATTGCCTTAATTACCGTAACTTCTGCCCCTAGGAATATTCTAAGAATATTATGGGAATATTCTAGGGATATTCTGGAATATTCTAGAAGACTCAAGAAAATCCTACTCCTAAGAATATTCCGGAAGTGCTTGGATCCTTCGAGGGGCGTTTTGGTCGTTTTTCCTCAATTACGAATGCCCCATTGACCACGGAAACCTCTGCTCCGTGACACATGCATGTAGGATGATTGACGTCAACATTAGGGATTTTTGGCCAAAATGGTTAGATGATGGACTTAATTGATAAAATATGAAATTGTTTAGGACTTAATTAACACAATTAAAAGGTTTGAATTGAATTGATAAAAGTGCAAAAAATTATGATTTCTTAGACAATTTTTCCATAATGATGTATTCTTATGTCTTCTAGTAGCCATCACAACCATAGTATATTTGATGTCATATCAACAAGAGTTCAATATTCTACTTCTATAATAGAGCAAGTGACAGTAGTCTATTTCTTCCTGCACCATGAAATAAGTCAATTGTCTTAAATAGTAGCCCATAGTAGGGTCGCGATCATGAGTCACCAACCTGATCATCATCAAAATAAGTCGTCAACTCCAAGGGTGACTGAGCAAAAAAGTAAATGCCATGAAATGATGTAGCCTTAACATAGCCAATATTTCATAGGACTAGAATAAAATAAGTCATATGGGGCTAGGTCATGTATTGATTGATAGTAAGAATAGCAAATGCGGTGTGAGGTCAAGTAATAGTAAGATATATAAGATTGTCAACCAACTGTCAATAGATTGTAGAATTCAAAAGAAGAGTCCATTTGGCATCAATTTTGGCATTGGTTTCAATAGGAGTTATAGCAATCTTGTTATTATTGAGTTCGGATTAATAAAAAAGATCAATAGCATATTTTGATTTAGAGAGATAATAACTAGAGGAATTTGAATTAGCCTCTAAGCCCAAAAGTAACTTAGCTGCCCAATATGTTTCATTTCAAACT
Organism: Corymbia maculata; assembly: GCA_014182735.1. Classification (NCBI taxonomy): domain Eukaryota; kingdom Viridiplantae; phylum Streptophyta; class Magnoliopsida; order Myrtales; family Myrtaceae; genus Corymbia; species Corymbia maculata. Next base: position 7,085,712 of record CM024685.1, read on the forward strand.
ATTGACTAAGATATTGCTTGACTTTTATGCCAACATGATCATCACTTGTAATAATCATGTTGTTCAAATGTAAGAGCAGCATAATATACCGATGAAATGCTCTCTGAACAAAAGGAGTGTGCAATAGGGACTAGATTTGAAGTAAAGAGATTTCGTGATTAAGCTAAACTTGGAATATCATGCCTGATGAGCCTATTTCAAGCCATATAATGCTCGATGTACTCTATACACTTTATTGGAAGGATGAGTGTATCTAGGAGAAGACACCATGTAAACTTCCTTAGTGAGATCGCCATTTAGGAATGCATTTTTAACATCCATTTGAATAAAAACTGGTGCTTAATTGTGACAACAATAAAAAGACTATGGACAAAAGGAAGGCGTGCAATAAGAGTAAAAGTCTCTTCATAGTCAATTTTGTATTTCTATGTAAAGCCTTTTGCCTCTAGCTTAGGTTTGTAACAATCCATGGTACCATCTGCTTTTGTTTTAATCTTATAGACTCATTTATGACTACAATGGACTTATCAAAAGGCAAATCAATATGATATGTGTTAAAGGCTTCCATCTCATTTACCATTGCTTGCCGCTAGAGAGGATCGGTAATTGCTTCTTTATATATGCAAGGTTTAGAAAGAGAAGCAATGGTAATCCTAAAGTCTAACAGAAGATCAAGTTACTATTGTGGAATGATGGGCAAAGGTTGATGGAACGTCGGCTAGTGGAAAATCAGTTGATGGAGCAAACATGTCAAAAGTTGCCGAGGTGATATCTACAAAAGGACTTGTATCAAGATTAGAAGAAGTTTTGAAGAGGAAGATTCACAAGTGGATGGAAATGGGAAAATTATCCAAAAAGTAAACTTTTTACAATTTTGTCAATTCGTTTCTAAACTTTTTAATTTTGTCAATTGAATTCTAAACATTTTCACTTTTGCCATTTGAATTTATTTAGCTAATTTTGACTTGCATTTGCTGATGTGGACACTAGCCATCTTATGTAGCATGGTCAATGTTGACGTTGACAAAATTTATTATTTTTAAACAAATTTTTAAATATTTTAATTTCATTTTTCCTTTTTCTTTTCTTTTCTATCTTCTTCTTCTACTAGTCACCTAGCCCCCGACGACCTCATCAGCCTTAGACAAGGTCCCCCTCATAGGGATTTGGTGAGGGATGACCTTGCGGGTCTTGGGTGAGGCTCACACTCGCTGGATCTCGTAAGGGCGAGTCTCGCTTGTGGCTGATGAGGTTTCTAGAAGCTAATGAAGGTTGCCCTCTCCCTTAGCCTAACTTGAAGCAAGTGAGGGGCAACCTCGTTGGTCCCAAGTGAGGCTCATGAGGTCATCCCTTGCTATGAGGGGGACCTTGCTTGAGGTTGGTGGGGCTGACCCTCGCCCAAGGTTGTCTCTCACTAAATCTTGATGAGGGTGACCTTGCCTGAGGCTGGCAAGGCTGATCCTCACTAGTCATAGCCTTTGGTTGGTCGTTGGAAGCTAGACAACTGACAGAGGAAGAAAAGAGGAAAAAAAAGAAAAGGGAAAAAGAAAATAAAAGGAAAAAATAATAAAAAATAATTTTGTCCATGTCAGCATCGGTTGTGCCATGTAAGATGACTAGCATCTATGTTAGTGAAATTCAATTAAAATTGGTTGGATAGATTCAATTGGCAAAATTAAAAGGTTTATGACAGAATTGGCAAAAGTGTAATAAGTTTTGGACTTTTTGGACAATTTTCTTAGATGGAAAGTGTGTGATGTTTTGGGAATAAATCCACTAAAGTGTTGGTGAAGAGAGGAAGAAGAGTTGATATTAGACGGGTTGAAAGGGTTTGAATGGATGAAGAGATAAGAACATCCTGTGTTCCCAAAAGGTAATATGATAAGATACATGACGATGGTGAGAAATAGGATCTCTACATTTATGCCCTTTATGCTCAAAGCCGTACCTATGGAAGCAATGTAAATGGGCACAAGGTTCTAATTTTGTGTGTTCATGTGGAAAAATAGTACAATAACAAGCACTACCAAGGACTTGAAGAAGAATGTAATTGAGGATACCACCATACAAAAGCTCACAATAAAAAATGTTTTATATGATTAGAGATAGAGCACGGTCGATAGTGTATGTAGTAGTGAGACAGGTCTCTACCAAAATTGTTTGGGACAAGACATGGAGACTAGAAGAGTATGTTTAAATATCCCCATGCATATGTTCTACTCGACATTTTGTTGGGAAGTTCCTTGACAAGAACGATGAATAATTGTACTATTTTTGGGAGAGAATCCTAAGAATTTGTATATCTACATTTAATGGCATTATTGATACAAAAAACCTTGATATCCTGAGAATTTATTTGTTTATATGACTACAAAAACACGGTAAATATGCGTAAATTCAGTTTGATTCTTCATAACATAAAATGATAGCAAAGGAATACTGAAACTTCTAATATATCTATGCTATGCACTTTACCGGTTTCAACATGACAAACTAGTCAAGAGATGTGAAGAAAACAGTACCTAATGAGCATATATGGAGAAAAAAAAGGTAAAAAAAATGGACTCGGCATATGCCAAAATACCTTTAGAACCAATCTGAGATCACCATTTCGCGAATAGATAATTTCTATGAGGTGTGGCAATATGGCTACTATAAATCAAGGGCTAGGGTCAACCTTGGACCGACCCTAGACCAGCCCAACCCTGGTCCGGTTCTTGGGGGGACTGGGTTGGTCCTTGGTCTTGAGATCCCTAGACCAGTACTATGCAGGTTGGTCCTCAGTTCTAGGAGTTTCGGGTTGGTCCAATCCAAACCAACCTCGACCTTATATATTATACATAATATATTTTAGATATATTATATATCTAATATTTTATTTATAATATTTTTTTATTTATTCTAAAGGGTAAACCCTAACTCAAATGACGTCCTCATCCAGTATTATTGTTCTCTTCTTTCTACTTTATCTTCTTAGTATTCAATTTGCCAAGTAAAATTGAAAGAAACAATTTCACTCGTGAGCAATTTTGCCCCACTTGTTGCTTGACGCTCATCTCGCTCATCTCTATTTGCTAACCTCGCTCGTCGCTGAGAAATCAAAAGGAAATAAAGCCCTAATTAGAAATTATTTTCGCTCATGAGCAACGCTCATCTTGCGGCTCTATGAACAATCTTAATCCTTTTTATGATTTCTTGTTTTTAGCAAGTGTGAAATTTTTATTGTTACCTTATTTTAAATTTGTTAAATATGTATTGGTATTTATAGTTTAGTTAAAACCATAATATTAATGGATATGTATTTTGAAATAATTGATTTAATTTTTCAAAAATTAAAAAAATTAAAAAAACTATCGAGTGGTCCCGGGTTAACCCTAGAACCAGACCGAACCCATTGGGCCGGTTTGGTCTTCAATCCTAGGCTTAATAGGGTCAATTCTCGGTCCAAAAAATTGAGGACCGATATTGTGTGGGTTGATCTTAGGGTCAGGGGGTGGACTGGACCAATCCGGATCATGCTCACCTCTAGTCAGCAACAGTAGTGGTCTCAGAGTAAAACTTTCTAATGATCTCTTTTAAGAATTAAATCTCGACAAGACATTCCCAAGGTGATTACCTCGAGTCCCATGATTTAAATCGAATGTGCAAGCGACTTGAAGTCAAAAATGTGTAATGAAATGGAGAAGAGTTGAAGCCTCACCATAATTGCCACAATGATTCTCTTCTTCTCTCCACCCCAACAGGAGCGGGGCATTGTATCTACTCATCTGGGGTTTAGATCCCTCTGCAGTACTTAGCTGAATCTAGACTCCCTGCTGATGTCGACACAAAATCGTCCGTCCGAAACAATGTGCATGGTGGAGATGTCTTTGTTGGACAATGATGTCTTGGAAATTGAGGAGAAGGGTCGCGTCAAATCACTCCCTTTTCACATTAAAAGCACGGTGATCAACTTTATGAGACCAGACTACATTGGCGGCACAAGATCGCTCGAGAGAATCGTTTCATAAGTAGAGTTCATAATCTGCCCAGACTCAATATTCAAGCAACAGAAAATCATGAATCGCATAAATATCAACACATGGTCTCTGAAAAAGAAAAACAATTCTGGGCATGATCTGTTTACACAACATTAGATAAAACATAAATTACAAAGAGAAAATTTTAATATTACACGACACGACATGCATATTTTTAATAGAAGGATATGAACCCATATTTTTTCGTCCTAATTCAAATGTTAGCAAATTAGAATCATGATCAAGATGCTTTAAACCTGTTGTCGCCAAAACCATCTCATCAAATTCTAGCCAAGGACTAGACCCAATGGGTCCGGGCCATGAGAAAGTGGACGAGTAATAGGCTGAAGAGAAGTCAAGTGCAGGAGTACCGAGGGGCTCAATATGGATAACCGTTCGGGAGAGAAGATAAGTATGAAGACGGATCTGAGGGATCGATAATGGCAGGAGTGTGAATAAGATATACAATTATTAACATGGTACCGAAGTTCCCGGAAGAATTTCAAATTGAAGAAATAATTGCTGAAAAGCAATTACTTGCACGAATTTGCTATAAATAGCCGAAGAGGCACACTCGTAAGAGATCTTTTGATAAATCAAACAATCAAAACAAACAATTATCTCTCATTTATTATTCTATTGCACACTTTACTTTTTATAACATATTTATCTTTTTGTCCTGTTTATCCTTTACTTTGTGGCCAATAGTGTAAAATCAGTTGCTTCCTTTTCGGAACAATATAGAATCCATTTCAAACAATAAAATCAAAGCCCCGTCTCTTCGGTGAAAGATATTTGTCAAGGAACTTCTTTCTCGGCAAACATCTTTTGGCACACCTGTAGGGGCCATTGTATTCCGTTTCTATGAGGTGTCAATGGCAAAAAACGAGGAATCAGGCTAATTGCTCTGCTGTATGCCAAGGGCGCCTTCGTGCACTCGAATGTGGGCGAGGGTATGGAGGAGGGAGAGTTCTCCGAGGCTCGAGAGGACCTCGCCGCCCTTGAGAAGGACTACGTGGAGGTCGGTGCAGAGTAGGCCGAGGGCAAGCATGATGAGGGTGACGATTATTAAGAGGGTTTGTCTGCGCCATGATCTCTACTGGCTATTGATGCTGGTGCTGGGTTTCACATGTGTTTTCTTTTCCGTTTTTCCAGAACTCTGGGGCTTCAAAGACACCTATGTGTGTTCTGTTATTACTATGAAGTGAACTGGTGTTTCCATTATGCTGCTGCTGCTTTGTCCTGCATTTAAATTCTCGTTCTTCATTGTCATGTTTCTGGGTTATTTTTAGAATGTTAAGTTGTTTTATGGATCCGAAAAAATTATATATTTTTCATAAAATCAAATTGTTTCTAAGGGTGACTGGTTTCCGTTCGGGTCCAGTTCCACTTGAGAATTGAGAACCGGACTGAGAGGACTAGTTCCTTTTTTTGGGACCAGAGACTGAACTGAACTATCCTAGGATTGGGAATTGAACCAAACCGAGTGGTTTGATTTAATGGAATCAGCCACTTAGAAAAAAATATAAAATACTAGAATAATTATTATTTTTGAGTTTAATATTATTTTTAAGAAATAAAAAAATATTTTCATAAAAAAGAGTTGGTTCGATTCCTTCAGAACTAAGAATCGGATTGAAAATCACCGATTCCATTTTATGGAATTGGAAACTAGACTAACGCCCTCGAGAATTGGACCAAACTTGTTGGTCCTCGATTCCTAGTTGTTTCTCAGCTAAATCACAAAAAATAAAACATTTCAAATTCGAATAGGTCGTGACCAAAAGAGAAAAATAAAATAAAATAAAATAGGGCCCTTCAATATTTTCCTCCCTTTAGGTTTATAATTTCATTTCTTTTACTCATCAACTGCTACATTGATTGCATCTCTAGTGAATTAGTGATATTTTGAAGTATTTAAAATCATCATTCTATACATTGATTATCATCGTCTCTGAATCAGTGATATTTTTAAGTATACAATGTTATTGTTCTATGCACCGATTATCATCGTCTCTAAATCAGTGATATTTTTCAATAATCACTTTTCGCTCTTTGTTATTTGATGCACTTCCCATGATTGGACTGTGGATGGATTACCAGATGTCTCATGGGGATTAAACCAACAAAATTTATTTTCATATTTATATTGGTTAATGAAATTAATGAGATATTGTCCAAATTTTACTATCTAAGTGAAGCTTCTTTATTGCCAACTATAAACAATAGGGATCGATGTGAAGCTTGGCGACAAGATTAGAAATGGCTTTTTTTGGCCAAAAAGCAGCCAGTTGAATACTTCACTTACAAAATGCATACTCAAAGATGACTATCCTACGATACTCATTGTGCCTGTCATTTTTTTTTTCTTTTCCTTGATATGCAAGATATTTAAAATTTTCGACTCAATTAATCCTCACATGTATATGCACGCAAACTATCCGATTTGATAAGGGATTTTCTGTGTTCAATTCAAAAAGATTAACCATTCTACCAATTTTTAGGTGGCATTTTTGTTCATTGAGCCATCTTATTTGGAAAGAAGAAAGGAAAAAAAATGTTGAAATAGGAAAAATTTTAGAAGTTGAAATAACTGTAGAAAAACCTATACACATCAACATGATTGATTTAAATAGAGCAATGAATATGAATAATTGTTACGACGAGGAATATCAGATTAACATTCGATAAAAAGTCAACTCAAAAAGCTAAAGCGTGCAAGTCAATAGGCCATAAAAGCCACCTTTGAATTTTCCGAGGAAAAAGGATGATGTTTTTAACTTCTAAGTAATTTAGAAAAGATGAGGTGGATTAAAAAATTAATCCTTAAATTATTTAAAGGTTTTGGCTGTTTTATGCAAAAGAATCACACAAATTTAATGTTGAAAACAAGAAATCACAAACCAAAAATCAATAAAAGGAGTCAAACGTTCGGTATCCTTCCAATCATATGCCTCAGAGTGGATTACTTTTGGAATTTCAATTTCATTGTCTTCCATCAAAAACCGGCGCAGAGTATGATAGAACATATTCGCAACCAAGGTTGACATATATGACTCTAATTCGCAAAAAAATTGAGCATTTTTCTTATAAAAGGTATTTCTTGCACTCACCATTTATCTTGCTATTTATTTATTACTTGTCCCACTTCCTCCACTTTCTCCTCATTTTTAACTTTGTGCTCGTTATAACTCCTTCCTATTAAAGAAATTTCCAACCTTATCATGAACAATATTAGTTCCTTTACTAAAATAAAAAGAAAAAATGCCACCAAAACAGGAGCCTCGAACAAATCGAGCTTCGATTTATTACAAGAGCTAAATTGCCAAAACAGGAACCTCAATAGTAAAGGTTGGTGAAAAGAATGCTTACAATATGGGTTAGTGAATCTAGACCAACAAGAGACTCAAGAAAAAGCCCCGAATCGCTGTGTCAACCTTTTCCGTGGAGACGAACAAGAAATCTCTAAAAAAAATACCCAAATTGCCTTCGGCGAGCAAAGGAACTTCGAACAATTTGAGCTTTGGGCCTAGTCAAGCTCCCTTGAGGGACAGGATGAACCAGCATACAAAACCCTTCAGCCCCAAGTCTCCTTCAGCCAGTCAAACAGCATACGAGCTTCAAACAAATCGACTTCTTGAGAGGGAGAATCGAGCAGGATACTTATCCTAAAGCCCCAAATCGAATTCTGTGGAGCAAATGCGAGAGAGGAAAACGGCGTAAATCATGTGGAAAAATGAAACTTAAGGTAAAGCGAGCACTTGATCATGGAGCAGAATCAGGAGAGAGAGACACGGAGCATGGAGCTTCTCTAAAGAGAGAGCGTTTTGAACATGGAGCAATGGGGAACGTTGACGAAGCCTAAGGGAACGATTCTCTCTAATATTTCAGCCACGTTGGAAGATATGTTTGAAAGATACAAAATATTGTAATTGATCTTCTTAGATCAATTTAGGATTAGATTTGATACACGTAGATTAGAATATATAATCCTTCCTTCTTTATTTTTCTTTCTCCTCACTATATATAGTCGTCTTTGTACATTGTACAATATATCGAGAAATACAGAAAATTCTCTCATCTTCTTTCTCTCTCGCGTCAATTTTCCTTGTCCTCTTTGAATTTCCTCATCTTCTTTCATGGTATCAGAGCTCAATTAGCTCCTCATACAGCTTTCACCTTGTGATTGCCTACATTTTTTTTTCTTGTGATAACAAGAAAACCTAACCTACAAAGTAAGGTTATTAGTGTAGGAATCAAATCTGTCAAAAAAGAAATCAAGTGAAGAATCCCTCTCCAACACCTGATGAACAGAATGCATAGCTTACGAGAGAAAGAACAACACAAGTTTCAGAAACCCAGAATCCAACTTCAGGGATTCAGGCCCAAGAATAGCCCGGTACGGCCCAGTATGTGCAATGGCAACCTTTCCAAGCTCAGTCTAATCTGGGGCAACCCACTTTGGGCTAGCCCACCACAAGCCAACCTTACCAGTGGCTGCCAATTCAGCCCTACCCATTTTATTTTGGGCCAAACCCAAATACATTATCGCCAGAAATCCAAGGCTACAATGTCCAGCCCGATGGGAGCCCACTAGCCACAAGCGGGGCAAGCCCATCCATCGGGCCCGGTTTTTCACATGCGGGTCTTATGGGTGAATGGGGTAATTCGGGCCCGGGATCAAATCCCTACCCGGTTCCTCAACCTGATTTCTTTCCCTACCCATTTGTTGTGACTAGCGGCCGCCCGGTGCTTGGCGACCCACTTTACATGTCGATGGCCGACGGACTGGAGCTGGGACTCATCATACAACAACTGTTCGCTCAAATTGGTCATGGGAATTCCAGCAAGCATTGGTCACCAAGGATAATGATGGGTTTATTGACGGAACAATCCTGATTCCATCCGACGAGTGAGTGGCACGACTATGGAGAAAATGCAACCAACTCGTCTGAACATGGATCGGAAATTGCATCATCCCTGAAGTCGCGGCCGGGCTACCCCGACGGAAGATTTGAAACAGATTTGGGATAATATCAAAGAAGTGTACGGGAAATTAGATCAGGTGAAATTTTTTTCACTAACCCAGCAACTTTCAAATATGAAGCAGGGGAATATGAGCATAACCGCGACATTCAACAAGCTCTCAACCTTATGGAACGAACTAGAAGCAGTTAAAGAAAAGTTAGAGAGCCTAGATTTGACTCTACAACAGTATCGAACCATAAAAGAATGAGAAAATGTGACCAGATTTCTTTCGATATTGAACGAGTCTTACAACCGTTTTGCTCACAGATCCTGAAGATGGAGCCTATGCCACCGCTCGGATGGATATATCAGCTTGCCGTTCAGGAAGAAAGCCAACGCCTTGCCACCTCTGACAACCTGAAGACTGGAGAAGGAATAGCCCCCTTCGCCTATACGGGCGACCAGAGAGGGGCTACGATGAAGGGGCGGGGAGAGCGTCAAAATGAAACCCTAGGGTTTCATCCTACAGAAGAAAGGAAAAGGGAGATGGACGGCTCGGATTTGATGTGAAAATCCGACGGTCCATGATCACCTCACCTACTAACTGAATCCGACGGCTCTTATTTTTTTCCCATCATCTGGATCGAACGACGCTCAGGGCATCTCCTTTTCTGCAGGATCGGACGGTTTGTCTCCATAAATCCCTATATGACCTCAAACAAGCATCACACGAATGGTACGCCAAGTTTACCAATGCACTTACTGCTGCAGGATTTAAACAATCCAAATATGATTATGCCCTATTCACTTGGACGAAAGGTACGTCATCCATTTACTTGATGATATATGTTGATGACATACTCATTATGGGAAATGATGAATCTGCTATAAGAAAACTCAAGGAATCCTTGCATTTTGCTTTTCATATAAAAGACTTGGGGTCACCAAAATATTTTCTTGGAATTGAGATAGCTCGTTCAGACCAAAGGATTTCTCTTAGCCAACGGAAATATATATTAGAAATCATATCAGAAGCTAGTCTATCAAGATGTAAACCAGTAGTTATTCCCATTGAAAAGAATGTGAAGTTAACCATAGCTGACTATGATGTGGGACTCCAACCTAAAAATGGTGATTCATTACTCAATGATCAATCAATTTATTTAGCGATTAGTTGGGAAACTCATTTATCTCACTATGACCAAACCAAACATTTGTTATGTGGTTCAAACCTTGAGTCTATTCATGCATAATCCAAAAGAGTCTCATATGAATGCTGCATTGAAGGTGGTACAATATTTGAAGAAATGCCCAGGACTAGGGATTCTCCTTTCTCGCAAGTGCAACATGGAGATAACAGCTTATTGCGACTCAGATTATGCAACTTGTCCTATGAGTCAAAGATCTATTTCTGGTTTTTGTATTAAACTTGGAGATTTGTTACTTTCATGGAAAACGAAGAAATAGTCCACAGTATCTTTGTCATCCGCCGAAGCTGAATATCGATCCATAGCCAAGACCGTTTGTGAGGTAGTTTGGTTACGATGATTACTCTTAGATCTTGGAATACAAGTCAAGGGACCAGCTTCACTGTTCTGTGACAACGATTTTGCACTCAAGCTTGCGGCAAATCCTGTATTGCATGAATGAACAAAGCACATAGAAGTTGATTGCCATTTTATCAGAGAGAAGATCCAAGAAGGTATAATTGAAGCAAAATGAATTAGAACCACTGAACAACCAGCGGATATTTTCACCAAACCTTTATGTCAAAGGCAACGTACATATCTCCTGAGCAAGCTTGGCATCTTGGACATATACAAGCCACCAGCTTCGGGGGAGTGTTGGAAGATATGTTTGAAAGATACAAAATATTGTAATTGATTGTCTTAGATCAATTTAGGATTAGATTTGATACACGTAGATTAGAATATATAATCCTTCCTTCTTTATTTTTCTTTCTCCTCACTATATATAGTTGTGTTTGTACATTGTACAATATACCGAGAAATACAGAAAATTCTCTCATCTTTCTCTCTCGCGTCAATTTTCCTTGTTCTCCTTGAATTTCCTCGTCTTCTTTCACCACGTAAGATAAAAAATAATTTTGTGTTCCTTCACTTAGTCCACCTCAGGGCCATTTAAAGTCCATTGTCCAAGTTAGTAGTCAAGCAAGACATTTAATGGTGAGTTTTAACAAATATATAATGAAAGGAAAATGTGTCACAATGGTACAAGTTTATGATTTTGGTGTGACATAAAATTTTTTAGGGTAAATGTGTCCTAATGGGCATAATTTGAGATTTTTGGTAATATTTTCCCAAATATAAATATATAAATCATAGGGAAAATTCCAAAAAATGGTCCAAAGTGCTCATATTTTTTCAAATAAGGACCTGAAGCGAATCTTATTTCAAAAAAGGGCTTGATACGCTATCACTTTTTCAAATAAGGGCCTAAAATAGTTATGTTTGTTTCAAATAAGCCTTGACCTTCTAACAATTTAGGACAATCTTGTCATTTGCCATTTTCCTTTTTCTCTGGTCTTTCTTCTTCCTCTATGCTGGTGGCTCATTGGCTAGCCACCAGTGTTGCCCTAGAGGGCTGGGTGAGAGTTCTTCTTGCTCTATCTAGCTAGGGCCACCCTTTCCAACCACAGGTGAGGTATGCCACCCCTTATGGCCATCCATGAGATTGGCCCTCACTGGCTATTGGTAATGGCTGGCAAGGGCTTGACGACTCTCGCCAGCAACTGGTGAGGGGTCATTGGGCCCTCGCCTATGACTGACGAGGTCGTCGAGCCATTGTTGGCCGTGGGCAAGCACCAGCCTTACAGATGGTCGTGAGGAGTGGCCTTCCCCAAGGCGAGGGATGATGTTCGCCTTGCCTAGGTGAGGCCGTCCCTCGTGTGTGGTTGGTGAGTATGGCCCTCACTAGATCGGGCGAGGGTGACCCTTGTCTAGCCCTCTTGGGCAACGTCAATGGCTAGTTGGCTGGCCACTAGTGGTGAGGAAGAAGAAAGACCAGAAAAAAGAAAAAAAGAAAAGAAATTTGGACGAAAACACCCTTGATGGGTCGGAAAATTTAGCTGATTGGTGACTGGCGAGGTTAGGTCCTAATTTGAAACAACCATGGTTACTTCAAGCTCTTATTTAAAATAAAGTTTCCTTCAAACTCTTATTTGAAAAAATGAAGGGACTTAAGACCCTTTTTTGGAATTTTTTCTAAATCACGAGTGCTCATAATAAATAACAAACAAAATATAATAGGTCAAAACATCATGTTGATTATCTTATTGTATAAGTTGTGTAAACTGATTAATGGATTAACGATATGTTATGATCAGAATTCTTTAGCATAAGTACATTAAATGTGAAGTTTTCTTTATGTTCGAATGTTTATATGGTATAACAATCCACGATTACGTCTGGTGCATGAAGTAAATTAATTATTATCACATGAATAACATATATTGGGTACATAAAATGTGATGCTCAGCGGAGGCACCAGTCCCCACTCAAAAATATGGGGTGCCGCCACAGTTATCAAATATTAATCGAAGTTTTACTCAGCAAAATATTTTCTTCCCGTAAATTGCCACCAATAATTTCCCTTTATTTCAATTCATTTAATTTCATTGCCCCCATTAATTCGACGAGTCTGGGGCTATAGGCGGGCTCTCGCGTGGAACGAAATTTCCAGGGCCAATTTTTAATGGGCAGATGGGCTTTTCCTTTTGTTTGCCCTTTCTTTTTTATCAGTATTATTTATTTATTTATTCACATATATCTTTTTATCTGTCTATTATTTATCTCTCCTCTTCTTCTTCTTTTTCTATTTTTGTCACAAAAAATGCATATTTAATTTGCCAGCAAAAAATTTAGGTGTTCACATATGGTATGCGAAGTAAATCAAATATGTTGAGAGAGGGGGCAATGTTAATCATAAATATCAAATCAAATCTTGTGATTGAAAGGTAATTGGATAAGTTAACATAAAATGCTGTGCTTGCATGCTTCGTATTTATTTTACTCTATTATATTATTTTTTATTAGGTTTGCATAAAAGGAGATATTGTTTATTTCGCTGCGCTAATCCGTTATTATTCAGATTGTTATTGTCAACAAATCAAAAGCCATCTGTTTTTTTAAGTGCACGTTTGATGGCTGGTTACTTTTCATATGCATTTGAAGCAAGAGCAAGAGCAAGAACAATGAGAAGTACGACCTGTCTCCCTAGCAATCGGCCCAGCCAAAACCTGGCCAATTGAAAATGCCCGCCAAGGTCATTCTTTCCTCTTCAGCTCATATAATACAGTTAATTCGATGTTGTATGGAGATGTCTTTTTTAGTTTGTCTTACTCTAATTGCTCTATTACTCTTAAACTTTTGCTTTGCTCTTCTAAATGTCCCTATCCTTGACTTCTCCTGAGAAGATGGGTATTGAAATTCTCCACCTTTTTATTCTTTTATAGAAAAGATGGCTATTGGAGAAAATCTCAATGATTAATTTGACGGAAGTTTATAAATGATAAATTTATCATAGGCGTATTGATTTGAGATTTTTCGTGATAAAAAATTTAATTTATAAAAAATTTATCATAAATATATTAATTTGAAATTTTTTTTAGAGTATTAAACCTTTTCGTTTTGGCTTTTCGTGCCCTCTTGAAAATTAGTCGAGATAGGCAAGTGAGGATAGGGAGACATGATATGGGATTTTGTTTAACTAGAAGCAAAAATGTCAAGAAAGTGACAAGTGCCCCACTTCGAACCATTCTGGAGTGGGACTAATGAAAGGAAAATAAAAAAAACACATCACATCGTACGAAATCCACGTTGCGTTCTCCCTTTTTTCTCTGCAAAAAGGGAAAGGAGAAAAAAGGGTTTCATCAAAATTTGCAGAATTTCAGTCACAATTTGTTGATGTATACCGAGGTTATAAGGTTTACATTTTTTAAGGTCGGGGGCAGGTATAGCCTACGTTACGTCAACAGAGGGTATGTTTAAAAATGAAGTAAATCTACATGATTTTTTTGCAACTCTTTTATTAGAAAAATAATAACACAACTGTCATATCTTTGTATAGCGCTTGAATAAGTGCCATAATATTTCAATCAATTATTTGAGTATCATAACTTTCGTCTGATATTTACTTGAATGCCACGACATTTAAAAGTGTTCACTGTAAGTTTTATAAATTTGATGTGACATGATATTCATGGTAAACATTTATTTAAAAGTTTGAATATTTAAGTGATCGATTGAAAAGTTATAACGTTTAAATAGGAATGTGCAACCAGACCGATTTTACATAAGAACCCGATTAGGCTACTCAAAAAATAAGACCGGGAGCCGGTTCTTGTCTAGTTAGAAATGATTTGAGAATAGGCTCCAAATCTTTGGAGCTAGTTGAAACCAATCCGGGATTGAGTTCTGAGTGAATACCACTCAAGAACTAGATGGAACTCTTCTATTTGGTAATCGGTTGTATAAGCTAAAAGGTCAAAATCCTAATTTCTTTTTCCTCTAAATTCTAACCTAAGTACTTCTTTGTCCTTTGTTCTTCCTTGAAACTCCTCGTTAGTTTTTCCTCTACCCTTAAGTTTTTATGGATAAATAGGGAATTGAGTTTTATAATTTATGTTTTATGTTACATGTTTGAGCTATTTATTGTTTATAATCGCATGTGACTACGTGTCATTTTATGGATTGTTGTTCTTAGTGGATAGGGGTTTTGTTGTTAATCTTTTACCTTAGATCGTTTTGTGTCTCATAACCTTATATGATTTTGTTATAAAAAAATAAACCAAAAATAGGAACAAAAAGAATGAATAGATTCTCGAGTAAATCTTGGTACCGATTCCAAGCAAATGGGGTAGGTTATAGGGTCAAAAAACCGTGAATCGGTTATAATAGAATAGGTTTCAAGTTTTAGATTCCAGCTTTGGAACCGATCACCCCTAGAGGACCGTAAGAAAATTATAATACTTATGATATCCTTATCCCATTTTTCATCTTATGGGACAAAAAATCCAAAATCTTCATACACGTCGAATAGGAAGAAGGTTTTTGCCCCAAAAAAGCAAAGATTAAGAAAAAACGTAGGCAACGGTAAAGGGCATTCAATAAAACAAATCAAGACACAAGAATTTAACTACTCAAACAACAAAAGGGAAACGAAGTGGAAAAAAAGAGAGAAAAAGCTAGAAATGCAAAATGCCTTCCTCAGTGAATATAAAAGTAAGAAAAAAGTCGTAGCCAGCCACTATTGTTTGACATGCGCGCACACATAAAAATGGATAGACGCGCCCTACGATGGTCGTGAAGGAAGCCTACATTTTGCTCCCTCTGTGCTTGCTTGTATCAGAGGCATTGAACATCTATCATCCACTGACATATAGTTATTGTAGTAAATGATCATCTTTTTCCTCGAGAACACTAACAATCATCAGTTATATTCAGTCTCTGTCTGTCTCATCAAATTCTCTAGGATAATTGCAGAGTTGAATCATCCATTATGGGGTGTCGCCGAGGCTGGCTTGTTTGCGACGCAGCTTCTCTTCCTACCGGCCCCTGCCATCGGTGCTACACCGGCCACTTTCTTTGCAACCCACCTTAAGATCCCAACTTTGACCTGTCCTCTCTTCGGAGGCAGCCTCACTTTTGAATTCTTCTTCGAGCTCTTCTTCGTCGTGCACGCGTAGGACATTTTTTGTGATCCTCTTTCTGCAAGGAAAAGGAAAGAGAAATCTCAAGAGGGTTTTTTAAAGATAAGCAAGCAGAGGTCTGTTTTGCCGTGTTTTGGTGGAGATATGTTGGGTTTGGTTTATATATATACAGAGTTTGAATGGACTTCACGAGCAGTACGAAAAGAACTTCGAGAGAGAGAGCCCTGGGTTGGTGTTTGAATCAGATGATACATGTGGAAGTTAGTACATTCAGTTGAGAGTCGTACAAGTGATGCGGAACCAGCATGACAAGCAAATCTGCAAATTCAACGGACCGGGGGGGTGTTAATAGGATGGGACTTCAAGTCTTCTTTTCAGAGGAAAACACATAAGCAAAGAAAGGAACTTAAGCTTGTCATTCTCCATCTAACTCGCAATTGAAGATTTTTAGTGCTCTTTTTGGTGTTGATACAAGCTAATTAAACATTCATTTTAAAAGTTACAATGGATACTTTGTGTAAATAAATCCAATGTCACTTATAGATGATAAAAATAGATAAACATAATAAAAGAGCGTACATCTACATAGTTGAGAATTGTGATAAGAATTGGGCACGCAGTCTAGTGGTAAGGGAATGGGGGAGGGGGACAAGACACTAGCATCATAGGTGAGGGGTTTGACTCTCACACTAAATAATTAGACAAAATAAATATCTAAGAGAGAAACGAGAGTTAGAGAAATGACAAATAAAAAAATGGTGATGAGAGAGAAATCTAATTTTCTATATTATCCCTTAATGAAGAGTACAAGCCCCATATATATATATATATATATAAAATTAAAAAATTGGTGATGAGAGAGAAATGTAATTTTATATATTATCTCTTAATGAAGAGTACAAGCCCCATATATATACACACACGATTATCATTTCTATAGTAGGTAAAAATATCCCCATGCAAACTCAAGTTGACTTGAAAAAAGTCAACTTAAATTTGGAGAAAAGATCTAGAAAAAGACAATTGAACTCAACTTAAAAATGACATCTATCTTTTGACAAAAAAAAATCTCAAAAATAGTAATCTTACACGACATAAAGCACAATAAGTCTCGTCAATAAGTGATATAAATTTTTTTTAATTGGCCCTTGATTTATCGTAGCCAAATTGCCTTACCTCATGGATATTATCTATTTGCGAAATGCTTCTCCATGTGAATAACATGCGTTGTCGACAACAATGGTGGTCTCAAAGCAAAACTTTTCAATGATCTCTTCTTTTAAAAAATAAAAAAATAAAAAGGTTCCTTTTAGACGCTCGACGAGACATTCCCATGGTGATACAACCTCGAGTGCCGTGATTTGATTCAAAAGTGCAAGCGACAAATCAAAAAGTGTAATGAAATGGAAAAGAGCCGAAGTCCCACTATGATTGCCACAATGATTCCTTCTTTCCAACCCAAGGGCATTGTATCTAACTAATTTGGGGCTTCGATCCCTCCACAGTACTCAGCTGAATCTGGACTCCTTTTTTATATGAATTTGGACTCCCTTCTGTCATCGACACTGATTCACCCGTTCAAAGTATGTGCATGGTGGAAACACATTTGTCAGACGATGATATCTTGGAAACTAATGAGACACTGATTCACCCGTTCAAAGTATGTGCATAGTGGAAATGCATTTGTCGGACGGTGATATCTTGGAAACTAACGAGACAGGTCGCATCACATTACGCCCTTTTCACATTAAGAGCATGGTGACCAACTTCACGAGTCCAAATTTTATTGACATTGCAAGAGCACTTGAGAGAACCATTTCGTATGGAAAGGAGATACTCTGCCTTGACTCAATGTATGCATATTTAGCGAACCAAATTTCATGAATCCTATCAATATGAAAAATAGTTAGGTGAGAGTCTTTAATCTACTGTAAAAATAATAATATATTTAAGATCATAAAAAACTAAATAACAAATAATTATAAGTTGCTATAGGGTAAATTTCTTTAAGAAATTGTGACTTATAGCTACCTGTTATTCTCATATTAATCCAAAAACTATTATGCTAGTAAAGCTTCATCAATATTCACGCATGGTCTTTAAAAGAGGAAAATAGTTTTGGATGCAATTTGTTTATAAAACACTAGATGAAACATACATTATAGAGAGAAAATCTTGATATTACATTACACGGCACGCCTACATTTGATAGATTGATATGAACTAACATGTTTTCCTTGTGGTTCGAACATTCAAAAATTAGAATTATAATCAAGATGCTTTGAACCGGCAAAAAGGGACATGAATTATAATGCAACTACTATGAATTTTCAGCGGTAATCGCAACGCTCTTACCACTTTCTTTGGTCCAAAGTCTCTGAAAGAAGAGACGAGCAAGAAAACGAACGTGCGTTAATTTTAAAATCAATCGAACTTCGTTATCATTTGGGTAGACATTTCAACCTTCAATTCCAGGTCATGGAAAAAGCATTCCATTCACTTATTAACGAGATTAATCGCGCATTAACGCGAGTGACAAACGTAGAAATCTATGTTGGCTATTCGAAACAGCGTAAAAAGACTGCCGAAGTAAAAAGGTGAGAGAGAAACGGACGATTTTACCGTTACGTTTCCTAAAGGTGAGAGGACGGCACGATTCTACTATTTAATGTCCAAAAAGTTAATTTATTTTTGGGCCAATTCCCAAAAAAAAATAAGAACCCAAATTTTAAATCCAGTTCCAAATGTGTCAAAAAAAATTTTTGTCTCATAAAATGCTCATAATTTTAGGTCAAATCCCAAATCTACCCTATTGACACCTGAATTTTGGTCGACATTTTTAAATATTGATTTATGTTGCAAAAATATAATAATTTATAAAAAGATAAAACATTGATTATTAAATATCAAAAAAGAGGGAGAGAAGGAACCAAGCAGGCTGGCATGTCCGGCTCACTCTTTATATAAGTTGTCAGTCCCCATGAAGTCCTTCTCTCTTAGCCCATCTTCTTTTCCTTCTGGCCCATTTTTCTTCTCTTTCTTTCGGCCCATCAAAATTTAAAAAAAAGAAAGAAAGAGGAGGAGGCCCAGGCCCAGGCCGTTGCACACTCACACACACTCATGCGGACACACGCTTGACCCACGCTGCTCCACCAAGACGACGTTGCTCCAGCTCTCGCCGACGCCAGCATCCTCGGAGCGCGGCGCCACCGAGGAAATCTTCTTTTGCTGCGCTGTCACGTGATGGCGCGAACTCCAGCCCTATTGATCCTCAGTGTATGTTTCTGTGCGTGCCGGCATGTTTAGTTAGAAGCTTAGGCCGGGTGTGAGTTCAACTCGAGTCAAGAATCTCCTGTTTAATTCATACTTGCCACCATTTTGCTGAAATGCTTGAATGAGCTTCGGATTTTTTGAGTGAGTCACGGCCGAGATCTCATGTTGTCGTTAAATTCGCGTTAACTGCGAATATTTTTGTTCCCTATTTGATCACGGATATTTTTTCTGCTCAGTACGTTAGCCTTGGTCCGAATCTAAACCCCGAACATGCTTGTGTCCCCTCTTTTAGCCAATGCACCTTAGGTTTTTGATGAAATATCCTAGAGAAAACCAGAGGGATATTCATGCTTTTTAGTTTGAGACCGATCCGTTTTTGCATTCTTGTGTCTATAGAATCATGTTTGCTTTGCTCAAATTCACGGTATTATAGTGATTTGCGTGAGATGTCCGCATGTAGTCGAGATGGCGGGGGTACTCTTGGTTCCGGTAAAAGAAAAAGATTAAGGGTTACCGGCGTTCATGGCTGGCGGTGGTCAACGCCGGGCGGGGTGAACGACCGGCGGATGGCGGTCGTCAGTCGGAGTGTTGGTTGCGTCGAGCATCCCGGGTCGGTAAAAAAGAGAGGGGAAGAAAGTTGCAGGCGGTCGGACGTGCTCAGTGAAGAAGATAAGCACAACACGAAGGAAAAGATGTAGCAAACCGAACCGAATTGAAAATGTACAGAATTTTGATTTGGTTTGGTTTGTTTTCGATTTCGGTTCAATTTTTAGTTTGGTTTTTGACACCCCTATAGTTAGGGTGGGTTCAACTCGAAACTTCTAGGATCAAGGACCACTCTGCATAGTGCTGATCTAGGGATCCCAAGACCAAGGAAGAACCTAGTCTCCTTGGGAATTAGACCAAGATCGATAAAATTTGGTTGGTCTAGGATTGATCTAGGGTGGACCTAGACTGATGCTCACCCCAATCTAAGACAACTCTTATATAATATTACGGCATTTGCTTGGCATATCATTTCATTTTATTAAACTTATTATTTTTCCTTTAATACTCTCGGACCACAAGTGAGGGAGATATAGCTATCTAGATGCCCATAAACACCCTACAAATTCCATGAGCCATTTATGTCTAGATTTTTCGCGCATATATATATGACCCTAGCACATAGTAATTTCTAGACAATGATGGGATAAGAATATGTAAAATCCACTACCTAAGTTGGAAATCCTCGAGGTCTCACTCAACCGTTTTAACCCTATGAGGCACGGTTCAATTTTCCCAATGTAGTTTTATTAACTGTGCAATTTCATATTTACTTATTTAAATGAAGTAGCGACGAGACACTTTATGTACTTGTAGTGTCTCTATAGCGATTAGCATCAATAGCATACATATTAAGCATGCGATATAAATGGACACCAGCCATAAAAGTCCTCATTGTATCGTCATTAAATTAGTATTGGCCAAGAGGGGATCACATATTCCAACATAAATGCTCTGTTTGTTTCGTGGAAAATGAATAATTTAGAAAATATTTTCCTAAAAGTAATCGCTTATATCATTTACAAAATGGATGAATGAAAAATATCTTCATCATTCTTGAAAAGTGTTATATATAAATTATTTTTGATGATGAGGCTCTAGTCAATGAATGATTATATGGAGCAATAAAAATGATTTATTTTAGAAAATATTTTTTACGAAATAAATAGAGTCAAAGAGAAAAGGAATTTCCTAATTTAGTTTGTAGGAGGATATAGGAAACCTCATGGAGGATCGACACCATTCGGTTTGAAGCATGCAGCTTGGTGAATAGAACAGTCTAATAAGTCTAGGGTTTAATTTTAATTTCTAATGTTTTGAGGTTTGGCTATAATAACAACGTGTTTTCATAATAAAAATATATGCGCTTTTGAATTGTAAATAAGATTTGACGCATTAACATTCAATCTCTCACTTCATCAAATAATAAATAATAATAAGTATAACAGAAGTCTTAAACTTATTATGAAAGTGTGATTGAGTTCTAAAATTTTTAAAAAGTGCAATTACATCCTTACACTTATCCAAATAGTTGCAAACGAATCCTTCCATTAATTATGTCCAATCTACCTAAGTGAAAAATGCTAATATGACTTTTTTATAATTATTTTCTCTCTCCTTCAATAAACTTAACTAAAGCACTTAAACATGTCATTTTGGTCTAGATCCTCATTTTTATCCCAAATCTTAATTAAATTAGAGTAAAAAAAGAAAGCTAAAAGTGTTTTTTAAAAAAAGCTAAAAAACTAGGATGAGGGCCAGCAATCAAACCAAGTGGGACGCTTCCCCACCATCATAAAAAGGGCCGACAGCCCTGGCCGAGACTTGGGCTACGGCCAGTGATGGTGATGGCGCCGCCCCTCCAAGTGAGAGCCTGCAAGCTCTATATATATATTGTGTTTTATTTTTCCAAAATAAAAGATATAGTCTTTTTTTATTTTTAATCTAAAAACTTAGTATTTGAACCAAAGTGACGTGATTTTAGAGTATAAATGATAACCATTCTGTTCTAAAAATCAATTTTTTGTTAGAAATCAATTTTTTCATTTCTACTCCTTGAACAAGTTTCTTAATAAAGTAAAAATATGTGTTTAACAATGATACAAATTTTTTCCCTAGAATGGAAATTCACAAAATTTCTCTCTCCCAAGTAATAGCTAGAGGCGGTCAATGGGTGAGCAATGGTGACGGGTAGTGGGCGGCAGTGATGGGTGGACAGCTAGCTAGTAATGAGAGTGAGTGATAAGAAACGTTTTTATTTTTTACTTTTATTTTAAAAATAGAAAAGTGAAAATTTTGTACTTCGATTTGTTTCATATCTATTTTTGGAGTAAAAATTTGTTCAGGAAATTAAAAAATAAAATTGCCTTACTAAATAGATTTCTATTTCAAACTTATTCCTAAGAAAAGATAAATGGAAAAAAAAAAATAGAATGGTTATCATGAGCATTTTAGAATGCATTTAGTAACAATTCTATTTTCAGGAACAAAACAATTTTTGCTAAGAAATAGTTTTTTCTAATTTTGTTTTCTTGACAAATTTCTGAGCATTTGAAAATGTTTGATGACTGTACAAAATTTTTATCCTCGAGACACAATTACGTTTGATGTGAATCTCAAATTTTTTTGCGACTTATAATTTCTTATAATTTTTTAATAATTTTATCACATTATTCTCTTTTTTTCTTTTCTTCTTTTTTTCCTTTTATTCTTCTCCTTCTTCTTCCTTTAGTTGGTTGTCAACCTTTGCCAGCACTGGCAACCTTGCCTAGATTTGATGAGGCTAAGCTCGCCCAACCATCGGCGAGACTTGGCGAGTTGGGTCACTACGAGGTGAGCCTTGCCATGGCCAAGCAACATCTACCTCGCGATGGCTCGGCAAGGTAGACCTCGCCTAATGATGGCTCGGCGAGGGCCGATCAGGCTTGGCCTCGTCAGGGGTTGGCGATGCTATGGCGATTGGCTAAAGGAAGAAAAAGTAAATGAAAATAAAAAGAAAACAAAAGAGAGAAAAGAAGAAGAAGAAGAGCTTGATTTTGGAATTGTCCCATGAATAAAGAAGCAATTTCTTTTTACATCTTGATTCTATTCTAAATTTATTCACAAGAGCAAAAAAATTACTAAACAGATTTTTGTTCTAGGAAAAAAAAAAGCATTCTATTTGATATGTTTCTAAATAGATCCTTAGTGTTAGCTTCACACTTTTGTTAACATTAATTTTGCATAGAAAAGGAAAAATAACAGAAAAGCCACATCAATACTTTTCATGAGCCAAATTGTATAAAGTTCACGCAACAATTTGATTGCACCAATTTGACAAATTTATGACTTAATTACATTTTTAAAATTTTTAATACACAAATACATTTTTATGACAAGTTTTAGGACTTTTGATGGTGGCCTTACCCTTAAAAAAAAGATTCAATCCTCTCACATTAAAATTATGTGCTTCACATATAAATTTTGAGATCATCCAACTCGGGGTCTAGTAGAGGGTCATGGGCTTATGGTAAAGATAAGTTAAGGTCGACTCCATTTGTCTATCCTTTTCTAGGGGTCTTTCTACCTATGAGGCTGCTAGTGGTAGTTCCTCCATAAGGACGCTCAGTCTGATTACATTCCTTATTTTAACATGCTGGTACTTGTATGCTTTACACCTCTTGTTTCATTTTATATATTTTTCTTTCCTCATAGTTTAAATCATAAAATTTAGACAAAACAGTTTAAGGATTTGTTTGTGGCCAAAATACAAAAAAATTTAAATCTTAAAAAAAACCTTAAATTCATTTTTAAAAATTATGATTTTCGTGGGATTTATAGTGAAATCCCCAGCCAAGTACCCTACAGCAACATATCCCTAAATTACATCTACATAGAAAATATGGACAATTCATGGAATTTCTCGACAGAACTTTGAGGTTCAAATAATCCATGGATTTTCTTTCTAAATTAAGCATTGAATAATTCATATGATTTGCTATGGTTTTTCGTCCGGATTCACAAGCTTGGCTCCCTTAAATTTTATCTATTCCGTTAATTTTGGCTGGACATTTACATACACACACCAGTACTTTCTAGGTTGGAATCGGAAAAAGATTCACATCTTTCTTCTAAAGAAAGCTTTGTAAAAAAAAAAAAAAAAAATTGGGGCAAAAATTTTGACAAGGAAGTGATTTATTAGGATCTTAAAAGATTTGATTACAGAAATCAAAATGACACGATTTTCTGAAAATAATTTTAACCAAAACCAATTGATATCTTCTCCCCAGTTCAATCTAGTTTGTCTGCGACTAGCAAAAATGGTACGTATGCACTAAATATGGAAAACATTGTAGCAGAGACGATAAAATATTTATCCAGGAAATAAAGTTTGAGTTATTGTAGGATGATAAAGGAGGTTTAGTCAAATTTAGAATATACATAAGAGAGCTTTAATGGACGACAGAGTAAGCTTGTTAGCAATTGAAATTAGGCTTCCTAATCTAGAAATTGATAAGTACTAAATTTTATTTCATTACCTCCTACAGAGTTACTCATATTTTATTAGGTAATAAAATAGGGATAGTAGATTTAAGACGTTAAATTTTTGCATTCAGCTTTAGTCATTTTTTATATATAAAAAAATTAGGCTTGCTCTATTTCCAGAATCTCAATGTCTACAGCACACCCTACCCTATTGAATTAATGAAATAATCTCAAGAGAACTAATAGATTATCACAAGGTGTAAAGGGTGAAAGTTGTTATTATTAATTATACAAAAACTGCACATTGTTATAAAAAAACAAGACTGTCTTTATTAGTCGAAACAGTGTTGTTTTAGACTTTAGTCCCCTACCTATGGGATTATCCTTTTGCTTTATAAAACTTTCATTTCCTCTATGTGCATATCTTATAATCATATAAGGTTCACAACTTTAACCAGCAAATTCCACTCAAAAGAATTTGAACCAAATAATTGTACATGACATAGAGTTGTTGGAGAATGAATTCTCCAGAGATTGCAGAATAAGAATTCGGTAATTAAATTAATTTCAATACTAGAATCTTAGAGGATTTTTGTAAAAAAGATAGCAAATATATTAAGTTTTTCAATTTTAACACAAAAGAAGAAGAAAGAACAGTTCAGGAAATGTGGATAGAAATCACGAGATTAATTGGTCAACGCTAAATATATGTTTTTCCTTTTTCATCAATCTTACCATTAATGAGGTCTGCATGGGCGCTATTTCAGAATATTTAGGTTTAAAAGTGGGAAATTACTCAATTAATCATGATCCTATTATACATATACCAATTTAGTACTAAATCCAATTTTGCCAATGCGATTCTAAAATTTTTCATGAAATTTTTATAAAATCTTTCCGTCAATTGTAATTGAAATCGCTCATGTAGTAATCTATAAATTGTCTACGTCAACATGTCAATAAGACAGCCGGCCATGATTGGACCACTACATCAGCAATTTCTCGCGGTAATTGACTAGAAAAACTGAATTGAAATTTCTAGCAAAAGTCTAGGATTCACGAAATTTAAAAGAGTTGAGGATCGAATGGGTATCTCCATAATTGGTTCCGAATTAACTGGGTAATAACTTGAGCTTTCAAATTACTTTAGCTAGGCATGAGTATTTTTGGGATGTTCAGACAAAAGTTAATATGATTAAAGATTCATCTGTTTATATGTTTAAAAAAAAAAAAATCAAGAGAAATCCACCGGGAAAACACTTCATGAACTTATCCAAAACGCCAATCAATCTCTCATATTCCGGTCCTAAATCTTTGTCTTGCCAAATTCATCTTATATCCAAATAAACCAGAATCTCTATTTCCATAATTAAACTCCAAGAACCTCATTACTTAATTAAAAACTACATGCCTTTCTCGTTCTGTGTTCCTTCCCCTCATCCATCAATTTCCACTCAGAAATCATTAATAACTCCGAAAGAGTTCCGCCATGGTCGTCATAAAGAAACTCGCCAAGACTCCCAAACCCAGCAAAGGGAGGAAGAAGATCGAGATCAAGAAGATCACCAACAAGAGCAGCCAGCAAGTCACCTTCTCGAAGCGCCGGTCGGGGCTCTTCAAGAAGGCGAGCGAGCTCTGCATCCTCTGCGGCGCGCAGATCGCCATCATCGTCTTCTCCCCGGTCCACAAGATCTTCTGCTTCGGGCACCCGAACGTCGACGCGGTCGTCGACCGCTACGTCCGCGAGACGAGCGACGATCCGCCCCCGGACGAAGGTGAAGAAGGAGCCGGAGCCGGAGCCGGAGCGGTGCCCGACGACTTCGTGCCGGCTCTGCGGGCGCTGAACGAGGAGTACGACGAGGTTTCGCAGGAGCTGACGAGGGAGAAGCAGCGAGGCGCGCAGTTGAAGGGAGCCGAGAGGGAGAGGATGGTCGGCGGCGGCGGGGGGTTCTGGTGGGACAAGCCGTTGGACGACAACATGCCGGCCGAGGAGCTCGAGCAGTACGTGGTGGCGGTCGAGGAGCTGATGCAGAAGGTCGCCATGAAGGCCGACGACATGATGATGAGGTCGCTCCTCCAGCCGTATGGGGCCACGGTGGGCACGGTGGCGGCGGCGGCGGGGAATGCGGCTGAGGCCGGCGATGCCGACGTGGCAGTAAACCATTTGCTGCATGAGAATGAAGTGGGGAAAATCAACGATTTTGGCCAAGTTGGGGGACCTGGTTATTACTGATGAATGCAACAAGCCTTTCTTCTTCTGCTTTATGCTTTTGAATTCGGATAGTTTCAAATGTTTTTTTTTTATCGTTCGTCTTCACATAAATAAAATCTTTATGTAAATAAAGAAAATTTTAGAGTCACCATCGTGCCGTCGGTGGTCCTCGTGCTAGGGTTGCTAGTAAATGCCTCGATCACTGAGCATGTAAAATTGTCTGAATCGAGAAACGCCCGGATGGAATAAACCAACTGTGGGATTGAACCGGCCTATTTTGGGTGTTTCTGGGAGGATTGGTTTATTTTTCGGTTCCATAATATCGGTGATTTTATGACCGGACTCGACCAATTGATATTTTTTAAAATTTTGTTAATTTTTTAAAGAAGTAAAGTATAAACCTAAACCCTAATCTTTTTTCACAACTCGCTTATTCCAAAAGACAAAGCTAATCTTTGTTTCTTTCATATTGCTCCTTGTATCTTTTCAATTTTTTTTTACTGGAGGAACCTTACAAAGCTAATCTTTGTTTCTTTCATACTGCTACATTGATATATTCAATTTTGCTCCTTGTATCTATTTTTTTTTTTTTTTGAACCCTCACCTCTTCTTGAGGATCAACTGAGAACTTGTCCAACGGACTTCTTGAGGATCAGCAGAAAACTTATCCAGCGGAGCCACCGTAGCCGGTGGTTGCTCCTTGTATCTATTGCTTCTTTCTTTATTTTATTTTCTTTCTTTTCCTACAAAGAATCACCGATTTTACCTCTCTCGCTTATTCACACCTTCCTTAAATTTGTGACTCCATCTTCATGGAAAATAATGGACTGAATCCACCTCCTTTTTCCAAGCTTACCCCTACAATCCCAGCCCCATAAATCTGTATTCCTAGCAAATCTCGGATGAAATCGCATTTTCAACATGAATTGGCAATTTGATTAAATCCAAAACTTTTGGCCAAGATACGTAAATTCACTAGTTCTATTATACCGCTTGGAAACTGGACCGACAAGTGACCAAAATGTCCAAGATTTTCCCAAGCTCAATCTCATGATTCATTCGCTTCTCCTGCCGTGCGTCTACTCTTGACTCAGCGCCTTTAACTGAACCTAAACTATTAGTCGCTTTTCCAACTTAAAATTCACTGATTAGACATAAACAAACATGGAAGACAGATTTTGCCAACGTTAAGCACTCAAATTAAATCGAGACAATTACGGCAAGAGACTTAAAATTTGCCATGATAATAAACTAGAGTCTTGAAATTTTTCATTTTGTGCATTTTAAATTCTAAAACTGATGACAATCTTCCACTTTAATCTTTTCATTAGCTTCTCAGCTCCATTAGGTTCTAGATTATTGAAATTTCGATATGATAAAAATATTTAAACCTCAGTATCTTCCATTTGCTTAAAATTTATGAAGTTAATGAAAGTACTTGAGTGCATCAAAATTACAAGTTCTTAGAATTCGCATACATAAAATGAGAAATTTAGAAATTCGATTCATTTTTATGATAAATTTTAAGATTTTCTTCTCAGTAATTATCCCAAAAGAAATTCCATGAAGGAATTGATTTCAGTCAGTCAGCATGATTATCAGGTCAGCTGTTCAAGGATCGCACGACGCCCGTTTGATCATACAGTAACACCCACAAAATCCCTCTGCAACATGTCCTGTTCATAATAGAAACCCAGTAACAACTTTTGCAGTTCTTAGCAGAGAGAGAATCTGAGGGAATTCACATTGCAAAACATCAAAGAAAAACATGTGCAGAGAGAGAGAGAGAGAGAGCCCATCCTTAACCTAAAGAGTTTTAGCTGTAGTTTAGTTTAGTAGTTAAAGAGATTGATTCCCTATGGTCAGATGCACTGATAAGAAAAGGCTTCTTGCACATTCCAAACAGAGAAGCAAAAAAGAAGAGAGGACCCACAAAAGAAAGAAACCAAAAAATTCATACATCCTTCAGAGCCCAAGTAGCATATCACCTGTATCTAAGTCCCAGCCGTTTATCTTTTTACTCCAGCACATCCGAAAAAAAATCCAAAGATTCAGTGAGGACGGCTTCGAAGTGCAGATGAGTCTTGCGATTCTTGTCAATCAGAAAGCGGGCATATTAACTGGTGTTACTACTGCCTGCCTCATTCCGGTGATCCAATGTCTCCGTATGGGTATGATCATCATTCTCCTTTGTCATCGAGGGTAATTTCAAAATGTTCCCTGCTTCACCTTTCATGCCAGAGCTGATGTTCTCATCCTTTATTGCTGATGTCTGATTGCCGTTGAAATTTGTCGAATTCCCTGCATCAGTAGTGGAGATTGATGAGGTTGAATCAGATTCGCTGCCAGCAGAATTCCCAGTTGAGGCTTTGGCCGTCTCCACTGTAATATTTTGCTGGTTGGAGCCATCATTGGCATGTGAATCAACCCAAGTTCGATTTGGAGCTTGAGGTGAATCCAAGATGTTCTCAGTCCCATTCATCGACGGACCACTCATTGTCAAGTTATTGCTAGATCCCATACTCACTTCTGTGGAGTTGACTCCTGCATCATCTTGGTCCTTGGCCTTGGCAGTAATGGCTGGTTTCAGAAGCGAAATATTTGCAGGGCCAGCCTTGTTATCAACATGATCCTTAATTTCACTTACCACTTTACTGGAATTTGCAGCCTTTTCAGCACCTTGATTTTCTTCCATATTTGACCTCGAGTTATCCTGACCTTCATTAATTCGGTTAGAGATGGTCGAGTTGCTTTCCCCACCTGTTTTACTTGGTTCAGAATTGTCATCAGCATCACGTAAACCAAGCTTTTCCGTTTCCACTAATGTAGTTTGGGTGTCATGGGTCACTGCGCTGGAAGCATCATCAGCTTTGTACTGTTCTTCACGTGCCTCATGTTTACTATGACCACTCTCACTCTCATCGTGTTCTTCATCCTCTAAAACATTCTCATCCTCCGCTTGACCCTCTTTGTCCTCCCCATCATCACCTTCAGTCTCCTTCTCATCATTATCCTCTTCTCTCTCTTTCTCCTCATCTATGAACTCCTCGTGATCAACTTCTCCCTGCCCTTTCTCTTCATCAGGCTCATCGGTCTCATCCTCTCCGCCTTCTCTCACTACTTCCGGATCATCAATCCTATTTTCCTCTTCTTCGTGCTCTTCTTCCTCTTCATGTCTCCTTGCAGCTTCTTGATCTGTCACACTATCATTTCCATCCTCTCTTTCATCATGTTTGTGTTTGTTCACCTCTTCTCCCTGCCCTAACTTGTGCTTACTCATTGCTTCATCATGCTCTTCATCGTGCTTGTTTTCATCATTCTCCTCTCTGCTTTCCTCTGTATCCACTGTAACTGTTTCATCAATCTCCTCTCTGCTTTCCTCTTCATCTTCCTCATGATTCGTGATCATAACCGTTTCATCCCGACGAGGATGAAGATCCTTTCTCCCAAACCTCACAGCACCAGCACTCTCTTCTTTCGCTGATGCTTTGGCATCTTTCTCATTCAGTTCCCTCTTCTTATCATGTGAGTACTTAACTTGATATATCAACCAGAAGCATATACCGAGCAAAAGTAAAATCTGAAGACCATGTTTTATCTTCACGCCTTTAGATCTCTGATTCCTACTCGATGACTTCTTGATCATGATGAGACCTCCTAAAATCTTACAGTAAGTTTAACAAAGCCTGTCCAGAATTCACCGTGGGTCAATTTACCAAAATACAACAAGATGAACAACAAGATAAATGAAAAAAGGTAAGAGCAATACAATATGACTGACACAACGATCTACAGGTTGTTCCTTCACAAAATCAATACAATCAATTCCACATGAAGTCCTAATTTTTAACGCTTGACATGTTTCACACATCACTTTAGATAGGTTCGCAAGGTGCATCAGAAACAATCGGACAGGAAATATCACACATCCATGATCAATCAGATTCTTACGTCAGTTCAATTCCCGAAAAACCATCTCCAAGAAACACTCAGCCATTACCAAGAACCTCAGAGAAGCTCCCATTCGCAGTAATTCAGCGTGAATCGACCTATTCTACACTCTCCTTCGACTCGAATTCATATACAAGGAGGCAAGAAGAACAACCGCCGCGACCATTTTCGCTTCTCCGCGATTACAAGGTGCCCTCATCTCACACTAACCTCAACCATCTACAGTCTTTCCTCAAAACCCTGCAAACTACAGTGATGTCGAACAAACCCAAGACGATTACAACCCGAGAAGACAAAATTGAAACCACGATCAAACACAGGGGCTTCGAACCCATCACCGGAACCCTCGAACCCCAAATCTCGCCTCGCTCGGAAACGAATTCCAGAGACAATCATCGACCAAACCGAGCAATACCCTCGACGCAAAACAAGAAAAAGAGAGAGAAGCAACTGCAGAACGGAAGAGGGAAGGTCGGGAGAGTAACCTGGAGGGAGCACAGCGACAGCGAGCGAAGTGAGTGAGAAGAAAGCGAAGCAGGCCCGAAGGAGAGGAAGAGAGAGGGAAGTTCCCAAGCAAGAACGAGAGTTTAACAGCGATCCAAGAACCGAGAACGACCATCATCGACGACGTCGGGAACATCGATAAATTAATATAACAATATAATAAAATAAAATTTGCAGAAATAAAGAGAGAGAGAGAGAGAGAGATAGTGAGAAAAAAATTAAAAAAAAAAAGAAAAAAAGAAAATGCCGGGAGGCTGCCGTCATCGCAGCCGTGATATTGACGGAGATTCTGAAGTGATTTTATTTTTACAAAATTTTTTTTGTCATTTCTTGAGAAATTAGAAAATATAAAATATAAGAAAAGATATGAGCTGAAATGTGGTTTTGATGTGGGCGAAGTTGTGACACGAGCCGGGCCCAGTGACCGGTGTCGGTTTCCCATTTGTAGAACCGCGAACCGGCCGACCACGTCCTGATATCAGTGATTTCCTTTCTTTCTTTTTTTTGATTTCTTATATTCTCCGTGGGTAAAGGTTTTCCAACATTAAAATAAACGAAATTATTTATTAATTAGGGTTTGCTTTAGAATTAGAAATAAAAAATTAAGAAATCTTAGTTGATTCATCGGTCCGATTTCTTATTTAGGTGCTTGCCCATGGCCGGCCAGGGGTGGAGGGCTCGCTTAGATCTTGCCGGCCCACCATTGGAAAAATAAACAAATGAAGGAAAAGCTAAAAAGAAAAACAACAAAATTTTCAAATTTTTTTTTTAAATTTTAACACCAATCGTGTCACATCACGTAGATATCTAATGTTCACGTGAGAAATTTTTTGCTAAAATTAATCAGATTGATTACATTGATAAATCATTGAAAGATTTATATTTAATTGATAAAATTAAAAAAAATATAAGACTGGATTGCATAAATATAATAGATTTTGGAACTTTTCAATAACTTTTTATGCCATAGTTCTTTATTTGTCTAAGTGACTTGAATTTTAACTTATTTATTTATTTTTATATTTATTCTTTGCTTGCAATCGATTTGGTTGGTTACCCACATGTCCTTCCCCTTTTTCTCCTCTCATATTGAGGTTGAGGCTTGCAATTTGACACGATAGGCATGTTGCCGAAAAGAGTAGGGTTCTACAAATGAGCTGTCAGCGTAGGTAAGACCGTGCAATGCATCCTTGGACGACATCAATTCAACCTATTCTCAACTTTGGAACGAACGACGTTGACATTTCATACTCTGCACGACCTCGTTCATGATTGCACGTACCTGGACAGACGAGGACACGACAAGACCTTTAGTGATGTTTAGCGATGTTAGGTGAAGTAGCTTCGTTGATATTGTCGTCGAGCTTGGCCGGAATCTCTTGTTTTCTCTCATGGGAAGAAACCAAATAACGTACAACATGGGTTGGAATCATCGCTTAGTACTTTTTGAAATTATATTGGCGGTTGAAATAGGATATCACTTTAGTATCTGATTCGATTGGTTAAACTTCGACGAAATGGGTTGAGACATCGTGGCGAAAGCCTGATCAGTACTCGATTGGACCAATTGATATAGGGCATTGGGCATGGTTTGATTAGATAGGGGGCAGAACTTAGGAGATGGAGGTCAACCTTCCATGTGCTCCATGGTTGTCTAGTTCAAGGCTCGATTAATGCAGTTGGTTGGGTTTTCAAACACTAGTCGTAATACTCTCTTAAATTAGACGACCGCAGTGGGGACCCAAGTGCCTCTCCAATCAATGCTGGGCTCGGCCTTGCTGAAGGTGGGCCGTGTGTTCATGAAACACGATTGGGCCCTGTGCTAGGCCCAAACAGGCCCAGGCCCATCATAACCAAGGAGGAATCTTAAGTCTGGATGTTACATCCTCCTTCGATGTCCATGTCAAAACCTAAGAGAGAAAGAGTGAAGAAGGGGGAGGTGGAAATGGCGGCGGGAGGCGATGGTTGCCAGCATGCCTGCATGCTGGCAAGGGCCGTGAAGCCCTTATAGCCTATTCCTCAAGTCGACCGAATCTAGTGTCCACTCATGGGGTTATGCGACCCTAGGCCAGTCGCCTCTGAGGTCACACCATTCAGGCGAGATTTAACGGGCCTTTGTTTTTCTCTTTTTCAAAATTTACATATTTTTGAGTTATTTTGAGTAATTATCTTGTTTTCTTTTAATTTTTTTAATTATGCATTTCTTATATTGCATGTTAGTTTTCCAAAAGTCACGCAGGATGCCACATTAGCATTTCAACATCGGCTCAATGCCCATGCCATCATCTCTCCATAATTTCGACCAAAGGATGAACTCGAACAAAAACTCATATAATTTATGACCTAATTGACAAAAATAAATAAATAAATAAAAAGTCCAAGGACCTCTCTTGCTTTATTTTCTTTTCCTCTTAAAAGTCCCCCCGAACCTAGCAAAATGGCCGCCTTAGCTTTTCCCTTAAAATTCATCATTCTCCTCCTATCCTTTACCCTCTTCATCTTCCCCATGATTCGTGATCGTACCCGTCTCGTTCCGGCGAGGATGAAGGTCCTTCCTCCCAAACTTCACGGCGCTGCCGCTCTCTTCCTTCGCCGATGTCCCGGCATTATCCTCGTTCAGTTCCCTCTTCTTATCATGCGAGTACTTAACTTGATGTATCAACCAGAAGCATATACCGAGCACAAGTAGAATCTGAAGACCACGTTTTATCTTCACGCCTTTGGATCTCTGATTTGCACTTGATGATTTCTTGAACATGATGAGATCTCCTAAAATCTTACGGTAAGTTTAGCAAAACCTGTCCAGAATTCACAGTGGGTCAATTTACTGAATCAGAACAAGATGAGCAACAAGAAAAATGGAAAGAAGAAGAAGAAGTAAGAGTAATATGACAGGAGAAGAACAACATGAGTGCTGTAACTTTTATACGTTGCTAACTTGAGTGCCATTTTTTTTTTTCACTCACTTGATGGCTATTTTGGAGTATAATCGATCATTTGAGTAACAATTATGACAAATCATCTTAAATGATTTTTTTTTTTAATTTTTTTCTTTTCTTTTATTTTTTCACATTTTTTTAGCGGCGATGAGGGTCATTGATGACCCTTGCCGACTGCGAAACTCTTGCTATCGGCCGCAAGGGCCCTCGCCACCCGCAGCCACCCAGATCTGATGAGGGCCTTCGTGGCCAGATCTAGGCAAGATGGCCTTCCCAAAATTGGGTGAGGGCTTTTTGGCCGGTGAGGGCTATCGGTGACATTCACTAGCCCTAAAAAAAAAAAAAAATAAAAATAAAAAGTAAAAAAAAAAAAAATAAGCAAATAATCGATGATAGATCGATTTTTTAAATTTGTGATATTTAAGTGAAAAAAAATTTGACACTCAAATGAGTGCCACACGAGAGTTATAGCTCTCCTGTTCTTACCCCCTCTAGCACGAAAGACTCCATCAGCCTATCACAACGACCTACAGGTTGTTCCCTCACAAAATCAACATAATCAAATTCCACATAGTCCCAATTGCTAACGAGTGGCATATTTCACATGGCACTTTAGAAGTTTAGATAGCTACGCATGGACCGTCAGTAACGAGTGGACAGGATACATCACACAAAATCGACACTCTCCTTCGACTCGAGAATTCATATACAAGAAGGCAAAAGAGAACACCTGCGACAATTTCGTTCGTTCCTCAGAAAATTTACGACGTGCAGATGCAAACTCCTCGAATGAACGAAAGCAACTCCAAGGCTACCCACAGTCTTTCTTCAGTACCCTGCAAGTTACAGGGATGTCCAAAAAAACCCAAGAAGATAAAACTCGAAACCATGATCAAACGCAGGGCCTCGAAACCATAATCTAGCCTCGTTTGGAAATGAATTCTAGAGACGGTCATCGACAAAACCGAGCAATACCCTCGAGAGAGAGAGAAGAGAGAGAGAGAGAGAGAGAGAGAGAGAGAGAGAGAGAGAAGCAACTACAGAACGAAAGAGGAAGGACGCGAGAGTAACCTGGAGGAAGCAGCAAGCGAAGGGGAGTGAAGAGAAAGCGAAGCAGGGCGAAGAAGATGGAGAGAGAGAGAGAGAGAGAGAGAGAGAGAGAGAGAGAGAGAGCTATTCGTCGAGGTGACGAGAGTTTACGGGGATCCAAAAACCAAGAACGACTATTGTCGTCGATTATATCGATAAATTAATATAACATATATAATAAGACAAAAATTTCAGAAATAAAGGGAGGGGAACGAAAAGATAAAAAGAAGAAGAAGAGAAAATGCCGGGAGACTGCCGTCGTTATTGCCGTGATATTGACGGAGCTTCTAATGTGATTATTGAAAAAATTAATAATTTCTTAAGAAATTAGAAATTATAAAATTTTAAAAAATCCAAGCGGAAATGTGGTTTTGACGTGGGTGAAGTTGTGATATGGACCGGGCCAAATGAAAGCACATTTTGCGTAGGGATGATCGGTTTTAGGTTCGGTCAATTTTCCAGTTATGGAATTGTGAACCCATGAAGTCCTAAGACCAGGGAAAAATTTCAAAAAAGGACCCGAAAGTAAGCTTATTTTCTTAAATAATGACTCAAAGTGACCATTATCTCAAATGAAGACCCTAAGTGGCTAAACCAGTCTCAAATAAGGATCTCAAATCACCGGCTAACCAAATATTTGCCGGCCAGCAAGCGTGTGACATTTCTAATAGCCGGAATAAGGCCAATTTTTGTCAAAAAAAAAATATTGACATAAATTAACAAACCCTAAAACCAAAAGCTCCAAACTCTTCACGTTCTTCTTCTACACTTCATCTTTTAGGTTCCTTGTCCCCTCTTGCTTGGAAAACCTAAACTCTTTGTTAATGGAGCAAGATCCTTAACTCTCTGAGTTCCAAACAAACGTGCCAACACTCCCCTCAGCTCTCTCTCTCTCTCTCTCTCTCTCTCTCTCTGTGGAAGTGGATCCAAATTGTGCCCAAGATGTGGGTCCTCAACATCGAGATGTTCTCCGTCTCTCATTTGGGAAAAGATGATAAAGAATCAAGGCTCTTGTGTTACATACGAGTATATGAATAACGAAAATGTGACTTTATTCGAGATTGGTCTTCTTCGTTGGAAAGAAATGAAGACAAAAAAAGAAAGGAAGAAAACATGAAAAAACGAAGGTATAGGTTTCTTGTTGTGCTTCAATTCATGCTCCATCAACAAAAAATTTAGGTGCTCCAAGTGAGAGAGGACAGAGAACAGAGAAGACAAAGAGTATAAGAAGAAAACGTGAGAATGTGAAGAGTTTGGAGGTTTTATTTTTAGGGTTTGTTAATTTCTATCAATATTTTTTTTTTGAATAAATTGCCCTCATTCCGGCCACCGAAAACGCCACATGCTTGCCGGTCGGTAAATATTTGGCTGGCCGGCAATTTGAGGTCCTTATTTGAGATTGTTTTAGCCATTTTGGATCCTAATTTGAGACAATGGTTACTTTGAGCCCTTATTTGAGAAAATAGGCTCACTATAGGTTCTTTTTAAAAAATTTCCCTAAAACTGGTGATTTTTTTTTGGTTTCCTATATTCCCTATAAGTGAGAGTTTTCCAACATTAAAAGAAAAATATAATTTACTAATTAGGATTTGCTTTAGAATAAAAAATAAAAAAATAAAGAAATCTTAGTTGATCTATTGATCTAGTTAGTCCAATTTCTTATTTAGGCACCTGTTGTGGCCAACGATGGGTGGAGGCCTTGCTTAGACCATGTCGGCCTACAATTGGAAAAAAAAAGAAGGAAAAGAAAAGAAAAGCATAAAATATTTCATAAAAATTTTAAAAATATTTGAATGTTAGTATCAATCATGCCATGTAAGACTTTTAATGTCCATGTTAACAATTTTTGCTAAAATTAGCCGGACGGATTATATTGGTAAATTGTCGAAATATTTAATTTTCAATTGACACAATTGGCACAATTGGAAGATTTATGATTGAATTGACATAAATGTTAAAATTTAGGAATTTTTTGGTAATTTATTATGTCATAATTCTTTCTTGTGTCTAAGGGGCTTGAATATTAACTATTTTTATTTTTATTTTTATATATGTTTTTTTGCTTACAATCGATTTGTTGCTCACCCACATGTCCTTCCCTTTTTCCTCCTCTCAAATTGAGGCTGAGGTTAGAAATTTTACGCGACAGATATGTCGCTGAAAACAGTAGGGTTTCTGAAATGAGCTGTCCGTACATTCTTGGACGACGCCAACTAAACCCATTCTCGACTTTAGAACGAATTGACTTTCACATTTCATGCACGTAATTGGACGGACGAGGACACGACAGACCTTCGTGATATTAGGCGCAATAGCTCATTGATGTCCTCGTCAAGCCGGTCGAATCTCTTGTTTCCCCGACAAGAAGAAACCAAATAAAGTACAACATGGGTTAGAATCATCGCTTAGTACTTTCCGAAATTACGTCGGTGATTGAAATGGGATATCATTTTAGTATCCAATTCAATTGGTTAAATTTTGATGGAATGAGTTGAGACATTGTAGCGAAGGCTTGATTAGTACTCGACTGGACCGGCCTTGCCGAATGAGGACCCCTTCATTTAGACGGCCGCGGTGGGGATTCAAGTGCCCCTTCAATCAATGCTGGGTTCGGCCTTGCTGAAGGAGGGCCATGTGTTTGCGAAACCCATTTGAATCCTGTACTTGGCCTAGACAGGCCCATCATAACCGAGGAGGAATCTTAAGTTTGGACATTGATCCTCGTCCAATGTCCATGTCAAGACCTAAGAGAGAGTTAGAAGAAGGGGGAGGCGGTATTGGGCGGCGGGAGGTGGTCGTGGCGGCACGACCATGTGTTTCAACGAGGGCCATAGAGTCCTTGTCGCCTGTTCCTGGGGTTGTCCAAACCTAGTGTCCTCTCGTGGGGGTCATTTGACTCTAGGCCAGTTGCTGCTCAGATCAAATGACTCAGCGAGATTTATATCACTGATGAGCACATCTTTAATTTTTTTTCCTTCCAAAATTTGCTTATTTGTGATTTTTTTAATAATTATCTTGTTTTCTTTTAAGTTTTTGATTATGCATTTCTTATTTTGTGTTTTTTTTTCTAAAAGCCACGTAGGATGCCACATCATCATTTCAACATTGGCTCAATTGCCACGCCATCATCTTATGACAGAATGACGAATGAACAAAAAATTATATAATTTAGGGACCCGATTGAGAAAAAAAGAGTTCATGACCTCTTGCACTTTTTTCCCTTAAAATTCAAATTAGGTATTTAGCCTCCGCAAATGAATAAAGTATTGGATCGTATCGTAACATATGGAACTAACAACAGAATTTCAATAAGTGACATTCTTGAACTCATATTTAAGGAGAAGGAACTTCATTCATGAAACATAATCAATGAAACATGATTATTTTAAATACATTCTTTATTTTAACATGCAAGTGCTTGTATACCTCACACCTCATAAATAGATCAGTATCTTAATCGAGTTCTGGCCCGGCTCTACCCTTTCATTGTCTGATATCTCGAGGATTCCGAGGTCCAGATGAGCCCAAGATGTAGCTTTTTAACATCTTGCTGAGGACGGTATTGCTTTAATGTACTGACTTTACTTAGGCGGACGAGATAATACTACTCAAGTTCAGCAATCATTTTGATGGAGGAAAGAGCCCAAGCAAAATAAACTAAAGGGCTTAGCTTAGCTTTGGCTTCAATCTTGTAGTCATGATTAATGCATAGTCATGATCTTCATCCAATAATCGAAACTTGTCTCAATAATAATTTTGAGTGCATTTGTTTCATAGAAAATAAATGATTTGAAAAATATTTTCAAAAAAATAATCGGTTATATCACTTACAAGAATAAATGAAATGAAAATTTTTTCATCGTTCACAAAATTAGCTAGGTATAAATTGTTATTGATGATGTAAATATTTTTCGTGAACTAATTTTTCTAAATGATACAAGCAATCAATTTTTAAAAAAATATTTTTTAAATAATTCATTTTTTTTTTAAAGGAACGCATCCTTAAAAAAGTAAAGTTTGTAAACAACTCTTTTTTTTTTTTTTTTTTTTTTTTACGTGGGGAAAAAAAGGGAAAAAAAAAAAAAGGCACACGAGGCTGAGGTCTTTTAAAAGAAAGGAATAAGGATCTTGAAAAGGAAGGCTAGGAGATCAAGTTATTCTTCAGAAAGATCTGCAGAACTTGGAAAGTCAGGGTCCATCTGTCAGGTTCCGAGCTTTTTTCTCTTAAAACTTTCTGCAGAATGAACTGAAATGGAGAGCTCTCTTTCCGTCGTTAACAAAGGCCGTAACTCAAAGGATCGCATTATACCATGCGGAGTCTTCCATTCTTTTCGAGAAATCGGCTAGGGCGAAAGAATTCCCGGGTTCGGTTTTGAACAGGCTCGACCGATTCTATGACCTAACGAGACGGGTCGAGGGCCAGGACGCAAGGATAAGCGCGCGTTCGATTCTAAATGTGATTTCTGAATGAATTCCTATAAATGTATGTAGATGAATGCTAGCATAATGGTCTATCAACGAGTGATCATGAAAGTCTAGGATCACCATTTGTTTATACTTGTGCACACCTTGATCAACACTACCAAACGGGAAGCAAACCTCACGATCTTGTCTCAAGATTCCACCAACCCTAAGTCCCCTTTGCTTCCCACCGAAGATATTCTATCTTAAACTGAGAACACCTTCTTTGCTTCTTCTGACATTTCCAAGCCTTTAACCCTAACTTCACAGCCATTGCATTACTTATATATGACTCCCAATTCCCATGTCGCTAATCCTTCAGGAAGGCACATTGATCTCGACACAATCGAAGACAATGAAGATGAAATATCCTCGGTCATTTCTTGCCGTTGTGTCGGTGTTGAATTTGCTTCGAGTTTCGTTTTCTTCTGTCGTGTTGACCGGGGATTACAATAAGGACTTCTTCGTGATGTGGTCGCCGGACCATGTGAATACTTCGACCGACGGTCGGACCAGAAGCATGATTCTTGACCAGGAATCCGGTACGTATGCCGCGGAGATACTGCTCATCTTTTCTGTGTGTGATTTTCCTGTTGATGATCTTTGTATGATCTGAATTTTGCTTTTAGGGGCTGGTTTTGCTTCCAATGACATGTTCTTGTTTGGGCAAATCGACATGAAGATAAAGCTAATTCCGGGTAATTCGGCCGGCACAGTCGTGGCCTACTATGTGAGAAATTACGTCTCAATCTTCATTTCTTTTCTGTTGTTTTGGGTCTCTTTGCTCTTCTTGTTGGCCTGTGTCTCCATGGCTGATTTGAATTGGGATCAAACTGCAGCTGACGTCCGATCAGCCGAACCGGGACGAGATAGACTTTGAGTTCCTCGGCAATGTGTCCGGGCAGCCTTACATTCTCCAAACCAATGTATATGCTGACGGGTTCGACAACCGCGAAGAGCGGATTTACCTCTGGTTCGATCCGACTCAGGACTTCCATAGCTACTCCATCTTGTGGAACCTCCACCAGATTGTGTAAGGCACTGCACCATGTACAAGACGGTGTTCGTTTGAGCCTTACATTCTGATTATGCTTGTGAAATAAATAATTGAAATCTCTTTGCAGCTTCTTTGTGGATGCAATCCCGATCCGGACGTACCGAAATCACGCCGACAAGGGGGTGGCGTTCCCTAGGTGGCAACCGATGGGCGTCAAAGCCACCATATGGAATGGCGACAGCTGGGCGACGCGGGGCGGGCGCGACAAGACCGACTGGTCGAAGGGCCCCTTCGTGGCCTCCTTCGGGGACTACAAGATCGACGCCTGCATCTGGAAGGGCAATCCGAGGTTCTGCCGGGCGGAGACCCCTACAAACTGGTGGAACAACGATGGTTTCAGCTCCTTGACAGGGACGCAGAGGAGGTGGTTCAAATGGGTCAGGAGATATCACATGATATACGACTACTGCCAGGACAACGCCAGGTTCCAAAACAACCTGCCCAAGGAGTGCTCTCTTCCCAAATACTAAACTAGCCGATCCATAAGACATCATCTCCAATTCTTCCATCTCATTTTCCTTCTTTCCTTCCACATTTGGTTCAATTCGTGCCGCCGACATTATGAAATTGGTTTGCTCGAGCATATAGCGCGGTTATCGCGCCCTAATGTTTTTGGCATGGTGATTCCTAGTGTACAATTGATGGAAAATTCTCGTTTATTACGCTTCCGATAGTGCAGATCTTCTCATTTTTAAAGAGTAGAATCAACTTGGGTTGGAGATATGCTAATCTTGATTGGGTTCAATAAGTTGGGCGGGCTGTGCTTAGAATGATAAGCCCTTGTCCAGGATCCTTCGTTATGCGGGCTGGGCTTGGGCGGGATCAGGTCTACTGTTAAATCGCCATTAAAATTCCTTGGAATATGATTTTGGCCCCCCCGGGTTTTTGAGATTGTGGCAATTTGCCCCTTCAATATTTTATCTCGGTTTTTGCAATTTAAACCTTGGCAATTTTGAAAATCCGTTCTAATGTGTTCTCTAGTGAGTACTCCAGTCAAATTCCCGTTGGAACTTTAGTAATGTTTTTCATGCGTGACAAGGTGGTGCCCTATTGTGGAGGACAAAATGTTTGCAGCATAATTAGGAGGATTGCAACATATCCCCTAGAGTTTCATATTATTACGAATTGCCTCCTGATTTCGAGAAGTTTCAAATGTACTCCATGATCTTCTAAAGTCGTTGCAAAGTGCCCCATATGTTGGTTGTCAAATAAAGCAATTAATTTCAGATAAAGAGAAACCAAAAATTAAATAAAAAATGAAACATACAACACTGTCGGTAAGAACTTACGCAAATCATTTCCTATAGACCCTTACTCTACGCAGTATCTCACATCCTAAAGCTAAACTGTCGAATTTGATAAGATCTAGGTGGAACTCATATAAGACCTACCATTATAAACAATTCACATGCAATTTATTGTATTTGAGAGATTTATTTATTGGGTGATAGACGAATACACGAAGCACATCCAAACCATTCATGCCAATTACGGGCCCATATAAGCATCTGCATAAAATTAAGAACTCAAATTATGTGATTTTCGTGCTTAGATTAATTAAAGAACAAGTGGTTTATAACTTAATTGAGGAAAAAAAAAGTACATGTACTTGCGCCCAATAGCGTGGAATTGAAGTAATAGTGTTCCTCCACCGTGCATAATGAAAGCTTATAGCGATAAATGCATAAGAAGTCCTAAAATTTATCAATAAAGTGTGATTTAATCCTAATTGAATAAGAAGTCCTATTTGATTAATCAAATTGAATCCTTCCGTTGATGGCACTTTTTAAAAGTTTTAGGACTCAATTGCACTTTTATGACAAATTTTAAGACTCGATTGACTTTTTAAAAGTTTTAAGACTTCTAGTGCACTTTTCTTAAGCTTAAAATAAGGTAAATGTTAGAGACTTTATGTATGATTTATATCTATTACAAAGATTGATTTTGTCACGCCCCGACCCTCGAGCACGCGATGATCCCCATATTCTCTTTCGGTCATTTGAATGCGACGTCCCAAGACGCGTCGCCGACCATTCTTTTTATCTTTCAATTAAGCACATGCGGAAGCGATAATCAATCCCCGTACAATTTAACGAATTGGGATAGTCGGGAAAGTCAATCAGAAACACAATCAATGATGCCAGTTTATTAATCTTCTGATTAACCTTAGGAAGTCTATACAAACAAGCCCTTACCACGGGCTACTTCCTACAGAGCCAACCAAACAAATAGGCCAGGGTTAATCTACTTCTTCCAAGACGCACCACCTGTCGAATTTGCCTCCAACAAACCTGAAAATGGTTATTCAATAACCAGTGAGATATAAATCTTAGCGAGTTCTTGCCCTAATCCCCGGCTAGGACACCAACTCGCCTCGGGGTACCTATGGCGCAGTCTAATACCTCAAGCAGGTTAATAGCAGAACAACCATACATCTTAGGCAATGACTTAATACAATGAATACTATCATGAGCACATCGACAAGCAATCGACTCGCAAGCGACCTTACCCGGTCATGCCATACCCTGCATGGTAAATACACATGCAATTCACCAGTAATGTATCTTGCACTCTCAGCATTACATTAATCAATCACACTCGAGTCGTATCGCAGGCGATCTCATCTGATCATTGCCACACCCTGCACAGTATTAACTCGGGCATATCATAAACAAGCAACAAGCACAAATATAATCGAACACAATGTCATTTGTCTCTCATGCACTCTTGCATTCATGTGTGTTCCAATTATACACCACCCCGCGTACACACGCATCAGGGCACGATCACTCTACCTCCCCGTGTAAACACACCTCAGGGCTCTACCTTTTCCCCGCATCAACATGCATTAGGGCACAATCTCCTCTGCCTCCCCGTGCAAACAAATACACCTCAGGGCTCTACCTTTTCCCCGTGTAAACACACGTCAGGGCACAATCTCCTCTGCCTCCCCGTGCAAACAAATACACCTCAGGGCTCTACCTTTTCCTCGTGTAAATACACCTCATGGCACAAGCACTCTACCTCCCCGTGTAAACACACATCAGGGCACGATCTTCTCTGTCTCCCCGTGTAAACACACTTCAGGGCTCAAGTGGACTCACAAGCACACGTCATAATCCGCACACGACATACATACGAAGCAGTAAGTATTCCACATATTGTTCATGAATCGCCACATTGCGATAATCCAATAATCAATCAATTTCATAAGGGAATACCACATAATTCCCGGAATACACGTGCTTCAATCAATAAGGCATAAATAAGCAATCAGCAAATCAATCAATTATTGCCGTAGACAATATTTGTCTCACAACGATGTGACGACCGGTAACTCTCATAAATCACTAATTACCACAATTACTTATTGCAAAGTAATTAATCCAAACAGCACTCCAATATGCTTTCATCATAACGACACGTCAAATAATTCCCACAATTTAATTATAAATAAACTGCATTATTCATAATTAAACTATATTAGATTATTATTAAAATAAATAATAATAATTCCCAATTTCAATAAATACTAATAATTCCCAATTTCCACAAATAATATTAATTCCGAATTTCCACAAATACTAATAATTCCGAATTTCCACAAATAATATTAATTTTGGAATTTAATCAATAATATTTATTTTCGGAATTTAATAAATAATAATTAAAAAGAAATTATTTCTTTTTAATAAAAATAATACTAATACGGATTATTTCACTAATCCTTAATCACCCAAATAATCACCGATAATTATCCGAACCACGATTAATAACGATTAACTCTAATCCGCCTCCTAACAAAAATTAACACTAATCTAATCTCCTCCCTAAACGAGTTTAATGGACTAATCGAGGGTTTAGAACTTAAACTCACCCGGCGACGAAACCGACGACACCGGCGCAACAATGTGACGACGAGGGGAACGCATGGGAACTCCCGGCACGTCGGGACGAGGCGGCCCGGGACCGGATCTCGGCCGAGAGCGGCTGTCCGCGCGGCAAAAGTTGAGAAGCGAAGGGACCAGCTTCTGTGGTGGCCCAAGGCCAGTTGGTGGGCGGTCCGGCAGCTCCGGCGACCAAGCGGGTGGCTCCGGCGACGGCCGAACGGAAGTAAAGAGGGAGGAGGAGAGGTGACGCAGCTAGTTCGGGGGATGGCGGCGGGCGGGCGCTCGTGGGCGGAGGGGCTCGGGCGCGGTCCTCCAGCGGCCTGTGGCGGTGACCGGCGGCGGCGTGCAGCGGCGAGGCTGCTGGCCGCTTCTCCTGGTCACGGCCAGAGGAGCCAAGAGA
The DNA here is from genome assembly GCA_014182735.1 of Corymbia maculata. NCBI lineage: Eukaryota > Viridiplantae > Streptophyta > Magnoliopsida > Myrtales > Myrtaceae > Corymbia > Corymbia maculata. The sequence goes on from CM024685.1 coordinate 7,130,155, forward strand.
AAGAGAGAGGGCATGGCGACGACGACGGCAGCTGGGACAGCTCCTGGAGGGCTCCCAATGGTGGTCTCGGGCGGCCGAACGGCGGCAGAGGGCGGTCGGACGGCTAGGGCGAAGCAAAACGAGAGGGGAAGAAAGGAGGTGGTGCAAACTGGTTCGTGGGTGGCGGAGGCTGGTTAGTCGGTCGGGCGGCCTCCGACGGCAACCGAGGAGGAGAGACGACGGCGGAGGTCGAGCCAAGGGCGGCAGAGGGCCGGATCTGGTTCGGCCAAGGCAGATCCGAAGTGGAGCGGCTGGCTCGGGCGGGACCGTCGGGCGGCGAGATGACCGGCGGCGAGCTGGCGGGACGGCGATGCTTTGGCGGCGACTGGTGGTCGCTGGTCTCGCCGGCGGAGAAGCAGATCAACATCAGCAGCTCCGGTCGGAGAAGACAGCAGAAAGAAGAAGGAGAAGAAGAAGTTGCAGGGGAGAGAGGGGAGAAAATATTGGTTAGCTTAAAAGTGCCACGTCATCCATACTCTGAACCATTCAAAAATCGCCACGTGTCCTTGGGTCCCACAGGTCACTGAAGTCTTCTTTCTTTCTCCTCTTTCTTCTCTCTCGTCTCTCTTCTACCCCTACCCCTGCACTTGCTTTCTCTCTCCTCTCTCTCACTCGATTCTCTCTCTTCGCCGCCCCCTCTTACCCCCACTAAACCATCATCGGACGAAGGGCGATTCGGTGTGACAAAGCCTGCGGAGGGGCGGCGCTACGGCTCGTCGGTTGGATGAGGCCACGATCACTCGTCGGACGAGCCACCGAGCGGCTCCGTCTCAAGTTTGCATCTGCCACCTCAAAGTTCGTGAATTGGGTGCGGTGGCTCATCGCACAAGCCACCACGCGACCTCCACCTCCACCTTGAAAGAGTGCCTCCACCGTCGTGAAGTTCGTCGGTCGAATGAGGGGATGGCGAAGAGGGAGAGTGGTGAGAGAGAGGAGAGAGAAAGCAAGTGCAGGGGTAGGGGTAGAAGAGAGACGGGAGAGAAGAAAGAGGAGACAGAAAGAAATTTTCAATGACCTGTGGGACCCGAGGACACGTGGCGATTTTTGAATGGTTCAGAGTAGGAATGACGTGGCACTCTTAGGGTACCTAATATTTTCTCGGAGAGAGGGGCGATCGTGCATGGGGGAAGGGGAGGAGAGAGAGAGAGAGAGAGAGAGAGAGAGAGAGAGAGAGAGAGAGAGAGAGAGAGAGAAGACCGGTCAAAGGGGAGAAGAGATAAGATAAGATAAGATGGGGGCAAGTGGGTGTTGACAAGGGGAAGAAAACGTGGGGGAAAGAAAGAGAAAAGGGAGAGGGGACGTGCGGCAGGGGGGCAGGAGGAGAGAGAAAGAAAAGAGGAGAGAGAGTGCGCGGGAGAGAGAGAGGAAGAGAGAGAAAAAGGGCAAAACCCTAAACTTTTGAAAATCAAAAGTCTTCTAGAAGGGGGGCAATTTGGTTTTTTTACCTCTGAAGCGCGGTTCCCAAAATCCGGTCTTAATTCGATCCGTTAATCCAACTCGGGCCATTTCGGACTTACCGGAAAATTTGGGAATTAACGAGGCGTCGTCCAATATTTTTGTCCCGACGTCCTTGGAAGTTCGGTACCCGAAATCGGACCGAATCTCGTGATTAATCTCAACCAATCGCGACTTTGGCACGACCTGACTTTCGGGCAGCATTTAGGGGGTTCCATGCGTTTGACCCGCGGTTGATAGCTTTTCAATCCGCGATCATGTATATTCAGATCAGGGCGATCCTCGGTTGTCATGTAATCGCGAGGGATCGATTGCTCACCCTGAATGCGGGGTCAATAGGAATTTAGTATCGTTCGTTGTTATTATCGAAGTCGTGCGGAATCACCCGCGATCCAACCTCGTACTCCCACCGAATCGATATTTCGGTTCGCTAATTGACCTGCAACAGCGTGGTATCGTCCTCGCTTGATCCTTATGGTCGAGTGGCCAGTCCCTGATTGAATTCACTAGTCGTACGCGCACCCGTCCTAATCGCCTTTCCGAACAGTCGGTTAACTCGTGAGGGGCCAACTCCGAGTAAACGTAACCGACAACGCATTGATGAAATAATCATTTCACATGTGCCGAAGTGGGTCGAAATCCAGGACGTCACAGATTTATTAAGCAATATGCTATATTTCAGTTGTGGTACAGAGTAGTTGTCTTCATTTATGTATTAGCAAAAAAATAGCTCAAGTGTCAAAACTTGGCACGAAAGATATTTAAGTGTTAAAAGTTAAAGGTACACTTAGATGCAATTTTTTTTTTTTTTGGAAAATTGGATTATTTCGGTGCCAACTTTGACAACCCTTCTCGGAAATCCTATGTGGAAATTTTTTAATAATTTTTAATGCCAATGTGGCTTGTTGGAATTCTATATCAGCTTACCTTCACCCAAAATGACGTCATTTTAGCTTAATTTTAATTTTTAATATAAATATTAATTAAATAATATTAAAAAGAAGAAGAAGCAGTAGCAATACTAGCAGGAGGGGCTCTCTTGCTTGTGGCCGCCGCCCCATCGCTAGTGGAGTGGCAGCGATGGACGGTGAGAGTCGTTAGGCTCACGTTAGACGTTGGGAGAGGGCGACGACCCTCTCCCAAATCTGGGTGAGGGTCGTCCGCCCTCACGTCGGCCTAGGCAAGGGTTGTCGGCCCTTCCGTAGGCATTGGTGACCCTCACCTAGTGCCGTCGGACCTCGCCTCAAGTCTAGCGGTGCTAGGTGAGGGCCGTTGGTGCCTGCATGAAGGCCGATGACCCTCGCTTAGGCCAAGGCAAGGGTCGGCAAGCCTTCGCCTTCGGTCAGTGAAGGTCACCGGCCCATGTCCAAACGTCGACAACCCTCATAGCTAGCGTCACCGCATTAAAGGCGAGGGAGCCCTTCCTGCCTATGCTGTTGGCTTTTTTTTTTTCTTTTCGTTTTTAATATTATTTAATTAATATTTATATAAAAATCTAATTAAGGCCAAAACGGCATTATTTTGGATTGATCTAGCCATGTCAACATCCAAAATGACGTCTTTTTGACTTCAACTCATTGGAAAAGTACTATGTCAGTATTTTGGCTGGATTTTCTTCTTCTTGACACTTAATTGATCATTTTTGTTTTAATTTTGGCACTTACGTGTACATTTTCAAATTTTTGGCACTCAAGTGTCCTCCCATGCTAAGTTTTGGCATTTTGGGGTCCACACGTCTTTATGTATCCATCTCCCATCGCCATTACGAGATTGTGCCATTTGCCCAAACTTATTTTAATTCTTGCCACACCAATGCGTGATGGTGACCACTTGCTTGTTGAAGGCGACGTATCCCAATCTCAATGCCTCTAGATCTGGAGTGGACGGGTTGAACCTCTAGATCTAGAGACTCATCGCAACCTCGATAGCCATAGAGGACTCAAGGGCCAGTCAAAGCTTGTTAATGTCTCTACGGCGGCCAATGCTAGGAGTGGGGTTGTTGTATGGTGGGGGAATGCTAGATAGAGAGTGTGATGTTCCGAATTTTTGACCTATTTTGGATTTTATGAATGTATATTTCATTAATGCACTGTTAGTTAAGATTCGCTCTAAACTAATTACTCACAAGATACTAACTAAAGGGGAAAAACTACTAAGGATTTAAGTGCATGCGCAACCAGAGAACTCGATCACGGATGGGGAATGCTAGAGATAGAGAGTTTGAGTGAAGATGGCTGGTGGATTTGAGGACAACAACGATGGATACAATGACAAACTGATGATGGCTTTTGATTGGATCAATGGGTGGCACCGGAGGACGGTTAGCGGTGGCGGCAGGCTGAAGTGTATGGCGGGGGGGGAGAGAGAGAGGGGTTGTGCTTGAACTTGTGAAATTTGATCCGATGTGATGAACAATGAACATTAGATTTGTACATAAATCGGGACAACTTGTCTGTATTTCCTGTTAGAGGCTTGAAGAAGACTTGTTTACGCATTAACACCCGGTTAAAGTTTTTTTACATCCCATAAAAAATTGGTTTCATGCACTAATTACAACGTCTTTAGCATTACTCCAAACAATGTCTAACGTTATACTTTAATTACTGCATCAAACTTGCTGAAACTTTAAACTTCGCTTAAGCGTTTTACTTTAATTTGAGGAAAGAAAGAACATGCAAAACCAATTACCTCGATGCACCGCTTACTAGCTTTATCATTTCCTAATCAATCTAGACTTTAACACAAAGTTGTATTGTCCAAATGAGATGTTCCTGATAAGTTCATTGCACCTGATAAGTGGAAGCCCCAAATATCTTCATCTATAAGTAGCCTTACCATCACCTAAAGTATCATCTGGAGCCAATACCAGCTAATTCCTTGAGTGTCATGAATCCTCTAACTATCATCATCTCTCTTGTCTCCATTTCTCTTTCAACCTACTCATGCCCAAAACTAACCCCAAGACTATCTCAACTCTCACAATGCCGCCTGGAATCAAGTCGGCGTGGCGAACATGATATGGGACAACTGTTGTTGCCTACACCCAGAGTTACACGAACCAATGAGTCGACAACTACAACCTCATGCGCTCCAATGGGCCTTATGGTGAGAATCTTGCCAAGGGCATGGGCACGTTCACTAGCACCTATGCTGTGAGCCTGTGGGTCGCAAAGAAGCAATACTATAATTACAACACCGACACTTGCGCAAATGGGCGCGATTGCGTGCACTACACTCAGATGGTTTGGGAGATGGAGAGGGTCTTACAAAAGCAATACATAATTGAACATTTTCTCACTAGATTGTCCTTGTTTTGATCTCCATCAATGAAGCCTACCACCTCTGATATTGGTGATCTTAATGCTAAACTTGAGCTTCTCGATGGCATGCTATTGTAAGACCTTATTGACAATTGGCTAGAATGTAGCCTAACATAGCCTGGGTCGTCCTTACTATGAATTTGTTTATGTTTGCTTCGTGTTTTTGTGACTATGCCATCGGGTTACATCTTTTATGCTAGATCCAAGGCATTGTTTTTATAACCTTCACCATCCCATCCAACACCAAATCAGTATATGAATCTCTGTTATTAATTTTACTTCTTACATCATCACTCCTCAAAATCCCAACACCAAAATCCTCTCTCTCTCTCTCTCTCTGCAAGTCTCAAGACCTTGCATTGAGCTCTGCTGGTCATCTATGATTAAGCTGTCGAAAGTGATGAGACCAAAAGGTCATCTCCAGGTCTGGGGATGCCTCCTCCATATTTGGCTTATCCATTGAGATCTCACTGAGATCTCAAGGCCATGGCCAAATCAGGTCATCAATGGTGGTGTCAAGACCTCATAGAGATTTGTCGATGAGGGAAGAGATAGAGTGAGGAAGCGAGTGTGTTGGGTCAGCAAATAGAGAGAGCAAAGATGGTCGGGGATGATATGAAGGAGATAATGGCAAGATGTGGAGGAGGCGACGATGATGGCAAGTGGCCACAACAGCCGGAGAAGGTGGCTAATGGTGAGAAAAGAGAGAGGGTTGGTTAAGTGGGAAGACTTGATGAGGATTATTAGACAATGTGATAAGCACACCGATGAGTGCAACAAATATGCATCCATGTTTCCTTTTTTATCGTGTCCCATTTATGTCTTCGTAAACTTTGTACCTCTATATACTGACCAAAAAAAAAACTCTATATCTCTATCAACCAAAGAAAAGAAAGAAAAACTCTATAATTCGATGACATGACAAAGAAAAAAGATAAAAGAAAAGGAGGTTTGGAGAGGACGTAGGGGCCACACACAGAGGCTGTCGGTGTCGGTAACATGACCGCAACATAATTTCATTGGTAACGTCGCCCAAATTCGATCGAGCATGGCTTCCAATTGATAGTGAGGTCACTCTACTTGTCTTTGGATTTGATCGAGCTTGGTCTCTAACTGACCACAGGCTCTAGATTAAGCATGGCATTAAGAGTTGGCTTTGAGTGCGTGACCTCATGGTGAGGTCACATTCCAGTATGCAAGCACGCATCGGGAGGGAGGGAAAGAGAGAGAGAGAGAGAGAGAGAGAGAGAGAGAGAGAGAGAGGGCAATGGCCCGGCCATTATGATTAAGCAATGCATCGATCCACAGTGATAGCGGAAATGAAGAGAACCGGGCAAATAAGCAAATTCATCAAATTGTACATGGTTACTTGTTAGAAATATGTAGACTCTAACTTTATACATCCACTTTCTATGAATATCACATATAAATATTGGTGCAATTATTAAAAATACACATAATAGGTATGGGTAGGCAGACTAGTTTGGGAGAGATTTATGTTAATTTGCTAGCACTGCCTTCACATGATGATTTTCTCTACTAGTGAAAGAGTTCCAAGATGAAATAGAAAACTGATTTAGCTACATACCTATCTACCTCTCTTTGGTTTCATAACTCACCTTGATCAAGTGTAATTTCCTGATCGCCTCGCTATGTCCATTCGATCTGGCGGTGATTCCATTGAACATGCGACTCCAACATCGAATACGGAGATAATGCAATCTCTGATCTTGATCTCTTGTTGTCGATCACCAACTTCACTCCAAAGTCTTGAGTCTACAATATCCATTGCTCGATTCAGAAGAGCCATTTGGACGAAGTTCACATTGACCTCCTATCATCATCTACAATTAAGTTGTCGACGATGATGAGATAAGAGGGTCGTCTCAAGATCTAGGGATGCCTCCTCCATTTGGCTTGTCCATTGAGATTTCAGTGAGATCTCAAAGGCCATGGCCAGATCTGATCATCAATGGTGGTTTTGAGACCTCATAAAGAATTGACGACAAGAGGAGACAGAAAGAGGGAGAGAGTGTCTTGAGTCAACAAATAGAGAAAGTAAAGACGGCCGTGGATGACATGAGCGGTGAGACGTGGAGGAGAAGATGGTGATGACAGGTGGCCACAACGGTCGGAGATGGTGGCTAATGGTGAAGAAAGAGAGAGGGTTGGTTGAGCGAGAAGACTTGACAAATCTTATTAGACAGTGTGATTAGCAAACTGAGGAGTGCAACAAAATATGCATTCATGTTTCCTTTTTGATCTTGTCCCATTTATGCGTTTGTCAAATCTAGATTATTGGTGGCTGCCAGTGTCAGCAACATGACCACAACAGAATTTCGGTGGCAACACCGCCCAAATTCGATCAAAGCGTGGTTTCTAATTGATAGTGAGCTCTTGCTCAATCGTGACATCGAGAGTTGGGCTTGAGCTCATGATCTTGCGATGAGGTTGCCTCCCTCTTTGGGATCTTTGGACTTGATTGAAATAGTTACGTAACTATTTTTGATCAAGCTTGATCTCCAACTAATTGCGGTCTCACAATAAAGCACGACATTAAGAGTAGGCCTTGAGCTAGTGATCTCACGATGAGGTCACATTTTAGTGCACAAGCGCATGAGCATAGAGAAGATTGAGAGAGGGGGGCAAGGGCAATGGCCCAGCCATGATAATTAAGCAACGCATCAATCCTATTGCAAATAAGCAAATTCATCAAATTTTACATGGTTACTCTGTGGAAATATATAGACTATAACTTCATACATCCATTTTCTACAATTTTTAAATATAGATATTGATGTCATCATTGGAAAATACACATAATAGCTATGGGTAGGCAGACTAGCTAGGGAGATATTCATGTCAATTTGCTAGCATTGCCTTTGCACGATGATTTCTCTACTAGCGAAAGAGTTCCAAGATGAAATGAGAAAACTGACTTAGCTACATACCTGTCCTTCTCTCTTTGGTTTCGTAACTCGCCTTGATTGAGTATAATTTCCTGATCACTACGGTCATGTCCATCCGATCCGTTGGGGATTCCATCGAACATGCAACTCCAACTTCGAATATGGAGATCATGCAATCTCTTATCTTTATCTCTTGTTGTCGATTACCAGCTTCACTCCAAATCCTTAAGTCTACGATGTCCATTGCTTGATCAGGAAGAGCCGCTTGGACAAAGCTATGAAGGTTAAGATTGGGCCCAAAGGCCTCTTCAGTGGGCCTCTTCCCAGTGAACATCTCCAATAATAAAATGCCATAATTGTACACATCCCCAGGTGTAGAAACCTTATGTCCCATGCCATACTCTGAAAATTTCATTAAGATAATAAATATGGATACGGATTATACTTTTCCTTAAAAATAATTACATAGAAAAAATTCCTAAATCACAAGTGTTTTGTTTGATTGCCATTTGCGAGAGCTTGCCAAGGACATTTGTGAGGGCTCGCACTAGCTACACACAACATAGAGCGATGGTTCACAAGCCCTCATTCACATCAGCGTCGGGCTTGCCGGGCATGGCTGAGGACAAAGGGCCCTCATGGAACCTCCTATTGATTTTTCCCCTAAAAATATCATTCATGTCTATTTATTTTTGTTTTGTTTATTTTATTTGCTAGGGTTGATGTTCAACGCCTACCATGTTCCAAAATGGTATAAATTTTCACAAAAGTTGGAATGCGTCAACCATAGAGGAATGAGATTTTTAGAATTACAAAGTGTACCAAATATCAGTAACAACGTATGGACTTTTCTATCTCCAAAGCTACTAAGCGCACCCAAAGCTATCGCATGTTTCCTAAATTGCTTAAATATCAAAAGTGAGTGTGTCCTCAAGTGGGTACGGAAAAAAGAAGAATATATATGTGTGCGTGTGTGTGTGGTGCAGGTCTCGGGGGAAATATTTTAGTGAACTTAGTATATGTATTGAACTAAAGTTGAACAGCCGGATTTGATTGGACATACAAGAAGTAGACATAAGGCTCATCATTCTTATAATCTGAATTCGGTTTAATACATATACCACACTATTTTTTTTGCAAGATAGAAGAGAAGAAAATGCTTAGAAGAACAGGCGAAATAACGAACATGAGGAAAAAACTGAATTGGCTTGATTTTGTGGTTAAACATTGGTCGACATTGATGAAATTATACTTGTAAATGTGTATATCTTGTGTTAATAGGCTCTAAACTTGATTGAAGTTTTGGGAGAGTGAAAGTTGCACAGAGCCCATCGTTATGTGTATTGGTGAATGTTGTGTGATACTATCGTGCATCTATGTGTTCGAGATCACAAACACCTTTTGACTTCAATTTCATGTTGTCTAAATATATTTTCCAAGTATCTTACAAGTCTAGTCAACTGGAAACAATCCATGGCAAGGTGTCAATAACCTATTGTCAAGAACTTAAGTAATAGTGTACCATGAAAGAATCACAAGTTCTCATCCAATACTGACATCCTAATTGATTCTATTAAGATATTAGACACAATCCATTTTCATGACATGAATATAGTATGAGATAAAATACAAATCAAAGAAAGAACATGCAAATATGACATGACACAATATGCTTAATTGGTTTAGTGAGAAGGATTCACAAGTTTTCACCAAAAATGATTCCATTTATTAATCAAAATTGTGTTGCTACATTCTCATGTTGATTTAAAATATGATTACAACATGCTAGGATTATTCTTTTTGTATACAAAGCTATGAATGTTCTTTTTCTGCAAAAGGTTATTGATAGGAAGAACAAGAGATTGTGTTGTGAGAAAGAGGTCTCAGAGCATATAAAACATGACAAAACATAAAAGGATCATGGTTTATTCAATACTTTTAACTCTCCCTCATGTTGCTTACAAGCTAGGTCTGATGAACGACTATTGCAATCAACCGAGAACTTATCAAGAAAATATGACAGATTCAAACAATAGAAAATATATGTTGCCTCATGAGAATTGTATGCATATCCGAATCTCTTTGTCCTTGAACTTTGTCATCACTAGTCACTTATTTCTCCATACTACAATGTATCCTCATGATAGACATTGAAACGTGAAGCCAATGAAGAAGCATGAGAGAGTTTTTTTACTTACCAGGAGGCACATAGCCAATGGATCCTCTGACTGCAGTTGAAGTTGAACTGCCTTGATCCTGAACCCCCACGACTTCGGTAGACATTGTGGTAATGATCTTTGCAAGCCCAAAATCTCCAACTCGAGCCACCATGTCGTGGTCCAAAAGCACATTGCTTGGCTTCAAATCTCCGTGGATGATTGCTGGAAAACAACCCTTGTGGAGATATTCGATCGCAGTAGCTATGTCAATGGCAATGCTTAACCTTTGCACTAATCTTAGATTTCTCGATTCGCCGTGCTCATCATCTTGTCCTATGGTCCTGGGGTGCAGCCACTCTCCCAAGCTCTCATTAGCCATGAACTCATATAAAAGAGCTTTGAAGTCGTTGCCATGAAAGTCCACACTTGAACAGACACTTAATATCCTCACGAGGTTTCGGTGTCTTATGGTTCCTAGAGTTTGACATTCTGAGACGAAGCTCTTTGAAGCACCTCTTTGCATTAAATTAAGCACCTTCACTGCCACTGTGGCATCACTATCAAGAATCCCTTTGTAAACTTTGCCATATCTCCCTCTACCAATCAAATTGGTCTCAGAAAATCTGTCAGTAGCTCTCAAGAGTGCTTCATAAGAAATCCTCAAGAATTGGTTCTCAAAGGATAATAAAGTGGAGGCATTGGTTGTCGTCCGCTTCTTTTTGCGGTAGAAGATAATCACACATAGGAGCAACAAAGCCAAACACACCAAACTGCCAGCTGTAACAGATATTACTATAGACTTGGGTGAAGAAGACTTCTTGGAGCGTAGTGATTTGCAAAGAGGAAGATTCAGTGCCAGAACACCTCCACAAAGTTCTTTATTTCCAGAAACCGATACAGCACTTGCATTAAGAAAAACTCCGCCCTCTGGAACTTGTCCTTCTAGTTCATTGAAGGACAAATTCAAATACTTGAGCAGTGAGAGCTCTGCGAGAAAATTCGGGAGTGGACCAGAAAAATTATTATTGGAAAGATCCAAGTCTTCAAGACCCCGTAACGGTCGTAAAGCTTCGGGGATTTGACCATGAAACAAATTAGCTTCTAAGTGAAGCTGTTCCAATCTCAAGCAACTGCTGATGGAGGTCGGAATTGAGCTGCTCAATCTATTGTAAGACAAATCTAATATGGCAAGATTCTTTAAAGACCCAACTTGCAGTGGAAGAGATCCGCTTAAATTATTATGCGCTAAACTGAAGGTGATTGACAAGGAAAAAAGCCCCATGATTTCGATTGGAATAGAGCCAATTAGGTTATTGCTCGAAAGATCGAGGCTAATCAGTTGCATGCAGTTGCCGAGACTCTGCGGTATGTAGCCTTGTAAATTGTTGGAGCTAAGGTCAAGGAGATATAACAAAGTCATGTTACCAATCGAAGACGGTATCTCTCCAGTGAACATGTTTCCGGCCAAGTCAAGTAGTTGCAAGCTATAAAGTGCTCCAATGAAATTGGGAATGCGACCGGTTAGAAAATTATTCTCTAAATACAAGAGAGACAAGTTGAAGAGATTTCCGAGAGCTGAAGGAATAGATCCTTGGATATAATTATTTTGCATTGCAATTCCATTAATGCTGGTGGAGAGATTGGAGATGGATCTTGGCAATGATCCGTGAATCAAGCTCGATCTCACTGAGAGAAGTTCTAAGTTAGAACAATTAGGTAAAGAAGAAATAAAACTTAAGTCATCCTGCAACTGGTTTAAACCCAATCCAATCCAGCGGAGGCTCTTTAGCCTTCCTAGATTTTTCGGTATGGGCCCATGGAAACTGTTATTTTCAAGCACAAGTTCTTCAAGGCTGGTTGCATTTGTTAACGATGACGGAATTGTCCCGGTCAACAAATTTTTGGAGGCTTGAAGGAAACGAAGAGAAGGAAGAGTGGTGCCAATATCAGACGGAATTGTCCCAGTCAACTGGTTCCCACTCACCGAGAAGCAAGCAGTGCTAGAGATGTTAAAAATCGATGGTGGGATCTCGCCGGTTAGTTTGTTATATGCTAATTGTAAAAATAACAACCTCTCGAGTCTGGACAATTCCTTGGGTATTTCTCCGCGCAACATATTTGCTCCCATGGAGAGCTGTTGTAGCAGTGAGAGGTTTCCGATCGAAGGAGGAATAGGACCTACAACACTATTCTTAGAGAAGCCCAAGAGTATAAGCCTTGGTAATGAACCAAGATCGGAAGGAATTCCCAGCACAAGTTGGTTATCTACGAGATTCAAGGTCTCCAGGTTCGAGCAGCGAGAAAGGTTGGAGGGTATCGGCCCACCAAATGAGTTGTTACTAAGAGTAAGATGACGGAGCCGAAACAAGTTGCCAATCTGTGATGGGATTTCACCACGGAAGCTGTTGTTTTGTAAAGTCATGACCCTCAGGAAAGAGAGGTTACCTATGTGAGGAGATAAAAAACCTCCCAAACCTTGTGATCTCAGGACCAAGGATGTAACCCTCCCAGGATGCCTTTTGCTACACGAGACACCTTGCCACTCACAATGATGAGTAGAATCATTCCAAGAGCTCAAGACTCCAAATGGGTCTTCATTTATTGCATTTCTGAAGGACGCTAACGCGAACTGATCTGTTTGATTTTGCGAGCAAGAGCCGGGGCTAGGAAGTGAGCTCCACCACCATAAGAGGGCAAAGTTGAGCACAAGAAACAGTAGGTTCCCCATCTCCTCCAGTGATCCCCTTTCAGTCTTAACGGCAATTAACACCTTTGTCCTTTATACAATTCAATTATTGACTAGCTCACGGGGAGTTCCGTGAGGTTTCGAACAACGTGTACTCCACCCGGTGAAGTCCAGGAAACAATTGAAATTATAAGGTTGAAAGCGTGGCATCTTTACTGTCAAGGTGGTTGATCATGTGTTACATAGGTCAGAATTTTTTACGAGATCATTATTTTAATTCATGTCATAAATGAAAATTGTTTTTAATATTTCAAATATACTAAGACTAATTTATAAATATTTTATAATAAATTTCGTGGCATATTGCTATTAATTTTGCATATGACTTATCGTCCACGTAATTCCTATCAAATGGTTTAGTTTATTAAAATATTACATAGCATCGTGCAATAGGAAGCACCTTAAAAAGTCGAGAAGAGAGAAAGCAACAAGGTAATAAGAAATAAGAAACGAGGGAAGATACCGGATAGACATTTGGTGCCCCGTAGTCCACGTAGTCCATGCAGACGAAGACCGAAGAAAACCAAACAAACATATTGCTTCTTACCTTAAATATTGCTTTCTCTCTCCCGAAAACTGAAGACTGATCAAATTATCACAAAACAATGCTGAAACTAATCGGAGCTTTTAATTTAATCAACGCCAAATTACCAAAAAAATAAACGAGTAACAACATAGAACTCTTGATACCTATTTTGTTAGAAGAGTCAATAACAAATAATCCATCGAGAATCAAAGAATCACATAATTACTAGAAATATAAAATAGAGACTTCCACAATGCGCCTTCCTCAGGATATTTAGATAAGGCCCGAAACTGTATGCCTGCGGTGGAGTCCGACTAATATACGGTCCAACTTGGATATTCTAAATTTGCTCCCTCGGTCAAAATTGGATATTTATCTTCAACAGAACCAAACGTTCAATTCATACAATAGTTAAGTACCATAACCCAACAAATCAAGATGTGATACCAACTAAAAGGGAACACCAGATTTTGAATAAATCAAAATCCTCCCAATAAGTTGGATTTCATATTTCCCTCAAACTCGAGGCATAATTTAACAAACAGGGCATCATATTTCCCATCAATTGCACAACAATCGGGAATAGAAATGGGGATAGGGACACGTAAGTTATCTCAACGGAAAAGGCATGTAACTGACGGTAATTACCCAACAGGAAAAATGAAAAAAGAGAAATGAAATAAGCTAACAACACATAACGATAAAATAAGAGGAAGACTAATGAAAGTCGGGACTTGTATGTCATCCCAATGCACACGCCCTTCTCTCTTTTAGTCCTTAAATGAACTGCTCGATGGTCTTTAAATATCATTAGCCTTCATCATAAGGCTTTATAGCCTTTAAAAAAGCTTTCTCATCCATATGATTTGACTAGCTAATGGAGAGCATGCTTATTGAACCAACTCGTTTTATCCGATCAAATTGGAATATTACCCTTCCAATATCACTAGACCTAGATAAAGAAATATTTATAAGAACATCGGGAAGAACATAGTAGAGGTTTGGGAAAATCTCTTCTTCCGACTTTGCCTCTTATTCAAACATCACCTCTCCTCGTATAGCTGAGGTTAAGGGTTACATAGGCCTTTTCGTCACCAGTATGACCAAGAAGTATGGCCAACAAAGCATATTACAGATTGTAGGGAATAATACAAGACTGACCAAATTTCCTTTAATTGATCTTGTCCCATTTATCACTTTTACCCATTTTACAAACTAATGCTGACTCCACACTTATTTGATGACATATGCCGCACACACACCACATAGTGCACCATTTCATTTACCAAGAAAATCTAGTAAGGTCTTAATACACGTAGTGTTACTCATATTTTAACGTCTTGCTTGCTTTCACTTTTATGATAAAAACAAGAAAAAGAAATGTTAATTATGAAGACTGTTTTACAAATTTGATGTGACATATTGTTATTAGTTATCAAACATGACTTATTGTCCACGGCATAGTACACTAATATTAGTATATAGCATAGCATTCTGCAATAGGAAAACACCATAAAAAGTTGAGAAGAGAGGGCCAAAGAAAGGAACATAGAGTCCATTGCAAATCGTGCTCTTTAGCGATCTAGCCAGCTGTTATTCAAGGTATTAAGAAAGAAGAAAGGGAGGACAAAACCAAGGAAAGGACAAATAGGTGCCTTATGCTTTCCGTCAATCACGAGGGGATCGAGAAGTGCATGGAGGCGAAGACTGAACAATCCATCAAATGCGTTATATTATGTTCTTTTCGTTGCTGTCCCAGCTCACTATCACATCCAGTGTATTCAACTGCAAACACGCCCTCTTCACGCGACAAGTTCATGAGATTAATATTTATTAGGGATAAAATTCAGATACAAGTGTTCCCCACAAGGTGTTATGTACTACCGAAATTCTACCTCTAATCTTTTGACAAACACGGTACTACTGTGAAGGAGCTAGAGTTCCAACAAGGGAAGGAGGCCCAAATTTTCAACGCATCCACACTTACAGTTTGTTTTTAGCATTTATTATTATTACATCTAGAAAAATGTCGTCTAACAAGAAAAGTATTGTGATTTTCAGTGAGGACATTGGAAAAATCTCCACAATGGGTTCTTTTCACCCTTCCCTCAGGATACTAATTTGCAATCATCAAAAGTGAACACGTAGAAGGATGGAAAGTCCTTGGGCCTTGAAAGAAGATCTACAAGGATGTTCTTCTTTCCTTTAATGTGTTTGGTTTTAAAAAAGTATTTTGAAAACCATTCTAACCATTGAACAAGTTGAGGATGAGAAACTGTTTTGGCATTAAACTTCATCATTTGGGGAAAGGATGACTTTTTATTTTGACAAAGAAATGATAAACAATCAGATGGAATTCCATTTCCTTAATTTCATATTTGACGGATAAGGTTTCTTTGAATGTAATATGTTAGTGAATTTCAACAGCTAAAAACCATCCCCTCTTATGTTCTCATATGTATGTATCTCTTCCCTCAATTTCTTATAACTAAAGTGATGTCCAATACTTTTCACTATCTTCGGTTCACAAGATTCACTTGCCATAATAAGGAACTTGCAATGAGGGAAGATGTAGTAATTTCTCCTTTTAACATTTCAGATGCACTGATATGCTCTCTTTTCCATGGGAGTGGATTTTTCTTCAAGAGCTCTTACTAGGGATGCATAAAGTTAGACACTTTCGGGATGAAATCTTTTAAGATAATTGACGATTCTAAGAAACTGTTGAATCTATTTATGAGAAATATTCCATTCAGGAAACTTCAAGAGTTCTTGGCTAGTATGATCACCAAGGAAGTATGTCCATTGGACTCATATGAGTCTAATTAAGCTTAGATTATGTAAATCCCACCTGGAAATCAACCACCCAAGTTGAGAACTATGATGTACTAGATTGACATAAACCTTGCGCATTTTAAAATGTTGCCCCAACATATAAAGTGTCTTGTATTGTTTTAGTGGGCATAAGAGATAGTATATCAAGAGTACCGTTACATGTATTTTACTAGAAATTTCTTAGTAAATGACACGGTGGCTGTGTGGCTTGAGACATATAATCAATTAGGTGTGAAGTCGGAAATGAAACTAAAGATTACATTAGAAGGGGAAACAAACATAAATGAGGTTGGATCAAATAAACAAAATTTAACTTCTTATATTGTTATCTTTCTTTCGAATATTGTAACAAATGTCCTCTCAAAAATCCTCTCAAGATGCCACTGACGTATGGTCGACGATCCCTGAAGATCTTCACATCTTTTAAATGCAAGCACAAGAAGTAATGAGGCCATAAAGGTATTGAACATATTTGAACTTTAGAAGGATGATCAAACAGATTTTAGTTTTGAAGATGATCTGCATAAAACTTCTAAATGATTCAAGGGGTTCAATTTCATACTGTAGAATTTATAGTAAACTATTTAGAAATGTCTAGGTTCACATGACAGACAAATTGGTGTCTCATATTAATAATGGCCCTCCTCTGGATGACCCCTAGAAAATGAATAAAACCCTCGTTTAATGATAGTTTAATGATAATTACTCTGTCAATATTAACACAAAGATCAAATCATTATCACAAATCAACTAGCTTTTTTTTTTTTGTATAATAATACTGTTTTTCTCCTTTTCCAAAAGGAAAAGGTTTCCGCAAAATCTCTTTTTGAATGAAAAAGTCATTCAACAAACTTTTTTTTTAGTCGAATGAAATAAGTTTTGGCATCTTTCTAATCTAGAAATGTGGAAGGAAAGTAAAAGTATTTTAATTTTAATTATTTTAATCGTGATGTGATGTGCGATGCATTGTGCAATTAGTCCAATGCTTTTCTTGGTCAAGTCATCATAAACGCACTTGAGAATTTTCTTCGACCACTCAAAAGAAATGTACGTGAATCACGTGGAAAGCTTTTTGCTTTCATAATGAAAAAAGATTGCGTCCTGTGCACTTGAATTCAAGAAAACTATGAGTGATTTCACATTAGAATAGACTAATGATTGACTAATGCTTTGGATCATGCTATCAAAAGCTCTTGACATTGTTTAATAGAACAAACTATTCATGGAATTGACGACGGGACAAAGAGACTAGAAAGCCTATTTTTTGAAAAAAAAAATTCTAGTTTAATTTTTTACCCAAATTTTTTACCAATTTTTCACTTTTTATGAATTAAAAATAAATTATGTATTATATTTTGGGCTTCGAAAATAATTTTTAATATGTTTATATTTTAACTAATGACTTTATTAAATTGTTCAGAATATAAAAAACATATTTTCTATTATTAATTATTAATCTTTGTGTTATAATTTTTCGAGTTGTAATATATAG
Organism: Corymbia maculata; assembly: GCA_014182735.1. NCBI lineage: Eukaryota > Viridiplantae > Streptophyta > Magnoliopsida > Myrtales > Myrtaceae > Corymbia > Corymbia maculata. Next base: position 7,147,636 of record CM024685.1, read on the forward strand.
TTTGATCAGTCCGAGCCATTTCAAGCTTGAGATCCCGAGGATGCTCGGGCTGAAAATGTGGACCAGCCTGAAAAAGAAGAAGGGGGAATCCTAAATCTCATATCGAGCCTCTTTGAACATAAAAATGTAGGATATTCGATCTAAGGCAACACGTTCTTTAGATATATTTTTTTTCAGCCCTAGAACTAAGTATCACGTGGGACAAAGACCTACCCCTTGGGAGTTATGTCTTGAATCTTGTGAAGGCAAAGTGCTATACCGCAAAAACCACCTTGTGAACGTATCACATGGGACAAAGACCTACCTCTTGGGAATTATTTCTTGAATCTTATGAAGCCAAAGTGCTATACGGTGAAAACCACCTTGTGAATTCATGAGGCCACCTCTAGATTAGTTGGATTGTCTATATGATAGGCATCATCGAATTGCTTCAATGATTGTCTAACAAACATGAATGGGTGCATATCACACTGCAAGCCATTTCATTTAGCAAATTTGAGTAAATTCTTATTACATGTGGTGTCATTCATACATCAATGTCTCCCTAGTTTTCACTTTCAAGAAAGAGAAATGTCAAAAACACAAGGAATGTTTCATAAATTTGGTTTAATCAATGACGTGACATATTATTATTAATTATCGAATATGGCTTATTATTCACTTCTTGATCTGCCTTGTGGTTTGGTATATTAATACTAATCTATAAGTAGCATTGTCCAATAGGACACTCCTTTAAAAAGTTGAGGGGAGAGAAAGCAATATCAATATTGGTGCCTTGTATTCTATGAAGCCCATGGCGACAAAGACTGAAGACCGGAGACCGAACAAATTTGTGCCTTATATTCACCGTCAATCACAAGAGGATCGAGCAATCATATTCTTGTCATTTGCTGTTTTGCGCTCTCAACACTCTTCTTCTTATATATTATTCTTTATTTTTTAATGCTAGATATAAAGTGAAGCTTTCATATTCTTGAAAATAGTGGCTCCATCGATTCTTTACATGAGCATGAGACACATTAAAAGGTAAAGTCAACTGGAAACTCCTTTCTCTCTTTCCACAAAATTCTTTTATGTTTGTTGGTCTTGGGTTAAAGTTTTCTCCCCTAGTTTTGATTATTTCTTTTGGCTTTTCATACGAAATTGGTTTAAAGTCCAAGTCAATTATTAGTTAAGCTCCAAAAGCTGAAACATCAAGCTCAAGTAGTCAAGCATGATGCAATATCAATTTTTTTAACATATGTTCACATGAAAGTGTGTTCCAAAAATATTAAATGCATGAATAAGATATTAATTTTGCGTTACAGTTAGAAATTTGATGATAACTTCTGAAAATATTCTATGGTGCCTTCTTTATTGAGATTTGAGAAATGCTAAATGTACTAAGAATATGCATTAAATCCTTATTATTAAATGATTTGTGAAGTTTCCATAGGTTGATTGAATGAAACCTACAAACTTGCTTTGAGTCCTTAGACTTTTATTTCCCATTCAAATTATTTCCTAGTGCGTCATCGCATGGTTCATTTTTAATTGACTTTTAATGTAATCACTTGCTAGTTGAGCTTACCCCTTGCCCTAAGATGGAGGGAATAAGGAGCGCCTAGTGCCAATCCCCACGTTAATTATGGTCAAAAGACCTCATCCTATCCATTCTTAGAGCCGGTAGTTAAAATTTCACATGACGTGAATGCTCCATGAGATAAAACATCAAATATAGGGAAAAACCTATATCTATATATATATATATATATATATATATATATATATATATATCTAAATTTGAGTTGATCGGATACATTTAATTAGATTTGATCACTTTTGAACAAAAAAAGATTAGAACTGATCACCAAAAATATTATATGGTGCCTTCTTTATTAAGATTATAGAAATGCTAAAGTATTAAGAATATGCATTAAATCCTGAAAAATTACTCAAAAAGTCCTAAACCTATTATCCTTTTACAAATTCAGTCTTAAATATTTTATTGTTCTAATTGAGTCTTAAATATTTTCACCTTTTGTCAATTGAGTTCATCCGGCTAATTTTGGTCGTAAATTATTGATGTAGATGCCAGTCATCTTATATGAGACGTTCGGTGCCAACATGACAATAAAAAAAGAAAAAGAATGGGGAGTCCTGCACAGTAGCCGCTGGTGTTGGCAATATTTCCACAAGGATTAACTTAGTCGGCCACATCGCCCGAAGGAAGCAGTGGCCTCGCCACCGCACAATAACCTTGGCTACAGCACTGTGGATTCAAGCCTGGTATTCAATTGACCACAAAATCATAGTCGAGCACGAAACCAAGAGTTGGCCTTGAGCTCGTCACCTTGCACGAAGAGAGAGAGAGAACAATTTAGAGGCGAGGGCAATGGCCAGCCATGGTGATCGCTCGGCCACGGCTTGATCACAGTAACGATCCAGGGGCCACGACAGCTCAATGCTGGACATTAGAGTTGTTGCAGATTTGCAAACGAGATGGATTTTAAAAAAAAATTTGTTTAGTTTTTTTTATTGATAAAGTTCAGATCTGCTTCTTCTTTTTTTGGCCAACATATTGTCAATTTGAAAATTTTTCTTTTTTGATTTGATGTTAGATTTTACTCAACTAACATATATTATTATAAAATAATTAAGTTTGTTAAATCGGTGGGTAGGAATTTTGATGGGTTAGGTTGAATATAGTCATTATGGAAGAAATAGGTCTAAATGAGTCAAAACGAGTCAACCCATTTCCAACTATCCTCCAAACTCAACCAAGCCATTCATTTGCTGCTCCACACTTATAATTAAAGTTTAAGCATCCGTTGTAAAATTACCTATGATATATACATAGGTAATCTCATACTTATTATGAAGCTTACCAATATGCATAGGTAAGTTCATAGCGATCTTTCATTTTTATTAGTTTTATGAAGAAAGCCTACTATGGTCTCCAACAAGCAAAAAAAGCCATCTCTCTATGTTCTCAGTCAAGCCTAAACTGCAATCAAATTTTAGCTCTAACGAGCAAGGAAACAGATGCACTAACAAGCAACAGTTTTCATGCAATTTGCTCAATACCTTGCTTCTTGCTTTCAAGCCGAAGCTTGCCGGGTGGTGAAGTGGTCCATGAAGGTTAAATCACACTTGTATCAAGTAAGCAGAACCCTCCTAAAATTACTATCATGAGTAGTATAGTTTGATATCAAGCCTTGACCAACTTGACAACCTTTCAAAATTATTAACCCATTATTTAATTTTCCCAAATGAAATGGCAACATGACATTAAATTGCTGATAATGAATTGATCACATAATTTGGGTTACAAGGCAATGTATTGATCATATGATATAGGCATCAGAAATGTAGAGAATCGTTTAGAAAGCAAATTCTTCAAATTTTGTGTAGTTGAATGGCGGCAATAGGAGCCTCTATCTACATACATCCACTTAATTAATTTATTTGTTTATTGATGTAAATAAACTGATAAGGATAATAGGTATGGGTAGGTAGATTACTTAGAGATGCATCCATACCATTGTGAAAGAGTTCCAAAATAAAATGACAGATTGACTTAGCTACATCCTCGTACATCTCTCTGGTTTTGTAACTCGCCTTGATCAAATATGATTCCTTGCTCACCTCGGTCACATCCATCCGGTCTTGTGGTGATTCCATCGAGCATGCAACTCCAACTTCTAACATGGAAACCATGCAATCTCGGATTCTAATCTCCTGTTGTCGATCACCAGCCTCACTCTAAAGCCTCTAGTCTACGACATCCATTGATTAGTTGGGAAGAGCCATACGGACAAGGCTATGAAGGTTAAATGGGGCCCAAAGTCCTCTTTAATCAGCCTCTTTCCAGTGAACATCTCCAATTACAAAATGCCATAACTGTATGCATCCTCAAGTGTTGAAACCTTGTGTCCCATGCCATATTCTGAAAATTTTGATTAAGGCACTAAATAGGGATACACACTATGCTTTTTCTTATAAATAATTATATAGCAATAATTCCTAAATCACATGGGATTTTGTTTTTTTTAAAAGAGTTTTTCATTAGGATCACCATGCATGACGGAGGGTTATGAGCTAAGTAGCACTGACACTGACACATGACATGTGACATAACACGATGTGACATGCTGACACGTCATTTCTAAAAAAATAGAGAATTCCGATACATTGAAACACATTTCATATTAAATTTTATACAAACATAATAAATTGTCATTTTTATAAATTTTTTAAATCAAATTAATTTAGTTCAAATCCATAAATAAATGAATAATAAAAAAAGCACGGAATGAAGTTACACTAAAAAAATTAATCCACCATTTGTTAATATCATGCATTTTTTGATTTGATAAATTCAACTACATTACATTCGATAATCCATAAAACTTGGAGCAAAAAAAAAAAAAAAAAAAAACAATCCACATTCTAGACTCGCATGTGGAGCATTTCGGAAGAGAGGAGAAAAAACAAACTTAGGAGGGAATTTTGTGTCACGGGAAGTGAGGTTTATAAGAGAAGAGAAGACTAGATTTTTCTTCTTTCCCCTTTATAATTTTTATTATTTCTTATTTTTTTACATATTTATATTTTGACCCCTCATTCATTTAATTTTTTTTTTAAATTGACCCCATTCATGTTGGAATTCCGTACTTGCGTGTTGGGAGAGTTGGCCATGTATTAGATATTTTGACAACTGTTGAATGCGTGTCAAAGCATGTCGAACACTTGTCAAAATGTCTATCGACATAACACGAAAGCTCCTAAAGAGTATTGGTATTTCCTAGGTTGTGAGATATTGGGTTTTTTTCTTTGAAAGATTGTTCAAATCTCATTGTTTCCTTTTCTAAAAGGCAAAGATTTTCCATAATCTCTTTTTGAATGGAAAAGTCATCCAACAATATTTTTTCTGATCAAATGAAATGGGTTTTGGAATCTTTTCAATCTAGGAATGTGAAAGCAAAAGTTACTTTTACTGTAGCAAAAGTATTTTTTTAAAAATTTCTTTAATCGTAGTGTGATGTGCAAGTGTCATGATCTTTATCATTATTGAAGCAAAAATCATCTTTATAGTTCTCAAGTGCAGTACATTGTGCCATTAGTCCAAAGCTTTTTTTGCATAAGTCATCATAAAAGCACTTGTGAATTTCCTTTGGCCCCTCAATGAAAAGAGATTGCGTCCCATGCATTTGGATTCAAGAAAACTATAAGCGACTTTCTCATTAGAATAATCTAATTGATTTGCTAATGCTTTGGATCATTATGTGAAAAGCAATTTGACCTCTTCGCACTGTTTAATACAAGCTAACCATGGTACCGATGAGGGGACAAAGAAACTATAGAGCCTTTTTTTTTTTTCTTGGAAAAAAATGTCTAGTTTATTATATTTACCCAAATTTTTTATCAGATTTTTCATTTTTATGAATTAAAAATATTTTAGCCCTCAAAAATCATTTTTTATATGATTATATTTTAAATTACTTATGACTATATTAAAGTGTTTGGAGTATAAACAACACATTTTCATTTATTAATTCTTAATCTTTATATTGTATTTTTTTTGGTTTTAATATATAGTTTGACTAGTTGGAGCAATTTCAGGCCTGATATCCCAAAGATGGTCCGGCTGAAGGTGCAGACCCACCCAAAAAAGAACAAGGAGGAGCCCTAAATCTCAGCTCGGGCCTCTTCGAACCCGAAAATGAAGTCCCCTAATCTAGGCCAACCCGTTCTTTTGATATTTTCTCTTTCACCCCAAGAATTGAGTGTCCTGTAGGACAAAGTCCTGCTCTTTGGGAGCTATTTCTTGAACGTTATAAAGGGAAAGTCCCATATGGAAAAAATTACCTTGTGGACCTATGGGGCCACCTCTAGATCAGTTGGATTGTCTATATAGTATGCATCACCGAATTGCTTCAACAATTGTAAGGCAAACTTGAATGGCAGCTCCTAATGCTTGAAAGCACTTATTGTAATTTTGAGAAGAAATGATGGTGGAATAGAAAACTAAATTTCCTTTAATTAATCTTTGCCCAATTGATCTCTTTCCCCTTTTTGACAAACTTCATTCCAGTGCTGATTCCACACTTATTTGATGACATGGGTGCATATCACATCGTGCATCATCTCATTTAGTGAATTCGAGTAAAGTCTTAGCAAATGTAGTGTCATTCATATATCAACATCTTGCTAGTTTTCATTTGTACAACAAAAATAAGAAAGAGAAATGTCAAACACACTGAAAATGTTTCATAAATTTGATACATTAAGTGATGTGGTATATTATTTTTAATTATTAAAAATGTTTTATTATTCACTTATAATCTGCCATGTAGTTTGGTTTATCAATATTAATCTATAAGATAGCATTGTTCAATAGGACACGCTTTAAAAAAGTTGAGGAGAGAGAAAGCAATATTAATATTAGTGCCTTGTATTCTACGAAGTCCACGATGACAAATAAAGAAGAATGGAGACTGAAAAAATCGGTGTCTTATATTCACCGTCAATTACGAGAGGATCGACGGACATATTATTATCATTTGCTTTTGTGCACTCCCAACACTCATTGTCTTATATTTTATTCTTTCTCTTTAATTTTAGCTATACAGTCAAGCTTTCATATTCTTCACAAATAGTGGCTCCATCAACTTCTGACATGAACATGAGACACATCAAAAGGTAAACTTATCTGGAAACTCTTTTTCTCTCTTTCCACTAGATTCCTTTTACATCTTGTGTCTTGGGTTAAAGTTTTTTCCCCTATTTTTGATTGATTCTTTGAGCTTTTCATACGAGGATGTTCTTCTTTCCTTTAATGTGTTCGGTTTTAAAAAAAGTACTTTAAAAACCATTCTAATCATTGAACAAGATGAGGATGAGAAACCGTTTTGGCATTAAATTTCATCATTTGGGGAAAGGATGACTTTTTATTTCGACAAAGAAATGATAAAGAATCAGATGGAATTCCATTTCCTTAATTTCATATTTGACGGATAAGGTTTCTTTGAATGTAATATGGTAGTGAAGTTCAACAGCTGAAAACCATCCCCTCTTATGTTCTCATATGTATGTATCTCTTCCCTCAATTTCTTCTAACAAAACTGATGTCCAATACTTTTCATTATCTTCTGTAAACAAAATTCACTTGCCATAATAAGAAGCTTGCAATGGGGGAATATGCAGTAATTTCTCCTTTTAACACCGCACTGGTATGCTCTCTTTTCCATGGGAGTGGATTTTTTTTTCAAGAGCTTTTGCTAGGGGTACATAGAGTTAGAGACTTTTAATATGAAATATTTAAGATAATTGACAATTCTAAGAAACTGTTGAACCTACTTATGAGAAATATTCTAACCAGGAAACTTCAAGAGTCCTCAGCCAGTCTGATCACCAGGGCAGTATGTCAATCGGACTCATATGAATCTAATTAAGCTTAGATTATGTAAATCCCACGTGGAAATCAACCACCCAAGTTGAGAACTATGATGCACTAGATTGACATGAACCTAGTGCATTTTAAAATGTTGCCGCAACATATAAAGTGTCTTGTATTGTTTTAGTGGGCATAAAGAGATAGTATTTTAAGACTACCGTTACCTGTACTTTACTAGAAATTTCTTACTAAATGACGTGCTGGCTGAGTGGCTTGAGACATATAGTCAAATAGGTGTGAAGTCGGAAATGAAACTAAAGATTATATTAGAAGAGGAAACAAACATAAATGAGGTTGGATCAAATAAACAAAATTTCACTTCTTATATTGTTATCTTTCTTTTGAATGTTGTAACAAATGTCCTCTCAAAAATCCTCTCAAGATGCCACTGAAGTATGGTCGACGATCCTTGAAGCTCTTCACATCTTTTGAATGCATGCACAAGAAGTAATGAGGCCATAAATGAATTGAACATATTTGAAATTTATAAGGGATGATCAAACAGATTTTAGTTTTGAAGATGATCTCCATACAACTTCTAAATGATTCAAGGGGTTCAATTTCATACTATACAATTCATAGTAAACTATTTAGAAATGTCGGGGTTCACATGACAGACAAGTTAGTGCCTCATATTAACAATGACCCTCCTCCGGATGACCTCTAGAAAAATGAATAAAACCCTCGTTTAATGATAGTTTTGATATTTACTCTGTCAATATGAACACAAAGATCAAATCATTATCACAAATCAACTAACTTTTTGTATAATAATATTCTTTTTCTCCTTTTCCAAAAGGAAAAGTTTTCCACAAAATCTCTTTTTAAATGGAAAAGTCATCCAACAAACTTTTTTTTTTCTGGTTGAATCTTTCTAATCTAGAAATGTGAAAGCAATTCAAAAGTATTATAATTACAATTATTTTAATCGCGATGTGATGTGCGATGCATTGTGTAGTTAGTCCAATGCTTTTCTTAGTTAAGTCATCAAAAAGGCATTTGGGAATTTTCTTTGGCCACTCAAAAGAAATGTACGTGAATTGCGTGGAAAGCTTTTTCCTTCCATAATGAAAGGAGATTGTGTCCCGTGCACTTGGATTCAAGAAAACTACAAGTGATTTTCACATTAGAATAGACTAATTGATTCGCTAATGCTTTGGATCATGGTATGAAAAGCATTTTGACCTCTTGACATTGTTTGATACAATAAACTATTCATGGTATTGACAACAGGAAAAAGAGACTAGAAAGCCTATTTTTGGAAAAAAAAAATTCTAGTTTAATTTTTTTCACCCAATTTTTTTTACCTGTGTTTTCACTTTTTATGAAATAAGAAATAGATTAGTTATTATATTTTGGGCTTTGAAAAAAAAAATTATATGTTTATATTTTAACTTACTTATGACTTTATTAAAGTGCTTGGAATATAAATAACATATTTTCTATTATTAATTATTAATCTTTATATTATAATTTTTCAAGTTCTAATATATAGTTTGATCAATCCAAGCCATTTCAAGCTTGAGATCCCAAGGATTCTTAGGCTGAAAATGTGGACCCCCTGAAAAACAATAAGGGGGAATCCTAAATCTCATGTCGGGCCTCTTTGAACATGAAAATGTAGGCTATTTGATCTAGGCCAACACGTTCTTTAGATCTTTTTTTTCAGCCCTAGTACTAAGTATCACAGGGACAAAGTCCTACCCCTTGAGAGTTATTTCTTGAATCTTGTGAAGGCAAAGTGCTATACGGTGAAAACCATTTCATGAATCCATGAGACGACCTCTAGATTAGTTGGATTGTCTATATGGTGTGCATCATCGAATTGCTTCAATGATTGTCAAACAAACTTGAATGGGTGCGTACCACACTACAAACCATTTCATTTAGCAAATTTGAGTAAAATCTTAGTGCATGTAGTGGTTTCATTCATATATCAACGTCTCCCTAGTTTTCACTTTTTGCCTTTTATTATATAAAGTCCATGGTGACGAAGACCGAAGACTAGAGACTAAACAAATTAGTGCCTTATTTCACTGTCAATCACTCGAGAATTGAGCAATCATATTCTTGTAATTTGCTGCTGTACGCTCTCAACACTTGCCTTCTTATATTTTATTCTTTATTTTTTAATTCTAGATATAAAGTGAAGCTTTCATATTCTTGACAAATAGTGGCTCCATCGATTCCTTACATGAACATGAGACACATTAAAAGGTAAAGTCATCTGGAAACTCCTTTCTCTCTTTCCACGAAATTCCTTTTACATCTGTCGTGTCGTGGGTTAAAGTTTTCTCCCCTACTTTCAATTGTTTCTTTTGGCTTTTCATACGAAATTGGTTTAAAGTCCAAGTCAATTATTAGTCAAGCACCAAAAGCTGAAACATCAAAGTCAAGTAGTCAAGCTTGATGCAATCTCAATTTTTTTAACTTAAGTTTGCAAGAAAGCGAGTTCCAAAAATATTAAATGCGTGAGTAAGATATTTATTTTAGGTCACCATTAGAAATATGATGGTAACTTCCGAAAATATTATATGGTGTCTTTTTTAATTGAGGTTAGGGAAATGCTAAATGTACTAAGAATATGAATTAAATCCTCTTTATTAAATGATTCGTGGAGTTTCTATTGGTCGATTGAATGAAACCTACAAGCTTGTTTTGAGTCCTCACATCGCATCGTTTCTTTTAAAACCTTTTCATGCAATTACTTGCTAGTTGAGCATACCCCTCGCCCTAGACTGGAGGGATGAAGGAGCGCCTAGTCCCAATCCCCACGTTAATTATGGTTAGAGGACCTCGTCCCATCCATTCTTAGAGCTGGTAGTTGCAATTACATGTGACGTGAAGACTCTACACGGTAAAACATTAGATATAGGGGAAAACATATCTGAACAAGACGTGATCATATACATTTAATCAAACCTGATTATCGAAAATATTATATGATGCTTTCATTATTGAGGTTAAAGAAATGCTATATGTATTAGGAACATGCATCAAATCCACAAAATTACCCAAAAAGCCTTAAACCTATTATATCATTTTCAATTTAATTCTACACCTTTCAATTGTATTAATTAGGTTGTAAACTTTTCATATTTTGTCAACTAATCCATCGGGCTAATTTTAACTAGCAATCATTGACGTGAATACCAGTTGTCCTACATGATATGGCCAACACCAATATGACAATGTAAAAAAGAAAAAGAAGGGGGAGCTGCGCACAATGGCTGTTGGGGTCGGCAATATTTCCCACAACGATGAACTTCGTCAGCAATGTTGCCCGAAGTAAGCAGTGGCCTCGCCACTACACAACAACCTTGGCTAGAAGATACAGCACCGTGGATTTGATCGAAATAGTCACGTAACTGTTCGATCAAGCTTGATATTCAATTGACCGTGAATTCACAGTCAAGCACGACACCAAGAGTTGGCCTTGAGCTCGTGGCCTTACGGTGAGGCTACGCTCTAGCACACGGAGAGAGAGAGAAGGAACAATTTAAAGGCGAGGACAAAGGCCAGCCATGGTGATCGCTCGGCCACGGCTTGATCACAACGACGATCCAGGGGCCACGACAGCTCAATTCTGGACGTTAGAGTTGTTGCAGATTTGCAAAACGAGATGATTTTTTTTTTATTTGTTTAGTTCTTTTTATTTGATAAAGTTCAGATCTGCTTTTTTTTTTTTTTTTTTGCCAACATATTTTCAATTTGTTAATTTTTCTTTTTGGATTTGATGTTATATTTTACTCAACTAACATATATTGTTATTAAAAGAAATTTTCAGTTAGCCTTCGCCCAGTGAACATCTCCAACAACAAAATGTCCCATCTGTATGCATCCCCCAAGTGTTGAAACCTTGTGTCCCATACCATACTCAGAAAATTTTCATTCGGCACCAAATAGTGATATACACTACACTTTTTCTTATTAATAATTACATAGAAATAATTCGAAAATCACATGAGATTTTGTTTTTCAAAAGATTTTTCCACTAGGCTCGCCGTGTGTGGCAGGGATTATGAGAACCCGTAATGGGTTTTTTCATTGAAAGATGGTTTAAATCTCATTGTTTCTTTTTGAAAAAGCAACGATTTTCCACAAATCTCTTTTTGAATGGAAAAGTCATCCAACAATTTTTCTTTCTGGTAGAGTGAAATGGGTTTTGGAATTTTTTCAGTCCAGAAATGTGAAAGCAAAACTCACTTTTATTATAGCAAAAGTATTTTTTTTTAAAGTTCTTTAATCATGGCGTGATGTGCGATGTGGTGATCTTTATCATATTGAAGCAAAAATCATTTTTATAATTCTCGAGTGTCATACATCGTGCAATCTTTTCTTGTTCAAGTCATCAAAAAAGCACTTGCAAATTTGCTTTAACCCTCAATGAAAAGAGATTGTGTCCCGTGCACATGGATTCAAGGAAGCTACAAGTGATTTCCACATTAGAATAGTCTAATTGATTTGCTAATGCTCTGGATCATTCTGTTAAAAGTAATCTGACCTCTTGGCACTGTTTAATGCAACAGCCTATCCATTGTACCAACAAGGGGATAGAGAGACTAGAGAGCCTTTTTTTTTGGGAAAAAAAAGTCTAGTTTAATATATTTACCCAAATTTTTTATTGGATTTTTTCATTTTTATGAAATAAAAATTGGCCCTCAAAAATTATTTTTTATATGTTTATATTTTAACTTACTTATGACTTTATTAGACTGTTTGAAGTATAAACAACACGTTTTCTTTTATTAATTATTAATCTTTATATTATAATTTTTCTAGTTTTAATATATAGTTCGACCAGTCCAAGCCATTTCAAGCGTGAGATCCTAAAGACACTCCTGCTGAAAATGCAGACCAACCAGAAAAAGAACAAGGGAGAGTCCTAAATCTCATGTTGGACCTCTTTGAACAAGAAAATGTAGGCCATCTGATCTAAGCCAACTTGTTCATTAGATCTTTTTTCTTATAGCCCTATGACTAAGTGTCATGTGAGACAAAAAGCTATGTCTCAGGAGTTATTTCTTGAATGTTGTAAAGGCAAAGTGCTATATGGTGAAAACCACCTCATGAAATCATGAGGCCATCACTAGATTAGTTGGATTGTCTATATGGTATGTATCATCGAATTGCTTCAATGATTGTCAGACAAACTTCAATGGCAGCTCCCAGCAACACGTGGGAGCACTTTGTGTAATTTTGAGAAGAAATTATGGTGGTATAGAAAAGTAAATTTCCTTAAATTGATCATGCTCAATTTATCTCTTTTCTCCTTTTGACAAACTGCATACTTATGCCAATTCCATACTTATTTGATGACATGGGTGCATAAGACATTGCACACCATTTCATTCAAAAAATTTGAGTGTCTTAGTACATTTAGTGGTGTCATTCATATATCAACGGCTCGCTAGTTTTCATGTTTACAACCAAAACAAGAAAGAGAAATGTCAAAAACACTAAGAATGTTTCATATATCTGGTATAATAAGTAAGTTGGCATATTATCATTAATTATCGAATATGGCATGTTATTCGTTTTTGATCTGCCTTTTGGTTTTGTATATTAATACTAATCATCGAGATAGCATTGTCCAATAGGACATGACATTAAAAAGTTGAGGGGAGAGAAAGCGATATCAATATTGGTGCCTTGTATTCAATGAAGTCCATGGAGAAGAAGATCGAAGACCGAACAAATTGGTGCCTTATATTCACTATCAATCACAAGAGGATCGAGTAGGAATGAAGCTTTCATATCCTTAATAAAAAGTGGCTCCATCGATTCTTTATATGAAGATGAGACTCATAAAAAGATAAAGTTCATTCATGAGACTCATAAAAATATAAAGTTATCTTGATACTCTTTTCTCTCTTTTCACAAAATCCCTTTTACATCTGCCGTGTCTTGGGTTAAAGTTTTCTCCCCTACTTTTGATCGTTTCTTTTGTCTTTTCAAACGAAATTGGTTTAAAGTCCAAGTCAATTATAAGTCAAGCACTAAAGCTGAAACGTCAAGCTCAAGTAGTCAAGCTTGATGCAATCTTAATTTTTTTAACTTATGTTTACATGAAAGCAAGTTTCAAAGATATTAAATGCATGAGTAAGATATATTTTTTTGTTACGATTAGAAATTTGATAATAAATTCCAGAATTATCATATGATGCCTTCTTTATTGAGGTTAGAGAAACGCAAAATATACTAAAAATATGCATTAATTCCTCTTATTAAATGATTCATGGAGTTTCCATTGGTCAATTGAATTGAACCTACAAGCTAGTTTTGAGTCCTCATACTTTTATTTCCCATTTAAATTATCTCCAAGTGTATTATAGCATCTTTCATTTTAAAAAGCTTTTGATGCAATTACTTGCCATTTGAGCTCATCCCTTACCCTAGGGGCGTCTAATTCCAGCGCCCAAGTCAATTATGGTCAATGGACCTCGGCCCATCCATCCTTAGAATTGGTTGTGGTAATTTCATATGACATGAATGCTAAATCATCAACCATAGGGATTTGCCCTAATAGCCACCTTTTTTAGATGGGAAGGGAGAGGTGAGGAGTTCGAATCTCCACTTCTCGAGGGATTGGGGTGGGGACGATTTATGCCCTACAAATAGACAAGACAAAAAGTCTAAAAATGAAAGTTAGAGTAGGAATAGAGTATGATCGACAAAAAAAAAAAAAAAACTAAAGCATCATACACAAAGGAAAACATATATGAATATGATGTGATAGGATACGATTAATTAAACTTAATCATCAGACAAGTTCAGCTCGAACAAATAGGGGCCATCTGCAAACCCAATCCGGTGGGTTTTGCAAGTGCCAAGCTCACCCAATGGATTTTATTGGCCCAATCACTTGGGAATGTCTTACTTTCTAAAGAAAAAGAAAGATAAGCTATATAATAGTTACAATGGAAACACAATTAGATAATAATACCATGATTTTTTGGTGTTTAAGTGTGTCATGGAATAATTTTCTTTTTCAGTTTTAAACCTCACTTTCTCTTCCAATATTTACCAAGTTTAAATTACAAGTTAGATAAACCAAATAAATACTTTATCAATGTAATTTTTTATAAATTAATGGGCGGACTAGGCCAAGTCTCAAAGTCACTGCTCAGGCCTAGCCCATTCACTAACAAGGCCCTAGAATGTGTTGTTTGAGTTCGCTAGCAAGTGCAAAATTTTCAATCAAACCCCCCATTTTATCGGAATGCCTGCGAGTCATCAAACTTATAATCAAGTCTACAATTAATCTATATATTAACATTGATTTTTCCTAAGTCAATCATTACAATTTTTTAACCGAAGTTGTAGATGATGTGTTTTGATGTTAAAAAAAAATAATAATAAGAACTAAAACAGGAGTGTGCTAGGGTATGATGGACAAAGAAGGCAGTAAATTATTGACCTAATGGAACTTATAATGAAGCAGGTTTATGCAATCTCAGGAATAACGTCACAATTATGCTTCTTGCTTTGGGCCACGACCAACAAAGGCCCATCCTTTTAGGAATAATATCACAATGGGTTGCACAAAAAAATACATGCAGTTCCTCGTGTCTGAGTCATCGATCTTGTGTTTTGACTCATACCTTATGTGATTATTGAGATTAGTTGGAAATTTCATGGATTTGGAATTTGCGATTTCCTTGCTATATTTAGGGAAAAAAAAGTAAGAAAAAGAATACGTGGTAGAACCTAAATGGAGGTGTAGGACAGGAAGATTCCGTGCACGGGATCGCAATTTGTCAACTTTACAAGATTGACGGAGATCGAAAGCAGCATAACATTTCCAATGTGTTATAAAATATCAACGGCATAACTGTCTTATTAAAGAGAAGGGAAAATTCTTCGCCCGAGGGAATAAAGAAAAGTCAACGACGGGACGAGCAGAATCGCCGGATGAATTTCTCCGGTTTGAATTGTTTATCTTTTTCTGTCTTATCCTTTTCCTGCTTTGCTTGGTCCTCCTTGTCACGCCCCGAACCCCGAGCATGCGACAACCCCCTTCTCTTGGTCGATTGAAAGCGACGTCCCAGGACTCATCGACGACCATTCATTTTAATTTTTCGTTATGCGCAAGCGGAAGACGAACCATCCCCAGTCTAACAAACAATCAATCAATCAATCAGGGATAGAGGGATGAACAACAAGAACAACCATCACTACTTATTTACACAATTTACTAGATTAACCAACGGAGGATCGTCTTTTGAATTACAAGCCCGACAAAAGGGGTCGATCCATCCTCTAAGCCAGGCCAAAAAGAAACTAGGCTAATCCAGCTATACAGAATGAACCCTTGGGTTCAACACCACGGTCACTCGGACCCATCGAACTCGACTCCGTCGGTCGATCATTCGGAGAAACGGGGGCGGGGATTCTCCACAATGGGGTGCACCATTCTAAAGACCTGAAAAAGGTTAACCACGACGGGTTGAGATAAAATCTCAGTGAGTTCTTCCCTAAGCCCTGGTTAGTACACCAACTCAACCCGGGGTATCTCTCCAGAACCACCCCTCACTCAACCCGACCACAAACACCCAGCAATCAGCAATCAAACGACAGGCAGGTTCAACCAACAATCAAAGGTCGGTTCGCATGTAATCTTACCTGGTATGCCATACCCTGCACGTTAAATCTCATTCAATGCAAGCAATGCAACCAACAATCGAATAGTCGGTTCGCATGCAACCTTACCCGGTATGCCATACCCTGCACGTTATAAGTCAGCGCAATACACGCAATGCACATGGCCGTTAGATGATGCAGTTCATCAATCACATGCGAGTCGCGTCACAAGCAATCTCACCTGGCCATTACCACCCCTGCACGTTATCAATTCATGCGTGCATGCCATAAATGATATGATCACCTCATGCATAATCGGAACCAATGATGCCATGTTTTCTCATGCACTCTCGCATTCACACGTGTTCCGATTATTACTGCCCCATCGGGCTACAATTGAGGTGCAACGGCGCTACGGTGCCCTTTCTTCGTAGAGGCGCAACCGTGCCCTTCCGTGCCCAAAAGACGTCAAGGGATACTCTCCCGAGACCGCATGCCCACAGAACGTCAAGGGATATTCTCCCGAGACCGCATGCTCATAGAACGTCAATGGATACTCTCCTGAGATTGCATGCCCAACAAACGTCAAGGGATACTCTCCCGAGAACGCATGCTCATAGAACGTCAAGGGATACTCTCCCGAGATTGCATGCCCAACAAACGTCAAGGGATACTCTCCCGAGATGGCGGTTTCAACTTAGTGATCACGCAAGCACACCATCACAACCCACTTATTATCTTTGAGCATTAGCCAATGCACACATGCTTGCATATGAAACCTCAAATCATTTCTCACAAAAGCGGTTCGTATCCGGTGTCCCTCGGACAAACCATTTCTCCCACCTTTCTCATAAAAGCGGTCCATTTTCGGTGTCCCTCGGACAAACCATTTTTCCCTTTTTGTCAAATTCACACGATTCATGCGAATGTTCATGCCACGACACATCAATTTCACTTCATATGATCAAGACACATGAAATTAAGCACAATTTCACTTCCGGATGAATAGTGCCGTGAACAGTAATCCGTGAACAGTATCAATGAACAGTAATTTCCGAAATTCAATTAATAATAAATTAAATTCAGAAATTAAATAAAACATTGATTAAACAAAAATTAATCAATCAATTAAGCTAAACAAGCTTAATTATCACATAATCCATAAAATAAGCACAATTAAGCATAATCAAGCATAATTAAGCAAGATTAAAGCTAAGATAATCTTAATCACCTATCTAACCACCTATCTTAGGGCTAATAAAACTTAATTAACCCTCCTAAACCAGCATTAACACTAATTAACCCAACCCTAAGCAAGTTTAGGCACTAAATAAGGATTAGGGGCTAAACTCACCCGTTAAGCGGGCCGGAGACGCGGACGTGGCGGCGGCGACGAACCCGACACCTGGGGACCTCACTTATGACGATCCAAGGCGGTCCCGGGCTCAACACAGCAGCAACAACCTCTGCTTTCCACTGCAACACTCAAAAACTGCACTGCTGGAGGAGGAAGAAGCTGACCGGAGGAAAACGGGCTGCCCGGAGCTCCGCTGAGCGGCGGGCCAGCGATCAATGGCACCTGGGGGTCGAGGGGGAACCACTTGTGGCTGGTATGGGCGGTGATTTGGCTGGAATGGGAGAAAAACGGGTGAAAAGGCGGAACAAAGCTGCTGCAGGCGGAACAGTGACGGTCCGGCAACAGCCGGCTTTTGTTCGGAATACGGGACGTCCGGAGACTCCTTCCGGCGATCGGACGACGCTATCTGAATGGAAATTCTCTTCTGAACACAACGGTGGGTGGCACGGGCCGAGATTCCAACGGGAAGGCAATGAACAACTCGATTTTCGGTGAAAGGTCAGAACTGAAAAACTGAAGGAAGGAAGGAAAACTAGGGAAGAGAGGGGCTGCGATTTTGGAGAAGATGAAGATGAGAGAGAGAGAGCATTGAGGGCTTCAATTCAGCTTCATTAAGGGCATTAAATGCCTTCTCTATTTCCCCAAGCAAGTGACATCATCTTCTCTCTCTTCCTTTTTGACTTTTCTTCAAAATATCTAAAGGCATTTTGGTCATTTCCACCTTGCACATTTCCCAATGTGCCCTTGGGCTGAAAGTGAAAGGCGGGCCTAGGAAACAGGCCGAAAAATTAATAGGAACGGGCTCGGGAATTTATTGGGCTCGAAACGGCTCAAGGTTAGACAACGGGCTCGGGAGGGTAAATGCTCGGTTTGGTCCAACGGGCTCACTTGCTTGCCTCGGGTCTTCCATGACGGCTGTCCCACCTTGGGCGTGAGGCCCACACTGATCTTACCCAGCCCACGTCCTCGTAGGCTCGTTTCTTCGGTCTGAAAATCCCTTTCCCAAAAACTCGGCTCAACCGACACTGTTGACTATCAAGGAAGCATCGTCCAAAAGTCCGTCCCGGACGTTCCCGAAAATTCGAAGTCCAATCTTGGATTCTCATGCCTCGTGAATTTTTCCCAAATGTCATTTTGGTATAATTCAGATTGATAGGCGGCTTCGAGGATTCACGCGTAACCGACTCGTGCCAAACCACATTCAAGACTTCTCGACACATGGACGTCCTTGACGACATGAAATTGTGAAGAATAGATTCTTATCTCAAAGTACACGATTATCAAGGATCGACATAGGGTCGTTCGCGGGTTCAATAACAGTAGACGGAATCACCCATCGTCCCATTATTTTTGTCCGCAAATCGACTTCTATTCATCCCTACAATCGGCCTGCATGACTACAGGATTGTCCTTACGCAAGTCTCACGGTTGAGTCGTTTTCCCAGGTCAAGTTCTTTAGTCGCATGAGTTCTATCCTCAGTAGCCTTTCCCCTCAAGGTCAGTATCTCAGAAATGATTTGGTCCGAGCGAAATCACCCAACAATGCGTTGGCGAAATTCACGTTCACTCATCCCTCAAAAGGCTCGAATTTCAGGATGTCACACTCCTTAACTGTGGAAAACACTCCATGTGATGATGACGGTGATAATGATAACATCTCCCATCGGAAAATAAAAAGTACATGTAATATATGTACTAAATTGAATTTAAATCATCAGATTCGAGGAGTCCTACGAACATGGAACTCACCATTATCGATAATATGTCTCAATTTAGTATCGATGCCACGTTCATTTTATAGTTTCTCCTGTTACGCATTCATCATCTGCTGCAATTTACATCCTTCATCTCTGTTTTTAATTAAGGGAAAATTATTTAAGCCCTCTAAATTCTGGAAGTGATATGCATATTGTTATGAATTTTTAATCGTTGATCTTAAACTTTGACATTATCCACTGGCATGAGAACTCAAGAGATAACATAAACGGATTGATAGTTAGGAGACAAAATGCATGCCCCTCTATCCCCTTAGAATGAAAAGATTGCATAAATTCTCCTTTAAGCTCCGTGCTTTTTTTAATGACTCATGAGTCTTCAAAAACCATGAACTTTACAGCCTGAAATTTTAGGACAACTACAACGATAGATGATGCAAAGTATCGGTGTTTACCCCCTATACATATAGTTTTACAATGCATTATAACGGTGTGGAGAGATTTTTTTTTCTTTTTGTGATTATTTTCAGATTTGATGGCCGGGTATCTAAAACTCTAGATATTCCAAGCCCCTTAACAAATTTAAATTTGAATCCGCACAAAACTTTGTTACGCAATCTCAGCAGTCAAGATTTCTAGAGCTTACACAACAATTTCCCAAACTATAGGTTGATTTAATCCATCTAGTCTTATACAACAATGTCGTATCAATTTCGACAACCGACTCCACAAGTGTAAAACTCATAAATCAGAATTCATTGACCCCAAATTTTGGCGTGCTCTTGCGTCTTAATTTTTAAAACAACGTAATTTGGGTTAAAAATTCATTTTAGGCGGTTATCCGAGCACAAAAATCCTCAGGGAAGAATTTCCAGCTGTGACGAATCTATGACCTTTCTAGAGTACTGGGCTGCTATATGGATTGGAAATAGAATACAAAGTTAGGCAATTTTGACCGGTGCTTATCGACACCGAGTTGATTAATTAGAGATCATTTACTTACTTGGTCAACTAAAGGAGTTCAATTCATCAACATATAAAATCCATCGACGAATATACCAACAAGTCCATATTAATTAATAATAGTGGTCCATATCTTAATGTTTTTTGCCATGAATGATCAGCTTACGGAGCACAACGTATCGTTATGTGGCCAAGACGGCCGTTGCCATGTACTACAATCAATAGAAACAGCAAATACAATGAACTCAAGAGTAAATGCGTAATAGAGATCATGCTTAGCTTCCTTTCAGTGTATAAGGAGGCTTCAAAGGGATAGTGATGTGCTCGAGAGAATGGAGCTGAGGAGATTAGATCAAGAATTGAAATTCCTTAACTTGAATAACAGAAATTGCGAAAAAAGAAACTACCGAAAGAGGTTAACTTCTTCATCAGTAAAGAGATTTACCTTCATCATTCATATTCATATGATGTTATTTAATTTTGGTGCATCTAAAGCTCTTGCCTCATCATAATGAGGCATTATATTGACATAATAGTTCATCATCCGACATATAACTTTTGGTAATTCAATAAGGCTTCTGGCCTACAACGTTCCCAGGAGGGTCATAGTTACAAGTGACCAAAGTACCGCCCGTTGCACATTGAGCTTTTGCACATCCAAGCCGAACTGAGTTACGCCACACCACCTGAGTGTAATGGCCACAGACCTTTCCAGGTGCGCACGAGTTGGAATTGTAGTCATAGTCAGGCTTTTCCCCAACCCACATGTTCACCGCTCCCGTGCCAGTAAGATCGGGGGAAGCCCACGCGAGGTTCTCCCCATAGGGTCCGCCTGAATGAACGAGCCGTGTGCAGTCGCTGGCATGCTTGTTGGCGTAATCCCTGGCATAGCCAGCCACGCTCTCGTCCCACGCTATCGGGCCCACACCGACCTGAGAGCGGGCCGCATTATGGGCTGCGACATAGTCTTGGGGCGAGTCCTGGGCGATGGACAAAGGGATTGATGCTATGGTTAACGCCACGAGGAAAATATGATGCGAAGGAACTGTGACATGGGAACTCATATTGTGAGAGACCAAAAGAAATTTGGCAAAGGAAGGATCTGAGTTGATTGATGAAGAGATAAGCGAAAGCTAAAGGGGTATTTATAGGGTGATCATGTGGAAAAGCCTGTGCATGGAAAAGCTGAATGTTCAAACTAGGCTGCGATAACTGGGGTTGCCGGTCAAATTGATTGATGAACGAATGTCACCTACATGTGGTTATTTTCATATTCTGATCAACGTTAATTGAGGGTCGTACCATCGATGATGAGCTCGTCTTACATGTTTTTTGTTTTCTTCTTTTAAGTTTAGCTGTACATATCCATTAGACACATTGGAAGGTAAGTTACCTTGAAACTCTTCTCTCTTTCCACAGAAATGCTTCACACATGTCGTCACTTGGGTAAATCCCTACTCTTGCTTGTTTCATTTGGCCTTTTCCACGAAATTGGTTTCGAGTCCAAGTCTATCATGAGTGGCGCGATTAAGGCCGAAACATCAGGCTCAGGTATAACTCATGTTTGCACATGAGCGAGTTTGGAAAATATTGAATAAATGAGTGTGATGATTATTTTGGGTTATAATTAGAAATTTCATGATAACTTCCGAAGATATTATATGCTTTGATAAAAGCAATAGTGGGTAATTGAAATTATGTTGCATAGTTATTGAGGCTAGAGAAATGCTAAATGTAACAGGAATATGCATTAAATCCACTTTATTAATTGATTCACAGAGTTTCCATTGGTGGATTGAATGAATACTATAACCTTAATTTAAGTCCTCGCACTTTAATTTCTCATTGATTTATCTCTAAGTGTATTATCGCATCATTTAAATAAGAAAACGCGTTTATGCAATTGTAACACTTCTAACATTACTAACTAGTTGAGCTCGCCCCGTGCTCTGAGATGGAGAGAGTACAGGGGCGTCTAGTTCCAATCCCCAAGCCAATTATGGTCCCATCCATTCTTAGACATAGCAGTTGCAATATTACAGACCACTCAATCACATGAATTCTATATCAAATATAGAAATTAAAATCTAAGTGTGACCGATAAAATACATTTAATTTGACCTGATCACTGGGTAGATTCAGCATGAACTTCTACGGACCTTGACCAAAACCCAAAACTGGTAGGTTTTATTGATGCCCATGCAAGTTGCCAAAGCCATGATCGGGTCTATACTTACTATATATGTTAAAATCAATTTACACTTTATACATAAGTGAAACATTAAAATATTTAAACAAAAGTTATAGATGATGTGTTTTGATGCTTTAATAATAATTAAAACGTAAGTGTTCCCATGCCCCCTAGTCGAGTTCTTCTCTCAGTAGTGCTTGCTTTGTAAAATGGACTTCCCCTAATCAAGGGTTATTACGTGCTAGGAAAGAAGAAAGGCTATAAAATGAATTATTTTTAGAGATCTTTCGAAAAGTTTCCATTTCCATTTATGTAAAATTTCGTCGAATCTAAACTTGAAAAGAGAATATGAATATCGGTGACATAGCTGATACTGACTTGGAGTTTATTTTGTGATGGTTGAAAGCCTCCATCTCCTTGATCATCTCGCCAGTGATTTAGGCATTGACTGAGAATCCATGTGTTTTGGGCATAGCGAAGGAGGTAAGGTGCATGTGCCGCACCCATTAAATAGTCCCACCCCCAACTCCCCCAAAAAAAAAAACAATTTTTTTCATTGGTCTTTACATCCTTTATCTCTACTTTTGATTTAGGGAAAATTGTATAAACGCTTTAAGTTCTAGAAGTAATGTGCATTTTCTTCTGAACTTTCAACCGTCAAGAACTTTCTCCGCCTTAACTTTAATCCAAATGAGAACTCAAATATATAGGATATGTAGATAAATAACATAGTACATCGCATTTAAGCGTAAGAGTGTCGCACAAAAGACACCCGGTAATAAGTTGTCTCATCAATTGAGAGGAAGATTATTACCCAAATGTTTTTAGATTGTCCCATGTTGTGGGGCCCACCTTTTTTTTTGTATACAGTATCTACCGGATAGAATGATAAAGATGAATTTGGGGTGCATGCATCTGATTCACTTAATAATTTCTTCTAGGAAAAAAAAATCACTTTCAGTGCTTCTCTAGCTGAGTCGTTGTCAACCAATGCCAGCTTCATATATTGCGATTGGTTGGTTATTATCTGAAAAATAAAATTTTATATATATATATGCACTGCACGGACAGGCTTTTCTTGTGCTGTTTTATCTTTTATTTTTGCATTTATCAGTGAGTATGACTTATTAACCTGTCTTATTGTTCCTCTTCACAAGGATAGAGAAGGAGAAG
This sequence comes from Corymbia maculata, assembly GCA_014182735.1. Taxonomy (NCBI): domain Eukaryota; kingdom Viridiplantae; phylum Streptophyta; class Magnoliopsida; order Myrtales; family Myrtaceae; genus Corymbia; species Corymbia maculata. Next base: position 7,171,056 of record CM024685.1, read on the forward strand.
GTAGAGGTTCATGCAAATGTCAGAGAATAAGTTCATAAGAGGCAAACGAAAATCGAATAGTTAGGTTTGTTTAAATTGATCATTCGGCCCAACCTACAATTAATATGGATTCTCAATTCAAGCACTCTATATATCTATGAAATTATCTATCTTTTATAAATCCATAAGTATAATAAAAGATTATCAAAAGAAAATATATTAGTATAATTGTTTGTAAAATCTATTAGTATAATGTAAGCTATAATTATCTATCATCATACAGGGTTTACTTACTTGGCTAACACCGACATGGCCAATAAGTGTAAAAGTAGGACAGAAAAAAATTATATGACAGTTAGGGTGGAAAAGAAAAAAGAGGGATAGCTGCATGGGCACAAAAGTGAACATTTATGGATGCAAGGTTTGTTCTCGTGAAATCATGACGATAGAACAGTCTAAGTTCCACACATGTTGTCCACATAGGGACCACGTTGTGAGGTTGCATTGCTGTTGCTCAATCATTTTTGAACTTTCAACTCTTAAATTGTTTAGCTACTTTAGAGTCAAATGTTGATCTTGTCAAAACTGTTGATCTTGGAGCACAAGTTTAGTTCCTTCCATCAAATCAACTAATTTACTTATAAATAAAACTGAACATTTATGGATGCAAAAAATCTAATTGGTCATTTCTATTCTATTGGAACTATAAAAAGTTTGGAGCACAAGCTAGTGACCATAGTTCCTTATAAAGGTATAACTTCTAGGATTTCCTAGAACAAGAGGTGCATTGAAGGAAGGAAGAAGTACATTCCAAATGTCCACGGGTAAACACATAAATATCAAAACTTTCAAAAGGTATACTTAAGTGCCATTTTTGAAAGAAAAAAACATTGGACATTTAGGTGCTAATTGTGACGACACTTGCCAGAAATCTAACGTTGCATTATTTTAATAATAAAACTGGTCTACGTAGTTCATCGGAATGTTCACTTAGCAATGCTTGTCTCAAAATAACATCATTTTGCCCTCAAATTTGATTTTTAATATAAATATTAATTTTATTTATTTATTTAAAAAAAAAAAAAAGAGTGAGGGCCTTTGGCAATGGAATGAGAGTTGGCTAAGTCATTTGGCCCCAACCAAAGGTCAGTAGGGAAGGGCCTGTAGGTGATGGTGGAGTAGTGGCGGCGAGGGCTGTAGAGGCTTTGGCTAATTTGCTGCCCCTTTTCTTTTTATTTTTTTTTAATTTATTTATATTAAAATTCAAATTTGAACCAAAACAACTTTGTTTTAGGTTTATTTAGTCATGATAGGGCCATATGGATAAATTTAAAAAAAAATACCATATCATTTAAATTATCTCCGAAAAAAGTCACATTAGCTGTTTAGCTGGAAATTCTTACCGTTAGCACTTAAATGTTTCTTTCTTATCTTTGAAACTAAAGTGTATCTTTGGAAGTTTTGGTACTTATATGTCTATCCATCTTAAGTTTTGATACTTAGGGCGTTCATATCTTGCTCTTTCGGCTCGAAAAGAAGAAGAAAACAAAAAACAAAAGAATTAATAAAAATTAATGAAAAATAAAAAAATAAAAATATTATTAAAATTGTCAATGTTAGTGTCGGTTGTCTTATGTGACAAGATAGGTGTCCATGTCAGAAATTTCTGATCAAAATTAGTCAAATAAATGGACTTAAGACTTAATTGGCAAAATTAAAATATTTAAAACTAAAATAGTAAAAATGCATTAGGTTTATGACTTTTTGAACAAAGTTTCCTAAGGTGATGAATCTAATGGTGGTGTCAATTTTGCAAAACAAGTAACTAAAAGTGCCATTATTGACTCAACAGTAGTGGATATTACCAAATATGGACACCGATGGCTAAATAATGTTGCTAAGCTCACCACCTTGTAATAGATTTAGTGGGCTCTCTTCAATCTATAATGAGTCTGATACCATGATAAGTGTAAAGTAAAAAATAAAGTTGTGGAAATTTTCTTTATGTTCATTGATCTATACATGAGCCTATTTATATACTTTATGGAATGGTTATCTATAGTAACATAATATTACAATAAAAATTACAATCAATCAAAATAATGAATAATTACAATCAATCAAAATTAACTTGAGATTTCATTTGGATGATATATAAAGAATACTATGAGACGATCTAGAATCATTTGGTTTAGACACTCATTGCATGTAATAACCCTTCTTTAGTAGAAGAGAGAATCAATGGCGCTTAAATAAGCCCTCTCAATTGATAAGATAACTTATACACATCTAACTATCCCACGTATCATCCGACCAACTAATGCATCCTCACCATGTCCCCAATTTTTGGTGGTAGAGAGCATGTGCTTGTCCCCAAACTTTCAATAAGTATGTATTATCAAAAGTGGACAAAGTTCTATGGAAATAACAAAGTGAAAGCTTTAGGAGTGGCAAGTAAAAAGTTCAGAAAAAATGCACATTACTTCCAGAATTTGGAGGGTTCATATAATTTTCCCTAAATTGAAAGTGGAGATAAAAGATATGAAGTGTAGAATAAGAGAAAATTGTTGGGAGATAAATTAATAGACTAAATTGTATAGTCCAATTTTATTTAAAATTAAGGCATAAGTTTATTAAAAAATCTTAAAACCCATCACTAAAATACAATTAAATCATAAAACTTACAAAAAGTGCAATCAAGTTCTATAACTTGTCAAATTGATATAATCAAGCCCTTCCATTGACTTTGTCTATTGAAACTAATGGAAAATACTGACATGGCTAAAACATAAAAAAACAAGGCTAAAATAATGTCGTTTTGGACTAAATTTTAATTTTTTAACCAAAATCTTTATTAAATAAAATATTTTTTTTGTATAAAACACACATAAAAAAGGAGTAGGGCAAGGGCCTACTGCCATTGCATGTCGTCGGAAAGGGCCAGCAGGGATCGCCAAGCCCTTGCCTAGCTATGGTGGCCCTTGGCAAGGGTCACCAAACTGTCAAATTTGTGTGGAAGGATGTTGACAAGTGTCATCGGCCCTAACCGAGGCCCCAACGATCTTGCGGGCCCTTTTTGGCGACAGGGATGATGGTGGCAAGGACCTACCACCTTTGTCTTTAGCTTTATTTTTTTCCATTTTTAGTTTTTTAATACTTTTTAAATTAATATTTTGATTAAAAAATTATAAGTTAATCCACATCATCAACCACATTGGAAGTAAAAATATTAATGAAAGCTAGTGTGCTTTGAATGAAATGAAATGGTTGAATGTTAGCATGGTTTTGATGATATTGAATCTTAACTTTAGCTTAGAAAAAGGTCATTAATGAACCTTAGTTTAAGATTTATAGCTAAGCTCTATATTATGATCAATTAAATACATTAATTACTTGCCTTGTGATATTGTTCTTTTGACGCCTAAATTGCTATTGACATGTCATTGATTATTCACCTAAGATGTATGTATATTAAGTTAGAGGTATATGTATAAACCCCAGATGAATGCTACTAAGTCTTTGCTTGCTCTATATGTATATATTTCTAGTTTGAAGCATATCCGACACTTTTTTGATGTTTTATGGGTCTTACAAGTTATTTGTAATCCTACTTAAGTTATGGGTTTGCCCAGGAATAATAGTTATTCATGTTTAGATATTGTTATATCCTTTTGGCAAGTAAAGTTAGCTCAAAGTATATATCTGCTCTCGGGTTCATTATTGATGAATCTCAAGTTTGGATCGTTACAATTATGATTCATCATGCCTATTTTACTACTTTAATGAAGCTAGCTAAAATCAATTACTGTAACTTATTATATATAGTTAAAATCAGAATTAAGCTCGTGTGCTCGTTACATGACAGTTAACTTTGCCTCTGTGACAATGTGATGTAGGCTCAAAAGTTAGAATTAGTTTAGTTATTTGTTACCCTTTTGAAATGTTACCACTTATTAAATTTGTATATAAATTTAAAAAAGAAAAAGAATCCTCAAGGTAATCTTAAATGTATGTGACCAATGAAATAAATAAGAATAAAGATAAAATGCCTTGCATTCATCCGTGCCTCGATGGCTGATTTGAATTGGGGTCAAACTGCAGTTGACGTCCGATTAGCAGACCGAGAGGAGATAGGCTTCAAGTTCCCATGCAACGTGTCCGGGCAGCCTTACATTCTCCGGGCCAGTGTAAAAGCAGACGGGTTCGACAACCACAAAGAGCGGATTTACCTTTGGTTCGATCCAGCTAGGGAACTTCCATAACTACTCCATCTCTTGGAACCTCCACCAGATTGTGTAAGGCACTGCACCATGTATAGACGGTGTGCGTTTGAGCCTTACATCCTGATCATGCCAGTGAAATAATGAATTGAAACCTATTTGCAGTTTCTTTGTGGATTCCATCCCGCTCCGGACGTACCGAAATCACGCAGACAAGTGGGTGGCAATCCCTTGGTGACAACCAATGGGTGTCAAAGCCACCCTAAGGAACTGTGACAGCTGGGCGACGCGGGGCAGGCGCAACAAGGTCGACTGGTTGAAGGGCCCCTTCGTGGCCTCATTCGAGGACTACAAGATTGATGCCTCCACCTGGAATGGCAACCCGAGTTTTTACCGGGTGGAGAGCCGTGCAAACTGCTCGAACGATGAGGATTACAGCTCTTCGACATGGACGCAGAGGAGGTGTCAAATGGGTTAGGAGACATTACATGATATACGACTATTGCCAGTACAATGCGAGGTTCCAAAACAACCTGCCCAAGGAGTGCTCTCTTCCCAAATACTAAACTAGCATCATAAGACACCATCTCCAATTCTTCCATCTCATTTTTCTTCTTTCCTTCCACATTTGATTCAATTCGCACCCCGACATATTTATGAAATTGGTTTGCTTGAGCATATAGCGTGGTTATCGCACCCTAAGGTTTTCGGCATAGTGATTCCTAGATCTCACGGCAATTTAATCATGTTCACCATGCTGAATAATTCTTAGATTTTACCACATGATAGCCCTAAAGATGACAGAAAAAATTTGTGAACGGTCTGAGCATTGAATCACAACAGAAAAATTCAAGCGAAAATGGAAAAGTGCGGATATACAAGTGGTTACACATGCGTTCTGAATTTCATGATTTTCTAGATTACAGACCAACTTTGCAAAAAATGGAAAGTGGATCAATTGACATGCAAATGGCTTGATTTTGGTGTCATTAGAAAACTTGGTGAATTTCTTAAGACTTTTTAAGAGATGACATGCTCAATTAAAGTCATTTATCCATTCAATTTTGAACATTTTTACTAACATGCAAAGTGATTAGATTCAGGGCAGCAACCATGATGACAAAGTGCATGGCTTAACTCTTCTATATTACAAGATAAAAGTATGAAAAAAAATCATATAAGTCAAGCATCTAACCATAAACACTTTTCATTAAGGGTTCTAAGCCCTAATGCGATGACAAAGAATGATAGAAAAATGACAATGATTAGCATATATTGAATATATTTATGATAACAAAAGAAAATTACATGAATACATGCAATGACGGGATGATATAGTATTTGATTAGCATGGCTTAAGTGTCCCTAGGATGAAATTAAAACATGCAATGACATTCATAAGGTTTTCATGGACCAAAAATCACAATCAAATGCACTATTGCACACGAATGCATACTTGAGCTTGTACAGGGAAGACATGAGGTCGGAATGATTTTTAGGGAATTTCACCTAATCAATGACGTTAATCTTGAGAACAATATATGTTGACCAACATTCAGATGAACAAATGTCTAGAAGAAATCATGTCGAAAAGAGTTTGGTAAAAATCACAATAGAATTGACAAAGTCAAGGTTTTAGATTGTGGAATGTCCGGACCAGTATAACAGAGGATGATTTTTAGGGAATTTGACCTAGTTGTTCTCATTGAAAAATTCTGAAAAAAACGTGTGTCATGAGTCATGACTCATAACTGGCATCCCCATGCACAACTTTCATGAGAACTCAAGGCTAAATTCCGAACTCAAAATTCACGAAATGATTGAGAAGTTCAGGAACTCCAGAAATCAGTACATATCAATGATATCACGGTAATATCAAAGCCATTTGTCCTAAAATGATGATCTCAGAAAATTTTGAGAAAAATATATGTTCTAGATTAACATGTCATGAACGTTTTTTGTGAAGGAATTATCTCAAAATTTCAATAAAAAAAATCAGCAAAAAATGGTGAAGCCAGAAAGGTCGGATCCATCACAGAACTTCAACAATCAGAACATGATCACAGAACACAGCGGTCAATTTGACAGAAGTTTTTAGGTGCCAATCGGAGTCTGATCAAGGTGTTCTATGGCTCATCAGAAAGCTTATCAAGTCTATTTTAAAATTCATTGAGACTTCGAACTCATTCAAACAAGTTTTAAAGTTCAAACGAAGAGGTTTTCCAATATGCCTACGATTTTTACAGAACATGTAAATATGCAAAATCACACTTCAATCTCATCTTCAATCGACACAACATCATCAAATCTCATCATATAACATCTGAATCACGAATCTAAACATGAGATATAGACCTAGGGTTCGAATCCTCGCCCCCGTCCATCTAACAAGGCCTCGCTTCATCGGATTGACGTTTAGGAAACTTACCTTGCGTTACTTGTGTTCAAAACTCGAACAAGCTATGCTGAACACCAAGAAACTTCAGGGAGGAAGTTGTCACACACCAGACTTGGCCGGCAAACTAGCCGGAAGAAAATCGCCAGTGTGGAGCACATGATCTAGACCGATCAAAAAGACGCTCCAGATTACAGAGCTCCGGCGAGGTTTCGATGAAGTGCGACTCACGATCACTTCAAGGATGACTTGAGGATTGTCGCCGCAAGCTCGAGGATGCAGCGATTTCTGCTATCGATCACCTCCTTCGAATGAACAACGAAACTCGCCGAGAAAAGATTGGCTGTTAACTCACTTGAGCGGAGGGAAATGCCACGATGATCGAGGCGATGCTACTGCGATCTTCGAGGTAAGCTTGCATGAATGGGGTGATTCCGAGAGAAAATTAGTGGAGCTGCTCCACTCTTCAAGAACTCGTCCAAATCAGGAGAGGAAAGATGAGAGAGGACAGAGGATAAGTGGACTGAATTGCAGAGAAAATGGCCAAAAGAGGGAATCAGTCGGTGGAAAAGTTCTTGCGGGAGAGAGCGTGAGCCGAGAAATTGCTTCGCTTCTCCATTCTTCGTTTTAACCGACCTTGAAGAGAGGGAAAGAGATGAAGAGAGAGAGAGAGGGGGATTCAAGAGAGAAAGTAGATCTGAGTTTGGGGCCTCCTCTCAAATTTTGGAGGGAAAATGTGTTTTACCCCTCTCAAGATTACATCTTAGCCCTCGGATGATCCAAGGGTTAAGAAGTAATCTTCCTAGCTAACGAACTTATTTAGTTGGTTAGGTTTGTTTAGGATGACAGCTAATGTGCGCATGTCTATTTGGACGGCTGTGATGCATCATGGATGAATGGTCGTGATCGATTCGCGATTAAAACCTGATTGAGGGGCATTTTCGTAATTTTGCAAAATCCGAGGGCAATTTCATAAATTCAAGAACTAATGGTCATGGATGGGTCAGCCATGGGCTGGGCCAACCGAGGGCGGTCAACGCAGGTCAACGCCGGGTTGACCGGGTTGAATTCTTGTCTGAATCTTGTTCTGATTTTTCTGATTTTGCCCGATTATATGAATTGGATCAAATGAGATGCAATTGGACTATCTCGGGTTGACTAATTGTGCATGAAATTTTCGAACTCATTAAATTCCCATTGAAACGATGCCACAAGCTAAACCTAAGTTTTCAATTGAGCTTTAATTGGCCAAGTTAAAGCTCAGTTACTTCAATTAGACTCTACTCTAGAATTGGTCAAGTCGAATTGCATCAATTGAAGCACATTAGCTCAGATTTTCAACACTCAAGTAAGCTAAATTCAGGAATATTCCCAAGTGAATTTATCAAAGTGGACCTTAAATTTGGAATGTCACTAAGAAAATGAGTGAAATGGAAGTGTCAGTTTGCTAATTATGAAGAATCGAATCAAACCACTAATTAGGGGCAAAAATGGCAATTTGCACCTCAACATGACTGATTCGAAATTGGTCGAACCAGTGAGTGAGTAACTTTCTCTGGATCAATGTCGTAAAAGGAAGTAGGCCTAATTATGACTAGAACAAAAGTCATTTTATTTTTGGTCGATTTCAAACCTAAAACCAAAAAATTCGATAAACAAGGTTATTAATCGATTTTCGCAAAATTTTCAATGCTAAAATCAAATTAAAGTTAAAATGAAGTGATTTCGTGATTTTTGTATTTTTCAATTTTTTTGATCAAATGTTTGATCAAAGTCAAACCCTAGTTGATTTTTTACTAGGAATACGATTTTGTGGTAAAATCTTTGAAATTTTTCAAATTTCCACTTTTAAAGTAAAATTGGACTTGAAAAGAATATTTTTGTGCAAAAGCCAAAACTCGACTCGGGGTTGACTTTTGGTCAAAGGGTTGACCAAAAAGTCAACTCGAAAGTCAACCATTTGACTTCTTGGGTTTTTCTATGAAATGAATAGAAAATTGCTTTCTAAAGCTAATGCAATAGACAGAATTGAAAAACAACACTTTTTGATTGAAAAATGGACTCTGTTGCAATCGGAAACCCCCTAATCCGATCTTTCTACTTTCATTGGCACGTCAACTAAAAATCAAGTATCAACAAGCGTGACATTAAAAGTTGGCCTTCAGCTCGTGACCTCATAGCAAGGTCGCATTTTGGTACACAAATGCGAACGAAGAGATAGAGGCGAGGCCAATGACCTAGCCATGGTAATTAAGCAATGCATCGATCCACAATGGCATTGGAAATGAAAAGAACCGGGGAAATAAGCAAATTCATCAAATTCTGTGTGGTTACTTGGTGGAAATAGGTAGACTATAATTCATACATGCACTTTCTATAATTACTAAATTTAGATATTGGTGTAATTATTAAAAATACACATAGGTATGGGTAGGCAAACTAGTAAAGGAGACATTCATATCAATTTGCTAGCATTGCCTTTGCATGATGATTTTCTCTACTAGTGAAAGAGTTCCAAGATGAAATGGGAAAACTAAGTTAGCTACTTACCTGTCCTCCTCTCTTTGGTTTCATAACTTGCCTTGATCGAGCATAATCTCTTGTCCTCCTCTCTTTGGTTTCATAACTTGCCTTGATCGAGCATAATCTCTTGATCGCCTTAGTCATGTCCATCCGATCTGGTCTTCCCTCTTTAATGTGATCATGCAACACATCATCAAGCAATCCATTTATAACTTTGCTCTGTCGTGAATGCAACATCGTTTCACATAACTCACGTAATATTTCATGCGATCTCACTCGACGGGGTTTCCATCGAACATGCGACTCCAACTTCAAATATGGAGATCATGCAATCTCTAATCTTGATATTTTGTTGTTGATCACCAGCTTCACTCCAAAGACTTAAGTCTACGATTTCCATCACTTGATCTTGAAGAGCCATTTGGACAAAACTATGAAGGTTAAGACCGTGCCCAAAGGCTTTCTTCAAGGGGCTCTCTTCCCAAGCTCAACCGGCAAGTAAACATCTCCAATAATAGAATGCCGTAACTATATGCATCCCCAAGTGTGGAAACCTTGTGTCCCATGCCATACTCTGAAAATTTTATTAAGACATTAAATGGATATGAACAAGCACTTTCTTTTGAAGTTAATTGTATAGATAATATTTCTAAATCACATGGGATTTTGCTTGATGTCTATTTGCAAGAGCTTGCCAAGGACAATTGTGAGGGTTCGTACTAGTCATGCACAACATAGAGCTATTGCTCGCAATCCCTTGCTCATTGTGCATGGTAGAGGCCAAGGGATCCTTTGCTAAAGCGAGGTAGAAGGTCCAAAAACCCCCTATTGGTTTTTTTTTTACCTTTCATTTCTCTTTGTTCGACTTCGTTTAGTTCATTGGCTATGGCTGATGTTTAGTGCCTGTCGTATGCTAAAGTGGTCACAACATTCGAAATGCATCAACCGTAGAGAAATGAGATTATAGCATTTATAAAGTGCACCAAAGATCAGTTAACAGCATGTGAACTCTTGTTTCTCCAAAGCTACTAAGTGCACCCACAGTTGTCACATGTTTGCTAAACAAATTGTCTAAACATCAAGAGTGTCTTTGTCCCCAAGTAGGGTACGAGTGAAAACATAAAAAAGAAGAGAATATATGCAGTGAAGGCCCCAGCGAAAATTAGTTAGTGTACTTAGTATATGTATTAACTAAATGCGAATGGCTGATTTTGACTGGACACACATGGAATCCACATAGCAGGGGAAAAAAGAAGAGATTTGGAGTGATCTGTGATGGTGATTGATTTATACTTGTAAAATGCTTAAATTTGTCTTGAAATGCTCCAAACTAGGAGTTTAGGGGGAGTGAAAGTTGGATAGAGCCCATCATGTGCCAATTAGTGTAGGTTGTGTGATATCGTCGACACCTCCAACGGTTTTTGCTTTAAATGTCATGTCATCTAAATATATTTTACAAATATAAAATTATAGGTCAAATCAACAGGAAAGGGTCCACGATAGGAGGTCAATTACTTTTTATCAAGACCTAAAGTCATGGCATACCAAAAGAGAATCACAACTTCTCGTCAATTTCTCATACTGTAATTGACTCCATGAGAATATTATACACAATCCATTTTCACAGCAAGAACATAGTATGAGATAAAATATGAATTATAGAAAGAAAATATGAATATGAGATGACACAATATGCTTGATTTGTTTATTGACACGGATTCATAAGTTTTGACAAAAAATATTTCCACTCATTGATCAATTTACATTGATTTATTCTCATCTTAGTTTCAAAGATGATTAGGACATGCTATTATAAATCTTTTTGTACACAAATATAAGTATTTCTTTTTCTGATGAAGCTATTCATAGGGGAAAGAGAATTGTTTCAGGAAAAAGAGGCGTCAAAGTATATGAAGCAGAACATAACATCAAGCATCATTGTTTATTCAAACTTTTTAACACTCATCTACTATCACAATCAACCAAAAAATAATCAAGAAAATATGACGAATTCATACCTGGAGGCACATAGCCAATGGATCCTCTGACTGCGGTTGAAATTGAACTACCCTGGCTGTGAACTCCTGTGGCTTCGATAGACACTGTTGAAATGATCTTAGCAAGCCCAAAATCTCCCACTCGAGCCACCATGTCGTTGTCCAGAAGCACATTACTAGGCTTTAGATCTCCATGGACGATCGCTGGATTACAACCCTTGTGGAGATATTCGATCGCAGTAGCTATGTCGATGGCGATGTTTAACCTCTGCACTAGTCTCAGATTTCTTGATTCGCCACTCTCATCATCTTGTCCTATAGTCCTAAAATGCAGCCACTCCTCCAAGCTCTCATTAGCCATGAACTCATATATAAGAGCTTTGAAGTCATTGCCATGAAAATCAATGCTTGAACAGACACTTAGTATCTTCATGAGGTTTCGGTGTCTAATGGTTCCTAGAGTTCGACATTCGGAGACAAAGCTCCTCGAAGCACCTCTTTGGGTTAAATTGAGCACCTTCACCGCCACCGTGGCACAACCATCAAGAATTCCTTTATAAACCGTGCCATATCTCCCTTTACCAATCAAATTGGTCTCGGAGAATCTATCAGTAGCTCTCAAGAGTTCTTCATAAGAAATCCTCAAGAATTGGTTCTCGAAGGATAATGAAGTGGAAGCATTGGTCGGCATCTGCTTCTTTTTGTGATAACAAAAGATAGACAGGAACAACAAAGCTAAACATAACAAACTGCTAGCTGCCACGGTTATCACTATGGTCTTGGTTGAAGAAGATTTGTTAGAGCTTGGTGATTTGCAAATTGGAAGATACAGACTCGGAGCACCTCCACAGAGTTTCCTATTTCCAGAAATTGATACAGCACTTGCATTAAGAAAAACTCCGCCCTTTGGAACTTGTCCTTCTAGTTCATTGAAGGACAAATTCAAGTACTTGAGCAGTGAGAGCTCTGCGAGAAAATTCGGGAGTGGACCAGAAAAATTATTATTGGAAAGATCCAGCTCTTCAAGACCCCGTAATGGTCGTAAAGCTTCGGGGATTTGACCATGAAACAAATTAGCTTCTAAGTAAAGCCGTTCCAATCTCAAGCAACTGCTAATGGAGGTCGGAATTGAGCCGCTCAATCTATTGTAAGACAAGTCTAATATGGCAAGATTCTTTAAAGACCCAACTTGTAGTGGAAGAGATCCGCTTAAATTATTATGCGCTAAACTGAAGGCGATCGACAAGGAAAAAAGCCCCATGATTTCGACTGGAACAGAGCCAATTAGGTTATTGCTCGAAAGATCGAGCCCAATCAGTTGCATGCAGTTGCCGAGACTCTGCGGTATGTAGCCTTGTAAATTGTTGGAGCTAAGGTCAAGGAGATATAACAAAGTCATGTTACCAATCGAAAACGGTATCTCTCCAGTAAACATGTTTCCAGCCAAGAAAACTTCTTGCAAGCTATAAAGTGCTCCAATGGAATCGGGAATGCAACCAGTTAGAAAATTATTCTCTAAATTCAAGATAGACGAGTTGAAGAGATTTCTGAGAGCTGAAGGAATAGATCCTTGGATACGGTTGTCCTGCATTTCAATTAAATTAATGCTGGTGGAGAGATTGGAGATGGATCTCGGCAATGATCCGTGAATCAAGCTCGAGCTCACTGAGAGCTCTTCTAAGTTGGAACAATTAGGTAAAGAAGAAATAAAACTTAAGTCATCCTGCAGCTGATTAAAACCCAATCCAATGAAGCGGAGGCTCTTTAGCCTTCCTAGATTTTTCGGTATGGGCCCATGGAAACTGTTATTTTGAAGCTCAAGTGTTTCAAGGCTGGTTGCATTTGTCAACGATGACGGAATTGTCCCGGTCAACAAATTATCGTAGGCTACAAAATCACGAAGAGAAGGAAGAGTGGTGCCAATATCAGACGGAATTGTCCCAGTCAATTGGTTCCCACTCACCCAAAAGGAAATAATTCTGGAGATGTTAAAAATCGATGGTGGGATCTCGCCGATTAGTTTGTTATATGATAGTTGTAAAAATATCAACCTCTCGCGTCTGGACAATTCCTTAGGTATTTCTCCGCACAACATATTATGTGACATGGAGAGCTGTTGTAGCAGCGAGAGGTTTCCGATCGAAGGAGGAATAGGACCTACAAGACTATTCTTAGCCAAGCCCAAGAATATAAGCCTTGGTAATGAACCAAGATTGGAAGGAATTCCCTGCACAAGTTGGTTATTTATGAGATCGAGGGTCTCGAGGTTCAAGCAGTGAGAAAGGTTGGAGGGTATCGGCCCGCCAAATGAGTTTTTACTAAGATTAAGATGATTGAGTCGAAACAAATTGCCAATTTGTGATGGGATTTCTCCACAGAAGCTGTTGTTCTGTAACATTATGACCCTTAGGAAAGAGAGGTTACCTATGTGAGGAGATAGGAAGCCTCCCAAGCCTTGTGATGTCTGGACTAGGGATGTGACTCTCCCAGGATGCCTTTTGCTGCACGAAACACCTTGCCACTCACAATGATGAGTAGAATCATTCCAAGAGCTCAAGACTCCAAATGGATCTGCATGTATCGCATTTCTGAAAGACAATAATGCGAACCGATCTGTCTGGTTTTGCGAGCAAGGGCAGGGGCTAGGAATTGAGCTCCACCACCACAAGAGGGCAAAGTTGAGCATAAGAAATAATAGTTTTGCCATCTCCTGCTGTAACCCACTATCAGTCTTAGGTGCATTTAACACATCCATCCTTTATACAATTCAATTATTGACTAGCTCACGGGGAGTTCCATGAGGTTTCGAACAACGTGTACTCCACGCGGTGAAGTCCAGGAAACAATTGAAATTATAGGGTTGAAAGCGTGACATCTTTACTGTCAAGGTGGTTGATCATGTGTTACATAGGTCAGAATTCTTTACAAGATCATTATTTTAATTCACATCATAAATGAATATTGTTTTTAATATTTCAAATACACTAAGACTAACTTATAAATATTTTATAATAAATTTTGTGGCATATTGCTATTACTTTTTCATATGGCTTATCGTCCACTTATTTTCTATCTAATGATTTAGTAAATTAATATATTACATAGCATTGTGCAATAGGAAGCACCTTAAAAAGTCAAGGAGAGAGAAAGCAACAAGGTAATAAGAAAGAAGAAACGAGGGAAGATACCGGATAGACATTTGGTGCCTCGTATTCCACGTAGTCCACGCAGACGAAGACCAAAGAAAACCAAATAAACATATTGCTTCTTACCTTAAATATTGCTTTCTCTCTCCCGAAAACTGAAGACTGAAGAGCGAAGACTGAACAAATGATCACAAAACAATGCTGAAACTAATCGGAGCTTTTAATTTAATCAACGCTAAATTACCAAAAAAAAAAAAAAGTAACAACATAGAACTCTTGAATAACAAATAATCCATCGAGAATCAAAGAATCACATAATTACTAGAAATATAAAATAGAGACTTCCACAGTGCGCCTTCCTCAGGATATTTAGATAAGGCCAGAAACTGTACGCCTGCGGCGGAGTCCGACTAATATATGGTCCAACTTGGATATTCTAAATTTGCTCCCTCAGTCAAAATTGGATATTTATCTTCAATAGAACCAAACGTTCAATTCATACAATAGTTAAGTACCATCGCCCAACAAATCAAGATGTGATACCAACTAAAAGGGAACACCAGATTTTGAACAAATCAAAATCCTCCCAAAAAGTCGGATTTCATATTACGCTCAAACTTGAGACATAATTTAACAAGCAGGGCATCATATTTCCCATCAATTGCGCAACAATCGGGAAGAGAAATGGGGATAGGGACACGTAAGTTATCCCAATAGAAAAGGCACGTAACTGACGGTAAGTACCCAATAGGAAAAATGAAAAGAGAGAAATGGAATAAGCTAACAACACATACAACGATAAAATAAGAGGAAGACTAATGAAAGTCGGGACATGTATGTCATCCCAATGCACACGCCCTTCTCTCTTTTAGTCCTTAAATGAACTGCTTGATGGTCTTTAAATATCATTAGCCTTCATCATAAGGCTTTATGGCCTTTAAAAAAGCTTTCTCATCCATAGGATTTGACTACCTAATGGAGAGCATGCTTATTGAACCAACTCGTTTTATCCGATCGAATTGGAATATTACCCTTCCAATATCACTAGACCTAGATAAAGAAAGATTTATAAGAACATCGGGAAGAACATAGTAGAGTTTTGGGAAAATTTCTCTTCTTCTGACTTTGCCTCTTATTCAAACATCACATCTCCTCGTATAGCTGAGGTTAAGGGTTACACAGGCATTTTCGTCACCAGTATGACCAAGAAGTATGGCCAACAAAGCATATTACAGATTTTAGGGAATAATACAAGACTGACCAAATTTCCTTTAATTGATCTTGTCCCATTTATCACTTTTACCCTTTTTACAAACTAGTGCTGACTCCACACCTATTTGATGACATATGCCGCACACACACCACATAGTGCACCATTTCATTTACCAAGAAAATCTAGTAAGGTCTTAATACACATAGTGTCACTCATATTTCAACGTCTTGCTTGCTTTCACTTTTATGATAAAAACAAGAAAAAGAAATGTCAATTACTAAGACCGTTTTAAAAATTTGCTGTCACATATTGTTATTGGTTATCAAACATGACTTATTGTCCACGGCGTAGTCTACTATGAGCTTAAGTAGACTAATATTAGTATATAGCATAGCATTCTGCAATAGGAAACACCATAAAAAGTTGTGGAGAGAGAGCCAAAGAAAGGAACATAGAGTCCATTGCAAATCGTGCTCTTTAGCGATCTTGCCAGCTGTTATTCAAGGTAATAAGAAAGAAGGAAGGGACGACAAAACCAAAGAAAGGACAAATCGGTGCCTTATTCAATCGCATGGGGATCGACAAGTGCATGGAGGGGAAGACTGAACAATCCATCAGATGCGTTATATTATGTTCTTTTCGTTGTTGCCCCAGCTCACTATCACATCCAGTGTGTTCAACTGAAAACATGCCCGGCTAGACTTACAAATTACAAATATTCTCTTCACGCAACAAAGTTCATGAGATTATATTTATTAGGGGTAAATTGAGATACAAGTGTTCCTTACAAGGTGGTATGCACTACCGGAATTCTAGCTGCAATCTATTGACAAACACGGTACTACTGTGAAGGAGCCAGAGCTCTAACGAAGGAAGGAGGCCCAAACTTTCAGTGCATTCACACTTGCAATATGTTTTTAGCATTTATTATTATTACATGGAGAAAAATGTCGTTTAAGTTTAGGACTTTTTGGTTTTTTTTTTTTTCCACAATTGTCAAACAAACTCAATCACTGCTTATAAGAATTCTTGATAGGGCTTTTGTCTAATTTTGCGAAAAAAAATGATGATGGTGTAGAAAAATAAATATCCTTTAATTGATCTTGCCCCATTTATCTCTTTTGCCTTTGTTGCAAACTTTATTCTAAAGCTTATTGACATTGTGCATCAATTTATTTATTAAGAAATTAGAGTAAAGTCTTAGTGTGTGTAGTTGTTAATTATATTTCAACTTCTTGCCTTTACGACGAAGACAATAAAGAGAAACGCCAATCACACTAAAACTGTTATAACGATTCGGTATAATAAGAAATGCGACAAATTATTATTAGTTGTCCACTTATAGTCTACAGCATGGCTTACGATATATGTATTAATAAATAACATTGCACTGTCTAATAGGAAACACCTTGAAAAGTTCCATAAAATGATGGAACTTGCGCCGTCAATTCAACAAAGGGGTTTTCTCCCATCATATCCTACTGGCATCATTGAGCAGTGATGGACTTGTTTAGCCTATCAATACCCCCATCAATTACGTGAGAATTAACAAGTCCATGGAGATGAAGACTTATCATGCCATCAAATGCTTAGTCAATATATCCACTCTCAAATTCTGCCTAGTCACCATGCTACTCTAGTCCCCAACTTTGGTTCAATAGAATTTCATGTTCATGTCCCCAACTTTGGTTCAAGATAAGTCGATCACAATAATCTTCACAAAATTACATTCTGGTGACAATATAATTTAATACCCCGTCAATTACGTGAGGATTAACAAGTCTATGGAGATGAAGACTTATCATGCCATCAAGTGCTTAGTCAATATATCCACTCTCAAATTATGTCTAGTCACCATGCTACTCTAGTCCCCAACTTTGGTTTAATAGAATTTCATGTTCATGTCCCCAACTTTGGTTCAAGATAAGTCACTCACAATAATCTTCACAAAATTACATTCTTACGACAATATAATTTAATACCCCGTCAATTACGTGAGGATTAACAAGTCCATGGAGATGAAAACTTATCGTGCCATCAAATGCTTAGTCAATATATCCACTCTCAAATTATGCCTAGTCACCATGCTACTCTAGTCCCCAACTTTGGTTCAATAGAATTTCATGTTCATGTCCCCAACTTTGGTTCAAGATAAGTCACTCACAATAATCTTCACAAAATTACATTCTTACGACAATATAATTTAATACCCCGTCAATTACGTGAGGATTAACAAGTCCATGGAGATGAAGACTTATCGTGCCATCAAATGCTTAGTCAATATATCCACTCTCAAATTATGCCTAGTCACCATGCTACTCTAGTCCCCAACTTTGGTTCAATAGAATTTCATGTTCATGTCCCCAACTTTGGTTCAAGATAAGTCACTCACAATAATCTTCACAAAATTACATTCTTGCGACAATATAATTTAATACCCCATCAATTACGTGAGGATTAACAAGTCCATGGAGATGAAAACTTTTCATGCCATCAAATGCTTAGTCAATATATCCACTCTCAAATCATGCCTAGTCACCATGCTACTCTAGTCCCCAACTTTGGTTCAATAGAATTTCATGTTCATGTCCCCAACTTTGGTTCAAGATAAGTCAATCACAATAATCTTCACAAAATTACATTCTTGCGACAATATAATTTAATACCCCGTCAATTATGTGAGGATTAACAAGTCCATGGAGATGAAAACTTATCAAACCATCAAATGCTTAGTCAATATATCCACACTCAAATTATGCCCAGTTGCCACGCTACTCTAGTCCCCAACTTTGGTTCAATAGAATTTCATGTTCATGTCCCCAACTTTGGTTCAAGATAAGTCACTCACAATAATCTTCACAAAATTACATTCTCGCAACAATATAATTTAATGCCCTGTCAATTACGTGAGGATTAACAAGTCCGTGGAGATAAAGACTTATCATGCTATCAAATGCTTAGTCAATATATCCACTCTCAAATTATGCCTAGTCGCCATGCTACTCTAGTCCCCAACTTTGGTTTAATAGAATTTCATGTTCATGTCCCTAACTTTGGTTCAAGATAAGTCGCTCACAATAATCTTCACAAAATTACATTCTTGCGACAATATAATTTAATACCCCGTCAATTACTTGAGGATTAACAAGTTTATGGAGATGAAGACTTATCATGCCATCAAATGCTTAGTCAATATATCCACTCTCAAATTATGTCTAGTCACCATGCTACTCTAGTCCCCAACTTTGGTTCAATAGAATTTCATGTTCATGTCCCCAACTTTGGTTCAAGATAAGTCGATTACAATAATCTTCACAAAATTACATTCTCGCGACAATATAATTTAATACCCCGTCAATTATGTGAGGATTAACAAGTCCATGGAGATGAAGACTTATCATGCCATCAAATGCTTAGTCAATATATCCACTCTCAAATTATGCCCAGTCGCCATGCTACTCTAGTCTCCACCTTTGGTTTAATAGAATTTCATGTTCATGTCCCCAACTTTGGTTCAAGATAAGTCGCTCACAATAATCTTTACAAAATTACATTCTCGCGACAATGTAACCTGATTTTAGAAAGCGGCACTTTATACAAATTGGACTTTAATGTGAATCGGATCTTTTGATAACTTAAGTATGTGTCGGGCCTAAAATATCATGGTTCTTAATGTCAATTTTCTTTGTTGGTACTTAACGTAATTTCGCATGAAGAAAATGAGTGATATTATGGGACACATGGCTAATGGAATGCACTTGATTTACGCATGGCTCATGACTAATGAACATCAATCCACTTCAAAAGAGATATATCATATTCTGAATTAGAGAGAGTTTGATGTATAAATTAAGAGTAGTCATTTATTCAGTTGTTTCTTGAATTATAGAGAAGAAGACCAAGAGATATTCGATCCGGTTTAAGAAAATAAATTGAGCTCTCACAAGTGAAATGGTGATTGATGGACTTTTATTTGTAAATTGTATGCTATGTTCGATATGGAATTAGATTGGTTATGAATGACCGATGCCTTAGACACTGAACCTGGACTTATACTTGTGAACAATGAGAACTAGGGAACATTGCAAGCTAGGTAGGCAGGCCTCAATGTTTTTCAAGCTCGACCTATAGGCTTGGACTAAACTAGATTAGGTCAGTGTAGGCTGGTTTAGGCCTAGCCCGAAATCTTTTCTTTTCTTTTAAAAATTGCAAAAATACCTAGCCTCAAATGACACTCTTTTTATTTTTTTATTAATTATTTATGATTTTGAGAACAAATAATACCTATTATTTTATGTTTGTTTTGCATTCATAGTATATTTTGACCCAAGCTTTTTCTACCCCCTTTTTTATTGCAACACTCCCTGCCATCTTGATATGACCACATTAGTCTTAACTATCCCACTTCATTATTCTTAGGAAATCAAAACACTGACGATGATCAAATGTGGGCCCACTCTAAATTTGAGATTATGTCTTACCCTTTTCTTTTGTCTTTTTATTTGGTTTCTTCCTTTTTGTTTTTTGTTTTTTATCATTTGGAACGAAAATCAGTCTCCCTTTACCAAAAAAATAAAAGATAGTTTATTTGGCAAAGAGACAATTAGTTATCGTGTTAATGAGTTTATAATTTTTTATATAGTGCACTAGGAAACGATTATTCTGAAAAGGACACATCTCCTCTCAAGAACCATCTCAAGCGGCCAGAGAAGTACGCTGGAAAATCCTCGAAGCTTTGCACATCTTTTGAAGGCAAGTACAAGAAGTGAAGGGGCCATAAAGGTATTGAACAATGTTGAAATTTATAAGGATGACCAAACAAATTTTATTTTGGAAGACCATCTTACATACAATTACTAAATGATTCAATGGATTTACTTTCATACATATGTTGCCCCATACAACCAAAATTTGGTTTCCAACTATCTATTAAGCATTCAAAAGTCGAATGACATCAATCTTAGAGGTTACATGACAAATCTCCATCTTCATGTGTTTTAAATGCCATTTCTTTTGCGATAAAATAAACAATTTGAAAATTATTTTTCAAAAAAATTATTTCTTGTATCACTTAAAATAATTAGTCATGGAAAATATTTTTGTTATTGACAACTATCTATGCCTAAACATTCTCATGGACAATGAAAATATCTTTTGTTTAGCATTTTTGTGGGTAGTACAAGAGGTCATTTTTAAGAATTTTTTTCTAACTCATCCATTTTTCACGAAACAAATGGAACATTACTTTAGTTGGAAGTTAACTCCGATGATATCAAAATTAATAAAAATTAAATAAGTATGGGCAAAATAACTAGGACCAATGTGGGAAAGTACAATTACAATATGCTTATCTAGAAACCATTTGAATAAGCTTCAACGATCATCAGTTATAAGTCATGGCAATTTGTAATAATGCTTGAGGAGACTTTTATGTAATTTGAGAGCAAATGATAATGCGGTAGAAAACTAAATTTCCTTTCCTTTGATTCATCTTGCTCTCGTGATCTTTTTCCCCCTTTCGACAAACTTTGCTCTAAAGCTGATTCCAACACTTAATTGATGACATGGCGCCTATCAGATAGTTCGCCATTTCGTCCCGTTAGAAATTTTAGAAATTAAAATGGCCCATATTGTACACTTTGATTGTTATTTCTAAGGGAGATTTTATGGACATAAACAGGGGGTTCACAAAGCGTTGTGAGTAAATGCCATGCGCTATATGTTGGATAATGCAAGAATACTTTGAATTGGAAGCATGCAAGGTTGACGAGTTAAACAAGTTAAGCATGTCTATGTGACCACTTGTGATTAGTTTATTGCATTTTACTTGTGTGATTTGCAATGGTATGTTGTGTGAGTATGAACCACGTTAGCATTTGGCTAATTAATGAGAAATAAAATGGTTGTGTGGTCAAGGTGCTCGTGTGGTCACATAAAGGATACCTGATCATGCCGGAAGATTGCTAACCTTCAGGTTGTGCCATGGTCCTTGATGTGACGTCCTGAAATTCAAGCCCTGTTAGGGATGAGTGAACGTGAATTTCACCAATGCATTGTTGGTTGATTATGCTCGGACCCAATCATTTCCGAGATACTAACCTTGAGGGGAAAGGCTACTGAGGACAGAACTCGTGCGACTAAAGAACTTGACCTGGGAAAACGACTCGACCGTGAGACTTGCGTAAGGACGATCCTGTAGTCATGCAGGCCGATTTTAGGGATGGATAGAAGTCGATTCGCGGACAGAAATAATGGGACGACGGGTGATTCCGTCTACTGTTATCGAACCCGTGAACGACCCTATATCGATCATTGATAATCGTGTACTTTGAAATAAGAATCTATCCTTCGCAATTTCATGTCGTTAAGGACGTCCATGTGTCGAGAAGTCTTGAACGTGGTTTGGCACGAGTCGGTTATGTGTGAATCCTCGAAGCCGCCTGTCAGTCTGAATTATACCAAAATGACATTTGGGCGAAATTAACATGGCATGAGAATCCAAGATTGGACTTTGAATTTTCAGGAACGTCCGGGACGGACTTTTGGATGATGCTTCCTTGACAGTCGACGGTGTCGGTTGAGTCGAGTTTTTGGGAAAGGGATTTTCAGACCGAGGAATCGAGCCTATGAGGATGTGGGCTGGGCAAGAATAGTGTGGGCCACACGCCCAAGGTGGGATAGTCACCGTGGAAGACCGAGACAAACAAACGAGCCCGTTTGACCAAACCGATCATTAACCCTCCCGAGCCCGTTGTCTAAACGTGAGCCAATTCGACCCCAAGAAGTTCTCGAGCCCGTTCCTATTCATTTTCAAGCCCGTTTCCTAGGCCCGCCTTTCATTTTCAGCCCAAGGACAGATTGGGAAATGTGCAAGGTGGAAATGACCAAAATGCCCTTGGATATTTTGAAGAAAAGTCAAAGGAAGAGAGAGAAGGTGATGTCACTTGCTTGGGGGAGTGTACAAGGCATTTAATGGCATTGAAGGGGTCTTCTAGAAGCCCTCACTTCACTCTCTCTCTCCCCTCTTCAGCTCCAAAAATCGCAGCACTCTCCTCCCTTGTTTCCCTTCTTCCTGCAAATTTCAGCTTCTGACCTCTCACCAAATTTTGAGTTGTTCATTGCCTTCCCAGTGGAATCTCGAGCCATGCCACCCACCGTTGCGCTCGGAAGAGAGAATCCGTACGGATAGCATCAGCCGTTCGTCGAACGGAGCCGTCGTCCGATCCGTACGGCGGCCGAAAGCCGCCTGCTCGCCGGACCGTCACTGTAGCGACCGGTTCTGCTGTGTTCCGCCTTTTGACCTGTTTTCCTCCATTTTCGACCTAATCACCACCCATACCAGCCACAAGTGGTTCCCCCTCGACCCCCAGGTGCCGCCGGTTACCGGCCCGCCGCTCGTCGGAGCTCCGGCCAAGCTGTTTTCCTCCGATCGCCCCCCCGTCCTCCTCCCCGCAAAGTCTGTTTTCGAAGTTCAGTGGGGAATCCGAGGTTGTTGCTGCTGTGTTGAGCCTGGGACCGCCTTGGATCGTCGTGAGTGAGGTCCCCGGGTGTCGGGTTCGTCGCCGCCGCCGCGTCCGCGTCTCCGGCCCGCTTAACGGGTGAGTTTAGCCCCTAATCCTTATTTAGTGCCTAAACTTGCTTAGGGTTGGGTTAATTAGTGTTAATGCTGGTTTAGGAGGGTTAATTAAGTTGTATTAGCCCTAAGATAGGTGGTTAGATAGGGGATTAAGATTAGCTTAGCTTAATCTTGCTTAATTATGCTTGATTATGCTTAAATGTTGATTATGTGTGGTTTATGTGTTAATTAAGCATGTTTAGCTTAATTGATTAATTAATTGTGTTTAATCAATGTTTTGTTTAATTTCTGAATTTAATTTATTATTAATTGAATTTCGAAAATTACTGTTCATAGATTACTGTTCACGACACTGTTCATGTCACTGTTCATCCGAAAGTGAAATTGTGCATAATTTCATGTGCCTTGATCATATGAAGTGAATTGGATGTGGCATTGCATAAGCATCCGCTTGAATCGTGTGATTTTCACAAAAAGGGGAAAAATGATTTGTCCGAGGGACACCGGAAATGGACCGCCTTTATGAGAAAGAAAGTGATTTGTCAATGGACACTAGAAATTGACCGCTTTTATGAGAAAGGTGGGGAAAATGGTTTGTCCGAGGGACACCGGAAATGGACTGCTTTTGTGAGAAATGATTTGAGGTTTCATATGCAAGCATGTGTGCATTGACTAATGCTCAAAGATAATAAGTGGGTTGTGATGGTATGCTTGCATGATCACTAAGTTGAACCCGCTTTATCAGAGATTATGGAAAGGGAGGGCACAGAAGGGCACGGTTGCGCCTCTGCGGAGGAAGGGCGCCGTAGCGCCGTTGCACCTCGGCCAAGTTGTAGCCCTGTGGGGCAGTAATAATCGGAACACGTGTGGATGCGAGAGTGCATGAGAAAACATGGCATCATTGGTTTCGATTATGCATGAAGTGATCATATCATTTATGGCACACACGCATGAATTGATAACGTGCAGGGGTGGCAATGGCCAGGTGAAATTGCTTGTGACGCGACTCGCATGTGATTGATGAACTGCATCCTCTAACGGCCATGTGCATTGTGTGTATTGTGCTGACTTATAACGTGCAGGGTATAGCATACCGGGTAAGGTTGCATGCGAACCGACTATTCGATTGTTGGTTGCATTGCTTGCATTGAATGAGATTTGACGTGTAGGCTATGGCATACCGGGCAAGGTTGCATGCGAACCGACTATTCGATTGTTGGTTGCATTACTTGCATTGAATGAGATTTGACGTGTAGGGTATGGCATACCGGGTAAGGTTGCATGCGAACCGACCTCTGATTGTTGGTTGAACCTGTCTCGTGGTTTGATTGCTGATTGCTTTGGGTGTTTGTGGTCGGGTTGAGTGAGGGGTGGTTCTGGAGAGATACCCGGGTTGAGTTGGTGTACTAACCGGGGCTTAGGGGGAAGAACTCGCTGAGATTTTATCTCAACCCGTCGTGGTTAACCTTTTTCAGGTCTTTAGAATGGTGCACCGCTGTGAAGAATCCTGTCCCCCGTTTCTCTAGTGATCGACCTGACGGAGTCAAGTCCGATGGGTCCGAGTGACCGTGGTGTTGAACCCGAGGGTTCATTCTGTATAGCTGGATTAGCCTAGTTTCTTTTTGGCCTGGCTTAGAGGATGGATCGGCCCCTTTTGTCGGGCTTGTAATTCGAAAGACGATCCTCCGTTGGTTAATCCAGTAAATTGTATAAATGAGTAGTGATGGTTGTTCTTGTTATTCATCCCTCTATCCCTGATTGATTGATTGATTGATTATTGGACTGGGGATGGTTCGTCTTCCGCTTGCGCATAATAAAAGATTAAAATGAATGGTCGTCAACGAGTCCTAGGACGTCGCTTTCAATTGACCATGGTAAGGGGTTGTCGCGTGCTCGAGGTTCGGGGCGTGACACTTGAGGTCGCTCAAAATTTATTGAATGCCCAGCAATAGTATGAATACTAAGTTGCAATTGAGGCTAGACCAATACTCTTTATGGAATGCCATTTGGGTCGAGGTTCTAGACGTTGCTGTGCTCGATGGGGTAGGACAATGCCCAGTTATATCGGAAGATCACTAACCTTCGAGTTGGCCATGGCCCTAAGAGGTCATAATAATTAGAACACACGTGAATACATTGTGCATGAGAGAGTATATTATGTGTTCTGATTATAAACTATGCTTGTTGCATTGATTATGGCACTTGATGAATTGTATCATGTAGGTTGTGTGTGTCAAGACAAAGTAAGAATGCCTGTAGGTGCATTTGATGATGGTTATTAATTGCTTGAGGGATAAAGCCTATTCATGTTAATAGTTCGGGCAAAGATAGGGTCGTTTTGTTATCAATCTGCCATCAATAATAGGTTGCCTGTTTAGATTGCACCCAAGGCGAGTGAACTTCCTAACCGAGGCTTAGGATTTTAAACTTGCTAAGTTATATCTCATTTGTTGTTGTTAACTGTCTTCAGGGCCTTAGCATGACGTACTGCTCGATGCGATTCGGGATCCCTATAGACTAGGACACTGTAATCACCACAAGCCTTGTCCCTCGTTGCGATTTTGTATATAAGCACCATGTCTCCACCATTCGGGTGGACGAGGGGCTTGAGATGTGAATGCCTCACATGTTCAAGGCTTGATTTATCAGGCAAGGGGAGGGCCTCTTTGGCCTTTTAAGAGACTTTGATGGGTCACCAGATGGGGATTCAAGCACTAAGGTTTGGGATCCCATGGATGTTGACGCCCTTAACGGGCATGGTAAAGGATCCCCTGTCAAAGGAGTCTGACCCAAAAGAGTATGTGTAGGCGTCTGGCACCTACTCTTTTTGATTGACCCCTCCTTTTTATTGGAAGTGGATTAACATAGTTCCAGTATCTTTTTATAGGCCAACATTGGAAATCACCGTGAATAGGGTTTGTATAGTTTTTCCCCCGGGTTAATCATGTTCATAAATAAAATGTGGTGCTTTTGTAAGTGTTTGCTATGTCTTTCTGCTATCTCTATTAGTACGATTGGCTAGGTGTTTATTGATTCATTTCCACATGTGTTTAACCAAAAGATATAAAGAGTAGTCAGCAACGCTTCTTGGGACCTCACATTGATTTGACCAAATTGAACAAGGGTTGTCGCGTGCTTGAAGGTTTGGGCGTGATAACTAATATACTTAACATATTAAAACACCTAAAATATGTAATAAATATATTTTTTTTATATTGAATTTATATTATAAGATATAATTAAGTTCGAATATATAAATAAAAATAGATTAAATTAAAAAACCAAATTGTTATTTTTTTGTTATTTTGATTTTTTATATTAGAATTCAAATATTATTTATATTGAAATATAATTTTAGATTTGTTAATTTAAGAAGTTTTAACTTTCCTCTTATGAAATTAGAAATTCTATCCACCTTTATCCTACTTTCCTCATGGGATAATTTCATCAGGCTTATATCTCCTTATATCCGATTTTATCCTATTTTAAGCATACACTAAATGCATGATAAGATAAATTTTATCATATCCTAAATTTTATCCCGACTGTCAAATGCAGCCTTTGAGTTTTGTCTAATGTCTTGGTTGGCGAATGACCATGCTAGGCATATAAAAGACAACTTGTCTCATAAATTGAGAAGCTTTATTTTGAGCATGATCCTTACATGCATTAAGCATGGGAACTGGGCGCGAATGATAACCATTCTAGTTAGAAATTAATTCTTGGAACATAAATAATTTTTTTCTTTTCTATTATGATGAGTTTCTAAGCAAAAATACATATTTGATAACAATATAAAATTTCTCCCTTCTCAGCGGCGGGTGTGACGTCCTGAAATTTGAGCCATTTTAGGGATAAATGAACGTGAATTTCGTCAATACATTGTTGGTTGATCTCACTCGGAATTGATCACTCCCAAGATACTAACTTTGAGGGGAAATGCTAATGAGGACAGAATTCGTGTGACTAAAGAACTTGACCTAGGAAAACGACTCGACTATGAGACTTGAGTAAGGATGATCTTGCGGATATGCAGGCCGCTTTTAAGGATGACTAGAAGTCGATTTGCGGGCAGGGTATAATGGGACGATGGGTGAATTTGTTTATCGTTATCGAGATCGCGAACGACCCTATGTCAATTCTTAGTAATCGTGTACTTTGAAATAAGAATCAATCTTTTGCAATTTCATATTAGTCAAGGAGGTCCATGTATCAAGAAAACTTGAACATGGCTTGATACTAATTCAAGCACGAGTTGGTTACGCGTGAATCCTCGAAACCACCTGTTAGTCTGAGATGCATTACAATGGCATTCGACCGAAATTGACAATGCATGATAATCCAATATTGGACGATGAATTTTCAGCCAAGTCCAAGACGGACTTTTAGACAATGCTTCTTTGACCTTTGACATTGTCGGTAAAGCCAAATTTTGGAAAGAGGGGTTTACGGATAGAGGAATCGAGCCTACAAGGATGTGGGCTGGGCAAGGCCAACGTGGGCCTCACACTCAAGGTGGGGCAGCCACCATGGTGGGCCCAAGGCAAGCAAGTGAGCCTATTGACCCAACCAACCATTTAACCCTTCCAAGCCCATTGTCTAACTTTGAGTTATTTCGAGCTCAATCAATTCCCGAGCCCGTTCCTATTCATTTCTTAGCTTGTTTCTTAGGCCCGCTCATCATCTTAGCCCAAGGGCAGGTTGGTAATTGTGCAAAGGTGGAAATGACCATTTTGCCCCTCTAGATATTATTGAAGAAAAGACAAAAGAAGAGAGAAAAGATGATGTCATTACATGGGGTTGGAGTTTGCATTTATGAGCCTTAATGAGGCCTTGACAACCAGCTATCACATCTCTCTTCCTCTATTCAGCCGCCCCCTCTCTCCCATTGTTCCCTCTCCTTCTCTTTTTCCTCTCTTGTTACCCTTTCTCGTTAACTTGAGTTGGTCATTGCTGCCCTGAGCTAATCACCGCCCGCACCACCTGCCGCCGTGACCAGGAGCCTTCATCCGTGTCCCCTATGGCTATCGACTAGCCCGCCAACCCGCTTGCCAGCTAGAAGCCACTGTTAATCAGCCCACTAGTTTCTGCCTTGCATCGCCTAGAAGAGCTGTTCTACCTCTGTTCCGACCTAGCTGCCGCCTAAACTAGCCACTAGCTAATCCCTCTAGACCCCTTGTAACTGTTAGTCACTGGCTAGGCACTCACCGGAGCACCGGTCGGTCCGATTAGTCTCTTCTTCCGCCTAAGTAGTCCGGTTTCCAGAGTTGTAGTGAGAACCGGAGTTGGTTACTGCTGTTTCAGCCTTGAGACGGTCTTGGATCACTGTGATCGAGGTTCCCAAGCGTTGCCTCTATCGTCACTGCTGCACCCTTGTCTTCGACCCGCTTAATGGGTGAGTTTAGCCCTAATCCTTCGTTTAGTGCCTAAACATGCTTAGGGTTGGTTTAGTTAGGGTTAATCCTAGTTTAGGGGGTTTAATTAAGTTGCAATAGCACTAAGATAGGTGGTTAGGATTAGTTTAGATTAATCTTGCTTAGTGTTTGTTAATTGTGGGTTATGGGTAATTAAACTTGTTTAGCCTTAATTGATTGATTGCTTAGCTTTAAGTATTGATTTGTGATTTCTGAATTTAATTTATTGATTATTGAATTATGAAATTATACTATTCATATTGCACTGTTCATGTGGTACTGTTCCCACGCACTATTCATATGCATTGTTCATCCGGAAGTGAAAAATTGCCTTATTTCATGTGCTTTGATCCTATGATGTTAATTGGATGTTTAAATGCATGGCCGCATGAATCTTATGGTTTTCACAAAAAAGGGGAAAATAATTTATCCGAGGGACACAGAAATGGACCGCTTTTATGAGAAGGGATTTGAGATTGTATATGCAAGCATGTGTGCATTGACTAATGTTCAAAATAAAAATGATTGTGGTGGTATGCTTGCGTGATTCAAGATAAAAATGGATTGTGGTGGTATGCTTGTGTGATCACTAAGTTGAACCCGTCACCCCGACCAAAGTTCGGGAGGTGATAGTCCGATTCGTTGGAAACCTAGCGAGGGTCTAGATGCGGAGTCACAATAGAGGCCGGGCCCATGCTCCTTCAGGAATGCCATCTTGGGAGAGAACCCTCGATGTAGCCGCGCCTTATGAGGGAGGGCGATGCCTGGCTATGCCAGTAGACACCAGCGACGGTTCAGTTGTAGCCTTGATGGATAGTAATAATTGGAACACATGCGGATGCAAGAGCGCATGAGAAATATGGCATCATTTGTTTCGATTATGCATGAGCTAATCACATTGTTTGTGGCACACATGAATTGATAACGTGCAAGGTGTGGTAATGGCTAGATGAGATCGCTTATGACGCGACTCGCATGTGATTGATGAATTGCATTACCTGATGGCCATGTGCATTGTTTGTATTGTGTTAAAGCTTATCGTGTAGGGTATGACATATCGGGGAATGTTGCATGTGAACTAATTATTTGACTGTTGGTTGACCTTAGCTGTTGTATGGTTGATTGTTATTGGCTTGCTTGAGGGGTGGTTTTAGAGAGATACCCCAAGTTGAGTTGGTGTATTAACCGGGGGCTTATGGCAAGAACTCGCTGAGATTTTATCTTACCGATTATTGTATAACAATTTTCAGGCCTTTAGAATGGTGCACTCGCTGGTGCAATTCGGGATCCCAAAGGACTAGGAGATTGTCGTGACGCACCACCACTTCCTGGGTAGGGTGCATCTATATGAGAAGTATCTCTCCATCATTTGGGTGGACGAGGGACCTGGGCAATGGATCCCCCATCAATTCCTAGCATAGTACATCCGGGAGGACGATCTTCTGATCGGTCCTCTGTGTGGTTTTGATGGGCCGCTCAATAGAGGCCCCGAAGATGCTGATTGGGACCCCATGGTGCTAGACCCTCGTAATGGTGCTATGGAGAATCTTGTCCCCGCTTCATTGGTGATCGACCCGAATACCTTCGACTACGACCCGACGAAGCCTAAGTCCGATGGGTCTCTATGATGGTAGTACCGAACTTGAGGGTTCTTTTTGTATAGATGGATTAGCTTGGCCTTAGTCTCTTTTTGGTTTGGCTTAGAGGATGGATCTGAGCCTTTGATGGGCTTGTATATCAGAAATAATCATCCGTTGATTAATCCAGTAAAAATTTATAAATGAGTAGTTGTTATTCTGCTGTTCATCCCTCTATCCCTATTTGATTGTTTGATTGTCTATTTGATTGGAGGATGGTTCATCTTCTGCCTGCGCATAATGAAAGAATAAAATGAATGGTCGGCGACGCGTCTTGGGATGTCGCATTCTATTGGCCAAGGGAAGGGGTTGTTGCGTACTTAAGGTTCAAGGAGTGACAACAGGGGACGATGAGGGCAACTGGTGGCAGTGTTCAGTGGCGATGGGTACAGGCAATGATTGGCAGAGGGTAGCAACAGTGATGGGTGGGTGGCCAACTAGTAGCAAAGACATGCGTTAATAAGAGTTTTATTTCTCATTTCTATTTCCAGAAATAGAGAAGTACAAAATTTTAACTTCTCATTTATATTCTAAACCTATTTATGGACAAAAATTTGTTCTAAAAATAGATTAAAAAAATACTTTACCAAACGGAATTCTTTCTAGAAATAAATCCAAAACAGAAAAATAGTTTTGAAACGGATATAAAATGGTTATTGTGTGAACCTAAACGTTTCTAGATTGTCTATTGTAGCAAGACCCTTTGTCTTTATCTATAGGATTCATTAGAACCAAAGATCTGGATGAACTCAAAATGCATGCATCCAGTTCACCCAATATTTATTTCAAGAAATGATTTTCAGCGCTTCTCTAGCCAATTCATCAACCAATGTATAACATTTCAAATTTTGATTATTCAAAATACCGATGTATAATTTTTCAAAATTTTGAGTTATTTGTGTGCATAAAGTTTTCATACTTTATATTTTTCATTTTGTTTATAAATTATATAGCCACCTACCAAAGTGCCGGTCCAGGTCTAATTAAAAATTTTAGCTAGATATAGTTCCAACAATATGAATCTTCATGTTTTTATAATTTTACAGTATAAGTGTATTACAAATTCTAAAATTGGGTTGATATACAATCAAATTCTAAAACTCATGAAATTGGTGCCCTAGATTAACTCTGCTTGATTCGGCAAACGAAAAAAGTTGCTAGGTTTTTTTTATAATTATTTTCTCACTCTTGCATGGCTGTGAAGTTAATTCAAGTGTGAACCAATGCCCAAAAAGACTTGCTTTCCCTTGAACCTTAATTCAGTTAAATTAAGCAGTACAAATCAATTTAAAAAAATAGAACTAGTGAGCGCCGCCAAGCTTCGCTGGTGACGGGCAACGAGCTTGGCAACCAGCAAGAGATGGCTGCTTGGGTGGCAATGGTGAACGATGTGCAACATTTTAGATGAGATCAACGAGCTGAAAAAGCAAATCAAGCCCACCCTTACCAGGGTGTGTTGACATATCAATTTCGCCTTTTTTTTTAGGAAAATTTATTCAAATAGTGGGGATTATGATATTGATACCTCATGCCCAACCCATTTAAGCATCAAAATTAATAATCCCCTAGGCTTCTTTTTTTTTATAGATTTTTTGGAGCTTCTACAAATCTTTGAGGTCTCTCTCCCCTATAATAAATTTTCGTTTGTTTGCGGCAATAGACTAGCTCACGTACATGCATATTCACGTGAGCGAGAATGGATTTTCATCTTAGGGGTATTTTCGTCTTTACAGATTGGAGTATACAGGAAATTTTGTTAGTTTTCTTCGTGGAGGGAACGGACGCACAGAAACACACACAGCAGGACCGAAGTCCCGCAGCCACAACCTTCATGGAGGTAGCTCTCTTTGCTTCGTCGTTGCCGTGGTCTCAAACTAAACAGCAGGAACTGATCCATGGCTCACTCATCACGTGACCTCAGTTCGCTAATCCATCGCTGTTCGTGGCCAAAGACAGACTCCGAGGTATGTACATCAATTGCTCTATTTTATTGTGTTGAATCCAAGATTTGATTGAGGTTTTGAGTGAAAGTAGAATGATGATTATGGATGTTTTAGTAGTTTAAATATGTTCAGATGTCATTGAAATTGTCTATATCGGAATTGGCACTTCGATTATGACTCTGTGTTCTATTTTTGAACTGATCACCAATCGTTTGTTAACATCTCCAATAACAAAATGTTATAATTGTATGTATCCCCAAGTGTTGAAACATTGTGTCCCATGCCATATTCTGAAAACTTTCATTGAGGCATTAAATAGGGATACACACTATACTTTTTCTTATAAATAATTAGAGGTGCGGACAATCCAAATGTTAAAACTTGACATGAGTGGACACATAAGTGCCAAAACTTCCAAAAAAGTACATTTAAGTACTAAAATCGAAGAAGAAATTTAAGTGCCAACAGTGAGCCAGGTTGGATTTCCGGTAACCATGAAGACCAATTTTATAAATAAAATAATGCCATGTTGGATTTCCAGCAAGCCTCCCCGAAGTTAGCACTTAAGTGTCCAATTTTTTAAAAAATGAAACTAAGTGTACCTTTTAGAAATTTTGGCACTAGTCTACTCATGCAAAATTTTGGCATTTAAAGTGTACTTCTTTCTAAATAATTATATAGAAGTAATTCCTAAATCACATGGGATTTTATTTTTTTAAAAGAGTTTTTCATTGGGCTCACCATGTGCGGTGATTGTGGGATCTTGTATTGGTTTTTTTCCTTTGAAAGATTGTTCAAATCTCATTGTTTCCTTTCCTAAAAGGCAAAAAATTTCCACAAATCTCTTTTTAATGGAAAAGTCATCCAACAATATTTTTCTCTTGTTGAATGACATGGGTTTTTGAATATTTTCAATCTAGAAATGTGAAAGCAAAACTCACTTTTACTAAAGTAAAAGTATTATTTTTTTAAAATTTCTTTAATCGTGGTGTGATGTGCGGTGTCGTGATCTTTATCATTATTGAAACAAAAATCATTTTTATAATTCTCGAGTGCCATACATCATGCAATCAGTCCAATGCTTTTCTTGCTCAAGTTAGTAAAAAAGCACTTGGAAATTTCCCTTGGCCCCTCAATGAAAAGAGATTGCGTCTCGTGCACTTGGATTCAAGAAAACTATAAATGATTTTTGCATTAGAATAGTCTAATTGATTTGCTAATGCTCTGGATCATTCTGTGAAAAGTAATCTAACCTTTTTGCATTGTTTAATAGAACAAACCATCCATGGTACCAACGAGGACGGAGAGACTAGAGAGCCTAGTTTTTGGGAAAGTCTAGTTTAATATTTTTACCCAAAATTTTTATCAGATTTTTAATTTAAAAAATGTCCAATATGAGCCATTTCAGGCCTGAGATCCCAAGTATGGTCCAGCTGAAGGTGCAGATCTGACCAAAAAAGAACTAGGGGGTGTTAGGAAAATCCCTTATGATATTTTGAAGATGACAAAATAAATCAAAAGCTACTAACGTATGCTTTTGAGTTTGGATGAAGCAGATACAGGAACTTCAGTCTAGCAGATTCTAAGTCTGTCCGTACCAAACGCAAATTTGAGTCTGTCCGTACCAGACAAAAAACTTAAGCAGACTCAGAACTTGAGTTTGTCAAACTCAGAATGAAACTACAGGATAAGATCACAAACGGTCAAGTATTTCACTTACTTTATTTATATTGATTTTGTTGTATCAAACTGATTAGCAGGATCAATCAACGGACAACTTCCAAAGAAGAATAGAACACTTATGGAAGCTCGGATTCTGATTGTATGAGCGAACAGAATCCAAAGGGATCCAATCTACCTCCAACGGTCAAAAAGACTTGCCTTATAAATTCTGTCCAAAAAAGAGAAGACGAAATTCTTAAGGAAAGAGCCAACGGTCGAGTGTGGCTTGGAGAGTATATAAGGATAGGATGAGACCTAGGAGACTAGGGTGGATAAATATATTCCAAGGCTGATTCAATTCTTCACTAGTTGTCTGAAAAAGAGCGTAACCGAGTGATCCTAGTGAATTACCAAAAAGAGTGACTTTGTGAGACATATCATCACCAAGTGCTAACACTCAAGAGTGTGTAATCACTTTTGATCATATAGTGAAATCCAGCCTATTGGTTGATCGCTTGGAGAGTGGACGTAGGCTTATCTAAAGCCGAACCACTATAAACTGTGTTGGCAATCTTCTCTACTCTCTCTATTTAATTTCAGTTTGTAGATTGCAAAAGATTGTTATTACTTGCACATAAAGTTCTACCACACCTATTCACCCCCCCTCTAGGTGTTAATACTAGTTTCTAACAATTGGTATCAGAGCCTCGTGCTCAATATCTTGAAGTGTTTGTTACTTCAGAGTTAAAGATCCTCTATGGCTAGTATTTTTGCACCAGGTCTGACTGAGGGACGAAGCATCACCAGACCACCTTACTTTGATGGGAAAGAGTACAATGTCTAGAAAAACAATATGAAGGCATTCCTAAGATCTAAGGATTTGTTGGAATGGGGCGTTGTTGAGAAAGGAATCAATCCTAATGTTGCGTCAACATCTACTAGAAAAGAGGATGGCGAAACGCTTCAATCATCTGTCACTTTATCTCAAAAGGAGATAACAAAAAGAGAAGCTTTAGATGCAAAGGCTATCTATTCTCTTTATTGTGCCTTGTCTCCAAATGAATATAACCGAATCTCTTCTTGTGAAACAGCGAAAGAAGTGTGGGATAGGCTGCACGTTACTTATGAAGGGATTGATCGTGTAAAGGAGACCAAAGTCAATATTCTTCTCGGGCAATACGAATCATTCAAGATGAAGCCAGGAGAACCCATTAGAGACATGTTCAGCAGATTCACTAAAATAGTGAATGGACTTGCATATCAAGGACAACCAATCTTAGGACCCATGAAAGTGAATAAACTTTTGAGAGGATTATCGAAGGATTGGAACAACGTCAAAACTTCCATCCATGAAACATTAAGGATTTCGCCTTTATCTGTTGATGAACTTATTGGAACTTTGCAATCATATGAAGCAGAACGTATAAATGACGAAGATCCAGAAGGTAAGAAGTTAATTACTTTAAAATCTAATGCTGATTTTGATGAAGCAGATTCTGAGGAAGATGAAAAAAATGACGATGAGGAGATGAAGTCATTGATCAAAAAATTTGAACAAAAAAGAAGCAATTCGAAAGGGAAGAAGTCCACAAACGAACCCGATTGTCCTTTATTCAAGAAAAGGAAAGGGAAATTCGAAAAGAAGAATAAAGCTTTGAAAGCCGAGACGTGGAACGACATCGAGTGTGAATCCAGCGATGATGAGAATTTATGCTTAATGGCGGACATTGAATTTGAAGAAAATGAGGTAACATGTTCAAATCCTATTCTTGATGATGATGATCTTTTTGAAGAATTATGCGCAGGACATAAGAAAGTGTTGAAGAAGATCTCTAAATTGAGAGAGCAAAATTCTGCAAATGAGATGAGGATCGTTGAGCTGAAAAAGGAGAATTCTTTTGTTAAGGAAGAGAAAGATTTTTTTGCAAAAGAAAAATTATTCCTATAAGGAAGAAAATCCGAAAATTTGCAAGAAATTTTCTATTGGCTCAAAGACATTAGAGCATGTCCTCTCCATACAAAAGCCAAAAGTAAAGGAGAGATTGAGGCGCAAACCTTTGATCCACCATTATCGAAGTCATTTTGGTAAGCATTTTGTGAAGCCTATTGGATCTCAATTTTTTAATTGCTTGAATTGTGGTGATCATAATCACTTTAAGCAACAATGTCCACTTGATTGGAAGAAATCCAAGTCAATCAATTGGAAATTTGATGCTTCCTTTAACCGAAATGGACCCAAATTCATTTGGGTTCCAAAGAAAAGATAAGTTGTTTTCTTGCAGGTAATAAAGGTAAGGAAGCAACAATCTGTTTGTGCATGATATTCTTTTTATGCTTCGGTTGATTCAGATTTTATAATAATTATATTCTATAATTGGTTATATTGAAAGAAGAATCGTGTGATATATTTTTGGCAGTTTTGTGAGTTGGAATTTGATACGTGTGATTAATTTGATATCCTATTTAGAAATAATCATGATTATTATTTGATTGGATTTTATACTCTCTTATTCTATTATATTTTTGCAAAGCAAAAATTTGTCCTACGAGATATTATCCAAGATAGGAAAGTATCGTTGAGTTTTTATGAAAATTTCCTATATTTGTGCTCTAATGTGAAAGAAGGATCCAAATTCATGGATACCAAAAGAAAAGAAGATTACTGCAGGAAATTTTACAAAAGAAGAATGATTGCAAAAATCTATGCAAATCATCGAGCAATCAGAAGAATATCTCAAGCAATGATTGATGAGATCTGTTTCTAAATTAATGGTATATATAAATATATACCTTGGGTAAGGAAATAAAATATTCCATCTTTATCATCCTGCCTTCCAAATTTATACACAAATTTTTATGGTTCAAGATGATTTTGATAACTTACGTGTGATTTATATTGCAAAAAATCTCGTCAAATATTGCACATTTTTATTACTTGATTTGGCACGTGATAAAAATTCTACTTCATTTTTGCATATTGCATCAATAATATCTTTTGAAATTTATGCTTAAGGAAATCCCTTTAATCTTGAAAGATATTGTTGTATTTTGGGATTCACTTGCTATAATCTTAGAAGATATTTTATATCATGCAAGGTTGATCCATAAATTGAAAGAAGGTATGTGCGTGATATTTTTTTGCAAAGATTATTATCTATTTTACAAGGATTTGCAGGTGGCAAAATATATTTCCATATGAGGTTGGGAAAGTTTAATCCGAAATTATGGAGATTTTTTAAGGCTCAGAAATTCTATTCATTGCACAAAATTTTCAGAATTTATTGAGCAGGCCACTAATGTGTCATATGTAAGGTTGAATAGCTTTGAATTGAAATTTTTTTATATTGTCATATATGTTATTCAATTCGCAAGAAAGGGCATTATATATTACGTGAAATATTATAACAATGCATTTGTGCAGAAATTTTGTTAAGTTTGTGCAGATTTAATTTGAGGCGGGCTTGATTGAAGAAAATAAACTTTTATCTCAAATTTCAAAAGCAAGAGAATAGTACAGTTGTTGTTACTACAAAGGAAATAAAGGAATGACATTCTGTTCAATGTGCACAAGCCAGGTTATGAAGTTGACCTTGGCCATCTTTTTTAATAACCTGCAAAATTTTATCAGTGGGAAATTCAATGGCTATAATACTGTCATGAGGACAGGGGGAGAGAGTGAATATAAAAAGAAATGGGGAGAATCGTGATCATTTCGAAAAGGCAACAAATTGAGGGGGAGCATTGATTAATTATGATAGATTTTTTGAATTGATCTTGATCCTGATTACTATGGAAAGAAAAGGTAAATTGTGTTCTACATAATTTGATGAGTATATCATCAATTTCTTTCCTTAGCAGATTTTTGTTGATATATATGAGCTATATTGAATATTCTTTATGTTCATATCAACATGATATCTTTAAAGTTTGTGTTTCATGCCTAATACATTTTTTATAGATATTATGTGAATTTATTCTCCACATGACACCCTTTTTAATTATTATCGCCTTTTGATTATGACAAAAAGGGGGAGAAAATATGTACATGCATATGTGCTAATTGATTTATATTAATTAGTGCATAATATTGAGCTACAATTATTTCTATATATTCTTTTGCTCAATTTTGGAGATTGCATTATGTGCTTATGATGCTTTGATTTATCAATATATTTAAAAGCATAATTGCATATTCAAAGATTGTTTTGTCATCATCAAAAAGGGGGAGATTGTTAGGAAAATCCCTTATGATATTTTGAAGATGACAAAATAAATCAAAGGTTACTAACGTATGCTTTTGAGTTTGGATGAAGCAAATACAAAAACTTCAGTCTGGCAGATTCTGAGTCTGTCCGTACCAGACGCAAATTTGAGTCTGTCCGTACCAGACGCAAATTTAAGTCTATCCGTACCAGACGGAAAACTTAAACAGACTCAGAACTTGAGTTTGTCAAACTCAGAATGAAACTACATGATAAGATCACCAACGGTCAAGTATTTCACTTACTTTATTTATATTGATTCTGTTGTATCAAACTGATTGGCAGGATCAATCAACGGACAACTTCCAAAGAAGAATAGAACATTTATGGAAGCCCGGATTCTGATTGTATGGGCGAATAGAATCCAAGGGGATCCAATCTACCTCCAACGGTCAAAAAGACTTGCCTTATAAAGTCTGTCCAGGAAAGGGAAGATGAAACTCTTAAGGAAAGAGCCAACGGTCGAGTGTGGCTTGGAGAGTATATAAGAATAGGATGAGACCTAGGAGACTAGGGTGGATAAATATATTCCAAGGCCGATTCAATTCTTCACTAGTTGTCTGAAAAAGAGCGTAACCGAGTGATCCTAGTGAATTACCAAGAAGAGTGACTTTGTGAGACATATCATCACCAAGTGCTAACACTCAAGAGTGTGTAATCACTTTTGATCATATAGTGAAATCCAGCCTATTGGCTGATTGCCTAGAGAGTGGACGTAAGCTTATCTAAAGCCGAACCACTATAAACTGTGTTTGCAATCTTCTCTACTCTCTCTATTTAATTTCAGTTTGTAGATTGCAAAAGATTGTTATTACTTGCGCATAAAGTTCCACTACACCTATTCACCCCCCCTTTAGGTGTTAATACTAGTTTCCAACAGGGGGAGCCCTATATCTCATATCGGACCTTTTGAACCTAAAAATGCAGTCTTCTGATCTAGGCCTACCCGTTCTTTCAATCTTTCTTTTTTTCACCCCTAGAACTGAGTGTCACGTGGGGCAAAGTCCTACCCATTGGGAGCTAGCTATTTCTTGAACCTTGTAAAGGCAAAGTGCTATACGGTGAAAATCACCTTGTAAACCCGTGCGACCACCTCTAGATAAATTGGATTATCTATATGGTTTGAATCATTGAATTGCTTCAACAATTGTCAAACAAACTT
Organism: Corymbia maculata; assembly: GCA_014182735.1. Taxonomy (NCBI): domain Eukaryota; kingdom Viridiplantae; phylum Streptophyta; class Magnoliopsida; order Myrtales; family Myrtaceae; genus Corymbia; species Corymbia maculata. Next base: position 7,210,185 of record CM024685.1, read on the forward strand.
GAATGGTAGCTCCTGGTAATGCATGAGAGCACTTTTGTGTAATTTTGAGAATAAATGATAGATGAATAGAAAACTAAATTTCCTTTAATTGATCTTACCCAATTTATCTCTCTCCCCCATTTGACAAACTTCATTCCAATGCTAATTCCACACTTATTTGATAATATGGGTGGATACCACATTGCACACCATTTCATTTAGTGAATTCAAGTAAAGTCTTAGTATATGTAGTGTCATTCATATATCAACGTCTCGCTAGTTTTCATTTGTACAACAAAAAAAAGGAAGAGAAATGTCAAACACACTATAAATGTTCCATAAATTTGGTACATTAAATGATGTGGTATATTGTTTTTAATCATTGAAAATGGCTTATTCTTCACTTATAATCTACCATGTGGTTAGGTATATTGATACTAATCTATAAAATAGCATTGTCCGATAGGACATACCTTTAAAAAGTTGAGGGGAGAGAGTAATATTAATATTGGTGCCGTGTATTCTACGAAGGCCTTGAAGATGAAGACCAACGGTTAGAGATTGAAGGAATTGGTGCCTTATATTCTCCGTCAATCACGAGAGGATTGAGCAGCCATATTCTTGTTATTTGCTGGTGTGCACTCCCACTATATTTTATTCTTTTCTTTTATAAATTTTAGTTATAGGGTGAAGCTTTCATGTTCTTGATAAATAGTGGCAACATCGATTCTTTACACGAAGATGAGAAACATTAAAAAGTAAAGTTATCTCGAAATCTTTTCTCGCTTTTCACAAAATTCCTTTTACGTCTGTCGTGTCTTGGGTCAAAGTTTTCTCCCCTAATTTTGAGTGTTTCTTTTGGCTTTTCATACGAAATTGGTTTATGGTTCAAGTCAATTATGAGTCAAGCGCCAAAAGCGGAAACGTCTTGCTCAAGTAGTCAAGCTTGATGCAATATCAATTTTTTTAACTTATCTTTCCATGAAAGTGAGTTCCAAAAATAAAATACGTGCGTAGGATATTTATTTTGGACTATGATCAGAAATTTGATAATAACTTCCAACAATATTACACAGTGCCTTCTTTATTGATGTTGTATATATGCTAATTGTACTATGAATATGCATCAATCCTCTATTTTAAATCATTCGTGAAGCTTCCGTTAGTCGATTAAAATGTGAGTTTTCACACTTTTATTTCCCATTCAAATGATCTCCTAGTGTATTATGCCATCGTTTTTACAATAATAAAAAAAAAAAACTATTAATGCAACTACTTGCTAGTTGAGCTCACCCCTTACCCTACGGGTAAGGGGCGCCTAGTCCCAATGCCCACGTTAATTATGGTCAAAACACCTCGTTCTATCCATTCTTAGAGCTGGTAGATACAATTCCACATGGTGGAAATGCTTCATGAGATATAACACTAAATATAGAGGAAAACGTATCTGAATAGGAGGTGATGGGATACACTTAAGTAGGCCTGGTTACTGAACAAGTTCGGTTTGAACTTTTTAGGGGCCATGTCCAAACCCAATCCAACGGGTTTCAGTCAGTGCCAAGCAGACTCACTGGAATTTTTGGCCCAATCACATGGGCAATGTCTTACTTTTTAAAGCAAAGAAAAGCCGAGCAAAATAAAGATAAAATGGAAACATAAATATAAAATAATTTCGCAATTTTTTTGTATTTTACTTTACATGTCGTAAAATACTTTTTTTTTTTTTTGTTTTAAGCCTCACTTTCTCTTCCAATATTTACGAAGTTCGTATTTCAAAGTAGATAAACAAAAATAAATATTTTATTGATGTAATTTTTAATAAACTAATAGGCAAATTGGGCTGAGCCTGAAAGCCATTGCTCAAGCCTAGGCCACTCAATGACAAGGTCCTAGAATGTGATGTTTGAGACCGCCAGCAAGCGCAAAATTTTCAATCAGACTCACTCATTTTACTAGAATGTCTGCCAGTCCTCAAATTTAGGATCAAGTCTACAATTAATTTATAACATTGATTGACACTTTTTCCTAAGTTAATCACTAATATTCTTTAACCAAAGTTGTAGATGATGTGTTTTTTTGTTAACACAAATTGATAAGAACTAAAATGGGAGTGTGCTAGGGCTCAACTAATGACGACGGTAGTAAATGATTGACCTAATGGAACTTATAAAGAAGTAGCTTTATGCAATTTTCAGGAAAAATGTCACAATTAAACTTCTTGCTTAAGAGCACAACCAACGAAGACCCACCATTTCAGGAATAATATCACAATTGATTGCATAAAAGATTACATGCAATCCCTCATTTTGGCTTAGTGACAAAAGAATAGACACAAGGGTGTGGATTAAAAGCAAGACATTAGTTTGACTCCGTACATTACACCTATAAATAATCTCATGTTTGGGTCGCTCATTTGATGTTTTGACTTGTCTTATCTAATAATAGAGGTTAGTTAGATATTCTATCAATTGGAATTTGCTATTTCCTCATTATATTTAGAAAATAAAATAAAAATGAAAGAAAAGAATAGGCAATAGAATCTAAAAGATTTTTCGCATGAGACCGCAATTTATCTTTTTTTCAAGATTGTCGGAGATAGAAGCAACGTAACATTTCAAATATGTTATAAAATATCAACGGCATAACTGTCTTATTAAAGTTCTTGGCTCGTGGGAATTAAGAAAAGTCAGTAGCCAGACTGGGCTCCTCTGATAAGCCCAGTCTGGCGGCCCCCCAAAAGTAAAGGCCGAAGAGGGCCCGGCCCAACACCTAATCCAAGCCTACTATGCCTGAATCGACCCAGCCGGATATTTGCCAAGCCAGCGCACGCCCAGCCCATGCTTGTCACGACCAGCGGCCGAAAACCCTACTCGGTTCAATGTCGCCGCCAGATCCTCCTGTTACGAGCGTCGACGGAGACAACCGCAGCGGGCTCGTCTCCCTGGCCAAGCGCTTGCTGCCCAGGCCGGTGTCCCAAGCCATCCTAACCTGTGCCACGCCGGTGACGAACGGCACGGCTGGTGCCGCGGCGGCATCGGCCGATACAAGAGGCACGGAGCCGCGTCAGGTAGGGCGGACCCCCACGACTTCCAGGAACACCATTTCGGGTCGAACCTGTCCAATGCAACGAGAAAATAAACGACGGGATGTTACAGCGAACGGGTGGTCTATGCCACTGAACGAGGGGTTCCCGGCTTGGACGGTTTCGAAAACGACGCCAGCGCTCTCGACACGCGACTTACAACGCGCATGGCGACTCAGCAAGGGACCGGCAAGGGCCAGAACTCGCGTGAGCCGGGCGGCCGCGAGCTCTGGCCAAGCATGCCCGGAAACAGGCAAAAGTGGTCGTGGGGTTTTACTGGTTTGATTCGGGTACGTCAGCTGCGGTTCGAGCACGGCCGGCGGCGGCAACTCTCCTCCCTCGCACTCAACCCTCGCCCGGTTTTTCCCCGGGGGAGGAAAGAAGGAGGGAAGGCCAGCCCAGCCCCCGTTGGCTTCTCTCCATAATATATATAATAATTTTCTATTTATCCGAAATGCAGTCAAAATATGGGAAAATAAAACTTAGTAGATGCAAATAATATTAATAACTTAGTGATGCGAAAATTATTTTTGCTAGGGCCAAATTGATTCCTGATTTTCTGTATAATTTAAATCTAAATTTCTATTCATAATTTAGGTATCAACAATTTCATAATTACTCCCCCAACACTTTCATTGTCTGCTGCACTTTACATTCTTTATCTCTGCTTTTTTATTAAGGGAAAATTTGAGCCCTATAGATTCTGGAAGTGATATGCATTTTTTTTTAATGAACTTTCAATCGATTCCACACTTTCACTTTGTTATGTTCTCAAATCTATGTCTGCTTTTAGAACTCAAAAGATAACATGCATAGATTGATAGTTTGGAGACAAATGCATGACCCTCTATCCCCTAAGTTTGAAAAGATTGCATAAATTCTCCTTTAAGCTTGTACCTTCTTCTTTTTTTCATGCCTCATGAGTCTTTAAAAACCATGAAGTTTACACCTGAAATTTAAGATAACTATGACGGTAGAAAGTATTGGTTTTTTTCCCTACAATCATAACGGTGTGGAGGGATTTTTTTTGGCTATTTTACCCGATCTTCCATTGTGTGAGGCCCAGAGAATTCAAAGTACAAACCTAACGTAGCTGAAACATTAGGTCACATGTGTTTAAAAAGAAGTCCATACTTGATTTGACCATCCTACGAAATGGGGCTTCGTTATGTGCATTAATGATGGTGATGATGCAATAGCTGGTCGAATAATACGTGAGAGAGATAGATGCATACATAAAGAAACATTCAAATGTGTCGCATTTATTTTTTGGATCCTTATTAAATGTTTTGCATCTAAAAGTTAGTGCATCCAAAATTTAGAGCATCATATGAATAATGGTCACTGAGCTTTGTCTAAAGTCTCGTCCAGCGGAAGACCACGGTAGGCATATAAAAGACAACTAGTAATAAGTTGTCTCATTAATTAAGATGGCTTAGTTTGAGCACAGTCTATTCTGTCTTCTTTAAAAAAAAAAGGAAGGTTATTAGATGCATGGCGGGTGGAAGATAGTTCTTGCTCGATCTATGGTAGTCGACCTTGCTCGATGATACCTAATTTGCCTCGGTTGAGGTTGTAAGAGGCTGTCGATTGGAGGGATGGAGATGATGGTCGTCATAGTGGTAGCTAGTGGTAGACTTCATTTCCTTATCTTTTTCTTTTAATAGCTACGTTAGGATATTGGGTGATTTGTTTCAATTTTTAGTATTTATCCACTTAGACATATATTGTTTAGTAGTTTCTTATTATTTTATCTATATGCTGTCTTAAACTGGGAATTTCATTAGCTTTTTTGAGATATAAATATAAATTATGTTCTCTTGTAAATCTGCTTATTCTTTGAATGAACAATACGACAAAAAAATTGATAAATTTCTCTCTCTGCGCTTCATGGGTGTATGCTTCACGCATGCCTTTGCACTTTGCCCGTGAAGCATATTGCAAGTTTTCCCACTACGTCAAAATTAAGGAAAAAGGAAAATGGCATCAGAGAGGAAAGATCATGGGAACATGGTGTTTGGTATCAACGGCTTTAGAGACAACCATCTTGCAAACGAAGATTCAAAGGTGTAGGCCTTTTGACAATATGATTAGAGTATCTCATCAAGATATAGAATGATGAAAGAATGCGATGATTATCCAGTTGGAAAGCCGAATATGATGACTTCTTGGTCCCTGCTCATGGCTTAAAGAGAAAATCGGCTCGGGTTAATGAAGCAGCGCTGGTGGGATGTTGAGCCCATGGTCAACTCTGGGGTAAACCAGCTCCGGCAATGGAGTAACCAAAGTTTTGAAATTTCAATTCGAAAGGTAAAAGATTCTGAATTAGAAGACGATTTTTTTTTTTCTAATGAGAATTATCTTCAATATAATGGAGAGAAAGTTTCAGAATATTGGTCTCATGGAGTTTATTTGCAGTTTAAATCTGCTAATTCAGGTGACGGGATCATTCCTGCAACCACGCACTACTTGTGTCACACTGTTGCTCTCTCTTCCCTATCGCTTCAATGTCGGTGATCGTCCCTACTTTTGAGTAGCTACCTCTCTCCCTCTCTTGTTTAAGGGCGGCAGAGCTTGACTGAACATCATGTTCATGCCTTTGGCAGGTCTCAGGACCATCGACCTCCTCTCGTCATCTACAACAAGTTGTCGATAGTGGTGAGGTCAGAAGTTCGTCTCCAATCTGGGAATGCCTACTCCATATCTGGCCTTTCCATTGAGATTTCGATGAGATCTCGAAGGCGATGGCCAGATCAGGTCATCAATGGTGATTCCGAGACCTCACAGAGATTCGGCAGTGAGAGAAGAGAGAGTGACGGAGAGTGTTTTTGGGTCAGAAAATAGAGAAAGCAAAGATGGTCATGGATGACACAGATGGAGATAGTGGCGAGACGTGGAGGAGGCGACGGTTTATGACAGGTGGCCACAAAGGGCAGGAGATGGTAGCTAATGGTGAAGAAAGAGAGAGGGATGGTTGAGTGGGAAGACTTGACGAGGATTATTAGACAGTGTGATGAGTACACTGATGAGTGCAACAAATATGCATCCATGTTTCTTTTTTCGATCTTGTTCCATTTGTGTCTTTTTTAACTCTGTATCTCTATCAAAAAAAAAAAAAACAGAGAAGAAAACTCTGCAATTCCATGACATGGCAAAGAAAAAAAGATAAAAAGAAAAGAAGAGAAGGTAGGGGCACAAGGTGGCCACTGGTGTTGGCAACGTGACCGCAACATAATTTCATTGGCAACGTCGCCCAAATTCGATTGAGCATGGCTTCCAATTGATAGTGAGGTCACTCTCCTTGTCTTTGGATTTAATCAAGCTTGGTCTCCAATTGACTACGGGCTCTCGGTTACGCGCGACATTAAGAGTTGGCCTTGAGCTTGTGCCCTCACGATGAGGTCACATTCTAGTACAACAGCGCACATGGAGAGAGAGAGGCAAGGGCAATGGCCCAACCATAGTAATTAAACAATGCACCGATCCACGATGGCATAAAAAATGAAGAGAATAGGGCAAATAAGCAAATTCACCAAATTTCACATGATTACTTGGTGGAAATAGGTAGACTTAACTCCATACATCCACTTTCTACGATTATTAAATATTGATACTGGTGTAATTATAAAAAATACACATAATAGGCATGGGTAGGCAGACTAGTTAGCGAGAGATTTATGTCAATTTGCTACATTGCCTTTGCCCGATGATTTTCTCTACTAGTGAAAGAGTTCCAAGATGAAACAAGAAAACTAATTTAGCTACATACCTGTCCTCCTCTCTTTGGTTTCGTAACTCGCCTTGATCGAGTATAATTTTCTGATCACCTCAATCATGTCCATCTGATCCATCGGGGATTCCATTGAACATGTGACTCCAACTTCGAATATGGAGATCATGCAATCTTTGATCTTAATCTCTTGTTGTCGATCACTAGCTTCACTCCAAAGCCTTAAGTCTATGATGTCCATTGCTTGATTCAGAAGAGCCGCTTGGACAACTTTATGAAGGTTAAGATCGGGTCCAAAGGCCTCTTCAGTGGGTCTCTTCCCAGTGAACATCTCCACTAATAAAATGCCATAACTGTATACATCCCCAAATGTAGAAACCTTATGTCCCATGCCATACTATGAAAATTTCATTAAGACAATGAATAGGGGTACAAATTATAATTTTCCTTAAAAACAATTACATTGTAAAAATTCCTACATCACATAGGTTTTGTTTGATGTCCATTTGCGAGAGCTTGCCAAGGACATTTGTGAGGGCTTGTGCTAGTTGTGCCCAACATAAAGCGATGGTTTGCAAGCCCTCACTCATTTCACAGTCAGGCTCGCCATGCATGGCAGAGGCCAAGGGCCCCTGGTAGAGGGTCATGAAACCTCCTATTGGATTTTTCCCTTAAAATGATTATTCATGTCTTTTTTTTTGTTTATTTTATTTGGTAGGGCTGATCTTCAGCGCCTACCGTGTCTAAAATGGTAAAATTTGTCACTAAAGTTGGAATGCATCAACCTGAGAGAAATAATATTTTGGGATTTACAAAGTGCACCAAAGATCAGTAACGATGTATGAACTTTTCTATCTTCAAAACTACTAAGTGCACCAAAGATTAGTAACGATGTATGAACTTTTCTATCTTCAAAACTACTAAGTGCACCCAAAGTTGTTGCATGTTTCCTAAATTGCTTAAATATCAAAAGTGAGTGTGTCCTCAATGGGTACAGAAAAGGAAGAATATATATATATATATATATATATATATATATATATATATATGTGTGTGTGTGTGTGTGTGTGATGCAAATCTCGGGGGTAATATTTTAGTGAACTTATTATATGTATTAAACTAAAGTTGAATTGCCAGATTTGATTGGACATACATGGAATTCACATAAGGCTCATCACTCTCATAATCCAGATTCAATTTAATACATAGGGAGAATTGCCAAAAAAGTCCTAAACTTATTGGGGTTGTGCCAATTCAATCATAAACCTTTTTTTTTTATTGATTCAGTCCTAAACCTTTTGAGATTGTGCCAATTGAGTCCATCCGGCCAAATTTGGCCGCCGGAGCTGACGTGGACGCCGGCCGCGCCGGCGATAATATTTTAATAATTTTTATTATTTTCTAAATTTTTATTATTTTTCCCGAATTTTTATTATTATTTTTAAATTTTTTGTTTTTATCTTTTTTTTTTTTTTTTTCTCCCCTCCCCTCCCCCCGCCCGGCGGCAAGTGGCCGGCCAGCTCCGCCGAGGCTGCCGGCCATTGCACGAGGGCCACGGCAAGCCCTCGCCGGCGGCCGCGAGGGTCGCGGCCCCGTCGGATCGGCCACCAGCCACCCTCCGCCGGCGGCCTCGCCCTGGCCGGGCGAGGCAGCCTCACCCGCGGTCGGCAAGGCCATGGCGCGCCTCGCCGCGGCCGGCGCCCGGATCGGGCGAAGCCGCCTCGTCGAGGCGGCCTCGCCCGCATCCGGGCGGCCGGGCCGCGACCCTCGCCGGCGGCGCCCGGATCGGGCGAAGCCGCCTCACCGCGGCCGGCCTCGCCCGATCCGGGCAAAGCCGGGGCACGCGACCCTCGCCGGCGGCCCCCATGTCCGGCGAGGTCGCCGGCGAGGGCTTCACGGCCCTCGCGCGGTGGCCGGCAGCCTCGTCGGCGGTGGCTGGCGCCACCGCGGCGCCGGGGGGGGGAGGAGAGGGGAGAAAAAAAGAAATGAAAAGAAACAGAAAAATCAAAAAAATCAAAAAAAAATCAAAAATAATAAAAAAAAATCAAAAAAATAATTTAAAAATCAAAAAAATAATAAAAAAATATTAAAATATTGTCGCCGGCATCCACGCAGCTCCACGTCAGCTCCGGCCGGCCAAATTTGGCCGGATGGACTCAATTGGCACAATCCCAAAAGGTTTAGGACTAAATGGATAAAAAAAAAAGATTTAGGACTGAATTGGCACAACCCCAATAGGTTTAGGACTTTTTTGGCAATTCTCCCTAATACATATACCACACTTTCTTTTTTTGTAAGATAGAAGAGAAGAAAATGCTTAGAAGAACAGGTGAAAAAACGAATAGAAGGGGGAAAAAAGATGAGTTGGATTGATCTTGTAGTCAAACATTGGTCGACGTTGATGAAATTATACTTGTAAATGTGTATTTAGGTTAATATGCTCTAAACTCGATTGAAGTTTTGGGAGAGTGAAGAGTTGGATAGAGCCCATCATTTTGTGTATTGGTGAATGTTGTGTGATATTATCATGCATTTATGCGTTCGAGACCACAAACGCCTTCTGACTTAAATTTCATATCGTCTAAATATATTTTCCAAGTATCGTACAGTTCTAGTCAACGGCAAATGATCCACAGCAAGGGGTCAATAACCTATTGTCAAGGACTTAAGTAATAGGGTACCATGAAAGAATTACAAGTTCTCATCTAATTCTCATATCCTAACTGAATTAAACCTTGTTAGTTTTTGGATTGCCCCATTTAAATTCTGGGACATAAAAACATAAGGATATTCCCACCTTATTGGGGAAGAAAAATATACAATTTAAAACAAGGGGTGTGTAAGATGTGTAACATCCTGAATTTCGACCCATTCCGGGATAGATGAAATGGTTAATTTATCAATGCACTGTTAGTTACGCTTACTCTGAGTTGGGCCTCTCACGAGTTAACTAACTGTTCGGCAAGGCAATTAAGGATCGGTACGCGTACGATTAGTGAATTTAATCAGGGATAGGCCGCTCGACCATAAGGATCAAAGAGGAATAATACTACATTGTTGCAGGCCAATTAGCGAACGGAAATAAATCGAGTCGGCAAAAATACGAGATCGGATTGCGGGTGATTCCGCACGACTTCGATATTAATTGCGGATGACATTAAACCGATTTCCTTTTGGCCCCGTACTCGGTGTGAGTAATTAACCTCGTGATTACATGACAACCGAGAATTGCCCTGATTCGAATACACGATCGTGGATTGAAAAGCTATCAACCACGGGTCAAACGCGCGAGAACCCCTAAACGCCGCCCGAAAGTTAGGTCGTACTAAAGTCGCGATTGATTGATTTTAACCACGAATTTCAATCCGGTATCGGGTACCGAATTTTTAGGGATGTCGAGACTAAAATATTGGACGTGTCTCATTGATTCTCGAATTTTTCGGTAAGTCCGGAATTATTGGAAAATGATTTAACGTGCCGAGTTTTGAAGCCAATTATTTGGAAAATTTGTGCTTCAAGGGCAAAAAGACCAAAATGCCCTTTCTAGAAGTTTGTTTGAATTTTTGTCTTGTTCTCTTTTCTTTTTCTTTTTCTTTTTCTTTTCCCCCCTTCTTATCCGCACGTCTCTCTCTCCTCTCCCCCTTTTTCTCTCTCCCCCCTCACGTTTCTCTCTCCGTCGGCAGCCCCACTTGCCCATCTTTTCCCCCCCTTTTGTCGACAGCCCTCCCCACTTGCCCCATCTTATCTTATCCTTTCCCCCTTTTGACCGGTCTTCTCTCTCTCTCTCTCTCTCTCTCTCTCTCTCTCTCTCACGCGCAGCTTGTGCAGCACGTTCAGCCCCAAAGCAATGCTTCTTCTTCTTCCTTCCTTTTCTTCTTCTTCTTCTTCTTCTTCGACCGACGTCCCGGGCTTGCCGCTGCCGTTGTCACCCATCACCGACCGCCACCGCAGCCTTCGCCATCACCCTTGCGAGTCGCCGTCCGCCGGCGAGCCGCCATCCGCCGGCCTTGAGCCGAACCAGCCCGCCCGCCTTTCCGCCCTTCTTTCTTCCTCTTCGTCATGCGCGGAGCCGCTGTCCCCGCTCCGGTTATGGTCGCGACGCCGCTGCTGTCTTCGACCGCCCGCCTGACGCCGGAGTTGCCGGACCGCCACCGCAAGCCACCGCCCTTCGCCCGACCACCCCGAGCCCCGCTGCCGTCCGTCGCTCTCTCTTTTTCTCCCTTTCGCGTCTGGCCAGCCGACCGCCTGACGCCGGAGCAGCGAGTTGCTGCCTCGCCGTCACTCGGCCACCATCGTCCCTCCGCCCTAGTCGCCGCCGGAGGCCAGCCGACCGACCGGCCAGCCTTCGCCACCCACGAGCCAGCTGCACCACCCCTCTCCTCTCTTTCTCTCGTCCGAGTGCTTTGCCGCCGCCTTGTTCCGCCGGGGTCGCCGGTCACACAGGACGCCGGAGCGCCGAGCCGCCGCCGCCGTCGCCGGCGCCAAGCCCAAGCCACCCCGACTGCTGCCCCCGAAACCAAGCTTGCACCACCTCTCCTTTCTCTCTCCAGCTTCTGTCCAGAGGTCGCCGGAGCCGTTGCCTGGTCGCCGGAGCTGCTGGCTGCCGTCCGGAGTTGCCGGGCCGCCCACCAGTCAGCCCCATGCCGCCACAGCCGCTGGTCCCTTTGTTTCTCAGCTTGTCGCCGCATGGACAGCCGCCCTCGGACGAGACCCGGTTCCGGGCCGCCTCGTCCCGACGCGCCGGAAGTTCCCGGGCGTTCCCCTCGTCGCCGCCGTCGCGCCGTGTCGTCGGAATCGCTAAACCGTGAGTCCATTTCCTAATCCTTATTTAGGGGCTAATCTTGCTTAGGAGTAGTTTAATTAGTTTAATTGTTGATTAGTGCTTTGGACGATGATTATTAGTGTTTTAATATTATTGATTAAGTTTGCTTAGTGTTAATCATGGTTAGTAGTAATAAATATTATTATTATTATTTTCGGAATTATTAATTAAATTAATTTATAATTTCGAATTATTAATAGTAATATTGTTATTACTATTCATTGCTGAAAATTAATTATTTTTGGAGAAAATAATTAATTGTGATTATTTATTGGAAATGGTTTTTATTCGTGATTATTTATTGGAAATGATTTACTTGGTGATTATTCATTGGAAATGGTTTTTATTGGTGATTATTTATTGGAAATGGTTTTAATTGAGTAATTTTGGGGGAAAATTACTATGGTCTATTTTTCCAAAGTCAATAGTATTTATATACTATTTTATTAAAGGACATTGGTTTATTAAAGAAGGGTTTTACTAAATGGAATTATTTGGGTTGGATAATTAATTATGGGAATTGAAAAAAAATAATTATAAGTATTTTGTGGGACTTGAATTATTTTATCGGAAAAATCGACTATAGTATTATATGTTTCTTAAATGAGTATCTTTAAGTATAATTATATTTTATACTTATTTGGGATAACTGAATATTGTTGGAAATAGTTTATTGGCATCGTTTTGAGGACACGTATTTATTTATTATTAAATATACGTGATTATTTGGAGAAGTGTGCAAGTATCGTGAGGCTGATTGGTCGAAATTGATTGACAAACTGTGACTTGAATTGTCGGTTATTCCCAAGAGTTAGGGAATGGGCGTGATTGAATGCTGATTGGAAATTGAATTTTGGAAATTGTCGAGTGAGATCGTATGACATATATGGGTTATTGGCATGTCGCATGAGCATGAGCGATGTTGCATTCACGACAGAGCAAAGATATAAATTGATTGTTTGATGATGTGTTGCATGAACACATTAAATGAGGGAACCCGGCGTTGCCGGAAGACCGCCAATCCCTATGGGGTTGTGCCGTGGCCAGTGGGTCGCCTGACTTCGGTCGGATGCCTGACAGGGAGGGGGGTTCTATGTGGGACCGCGGCATGGGGGCGGGTCCCGGGCCTCTGTCAGTAGCGGGACTGCGGTAGTGGGCGAGTCTTGTGCTCCTTCGGGAATGCTGTCTTGGGAGTGAGCCCTTGACGTCGCCGTGCCTCGAGGTAAAGAGGACGAAGCCGGTTTAGTGTAGGTTGTGCACGTAATAATCGGAGCATGTGGGGTGTGAGATATGAGAAAGCAAAAGCATGCCTCTTAATGTCGTGATGATTGAATTGACGAAGTACCATCTTTAACCCTCAATGTTGCAAAAACTAGGTGAACTCTACATTAAATTTGACTTGGAAAACCCGCAAAATGGAGGAAAACACGAGATGTTTGCCCGTGGTAAGGGCTTGTAAAACTTAGGGTTAATCAAGAGATGAATAAAGGCTTTGTGTTCTTGTTGGGTTTTCCTGCTATCCCTGATTGTATTTCGGCATGCGTTTAATCAAAAGATAAAACCGTTCGTCGAAATCAAATGACATGCGTATTCAATGTGGGCACCGGCATGTGGAACAAAAGTTAGAAACTACCAAACCCTCACAAAATGTCACATTAAATAGGGTTTTGAGTAATTATGAGAAGGCTTTCTTATGATTGTGGGCAGCCGTTCGTCGAATCCATGCGTATTCAATTGGCAACAACTACAAGTCATGGGTTAACAACTAACCGAAATATCTTTTATTTAACGAGTGCACCCTTAACCGATGCTTGCAATCATCTCCTCGTTCCCATCTTTTGCTAAGCAGTCTTCTCATTAATAAAACACGGAGTCCATAGTAGCCCACTAATATCGTGAATCAGATAAGGCATGAGACTAAGCTCCTGCAGATTTGAACCGTGCGATTATTTTTTCTTGCACTCGGCAGTGTTGTATATTGAACGTGTGTTGCGCCTTTAATCCGTGCGCACATCATTTTCATATTTTAATTACTTAATAGTCAATCTCATGAAATTTTCTAGACAGAAACTTTATTTCATAATTGCCGATAGAAATGCTGCGTGGGGACAATTTTTCGTCCGCCCGCACGTCATTGCCATGTTTTAATTAATTAAAAGTAAATCACATGAAATTGAAATTGTTTAAATAGAAATCTTATTTCATAATTGCCGTCAAAAATGCTGCGTGCAGACAATTTTTCATCCACGCGTACACCATTTTTCATGTTTTAATTACTTGAAGTCAATCCCATGAAATTGTCTAAATAGAAATCTTATTTCATAATCGCTGGCAGAAATGCTGCCATTGTGTTCCTGTTTTGGTGTCTCTGTTTTCCTTCTTTTCTTTTTCCCTAGCAGAGAAAACGAACTTGATGGCAAAATGGAAAAGGTGCCACAAAAAAAAAAAAATCAAAACAGAGAATTGAACATAACTTCTCTTGAAATTTTCATCTGCAGGCACTGAAGTTCTTTCCATTGTGTTCGGCGTTTTGCCTAAGAGTACTATGGAGAGAACCCAAACTCATTTGGGCTATAAGCTTTCTTTCGGAATCAGGTTGGGCTGATGTGGAGTGATGCCTCGATCCAGTCCATTTTACAGCAAAAGTACAGCCCCACAGTGCAATCATCTTGTCAGGAGCTTACGAGTACAGCAGCATGTTATGTCAAATAAATGCGTCCATATCATAAATCGGCTCGAGTTAGCGACTCAATGCAACTTCTGTAAGAATTATTGTGACCCACATGATGTGATTTATTATATGGTTTAATAATTATTGAATTGCTATAAAATAAATATTGGTTACGAGGAGTTGCGACTCTAATAAAACGAAAATGTATAATCCTCAAAGGGAAGTTACTGTTTTTCTAAAGAAGTGCGACTCTTATGGAAATTAAAAGACGCGCTTTGATGGAAGGCACATGTTGATAAAACGTATAAATAGAGTTCGGTTCTCTCTCCACCCATATGAACAACAATAACTGAAAAGAATTCAGTATTCTCTTCTCCATCGATAGAATACATTAAAGAATAGTGGGTCAAGGGAGAGAAATTGGATTTCTTCATTTAGATCAAGTTCTTCGGTTTTCCACAACAAAAAGGTAACGCTATGGATAAAGGTACATTCTTATTTATTTGTAAAAATCATGAAGATCAAAGATCATTGGTTTTCGAATTTTCCGCATCAAAGAATTACGTGTATTTTTTCTAACAGTTGGTATCAGAGCATGGTTTATGATCTCATGATTTTTCCATTTTATAGAAATATTATGATTTATGTATGATGATTCGTTAAACGATCCTGTTCGTATTATTTGTTAATGTTGAAATGCTTTCGGAGGGTTTTGTCGGAGCAAATCCGAATGATGGATGTTTTCACGAAGAAAGGACAAAAATGGAGAAATTCGGGGAAAACAGGGCAAAAAAAAAAAAAAAAAACTGATTGGCGCAACAAGGAAGGCACGTGGAGGCCACGCATGCGCTGCAGGCCAGCGTCTGGCGCGTGCATTGCACGCGCCCACGCGGCAATAAAGGCGCGTGCAATGCACGCGCCCGCACGGCAGTCAAGGCGCGTGCACTGCACGCGCCTTCTGCTTTCCGCGCCAAATACCTCCGGTTGCCCTAATTACAGTTTTGCCCTCTCCTCTTAATGGTTATTTATGGTTATGCCCTTGCCGCATGAAAATAAAATTATAGTTTCGTCCTTGTGCTATTTATTTACTATTCTGCCCCTGTTTATTTATAATTACGATTCTGCCATTGTTGATTATTTACCATTTTGCCCCTGGATATATATATTTATGATAATGTCCTTATGGAATTATGATTTTATGATTTTATGATTTTATGATTTTGCCCTTATGCTTTGATTACGGTTTTGTCCTTGAGTGCAATTTGGTAAATATTTGTATTTTACAATATTGAAAATTCATATTATGAATGGTTTGTTAGTCACCAAAGTGGCCAAACCTTGAAGTTTTTTGAATTTTTGATATTGTAAATTGTTTTATTCAATTATCCATGATTAATTGATGCTATATATGAAATTGATATGTCTCATATCATTATTGGTGTTATGGGTATATTGAAGTTCATTTATTATAAGAACTTAGGGATTAACCCAAAGGTTAATTATTTTCTTATAATTCATGAACATGATAGTTGGTAATTAATATGACTTGTTAAATTTGTTTGCATATCCAAAGACAACAAATAAATTTTAATAAGATATATTTACAATTACCAAATAAAAGTCATTAGCATCATTATGATTTATGTATATTTGTATATCATAGGATCGCCCAAAGGAGAACTATGATGTACATGTATAGTTTAGTTTGAATCTGATTAGGTATATTCTCAAAGCATTAATGTATGAGTATTTTCTTGCATATTTGCAGTATCTATACCTGTTTCACTTCATTCGCATGCTTCGTCTATTCCTTATTCAATGGGATGAATTTTCTTGATTGGAGTGAACAAGTCCAGTTTCACTTTGGATCTTGATTTAGCGCTTCAAGTTGAGAAACCAGCTGCTATTACTAATGAAAGTAGCGATGATGAAAAGTCTTTCCATAAAGTTTGGGAAAGATCAAACAGACTAAGCTTAATGTTCATGCGAATGACAGTTGCAAACAACTTAAAGACTTCTCTTCCCAAGACTAATAATACTAAGGAATTTATGAAATTTGTGGAAGAGCGTTCTCAAACTGCTGATAAGTCACTTGCTGGTACATTGATGAGCACACTGACTACCATGAAGTATGATGGTTCACGTACCATGCATGAGCATGTACTTGAGATGACGAATTTAACAGCAAAGTTAAGGACTTTAGGAATGAACATGAATGAGTACTTTTTAGTACAATTTATACTTAATTCCTTGCCTCATGAGCAATATGGGTCATTTCAAATGAATTACAATACTATAAAGGATAAGTGGAATGTGAATGAATTGGCCAGTATGCTTGTTCAAGAGGAAACAAGGATTAAGAATCAAAAGGCTCATTATGTTCATCTCTCAAGTCATCAAGAAGCTCAAAGAAATTCCAAAAGGAAAGGTGGAAGGAGCAAGAAAAAAGGATTACACGTCCTGAATGATTCTTCAAAGGTTTCTCAAATCCACAAGAAGGAACACAATTTTATTAAGTGTTATTTTTGCAACAAAATTGGACACTTGAAGAAAGATTGTCTGAAACGTAAGGCTTGGTTCGAAAAGAAATGTTAGCCTTGTGCCTTAGTATGTTTTGAATCAAACTTTACTGAAATTCCTCATAATACTTGGTGGATTGATTCTGGTACCACCACTCATGTGTCAAATACGATGCAGGGATTTCTTACGATCCAAACCATAAAGCCAAATGAAAGTTATGTGATTACGGGGAACAGAAACAAAGCTCCAGTTGAAGGCATTGGCACTTACCATTTGATTTTAGATACTGGGCATTATTTAGATTTGTTTCGAACCCTTTATATACCTACATTTTCTCGCAATTTAGTTTTTTTACCAAGACTTGATGTAACGGGATTTTATTGTGAGTTTGGTTTTGGATCTTTCAGTTTATTTAAGAGTAATACTCTTATTGGAACTGGAACTTTATGTGATGGTCTCTACAAATTTAGACTTGATAATTCTTTTGTTGAGACATTAATGACCTTGCATCATAATGTTGGCACTAAATGAAGTTTGGTGAATGAGAATTCTGCTTACTTGTGGCATAAACGTTTGGGTCATATATCCAAGGAAAGAATGCAAAGATTAGTAAAGAATGAAATTCTTCCAAATTTGGATTTTACTGACCTTGGAGTGTGTATTGATTGTATTAAAGGTAAACAAACAAAGCATACTAAGAAAAGTGCCACAAGAAGTACAGAGCTTCTTGAAATTATACATACTGACATATGTGGTCCCTTCGATGTTCCATTTTTTGGTAAGGAAAGTTATTTTATCACATTTATTGATGATTTTTCACGTTATGGTTACATTTATCTATTGCATGATAAGTCTCAATCAGTTAATGCACTTGAAGTGTATATTAAAGAGGTTGAGAGGCAATTAGATAAAAATGTGAAAATAGTAAAGTCCGATAGAGGTGGTGAATATTATAGAAAGTATGATGAATCGGGACAATGTCTAGGTCTATTTGCTAAATTCCTTGAAAGGCATGGCATTTGTGCTCAATACACAATGCCGGGTACACCACAACAAAATGGTGTAGCAAAAAGGTGTAATCATACTTTAATGGAAATGGTTAAGAGTATGATGAGTCATTCATCTTTACCCTTGTCTTTGTGGATGTATGCTTTAAAGACTTCTATGTATATATTAAACAGGGTTCCTAGTAAGGCAGTTCCAAAGACTCCCTTTGAACTGTGGACGGGAAGGAAACCTAGTTTAGTATGTTTGGAGTTGTCAAGCAGAGGTAAGAATTTACAATCCACATAAAATGAAATTGGATTCAAGAACGACCAGCGGTTATTTCATTGGTTATGCAGAGAAATCTAAGGGGTATAAATTTTACTATACTAATCATAGTACAAGAATTGTTGAATCTGGAAATGCTAGGTTCATTGAGAATGGTGACATCAGTGGGAGTGAAAGAGTGCGTGATGCTTGCATTCAAGAAGTAAGGGTAGAAGTTCCTATACCCAAAGCTTCTAAAGTTGTTGTTCCTGATATTATAGTTCAACCTTACAATAATCGAAAACAACAAATTAATGAACAAACACTCCATAATAGAGATGTCAATATTGAACCTCCAATAACTGAGTCACAAGAAATAGTATTAAGAAGATCTCAAAGAGAAATGAGGTTAGCTATTTCTGATGACTATATGGTTTATCTACAAGAGTCAGAAATTGACTTAGGAATTGGAAATGATCCAGGTTCATTTTCCCAAGCCATGGAATGTGAAGATTCTAATGAATGGTTTAATGCCATGGAAGAAGAGTTAAAATCCATGCATCAAAATCAAGTCTGGGATCTTGTTGAATTGCCTAAAGGATGTAAGAAGGTCGGGTGTAAATGGGTCTTTAAGACCAAGCGCGACTCAAAAGGCAATATTGAACGACATAAAGCCAGACTTGTTGTAAAGGGTTTTACGCAAAAAGAAGGCATTGACTATAAAAAGACATTTTCACCAGTCTCTAAGAAAGACTCACTTAGAATCATTATGGCTTTGGTGACTCATTATGACTTGGAGTTACACCAAATGGAAGTAAAAACCGCATTTCTTAATGGGAATTTAGAAGAAGAGGTTTATATGGACAAACCCGAAGGCTTTTCAATTAAAGGAAAGGAACACATGGTATGTAAATTAAAGAAGTCAATATATGGACTTAAACAAGCTTCCCAACAATGGTACCTTAAGTTTAATGATACCATAACTTCATTTGGATTTAAGGAAAACACCGTTGATCGGTGTATATATATGAAGATCAGTGGGAGCAAGTTTATTTTTCTAGTGTTGTATGTTGATGACATTTTGCTTGCTACTAATGATCTTGATTTGTTACATGAAACCAAGAAATTTCTCTCTAAGAATTTTGAAATGAAGGATATGGGAGAGGCAACGTATGTAATGGGAATAGAAATATTCCGTGATAGATCACAAAGATTGTTAGGGTTGTCTCAAAAATCCTACATTGAGAAAATTTTAGAGAGATTCAATATGAGTAAATGTTCAGCAAGAATAGTTCCAATTCAGAAATGTGACAAATTTAGCCTTATGCAATGTCCGCAAAGTGAATTGGAACGAGAACAAATGAAAAATATTCCTTATGCATCTATTGTGGGGAGTTTGATGTATGCACAAACTTGCACCAGACCGGACATCAGTTTTGCTGTCGGAATGCTGGGTAGGTATCAAAGTAATCCTAGAATGGATCATTGGAAAGTTGCAAAGAAAGTTCTTAGATACTTGCAAGGAACGAAGAATCATATGCTGACTTATAGAAGATCCAATCATCTCGAGGTGATTGGATATTCAGATTCAGACTTAGTCGAATGTGCCGATACAAGAAAATTAACATTTGGTTACTTGTTTCTTCTGGCTGGAGGGGCAATTTCATGGAAGAGTGCGAAGCAGTTAGTTATTGCTGCATCCACTATGGAGGCTGAATTTGTGGCATGCTTTGAGACCACTATTCATGGATTATGGCTGCGGAATTTTATTTCAGGGCTTATGATTGTCGACAGTGTTGCCAAGCCGCTGAAAATTTATTGTGATAACTCTGCAACAGTTTTCTTCTCTAAGAATGACAAGTATTCTAAGGGTGCTAAGCATATGGAGATCAAATACTTGTCTATTAAAGAAGAAGTTTAGAAATAAAGAGTGTCGATTGAGCACATTAGCACCAATCTTATGATTGTATATCCCTTAACAAAAGGACTGCAGCCCAAAACATTTAATGAGCATGTTGAAAAGATGGGCATTATTAGACGTCATTGATGTTTGTATTATGATTGTATTAAGTTTAAGTTTATGTATTTGACACTCTAAGCTCATTTATGTGTTTCTGATATTTCCTGTTTTCTATTTAGTATACATTATGGAAATAGATAAATGTTAAATAGGATAGTCTCTAAAGAGACATTATAGTTGGACTATTACTGTATTTCTCATTTATAGATCATGTTAAGTAGAGAGCTATAGTTGTAGTACATAGAAGGGACTATGTCGATTAATGACATACAACCGCTATGACTCACATTAGTTTTCTTTACTTAATTGTGATTATTATATGATTGCCAATTTAATAAAAATTTTATAGCATAATATTATTGTGCACATTACCGTCTTTATTAAACCATGAAAGGAAGATCATATGGGCCAAGTGGGAGAATGTAAGAATTATTGTGGCCCACATGATGAGATTTATTAAATGGTTTAATAATTATTGAATTGCTATAAAATAAATATTGGTTACGAGAAGTTGCGACTCTAATAAAACGAAAAGGTATAATCCTCAAAGGGAAGTTACTATTTTTTTGAAAAGGTGCGACTCTTATGGAAGTTAAAATGCGCTTTGATGGAAGGCACCTGTGGATAAAACGTATAAATAGAGTTCGGTCCTCTCTCCACCCATATAAACAATAATAACTGAAAAGAATTCAGTATTCTCTCCTTCATCGATAGAATACATTAAAGAATAGTGGGTCAAAGGAGAGAAATCGGATTTCTTCATTTAGATCAAGTTCTTCAGTTTTCCACAACAAAAGGGTAACGCTATGGATAAATGTACGTTCTTATTTATTTGTAAAAATCATGAAGATCAAAAATCACTGGTTTTCGAATTTTCCGCATCAAAGAATTACGTGTATTTTTTCTAACAACTTCAGGCGACTTCCTAATTTCATGTTGGCGTTGATGATGGCTCGGCGGAATTACATCGGGTCGTGAATTATGAGCCTCGAACTCCATATTAACTAACATGGATTGGACGATCTCCCCAATAGGTACATGTCACAAGCTAGACCAGATGCGTCCTTCGCCTAGCAATTTCCGTTGACGGCAGATGAAGATTTCAAGAGAGGTTATGTTCAATTCTCTGTTTTGATTTTTTTTTTTTTTTTGTGGCACCTTTTCCATTTTGCCATCAAGTTCGTTTTCTCTGCCAGGGAAAAAGAAAAGAAGGAAAACAGAGACACCAGAACAGAGAAACCCCAGGCCAAGCAAAAAGCCCTCTTACCAATTTCATCTCTTACCAATACAAACCGAAACCAAACAGGGACAGTCTTCCCGCTTTTACTTTTAGCTTCGCTCCTACCCTCTCTTTTGCACAGCGAGCGTCAATGAAGGGCCGGTACTGAGATCGCATCGCAGTGATTCAGTTCCTCAAAACATCCACTCCCTGTTCTCTCTCTCTCTCTCATTTTCGAAATCTCAACGCTGACACTAATTAAAACAATTAACTATTTTCTCAGAGGCAGGGGAGTCCCTTAAAGTTGACTACTACTATTGGTTATTTCTTGTTTTCACTGGGTTTTTCTTCTCGCTGCGATCTGATGGCGACGGTGGAGGCGGCGGCATTGGCCATCACTATCCGAGCACGAGAAATGGTGGTCTGGCGCATGAATGGGCGTGTCCGAGCTCGAGTGAACAATGCAGCAAGTTATCCTGCAATTGGAAGCAAAATAAAAAATAAAAAAAAGGACGCAGAGCGTGAACCAATGAGACCCCATTTTCCAAAACCAAGCACTTGTTAGTTGGTTCCCACGAAGCAACGTTGACCTATTTCTTTAAACCAGAAGGAAATTATAAAAGATCTTTGCTTTTGGAAGTGTAACCCATCTTGGGCTCTGTAGTAAAGCAACTCATTGTACTTTCTGTCAGGACAAGATGACAAGGGCTACTTATTAATTGAAGTATAAACCATGTTTAGGCTGTACTGGATTAGTAATTACCTTATTTGCAAGCGAACAACTGGAGATGTCGCTCTTGAAGCTCGCGAATTGCAAGGGGCATAGCTCGTAGAAGCGCGGTGAAGCGCTGACGCTGCTGTTATTGACGGCTCGAACTCCAGAAGCTTGATGTCTCTCGCTCGAGCTTTGATAGCCTGCCTCAATGGCGGGTCTCGGAGTTTGAACAGAGAGACGGAGAAGGAGATGAAACAGAAGGGAGGAATTGAGCGCATTCGCCATTGGAGAGCCCCCAACACGAGCAGCTCCATCTTCTGTATTGAATGTGCGTCGAATATGAACGCTCCTCCATCACTCTGCATCAAAACCCAAAAGAGAAATGTCAAAATGGGCTTTAAATTTAAGTGAAGTAATTTATATTTTTCTCTTATTTCCAGTTCTTGAGTTTGGACTCTTCCACGTTCTCTGTTTTCAGCATTTTCGCGGCCAGAGCCACGCAAGAAACAGCGAGAAGCCTCAAGACCCATGGCTTCGGTTTCTGCAAAAAGAAGAACAAACCCCCAAAATTCAGGAGGCGACAAAACACAATCAAACCCAAAAAGCAACGCAGAACGAGAAAACCTTAAAAAAAAAAAAAAAAAAAAAAAAAACTGGTCTCGGTTCAACATCATAAGAGAAGGAGGAAAAAAATAAGAAAAGCAATGCGCATCTTCATTAACCTGCAATTTATGGGAGGACAGGAACCGATTGACATAATTGATCCCGAGGTACGATAAAAAAGCACCCCAAGAAGACGAAGAATGTAAAGAAACTCGCCCTAGATAGAGAAGGGGGGGGGGGGGCGGGGGGCGGGGGTGTGGAGGGAAGGGAGGGAGGGAGAAAGCGATGTCGCCATCGAAAACCTGCGAGATAGAGGAGATGATGTCCCGTCGAACAGAGAGATCGTTGGAGCAGCCGACCGAAGCCCGGCAAGGTATTTATCGGATGGCATGAGGTCCGAAATGAGAATTCAAAAGATAGCATATACAGATTGATAGTTTAGAGACATTATACACGCCCTCTATCCCCTAAATTCGAAATTATTGCATAAATTCTTCTTTAAAGTATGTGCGGTTTGTCGGGACTCATGAGCCTTCAAAAACCATGTACTTTACACCTGACATTTAAGAAACTGTAACAATAGATGATGCAAAGTAGTGGTTTTTTTTCCCAATGGTTATAATTTGATGATGAATTACAACGGTGTGCAGGTTTTTTTTTGTGTGGCTATTTTCAAATTTGGTGACCGGGTGTCTAAAACTCCAGATTTTCACTTGATCTCCCACTGTGTGAGGCATAGAGAATTCAAAGTGCAAACCATCCTGAGAGATTGGGGCTTAATTATGTACATCAGTCATGGTGATGATGCAATAGTTGGTCAATTAACACGTGAGATAAATAGATGTGTATAAATGAAACGTTCAAATATCTTGCATCTTTTCATTTTTCATCGATAATAAAGGTTTTTCCTTTAAAAGTGAAAGCATCATATGAATAATGCTCTAATCACTTTGGCTACGTTTGATTGTTCGGATTTCTAATCAGTATAGGACTAGATATGATAGGATATGAAATCTAAGGGATTTTGCTATATCATATTTGCTACTTGATAATTGTAGTAATAAAGTCAAATATATTCATATCATATCATATATATTATTGATATAAACGGCATATTAATATAAATAGATTACAAATTTTATAAATGGAAATAGTAAAAATCTCTCACGAGACTCTTGTCTATTTTATTATTTTCATTTAATTTTATTCTCTTTTTTGATTAATTTTTTTTTCTTTCTTCCCCTTCCATCATCTCTAATAAATTTTTAATTCAATAGGAAACTGTACTAATGTGACGTTTTGAATTTCGACCCATTTATAGATATATGAAATGGAAATTTTATCAATACGCTATTGGTATGTTTACTCTAAATTGATCATTCAAGAGTTAACTAAACTATTGGGAAATGCCATTAAGGCATAAAATGCACACGATTAGGGAATTCATTCAAGGATGGATCACTCAACCATAAGGATCAAAGAGAGACAATATCATATTGTTACAAATCAATTATGAAAAAAATAAATCGATTCGACAGAAGTATGAAGGTAGATTACAAGTGATTTCACACGACTGTGGTACTAACTACAAACAACGGTAAATCGATTTTTTCTTTTTTTAACTTTGTACTCAAGGTGAGTAATTGAACCCTTGCAATTACATGACAACCGAGAGTTGCCTATGATTTGGAAAAGTTCAAACGTGAATTGAATTTTAACCACGGGTCAAATGCGCGAAAACTCCTAAAAGCCATATGATAGTTTAGGTTGTCCTAGAGTTGCATTTGATTGATTTTAACCACAAGTTTCAATTCAATTTTGAGTATTACACATTGTCTCATTAATTCTCATGTTTATCGATAAGCCTAAAAAATTTGAAAAAAGGGGTTAACTAACCGAGAATTGGAGATCGCAAGGAGACGAGGTAACCAAAGGCCCATTGGGCCTTGCGCCTTGGGTGGCCAACCAACCATGGGCCCAAACAAGCCCACTTCTTTATTAGGCCGATGGGCAATTTGGGAAAATTTGTGTTCAGTTTGTAAAATGACCAAATTGCCCTTTGCTTCTAAAAGGTTTCATTTGTGGTCTAGATTAAGAAGGAATTGCATGGCCATGGATGAAGCTTGGAGACCAAGCTAGTTAAGCCTTTATCCCCAAGTCTATTTCTCTCTCTCTCCCCCTGGTAGCTGGCCAAACCCACCCCCTCCTCCAAGTCTCTCAATTTCTTTCATTTCTTCCTCATTTCCTCTCCATTTCTGCCCCAACCGCTTGCTGTCGTAGACTGTCGGTCTTGCCGTCATCGTGCCCAACCGCTACTTTTCGTCCAAATGTTCGTCACCATCACCATCATCCCGTATGCTCATTATGCGCCTCTTCCTCCCTCTCTTGGATCACCACTGTTGAATGCCTTCTACCACCATGAGCCACCGTTTGCCATCCCCTACCGTGACGGCCCAAGTGACGGTGCATAGGGCAGAGTCCCCAGACGTGCGCAGGGGGACATGTCTCTTGTTCCACATTGCTTAGGGGGGAGTCTTGGGCTAGTTTATAAACACTTGGGTTCTTTAACTATATATATGCGTTTTAAAGCCATGCGGGCCTTAGCCCAAAGCGGACAATATATGTACAATGGGAGCCCGGGTCCTTACACGTACTGTCCCCAAGTCGGATCGTCATTGCCCTCGTAGCCGCCACAGTCTTTTTTGTATGCCTGACTCAACTAACCCATGAGTTAATTTCCTAATCCCTTGATTAAAGTGTTAATCTCGATTAGGATTAGATTAGTTTAAGACTAATATGGATTAGGTGGTTAGTTATAGTTAATTATGATTAATGTTGATTAATTTCACTAATCCTACTTAGTGTTAATTAACTATAGTCTAATTACGACTAGTGCTGATTAATTAGTTAAATTTAATTAGCAACATTTAGTTATAATTAATTATTATCAAAAATAATAATTAATTATGATTAATTATTTTTAGTGTTAATTAATTATTATTAGTAATAATTAATTATGATTATTTCTTTTTGGATGCTAATTAATTATTGTTATTAATAATTAATTATGATTTATTTCTTTATGGATGCTAATTAATTATTGTTAGTGATAATTAATCATGATTGATTATTTTACTATTAATTAATTATTTTTAGTAATACTTAATTATAGTAATAAATAATTATAAATGAATTTGTGTATGTTAATTATTTATAATTAACTATTAGGTAATCACAATAAGGCGACAAAAGGGCATTCTTGGTTACTTGAAGCATGATTGCCTAGAAATTAAAATGGCCCATATTGTACACTTTGGTTGTTATTTCTAAGGGAGATTTTATGGACATAAATAGGGGGTTCACAAAGTGTTGTGAGTAAATGCCATGTGCTATATGTTAGATAATGTAAGAATACTTTGAATTGGAAAAATGCAAGGTTGACGAGTTAAAACAAGTTAAGCATGTCTATGTGACCACTTGTGATTAGTTTATTGCATTGTACTCTTGCGATTTGCAATGGTATGCTGTATGAGTATGAACCACGTTTGCATTTGGCTAATTAATGAGAAATAAAATGGTTGTGTGGTCAAGGTGCTCGTGTGGTCACATAAAGGATACCATGCCGGAAGATTGCTAACCTTCAGGTTGTGCCATGGTCCTTGAGGTCGCTCAAAATTTATTGAATGTCCCGGCAAGAATCTGGATGCTAAGTTGCAAATGAGGCCAGGCCAATTCTCTTTATGGAATGCCGTTTGAGTCACAGTTCTAGACGTTGCCGTGCCTGATGGAGTAGGACGATGCTCGGTTATATCGGAAGATCACTAACCTTTGAGTTGGCCGTGGGCCTAAGAGGTCATAATAATTAGAACACACGTGAATACATTGTGCATGAGAGAGTATATTATGTGTTCTAATTATAAACTATGCTTGTTGCATTGATTATGGCACTTGATGAATTGTATCATGCAGGTTGTGCGTGTCAAGACAAAGAAAGAATGCCCATAGGTGCATTTGATGATGGTTATTAATTGCTTGAGGGATAAAGCCTATTCATGTTAATAGTTTGGGCAAAGCCAGGGTCATTTTGCTATCAATTTGCCATCGATAATAGATACCTGTTTAGATTGCACCTAAGGCGAGCGAACTTCCTAACCAAGCCTTAGGATTTTAATTTGCTGAGTTATATCTCATTTGTTGTTGTTAACTATCTTCAAGGCCTTAGCATGACATACTACCCGGTGTGATTCGGGATTCCTATAAACCAGGACACTATAATCACCACAAGCCTTGTCCCTCGTTGTGATTTGTATACGAGCACTATGTCTCCACCATTTGGGTGGATGAGGGGCTTGAGATGTGGAGGCCCCACATGTTCAAGGCCTAATTTATCGGGCAAGGGGAGGGCCTCTTTGGCCCTCTAAGAGGCTTTGACGGGTCACCAGACGAGGATTCAAGCACTAAGGTTTGGGATCCTATGGATGTCGACACCCTTGACGGACACGGTAGAGGATCCCCTATCAGAGGAGTCTGATCCGGAAGAGTATGTGTAGGCATCTAGTACCTACTCTTTTTGATTGACCTCTCCTTTCTATTGGAAGTGGATTAACCCAGTCCCGGTATCTTTTTATAGGCCAACATTGGAAATCGCCCGTGAATAGGGCTTATATAGTTTTCAACCCGAGTTAACCATGTTCATAAATAAAAGGTGATGCTTTTGTAAGTGTTTGATGTGTCTTTCTACTATTCCTATTATTATAGTTGGCTAGGTGTTTGTTGATTCATTTCTACATGTGTTTAACCAAAAGATATACAAAGTGATCGGCCACGCTTCTTGGGACCTCACATTGATTTGACCAAAATGAACAGGGGTTGTCGCATGCTCGAGCGTCGGGGCATGATAACTAATATACCTAATATATTAAAACACCTAAAATATGTAATAAATATATATTTTTATATTGAATTTATATTATAAGATATAATTAAATTCGAATATATAAATAAAAATAAGATTAAATTAAAAAACCAAATTGTTATCTTTTGTTATTTTGAATTTTTTATATTAGAATTCAAATATTATTTATATTGAAATATAATTTTAGATTTGTTAATTTAAGAAGTTTTAACTTTCCTCTTATGAAATTAGAAATCTTATCCACCATTATCCTACTTTCCTCATAAGATAATTTTATCCAGCCTATATCCCCTTATATCTAATTTTATCCTATTTTAAGCATACACTAAATGCATAATAGGATAAATTTTATCATATCTTGAATTTTTTCCCGACCGTCAGACGTAGCCTTTGAGTTTTGTCTAATGTCTTGGTTGGTGAACGACCATGCTAGTCATATAAAAGACATTTAGTTATAACTTGTCTCATAAATTAAGAAGGTTTATTTTGAGCATGATCTATTCTCTCTTATCGAGAAGGAAGGCTCTTACATGCATTAAGCATGGGAACTAGGCGCGAATGATAACCATTCTAGCCAAAAATTAATTCTTTGAACAGAAATAATTTTTTTCTTTCTATTATGATGAGTTTCTGAGCAAAAATACATGTTTGATAATGATATAAAATTTCTCCCTCCTCGGCGGCGGGGGACGATGAGGGCAACTGGTGGCAGTGTTCAGCAGCGGTGGGCGTGGGCAGTGATTGGCATATGGCGACAATAGTGATGGGTGGGTGATCGACTAGTAGCGAGGATGTGCATTGATAAGAGTTTTTATTTCTCATTTCTATTTCCAGAAATAGAGAAGTAGAAAATTTTAACTTCTCATTTTTATTCTAAACCTATTTATGGACAAAAATTTGTTCTACAAATAGAAAATAAAACTACTTTACCAAACGGAATTCTTTCTAGAAACAAATCCGGAACAAAAAAATAGTTCTGAAACAGATATAAAATGGTTATTATGTGAACCTAAATGTTTCTAGATTGTCTATTGTAGCAAGACCCTTCATCTTTATATATAGGATTCATTAGATTCAAAGATCTGGATGAACTCAAGATGCATGCATCCAGTTCACCCAATATTTCATGAAATGATTTTCAGCGCTTCTGTAGCCAATTCATCAACCGAGGTATAACATTTCAAATTTTGATTATTCAAAATACTGATGTATAATTTTTTTTCTAAATTTTGAGTTTTTTGTGCACATAAAGTTTTCATACTTTATATTTTTCATTTTGATTATAAATTATATAGCCACCTACCAAAGTGCCGGTCTAGGTCTAATTAAAAATTTTAGCTAGATATAGTTCCAACAATATGAATCTTCATGTTTTTATAATTTTACAGGATAAGTGTATTACAAATCCTAAAATTGGGTTGATATACAATCAAATTCTAAAACTCATGAAATTGGTGCCCTAGTTAACTCTGCCTAATTCGGCAAACGAAAAAAGTTGATAGGTTTTTTTATAATTATTTTCTCACTCTTGCATGGCTCATAAGTTAATTCAAGTGTGAACCAATGCCCAAAAAGACTTGCTTTCCCTTGAACCTTAATTCAGTTAAATTAAGTAGTAAAAAACAATTAAAAAAAATAGAACTAGTGAGCGCCGCCAAGCTTCGCTGGTGAGGGGGAACGAGCTTGGCAACCAGCAAGAGCTGGCTGCTTGGGTGGCAATGGCGAACGATGTGCAACATTTTAGATGAGATCAACGAGCTGAAAAAGCAAATCAAGCCCACCCTCGCCAGGGTGTGTTGACATCTCAATTTCGTCCATATATATTTTTTTAGGAAAATTAATTCAAATAGTGGGGATTATGATATTGATACCTCATGCCCAACCCATTTAAGCATCAAAATTAATAATCCCCTAGGTTTTTTTTTTTTTTTTTTATAGATTTTTTTGGAGCTTCTACAAATCTTTGAGGTCTCTCTCCCTTATAATAAATTTTCGTTCGTTTGCGGCAATAGACCAACTCACGCACATGCATATTCACGTGAGCGAGAATGGATTTTCATCTTAGGGGTATTTTCGTCTTTACAGATTGGAGTATTCTGGAAATTTTGTTAGTTATCTTCGTGGAGGGAACGGACGCACAGAAATACACACAGCAGGACCAAAGTCCCGCAGCCAAAACCTCCATGGAGGAAGCTCTCTTTGCTTCGTCATCGCTCTCAAACTAAACAGCAGGAACTAATCCATGGCTCGCTCATCATGTGACCTCAGTCTACTAATCCATCGCTGTTCGTGGCTAAAGACAGACTCCAAGTTATGTACGTCGATTGCTCTGTTTTATTGAGTTGAATCCAAGATTTGTGATTGAGGTTTTGAGTGAAAGTAGAATGATTATTATGGATCTTTTAGTAGTTTAAATACGTTCAGATGTCATTGAAAATTTCTATATCGGAATTGGCACTTCAATTATGACTCTGTATTCTATTTTTGAACTGATCACCAATCGTTCGTTAAAATGCCTGAACGGAATCGGAATCCAATTTTGAGAAGCATTCTTATGCTATAGTGTCTGGAATGATCCTTGTGTAATGAACATGTTCAACTCCCTTACAGATTCTCTGTTTCCAGTGATTTTAGACTATGGCCGAGATCTCCACATGCCCTGACTACTTGATTTGTTGTTCAAATCCATCCAAATATGTTTTCTTTGATATTGATATTCTGCCGGGTATAGGTTCATGTTAATCAAATATCTAGACAAGCAAAGCATGTCAACTTACGTATACAAAAGGGCTCATGAGTTCGTTTTGGCATCTGATGAATTATATTGCTGGATTGAGATTAGGCTTGCTGGTTATGCACTCTCTTGCTCAGCTGATTGGTGTTGTGGTCTTAACTTGGTATTGCTTTAATGAATCTAGATAATTTTGTGCTCTCGAAATTGATTACACTCATAAATTTCCTTTGAGCTGTCACGTGGGCTAATTGAGGATTTCTCAATTGCACTAATTGCTATTTGTCATGGTGGTCAGGGAAGCTTTCGTATTGATATGATAGGATTGAAAACTTCTCATGAGGGAGATGCGCCTACTGGCTTGCATTATAATGTGATTTTCTCTGGAAGGTACAATCATTTCTCATGCAAAATACATGGACTAGTGAATTCTGGTTGGAGTAGAGAGGAGATGTCTTACTCTTGTATCTACTGAGAGCCTGGAAGGTCTTACCTTAGATGAATGAGTTTTATGCCAGAAAACTAACGTTAAAAAATATGAGGACAAAAGTAAAACAAAGAGCAGTGATGTGTTTGGTGAGTAAAGAAGAGAGTATTTTTTAGCAAAATCTTCACAACACCATGTCAACATCTTCTCTGTTTTCTATTCATGAGATTGTAAAGAATATGGATCCTATTTTTATTGGTGGTAAATTGGTTGTTGTCCATTCTTACACATGATTCTTATATGAAACTAAATCAATATTGGAGTACGTTTGCTAAATTCGAGTGAAACCATGTTGATTCTGCGGTTCATATGCTTATTGTTGGATTAAACTTGTTATACTCTTCTTGTTGGATTAGACTTGTCATCCTTTTTCTGCTAGTGCTTACAATATTATGTTACTAGACATGTCTCCCTTGTGAGTGAGCAATGGCGTCTGTTGATATTCGCTGAATACGCTATTGAGAGCTTCTCTCTGAAAATTGGAGAAGCTTGTTGACTGTGCTTAACAAGGCCACAATCATAAATATGGGCGCTATATCCTTCTCTCTGCATTTTGTTGCCTTCATCACATGTGTTTCTTCTTTTATGTGCGTCATTCACATCTTTATTATTTCTCTGTTTCAAGGCCTTGCAAAGTTGAAGTTGTGCGGCAGTGGGCGAAACTCTTGCTCTTGCCTTATCCACATTGCTCTCATCTCGAAAGGTTTGAGTATGGGTATATGCATGTAAATTTGGTGAGGAAAGATCAATTCAGTACAGGCAACTTGTAGTAGCCGTAGTTCCTTGGGGAATTATTGATTGCTTAAAAGGAAATCGATGTCTTGTGATTTGTGAGCCAAGTTTTTAGTAGGCTTTGTTTAACACTTGCTTTTCTTCACTCCTTCTACCAAGACCCCTCTGGCATATGATGAAGCTTTATCAAATGGATCTCTTACCTCAGCATTTTTATGGATATAGAAACTCATTTTGATTGAAGCCAGGGGTTAAACTGAAGTTTTCATTTGATATTAAGTCATAACTGGAGCGTGTGCTTTGTGTTCCGTTTTGCAACCTAGACGTTTATTCATATAGATGATACTTGCATATAGTTTTCACAAAATGAGTTGGCAATGAATGGGTGTAAAGAATACTCGTCAATTTGGAAAGAAATAGAATTATTGTCATGTTTGATCATGCTTGAATGAAATTTGAACTTGCTGGATTATCTAACTGGAGTTCAATTTCAACTTGTTGAGATGTCATTTTTATCATGTGAACATGTATGATGATTTAGGAGATTGTTATGGTGAACTGGTGATAATTTTTCAACAAAATAACCATGTTGCCTTGCCTTAAACTTGCTGGATATGGGCTGTCATAACCATTCCTTTCCCAGTCACTCTCTTTTGGGTGTAGATTGAATTGATCTTAAGCCCATCCAAGCATTGTTCTAGTTCCTTGTGATGTGGTGTTTGTATGTTCATGGTTTCTTAATCACTGGGCATGTTTGTTACCAATTGCTTTGACTGAGGTGATGCTGAAATTCATGGAGTATCTCAGTGAAGATTTGATTCAGAGGAGGGACCAACAATAAGAAAACAAAACAAAAATAATAATAAAAAAAGAAATTATGGACAATAGAAAATGGAAAATTGGGTAGAAAAATAGGTGTTGATTAGGTTGTTAGATTTTAGTATTAGAATTAGCTAGTTTTGGAAAGTATGGATGCATAATAGGTTGTACATAAAAGCAACTTAAGCAGACTATTAGTAGCAAATCAGCAATATTCTCCGACTACGTGAAATGGCTTTGGTAGATTTCAAGCTTTGTTGCTATTTCTACTTTTATGCTGCATGCTACTAGAGAAAGGGCTCTCATGTGATGATTGTTAGCTAGTTGTTGGCTAATTTACGTTGATTGTAGGAAAGCACTGTTGTCTTTTTTCGATTTACCAAAGGATGTGGTCATCCTTGAATTGCTATAGCCAATGCCACTTATCTCAAAAATCTATACTATATTGACCAAAGAAGTAAAAATAAGAAGAGTTTCTAATCTATAAAACAAACTTGTGAGAGTAATTTCAACCTCAAACTCTTGTAGGAAAATTTTAAAAAGCACATGTTTCTTGTTATGATAAATTTCAATCGTTAGGAAGTGTTCAAGATTATGCGATGTTGCAAGGATTGTAATTGGTTATAATTGATTCTGATTTTTCTATTAATTCCTAAGTCAGCTTGTTTGTTCATTAGATTACTTCCCTATTTGTGTTTATTGTTTTGGATACAAGTACCTATATAATGTAATACTTTATTTAATAAAGCAAAACATAGTTTAATATTTTCTCACATTTTGACTTGGTATTATAGCTAGATTGTTCCTGTTTTGATCTGAATAAATGAAGCCTACCACCCCTCGATATTGGTGATCTCAGTGTCAAATTTGAGCTTGTTGATGGAAAGATATTGTAAAATTTACACTTTATTGATAGTTGGTCAGTAATGTAGTATATCTTATGATAACTTGCCCTACCATAACCTATGTCATCCATACTATGAGTCTGTTTATGTTTGCTTCTTGTATTCCCGATTATGCTATCATGTTACATATTTTTATGCTAGATCTAGGCATTGAATTTTATTGCTTCACCATCCCTATTTATGTCTCTTGGATGCAGATCCATTGTACCATTCGTGTACTTATTTGCTGTCTCCAACACCAGATCAAGACACGAGTCTCTCTTCTTGATTTTACACCTTACCCAATCACTCCTCAAGATCCCAACACCAATCTCTCTTGTCCTTCCCCTCTGCCTCCTTCACTTGCCAAGCCCCTGCAACCATGCACGACTTGTGTCATTGACATGCCTGCACTGCCAATATCAATCGTGAAGTTCCTTACTCAACCATCTACTATTGGGGTGGATGAGGGCCCGTATCATGCTCCGTTCGCTCTCTCTACCTTATTGCTTCAATGTCGATCGTCGTCCCTACTGTTGAGTTGCTTCTCCCTCTCTCATTTAAGGGTGGTCGAGCTTGCCTGAATGTCAAGGCAATGTCGCGACCTCCTTTTCGCGTCCGGAGGCTAATGGCGCGGCTGAACGCCTTTCATTAGGGTTTAGCCCGGACTCTCCCAAGCCCACCAATTCACGACTTAAGATTCGAGTTTTTAACTTGCAATTCAATTTCATTTAAAAAGGAGTCGCCACTAATCAGTTTGGGGTGGGTTGATTAGAAACCCAAGTAAAATATTGGGAGAAATATTTTACTCCTGCGCAACTAGAGAAACTAGGATTGGAGACTTGATTACACTAGTTAATCACTAATGCCCTTCCGGTACCTAATCTTGTTTAAACCCTCGGGTTTGAAAATTTTTAATTTTTTCAAGGATTTTTCATGCATTATTGAAACAAACATTTTTTGGCTTTTTCCCCTTTTTTTTTTTTGGAAAATATAAGATATTTTTTGATTTTAATGATTTTCTGAAAATAGATAATATTTTTGGGTTTTTCTGATTTTTGGACAATAAAACATATTTTTCGAATTTTCTGATTTTTATAAAATATTTCCGGAATTTTCTGATTTTTTGAAAAATATAAAATATTTCTGGATTTTCTGGTTTTTTTCTAGAAAATGTGAAATATAAAATACTTTTTGAATTTTTTGATATTTTTGGAAATTATAAACTATTTTTCGGATTTTCGGATTTTTCTGAAAATAAAATATTTTTTATTTTCTATTTTTTATTTTCGAAAATATTATTATTATAAAAATATAAACAAACCGGACCCGGGTCGGGTTTCCGGTTTAGAACCGACCCGGTTCGTCCATGAGCCCAGCCCAAATACTTTTAATATAACACTTTCTAAGCCCAAAACAAAACCGAGCCCATTTTCCAATTGAAGTAAAAACCCAGCCCATTATCAACTATGGCCCATTAAAGGAAAAACCCTAGCCTAAGAACCAAAACGAACGGGTCGGGCAAACCCGCGGGCCGACCCGGTTTCCTCCTCGCCCGCGGTTCATCCGCGGCGACCGAGACGACGGCGTCGTCAGCGTCGCCCCCTCGCCTCCGCCCCGTCGAGGACTTACCCGGATTCCGTCGCCGGCCGCGTGGATCGGATGGCCGGTCCAAGACCGACCGGTTGTGACAAGGCGGCGACCGCCGCGAGCGTGGATCGGCGGGCGGACTTCCTCCTTGGCGGAGATCGAAGGCGCCGAGGGGGCGACAAACGACCCGCATGACCGGACAGACAACCCGCTTGGACAGGGGGCGAAACCGGCGACGGCGACAACTCGCAAAGAACTCGGTAGGGGGTCGGCGAAGGTTTCCCTACGCGGCTCGTGGCGTCGGACGGCGGACGAGGTCGAAACCGAACCGCATCCGCCCGCCTCGCACATCCCCGAGCCGAGATCCTGAGCCGACCCCGAACTTGAATGCACGAAAGCGAAAAGGAAAATACGGAGCGATACCCACTAGTCGTCCATGAGTCGATCGGCCGGAGACACGTCCGAGAGTCGCCTCGGCGGTCCTTCGTCCCCGGACGGCCGCGACGCCGTCGGCCGACGCTCTCGTAACAACGGCTCACGCCGCGACAAGAAATCAGCGGGGGCAGCAACGGCCGGAGTTCACGGCCGCGGCTGACCGCATCAGCCGGACAGCCGCGACTCCGGCCCAGCACGCCCAAAAACAGGGCAGAAACGGGATCGAAGCTTACCGGAGCTTCGACGCGGGGAAGGAGACACGGCGGCGGGTCGTCGGCCGTGGTTCAACGGTGGTGGACAGCGGTCTCTCTCTAACCTTCCCTCTTCTCTCACACGGATCTCTCTCTCAGATCTGGAATTTCAGAAACTCTCCCCCTCACTCTTTCTCAGATCTCTCTCTCAGATCTGTTTTGCTCTTGTTGCTGTGTTCTGGTTTTTCTCCTTCGCTCGACCCCCCTATTTATAGGCAAGGAGTCCGGTCGACGGAGGTGCTCCAACCGGCGGTCCTCGACGCCCAGCCGGGCTCTCCCTCGGTCGAACCGGCGTGACCTCAGCCGCCCGCGTGCTCCGCCACTTGCTTCGCATTGAAGACGAGTCCCATCCATCCGGGTCATCCGCCGGTCTCCGCGCTGCTCCATCGGGCGGCATTAATGGCGCCGCGAGACGTCCCCATCCGTCGCCGGCCTTCGTCCTCCGCGCTGTTCTCCTGCTTCTCGCGTGTAGGGGAAGAAGAAGGGAAGATGAAGAAGATGATGGAGAGGGCCGGGCCATGAAGAAGAAGGGCCGAATGGGCCCAAACCCACGAGAGAAAAAAAGGGGGGCTGGGCGCAAAGGCCCAGCCCGCGTGGGCCTCCATCTCTTTTTTTTTTTTACTCGAAAAAAGAGGGAAAATAAATAGGAAAATAAAAATTAGTAAATATAAATAATATTAGTACTTAGGTGATGCAAAAATCCTTTTTGTTAGGGCCAAATTAGTCCCTAATTTTCTATGCAAATTAAATATAAATATTTAGTCCAAATTTAGGTGTCAACAGGCAAGTCTCGAGACCTTGTGTCGAGCTCCTATCATCATCTACAATTAAGTTGTTGACGATGATCGGATGAGAGGGTCATCTCAAGATCTGGGGATGCCTCCTCCATTTGGCCTGTCCATTGAGATTTCAATGAGATCTCAAAGGCCATGGCTAGATCTAATCATCAATGGTGGTTTTGAGACCTCATAAAGAATTGGCGACAAGAGAAGAGACATAAAGAGGGAGAGGGTGTCTTGAGTCAACAAATAGAGAAAGTTAAGATGGTCGTGGATGACATGAGCGGTGAGATGTGGAGGAGAAGATGGTGATGACAGGTGGCCACAATAGTCGGAGACGGTGGCTAATGGTGAAGAAAGACAGAGGGTAGGTTAAGTGAGACTTGACAAATCTTATTAGACAGCATAATCAACACACTGAGGAGTGCAACAAAATATGCGTTCATGTTTCCTTTTTGATCTTTTCCCATTTATGCGTTTGTCAAATCTAGATCATTGGTGGCTACCAGTGTCAGCAACATGACCACAACAGAATTTCGTTGGCAACGCCTCCCAAATTCGATCAAGCATGGCTTCTAATTGATAGTGAGCTCTTGCTCAATTGTGACATTGAGAGTTGGGCTTGAGCTCATGATCTATCGATGAGGTTGCCTCCCTCTTTGGGATCTTTGGACTTGATTGAAATAGTTACGTAACTATATTTGATCAAGCTTGATCTCCAACTAATCGTGGTCTCACAATAAAGCGCGACATTAAGAGTCGGCCTTGAGCTAGTGACCTCACAATGAGGTCACATTCTAGTGCACAAGCGCATGAGCATAGAGAAGAATAAGAGAGGGGGGCAAGGGCAATGGCCTAGCCATGATAATTAAGCAACGCATCAATCCTATGGTATAAAGTGCATAAGAAATGAAGAGAACATTGCAAATAAGCAAATTCATCAAATTTTACATGGTTACTTTGCGGAAATATATAGACTATAACTCCATACATCCATTTTCTACAATTTTTAAATATAGATATTGATGTCATCATTGGAAAATACACATAATAGCTATGGGTAGGCAGACTAGCTAGGGAGATATTCATGTCAATTGGCTAGAATTGCCTTTGCACGATGATTTCTCTACTAGCGAAAGAGTTCCAAGATGACATGAGAAAACTGACTTAGCTACATACCCGTCCTCCTCTCTTTGGTTTCATAACTCGCCTTGATCGAGTATAATTTCCTGATCGCCACGGTCATGTCCATCCGATCCTTTGGGGATTCCATCGAACATGCAACTCCAACTTCAAATATGGAGATCATGCAATCTCTTATCTTGATCTCTTGTTGTCGATTACCAGCTTCACTCCAAATCCTTAAGTCTATGATGTCCATTGCTTGATCCGGAAGAGCCGCTCGGACAAAGCTATGAAGGTTAAGATTGGGCCCAAAGGCCTCTTTAGTGGGCCTCTTCCCAGTGAACATCTCCAATAATAAAATGCCATAACTGTATACATCCCCAGGTGTAGAAACCGTATGTCCCATGCCATACTCTGAAAATTTCATTAAGACAATAAATATGGATACGGATTATACTTTTCCTTAAAAACAGTTACATAGAAAAAATTCCTAAATCACAAGTGTTTTGTTTGATAGCCATTTGCGAGAGCTTGCCAAGGACATTTGTGAGGGCTCGCACTAGCTACGCCCAACATAGAGCGATGGTTCGCAAGCCCTCATTCACATTAGCGTCGGGCTTGCCAGGCATGGCTGAGGACAAAGGGCCCTCATGGAACCTCCTATTGATTTTTCCCCTAAAAATTTCATTCATGTCTATTTATTTATTTTTTGTTTATTTTATTTGCTAGGGTTGATGTTCAACACCTACCATGTTCCAAAATGGTAAAAATTTTCACAAAAGTTGGAATGCGTCAACCATAGAGGAATGAGATTTTCAGAATTACAAAGTGTACCAAATATTAGTAACAATATATGGACTTTTCTATCTCCAAAACTACTAAGCGCACCCAAAGCTATCGCATGTTTCCTAAATTGCTTAAATATCAAAAGTGAGCATGTCCTCAAGTGGGTACGGAAAAAAGAAGAATATATATGTGTGCATGTGCGTGTGGTGTAGGTCTCGAGGGAAATATTTTAGTGAACTTAGTATATGTATTGAACTAAAGTTGAACAACTGGATTTGATTTGACATACAAGGAGTAGACATAAGGCTCATCCTTCTCATAATCTGAATTCAGTTTAATACATATACCACACTATTTTTTTTGCAATACAGAAGAGAAGAAAATGCTTAGAAGAACAGGCCAAATGACGAACATGAGGAAAAAACTGAATTGGCTTGATTTTGTGGTTAAACATTGGTCGACATTGATGAAATTATACTTGTAAATGTGTATATCTTGTGTTGATAGGCTCTAAACTTGATTGAAGTTTTGGGAGAGTGAAAGTTGCACAGAGCCCATCGTTATGTGTATTGGTGAATGTTGTGTGATATTATTGTGCATCTATGTGTTCGAGACCACAAACGCCTTTTGACTTAAATTTCATGTTGTCTAAATATATTTTCCAAGTATCTTACAGGTCTGGTCAACTAGAAACAATCCATAGCAAGGGGTCAATAACCTATTGTCAAGAATTTAAGTAATAGGGTACCACGAAAGAATCACAAGTTCTCATCCAATTTTGACATCCTAACTGATTCTATTAAGATATTAGACGCAATCCATTTTCATGGCATGAATATAGTATGAGATAAAATACGAATCAAAGAAAGAATATGCAAATATGACATGACACAATATGCTTAATTGGTTTAGTGAGAAGGATTCACAAGTTTTCACAAAAAATGATTCCATTTATTAATCAAAATTGTGTTACTATATTCTCATGTTGATTTAAAATACGATTACAGCATGCTAGGATTATTCTTTTTGTATACAAAGCTATGAATGTTCTTTTTCTGCAAAAGGTTATCGATAGGAAGAATGAGAGGTTGTCTTGTGAGAAAGAGGTCTTGGAGCATATAAAACATGACAAAACATAAAAGGATCATGGTTTCTTCAATACTTTTAACTCTCTCTCATGTTGCTTACAAGATAGGTATGATGAACGACTATTGCAATCAACCGAAAAATTATCAAGAAAATATGACAAATTCAAACAATAGAAAATATATGTGGCCTCGTGAGAATTTTATGCATATCCAAATCCCTTTGTCCTTGAACTTTGTCATCACTAGTCACTTATTTCTCCACACTACAATGTATCCTCATGATAGACTTCGAAACGTGAAGTCAATGAAGAAGCATGAGAGAATTTTTTTACTTACCAGGAGGCACATAGCCAATGGATCCTCTTACTGCAGTTGAAGTTGAATTGCCTTTGTCCTGAACCCCAACAACTTCGGTAGACATAGTGGTAATGATCTTTGCAAGCCCAAAATCTCCAACTCGAGCCACCATGTCGTGGTCCAAAAGCACATTACTTGGCTTCAGATCTCCGTGGACGATTGCTGGAAAACAACCCTTGTGGAGATATTCAATCGCAGTAGCTATGTCAATGGCGATGCTTAACCTCTGCACTAATCTTAGATTTCTCGATTCGCCATGCTCATCATCTTGTCCTATGGTCCTGGGGTGCAGCCACTCCCCCAAGCTCTCGTTAGCCATGAACTCATATATAAGAGCTTTGAAGTCGTTGCCATGAAAATCCACACTTGAACAGACACTTAATATCTTCATGAGGTTTCGGTGTCTTATGGTTCCTAGAGTTTGACATTCTGAGATGAAGCTCCTCGAAGCACCTCTTTGCATTAAATTGAGCACCTTCACTGCCGTTGTGGCACCACTATCAAGAATCCCTTTGTAAACTTTGCCATATCTCCCTCTACCAATCAAATTGGTCTCAGAAAATCTATCAGTAGCTCTCAAGAGTGCTTCATAAGAAATCCTCAAGAATTGGTTCTCAAAGGATAATAAAGTGGAGGCATTGGTTGTCGTCCGCTTCTTTTTGCGGTAGAAGATAATCACACATAGGAGCAACAAAGCCAAACACACCAAACTGCCAGCTGTAACAGATATTACTATAGACTTGGGTGAAGAAGACTTCTTGGAGCGTAGTGATTTGCAAAGAGGAAGATTCAACTCCGGGACACCTCCACAAAGTTCTTTATTTCCAGAAACCGATACAGCACTTGTATTAAGAAAAACTCCGCCCTCTGGAACTTGTCCTTCTAGTTCATTGAAGGACAAATTCAAGTACTTGAGCAATGAGAGCTCTGCGAGAAAATTCGGGAGTGGACCAGAAAAATTATTATTGGAAAGATCCAGCTCTTCAAGACCCCGTAATGGTTGTAAAGCTTGAGGGATTTGACCATGAAACAAATTAGCTTCTAAGTAAAGCTGTTCCAATCTCAAGCAACTGCTGATGGAGGTCGGAATTGAGCCGCTCAATCTATTGTAAGACAAATCTAATATGGCAAGATTCTTTAAAGACCCAACTTGCAGTGGAAGAGATCCGCTTAAATTATTATGTGATAAACTGAAGCCGATCGACAAGGAAAAAAGCTCCATGATTTCGACTGGAATAGAGCCAATTAGGTTATTGCTCGAAAGCTCGAGCCCAATCAGTTGCATGCAGTTGCCGAGACTCTGTGGTATGTAGCCTTGTAAATTGTTGGAGTTAAGGGTAAGGAGATATAACAAAGTCATGTTACCAATCGAAGACGGTATCTTTCCAGTAAACATGTTTCTGCCCAAGCCAAGTAGTTGCAACTTATAAAGTGCTCCAATGGAATCGGGAATGCGACCAGTTAGAAAATTATTCTCTAAATTCAAGACAGACAAGTTGAAGAGATTTCCGAGAGCTGAAGGAATAGATCCTTGGATATGATTGTTTTGCATTACAATTATATTAATGTTGGTGGAGAGATTGGAGATGGATCTCGGCGATGATCCGTGAATCAAGCTCGAGGTCACTGAGAGAATTTCTAAGTTGGAACAATTAGGTAAAGAAGAAATAAAACTTAAGTCATCCTGCAACTGGTTTTGACCCAATACAATCATGCGGAGGCTCTTTAGCCTTCCTAGATTTTTCGGTATGGGCCCTTGGAAACTGTTATTTTGAAGCACAAATGCTTCAAGGCTGGTTGCATTTGTTAACGATGACGGAATTGTCCCGGTTAACAAATTATCGTGGGCTGCAAAATAACGGAGAGAAGGAAGAGTGGTGCCAATATCAGACGGAATTGTCCCAGTCAACTGGTTCGCACTCACATAAAAGTACAAAATGCCGGAGATGTTAAAAATCGATGGTGGGATCTTGCCGGTTAGTTTGTTATATGCTAGTTGGAAAAATACCAACCTCTCGAGTCTGGACAATTCCTTAGGTATTTCTCCGCGCAACATATTTTCTGCCATGGAGAGCTGTTGTAGCAACGAGAGGTTTCCGATCGAAGGAGGAATAGGACCTACAAGACTATTCGTAGTCAAGCCCAATAATATAAGCCTTGGTAAAGAACCAAGATTGGAATGAATTCCCTGCACAAGTTGGTTATCTATGAGATTGAGGGTCTTGAGGTTCAAGCAACGAGAAAGGTTGGAGGGTATCGGCCCACCAAATGAGTTGTTACTAAGAGTAAAATGACAGAGCCGAAACAAGTTGCCAATCTGTGATGGGATTTCACCATGGAAGCTGTTGTTCTGTAAAGTCATTACCCTCAAGAAAGAGAGGTTACCTATGTGAGGAGATAGGAAGCCTCCCAAACCTTGTGATGTCAGGACTAGGGATGTGACTCTCCCAGGATGCCTTTTGCTGCACAAAACACCTTGCCACTCACAATGATGAGTAGAATCATTCCAAGCGCTCAATACTCCAAATGGATCTGCATGTATCGCATTTCTGAAAGACAATAATGCGAACCGATCTGTCTGGTTTTGCGAGCAAGCGCAAGGGCTAGGAATTGAGCTCCACCACCACAAGAGGGCAAAGTTGAGCATAAGAAATAATAGTTTCGCCATCTCCTCCAGAAACCCACTAGTAGTCTTAGGTGCATTTAACACATCCATCCTTTATACAATTCAATTATTGACTAGCTCACAGGGAGTTCCGTGAGGTTTCAAACAACGTGTACTCCACGCGGTGAAGTCCAGGAAACAATTGAAATTATAGGGTTGAAAGCGTGGCATCTTTACTGTCAAGATGGTTGATCATGTGTTACATAGGCCAGAATTCTTTACGAGATCATTATTTTAATTCACGTCATAAATGAATATTATTTTTAATATTTCAAATTCACTAAGACTAATTTATAAATATTTTATAATAAATTTCGTGGCATATTGCTGTTAATTTTGCATATGGCTTATCGTCCACTTATTTCCTATCAAATGATTTAGTATATTAATATATTACATGGCATCGTGCAATAGGAAGCACCTTAAAAAGTCGAGAAGAGAGAAAGCAACAAGGTAATAAGAAAGAAGAAACGAGGGAAGATACCGGATAGACATTTGGTGCCCCGTATTCCACGTAGTCCATGCAGACGAAGACCGAAGAAAACCAAACAAACATATTGCTTCTTACCTTAAATAGTGCTTTCTCTCTCCCGAAAACTGAAGACTG
Source organism: Corymbia maculata (assembly GCA_014182735.1). Lineage (NCBI taxonomy): Eukaryota > Viridiplantae > Streptophyta > Magnoliopsida > Myrtales > Myrtaceae > Corymbia > Corymbia maculata. The sequence continues at coordinate 7,253,048 of CM024685.1, forward strand.
AAGAGCGAAGCCTGAACAAATTATCACAAAACAATGCTGAAACTAATCGGAGCTTATAATTAAATCAACGCCAAATTACCAAAAAAATAAACGAGTAACAATATAGAACTCTTGATACCTATTTGTTAGAAGAGTCTATAACAAATAATCCATTGAGAATCAAAGAATCACATAATTACTAGAAATATAAAATAGAGACTTCCACAGTGCGCCTTCCTCAGGATATTTAGATAAGGCCCGAAACTGTACGCCTATGGTGGAGTCCGACTAATATACGGTCCAACTTGGATATTCTAAATTTGCTCCCTTGGTCAAAATTGGATATATATCTTCAACAGAACCAAACGTTCAATTGATACAATAGTTAAGTACCATAACCCAACAAATCAAGATGTGATACCAACTAAAAGGGAACACCAGATCCTCCCAATAAGTCGGATTTCATATTTCGCTCAAACTCGAGGCATAATTTAACAAATAGGGCATCATATTTCCCATCAATTGCGCAACAATCGGGAAGAGAAATGGGGATAGGGACACATAAGTTATCCCAATAGAAAAGGCATGTAACTGACGGTAATTACCCAACAGGAAAAATGAAAAAAGAGAGATGGAATAAGCTAACAACACATACAATGATAAAATAAGAGGAAGACTAATCAAAGTCGGGACATGTATGTCATCCCAATGCACACGCCCTTCTCTCTTTTAGAACTGCTTGATGGTCTTTAAATATCATTAGCCTTCATCATAAGGCTTCATAGCCTTTAAAAAAGCTTTCTCATCCATAGGATTTGACTAGCTAATGGAGAGCATGCTTATTGAACCAACTCGTTTTATCCTATCCATTTGGAATATTACCCTTCCAATATCACTAGACCTAGATAAAGAAAGATTTATAAGAACATCGGGAAGAACATAGTAGAGGTTTGGGAAAATTTCTCTTCTTCTGACTTGGCCTCTTATTCAAACATCACCTCTCCTCGTATAGCTGAGGTTAAGGGTTACATAGGCATTTTCGTCACCAGTATGACCAAGAAGTATGGCCAACAAAGCATATTACAGATTGTAGGGAATGATACAAGACTGACCAAATTTCCTTTAATTGATCTTGTCCCATTTATCACTTTTACCCATTTTACAAACTAATGCTGACTCCACACTTATTTGATGACATATGCCGCACACACACCACATAGTGCACCATTTCATTTACCAAGAAAATCTAGTAAGGTCTTAATACACGTAGTGTTACTCATATTTCAACATCTTGCTTGCTTTCACTTTTATGATAAAAACAAGAAAAAGCAATGTTAATTACGAAGACTGTTTTACAAATTTGATGTGACATATTGTTATTAGTTATCAAACATGACTTATTGTCCACGGCGTAGTCTGCTATGAGCTTAAGTACACTAATATTAGTATATAGCATAGCATTCTGCAATAGGAAAACACCATAAAAAAGTTGAGAAGAGAGGGCCAAAGAAAGGAACATAGAGTCCATTGCAAATCGTGCTCTTTAGCGATCTAGCCAGCTGTTATTCAAGGTATTAAGAAAGAAGAAAGGGAGGACAAAACCAAAGAAAGGACAAATAGGTGCCTTATGCTTTCCGTCAATCACGAGGGGATCGAGAAGTGCATGGAGGCGAAGACTGAACAATCCATCACATGCGTTATATTATGTTATTTTCGTTGCTGCCCCAGCTCACTATCACATCCAGTGTATTCAACTGCAAACACACCCTCTTCACGCGACAAGTTCATGAGATTAATATTTATTAGGGATAAAATTCAGATACAAGTGTTCCCCACAAGATGTTATGTACTACCGAAATTCTACCTCTAATCTTTTGACAAACACGGTACTATTGTGAAGGAGCCAGAGTTCCAACAAAGGAAGGAGGCCCAAATTTTCAATGCATTTACACTTACAGTTTGTTTTTAGCATTTATTATTATTACATCTAGAAAAATGTCGTCTAACAAGAAAAGTATTGTGATTTCAGTGAGGACATTGGAAAAATCTCTACAATGGGTTCTTTTCACCCTTCCCTCACGATACTAATTTGCAATCATCAAAAGTGAACACGTAGAAGGATGGAAAGTCCTTGGGCCTTGAAAGAAGATCTACAAGGATGTTCTTCTTTCCTTTAATGTGTTTGGTTTTAAAAAAGTATTTTGAAAACCATTCTGACCATTGAACAAGTTGAGGATGAGAAACTGTTTGGCATTAAACTTCATCATTTGGGGAAAGGATGACTTTTTATTTTGACAAAGAAATGATAAACAATCAGATGGAATTCCATTTCCTTAATTTCATATTTGACGGATAAGGTTTCTTTGAATGTAATATGTTAGTGAATTTCAACAGCTAAAAACCATCCCCTCTTATGTTCTCATATGTATGTGTCTCTTCCCTCAATTTCTTATAACTAAAGTGATGTCCAATACTTTTCACAATCTTCGGTTCACAAGATTCACTTGCCATAATAAGGAACTTGCAATGAGGGAAGATGTAGTAATTTCTCCTTTTAACATTTCAGATGCACTGATATGCTCTCTTTTCCGTGGGAATGGATTTTTCTTCAAGAGCTTTTACTAGGGATGCATAAAGTTAGACACTTTAGGGATGAAATCTTTTAAGATAATTGACAATTCTAAGAAACTGTTGAACCTATTTATGAGAAATATTCCAATCAGGAAACTTCAAGAGTTCTTGGCTGCCAGGGAAGTATGTCCATTGGACTCATATGAGTCTAATTAAGCTTAGATTATGTAAATCCCACCTGGAAATCAACCACCCAAGTTGAGAACTATGATGTACTAGATTGACATAAACCTTGTGCATTTTAAAATGTTGCCCCAACATATAAAGTGTCTTGTATTGTTTTAGTGGGCATAAGAGATAGTATTTCAAGAGTACCGTTACATGTATTTTACTAGAAATTTCTTAATAAATGACATGGTGGCTGTGCGGCTTGAGACATATAATCAATTAGGTGTGAAGTCAGCAATGAAACTAAAGATTACATTAGAAGGGGAAACAAACATAAATGAGGTTGGATCAAATAAACAAAATTTAACTTCTTATATTGTTATCTTTCTTTCGAATATTGTAACAAATGTGCTCTCAAAAATCCTCTCAAGATGCCACTGAAGTATGGTTGACGATCCTTGAAGATCTTCACATCTTTTAAATGCAAGCACAAGAAGTAATGAGGCCATAAAGGTATTGAACATATTTGAACTTTATAAGGATGATCAAACAGATTTTAGTTTTGAAGATGATCTGCATAAAACTTCTAAATGATTCAAGGGGTTCAATTTCATACTATACAATTTATAGTAAACTATTTAGAAATGTCTGGGTTCACATGACAGACAAATTGGTGTCTCATATCAATAATGACCCTCCTCTGGATGACCTCTAGAAAAATGAATAAAACCGTCGTTTAGTGATAGTTTAATGATAATTACTCTGTCAATATTAACACAAAGATCAAATCATTATCACAAATCAACTAGCTTTTTTTTGTATAATAATATTGTTTTTCTCCTTTTCCAAAAGGAAAAGATTTCCACAAAATCTCTTTTTGAATAAAAAAATCATCCAACAAACTTTTTTTTCTAGTCGAATGAAATAAGTTTTGGCATCTTTCTAATCTAGAAATGTGGAAGCAAAGTAAAAGTATTTTAATTTTAATTATTTTAATCGTGATGTGATGTGTAATGCATTGTGCAGTTAGTCCAATGCTTTTCTTGATCAACTCATCATAAACGCCCTTGGGAATTTTCTTTGGCCACTCAAAAGAAATGTACATGAATCACATGGAAAGCTTTTTGCTTCCATATTGAAAAAAGATTCCGTCCCGTGCACTTGGATTCAAGAAAACTATTGAGTGATTTCACATTAGAATAGACAAATGATTCGCTAATGCTTTGGATCATGCTATGAAAAGCATTTTGACCTCTTGACATTGTTTAATACAACAAACTATTCATGGAATTGACGACAGGACAAAGAGACTAGGAAGCCTATTTTTTGAAAAAAAATTCCAGTTTAATTTTTTTACCCAAATTTTTTACCAATTTTTCACTTTTTATGAATTAAAAATAGATTATGTATTATATTTTGGGCTTCGAAAATAATTTTTTATATGTTTATATTTTAACTAATGACTTTATTAAAATATTCAGAATATAAAAAACATATTTTCTATTATTAATTATTAATCTTTATATTATAATTTTTCGAGTTCTAATATATAGTTTGACCAATCCAAGCCATTTCAAGCTTGAGATCCCGAGGATGCTCAGGCTGAAAATGCGGACCAGCCTGAAAAAAGAAGAAGAGGGAGTCCTAAATCTCATGTCGAGCCTCTTTGAACATGAAAATGTAGGCCATTTGATCTAAGGCAACACGTTCTTTAGATCTTCTTTTTTTCAGCCCTAGAACTAAGTATCACGTGGGACAAAGACCTACCCCTCGGGAGTTATGTCTTGAATCTTGTGAAGGCAAAGTGCTTTATGGCGAAAATCACCTTGTGAATGTATCACGTGGGACAAAGACCTACCTCTTGGGAATGATTTCTTGAATCTTATGAAGCCAAAGTGCTATACAGTGAAAATCACCTTGTGAATCCATGAGGCCACCTCTAGATTAGTTGGATTGTTTATATGATATGCATCATCGAATTGCTTCAATGATTGTCCAAAAAACTTGAATGGGTGCATATCACACTGCCAGCCATTTCATTTAGCAAATTTGAGTAAAGTCTTATTACATGTGGTGTCATTCACACATCAATGTCTGCCCAGTTTTCACTTTCAAGAAAGAGAAATGTCAAAAACACAAGGAATGTTTCATAAATTTGGTGTAATAAGTGACGTGACATATTATTAATAATTATCGAATATGGCTTATTATTCACTTCTTATCTGCCATGTGGTTTAGTATATTAATACTAAACTATAAGACAGCATTGTCCCATAAGACACTCCTTTAAAAAGTTGAGGGAGAGGAAGCAATATCAATATTGGTGTCTTGTATTTTGTGAAGTCCATGGCAACGAAGACCGAAGACTAGAGACTGAACAAATTTGTGCCTCATATTCACCGTCAATCATAAGAGGATCGAGCAATCATATTTAGGGGTGAGCAAAAGGATCCGACCCACCCGAAAACCGCCCGAACTGAACCAAACCGACATATTGTGTCCGGTTCCCAGTTCCGTAAAAATGAAACCGACAACTTTCAGTCCGGTTCAGGGTTCCGAAGGCAGAACCGACCACCCAGACCAAACATACTTTCCTTTTCCAAAGATTTTAATTTTTTCAGAACATATTACCGTCCCAATTATTTGACAGTGAGACAAGGGTTCCCTTGCTGGGATTCCCCAAAACCAGAAGATTTTTTAAGAGGAGAAAGTGGACCTCTTTCTCCTATTTATAAAGACCAACAGCTTGTTGTCTCTCCTACGCAATCGATGTGGACTGAGCTGCTCACTCCCTCTCCCTTTCCCTCCCTCTCTCTCTCTCTCTCTCATTGCCCCTTGCTGCACAGCAAGCCTCCAAATGTCCCACATTGAACAATTACTCAGAGCTTTTTGAGAGATTATAAAATCAAGGCAAAGGCCACCTTTAGCATCGTATGGGCGGTGACCTTTTGGCTGAGATCAATTGAAAATATCTCCAATAAAGGATCTGATAATTTTTGAGTTTTGTTTGAAAGTTTTGGTTGTTGTCAAGACCGGTTCTATAGCCGCTCGGGAACCGATCCGGACCGATCGATCCAGTTCTATCCGGTTCCAGCCTTCTTCGGTTCGGTTCTCGGTTCCTGAAATGGGGAACCGACTCCTCCGGTCCGATTCCCGGTTCTGGGCTGGGAATCGAACCGATCGGGAACAGCTTACCCCTAATCATATTATTGTCATTTGCTATTGTGCGCTCTCAACACTCTTCTTCTTATATATTATTCTTTATTTTTTAATGCTAGATATAAAGTGAAGCTTTCATATTCTTGAAAATAGTGGCTCGATCGATTCTTTACATGAGCATGAGACACATTAAAAGGTAAAAGTCAACTGGAAACTCCTTTCTCTCTTTCCACAAAATTCCTTTTACATCTGTTGGTCTTATGTTAAAGTTTTCTCCCCTAGCTTTGATTGTTTCTTTTGGCTTTTCATACGAAATTGGTTTAAAGTCCAAGTCAATTACTAGTTAAGCACCAAAAGCTGAAACATCAAGCTCAAGTAGTCAAGCATGATGCAATATCAATTTTTTTAACGTATGTTCACATCAAAGCGTGTTCCAAAAATATTAAATGCATGAGTAAGATATTAATTTTGTGTTACAGTTAGAAATTTGATGATAACTTCTGAAAATATTCTATGGTGCCTTCTTTATTGAGATTAGAGAAATGCTAAATGTACTAAGAATATGCATTAAATCCTTATTATTAAATGATTTGTGAAGTTTCCATAGGTTGATTGAATGAAACCTACAAACTTGCTTTGAGTCCTTAGACTTTTATTCCCCATTCAAATTATTTCCTAGTGCGTCATCGCATGGTTCTTTTTTAATTGACTTTTAATGTAATCACTTGCTAGTTGAGCTCACCCCTTGCCCTTAGATGGAGGGAATAAGGAGCGCCTAGTGCCAATCCCCACGTTAATTATGGTCAAAAGACCTCATCCTATCCATTCTTAGAGCCGGTAGTTAAAATTTCACATGACGTGAATGCTCCATGAGATAAAACATCAAATATAGGGAAAAACCTATATATATATATATATATATATATATCTAAATTTGAATTGATCAGATACATTTAATTAGATTTGATCACTTTCGAACAAAAAAAGATTAGAACTTATCACCAAAAATATTATATGGTGCTTTCTTTATTAAGGTTATAGAAATGCTAAATGTATTAAGAATATGCATCAAATCTTGGTAAATTACCCAAAAAGTCCTAAACCTATTACATTTTTGCAAATTCAGTTTTAAATATTTTAGTTGTTCCAATTGAGTCCAAATATTTTCACATTTTGTCAATTAAGTTAATGCGGTTAATTTTGGTTGGAAATTATTGATGTAAATGTCAGTCATCTTATATGACACGGTCGGCACCAACATGACAATAAAAAAAGAAAAAGAATGGGGAGTCCTGCACAGTAGCCGCTGGTGTTGGCAATATTTCCACAAAGATTAACTTAGTCGGCCACATCGCCCGAAGGAAGCAGTGGCCTCGCCACCGCACAATAACCTTGGCTACAGCACTGTGGATTCAAGCCTGGTATTCAATTGACCACAAAATCATAGTCGAGCACGAAACCAAGAGTTGGCCTTGAGCTCGTCACCTTGCACGAAGAGAGAGAGAGAGAGAGAGAGAGAGAGAGAGAGAGAGAGAACGATTTAGAGGCGAGGGCAATGGGCAGCCATAGTGATCGCTCGGCCACGGCTTGATCACAGTAACGATCCAGGGGCCACGACAGCTCAATGCTGGACATTAGAGTTGTTGCAGATTTGCAAACGAGATGGATTTAAAAAAAAAAAATTGTTTAGTTTTTTTTATTTGATAAAGTTCAGATCTGCTTCTTCTTTTTTTGGCCAACATATTGTCAATTTGAAAATTTTTCTTTTTTGATTTGATGTTAGATTTTACTCAGCTAACATATATTATTATTAAAATGATTAAGTTCATTAAATCGGTGGGTATGAATTTTGATGGTTTATGTTGAATATAGTCATTATGGAAGAAATAGATCTAAATGAGTCAAAATGAGTCAACCCATTTCCAACTGATCCTCCAAATTCAACCAAGTCATTCATTTGCTGCTGAACTTATAATTAAAGTTCAAGCATCCACTGTAAAATTACCTATGATATATACATAGGTAATTTCATACTTATTATGAAGCTTACCAATATGCATAGGTAAGTTCATAGCGATCTTTCGTTTTTATTAGTTTTATGAAGAAAGCCTACTATGGTCTCCAACAAGCAAAAAAAGCCATCTCTCTATGTTCTCAGTCAAGCCTAAACTGCAATCAAATTTTAGCTCTAACGAGCAAGGAAACGGATGCACTAACAAGCAATAGTTTTCATGCGATTTGCTCAATACCTTGCTTCTTGCTTTCAAGCCGAAGCTTGCCGGGTGGTGAAGTGGTCCATGAAGGTTAAATCACACTTGTATCAAGTAAGCAGAACCCTCCTAAAATTACTATCATGAGTAGTATAGTTTGATATCAAGCCTTGACCAACTCGACAACCTTTCAAAATTATTAACCCATTATTTAATTTTCCCAAATGAAATGGCAACATGACATTAAATTGCTGATAATGAATTGATCACATAATTTGGGTTACAAGGCAAATCGTTTAGAAAGCAAATTCTTCAAATTTTGCGTAGTTACATGGCGGCAATAGGAGCCTCTATCTACATACATCCACTTAATTTATTTATTTATTTATTGATGTAAATAAACTGATAAGGATAATAGATATGGGTAGGTAGATTACTTAGAGATGCATCCATACCATTGTGAAAGAGTTCCAAAATAAAGTGACAGATTGACTTAGCTACATCCTCGTACATCTCTCTGGTTTTGTAACTCGCCTTGATCAAATATGATTCCTTGCTCACCTCGGTGACATCCATCCGGTCTTGTGGTGATTCCATCGAGCATGCAACTCCAACTTCTAACATGGAAACCATGCAATCTCGGATTCTAATCTCCTGTTGTCGATCACCAGCCTCACTCTAAAGCCTCTAGTCTACGACATCCATTGATTAGTTGGGAAGAGCCATATGGACAAGGCTATGAAGGTTAAATGGGGCCCAAAGTCCTCTTTAGTCAGCCTCTTTCCAGTGAACATCTCCAATTACAAAATGCCATAACTGTATGCATCCTCAAGTGTTGAAACCTTGTGTCCCATGCCATATTCTGAAAATTTTGATTAAGGCACTAAATAGGGATACACACTATGCTTTTTCTTATAAATAATTATATAGCAATAATTCATAAATCACATGGGATTTTATTTTTTTCAAAGAGTTTTTCATTAGGATCACCATGCATGACGGAGGGTTATGAGCTAAGTAGCACTGACACTGACACATGACATGTGACATAACACGATGTGACATGCTAACACGTCATTTCTAAAAAAATAGAGAATTCCGATACATTGAAATACATTTCATATTAAATATATATTTTATACAAACATAATAAATTGTCATTTTTATAACTGTTTAAATCAAATTAATTTAGTTCAAATCCATAAATAAATGAATAATAAAAAAAGCATGGAATGAAGTTACACTAAAAAAATTAATCCACCATTTGTTAATATCATGCATTGTTTTGATTTGATAAATTCAACTACATTACATTCTGATAATCCATAAAACTTGGAGCAAAAAAAAAAAAAAACAATCCACATTCTAGACTCGCATGTGGAGCATTTCGGAAGAGAGGAGAAAAAACAAACTTAGGAGGGAATTTTGTGTCACGGGAAGTGAGGTTTATAAGAGAAGAGAAGACTAGATTTTTCTTCTTTCCCCTTTATAATTTTTATAATTTCTTATTTTTTTACATATTTATATTTTGACCCCTCATTCATTTAATTTTTTTTTAAATTGACCCCATTCATGTTGGAATTCCGTACTTGCGTGTTGGGAGAGTTGGCCATGTATTAGATATTTCGACAACTGTTGAATGCGTGTCAAAGCATGTCGAACACTTGTCAAAATGTCTATCTGACATAACACGAAAGCTCCTAAAGAGTATTGGTATTTCTTAGGTTGTGAGATATTGGGTTTTTTTCTTTGAAAGATTGTTCAAATCTCATTGTTTCCTTTTCTAAAAGGCAAAGATTTTCCATAATCTCTTTTTGAATGGAAAAGTCATCCAACAATATTTTTTCTGATCAAATGAAATGGGTTTTGGAATCTTTTCAATCTAGGAATGTGAAAGCAAAAGTCACTTTTACTGTAGCAAAAGTATTTTTTTTTAAAATTTCTTTAATCGTAGTGTGATGTGCAAGTGTCATGATCTTTATCATTATTGAAGCAAAAATCATCTTTATAGTTCTCAAGTGCAGTACATTGTGCCATTAGTCCAATGCTTTTTTTGCATAAGTCATCATAAAAGCACTTGCGAATTTCCTTTGGCCCCTCAATGAAAAGAGATTGCATCCCATGCATTTGGATTCAAGAAAACTATAAGTGACTTTCTCATTAGAATAATCTAATTGATTTGCTAATGCTTTGGATCATTATGTGAAAAGCAATTTGACCTCTTCGCACTGTTTAATACAAGCTATCCATGGTACCGATGAGGGGACAAAGAAACTATAGAGCCTTTTTTTTTCTTGGAAAAAAATGTCTAGTTTATTATATTTACCCAAATTTTTTATCAGATTTTTTCATTTTTATGAATTAAAAATATTTTAGCCCTCAAAAATCATTTTTTATATGATTATATTTTAAATTACTTATGACTATATTAAAGTGTTTGGAGTATAAACAACACATTTTCATTTATTAATTCTTAATCTTTATATTGTATTTTTTTTAGTTTTAATATATAGTTTGACTAGTTGGAGCAATTTCAGGCCTGATATCCCAAAGATGGTCCGGCTGAAGGTGCAGACCCACCCAAAAAGAACAAGGAGGAGCCCTAAATCTCAGCTCAGGCCTCTTCGAACCCGAAAATGAAGTCCCCTAATCTAGGCCAACCCGTTCTTTTGATATTTTCTCTTTCACCCCAAGAATTGAGTGTCCTGTAGGACAAAGTCCTGCTCTTTGGGAGCTATTTCTTGAACGTTATAAAGGGAAAGTCCCATATGGAAAAAATTACCTTGTGGACCTATGGGGCCACCTCTAGATCAGTTGGATTGTCTATATAGTATGCATCACCGAATTGCTTCAACAATTGTAAGGCAAACTTGAATGGCAGCTCCTAATGCTTGAAAGCACTTATTGTAATTTTGAGAAGAAATGATGGTGGAATAGAAAACTAAATTTCCTTTAATTAATCTTTGCCCAATTGATCTCTTTCCCCCTTTTGACAAAATTCATTCCAGTGCTGATTCCACACTTATTTGATGACATGGGTGCATATCACATCGTGCATCATCTCATTTAGTGAATTCGAGTAAAGTCTTAGCAAATGTAGTGTCATTCATATATCAACGTCTTGCTAGTTTTCATTTGTACAACAAAAATAAGAAAGAGAAATGTCAAACACACTGAAAATGTTTCATAAATTTGATACATTAAGTGATGTGGTATATTATTTTTAATTATTAATTTTTTTTATTATTCACTTATAATCTGCCATGTAGTTTGGTTTATCAATATTAATCTATAAGATAGCATTGTTCAATAGGACACGTTTTAAAAAAGTTGAGGAGAGAGAAAGCAATATTAATATTAGTGCCTTGTATTCTACGAAGTCCACGATGACAAATAAAGAAGAATGGAGACTGAAAAAATCGGTGTCTTATATTCACCGTCAATTACGAGAGGATCGACGGACATATTATTATCATTTGCTTTTGTGCACTCCCAACACTCATTGTCTTATATTTTATTCTTTCTCTTTAATTTTAGCTATACAGTCAAGCTTTCATATTCTTCACAAATAGTGGCTCCATCAACTTCTGACATGAACATGAGACACATCAAAAGGTAAACTTATCTGGAAACTCTTTTTCTCTCTTTCCACTAGATTCCTTTTACATCTTGTGTCTTGGGTTAAAGTTTTTTCCCCTATTTTTGATTGATTCTTTGAGCTTTTCATACGAGGATGTTCTTCTTTCCTTTAATGTGTTCGGTTTTAAAAAAAGTACTTTAAAAACCATTCTAATCATTGAACAAGATGAGGATGAGAAACCGTTTTGGCATTAAATTTCATCATTTGGGGAAAGGATGACTTTTTATTTTGACAAAGAAATGATAAAGAATCAGATGGAATTCCATTTCCTTAATTTCATATTTGACGGATAAGGTTTCTTTGAATGTAATATGGTAGTGAAGTTCAACAGCTGAAAACCATCCCCTCTTATGTACTCATATGTATGTATCTCTTCCCTCAATTTCTTCTAACAAAACTGATGTCCAATACTTTTCATTATCTTCTGTAAACAAAATTCACTTGCCATAATAAGGAGCTTGCAATGGGGGAATATGCAGTAATTTCTCCTTTTAACACCGCACTGGTATGCTCTCTTTTCCATGGGAGTGGATTTTTTTTCAAGAGCTTTTGCTTGGGGTACATAGAGTTAGAGACTTTTAATATGAAATATTTAAGATAATTGACAATTCTAAGAAACTGTTGAACCTACTTATGAGAAATATTCTAACCAGGAAACTTCAAGAGTCCTCAGCCAGTCTGATCACCAGGGCAGTATGTCAATCGGACTCATATGAATCTAATTAAGCTTAGATTATGTAAATCCCACGTGGAAATCAACCACCCAAGTTGAGAACTATGATGCACTAGATTGACATGAACCTAGTGCATTTTAAAATGTTGCCGCAACATATAAAGTGTCTTGTATTGTTTTAGTGGGCATAAAGAGATAGTATTTTAAGACTACCGTTACGTGTACTTTACTAGAAATTTCTTACTAAATGACATGCTGGCTGAGTGGCTTGAGACATATAATCAAATAGGTGTGAAGTCGGAAATGAAACTAAAGATTATATTAGAAGAGGAAACAAACATAAATGAGGTTGGATCAAATAAACAAAATTTCACTTCTTATATTGTTATCTTTCTTTTGAATGTTGTAACAAATGTCCTCTCAAAAATCCTCTCAAGATGCCACTGAAGTATGGTCGACGATCCTTGAAGCTCTTCACATCTTTTGAATGCATGCACAAGAAGTAATGAGGCCATAAATGAATTGAACATATTTGAAATTTATAAGGGATGATCAAACAGATTTTAGTTTTGAAGATGATCTCCATACAACTTCTAAATGATTCAAGGGGTTCAATTTCATACTATACAATTCATAGTAAACTATTTAGAAATGTCGGGTTCACATGACAGACAAGTTAGTGCCTCATATTAACAATGACCCTCCTCCGGATGACCTCTAGAAAAATGAATAAAACCCTCGTTTAATGATAGTTTTGATATTTACTTATGAACACAAAGATCAAATCATTGTCACAAATCAACTAGCTTTTTTTGTATAACAATATTGTTTTTCTCCTTTTCCAAAAGCAAAAGATTTCCACAAAATCTCTTTTTGAATGGAAAAGTCATCCAACAAACTTTTTTTTTTCTGGTTGAATCTTTCTAATCTAGAAATGTGAAAGCAATTCAAAAGTATTTTAATTACAATTATTTTAATCGCGATGTGATGTGCGATGCATTGTGTAGTTAGTCCAATGCTTTTCTTAGTTAAGTCATCAAAAAGGCATTTGGGAATTTTCTTTGGCCACTCAAAAGAAATGTACGTGAATCGCGTGGAAAGCTTTTTCCTTCCGTAATGAAAGGAGATTGTGTCCCGTGCACTTGGATTCAAGAAAACTACAAGTGATTTTCACATTAGAATAGACTAATTGATTCGCTAACGCTTTAGATCATGGTATGAAAAGCATTTTGACCTCTTGACATTGTTTGATACAACAAACTATTCATGGTATTGACGACAGGACAGAGAGACTAGAAAGCCTATTTTTTGGAAAAAAAAAATTCTAGTTTAATTTTTTCACCCAATTTTTTTACCTGTGTTTTCACTTTTTATGAAATAAGAAATAGATTAGTTATTATATTTTGGGCTTTGAAAAAAAATTATATGTTTATATTTTAACTTACTTATGACTTTATTAAAGTGCTTGGAATATAAATAACATATTTTCTATTATTAATTATTAATCTTTACATTATAATTTTTCGAGTTCTAATATATAGTTTGATCAATCCAAGCCATTTCAAGCTTGAGATCCGGAGGATGCTTAGGCTGAAAATGTGGACCCCCCTGAAAAACAATAAGGGGGAGTCCTAAATCTCATGTCGGGCCTCTTTGAACATGAAAATGTAGGCTATTTGATCTAGGCCAATGCATTCTTTAGATCTTTTTTTTTTCAGCCCTAGTACTAAGTATCACAGGGACAAAGTCCTACCCCTTGAGAGTTATTTCTTGAATCTTGTGAAGGCAAAGTGCTATATAGTGAAAACCATTTCATGAATCCATGAGACGACCTCTAGATTAGTTGGATTGTCTATATGGTGTGCATCATCGAATTGCTTCAATGATTGTCAAACAAACTTGAATGGGTGCGTACCACACTACAAACCATTTCATTTAGTAAATTTGAGTAAAGTCTTAGTGCATGTAGTGGCTTCATTCATATATCAACGTCTCCCTAGTTTTCACTTTTTGCCTTTTATTATATAAAGTCCATGGTGACGAAGACCGAAGACTAGAGACTAAACAAATTAGTGCCTTATTTCACCGTCAATCACGCTTGAATTGAGCAATCATATTCTTGTAATTTGCTGTTGTACACTCTCAACACTCGCCTTCTTATATTTTATTCTTTATTTTTTAATTCTAGATATAAAGTGAAGCTTTCATATTCTTGACAAATAGTGGCTCCATCAATTCCTTACATGTACATGAGACATTAAAAGGTAAAGTCATCTAGAAACTCCTTTCTCTCTTTCCACAAAATTCCTTTTACATCTGTCGTGTCGTGGGTTAAAGCTTTCTCCCCTACTTTCAATTGTTTCTTTTGGCTTTTCATATGAAATTGGTTTAAAGTTCTAGCCAATTATTAGTCAAGCACCAAAAGCTGAAACAATAAAGTCAAAAGTAGTCAAGCCTGATGCAATCTCAATTTTTTTAACTTAAGTTTGCTAGAAAGCGAGTTCCAAAAATATTAAATGCATGAATAAGATATTTATTTAAGGTCACCATTAGAAACATGATGGCAACTTCCGAAAATAGTATATGGTGCCTGTTTTAATTGAGGTTAGGGAAATGCTAAATATACTAAAAATATGCATTAAATCCTCTTTATCAAATGATTTGTAGAGTTTTCATTGGTCGATTGAATGAAACCTACAAGCTTGTTTTGAGTCCTCACATCACATCGTTTCTTTTAAAACATTTTAATGCAATTACTTGCTAGTTGAGCATACCCCTCGCCGTAGAATGGAGGGATGAAGGAACGCCTAGTCCCAATCCCCACGTTAATTATGGTCAGAGGACCTCGTCCCATCCATTCTTAGAGTTGGTAGTTGCAATTACATGTGACGTGAAGACTCTACATGGTAAAACATTAAATATAGGGGAAAACATATCTGAACAAGACGTGATCATATACATTTAATCAAATCTGATTATCGAAAATATTATATGATGCTTTCATTATTGAGGTTAAAGAAATGCTATATGTATTAAGAACATGCATCAAATCCACAAAATTACCCAAAAAGCCTTAAACCTATTATACCATTTTCAATTCAATTCTACACCTTTCAATTGTGTTAATTGGGTTGTAAACTTTTCATATTTTGTCAACTCATCCATTAGGCTAATTTTAACCAGCAATCACTGACGTGGTGCTGGTTGTCCTACGTGATATGGCCAATACCGACATGACAATGTAAAAAAGAAAAAGAAAGGGGAGCTGCGCACAATGGCTGTTGGGGTCGGCAATATTTCCCACAACGATGAACTTCGTCAACAATGTTACCCGAAGTAAGCAGTGGCCTCGCCACTACACAAGAACCTTGGCTAGACGATACAGCACCGTGGATTTGATTGGAATAGTCACGTAACTGTTCGATCAAGCTTGATATTTAATTGACCGCGAGTTCATAGTCAAGCACGACACCAAGAGTTGGCCTTGAGCTCGTGGCCTTACGGTGAGGTTACGCTCTAGCACACGGAGAGAGAGAGAGAAGGAACAATTTAGAGGCGAGGGCAAAGGCCAGCCATGGTGATCGCTCGGCCACGGCTTGATCACAACAACGATCCAGGGGCCACGACAGCTCAATGCTGGACGTTAGAGTTGTGGCAGATTTGCAAAACGAGATTTTTTTTTTATTTGTTTAGTTCTTTTTATTTGATAAAGTTCAGATCTGCTTTTTTTTTTTTTTTTTTTTTTTTTTGGCCAACATATTTTCAATTTGTTAATTTTTCTTTTTGGATTTGATGTTATATTTTACTCAACTAACATATATTGTTATTAAAAGAAATTTTCAGTTAGCCTCTGTCCAGTGAACATCTCCAACAACAAAATGTCCCATCTGTATGCATCCGCCAAGTGTTGAAACCTTGTGTCCCATACCATACTAAGAAAATTTCCATTGAGGCACTAAATAGGAATATACACTACACTTTTTCTCATTAATAATTACATAGAAATAATTCGAAAATCGCATGGGATTTTGTTTTTCAAAAGAGTTTTTCACTAGGCTCGCCGTGCGTGGTAGGGATTATGAGAACCTGTATTGGGTTTTTTCATTGAAAGATGGTTCAAATCTCATTGTTTCCTTTTTGAAAAAGCAACGATTTTCCACAAATCTCTTTTTGAATGGTAAAGTCATCCAACAAATTTTTTTTTCTGGTAGAATGAAATGGGTTTTGGAATTTTTTCAATCCAGAAATGTGAAAGCAAAACTTACTTTTACTACAGCAAAAGTATTTTTTTTTTAAATTTCTTTAATCATGGTGTGATGTGCGATGTGATGATCTTTATCATATTGAAGCAAAAATCATTTTTATAATTCTCGAGTGTCATACATCGTGCAATGTTTTCTTGTTCAAGTCATCAAAACAGCACTTGCAAATTTGCTTTAGCCCTCAATGAAAAGAGATTGTGTCCCGTGCACATGGATTCAAGAAAGCTACAAGTGATTTCCGCATTAGAATAGTCTAATTGATTTGCTAATGCTCTAGATCATTCTGTTAAAAGTAATCTGACCTCTTGGCATTGTTTAATGCAACAGCCTATCCATAGTACCAACAAGGGGATAGAGAGACTAGAGAGCCTTTTTTATTTTTGGAAAAAAACAGTCTAGTTTAATATATTTACCCAAATTTTTTATCTGATTTTTTCATTTTTATGAAATAAAAATTGGCCCTCAAAAATCATTTTTTTATATGTTTATATTTTAACTTACTTATGACTTTATTAGACTGTTTGGAGTATAAGCAACACGTTTTTCTTTTATTAATTATTAATCTTTATATTATATTTTTCTAGTTTTAATATATAGTTCGACCAGTCCGAGCCATTTCGAGCGTGAGATCCTAAAGACACTCCTGCTGAAAATGCAAACCAACCTGAAAAAGAATAAGGGAGAGTCCTAAATCTCATGTTGGACCTCTTTGAACAAGAAAATGTAGGCCATCCGATCTAAGCCAACTTATTCATTAGATCTTTTTTCTTATAGCCCTATGACTAAGTGTCATGTGAGACAAAAAGCTACATCTCGAGAGTTATTTCTTGAATGTTGTAAAGGCAAAGTGCTATATGGTGAGAACCACCTCATGAATCCATGAGGCCACCACTAGATTAGTTGGATTGTCTATATGGTATGTATCATCGAATTGCTTCAATGATTGTCAGACAAACTTCAATTGGCAGCTCCCAGCAACACGTGGGAGCACTTTGTGTAATTTTGAGAAGAAATTATGGTGGTATAGAAAAGTAAATTTCCTTAAATTGATCATGATCAATTTATCTCTTTTCTCCTTTTGACAAACTGCATACTTATGCCGATTCCATACTTATTTGATGACATGGGCGCATAAGACATTGCACACCATTTCATTCAAAAATTTTGAGTGTCTTAGTACATTTAGTGGTGTCATTCATATATCAACAGCTCGCTAGTTTTCATGTTTACAACCAAAACAAGAAAGAAAAATGTCAAAAACACTAAGAATGTTTCATATATCTGGTATAATAAGTAAGTTGGCATATTGTCATTAATTATCGAATATGGCATGTTATTTGTTTTTGATCCGCCTTTTGGTTTTGTATATTAATACTAATCATTAAGATAGCATTGTCCAATAGGACATGACATTAAAAAGTTGAGGGGAGAGAAAGCGATATCAATATTGGTGCCTTGTATTCAATGAAGTCCATGGAGAAGAAGATCGAAGACCGAACAAATTAGTGCCTTATATTCACTATCAATCACGAGAGGATTGAGTAGGAATGAAGCTTTCATATCCTTAATAAAAGGTGGCTCCATCGATTCTTTATATGAACATGAGACTCATAAAAAGATAAAGTTCATTCATGAGACTCATAAAAAGATAAGGTTATCTTGATACTCTTTTCTCTCTTTTCAGAAAATCCCTTTTACATCTGCCGTGTCTTGGGTTAAAGTTTTCTCCCCTACTTTTGATTGTTTCTTTTGGCTTTTCAAATGAAATTGGTTTAAAGTCCAAGCACCAAAGCTAAAACGTCAAGCTCAAGTACTCAAGCTTGATGCAATCTCAATTTTTTTGACTTACGTTTACATGAAAGCAAGTTTCAAAGATATTAAATGCATGAGTAAGATATTTTTTTTGGTTACGATTAGAAATTTGATAATAAATTCCGGAATTATCATATGAGGCCTTCTTTATTGAGGTTAGAGAAACGCAAAATATACTAAAAATATGCATTGATTCCTCTTATTAAATGATTCATGGAGTTTCCATTGGTCAATTGAATTGAACCTACAAGCTAGTTTTGAGTCCTCATACTTTTATTTCCCATTTAAATTATCTCCAAGTGTATTATAGCATCTTTCATTTTAAAAAGCTTTCGATGCAATTACTTGCCAGTTGAGCTCATCCCTTACCCTAGGGGCGTTTAATTCCAGCACCCAAGTCAATTATGGTCAATGGACCTTGGCCCATCCATCCTTAGAATTGGTTGTGATAATTTCATATGACATGAATGCTAAATCATCAACCACAGGGATTTTGCCCTAATAGCCACCTTTTTTAGATGGGAAGGGAGAGGTGAGGAGTTCGAATCTCCACTTCTCGAGGGGTTGGGGTGGGGACAATTTATGCCAAACAAGTAGGCAGGACAAAAAGTCTGAAAGTGAAAGTTAGAGTAGGAATAAAGTATGATCGACAAAAAAAAAAACAAAACTAAAGCATCATACACAAAGGAAAACATATATGAATATGATGTGATTTGATACAATTAATTAAACTTAATCATCGGACAAGTTTAGTTCGAACAAATAGGGGCCATCTGCAAACCCAATTTGGTGGGTTTTGCAAGTGCCAAGCTCACCCAACAGATTTTATTGGCCCAATCACTGGGGGAATGTCTTTCTTTTTAAAGAAAAAGAAAGATAAGCTAAATATTAGTTACAATGGAAACACAATTAGATAATAATTCCATGATTTTTTGGTGTTTAAATGTGTCATTGAATAATTTTCTTTTTCAGTTTTAAACCTCACTTTCTCTTCCAATATTTACCAAGTTTAAATTACAAGGTAGATAAACCAAAATAAATACTTTATCAATGTAATTTTTTATAAATTAATGGGTGGACTAGGCCGAGCCTCAAAGTCACCACTCAAGCCTAGCCCATTCACTAACAAGGCCCTAGAATGTGTTGTTTGAGTTTGCCAGCAAGCTTAAAATTTTCAATCAAACCTGCCCATTTTATCAAAATGCCTGCAAGTCATCAAACTTATAATGAAGTCTACAATTAATCTATATATTAACATCAATTGACACTTCTTTTCCTAAGTCAATCATTAAAATTTTTTAACCGAAGTTGTAGATGATGTGTTTTGATGTTAAAAAAAATTAATAAGAACTAAAACGGGAGGGTGCTAGGGTACAACGGACGAAGAAGGCAGTAAATTATTGACCTAATGGAACTTATAATGAAGCAGCTTTATGCGATCTCAAGAATAACGTCACAATTACACTTCTTGCTTTGGGGCACGACCAACAAAGGCCCATCCTTTTAGGAATAATATCACAATGGGTTGCACAAAAAAATACATGCAGTTCCTCGTGTCTGAGTCATCGATCTTGTGTTTTGACTCGTATCTTATGTGATTATTGAGATTAGTTGGAAATTTCATGGATTCGGAATTTTCGATTTCCTTGCTATATTTAGGGAAAAAAATGTAAGAAAAAGAATACGTGGTAGAACCTAAATGGAGGCGTAGGACAGGAAGATTCCGTGCATGGTATCGCAATTTGTCTATTTTACAAGATTGACGGAGATCGAAAGCAAGATAACATTTCCAATCTGTTATAAAATATCAACGGCATAACTGTCTTATTAAAGAGAAGGGAAAATTCTTCGCCCGAGGGAATAAAGAAAAGTCAACGATGGGACGAGCAGAATCGCCGGCTGCATTTCTGAGGTTTGATTTGTTTATCTTTTTCTGTCTTATACTTTTCCTGCTTTGCTTGGTCCTCCTTAATTGTGGAAAACATTCCATGTGATGATGATGGTGATAATGATAACATCTCCCATCGGGAAAAAAAAGTACATCTAATATATGTACTAAATTGAATTTAAATCATCAGATGCGAGGGGTCCTACGGACATGGAACTCACCATTATTGATAATATGTCTCAATTTAGTATCGATGCCACGTTCATTTTATAGTTTCTCCTGTTACGCATTCATCATCTGCTGCAATTTACATCCTTTATCTCTGTTTTTAATTAAGGGAAAATTATTTAAGCCCTCTAAATTCTGGAAGTGATATGCATATTGTTATGAATTTTTAATCATTGATCTTAAACTTCGACATTATCCACTGGCATGAGAACTCAAGAGATAACATAAACGGATTGATGGTTAGGAGACAAAATGCATGCCCCTCTATCCCCTTAGAATGAAAAGATTGCATAAATTCTCCTTTAAGCTCCGTGCTTTTTTTCATGATTCATGAGTCTTCAAAAACCATGAACTTTACAGCCTGAAATGTTAGGACAACTACAACGATAGATGATGCAAAGTATCGGTGTTTACCCCCTATACATATAGTTTTACAATGCATTATAACGGTGTGGAGAGATTTTTTTCTTTTTGTGATTATTTTCAGATTTGATGGCCGGGTATCTAAAACTCTAGATATTCCAAGCCCCTTAACAAATTTAAATTTGAATCCGCACAAAACTTTGTTACGCAATCTCAGCAGTCAAGATTTCTAGAGCTTACACAACAATTTCCCAAACTATAGGTTGATTTAATCCATCTAGTCTTATACAACAATGTCGTATCAATTTCGACAACCAACTCCACAAGTGTAAAACTCATAAATCAGAATTCATTGACCCCAAATTTTGGCGTGCTCTTGCGTCTTAATTTTTAAAACAACGTAATTTGGGTGAAAAATTCATTTTAGGCGGTTATCCGAGCACAAAAATCCTCAGGGAAGAATTTCCAGCTGTGACGAATCTATGACCTTTCTAGAGTACTGGGCTGCTATATGGATTGGAAATAGAATACAAAGTTAGGCAATTTTGACCGGTGCTTATCGACACCTAGTTGATTAATTAGAGATCATTTACTTACTTGGTCAACTAAATAGTTCAATTCATCAACATATAAAATCCATCGACGAATATACCAACAAGTCCATATTAATTAATAATAGTGGTCCATATCTTAATGTTTTTTGCCATGAATGATCAGCTTACTGAGCACAACGTATCGTTATTTGGCCAAGACGGCCATTGCCATGTACTACAATCAATAGAAACAGCAAATACAATGAACTCAAGAGTAAATGCGTAATAGAGATCATGCTTAGCTTCCTTTCAGTATATAATGAGGCTTCAAAGGGATACTGATGTGCTCGCGAGAATGGAGCTGAGGAGATTAGATCAAGAATTGAAATGCCTTAACTTGAATAACAGAAATTGTGAAAAAAGAAACTACTGAATGAGGTTAACTTCTTCATCGGTAAAGAGATTTACCTTCATCATTCATATGACGTTATTTAATTTCGGTGCATCTAAAGCTCTTGCCTCATCATAATGAGGCATTATTTTGACATAATAGTTCATCATCCGACATACAACTTTTGGTAATTCAATAAGGCTTCTGGCCTCCAACATTCCCAGGAGGGTCATAGTTACAAGTGACCAAAGTACCACCCGTCGCACATTGAGCTTTTGCACATCCGAGCCGAACTGAGTTGCGCCACACCACCTGAGTGTAATGGCCACAGACCTTTCCAGGTGCACACGAGTTGGAATTGTAGTCATAGTCAGGCTTTTCCCCGACCCACATGTTCACCACTCCCGTGCCAGTAAGATCGGGGGAAGCCCACGCGAGGTTCTCTGTTGACACCTAAATTTTGACCAAGTATTTGCACTTAAATTGCTTAGAAAATTAGGGACTAATTTGACCCTAACAAAAATGATTTTTGATCACCTAAGTACTAATATTATTTGTATTTACTAAGTTTGATTTTCCTATTTATTTTCCTTTATTTTCGAGTAAAAAAAAAAAAAGAGAAGAAAAAATCAGAGGCCCAAAAAGGGAGTTGGGTATTTATTCCCAGCCCACTTCTTCCTTCTTCCCTTTTGTGCACGCAGGCCCAGGCCCGTCTTCCCCACTCTTTTCTTCCACTTGGGTCCAGGCCCATTCGGTCCCCTCACTCTCACAGCCCAGCCCGGCCCTCTCCATCTTCTTCTTCTTCTTCCCTTCTTCTTCGCCGCACGCGAGAAACGAGAGGAGCGGAGCGGAGGATGGAGGATAAGGTGGCCGGCGACGGATGGGGACGTCTCGCGGGTGCCATTAATGCCGCCCAACGGAGTAGCGCGAAGACCGGCGGGAGACTCGGATGGATGGGACTCATCTTCAATGCGAAGCAAGTGGCGGGGCACGACGATAGCTGAGGTCACCGGTTCGGCCGAGGGAGAGCCCGGTTGACACGCCGAGGACCGCCGGTCGGAGCACCTCCGTCGACCGGTCCTCCTCCACCTATAAATAGGGGGGTCGAGCGAGGAAGACAGCAACACAGACAGAAAACACAGCAAGAAACGGAGGCGAAAAGAGAGAGGGACGTGAGATCTGAGAGAGAAACATATCTGAGAGAGAGAGAAACCGGCGACGGCGAGGCTTCGGCATTCTGACTTCCCGGGAGAGACATCCAGGGAAGCCGGAACGCTGAGCGACCGCCAGCCGAGTGACCGGATCTGAAGAAACCAGATCTGTGGCGGCGAATAAGAGGAGAGAAGGAAACTGAGAGAGAGTGCTGCAGCGGCGGAGAGAGCTGCGAGAGAGAGATCTGAAGGAGAAACCGGAGAGAAAGAGAGGCGAGACCGAGCCTCGTCGCCGTGTCGCCGCGTCGCCGCGTCGGAAGCCGCCTACTTCCACCGGTCAGCCACCAACGACGGTTCGTGCTCGCCAGCCGTTCAACCCGCCGTCGTCTCTCCTGCAAATCCACCGCTCGCGTCGCCACCGCATGCCCAAGCTGTTGCTCTTCGCGATCCACAGACCGGGTCTAATGCCGCCGAGCCCGCTGTCGCCCTCGTCGCCGCCTGCCGCCTCGCCGTCGCGTGTTCTGACCCACGACGACCCTGCCGCTCATAGATCTCGGCCCAACCGCCGCGTCCGAGCTAGCCGTCGCCTCCCCTTCCGCCGCCCGTCGCCTCCCCTTCCGCCGGCCGTCGCCTCGGCTTGACCCGGCCCCGCCCCCGCTTCAACCAGCCGTCGCCCCTGCTTCAACCAGCCGTCACCCCAGCTCCGGCGGGCCGTCGTTCTGTCGGCCGGTCTCTCGACGGCCACTCGCCATGGCCGGGAGGCGCTCGGCCATCCCCCTTCAGCGCCGCGGAGGAGCTACAACAGAGAGGGGCACACGGAGTCGGGTCATGACCGGGTCGGGTACAAGGACCCGGTCGACCCGCTAGGGTTTGGCTTCATGGGCTATGGGCTGAAATGAATTGGGCCCATTGGGCTTATTTTGCTTTCTTGGGCCGAGTTTTTGTTTTATTTGGGCTTGGGCTTGACTAATTATTTCTTTTTTTTTCGTGTACCGGGCCGGGCGAACCGAGCCCATTAGTCGGACTTAGCCCGGAGGGGCCCAAGGCTCGGGAGCCGAGTTGGGCCAGACCCGGGTCGGATCCGAGAGTTCGACCCGGGTCCGTTTATTTTATAATATAATATTATTATATTATTAAAAAATAAAAAAATAAAAAAATATATTTTATTTTTTTCAGAAAAATCGAAAATCGAAAAATAGTTTATATTTTTCAGAAATATCAAAAATCCAAAAATATTTTATATTTCACATTTTCTAGAAAAAAAACCAGAAAATTCAGAAATATTTTATATTTTCTAAAAAAATCAGAAAAACCCAAAAATATTTTTTATTTTCCAAAAAGAAGGAAAAAAAGCCAAAAAATGTTTGTTTCAACAATACATGAAAAAACCTTGAAAAAATGCAAGAATATCAAACCCGAGGGTTTAAACAAGATTAGGTACCGGAAGGGTATTAGTGATTAACTAGTGTAATCAAGTCCCCGATCCTAGTTTCTCTGGTTGCGCAGGAGTAGAATATTTCTCCCGATATTTTACTTGGGTTTCTAATCGACCCACCCCAAATTGATTAGTGGCGACTCCTTTTTAATTGAATTTGAATTGTAGGTTTAAGACTCGACCCTTAAGTCGTGAATTGGTGGGCTTGGGAGAGCCCTGGCAGAAGCCCTGATGAAAGGCGTTCAGCCGAGCCATTAGCCTCCCGGGACGCGAAAGGGGAGGTCGCGACAGCTTGGCGACTCCGCTGGGGACAAAATTTTTGTGGACTTAGGCCATTTTCTCTTGTTTAAATATTTTCCTAACTTGGGTATTTTTTGTGTGTGCAGGTACACTAATTTTGTTGAAATAAATTTTCCTATATAAATTATTGTGCATGCTTTAAATGTTTTAGCACTACACTGTGGCACACACAACCCTGCCGCCGGACCTGGGCCGCCATAGGATATTTTAGGATGGTGTTAAGAAAGATACGGCCTTGAACGCGATACTGCGATGTAGGGGCTGCCTTTCTTTTCCCCGAAATTTTAGGAAGAGCCGAGGTTGAGAGGATTTGGCACAAACGCGAGACTGCATCGGTTAGATTACCTTTTAACCTCACTATGTCTTTTTAGTTAGAAATCGAACCACACATATCATGTGCATGTCTCGTGTAATTGTCATCGATTTCCTCGATTAAGTAAGTTTTCTATCATTGTGCTTTGCAATTTACTTACTTCCTCTTGTGCCTTGGTCAGTCCATGATTAATTTTGTTTAGTTATGATTTTAATGCCATGATCATCCCTTTATTAAAAAATTTGCAAAAAAAAAAAAAAAAAGAGTTCAGTTCATTAAGTTTTTTTTTTTTAAATTTTTGCAAAAAAAAAAAAATGTTCAATTCATGCCTTTATTTCCCAGAATTGTGCCATGAATTTCTTGTTGGAATTTTTTTCCCGTGCCTAAAAAAAGAAAAATGGTGCAAAATTAAAAAATTGCCAAAAAAGAAAAAATGTTCAATTCATTAAGTTTATTTAAAAAAAAATTGCAAAAAAAATGTTCAATTCATGCCTTTATTTCCCCAAGTGGTGCCATGAATTTCTTGTTTTGAATTTCTTTTTTTTTTTTAAATAAAATTTCCCGTGCCTTAAAAAGAAAAATGGTGCAAAATGAAAAAAAGAAAGAAAGAAAACTTGTTTAAATGTTTTCCTAACTTGTGTTTTTTTTTTTTCTTGCAGGTAAATATTAATTTTGTTGATTTGTATAAATTATTGTGCATGTTTTAAATGTTTTAGCACTACACCGTGGCACACACAACCCCGCCGCCGGACACCGGGCCGCCATAGGATATTTTAGGATGGTGTTAAGAAAGATACCGCCTTGAACGCGAGACTGCGATGTAAAGGCCGCCTTTCTTTTCCCCGAAATTTTAGGTAGAGCCGAGGTTGAGAGAATTTGGCACGAACGCGAGACTGCGTCGGTCATATTACCTCTTAACCTCATTATACATTTCTAGTTAGAAATCGAACCACACTTATCATCCGCATGTCTATGTGTTTATTGTGATCTTTGAGAGTGAGGTAATTTCTTAACCCTTTTTATTTGGTTATTTATTTACATTTCTGGACCCATGGCAACTGAGGTCAGTCGTTTAAGTCGTTTGTTTTATATGCGATGGTTAGACACGACGTCCAGGTCATTCCTACTCCCAAGAAAGAGCTCCTCTGTTGATTAGGACCAGTTAGATTAATCCGGTCAAAAACATATTGAAGATAGAATCGGCCATCTCCTCCCGTTTCTCCAAATTAGAATTCACTCTAGAGTCATGCAAGTGATCCCCCGTTTCTCCAAATTAGAATCCACTCTAGAGTCATGCAAGTGATCCCCCATTTCTAGTGTCCTAAGACCTCCACTTTCATACTTGGCAAATTCGAGCTTTCCCCAACTCTGAACAAATACAGCATTACCATCGGAATGCCTCTAGTAAATGAGCTCATGTCAACCCGTTAATTTGGCTAGCTCAATTTTGCAAAAAAAAATGTGACTCCTTTGGTAAGGAGGGTTTTTAAGGCTAATTGAGATGTTTGCCCACTATCGTTTTTAGTTGAATTTTTTAAAAAAAACAACCCATGACCAAAAAAAAAACATAATTTTTCTACCGGTCTTCTTTGGGCTCATCGTTGTCCCACATCGAAAAATAAATCATTCAATTGCATGGGTTGTCAATCAAATTTATGCTGGGTTGAATTTTGTAAACATGGTTTTACCAAGAACATTTCTGTCCCTCAATCATTTCAAAGAAAACACAAAAAAATCTTGAGAGCTGCACCAGGAAATTTTACAAATGCAATCTTTTCTCATATCAAAGGATTTGGGCATTAAGAATTTCATGCACTCACCGCAAAGGTTTCAAATCTTAGAAAAGTATGCCCTCGTAGGGATATACTCTTGTTGGTTTAATTTCCTAAGCGAACCTTGTTCCCAAGGCATTCCTATGGTGTGCTAATTTGTTTAGAGAGGGAGAAGCTCACTTTGCACTGAAATATCACAACCCGAGCCCATTACTTGGTTTGGCCAAGATCACTTCATATTATTATCCCTAGGGGTTGGCTTGTCAATGCAGAGCCCTCTTGGAGATCCCTCCACTGCTCAAGCCCGTTTTATTCCCAGTCCTCTTAATCACATGACCCAAGATCACTCAGAGGAAAGCCGCATCATCAAGGATGCATGGAGAAAATGCCACGCTGAAGAGATCATCGTGCCCAAGAGACTAAGAGGACAAGAGAAGGCTCATCATGCTTTCGTACTCTACATTCTCAATCACCGGGTCCTTGGTAATCTGCAACTGATAGTCCCAAACGTGATTGACAAGCCAGCCTAACAAAAGCAGATCAAGTCTTTCGAGCGGAGTTCAGGAATGATCTGAATATGTGTCTTTGGGCTAATCCTAGAAAGCAAACAACTTTGCAAAACTAAGGCTCCTCATCGCATATAAAATGGCAGTCATAACCCCCAGTTTTTGTATTTAGGAAATTTCATTTTATTTCTAGTCCTGATGTTTAAGGACTTTTGTTAAATATCTAGCATTTCAATTTTATCATTTCAATTCCAATTTTAGATGATTAGGAATGTCTTGTCCTTGGAATCCTCTTTTGATAAATAAAAACGACTGGACCGTTGCCATGGGTCAATCTTCATTTATCCCATGCTCACACATGCCTTTTTTGCAATAACAGGTGATCATGAATCGCCAACCATCAGCCATCCGTGCATGGCCACATGCAATTGTGACCAATCGGGGTGATGTGCAAAATGGCCTTACTAATATTGAAGATGACGTGGGACAAATCCCTATTGACCTTCGGCAACTCTCGAGGCAAATGGAGTTTGCTCGAACCAAGCCCAACCGCGTGACTGCCCTATCAGGGAGAAAAAATTTGTGACACTTGCAAACATGCCAAAAGGTGACCAACAAAACAGACATTTTGCGAGGATTATGAGTAAGCTGAGTGAATTGCGGGATCAAACCCCCTTGATCTATCTAGCTACGCTGCTGTCAAAATTCCAGAGGAGCTCAAGGTGCCTGAATGCGAGGCGTTCGCCAATACTTCTCACCCAAAAAGCTACCTGCAAGCCTACTTAGTCCAAAGGATGATTCGATCATACCAATCGAATCTGACTGGCCCCGCCTTGAGATGGTACATCGTGAGAAAAATCACTCTTCTCAAGACTTGGGAGGAATTGATTGACATTTTCCTTAAAGAATATGACCTTGGCGACAACATCGCCCCACCTCACCAAAAGCTTGTAAGCGAGAGAAATGATGAGGAAAAAGTCCGTTATGGCATGTACTTTGCAAGTAGAAAGAGACTTGACAGCCCAGGATGGCCCAGAACAAAAGAGACCAATGGGAGGAAACTTCAAAGCGGTTCTGTATGATAGAAGAGCCATCAAACAATGCTCCATTAATGGGAAGTTTCCTACCAGCAGAGGTAAAGAACCCGAAAACATGGTTGAAGTTGTAAAACCCGTCCAAAATCAAGGCACCACGACGCTGCTTCCCAAACTTACTGCGAGAGCTAGGGTCCAAGGGCACCAACGCCTATCGACCTGGGGAATGAAACTCTACCGTCTCCCGGTGCCCTTGACAAGCTCAAGTTGGTAGAACGAAGGGCTTTACTCAAGAGGTTTGGACAAGGTGTCAAGAAGGGAAAGCCGGAACAATCCAAGCCATCGCCTGCCACTAGAGTGCAAAGTCCAACGGCTATTAAACAGCCACGCCGAGGCTTTAAACACCACCCGTGGTACAGTCCTATGGAAAGTTGCCAGCACTATACAGATGAAGATGACCATCCACATGGTAACCAGCTCTTGCCCGCATACGGACCCTAGAGCTTGCTAAGTAGAGGAACGCTCGACCTTCATGATTTTCCTTCCAATGGGCTGCTGAATTTGTCACCCAACTATCTGGGTCACATAGATGCCTCATCCTCGGTAGGAAATTTCGACCCCAAAGAAAATGATGAGATGATCTCAGAAGAATCCAGCTTCCCTGAAGGAGCAAAATTTAATGCTGCCATGAAAGGATTGACAACACAGCAAGAGGAATGGTTCCTTAACCAAGATACGGCAGGCTCGTCTCACTTTAACAGAATGGTGATTCCCGAAGGAATGGAAATTGTTGATTTCCATAAATATAACGGTACGACTTGTCCCGTGACCCACTTGCAATATTTCCTAGCCAAAATGAGTCGATGCGCCGACCAGGCACCGTTCATGACTCGGCCTTCCAAGAAAGTCTTATTGGGTCGGCGTTGCAATGGTTATTCTTGTCAAAGACCTACCTCGTGCATGATTGGGATGTGCTGTCCTCTACATTCCTACATCAATACCAAGACAAGATAGGATTTGCGTTCCCCCACAAGAATTTGGTTCATGTCAAAAGAGGACCAATGGAGAATTTCCGAGCATATGCAGAAATGTGGGAGGCTTTCGTGATGCAAACTATTTCTCAGTTGGCCGAGGAGGAAATGATGAAGCTGTTTATAAAAGCTTTGTCTCGTAAGCTTCGTTCCTGGTTGCATGGAATGCACTTCTGTAAACTTCAACGAAGTGGTCCTCTCGTGCGAATACTTCAAGTCTACCGGGGGCAAAGAATTCAAGGGCACTTGATTCAAGGGTCGACGCCAACGGCTATCAAGATCCTCCCTTTCACATGAGTTTTCATGGGTTTCAGTTGTTTTTATGATTTCCCATCCTATCTAGTGTGTTAATACCACATTTTCCATTCCAAAATAATGTAATTTGTTTTTACTAGTGAATGTACAGTTTCAACATTTCATTTTGAGAGCATGAGGGGGTATCCCAAACTGGCCCAGTGATGCTATCCAACCATGAAAAAATATCATCCAAGGAAAATCCTGAGGGTTGGGCTTCCTCATGCTTCCTCCAAAAACATGCCTGTGAAATCAAAAGCATTTCATTGCAACAAAAAAATTTCAAAAAAAGAGGTGTCAAATTTGACCCTGTTTGTTTTTCTGATTTACTTATATTGTGTCTCAGAACATCATCTCCTTGAAAACGGGGCATTTGAAACCAACATAGCAGGTCCCAAGGATGTGGACTCAACAAATTCAGGAGTATTCTTTCAAGAAAACCGGGGCAAACGGAAAGATTACTCCATTTATAAAAAGGTATGTCTTGCTTCCTAACATGATCTTAGGAATGACGCTTTCTTCCTTTTCATTTGCAGGGAATAAAAGATAGGACGTAATAGGTATATGCACACGATCAAACTTGAAACATGTAGATTGTGGTGGCTTAAGAAAAGCTTCCTAAGACGTTTCCTCCATGCTGCTTTTGGCCTCCCCCCATCTCTCGAGTTATCTCGGCAAGCCGTCCCTAAAACTCTGCACATGCTACCTCCCATCAGTGCAAGCCTAAGCAGTGGTTCTTTCCCACAACATACTCCAAGAGATCGAGCATTGCAATTTCATAGGCGGGACGTTCAACTTCGGCAAATCAGAAAGCACGGAAAATGAACTCCTTCACTTCCCCTTCAAATTGGCTACTGTCAACAGGGAGAAAATCCATACAATTCCATAGAAACTTGAGGTACATGACCTTGCCCAATGCTGCTGATGTCTAACAGCGAGAAAGGAAAAATTTCCACAGAAGAAAGGCGGTGAAGATCGATCAACCATCATCGGCCATTCGTTTAGGGCCATGGGCAAAGAGGGCCAACCAAAATGAAGTGCCAAATTGTGGCAGGACCATAGCAATCATCAACATTCAGGATATACAAAAAAAGTCATCAAATACCAACTTTGCAGAAGGGTAACTTGGTATCGTTTCCAATAGCTTCCTCTAACTTCATTTCTAATACATTTTCCCTGTTTTGACAGGAAGCATCAGTGTTCAAAAACTGACTTGAAGAATTAATCCGAGCCAACCGATACTGGCCAAGCAAGCACCTGGAGACGACCCATGCTTAATTCACCCGACTGGGTGTAAAAGGACAAGTCATTCTAGTGGCCTGATCCCTTAAATCAAAAAAAAGCACGCTCCATGGACACCACCGGCACTTGTAGCCGAGCGATACCCGGAATGGACGCGCCAAGGTCCGAACGGGGTTCGAATCCCCAAAACGGCGGTAGCCGCATGTGAAAAAAAAAAGTTATTTTTTAGAGAAAACAAAAAAGTTTTAAAAAAAAAGTTTTAAAAAAAAAGGTTTTTTTCTTTTCTTCTCCTTTTCTCTCTCTTTGCTTTTTTCTGGCATACCGAGATCAAAATTTCAGTATCTCATGCTTGCTTTAAGCATCGGGACCCTAGGTCTATCCAATCATTTGCAAACTAGCAAAGGGTAATGTTGTATCATTTCCAGTTTTCAACTCGGAAAATTTATACACTAACACATTCCCTCTCATTCTTTGTAGGGTCATCTGTCCGCAAAAATGTGGACGACAAATGCAAACTGGCGAAGGGGTCATTTGTCCGCCAAAAGTATGGACGACAAATGCAAACTAGCGAAAGGGTCATTTATCTCGCAAAAAATGTGGACGACAAATGCAAACGGCGAAGGGGTCATTTGTCCGCCAAAAGTATGGACGACAAATGCAAACTAGCGAAGGGTAATGCTTTGTATCGTTTCCAGTTTTCAACTTTGGAAAATTCAGACACTAATACATTCCCTCTCATTCTTTGTAGGGTCATTTGTCCGCCAAAAATATGGACAACAAAATACAAACTAGTGAAGGGTAATGTTGTATCGTTTCCAGTTTTTCAACTCTGGAAAATTCA
This sequence comes from Corymbia maculata, assembly GCA_014182735.1. Taxonomy (NCBI): domain Eukaryota; kingdom Viridiplantae; phylum Streptophyta; class Magnoliopsida; order Myrtales; family Myrtaceae; genus Corymbia; species Corymbia maculata. The sequence continues at coordinate 7,284,844 of CM024685.1, forward strand.
TACGCTAACACATTCCCTCTCATTTTTTGTAGGGTCATCTGTCCGCAAAAATGTGGACAACAAATGCAAACTGGCGAAGGGTAATGCTGTATCGTTTCCGATTTTTCAATTCTGAAAAATTCATACACTAACACATTCCCTTTCATTCTTTGTAGGGTTATTTGTCCACCAATAGTGTGGACGACAAAGCAGGAAGAGATATGTCTGATGACAATATTAAATCAACTCTCCCAAGTGAAACGACGTCCTAAGTATCGCCAAAATGGATGACATGAATCTTTTGGGCCTTAATTCGCATTTGCTTCTGGCTCTACTCAGCAATTGATTTCTGCACTTTCTCTTATGCAGGGGCAAAAACAGATGTGCCCATCCAATCAAAGATGGGATCTTCAATTCTACTTGATCATTCATGTGTCATTCCCCTTTGAGTAGGAACAATCCATGAACTCTCATTTTTTAATAATCCCCCTATGTTCAAACACGTCTGCAGAAACAATTTTGCATCTCATGCTTTTAGAAAGTTTTCTTCTTTTGAGTAAATTCAAATCATTCTAAGGATGCAAACTCCTTTGTGCTTACAGCAATCCATGCCTTTTCAAAATGATTTTTGCATGATGATTTTTGTCTGTCTAAGTCACTAATTCCACTGAGGAATATCAAATTAGACAGTTCAATAAACAATGTGAGATCAATTGAGCATGCTAAATGAGGAACATCAGGATGATGAAAGGCAAACCATGACCTACACACAGTCCCCTGATTAAACACTTGTGAGGTGAGCATAGGAAATTCTATGTCTACAGGGTAAAGAGTTCTCTCGCGAATGGTACAATGACCAAAGTGATGAGGGGCATTTCGTTTCTCCACCCTAAACACGACAGGTTATCCATTGCCTAACCCCTTTGAGCCTCGTGCCATTGTGAAGTTTCTTTCATATTACCCCTGTCAAGAACCACCCCACACTAGGGCAGATTGAAGGAGGGGACGACATCATAAGGTGAGAAAATGGATGAGAATTTTCTTGCTTGCACTTGCATCAATCTTTGGATGTTTTTATTCCATATGAGCACTCATGATAATTTAAGTGCCATAGAATGACGAAGAGCATATTTGGTCTATACGTTTGTATCCATTGTACAACCCCATCGAGTTTGTAATTTCATTTCAACTCCTCACATTGGGGCAAAGAGAAGGTCACCATCGTTCAAGTAGTATAAGCTGAAATGGCCGACTGCAAGACTCAAGAGTCTAAGACAGTCTTGAAAAAAATGAATGAAAATTAGGGGTATGAAAAAAGCAGTGTGCCTGGTAAAAGCAAGGCCAATGCCCTCAAGGAAAAATGATGCTCGAGCAAAATTCTCTATAAAGACGAGCTCCATTGACGAGGAAGAAGACTGGTGACAACATCAAGATGATCACCACCTCTTCTACACATTTTTGAGCTTATAAATCCATTTGTTTCTCAATCCATGAGTCAAATATGCATTGTGTCCCTTTTGTAAAAGTCTCTTCTGACTAGGGCACTTGAATTAACATAGGAATTCATATGTTTATAAGCATCACTCGAAGAAGTACGAGCAAGAACATTCCTATCTCTTTTCGCAGGGTTCTTGACTTGTAAACCCGAAGATGGCTGCGCAACATCTCTTGACCTTCGTGGTCCCTTTTGCCAAGCCTTTGACCAAGCCTACATTACGGTCCTGACAAAGACCTCTCAGATTGGTAAAGTCGTACCATTTGCGAGAATATTCGGATCCCTGTTGCCATAATGATAGTGAAAGGGTGAGATTCCTATGATCCCGCATCAATGGTCTGGATAAAATAGCCTTTTCAATGAGAGTGAGTGAAAAGCCCTTTCAGACTGAAGGTCCCTCATTTGACATGTTCAAGACATCCTCATTTTGAGTATGAATTGTCTTTCTGAAAAATTTTCCCCAGTGAAACTTTGGTGATGAAAAATGACAAAAATTGTCATGCATGAACCCCATTTGAACTGAAAAAATTGCAGTATGCACAGATCATTTGCACATATTGCATATTTGTCTCACAGGAGACATACTTTTAGAGAGCAGAGATATCATCATGTCTCCAACTTACCAGGAGGTGGGAGACCTCCAGGGATATTTGAGGCACGTCCTCGATATTCCCAACTTACCAGGAGGTGGGAGACCTTCACGAGTATCCAAGGTCCATCCTCGATATTCCCAACTTACCATGAGGTAGGAGACCTCCAGGGATATCTCAGGTGTGTCCTCGATATTCCAACTTTCCAAGAGGTGGGAAACCTTTAGGGATATCTCAGGTGCGTCCTCGATATTCCAGATAATCAAGAGGTAGGAGACCTTTTCAAGCATATAAGGTAAGTCCCTCTTCATTGACACCGTGTGCTTCCATTGCCTGGAGTCCCTCTTTACCGATGTGGCGTGCCTCTGTGGCCCGAAGTCAAGTAATGAAAAAAAACTGGTGTCCTTGAGAAAAATCAAGCACTTAACAAGATTGTGTCTCGAGAAAAGTCGGTACATCCCTGAGAGAGTTCAGGTAAGCAAATTGGTATCCCCAAGAATGGTTCGGGTACCTAACAACTCTTTGCTTCTACAAAGACCGGAGAATGGTCCGAGTCCCGGAAAGGCAATCCCCGTCAAGGCGACCGAAGAATGGTTCGAGTCCTAGATAAACAACCCATTGCTTCTACAGGCGACCGGAGAATGGTCCGAGTCCTGGAAAGGCAATCCCCCGTCAAGGTGACCGAAGAATGGTTCGGGTCCTAGACAAACAACTCTTTGCTTCTACGGGCGGCCGGAGAATGGTCCGAGTCCTGGAAAGGCAATCTCCCGTCAAGGCGACCGAAGAATGATTCGGGTCCTAGACAAACAACTCTTTGCTTCTACAGGCGACCGGAGAATGGTCCGAGTCTTGGAAAGGCAATCCCCCGTCAAGGCGACCGAAGAATGGTTCGGGCCCTAGACAAACAACTCTTTGCTTCTACAGGTGACCGGAGAATGGTCCAAGTCTTGGAAAGGCAATCCATCGTCGAGGCGACCGGAGATAGCTTCGGGTCCTTGACACCAACTCATTGCTCGAAAAGGCGACCGGAGATAGCTTTGGGTCCTTGACACCAACTCATTGCTCGGAAAGGCGACCGGAGATAGCTTCGGGTCCTTGACACCAACTCATTGCTCGGAAAGGCGACCGGAGATAGCTTCGGGTCCTGGAAAGGCAATCCATTGTCGAGGTGACCGGAGATAGCTTCTGGTCCTTGGCAACAACTCATTGCTTGAAAAGGCGACCGGAGATAGCTTCGGGTCTTGGAAAAGCAATCCATCGTCGAGGCGACCGGAGATAGCTTCGGGTCCTTGACACCAACTCATTGCTCGGAAAGGCGACCGGAGATAGCTTCGGGTCTTGGAAAGGCAATCCATTGTCGAGACGACTGGAGATAGCTTCGGGTCCTTGGCAACAACTCATTGCTCGAAAAGGCGACCGGAGATAGCTTCGGGTCCTGGAAAAGCAATCCATCGTCGAGGCGACCGAAGATAGCTTCGGGTCCTTGGCAACCACTCATTGCTCGGAAAGGCGACCGGAGATAGCCGGGTCCTTGGCAACAACTTATTGCTTGGAAAAGCAACCGAAGATAGTTTCGGTCCTGAAAAGCAGTTTCCCCATATCATTACACGAGATATGTTTTCTATATCTTCATCGAGATAAGGGAATACCTTGATACTTGCCAAAAAAACTCGGGGTTTGCACCCCAAATCACTCTTTCTGGTAAGTAACTACGGGTATTCTTCTTATCCAAAGTAGTATGTATTATGCATTATTGCCATTTTCTACTTTAGACACTTGGTCCTAGGTGAACTATCATCTATTGCATATGCATGGATAAAATTTAGGTATCAGTTCGTCTTTGAAGGCAACCTCTGCGAACTCACCTTCAAAGAGGGGCAGTTGTTGACACCTAAATTTTGACCAAGTATTTGCACTTAAATTGCTTAGAAAATTAGGGACTAATTTGACCCTAACAAAAATGATTTTTGATCACCTAAGTACTAATATTATTTGTATTTACTAAGTTTGATTTTCCTATTTATTTTCCTTTATTTTCGAGTAAAAAAAAAAAAAAAAGAAGAAAAATCGAGGCCCAAAAAGGGAGTTGGGTATTTATTCCCAGCCCACTTCTTCCTTCTTCCCTTTTGTGCATGCAGCCCGGCCCGTCTTCCCCACTCTTTTCTTCCACTTGGGTCCAGGCCCATTCGGTCCCCTCACTCTCACAGCCCGGCCCGGCCCTCTCCATCTTCTTCTTCTTCTTCCCTTCTTCTTCTGCTGCACGCGAGAAACAGAGGAGCGGAGCGGAGGACGGAGGACGGAGGATAAGGTGGCCGGCGACGGATGGGGACGTCTCGTTGGCGCCATTAATGCCGCCCAACGGAGTAGCGCGAAGACCGGCAGGAGACCCGGATGGATGGGACTCATCTTCAATGCGAAGCAAGTGGCGGGGCACGACGATAGCTGAGGTCACCGGTTCGGCCGAGGGAGAGCCCGGTTGACACGCCGAGGACCGCCGGTCGGAGCACCTCCGTCGACCGGTCCTCCTCCACCTATAAATAGGGGGTCGAGCGAGGAAGACAGCAACACGAGACGAAAACACGAGCAAGAAATGGAGGCGAAAAGAGAGAGGAGGTGAGATCGAGAGAGAAACAGATCCGAGAGAGAGAGAAACCGGCGACGGCGAGGCTTCGGCATTTTGACTTCCCGGGAGAGACATCCGGGGAAGCCGGAACGCCGAGCGATCGCCCGCCGAGTGACCGGATCTCGAAGAAACCAGATCTGTGGCGGCGAATAAGAGGAGAGAAGGAAACGAGAGAGAGTCTTTGCGGCGGCGAGAGAGCTGCGAGAGAGAGATCTCGAAGGAGAAACCGAAGAGAAAGAGAGGCGAGACCGAGCCTCGTCGCCGTGTCGCCGCGTCGGAAGCCGCCTACTTCCACCGGTCGCCACCAACGACGGTTCGTGCTCGCCGCCGTTCAACCCGCCGTCATCTCTCCTGCAGATCCACCGCTCGCGTCGCCACCGCATGCCCAAGCTGCTGCTCTTCGCGATCCACAGACCGGGTCTAATGCCGCCGAGCCCGCTGTCGCCCTCGTCGCCGCCTGCCGCCTTGCCGTCGCATGTTCGACCCACGACGACCCCGCCGCTCATAGATCTCGGCCCAACCGCCGCGTCCGAGCTAGCCGTCGCCTCCCCTTCCGCCCGGCCGTCGCCTCCCCTTCCGCCGGCCGTCGCCTCGGCTTCGCCGGCCGTCGCCCCCGCTTCAACCAGCCGTCGCCCCGCTTCAACCAACCGTCGCCCCAGCTCCGGCGGGCCGTCGTTCTGTCGGCTGGTCTCTCGACGGCCACTCGCCATGGCCGGGAGGCGCTCGGCCATCCCCCTTCAGCACCGCGGAGGAGCTGCAACAGAGAGGGGCACACGGAGTCGGGTCATTGACCGGGTCGGGTACAAGGACCCGGTCGACCCGCTAGGGTTTGGCTTCATGGGCTATGGGCTTAAATGAATTGGGCCCATTGGGCCCATTGGGCTTATTTTGCTTTCTTGGGCCGCTTTTTGTTTTATTTGGGCTTGGGCTTGACTAATTATTTCTTTTTTGTTTCAGTCTTGGGCCGGGCGAACCGAGCCCATTAGTCGGACTCGGCCAGTAGGGGCCCGGGCTCGGGAGCCCGAGTTGGGCCCGCACTGGTCGGATCCGAGAGTTCGACCCGGTCCGTTTATTTTATAATATAATATTATTATATTATTAAAAAATAAAAAAATATATTTTATTTTTTTCAGAAAAATCGAAAATCGAAAAATAGTTTATATTTTTCAGAAATATCAAAAAATCCAAAAATATTTTATATTTCACATTTTCTAGAAAAAAAACCAGAAAATTCAGAAATATTTTATATTTTCTAAAAATCAGAAAAACCCAAAAATATTTTTTATTTTCCAAAAAGAAGGAAAAAAGCCAAAAAATGTTTGTTTCAACAATACATGAAAAAAACCTTGAAAAAATGCAAGAATATCAAACCTGAGGGTTTAAACAAGATTAGGTACCGGAAGGGCATTAGTGATTAACTAGTGTAATCAAGTCCCCGATCCTAGTTTCTCTGGTTGCGTAGGAGTAGAATATTTCTCCCGATATTTTACTTGGGTTTCTAATCGACCCACCCCAAATTGATTAGTGGCGACTCCTTTTTAATTGAATTTGAATTGCAGGTTTAAGACTCGACCCTTAAGTCATGAATTGGTGGGCTTGGGAGAGCCCTGGTAGAAGCCCTGATGAAAGGCGTTCAGCCGAGCCATTAGCCTCCCGGGACGCGAAAGGGGAGGTCGCGACATTCTCCCCATAGGGTCCGCCTGAATGAACGAGCTGTGTGCAGTCGCTGGCATGCTTATTGGCGTAATCCCTGGCATAGCCAGCCACGCTCTCGTCCCACGCTATCGGACCCACACCGACCTGAGAGCGGGCCGCATTATGGGCTGCGACATAGTCTTGGGGCGAGTCCTGGGCGATGGACAAAGGGATCAATGCTATGGTTAACGCCACGAGGAAAAGAAGATGCGAAGGAACTGTGACATGGGAACTCATATTGTGAGAGACCAAAAGAAATTTGGCAAAGGAAGGATCTCAGTTGATTGATGAAGAGATAAGCGAAAGTTAAAGGGGTATTTATGGGGTGATCATGTGGAAAAACCTGTGCATGGAAAAGCTGAATGTTCAAACTAGGCTGCGATAACTGGAGTTGCCGGTCAAATTGATTGATGAATGAATGTCACCTACATGTGGTTATTTTCATATTCTGATCAACGTTAATTGAGGGTTGTACCATCGATGATGAGCTCGTCTTCTTACATGTTTTTTCTTTTCTTCTTTTAATTTTAGCTGTACATATCCATTAGACACATTAGAAGGTAAGTTACCTTGAAACTCTTCTCTCTTTCCACAGACATGCTTCACACATGTCGTCTCTTGGGTAAATCCCTACTCTTGCTTGTTTCATTTGGCCTTTTCCACTCAATTGGTTTCGAGTCCAAGTCTATCATGAGTGGCGCGATAAAGGCCGAGACATCCGGCTCAGGTATAACTCATGTTTGCACATGAGCGAGTTTGGAAAATATTGAATAAATGAGTGTGATGATTATTTTGGGTTATAATTAGAAATTTCATGATAACTTCCGAAGATATTATATGCTTTGATAAAAGCAATAGTAGGTAATTGAAATTATGTTGCATAGTTATTGAGGCTAGAGAAATGCTAAATGTAATAGGAATATGCATTAAATCCACTTTATTAATTGATTCACAGAGTTTCCATGGTGGATTGAATGAATACTATAACCTTAATTTAAGTCCTCGCACTTAATTTTGTCATTGATTTATCTCTAAGTGTATTATTGCGTCATTTAAATAAGAAAACGTTTATGCAATTGTAACACTTGTAATGTTACTAACTAGTTGAGCTCGCTCCTTGCCCTGAGATGGAGAGAGTACAGGGGCGTCTAGTTCCAATCCCCAAGCCAATTATGGTCCCATCCATTCTTAGAGATGGCAGTTGCAATATTGCAAACCACTCAATCACATGAATTCTATATCAAATATAGAAATTAAAATCTAAGTGTGACCGATAAAATACATTTAATTTGACCTAATCATTGGGTAGATTCAGTATGAACTTCTAGGGACCATGAACAAAACCCAAAACTAGTAGGTTTTATCGATGCACATGCAAGTTGCCAAAGCCATGATCGGGTCTATACTTACTATGTATGTTGAAATCAATGTACACTTTATACATAAGTGAAACATTAAAATATTTAAACAAAAGTTATAGATGATGTGTTTTGATGTTAAAGCAAATTAATAATAATTAAAACGTAAGTGTTCCCATGCCCCCTAGTCGAGTTCTTCTCTTAGTAGCGCTTGCTTTGTAAAATGGACTTCCCCTAATCAAGGGTTATTACGTGCTAGGAAAGAAGAAAGGCTAGAAAATGAATTATTTTTAGAGATCTTTCGAAAAGTTTCCATTTCCATTTATGTAAAATTTCATTGAATCTAAACTTGAAAAGAGAATATGAATATCGGTGACATAGCTTATACTGACTTGGAGTTTATTTTGTGATGGTTGAAAGCCTCCATCTCCTTGATCATCTCGCCAGTGATTTAGGCATTGACTGAGAATCCATGTGTTTTGGGCATAGCGAAGGAGGTAAGGTGCATGTGCCGCACGCATTAAATAGTCCCACCCCCCACTCCCCCAAAAAAAAAAAACAATTTTTTTCATTGGTCTTTACATCCTTTATCTCTACTTTTGATTTAGGGAAAATTGTATAAACGCTTTAAGTTCTAGAAGTAATGTGCATTTTCTTCTGAACTTTCAACCGTCAAGAACTTTCTCCGCCTTAACTTTAATCCAAATGAGAACTCAAATATATAGGATATGTAGATAAATAACATAGTACATCGCATTTAAGTGTAAGAGCGTCGCACAAAAGACACCCAGTAATAAGTTGTCTCATCAATTGAGAGGAAGATTATTATCCAAATGTTTTTAGACTGTCCCATGTTGTGGGGCTCACCTTTTTTTTGTATACAGTATCTACCGGATAGAATGATAAAGATGAATTTGGGGTGCATGCATCTGATTCACTTAATAATTTCTTCTAAAAACAAAATATATCACTTTCAGCGCTTCTCTAGCTGAGTCGTCGTCAACCAATGCCAACTTCATATATTGCGCTTGGTTGGTTATTTTCTGAATAATAAAATTATATTTATACATGCACTGCACGTACAGGCTTTTCTAGAGCTGTTTTATCTTTTATTTTTGCATTTATCAGTGAGTATGACTTATTAACCTGTCTTAATGTTCCTCTTCACAAGGATAGAGAAGGAGAAGGTAGAGGTTCATGCAAATGTGAGAGAATAAGTTCATAAGAGGCAAAAGAAAATCGAATAGTTAGGTTTGTTTAATTCGATTATTCGGCCCAACCTACAATTAATATGGATTCTCAATTCAAGCACTCTGTACATCTATGAAATTATCTATCTTATATAAATCCATAAGTATAATAAAAGATTATCAAAAGAAAATATATTAGTATAATTGTTTGTAAAAAATCTATTAGTATAATGTAAGCTATAATTATACAGGGTTTATTTACTTGGCTAACACCGACATGGCCAATAAGAGTAAAAGTAGGACAGAACAAAATGATATGACAGTTAGAGTGGAAAAGAAAAAAGAGTGATAGCTGTATGGGCACAAAAAGTGAACATTCATGGATGCAAGGTTTGTTCTCGTGAAATCATGACGATAGTACAGTCTAAGTTCCTCACATGTTGTTCACATAGGGACCACCTTGTGAGGTTACATTGCTGTTGCTCAATCATTTTTGAACTTTCAACTCTTAAATTGTTTAGCTACTTTGGGGTCAAATGTTGATCTTGAAGTTTGGACCATCAAATCAACTAATTTACTTATAATTGGTCATTTTGATTCTACTGGGACTATAAAAAGTTTGGAGCACAAGATAGTGACCATAGTTCCTTCTAAAGGTATAACTTCTAGGATTTTCTAGAACAAGAGGTGCATTGAAGGAAGGAAGAAGTACATCCCAAATGCCCATGAGTGAACACATAAATACCAAAACTTTCGAAAAGTATACTTAAGTTCCATTTTTAAAATAAAAAAAACATTGGACATTTAGGTGCCAATTGCGACGATACTTGCCGAAATCGACATTGCATTATTTTAATAATAAAACTAGTCCACGTAGCTCATCGGAATGTTCACTTAGCAATGCTTGTCTCAAAATAATGTTGTTTTTGCCCTCAAATTTGATTTTTAATATAAATATTAATTAAATTTATTTTATTTTTTTAAAAGAGTGAGGGCCTTTGGCAATGGAATGAGAGTTGGCCAAGTCATTTGGCCCCAACTAGTGACCAATAACCCTGGCCGACTGCAGGCAAGGGCCATAGGTGATGGTGGAGTAGCGATGGCAAGGGCTGTAGAGGCTCTCGCTAATTTGCTGCCCCTTTTCTTTTCTTTTTTAAATTTATTTTTAAATTTAATTTATATTAAAATTCAAATTTGAACCAAAACGACTTTGTTTTAGGTTTATCTAGTCATGATAGCGCCATGTGGATAAATTTTAAAAAAATAACCATATCATTTAAATTCTCTCCGAAAAAAGTCACGCAGCAGCAATTTAGTTGGAAATTCTTGTTGTTAGAACTTAAATGTTTCTTCCTTCTCCTTGACACTAAAGTGTATCTTGGAAGTTTTGGTACTTATATGTCTATCTATCTTAAGTTTTGACACTTAGGATGTTCATATCCTGCTCTTTCGGCTTGAAAAGAAGTAGAAAGCAAAAAACAAAAAAATTAATAAAAATTAATAAAAATTAATAAAAATTAAAATATTATTAAAATTGTCAACGTTATGGTTGGTTGTCCTATGTGACATGATTGGTGTCCATGTCAGTAATTCCGATCAAAATTAGTCAAATAGACTTAATTGGTAAAAAATGAAAAGATTTAAGACTTAATTGGCAAAATTAAAATATTTAAAACTAAAATAGTAAAAATACATTAGGTTTATGACTTTTTGAAAAAAATTTCCTGAGGCGATGAATCTAATGGTGGTGTTGATTTTGCAAAACAAGTAACTAAAAGTGTCGTTATTGGACTCAACAGTAGTGGATATTACCAAATATGGACACCGATGGCTAACTAATGTTGCTAAGATCACCACCTTGTAATAGATTCAGTGGGCTCTCTTCAATCTATAATGGGTCCGATACCATGATAAGTGTAAAGTAAAAAATAAAGTTGTGGAAATTTTCTTTATGTTCATCGATCTATACATGAACTTATTTATATACTTTATGGAATGGTTATCTATAGTAACATAATATTACAATAAAAATTACAATCAATCAAGAATAATTACAATCAATCAAAATAATGAGATTATGATATGAGAGATACTATGAGATGATCTAGAATCATTTGGTTCAGATGCTCATTGCATGTAATAACCCTTCTTTACTAGAAGAGAGAATCGATGGCGCTTAAATAAGTCCTCTCAATTGATAAGATAACTTATACATATCTAACTATCCCACGTATCATCCAACCAACTAATGCATTCTCACCATGTCCCCAAATTTTGGTGGTAGAGGGCATGTGCTTGTCCCCAAACTTTCAATAAGTACGTAATTATCGAAAGTGGACAAAGTTCTATGGAAATAACAAAGTGAAAGCTTAGGAGTGGCAAGTAAAAGTTCAGAACAAAATGCACATTACTTCCAGAATTTGGAGGGTTCATATAATTTTCCCTAAACTGAAAGTGGAGATAAAAGATATAAAGTGAAGACTAAGAGAAAATTGCTAGGAGATAAATTAATAGACAATCATAGGGTGCACGTACTAAATTGAATAGTCCTATTTACAATTAAGGCATATGTTTATCAAAAGTCTTAAAACTTGTCGCGAAAGTACAATTAAATCCTAGAACTTACAAAAAGTGCAATAAAGTCTTATAATTTGTCAAATTGATATAATCAAGCCCTTCCATTGACTCTGTCTATTGAAACTAATGGAAAATACTGACGTGGCTAAAACATAAAAAAACAAGGCTAAAATAATGTCATTTTGGACTAAATTTTAATTTTTTAACCAAAATCTTAATTAAATAAAATAATTTTTTTTATAAAACACACATAAAAAAGGAGTAGGGCAAGGGCTTGCTGCCATTGCATGTTGCCGGAAAGGGCCAATAGAGGTCGCCAAGCCCTTGCCTAGCTATGGTGGCCCTTGGCAAGGGTCACCAAACTATCAAATTTGGGTGGAAGGATGTTGACAACTGTTGTCGGCCCTAGCTGAGGCCCCAACGATCCCACGGGCCCTTTTTGGCAGCAGGGGTGATGGCGGCAGGGACCTACCCACCTTTGTCTTTAGCTTTATTTTTTTCCATTTTTAGTTATTTAATACTTTTTAAATTAATATTTTGATTAAATAAATTATAAGTTAATCCACGTCATCACCACATTGGGAGTAAAAATATTAATGAAAGCTAGTGTGCTTTGAATGAAATGAAATGGTTGAATGTTAGCATGGTTTTGATGATATTGAATCTTAACTTTAGCTTAGAAAAAGGTCATTAATGAACCTTAGTTTAAGATTTATTGCTAAGCTCTATATTATGATAAATTAAATACATTGATTACTTGCCTTGTGATATTGTTCTTTTGACGCCTAAATTGCTATCGGCATGTCATTGATTATTCGCCTAAGATGTATGTATATTAAGTTAGAGGTATATGTATAAACCCCAGATGAATGATACTGAGTCTTTGCTTGCACTATACATATATATTTCTAGTTTGAAGCATATCCGACACTTTTTTGATGTTTTATGGGTCTTACAAGTTATTTGTAATCCTACTTAAGTTATGGGTTTGCCCAGGAACGATAGTTTTTCATGTTTAGATATTGTTATATCCTTTTGGCAAGTAAAGTTAGCTCAAAGTATATATCTGCTCTTGGGGTTCATTATTGATGAATCTCAAGTTTGGGTCGTTACAATTATGATTCATCATGGCCATTTTATTACTTTAATGAAGCTAGCTAAAATCAATTACTGTAACTTATTAGATATCGTTAAAATCAGAATTAATCTCATGTGCTCGTTACATGACAGTTAACTTTGCCTCTGTGACAATGTGATGTAGGCTCAAAAGTTAGAATTAGTTTAGTTATTTGTTACCCTCAAATGTCTATCACTTATTAAATTTGTATATAAATTTAAAAATGAAAAAGAATCTTCAAGGTAATCTTAAATGTATGTGACCAATGAAATAAATAAGAATAAAGATAAAATGCGTTGCATTCATCTGCGCCTCGATGGCTGATTTGAATTGGGGTCAAACTGCAGTTGACGTCCGATTAGCAAACCGAGAGGAGATAGGCTTCAAGTTCCCATGCAACGTGTCCGGGCAGCCTTACATTCTCCGGACCAGTGTAAAAGCAGACGGGTTCGACAACCACAAAGAGCGGATTTACCTTTGGTTCGATCCAGCTAGGGAACTTCCATAACTACTCCATCTCTTGGAACCTCCACCAGATTGTGTAAGGCACTGCACCATGTATAGACTCTGTGCGTTTGAGCCTTACATCCTGATCATGCCAGTGAAATAATGAATTGAAACCTATTTGCAGTTTCTTTGTGGATTCCATCCTGCTCCGGACGTACCGAAATCACGCAGACGAGTGGGTGGCAATCCCTTGGTGACAACCAATGGGTGTCAAAGCCACCCTACGGAACTGTGACAGCTGGGCGACGTGGGGCAGGCGCAACAAGGTCGACTGGTTGAAGGGCCCCTTCGTGGCCTCATTCGAGGACTACAAGATTGATGCCTCCACATGGAATGGCAACCCGAGTTTTTACCGGGTGGAGAGCCGTGCAAACTGCTCGAACGATGAGGATTACAGCTCTTCGACATGGAGGCAGAGGAGGTGGTTCAAATGGGTTAGGAGATATTACATGATATACGACTATTGCCAGTACAATGCGAGGTTCCAAAACAACCTGCCCAAGGAGTGCTCTCTTCCCAAATACTAAACTAGCATCATAAGACACCATCTCCAATTCTTCCATCTCATTTTTCTTCTTTCCTTCCACATTTGATTCAGTTTGCACCACCGACATATTTATCAAATTGGTTTGCTTGAGCATATAGCGTGGTTATCGCGCCCTAAGGTTTTCGGCATAGTGATTCCTAGATCTCACGGCAATTTAATCATGTTCACCATGCTGAATAATTCTTAGATTTTACCACATGATAGCCTTAAAGATGACAGAAAAAATTTGTGAACGGTCTGAGCATTGAATCACAACAGAAAAATTCAAGCGAAAATGGAAAAGTGCGGATATACAAGTGGTTACACATGCGTTCTGAATTTCATGATTTTCTAGATTACAGACCAACTTTGCAAAAAATGGAAAGTGGATCAATTGACATGCAAATGGCTTGATTTTGGAGTCATTAGAAAACTTGGTGAATTTCTCAAGACTTTTTAAGAGATGACATGCTCAATTAAAGTCATTTATCCATTCAATTTTGAACATTTTTACTAACATGCAAAGTGATTAGATTCAGGGCAGCAACCATGATGACAAAGTGCATGGCTTAACGCTTCTATATTACAAGATAAAAGTATGAAAAAAGTCATATAAGTCGAGCATCTAACCATAACACTTTTCATCAAGGGTTCTAAGTCCTAATGCGATGACAAAGAATGATAGAAAAATGACAATGATTAGCATATATTGAATATATTTATGATAACAAAAGAAAATTACAATAACACATGCAATGACGGGATGGAATAGTATTTGATTAGCATGGCTTAAGTGTCCCTAGGATGAAATTATAACATGCAATGACATTCATAAGGCTTTCATGGACAAAAATCACAATCAAATGCACTATTGCACACGAATGCATACTTGAGCTTGTACAGGGCAGACATGAGGTCGGAATGATTTTTAGGGAATTTCACCTAATCAATGACGTTAATCTTGAGAACAATATATGTCATGACCAACATTCAGATGAACAAATGTCTAGAAGAAATCATCTCGAAAAGAGTTTGGTAAAAATCACAATAGAATTGACAAAGTCAAGGTTTTGGATTGTGGAATGTGCAGACCAGTATAACAGAGGATGATTTTTAGGGAATTCGACCTAGTTGTTCTCATTGAAAAATTCTGAAAAAAACGTGTGTCATGAGTCATGACTCATATCTGGCATCCCCATGCACAACTTTCATGAGAACTCAAGGATAAATTCCAAACTCAAAATTCACAAAATGATTATGAAGTTCAGGAACTCCAGAAATCAGTACATATCAATGATATCACGGTAATATCAAAGCCATTTGTCCTAAAATGATGATCTCAGAAAATTTTGAGAAAAATATATGTTCTAGATTGACATGTCATGAACGTTTTTTGTAGAGGAATTATCTCAAAATTTCAATAAAAAAAAATCAGCAAAAATGGTGAAGCCAGAAAGGTCGGATCCATCACAGAACTTCAACAATCAGAACATGATCACAGAACACAGCGGTCAATTTGACAGAATTTTTTAGGTGCCAATCGGAGTCTGATCAAGGTGTTCTATGGCTCATCGGAAAGCTTATCAAGTCTATTTTAAAATTCATTGAGACTTTGAACTCATTCAAACAAGTTTTAAAGTTCAAACGAAGAGGTTTTCCAATATGCCTACGATTTTTTCAGAACATGTAAATGCACAAAATCACACTTCAATCTCATCTTCAATCGACACAACATCATCAAAACTCATCATATAACATCTGAATCACGAATCTAAACATGAGATATAGACCTAGGGTTCGAATCCTAGCCCTTGTCCGTCTAATCACTTCATCTGATTCACGTTTAGGAAACTTACCTTGCGTTATTTGTGTTCAAAACTCGAACAAGCTATGCCGAACACCAAGAAACTTCAGGGAGGATGTACGGATGCTCATGGATGGTGGAGGATCACTGGCGATCCTCAATCGGAGCCGCTGGGAAGAATCACTGGCGTGCACGCCTGTGTTTGTTCCAAGAGAGAGAAGACGTGGATTGAAGGCCTTCTGGCGAGGAGCGGTAGCAATGGAGGAAGTTGTCACACACCAGACTTGGCCGGCAAACTGGCCGAAAGAAAATCGCCGGTGTGGATCACATGATTACGGAGCTCTGGCGAGGTTTCGATGAAGTGCGACTCACGATCACTTCAAGGATGACTTGAGAGGATTGTCGCCGCAAGCTCGAGGATGCAGCGATTTCTGCTATCGATCACCTCCTTCGAATGAACAACGAAACTCGCCGAGAAAAGATTGGCTGTTAACTCACTTGAGCGGAGGGAAATGCCACGATGATCGAGGCGATGCTACTGCGATCTTCGAGGTAAGCTTGCACGAATGGGGGGATTCCGAGAGAAATTTAGTGGAGCTGCTCCACTTTTCAAGAACTCGTCCAAATCAGGAGAGGAAAGATGAGAGAGGACAGAGGATAAGTGGACAGAATTGCAGAGAAAATGGCCAAAGAGGGAATCAGTCGGTGGAAAAGTTCTTGCGGGAGAGAGCGTGAGCCGAGAAATTGCTTCGCTTCTCCATTCTTCGTTTCAACCGACATTGAAGAGAGGGAAAGAGATGAAGAAAGAGAGAGAGAGAGAGGGATTCAAGAGAGAAAGTAGATCTGAGTTTGGGGCCTCCTCTCAAATTTTGGAGGGAGAATGTTTTTTTACCCCCCTTTGAAGATTACTTCTTAGCTAACAAACTTATTTAATTAGTTAAGTTTGTTTAGGATGATAGCTAACATGCACATGTTTATTTAGATGGTTGAGACGCATCATGGATGAATGGTCGTGATCGATTCACGATTAAAGCCTGATTGAGGGGCATTTTTGCAATTTCACCAAAATCGGGGGCAATTTCATAAATTCCAGAACTAATGGTCATGGATGGGTCAGCCATGGGCTGGGCCAACCGCTGGGCCAACCGAGGGTGGTCTCCAGCTGAAAGATGGCCAGAAAAAACTGGCCGATCAATGCAGGTCAAACATGGTCTACGAAGGTCAACGTTGGGTTGACCGGGTTGAATTGTTGCTTGAATTTTGTTCTGATTTTTTTGATTTTGCCCGATTCAAATGAAATTGAATATTTCTATATGAATTGGATCAAATGGGTTGCAATTGGACCATCTCGGGTCGACTAATTGTGCACAAAATTTTCAAAGTCATTGAATTCTCATTGCAATGATGCCACAAGCTAAATCCATGTTTTCAATTGAGCTTCAATTAGCAAAGTTGAAGCTCAATTACTTCAATTAGACTCTAGTCTAGAATTGGTCAAGTCGAATTGCATCAATTGAAGCACATTAGCTTGGATTTTCAACGTTCAAGTAAGCTAAATTCACCAAATTGGAATGT
This sequence comes from Corymbia maculata, assembly GCA_014182735.1. Taxonomy (NCBI): domain Eukaryota; kingdom Viridiplantae; phylum Streptophyta; class Magnoliopsida; order Myrtales; family Myrtaceae; genus Corymbia; species Corymbia maculata. Next base: position 7,301,880 of record CM024685.1, read on the forward strand.
TCCCAAGTGAATTTACTGAAATTGACCCTGGATTTGGAATGTCACTAAGAAAATGAGTGAAATGGAAATGTCAACTTGCTAATTATGAAGAATTTTTGGACCCTAATTAGCAGCAAAAATGGCAATTTGTGACCCGACATGACCAACTCGAAATTGGTCGAATGATTGAGTGGGTAATTGTCTTCGAATCAAATATTATAAAAGGAAGTAGGCCTAATTATGACTAGAACAAAAGCAATTTTATTTTTGGTCGATTTCGAACCTAAAATTGAAAATTTTGGAAAACAAGGTTCTTTACCGATTTTTGCAAAATTTTTGAATGCTAAAATCAAATTGAAGCTAAAATGAAATGATTTTTGATTTTTTATTTTTATTTTTTTGGTCAAAGGTTTGATAAAAAAATAAAACCCTAGTTGATTTTTCACTAGGTAGGGATTCTATTTTGTGGTCAAATCTTTGAAATCTTTCAAAATTTCCATTTTAAAGTGAAATTGGACTTGAAAGGAACATTTTTGTGCAAAAAGCCAAAATTGGATCAGGGTTGACTTTTGGTCAAAGGGTTGATAAAAAAGTCAACTCGAAAGTCAATCATTTAACTGTTCGAGTTTTTATAAAATAAATAGAAAATTACTTTTCTAAAATTGATGCAACAAACAGAATTGAAAAACAACACTTTTTACTTGAAAAACGGGTTTCATCGTAATTGGAAACCTCTAATCCGATCTTTCTACTTTCATTAGCATGTCGACTAAAAATCAAATGTCAATAAGCATGACATTAAAAGTTGGCCTTCAGCTCATGACCTCATGGTAAGGCCACATTTTGGGGCACAAATGCGCACGGAGAGAGAGAGAGAGGCGAAGGCAATGGCCTAGCCATGGTAATTAAGTAATGCATAGATCCATAGTGGCATCAGAAATGAAAAGAATCGGGCAAATAAGCAAATTCATCAAATTATGTGTGGTTACTTGGTGGAAATAGGTAGACTATAATTCATACATCCACTTTCTACCATTACTAAAATAGATATTGATGTAATTATTAAAAATACACATAATAGATATGGATAGGCAAACTAGTTAAGGAGACATTCATGTCAATTTGCTAGCATTGCCTTTGCATGATGATTTTCTCTACTAGTGAAAGAGTTTGAAATGGGAAAATTGACTTAGCTATGTACCTGTCCTCCTCTCTTTGGTTTCGTAATTTGCCTTGATTGAATATAATCTCTTGATCGCCTCGGTCATGTCCATTCGATTTGTTGGGGTTTCCATTGAACATGCGACTCCAACTTCGAATATGGAGATCATGCAATCTCTGATCTTGATATGTTGTTGTTGATCACCAGCTTCACTCCAAAGGCTTAAGTCTACTATTTCCATCACTTGATCTTGAAGAGCCATTTGGACAAAGCTATGAAGGTTAAAATTGTGCCCAAAGGCTTCTTCAGTAGGTCTCTTCCCAGTGAACATCTCCAATAATAGAATGCCGTAACTATATGCATCCCCAAGTGTGGAAACCTTGTGTCCCATGCCATACTCTGAAAATTTTATTAAGACAGTAAATACTTTCTTTTGAAGTTAATTGTATAGATAATATTTCTAAATCACAAGGGACTTTGCTTGATGTCTATTTGCAAGAGCTTGCCAAGGACAATTGTGAGGGTTCATACTAGTCACGCCCAACATAGAGCTATTGCTTGCAATCCCTTGCTCATTGTGCATGGCAGAGACCAAGGGATTCTCTGCCAGAGCAAGGTAGAAGGTCCAAAAATCCCCTATTGGTTTTTTTTTTTTTTCTTTCATATCTCTTTGTTTAACTTTCGTTTACTTTATTGGCTATGGCTGATGTTTAGCGCCTATCGTATGCTAAAGTGGTCACAACATTCGAGATGCATCAGCTATAGAGAAATGAGACTATAATATTTATAAAGTGCACCAAAGATCAGTTAACAACATGTGAACTCATGTTTCTCCAAAGCTACTAAGTGCACCCACAGTTGTCACGTGTTTACTAAACAAATTGCCTAAACATCAAGAGTGTTTTGTCCCCAAGTAGGGTAGGGAGAAAACATAAAAAGAAGAGAATATATGCGGCGAAGTCCCTGGCGGAAATTATTTAGTGTACTTAGTACATGTATTAACTAAATGCGAATGGCCAATTTTGACTGGACGCACATGGAATCCACTGGAAGCTCATCATTTTCATGATCTTGATTCAGTTTGATTTCTATACTCACACTATTTTTTTTACAAGACGGAAGAAAAGAAAATGCCTAGAAGAAAAAAAAAAAGAAAAGAAAATAGCACAACAGGGGAAAAAGAAGAGATTTGGAGTGATTTGTGACGATAATTGATTTATACTTGTAAAATGCGTAAATTTGTCTTAAAATACTCCAAACAAGGAGTTTGAAGGAGAGTGAAAGTTGGATAGAGCTCATCATGTTGTCAATTAGTGTAGGTTGTGTGATATTGTCGACACCTCCAATGGTTTCTACTTTAAATGCCATGTCATCTAAACATATTTTACAAATATAAAATTATAGGTCAAATCAACAGGAAGTGTCCACAGTAGGAAGTCAATTACTTTTTGTCAAGATCTTAAGTCATGGCATATCAAAAGAGAATCACAAGTTCTCATCAATTTCTTATACTGTAATTGACTCTATGAGAATATTATACACAATTCATTTTCACGGCATGCACATAGTATGAGATAAATATGAATTATAGAAAGAAAATACAAATATGAGATGACACAATATGCTTGATTAGTTTATTGACCCTAATTCACAAGTTTTGACAACAAATATTTCCACTCGTTGATCAATTTACATTGGTTTATTCTCATCTTAATTTCAAACATGATTAGGACATGCTATTATAAATCTTTTCATAGAAATATATAGGTATTTCTTTTTTCTGATGAAGCTATTAATAGGGGAAAGAGAAAATTGTTTTGTAAAAAAGAGGTGTCAGAGCATACAAAGCTAAACATAACATCAAGGATCATTATTTATTCAAACTATTTAACACTCTCATTTACCATCACAATCAACCAAAAACTAATCAAGAAAATATGACGGATTCATACCCGGAGGCACATAGCCAATGGATCCTCTGACTGCGGTTGAAGTTGAACTGCCTTGGTCATGAACTCTTGTGGCTTCGGCAGACATCGTCGAAATGATCTTAGCAAGCCCGAAATCTCCCACTCGAGCCACCATGTCATTGTCCAGAAGCACATTACTCGGCTTTAGATCTCCATGGACAATCATTGGATTACAACCCTTGTGGAGATATTCGATCGTAGTAGCTATGTCAATGGCAATGTTTAACCTCTGCACTAGTCTCAAATTTCTTGATTCACCACTCCCATCATCTTGTCCAATAGTCCTAGGATGCAGCCACTCCTCCAAGCTCCCATTAGCCATGAACTCATATATAAGAGCTTTGAAGTCATTGCCATGAAAATCAATGCTTGAACAGACACTTAGTATCTTCACGAGGTTTCGGTGTCTAATGGTTCCTAGAGTTTGACATTCGGAGACAAAGCTCCTCAAAGCATCTCTTTGCGTTAAATTGAGCACCTTCACTGCCATCGTGGCACAGCCATCAAGAATTCCCTTATAAACCGTGCCATATCTCCCTTTACCAATCAAATTGGTCTCAGAGAATCTATTAGTAGCTCTCAAGAGTTCTTCATAAGAAATCCTCAAGAATTGGTTCTCGAAGGATAATGAAGTGGAAGCATTGGTTGGCGCTTGCTTCTTTTTGTGATAACAAAAGATAGACAGGAACAACAAAGCTAAACATAACAAACTGCCAGCTACCACAGATATCACTATCGTCTTGGTTGAAGAAGACTTGTTAGAGCTTGGTGATTTGCAAAGTGGAAGATTCAGAATCAGAGCACCCCCACAGAGTTTCCTATTTCCAGAAACTGATACAGCACTTGCATTACGAAAAACTCCACCCTCCGGAACTTGCCCTTCTAGTTCATTGAATGATATATTCAAGTACTTTAGCAGCGGGAGCTCTGCGAGAAAGCTCGGGATTGGCCCAGAAAAATTATTATTGGAAAGATCCAGCTCTTCCAGACCCCGTAATGGACGTAAAGCTTGGGGGATTTGACCATGAAAAGAATTAGCTTCAAAGTGAAACCGTTCCAATCTCAAGCACTCACTGATGGAGGCCGGAATCAAGCCAGTCAATCTGTTGTAAGACAGATCTAATTCGGCGAGATTCTTTAAAGACCCAACTTGATTTGGAAGAGATCCACTTAATTTATTATGTGCTAAACTGAAGATGATTGACAAGGAAGAAAGGCCCATGATTTCGATCGGAAGAGAGCCGCTTAGATTGTTGTTTGAAAGATCGAACTCGATAAGTTGCTTGCAGTTGCTGAGACTTTGTGGTATGTAACCCTGGAAATTGTTGTAATCAAGGTAAAGGCTGCTTAACAACGTCAGGTTACCAATTAAAGGTGGTACCTCTCCAGTAAACATGTTTTCACTCAAAAAAAGTTCCTGCAAGCGGTAAAGTGCTCCAATGGAATTGGGAATGCGATCGGCTAGCGAATTATATGATAAACTCAAGGTCGACAAGTTGAAGAGATTTCCGATGTCTGAAGGAATAGTTCCTCCGACCCTATTGTCTGTCATGTAAATTCGCTTAATGCTGGTCGAGAGATTGGAGATGGATCTCGGCAATGGTCCTTGAATCAAGTTCGTGTCCACTGAGAGAATTTCTAAGTTGGAACAATTAACTGAAGAAGAAATAAAACTCAAGTCATCCTGCAACTGATTATAACCCAAGTCGATCTTGTTGAGGCTTTTCAGCCTTCCCAGATTTTTCGGTATTGGCCCATGAAAACTGTTGTTGAAAAGGAAAATATTCTGAAGGCTAGTGGTATTCGTTAAAAATGAAGGAAGTGTCCCAGTGAACAAGTTAGAGGAGGCTGAAAGGTAATTGAGAGAATGAAGAGTGGTGCCGATGTCGGAGGGAAAGCTTCCCTGCAACTGGTTCTCATCAACATAGAAATCGGTAAGGCTAGAGATGTTTAAAATCCCCAGTGGAATCTCGCCGGTGAGTTCATTCTTTGATAGTTGGAAAAATTCTAACCTCTTGAATCTGGATAATTCCTTAGGTATTTCTCCGCGCAACGTATTTCCTGACAGGGAGAGCTGTTGTAGCAATGAGAGGTTTCCAATTGAAGGAGGGATAGGGCCTACAAGACTGTTCTCACTCAAGCCCAATATTTGAAGCCTTAGTAAAGAACCAAGATTGGCATGAATTCCCCCCACCAGTTGGTTATCTATGAGATTTAGGATCTCAAGGTTTGAGCAGCGAGAAAGATTGGAGGGTATCGGCCCACCAAATGAGTTGTTACTAAGAATGAGATTACGAAGTCGAAGCAAATTGCCTATCTGTTGTGGGATTTCTCCATGGATGCTGTTGTTCTGTAAATCCATGACCCTTAGGAAAGAAAGATTACCTATGTGAGGAGATAGGAAGCCTCCCAAGCCTTGTGATCTCAGGTCCAAGGATGTGACCCTCCCAGGATGTCTTTTGCTGCACAAAACACCTCGCCACTCACAATGATGGGTAGAATCATTCCAAGAGCTCAAGACTCCATATGGGTCTTCATGAATGGCATTTCTGAAGGAGGCTAATGCAAGCCGATCGGTTTGGTTTTGCGAGCATGTGCCGGGGCTTGTGATCAAGATCCAGCACCACAAGAGGGCAGAGTTTAGCAAGAGAAGCAATAGTTTCCCCATCTTCTCTAGTGACCCACTTTCAGTCTTAGGTGCATTTAACACCTCTGTGTCTGTGCACAATTCAATTATTGACTAACTCACTATGGGGAAATCTGGAAACTCATCTGAACTTTCTCTCGTCCTTTATTTTGCGTCCCCTGTCTTGAGAATATATGTGTGAACTCTAAGGTTTCAAAGAACGTGTACATTCCACACCTTGGAGTCCAAAAAACAATGCAAATTATAGGGTGCAAAATGTGGCATCTTTAGTATCAAAATAGTTGATCTAGTAGTACATAGATTAACTGTCTTTACGAAACCATGAGTTTAATTCAGGTCATAAATGAATATTAATATTAATTTTTCAAACACATGAAGACTAATTTATAAATGATGTGGCATATGTTTATTAATTATTGCATATGGCTTATCGTCCACTTATTTTCTGCCATGTCATTTAGTGTGTATTAAGATAAATATGTTACAAAACCGAAAGGTCCATGTGAAGGAGAAATTGGTGCCTCATATTCCACGGAGGCAATGCGGACGAAGACTGAAGACTGAACAAATCGGTGCCTCAGATTCCTTACCCATCACGAGAGGACTGGGAAGTCAACGGAGACGAAGACTGAATGTTCCATCAAGCGCGTTATTTAAGCAGACAACGATGACCAAACGAAAAAGAAAAAACGAACAGACAAGTCTTTTGGTACTCCCATCAATTACGTGATCATCGACAAGTCCATGGAATTTTCAGGCCCGGTAGAGGCCGAAATAGATTTCCAGGCTGGTTGAGTCCTAGCTCGATTTTTCTTTCTTGTATCAAAAATAGATCCATTATTAGGCTTTTCACCTCAAATATCACTTTTTCATATGTTTACTTTTTAACTTATCTGTGATTTTATTGAAGTACTTTGAGTATGAATAAGGGAGAGCTCGAAATCTTGGCCCGGCTTATAAGAACTTTAAAATTCAGGCTGTCCAATCTAGGCCGATTAGGGTTTTCGGTCTGTTTTGCTCACCCCTAAAACTAAGTATCATGTGAAACAAAGTGTATCATTATGGGGCCATCTCTTGAACCTTATAAGAATAAAGTGCTACATAATGGGAACCAATTTGTAATATCCTTCAAGTGCGACCACTCAAGTATATCAGTGGGATTGGCTATATGGTTTGCATCGTTGAATATTATATGTATGATTTACTATTATTAGCATTTATTATCCCAAGAAGAGGTGGTCAATCACTCGTTGAGTCAATAATGTTGGGTATATAACCTAACCTGGTACCAATTGTTGGGTATGCGACCCTAACTCTGATATCAATTATTAGAACCAAAATGATAACAAATAGCTTTGGAGTGTTTGGTGGAGAGAGAGTGACACAAAAGAGAGACAACAATATTCAAAGGCCTTTGAAACTTATTCTCTTTTTTGTGTCATTCTCTCCCACCAAATCCTCCAAAATTATTTGTTGTCCTTTTGGTTCCTACATTTGGTATCAGAGCTAGGGTCACATACCCAACAATTGGTACCAGGTCAGGGTTATATACCCAACAATTGGTATCGAGCCAGCCGGTCGGGGATTGTATCAAAGCCGCAAGTCAAGGACCATATCGAGCCAGCGGAGTCGTCGGACCGTGTCGAGCCAACAGGTCAAGGACCGTGTCAGAGCCTAGGAGGTCAGGAACCGGAGTATCAAAACTTGTGGCCGGAGACCAAGATCCTAGAGTAGACGATCAAGGATCGAGAAGTCAGAGCTAGCAATGGCGTCCACCAATTCCATTCAATTGCAACTTCCAAAGTTAAATGGAAGGAATTACAACAACTGGTCCGTCCAGATGAAAGTTCTCTTCAGATCCCAAGATTCGTGGAACCTGGTGGAGAATGGCTACACCGAAGTGGCCGATGCTGAAGAATTCAATGCTTTGAAGAAGGAGGAGAAAGATTTGTTGGTGGAGACCCGAAAGAAAGATCAGAAAGCCCTATTTGCGATCTTTCAAGCCGTAGAAGAATCGGTATTTGAAAAAATATTGAGTGCGGAGACCGCGAAAGCAGCGTGGGATATTTTGCAAAAATCCTACAAAGGCGATGATCGTGTCAGGCGGGTGCGGCTCCAAACACTTCGAGGAGATTTTGAGTCGTTACGCATGAATGACTCGAATCTATCTCGGCTTACTTTGATCGAGTACAAACCATCGTTAACCAACGAGGGTTAATGGTGAAGAACTCCCGAGGATGTACGAGTCGTAGAAAAATCTTGAGGTCTTTGATCGAAAGATTTGACTACGTCGTTGCGGCGATCGAAGAAGGCCAAGATATATCAACCATGACGTTGGAGCGGTTGATGGGTTCGTTATGCTCACATGAGCAAAGGATGAATCAGAAGTCCACTGGTTCGAATCCCGAGCAAGCATTGCAGAGTCGGGTCACTTACTCAAGTCGAGGAGGCCATCATGGTGTCCGAGGTCGTGGAGGTGCTCGAGGTAGAGGTGGAAATTTGAATTCCACTAGAAGGTATAAAACACATGACAAATCAAAAGTCAAGTGTTTTAAGTGCAACAAGTTCGGACATTACAAATCTGAATGTCGAACAAACATGGGGCACGAGCAATCAGCACAAGTACATGTAGTTGATGCAAATGAAGATGTGGTGTTAGCCTGCAAGACGAATGACTCGAGTACCATGGACGCCAAAATATGGTACCTAGATACTGGATGCAGCAATCACATGTGTGGCCGAAAGGAGCTATTCTCACAGTTAGATGAGACGGTTCGAGGTGAAGTCAACTTCGGGGACAAATCAAAAATTCAGGTGATGGGCAAAGGTAACATTGATATCAAATCAAAAAATGGTACTCCTGTTACTATTGCTGATGTTTATTTTGTGCCGGGACTTTGTTGGAATTTACTAAGTGTTGGGCAACTTTCCGAAAAAGGCCACAAAGTGAGTATTGAAAATAGAGTTTGCACCATCAGAGGTGTAAACAATAAGTTGATCACGACGGCGCAAATGACGAAGAACCGGCTGTTCCCTCTATCTCTTCAGACGAAGACTCTATTGAGTTTTCAAGCAATGGTGAAAGATGACAAGTGGTTGTGGCATCTTCGGTTCGGTCATCTCAACTTTCGTGGACTAAAACTACTTTTCCAGAAAAAGATGGTGACTGGCATGCCTTTGATCGACAGTCCAGACAGCCTATGTGAAGGATGTCTTGTTGGAAAGCAGCATCGAGAATCTTTTCCAGTAGGAAAAGCTAGAAGAGCCAAGCAACCTTTGGAGCTGGTACATACCGACATCTGTGGCCCTGTTGAGGTGGAATCATTCGGACAAAAAAGGTACACACTAATTTTTGTCGATGATTTTACTAGAAAAACATGGATATATTTCTTGAGAGAAAAATCTGAAGCTCTTGTCAAATTTAAAGAATTCAAAGTCTATGTTGAGAAACATAGTGGGTTTAATTTAAAGACGTTAAGGTCAGATAGAGGTGGAGAGTTTACTTCCAATGAATTTGATAAATACTGTACAATTCATGGAGTGAAACGTCAGTTGACTGCTAGCTATACTCCTCAGCAAAATGGTATAGCAGAAAGAAAAAATAGAACAATTTTTTAAATGGTAAGAAGTATGCTAAAGGCTAAAGGTTTACCGAAGAAGTTTTGGGCGAAGCCGTTGCTTGTCTTTGTGTTTATACTAAACGGGTGTCCAACAAGGAGTGTTCTTGGAAGAACCCCAGAAGAAGCTTGGAGCGGAAACAAGCCAGATGTTTCGTTTCTACGAGTATTTGGGTGTGTAGCATATCCCCATATACAGGATGAACGAAGGAAAAAGTTGGACGACAAAAGCCAGAAGTGCATTTTCATCGGCTACGGTGAGGTGACTAAGGGTTATAAGCTGTACAATCCAGTCACAGAAAAAGTAATTATCAGCAGGGATGTTCAATTTCTTGAAGATGAAGCCTGGGATTGGAATCAAAAGGTTAACCAGGAAAGTATCCCTATTGAGATGAATCATTTGGGGGAGAGACAAAAAGGTCTTCAACTGAAGATCCATCAGCTTCGCCTGGAAGTTCGTCTTCTTCACCAACAACGGGTTCAGAACCGTTGATTCGTCGTTCGCAACGATCGCGCCAAACGCCAGTTAGACTCAAGGATTATGTGGTCACAAGAGATGATGACAGTAATAATGATGAAATCACTGATGAAACAACGGTAAATTTCTGTTTATTTGCAGAATGTGATCCTATATCCTATGATGATGCAGCAGCAGATGAGAAGTGGAGCCAAGCAATGGATGATGAAATCCACTCCATTGAAAAGAATGACACATGGGTACTAACTTCTTTACCACCTGGTAAGAAGCCCATTGGTGTCAAGTGGGTGTACAAGACAAAGTACAAACCCGACGGTCAGGTGGACCGCTACAAAGCAAGATTGGTCGTGAAAGGCTACAAGCAAAAGCCAGGTATTGATTATTTTGAAGTATTTGCACCAGTAGCTCGAATGGATACTATTCGAATGATATTAGCACTAGCAGCTCAGAACCGTTGGAGGATCCATCAAATGGATGTGAAATCAGCATTTCTTAATGGTTTCCTTGATGAAGAAGTATATGTGGAGCAACCACAAGGCTATGTGAAGAAAGGGCATGAAAATCAAGTGTACAGGTGAAGAAAGCATTATATGGGCTAAAACAAGCACCTCGAGCTTGGTACACGAGGATTGACACATACCTGTTGGAGCATGGTTTTCAAAAGTGCCCATATGAACATACACTCTATATCAAGTCAAATACTAATGGTGATCTCATAATTATATGCCTTTATGTGGATGACTTGATATTTACAGGAAATTGTGAAAAGATGCTTGCTGACTTCAGGGAGGCCATGACTAGTCAGTTTGAAATGACAGATTTGGGATTGATGTCTTATTTTCTAGGGCTTGAAGTGAAGCAGACAAGTGATGGCATATTTGTATCACAGCAGAAATATGCTAAGGATATTTTTAAGAGATTCAATATGGAATCACTCAAATCAATTAGAACTCCTGTAGCAGAACGGTTGGAGCTGAAGAAAGAAGGAACTGGTGAATTGGTAAATCCCACTTATTTTAAAAGTATCGTTGGCAATTTAAGATATTTGACTTCCACAAGGCCGGATATCACTTATGGCGTGGGACTTATTAGTCGGTTCATGGAGAAACCATACCAATCACATTTGCAGGCAGCAAAAAGAATTCTAAGGTATGTTAGTGGAACTCGCGATCATGGAATTTTATATTCCTACACTAACAATTTCAGTTTAGTGGGGTATACAGATAGTGATTGGGCAGGTGATACTGAAACACGGAAGAGTACTTCCGGATATGCGTTCTTTCTTGGATCAGGAGTCATTTCTTGGTCCTCGAAAAAACAACAAATTATTGCATTGTCAACAACTGAAGCAGAATACATAGCAGTGGCTTCAGCAGCATGTCAAGCAATATGGCTTCATAGGATGCTTTCTGAGTTAATGCATGAACAGAAAGGTCCTACTAAATTGATATGTGATAACAAGTCGGCGATTGCATTAGCCAAAAATCCTGTGTTTCATGGCAGAAGCAAGCACATTGACATCAAGTATCACTATATCCGTGAGCTGGTTAAAGAAGGTAAAATTGTACTTGACTTCTGTAGATCCGAAGACCAGGTTGCAGATATCTTGACAAAACCATTGAAGGTGGATCCGTTCGAGAAATTAAAGATAATGCTCGGTGTTGTTGATTTTTCAAAATCAATTTTAAGGGAGGCTGTTGGAAATTAATTAAAATTGATTTTGAGGACACCGCCTGTTTATTCTTAATCAACAAGAAAAGAGAAGAAAAGTCCAAGATGATATGTGTTGTTGACTCTTCAGCATCAAGAAAAGTGAAGAAGCGAGAAGAGTGAAGAAGCATCAAGAAGAAAGAAGAAAAGTTCAACTTGACTTCTTGTTTCTTTGACTTGAAGGCAAAGTTGCGGCTGAAGAAGGCGGTGGACTTCAGGCGGTGGAATGCAGGCGGTGGACCAGCCTATATATATAGAATAGAATGGCGTGTGAGATAGAATAGAATAGAAGAATAAGGGTCAGAAAGAGAGTGAATCTTAGTTGCATTAAGAGAGAGAGAGAGTTTAGTTTAAACAGCTTGTATTAGTGGTGTGTTGTTGTATTTGTATAAAAGCCTACGCAAGGCCTTTGAAACTTATTCTCTTTTTTGTGTCATTCTCTCCCACCAAATCCTCCAAAATTATTTGTTGTCCTTTTGATTCCTACAAATAATTTGCTTACTCAACATTGAGGTTAACTCACTAATAGTGTTTGCAAGCTATAATTATGATATCCTGAAATTTTGACACATAATGACATGCGGATATCCAATTGAGACATTACAAGATTGTGGTAATATGTAATATTTTCTTGATTTGGGATAAAACATATTCATTTTGTGGTTGCACCATGTAGATATACTGTTTCGCGAACATTTGGAAAGTACCTCATGTTTTCATAAATAATATAAATGCTCAAGACATAAAAGTGAATTGATAAATTGAATAGTGAATAACAATTTTACATGGTCTCTTTGATTTCTAGAAAGTGGGACCAAGAGGCATGCATGAAAACGTGTTAGTCCATTATATCTTGGTTTCAAAGTCTACGGTGGACACTTTGGATAGTTGAGTGGATATCATGATGGACACTTTGGATAGTTGAGTGAATATCATGACTTATTGAGGTGGCTAATCTATTTGGATCTCCTTGCCGTGGTGGAGACGCCAGACGAGAGAGAGAGAAGCAAAAGGAAAAAGAAATAGAAAGATAAGGAGGGGACGGAGAAAGTTGGGACAGACTAAGAAGAAGATTTTGGGGTCTCCAAGGTAATGAAGCTAAATTTTGTCGTGTTATGCAGCAAGTTAATGCGTCTGGTATGAGGAAATTGAAGAGTAAAGGGGTATGAAGAGTTAGTACATCAATGGAGGGAAGAATCAGCAGTTCTAGCTTGACTCAAGCTCGTTTACATGGGGAATTGCTTGTCAAAATCGTTGGATATAGGCGTGGGTTGCCGAGTTGTGTCGTGAAGAACTAGACTCAAATTCCTCCTTCGGAAGCAAGGTTTAAGCGATGGTAAGTGCATTGTAAGTATTTATGCATTGATATAGGTCAAACGCATTTATAGAAATAACATGTGCCAGCATTCTCAATATCTTAAGCAACAAAGTTAATATAGATTTTGCGCGGATAAGAATAACATGTAAAATTACCAACATATGCAAATAAAATATTTACCTCCAGGTATGCCTATGCAAAGCTGGGATTCTGTAACTTGTTACAGAAGAAATCAAAATTTCTAGTGTAAAGAGAATAATTTTCTCTTAGAAATAGGAAGTAAATTATTTACTTCCACCTCGACGAGCAGCGTCGGTCAAATAATCACAATTGGCCTGTATACGGATCAACGTGGCTTACCGGTGACTAATGCTAGGTTGTGACGTCCCAACTTTGGCCATATATAAGTAAGAAAATAAGAAAATAAATTTATCAAGATTTTCTTATCTACATATACCAGACAAAAAAATAAAATCTTGTCAGCTATTTTTCATTAAACAATTCATTGAAACAGATTGAATATAATGTTAAAATAGGACGGACGAAGTCAGTGATTATTGGTCTTTTAACATGCATAGTTCTACTGACGAATGTGAAAATCAAGATTTGCAAATGAAATATTTAAAAGTTGTCATCATCCACTACGATTTGTTAACGGGCTTAGACTTGAACTCTATTTTTATTTTTATATTCTCCAAATGAAAGTATTAAAATTTCAGCAAGTTCTCCCCTTAAGCCCCGGTTAGTACACCAACTCAACCCGGGGTATCGCTCTAGAACCACACATCACTTAACCCAACAACAAACAACCAAGAATAGTAATCAAACAACAACTAGGGTCAACCAATAATCAATATTCAATTCGCATGCAACCTTACTCGGTATGCCATACCCTGCACTTCAAATCTCATTCAATGCAAGCAAGGCATATGGCCATTAAATGATATAGTTCATCAATCACATGTGAATCACATCACAAGTGATCTCACCTGGCCATTGCCACACCTTGCACGATTGTCAATTCATGCATGCGTGCCATAAATAATGTGATCATCACGACATTAAGAGCATGCGAATAATTAGAGCATTGTACACAACTTTCTTATGTCTCACATTCACATATACTCCGATTATTACGACCCCTCCTCTTGGGTCACAGCACAACCTTATGGTTAGTGGTTCCTGGCTAAGCCAGCTTCGTTATCTTTACCTTGAAGCACGGCGACATCAAGGGCACACTCCCAAGATAGCATTCCCAAAGGAGCATAGGACTCGCCTACTACTATAGTCCTGCAATTGATAGAGGCCTAGAACCTGCCCACTACCACAATCCTACAAACAATCCCTCATTATCAGGCAACCGACTGAAGTCAAGACGACCAAACAGCTATGGCATGACCCCATAAGGATGGGCGGTCTTTTGGTAATGTCAGGTTCCCTCTCTTAATATAATCATGCAACACATCATCAAGCAATTCGTTTATATCTTTGCTTTGTCATGAATGCAACATCGCTCGTGCTCATGCGACATGCTATTTCGGATAACCTATGCAATATCAATCAACAATTCCAAACTTTAAAATGTAACCAATCAACAATCACGTACATTCCCTAATTCTCGAGAATAACTCAATAAACCATACACTTTCAATTCTAATTGGTCTTCGATCATGCATTTCCTCATTATACACAAGTAAAATTAACAATCGACACTTCAAGAAAGCATAACAACTAAGAACACATCAAAATAAGACTAAAATTAGCTTTCGTATGAACAGTACTGTGAATAGTAATTATGAATAGTAAATTTCAGAATTCAATTATTAATAAATTAAACTTAGAAATAAAACAAAAAATTAATTAAAACAATTAATCAATTAATTAAGCTAAACATGCTTAATTAAACCATAAAACACAATTAAGCATATAAACCACCATTTAAGCAAGATTAAGCTAAGCTAATCTTAACCATCTATTTAACCACTTATCTTAGGGTTAATACAACTGAATTAACCCCTTAAATCATAATAACCACTAACTAAACCAACCATAAGCAAGTTTAGGCGCTAACAAACGACTAGGAGCTAAACTCACTTGTTAAGCGGGTCGACGACACGGACGTGGCGGTGGCGACGATGAAGGCAACACCGGAGGACCTCTACCACAGTGATTCAAGGTGGTCCCGAGGCTAAAACAATAGTAACAACCTCTGCTCACTCATTGAACTTTTGAAAACTATACTGCACAGGAGGTAAGTGACTGATCGGAGCTAAAACGAGCTGGCCAGAGCTCCGGCGAGCAGCAGGTCGGCAACTAGCGACACCTGGGAGTCGAGAGGGAATTGCTAGTGGCTAGGATAGGCGGAAGTTGGGTCGGAAGACAAGGAAAACAACTTAAAAAGGTGCTTCTAGGTAAAAACATGCTATAGTAGGCGATTAAAGAATAGTCGGCTTTTGGCCGGCCGGTGGGTCGGCCAATGGCTCCGATTGACAAACGGCCACCTTGAGTAGTACAGATTCTCTCTCCTGAGCACAATGGTGGGTGGCATGGGTGGTGATCAACTCGGGAAGGCCATGAACAATTCGATTTTTCGGAGGAAGGTCAGAAGGTAAAAACAGAAGGAAGGAAGGGAAAATAAAGGAGAGAAGTGTGCAATTTGTGAGGGCTGAAGGAGGAGGAGAGAGAGTGAAATGAGAGCTAAAGGATAAGTCTCATCAAAGCCATAAATGCATGCCCCAACTCCCAAGGCAAGATGACATCATCTTCTCTCTTTTCTTTTGTCATTTTTTCAAAATATCTAGGGGCAAAATAGTCATTTCCACCTTGCACATTTCTCAATCTACCTTTGGACTGAAAATGAAGGACGGACCTAAGAAACGGGCAAGAAAATTAATAGGAATGGGCTCAGGAACTTGTTGTGTTTGAAACAGCTCAAGGTTAGACAACAGGCTCGGAAGGATAAAATGGTCGGTTTAACCAAGAGGCTCACTTGCTTGCCTTGAGTCTACCACGATGGTTGTCCTACCTTAGGCATGAGGCCCACATTCATTTTGCTCGGCCCGCGTCCTCATAGGCTCATTTCCTCAGTCTATAAATCCCATTTCCAAAAACTCGACTTAACTGACATTGTCGACTGTCGAAAAAGCATTATCCAAAAGTCCGTCCCAGACATTCCTAAAAATTCGAAGTCCAATATTTGATTCTCATGCCATGTCAATTTCGCTCGAATGCCATTTTGGTATAACTCAGATTGACATGTGGCTTTAAGGATTTACGCGTAACCGACTCATGCCAAATCACGTTCAAGACTTCTCAACACATGGATGTCCTTGACTACATGAATTGCGAAGGATAGATTCTTATTTTAACGTGTACGATTACTAAGGATCGACATAAGGTCGTTCGCGGGTTTGATAATAGTAAACGGAATCACCTATCGTCCCATTATGTTTTGTCTGCGAATTAACTTCTAGTTGTCCTTGAAATCGGTCTGCAAAACTACAGGATCATCATTACGCATGTCTCATGGTCGAGTCGTTTTCCTAGGTCAAGTTCTTTAGTCACACGAGTCCTGTCCTCATCAGCCTTTCCCCTCAAGGTTAGTATCTCAGGAGTGATCAGTTTTGAGTGAGATCAACCAACAATGCATTGGTGAAATTCATGTTCATTCATCCTTCAAAGGGCTCGAATTTCAGGATGTCACAATTCTTCCCCCTTTATAAAAATTTCATCTTTGAAATTTGCAACCATTAACAAATCCTCAAAAAGATGGGGGTGCTGATATTTCATCACTTTCTCACTTTCTCATATAGCTCCATTTATTCCATGATATTGCCAAATCACCTTAACTAAGGCGATAGTCTTATTTTGAAGTACTTGTTCTTTACGGTTCTCTATTTGTATCGGCCTCTCCATGTACGACATCCTATCGTCCACGTCCAGTTCCTCAAAATTTAATACATGAGTCGGGTCTGGTTCATACTTTCTTAGCATGGACACGCGGAAAACATTATGTACTTGAGCAAGTTTTGATAGTAACGCAAAACGATACGCTAAAACCCCGATCCTTTCCAAAATTTCAAAGGGTCCAACGTACCTCGGACTTAACTTTCATTTCTTGTTGAATCTAGAAGTACCCCTCATTAGTGATACTTTCAAAAATACATGATCACCCATCGTAAACTCCAACGGTCTACGACGCTTGTCTGCATAGCTCTGTTGATGAATATGAGTGGTCTTTAGTCTATCTCGAATAATCTGAACTACATTCAAGGATTGTTGTACCAACTCTGGCCCCATAATCTTACGCTCACCAACCTCGTCCTAACAAAGCGGAGTTTTGCAAGGTCTCCCATACAAAATCCATGGTAATGTGTTCCCACTTCTATTCAGGAATCTCAAGAGCTTACAGTAGTCCACCAGGTTTATAATGCTGAGCCTTTATTTGTTGGCACGTCAAACACCTGCTTTGCAATGTCTAACTTCATATCGTTCCACCAGAAGTGCTTCTTCATATTTTGATACATTTTCGTACTACCAGGGTGGATGCTATAGTTACTACGATGAGCTTTCAACAAGACTACTTCCTTAAATTCCGTATCTTTTGGAACGCACAATCGTCCTCGAAACCTTAATGTCCCATCCTCGGACTCTTGAAAGTCTGCTTTCCTCTTTGCTTGATCCATCTGCAAGATCTTAAGAATTTCAGGATCCATTGCTTGGGCACTCTTAATCCTACTTTGCATCTCGGGTTCCATCCTAAGAGTGGACATTAGACTAGCAAGATGGCTGATCTCAATTTTAAAATATGAGTCCTTGACTCCCTCCAAAAGATCCATTCTCATACCATCATATGAGCAATCATTGACTTTCGATTGAGCACATCTGCCACTTTGTTCGCTTTCCACAGATGATACAGAATCTCGAAATCGTAGTCTATAGAAGTTTCATCTATCGTTGTTGCCTCATGTTCAACTCTTTCTAAGAGAACAAATACTTCAAACTCTCATGGTTCGTAAAAATCAGATACATTTCCTCACACAAGTAATGTCTCCAAATCTTAAGTGCAAAGATAGTCATCGCTAATTCCAAATCACGCATCGAATAGTTAAGCTGGTAAGGCCTTAACCGTCGGGATGCGTATGCAACCATCTTGCCATGTTACATTAACACGCAGCCTAGTCTTTTATACGACACATCACCATAGATCTTGTACCCACTAGGATGAGACGGTATTGTCAAGACAGGTGAGGTAGTCAATTCACTTTTGAGCTCTTGGAAACTACACTCGCACTTGTCCGTCCAATTGAACTTCTCTTCTTTCTTTAACAATCACGTCAATGGCATAGCTATTGTAGAAAACTTCTCCACGAAACGTCTGTAATATCTAGCCAATCGTAGTTTCTTGGGATTGTAACATCATGTTAACAAAGTCGAGGCTCATCGATTTCAGGCGCAAGAGTGGAGTCATGATGATGGGTCATTGGCCATGGGTCAGGCGTGGCTGCTGGTAGTCTCTCCCTCCAGCTCGTTTCTCTCGCTCACAATTGGCTCTCTCGCTCCCTCGAGCTTGCTCTCCTCTTGGGGTTTTACTCTCGCTCTAGCTCCCAAGATGAAAACTCCTTGCCCCCATAAGAAGAGCCCCTTTTCAACGCTTCTCTCTCTCTCCCTCTAGTGACGACAATTGTTGCCAAGTCACATTTAAGTCACTAAATTTGTATAGCACAGAAATGAGTTAAATGAGTTGGATCATTTTTTATTGGACCCAAAACCGACTAGACTCACCCATCCGAAGGTGATAAATCTCCATCTTTTTAAGCAATGACAATAGACAACATGAATTGGACCTTGTTAGTTTTTGGACTGTCTCGTTTGAATTCTAGGACGTAAAAACATAAGGATATTTCCACCTTATTGGGGAAGAAAAATATACAATTTAAAACAAGGGGTGTAAGATGTGTAGGCATCGGCACGTGGAACAAAAGTTAGAAACGAAGTACCATCTTTAACCCTCACAAAATGAACTCTACATTAAATAGGAAAAAGTAAAAGGAAAAAACGAGATTTTCGAAGTAATTATGAGAAGGCTTTCTTATGATTGTGGGCAGCCGTTCATCGAATCCATGCGTATTCAATTGGCAACAACTACCAAATCATGGGTTAGGTCGTGTAGGGAGTTCAACTAACCGAAATATCTTTTATTTAACGAGTGCACCCTTAACCGATGCTTGCGATCATCTCCTCGTTCCCATCTTTTGCTAAGCAGTGTTCTCATTAATAAAACACGGACTCCAAAGTAGCCCATTAACATCGTGAATCAAATAAGGCATGAGACTAAGCTCCTGAGGAGATTTGAACTGTGTGATTATTAGTTTCTTGCACTCGGCGATGGTGTATATTGAACGTGTGTTGTGCTTTTAATCCGGGTGCATGTCATTTTCATATTTTAATTACTTAACAGTCAATTCCATGAAATTGTCTAGACAGAAACTTTATTCATAATCGCAGACAGAAATGCTGCATGGGGACAAATTTTCGTCCGCTTGCACGTCATTGCCATGTTTTAATTACTTAAAAGTAAATCGCATGAAATTGTTTAAACAGAAATCTTATTTCATAATTGCCGTCAAAAATGCTGCGTGCAGACAATTTTTCATCCACACGCACACCATTTTTCATGTTTTAATTACTTGAAGTCAATTCCATGAAATTGTCTAAACGGAAATCTTATTTCATATTCGCTGGCAGAAATGCTGCCATTCTGTTCCTGTTCTGGTGTCTCTGTTTTCCTTATTTTCTTTTTCCCTGGCAGAGAAAACGAACTTGATGGCAAAATGGAAAAGGTGCCACAAAAAAAATAAATCAAAACAGAGAATTGAACATAACTTCTCTTGAAATTTTCACCTGCAGGCACTGGAGTTCTTTCCATTGTGTTCGGCGTTTTGCCTAAGAGTACTATGGAGAGAACCCAAACTCATTTGGGCTATAAGCTTTCTTTCGGAATCAGGTTGGGCTGATGTGGAGTGATGCCTCGATCCAGTCCGTTTTACAGCAAAAGCACAGCCCCACAGTGCAATCATCTCGTCGGGAGCGTACGAGGATAGCAACATGTTATGTCAAATAAATGCATCCACATCATAAATTGACTCGAATTAGCGACTCAATGCAACTTCAGGTGACTTCGTAATTTCATGTCGGCATCGACGATGGCTCGCTGGAATTACATCGGGTCGTGAATTATGAGCCTTGAACTCCAAATTAACTAACGTGGATTAGACGATCTCCCCAATAGGTACATGTCACAAGCCAGATCAAATGCGTCCTTCGCCTAGCAATTTCCGCTGATGGCAGATGAAGATTTCAGGAGAAGTTATGTTCGATTCTTTGTTTTGATTTTTTTCTTTTTGGTGGCACCTTTTCCATTTTGCCATCATGTTCGTTTTCTCTGCCAGGGAAAAAGAAAATAAGGAAAACAGAGACACCGGAACAGAGAAACCCGAAGCCAAGCAAAAAGCCCTCTTACCAATTTCATCTCTGCATTTGGTTCCCTTCCCAATACAAACCGAAACCAAACAGGGACAGTCTTCCCGCTTTTACTTTTAGCTTCGCTCCTACCGTCTCTTTTGCACAGCGAGAGTCAATGAAGAGCCGGTACCGAGATCGCCTCGCAGTGATCCAGTTCCTCGAAACATCCACTCCCCGTTTTCTCTCTCTCTCATTTTCGAAATCTCAACACTGACACTAATTAAAACAATTAACTATTTTCTCAGAGGCAGGGGAGTCCCTTAAAGTTGAATACTACTATTGGTTATTTCTTGTTTTCACTGGGTTTTTCTTCTCGCTGCGATCCTACGGTGACGGTGGAGGCGGCGGCATTGGTCATCACTGTCCAAGCACGAGGAATGGTGGTCTGGCGCATAAATGGGCGTGTCCGAGCTCGAGTGAACAATGCAGCAAGTTATCCTGCAATTGGAAGCAGAAGAAAAAAAGAAAGGACGCAGAGCGTGAACCAATGAGACCCCATTTTCCAAAACCAAGTATTTGTTAATTGGTTCCTAAGAAGTAGCGTTGACTCATTGCTTTAAACCAAAATGAAATTATAAAAGATCTTTGCTGTTGGAAGTGTAACCCATCTTGGGCTCTGTAGTAAAGCAACTCATTGTACTTTCTGTCAGGACAAGATGACAAGGGCTACTTATTAATTGAAGTCTAAACGATGTTTAAGCTCTACTGGATTAGTTATTACTGTTGGAAATTTCCTATAATGGGCTTACATTAATTAATTAATTTTCTATTTTATATAATCGGGTTAATGGATATTCCAATATATTTAAACCCTAAAGTGATTTTATTGAGTTGGGTTTTGACATATATTAATTACGGGCCTAGTTTAGCAGCAAAGTGTAGGCAATTGTGTTTAATTGAAGCCCGTAATGGGAGGGGCCCAGTTGACACGCTGTTGATTAGGATTTGCTAGGTCCCTTCTTTAGCATATAAAATGGTAGGTTATACCTATCAGTTGCTTGAATCCCATTAAAACTGCTAAACCGAAATAGGTCATAGAGAAGAAGATCGGCATTCCGATAGATCACTGACACCGTCAGTTTGATCTATTTTTCTTCAAGTAAATTATGGCTCAAACAGGTATGTTTTAATTCCGCTGTGCATATCGATTTTGGTGTTTTACATTCATATATGAATCTAATTATTCATGATTAATTAGTTGTTTATGTAGAGAATTTCTACATGTGGTATCGTGAGCCAGTCATTTATGTCGTAAAACCCAATTTTTTTTTCACAAATCCGATTATGGTGTTTACCGTGTTTGTTCCTTTTGGTTTTGAGCTTCTGTCAGTTTGTGCTTTACAAGTTTTTATGCGATTTCGATCAATCAAAGTTTTTTTTTTTCGGTCGAATCAAATCAAAATACTTATTATATAAGTAAAAATAATGTATTAGAATGGAAGCGATAAGCTTTGGTGATGATGATATGTTTGATTTCTTGGATAATTATTGTTTTGCAATTTCGAATCTATGATAGACCTCTCTACACATATGTCTGGAAACGAGCTAGTAAACAAGCTTTTTAGTGTTTGATGTCTTCATAACATTCGAAGTCAACTTGAAGAGCTTTCCAACAAACCATAGAACACCCAGATCCGGTGTCAGTTGCTATCCAAAATTATTGTCCAAAGTCAGTTTAGTAATCTGTAAAAATCTTTTGTTCAGTTCTGATATGCATGTTGTCCGCCTGTTGCTTTTGTCAAATTTTTTCCAATTTCTGTGTTGAGATCTAGAGGTTGACGCCTTCATGAAAAGTGTTCATATAGGTCTTAACTTCGACATATAATTTTTTTTTGGATTTTTTGGAGCATAATTAGTTAATGAAAACCTTCTGCATAGATCAATCGATTCTGAAATTTTAGGGCTTTTGTTCTACATGTTGAGTTTTTTTCTCACCATATATAATATATATAGTTTTATTGAGTATTGAGTGAGAATTTCAAATTTGAAATTCTAGGGGTTCATAATTTTGTAAAGGTTCTAAAAAAAAAATTAGAATTTTTCTTTCCAATTGAATGATGTATGTTAGCAATTATTATATAGGTATCATTACATTGTGATTCTTGGGTTCAATGTGGTTTAGATTTGGAAGTTGTGATTCTTGGGTCTCGATATATTCCCTTTCAATTATTGCCCATGAACCCATGTTATTTCTTAAGTAGATTGTTTTTCAGTCTGATGTAATTCAAAGTTTTTTTTCTTTTCTTTTCTGGTTGTGGAAAATTTTTGGGCTTTGTTTGATTTTTGGACTTTATCCATTGGTTTTCTTGGTTTTTGTGGGTGCCTGTGTTGTCACTTGTCTACGGGTTTTTAGTACTCTATTCAAGTGAATTGAGGCTTGGCTCTATGGTTGATGACGGATTCCTTTGCTTTCCATGCGTGATCGAGTACACCAATTGATTGGGTCCAGTTCTTGTATTTCTCGATCTATATGGGTAGCTTGATTCTTGGTTCCATCTTGTGGTTAATTGCAATATCATGGTTGGGACGTTGAGTCCATTGTTGTTTTGAATATTAGTTGTTGAACTCAACGATGCAAATGCAAAGCCTCTAGATGGGGTGAAATTAGAGATACTGCTTTCAATTGTATCTGATTTTTTTAGGTTTAGAGGTTCTAGTATTATGTGTTATTGTTTGAATTTTTGAAGATGAGTAGCAATAGATTGAAGTTACAAGACAAGAACAATAATTTTTTGAAACTTGAGTATGGACGATTTAGTTTGGTTTTTTTTCGATTAATTCGTCTTGGATTTTGATTGGGTGCATGGCCAGAATCTGGGCCTCAAGAGTTCCTAGGCCTGCTGAAGATTCTGGGCGCAAGCCCAGCCAATGCCCAGCTTCTGGGTTTCTGGGCATGAAGCCCATCTTCCGAGCTTCTGGAAGCCCAGGCGGTCCAGTCTTTCTGGACACAAGACCAGGCGGGCCGGGCTTCTGGAAGCCTAGGCGGGTCGAGTGTCCAGACTTTCTAGACACAAGCCCAGTCGGGCTGGGCTTCTTCTAGAAGCCCAGGCGGACAGGGCCATTTTTTTTTTTTTTTTTTTTTTTATTTTTTTCTTTCTGCAATAATAATAATAAATTATTAAAAAAAGTGGCAAAAATTGTTGTTTAATGTAATATGATTTTGGGAAGCGCATATTGTTAAGTGCTTCATATTGACGAATTTTGGGCATTGATTTAATGGAACATTATAAAATTTTTTGGAGTTCCTATTAATAAAATTAGTATATACAATTACCCGCCCAAAGGGGGTTATTGTATATATTAATTTGAAAATTGCATGAAGATAAATTCCCACTTTAATTGATGGGGATGTATAATTGAAAAATATTTATCTGCCCAAAGGGGATAAATTTTTTGAAAATTATATGTAATTCCCTTCTATATTAATATAATAGAGATAATTGATGGGGATGTATAACTCAAAATTTTTATCTTCCTAAAGGGAATAAATTTTTAGAGTTATGTGTAATTCCCTTCTATGTTGGGATAATGGAGATGTATAATTTAAAAGATTTGTCTATCCAAAGGGGATGGATCTTTGAAGATTATATGTAATTCTTCTTATCTATCTCTATATATTGATATCATGGAGATGTATAATTTAAATGATTTGTCTGCTCAAAGGGGATGGATCATTGACAATTATATGTAATTCTCCTTATTGTTGTTTTACAAACTTCATGCTGTGGAAAATAATTGTGCATTATACGCTCTGCTTAAAGGGGAGTTCATAATGTAATAATTATTTTATGGAATTGATTATTGTCCATAATTGATCATATTGCATTATGTGTGTCAAACAGCTACTTTTGTTATGAACAACAATACTATGGTCGAGATGTTAACTATATCAAATATTATACTATTAAGGACTTAGTCAAAAGGGAGACATTATGATTGAGAATATTAGAATTGAATTCATGTTAGCTAATTCTCTAACAAAAGATTTATGACCCATTTTATTTAAACATCATGTAAAGAATATGGGTGTTTTTTGTTAGTGGGAGCTATATAGTTTGTATTTCTAGATATTATAATTATATACAAACTGATAATGCTTTTATAATGTCTATTAAAGCATTTACTTTTGATGATCATCATCATTGATTTTATTGTTATCCATTCTCCTGTCGACTGAGAAATGGAAATATGAAACAGTATCTTTAAACAAATTTTAGTTTAAAGACGACTAGATGTCACTAATTATGAGATCTCATGTTGGATTGTGACATAATTGTGCAATTTCATGTTGTTTAGAAATCGCACTAAGGCAATTTCATGTTGTTTAGAAATTGTGCTAATGCAGTTTCATGTTGTTGAAAAATTGCATTGAGAACCGATAAGAAATAGTGTATATTTTTAATCACATGTTGGCACTATTTCTTACTACACTACTAGGCTTATGATCTATGAAAATATAATACTTGTTATATGTTATTAAGGAAGGTCATGTGTTGTGGTATTTTCTTAACACATTGATCACCATAGTCCTATAATGAGATTATATAGGATTGGATTGGTTTTGAGATGCCATTATTGGAATATTATTTTTCAAAATTGTGGCCACATAAAACAAATTTTCAGTTATTAACCCTAGAGTATCGTTTTCAAAATAAAATCGTTTTCAAAAATAAAATAAGTTAATTAATGTAGCCCAAGTGGGAGAATGTTGGAAATTTCCTAAAATGAGCTTATATTAATTAATTAATTTTTTTCTATTTTATATAATCGGGTTAATGGATATTCCAATATATTTAAACCCTAAAGTGACCTTATTGAGTTGGGTTTTGGCATCTATTAATTACGGGCCTAGTTGAGCAGCAAAGTGTAGGCAATTGTGTTTAATTGAAGCCCGTAATGGGAGGGACCCAGTTGACACGCTGTTGATTAGGATTTGCTAGGTCTCTTCTCTAGCCTATAAAAGGGTAGGTTGTACTTATCAGTTGCTTGAATCTCATTAAAACTGCTAAACCGAAATAGGTTATAGAGAGGAAGATCGGCATTCCGATAGATCACTGACACCGTCAGTTTGATCTATTTTTCTTCAAGTAAATTATGGCTCAAACAGGTACGTTTTAATTCCGCTGTGCGTATCGATTTTGGTGTTTTACATTCATATATGAATCTAATTATTCATGATTAATTAATTGTTTATGTAGAGAATTATACCTTATTTGCAAGCGAACAACTGGAGATGTCGCTCTCGAAGCTCGCGAATTGCAAGGGGCATAGCTCGTGAGAAGCGCGGTGAAGCGCTGACGCTGCTGTTATTGATGGCTCGAACACCAGAAGCTTGAGGTCTCTCGCTCGAGCTTTGATAGCCTGCCTCAATGGCGGGTCTCACAGTTTGAATAGAGAGACGATGAAGGAGATGAAACAGAAGGGAGTGATTGAGCGCATTCGCCATTGGAGAGCCCCCAACACGAGCAACTCCATCTTCTGTATTGAATGCGCGTCGAATATGAACCCTCCTCCATCGCTCAACATCAAAACCCAAAAGAGAAACGTCAAAATGGGCTTTATATTTTTCTCTTTCTTCCAGTTCTTGAGTTTGGACTCTTCCACGTTTACCTGATTATCAGCGAGAGAGATCTCTGTTTTCAGCATTCTCGCGGCCAGAGCCACGCAAGAAACGGCGAGAAGCCTCAAGACCCTTTGGTTTCTGCATAAAGAAGAACAAACCCCCAAAATTCAGGAGGCGACAAAACACAGTCAAACCCAAAAAGCAACGCAAAACGAGAAAACCTCAAAGAAAAAAAAAACTGGTCTCGGTTCAACATCATGAGAGAAGGCGGCAAAAAATAAGAAAAGCTAATATTATTTTGTTAGTTATTTTCTCACTCTTGCATGGCTGTTAAGTTAATTCAAGTGTGAACCAATTCCCAAAAAAGATTGCTTTTCCTTGAACCTTGATTAAGTTAAATTAAGTAGTAAAAAACAATGAAAAAATAGAACTAGTGAGCGTTGCCATGACAGGCAATGAGCTTGGCAACCGGCGAGAGCTGGCTGCTTGGGTGGCAATGGCGAAGGATGTGCAACATTTTTTATGAGATCAATGAGCTGAAGAAGCAAATCAAGCCCACCCTTACCAAGGTATGTTGGCACCTTAATTTTGCTCATATATTTTTTTTTGAGAAAATTAATTAAAATACTGGGAATTATGATATTGATACCTCATGCCCAACCCATTTAAGCATCAAAATCAATAATCCCCTGGGCTTTTTTTTTTTTTTTTTTTTTAATAGATTTTTTGAAGCTTCTACAAATCTTTGAGGTCTCTCTCCCTTGTAATAAATTTTCGTTCGTTTGTGGCAATAAACTAACTCACGCACATGCATATTCACGTGAGCAAGAATGGATTTTCATCCTAGGGGCATTTTCATCTTTATATGTTGGAGTATATAGGAAATTTTTTTAGTTTTCTTCGTGGAGGCAACGGACGCACAGAAACACACACAGCCGGACCGAAGTTCCGCAACCACAACTTCCATGGACGAAGCTCTCTTTGCTTCTTCGTTGCCGCGGTCTCAAACTCAAATAGCAGGAACTGATCCATGGCTTGCTCGTCACGCGACCTCAGTCTGCTAATCCATCGCTATTCGTGGCCAAAAACAGACTCTGAGGTATGTACATCAATTGCTCTGTTTTATTGAGTTGAATCCGAGATTTGTGATTGAGGTTTTGAGTGAAAGTAGAACGATGATTGTGGATCTTTTAGTAGTTTAAATACATTCAGATGTCATTGCAATTGTTTATATCAGAGTTGACACTTCGATTATGACTTTGTGTTCTATTTTTGAATTGATCACCAATCGTTCGTTAAAATGCCTGAACGAAATCGGAATCCAATTTTGAGAAGCATTCTTATGCTATAGTGTCTGGAATGATCCTTGTGTAATGAACATGTTCAACTCACTTACAGCTTCTCTATTTCCAGTGATTTTAGACTATGGCCGAGATCTCCACATGCCCTGACTACTTGATTTGTTGTTCAAATCCATCCAAATATGTTGCCTTTGATTTTGGTATTCTGCCGGGTATAGATTCATGTTAATCAAATATCTAAACAAGCAAAGCATGTCAACTTACGTATACGAAAGGGGTCATGAGTTCGTTTTGGCATATGATGAATTATATTTGCTTGATTGAGATTAGGCTTGCTGGTTATGCATTCTCTTGCTCAGCTGATTGGTGTTGTGGTCTTAACTTGGTATTGCTTTAATGAACCTTGATAATTTTGTGCTCCCGAAATTGATTACATTCGTGAATTTCCTTTGAGCTGTCACGTGGGCTAATCGAGGATTTCTCAATTGCACTAATTGCTATTCGTCATGGTGGCCAAGGAAGCTTTCGTATTGATATGATAGGATAGAAAATTTCTCAAGAGGGAGATGCGCCTACTGGCTTGCATTATAATGTGATTTTCTTTGGAAGGTACAATCGTTTGTCATGCAAAATACATGGACTGGTGAATTCTGGCTGGAGTAGAGAGGAGATATGTCTTACTCTTGTATCTATTGAGAGCCTGGAAGGTCTTACCTTAGATGAATGAGTTTTATGCCATGAACTAACGTTAAAAAATATGAGGACAAAAGTAAAATAGAGAGCAGTGATGTGATTGGTGAGTAAAGAAGAGAGTATTTTTTAGCAAAATCTTCACAGCACCATGTTAACATCTTCTCTATTTTCTTTTCATTCTTCGAGATTGTAAAGAATATGGATCCTATTTTTATTGGTGCTAAATTGGTCGTTGTCCATTCTTGCACATGATTCTTATATGAAACTAAATAAATACTGGAGTATGTTTGCTAAATTCGAGTGAAACCATGTTGATTCTACGGTTCATATGCTTATTGTTGGATTAAACTTGTTATACTCTTCTTGTTGGATTAGACTTGTCATCCTTTTTCTGCTAGTGCTTACAATATTATGTTTACTAGACATGTCTCCCTTGCGAGTGAGCAATGGTGCCTGCCGATATTCGCTAAATACGCTACTGAGAGCTTGTCTCTGAAAATTGGAGAAGCTCGTTGACTGTGCTTGACAAGGCCGCAATCATAAATATGGGTTCTATATCCTTCTCTCTGCATTTTGTTGCCTTCATTACATGTGTTTCTTCTTTTCTGTGCATCATTCACATCTTTATTATTTCTCTGTTTCAAGGCCTTGCAAAGTCGAAGTTGTGTGGCACTGGGTGAAACTCTTGCTCTTGCCATATCCACATTGCTCTCATCTAGAAAGGTTTGAGTATGGGTATATGCATGTAAATTTGGTGAGAAAAGATCAATTCAGTACAGGCAACTTGTAGTAGCCGTAGTTCTTTGGGGAATTATTGATTGCTTAAAGGAAATTGATGTCTTGTGATTTGTGAACCAAGTTTTTAGTAGGCTTTGTTTAACACTTGCTTTTCTTCACTCCTTCTACCAAGACCCCTCTGGCATATGATGAAGCTTTATCAAATCGATCTCTTAACTCAGCATTTTTATGGATACAGAAACCCATTCAATTGATTGAAGCCAGGGGTTAAACTGAAGTTTTGATTTGATATTAAGTCATAACTGGAGTGTGTGCTTTGTGTTCCGTTTTGCAACCTGGACGCTTATTCATATAGCTGATACTTGCATATACTTTTCATAAAATGAGTTGGCAATGAATGGGTGTAAAGAATACGCGTCAATTTGGAAAGAAATAGAATTATTGTCATTTCTTATCATGCTTGAATGAAATTTGAACTTGCTAGATTATCTAACTGGAGTTCAATTTCAACTTGTTGAGATATCATTTTTATCATGTGAACATGTATGATGATTTAGGAGATTGTTATGGTGAACTAGTGATAATTTTTCCACAAAATATCTATGTTGCCTTGCCTTAAACTTGCTGGATATGGGCTGTCATAACCATTCCTTTCTCGGTCACTCTCTTTTGGGTGTAGATTGAATTGATCTGAAGCCCATCCAAGTGTTGTTCTAGTTACTTGTGATGTGGTGTTTGTATGTTGATGGTTTCTTAATCACTGGGCATGTTTGTTACCAGTTGCTTTGATTGAGGTGATGCTGAAATTCATGGAGTATCTCAGTGAAGATTTGATTCAGAGGAGGGACCAAGAATAAGAAGAGAAAACGAAAATAATAATAAAAAATAAAAAATTATGGAAAATAAAAAATGGAAAATTGGGTAGAAAAATAGGTGTTGATTAGGTTGTTAGATTTTAGTATTAGAATTAGCTAGTTTTGGAAAGTATGGGTGCATAATAGGTTGCGCATAAAAGCAACTTAAGCAGACTATTAGTAGCAAATCAGCAATATTCTCCAACTATGTGAAATGGCTTTGGCAAATTTCAAGCCCTGTTGCTATTCGACTTTTATGCTACATGCTACTAGAGAAAGGGCTCTCATGTGATGATTGTTAACTAGTTGTTGGCTAATTTACGTTGATTGTTGGAAAGCACTAATTTACGTTGATTGTTGGAAAGCACTGTTGTCTTTTTTCGATTTACCAAAAGGATGTGGTCATCCATGCATTGCTATAGCCAAGGCCACTTATCTCAAAAATCTCTACTATATTGACCAAAAAGTAAAAATAAGAAGAGTTTCTAATCTATAAAACAAACTCACGAGAGTAATTTCAACCTCAAACTCTCGTAGGAAAATTTTAAAAAGCACATGTTTATTGTTATGATGAATTTCAATCGTTAGGAAATGTTCAAGATTATGTGATGTTGCAAGGATTGTAATTGGTTATAATTGATTCTGATTTTTCTATTAATTCCTAAGTCAGCTAGTTTGTTCATACATTACTTCCCTATTTGTGTTTATTGTTTTGGATACAAGTACCCTTATAATGTAATACTTTATTTAATAAAGCAAAACACAATTTAATATTTTCTCACATTCTGACTTGGTATTATAGCTAGATTGTTCCTGTTTTGATCTCAATACATGAAGCCTACCACCCCCGATATTGGTGATCTTAGTGTCAAACTTGAGCTTGTTGATGGAAAGATATTGTAAAATGTTACACTTTATTGATAGTTGGTCAGTAATGTAGTATATCTTATGATAACTTGCCCTACCATAACCTATGTCATCCATACTATGAGTTTGTTTATGTTTGCTTCTTGTATTCCCGATTATGCCATCATGTTACATATTTTTATGCTAGATCTAGGCATTGAATTTTATTGCTTCACCATCCCTATTTATGTCTCTTGGATGTAGATCCATTGTACCATTCGTGTACTTATTCACTGTCTCCAACACCAGATCAAGACACAAGTCTCTCTTCTTGATTTTACACCTTACCCAATCACTCCTCAAGATCCCAACACCAATCTCTCGTCTTTTCCCTCTACCTCCTCCCCTTGCCAAGCCCCTGCAACCACGCATGGCTTGTGTCATTGACATGCCTACACTGCCAATATCAATCGTGAAGTTTCTTGCTCAACCATCTACTATTAGGGCGGATGAGGGCCCATATCATGCTCCATTCTCTCTCTCTACCCTTATTGCTTCAATGTCGGTTGTCATCCCTATTGTTGAGTTGCTTCTCCCTCTCTCGTTTAAGGGCGGTCGAGCTTGCCTGAATGTCAAGGCGGTCTCGAGACCTCGCGTCGAGCTCCTATCATCATCTACAATTAAGTTGTCAACGATGATGAGATGAGAGGGTCGTCTCAAGATTTGGGGATGCCTCCTCCATTTGGCTTGTCCATTGAGATTTCAATGAGATCTCAAAGGCCATGGCCAGATTTGATCATCAATGGTGGTTTTGAGACCTCATAAAGAATTGGCGACAAGAGAAGAGATGGAAAGAGGAAGAGAGTGTCTTGAGTCAACAAATAGAGAAAGTAAAGATGGTCATGGATGACATGAGCGGTGAGACGTGGAGGAGAAGATGGTGATGATAGGTGGTCACAACGATTGGAGATGGTGGCTAATGGGGAAGAAAGAGAGGGTTGGTTGAGTGAGAGGACTTCACAAATTTTATTAGATAATGTGATCAGCACACTAAGGAGTGCAACAAAATATGCATTCATGTTTCCTTTTTGATCTTGTTCCATTTATGCGTTTGTCAAATCTGGATCTTTGGTGGTTATCGGTGTCAGCAACATGACCACAACAGAATTTCTTTGGCAACGTTGCCCAAATTCGATAAAGCATGGCTTCCAATTGATAGTGAGCTCTTGCTTAATCATGACATCGAGAGTTGAGCTTAAGCTCATGATCTTGTGGTGATGTTACCTCCCTCTTTGGGATCTTTGGACTTGATTGAAATAGTTACGTAACTATTTTTGATCAAGCTTGATCTCCAACTAATCGTGGTCTCACAATAAAGTGCGACATTAAGAGTCGGCCTTGAGCTAATGACCTTACGATGAGGTCACATTCTAGTGCACAAGTGCATGAGCGTAGTGAAGATTGAGAAGATTCACGCCCGACATCCCCAGTCCAACAAACAAACAAACAATCAATCAATCAGGGATAGAGGGATGAACAACAGAAACCTCGACTACTCATTTATACAATTTACTGGATTAACCAATGGAGGATCGTTTTTTGAATTACAAGCTCGTCAAAAGGGGTTGATCCATCCTCTAAGCTAGGCCAAAAGAAACTAGGCTAATCCAGCTATACAAAATGAACCATCGGGTTCAACATCACGGTCACTCGGACCCATCAGACTCGACTCCGTTAGGTCGATCGCTGGAGAAGCAGGGGCAGGATTCTCCACTGTGGGTGTGCCATTCTAGGGGCCTGAAAATGGTTAACCACAACAGGTTGAGATAAAATCTCAGCGAGTTCTTGCCCTAAGCCCCGATTAGTACACCAACACAACCCGGGGTATCTCTCCAGAACCACCTCTCACTCAATCCAACCACAAACAACTAGCAATCGGCAATTAAACCACAGACAAGGTCAACCAACAATCAAAAGTCGGTTTGCATGCAATTTTACCCGATATGCCATACCCTGCACGTTATAAGTCAGCACAATACACGCAATGCACATGGCCGTTAGATGATGCAGTTCATCAATCACATGCGAGTCGAGTCACAAGCGATCTCACCTGGCCATTGCCACACCCTGCACATTATCAATTCGTGCGTGCGTGCCATAAATGATATGATCATCTCATGCATAATCGGAACTAATGATGCAATGTTTTCTCATGCACTCTCGCATCCACACGTGTTCCGATTATTACTACCTCACAGGGCTACAACTTGGCCGAGGTGCAACGGCGCTACGGCGCCCTTCCTCCACAGAGACGCAACTGTGCCCTTCCGTGCTATTGCTATGGCGCTACGGCGCCCTTCCTCCGCAGAGGTGCAACTGTGCCCTTCCATGTAGGCCGAGGCGCTACGGTGCCCTTCCTCCGCAGAGGCGCAACCGTGCCCTTCCGTACCCTCTAAGGCGCCACGGTGCTATGACGCCCTTCCTCTGTAAAGGCACAGCTGTGCCCTCCCTTTCCATAATCTTTGATAAATCGGGTTCAACTTAGTGATCACGCAAGCATACCATCACAATCCACTTATTATCTTCGAGCATTAGCCAATGCACACATGCTTGCATATAAAACCTCAAATCCTTTCTCATAAAAGCGGTCTATTTCCGGTGTCCCTCGGACAAACCATTTTTCCCACCTTTCTCATAAAAGCGGTCCATTTCCGGTGTCCCTTGGACAAACCATTTTCTCCCTTTTGTGAAAATCACACGATTCAAGCGAATGCTTATGCAATGCCATATCCAATTCACTTCATATGATCAAGGCACATGAAATTATGCACAATTTCACTTCCGGATGAACAGTGCCGTGAACAGTAATTTCTAGAATTCAATTATTAATAAATTAAATTCAGAAATTAAACAAAACATTGATTAAAACAAATTAATCAATCAATTAAGCTAAACAAGCTTAATTATCACATAAACCACACATAAGCAATATTTAAGCATAATCAAGCATAATTAAGCAAGATTAAGCTAATCTAATCTTAATCATCTGTCTAACCACCTATCTTAGGGCTAATACAACTTAATTAAACACCCTAATCAGCCCTTAGCACTAATTAACCCAACCCTAAGCAAGTTTAGGCACTAAATAGGGTTTAGGAGCTAAACTCACCTGTTAAGCGGGCCGGCGACACGGGCGCGGCGGCGGTGACGAACCCGACACCCGGGGACTTCTCCCACGACACTCCAAGGCGGTCTTGGGCTGAACACAGCAGCAATAAGCTCAAACTCCCTCTGCAACTCTGAAAAACTGTACTGCTCAGGGGGAAAGTGGTTGACCGGAGTTGAACGGGCTGCCTAGAGCTTCGGCGAGTGGCGGGCCGGCAACCAGTGACACCCGGGGGTCGAGGGGGAACCACTTGTGGCTGGTCTGGGCGGTGGTTTGGCTGGAATGGGAGAAAAACAAGGGAAAAGGCGGAACAAAGCTGCTGTAGACGAGGGGGGCAAGGGCAATGGCCCAGCCATGATAATTAAGCAACGCATCAATCCTATGGTATAAAGTGCATAAGAAATGAAGAGAACATTGCAAATAAGCAAATTCATCAAATTTTACATGGTTACTTTGTGGAAATATATAGACTATAACTCCATACATCCATTTTCTACAATTTTTAAATATAGATATTGATGTCATCATTAAAAATACACATAATAGCTATGGGTAGGCAGACTAGCTAGGGAGATATTCATGTCAATTTGCTAGCATTGCCTTTGCATTGATGATTTCTCTACTAGCGAAAGAGTTCAAAGATGAAATGAGAAAACCGACTTAGCTACATACCCGTCCTCCTCTCTTTGGTTTCGTAACTTGCCTTGATCAAGTATAATTTCCTAATCGCCACGGTCATGTCCATCCGATCCGTTGGGGATTCCATTGAACATGCAACTCCAACTTCGAATATGGAGATCATGCAATCTCTTATCTTGATCTCTTGTTGTCGATTACCAGCTTCACTCCAAATCCTTAAGTCTACGATGTCCATTGCTCGATCCGGAAGAGCCGCTCGGACAAAGCTATGAAGGTTAAGATTGGGCCCAAAGGCCTCTTCAGTGGGCCTCTTCCCAGTGAACATCTCCAATAATAAAATGCCATAACTATATACATCCCCAAGTGTGGAAACTTTATGTCCCATGCCATACTCTGAAAATTTCATTAAGACAATAAATATGGATACGGATTATACTTTTCCTTAAAAACAATTATATAGAAAAAATTCCTAAATCACAAGTGTTTTGCTTGATAGTCATTTGCAAGAGCTTGCCAAGGGCAATTGTGAGGGCTCGCACTAGCTATGCCCAACATAGAGCGATGGTTCGCAAGCCCTCATTCACATTAGTGTCGGGCTTGCCGAGCATGGCTGAGGACAAAGGGCCCTCATGGAACCTCCTATTGATTTTTCCCCTAAAAGTATCATTCATGTCTATTTATTTTTGTTTAGTTAATTTTATTTGCTAGGGTTGATGTTCAATGCCTACCATGTTCTAAAATGGTAAAAATTTTCAGAAAAGTTGGAATGCATCAACCATAGAGGAATGAGATTTTCAGAATTACAAAGTGTACCAAATATCAGTAACAACATATGGACTTTTCTATCTCCAAAACTACTAAGCGCACCCAAAGCTGTTGCATGTTTCCTAAATTGCTTAAATATCAAAAGTGAGTGTGTCCTCAAGTGGGTACGGAAAAAAGAAGAATATATATGTGTGCGTGTGCGTGTGGTGCAGGTCTTGGGGGAAATGTTTTAGTGAACTTAGTATATGTGTTGAACTAAAGTTGAACAGCCAAATTTGATTGGACATACAAGGAGTAGACATAAGGCTCATCATTCTCATAATCTGAATTCAGTTTAATATATACCACACTATTTTTTCTGCAAGACCGAAGAGAAGAAAATGCTTAGAAGAACAGGCAAAATAACGAACATGAGGAAAAAACTGAGTTGGCTTGATTTTGTGGTTAAACATTGGTTGACATTGATGAAATTATACCTGTAAATGTGTATATGTTGTGTTAATATGCTCTAAACTCGATTGAAGTTTTGGGAGAGTGAAAGTTGCACAGAGCCCATCGTTTTGTGTATTGGTGAATGTTGTGTGATATTATTGTGCATCTATGTGTTCGAGACCACAAGCACCTTTTGACTTAAATTTCATGTCATCTAAATATATTTTCCAAGTATCTTACAAGTCTAGTCAACTGGAAACAATCCATGGCAAGGGGTCAATAACCTATTGTCAAGAACTTAAGTAATAGGGTACCACGAAAGAATCACAAGTTCTCATCCAATTCTGACATCCTAACTGATTCTATTAAGATATTAGACACAATCCATTTTCATGGCATGAATATAGTATGAGATAAAATACGAATCAAAGAAAGAACATGCAAATATGACATGACACAATATGCTTAATTGGTTTAGTGAGAAGGATTCACAAGTTTTCACCAAAAATAATTCCATTTATTAATCAAAATTGTGTTGCTATATTCTCATGTTGATTTAAAATACGATTACAACATGCTAGGATTATTCTTTTTGTATACAAAGCTATGAATGTTCTTTTTCTACAAAAGGTTATTGATAGGAAGAACGGGAGATTGTGTTGTGAGAAAGAGGTCTCAGAGCATATAAAACATGACAAAACATAAAAGGATCATGGTTTATTCAATACTTTTAACTCTCTCTCATGTTGCTTACAAGCTAGGTCTGATGAATGACTATTGCAATCAACCGAAAACTTATCAAGAAAATATGATAGATTCAAACAATAGAAAATATATGTTGCCTTGTGAGAATTTTAAGCATATCCAAATCTCTTTGTCCTTGAACTTTGTCATCACTAGTCACTTATTTCTCCATACTACAATGTATCCTCATGATAGACTTCGAAATGTGAAGCCAATGAAGAAGCATGAGAGAATTTTTTTACTTACCAGGAGGCACATAGCCAATGGATCCTCTGACTGCAGTTGAAGTTGAACTGCCTTGGTCCTGAACCCCACGACTTCGGTAGACATCATGGTAATGATCTTTGCAAGCCCAAAATCTCCAACTCGAGCCACCATGTCGTGGTCCAAAAGCACATTACTTGGCTTCAGATCTCCATGGACAATTGCTGGAAAACAACCCTTGTGGAGATATTCGATCGCAGTAGCTATGTCAATGGCAATGCTTAACCTCTGCACTAATCTTAGATTTCTCGATTCGCCATGCTCATCATCTTGTCCTATGGTCCTGGGGTGCAACCACTCCCCCAAGCTCTCATTAGCCATGAACTCATATATAAGAGCTTTGAAGTCGTTGCCATGAAAGTCCACACTTGAACAAACACTTAATATCTTCACGAGGTTTCGGTGTCTTATGGTTCCTAGAGTTTGACATTCTGAGACAAAGCTCCTCGAAGCACCTCTTTGCATTAAATTGAGCACCTTCACTGCCACTGTGGCACCGCTATCAAGAATCCCTTTGTAAACTTTGCCATATCTCCCTCTACCAATCAAATTGGTCTCAGAAAATCTGTCAGTAGCTCTCAAGAGTGCTTCATAAGAAATCCTCAAGAATTGGTTCTCAAAGGATAATAAAGTGGAGGCATTGGTTGTCGTCCGCTTCTTTTTGCGGTAGAAGATAAACACACATAGGAGCAACAAAGCCAAACATACCAAACTGCCAGCTGTAACAGATATTACTATAGACTTGGGTAAAGAAGACTTCTTGGAGCGTAGTGATTTGCAAAGAGGAAGATTCAGCGCCAGAACACCTCCACAAAGTTCTTTATTTCCAAAAACCGATACAGCACTTGCATTAAGAAAAACTCCGCCCTCTGGAACTTGTCCTTCTAGTTCATTGAAGGACAAATTCAAGTACTTGAGCAGTGAGAGCTCTGCGAGAAAATTCGGGAGTGGACCAGAAAAATTATTATTGGAAAGATCCAGCTCTTCAAGACCCCGTAATGGTCGTAAAGCTTCGGGGATTTGACCATGAAATGAATTAGCTTCTAAGTGAAGCCTTTCCAATCTCAAGCAACTGCTGATGGAGGTTGGAATCAAGCCGCTCAATTTGTTGTAAGACAAATCTAATGTGCCGAGATTCTTTAAAGACCCAACTTGCACTGGAAGAGATCCACTTAAATTATTATGTGCTAAACTGAAGATGATCGACAAGGAAGAAAGCCCCATGATTTCAACTGGAATCGAGCCAATTAGGTTATTGTTCGAAAGATCGAGCCCAATCAGTTGCATGCAGTTGCCGAGACTCTGCGGTATGTAGCCTTGTAAATTGTTGGAGTCAAGGCCAAGGAGATATAACAAAGTCATGTTACCAATCGAAGATGGTATCTCTCCAGTAAACATGTTTCCGGCCAAGCCAAGTTGTTGCAAGCTATAAAGTGCTCCAATGGAATCGGGAATGCGACCGGTTAGAAAATTATCCTGTAAATTCAAGAGAGACAAGTTGAAGAGATTTCCGAGAGCTGAAGGAATAGATCCTTGGATATGGTTGTCTGACATTTCAATTCCATTAATGCTGGTGGAGAGATTGGAGATGGATCTCGGCAATGATCCGTGAATCAAGCTCGATCTCACTGAGAGTTTTTCTAAGTTGGAACAATTAGGTAAAGAAGAAATAAAACTTAAGTCATCCTGCAACTGGTTAAGAGACAATGCAATCCAGCGGAGGCTCTTTAGCCTTCCTAGATTTTTCGGTATGGGCCCATGGAAACTGTTATTTTCAAGCACAAGTTTTTCAAGGCTGGTTGCATTTGTTAACGATGACGGAATTGTCCCGGTCA
Source organism: Corymbia maculata (assembly GCA_014182735.1). Taxonomy (NCBI): domain Eukaryota; kingdom Viridiplantae; phylum Streptophyta; class Magnoliopsida; order Myrtales; family Myrtaceae; genus Corymbia; species Corymbia maculata. Next base: position 7,340,125 of record CM024685.1, read on the forward strand.
ACAAATTATTGTAGGCTCCAAAATAATGAAGAGAAGGAAGAGTGGTGCCAATATCAGACGGAATTGTCCCAGTCAACTGGTTCCCACTCACCGAGAAGTAAATAATGCTGGAGATGTTAAAAATCGATGGTGGGATCTCACCGGTTAGTTTGTTATATGCTAGTTGTAAAAATACCAACCTCTCGAGTCTGGACAATTCCTTAGGTATTTCTCCATGCAACATATTTTGTGCCATGGAGAGCTGTTGTAGCAGCGAGAGGTTTCCGATCGAAGGAGGAATAGGACCTACAAGACTATTCTTAGCCAAGCCCAAGAATATAAGCCTTGGTAAAGAACCAAGATCGGAATGAATTCCCTGTACAAGTTGGTTATCCATGAGATCTAGGGTCTCGAGGTTCAAGCAGTGAGAAAGGTTGGAGGGTATTGGCCCGCCAAATGAGTTGTTACTAAGATTAAGATGATGGAGTCGAAACAAGTTGCCAATCTGTGATGGGATTTCACCATGGAAGCTGTTGTTCTGTAAAGTCATGACCCTCAGGAAAGAGAGGTTACCTATGTGAGGAGATAGGAAGCCTCCCAAACCTTGTGATGTCAGGACTAGGGATGTGACCCTCCCAGGATGCCTTTTGCTGCACAAAACACCTTGCCACTCACAATGATGAGTAGAATCATTCCAAGAGCTCAAGACTCCAAATGGATCTGCATGTATCGCATTTCTGAAAGACACTAATGCGAACCGATCTGTCTGGTTTTGCGAGCAAGCGCTGGGGCTAGGAATTGAGCTCCACCACCACAAGAGGGCAAAGTTGAGCATAAGAAATAATAGTTTCGCCATCTCCTCCAGTAACCCACTATCAGTCTTAGGTGCATTTAACACATCCATCCTTTATACAATTCAATTATTGACTAGCTCACGGGGAGTTCCGTGAGGTTTTGAACAACGTGTACTCCACGCGGTGAAGTCCAGGAAACAATTGAAATTATAGGGTTGAAAGCGTGGCATCTTTACTGTCAAGGTGGTTGATCATGTGTTACATAGGTCAGAATTCTTTGAGAGATCATTATTTTAATTCACTTCATAAATGAATACTGTTTTTAATATTTCAAATACACTAAGACTAATTTATAAATATTTTATAATAAATTTCGTGGCATATTGCTATTAATTTTGCATATGGCTTATCGTCCACTTATTTTCTATCAAATGATTTAGTAAATTAATATATTACATAGCATTGTGCAATTAAAAAGTCGAGGAGAGAGAAAGCAACAAGGTAATAAGAAAGAAGAAATTACCGGATAGACATTTGGTGCCTCGTATTCCACGTAGTCCATGCAGACGAAGACCGAAGAAAACCAAACAGACATATTGCTTCTTACCTTAAATATTTCTTTCTCTCTCCCGAAAACAGAAGACTGAAGACTGAAGACTGAAGACTGAACAAATTATCACAAAACAATGCTGAAACTAATCGGAGCTTTTAATTTAATCAACGCCAAATTACCAAAAAAATAAACGAGTAACAACATAGAACTCTCAATACCTATTTTATCATAAGAGTCAAAAACAAATAATCCATCGAGAATCAAAGAATCACATAATTACTAGAAATATAAAATAGAGACTTCCACAGTGCGCCTTCCTCAGGATATTTAGATAAGGCCCGAAACTGTACGCCTGCGGTGGAGTCCGACTAATATACGGTCCAACTTGGATATTCTAAATTTGCTCCCTCGGTCAAAATTGGATATTTATCTTCAACAGAACCAAACGTTCAATTCATACAATAGTTAAGTACCATCGCCCAACAAATCAAGATGTGATACCGACTAAAAGGGAATGCCAGATTTTGAACAAATCAAAATTCTCCCAATAAGTCGGATTTCATATTACGCGCAAACTTGAGGCATAATTTAACAAGCAAGGCATCTTCCCATCAATTGCGCAACAATCAGGAAGAGAAATGGGGATAGGGACACGTAAGTTATCCCAACAAAAAAGGCATGTAACTGACGGTAAGTACCCAACAGGAAAAATGAAAAAAGAGAAATGGAGTAAGCTAACAACACATACAACAATAAAATAAGAGGAAGACTAATGAAAGTCGGGACATGTATGTCATCCCAATGCACACGCCCTTCTCTCTTTTAGTCCTTAAATGAACTGCTTGATGGTCTTCAAATATCATTAGCCTTCATCATAAGGCTTTATAGCCTTTAAAAAAGCTTTCTCATCCATAGGATTTGACTAGCTAATGGAGAGCATGCTTATTGAACCAACTCGTTTTATCCGATCGAATTGGAAAATTACCCTTCCAATATCACTAGACCTAGATAAAGAAAGATTTATAAGAACATCGGGAAGAACGTAGTAGAGTTTTGGAAAAATTTCTCTTCTTCTGACTTTGCCTCCTATTCAAACATCACCTCTCCTCGTATAACTGAGGTTAAGGGTTACACAGGCATTTTCGTCACCAGTATGACCAAGAAGTATGGCCAACAAAGCATATTACAGATTGTTGAGAATAATACAAGACTGACCAAATTTCCTTTAATTGATCTTGTCCCACTTATCACTTTTACCCTTTTTACAAACTAATGCTGACTCCACACTTATTTGATGACATATGCCGCACACACACCACATTTCATTTTCCAAAAAAATCTAGTAAGGTCTTAATACACGTAGTGTTACTCATATTTCAACGTCTTGCTTGCTTTCACTTTTATGATAAAAACAAGAAAAAGAAATGGCAATTACTAAGACTGTTTTAAAAATTTGCCGTGGCATATTGTTATTGGTTATCAAACATGACTTATTGTCCACGGCGTAGTCTGCTATGAGCTTAAATAGACTAATATTAGTATATAGCATAGCATTCTGCAATAGGAAACACCATAAAAAGTTGAGGAGAGAGAGCCAAAGAAAGGAACATAGAGTCCATTGCAAATCGTGCTCTTTAGCGATCTTGCCAGCTGTTATTCAAGGTAATAAGAAAGAAGGAAGGGATGACAAAACCAAAGAAAGGACAAATTGGTGCCCTATTCAATCGCATGGGGATCGAGAAGTGCATGGAGGGGAAGACTGAACAATCCATCAGATGCGTTATATTATGTTCTTTTCGTTGCTGCCCCAGCTCACTATCACATCCAGTGTATTCAACTGAAAACATGCCCGGCTAGACTTACAAATTACAAATATTCTCTTCACGCAACAAAGTTCATGAGATTATATTTATTAGGGGTAAATTGAGATACAAGTGTTCCTTACAAGGTGGTATGCACTACCGGAATTCTAGCTGCAATCTATTGACAAACACGGTACTACTGTGAAGGAGCCAGAGTTCTAACGAAGGAAGGAGGCCCAAATTTTCAGTGCATTCACACTTACAATATGTTTTTAGCATTTATTATTATTACATGTAGAAAATGTCGTTTAAGTTTAGGACTTTTTGGTTTTTTTTTTCCACAATTGTCAAACAAACTCAATCACTGCTTATAAGAATTTTTGAATTTTGGGCTTTTGTCTTGCCCCAATTTTTTTTTTTTTTTTTTTTTTTGGTAACCCAAGAAAAAAAAAACACGTGATGACGTGCCATTAGGGCAGAAAAATAAATATCCTTTTATTGATCTTGCCCCATTTATCTCTTTTGCCTTTGTTGCAAACTTTATTCTAAAGCTTATTGACATTGTGCATCAATTTATTTATTAAGAAATTAATGTAAAGTCTTTGTGTGTGTAGTTGTTATTTATATTTCAACTTCTTGCCTTTACGACGAAGACAATAAAGAGAAACGCCAAGCACACTAAAACTGTTATATCAATTCGGTATAATAAGAAATGCGACAAATTATTATTAGTTGTCCACTTATAGTCTACAGCATGGCTTAGGATATATGTATTAATAAATAACATTGCATTGTCTAATAGGAAACACCTTAAAAAGTTCCATACGATAATGGAACTTGTGCCGTCAATTCAACAAAGGGGTTTTCTCCCATCATATCCTACTGGCATCATTAAGCAGTGATGGACTTGTTTAGCCTATCAATACCCTGTCAATTACGTGAGGATTAACAAGTCCATGGAGATGAAGACTTATCATGCCATCAAATGCTTAGTCAATATATCCACTCTCAAATTATGCTCAGTTGCCATGCTGCTCTAGTTCCCAACTTTGGTTCAATAGAATTTCATGTTCATGTCCCCAACTTTGGTTCAAGATAAGTCGCTCACAATAATCTTCACGAAATTACATTCTCGCAACAATATAATTTAATACCCTGTCAATTACGTGAGGATTAACAAGTCCATGGAGATGAAGACTTATCATACCATCAAATGCTTAGTCAATATATCCACTTTCAAATTATGCCCAGTCGCCACACTACTCTAGTCCCCAACTTTGGTTCAATAGAATTTCATGTTCATGTCCCCAACTTTGGTTCAAGATAAGTTGCTCACAATAATCTTCACAAAATTACATTCTCACTATAATATAATTTATTACCCCGTCAATTACGTGAGGATTAACAAGTCCATGGAGATGAAGACTTATCATGCCATCAAATGCTTAGTCAATATATCCACTCTCAAATTATGCCCAGTCGCCACGCTATTCTAGTCCCCAACTTTGGTTCAATAGAATTTCATGTTCATGTCCCCAACTTTGGTTCAAGATAAGTCGCTCACAATAATCTTCACAAAATTACATTCTCGCGACAATATAATTTAATACCTTGTCAATTACATGAGGATTAACAAGTCCAAGGAAATGAAGACATATCATGCCATCAAATGCTTAGTCAATATATCCACTCTCAAATTATGCCCAGTCGCTACGCTACTCTAGTCCCCAACTTTGGTTCAATAGAATTAAATGTTCATGTCCCCATCTTTGGTTCAAGATAAGTCGCTCACAATAATCTTCACAAAATTACATTCTCGTGACAATATAATTTAATACCCCATCAATTATGTGAGGATTAACAAGTCCATGGAGATGAAGACATATCATGCCATCAAATGCTTAGTCAATATATCCACTCTCAAATTATGCCCAGTCGCCACGCTACTCTAGTCCCCAACTTTGGTTCAATAGAATTTCATTTTCATGTCCCTAGCTTTGGTTCAAGATAAGTCGCTCACAATAATCTTCGCAAAATTACATTCTTGTGACAATATAACCTGATTTTAGAAAGCGGCACTTTATACGAATTGGACTTTAATGTGAATCGGATCTTTTTGAAAACTTGAGTATGTATCGGGCCTAAAATATCATGTTTCTTAATGTCAATTTTCTTTGTTCATACTTAACTTAATTTCGCATGAAGAAAATGAGTGATATTATGGGACACATGGCTAATGGAATGCACTTGATTTACGTGTGGCTCATGACTAATGAACATCAATCCACTTCAAAAGAGATATATCCTATTCTTGAATTAGAGAGAGTTTGATGTATAGATTAAGAGTAGTAATTTATTCAGTTGTTTTTTGAATTAGAGAGAAGAAGACTAAGAGATATTCGATCCGGTTCAAGAAAATAAATTGAGCTCTCACAAGTGAAATGGTGATTGATGGACTTTTATTTGTAAATTGTATGCTATGTTCGAGATGGAATTGGATTGGTTATGAATGACCGATGCCTTAGACACCGAACCTGGACTGATACTTGTGAATAATGAGAACTAGGGAACAGTGCAAGCTAGGCGGGCCGGCCCCAACGTTTTTCAAGCTCGACCTATAGGCTTGGACTAAACTAGACTGGGTCAGTGTAGGCTGGTTTAGGCCTAGCCCGAAATCTTTTATTTTCTTTTAAAAATGGCAAAAATACCTATCCTCAAATTACACTCTTTTTATTTTTTTATTAATTATTTATGACTTTGAGAACAAAGTCATATTTTGGCCTATTATTTTATGTTTTTATGTTTTGCATTCATAGTATATTTTGGCCCAAGCTTTTTCTGCCCCCTTTTTTATTGCAACACTCCCCGCCATCTTGAAATGACCACATTAGTCTTAACTATCCCACTTCATTATTCTTAGGAAATCAAAACACTGACTAAGATCAAATGTGGGCCCACTCTAAATTTGAGATTATGTCTTACCCTTTTCTTTTTTCTTTTTATTTGGTTTCTTCTTTTTTATCATTTGGAACGAAAATCAGTCTCTCTTTACCAAAAAAATAAAAGATAGTTTATTTGGCAAAGAGACAATTAGTTATCGCGTTAATGAGTTTATAATTTTTTATATAGTGCACTAGGAAACCATTATTTTAAAAAGGACACATCTCCTCTCAAGAACCATCTCAAGCGGCCAGAGAAGTATGCTGGAAAATCCTCGAAGCTTTGCAATCTTTTGAAGGCAAGTACAAGAAGTGAAGGGGCCTAAAGGTATTGAACAATGTTGAAATTTATAAGGATGACCAAACAAATTTTATTTTGGAAGACCATCTACGTACAATTACTAAATGATTCAATGGATTTAGTTTCATACATATGTTGCCCCATACAACCAAAATTTGGTTTCCAACTATCTATTAAGTATTCAAAAAACGAATGACATCAATCTTAGAGGTTACATGTCAAATCTCCATCTTCATGTGTTTTAAATGCCTTTTCTTTCGCGATAAAATAAATGATTTGAAAAATATCTTTAAAAAAAATTATTTCTTGTATCACTTGAAATAATTAATCATGGAAAATATTTTTGTTATTGACAACTATCTATGCCTAAACATTCTCATGGACAATGAAAATATCTTTCGTTTAGCATTTTTGTGGGCAGTACAAGAGATCAATTTTAAGAATTTTTTTCCAAATCATCCATTTTTCACGAAACAAATGGAACATTACTTTAGTTGGAAGTTAACTCAGATGATATCAAAATTAATAAAAATTAAATAAGTATGGGCAAAATAACTAGGACCAATGTGGGAAAAGTGCAATTACAATATGCTTATCTAGAAACCATTTAAATAAGCTTCAACGATCATCAGTTAAACGTCATGGCAATTTGTAATAATGCTTGAGGAGACTTTTATGTAATTCGAGAGCAAATGATGATGCGGTAGAAAACTAAATTTCCTTTCCTTTGATTTATCTTGCTCTCATGATATTTTTCCCCCTTTCGACAAACTTTGCTCTAAAGCTGATTCCAACACTTAATTGATGACATGGCGCCTATCAGATAGTGCGCCATTTCGTCCCGTAAGAAATTTTAGTAATGTGTGTAGTGTTATTCCTATTTAAACTTCTTCCTCGCTTTTAATTTTTATAACAAAAAAAAAAAGGTAAAAGAAATGTTAAGCACACTAAGTATTGTTATTAACTGTTGAATATGGCTTATAGTCCACTTAAAGTCTGCTATATAAATATTAAAATAAAACGTAGCATTGCCCATTTCTTAATTATTAATGATGGAACTTATTCCGTCCATTAAACAAAGTGGTTTTCCTCCATCATATCCTATTGACTTTATTAAGCGGTGGTGGACTTGTTTAGTCTATTAATGCCCGTGAATTACGTGAGGATTAACAAGTCTATGGAGATGAAGACTCATCATCCTGTCAAATGCGTGATCAATATATCCACTCTCCAATTATGCCCAGCTGCCACGCTATTTTAGGGGCTATTATATAGTATTTCCTAGTTCATACTCATGTCCCCTATTTTAGTTTAAAGAATCAATCGTTCACAATCATGAGGTTTTGGATGCCTCTTACATATTAGCTTAATCAGGAATAGTTTTTTGTAATGAGTGGACACATGACTCATGGGATGCTCTTAATTTACATGTGGCTCATCACTAATCAATGCATCAATCCATAGTTAAAGAGATATATCAAATTCTATACAACTCCATTTAATCGAAAGAGATAAAGTTTGATGCATAGATTGAGAGTAGTGCAGTATTCAGTTAGTGTTTCTTGAATTAGAGAGAAGAGGACTGGGTGACATTGATCTGATTAAAGGGAAAAAAAATTGAAGTCTCACAAGTGGAATGTTGATTGATGGAATATAGAGATTTTAATGTCTTTACTATTTGTAAATCTTATATCATATCATAAATGTAAATTGGATTGCTTGTGTTTATATGTATTGGTGATGTGTGATATCGAATATCAGTATATGCACTGATTATGGACTAATATTTGTGAACAATAAGACTAATTAGGGGTGAGCATGGATTGAGAGAGCTAGTAGCTTCAATATTTTTTTTGGCTTCAAGTCACTTCAGGCCTAGCTCAATTTTCTTTTTTATAGATTCATTATTATATCTTGGGCCTAGAAAATTACCTTTTTATATATATTGACTTTATTGAAGTGCTTTAAGTGTAAATATTGTACTTTCTGCTAGTTATTTTTTATATACTTTTAGATAATTATTTCCGCCAATCCTAGTTAGAAAGGGAAAATTGTCTAAAAAGTCCTAAACCTATTGCACTTTTGTTAATTCAATTCTAAACCTTTCAATTTTACTGATATAGTCATACACATTTTCACTTCTTATTAATTTAATCCATTTGGCCAATTTTGATCATAAATTACTAACATGGATGGTTGGCACTAACGTGGCATGGCGAGGGTCGGTGGGCCCTCACCTATGGCTAGCTAAAGTTGGTCGAGCCACCCTTGTCGGCCATAGATCCACAAGCCCACAAAAAAAGAAAGCAAAAAAAAGTATTAAAAAAAGAGAAGAAAAAGCTATAAAAAACTCATAAAATTAGTAGAATATTATTTAAAAGTGCCACATCAGTGGTGACTGTCCACGTTAGTAATTTTTCAATCAAAATTGGCCGAATGAACTCAATTAGCAAGAAGTGAAAAGGTTTAGAATTGAATTGACAAAAGTAAAATAGGTTTAGAACTTTTTGGACAAATTTTCCTAGCCAGAGATGTTAAGGCTCAAGATGGCCCAGACCGACCTAATAAAAATAATGGGGACATCGAAATCACAACCCAAAATTTCAGGCTAACCTAAGCCAAGTGGATTCGAGCATTCAATCTTTGTAGCTCACCCATAAAACTGAGTGCCATGCGCAACAAAGTGTTACCCCATTGTTGCAACCTACCTCTTAGAGGAGAGAATATGTAAGTTTAGGGATATTGCCTAAGGAATGGGCCTATGGCCATGATTAGGCATGGGCTCTCCTAAGCTTCTACCTCACATGACATCGAGGGATTTATTAAAAATTTTTTAATGAGGAGTCATCACTAGCCTATTAGGGTCGACTTGAAACCAATTGAGACATGAGAGTGCATGTCCCTTCCAATGCAACTAGAGAATTTAGGGTCGGGGACTTAGTTACACTAATTAATCAATTAGTGCCATTTTACTATCTAATCTTGTTCATTTAAAACAATTTGAATTGATTTTAAACCAATCTACTAATGTCACACCCCAACCCTAGGGTATGCGACAACCCCTGATCTCTTATGATCAAATGAGTGCGATGTCCTAGGACGCATCATAGACTATTCTTTTTATTTTTGAATTATGTGCATGCAGAAACAAAATATATTAACACTCGGTCAAACAATAACAACAGCAATAGCAGAGATAGTCAGAAAAATAAACAATTCAAAAGCGACCTTGTCATTTTATTTATTAATCAGATTAACCCTTGGGAACAAATACATGTACAACCTAGAGCTAGGTACTATTCCACCTGCCAACAAAAAGATATAAGGGGCAAAGAGGGGTCAATCTTTTACAACCAACTGGGGTTGAGGTCGAGTTAGTTAAAAAGTCAGCGGTCAAGGCCGTCTATCCAGGACTATCGAGGTAGATGGATGGCAACTCCGGTTCGTGCTCCAACGGATCGTAATTCGACGGGTAGTCTAGAATAGGCTAGAGTGTAGGGGCCGGTTCCGGCGTGGGCTCATGGTCCGAGTCCTTACGGCTGCATCGAGAGGTCAACATCCATATGGTCCCACAACTCGTGGCTGGGGCTAGCAGCAAGTGGGCCATCAAACCCATGCATGGGATCGTATAAAAATTCCCCCTACCACATAAACCACACTTGGAGCATGTGGGGCATCTAGAACTCTAGCCCCTCGTCCACCCACAAGGTGGTCATGTGCCGCTCAAAAAGGTTTGGATCATTCGAGAAGTTGTGATGCGTGATTATGGTGTCCCATTCTCAAGGGACCCTGAACCACATTAGGCGTTGCATCATGCTAGAGACTTGAAAAATGAGTAACAATAACAAATGAGATAATAATCTCAATGAGCCAAAGTCCTAAATCTCGATTAGGGTACCAATTCGCCTTAGGGGTACCTAACAGCTAAGTCCATCATAACAACCAACAATCAAAGCAACTTGATGGCAATCTTACCTCACAACTACCATACCTTGCACAATACAACTCACACGAGCCAATCATAAATTGACAATTATATACCTAATCAAAACACCTCTTGGCACTATTTAATGTAACAACCTATCCATAGTACCGACAAGGGGATAGAGAGACTAGAGGCATTTTTTTTGGAAAAAAACAGTCTAGTTTAATATAATTACCCAAATTTTGTATTGGATTTTTTCATTTTTATGAAATAAAAATTGGCCCTCAAAAATCTTTTTTTTTTTTTTATATGTTTATATTTTACCGTACTCATGACTTTATTAAAATGGTCGGAGTATAAATAGCACATTTTCTTTTATTAATTATTAATCTTTATATTATAATTTTTCTAGTTTTAATATATAGTTTGATCAATCCGAGCCATTTCAAGCATGAGATCCTAACGACACTCCTGCTGAAAATGTGGACCAGCCCGAAAAAGAACAAGGAAGAGTCCTAAATCTCATATTGGACCTCTTTGAACAAGAAAATGTAGGCCATTTGATCTAAGCCAACTTGTTCATTAGTTCTTTCTTCTTTCAGCCCTATGACTAAGTGTCATGTGAGATAAAGTCCTACCTCTCGGGAGTTATTTCTTGAATGTTGTAAAGGCAAAGTGTTATATGGTGAAAACCACCTCATGAATCCATGATGCCACCTTTAAATTAGTTGGATTGTCTATATGATATGTATCATCGAATTGCTTCAATGATTGTTAGGCAAACTTCAATGGCAGCTCCCAGCAACACATGGAGCACTTTGTGTAATTTTGAGAAGAAATTATGGTGGTATAGAAAAGTAAATTTCCTTAAATTGATCATGCTCAATTTATCTCTTTTCTCCTTTTGACAAATTACATACTTATGCTGATTCCATACTTATTTGATGACATGGGTGCATAAGACATTGCACACCATTTCATTCAAAAAATTTGAATGTCTTAGTACATTTAGTGGTGTCATTCATATATCAATGTCTCGCTAGTTTTCACGTTTACAACCACAACAAGAAAGAGAAATGTCAAAAACACTAAGAATGTTTCATATATCTGGTATGATAAGTAAGGTGGCATATTGTCATTAATTATCGAATATGGCATGTTATTCGTTTTTTATTCGCCTTTTGGTTTGGTATGTTTATACTAATCGATAAGATAGCATTGTCCAATGGGATACAACTTTAAAAAGTTGAGGGGGAGAGAAAGCAATATCAATATTGGTGCCTTGTATTCAATGAAGTCAATGGAGAAGAAGATCGAAGACCGAACAAATTGATGCCTTCTATTCATTGTCAATCACGAGAGGATCGTGTAGGAAAGAAGCTTTTATATCCTTAATAAAAAGTGGCTCCATCGATTCTTTATATGAACATGAGACTCATAAAAATATAAAGTTTGTTCATGAGACTCATAAAAAGATAAAGTTATCTTGATACTCTTTTCTCTCTTTTCACAAAATTCCTTTTACATATGTCATGTCTTGAGTTAAATTTTTCTCCCCTATTTTTGATTGTTTCTTTTGTCTTTTCAAACGAAATTAGTTTAAAGTCCAAGTCAATTATAAGTCAAGCACCAAAGCTGAAATGTCAAGCTTGATGCAATCTCAATTTTTTTTACTTATGTTTGCATGAAAGCAAGTTCCAAAGATATTAAATGCATGAGTAAGATATTTATTTTGGTTACGATTAGAAATTTGATAATAACTTCCAAAATTATCATATGGTGCCTTCTTTATTAAGGTTAGAGAAACGCAAAATATACTAAAAATATGCATTAATTCCTCTTTATTAAATGATTCATGGAGTTTCCATTGGTCAATTGAATGAAACCTACAAGCTAGTTTTGAGTCCTCATATTTTTATTTCCCATTTAAATTATCTCCAAGTGTATTATAGCATCTTTCATTTTAAAAAGCTTTTGATGCAATTACTTGGTAGTTGAGCTCATCCCTTATGCTAGGGGCGTCTAATTCCAGCGCCCAAGTCAATTATGGTCAATGGACCTCGGCCCATCCATCCTTGGAATTGGTTGTGGCAATTTCATATGACATGAATGCTAAATCATCAACAACATAGATTTGCCCTAGTGGCCACCTTTTAAGATGGGAAGGGAGAGGTGGGGAGTTCAATTCTTTACCTTCTTGAGGAGTTGAGGTGGGGACAATTTATGCCCTACAAGTAGACAAGGCAAAAAGTCTGAAAGTGAGAGTTAGAATAGGAGTGAAGTAAGATCGACAAAAAAATAAGAAGACTAAAGTGTCATACACAGAGGAAAACATATATGAATATGATGCGATAGGATATACTTAATTAGACTTGATCACTGGATAAGTTCAGTTCGAACAATTAGCGGCCATCTGCAAACCCAATCTAGCGGGTTTTGCAAGTGCCAAGCTCACCCAACAGATTTTATTGGCCCAATCACTTGGGGAGTGTCTTTACTTTTTAAAGAAAAAGAAAGATAAGCTAAATGATAGATACATTGGAAACACAATTAGATAATAATTCCATAATTTTTTGGTGTTTAAGTGTGTCATGGAATAATTTTCTTTTTCAGTTTTAAACCTCACTTTCTCTTCCAATATTTACCAAGTATAAATTACAAGGTAGATAAACCAAAATAAATACTTTATCGATGTAATTATTTATAAATTAATGGGCAGACTAGGTGGAGCCTCAAAGTCATTGCTCAGGTCAGGCCTGGCCCATTCACTAACAAGGCCATAGAATGTGTTGTTTTTGTCAACAAGCACAAAATTTTCAATCAAAACCACCCATTTTATCGGAATGCTTGCAAGTCGTCAAACTTATAATCAAGTCTACGATTAATCTATATATTAACATCAATTGACACTTCTTTTCCTAAGTCAATAATTAAAATTTTTTAACCGAAGTTGTAGATGATGTGTTTTGATGTTAAAATTTTTTTAATAAGAACTCAAACGGGCATGTGCTAGGGTACGACGGACAAAGAAGGCAGTAAATTATTGACCCAATGGAACTTATAATGAAGCAAGTTTATGCAATCTCAGGAATAACGTCACAATTACATTTCTTGCTTTGGGGCACGACCAACAAAGGCCCATCCGTCCTTACAAAAAAAAAAAAAAAAAAAAAAGGCCCATCCTTTCAGGAATAATATCACAATGGGTTGCACAAAAAATTACATGCAGTTCCTTATGTCTGGGTCAAACGATCTTGTGTTTTGACTTGTATCTTACGTGATTGTCAAGATTAGTTGGATATTTCATGGATTCGGAATTTGCAATTTCCTTGCTATATTTAGGAAAAAAAAAGTAAGAAAAAGAATACGTGGTAGAACCTAAATGGAGGCGTAGGACAGGAAGATTCTATGCATGGGATCGCAATTTGTCTATTTTACAAGATTGACGGAGATCGAAAGCAACATAACATTTCCAATCTGTTATAAAATATCAACGGCACAACTGTCTTATTAAAGAGAAGGGAAAAAGAAAAGTCAACGACGGGACGAGCAGAATCGCCGGATGAATTTCTGCGGTTTGAATTGTTTATCTTTTTCTGTCTCATCCTTTTCCTGCTTTGCTTGGTCCTCCTTAATTGTGAAAAACACTCCATGTGATGATGATGGTGATAATGATAACATCTCCCATCGGGAAAAAAGTACATCTGATATATGTACTAAATTGAATTTAAGGGTGCATTTGTTTCAATAAAAGTAATTTTCCGGAAAGTATTTTCCGGACTTTCCACTTGTTTGTTTTTCTAAAAACGATTTGGTCAATGGAAAATGCTTTCTAATCAAGATAAATATTATGTATTATTTTAGGAAAATGAATTTCTATACATGAGAAGAGGAAAACACTTTCCCTCTTTATCAAGTCTTTAGGTCCTTCCCATTTTAAATATTATTCAATCATTTTCCAAATGCGATCCAAACGTCTAAAAGCATTTTCAATCACATATCATCAAATATAAGAAAACTAATCATTTTTCATGAAAATGATTTCCTAGAAAACATTTTTCAAAAATGATACAATTTTCACGAAACAAACGCACCATAAATCATCAGATTCGAGGAGTCCTACGGACATGGAACTCACCATTATCGATAATATGGCTCAATTTAGTATTGATGCCACGTTCATTTTATAGTTTCTCGTGTTACACATTCATCATCCGCTGCAATTTACATCCTTTATCTCTGTTTTTAATTAAGGGAAAATTATTTAAGCCCTCTAAATTCTGGAAGTGATATGCATATTGTTATGAATTTTTAATATTTGATCTTAAACTTTGACATTATCCACTGATATGAGAACTCAAGATATTCCAAGCCCCTTAACAAATTTAAATTTGAATCCGCACAAGACTTTTTATACGCAGTCTCAACAGTCAAACTTTCTAGAGCTTACACAACAATTTCCCAAGATATAGGTTGATCATTCAATACAACAACATCGTATCAATTTCGACGACTGACTCCACAAGTGTAAAACTCGTATATCAGAATTCATTGACCCCAAATTTTGGCGTGCTCTTGCGTCTTAATTTTTAAAACAACGTAATTTGGGTGAAAAATTCATTTTAGGCGGTTATCCGAGCACAAAAATCCTCAGGGAAGAATTTCCAGCTGTGACGAATCTATGACCTTTCTAGAGTACGGGGCTGCTATATGGATTGGAAATAGAATACAAAGTTAGGTAATTTTGACCGGTGCTTATCGACACCTAGTTGATTAATTAGAGATCATTTACTTACTTCGTCAACTAAAGGAGTTCAATTCATCAACATATAAAATCCATCGACGAATATACCAACATGTCCATATTAATTAACAATAGTGGTCCATATCTTAATGTTTTTTGCCATGAATGATCAGCTTACTGAGCACAACGTATTGTTATGTGGCCAAGACGGCCATTGCCATGTACTACAATCAATAGAAACAGCAAAACAATGAACTCAAGAGTAAATGCGTAATAGAGATCATGCTTAGCTTCCTTTCAGTATATAATGAGGCTTCAAAGGGATAGTGATGTGCTCGCGAGAATGGAGCTGAGGAGATTAGATCAAGAATTGAAATTCCTTAACTTGAATAACAGAAATTGTGAAAAAAGAAACTACTGAATGAGGTTAACTTCTTCATCAGTGAAGAGATTTACCTTCATCATTCATATGACGTTATTTAATTTTGGTGCATCTAAAGCTCTTGCCTCATCATAATGAGGCATTATTTTGACATAATAGTTCATCATCCAACATACAACTTTTGGTAATTCAATAAGGCTTCTGGCCTCCAACATTCCCAGGAGGATCATAGTTACAAGTGACCAAAGTACCACCCGTCGCACATTGAGCTTTTGCACATCCGAGCCGAACTGAGTTGCGCCACACCACCTGAGTGTAATGGCCACAGACCTTTCCAGGTGCGCACGAGTTGGAATTGTAATCATAGTCAGGCTTTTCCCCAACCCACATGTTCACCGCTCCCGTGCCAGTAAGATCGGGGGAAGCCCACGCGAGGTTCTCCCCATAGGGTCCGCCTGAATGAACGAGCTGTGTGCAGTCGCTGGCATGCTTGTTGGCGTAATCCCTGGCATAGCCAGCCACGCTCTCGTCCCACGCTATCGGACCCACACCGACCTGAGAGCGGGCCGCATTATGGGCTGCGACATAGTCTTGGGGCGAGTCCTGGGCGATGGACAAAGGGATCAATGCTATGGTTAACGCCACGAGGAAAATAAGATGCGAAGGAACTGTGACATGGGAACTCATATTGTGAGAGACCAAAAGAAATTTGGCAAAGGAAGGATCTCAGTTGATTGATGAAGAGATAAGCGAAAGCTAAAGGGGTATTTATAGGGTGATCATGTGGAAAAACCTGTGCATGGAAAAGCTGAATGTTCAAACTAGGCTGCGATAACTGGGGTTGCCGGTCAAATTGATTGATGAACGAATGTCACCTACATGTGGTTATTTTCATATTCTGATCAACGTTAATTAAGGGTTTTACCATCGATGATGACCTCGTCTTCTTATATATTTTTTCTTTTCTTCTTCTAATTTTAGCTGTACGTATCCATTAGACACATTAGAAGGTAAGTTACCTTGAAACTCTTCTCTCCTTCCACAGACATGCTTCACACATGTCGTCTCTTGGGTAAATCCCTACTCTTGCTTGTTTCATTTGGCCTTTTCCACTCAATTGGTTTCGAGTCCAAGTCTATCATGAGTGGCGCGATAAAGGCCGAGACATCCGGCTCAGGTATAACTCATGTTTGCACATGAGCGAGTTTGGAAAATATTGAATAAATGAGTGTGATGATTATTTTGGGTTATAATTAGAAATTTCATGATAACTTCCGAAGATATTATATGCTTTGATAAAAGCAATAGTAGGTAATTGAAATTATGTTGCATAGTTATTGAGGCTAGAGAAATGCTAAATGTAATAGGAATATGCATTAAATCCACTTTATTAATTGATTCACAGAGTTTCCATGGTGGATTGAATGAATACTATAACCTTAATTTAAGTCCTCGCACTTAATTTCTCATTGATTTATCTCTAAGTGTATTATTGCGTCATTTAAATAAGAAAACGCTTATGCAATTGTAACACTTGTAACGTTACTAACTAGTTGAGCTCGCTCCTTGCCCTGAGATGGAGAGAGTACAGGGGCGTCTAGTTCCAATCCCCAAGCCAATTATGGTCCCATCCATTCTTAGAGATGGCAGTTGCAATATTGCAAACCACTCAATCACATGAATTCTATATCAAATATAGAAATTAAAATCTAAGTGTGACCGATAAAATACATTTAATTTGACCTGATCATTGGGTAGATTCAGTATGAACTTCTAGGGACCATGAACAAAACCCAAAACTAGTAGGTTTTATCGATGCACATGCAAGTTGCCAAAGCCATGATCGGGTCTATACTTACTATATATGTTGAAATCAATGTACACTTTATACATAAGTGAAACATTAAAATATTTAAACAAAAGTTATAGATGATGTGTTTTGATGTTAAAGCAAATTAATAATAATTAAAACGTAAGTGTTCCCATGCCCCCTAGTCGAGTTCTTCTCTTAGTAGCGCTTGCTTTGTAAAATGGACTTCCCCTAATCAAGGGTTATTACGTGCTAGGAAAGAAGAAAGGCTAGAAAATGAATTATTTTTAGAGATCTTTCGAAAAGTTTCCATTTCCATTTATGTAAAATTTCATTGAATCTAAACTTGAAAAGAGAATATGAATATCGGTGACATAGCTGATATTGACTTGGAGTTTATTTTGTGATGGTTGAAAGCCTCCATCTCCTTGATCATCTCGCCGGTGATTTAGGCATTGACTGAGAATCCATGTGTTTTGGGCATAGGGAAGGAGGTAAGGTGCATGTGCCGCACGCATTAAATAGTCCCATCCCCCACCCCACAAAAAAAAAACAATTTTTTTCATTGGTCTTTACATCCTTTATCTCTACTTTTGATTTAGGGAAAATTGTATAAACGCTTTAAGTTCTAGAAGTAATGTGCATTTTCTTCTGAACTTTCAACCGTCAAGAACTTTGTCCGCCTTAACTTTAATCCAAATGAGAACTCAAATATATAGGATATGTAGATAAATAACATAGTACATCGCATTTAAGCGTAAGAGCGTCACACAAAAGACACCCAGTAATAAGTTGTCTCATCAATTGAGAGGAAGATTATTATCCAAATGTTTTTAGACTGTCCCATGTTGTGGGGCCCACCTTTTTTTTTGTATACAGTATCTACCGGATAGAATGATAAAGATGAATTTGGGGTGCATGCATCTGATTCACTTAATAATTTCTTCTAGAAAAACAAATATCACTTTCAGCGCTTCTCTAGCTGAGTCGTCGTCAACCAATGCCAACTTCATATATTGCGCTTGGTTGGTTATTTTCTGAAAAATAAAATTATATTTATACATGCACTGCACGTACAGGCTTTTCTAGTGCTGTTTTATCTTTTATTTTTGCATTTATCAGTGAGTATGACTTGTTAACCTGTCTTATTGTTCCTCTTCACAAGGATAGAGAAGGAGAAGGTAGAGGTTCATGCAAATGTCAGAGATTAAGTTCATAAGAGGCAAAAGAAAATCGAATAATTAGGTTTGTTTAAATCGATTATTCGGCCCAACCTACAATTAATATGGATTCTCAATTCAAGCACTCTATATATCTATGAAACTATCTATCTTTTATAAATCCATAAGCATAGTAAAAGATTATCAAAAGAAAATATATTAGTATAATTGTTTGTGAAAAATCTATTAGTATAATGTAAGCTATCATTATCTATCATCGTACAGGGTTTATTTACTTGGCTAACACCGACATGGCCAATAAGAGTAAAAGTAGGACAGAAAAAAATGATATGACAGTTAGAGTGGAATAGGAAAAAAAAAGAGACTATTTGGGTGAATTTGCAATTCACGGAAAAGAAAAAAGAGTGATAGCTGCATGGGCACAAAAAGTGAACATTCATGGATGCAAGGTTTGTTCTCTTGAAATCATGACTATAATACAGTCTAAGTTCCTCACATGTTGTTCACATAGGGACCACGTTGTGAGGTTACATCGCTGTTGCTCAATCATTTTTGAACTTTCAACTCTTAAATTGTTTAGCTACTTTGGGGTCAAATGTTGATCCTGAAGTTTGGACCATCAAATCAACTAATTTACTTATAATTGGTCATTTTGATTCTATTGGAACTATAAAAAGTTTGAAGCACAAGCTAGTGACCATAGTTCCTTCTAAAGGTATAACTTCAAGGATTTGCTAGAACTAGAGGTGCATTGAAGGAAGGAAGAAGTACATCCCAAATGCCCATGAATAGACACATAAATATTAAAATTTTCAAAAGTACACTTAAGTGTCACTTTTTAAAAAAAATGGACATTTAAGTGCCAACTACGACGACACTTGCCTGAAATCTGACGTTGCATTATTTTAATAATAAAACTGGTCTACATAGCTCATCGAAATGTTCACTTAGCAATGCTTGTCTCAAAACAATATCGTTTTGCCTTCAAATTTGATTTTTAATATAAATATTAATTAAATGAAATTAAAAAAGAAAGTGAGGGCCTTTGGCGATGGAACGAGAGTTGGCCGGGTGGCCAAGTCCCAACCAGTGGCCAACGACCATGGCCGACCGTAGGCGAGGGCCTGTAGGCAATGGTGGAGAAGCAGCGACGAGGGCTGTAGAGGCTCTCATTGATTTGCTACCCCTTTTTAATTTAATTTAATTTATATTAAAATTCAAATTTGAACCAAAACGACGTTGTTTTAGGTTTATTTAGTCACGATAGTGCCATGTGGATAATTTTTTTTTTTAAATGCCATATCATTTAAATTCTCACCAAAAAAAGTCATGTCAGCAGTTTAGCTAGAAATTCTTGCCGTTAGCACTTAAATGTTTCTTTCTTCTCTTTGACACTAAAGTGTATCTTTGGAAGTTTTGATACTTATGTGTTTGTCTGTCCCAAATTTTGACACTTAGGGTGTTCATATCCTGCTCTTTTGGCTTGAAAAGAAGAAGAAAACAAAAAACAAACAAATTTAATAATAATTAATGAAAATTATTAAAATTTTAAAAAATTATTAAAATTATCAACATCGGCGTCAGTTGTCTTATGTGACATGGTGGGTGTCTATGTCAATAATTTTCGATCAAAATTAGTCAAATGGACTTAATTGACAAAAAATAAAAAGATTTAAGACTCAATTGTCAAAATTAAAATGTTTAAAACTAAAATAATAAAAGTGCATTATGTTTATGAATTTTTGAACAATTTTTCCTAGGGCGATGAATCTAATGGTGGTGTCGATCTTGCAAAACAAGTAACAAAAAGTGGCGTTACAAGACTCAACAGTAGTGGATATTACCAAATATGGACACCGATGCTGACTAATGTTGCTAAGACCACCACCTTGTGATAGATTCAATGGGTTCTCTTCAATCTATAATGGGTTTGATAGCATGATAAGTGTAAAGTAAAAAATAAAGTTGTTGAAATTTTCTTTATGTTCATTGATCTATACATGAGCCTATTTATATACTTTATGGAATGGTTATCTATAGTAACATAATATTACAATAAAAATTACAATCAATCAAAATAACGAGATTACGATATGAGAGATACTCAGAATTGGACAATATATTTCTAGCATTCTCAAAGAAGGAATTATTGGGTGACTTGGATGCATGCACTCCAAATTCATTTGGACTATTGAATCTGATGAATCCTTTATATAAAGAATGCGGGCCTCGCTACATGAGACGATCTAGAATCATTTGGTTCAGACGCTCAGTGCATGTAATAACCCTTCTTTACTAGAAGAGAGAATCGATGGCACTTAAACAAGCCCTCTCAATTGATAAGATAATTTATACACATCTAACTATCCCGCGTATCATTCAACCAACTAATGCATCCTCACCATGTCCCCAAATTTTGGTGGTAGAGGGCATGGGCTTGTCCCCAAACTTTCAATAAGTATGTATTATCAAAAGTGGACAAAGTTCTATGCAAATAACAAAGTGAAAGCTTCGGAGTGGCAAGTGAGAGTTCAGAACAAAATGCACATTACTTCCAAAATTTGGAGGGTTCATATAAGTTTCCCTAAATTGAAAGTGGAGATAAAAGATATAAAGTGTAGAATAAGAGAAAATTGTTGGGAGATAAATTAATAGACAATCATAGTGCACGTACTAAATTGAACAATCTTATTTAAAATTAAGGCATATGTTCATTAAAAGTTTTAAAGCTTGTCATGAAAGTACAATTGAATCTTAAAACTTACAAAAAGTACAATTAAGTCCTAAAACTTGTCAAATTGATATAATCAAATCCTTCCATTGACTCTTTCTATTGAAACTAATGGAAAATACTAACGTGGCTAAAACATAAAAAAACAAGGCTAAAATAATGTCATTTTGGACTAAATTTTAATTTTTTCCAAAAATTAATTAAATAAAATAAAAAATATTTATAAAATACACATAAAAAAGGAGCAGCGCAAGGGCCTACTACCATTGCATGTCATCAGAAAGGGCCAGCAAGGGTCGCCAAGCCCTTGCCCAACTATGGTGGCCCTCGGCGAGAGTCGCCAAACTGCTAGATTTGGGTAAAAGGATGTCGACAAGTGTTGTTGGCCCTAGTCGAAGCCCTAACGACCCTGCGGGCCCTTTTTGGCAACAGGGGCGATGGCGGTAAGGACCAACCACCTTTGTGTTTAGCTTTATTTTTTTCCATTTTTAGTTTTTTAATACTTTTTAAAATTAATATTTTGATTAAATAAATTAGAAGTTAATCCACATCATCACCACATTGGGATTAAACATATTAATAAAAGCTACGTCAACATTTTCAATTAATCTAAATGGACAGAGTTAATGGAAAGACTCGATTGTACCAATTTATTAAGTTTTGGAACTTGATTATACTGTATGTAAATTTTAAAACTTAATTGTATTTTCGCGACAAGTTTTTTTTATTTCTAATGAACATATCTCTAAAAATAATGGGGCTTATGTACATAAGTCTCACCTAGGACTCATTAAATTGATGAGTTGATACCATAAAAGACCTTAAATTGATACACATGTGATAAATTTACTCAAAACTAATTTTTTTATCATGAAAAATCATTTATTGATATATTTGTGACAAATATATCCTCCATTAATTTAATTCCACGAAAAATCACAAACTGGTACATTTGTTATAAAAGGAGGATAAAACTCCAAATTGATATACTCGTTAGTCATCCAACTCGGTAATAAAATTTAACGAAAAATAATTGAGGATAAATTTGTCACAAGTTTTCCTATTTGCGATTTTTGATGATCAAAAAATTATTTTTGAATAAATTTATTACATATATATTAGTTTGAGGCTTTTTCATGATATTAATTTTAAATTCAACTCAACCACGGGCAGCACAGTTGGTGTGCGTTCTCTCCCTCATCGCAGAGATCAAGAGTTCAAACCCTCTTGTTGCTAAAGTGTTGTAAGAGGGGGGTCCTGGTGTTGGGGTCCTAGGTTAGCCTCCCCCGAGATTTATGTCTAAATAGCAGCTTACGGCAATGTCCGACAGTGCCCTCGGGCACTGGAGGCTCGTGTGATCCCCAAATGATGATCTCCGGCGGTTCCTCACTATCAAAAAAAAAAAAAAATCAATTCAATTTAGTACATAATTTACAGAATATTTTTTAGTGGGAGATATCATCGTCGCTATCGCTATGATCATCACATCGACTATTTTCCACTATCAAGGAGGCCAAATCAAAGAAGGAAAAGAACAGGAGAAAAAGATAACAAATCAAACCGCGGATATCCGTCCGGTGATTACGCTCCTCCTATCATGGATTCCTTTCCATATCTCCAAACTCGTAGAAAACTTTTGACTTTTCTTTATTCCCACGAAACCCTAGAAACCCTAGTTTCTTGTCCTGACCGTTTCTTGTCTTTAACAATTATTTATTTATCTGGACCCTTCTGAACTCCCGTATCTGATTGCCTCGGGCCAGGAATTTTCCCTATAGATTTTTTAACGAGACGGTTATGTCGTTGGGATATCATAACAGATTTGAAATGTTAAGTTGCTTCTGATCTCCGGCATCCTGCAGACGGACGAGTTTAGGTCCCATTCATAGAATCTGCGGATCCTGCGCCTCCAATATTTCATCTTTTTTGTGCTATTGCGTAGGCTTTTCTTTTCCTTTTCTTTTTCTCCTAAATAGAGTGAGAAAATCACAAATTCAAACTCCATGAAATATCCGACTAATTCCAATTATTAAGTAAGATACAAATCAAAACATCGAATGGATAACCCAAACATGAGATTATTGAACTAATGTCTTGCTCTTAATCCACACACTCATGTCTATCCTTTGGCTACTAAGCTATGACGAGAATTGCATGTGATCTTCTATGCAATAAATTGTAATATTATTCCTGAATGTTCTGAAAAATTGTCTAAAAATGTCCTAAAGTTATCGTAAGACGATAAATTTAAGCTTCAACTTTTTTAATTTCATCAAATCAATCCTCAACTTTTCTTGCTTATTTTCTAGCTAAGGGTTAAAATTTAGAGTTCTTGTTGGGGTGTGCAAAATGGACTGTCCATCAGTAACCGCTCGGATTGAATTGGACTAGTTAGTTTGATCCAATTCTTGAAAGTGTCAGTTCCGCTTCCCGGTTCTTAAAAGTGGAATCGTTATCTGAGCAGTCCGGTTCCCAATTCTAAGGAAAAATCGAACTAGACTGGACTGACTACTTAAATCTTCTTTTTTAAAAAAATTAATTTTTTTTTTTATAAAATGTGAACTAAACACTATCTTGGTCTAGTTCTAAGTAGTAGGAAAAAAAGTAATGAGAAAAAAAGTTGTAAAAAAAAAGTAAAAGGTAATTGGACTGGACTGATAATTAGTCCGATCCAATTCCTGGTCCTATCCCTAGTTCCCAATTTTAGAAACTAGTCCTCTAGGTCGCATTCCCAATTTCACCTTGAAATTGGATTGGATCAAATTGGAAACCGATCACTTATAATTCTTGAGCATATATAAAAATCACTGTAAATGAATGGAAAAACTTTTCACGAGCGGCTTTAGTCAAGGTGTGAAGACCATTATATCGATGAACACTCGTACGATAACAAGGCCGCTTGTAAATCATTTTTTTTTCTTTAATAGTGGTTAGTGCTTCATTATATGATGATTTTTTTTTCCCGTGAAGGACTTTCTTGTGGCTTCGCTCATGCAGGGCACCGTATTCCATGATAGTGAAACCTCTCACATGTTAATTCACTGTTAGAAGCGCTGATTGCCAGCCGAAACTTTTGACCTTATGACTAATCAATTGACAATAGCGATACCATGCTTTTGACTCTGGAATCGATGGTTATGGTTTTGATTCCCATCTCAAAAAACTATAACGGTGAGTTGAGTTTTTTCTATGCCGGCTAATCATGTTCGTGCCCATCAAGTGTTTTTTTTTTTTTTCCTTCTAAAAAAGCCACATTCATCTATGTCTTTTTCTTTTACGCGACACGTACACATCTATTTATATCTATATACGTAAGTCAAAACACCCTTTGTCCCACTTTTAGAACCCCTAAATTACCATTCCTTCTTTGTCTCGTGCCCAGCCATTTCGCAAATAACCATCCAATTTCTTTATCTCCTCATGGTCTTAGACATTTTTTTATTTCCTTTGTTTCTTGATCTTGCACTCACCTATTTCATATTTAAGCATCTTCCTTTTCTATGCATAATTCCCTTAACCCAAGTAGATGAAAGTCATGTGGCTGAATTGCTGTTTCCATTCAACTGAAGTGATTTGTAGTAATTTGAAATTACTTTTGAGATAAGTGCACTAAAAATCCTACAATTTGTTACGAAAGTATAATTGAGTCTTAAAACTATCAAAAAATGTAATATAATTCTAAAACTTTTATAAAATACAATCAACAAAACAACTTGATTTCACCAATTTGACAAATTGTATGACTTCATTGAATTTTTTGAAAATTTTATGACTCAATTGCACTTTTTAACAAGTTTGAGGACTTAACAACACCGTTTGAAAATTTTAAGAATTAATTGCATCTTCGTGACAAATTCTAAGACTTCTAATGTACTTATCCCACCGGTTTTAAATCGTCAACATTCTTTCTTTGGGAAAGGAGACGATGTTTCTCAACGGTGGTGATATTGCTTTACATCCTTCCTCATGCACAAAAGACATGCATCCTCTATCAAGGCCTAATTCACCGGAGAGATGATTAAGGAGATCGAGGTTTTCAATCATGATAAAGTAAACTTCAAGTCTCTATCAGTTGTGTCGCCCATATTTAAATTCTCTTTCCAGGATGAAAGCAATCTGATAGTCAATATGATAGTTCCTAAAATAGTTTCACATTATTTCTAATCTCTAATCAGTTGAATACAGTTGATTATTTTTTATAATATATTTCATTTTTTTCTCTATACAAGCAAAAGCTGTTAAGTGAAGCCCTCCCATTTTTTGCCTATAAATACTTCAACCTATTAGTGCTCGTCATCATCATCATAAACACTCTCAAACCCTCCATATTGGCTGGTTATGGCTTCTTTCAACAAGTCCTCACTAGCAATTACATGCCTCACCTTCCTCTTAGCCATTGCTGAAACCTCATTAGCCCAAAGCACCCACCAGGACTTTGTCGACGCGCACAACGCAGCCCGTGCCCAGGTCGGGGTGGCCCCGTTAGGGTGGAATGACACTGTTGCTGCCTATGCCCAAAGATACGCCAGCACTCGCGCTGCCAGTGGCTGTGCCCTGGAGCACTCGATGGGCCCGTATGGTGAGAACCTGGCCGAGGGCTATGGTGAGCTGAGCGGAGAAGATGCTGTCAAGATGTGGGTGAGCGAGAGGACCAACTACGACCATCGCTCCAACGCTTGCGTTGGCGGCGAGTGCTTGCATTACACGCAGGTCGTGTGGAGGAGCTCGATTCATCTCGGGTGTGCTAGGGTTAAGTGTAGTAATGGGTGGTGGTTCGTGACCTGTAACTATGATCCTCCGGGGAATTACGAAGGTGAAAGTCCCTATTAATTTACTAATAATGAGGGTATTTTTCATTTGCATTGGTGACATAAAGTCATTGTGTACTAGAGACACTGACTAGCTATAGCTAGCTAGGAGTTCTCTTAGTTGAAATTGAATATTGATGGATTATCAGATGTAGTTCTCCTTACATGGAGGATTCATATGGATTAATCATTGCCTTCTTTCTAATGGTGTAATGACATGTAAAGCTAGTCCTCTGCGCTCTTAACTTCGATTATAAAAACAGAAATATCGAATAAAAAAAATTTGTAAACAAGTGATGGTGCGGTGGCGGTGTCATAGGGCCTTCTCGAGGAAGAACATGGAGGAAAAGAAAATAAACAATGAAAGAAAAGAAAGAAATGGGAAAGAAAGGGAAAAAGGAAAAAAAATGATGAGAGCACATCTAGGTGATTGAATGTTCAAAGTGCTAATTATACCACCATTAAATAATAATTAACTTGATCAAAGAAGGTGCCGATTAAAATATATATATATATATCCTATGGAGCAATGTTATATGTACAAAAAAATCCTACTAAAACATTTTTTTTACTATGACGGGTAAGTTCCTAACAATTATTCAAAGAAACTATGATGATTCAATGCATGAGTCTCGCTTATTTTTATACCTGATTTACAATAGCCATATAACTTAGTAAATATGTTCTAGCAAAAGTTCTTGTTAGATTATCTATATGAACACTGGTACGGTAATCAAGGCCGCTTCTGAAAATATTTCTTTTCTTTTCTTTTACTAATGGTCGTTAGTACTTTATTGTCTAATGAAATTTTTATTTTTTTTTCCCGTGAAGGACTGTCTTTTGGCTTCTTTCATGCGTGGCACCGTATTCCATGATAGCGAAACAACTCACATGTTGATTCACTGTTAGAAGCGCCGATTATCAGCCCAAATTTATGATAATGTACACCCACTTGGGGTTTATCCATTAAAAATGTCTTTTCCATACTTTCGGTTTAAGAAATGATGGTTGTAGATTTGATTCTTATGCCGGGAAATTCAGAGTTACTTTATGGCCCTATAACGATGGGTTACTATGCTAGTTCCCCTTTATCGGTTAATTACGATCGTTTGTTTGGATATAGAAAAAGACGCCCACATGTATCTTTTATTTGTTTATTTTTTATGTTCGATATAAACAAATCAATTTATATCTATATAAATAAGACAAAACACCCTTTGTCTTCCTTCTCACATTTCCTAAATTACCTTTCCTTTCTTTGTCTTATTTCCACCCATTTCATAAATATCCATCTAGTTTCTTTATGTTTTCATCGGGCATAATTGTGCAAAAAGTCCTAAACTTATTATACAGCAGTCAATTCAATTATAAACTTATTCATTATGCCAATTTAGTCTTAATCGTTTTGATAATTTGTCAATTTAGCCCTAAATATTTAGATAATTTACTATTAAAGTCATCCGGTCAATTTTGGCCTGAAATTATTAGTGTGTCGGTCGTACCACATAAGATAGCCAGCATCAACTTCAGTAAAATAAAAATTTAAGATTCAATTGGCCGTAGTGCAACAGGTTTAAGATTTTTGAACAATTCTTCCTTCATCATTGTATTAGGCTTCTTAATTACGCTTGTTTTCTTTTATGTCATTGCTTATGATGATGACATGGATGAATTGATATTTGCATTTAAGCGAAGTGATAGCATTTATTTTTAATTCAAAGATAATTTCAAATGGACAAAATACTTTCTCTGGTACAATAGACGATGGTTCTCAACGGTGGTGATATTACTTTAGCTCGTTTCTTATGCACAAAAGACATTCATCCTCAGTCAATGCCTAATTCATAGAAGATAGTATAATATATACATTATAAATTATGTCACCAATATTTAAATTCTCTTTTCAGGTTTATATTCATTGTAGTCTTTGCAAAAATAAAAACTGAAAGTTTTCAAGAGATTCTAATCATTCAAAGCAATTTTAACAAGTTCTAATGTATTGTCAGCTCAATATTTATGGTCTTTTTCTTAAACTCGAGTTTGTTATTATTCAGATTACATTATATATGGACTTCATGAATGTTGGCCATATTGGTTAATCCTAATCCGAGGTAATATATCTCGTTAATTCGTTATCATATCAACAGCCTCTTAGCAGCTATCATATTAATCTCCATTAAGAAAATAATTTATTCATCCTTTTGAAGCAACATTCTTATTGTAATAATCTCTGTCCCTTATAGTTAATCATTTCTCATATCCTATTTTATTTTTCCTCAATTTATTCTTCCTCTAACATTAAACCCTCAAGCTTCTTTCATTTTTCCCTATTTCAGCCGAAGAAAGAGATATAGAGAGTCGTGAGAACCGGAAAGCATGAATATCTTGACATCCATTACAGCCAAACAACGAGCTAGAATTTTTCTAATGCCGAGAAAGAGAGGTTCGCCGTTTTCTCGAAAATTTTTAGCTTGTTGCTCCTCCTTTCTAGCTCAGCTACGAGGGGTATTTATAACCTCCATCTGGTTGAGTTTGAATTAAGATCAAGGGCTATTCAATTAAGAGTTTGATCGGATTTAAAAACCATCTCAAAATATATTCGATAAAATTTCAATAAAAAATATCAAAAAAGTTGCCACGTTATCATTGACTGAATGGCCGGCATACGCCGGTGTTCACATCAATACCGACCAATTAAAATTGGATGAATTGACTGAATTGGTACAAATATAAAAACTATATGACTTAGTTGGCACAAAAAGATAAAAATATTTAAGATTGCATTTACGCAATTACAATAAATTTATGACTTTTTTAGTAATTTTCCCTATTGCTAGAGCTGGTTTATCCGAGGGTTGGCCATTGGCTCGACAATCCACCAGCACCGCTTCATTATCCGGAGCTAGTTTTCTTTAAGCCATAGGCGGGGATTGAGAAGTCATCAAATTCAATTATACAATCAAATAATCGTCACATTCTTGAGATACTCTAATCATATTGTCGAACAGCCTACACCTCTGAATCTTCATTTGCGAAATGGGTATCTCCAAAGCCGTTGACACCAAACACTACGTTCCCATGATCTTTCCGCTCTGATATGAATTGATGTAGTGGAAGAACTCGCAGTTTGCTACACAAGCAGCTTTCAATGGCACGTGTGAAGCATGCACGCAAGTAATGTACGGAGAGAAATTTATAATTTCTCTTTGTATGAAGCTGAATTACAAAAGAACATGATCTATATATATTAGAAACATAATGAGATTCTAATTTTAAGACATGACATAGATAAGGTAGTAAGAGAATTTATCCTACTAAATATCGCATATCTAAATGGATACTTATTAAAAATAGAAACAAATCACTTAATATCCCAACACCATTTCTAAAATAAAAAGATAAGAAAATATATATGCCTCGTGTTGTTATCTTTATCATCTTCACATCATCAGCTATTTTCTACAGTTTTTTTCTTTGTATGTCTTACTTGAACTCTCAACACATTCTCAAATTTTTGTCCAGCCTATTTGCAAAACATGAAAATCGAAATCCATACTTAAAGCTAAATATTCTCACCCCACCTCTTCTAAGAAAATCGAGATTTGAACCTCCCACCTCTCATTTCTCACGTGAAAAGGGTGGTCATTAGAGTAAAATTCTAATGGTTTTTCCATAGTTTAAGGAGTAAAAAACAAGGTGGGAAAAGACTCTTGACCAAAAAATAATAATAATAAAAAGTAGGAAAAGACTAAAAGAGAAAAACGTGACAAGTAAAACAGCGGAAATTCGTCCGGTGATGCCGCTCTTCCCATCATGGCTTTCCTCCATTTCTCCGAACTTGTAGAAAACGTCGAATGAGTGGTCTGCATTATTGCAAGTGCAACTTCTAAGGATGGATTGGACCATAATTGACTTGGGGATTGGGACTAGAACCACCCCCAAAGAAAAAAAAATCCCTCCATCTTAGGGCAAGGGGCAGCTCAACTAGCCAGTAGTGTTAGGAGTGACACAATTGCATAAACAATTTCTTGATTAAACGATACGATAATAAACTTGGAGATAAATCAATGGGAAATTAAAGTGCGAGGACTCAAAACAAGGTTATAGGCTTGACTCAATCCACCAATGGAAACTTTATGAATCAATTAATAAAGAGGATTTAATGCATATTCTTAGTACATTTAGCATACCGACTATTGCTCTTGTCAAAACACATAATATCCTTGGAAGTCATCATGAAACTTCTAATTGTGACTCGAAATAATCATCACACTCAGCTATTCAATATTTTCCAAACTGGCTCACATGCAAACATGAGTTAGAAAAGTCGATAATGCATCAGCTTGACTACTTGAGCCTGATGTTTCGGCCTTTATTGCATGACTTTTGATAGACTTGGACTCGAAACCAATTTCGTGGGAAAGACCAAAAGAAACAATCAAGAGTAGGGATTTCCCAAGAGACGACATATGTAAAGGATTTTTGTGGAAAGGTAGAAAAGAGTTTCAAGATAACTTACCTTTTGACGTGTCTAATGAATATCTATACCTAAAATTAAAGGAAGAAAAGAAAAATTTATAAGAAGACAAGGTCAGCACCGATTGTACAACTGAGTATGGAAATAATCGCATGAAGGTGACATTCGTGTTCATCAATCAATTTGACCGGCAACTCTCTAGTCATCGCAGCCTAGTTTGAACATTCGACTTTTCCATGCACAGATTTTTCCACAGATCACCCTATAAATACCCTTTTAGCTTTTGCTTATTTCTTCATCAATCAACTGAGATCCTTCCTCTGCCAAATTTCTCTTGGTCTCTCACGATATGAGATATTATTTTGACATAATAATTTGGTGCATCTAAAGCTCTTGCCTCATCATAATAAGGTATAATTTTGACATAATAATTCATCATCCGACATACAACTTTTGGTAATTCAATAAGGCCTTTCGCCTACAACATGCCCGGGAGGATCATAGTTACAAGTAACCAAAGTCCCGCCCGTCGCACATTGGGCTTTTGCACATCCGAGCCGAACTGAGTTGCGCCACACCACTTGAGTGTAATGGCCACAGACCTTTCCAGGTGCGCATGAGTTGGAACTGTAGTCGTAGTCGGACTTTTCTCCGACCCACATGTTCACCGCTCTCGTGTCAGTAAGATTGGGGGAACCCCACGCGAGGTTCTCCCCATAGGGTCCGCCTGAATGAACGAGCCGTGTGCAGTCGCTGGCATGCTTGTTGGCGTAATCCCTGGCATAGCCAGCCACGCTCTCATCCCACGCTATCGGGCCCACACCGACCTGAGAGCGGGCCTCATTATGGGCCGCGACAAAGTCTTGGGACGAGTCCTGGGCGATACAGATGAAAATAAGATGCAGAGGCACTGTGACATTGGAACTCATTGAGAGACCAAAAGAAATTTGGCAAAGGAAGGATCTCAGTTGATTGATGAAGAGGTAAGCGAAAGCTATAAGGGTATTTATAGGGTGATCATGTGGAAAAACCTGTGCATGGAAAAGCCGAATGCTCAAACTAGGCAGCGATGACTAGAGTTGCCGGTCAAATTGATTGATGAACGAAATGTCACCTTCATGTGGTTATTTTCATATTCTGATTAACGTTAATTAAGGGTTGTACCATCGATGATGTCCTCGTCTTCTTATATGTTCTTTTCTTTTCTTCTTTTAATTTTAGCTGTACGTATTCATTAGACACATTAGAAGGTAAGTTACCTTGAAACTCCTCTCTTTCCACACAAATGCTTTACACATGTCGTCTCTTGGGTAAGTCCCTACTCTTGCTTGTTTCTTTTGGCCTTTTCCACGAAATTGGTTACGAGTCCAAGTCTACCATGAGTCGCGCAATAAAGGCCAAAACATCAGGCTCAAGTAGTCAGGCTGATGCGTTCTCGACTTTTCTAAACTTTGCACGTGAGCGAGTTTGGAAAATATTGAATAAATGAGTGTGATGATTAGTTTGGGTTATAATTAGAAATTTCATGATAACTTCCGAAGATATTACTTGAACCCTCAACTCATTCTCAAGCTTTTGTCCAACCTATTTGTAAAAGTATGAGAGTCGAAATCCACACTTAAAGCTAAACATTCCCACCCCACCTCTTCTAAGAAAATCGAGATTTGAGCCTCCCACCTCTCCTTTCTCACGTGAAAAGGATGGTCATTAGGGTAAAATTCTAATGGTTTTTCCACAGTTTGAGTAAAATACAAGGTGGGAAAAGACTCTTGACCAAAAAATAATAATAATAAAAAGTAGGAAAAGACTAAAAGAGAAAAACGTGACAAGTAAAACAACGGAAATTCGCCCGGTGATGCCGCTCTTCCCATCGTGGCTATCCTCCATTTCTCCAAACTTGTAGAAAACGTCGAATGAGTGGTTTGCATTATTGCAAGTGCCACCTCTAAGAATGGATTGGACCATAATTGACTTGGGGATTGGGACTAGAACACCCACCCACCCAAAAAAAAAAAAAAATCCCTCCATCTTAGGGAAGGGGCGAGCTCAACTAGCCAGTAATGTTAGGAGTGACACAATTGCATAAACATTTTCTTGATTAAATGATACGATAATAAACTTGGAGATAAATCAATGGGAAATTAAAGTGCAAGGACTCAAAACAAGGTTATAGGCTTGACCCAATCCACCAATGGAAACTTTATGAATCAATTAATAAAGAGGATTTAATGCATATTCTTAGTACATTTAGCATACCGACTATTGCTCTTGTCAAAACACATAATATCCTTGAAAATCATCATGAAACTTCTAATTGTGACTCGAAATGATCATCACACTCAGTTATTCAATATTTTCCAAACTGGCTCACATGCAAACATGAGTTAGAAAAGTCGATAATGCATCAGCTTGACTACTTGAGCCTGATGTTTCGGCCTTTATTGCGTGACTTTTGATAGACTTGGACTCGAAACCAATTTCGTGGGAAAGACCAAAAGAAACAAACAAGAGTAGGGATTTTCCCAAGAGACGACATATGTAAAGGATTTTTGTGGAAAGGTAGAAAAGAGCTTCAAGATAACTTACCTTCTGATGTGTCTAATGAATATCTATACCTAAAATTAAAGGAAGAAAAGAAGAAACTTATAAGAAGACCAAGGTCAGCATCGATCGTACAACCTTAATTGACGTTGTACAGAGTATGAAAATTATCACATGAAGCTGACTTCCATTCATTAATCAATTTGAGCGGCAACTCTCTAGTCGTCGTGGCCTTGTTTGAATATTCGACCCTTCCATGCGCAGATTTTTCCACATGATCGCCCTATAAATACCCCTTTGGCGTTCTCTTATCTCTTCATCAATCAACTGAGATCCTTCCTCTGCCAAATTTCTTATGGTCTCTCACGATATGAGTCCCCGTACGACAGTTCCTCTTCATCTTATTTTCCTCGTCGTGTTAACCCTAGCGTTGATCCCTTTGTCCATCGCCCAAGACTCACCCCAAGACTATGTCGCGGCCCACAATGCAGCCCGCTCTCAGGTCGGCGTGGGCCCAATGGCGTGGGACGAGAGCGTGGCAGGCTATGCCAGGGATTACGCCAGTAAGCTTGCCAGCGACTGCACACAGCTCGTTCATTCTCAGGGACCCTATGGGGAGAACCTCGCGTGGGCTTCCCCGATCTTACTGGCACAGGAGCGGTGAACATGTGGGTCGGGGAAAAGTCCGATTACGACTACAGTTCCAACTCGTGCGCACCGGGGAAGGTCTGTGGGCATTACACTCAGGTGGTGTGGCGCAACTCGGTTCGGCTTGGATGTGCAAAGGCCCAGTGCGCCACTGGTGGTACTTTGGTCACTTGTAACTATGATCCTCCTGGGAACGTTGATGACCAAAAGCCTTATTGAATTACAAAAAGTTGTATGAGCTATTATGCCCCATTATGATGAGGCAAGTGCTTTAGATGCACCAAAATTAAATAAATCTCTTTACTGAATAAGAAGTTAACCTCTTTCGGTAATTTTCTTTTCTTTTCTTTTCTTTTTTCGTAATTTCTACTTTTCAAGTTAAGGAATTTCAATAATTGGTCTAACCTCCTCAGCTCCATGCGCTCGAGCACATCACTGTCCCTTTGAAGCCCCATCATACCAAGAAATAGAAGCTAAGCATGATCTCTATTACGCATCTTACTCTTGAGTTCATAACAATACGGTCCGGTCAAAAAGCTGATCATTCATGGCAAAAATCATTAAGATATGGACCACTATTATTTAATAATATGATGAATTTATCGATGGTATATTTGTCGATGGATTTTATGTATTGATAAATTGAACTCCTTTAGTCGACCAAGTAAGCATATAATCTCTAATTAATCAACACCAGTCAAACTTGCGTTACTTTGTATTCTATTGCGATCCATATAGCAGCCTAGATAATAGGTTCATCATAGCTCCAAAATTCTTCCCTGAGGAATTATGTTCTTAGATAACCACCTAAAATGAATTTTCATTTTGTCTCAATTTACGTTGTTTTAAAAATTAAGACACAAGAACATGCCAAAATTTGTGCTCATTGAATGCTGATTACGAGTTCAACTCCTGTGGGGCTGGTCATCCGAATCGATACGACAATTTTTGTGTATGATTACGTGGATGAAATGATTAACCTATAATATGGGAAAGTGTTGCGAAAGCTCTAGAAATCTTGACTGTTGGGACAACGTAATAAAAGCACGACACTTTCATATGAAGAATAGAACCAAAAAGAATTCAAGTCTGAGGTGGTTAACAAATTCCAGAAGATGATAATAATTTTTATCCGTTTCATTGGCAAATCTTGGTTCTAACATTCATCAACACACTGAACATGCATGTTAAAAAACCCATAATCATTGACTTTGTACTTCATATTTTAACATTACACTCGATCTGTTTCGAGCAAATTGTTTAATGGAAAATAACTGATAAGATTGTATTTTTATTTTGTCTGGAATATGCTTTTAATCATTTGATTGTAAAAAAAATAAAATAATATTTTTCCTTGTCCAACATAAGAAAGTTGGAAGCATACAGGTCACTATATAAATGCAGGTGTATTCTAACTTGTTCAGATGGAGTTAATGGGCTGTGACCACCATACCCGCTTGCACGATTGCGCGCACGCAGTATTTTTAGAAGTTATGAAATTCATAATAAAAAATATATCATCATCATCATCATCATCACTAATCCTCATTTTTTTATGCTTTTATACGGTTATTTTTAAAGATTGTATTTGTTCAATAGGTATTTTTAGATATTATAAATTTCGAAATTTAAAAAATCATCACCATCATCATCATCATCATTATTCCAAATTATTAATGTGTCTTTTTAACGTAACTATTGAGAATGCACTTGTTTACTTTATAACATTTTCTGAAGGATTGCCTATGTTTAAAAGACTGAAATAAGTACATCAGTTTTTTGTATCAATGATTATCAAGTCTTTTCAAATTCTTGCCAAAAATACACCCTTCTTTCTAATTGTTGTATTACAAAAACTAAAGCGCAAGAACTTTCTTCTTTCTCATACGTTCTCTAGTTTATTCATTTTTTAAGTCTAAACTTAATAAGAGATAAAATCTAAACGATGGAAATTAGATGACAAATTATTAACCTAAATGCTTATTAGTCTAATATGGCCTGTGTGACAAATCCATGTCGTTTGAGTGTGCAGAACGAACAATTTCTATAAACACTAGCCATTTGCAGACGATGTGAACAACGAGACATGTAAAGAACGGAAAAGCACCAGCTCTATAGAAAGAGAAGAAGTTATTAATAATTCCTCGTTCTATTCCTTGTGTCTTTCCTAGAATTTTTTATTACCTTTGATCTAGGGGAATAGATTTTGCTAAAACAAATAATAAACCATGCATTCATATAACAACTTAAATTTTTAAAACAGTTTATAATGGTCCTACAAAATCTCACATGACATCAGAGCATGAGGTCTTGAGTTTAAATCTTTCTAAGGTCCTATTTGCCAACCCAATTAAATTTCAACACCTAGTACTAGACAAAAAAGAAGAAGAAGATTTCACTAAACATGAGGGGGAGTATTAAAATAAATAATAAATCATGCCTTCATCTAATAACTTAAGATTTTGAAATAATTAGTAGTGGTTCCACAAAATCTCACATTATTTTAACAATATTTATATTTTTCTACTTTAAATACAAAATTCATAAACGGCATAAGAGAAATTTGGGCTTAAAATAGAAAAAGAAAAGTTTATGTAAAGTAAAGTACCACATGGAATTGTTTTCTATTTATGCTTTCATTTTATTTATTATTTGACTCAATTATTTTCTTAAAAAGTAGACTTAGCTCGTGTGGTTGGGCCTCTAATTTTCATTAGGCGACCCTGGCACTTGCCAAAACCCATCAGTTTGGGTTTGAGCCTATCTGATAATCACTTCTAATTAAATGTACCTTCTTAACGCTAAACTCAAACTTTTCTTTCCTCTATATCTGTGATATGAATTAACTTATGTACAGTATTGCCACTGCCGGCTCGAAGAATGGATGAAAGGATTTAATTTCATGCTCTTACTGTATTTTACATTTCTCTAGCCTCAATAATCGGGCACCGTAATTGTTGCTTTGTGAAATTATATAATATTTTCAAAAGTAATTATTGTATTTCTAATTAGAACTAGAAATAAAAATCTTACTCATATGTTTAACGCTTTCCAAATCGATCTATCGTTCAAACACAAGTTAGAAAGGGAAAAAAAAGTGTGAATGCATCATGCCTGACTACTTGAGCTCGACACAAAAATAATGATTGACTTTGACGTGAAACCAACCTAGCAGAAAATGCCAAAAGAAACAGTCAATGGTAGGAGAGAAAACTGTTACGCAAGAGGCAAGAGACCACAATTTTTGTGGAAATAGAGACAGAGTTTCGAGATAAGTCACCTTTTAAGGCGTCCAATGATCATGTAAAGAATTGATGGAGTCACCATTTGTCATCAATATCTCTACAGCTAAAATTAATATAGAAAAGAAAAAAATCAATAGTAAGAAGAAGACAAAGTGGGCATTGATGGTAAAATACTTGACTTTGTCCAACATTTGTCGTCAATAAATATATGAAAAATATCACATTATCATCGATCAATTTGACGGACATCCTTCTGGTCATCGTCTCCCATTTTGAACATTTGACTTTTGCATGGACAGATTTTTCTACGTCATTACCCTATAAATACCCTCTTATTTATTGGCCATCTCTTCATCAATCAACTAAGATCTTCCCTTTGCTAACTTTTAAGGTCTCCCTCAGTATGAGTTCCTATATGAGTGTTCCTCTCCATATCATTTTCCTTGTCGCACTGGCCCTGGCATTGGTCCCTCTGTCTATTGCCCAGGACTCGCCCTAGGACTATGCCGCGCCTGCAACGTGGCCCGCTCTCAGGTCGGTGTGGGCTGAATCACTTGGGATGAGCGCGTCGCTGGCTATGCCAGGGATTACGCCGAAAAGCACGCCAGGGATTGCACGCGACTGGTCCACTCAGGCAGACCTACGTGGAGAATCTCGCGTGAGCGGGATCTCACCGACACAAGAGCGGTGAGCATGTGGGTTGGGAAAAGCCTTACTACAACTACAATTCTAACTCGTGTGCACCAGGGAAGATCTGCGGGCATTACACTCAAGTGGTGTGGCGCAACTCGGTTTTGCTCGGATGTGCGAAGGCCAAGTGCGCGACGGGCGGTACTTTGGTCACTTGTAACTATGATCCTCCCGGCAACGTCATAGGCCAAAAGTCTTATTGAATTACAAAAACTTGTATATCAAATGATGAACTATCATGTCAAAATAATGCCCCATCAGGATGAGGTAAAAAATTTATATGCACCCAAATTAAATAAAGTCATATGAATGATGAAGGTAAATCTATTTGCCTATTAAAAAGTTAATCTCTTTCAATAATCCTCTCTCTCTCTCTCTAAAATGCGCATGATCTCTATGGCGCATTTCCCTCTCAAGTTCATTCCATTAGCTCTTTCAATTGATTCTAGTACATAGCAATGGCCGTCTCGGTCATATAAAGAAATGTTCCATTCAATAAGCTTATAAAATTTATACCGATAGAATCGATGATACATCCATGGAAAAAAATTAAAATGCAGGTCCAATATTATCTAATAACTTGGAATTGGTGTTATATTCGTCGATAGTTACCTTGAATTGATGAATTGAACTCCTTTGGTTGACCGAGTAAGTAACATTATATCTAATTAATCAACTAGGTGTCAATAAGCCCTAGTCATAATTGATTAACTTTGTATTAGATATCAGTCCTTTTCATCCATAGCAGCCCATTACAATACTCGTAGCTGTGATATTCTTTCCCACTAGGATCTGTATGTTTTGATAACGACCTAAACGATATTTTCATTTTGTCTTAAATCACATGTTCCAAAAAATTTAGACACACGAACATGTGTGTTGGGGAAAAGCCCGATTTTTCGATTTGACCGGCAACTCTCTAGTCGTCACAACCTAGTTTGAACATTCGACTTTTCCATGCACAGATTTTTCCACAGATCACCCTATAAATACCCTTTTAGCTTTTGCTTATCTCTTCATCAATCAACTGAGATCCTTCCTCTGCCAAATTTCTTTTGGTCTCTCACGATATGAGTTCCCGTCCGACAGTTCCTCTGCATCTTATTTTCCTCGTCGTGTTAACCCTAGCATCGATCCCTTTGTCCATCGCCCAAGACTCACCCCAAGACTATGTCGCGGCCCACAATGCAGCCCGCTCTCAGGTCGGCGTGGGCCCAATGGCGTGGGACGAGAGCGTGGCAGGCTATGCCAGGGATTACGCCAGTAAGCTTGCCAGCGACTGCACACAGCTCGTTCATTCTCAGGGACCCTATGGGGAGAACCTCGCGTGGGCTTCCCCCGATCTTACTGGCACAGGAGCGGTGAACATGTGGGTCGGGGAAAAGTCCGACTACGACTACAGTTCCAACTCGTGCGCACCGGGGAAGGTCTGTGGGCATTACACTCAGGTGGTGTGGCGCAACTCGGTTCGGCTTGGATGTGCAAAGGCCCAGTGCACGACCAGCGGTACTTTGGTCACTTGTAACTATGATCCTCCTGGGAACGTTGATGACCAAAAGCCTTACTGAATTACCAAAAATTGTATGAGCTATTATGCCCCATTATGATGAGGCAAGTGCTTTAGATGCACCAAAATGAAATAAATCTCTTTACTGAATAAGAAGTTAACCTCTTTCGGTAATTTTCTTTTCTTTTCTTTTTTCGCAATTTCTACTTTTCAAGTTAAGGAATTTCAATAATTAGTCTAACCTCCTCAGCTCCATGCGCTCGAGCACATCACTATCCCTTTGAAGCCTCATCACACCAAGAAATAGAAGCTAAGCATGATCTCTATTACGCATCTTATTCTTGAGTTCATAGCAATGGCCATCCTGACCATATAACAATACGTTCTGGTCAAAAAACTGATCATTCATGGCAAAAATCATTAAGATATGGACCACTATTATTTAATAACATGATGAATTTATCGATGGCATATTTGTCGATGGATTTTATGTATTGATAAATTGAACTCCTTTAGTTGACCAAGTAAGCATATAATCTCTAATTAATCAACACCAGTCAAAATTGCGTTCTTTGTATTCTATTGCAATCCATATAGCAGCCTAGGTAATAGGCTCGTCATTGCTCCAAAATTCTTCCCTGAGGATTTATGTTCTTAGATAACCACCTAAAATGAATTTTCATTTTGTCTCAATTTACGTTGTTTTAAAAATTAAGACACAAGAACATGCCAAAATTTGCGCTCATTTTCAACGCCTGTGGAGCCGGTCATCGGAATCGATACGACAAATTTTTGTATATGACTATGTGGATGAAATGATTAACCTATAATTTGGGAAAGTGTTGCGAAAGCTCTAGAAATCTTGACTGTTGGGACAACATAATAAAAGGGCGACACTTTCATATGGAGAATAGAACCAAAAAAAAATTCAAGTCTGAGGTGGTTAACAAATTCCAGAAGATGATAATAATTTTTATCCGTTTCATTGGCAAATCTTGGTTCTAACATTCATCAACAGACTGCACATGCATGTTAACAAACCCATAGTTATTGACTTTGTACTTCATATTTTAACATTATACTCGATCTGTTTTAAGCAAATTGTTTAATGGAAAATAAGTGATAAGATTGTATTTTTTTTTTGGTCTGGAATATGCTGTTGGTTGTTTGATCGTAAAACAAGCAAAATAATGTTTTTCTTTATCCCACATATGAAAGTTGGAAGCATGCAGACCACTATATAAATGCAGATGTATTCTAACTTGTTCAGATGAAGATAATTGGTTGTGACCACCATACCCACTTGCATGATTGCGTGCACGCAGTATTTTTAGAAGTTATGAAATTCATAATCAAAAATATACATCATCATCATCATCACTAATCCTCATTTTTTTATTTTTTTATACTGTTACTTTTAAAGATTGTATTTGTTCAATAGGTATTTTTAGAAGTTATGAATTTCGAAATTCAAAAAATCATCATCATCATTATTCCAAATTATTAATATGTCTTTTCAAAGTAACTTTTGAGAGTATACCTGCTTACTTTGTAACATTTTCTGAAGGATCGCCTATGTTTAAAAGACTGAAATAAGTACATCAGTTTTTTGTATCAATGATTATCAAGCCTTTTCGAATTCTTGCCAAAAAGACAACCTTCTTTCTAATTGTTGTATTACAAAAACTAAAGCTTGTGAACTTTCTTCTGTATCATACGTCTCTAATTTATTCATTTTTTAAGTCTAAACTTAATAAGAGATAAAATCTAAACGATGGAAATTGGATGACAAATTATTAACCTAAACGCTTATTAGTCTAATATGGCCCATGTGACAAAACCATGTCGTTTGAGTGTGCAGAACGAACAATTTCTATAAACACTAGCCATTTGCAAACGATGTGAACAACAAGACATGTAAAGCACGGAAAAGTGCCAGCTCTACAGAAGGAGAACAAGTCATTAATAATTCCTCGTTCTCTTCCTTGTCTCTTTCCTAGAATTTTTAATTACCTTTGATCTAGGGGAATAGATTTTGTTAAAACAAATAATAAACCATGTATTTATCTAACAACTTAAATTTTTAGAACAGTTTGTAATTGTTCCACAAAATCTCACATGATATCAGAGCAGGAAATCTTGAATTCAAATCTTTCTAATCTCCATTTGTTTCCCCAATTTAATTTCAACACCTAGTACTAGGCAAAAAAAGAAGATTTGACTAAATTTGAGGGAGAGTATTAAAATAAATGATAAGTCATGCATTTATCTAATTACTTAAGCTTTTAAAACAATTAGTAGTGGTTCCATAAAATCGCACATTATTCTAACAACATTTATATTTTTCTACTTTAAAATACAAAATTTGTAAACGGTATAAGAGAAATTTGGGCTTAAAATAGAAAAAAGAAAGTTTATGTAAAGTAAAGTACCATATGGAATTATTTTCTATTTATTTTTTCTATTTATTTATTATTTAACTCAATTATTTCCTTAAAAATTAGACTTAGCTCGTGTGGTTGGGCCTATAATTTTCATTAGGTGACCTTGGCACTTGCCAAAAGCCATCAATTTGGGTTTGAGCCTATATGATAATTACTTCTAATTAAATGTACCTTCTTAACGCTAAACTCAGACTTTTCTTTCCTCTATATCTGTGATATGAATTAACTTATGTACAGTATTGCCATTGCCAGCTCGAAGAATGGATGAAAGGATTTAATTGCATGCTCTTATTATATTTTACATTTCTCTAGCTTCAACAATCGAGTACTATAATTCCAATTATCGACTGTTGCTTTGTCAAATTATATAATATTTTCAAAAGTAATTTTTGAATTTCTAATTATAACTGGAAATAAATATCTTACTCATATGTTTAACACTTTCCAAATTCATCTGTCGTTCAAACTCAAGTTAGAAAGGAAAAAAAAAGTGTGAATGCATCAAGCCTGACTACTTGAGCTTGACGCAAAAGTAATAACTGACTTAGACGCGAAACCAACCTAGCAGAAAATGCCAAAAGAAACAGTCAAAAGTAGGAGAGAAAACTGTTACAAAAGAGACGACAATTTTTGTGGAAATAGAGAAAAATAGTCTCGAGATAAGTCACCTTTTAAGGCATCCAATGATCATGTAAAGAATCGATGGGGTCGCCATTTGTCATCAATATCTCTAGAGCTAAAATTAATATAGAAAAGAAAAAACCTAATAGTAAGAAGAAGACAAAGTGGGCATCGATGGTAAAATACTTGACTTTGTCCAATAGCTGTCATCAATAAAAATATGAAAATTCTCATATTATCACCAATCAATTTGACGGGCATCCTTCTAGTCATCGTCTCCCATTTCGAACATTCGACTTTTCCACGGACAGATTTTTCCTTGTCGTACTGGCCCTGGCATTGATCCCTCTGTCTATTGCCTAGGACACACCCTAGGACTATGTCACACTCGCAACGTGGCCCACTCTCAAGTCGGTGTGGGCCAAATCACTTGGGATGAGCACATCGCTGGCTATGCCAGGGATGTAATATTCAGCTCTTTAGGAAGTGGTGGGACCCACTTGGATTTTAAAAAAAGAAAAAAAAAGAAGAAAGAG
The DNA here is from genome assembly GCA_014182735.1 of Corymbia maculata. Classification (NCBI taxonomy): domain Eukaryota; kingdom Viridiplantae; phylum Streptophyta; class Magnoliopsida; order Myrtales; family Myrtaceae; genus Corymbia; species Corymbia maculata. The sequence goes on from CM024685.1 coordinate 7,382,783, forward strand.
AGTTGAAAAGTCAAAAGGAGAGGAGAGAGAATAAGTGGGGTTTTCTCTCCCACTTTCGAAAGCCAGAACCAGTCGGGAAGGAGAAAGAAAAAAAATGAGAAAAGGGAAGAGAGGGAAAGAAGAAGAAAGGGAAAGAAGGAGAGAGTTCCGCACGTGCGCACTGCGGGAGCCTCACAAAGCCAACTCGATAACTTCACGCAACGCCCGGTAAGTACACGTGTCTCTTATTCGTCCAATCGAAGCATTTTTCCAGTTTAGGGCTCAAATTCGGAATATTGGGAATATTGAGCGGTGAAGTCCAATTTTTGAGTTGTTGAGCCATGAAAATTTATAAGAATGATAGTTTATGACGTCACAAACCCATAGGATTTTACGGAATTGAATTTGAGCTTGTGGTTTGTCCGAAATGGAATTTTGAACTTCCTAGCACATGATGAACAGTATGCGCGCGGTCACCTTGAGGTTTGATTTTGTCGGTTTCGGCTCAAAATTGGGTTGTCCAACTTATGGGTCTTCTAGTGCTTGGAATTATCTTCATTTTCACTACAAGATTGCTCGGATTGGAGTTCGGATGAGAAAGTTTTGGCATAATCAAGTTTTGCACCCTAGTCTTGCTTCATGAACGGTTTTGAATAAATTGCTTTTGATAGGCCTTTTGTTAGCTCATAAGGGTCATTTTATTAGTGTCAAGACGTAATTTAGTTTTCTAATAGTTGAGGTACAATGTTATCGAGTTTTAACTTATTCCTCAATTATTTGTTAGGACCGCGAGTTTGACGATTCAAATACCGTTTTATTGGGTCGTAGGCAACGAGATGAGTGGTACTATATCTTCTTTGAATTTGTAAAATTCATGTTGAGAAATTCTATGAATTATATATGGTATGAGATTATGAAATGACATTATTATTGCATAAAAGTCGGATCGGACATGGACTACTATTTGATTGTTTATAAAGGTTTGGAAAGCATATTATGCAATGCAAAATATATTTGTAATTGCTTTGCAAATGCTTTATGAAAAAGTATGTTGATGACTTGAGAAATGGATGAGAAATTATGGATGACAATGTTACAAAAAGGTAAATGCTTAGTTTATGATATTGATTTCTGAATTGGATTTCTGGTATTGAAATATAGTTATTTTGCTCATTATTGCTTTGAGCCCATTGAAGGGCATGTTGGTATGCATACCGGGTTTAAGATATCATTTTAAGCCGAGCCACCGGCATTATAGGTGGAGACCTTGCCAAGGGGGGAATCTTGGTCCCCTTATCACAAGGCGTCATGTCGTGACCATGGTAAGAGATTGAGCAATAGATTGGTCAATGGATGGACCATTGATGTGTGATTTTTGTATGGAAATTATTCAATGGACTTGACCATTGATTCTGGTATTGTGATGGTGGTTTAAATGAGTTTTTCATATAATTTATTATGTATTTTATACATTTGATTGAGTTATAAAGTTTTGGTATTGCTTTGAATTCATGCATAATGCTTGCTCGATCTGCTTAGAAGATATGTACTACTCATTGAGCTTATGGCTGCTCACCCCTCTTTCCCAATCCTTCTAGGTTCTTTAGTTAGCAGCTAGTAGAGTGAGAGCGCTTTTGTGGGAACTTTTGGGAGTTGGACCAGAGGCTGCGTCCTTCAGGTGAAAAAGGCGATCGTGTCATCTCCATCCCTGCGGGATTCGAGGTGTAACATTTTGTGGTATTAGAGCTTAGGTTGTAATAATTTGGATGTAGATTTTATGGGACATTGTGAGTTATGTGAGAGATTTTAGTACGTTACTCTTTTGTTAGGTATTAAGATGTATGTTTTATTTTGGGCCCAAGCAATCATCGATTTTGATTCAGAGAAACATGCTTCATTTGTGAGGGACAACAAAGGCAAGCGAGTTCTTACTTTAGCTATCAGGATTGTATCCTAAGAATTTCGAGGTGCGGTTTTGACAAGAGATAAAAAGGATTTAAGTCCCGACTCACAAAAATAGAGCAATACAGGGTGCTCAAGATGATGGAGTTCATGAAAGTTCTATTGCTGACCCAAGGATGGTCAACCAGAGCATTTCCATAGAACATGCTTCATTTGTGTGGAAGACAAGCTTTAATTGATTTGCTCAAGAGTTAAGAAGGAATGATGACGACGAAGGGAACTTTAGAATTTGTTAGAGCATCGGATTGTTTTTATGTTGCTCATAATAATCATAGCTAGTCTATTGTTCCTTATATATGCACAACGTGGTGGGCCTCTCAGAAGTATGATAGACTCTATCCTCCTAATGACAACAACGGTATGGACCTTAGAGAACTTTTGAGAAAGAGGCATGTTTCTAATCTCATTCACAATGGTTTCTATGAAAGTTTAGATCAGTTAATAGTCATATGTGAAAGGGCAAAGTAGTACTCTCATTGAATTGGATTTGTAGAGAATATCTAGTGTGATCAAATATGCTTTCGCCATTGTTGGAGTTGTTTATATTGCAAGTTTTATCCACTTGTGGCTCCAATGAGTTTATGGATTGATGGTTAAGAATGGACAAGAGCATATTTTGATTGTGGGCATTGCATTGTTAGATGTTTATGCAAGATACTGAAATGTTGGTAGCTCTTATAAAGTGCTTCAATGCCTAAAGGGCTAAAGCTTGATTTCTTTCAATACAGCTATTGCTAGGTTGTGTATAATGATCTTTCAAGAAGGTCCTTGCACTATTTAACGAAATTATGATGGTTGGCATTGTACTTGGTTTAGTGATAATGGTATCTATAGTGCAGGCACGTGTTACCTTGAGATCATTGGAACTAGAATCTATTCACAACTTGATTATTAAAGTTGGTCTTTGGCTGCATGTACAGCGATAATTTCAGGATGTGCACATTTTGGACGTCCATAAAAGGCTTTGCACCTTTGGGTAAGAACACGAGAGGAGGAAAACTTTCATCTTGATTCTATTTAATTGGTTGGTATTCTAAGTTAACTAGTAGATGAACCTTTGATTAATGATGGATATATGCTTGACAGTAAACACGTGGAGCATGAGAGAATGTGAAATAAGAGAAATGTTTTTTTTTTCATGAAGAGGACATAGGAAAGGAACTACAACTTGGCCATAGCATGTTGCAGGACAACATTACTGTGGATCTGAAATTCTTATACAAGCAAATATCTATGGATAGGTTCTCAAGGAATGAAACAGAGCAGTTTGTTTTGTAAGGTAGGGAAAACATTAGTGACAATGATTGGTGTGAGGATTGAGTGGGGAAAATTGATGGAAAGATTGGGTGATGGTGGGGATGAGACAGGTAAAGTTGAATGGGGTCACCACAATTATTGATAGGACATGGTTAATTGGGTAAAGATATCTTGAAATCAGGTTATGCTTTTTCACATTGGTTGGCGATTCTCTCATCTCAATGTATGCAAGATGTCATGTTCTTCAACAAAAGAGACTATCACCAGAGAGATTGCCAGGAGAATGTCAGGTGACATAGTTCTCATCTAGGATGCCATGGGAAAAAAAAAGTGGGAAAGTTCATATGGTTCATGTCGACATTTGTTAGAGACTTGGTCATATGACTTATCAAGGGGTGGCTATTGATCCGATTATGCTTTTTATGATTCCTCTACTAGTGGCTGTGAATGGAGTTATGTCCCTCATCATCTCAAAAGTGGCATATCATGGGCAAAATGCTTATGCAAAGGCAACAAATGTTGTTGAATAAGCAAGTGGTTCGATTATGATGGTTGCATCATTTATCTGAGAGGAGCAAGTAATCACAGATTACAACAAATTCCTTGTGAATGCATACAAACCAGGGGTCCACGAAGGCCTACTAGGTCTTGGAAGAGTCATGCTCATCATTTGGCACTTATGCTTTGGCAATATGATATAGCGCGAAGTTGATATTAAACAAAGTATATGTTGGGAGTGCAGTGATTAATGTGATCATGGCAATATTGATTGATTCCATGTCTCTTGGGTGGGCGTATCCATGCATTAGTGCATTTGCTATTGATCATGCTACTGCATATAAGATGTTCGAGATCATCCACAAGAAGCTGAGATCAATTCTTTTGATACTAAGGGAAATAAACTAGATGAATTCATGGAGATATAGAGTTAAGGGATGTTTATTTCAGTTATGTAGCTAAGCGCGATGAATAAATATTCAACAAGTTCTCTCTTAGCATCCTGAGTGGTGCAATTGCCATTGGAACAAGGTTGATGTAGGAAGTTTATGTTGATCAGTTTGATAGAGAGACCCTATGATTCATAAGCCGGTGGAATACTTATCAATGGTATCAACATTAAAGAGTTTCAGCTTAAATGGATCAAAAAAAGAAAAAAGTTGGGCTTGTTAGCTAGGAGCCAATGTTTAATCATGTGCAACATCAAGGACAACATTGCATATAAAAAGGAAGGCGTCACGCTTGCAAAGATCAAAGCTATTGCAGAAATTGTGAATGCTTCCAAATTCATAGATAAGTTACCATAGGGCTTGAACAATATAGTTGAGAAATATGGCACTCAGCTGAATATTGGGCAGAAGTAAAGAGTAGCCATAGCAAGAGCGCTTCTTAAAAATTGACAAGTGCACTTGATATGGAATCTACAAGGATAGTCTAAGAGGCCAGTCATTCTTGCCCACCATTTGATTATAGTTAGGAATGCCGATATGATTGCCATTATTCATCGTGGAAAAAAAAATGGTAGAGGTTAGCTCATCCTTGAATTGCTTAAAGATTTAAACGGAGTTTTTCTCAGTTAATACGCTTGTAGGAAGTGAATAGAGAATCCGAACAAGCACAAGTTGACCAAAACAAGCCAAAGATAACTAATTAACAGGCCGTCTAGTCAAAGAATATTGTACAATAATAAGTTACTCAGGGATCATCTTTAGGGGATATCGGTTGCAACTCATTCTCAGTCGCCTTTGGTCTTCCCATTGGACTCAACATTGCCGATGATATTGTTGCTGAATCGCCAAAGGTCCCCCTACGCCGAATTGCTTGTCTCAATAAACTAGTGGTTCCTATCTTGCTAATTGGAAACTATCACTATAGTTGTTGATGGCATGATACTTTTGATTTGCGACATACCTATAGCAAGTGTTATCAAGACATTTTATGAACCACCACTTGAATTTAGAAAGGATTCTAAGTTTTGAGAAGTGATGATTCTGGTCCTTAGCATTGCATCATTTGTGGCATAGCCTCATTTATTTGATGGTCAAGATAAGTTCAAATTTCGAGAACGAAATTTTTTTTAAGGAGGGTATGATGTAATATTCAGCTCTTTAGGAAGTGGTGGGACCCACTTGGGTTTAAAAAAAAAAAAAAAAGAAGAAAGAGAGTTGAAAAGTCAAAAGGAGGGGAGAGAGAATAAGTGGGGTTTTCTCTCCCACTTTCGGAAGCCAGAACCAGTCGGGAAGGAGAAAGAAAAAAAAAAGGAAAAAGGGAAGAGAGGGAAAGAAGAAGAAAGAGAAAGAAGGAGAGGGTTTCACATGTGTGCACTGCGGAGCCTCACAAAGCTGACTCGGTAACTTCATGCAACGCCCGGTGAGTACACGTGTCTCTTATTCCTCCAATCGAAGCATTTTTCCGATTTAGGGCTCAAATTCGGAATATTGGGAATATTGAGTGGCAAAGTCCAATTTTTGAGTTGTTGAGCCATGAAAATTTATAATAATGGTAATTTAGGATGTCATGGACCCATAGGATTTTACGGAATTGAATCTGAGCTTGTAGTTTGTCCGAAACGGAATTTTGAACTTCCCGCGCATGATGAACAGTATGCGTGCGGTCACCTTGAGGTCTGATTTTGTCGGTTTCGGCTCAAAATTGGGTTGTCCAACATATGGGTCTTCTAGTGCTTGGAATTATCTTCATTTTCACTACAAGATTGCTCGGATTGGAGTTCGGATGAGAAATTTTTGGCATAATCAAGTTTTGCACCCTAGTCTTGCTTCATGAACGGTTTTGAATAAATTGCTTTTGATAGGCTTTTTGTTAGCTCATAAGGGTCATTTTATTAGTGTCAAGACGTAATTTAGTTTTCTAATAGTTGAGGTAGAGTGTTATCGAGTTTTAACTTATTCCTCAATTATTTGTTAAGACCGCGAGTTTGACAATTCAAATACCGTTTTATTGGGTCGTAGGCAACGAGGTGAGTGGTACTATATCTTCTTTGAATTTGTAAAATTCATGTTGAGAAATTCTATGAATTATATATGGTATGGGATTATGAAATGACATTATTATTGCATAAAAGTTGGATCGGGCATGGACTACTTTTTTATTGTTTATAAAGGTTTGGAAAGCATATTATGCAATGCAAAATATATTTGTGATTGCTTTGTAAATGCTTTATGGAAAAGTATGTGGATGACTTGAGAAATAGATGAGAAATTATGGATGACGATGTTGCAAAAAGGTATTTGCTTAGTTTATGATATTGATTTCTGGTATTGAAATATAGTTATTTTGCTCATTATTGCCGTGAGCCCATTGAGGGGCATGTTGGTATGCATACCAGGTTTAGGATATCCTTTTAGGCTGAGCCACCGGCATTATAGGTGGAGACCTTGCCAAGGGGGAATCTTGGTCCCCTTATCACAAGGCGTCGTGTCGTGACCATGGTAAGAGATTGAGCAATAGATTGGTTAATGGATGGACCATTGACGTGTGATTTTTGTATGGAAATTATTCAATGGACTTGACCATCGATTCTGGTATTGTGATGGTGGTTTAAATGAGTTTTTCATATAATTTATTATGTATTTTATACATTGGATTGAGTTATAAAGTTTTGGTATTGCTTTGAAGTCATGCATAGTGCTTGCTCGATCTGCTTAGAAGATATGTACTAAGCTTGTGGTTGCTCACCCCTCTTTCCCAATTCTTCCAGGTTCTTTGGTTAGTAGCTAGTAGAGTGAGAGTGCTTTTGTGGGAACTTTTGGGAGCTGGACTAGAGGCTGCGTCCTTCGGATGAAAAGGGCAGCCGTGTCAGCTCTATCCCTGCGAGATTCAAGGTGTGACAAGGGATTACACCGAAAAGCACGCTAGGGATTGCACGCGATTGCTCCACTCAGGTGGACCCTACGGGGAGAATCTCGCGTGGGCTTCCCTTGATCTCACTGGCACAAGAGCGGTGAACATGTGGGTTGGGGAAAAGCCTTACTACAACTACAATTGTAACTCGTGTGCGCCAGGGAAGATCTATGGGCATTACACTCAATTGGTGTGGCGCAACTCGGTTTGGTTCAGATGTGCGAAGGCCAAGTGCGCAACAAGCGGGACTTTGGTCACTTGTAACTATGATCCTTGTCGTAGGCCAAAAGCCTTATTGAATTATCAAAATTTGCATGTTGGATGATGAATTGTCATGTCAAAATAATGGCCCCTTAAGATGAGGTAAGAGCTTTATATGCACCCAAATTGAATAAAGTCATATGAATGATGAAGGTAAATCTACCTGCCTATTAAAAAGTTAATCTCTTTCAATAATCATATCTCTCTCTCTCTAAAAGCTGCGCATGATCTCTATGGTGCATTTCCCTCTCAAGTTCATTCCATTAGCTCTTTCAATTGATTCTAGTACATAGCAATGGCCATCTCAATCATATAAAGAAACGTTCCATTCGATAAGCTTACAAAATTTATCCTAATAGAATCGATGATCCATCCATGGAAAAAGATTAAAATGCAGGTCCAATATTATTTAATAACTTGGAATTGGTGGTATATTCATCGATAGTTACCTTGAATTGATGAATTGAACTCCTTTAGTTGACCGAGTAAGTAACGTTATATCTAATTTATCAACTAGGTGTCAATAAGCGCTAGTCAGAATTGATTAACTTTGTATTAGATATCAGTCCTTTCCATCTATAGCAGCCCATCACAATACTTTGAAAGTTCATAGACTCGTAGCTGGAATATTCTTTCCCACTAGGATCTGTATGTTTTGATAACGACCTAAATGATATTTTCATTTTGTCTCAAATCACGTCGTTCAAAAGAATTTAGACACATGAACACACCACAATTTGCATTTAATGAATTCTAAATTATGAGTTTATCACTCGCAAAATCAGTCATAGGAATCAAACGCATAACCAATGGTTCCAGAGTCAAAAGCATAGTATCGCTATTGTCAATTGATTATTCCTAGTGTAAGTAACTAGGTATCATAAGGTCATGAGTTTCGGCTGGTAATCAGCGCTTCTAGTAGTGAATTAACATGTCAGTGGTTTCACTATCAAGGAATACGGTGCTATGAATGAACGAAGCCATAAGAAAGTCTTTCACTGAAAAAAAAAAATTATACGATGAAGCACCAAACACTATTAAAGGAAAAAATGATTTACAAGCGGCCTTGTTTATCTTATGAGTCTTCATATAGATAATAACCTAATTTAAATAATGGTGTTCATGCCTTGATTAAAGCTGCTCGTGAAAAGTTTTCTACTTCTCATATAGTGATTATAATATATACAAGAACCCTAAATTCTAACCCTTAGATGGAAAATAAATGAGAAAACTTGATGGTTGAACTAACCAAATTAAAAAGTTTGAGGCATAAATTTGCTGCCGTACAATAGGTTTAATACCTTTTTTTATACAATTTTTCAGAACTCATTATGAAATAGCTTTAAGTAATTGGAAGAAAAAAAAAGTTTGAATTTTAGTGTAGGAGCCGAAATTTGCTCAACATGTATTCCACTTGCTTCATGGGCACAATCAACGAAGACCCAATATTTCAGGAATAATATTACAATTTATCGCATAGAAGATTGCATGCAATTCTCGCCATGGCTTAGTAGCTAAAGGATGTTACAAGTGCAAATAATTTCATATTTGGGTTACATATCTGGTATTCTCATATGTGTCTTACTTGATTGTTGATATCAGTCATATATTTTATAGAGTCAGAATCTGAGGTTTCCTTGCTAAATTTATGGAAATAAAAAAAGGAAATAAAAAGCATACGGAATAGACCCAAAAAGATGAAATATCGAAGGCGTAGGATACTTAATCCTATGTATGGGACCTGAATTTGTCTGTTTTGCAAGAATACCGGAGATCAGAAGCAACTTAACATTTCAAATCTGTCATGAAATCTCAACGACATAACGTTCTTGTTAAAATATAAAAGGGGAATTCTCGACTCCAGGCAATCAGATTCGGGACTTGGTCAAAAGGGTCCAGAAAAATAAATAATTGTTTAAGACAAGAAACGGTCAGAACGAGGAACTAGGTTTCTAGGGTTTCGTGGGAATTAAGGAAAGTCAACATTTTCTACGAGTTTGGAGAAATGGAAAGAAAGCCATGATGGGGAGAGCGGCATCACCGGACGAATTTCCGCGGTTTGATTTGTTATCTTTTTCTCTTCCGTTCTTTTCCTTCTTTGATTTGGCCTCCTTGATTGTGAAAAATAGCCGGCGTGGTGGTCATAGCGATAGGGACAATGATATCTCCCACTGAAAAATATTAAGTAAAATTATGTCCAAAATTAAATTTAAGGCTAATAGTACAAAAATCTCAAGCTAGTAGACATGTGATAAAATTACCACAAAATTCTATTTTTATCCATCAAAAACCTCAATTGGTGTGATAGATTCACCACCATTAGCTTTCATTAAGTTTTATCACTGAATTAAATGACACGTGACAATTGATAACTATATCACTTTGAAGTTTTACAATTCATTTATTACAAGTGTAGTAGTTTATAGTTTTCATGATATTAATCTAATTTGATAAAAACTAACATATGGTTAATTTGTCACAAATTTTTTTATGGTAAAAATATTAATTTAGGCTAAAATTATTATAGATGTACTAATTTAGGGTTTATTTTATGATATTAACCCTTAAATTTAACAAGTCCCAAAAGGGGCCTTTGTACATAAACCCCATTACTTTTAAATAAGACGGTTGAATTTAGTACATGTACTACTATCGTCTATTTAATTTTTCTCCCAACAATTTTCTCTTATTCTACACTTTATATAATTTATCTCCACTTTCAATTAGGGAAAATTATTTGGACCCTCTAAATTCTGCAAATAATGTGCATTTTGTTCTGAACTTTTACTTGCCACTCCTAAACTTTCACTTTGTTAATTCCTTAGAACCTCATCTGCTTTAGATAATACATATTGAAAGTTTGTGGACAAGCACATGCCCTCCATCCGCCAAAATTTGGGGACATGGTGAGGATGCAATAATTGGTCGAACAATACATGGGACAATTAGATGTGCATAAATTGTCTTACTAATTGAGAGGGTTTATTTTAAACACGATCGATTCTCTCTTCTAGAGAAAAAATGTTATCACATGCATAGAGCGTGTGAATCCAAATATTTCTATATTATCCGATGTAGTGAGACCCACCTTCTTTTATATAGGATCAATAGATTCAATGGTTCAAATGAATTTAGGGTGCATGCATCCGATTCACCCAATCAAGAAAAAAAAATGATCACTTTTAGGCTTCTCAAATTAATTACAGATGCTAGTTTTGTATTTTGCACTCAGTTGGTTATTTTGTGGAATACGAAATTTCACTTAGAGATTTCTCTGCATGTAACTTTTTATTTTTCATTTAGCAATGAGTATAGAGTTATCCACCTGTCTTTTCTTTCCTCTCCAAAAGGATAGAGAAAGAGAAGGCAGAATTTCATACTAAATGTCAAACAATACGTTCCCAAGAAGAAAAAGAAGATCAACATGGTTAGGTTTGTCCAAATTGATCATTTGCCGAACCCACTATTAAACTGGATTCTCCAGTCAAGCACTCTATAAATCAATGGAGTTATCTAAGACTAGGACATTTTTAAGAATACAAAGAATGTAATAGCTTATGAATATAGATTGACTTTGAACGTATGATATAATTATTCAAAATACTGATGCATAATTTTTAGAATTTTGAGCTATTTTTGGGCTTAAACATTTCATCCTTCATTTTCTTCATTTTGCATTATAATTCAGATAGCCACACAACAGGGTGCAGGCTAGGTCTTATTAAAAATTTTAGCTACGCCTGGTAGATGAATCTTCATGCTTCTATATTTTATCTACAATAATGACAACTATGTTAAATTAAGTCTATTCCCAAAGTAGAAAATAAAATCAAGCAGAACTTAGATGTTCTATATTATAAATAAGTTGCAATTTAATCTTCTTTTTACTTTAAAATTGTGTAAATGCAAGATAAATATCACTCTTTTTAGTAATAATAAAGAAACAAGAATTTCTTGTTCGATTTGATTTGTTTATAATTAAAAATAATAAACTTCAGATGTGTTATAAACAAAACATAATTTTATTAAAATTCATATATTTTTCAAACTGAGTGAACTCATTCAGTCTAAATTTTTTAATATGCTAAATCAAATAACTCAAATAGAATCAGTTATGCTTTAATCAACGAAGCCATGTTCATCAATAACAGATATCATTAGACAGTTATGCTTTAATCAACGAAGCCATGTTCATCAATAACAGATATCATTAGAGTGGAACATATTCAATTAATGCTATAAGTTATACTGTCTTATTTCTTTTATTCGAATACATTAAAAGTAAGTGAAATACAGGTAATGAAATAATACTACAAATTCTGAGCCTTGATATTTAAACTAAATGAGTTTTCTTTTTCTTTAAATTAGTCAGATTTATTATGTAATGAAATAGGATGTACTTGAAATCCTAAATGGATTTATTTTAACTCACTATTTTATATTTTTTCAAAGATATCATATCTTTATCTATTTTATTAGATTGTTTGTTGTGTTACAAAAACTTATCTCATGAACTTTCTTCTATATGATTCTTTCACTAGTTTATCCGTTTTTCAAGTTTAAACTAGATAAGACATAAAATATAAAGGTAGAAATTAAAAGATGACAAATCACTAATCAAAATGCTTATTAGTCGAATATAACTGGGGTGACAAAACCATGTCGTGTATTTTTTGGCAAAATCTCTAATACAAAATCTCCTCTGATATTTTTAATGTGACAAAATAATCAAAATTTACTAATATTTGTATATGGGTGTGCAAAACGAACAATTTCAATATACACTAGCCATTTGCAGATGGCGTGAACAACAGGACATGCAAAGCATGGGGGCCTTACAGAAGGAGAACGAGTTATTAACAATATTTCGTTTTCTTCCTTTTTTCTTTCATAGACTTTTTTTTATAACCTTTGATCTAGGGGAATACAGTTTACAAAGCAAGCTTTATTAGGAGAAGAACTCCATTTAGGGCATGGTAAAATGGCATCGCAATACCACTAAAATTGCTTTAGTAGCCACTCTTCCCACATGAGAAGGAGGAGATAGAGAGTTCAATTTCCCCAATTTCCCACCTTCTTATATGGAAACATATAGTTTCAAGTATAGTGTTTGATTCTCACACTCTGTAAAAAATCATGGCAAAAATCTAATAGTGGTTAAGAATTAGAGTAAAACAGATAGAAAAAAGTAACACCGTTGCACAACTTTTCCTCTATAATAATTTTGACCTCGGCAAGGGGGATTGGGCTGGCACAATCACCCTTTAATTCTTATTAATTTGCTTTAACATCGAAACACCTCATCTATAACTTTTGTTTAGATATTTTAATGATTGACTTACAAAAGAACTGTCCATTTATGTTAATATCTAGTCAAGTACAGACTTGATCATGGACTTGGTGACTCGCAAGCACACCAATTAAATTGGCAAGTCTAGGTAAAATTTTAAGCTTGCTAGCAGGCTCAGACAATACAATCTAGCTCCCCGAAGTGAGCGAGCAAAAGCTTTGAGGCTCGACCCAATTTGCCCATTGCTTTGTTAAAAATTGTATTGCTAAAATATTTCTTTTTTTCTACTTAAAATACAAAATTCGTAAACATTAGAAGAAAAAATGGGGGCTTACAATAGGAAAAGGAAAGTATTTTATGACTTGTTTAGACTAAAGTACCGCATGGAATTATGTTTCCATTTTATTTATTATTTAGCTCAATTATTTTTTTTTAAAAGTAGAAATAGCCCATGTGGTTGGACCAATAATTTTCATTGGGCAAGCCTGACACTTGCCGAAACCCAGTTCGAATTTGAGCAAGGCTCCTACAAATTTTAACCGAGCCTATCTAATGATCATATCTAATTAAGTGTATCTTATTGTATTATACTCAGAATTTTTCTCTCTATATTTGTCATAGGAACGAACTTAGGTGCAATATTGCCACTGCCGGCTCAAAGAAGGGCTGGGAGGATTTAGTCCATGCTCTTGGTATATGTTACATTTCCTTAGCCTCAATAACCGGGCACTATATTTCCAATTATCAGCTGTTGCTTTGTCAAACCATATGATGGTTTTGAAAGTAATTATTGAATTCTAATTATAATCCGAAATAAAAAATATTACTCATGTGTTTCACATTTTCACAGCTTTCGTGAAACACAAATTAGGAAAAAAAAAAAACATAAGTATGAATGCATCAAGCTTGGCTACTTTAGCTCGATCTTTCAGCTTTTGGTGCTTGACTCTAAATTATAATTGACTTAGATGCAAAACCATTTTAGCAGAAAACGCCAACAGAAACAGGCAAAAGTAGGGGACAAAACTTTTACCCAAGAGACGACAATTTTTGTGGAAAGAGAGAAAGCGAGTTTGAACCTAACTCTACCTTTTAGGGCGTCCAATGATCATGTAAAGAATCGATAGAGTGGCGATTTTGCATCAATATATCTATAGCTAAAATTGAAATAAAAAAAGAAGAGAAGAAGAAGACTAGGGCATCATCGGTGGGACAACAATTAACGTTGTACAGAGTACAATCATGTAAATTAACGTTGTACAGAGTACAATCATGTCACATGGTCATCAATCAAATTGACGGGTACTCTTCTAGTCATCGTGGTGCATTCTGAAACGTTCGACTTTTCCATGGACAGATTTTTCCACATCCACATGGACATTTTTTTCCACATGATCACCATATAAATACTCCCTAGCTCTTGCTCATCTCTTACATCAACCAACTAGGATCTTTCCTTTGCCAACTTTTATGGTCTCTCACAATATGAGTTCCCGTATGAGTGTTCCTCTCCATATCATGTTCCTCGTCGCGCTAATCCTAGCGCTGATCACTGTGTCTGTTGCCCAGGATTTCCCTCAGGACTATGTCGCAGCCCACAATGCAGCCCGCTCTCAGGTCAGTGTCGGCCCGATCACTTGGGACGAGCGAGTGGCTAGCTATGCTAGGGATTATGCCCAAAAGCATGCTAGGGATTGCACGCGGCTAGTCCATTCGGGTGGACCCTATGGAGAGAACCTCGCTTGGGCTTCCCCTGATCTCACCGGCACAAGTGCGGTGAACATGTGGGTTGGGGAAAAGCCTTACTACAACTACGATTCCAACTTGTGTGCGTCAGGGAAGGTCTGTGGGCATTACACTCAGGTGGTGTGGCGCAACTCGGTCCGGGTGGGATGCGCAAAGGCTAAATGCGCGACTGGTGGTACTTTGGTCACCTGTAACTATGATCCTCCCGGGAACTATGTAGGCCAAAAGCCTTATTGAATTACAAAAAGTTGTATGTTGGATGATGAACTATCTTGTCAAAATAATGCCCCATTAGGATGAGGCAAGAGCTTTAGATGCACCAAAATCAAATAAAGTCTTACGAATGCTGAAGGTAATCTCTTGGCCGACTAAAAGTTAATCTCTCCCTCTCTCTTCTATTTTTCAAGTGAAGGAATTTCGATCCTTGATCTAATCTCCTCAGTTCCATCCTCTAAAGCCATCACAATCCTCTGAAGCCTCTTCACGCTAAGTATGATCTCTATGATGGATTTCACTCTCGAGTTCATTCCATCAGCTCTTTCAATTGATTTAAGTGCATAGCAATGACTGTCTTGACCTTAACACGATATGTTTCATTCGATAAGCTTATAAGATTTGTATATGATAGGTACATCTACGGAAAAAAGATTAAAATGTGGGACCAATATTATTTAATTACTGGGACTTGGTGGTGTATTCGTCGATGATGATTATGTATTGATGAATTGAACTCCTTTAGTTTTTTTCTTTTTTAGTCGAAGATTCGTTTAGTTGACCAAGTAGGTAAAATTACCTCTAATTAATCAACTAGGTGTCAATAAACTATGGCAAAAAAATAAAATAGGTGTCAATAAGCGCAAGTCAAAATTGCCCAACTTCGTATTCTATTTCAATCTTTTTATCCCTAGCAGCCTATTGCTTTGAAAGGTCATAGACTAAGAGCTGGAATATTCCTTCCCACTAGGATGTATATTATTGGATATCACGAACTCGATACCTATGTTAGGGAAAATCATAAGAAATAGCTCAAATCCAAACCCGTGAACAAATCTCAACTTGGATATATTGATATGATTCAACTTACAGCATGTTACCGACCAAAGAAAAAAAAAAAGGAAACCCATGAACAAACCTCAACTTGGATATATAAATATGATTCAACTTACAGCATGTCACCGACCCCAAAAAAAAAAAAAAAAAAAAAAAACTTACAGCGCGTCCTTAGTGTGGGACTGTTTGTGCCTAACACCCTCACATGTGCATGTCGTTGAATCTCCTTCAAACATGTGAGCATCCTATGTAAGGTCCGTTGTCTTCTTTAGTCCAAATATTCCTTTCTCACCAACGTCATCTAATCAAATCTCCACCTTAACTCAATCAAGTTCGCAAATGCTGGAGCTGAGTCACTCCATGTGCCTTTAGACTTTACCTCAAATCGTCTTGGCCCAATCAAGATTAGCAGAAAGACGGGGGAAATTATCTATGACCTTGACTAGAGAATCAATATTGAGCTAATCACCAGACCAGCACAAATCAACTATCCACTACGTGTCAATAAGCGCTAGTCAGAATTGACTAACTTTGTATTCGATATCAGTCCCTTTTAATCCATAGCAGCCCATTACAATACTTTGAAAGTACCTAGACTCGTAGCTAGAATATTCTTTCCCACTAGGATCTGTATATTTTTTTTTTTGATAAGATAAGTATATTAAGCTTTCAATCAAGAAATCCTGTACAGAAAAAAAAAAAACCCACGACCTCAAGGTAATCACTGTAGCGGGACAATAAGTCACAAATGCAGAAAGTGGGAAATGAGTGTTTGTTTTTTTACAAATGGACTTTGAGTTGAATCGCAAATGGGCTTTGATGGGATAAGATTTTTTTTATTTTTTAAATGACCTAAAATTACAAATTTACAAAAGAGTCTAGGTGGCCCTACAAGAGCCTCACAATCGTTAGGGTAATTTTGAAGAAAAAAAGGCCTGTACTAAATATGCAGTGGTCTATCCCCCAACTCCGCTGCATTCTCCTATTACTAGGGTTGTCCTCCACCCACCCGTTTAAATGCCATTGCTTTATCCTTAACCGCCTTAGAAAGGTACGGATTTGTATGTTTTGATAATGACCTAAACGATATTTTCATTTTGCCTCAAATTACATCATTCTGAAAAATTAGGCACACGAACACGCCACAATTTGCATTTAATGAATTCCGATTTATGAGTTTATCGCTCGCGGAATCAGTTGTAGGAATCAAACCCATAACCAACGGTTCCAGAGTCAAAAGCATGGTATCGCTATTGTCAATTGATTATTCCCAGTGTCAGTAACTAGGTATCATAAGGTCATGAGTTTCGGCTGGTAATCAGCGCTTCTAGTAGTGAATAACGTGTGAGTGGTTTCACTATCAAGGAATACGGTGCCATGAATGAACGAAGCCATAAGAAAGTCCTTCACTGAAAAAAAAAAAAAAACATTATATGATGAAGCACCAAACACTATTAAAGAAAAAAATGATTAACAAGCGGCCTTGCTCATCGTACGAGTCTTCATATAGATAATAACCCAACTTAAATACTGGTGTTCACACCTTGATTAGAGCCGCTTGTGAAGAACTTTCTATTTCTGCTACAGTGATTATTATATATACAAGAACTCTAAATTCTAACCCTTAGCTGGAAAATAAACAAGAAAAGTTGATGGTTGAACTAACCAAATTAAAAAGTTTAAGGCATAAATTTGCTGCCGTACGATAGGTAATTTTTGAAAACTCATTATGAAGTAGCTTTAAGTAATTGCAAAAAAAAAAAAAAAAAAAAAAAGACTTTCAGTGTAGGAGCCGAAATTTGCTCAACATGTATTCCACTTGCTTTGTGGGCGCAACCGACGAAAACCCAATATTTCAGAAATAATATTACAATTTATTGCATAGGAGATTACATGCAATTCCCATCGTGGCTTAGTGGCTAAAGGATGGGCATGAGGGTGTGAATTAAAAGCAAGACATTAGTCTAGCTCCATATGTTACGAGTGCAAATAATTTCACATTTGGGTTATAGATTTGGTGTTTTGATTCATGTCTTACTTGATTGTTGATATTAGCTGGATATTTTATGAAGTCAAAATTTGCAGTTTCCTCACTATATTTATGAAAAAAAATGGAAATAAAAAGCGTACAAAATATACCCAAAAAGATGAAATATTGGAGGCGTGGCATACGTAGATCCTATGCATGGGACCACAACTTGTCTGCTTGCAAGAATGCCTGAGATAAGAACCAACTCAACAATTCAATATCTGTTATAAAATCCCAATGACATAACCGTCTTGTTAAAAAATAAATGGGAAAATTCTTGGCTCCAGCCAATCAGATTCGGGAATTGGTCAAAAGGGCCAAGAAAAAATAAATTATTGTTAAAGATAAGAAACGGTCAGAACAAAGAACTAGGGTTTCTAGGGTTTCGTGGGAATTAAGGAAAGTCGACATTTTCTACGAGTTTGGAGAAATGGAAAGAAAGCCATGATGGGGGGAGCGGCATAACCGGACGAATTTCCGCGGTTTGAATTGTTATCTTTTTCTCTTCCGTTCTTTTCCTTCTTTGATTTGGCCTCGTTGATTGTGGAAAATAGCCGACATGATGGTCATGGCGATAGTGACAAGGATAGCTCCCACCGAAAATATTAAGTAAATTATGTCCTAAATTAAATTTAAGGCTAAGAGCAAAAAAAACTCAAATTGATAAATGTGTGATAAAATTATCACAAACTAATTTTTTTGGCCATCAAAAACCTTAATTGGTAGACATATGACAAATTCACCTCCATTAGGTTTCATTAAATTTTATCACTGAGCTGTCATAAGTATATTAATTTGAAATTTTACAATCTGTTTATCACAAGTGTACTAGTTTGTGGTTTTTCATGATATTATTATAATATGACAGAAACTAATAGATGGTAAATTTATCATGAATATTTTTTTATGGTAAAAATACTAATTTGAGCTAAATTTATTACAAATTTACAAATTTAATTTTTTTTAATGATATTAACCCTTAAATTTAACGAGTCCCAAATAGGACCTTTGTACATAAGCCCCATTACTTTTAAATAAGATGGTTGAATTTAGTACATGTACTACTATCGTCTATTAATTTATCTCCCAACAATTTTCCCTTATTCTACACTCTATATCATTTATCTCCACTTTCAATTATTTGGACCCTCTAAATTCCAGAAATAATGTGCATTTTGTTCTGAACTTTTACCTGCCACTCCTAAACTTTCACTTTGTTAATTCCTTAGAGCTTCATCCGCTTTAGATAATACATATTGAAAGTTTGGGGACAACCACGTGCCCTCCATCACCAAAATATGGGGACATGGTGAGGATGCAATAGTTGGTCGAACAATACATGAGACAATGAGATATGCATAAATTGTCTTACTAATTGAGAGGGTTTATTTTAAACGCGATCGATTCTCTATTCTAGAGAAAAAAGGTTATCACATGCATAGAGTATGTGAATCCAAATAATTCTACATTATCCGATGTAGTGAGACCCACCTTCTTTTTATATAGGATCCATAGATTCAATGGTTCAGATGAATTTAGAGTGCATGCATCTGATTCACCCAATCAAGTAAAAAAATTGATCACTTTTAGGCTTCTCTAATTAATTACCGATGCTAGTTTCGTATTTTGTGCTCAGTTTTTGTTAATTTTGTGGAATACAAAATTTCACTTAGAGATTGCCCTACATGTAACTTTTTACTTTTCATTTAGCAATGAGTGTAGAGTTATTTACCTATCTTATTTTTCCTCTCCAAAAGGATAGAGAAAGAGAAGGCAGAAGTTCATACTAAATGTCAAACAATACGTTCCCAAGAAGAAAAAGAAGATCAACATGGTTAGGTTTGTCCAAATTGATCATTTGCCGAACCCACTATTAAACTGGATTCTCCAGTCAAGCACGCTTTAAATTAATGGAATTGTCCAAGACTAAGACATTTTTAAGAATACAAAGAATGTAATAGCTTATGAATTTAGATTGAGTTTGTACGTATGATATGATTATTCAAAATACTGATGCATAATTTTTAGAATTTTGAATTATTTTTGTTCCTAAACATCTCATCCTTCATGTTCTTCATTTTGCATTATAATTTATATAGCCACACAACAGGGTGCAGGCTAGGTCTTATTAAAAAATTTAGCTAAGTCTGGTAGATGAATCGAAATGCTTCTATATTGTACCTACAATAATGACAACTATGTTAAATTAAGTCTATTCCAAAAGTAGAAAATAAAATAAAAAAGAACTTAGATGTTCTATATTATAAATAAGTGGCAATTTAATCTTCTTTTTACTTTAAAATTGTGTAAATTCGAGATAAATATCACTTTTTTTTTAGTAATATTAAAGAAACAAGAATTTCTTATTCTATTTGATTTCCTCATAGCTAAAAATAATAAACTTCATGTGGTGTTATAAATAAAATATAATTTTATCAAAATTCATATATTTTTCAAACTAAGTGAACTCGTTCAGTCTAAATTTTTTAATATGCTAAATCAAATAACTCAAATAGAATCAGTTATGCTTTAATCAACAAAGTCATGTTCATCAATAACAAATATCATTAGAGTGGAACATATTCAATTAATGCTATAAGTTATACTGTCTATATTACTTTTATTCGAATACATTAAAAGTAAGTGAAATACAGGTAATGAAATAATACTACAAAATTTTGAGCCTTGATATTTAAACTAAATGAGTTTTCTTTTTCTTTAAATTAGTCAGATTTATTATGTAATGAAATAGGATGTACTTGAAATCCTAAATGGATTTACTTAAACTCACTATTTTATATTTGTTCAAAGATATCATATCTTTATCTATTTTATTAGATTGTTTGTTGTGTTACAAAAACTTATCTCATGAACTTTCTTCTATATGACTTTTTCTCTAATTTGTCCGTTTTTCAAGTTTAAACCAAATAAGACATAAAATATAAAGGATAGAAATTAAAAGATGACAAATCACTACTCAAAACGCTTATTAGTCGAATATGGCTCAGGTGACAAAATCATGTGATGTATTTTTTGACAAAATCTCATGCGATATTTTGAAGGTGACAAAATAATCAAAATTTACTAATATTTGTATTTGGGTGTGCAAAATGAACAATTTCAATATACACTAGCCATTTGCAGATGGCGCGAACAACGGGACATGCAAAGCATGGGAAAGTTCCGGCCCTACAGAAGGAGAACGAGTTATTAACAAGATTTCGTTTTGTTCCTTTTTTCTTTCCCAATTTTTTTTGTAACCTTTGATCTAGGGAAATACAGTTTACAAAGCAAGCATTATTAGGAGAAGAACCCCATTTAGGGTGTGGTAAAATGGCATCGCAATACCACTAAGGTTGCTCCAATGGCCACCCTTTCCATATGAGAAGGAGGAGATAGTTCCACCTTCTTGTGTGAAACATATAGTTTCAAATATAGTGTTTAACTCTCACGCTCTGTAAAAATGTATGGCAAAAATCTGATAATGAGTTGAGAATTAAAATAAAACAGACAAAAAAAAGTGACATTGTGACATAACTTTCCTTCTATAATAATTTTGATGTCGGCAAGGGGAATTGGGCCGGCACACTCACCTTTTAATTCTTATTAATTTGCTTTAACATCAAAACACCTCATCCATAACTTTTGTTTAGATATTCTAATAATTGACTTACTAAAGAACTGTCCATTTATGTTAATATCTACTCAAGTACAGACTTGATCATGGACTTGGTGACTCGCAAGCACACCAATTAAATTGGCAAGTCTAGGTAAAATTTTAAGCTTGCTAGCAGGCTTGGACAATACAATCTAGCTCCCCGTAAGTGAGCGAGCAAAAGCTTTGAGGTTCGACCCAATTTGCCCATTGCTTTGTTAAAAATTGTATTGCTAAAATATTTGTTTTTCTACTTGAAATACAAAATTCGTAAACATTAGAAGAAAAAATGGGGCTTACAATAGGAAAAGGAAAGTATTTTATGACTTGTCTAGACTAAAGTACCGTATGGAATTATGTTTCCATTTTATTTATTATTTAACTCAATTACTTTTTTTAAAAAAGTAGACAGCCCATGTGGTTGGACCAATAATTTTCAATGGGCAAGCCTGACGCTTGCCAAAACCCAGTTCGAATTTGTAGGTTTGAATTTGAGCAAGGCTCCTACAAATTTGAACCGAGCCTATCTAATGATGATATCTAATTAAGTGTATCTTATTGTATTATACTCAGAATATTTTTTCTCTATATTTGTCATAGGAACGAACTTAGGTGCAATATTGCCACTGCCGGCTCAAAGAAGGGCTGGGAGGATTTAACCATGCTCTTAGTATATGTTACATTTCCTTAGCCTCAATAACCGGGCACTATAATTCCAATTATCAGCTGTTGCTTTGTCAAATTATATGATGGTTTTGAAAGTAATTATTGAATTTCTAATTATAATCCGAAATAAAAATATTACTCATGCGTTTCACATTTTCACAGCTTTCGTGAAACACAAATTAGGAAAAAAAGAAAAAGTAAGTAAGAATGCATCGAGCTTGGCTACTTTAGCTCGGTCTTTCAGCTGTTGGTCCTTGACTCTAAATTATAATTGACTTAGATGCGAAACCAATTTAGCAGAAAACGCCAACAGAAACATGCAAAAGTAGGGACAAAACTTTTACCCAAGAGACAGACAATTTTTGTGGAAAGAGAGAAAGCGAGTTTACACCTAACTCTACCTTTTAGGGCGATCATGCAAATAATCGATAGTGGCCATTTGTCATCGATATATCTATAGCTAAAATTGAAATAAAAAAAAAAAAAAGAAGAAGAAGACTAGGGCATCATTGGTGGGACAACAACTAACGTTGTACAGAGTATAAAAATGTCACATGGTCATCAATCAAATTGACCGGCACTCTTCTAGTCATCGCGGCGCATTTTGAAACCTTCGACTTTACCATGGACAGATTTTTCCACATCCACATGGACATTTTTTTCCACATGATCACCATATAAATACTCCCTAGCTCTTGCCCATCTCTTACATCAACCAACTAGGATCTTTCCTTTGCCAACTTTTATGGTCTCTCGCAATATGAGTTCCCGTATGAGTGTTCCTCTCCATATCATGTTCCTCGTCGCGCTAATCCTAGCGCTGATCTCTCTGTCTGTTGCCCAGGACTTACCTCGGGACTATGTCGCAGCCCACAATGCAGCCCGCTCTCAGGTCGGTGTTGGCCCGATCACTTGGGACGAGCGAGTGGCTAGCTATGCTAGGAATTATGCCCAAAAGCATGCTAGGGATTGCACGCGGCTAGTCCATTCGGGTGGACCCTATGGAGAGAACCTCGCTTGGGCTTCCCCTGATCTCACCGGCACAAGAGCGGTGAACATGTGGGTTGGGGAAAAGCCTTACTACAACTACAATTCCAACTCGTGTGCGCCAGGGAAGGTCTGTGGGCATTACACTCAGGTGGTGTGGCGCAACTCGGTCCGGGTCGGATGCGCAAAGGCAAAATGCGCGACTGGCGGTACTTTGGTCACTTGTAACTATGATCCTCCCGGGAACTATGTAGGCCAAAAGCCTTATTGAATTACAAAAAGTTGTATGTCGGATGATGAACTATCTCATCAAAATAATGCCCCATTAGGATGAGGCAAGAGCTTTTGATGCACCAAAATCAAATAAAGTCTTATGAATGCTGAAGGTAATCTCTTGGCCGACTAAAAGTTAATCTCTCCCTCTCTCTTCTATTTTTCAAGTGAAGGAATTTCGATCCTTGATCTAATCTCCTCAGTTCCATCCTCTAAAGCCATCACAATCCTCTAACATTCACGCCAAGTATGATCTCTATGATGGATTTCACTCTCGAGTTCATTCCATCAGCTCTTTCAATTGATTTAAGTGCATAGCAATGGCCGTCTTGACCTTATCACGATATGTTTCATTCAATAAGCTTATAAGATTTGTATCTGATAGGTACATCTAAGGAAAAAAGATTAAAATGTAGGACCAATATTATTTAATTACTGGGACTTGGTGGTGTATTCGTCGATGATGATTATGAATTGATGAATTGAACTCCTTTAGTTTTTTTTCTTTTTTAGTCGAAGATTCGTTTAGTTGACCAAGTAGTTAAAATTACCTCTAATTAATCAACTAGGTGTCAATAAACTATGGCAAAAAAATAAATTAGGTGTCAATAAGCGCAAGTCAAAATTGCCCAACTTCGTATTCCATTTTAATCCTTTTATAGCAGCCTCTTACTTTGAAAGGTCATAGACGTATAGCTGGAATATTCTTTCCCACTAGGATATCCTTGGTTACAAGACAATTTACAAAACACAAGTCAACCTAATAGAAAGACTTTCACCTCCTCCTCTCACCTTCATCGACACAGGCGACTACCATGCTTGCCCACGAGTTACTCAAATAACCTCCGAAAATATTGCAATGGCGTCCACTCTCCCCACTTGAAAAGGCAATTTAATTTCTGGGTAAATATATTGCTTCCTTGCCCAGAAAGGAATATCTCCATATTTTACGTTCCAGAATTCAAATGGAACAATTTTAGAACTTACTCGAGTCTAACTTAGTATTCTATTTCAAGGTTTTTATCCCTAGCAGCCTATTGCTTTGAAAGGTCATAGACTCAGAGCTGGAATATTCCTTCCCACTAGGATCTATATTCTTGGATATCACGAACTTGATAACTACGATAGGGAAAATCGCAAGAAATAGCTCAAATTCAAACCCATGAACAAATCTCAACTTGGATATATTAATATGATTCAACTTACAGCATGTTACCAACCAAAAGAAAAAAGAAAGAAACTAACAGCACATCCCTAGTGTGGGACTTTTTGTGCCTAACACCCTCACATGTGCATCTCATTGAATCTCCTTCAAACATGTGAGCATCCTATGTAAGGTCCGTTGTCTTCTTTAATCCATATATTCCTTTCTCACCAACGTCATCTAATCAAATCTCCACCTTAACTCAATCAAGTTCGCAAATGTTGGAGCTGAGTCACACCATGTGCCTTTAGACTTTACCTCAAATCGTCTTGGCCCAATCAAGTTTAGCAGAAAGCCAGGGGAAATTATCTATGACCTTGCCTAGAGAATCACTATTGAGATAATCACCAGACCAGCACAAATCAACTATCCACACCAATATCACTTGTTGGGGAGGCACAACAAATCCCAAACGTTCATCTTGGAAGATTATCCCAAATTCAAATTTGTTAATATATCAATTGAATTCACCTTCATTTAAAAACTAAAATCATCAGAGTGATAAGAAAAAAAAATTCCAATAAAATATTGTTGCAAATATGGTCAATGTTGTGTTATACGAAAGAAGTCCTATATCGAGGATGTGGAGTGAGGTGGAAAAAAATTTACAAGATTTTTTTTATCAAGTATAAGGAAATAAAAATATTAATAGACTTATTCTTTTATTTGATTTTTCTTTTTTACAAGAAGGTGAGTCTTCACAACCGAGCTCTAGTCATGGGTGAGCCAAGTTCAATGACCTTTAGCAACGGCCCATTGTGATTGTTTGACCAATGTTTCTAGTTGAGTGGAAAATTGGAAATCATTCACTTGGACTAGATGTTTTGATTTCTTTTAGAGAAAAAGCCCAAAAACACTAGAACTATCCGACACATTTGCCTAGTACATTTTTTTTTTTGTGACATCAAAAATTTAATGCCCACTATAATATATTTACCTTAAACTTTTTTTTGTGAAATATAAAAACCTCAGACTTGTATTTATATAACACATTTACCATCCATTAAAGTTCCATAAATAATTTTTCATCCAAAATAGCTTGTTTTTATTTCACTTAAGACACGTGGGCGTCACATCAATACCATTTGCTTTCTAGTATCTATCTAGGTGGATTTTTAATGATTCTCATTAACAGAATTTTGAAGAAAGGTATATAAGTGGCCCACAAGTGCAAGTTTGGGATTTTTGGTATTACAAAAAAATTTTAGGATAAATATACCTCCATGGGCATAATTTAGGGTTTTCTGTGGTTTTTGCCATTTGATTTATAACTATTTACAAAATGTGCACTTCGTTGGATACATGTTTTTATCAGCATGTATTGGTACTTTTACATTTACGTTTATTATAATTGGCATATAACTATAGTCACTTATGATATCAAGAGAAATTTTTTATTTGTGTTATTTTTATGAATATGTTGGACCTAATACATAAATACTTAAAAAAAATTTGTTCATGAATTTAAACATACAAAATAAGGAACATGCTGAAAGTTAAACGTACAAAAGGCAGCCTGTAAGTTTTCAAAATTAAAATTGAGTTAAAATGGATGTATGAGGGGAAAATTAGGCTTAGGAATTTAAAAACTACTAGCATTGTGGCAAATTTAAGTTTATCTTTATCTTAGAATACGGACATTCAGAATATTCTTTAGATGAAAATTTATTTCAACGTTTATCATGGCTAAGTTAAACTCTAGACTACCTTTTTGTATACTCATTACCAAGATCATTTATATAAAATAATACGTAATATTAAACTGCAAGGAAATATGAGAAGCCATATATAAAATAGCTACAACTTATGGATTTCTTTATAAAAATGTCATAAAGAAGGTGTCAACGTCTTACATGGAAAAGTCCACAAACTCAATCAATCAACATTTCACTTGTGAGATTTCAATCCCTTTTTCTCCTCTCAGATCGCATCGATATCTCTTGGTCCTCTTCTCCCTATTTCAAGAAATGCAGATTAAACACTCTGCTACTCTCCATCTATACATCAAACTCTATCTATTTCGACCAAATGAACCTGTATACAGTTTGATATGTCTCTTTAGCCGTGGATCTGATGCATGAATTTGTCATGAGCCACATGTAAATCAAGAGCATCCCATGAGCTGTGCTAATATCTCTCATTTTCTTCATGCAAAATCAACTATTGAGGTATTATTTAATAGCCACCGAAATGCCGTGGTGACTTGACATGCTTTAAAAGTGGATGAATTGACTACGCATTCAAAGGAATGTTCAATCATGGATTCGTGAATCCTCATGTAATTGGTGGGGTATTAATTGACGAAAAACACTTTGTTTGCAAATTTTGAAAAAAAAAAACGTTTAAATGTTTATTACTTTGCTTCTTCACCTAAAATGACATGGGGCTATTAATTGACTAAACAAGTGCATCATTATACATAGATAAGTAATTCTAGATTGAACTTTTTATGCAAGAAGCGAACACGAGACTTCGACGAGCCCATTCATCCAAAAAGGTTTAAGTGGACATTTGGTAACGAATATTCGATAGTGATTTTGAACTGATCTTTAAAATTCCTACCAAATACGAAAGTTAAATCATTTCCCATGAAAATGATTTTCTTAATAACCCACCAAGGGATTCACCAATTGGTGAGGGCGTTTCTCTTGCTTTCAGCTGAAAAGACAATAGTAGTCGTTTCAGTTCCTGTCTCGGGCAATGCAATTTAAGGGGTATTCTTGTGCTAGCTTTTTTTCAAGAAAAAGAATAATTTTCTTGATATTTTCTGAACAAAATTAAGTCTTTTGTGCTCTCGAATTGAGATCTGATGGTGCATTTTACGAATTAAGTTTTGTATATATACATAACAGCTGCCTCTCCAACCGATTGCCCCCCTTCCATTTATTTATATGGTATCCTGCACCCTTTCTTCCTTATTATTACCTTAAATATTGCTTTCTCTCTCCTGAACTTTTAAAGGTATTTGCTGTTGGACAATGCTGTGTTATGTATCAATATTAATATACCCAACCAAGAGGGCAATAAGTCGTACTCGATAATTAATAACAATATGCGATCTCACTTATAATACCAAAGTATAACACAGTTTTAGCATTTGACATTTCTCTTTATTGATTTTGGTGTAACATTGAAACCAAGTAAGATGATGAAATATGAATCGCACTATCATACTAAGACTTTCCTAGAATATTTTACTAAATCAAATGACGCGCTATGTGGATTAAGCATCCACGCGGAGCTGAAACCCAGATAATGGAAATTTGTTATGCGAACCGTTTGAATCATTTCTTCGTTCTACGCAGATCGTCTTCAAAACTAAAACGTGGCTGATCATCCTCATAAAGTTCAGATATGTTCAATACCTTGATGCCCCCTATGCTTCTTGTGCTTGCCTTTCCAGAGTTGTGAAGCGCTTCAAGGATTGTCCAACATTCTTCAGCAAGGAATGCTACGCATTAAAGAAAGAAGGATACACAGTGTCTGAGAAAGCAATGCTGAGACCACTTCGAGTCTTTGACCCAGTACAGGAGGGCAATTAATCGATAAAAGACGTGTCGATATGATGACCTTCTCATTTAGCTTGACCAAATGGCTTTTAAATGTTAAATGACTAAACTCTCTCTCTCTCTCTCTCTCTCTCGCTCAATATAGCCCTTAATGCAGGAAAAAATATGCATTAATCATGTTTGGGGTGTCCCCCTTAGGATATTTCATGAGTCCAGGATTAAATCGCATTTCTTTTATCATTTAATTAAGCACATTTGTGCCTCCAATGTTTGAACTCAAAAGATCACCTAACGAGCCAATGTTTGAAGCCAAGTCCAAGTTTAACTTGTCAACAAGAATGCATACAGGGGAGGCTGCAAATGATTTTCCGTTGACTTTGTCTCTACCAAACCCTCCATGGGTAGGTAATTGAACCTAATGCTGATGGTGGCTTTGGCTCATATGATGCCACAAAAGCAATGGGAACTGGCAGAGGCAACTTAACTTTTACTTATACCTATTGCATCCTTCATGAGCTCATCTTTGTGAAGAGCAATTAGCTGCATTTTGATGTACACTCTCTCTCTCTCTCTCTCTCACCCACACACATTAGGTCCAATCTAATATATGCTTGATACGAAAGAATGTAGCATACACAGTGATGCCATGATCCACCTGAGCAATCTCAAGTGTCAAAGCTGTTAGCTCGGAGCATTTCTCTTGTGTGAGAACTATGTATTACTATAGTTAATTCATAAGTTCATATACGTTGGCATTTACCTCTTTGAATGCATCCACCGGACTACTCAAACACAATTTTTATGCCCCTCTATTGACCTCATTTCTGCTGACTAAATCGCAGCATGTGGAATTCAGTTTTTTTGTGCTCTTTGTAATGCTTCTCCTTCTGCAGTGAGTACCCATCGATATATCCACCGATCCAAGTCCCAACCATGTCTCAAAACATGCAGTGCTATACCGAGGCAGTCAAAGAGAGGTGATCCTGTAAAATTTTTTTGTAGATTTAGAAAGTCCTATTGCTCATCCTGATAATAAGTGCTTTTATGACAGCAGTTGTGAACAAGCATATGCCGATGTCAATTGGGATGAGTTGGGATTCAATCTCATCCCGGCTGATTTTATGTACATAATGAATTGCACCGATGGTGAGAACTTCTCTCAAGGAGCTCTGACTCGGTATGCCAAGCTCCAGCTCGATCCTTCTGCTGCAATCCTGAACTACGGCCAGGTCAGTGATCAGCAGCATTTGGTTAATCTCTTCCCTGAGACTGAAAGATATCCAGTAAAAATGAAGGCACGAATTCAAGTGCTTTGGTTGAGTTACACGGACATCCGTAGCCTCAAAATTGGTGCTTATTCACTCCATTTTGTTTTTCTTGACTAATTGGACAAATTTGAATTGAGAGAGTTGACAGAAAAGAAAAGGATTGGTAGCTATATGGTAAGAAAAGTGGGCTTCCATGGATGCAGGGTTGTTAATGTAAAATCATGGCCATCATACAGTATAAGTTCCTCATGCGTTGTTCACTTAATGACCATGTTGTGAAGTGACATTGCTGATCGAATGATGATGTCTTGTCCATAGGGGTTGCTGGAAGGCCTAAAGGCACAACGGACAAAAGATGGTCAGATCCTGCTCTTTCGGCCAGAAGAGAACAGCCTGCGCATGAAGATGGGGGCCGAAAGGCTCTGCATGCCATCACCATCCTTAGAGCAATTCATTGACGCCGTGAAGCAGACTGTCCTAGCCAACCAGCATTGGGTATCATCACTATCTTCATGTGCATGATTAGCTCAACAAAGACAAAATCTGAAGCAATAGACCCCAAGTATTTCTCGATTACACTCGATACCAAGATGTTTGATTTAGACAGCATTCTGCAGGTTCCTCCTCCAGGAAAAGGATCATTGTATGTTAGACCTTTGCTCATCGGAAGTGGACCAATTTTGCGCATGGGGCCAGCGCCAGAATATACATTTCTGGTATATGCTTCACCTGTTGGTAATCTACATAAGGTGGGCAACTGAGAATCAGTTTCTTGTGAACAAAAGAATCTTCACATCTTTTTCTTTTTTTTTCCTTTCATTTTCTGGGTTGAAGAAGATTTCGATATTGCATTGATTTATTAGTATCCAGGGTCAGATGTCCATGAAATTGGTCATCCAGGATAAATCCCATAGAGCTACTCCGGGAGGAACTGGGGGAATCAAATCCATCACAAACTACTCCCCTGTAAGCAATCGAACAGCAAAATTTCTATTCATCATTAATGTTAATGACTTGTACTCTGCTTTTGCTCATGCCAATACATAAGTTCCACACAGAGATTGATTCTTAATGGCATTTCTAGTGGGGTGACTATAAGTTTCTTCAACAGGTTTTCAAACCCATAAGTGAGGCAAGGTCCACTGGGTTCTCTGATATCCTGTTCCTGGATGCAGCAACAGGGAAATTCATCGAAGAGGCTTCTTCGTGCAATGTATTTACAGTCAAGGTATTTCATTGCCTATTTAGTATAAGTGGTAACAAACTTTTGCTTCCCGCTAAAAATGACAGCCCCACATTGGCGATTCATCACAGGGTAACATCATCTCTACACCGGCATTACAAGATACCATCTTGCCTGGAATAACAAGAAAGAGCATAATCGATATTGCTCTCAGCTTCAAATACCAGGTGTGTGGGACTCATAAACGAAGAAGTCTGATTACTTTGGCTACAAGACAAATTAGGGAAAGAAATTCATTAATCTTAAAATTGTTTGAACACCAGACAGATCTCTGTTACTTTCATCACGAGGTACTCAGATTGATTTCACATAGGCTCCATGACACAAAGTTTAGTCAAACAATGATAGCCAAAAAAAAAGGAGCAGTCTTCTTATATGTGCGAGCTCTATCACCATCCTTGATGGCTTGCGCATTCACTTTAAGCTAACCAACTTGAGTACATAAATGGTAAAACTTTCACCAAGACCAAAGTCAGTTCTAACTAGGCTTAGCAAGCTAGGACAAACATGATGAATCAGTGATCCATTGGAAAGTGTAAAGGAATTTCTCTTTCGACTCACCGAACACACATTCAGTGGGGAGCTCTCAAAAGAAGTCGTGCTTCAACTCTCTTTATAGTCGTCTAAATTGCAATCTCAAGAATCTGTGCATTTAAGAAGGTTTTCAATCAGGTGGAAGAATGTCAACTCATGGTGGAGGATGTGATGGATGCTGATGAAGTATTCTGTACTGGAACAGCTGTGGGTGTCACTCCTGTTGGCAGTGTAACCTACCGGGGGAAAAGGTAACCAAAATTGGTTTGTTGAGGTTTGCCTATCAAATGAAAACCGCATATGACGTTGTCCTTCATCTTAGGTTGTTCGTTCTGTACTGACAGTTGCATTACTGCAGGTGCGAGTACAAAACAGGAGAAGACACAGTGACCGAAAGGCTTCGAGCAAAGCTTGCTGCGATTCAAACTGGTACTGCTGAAGATGACTTTGGGTGGACTTCAACACTTAACCAAGCTTAATATCTATCTCTACTGCCTATGAAAATGTAGAAATAAGCTAGCTAACATGTACTAGAGAAGTGACTTATATTCCAGAGGCACCAGAGATATCTTCTCCACTATTTGCTTACATTGACATCCGAAAAGACAGATGAATAGCTCCTTCTACTCGATTTTTCTCGTCTTTACATAGAGGTGCAGTACGAGAGGATTTTGATGGCTGTTTCATCCAAGAATGCATGGCGAAACAAGTTATAATTGGAACAAATCTCTCGCCCTATCCAATTCTTTCAGCGCACAAGCCTAGTGAGTTCAATTATGCTTCAACCTTCTAGGTTCTGACTTCTTTCTCTTGATCCAACCTTCTGTTTGGCATTAAAAAATCACTTCCTAAAGGCCAGAGTCAAAACTCCCCTTTCTTTTAAGCTGTGGTTTTGGCTTCTAACTGAATTTTAATATAAATGTACGTTAATACTATCTCCTCAGAATCCATAGTAAACAAATCTCTCTTCTGAGAAAATACCATGAGAAATTTTTCACTTAAGCATCATTCTCAGGAAAATTCCAACAGCTACAGTCTAAAAGACATTCTGGACTAAGAAGCATAATTTCAAGTGTTCTGTGTGGCTTTCGATGCTACTGGGCATTCTTGATTTTCATACTGATATATTAGATCGTTAAGCAGCAGAGGAAGACTACAAGCATCATGCAAAGTTGATCGCCGAAACGTATAGGCATATGTAATCTAATCAAGCATAAACAATGAATGAAATATACAAGCAATACCATGTTTTCGAGAACCAAATCCAAGCTGATATCAGGCATTACAGGGGGATAAGCGGCTGACCTTTTTCAAGAAAAGCATGGTTGACTTTACTGGGTCAAATATTGAAAGAGCCCACCACGTGTAAGCGAAAGATGATAAGGCGTAGCTAATGCCAAGAAATGGTCAAATTGCTAGTTTCAGTGCTGTGGTTTTTGCCTATAGGAGCCAGGGAAGGGATAAGAGCAAAAGGGCGAATGAATGTATAGTCTTCCTCCCTTCTTATTAGTTTGCATTAACATTGCACATTGAATCAAACTTCAATAACCATATGTATCATTTTCACTTTTATTAATTTGCATTAATATCAAAATACATCATATGTAACTTTTGTTAAAATTTTAATGACTGACTCACGAAAAAAGTGCCAATTGATTAATGTCAATATATAGATTAATTGTAAACCTGACAATGGACGTGGCAACCCATGAATGCACATATAAATTAGGCATGTTTGGCTGGAAATATTAAGGTCATTGGCGAGCTCAAACAATACATTCTAGGCCAAGGTAGTGAACGGGTCGAACCTCAGCAAGGGATTTGAGGGCAGACCAGTCCACCCATTCATTTATTAAAATTTAATGTAGATAAACTATACCTTGAAATACAAAAATTGCTAACATTAAAAAGAGAAAATGTCTAATTAAGCGTACTTATAACATCATATCCACATTAGTTTTTCCTCTATATTTGATGTTTTATCATTCATATCATTTGAATAAGTTGTCTATAGAATTGCGAACGCTAGTTTTGAGAATGGATATCGAGTTGGGGATCAAAATTGTAAATTTCAATTACTATTGCTACATCAAAATACAAAGTATTTTCGGAAGTTATAATGAAATTTCTAAATTATAACTCCGTCGATTCTTAATATGAACATTAGACCCATTAGACGGTAAGTCATCTTGAAACTCTCCTCTTTCTCTCTCCTTAGAAATTGATCCATTCTCCATTTTTCTAACTCATGCTTGCATGAAAGCTGCATTTGGCTCTTCCCATAGCAATCGAGCCGTTCTCGATTTTTCTAACTTACGTTTGCACGAAAGCATGTTGTGAAGAATCGATGGAGTCATTATTATTCATTCGACAACTTCGAGAACCGACTAGGTGAAATCACCATAGTGGCATGTAATCAAATATGAGGGATTTTTTTTTGGGGGGTGTCAGGTCACGGAAGATCGGTTCAAGTACGATTAGCATACGACCTTCACAAGTCAAACTTCCGACATATCCTATGATAATATGAGCGAAAGAAGCGTTGCCCATCTTAGTCGCGTACCGTCTTATATAACTCTACTCTCTTTCGATTCGATATTTCTGTAAGACATGCGGATCAGGCGCTGACCAGTTCGTGTTTGATTTCTTCAACTGGATTATGCTAAGAACCGATTTGATGTCATGGCTCGAGTGCATTCGATGTATGCTCAGATGGTCTGCCACCGACCAACGAGCCCTTCGAAAGCGACTGGATCGAATGCCTCATGCCATCGGAGAGCAAAAGTGAGAAACTTCATCATGGTGAGGGAAGACAAGGAAGACATCATGAAGCTTTACAAGCTCCTATAGCTAAAATCAATATAGAAAAAGAAAAAAATAATAAGAAGAAGACGAGGTCATCATCGATGGTAAAATAACTAATGTTTTTCTTATTATGAAAATGATCACTTGATCATCATCTATCCGTTTGACGAGCTCTCTCTAGTCATCCTGGCCTATTTTTAAACATTCGACTTCTCTACATGATTACCGTATAAATGCCCTCTTAGCTATTGCCCATCTCTTCATCCATCAACAGAAGATCTTCCCTTTGCCAACCCTGGTGGCCTCTCACAATATGAGTTTCCGAATGAATGTTCCTCTCCCTCTCGTTTTCCTCATCGCGCTAACCCTAGCGTTGATTCCTTTGTCTGTCTCCCAGGACTCGCCTCAGGACTACGTCGATGCCCACAACGCCGCCCGCTCTCAGGTCGGTGTGGGCCCGATCGCTTGGGACGAGACCGTGGCTAGCTATGCCAGCAATTACGCCAACACGCTTGCAAGTGACTGCACGCTCGTCCATTCAGGAGGACCCTACGGGGAGAACCTGGCACAGGCTTCGGCTGACCTCACTGGCACAGATGCGGTGAACCTGTGGGTCGCAGAAGAGCCGAACTACGACTACAGTTCCAACTCGTGCATGCCGGGGACGGTCTGTGGGCATTACACTCAAGTGGTGTGGAGCAACTCAGTTCAGCTCGGATGCGCAAAGGCCCAGTGTGCGACAGGCGGTACTGTGGTCACCTGTAACTACAATCCTCCCGGGAACGTTGCCGGCCAAAGGCCTTATTAAGTGACAAGAAAGTTGTATGTCAGATGAAGAACTCTAAAGTCAAAATAATGCCCCATTATGATGAGGCAAGAGCTTTAGATGCACCAAAACTAAATAACATCATTTGAACCGTGAATTATATCTTTTCACTGAAGAAAGAGTACATCTCTTTCAATAGTAATTTCTCCCTCTCTTTTTTTGTAATTTCTATTTTGAAGTGAAGGGCTTGTGATCCTTGATCTAACACCCTCAGCTCCGTGGTCTCAAACACATCACCATCCCTTTGAAGCCTCTTTACCCTGTGGAAGAGAAGCCAACTATAATCTCTAACACGCATTTCACTCGCAGTTTATTCTATTATTTAAGAAATAACGACACAAATGATCCATAAATTTTGACTCAATATGCAATGTGGTCCCTAAACTTTTAATTTGTTCAATATGGTCCCAAAACTTTTGGGGCATATTTAAACTAGTCCATAAACTATATAAAAATATTCAAAATGATAATATTAAACTTTTTCAAATGACCAGGGGTTCTATTTCTTTCATATTCCAGACTCGGAATTTAGAAGAAAGGTCATCGAAGGAGGACCTTTAACAGTGGCACATGTGCCTTTAATTCTACAACAATGGCAGCCCATGCTTGAGTTGAAAAGAGGAAAACATACCTCGGTTCCAGTGTGGATTAGGCTCAAGAATCTCCCGTATGGGTTGTGGTCCTCTCGGGGTCTCAGTAAGGTTGCTAGCATGGTGGGAAGACCTCTTTATGTTGACCAACGAACTGAGCAACTAAGGATGATCTCATTTGCAAGAGTGTGTGTGGAATTAGAGGCCTCAAAAGCTTGTTGTGATTCTATTACAGTTTTGTTAAATGGGGCTACGCGTGAAGTGGAAGTCGAGTACGAATGGAAACCTTCTTCATGCCAGAAGTGTGGCGTTTTTGGCCACAGATGTGCTAATAACACCCCTTGCCCTTCCAGGCCTATTCAGGAGGAGCTACAAGCTGCTGTACAAACTGATAAGCAGGCTACAGATCCTGTCCTTTCTAGGCCAGCAATGGTGTCGGCCCCAACCCCCATCGAGGAGTGGCAGCAATTCAAACGCAAGTCTGGTAAGGAGAGTGTGCAACCTTTGCTGGTGCGCCCGTCCTTGTCCAGACCCTCAGCTGTCAACACCACTCAAATGCTACGCGAAAATGGAGATGGCCTTGATCCCTCCCCCTCATTAAAAGTTGTACTACCAATCTCATAACCAGCTTCCCCCACTTCATTTGCGTCTGCTGATGATCTTAATGAGGAATCTAGCACCGCTCAAAGTCCATGTGACCTGCTGGTGCAAGCTACGTGCTCCGAACAGCAGCTGGGGAGGCTGATCACCCTGCAGAACCCGACCAGGCGGTGAACCAGCAACTGGTTGTTGCTGATATGGTAATGCTGATCAGCCCCGAGCACTCCTTGAACTTGCACAGCACCGATTCTCCCCTGCAGGTGGCTGGAATTCCAGGTTCTTCACCTGCTGAGATGCAACCAAAGTATGCCAAAAAGGGGGCACAAAGCTCTGTTTCACCTGATGTGAAAGCCAAGCCCTCAACCAACAAAAGGCGTCCCAAATGGAGGTAGTTCCTCCTGTTGTTCCCTGTTTTTTGAACATCTCTCATGTTTTTTGGCTGCTGGAATGTTAGGGGTCTCATGAACCCCATCAAGCAAGCAGAAGTTAGACAGTTTGTGCGACTCCATAATATTAGTTGCGTTGGTTTGTTGGAAACTAAAGTTCCCGTTGGAAATTTTGGAATCATTTCTTCTAGCCTATTTCCTGGCTAGATATGGCTTTCTAATTATGAGCACTCCCCTAGGGGACATATATGGGTTGGCCGGAACCCACTAGTAGTGGTATTCAACGTCATTTTTAGTTCAAGTCAGCTTATTCATGGAAATGCAACTATTTTGAGCTCGGGGGTTGACCTTATGTTCTTAGTAGTTTATGGTGGGCATACCTTTGTCTCTTAGAGACCCCTCTGGAATGATCTCATCAAGTTGAGCTCGGTTCTCAAGGAAAGCCCCTGGATGGTCGCCGGAGACTTTAATGCCATCCGAGACTCTACGGATCATATGGGGAGCCTAACATATGGATTCCCGCTTTTGATGAGTTCAAGGACTGCCTGGACCAAGCCAACTTATTGATTTGCATTATGTGGGCTTTCGCTTTACATGGTCTACTTCTTATGGTGGTCATAGGAAGCAAAGGAAGATTGATCGAGTACTAGTCAATGACTGCTGGTGTACAGTCTATTCATTCTCAGAAGCCTCCTTCTTGGCCCCGGGTCTCTCAGACTATACACCGATGGTTGTTAAAATTCTCCCACAACCTCTCGTCGGGTTCCTTTTAAATTCTTTAACTTGTGGATGCACCATCCAGAGTTCTCCATGATTGTGACACAAGCTTAGGATACTCAAGTTGTGGGTTCTCCTATGTTTAGACTTTATTCTCGTCTCAAGATTCTGAAAGGGCGCCTTAAATGCCTGAACAGAGAGGCCTACTTGGACATTTCCATGAGAGTGGCTTCTGCAAAAAGGGCTCTCTTGGCTACCCAGGAAGATCTCCATCAAGATCCACTAAATACTCCATTGGCAACAGAGGAATGTGCCCAAATCAAGGAATATTATGAACTCCGGTCCCTTGAGGAATCTTTTCTTAGACAAAAATCTCGGATTCGCTGGCTCAAGAAAGGGGACCATAACACTAAGTTTTTTCACCATTCGGTCAATCATCGGCATCTCCGTAATCGGATTCTTTCTATCAAGGACAACACCGGACTCATAGTCACAGAAAGGTTAAACGTTCAACGGGTTCTTGTCTCGTACTTCCAAGACCTTCTTGCTCCAGTTGCTTTGGCTGCAAGGCCATCCACTCAGGAGCTCCCGGAGGTCATCCGCTCTCCTCTCAAGTCTAATCAGGTTAATTCCCTTTCTCGACCTTTCCTTCCTTCTGAAGTATGCGATGCCATGTTTTCTATTGCTCGGGAATAAAGCACCCGGACCTGATGGTTATAATGCTGAATTTTTTAAAAAGAACTGGGATTTGGTTGGAGCCTCCGTCACTAAAGCAATAATGGACTTCCTAGAATCTGGCAACATGCTGAAAGAGGTTAATAACACAATCATTGATTTGGTGCCTAAAGTCCCCAATGCATCATCAGTATCTGAATTCAGACCAATTGCTTGCTGTAATATGATCTACAAGTGCATCACTAAGATACTTGCGTCTAGAATTGCAGCAGATCTTCCTAACCTGATCAGTCTGTCTCAAACTGCTTTTGTGAAGGGAAGGCAAATTAGTGACAATATTCTCCTAGCCAAGAATTATTTAGTGGCTTTCATAATAAGCCCAACATCCCTAAATGTGCTATTAAGGTGGACTTCAGGAAAGCCTATGATACCCTGGATTGGGACTTCCTAGAGACCACCCTACTAGCTTTTGGCTTTCCTGATCATCTCACTAGGTTGATCATGGTCTGTGTTCATACTCCAAGATTCTCTATATCTATTAATGGTGAACTTCATGGCTTCTTCTCCAACGGAAGAGGTATTCGACAAGGAGATCCTATGTCTCCACTTCTCTTCACCTTGGCTATGGAGATTTTTACTGGGATCATCGAGTCTAAGGCTAGGCTCCCTACCGATATTACTAGCGTTGTAAAGCCACGCGGTTTTCCCACCTATTCTTTGTGGATGATGTTTTCATCTTTAGTCAAGCAAGCCTTGCTTCCATTTCTCGCATTAAGGAGGGTCTCACCGTATTCTCTACATGGTATGGTCTGACACCAAATACCAGCAAAAGTGAAGTTTTCATCTCTGGAGGGTCTGACACTACTAGGGATCAAATCTTACATGCTCTTGGCTTCACTTTGGGCTCCTTTCCAGTTCGTTATCTGGGTGTGCCGATCATCACATCAAGATTAAACAAAGTGGATTGTAATGGCCTGGTATGTCATCTTACCAATAGAATCCAATCTTGGACCAATCGCTTCCTCTCGTTCGCAGGTCGTTTACTACTTATTAAGTCTGTCTTACATGCCATTCAAGCACACTGGGCTTCCATTTTTTAGCTTCCATCTTCGGTAGTTAACAAAATAGAACAAGTTTGTAGACAGTTCCTTTGGAAGGGACCATCCATGGGACCGGGAGGTGCAAAAGTTTCATGGGCTGATGTATGTCTTCCCACTCCAAAAGGAGGTCTTGGGGTGAGGAGGATAAGGGACAGCAACAAAGCGGCCATGGCTAAACACATCTGGCTGCTCTTTACTGACAAAGAATCACTATGGTATAAATGGATTCATGCCACTTATCTCAAAAGGCAGAATTTTTGGTTATCTTCTACTCCAACCCACTGTTCTTGGGCCTGGCGGAAGATTGTTGCCTTAAGGGATGAATTCCAACCCCGCTTCACATGGAAAATTGGAGACGGTGAATACACATCGCTGTGGTTTGATCCATAGCTTGATATCGGTCCCCTCAACTTATTTTTCTTGAACAACTATATCTACCAATCGGATCTTACGAGGCATTCGAAAGTGAAGGACCTCTTCTCACCGGATGGGCTCCATACCCTTCAGGAGCTATTTCCATGGCAAATATCGATTCCCCCTCTCTCGCAAGGTCAAGATAGCTTTTCCTGGAAGGAGGATCCCTCTGGAAGATTCTCAATGACTTCGGCATGGACTTCTATCCGCCGGAAAGCAAACTTGGTTCCTTGGGCCTCTCTTGTTTGGGACAAGACACTAGCCCCTAGATACCAATTCCTGCTTTGGCTTATTTTCAAGAACCGGCTTCCTACGCAGGTTTTCCTTATGTCCTATG
Organism: Corymbia maculata; assembly: GCA_014182735.1. Taxonomy (NCBI): domain Eukaryota; kingdom Viridiplantae; phylum Streptophyta; class Magnoliopsida; order Myrtales; family Myrtaceae; genus Corymbia; species Corymbia maculata. Next base: position 7,422,004 of record CM024685.1, read on the forward strand.
GAATAATTCCCATCTCGGTATGTGCTTTTTGTAATTCTAGGCCTGACTCAGTCAACCACCTATTTTTTGACTGCCATGTCCCCCATTCCCTGGCCTCTTTTTGGGCTACGAAATGTAATCTTCCATAGACCAATTCTTCTTGGTTAGAGAACCTCCAATGGGTTCTTGATGTCTTATCGGGCAAGGGGTTCTTCCGGGAGTTAGCCCGTTTCTCATTTGGGTCTCTCTGCTATATCATTTGGAAGACCAGAAATGACATTATATTTCACGGCCGTAACCTTCACATTCCTTCCATGAAGTTGCAACTCATCAAGACGGTCAAGGATAAGGCCCTTGCTTTCAACAAGGTAGAAGACAACTCAAGGAATAGGAGATTGCAACGTAGTTGGGGGTTAGACCCTCGTATTTTTTATGTATAACTAATGTTGGCCTAGTGCTAGGACTTGTTGGGCCCCTGTGGCATTTTGTTTCTAGCCTGTTTACCCTTCTTATTGTTGTGATTACGGTACCCTATCACTCCAATGACATGTTGTCTAGTTGAGTGCTTGTTGGTGCCGTTTTCACCCCCCCTTTTTTCTTGTATAGTTCCGTGGTTGATTATCTATATACTTACCTTACCAAAAAAAAAAAAAAACTTTTTCATAAAGTACAAGGACTAGTTTGAATATGTACTAAAATTTCCAAAATTACATTGAATAAATTAAAAGTTCAGAGACCATATTATACATTGAGTTAAAGTTTATGGACCACATTAAACAAATTAAAGTTTATGGATCACATTGCATATTAAGCTAAAGTTCATGGACCATTTGTATTATTTTCCCATTATTTAATAATTTGGACTTCACGCTATATTTGTGAAGGCATTTTATTTATCAACTAATTGAACTCCTTTACTTGACCAAGTAAGTGTATTATCTCTAATAAATCAACTAGGTGTCAATCCATTTACTCCATAACAGCATAGTATAGTACTTGTAAAGGTAATACTCATAGTTCCAATAAGATGAATCCTCGGGCTTCTATAGTTTAGCTAACAAGGACGGAAGCTACATTAAGTCCATTCAGAAAGTAGAAAGTAAATCAAATAAATTTTAAATGTTCTCTGTTTTAAATAAGTTGCAATTTATTCCTTTTTAATTTTAAATATCTAATTTGCAAGTTCGAGATAAAATATTTTTTTGTATTATTAAAATAACATGAGTTTTTTTTATTTCATTTAATTTCTCCATAATTAGAAAAATAAATACAATGAAGTCTGATATAACTTATACATAATTTTATTTAAGATAATATACTTTTCAAATTGATTGAACTTATTTTGTTCACTTTAATTTTTGTTATACACTAAATCAAATCACTCAAATAAAATTAGATATGCTTTAATCAACAAAAATATAGTTGTTAATATCATGTATCATTCGAGTGGAACTTATTCAAGTGAAATGACTTTATATATATATACTACATATTTCAAATATTAATATGTAAAATAAATGAGTTTTTTTTTTTTAATTTAGTGAGGTTTATATTGTAATGAAGTAGGATGTACCTGAATTTCTGTACTGCATATCTATAGATGAGGAAATAATATAGTAAATATTAATAATTAAAATAAATGATTTTTTTAATTTAGTGAGGTTTATATTGTAATGAAGTAGGATGTACCTGAAATCCTATACTGCATATCTATAGATGAGGAAATAACATTGTAAATTAAATGGATTTACTTAATTTCACTGTCGTATCTTTTTCAAAGATAATCTATCTTAACCTACTTTATCAAGTTTAAACTCAAATAATTGAAATGTAAATTGAAAAAAGACAGGAGTTGTACCACGAGAATTCATTTTGATCGGTTGCTTTATTAGAAAAGTTAAAGCTCATGAACTTCGTCCAAATTCATACTAAGTACCTTTTTCTAAAATTAAAATTTAACAAGAGATAAAAATCTAAATAATAGAAATTAGAAGATGGCAAATCACTAAGCTAAAAATTTATTGGTCAAATATGGGCCACGTGGCAAATCCATGCCATGTATGATGCCACAATGGCAATTGGAAAAATTGAAGTGCCAAGTCTCTAATTTGTCTAAATGCACGGCTACCTAAAATTTGTCACATCACTTCATAATCAATGTCTATGTGCTTAGCAATCCTCGTTTAACATAGATTACTTCCGATCTGAAATATGATTAATTATCAAGAGTGTAGCATGCGCAGTCATGTCATGATCCGTTTGAACATTTCACTGTTGAATTGTTCAAGAGCGTCTCTTTTTTTAAAAGCCATATGTCACTATTAGTTGTCGTCATGAGTACATGAACGTTGGCAGTGATCTCTTTTCGAATGCATCCACTGGACTACACAAACACAATTGCTATGCCTCTCATTGCCATTTGACCTCATTTCTGCTGACTACACAAACGTCATGAGTGGTTGGTGATCTTTTTTGTAATGTTCTCCTTCTGCAGCGGCACCCAACAATATATGTACTGGTACGGGAGAATCATGCTCTATGGAACAAATTTCATGCCCAACTTATGTTTCGTCGGACTGTATAAGCGCAACCATTACTCATGCAAGGAAAGGACGATTTTGGTTACAACTTGATTTGATGGATCCAAGGTTAAATTTGCCAAATTTATGGTTGCCGCAATCGACTAACTAGTTGCCGATTTACAAGACCAGTTATCAACTTCAAGGCTCCGAATCAATTATCTAGCAACTGGAGTCTGTTTCGATAGATTTCCATAGCTGTCAGTTGATCTTCCAAGGTTGTTATTCGGCTTCCAAGACCGGTGGACAAATTTGGGTCTAATATTAGTTACTATGCATTTGATCGTAATTAAAAGTATTTAGTCCTAGTCATTGAGTGTCTTAAGTGTATTAAGTTACAATTCCTACTTTTTATGAGTGTTGAGTGTTTTGACAATTTCAAAACTCATAATTACATAATGGTCCAAGATTCATTATAGTCAAGGGCATCAGAATCGAACCGAAAAATCGAATTGAAACCGAAAGCGAACCAAAATTTCATGTATTTTTGGTTCAGTTCAGTTTCAATTTAAATAACTGAAAAATAACTATTAACTTTTTCCGTTTGATTTGATTTTCAGTTCGATTCGATTAACAAATCTAACCGAAATTCTCAACAAAAATTGAACTATCAACTTAAAATTTATCTTCTTTCTCAACCCTTCTATGGTTCAGTTCCAATAAATAAGACAAAAATGGGAAAAACGAAAAATCAAACCGAACCGAACTAGATTTAGGTCAAATTTGGTTCAAGTTGGAATTGCACCTTATCAGTTTGGTTTGATTCGGTTTTCATCCTTAATTATAGTCATGGAATTCTATAGTCATTTTCATATGCTGAGTCAAGTCCTTCTATAATTAGAGGTGCAATCTCATTTGTAAGACATATGACTTGAATTTGATAAATACACATGAGATTTTCCTCAAGTGAGTGAATATATCTTCATTTCTTTATCCAATTTAAAAGGTGATGATTCAAAAGTCTTTATCCTTGGCTGATGGTGATCTATCTAAAGTCCTTTGGTGGGTAGCTTGTTACTTTATGCCATGGTAAATTTAATCTAAGGTTCTTTACCCTCGATTGGTAGTGTTTAAGCCTTCATGGTGACATACATTTTATTAGGATTCAGCACACAATTACAAGAAAATAGATAATAAAAGTGACAAAAGAAATCAAGATATAAGGTTTTTATCCCGATTCAACCTTAAATTAGGGCTACGTCCAACAAAGGATTTCACTATAATTAGCATATCATACCTCTGTCAAATCCCTCAATTACAAGAGAAACAAATTATATATGCCCAATAACTATTGATTGACCCAAGCTCAAGCTATTAATAAAATATGGACTTAAACTATAAAAGCACTTTGGTAGATCAAGGCAATACCCCCATGACCCCAACCGAGCTGCCCCCACTAGACCCCCATGCCATCCCATATAGTTTACTTCCGACTAGACTTGGCAAATTAGGAATAGGATTCTTCTCCAGCTAAGAGACTCTGCTGGTTTTAGGGTACAGATATAAGTTATACTCCTACATGAAACATCAGGTGCATGAGGGGCAAAGTAAATCTATGACCATTCGAAAAGGGTAAAGGAATTTCTCTTTCGGCTCTCCAAAAACTCACGCTGTAGGAAGCCCTCGAGAGAAGTCGTGCGTCAACTCTCTTGATAGTCGTCTAAAACTGCAGCCCCAAGAATCTGTCCATTAGAAAAAACGGTTCTCTATTCGATCAGGTGGAACAATGTCTACTTCCGGTAGAGGATGTGATGGGGGCAGATGAAGTCTTCCGTACTGGATCAGCTGTTGGTGTCACTCCTGTTGGTAGTGTAACTTAACAGGGCAAAAAGGTCACAAGAATTAGTTAATCGAGGCTTGCTTATCAAAACAAAACCACACATACCATTCTCTCATTCACCTCAGGTTGTTTATTGTCTAGCACTGACCATTGCACCACTGCAGGTACGAGTACGAGACAGGAGAAGATGCGGTTGACCAAAAGGCTTCGCACAAAGCTTGTGGCAATTCAAAAGCTTTGCAATTCAAACCGGTACCGCTGAAGATGGCTTTGGGTGGACTTCCACAATTAACCAAGACTATGAAAATGTAGAAATAAGCTAGCTGGTATGTACTGGAGAAGTGACTTATATTCCAGGGGCACCAAAGACATCTCTACTCTTTCATCACATTTGACATCGGAAAGAGAGAAGAACCATTCCTTTTTCTCTCCTTTCATTGTCTTTACACAGAAACGCAGTGAGATCTTGACAGTTGTTTCATCCAAGAACGCATGTGAGAACAGGTTATACTAGTAACAAATATCTCACCCTATCCAATTCTTTAAGCGCATGACCCTAGTAAGTTACCAGACTCGAACATATCTCTAATAGATACTATCACAAAATGGATATGCAAGCTGTCTGAGCAAAGTCTAGGTGCACCTGAGAAGTATGTATTTTTTCCTACAAGAAAGATGAGTAAATGCACTTTTACAGCATCGACCTCAACAATGAAAGAAATCTGGTAAAAAGCATTGCAAAAATTTCATCTCGATTGTCTAATATGGGTCAAAAGCATAACAAAAATATCATTCCAAGTATCAGTGATTCCTGGTAGGCACCAATGCATGCAATCATCATGTTTCTTCCCACCAAATGTGGATGGGTGAGCATCAGCTCTGAACTCGCTCAAGTGAGTAATATCCAACACATGGAAATCTGACCCTTTAAGCGCTTTGTAGAGGTGTCGGTTAACAAGGCGTGCCTCCACATTAGTTCCATTATTCTCAATTGCAAAGAGCTCTTCAACCTGAAGAAGAATGAAGACAAGAATTCATCAATAGCCATGAATAAGTCACACACTAAGTGAAGAAGCAGCTGAAGAGTTGAATCAAGATATCACATGCAATTTATGCTTAAGCTAAACAAGCATTTCAAAAGTACTTAATATAATCTTTATTTAAAAAAGAAACAAACATTTGAAGAGAACTAAGGAACTTAACCTGTTCTGATAATAAAGGTTTAGAACATGGGCAAGAACCACCTTGGTCCCAGTCTCCTCCCTCAAAATGTCTAGGTGATTGAGTACGGAAGAATTTGGTGGCATCAGACTTTGCTTCCTTGGTCACATACTTCATCTAATGGAACCCCAAATCAGCAGAACACTTGGTCAGTCATGAATATTTTTCACAAGTTCCCTATCTATGGAGTAGCTGTATAACTTCAATAATTCTTGATCACAAGAGATTTAGATCTTAAATTTCCAAACGAAAATTGAAAAGTGAAAAAGTTTAACCAGACTTTTAGTTATTAAGATTAAAATCCTGATGAAATACATGGCCAGACCCCTGCTGGACTATATGCCAATTTGTAGGGGAGGATTTTATCACCCTTCTACTTATGACTTCTGGCTTTTGATACAACCTGCCATTTAGCATTAAAAAAAAAACTCCCTAAAAGCAAGCATCAATACTTCCCTTGCTATTAAGTTGTGGTTTTGGCTTTTAGGTGGATATTAATATAGAAAATGTCAAGGTCGCCTTTTTAATATGTGAAAGTTCAATTTATGTTAATACTATATCCTCAAAATCCATACTATACAATCTCTCTCCTCATTTGGAGAAAATACCATATAAATGTTTTTTATTAGGCACTCACTCTCAATAAAATTGCAACTGCCCAAAAGAAATTATTGACTAGAAGCATAAGTTCAAATGTTCTGTTCAGCTTTCAATGCTATTGGGCATTCTTAATTTTCATGATGATATCCTAGAGTTTAAGCGGGCAGAGGAAGATCACAAGCATCACGCAAAGTTGATTGCTGAAACCTACTGGCACCTAATCTAATCAAGCATAACCGACATAATGAATAAAAATATAAAGAGGCATACCATGTTTTCAAGAACCAAATCCAAGCCAATTTCAGGTTTTACCGGAGGGATCAGCGGCTGACCCTCTCTGAAGAAAAGCATGGGTGACTTTATTGGGTCAAATTTTGAAGGAGCCCACCACCTACAAGCAAAAGATGACACGCCATAGTTAATGTCAAGAAATGCTCAAATTTGCAAGTTTCAATGCTATGGTTTTTACCAGGAGAAGCAATTAAAGGATGAAGAAATATATAGTCTTGCACCCTAACTGTTGATTTCACAGAAAGATGAGGAGGCTTCCAAACCCCCCTTTTTAAAGTCTGTGAAGAGGAGGAACATACAAATATTTCTTAGTGTTCTCTTTTAGTTCAGGATGCACCAAAACTTGCAGCTTGTCAGGGCAGATAACATCAACATGCAAATAAATGGTTGTTGCAAAAACTTGGAATTCAGGAATATTTGTGCATCCAGTCCTTATGTATTAATTTGATAACCATCCCCTCCAAGCCCCCCCCCACCCCCCCGGGCCCCCCACCCCGAAAAAAAAAAAAAAGGTAAAGAAAAAAAGATAAAAAGTAGAACATTTCTTCTCAGTCTTGCTTCTCAATCATCAGCTTACCAGTCAATCTACAAAATCGATTTATTTATCAAGGAAAAAGAAACTACAATCAGCACATGCAAAATTGGAAACATCATTCACAACTAATATCCATTGCACTGAACAGCCCAATTAAAACAACTATCAAAAGATAATACGCAATCCCAGTGGTCAGGCAAGGCCTGCAAATTGTATGGCAGTATGTAGAATTTAAAGGGACTGAATCAAAGAAACTAACAAATGTTGGGATGAATAAACATAAAGGATGCAGAGAAACCATGCCAAAGGCTCTTCTCAGAATCATTAATAAAAACAAAAACCCACTGTTTGACACCTGATATAGACCTTTAATTGGTTAAATTACTATTGATTTAGCACCCATGAGTGAAATCAGGACAGAAGCTACCATACACAATTCTGCTGCATAAACTATCAATGATTATGAAGCCTTTTTCTAGGTTGGCCATGCAGATTGGGGGAAAAACATTTTTACCAGTGCCCAGTATTGAATATTAGAATATCATGAAACTGAGGAGCCGCAGCCCATGTCCCTTCTGGAAGATCTACATCAACTCTATAACCTTCCTTATATCCAAGGGACACCAGTCCCCCATCATCAGCATTAGCTGACCACCTGCATTCATCCCAGAGCAGAGCAGCCAGAGTCAATAAGCAAAATACCAAAGCTTATCAAGTTTAATGGGTAAACGGAATCAACTTTGGAACATTAAAAATGTTTCAAATTATTACAAAGTGCAACCCAAAAACAATGTGTAGAGAGACCACATTTATATTAGATCCAGTCAAACCAATCATAGTCGAGCAATGTTGGATAATATTTTATTGCCCCCTCTCATGTGCAAGCCAGGTTGACACCGTATGGATGGTACATGGAATGGATTGCACACATACACAAAATAACATGGGGCATGAAGGATGCAGAAGCCTGGCTCTAATACCAGCTTATGGTAATATGCGCAACCATTTACTCCAAAAGCTTAAGCTCTTAAGAGTTCAGTGCAAAGTATATTATGCATCTTAACACAAATCATCAAATTGATCTATGCTTAAACAATAATCTTTACACCACACTAAAGAACAAAACAAAGCTCACATTTACAAAAATTGAAACAGACTTTTGGAATGAACTACCCAACCCAGGACATTGCAAGTTTTTTTTTTACATAAAGCAAGCCCAAGCAATAAAGAACTCAACAGATTAACTTATCTTTCTTAAAGTAGCAGAAACAATTCCTCTGCTGCTTTACCATGCAGCCATAAAACTGACCGCTCAAAGCCTAAATGCCTTGTAAATGAAATTGCAAACAAGTTTTCAAATGCCAGCAACCAAATTCATATTTTAAAATAGATCAATATGCACCTACAAATAAATGCAAAATAGATAAGCAGTAAAAACAACAGTTGAACAAAGGAACTAGATAACATGCAACTACAAATAAATGAAGAATAGAAGCACCTCAAAGACAATACATAAACAAAGCATGTCACTGACGGCACCATCATCCTCTTACCAACAATCACATTCATATATACACCACTTGGCTAAACAATATAAGCCCACAACCATGTTTCAGTTTACAGAACTTACGCATTTAACTCTCAGCTTCTTAAGCTAATAGCAGTCTAGTTGCCACTTCAAGCCTTTTTATACGCTCTAAGCTGCTTAGTTTGTACAACAGTACAACAATCAAATTTTGATGGGTTGGGCTGATGAGCCAAGCATTTTTAATATACCACATCTAAAGACCACAGGAAGAGCTTCCAGACATCATTATCTATGTTCTCCATTACCAGGACACCACTATCTAATGATCATGCTCTAAGGTTGTTTAGGCTGCACAAAAGTATATTCTAATGTGTTCACTGATGGACAAATTATGAAAATGAAGGCTTAGCTTGAGCTGAAGATGGGCCCAGCATTATTAGTACATGACATCATAAAACTAAGTCAGTACAGGAAGAGCTTCCGGTAATGTCAGCATCTATGTGTTGCATTACCAAGACACCATCACCTAATCTCCCATCCCACCAATAAGGTAACATTCCCACTCCTCTTTTAGCCATCAACTACTTGCTAAATAATAATGCATTCTACCTTCCCCTGATCGTTGCATATAAAAACGCATGAACTCTCTATGGACAGGAGAAATTTTACCCCCAAGGGATGATTGTACTAAAGGAGATTATTAGAACTAAAGGATAGAGCCAACTTCCACTTCAAAATCAAAATGAAGGTTCCAGGCAATGGTTCTCTTAGCTAGCCTTAGATTGGATCTATGGAGGCACTATCGGCATCAATACAAAACTATGCAGCATTCATTATTCTTTTAAGTTTTATTTAGAGGTGAAAAAGCTGGAAAGCCAAATGACTGAACAATCAAACAGAACATAATTCAGCTCCCTGTGATCAACCAGTTTCTCTAAGATTAAACAAGAAAAAGAATGTGGACAAATGATCACATTTAGAAAGGAAAGAAAGAACGTGTAAGCAACATAAACATCATCATGTAAAGCATAGCTTACCTACCATAACGAGCCAAAAGATTCGTCCTGTGATAAGCAATGGTAAGGTTGTACTGAAGAAACGTGAAGCCCCGATCAGCACCAGCAGGCCGCCACTTCTTAACTTCACCTGATACCTTCTTCAAAGAGCAGAAAAGAGAGACAAACATATTCCTGTTCAAGGAATCGCCGACGAACCCTGCACTGTCGAATGCATCAGATCTCAGGGGATAGCATTAAGCTGTAATTAGCTAAATTCTGATTAACTCCAAATCAAGCGCTAACCAACAACTGTCAACTTCCTCAGGACTTACATTCAGGATTCATGGGTAAACGGTAAACAAAATTAATAATTTTAGCTGCAGAATCATTCTATTATAGCCCCAACTGCACAGAGAGAGAGCTATTGTACCGATGTTGGTATTCCTGTTCATCTCCAGAAACCTAACGGGATCGAAAGTGGGCAAATCGCAGGCCTCTGGCTTCCACCGCCACTTCACCAAGTCGCCGGCGCCGGGCTTGCCGCCGGCAATGCAGTTCCATCCCTTGAATATCTCTTTGCAGGAGCCGTCGTACCGGGCCGACGATTCGAAGCTCGGGTCGTAGATCCAGGACCCGACGGAGTAATCGCAGGGCCGACCACCGGAGCCGCCGGCACCGGCCCCGTCCCGGGGATTCCGGTTCACTTCGAGGGTCCGGTGAGAGGCGGCGGCGGCGGCGGCCGGGGAGGAGGCCCGCCGGAAGAGGGAGAGGGCGAGTAAGAGGGAGACGAAGCAGAGGAGGGAGAGGAGGGGGAGAAGGGAGTTGGGCTTCGATCGGAGGTCTCTCGCGGTGGCCATGGGAGGTTCACGTAGCCACCACCGGCAAACCGGCACCGGAACTTTTAAGTACATAGAACACGAAGATGGATCGTCCGTTCCGGGTCGGGTCGGGTCGGTTCGGGGCCGGGCCAAATTCGCCTTCGACGCCATCGAGGCCTAGGCGGTCCCAGGTCGGGGTCGGGTCTAGTTAACGGGCTCGGCACCTCCAATACAATTCACCAATAAGTTTAATGCTTCTCGTCATCAAATTGTCTAGCTGTCCATACAAAGGAGTATTGATTTATATTTAAGATGACCATGCTTAATCTCTTAGAATTAAGAATGATCGGTTCGAGGTTGTACGACCCAGGGTTGACCTATCTACTTCAATTTCAAGATTAATTTTAAAATGGGTAATTTTTTTTTTTTTTTTTGTAATTTCTTCTATTCCCAAATTTCCCTATATTTAAAAAATAATTTTCTAATTATAACTTGCTTCACAATAAAAATCGAGACCCTTTACTTGATCCAATCAACCTGATTCTTTATGTGGAACTAGAAATCGGACCAATCCCCTCTTCAACCACCCAAAATCAACCCGTTCAACTCAGTCCAGTCTAGTTCCCAATTTAGATTAGAACCGATGCACATCCCAGCCTAAGGGGGAGCTCGGAAATTTCCGAGTTTCCAAATAAATAGTCTGATCATATTTCGGGTTACTGAAGCATGGTACCGGAGCCTATCTCAACGTTATCACTCCTAGATCTTCCGGCACGTAAAGGTGAACCCGTCGGAAACCGGGAAGGCAGAAATTAGAACAGGGCAACCCTTCAAATGGCAAAACTAGTTACAACACGCCACGCCCAGAGAACTAATGCAAGATCACAGAGCTACTTTCAAGAGATATAAGAGTGTCAAAGCAGCAGCTCATCACAGTAGTGGCTGTAATGTGACCCGTTGCTTAGAGCAGTTACAACACAGTACAAAATGTCGACAATTTCCCCGCATGGACACGGACAATCCGCCCAGCACATGGTGATGAGCGTCGATACGGTCGCCCAGAAACCAAACCGACATCCCTACACAGGCTGGACAAAGAAAGCAGGCTGTCTAGGCATGAAGTTCAGACACACGAGGGTCGTGGTGGACACAGTCGAAATGAAATGCTGGTGAATCCGAACAGTGTGGGGGACATGGCAGTGACATAACTTGCATATTTGCTCCCAAAGATACCATAATGCATCAACATGATGTCTACCTCTAATGTAAGCTGTCCAACACCTCTTTTTCAGCAAAGAATCCAACATATTGCAGTGAATCTGATAGGACCTCCATACAGTATCATCAAATTTCATGAGCTATCATTTTCAATAAATGAGAGAGTTTAGGTTTCAAACATCACAAAAGGAAACTACCAAGTAGCAGCTTCTTAAAATACAAACCTATTCTCGGAATTCTGTAAGGGTGGAAGCCAACTTGGTGCATCCTCCCCTGACTAAATACTGATAAATTAAACAAATATATGGAATCACCAGTAAAATTGATTGGGCCATCCGATTGTCAACACAACCCTTTGGGCGTGAAGTTTGAAGGATCTTGCTGCCCCGTCTGTTTCTTCAGGAAGCTTGGAGAACAAGACTTCACTGTGGATTTCAATGCAGTGATTTCAGATGGAAAACCTGGCAGGCCGGTTTATATGACCGCTTAACTGAAGCTTGCTCGAACTTCTTTGTGGCAGATTCATTTTCTTCTAGTTTGCTCTGGAAAAAGTACTTTATCCACCAAGATGAGCTCCGCAATTTGGCCTTCAAGAAAAAGATCATTTACAAATCATAAGTGGTGAGAATTAGTAAATCTTTAAAATCCCAAGGTACATTAACTGAAAACCTTTGTCGAGAGCTGGCACATTCTCTAGTAAGCAAACATTAAATACTTGTATCACTGGATCACAATCTCTGAATATTCATCTAAACTTGTCATCACTAAAGTTTCATCAACATTTTTCTCCTTGTGAACTAAATTTTGCCATCCTTGACCCAAAAAAAAAGAAAAAACTATATTTTTGCCATCTTAAATGTGTTACTCATACTTCTTAGGCATTTATACTCTCTCTGCAACTTTACTCTGTGCTAAAAACATAGTTTCATCAAATGTACAGCCATGGAATAGTAAAGATAGCACTAGTGACAGAATATAGCTCAATCATCCTTCAAGCCTAAAATTATTCTGGTAAATAGTAAGTGTAAGAACAATTCAATATCAGAAAGTGATGAAAACTCACTGGACGACCAAATTTTGATAACTCGGCAACTTTAGGTCTCCGCTGACCTGGATAGCCTGCAAAAGCAACAGCAAAAAAAATTAAAATCAGTCACTATGAGAAGTGTGATATCTTAAGCTCCAGAGTCCAAAGAATCATCTACCAGCACACATTCTATAGAATGCTCTACAGAACAAGCAATCAACTCTTTTCCCAGTTAAAAATAGCTGATTAACAAAGAATCATGAAGTGCCTACAATGTGCATTAAGGACTTTAAGGAACAGCAGAACAATAAATCAGTAGAATTAACTCATATAAGTCCATTTATTGTGTGATTTTCTCAAAGTAAGAAACAAAAAAATACCAAGATAGAAAAGGAGAGTACCATATTGCAACCACAAAAAAGAAAAAGGAGAGAAAGGGGGCCTAAATCTTTTATTCAGCAACACTTTAGAGGGAATTGGCAGTGTTTTAATTTGGGGAATATATAATGCAAGATCTCAATGTATGCGTGCCAGCCTATTGTGGACATGTTACAGGATAGGAGAATCGCATGCCTCTCTTCCTCCAGTATTTATAGCATATATATTGCCATTTATCGATAAAAAAAAATGTATTACGTGGCCATTTTTAACGCTGCCCTCTGATATCGACTATTTTCACTCCCCTTCCCATCAGATGTGCATGCGCACTTTGCCTCTATGTCTTCTTGTCCATCGACAACAAGAGCTCATCATCGAACTTCACTTCCCATGTTTGTCACCGACAAGCAAGATATCATTATCAATGACTGGTGTGAAGGGCGGAATACTGTAATTTTAGGAAATGGGGAGCCGGAGTATGTATGGCAAAGGCAGCCATGCTTAACAGACAGGGTGAGACACGTACTTCATACCAAAGATCCTGATGAGGCCTTGCAGGATGCGCTCAAGTACCATAAGAAGAGAAAAGGGCAGATTACAATTCTTGGAGAGCATGCCCAGTCCATCCTGGACCTTGGGTGCAAGCTGTCTGACACTGCATTCTCACGGGATTTCTCTTGTGCAACAACGAATGTAGCTTTGAGATTGCAGGAGAACTTGATCCAGGCATGCCACCATTCTTCAAAACGTACGAAAATTGGAACGGGATGAGTGCAACAATATCTTGGTGCATAGCAATGACACGATGGAGGCAGTTTGGTGTGACACTCTGGCACCCAAGCATGGCATCAGCAGAACATGGTGGCATGTGACAAAAGATGGAAAGATTTTGAGAGGTAAAATCACCACAAGGGAGATAGATTTTTCTGTTCCCAAACAGCAGTCAACTTCTTCAAACCACACAAAGTGTGGCTTGTGTTTGATCGGAGAATTGGAGGCCATGAGGAGCATTGCAGGACTTCTAGTTTGGGTAAAGGGTATCAGTTTCAGATTTTTGTGTGACAAAAGTTAGTTTGGAGAAGATGTGTCATAGAGGTACCAGCTAGGGATTTCTCGTGAGGTTGAAAATTAATTTGGGATGAATGTCTCATGGGATACCAGTTGGGGAACTCAATCACGCACATGTTTGAAGAAAACAAAGGGGCCTCCACTTCCCATCAGTTATGACAAAAAAGGACCATAAGATTTCTCTTGTACTTTACTAATTCTTCCACTTTTCCTTCCCCTTTCAACATATTATGCACACGTGCACTGATATGAACACTCACAATACATGCGAAATATACAAATGAGATAGCACAATATCTTGTGCATCCTTCAGTCCAGTAATTCCACGTACTTATATCAGGATTTTCAATCTCTGAGTGGCAAAGCCATTTGGGTGATTTATCTAACATGCTTCTGCATTAATCAGTTTTCTCACAACACACATACACTCTATACTATGACATGTATTAGAAAACGACTCTCCTGCTAAGATATTATCTCAGACTGCATTCGATTGGAGCAGAAACTTCCTGCTGGCAATTTGAAGAAAATGAGATCATATTGACAACTAGATCTACATTATCTAATATGCATTAGAAGCCTACCATAAAATAAAATAAATACAACTAGACCAGGTTGAATGGGGTTCTAATCAACTTTACCATCAAAATAACAAATTTGTTTCACAGAAAATAACTTAGAAATAAATACATTACCTGTGAAAATGACAACACCATCAGAGGATACTCTCGCAAATTCTGGAAGGGTTTTGTTAAGGTATCTTGGAGAAAGGTAGTCCAATGCATCCGAAACTATCACAAGAGAAAAAGATTTTGCCCGGTAAGGAAGATGAAACTTGATATCAGCTACCCGTATGATTGCTTTGCGAACAAGCCTTTTGCAGTTGGCCCCAGCTTCATCTAAATCATATGGTTCAACACCCCAAGCTTCAGTATCTTCTTCCTTTAACAATTGAGACACCACTGAACAAGTTTCGGGACCTACATGCAACACTTTGTGCATGCTGTCACCATATGCTTTCTTCAGAACAGGTAATGCTTTCAGCACTTCCAGACTGCATGGTACACCACCTGCAAAAATATCACACTTCAAGTTCAGATTTATGTCCCCTTATAACCAGTTCTATACATGCCACTAAAATACAGTTTCCATCTTAACACAATTGCATTATTGCAAAACCTCAAGTTGAGCAGGATTGCTCCACATATACTCCATAGAATATGCAGAGATTTGTTTGACAGGATACAGCAATTCACAAGTATGACCAGACAATCAGGAAAAGAAGGAAAAACTAAACGCGAGTCAAACGACCAGAATCCAATCGTTGATGTAAAGAATAAAAGCTGGTGGGGTTGGGACATTATTGCCCGAGAACATTTGAGGTAAGAGACAAATACTTCATCCATATGTCAGATTATAATCACAGACCAATTATCATTCACAAGCTGACTCAGGCTTACTGACATGTCACTTCTTGGTATCACCTTGCGGAAATTTGGTACAACACCAACAGATTCTATCAGATGCAACTCAAAAGCAAAAGTGATGGTCTATTTTTGCTGAAAAGGACAAGCTAAAACTGGACACAAACAATGGCTTATGAAAAAGAAAAAAAAATCAACTACCCCATACCAGTAGCATACAGGAATTTATGTAATGAGAGGAAAGTGAAAAATTGTCAAACTTTACCTTCAAGTCTACTTACAGCATTTCCATCACCGCTTGATCGTCCTGTCACAAAAATCGAGAAAATTGATTCAGTCCATGAATACAATTAATACTGTTTATTTTACTAAAAACCTGAGCAAAGAATGAAAACCAGAATTTTGCAGTTAACATTCTATTCATTCACCAGTCACCATTCTTTTAACACACCCCAGTCCTTTTTGCCACTAAATCTATTGGGTGCTGCTGGGAAATGAACAAATTCTTAGACATGTTTGATCTAGTGCGAATCTATGGAGGAAGCGATTTCTACATAATCTACAGCACAAAAAAAAAAAAAAAAAAAGAGGGAGGACCTAGATCTAGAGGATACGCTCAAAGGAATTTTTTCAGCAAACAAAATACCAAATAAGAACATCAAGTACACACCTGATCCACTAAAAGAGTAGCCAATCAGAAGGATTGCACCCTGAAAGTGTACAAGCAATCAAAGAGGTCAAAACAAATCACTTGAATTTGTATCAGCATGAGTTAATCAACAGAAGCAAAAGAATATCAAGGAAAATGGGAATCCCTTCAAAGCAAGCAGCATATAAGGTCATTAATATTTACAAAGAACAGCTTACATAAGATGAGATAAGACTAGGAAAGTGAAAAGAAGAGAGCAACAGCAGGACCGCAACATACCACGACTAAAAGTCCTATAGGTAGCAAAGGCGACGACCGTGTTTTGGATTGCACCGCACTTACAAAAGGGATACTTCCGCCATCTGCAAAGCGCCTTGTGGCACTTGCAACCCTCCTTGCCATGTTGATATTAAATTTTCGATCTGAAAAATAAAAAAAGGAAAATCAACACCCGATTAAGTACAAATGTCTACTGATAAATTTCATTTGGATCACTGCCTGCCTCCCAACTTTTTGCATTTTCCATACACATATCCACCTCACATGACAGAGAACTATCACGACCCATCCCGGATTTTGTTTTCCACAGAAAGCGTCCATCTTGCTTATCCTTCACGAAAACAGAGGACAGAACCGGAGTCCCAAAGTGATCTCGCAACCTAAATTTTTCGTCTTAAGTCAATCTACCAGCGAACAATCCCCATAAAATGACCAAGCTAAAATAATTCGACAAGGCTAGGAACAAACAAATCCCAACTCAAACCCTTAGAGCCGCCACCCAAACTGGGTCCTCTTAAATCCAACACCACCACTGCTCAAAATGCTAAAAAGCATTCACAGACCAACACCAACCCCAAAAACAGCAGACACCCAAAACGAAACAGCCCCATCAGCCTCGACACGAGGCAAAAAGAACAGCACTTGAACGGCCAAAGAGAGACGAAGACTGCAGTTGATTGGAGCGCATCAAGAACTGAATTCACCAACGGTGAAAACCCATTACCTGGTGAGGGGTTGCGAGAGGGGGGCAGGATCTAGATCTGACCCAGTAGGACTCCACTCCACTCTTTAGCTCAACACAGAGAGAGGAGATTCCCTTTGTCTTTGGGATCGTGCGCCTGTCGACTGAATTGACTATTCAGTTAACTTATAACAAAAAGAAAAACCAGAGGTATTTACGGGCGATGGTGTCGGGTTGTCAAATCAAGATTTCTTGGTGCCTCGCCCAGCTCACTAAAAGCTGCTAAACAATGTCGTACTTATTCCATGTAGTTTATCGTTCGTAGAGATATCGCACGGCAAATGCCCAATTCACGCGGGGCCTTCATGTTCGTGTCATGTTAAGGACGTACGAGATATGTCTGGTAACCAATCAATTATTGACCACATTTGTTTGTTTTCGAAAAAAAGTAAAAATTCATTTGATGACATCAGTTAGTTCTTTTATTCTTAAAAACATATCAAAATTTAAAACAAAATCAAAAAATAAAAAAAATTGGCTCATCTTGCAAACTATTTTAGAATCTAAGCCATTTTCTCTCTTTTTTTTTAACTTTTCTTATTCTTCCTCCTCTAGTCAGTCACAGGGCTTGACAATTGCTAGTGATCGACCAAAAATTGTCCTTCATGACTACCAAGGACATAACAAAAATAGATGCTTCGTCGATTTTGGAATGCCATCACAACATAAAACACACACCAGATCAAGTAAAATTTTACATCGAAAAAGTTTGTTCTTCATGGGTAGGGCATTTTGACAAAGAGACCACATGAAAAATCTGATTTTGGGAGCAATTTTCATGTTCCAAATCCCTCTACATAGGTTTCATCGTGCTTGGTAAGAGAATGAAGCAGAGTTGAGTTATGATTGTTGTTGTGTTCGCCTACCCTGATACAAATGTATCCACTCTTTACTGCATATTTGCTTGATTGTGTCCCAATCCAAATGGTCTGGTCTAATGTAGTTTGGGGTCTTGTCGATACTAATAAAATTTCCTTCACGATTTGTTGATCAAAACCATTCATAAGAAGTTGACCATCCCATGTATTATCCTCCACATTTATGAAGTTAGTCACCAATTACAGTTCTCCTCTAGGAGCAAGTCCTCCTATCATCCCTCTACTCAAGTCACTTATCTTCTTTGATTCATACTTTCTTGCCATCTCCCACGGACCAATGTATTTGCTCAACAATAGCATTTCTTCCCATTAATATGCTCTGCCACGCCATGACCGTTTTATTGCTTTTTCTACTTTCCAAGAGTCCCTATTACAAAAGTAAATCCCTTATGACTAATGCTACTTTCTAACCATCTAGAGATCTTGTAAAAGTTAGAGTTGCTGTCAGTTGAATAGAATCCAAGAATTGACTCCACAAAGAGGATGGGTTCTTAAAGGAGTCTCCACGCTTGTTTACCCAACATTATTTTATTGAAAAGCAATTAGATATTTGAAACCTAGCCCTCTCGACTCTTTTCTAGTCTTGAGACGTTCCCAATTTTCTAATGCAAACCCAATTTAGCCATGGAATTTTTCCACCTACATGTAGTGGTTTTCTATTCAACCGCCTTGCAGATAGATACAGGGATTTTAAATATCGACATGGCATATTGAGGAAGTGCTTAAACCACCGTTTTGATCAAGATTTATTTACTAGCTTTAGATATTATTGATTCCTTCCACCCTTCTAATTTTGAGTTCACTAGCCCCATTATCCAAGCAAACATTTCCTTCTTCAAGCTACCCTCATTCGATGGGATCCCAATGTATCTTCTTGTCTTGTCTATCATAGGAACTCTCAGTTCTCTAGCTAAGTTCTCTTGTATTTTAAGAGAGCAATCTCTACTTAAAAAGATACTTGACTTATTCAGATTGATTGCTTGTCCTAAGGCAATACAATACCAATTCAAAATATTGGCCAAATTTTGACATTCTTGTAACTTTCCATCCAAAGAAAATATAGTCGTCTGCAAAAAATAGATGAGAAAGTGTAGGACACCATATGTTCAAATGAATACCTCTAATGTGTCTTATATCAGCTGCATTCTTAATAAGAGTGGAGAGCACATTGGTAACTAAAATGAAGAGGAAAGGGGAGAGCAGGTCTCCTATCTAAGGCCCCTTGATAGATGAAAATGTTTTGATTACTCCCCATTAAACTTAATACTAAAGATACTACCGTCACACTCCATAACCCATTGTACCCACCTTTTGTGAAACCCCATTTTGATTAGGGATGCCTCCAAGAAGTCCCACTCAAATTGGTCATAAGCTTCTTGCATATCAAGCTTGAGGACAACCTGAAATTTCCTCTTTCTCTTTATAACTCTAAGCTGGAGAAGCACCTCTTAACAACCATAATGTTAACTTGAATTCGCCTTCCACTCACAATATTGCTTTGCTCTATTGCAATAAGGTTTGGCAGCCAAGGCTTGAGACGATTGGCTATCATCTTGAAAATATCTTTATAGATAAAATTGCACAGGCTTATAGCGTGAAATTGTTGGATTCTTTTGGATTGGGTGTTCTGGATATTAAGGAGATTAAAGTCTTATTTAAATATGGTTTTAGCCTCCTAGAAATGAAGAAGCCTTTAGCTACTTTTACATTGTCTTCCTTTATAGCTAGCAAGTGGTGTTGGTAAAACAACCCATTAAAACCATTGACCCAAAAAGACTGGAGGCCCCAAGTTGGAAAATCACTCCATGCACCTCTTCTATAGTTACCTTGGTCACTAAATAGTCATTCATGTCTTTTGAAACCACTAGGGAACATTGGGATAACATTGGTTGAAAATCTCTATGCCCAGCTGATTAATATAACTTCTCAAAATAATCCACTGTCATCTCTTTTAGTTGGGTTTGATCTTGATCCATTCACCATCCGAGTTTTGCAACATCGTTATCATGTTCCTTTGTCTTTATTGGATAGTAGTTGCATGAAAAAATTTGTATTTTTGTTACCTCATTTAAGCCAATTGATCATGGACCTCATTCCCCAATACATCTCCTCTTGTTTCCATGTTTTCTCAATATCCCCTTGAAGATTACAAACTCGCCGCCTATCAAGGAACTACCAATATAATTTATGTGCTGCTAAATTTCTTGCTTTAAGGGCTTAATTCTCATATGGCCATGAGGGAATCTTGTTTAGCTCCAATTAGCAAGTGCTGAAGACACATTCCTTAATTTCCTTGAGAAGTTAACATTATTTTGACTAGAGAATGCCCATGAATCATAAACCACAAAGCTAAATTCTTCATCCTCTAGCCAATAAGCGTCAAATTGAAATTCCTCCTTTCATTTCACTTGCTCCACCTTAAAAATAACACAATTGGGTTATGGTCCAAACCTATAGTAGGTAATGCAAATGTTATAGCTTCTAGAAATATTAATCTCCATTCCATGGTACATTCCACCCTATCCAATATTTTCTTCACAATTTCCTCTCCTTCTATATGGTTAATCTAACTAAATACACAACCCTTACTTTCCAAATCCATCAAGGAAGTCATTTAGAAACTCGCGAAAGGAATTCATTCTATAATTTTCAGTGATCCTTTTCTTGGCTTTCTCCCAATGGAAGAGTACTTCATTGAAATCCCCAGCACATATTTACGATAGTCTATTGACAGAGCTAATCCTCTTCAATTCCTCCCATAGTTGCAATCTCTTTTGATAATTCATTGAGATGTGTAAACAAGCAATCCGCATCTTTTTCCCACTTTCCACCTCCTCATAAATCATATCAATAAACTTCGTATTCATTTTCACTGTATTCAAAGACATGCTGTCATTCAAAAATAATGCTAAACCTCATGCGATGCCTAAGGGATTCTCCACAAAACAATAAGGGAATTTCAACCTCTTATGAATTTTCTGAACCGCTAGCTCTTGATTTTTTGTTTCTATTAATAATACTAGACTAGGCTTTCTAAAGCCACAAGGGCTCCAAATGCTAAAACTATCAGGGTTGCCTAGACCCTAATAGTTCCAACTTATGAGCTTTATATATCATTTGGTGACTTATTAGGGCTAATCACCATGGCCAATCTCTCTAAACCCTCCACTACAAGCATCAAGGTTACTAATGGTTTAATCTTATCAAAATTTTCTTGTGTTCTATCTTTCCATCCATAAGGACAAGTACATTTACTTTTCTTACTCGATAAAAATGTTGAGATCCTCCTTGAAATCTTCATCTTTTTAGCTTTCAACAAGCTCTTTTCCACACCATGAACCTCCCGGATTGGAGGAGTATCATGGATCTCGGTATGTAGTTTGTTGTACACCACTATCTCCCCATCTTGGTTTCGTTTACTTAAAATTCCAAGATGTAACATATGTTATTACTATATCCATAACCTCCACCACCCCTTTAAGTTTGCTATTATTATTTGGCTCAAAGGGAATCGCCTAGATTGAACATCTTAGTATTGGAAGGATAATTTCTTTCTCCTCTTCTATCCTCTCTTGTTTTTCATAAAATACTTTCTAAAACGGGCTATGTTCCCTCACTTCAGCTTAAATCCATTGGCCACAGTACCTTTCTTTTTTATTTTTCTAACTTGTCTTCATCATAAGGAATCTCTTTGCAATATATGGCATAATGACCCAGCTTCCTACATGAGTATAACAATGGGATAACCTTTCATAACAAAAGTGCAACCAAGTATTCTTCCTTTCTAGCTTGATTAGTTTTCCCATCTTTAGAGGTTCCAGAAAATTGATCTTGACTCTAACTTTTCCAGCTCTAAGTGATGCTCCATCTTTAGAATCGACTTTAGCCTCAAGAACTTTCTTGATATTTCAAACTATTCTATGTATATCCTCTTCTATGCCCTTTCCAAAGGAAGACTGAACATTTGGATCCAAAAAGCACAAGCTATGAAATCATAATAGTGAAGAGGAGTGTTGGGAACCAAGGTTTTGAGAATAACTAAATGATTTGAAAATAGCCAATGACCATTTTCTAATACTCTATTTTTCTCATCTTCATTTCTGAATTGAAACACAAACAACCCTGCTTCTATTTGTGATATATTAACTATCTCTACTCACCAAGCCTTTTTCATAGTTATTTGGAAGGTTGGAATTGGTCCAATAGAAGTTTGCTCACCAGAATAAGTTTGCATTTCTCCACTTTTTCCTTTGAAACTTCATCATCCCATATCTCTAATTCCTCTTCTAATCATTGTTACCCTAATCTTTTGTAGAGAGAGGCTAGGCGGGCCACATCTTCTCCCACATTGCCTTTCATAGTCCACAAATGAGCAAATACACAACCAAGACGACACTGGACTTAACCACATGACATGATAGCAGGATCAAAAATTGCCAAATTTGAGTCACTTGGAGAATGAGGAGAGTTATGTTCTAGAAGGAGGACCAAGGAGCAAAGGATGGGTGGAACAATGTCATGGAGAAAAGTAATGGAACAATGAAATGATTTTAAGGTTTTAAAATTTGGGAAAATGGGCTATGGAGAAAAGCAAAGAAAGGGAAAATTCAGTGGGGTCGGTATATTCTTGGGAATAGGAACATGGAAATAACGAAAATGATTGGGTTTTATCAAAGGTTTGACAAGGAAGATTTGGTGAAGTGAACCAACGAAAAGCTCACTTGGTTTCATAATGAAGAAGTTACCAAGATTCACGCACAAGTGATTAGAGTGAATGGGAGAATGTTAGTAGAAAACACCCAAAATGGTTGGGGTTTTGAGAAGGAGCTACCATGGAGGTAGAATAAAGCTCTCCAAAGTCGAGAGAGAAAGTCTTTGTTTGCTAAGTTGGCTATTCAGTTAATTTATAACTAAAAGGAAAAACTAGAAGCATTTACATGCAATGGTGTCGAGTTGCCAAATCAAGATGTCTTGGGTTCGTTGCCTAGCTCACCAAAAGTTGCTAAATGATGTCATACGCATCCCATATAATTTGTCATTCGTAGAGATATCGCACAGCAAATTCTCGAGTTACGCAAGGCTTCCATGTTCATGTCATGCTAGGACAAATAAGGCCCATTTGGTAAACAGTCAATTCTTTGCTATTTCTATTTCTTTTCTTTCCTTTAAAAAAAGAATAGAAATTCGTTTGATAATATCAGTTAATTTTTCTATTCCCGAGAACATATTAATGGTCATAGATTTGAAATAGAATTAGGAAAAAGAAAAAATTCCAGATGTAACATCTGCCATAACTTTATCCATAACCTCCGCCACCCTTTATCTTTGTTATTATTATTTGACTCAAAGGGAATCACCTGAGTTGAACACCCTAGTGCCTCAAGGATAATTTCTTTCTCCTCTTCTATCCTCTCTTGTTTCTCATAAAATGCTTTCCAAAATGGGCCATGTGCCTCTCACTTCGGCTCGAAGATTGGCCATAGTACATTTCTTCTCTCCTTTTTAGTTTATCTTCATCATGAGGAATCTCTTCACAACACATAGCACAATGACCCAACTTCCCACATGAGTAACAAAAGTGGGATAACGTTTCATAGTGAAAGTCTAGCCAAGTTTTCTTCTCTTGCAGTTCAATTAGTTTCCCCATTTTAAGAGGTTCTAGAAAATTGATCTTTACTCTAGCTTTCCCAGCTCTAAGTGATGCTCTATATATATATATGTATCATCTTCTCTACTCCTTTCCAAAGGCAGACTGAATATTTGGATCCACAAAACACAAGTTGTGAAATCATAACAATGAAGGGGAGTGTTGAAAAACTAGAGTTTGAAAATAACTAAATGATTTAAAAATAGCCAAGGATCATTCTCTAATACTCTATTTTTCTCCCCTTCATTTATGAATTTAAACACAAACAACCCTACTTCCCTTTGTGAAATTTCTATTGTCTCTACTCGCCAAGCCCTTTTCATTGTGCTCTGGAAGCCTGGAAAATTAATGGATGGGTCAAATAAAAGTTTACCCACCAAAATAAGTTTGCACTTCTCCACTTTTTCCTTTAGAGCTTCATCATCCATATCTCTAGTTCCCCTTCTGGCCATAGTTGCCCTAATCTTTTGTAGAGAGAGTATAGGCAGGTTGCATCTTCTCCCCCGTTGCCTTCCATGGTCCACATACAAGCAAATCCACAACTAAGGCAATACTAGACTTAACCATAAGACATGATAGCAAGATAAAAAATTACCGAAGCTGAGTCACCTAGAGAATGAGATGAGTTTTGTTGTAGAAGAGAAACTAGGAAGCAAATAAAGGGTGGAACAATGTCACGGAGAAATGTAATGGAACAGTGAAATGATTTTAGAGCTTTAAAAATTGGGAAAATGGGCTGTGAAGAAAAGTAAAGAATGACAAGATTTAGTGAGATTGGTATACTCTTGGGAATAGGGCAATGGAAACAACGAAAATGATTAGGTTTGATCAAAAGTGTGGTGAGGAAGATTTGGTGAAGAGAACCAACAAAAAGCTCACTTGGTTTCATTATGAAGAAGCTAGACTCACGCACAAGTGGTGAGAGTGAATGGGAGAATGTTAGTAAAAAAACTAAAAATGGTTAAAGGTTTTGAGAAGGAGTTACCATGGAGGTAGAAGAAAGCTCTCCAAAGTTGAGAGAGAAAAAGTCTCTGTCTACTGAGTTGCCTATTCAGTTAATTTATAGCTAAAAGGAAAAAATAGAGGTGTTTATGTGCGATGTTGTTGGGTTGTCAAATCGAGATGTCTCCAGTCCTTTGCCTAGCTCACCAAAAGCTGGTAAACGATGTCATACGCATCTCATATAATATGTCATTTGTAGAGATATCGCACGGCAAATTCCCAAGTCAAGTAGGGCCTCCATGTTCATGTCATGCTAGGGATGTATGGGGCTTGTTTGGCAACCTGTCAATTCTTCACTATTTTTATTTCTTTTCTTTCCCGAAATAAGAAAAAGAATAGAAGTTATACATGAGAACATATCAGGGGTCATAAATTTGAAACATAATTAAACAGTGGAAGACGGTTACTTATTTGTTCCTGCAAAAAAATTCTAGAATCAAGTTTATTTTTCTTCGTCTTGTAGTTGGTCGTGGGGCTCGGTGAGGGTTGGCAATCCCCCAAAGATGAGGTTCGGCAAACTCACTGTGGCTGGGTGAGGTTAGTCTCAAGGGGGTAGAGAAAGAAGAAGAAGAAGAGAAGAAAAAGAAAAGTCTCAATTTTTTTTTTAAAAAAATTAAAACAAAATTCTAAGTTACAAAAAAAGTTTGAGGATTGTACCAAACACATTCTTGTTCTTTTTTTATTCTGAGAATATAAATTTTGTATAGTTACCAAATGTATTTGAATACTCAGAAACTCGTTCAAGAAACCGAATCAGAAAAATTATTTCTATGCAAAAATTGTTCCTAGGAACTAAATAATTACCAAATGCACCCATATTGTTTCTTATCGAGAATATAAATATCTTATTTACCTCTCGAATATCTTGAGCATATCATGCCTCTCAATTTAAATGTAGCTTTTAATCAAGGATAAGTACCTCAAGTTGGGTCAATCATCCAACTAAATCCCCCAAATCCACTGATGGAGATTGGCAAGTTCACCATAATGATAAAAAAAAAATGCCTTAATGATAAAAAAAGTTATTGAGAATTCTCTTCTTTTTTATATTCACCTTGCATCTTTATTATTGTTATTACTGCCTCCTCTTCTTGTTTATCTCTCTCACTCTTTGCATTGCTTCGCCCACCTCTTCGTTTTTGCTTGATGCGAATCAACCATTTGAAGTTTCAACTATACAAAGAAGAATCAAAGGTGCTCGAGTCCTATTTCTTCAATTCCAGTAAATACAAAAAGGTTTTCCAATGGCATTTTACTTGTATAACTGAAAAATGAAGACTTGAGGAATACTCTTAGGGAATGCAAAAAAAAAAAAAAAAAACACAAAAAACACAAAAAGCAAAACAAAAAGATAAGGAATTAGTCAATTCTAGGTAGACCCCGAAATCGAATCGGATTAACATGGCTGGTTACAATGACTATAATAATGGATTTTAGGTTTTAAAAATTGATAACTAATTCATATATGGTAGGTTTGAGTTTTAGAACCTACTTTACATTAGGGATGTCAATAATCGAATCGAAATCGAAAATCAAACCTAAATTTTGTGCGTTTTTGGTTTGGTTTAATTTGGTTAACCGAAAAATAACCGATAACTTTTCTGTTCGGTTCGGTTTTCGGTTCGGTTCAGTTAACCGAACCAAACAAGAATTCTTAATTAAAAGTGAATAATCTTTCTTTATCATCATTCCTTCTTCATTTAGGTCATAATAAGTAAAGAAAAATAAAAAATCATCCCGAACCAAATCAAATTGAATGGTATTTTCAGTTCAACTCATATTCAGTTCGAGATGATTTTGGTTCGATTTGGTATTATCCCTTATCGGTTCGGTTTTTCAAAAAAACCGAACCAAACCATTTACACCTATACTTTACATAGAAACTGCCATCTCTAAATGGATCAATTTGGATTGGATCCATTATCAACCAATCCAAATAGACCTTTAAGTAGATCAATTTATCATCGAACTCAAATGAATCGACTCACCTATTTAATAGATCTATTATATAACGGCTCTCGACAAAAGCATCTCTAGCATTCTCCAAATTCCGAAATACCTAGTCGCAATAGATTTTAGGATCGATGACGGAAAATGTAAAACTTCCGAAATATCGAGGGCCAGAATGCAAATTTCCGGTTTTGATCCTTCTTTCGTTCCCTCCCGTCCTTCGCCACCTCGCTCATCCTAAAACCCTAAGCCCCTTCCCCTCCGCCTCGGCGACGCCATGCTCGCCTGAACCCCTTCGCTTCGCCGGAGAACATCGATTCCGACCTCGCGCAGGCGCTCCGATCCCGAAGCGGATCGATCGGGAGCCATTCGCCATCGGAGCGACGGGAGCAATGCGAAACCTCGCGGCGCTGTCGTATCGTCCTCGCCCATGGCGCGCCGACGTGCTCTGGCGCTCCTTTTCGTCTGCGGAGACGTCGGAGAATGTCGAAGCCGACCGGCTTTACGACGTAATACGGAACTTCTCGTCTCCGGACGACCTGAAGCAGTACTTCAAGTCGAGCAGGGTGGTCCTGTCGAACGAGCTGGTCGACGGCGTGCTCAAGAGGTTCAGGTTCAGCCACGGGAACCCGATGCAGGCGCTCGAGTTCTTCCGCCACGCGAACCGCCGGCGAGGGTTCGACCACTCCGCGTTTTCCGTGGACACGATGCTGTACATCCTGGGGAGGAGCCGCAAGTTCGGTCTGGTCTGGGACGTCTTGACGGAGATGAAGAGGACCGATCGGTCGACGATCACGCCGCGGACTATGATGGTGGTCCTGGGCAGGATCGCGAAGGTCTGCTCCGTGAGGCAGACCGTGGAATCGTTTCGGATGTTTAGGAAGTTCGTCCCCGAGTTCGACACGACCTGCTTTAATGCGCTGTTGAGGACCTTATGTCAGGAAAAGAGTATGCACGACGCAAGGAATGTTTACCACAGCCTGAAGCGGGACTTCCAGCCGAATTTGCAGACTTTCAATATACTTTTGTCGGGATGGAAATCTGCAGAAGAGGCCGAGAATTTTTTCGAGGAAATGAAGGAGATGGGTGTGAAACCTGATGTTGTTTCGTATAATTCTTTAGTTGATGTGTATTGTAAAGGTAGAGAAATCGACAATGCATATAAGGTTGTTGAGAAAATGAGGGAAGAAGATATCTCGCCTGATGTGATCACCTATACTAGCATTATCGGTGGGTTGGGGCTAGTTGGTCAGCCAGATAAAGCTAGAGATATTTTGAAGGAAATGAAGGAGTATGGGTGCTACCCGGATGTCGCTGCATATAATGCTGCTGTTAGAAATTACTGTATTGCAAAAAGGCTTGGTGATGCGTACAGCTTGCTGGATGAGATGGAGAGTAAGGGTTTAAGTCCAAATTCGACGACATACAATCTGTTCTTTAGAGTTTTCTTTTGGTCGAACGACTTGTGGCATTCTGATGGCATGTATCGGCGGATGATGAATGCTGGATGTCTTCCCAATACACAGAGTTGTATGTTTATGATTAAGTTGTGTAAGAGGCAGGAGAATGTGGACTTTGCCTTAAAGCTATGGAATGACATGATTGAGAAAGGATTCGGATCTTACACTTTGGTATCAGATGTGTTATTTGATTTGCTCTGTGATTTTGGGAAGTTGGCAGAAGCTGAAAAGTGTTTCCTGCAGATGGTGGAGAAAGGCCAGAAGCCAAGTCATGTTTCCTTTAGGAGAATTAAGGTGCTGATGGAATTGGCAAATAGGTCTGAGGCCCTCCAGAACTTGTCAGAGAAGATGAGAATCCTTCAGTGCTAAGAACAATCTCCTGAGAATTGTGATTGATTGCCAATGCTTGCCTTTGCATGCTGAAATTTGCTGTACTGTGTCATGTGCCTGATCGTTGCATCAAAAGCAGTGGCAGCAGATGCTTGAGGAATTGACATCATGAAGCATTTGAAATTGGTAAATTAATTGGTCCTATTTGTTGCTCCGCTATATCATAGCTAAAAGTGCAGCTTTGTCCCAATGGGAGCTAGATTGTCCCTTAGAAAATTAGTGCTATTTGAAGGATTTAATCACCCAGTCGATCCTGATTGTGTGAGTTTTCTTTCTTCACTTTATTTTAATTCTGATTTTTGCAAAGAGAAACTTATTAATTTCTATTGGACTTGATGTGAGCAACAAGGGCTAGGTATTTATGCAGCAAAATGCCAGAAATTGCTTGCTCCAGTTATTCCAGATTTTGTGATTTTTCTTTCTTCACTTATTTTATAAGTGCAATTTTTGCCAACAGAAACTGGTTTATTTCTATTAGACTCAACACAGTTTTCATTTCATACTGCTATTTCTTTGCCTTGTATTGAGAACTTTATGCCGGTATTTGCTCGATATATGAACTCATTTCAAATGCGGTTGAGATGTTATGCTATGGCTGTTGAAGAGTGAATTTGGCCTGCCAATTAGGATTTTCTATACTTCTGTACCCATTATTTTATATACATGGAGTTGGAATTGGTTAGTGAGTAGATAGCTTGTTTCTGATGCTGTATAAAGTTGTTAGTATGCCACCTGGATTTGTTAGTTTTCCAGACTCTTTTCCCAATTTTTTCGCGGTCATGTTATTTATTCACTGTTATCTTCATAGCTTGTGCTCAGCTTCAATGATCTGGAAAAAGGAGAAGAAGCGACACATGATGAAGAGTTAATCATCACTGCTGCATTTGAGC
Source organism: Corymbia maculata (assembly GCA_014182735.1). NCBI lineage: Eukaryota > Viridiplantae > Streptophyta > Magnoliopsida > Myrtales > Myrtaceae > Corymbia > Corymbia maculata. The sequence goes on from CM024685.1 coordinate 7,451,335, forward strand.
TCATAGAGAAGATGACATGATACGAGACATTGGAACAGTCATTCATGCCAAAGCTTGATGGATCTGTCTGGTATTCAGTGATTTTGTGAAACTCATTCATATCTTTCTTATGCCAATAAATGATGTACTTATTGATATGGAGCCACTAGTAGATCTCAACTCTCCTGGTCTGGAAATCCATTTGCAGATTGCTAGATTTCTAAATATTACGTCTATTACAATTGTGTTTTTCATGACCCATTTTTATCTTTCTTTTGAAAGGTTTAAAAAAAGAATCATTGCACAATTTTTTGTAACTTTGCCTAAATAGGGACTGTAGGGAAGATCAAACTAATGCAAGGAAGGATATGATGTCTTTTTTGGAGACGAAACTGGTAATTTGGTGAAACTAGTTAGTACTCATTATAGTTAACGAAAAGCCTACGAGGAACTCACCAAGCAGGAAATAAAATCCTTAAAAACTACTGTTGCTATGAAAATGCATGGGGAAGTGTTCACTACGGTGACAATTTTATGCCTATTTCCATATGGTTCCTGTGTTGTTCCCTGTCACTATATCCCCTCGATCTTCCTCAAATGGTTCCTGGCATAGATAAACAATTTTCTGGTACATTTCAAATGTGTATTGACTTAACACATACTGACTTCATGTTCTGTTGCGGTACCAATTAGTGTTTATTTGTCAGGGATCGTTGTCTATAGCTCTGCAATCTCCTGATTTCCAATGATGCTGCTGTGGAAGTTTAAAGTACTGAACACTCATGTATGGTTGAGAGTAACTAAAGCGACATAAGCACATTTCTCGACCTTTTGGCTAAGACCAAGTGTTGTATCTGGTTTCTCAATATGACATTTTAGTTTTTCTCAGAACTAGGCTTCTGGCACTGGCTCCAGGACCTGATGAAAATGGGAATGTATCTTTGCAGAATCTCTATGTTCTAAACGGGGGAATTGATCTGTACGTCCTGATTGCTGTATGATCCGTTGCATTGTATCAGGAAGTGGTTTTCTTTCTCATCATGGAAGCGTCGGGAGCGACAGTATCCTCACTCCAACCAGGCCTACGTAGCCACTTCAAAGGCTGAACTGTTCCATGGTTATATGCAAGGATCTAGACTAATCTCCATTGCCCTGCTTTATGACATGAGGCCGGAACATGTAAGAAAAAGAGCTGCCACCTTTGATACAGTATCTTCTAAAATGGCCAGGCCTTCTAAAAGGGCGTGACATTCCGACCTTGAAAGGATGGCCGCGCCGATCCCCATTACTGGCTCTCGTGGAGACACCGTTCAGCTTCTTTACAGGAACATGCCCTATTCTCTTGTGAGCGACATTGCCGACCTTCATCAGACATTTCCCATTGCAGAACAGAGGGAAAAACCAGTTAGAAGAACTCATACAAAAGAAAACGCCCAATATGAACATCGAGCAGCATGCTTCGCAAGCCCGCCTTTGCACTTTCAATCCCCAGAGCTCGTCTTCACGTGCGGAGCAACTGCATTGGGAGAGAGACGAATCCACAAATTATAAAAGATTTAAGAGATAATAATACAAATGATACCTAAATTTTAGTTTAATATGCAATTTCTCTTTTTAAATTTTAAATTATGCAGGATAATAGCTGTAATTTGACCCAACGTACCATAATGTAATCTGTATACTTATGAAAATATTTAAAAATTTGATAAATCATATTCAACATCGGATTAAAGTCGATATTAAGAGTTTAGGAAAGATCGTGTGCATTATATTAAAGTTGAAAAACTACATCGTCATTTTCCGAGATTGAGATATGCCGCATGGTGGTGCTGCAACGAGGCATTTTAATAGTGGTCCGCACGTCGCACGTGATTCAGACAGGGGCAGTGCGGCGGGGCCCGCGAGACGCTTGTCCCTTCCGATTCCATGCGCCCGGTCGCCAGGCGCATCGGTCGTCCTGGTCAACCTTAGGGTTTGCGTGCACGCACTGTTCTCCACTTCCGCTCTTTTGGCGCCTCTCTTCTGCTTCGTCACCAGTCCTTTTTTTCCTATCCTTGGTTCTTCTTTCTGCACAAAGTTGGGAGGAGAAGTAGAGAGAGAGAGAGAGAGAGAATGGCTCTGCAGAATCACCTCTCCACCGCGATTTCTTCGTCTTCCTCTGCATTCCTAGCTCCCTCCAACTTGGGCTCTTCCAGGTACCGGTTTCGCTTTCTTGGCCAACGGAAAAGACAACCCTTTTTGCTCTCGAACGTGATCTTCTTTCCCTTTTCCGAGTGCCATCCTTCTTCTTTTTCTCTGTGGCTGTGGAAAGATCGAAGCTTTTGATTTGTGCTGTTGAAAGGCGGAATCTTTATGCCCGGAACTCCTGTGATTCCGTGTCGTTTGAGAACCCATATGAGAGCAGAGCAATTTTAGAGTTTTGCATTTGCTGTGCTTGTTTTTCATTTGTTTTCGTGAACAGGGCTTCTAACGTCTCGGTCCCTGCGAAAAGGATTGGCACTGTCCGGTGTGTAGCTGCGCCTCATGAGGAAAAGACCAGTAAGAGCTCTTCTATGTGCGCGCGCGCGTGTCCGATAAGATCACTGTGGGTGGAATAAGCTGTCTTTTGATTCAAAATGTGATAGTGGAGTGAAAATAAATCAGTTTAGTTTTGGTGCGCTGGGTAGTTTTACTTTCCTTTTCTTTTTTTTTTCTGTTGAAGTGAAAGTGGGACCATTTAGAATTAGTTCAGTGTCATGGGAAGTGTGTTCCCTTTAGACTGCTGATGGTTTGGACTTCTTGTTGTTGTGTCTGTAGCTTACAAGACTAAGGTCTCCCGCAACGCCAACATAGCCAAGCTTCAAGCTGGTTACCTTTTCCCCGAGGTCTGTCATCATTCTCATTGTATTAATTTATTTTGCTTTTCTGCATAATCCTTCCCTAGTACCTTTGCATTTCTTAATTTGCCTCCAGGGTTGGGCTTTGTCTAAATCAATCTACCATGCATCACTCTCTTGTTGTATTTAAACAAGAAACTGTCTTATTTTGTTGAGACTATTCTTTTCCCGTGTATTATTTGTTTAGTTAATCCATTTTCTTTTTCTTTTTCTAATTTAGATTGCCCGAAGAAAGGCAGCACACTTGCAAAAATACCCTGATGCAAAAGTCATTAGCTTGGGGATTGGGGATACCACTGAGCCCATTCCGGATGCTATCACGTCGGCCATGGCAAAGGTGCTGCTACTTTCTCAGGACAATGCTTAGTCATTCTTAATTTGAATACGGTTTTTATTATTTTTTATCTATGGTCACATTTGCTGTAATTTTCAACAAACAGTGGAATTAATAGAACAATAAATCTGTTGGGTTAATTCTTGTGGTTCATTGAAGTGCACATCATAGTTCAATTTTATTCAATCATTACAATCACTCTTTTCTTAAATTCATGTTCTTATCATTTATTTGCCTGCAGTCTTGTAGCTGGATCATATCTCTTATGACCCCTACCTCAAGCGGTTGCCTTTCTTTTAGCAATTTTCAAATCTTTGTCGATTTGTTGGTTAAAGAGATGGAATTAAGGCATACCTTCTTTTGGATTTTTACACACTTACTGTCATTTACTTCCCAAGATGGCTGGAGAAAGTCAATTATGGAACAACTTTGAATATCTTTATTGGTACCATGAAGCCACAATATGTCATCGTTTTGTCACAGGAGGCCTCTGGTTAGTGATCATGCCAAATGGATAGATCTACCTGTTGCTTTCATTCCCTGCAAATTTCATATAGTCGATTGTGTAGTACTTCTTGGATGAATTATTTGTGTTCTTTCCTTTGATTTCAAGCCTCACTGCTTGCTCTAAAAGCTTGGTTGAAATTGTTATTGCATGCTTTAGATATGTGTTTCAACTCTATGTGAACATGCCTATGTGATGATTTAATATCTCTAGTTATATTATTGTTTGGCAAATAGTTAACTTCTTCTTTAAATTTGACAGAGATCTTATGCACTGTCAACTTTGGAGGGTTACAGTGGGTATGGTGCAGAGCAGGGTGAAAAGGTATTTGTCTTTCAACCACATTTCTTCTCTTGCTGGTTAGACTTATCGAGTTGGAACCTTTATTTGCTAATATCGCAGATGTGATGTATACATGATGCAATTGTCATTTCATACAACTTATGATTTAACAGCATTCTTGTGCATCGGTTTGTTATTTACTCTTAAGAGTTTTGCAAATATCATTAAGAGTTTCCTTAATTGATTTTCTTGGCATTGCATCTGTCTCCATTTCCCATTTACTATTCACCTGCTATGTACATGCAATGGATAGTAGGATATGTTATTTAAATATGTTTAAAAACTCTGTTTGAGGAAGGGTACAGAAGTAAAATCAAGTGATGATATTTGCTCAAAGTGATGTCATGGATCCTTGTGTATTCAAATTATTTAGTATCAAACTTCTTAGTAATAAAGGACTGGACATAATCAAACATATTATTACAAACCAAAGTTCTTGAATAGCTAAGCTAAATTAAACATCAAGCTAAGCTTTTATTTGATTTGATTTGATTTCATGATCTGTTATGTTACCTATATGGCATTGCAGATGTGTTTGGTCCTAAGTTATTTCATAGCTCACTGTCTTCAAGATAGATTGTTGACATTATTGTGGTGGAACTTAAAAGGAATATCAAAGATATAATTTGCTGACTGATATAGTAAACTTTAAAGTCTTCTTGCTACTATTGCAATAGAACCAATGTAGTATCCTTCTTAATCTTGCAGCCATTGAGAGCTGCAATTGCTTCGACATTCTATAGAGACCTTGGCATAGGGGAAGAAGATATCTTTGTTTCAGATGGGGCAAAATGTGATATTTCCCGCCTTCAGGTACATCTTCTATTCCTCCAGGTGGCCTTTCACTTTAAATCCTCTCCTACGTGTGTTTTGTTGCTAACTGCTGGATCAATGCAAGATTTTTAATTTGGGGTTACTCCCATCTCAAGGAGGTTCTTAAGTAACTTTCTTTGTCTTTTGTGGGCACTAATTAGTTTGCTTTGCTCATGGCAGGTTGTTTTTGGGTCACAAGTTACAATGGCTGTGCAAGATCCATCATACCCGGTAATCATGGTCTCTCTGGATGACCATGTTTGATTCTGTCTACATATTGCACAAATTGAAAGACTTCAGTCGCCTCATTGAGCCCTAGTATGAAGTTCTGGGTCAGAATGTTGGCCCTCCTTTGTCACTGAGAAATGACAAAACAGTTTGGGAAGTTCAAATTTGTTGTTTCTTCAATGTTTGAGAGAAATTATTCTGTTTCCTTTGGCTGCAGTTAAAAAATCGTAAGCTTTCTGTAGATAAGTTGAAGCATTTCATTGCATTCTCTTTAAGAGGTGAATATCAGGATTTGGGCATGTTTACAGTGCCTCAGGGCACAGTATACCTGGGTTGTAAACACCTATCAAATTTGAACTATTTTTTGTTCTTTTGATAAACATATGTGAAACGAGGTGACTTGTTTATCCAAAAAATAAGTTACTTTACTTCTCATTGATTTGTCAACTCAAGGAAAACATTTTTAGGTGGTTGCCACATTCTGCCCTGGTGCATCATAGAAAAACTGCTTTGGATTCTTTAAATCTTTTGCACTTGTGGCTTCAGTAAAGCTTGATGAAGATGCTGTCCTAAAAAACATGCTGTGAGACTCACTGCGATTGGAAATAGGGCAACTTCTTGCTGATTAATAAATTGTGTCTATCTTGACTTGACATTTGGTAACAAATTATGGAACTTCTGTACTTTGTAGGCTTATGTAGACTCAAGTGTTATAATGGGCCAGACAGGGCTGTACCAACAAGACATTGAAAAGTATGCAAAAATCGAATACATGAAGTGCACACCAGAGAATGGTTTCTTTCCTGATTTGTCAACTGTAGCTCGAACAGATATCATATTCTTCTGTTCACCAAACAATCCTACTGGCTCTGCTGCAACAAGGGAGCAACTGACAAGGCTGGTTAAGTTTGCCAAGGACAATGGCTCCATTATTGTCTATGACTCTGCATATGCAATGTATATGTCGGATGAAAATCCTCAAAGCATATTTGAAATTCCAGGTGCCAAAGAGGTAATGCTGAACTCACATCTGCATTTTCCCTTTATTCCTTTTACATGTTTGCGTCAGTTGAGTTACCAGGATGCTCTCTATGAAAATATTTTGACATATAGATCTGTATTTCCTATTGAGAATATTTGTTATCCTTGTACCTCTCAACTTGTTCCTAGTGCATTTTTTATCTACCCCATAAAATTTGCTGTGGTTGTTCAAGGTTGCACTTGAGACATCATCATTTAGCAAGTATGCTGGATTTACTGGCGTTCGTCTTGGTTGGACTGTGGTTCCCAAAGAGCTGCTGTTTTCAGATGGTTCCCCTGTTGCTAAAGATTTCAGCCGCATTGTCTGCACTTGCTTCAACGGTGCATCCAATATTTCTCAAGCTGGTGGACTGGCATGCCTTTCGCCTGAAGGACTATCTGTGAGCTGCATTGTCCTATCTTTTTCAATTGAATGATGTGACTAGTGATTGCTGATTGCTATGTACAACCTTAATTTTGTTGGCCTTGAGAGGGGTGCCTTTGCTCTTCTTTTAAGTTCTTATTCATAATGCCATGAAATTGTTACCTCTTGTAGGCAATGCGTGAAGTGATTGGTTTCTACAAAGAAAACACCGAGATAATTATGGATACATTTAGCTCTCTCGGTTTCAAGGTATATGGAGGGAAAAATGCACCATATGTCTGGGTCCACTTCCCAGGTCGAAGCTCTTGGGATGTTTTCAGCGAGATTCTCGAGAAGACTCATGTGGTTACGACACCTGGCAGCGGGTTCGGACCTGCTGGTGAAGGCTTTGTCCGGGTTAGTGCTTTCGGACACAGAAACAACATCCTCGAGGCTTGTAGAAGATTTAAGCAGCTATACAAGTGAACGCCATTATTTGGCATTCTCTGCTGCTTTACTGTTGGGGTAGGAATTGAAAAGAAAAGAAAGAGAAAAGGTGTGTCTAGCTGGAGAAACTTGTGTTAGGATTTCATTATTTCCTCATTGGACCAGTGATCCCTGCTCATGAGAAATAAGAATCATTTGATCATTGATGACGATAGATGTTGCTCATTGTGATTTTCTGCTGACTGTTTTTGGGAAATGAGATGAATCTGCGATTGCATTGTGTCCTACCATTATAAACCTGGCTTGAATTTCAGATCGCTGATCATTTGTCCGAGTGATTATAGATGAAGAATGAGTACCCTGAAATGCCAACTAACATAACCAAAACATCTGTCATTTGACAAATGATGTCATCAAATGTTGTATATCAAAAATCGAACTTGTTGGAATCAGCAAGAATGGGATGCCTCTCATGGAGATGGTGGAGCTCATCTCATCTTGAGGTAAAATCTGTCCCCCACGAGATTCCTGTCTACTCCTACTCAAAAGTTTGAGTTCACCATAAATGTCAATCTTAAACCGAGCTGCTCTAAAATTGAGAAGATGTTGATTCAGAAAACAGGGCGCAATATTGAACCAGGAGTCAATTCTTTTTACCTTACCAGTTATAGAGCCTGCAGATAGACAACAGTGAAACAAGAGTCGATCGTAATCTGCAGAATGGTATATCTTTCTTTCATCAATTTGCCAACCGTAATCTGCAGAAGCTCTGCATATTTCTTGATTCCAGGTCCTAGTATCTAAAGGGGACAAGAATCTCATATGAGCCAAGCACAAGAGCAAGAAGTACTGCCTTATCAGAAGTCCTTGCGTTCGAATTTTGATTTACATTAATGTCCCATTAGATCAGGACAAAGAGCCAAGGAAGGAAAAAAAAAAAAAAAGAAGCTATGGCTTTGCTGACTCACCGTTCTCAGAAGTAAATTATAATGGCCAAGGTCCCAACTCACAGATCTTTCACTGGTTAACCCAAAAGGCTAGACTCATCAGTTTTCTACTGTCTCTCAGAACAGCTCTAATCAGGATTCAGCACATCAACTCCAAAATCTGATGCACTTTTAACCAAATCCGATTCGGGATGGACTGCCTCAGGTTTATCCATGCCAATGTAGTGTTGTCTGCTACATGAATTGCTAATGCAGAAAACAAGAATCAGTTCGAGGGCTTGTTATTTAGCTGTATTTCTTCGGTCCTTCAACTGTTTTCCGCCTATTTTGTCAACGAGATATTCGTGAGGCTGCAGGGCTCGGCCTCCTCTAGCATCTGAACCACCATCCTCATTGACGGCCTCACGGTTGGGATGTTAGCCGTGCAGAAGATGGCTATTCGGAGTACTTTAACGGCATCCTCTTTCAGGGTGTCGGAAATGTTTGAGTCCACCAAATCAAGCAAAGGAATTTTTGCTGCTCCTGTTTCCACACACCCAGTGAACAATGTCCTTGTTCTCTCCGAATTCCAACTCGATTGGCCTCCTTCCTGTGACCAACTCCATCAGGACGACACCGAAGCTATAGACATCGCTCTTTTCATTGACCTTCATGGTGTATGCATATTCTGCAGCAAGCAAGAGAAAGGGACTGTGAGGGGAACACAGAACAATAAAAAGTCGAAGGAAAGAAAATAGAAGCACAGACCGCCTTTAGAGAATGAAGAGACGAGATCGAAAGTACTATATAAGCGCAAATCTCATTTTTCCTTTTCTAACTCAGGCCATTTTTGAGGACTCAGTAGTCTAAAATCAGATTTACCTGGAGCTATGTATCCAAGAGTTCCTGCAATGGCATGTGTCCAATTACCACCAGGACTGGCCTGCACGATTTTCGCTAGTCCGAAATCTGCTATCCTTGGCTTCCACTCTTTGTCCAACAGAATATTACTTGATTTTACGTCACGGTGTATGATCGGCCGAGCACATCCATGGTGCAGATACTCCAATCCCCGGGCAGCCCCTAACGCAATCTCATACCGCACCTCCCATCCCATGTCCATCTTCTGGCTCTCGTGTAGCCGGTCCCACAGGCTCCCGTTTGGCATGTACTCATAAACAAGCAGGTGACTGTCCTCGCTCGTGATGCTGCAATACAACTTGACCACATTCACATGCCTAATTGAACTCAGTGCAGCCACCTCGGCGTCATACTCGGCTGTGCCCGTGCTTTTCTTGCTGAGGATGGCCAAACTGCTGGGATGGCTTCTCGAGCTGCCTGAACTCGACGCCCAGATGTGCTTCACTGCGAGTTCTTTGCCGTTCCCCAAGACGACTTTATACACATTCCCCGATCCGCCCCTCCCGATCAAGTTCTCGGTCTTTATGTAATCAATTATTTCCTTCTCTGTGAAGCTTAGTACTTGGTACCGCTTCATGTTCCAAGAATCTGGCCTCCACAAACTGTTCACACTCTTGAGACTATTTCTTTTCTTTCTGAACTTCACATACATCATAATCGCGAATATGATTAGCAATAAACTTATTCCGGTGAAGAAGCAGGAGAGGATAACCCCGAGGTGAGTGGTTGCCTGCGAACTTGCATTACATGGCTGCAATTGTTTAAACCTCTGACTGCACAGACCCAGATTCCCATCGAAGCTATCATGGGAGGCTTCTATCAACAGAGAGTCCGGTACGGGACCAGTTAACCGATTGTTCGAGAGATCGAGAAGGCTTAGCCTCAGTAATCCCAGGCTCGATGGGATTTCACCAGAAAGTTTGTTATTGGATAGGTTCAGGGAGTTCAGAGTCTGTAAGTTTCCGATGCTGTCGGGAATTTCTCCCGTCAATGAATTGTTAGAGAGGTCTACAATGGCGAGGGCGACACAGGAGACAATCGATCCAGGTATGCTACTGGAGAGCTGATTTCCATTCAAATCGAGTGTATTCAATTTCTTCAAGTTCCCAATTGTCGACGGAATCTTTCCCACAAATCCATTCAAACTCAGCTGAATCGAGACCAAAGAAGATGCTTCTGACATGGCTTCCGGTAATTCACTTGAAAATTTATTATCGGATAGCAATAACTGAGCCAAAGATTTTCCCATTCTGATATCAGACGTTATCGATCCCTCGAGTTGATTCGCCGTGAGATCAAGAATGATGAGGTTCGGCAAGCCCCATATTCCAGCAGGAACGGCACCGGAAAACGAGTTATTGTTCAAGCGTACCCGAACTAAGGATGAGCAATTTGCATAGGTCGCAGGGATAGTCCCGGTGAGCTTGTTATCCAGCAAAAGGAGATCGGTCATTTTCCCATTCTTGCACATATCCGGCGGGATACTTCCCGTGAGTGAGTTGTCCGAAACATCTATGTAATTGAAGTCTGCCCACGAGCCGAGCTTTGGAGGAAGCGAACCAGTCAGCCTATTTGTGTATAGAGAGAGTTCAGTAAGATTCTTGAAGTCTCCGAGCTCCTCTGGAATCTCCCCTGTCAACTGGTTCTCGAAAAGCTGCAAGGAGGCCAGACTTGTCAAGAACCTGATCTCTGAGAGATCGCCTCCGAGCCTGTTATGCGACGCATCAAAGTTCACGAGGCTTGTGAGCTTCCCAAACCCGAGAGGAAGCTTACCAGTCAAGGAATTGTTGTAGAGCTCGAGCTGCCAGAGCCGGCCGAGCCTTGCGATGCCCCGAGGGATTTCGCCAGACAATTCATTGTCCGAGAGCTCGAGATTCTGGAGAAGCGTCAAGTTCCCGATACCCTCTGGGATTTGCCCTCTGATGCTGCAATTGGTGAGGTAGAGCCAATACAACTTCTCCAACCTGATGACCTCCGTAGGAAAGGGAGTAGTCACATCGAAAGGGTTGTCTCCGAGGCTCAGGAAGCCAAGATTGGTCATGTTTTCAAGCGACTTCCATGGGAAGATCCCTGAGAATCCGCTGTTGTTCAGGTTCAAGAACTCCAAGCGGCTCAGAGTGGACAAATCAGGAACTCTCCCGGAAAAGGAATTGAGCCCCAAGTTCAAGTACTTCAAGCTCGTGCAGTTTCTCAGATCATCCGCGACATTACCATAGAAAAGATTCTCTCCGAGATCAATCTTTTCAAGAGAGCCAAGCGAGCATATCAAGTCGAAAGGGAGAGTACCCACCAGGCCATTTCGAGCGAGGTCAATCTCAGCGACGAAGCCGTCTGAATCGCACGTGATTCCAGTGAAGTTGCACTTATCATTGCCGACCCGCCACGAACCGAAAACTACAGCACTTGATGGTGTCTCCATCACGGACTTCAGCTTCAAGAGCAGCTGAAGCTCATCAGCCTCCAAGGCCGAAACTAGACTCACAGAGAGGCAGAGCATCAGCACTTGCTGGAAAAGAATCCCGGCGGACATTCCAGACGGCCTCGCCATCCCCGCGGGCCGAGCGAGCCACCGGAAAAGCAAGAAGGACAAGAAGAGTTGGTCAGAATTGGAGGATGAAGAGTAGAGAAATGATAGTCAAGAAGCGTTTAAAACGAGGGAGAGGCCCAGAGAGAGAGTGAGAGTTGAATACAGAGGAGCCTCACATGGCGAAGTGAATGAGTCCAAGAATCGGACGCAGCCATGCAGAGAAGTCGCCCGCGGGGCACGATGGGGTCAAAGCGGACAGGCAGGAAAGGACAGAGAGAGAGAGAGAGAGAGGGGGGTCCGTAGGTGATGATTGTCACGTTCGTTAGTGGCTAATAATTGCGTGGTGATTATTATATTCATCATTCTTTTTCTCCCGGTAATAATCAACCTGATTTCGAGGAGGATTTGGTTGAATGTGGCACCTAATAATTTTTAGTTCGGGAAGGATTTAGACGGCACCAAAAACGTGGGACATGATCCATTCGTATTATGCGAATAAGACATCAGATAATTTAGGAATTATAGAGAAAAACCCGATTCGACGTGACTCGACGTGTCTAATGTTATATATCGATATAAGTCGATGCGATTTTTGAGCACGATAAGTGATTATTATGGTCATTAGTAGCTAATAATTATATGATGATGGAATGTCACAGACATTAATTATTTGTTTTCTTGCTCGTGATAAACTTATTTTCAAAGAGAATTGGTTGAAAAGTATGCCTAATGATTCCTCATTTGGAAGGATTTAGATGGAGTCGATGATGCTGGACGCAACCCATTTGTACATTGCGAATAAGACACTGGATAATTTACAAATTATCAAGAAAAAGCCCATTTTAACATTAGTTGACACAATTCATGTTATATATTGATACGAATCGACGCAAATTACAAGCGCAATAAGTCATTATCATGATCATTAGCAGTAAACAATTGCATGGTGATTGATTGTGACCGATATTAATTATTCTTTCTCTTGCTCACAACTTACCTATTTTCAAAGATGGTTAGTTAAAAAGTGTGCTTGATGATTTCAGGCATTGATAATGCCGGACACGACCCATTCATACAATGAAACAAGACATCAAATGACTTAAGAATTACAAAGAAAAACTTGATTCGACGTGACCCGATTCATCTAATAAGGACACGATTTATGAGCATGATTGTGATGGGTCGGCGCTTATTGTTAGCCCTAATTATAGATGAGTGAGAAGGGACACTAAAAGTCCACCCTAGCCTAACATTCTTGGATTCTGCCACATGGCAAGTTTGCACCACCCTTCTCTCCATTGAGGTGGGGGCCTGAATTGAACTGAACTGATGTGGCCGCCATGGTTGACTCTACTTCCTGTCTTTGCCACGTGGAAGGGAACGACAATGTCGTCCTTCCTCATAAATGATTTCCCCGGCGTAGATTTGCCGACATTCTTTCCTCCCCAATAAATTCTAATTTTCGTCCAAAAAACATATAATGAAAGTTTTAAAATTTATTATTGAAATATAATTAAATCATAATTTTTTAAAAAATATAATCAAATTTTAAAACTTATCAAATGATAAAGTTAATTGAATGACTTGATTGTACTAACTTAACAAATTTTAAAGCTATGATTAAATTTAAAAAAAATTAATTAATTAGATTTCGTGACAAGATTTAGCATTTTTAGCATACTTATCACAAAAAGAACAATGAATTTCGAAAGTGCATAGAGAAAACAATGAATTATAATTTTCGAAAATGGAAACAAGAAAAGTGCAAGAATAAGTACGTAATTGTTAATGACATCATTTGATATTGTTGTAGAACCCATCATGATACATGAACACGAATTGTCGTCCTAATTTTGGGGTCTGTTTTGGCTGCAAAATGGAAAAAATTCTCTGGAAAGATATCTTCAAAAGGGGAGAAAGAGGGGGGGGGGGGGGAACGAACGCTAATAATAAAATATAATGCTTACATGTATCATGGTTTATGGACCTGATTCAATCACAACCATTAACTTCTATAGCTTTTTGTCGAGTTCACATGACTAACGGTTTTAACTAACCCAATTAATTTTACCTTATATGAATTCAGGTTTTATATATGATTTTCAATATATAATGACCACTTCAATCTACAGTTTGATCGGTTTAATTGTTTGTTTACCATCAGTCCCATTTTACATGTTTCTGTAAATGACTGATGAGTGCCCACAAGACATTTATTAATCAATTTACTCAAAATTTTGTGATAACCGATAGCACTAATTTTTTGTGCAATCAATACTTTGAAAATTTGAGCGAATATATATTTTGTCAGTTATATTCTATTCTTATTTTAACTTTCACTCTTAAACTTTTGCTTTATCACTTTACAAAGTGTAAAGTCGAGATACACACTTAAAATTAAATCGTCATTATCCGAATAAGTGAAGATTTGAATCCCCACCTCCCCCTTTTCATATGAGAAGGATAATCATTGGTAATGCCGTACTTGTAAATATACAGTCTATTAATAATATTCAAAAGAAAAATATATCAATCCCCTTATATTGATGCAGTTGGTTGGAAGTTGTGGCACCAGGATTTAATTAAGCAACTGGGAAGTCACATGTGCAAGTTCTAGCAATTATGTGCAGACAATGAATTAGGTCATCTGTACAAGCTGAAGTCCAAACTCAACCACTTCATGAGAATACAGAGTGCTTCCCGAATTATAAAACGAACTACGAAAATTAAATCGCGAAGACATTTCTCGGCCGCTAGTCCAATTAAAATAATTATTCTTTTGCTGAAAATTACGTGATAAAATAACTTCAACAAGTGCCGTGAAGGTGTGTTTGATGGACACTGATTTCCACCCGGACGTCTCTTTCTTCCCAGAAAAAGGAGACACAGAATCGTTGACTTGTCGTCCACGATCTTTGCCCTTTCTAAGACTTACGTGGGTGGTTTGTTGAGTCGCCTACTTTGACTAGCATTGGAACCCCACTGGATAAAAAGCCAAACTTCACGAAAAGCATTTGCTCTGAGAAGTGGCAAATTTGTCACGGCGCTTACTCGATAACTATGGCTTAAATAGATTATTTTATCGCAGGGTAGAACTGTCGTAATAACAAATTTGAATGGTCAATTCGTGCTGCGTCGTGTTAGAAGAGGATATCTAGTTTGAAAACAATGTGTTTGATTAGTGTGTTAAATTGTTTCGAAATGGACATGATATTCCTAAAAAAGTGGATCATTTGACACGGCACTACTCATCGTGATTATCAACGTGTCATTCTATTGAGTGTCGACATGACATGATTCACTCGCCTATGCATGGGATAGATAAATGTAAAGAACGTTCATATGTAATGACTTGTGTATCAAATAATAATAAAAGAGGAAAAAAACTAATAATCTCAATAGTGAGTTTCGTCTTTCATATGTTGGTCAAAACTGGACATGGGTGGCCTATGTGCTCCAATTTGAAAGGTAGTATTGCATTATTTCAGTGTTGTCAAATTTATTTTCTGGTTTTTTTTCCCTATTACATACACAAGGGCATTATGATCATGTATAATTTATATTTTATATAAATATTTTGCGATAAGTGTAAGGTTTTGGTCACACAGAAATCAAGAGCACATTGTTAGCTTTTTCAATTTGGTCACATAGAAATCGCAACGAATGGCTATTCACATGACAAAATTTTTCATGCCACATCTCTTATTATCGAACTCCAACTTAAATAGGATTATTATTAAAAGAAAATCCTTTAGAGGTACTAAAAGATTCTAAACTTTGGCTGAGCCAAATGATGAAAGAAGGCGGGGGCCATAACCATTGCTAAACATACTAATTCATACTTAGGCAATTGTGCATGAAACTTTAAAAATTCATTCTCATCGGACCATAATTTCGAGTAGATTCTATAATACCCGAAACTACCATTGTCATATAAATTCATAACTTAATAAACTCCAGAATGAATCCAAAAAACTGAAATCTACATAGATCTGCAAAATTTCTTCCGATTGCCTGGCGCAGAGAAAAATTATGTCCGGCTCATTGGTCCTTTTTCTCTTTTCTTCACATCTCTTGCGGAAGATGAGAGCTCATTTGATGGGCCGACTTTGGGCCCTAGGGCTTTGGCCCAATTATTGCATGCACTAAGACAAGGGCATTAGGGTGGTTCAAATCCGTAAAAAGCTTCGGGTCCTTCAGGTTATAATAAGAGAACGCAATCCAAAAAACTGTGGACATTTAACACAAAACATAGCCTGCCAAGGGAAAATAATCGTTTTTTCACTTGTAGGTTAATTTGAGCAAGGAGTTCAAATTGCTATACGACCTGTGTTAAAATTGTGATGTGTTCACAAACGTTTTTTTGAATGCAAGATGACAGCTTCCGAGTGCATTTGGTTCAATGTTTTGAAAGCCTCTTAGGAAAATTTTGGATTGTTTTGACAACTATTCACAAGGGGATTTGAAGGTGAAAGTTGGGGGTGATAAGCTCTCGGTTCGATTAGTCTTAAGACTAGGAATTGGAACTGGTTTGGTCCAGTTGAATGGAACCCACTACTTGATGCTGTAAAGGGTGTGAGGGAGAAAAAAGTTAAGAGGAAAGTGTTGTGCGTGAGTTAAGGGGGGAGAAACTTCACCAAGTGCCGAGTTAAGTGGTTTAGTTCACATTTTACTATAGATTAAGAAAAATTACGACATTTGGGGATAATTTACAAATTGATAGGGCCTTTAAGTTTATGAATAGAAAAGGAATATTATGATCACGAACAGTAAGTTACTTTAAATAAGAAAAAAAAAGACACAAACGTAGAAATGTTCAACCCGAAGAGATTTTGAAGTGGTTATTATAATGCAAAGCGTGTATACTAACTTGTCATTTATGAGAATTACAAGATCATTACAATTATTGAGGACAATTATTGAATATAGCAATCATCACGAGAAAATTATTACAAAAGATCTAAACCTTGGAGTTATCAAGTGTCAATTCAGTTCTAAATCTTTAGCTAATTTAATCTTAAAACTTTTCAAAATTTGCTAATTTAGACTATCGGCCAATTTTAATTAGAAATTGTTAATGTGGATACCCGGATCCACCTATGTGACATGGCTCTGAAAATAATTTTTTTAATTTTTAAATCTACTATTTTCTTTTTCTTTTTTTTCCCATCCTTTCTCTGTCGATCGTGAGGTGAGGGCATGACCTCGGAGTTATCAAGCAAGTCTTGAGCTTCTCCCAAGAGATGTGGGACTCGACCCTCAATCTATATTGGCATCTCAATTTGACATTTTGATCCACCTGTATTCTTCTCTCTTTTTATACCAACTAAGGTTAAATGGGCTTCTTCCAACCTCTGTGGGACTCCATCGATATTGCACAGTTGTCAATCTTAACATAAGATGTCAAAATCCTAATTAGATGTTCATGTGACACGAATTCCTAATCTTCAAGGAATCAATCCTCACGGCAATAAATCGACAATTTAGGGTACGAATGATAACATTTTTGGCTAAAAATTGATTTTTGGAAGAGAAAGAAATTTATATTCTTAGATAAGTTTTTGAGCAAAAAAACGTATTTGATAACGATACAAAATTTTAATTCTTAGAATATTAGGGAAAATTTCAAAAAATCACCCGAAGTGAGCTTATTTTTCAAATAAGGATCCAAAGTGGCCACTGTCTCAAATAAGGACCTGAAGCGGCTAAACCAGTCTCAAATAAGGATATCAAATCGCCAGGCAGTCAAATGTTCGTCGGCCAACGAGCGTGTGACATTTTTGGTAACCTAAATAAGGGCAATTTTGTCAAAAAAAAACATTGATAAAAATTAACAAAATCCCCCTAAAACAATCTTGGCAATCCAACGAAGAAGACAAAATCTTGAGCCTATGGGAAAAAATCAAAATCCCCCTAAAATCTCCCTAAAACAATATCTCCTTAAACCAATCTTGATAGTCCAACTCTTCACGCTCTTCTCCCGGAGGACTAACGGCTCCCGATGATGCTCAGATTTTATAGTTGGCGATGATTGAGAACAATCATAGTGAAGACTAAAATCGCACTACACACACAAAAAGAAATCGAGCTCGCAACTTTTACGGCAGGCTCTGCACTTGCGGTTGCTTTCCCACCTCTTCAAAATCCCGATTGCATGGTTCTCCCCTTCAAAATAGAAGATAATGTGCTCATGAAAAGGATGTTTCAGAAAAGTTTATGACTTAAATTGGCATCAATGCAAAACGTTTAGGACTTTTTCGACACTTTTCCCCATTTTTAAGTGGTGCAAAATCCGTGGGCAATTGGAGTCCCTTCAAATGCATAATGATTCAACACGGCTGGCAATGATCGATCTAGTGGGTGCCCATGAGGAATCCACCGCAGGACTGGTACTTAGGATTTGGTGGCGACTTTCTGAGATTCGAATAACTTCTTCATGAGTTCATCATGTAAGTTGCATACTCCGAACTCAGCAAAGAAAAACAAGCAAAAGATTACCTGGCTTTAGTCAATTGCACCAAGGTCAGGGACGAATGGCATGAATCTTTGGAAGTTGCGGTTGAGAAGTTTGAACTTGTTGCATGGTCAGATTAAAGTTGATAACTTCGATTAATACTTTGAAAACATAATGGAATTTCTGTTTGAATTTGAAACCCAATTTAACCAAAGTTCAAGCAAGATGGAAGTGGTGCTTGCAGCTCGCTAAATGGAGTCAAATGATATCAAGAGTTGATAATTCTATCAAATTGATGGATATGCAGCAAGGGTAAAAGCATTGTAGATATTAGGAACATAAAACTTAGATACATGAACCACGAGCCTAACCTCTGAAGGATAAATATACATGAGATTAAAAAGGGAAAGTACCATTTCAAGAGAGTACAAATAATCAATTTATTTCATAGTCAAAACAGAAATCATCAATTGAAGGAGTCTCAAAATCTACAGGGGGCCATTGAATAAGAGGACATGGCTGTAATATTGGGGTAACCCTCCAACTTCAAACATCATGACAACAACAAAAAAAACCCAACCATATCAACTAACAATAAAGAGAAAAAAAATTATGTTGTTGGTCTTGCATTCCTTCAAAAAAACTTGCTTGTCTTCCACAACTTTCAAGTTGAGATCCTTACATCCTCCTCTTTACCTATAGTTGAATCAATTAAATAAATTAAGTAGTCAAAAGAAAGTAAAGTGCAAATAAGAACATTTCTAAAACAAAGTCAAGGGCAAACGAATACCTACATCTTTGTCCTTCCCATGGATGTCAATGAGCTTGACATGTTACCAAAAGTTGAAGCAAGAAATTCAACCATCTCAGGTTGACATTCTGATGGAGTTGAAGGGGCTGAAGGGGTTGAAGATGCCAATGCTATTGTTGTTGTTGCCGTTGCCATTGACACTAGTGACGGATTATTACAATGATACCTATTATGGTCTAAGCCACCACATTTCCCACAAGTGATTGTAGTGTTTTGTCTCTTCAACTTTGTTCCCATAGGCTTTTGCACAACTTTCTTCTTTCTTAACTTCAAATTTTTGTCAGTTGTTTCGTTCATTGATTTTGTTCTTTGTTTCTTCTTTCTGCCAACTTGTTTGGGCACATTTAGTGGGAGTAATGGCTCTCTAGCAGGTCATGTGTCCTTAGAATCTACAGCATGTACAACATGACTATAAGTTTGCATGAATATTTCCTTACTAAAACTTGTGTGAACCCATTTTTCAAGCTCTTCCCTCATGTATATAAGAGCTGCCATAGCATGACAACAAGGGATTCCACTGATATCCCATCTTCCATAGCTACAAGATCTATTTTTAATATTAACAACTCTCTTATCACCATATGGGCCATTCAATTCAAATTCATTCTCTCCATTCCAAGTAGGAATCCATGATGCTGAAAATTGTTTTTGAAGATCTAATATCTTTTGAATATTAGGACATATCACACCAGTATACTAAGCTATCCCATCTCTTTGCTTATGAATTATTTCCATAAGCTGCACTCTTATCGCTTCAAGCATTGTAATGATAGGTTTATCCCTAGCATCTATGATGTTTTTGTTAAAACTTTCACACCAATTGTTCAAAGAAATGTCACATTTTAAGCTTGTCCTAAAGTAAGACTTACTCCATTGCATTGGAGGCCTTTTAGACAACCAATCATAAGCTTTCTCATCAACTGCTTTCAGCTCTTCCATTGCCAAGTCAAAATCACATACTCTAGTTGCCATGGTAGCCTTCCAAAGGAGCTTTTTTAGTTCCACCCCTCTGTGATGCAGTTTGAAGTTTTCGTAAAGATGCCTTAAGCAAAATCTATGCTCTGCTTCAAGCATTAGATTTGCTAGTGCTTGCACCAATCCTTTATGTTTGTCATACAAAAAAGTCCAATACTTTGAATTTTCAGGGTCAGAAATCCCCATGTCTTCTGCAATCAAACTAATAAACCAATGCCATGTCTTGTAAATTTCTTGTCCGACAACTGCCCAAGCAAAGGGATACATTTGATTGTTTGCATCTATGCCCACCGCTGCTAGAAGTACACCTTTATATCCCGATGACATATGGCAACCATCAAAACCCACAAAGCGCCTACATCCTTCTAAAAAGCCCCACCTTAATGCATCTAGACAAATATAAACTCCCTTAAAATTTGAATTGGTCTTGATATTGCTTGGTTTTTATTATACACGTGGATCCTAGGTTGGTGTTAAGAAGTGCTTGACAATAGCTTCTAAGCATCCAAAATTGCTCCTCCTCATTCCCTGTGATCATACTCATTGCTATTGCCCTAGCTCTATAAACCATTGTCCTTGACAACTTTAAAACATTCTCAGACTCCATTGTTTTTTTCATTGAAGCACCTGGCCATGTAGGATTGTTTCTTAGCCTATCACAATACTTGTTTGCTAACCATTTAGTGCTTATTTGAGGAACATGTAGAGCTCTATTACATGTATGTATGGGGTTAAAAGTTTTGACTTGTAAAGTATGCTCTCTTTGTACTTTGGAAGCATATATAAGCCAATCACAACCATCAGAACACACCGCCCTCAATTTATTAGGTGTATTCTTAACAAACCTCACCTTTCTCCCATTTTTTATGGCATGGTTTCTAACGACCTTTTTGAATTCCTCAGCATTACTAAAACACATCCCCAACTTAAAGACAGGATTTTCCATATCAACCTTAGCATTAAACTCAGGATGTGTATACTCATTTTTGCCATTCATTTTCAAGAAATCGACATTATCAGCTAACACATCTACGTACTGACTGATATCTCCAACCTCCATATCCCCCTCCATTAAACCATCACCGTCAGCACAAATTACATTTTTTATGTATAACTCATCAAGATTAACAAAGGCGAAGTCATCTTCTCTAGCAACCTCATCACACCCACTATCATACATTGAATAGTTTAGTTCTTCACATCCCTCAACTGGTGCAAATGAAAACAAAAATTAAGTCAATGTACTTCCATGCAACATGTACACCAGGAAAAAACAAAACAAAAATAACAAACAATTGCAACAAATTTGTACTACACTTTGATTAATGAAAGAAAACTAGGCACACTAGTGACTATATGCCACATTTTTATTGGATATTGTTTATCACAAAAAATATTGTGCGTTATGGAGTTAAAATGTTTTTGGTGTCGCTGAAATTTTCTCCTTAAGTGAGCCAACCATAGTGGCCCAAGAACCAAACTTAGAGAATATATACCGTAAGGAAAATAAAACTGGTCCCATTCAAAGCATTTATGAGGTTTATATGATGGTTATTAGTCAACTCAACTCTATATGGATTCTCTCTTTCTTTTTGAATGCACAAAGCTAAAACACTATTCTATCAAGAAGACCTAATTGCATATTTACTAAGTAACTGTGGAATGGTAACTAGTAGGATCTACGATGCATCTTGACACAAAAATTCAATAATCTTCATATTGAGAACTTAGGAAGAAGAATTTCTAACAAGTAATCTAACAAATTGCTACTTTAGAAGATACATCCATTACAATTTACAAAAACTACACAAAATAGGACAACTCCATTACCTAATAACTAGTGTGCACAAAAATTAACTGGAAACAAGATGCCCCCATGTTCTGACTTTAAACTCATGTGCACATAGACTCAAATTGATTTTGTCTCAATGTGCTTCTAGCAAACTTCCTCCTCTAAATACTCTCCAACAGAGAACCCAAATAAGAGTAATTAGAGCTTTTCTTTTTATAAATGTTTATCTGCTTTCCTGTGAGAATCTATGCGGGCTATTAAATTCTATAACATGTTTTGAGTCCCAACCATCAACGACAAGACATACATCTAGAAAAAAAAAGCAAAAATAAAAACAAAAGAAGAGCATTAAAAAATTGCAAAACAGGGACCACCATCGCAACACGTAGGCCCCCAATGACAACAATATCTAATTAAAAATTCATAGTGGACGCATTTGTTCGATTTGTTCGAAAAAAAAAGGAGACATTAATTCGGAAATTTGACAAATCAAGCAAAAAGAACACTATAAAACAAACAAAAATTCCTTTTACCTTCATCGTCCTCGCTACCATCTATGTGATATTCCACCACATGCCCGCACCTTGTCGACATATTGTTTCGGCAAGCTACAATCGCTTTGACCAAAGGATGGCTTGCACCAATCTAAACGAAACTGACTTTAGTTGAACGGAGTGTAGGTCGAAATATGCACGAACCTGAGAAAAGATGATGAAGAATCAAGGCTCTCGTGTGTGTTTGAATAACGAAGAGATTGTTTTACTCAAGATTTATCTTTTTCGTTGGAAAGAAATGAAGGTAGGAAAAATTTGAAGTCAAGAAAGAAGAAAGTTGGACTGTCAAGATTGTTTTAGGGAGATTTTAGGGGGATTTTGATTTTTTCCCTGAGGCTCAAGATTTTGCCTTCTTCGTTGGACTGTCAAGATTTTTTTAGGGGGATCTTGTTAATTTTTATCAATATTTTTTTTTGACAAAATTGCCCTTGTTCAGGTTACCAAAAATGCTAGCGATTTGAGATTTTTATTTGAGACTAATTTAGCCACTTTGGGTCCTTATTTGAGATAATGGCCACTTTGGGTCCTTATTTGAGAAAATAGGCTCACTTCGGGTCCTTTTTTGAAATTTTCCCTAAATTCATTTGATAATGAAAAAATTTTCTTTTTTCTAAGTGGCAGTGGCGAGGGGTGGCTAATGACAAGTGTTTGGTGGTTGGCAGCCACTGTTGGACATCATCATTGGCCACCCCTAGTGGTGGCCGCCGCCATTATAGGTTGCTAGACACCAATTGTCGCCGTTGAATGCCAATTGCCATCACTAGACATCGGGTGGCGGTGGCATTCGGCAGCAACGGCGATTGGCGGGAGAGGTGGTGGCAGGTTGAGACCAACAATAGGAGGGGACAATAGGCAGTGACAAGCAATGGCGGACGGCAACTAGCGGCGGGTAAGCGGGGGTTGCGGGAAGGTGTAGACGGCGAAAAACTCTTTCGGGTGAGAAGTAGAAAAATAATTCTTGAACAAAAATAGAATAATGCACAACCTCTTATATAAAGTCGAAGGTAACAAGTTTGACTTCTCAATCTATCTCCAATCTAAAGAAACAATGGAGTGCCATGATTTAACCAATCACGGATTGACAAAAAAAAAATATCAATCAAGGGATCAAATCGAATCAAATGTGTATGCAACACGAGTTCCCAATGCTCAAGGAATCGATCCCCGTGGCAATAGGCCAAGGATATACATACAAAATCGAAGGTGACAGGTTGGATTTCTCAATCTATCTTCAATTTAGAGAAACAATTGAGTGCAATTGAGTGCCATGATTTCACCAATCATGATTTGGGAAAAAAAAAAAAGAAAACCAATCATGGAAGTAAGGACACTCGTACCAAGCAGACAGGAAACTGCAATCGGGAGAGAATCTATACGATCCTCAGCGGCGCACGTCGTCTTCCTCGAAACTTCTGCGCACCCTCCTCCAATCGGGCCTCACCTCACTCTCTCAAATTCTGCTCTCCACTTCACTCCCTCCCTCCTCGCTGCCTCTCAAGCTTCAGCTCCTCCTTCTCCTCCTCCTCCTCCTTCGTCTCCTTCGTCCGTCGACGACCCACGAATCAAGAACCACTCCGCCGGGCTCCTATGGCGGCCCCGCCGCCGGCGAGTCTCGAGCTCCGGCCCCTCGGCGGGACCGGGCTGAAGGTGAGCTGCGTCGGCTTCGGCGCGTCCCCTCTCGGCAGGGTCTTCGGCCCCGTCTCCGAGGACGAGGCCGTCGCTTCCGTCTGCGAAGCTTTCCGCCTCGGCATCAACTTCTTCGACACCTCCCCGTAATGCAATTTGAAGTTTTTTCGCTTTCCTTTTCCTGTACCTTTATGTCGATCCGCGAGAGAGGGGATTCGGCGAATTGGGTTCGTTTTGTTGCCTGGATCTCGAGAACGGACGGTAGTCTATGATGGAGAAAGGGGCAGGTTCTGCGTTCTTGAGCTGTGTCTGAATTGGTGATGATCATCTGTTCGTTGCTGAGAATGTGGGAATGAGTGGCTTTAGGAATCAGAGTGAGCTAATGGTAAAATTGTTGTAATTTGAGAGAGGGGACGTTCAGACAGTTGAAAGCTTTCAAGATAGTGTGATGATGTTCATTGCCGGAGGATTATGAGTGAGTGGATATGTTCTTTTGCTCGAAATCTTGATGAAGATAAGATCACCGGGAGTCAATCACATAAGAAGAGGACTAGTGGAAGTTACTGAGATAAGTGTGTTAATAATTCTTCGATGATGAAGGAGATATGGCAATAATTGCCTTAATTCTGTTAAAGCTGCCACGCATAATACATTGCCATTATTCTTCGATGATGAAGTAGATAGGCCTTTGCTTAGTTCATATGAGGTCTCTCTTTGTTTTCAGATTGGTGGATACTCTCACATAATTTCTGGTCTTCATGTTGTTTTACCTGCTTTTTAAGGAGGGTCTGTTGTTGTTTTTGCACTGTTCATATTGGACTCACATTATGCACTGGTTTCCGCTTGAAAATATCTCCTGATGTATCCTATTCTTAAAAGGTATTATGGAGGAACGTTGTCAGAGAAGATGCTGGGGATGGCGCTTAAAGCTTCAGGTGTACCAAGAGATCAGTATTTTGTATCAACGAAATGTGGACGTTATAAAGAGGGCTTTGACTTTAGTGCCGAGAGAGTGACAAGAAGCATTGATGAGAGTCTAGAAAGATTGCAACTGGATTATGTAGATATACTTCAATGCCATGATATTGAATTTGGTTCACTAGATCAGGTGCTTATTTTTCTTGTTCTTCCATCTGTGGACTATGTTGTTGATTTGTCACACGTATTCTGAAAATGTGTGTGAACACTTGGCTTTTCCAAACTAACAGATTATCAACGAGACTATTCCTGCACTGCTGAAACTGAAGGAAACCGGAAAGATCCGTTTCATTGGCATTACTGGATTACCACTGGGAATCTTCACATATGTGCTTGATCGCGTGCCACCAGGTTCAGTTGATGTAGTCCTTTCTTACTGCCACTTCAGTATCAACGACAATGCCTTGGAAGATTTGCTGCCATACTTGAAGAGCAAAGGTGTTGGTATAATAAGTGCCTCTCCCCTAGCAATGGGGCTTCTTACTGAGAGTGGTCCACCAGAATGGCATCCAGCTCCCCCTGAGCTAAAGGTTGGTTTACAATTTCTTCCCTTTATTTCTCACAGAAATGATATGTTAAAATTAGAAACAAAGTCTAACTGAGGAGTAGTTTAACTGGCTATCTGTCATTCTTAGTGCTCCAGATGGATTTTGCCTAGGAGCGAAGATGAGAATCTTTTGAGCATTTCAGGTGCTTGTGCAGAATGATGCTCATTCAAGTCATAAATGTAGTTTGCAGTACTAGAAGGTCGTGAGTATAGTTTTGGGTTTTTGATGAATTTGAAGACATCATTTGTGTGACATCGATCAAGGCTGAGCTAGAATAAAATTAGCATGCTACTTACTGAGGTGATTGGTCCTTGGTTGATCTTCTGGTTAATCAAAACTTTTGTAGTTTAGCCCTTCAGAGCCACCTAACTTGTGTGTTTGGGAGGAGTGGGAGCTGTATGTCTTTTTATGCTAACTGGTGCACATTGTGGGTACTTTATAACATTGGTCAGAGTAATGACCATCATGTGTATGATTTGTCTTCAGTCTGCATGCCGAGATGCTGCAGCCTTTTGCCAGAAGAAAGGGAAGAACATCTCAAAGTTAGCTATGCAATACAGTTTGACAAACAAGGATATTTCCTCAATGCTGGTTGGCATGAACTGCGTCAAACAGGTACAAATTAACATTTACACCAGGGGCTATCAGTGATTCATCAAGATTGTATTGTGAATGATGTTTGCCTTCTCTTAACCATATCTGTTGTGCTGACCGGAGCACTACTTACCTAATTTACATCCTTTTAACATTTCCCCAATTTCGGTCCTACCAAATTAAAGTGAAAAGGATAGTATAATTGGCACTTCTTTGTTTCATGCTGATCCCAACATGACTGGAGAAAAATGGTGGTAACTATGGTCGATATCATTTCAGATAACCGTCAGGTTGCAGTCTTGTGTCCTGCTTGGATGTGTCATCTTTGCTTTTCTCATTGACAGATGCTATTTTGCCTGTGTACACTCATAAAATTTGTCATCCTACTTCTAAGTTCTTTGTGGGTTGCTCTATCAATGTCCATTATGTCTTTGCCTAGTCTGTCTCCTCTGGTTTCTGGGCAGTGCAGAGAAAAGCATGGTCCCTTTGCAACAACATATATATGTGGTCAGAGTGCAATATGCATCCATACTTCTTGATTAGGACAGTTTAGAATTTAGAGGGTAGTTGGGAGTGTAGTGGGGGCATTGGCCTTGGCTTTAGTTAGGGGATGAGGCAATTTAGGCATTTGGGGTTTGATGTTCTGCTAAAGATACCTACAGTCCTTGCTGATTGCATCTTCTACTGCAATGAGATGGACATGAGTGATATCTCTGCTAATTTAAATAGGAAGGTGAAGAATGTAGCAGTATAGGAATGAACCTCTCTGATACGCTTCTCATGCATCACACGAATATCAGGTTGAGGAGAATGTCGCCGCTGCAATGGAGCTGGCATCCTCGGGAATGGATCAAGAAACGCTCTCTGAGGTCGAAGCCATCCTCAAGCCGGTGAAGAACCTGACCTGGCCAAGTGGGATCCAGCAGAGCTAGAAGTTCGTATCGCTCTCGATGTTTGATCTGTTTGTATCGATGTATTCTGTTGTCCCATTTCCTGTCTTGGACATGTCGTCATGAATAAAGTTGCTTCAAATTTGGGTTGTCACATTCCATGCGACCAAGTGCTTTTCAGAGGAACTTATTCCCCCCTTCTTTCTTTGCTTTAAATTGAGGGATTGTATCTGATAAAGTACCAAAGGCGTTGATAATGCAATTTTTTCGTTTCTTTTTTTCTTTGTTAGTATTTTCTTTTGTGAATATAACATAGAATGTTTCCTATGGAAATAATCACAATCAATGTCCTAAATTATGGTCAAGAATAGAAGATCTGATTAGCTAATTAGGGCAAAATCCTTAAATTTTTGGATTTGCTCACTCATCAGGATTTGATTTATTTCGCAGAAAATGTGATGTTTCACATTTCTTTTGTGAACACTGAACATAACAAAGAAAATTTCCTCTGGTAATAATTACAATCAATGTCCTAAATTATTGGCAAGAATAGAGCGAAAGATTTAATCAGCTAATTAGGGCAAAATTCTTAAATTTCTAGATTTTCTGATTTGTTGGGATTTGATTCAATCTTAATTTTTTTTTTATTAGGAAAATACTTCATTGATGATCAACCAGAAGAAGAATTACACGCCATGCAAACGTCTAAGCATAAAAGTGACATTAGCGAGTGAGGGGGCATCGACACCCAGTTTGGGGGAGCCTACCGGCCCGGTGATTTGTGGCTACCCAATCCGCTACGTTGTTGGACTCCCTCGGCTAAAAAATCAGGTGGATCTGTGGAAGTTGGGCCAGCATCAGATGGCAGTCTTGGATAAAATTGTAAGAGGCCCATCCCAGCTCTACCTAGCCCATGATTTGGTCCACTACAACTTTGTTGTCGCTGGATATGATCACGTGCGTTGAAGACCTGTTCTGTCGAAGACTTCACCAATCTGAACTAAAGACTTTTCAGTTTCTGTCCACCATCGGAGAGCAGATCTAACAGCTAGGGTTTCGGTCATCTCGACCGAATGGACGTGGATCTTTGTCGCGAAGCCATTGATGAACTCGCCGTCGCTCCCCCTGCAGATTCCGGCTACCGAACCTTCCATCTCCAAGGCAAACCAAGAGCAGTCAGTATTTATCTTGATAGAGCCGCGGTCTGGAGGTACCCATCGTTCCGTGCTTTTGCTTTGAGTTTCTGCTGCTTCTGGTTTTATAGACGCCCATTTTTGGTAGAGTTGAATGCTGATTATGGTCTCCTACTTCACGTAGCTCGGGTTCGGTGGCCGCCCTTGAAAAATCCATCCGTTGCGTGCTTTCCAAATCAGCCACAGAGCAGTTACGAATAAGGCCTTTTGTTGCCGAGAAATGCCTGACGTCAGGTAGTCCGCGACCCATTTATCTGTTCTTGTGATTTGCCTTGCATCAATGGGTATATTTAATTGAAAGTCTGACCAGAATTTTTGTGTCCACCGGCATAGGATGAATAGGTGTTCTGTGGACTCCGGAGCTAGCTCGCATATGGGGCAAAGCATATCAGGTACGATACTTCTCTTGTAGAGGTTACATCGCGTAGGGAGGCTTTCGTTGCACATGCTCCACATAAAGAACCGGATTCTTGGATGGGTTTGTAGTCTCCAGATTTCTGTCCATAGCTTGTTAGGAACCTGAAATGAAGATGAGGCTTGTGGCTCTGTTTGTTTAACTTTGAGACTTCGTAGTCTGTTATAGCCGCTCTTTACTTGGTAGGTACCTGATTTATTAGAAGTCTATCGTAGTTTGTCTGGCTGTGGGTTCATGCTTAGGGGTGTAGCAAGTATTTGTTGTGCTAGGGAGGTATCAAACATGTCCAAAATGAGAGTTGAATTCCATTCTCTCAAACCTGGTTGGATAAGCGCAGCCACCATTTTAGGGTCATTCTTGTTGTAGAGCCCTCCAATTTTACCTATAGGCAACCATCAGTCCTCCCTAATTTTGATAGTTTGACCGTCTCCAACCACCCACGATATTTCAGGTTCTATGACCTCGCGCCCCTTGAGTAAACTCTGCCATCCCCATGACGATCTAGTGCTTTTCTGAGCTGTCCAGAAGTCAGCATGAGGAAAATACAGGCCCTTTAGTACTCGACTCCACAGTGCGTCAGGATTTTGGCTTAGCCTCCACGCCTGTTTGCCCAACATAGCTAGGTTGAAGTCGACTAGGTCTTTAAACCCCAGTCCTCCTCTGTCTTTTCTAGTTTTCAATAGGTCCCAGTTCTTCCAGTGTATGCCTTTGTGTTGTACATTTTGTTTCCACCAGAATGCTGCTGTTTTTTTTTCAATGGCTCGACAGATGGAGATAGGAATTTTGAAAATAGACATGGCATAATTTAGTAGAGCTTGTACAACTGTTTTAAGTAGGATCTCTTTCCTAGCCTTGGAAATGAGTTGTTCTTTCCATCCTTTTAATTTTTTGTCCACTCTCCCAAGCAGCCCTTGAAACATCTGTTTTTTTGTTTGCCCCCAGTCTGAGGGCAACCCCAAATATTTCCCAGTTTTCTCAAGTATAGGTACTCGTAGTTCTTCAGCAATGTTTCTTTGTAATTCTTGAGGGTAGCAATTCCCAAAGAAGATTCCTGACTTGTTTAAGTTTATAGTCTGACTCGAGGCATAACAGTAACAATTCAAAATATTTGCCACATTTTGGGCTTCTCAAACCTTACCTTCCAAGAAAAGGATAGCATCGTCTGCAAATAACAGGTGGGAAAGGACATGGCAGTTCGGAGTCAACTTAATTCCATTAATGGTACCATCTTGCATTGCTTTTCCCATTAGGGATGATAGAACATTGGCCACGATAATGAATAAGTAAGGGGAGAGGGGGTCTCCTTGTCGTAGCCCTCGTGTGGGAGAGAATCTTTGGCATGAATCCCCATTCACTTTGATGTTAAAACTGACAGAGGAAATGCAGGAAGTAACAAGCTGAACCCATTTCTCACTAAACCCCATTTGCATCATACAATCTCGTAAGAAGTCCCACTCTACCCTGTCGTAAGCCTTTTTCATATCCAGTTTTAGGACTGTTGCAAATTTTCTCATTCTTTTCCTGATTCGAATTTGATGTAGGACTTCCTGAACTATGAAAATATTATATTGTATTTGGTGGCCTCCAATAAATGCACTTTGTTCAGGGGAGATAATCTGGGGTAGCCAAGTCTTCAATCGATTCGCCATAACATTTGCAATGATTTTATAACTGAAGTTACAAAGGCTGATTGGCCTATATTCAGAAATACTCTCCGGGGATGGTACTTTAGGGATGAGGGTAATATGTGTTTGATTTAGGCTTGGATCAAACGTTCCTTGGTTAAAAAACTCCTCTACCATGCGAAATATGTCATCTTAGATGATAGGCCAAAGTTTCTGATAGAATAGACCATTAAGCCCATCTGGTCCAAGAGCTTTAGTCGCACCCATCTGAAATACTGCAGCTCGTACCTCCTCCCGAGTAACTGATTTTGTCAATTCTACATTTATTTCCTCAGTTATTATCGTCGGGCATTGATCTAGGATGGGTTGATAATCTCTCGGACCCACAGATGTGTACAATGTCTTGTAAAAATTAGTAATATGCTGTTTGATGATGGTAGGATCCCTACTCCACTCTTGCTCAGCAATTTGTAGCATGGAAATTCTGTTTCGATGTCTCCTCTGAACAGTGGTAGCATGGAAAAATTTCGTGTTTCTATCTCCCCACCTCAGCCAATTAATGCGGGACCTCATACCCCAATACATCTCTTCTTGTCTCCAAAGACACTCCATTCGGTCTTTTGTTTTCTAGTACTTTTCCCTTTGATCTGGTCCGACCGTCAAGTTAGTAAGGTCAATAAGCCTGGACCAACATTCATCAAGTTGCTTGGCTGCATTTTTAAAAGTTTGTTTGTTCCACGAGCTTAGGGCTTGAGTGACTTGCTTCGTCTTGCTTGCTATACTCTGTTGTACTCCCCCATTAACTAGCCATGCCTGTTCTACAACTGCTGTAAAATCCGGATTTGTGAGCCAGTATGCCTCAAATCTTAATGTTCTCCGTCTTTTTACTCTTGTTACTTCTGTACATAGCATTAGTGGGCTGTGAAAGACCTTATAGCTGGAAAAGCAAAAACTTCAGCTTGGGGAAATTGCACTCGCCAATCCATGTTGCAAAGGGCTCAATCCAATCTCTTTTTAACTAAATCATCTCCCGTTCTGTTATTTGTCCAGGTAAACATGCAGCCCTTACTTTCGATTTCCATAAGGGAGCAGGAGTCCAGAAAATCTCGGAAGGCTGCCACTCGATATCTCTCCACCGCCCTTCTCCCTACTTTCTCCCAGTGGTATAAGACTTCGTTGAAGTCGCCGAGACATAACCAAGGGGAGTTGTCCAGGGAATGTCTTAAACGAACATCATTCCAGAGGTTAGTCCACTCCTGAAAATCTGTGGGTGCATGGAGAAATGTAATGTTCATCACTGCTCCACTATCCAGTTCCTTACACACTGCCTCCAGCATTTCTGCTCTGTTGTAGTTAATTGTCACGTCCACCCCTCCATCCCAAAATAAGGTGAGTCCGCCCGCTAATCCCACTGCGTTAACCACAAATAAGTGATGAAAGTGAAGTCTCCTTCTGATTCGGTCCATCAACTGTTCTTTATTTTTTGTTTCCATAAGGAAAACTATGTTGGGTCTCTCTTGAGCCACTAAGGCTCTTAAATGCTAGACTGTCAAGAGAGTACCCAGACCTTGACAGTTTCAGCTTAGGAGTTTCATGTTTTCAGTGGTGGCTTATTAGGGCTAGCCACCACAGCCCTTGTTTGTGCCCCTTCCCACACCTGAATTGGTGTTTCAGTAAGGTTCCCCATGTCCACCAAACTAGCAAGAGACCCTTTCCTTTCATAGGGTATGAAACGTTTCAATTTTTTTGCAGCATGTTTTTTCGACCCTAGTTTCTCCAGTTTCAATTTCCCTGGTCCTGTTTCAGTATCAAATGCATAGAGAATCTGCTCTGGCTGTTGCTGAGCTCTTTTACCTTTGTGGGCAAGTTCAACCATTCCTTCTGGCTAGTGGTCCTCTAGTTTGTAGAGAATTATAGCCTGACTTGTCTCATTGGGTTTCGTACTTCGCAGGTTAGTGGTAGCTTAAGCTAGTGGAGTTTCAGGCACCATATCCTCCTCCTCTTGTGACAAATCAATCTCGCCATAGAAAGTATGCCAGCATGGACTCTGCTCTTTCATTTCAGCTTTAAGCCATGAACCATAGCGGCCCGGTTTATCCTGAGGTAAGCCTGAATCTGCATAATCAAATTGTGGGCAGACGGTTGCATAGTGGCCAATACACCCGCAGGAGTAACAGAAATGGGGTAGACGTTCATACTTGAAGTCTATCCACCATTTACGTCTGCCCAAATATATAATGGTTTTAGTCTTCAAGGGTTGAAACAAGTTGAAACGAATTTTAGCTTTTCCTATTTTCCGGGCACTATTATTTCTTGCTTCTATTTTAACAGCCTCCACCTTACCCAGTTTACCAGCTATCACCTTAATGGAGTCTTCAGCAATAGTAGCTCGTGGAAGGCCGATTAAATGCACCCAGAATGAGCAGTAAGTTAACAGTGTTCAGGAATTTTGGGGTCCCCTTCTTGCAGGACTAATAGATTACTAGAGAAAGACCAGGGGCCCGTTTGTATGACTCGTGTTCGTTCTTCCTCCGAGTTGAAGACAAACACAAAGAACCCAGGTTCGATGACTTCGCATTTAACATCATCTGTTTTCCATGCCTTTCTCATAGTAGTAATGAAGGCTTGAAAATTGACACTGGGCTTTGAAAACAGTTTCTCATATAACAAAAATTCACCTACCTGTGTGGCATTTACAGGTGAATAATCATCCAAGATAGTGAGGTCATCTGTTGCCCATAGATCCCCCATTCGCCGGCACAACGTCATTACTCGGAGGTCATCTTCATGGGTCTCTGCCATTGGGAGTGAAGGGAGTTCTGATTAGTGAGTAAACATCTGCGGCCAGGTTTGGGATTTTTGAGTATGGGCGTTCCTTTTCAGCTGTAGCAAGAAAGCGCTCTAGAGAGGAGAGGAGAAGAAAGAAGAAATAGAAAGATGGAAGCAAGCAAGAAAGGCGGGCAGATCAATCTAGCTAGAAAACTCGGGATATAGCCATACTGTGGGGCTTCAAAGGAAGGGAATTAGGGTTAGGGTTTTGTGTATGGAAGAAGGACTATCACCTTTGGGATAGAGAGAACTCACCCAAGGTGAGAGAGGATTATTTACCACGTTCGGGACGGCATGGGAGAGTCATTCAACCTTAATTTATTTTATGAAAAATGTGACATTTCTGAAAAATATTTTTAAATAATTCATTTTATAGGAAAATGACAATATTTTTTGGTATTTAGCTGTAGCCTAAAAATGCATTCAGAAATAATTTTTATCGTTTGATAAGAAAAAAAAAAATCATTTGAGTTTCTTGAGAAAAAATTTAATATTTTAATGTTTTTCTTTTTCTTTTTCCTTCTTCCTTGGCTAATTGGCGGCCATGGCAATAGGCAGCGATCAACCACAAATAAGCTACAAGTTCTCCCAAGGTTGGTGAGGCTTGAGCTTGGTGAAGCTCAAGTTTGCTAGCCTTAGGCAAGCTTCACCTTGCCAGCTCGAGCAATCTAAATATTCTAAACCTTGCCACCCTCGGGAGAGCTCAACCTCATCGAGATTGAACATATACTAGGACTAAATTGAAGTTTAATAACCACATTACATACTAAACCAAAATTTAGGGATCGCATGAAATGAATTAAAATTCAAGGATCATATTACGTATTAGGCCAAAGTTTATAGACAATTTTCATATATCGAACGTCAAATTCACAACTCACTTAGAAGATAAAAAATTTCGTGAAATTATTTAATAAAAATTATAATAATTTTCTAATAGAAAATTTTCAATTAATATTTTCTTTTGCACAAATAGGTTCTCTTTTAAAAAATTACAATTTTTTTGGCAACAAATACCAATATTTTTTAACAAATTTATTTTTGAAATATGATGTCAATAATAATTCTCAAATAGGAAAATGACACAAATAATCCTTGAACTTATACTCAATGTATAATTTAATATATTCAATATAGTTCTTGAACCTTGACTTAGTGTACAATATCATTCTTGGACTTCTAATTTATTCTTTGGTACATTTTCAATTTGGTTTTTGAATCATATAAAAATGTTTAATGTTATTTTTCCATCTATCTAAATTTATAAATATTATTAAATATTTTCATATAATTTAAAAATTAAATCGAATATCATATTAAATCAATTAAAATTTTAAAAATGATATCATACGTCAAGTGAAAATTTATAGCTCATTTATGTAATTATCCATTTCCAAAGTGTCCCACGTCATCACATCGCCCAGCTCCAGTTCTTGCTTGGGGCGGCGCACCTACCTCCACCAGTCGCCCTATAGCAAGTAATCACGTGGGGCCCACCAAGATATTATTGCCCCCTTTTCCCATTTTCATTTTTTATTTTTATTTTCATTTTTTGGGCCCTTCGCAGACAAAAAATAAGGGGGAAAATAAATATAATAAAAAAAAAAAAAAAAAAAAAAAAAAAAACGAGCTCTATTTGTTTCTGTGGCTCGCTCGACACTTCTGCGAAAGCGCACACTCCACTCCAATCGCCATCCTCCGACGTCGTCAGCAGCCGGAAACCAGAGCGCCGCCGACCGGCCATGGCCACCGCGAGAGTCATTCCGGCCGCCGCCGCCACCTCCTGCCTGTTCTCCAGGACGCCGGCCTCGCTCAACCGGAGGGCCGCGGGCGCCGGCGGGCTGTGCTTCTTCAGGAGGACCGGGGCCGGGGGGGCGCCGGCGCCGCTGTCGTCGTCCAGGAGGTCGTTCGCTTGCAGCGCCATCTACAACCCTCAGGTCAAGGTCAAAGAGGAGGGGAAGCCCGAGACGCTCGATTACCGAGTGTTCCTCGTCGACGATTCCGGCAAGAAGGTGTGTGTGTCTCTCTCTGGTCCCTTGCCTTTTTCTCTTAGACCGTGCTTATTCGATGCTCGATAATGCGATGGAAATGGTGTGGATTTCACTTGGGAGTATAGGGAAAGTTTTGTTGTTGTTATGCGGAGCTGTCAATCAGTGGATAATCGATAGGAAGATGTGGAGCTTTTAATTTTACCGAGACTGTCACTTTATTCGAAGCCTTGTGTTTGCGATGTTTTCGTTAGATTGATGATATTGGCAATCAATGGTGACGAAATGAGTGGGGGAAAAGACAGCTTTGTTCGATTGTCATCCGTGACTTATCTTGTATTTGTGGCAAAATCATGTTTTGACCAATGAGCGCACTAACGGACAACTTACAGTGTTGCAATTGGCTGCTCCTGATGCGATAGTGGTGTTTCCTGAGTTACTGGACAGTGTGGTCGCAGGAAATAGAATGTGGTTCTTGCAATGTGCATGGATAGGGCGAAGTTGTATTTTAGCAGTCTTTTAAAGTATGTTTGTCTTGCGGGAAAATGCCCGATGTCGGGATTGTTTGAATGCTGAATTTTGAACTGGGTCAACAACTTCCAATATTGCAATTGGTTGCTCCTGATTCGATAGTAGTGTTCTCTGAGTTACTGGACAGTGTGATTGCAGCTGGGAATGGAATGTGGTTCTTGCAATGTGCATGAATGGGGTGAAGTCGTATTTTAGCAGTCATTTAAGGTATGCTCGTCTTGCGAGAAAATGCCTGATGTATTAATTGTTTGAACGGTGAATTTTCAACTGGGTCGATAACTTCCAATATTGCAATTGGCTGCTCCTGATTCAATAGTAGTGCTCTCTGAGTTACTGGATACTGGAGTCGCAGCAGAAAATAGAATGTGGTTCTTGCAATTTGCATGGATGGAGCGAAGTTGTGTTTTAGCGTCTTTTAAAGTATGTTTGTCTTCCAGGAAAGTGCCCGATGTCGGAATTATGAATGCTGAATTTTGAACTGGGTTCTGTTTATTCTTAATTACATTTCCACGCAAGGATGTCTCATGTTTTTCTTGTCTGTTGTTTAGCGTACTGACTTTTGCCAAACAAAAAGATCTCATTGATAAAAACATTGATTTTTGAAAAAAAGTTGAGTTACCGCTCTTTGGGGGGTTAAACATGAAGTAGAATTATGATACTGGTGCAGATATCCCCATGGCATGATATACCGTTGCAACTAGGCAATGGTATTTTCAACTTTGTGGTTGAAATACCCAAGGAGTCCAGTGCAAAGATGGAAGTTGCCACTGATGAGCCATTCACTCCCATCAAGCAGGACACTAAGAAGGGCAATCTTCGATATTATCCGTAAGAAGTGCTTCTCTGCTATTGTCTGCTATTCCCTTCTCTGGGGTCCAAGTTGAAATATCTCTATGTCGGCTGCTTAGTATGTATGTTCCTGTTTGCTAATATATTGAACTGCAAGGCATGGGCTGACCAGTACGTGTACTAGTTTATTCATTGGGTGCTCTGTGTTCATTTAACCAAGATATCCTGGTGTCTAGTTTCTGAGCATGTTAAACACTTTAATTTGCGACTAATCTGTCACATCAACAGTCACTTGTGAGTTGTAGTTCCTTCAGTTCCTCCTCATGAATGTTCAGACATAAAAGTCTTTTGAGTTTGAAACTCAATAATTTCTGATTAACATGTCGTTATTCTCCTCAAATATGTTCATTTTGATTAATTTCCACTGCGTTCATTTCTTGACTTCCTGCTGGTGCATCATTTTGAAGCTCCAAGGCGACACACAGATGAAGAATATAGTCTTTCTTGTTGGTTTTCTCTTTATTTTGCAGTTGGTGGAAGATTTGCTTTCCTGTTTTTTAAACTATGAATGTTTGATCAAGAGCAATAGGGAGAGACCCGATGCCCACTTGTCACCATGTATATTGGGTGGTTTACATGGATGCTTTGTGCCCATGTGTTTCTAGCATGCTAGCCTATATCCATGGTCAAGATCTTCGTTCTTGTAGCTTTTACCCATATTCTTTTGGAGTTGTGATTCATTTTGACTGGAGTATCTTGCCTTAAATCCTTCAAACCTATACCATTTTCTTCTAATAATTATCATCAGAGTAATGAAAAATCTGCATCATTTCTCATTTGGTGTTACTCAAGTGTACCTGTTCTTTGAGACCTCCTTTATGATGTTTCTACATAATCACTTTATTGAAAGACTTATAGCTGCTGTGGAGGATAGAGGTATATATTAAGAGATCTAGTTTTCAGGTTATGGTCCCTCCTCTCTTATTCGAACTGGATTTATCATTTATTCTTAAAGTTAAAACAAATTTCTTACTTATGTAAATGGAAGAAGCCAATTAGGTTGGAATCCACAGGTATAGGAAGAAGCCCTCTCAAATTGAGTTCCACTAGGTCTAGAGGGAAGTTAGCCTTCTGACTGCATTGTTTTCTTTTTAAATTCCAAAGCTGAAGCATCTTAATTGTTTTCCTCAGCTACAATATCCACTGGAATTATGGATTACTTCCACAAACATGGGAAGACCCATCTTTTGCTAACTCTGAAGTTGAAGGGGCATTTGGTGATAATGATCCAGGTATTGGGCAAATTACATCCAGCTCTTGTACACATTTCTTTTTTTCAAGATTTTTTAATAGGGTTATAGGATATTAATCTAGTATTTATATTCTTGACTGTATAGTTGATGTTGTTGAGATTGGTGAAAGTCGAAGACAGATTGGTGAGATTCTTAAGGTCAAGCCCGTGGCTGCATTAGCTATGATTGATGAGGGGGAACTTGACTGGAAAATAATAGCAATTTCACTGGATGATCCTAAAGCTTCCCTTGTAAATGATATAGATGATGTTGAGAAGCATTTCCCGGTATGTTCTATTTGGATGAGTATTGTACTTTTTGCTCATGCTATTCCCCCACTCTCGACAATATGCTGTTATCCACCATAGTTTCATTGTTTTGCAACTTTGATATGTTTATTGCTACTGACTGGCACTAACTTTTTATCTCTCTTTCTCTGATGCTTAATCTCTGTTTGGGTATGTTAGTTTACTCAAAGCATGTGTAAAATACCAATTCGGTCAGATGAACTTTTCCTCGGGAAGGTCTCAATTTAAGAAAATGACTTCAGGATTTTGTAAA
This sequence comes from Corymbia maculata, assembly GCA_014182735.1. Lineage (NCBI taxonomy): Eukaryota > Viridiplantae > Streptophyta > Magnoliopsida > Myrtales > Myrtaceae > Corymbia > Corymbia maculata. The sequence continues at coordinate 7,489,062 of CM024685.1, forward strand.
ATTTATAAGAGGTGATGATTGAAATGATCGGTCTATCATAGTGGTACAGATATCTGGATTAGGAAAGGGAAATTGTCTGGCATTAGCAAAAGAAGTAGAGTACTTTTTTTCTTTCCTGATAAAACATGAGAGTATGTTGGAAAGGGTACCAAGGGGCAAAAGCCATTCACCTATTAGAAAGGACGAAAGTACTCTGAAAGATTCATGAAGAAACAAAAGTCAAAAGAATACTTTGCACATTCCAAGATCTTAGCATGGATATATGCCTACCTTGTTAACGTATATGGTACTCTCAACATTTTCAAAGTAGCTCTCTCTCTGTTAATTGATGAAGACATTGAAAAAGGAATTACGAAAATAAAAAATAAAAAAAAGCTCTAGTCCTGTCCCTAGAAGTGTTCTAATTATCCATGACTGCTGTAGTTTTCTGTTAATTTTATCCTGATTAAGAATTTTTTTGGTATCCTCAGGGTACTCTAACTGCAGTCAGGGACTGGTTTCGTGACTACAAAATTCCTGATGGCAAACCAGCCAATAAGTTTGGTCTTGGAAACAGGCCAGCTGATAAGGTAATATTCAATGTCTTTAACATAGTCTGCACCTATTTTGACACCCAAAAGAACAAAAAAAATTTGTGCAGAAGCAATAAAATGCCATGGCCCAATTTGCTTCACCAAAGACTTTCTTATCTTTGTTTTTGAGGGGTTTACCTATAAATAGGATGCTAATTTTCTGCAAATTGCTACGTTGAGAATTCTATCTTACCAATTTATAAAATAACTTGATGGCAATGCTCCATGGCCATTATTAGTTGTGAAAATTTCCTTTTTCTTCTTTCCCCCATGAGTGAGCAAGTTGCTCTACTTAAATCCCATGGTCGATAACATTCATCAATTGGGCCTATGTTGACATTTAGGTTGATAAGCATGTATACTGGCCTATTTGAGCATTTTGCCAGAGTCACAACAACAATGCTTCCTTCCTACATATCCGTAAGATAGGCCTTGATCTAAATGGCTTCTCCACCTTTGGTTATAGGCCACTATCTTTTTTATCTTGAATATTTGAAATGAAAAGGTCTCTGGTCTTACTGCCAACCTGAAGGCCCAACCAACAAACAGTTAGGGAATGCTCTAATTATAAGATCAGGTTGCTTAGGCATTAGTGAACGCATCTTGCTATATAGTTTGGAAGATTTACATTTTGCTATTATCGCTTCTAATAATCTAATGAATTGCATACTGTGGGATATGATGCTGCAGGCTTATGCTCTGAAGGTTATCACTGAGACAAATGAATCTTGGGCCAAACTTGTGAAGAGATCAATTCCTTCAGGCGAACTGTCTCTTGTGTAATGTTGGTCATTGATTTCTCACATGAACACTTGGACATATCAATTTTTTTCCATTATAGAGCTGGATATGACCTCCTGAGAATTTGCCGGTAGTGTGTACTCTAAGGTGACGTTTACCTCTGTGCATCTTAGGCATCAGCATTATTTCGCTCATTTGTGTGAGATTATTTTTCATATTTCGTTCGGTGTATACCCCCTCGTCCTAATGTGGACTTTGTGAAGTTAGTTTCGTCTTAAATGCATTTGTCATTATCATGTTCATGAGAATCCTACGGCTGCTCTGTTGGCTAGGATCAAACCGTTTTGCCATTCGCAGGCCTACTGGGGTGATGAGAAACTTCTATCATGCACTGGAATGCACCGAACTCTGTACTCTATGCGCGCAAATTTCTTTTAAGACCAGAGTTTGACCGGGCATAACATAGAGGCTCTTGTTTAACATATATAGGCCATTGCCCATGCATTACCTGTTTCTGTAGTTAACAATTCAAGTTGTCACAGCCTTGCAAGGGCTATTCCATCTTTTGATTAATGTGCTGCTGCTCATCATGGTTGTTTTGTCTAGAAAGAGACATGTCTAGTGTCCTGTCCTCCATGCAATATGTTAAGAAGCACCGAGTCGTTGATCTATTCTATTTGATTTTACCCTTCTCGAAGCCTTGCCTGGCATTCCGGCCTAGCTGTAGGTCATTCAGTTATTTCGATCTCCCACTCATCGCGCATTCATTTCCTGTTACCTGCATGTGCCCGTATTTAGACAGAAACAAGCGCAACGCACGGCGACAGTCACTTTAAGCAGTTAGGAGAGAGCGCTTCAAGAAACTGCCGGACCCCGTCGTGTTGGCATGGGTGCCATGTGTTGGACCAAGTATAGACATATCGTACCTCTTGCATGGAGGGAGGCTTTGTCTTTATGATAGGTCAACATGATTGTTGAAATCGGGAGGTAACGCTATAAAACTATAATGTTATCATTTTCAATCGTTGAATTCGGGAGGTAACGCTACAAAACTCTAGTACCAAAGGTCAACATCTTGCACGTATATCTATCAGAATCTATGGCCGGTGCTATTGACTTATATTCAGCGAAAGTTTTTCATTATCCACATTCAACCTATGCAAACCCCTTTTAGTTTAAATTGTTAGCCACAACATTTGGTTTTTAGAGTTTTGTTGCTTGTCGCCTGAATTGTTTTGCTTCTAAGAGTGAAGATCACTATTTTTGGCTAATCTTGGTGGTTTTCTTGCTCCTGATTTTCATGCTTCTAGCAAGCTTCCACACTTATATTCAATTTTATTATCAAATTTTTGAGTTGGATAATACGTATAGTTGATTGATGTACTGGTTTAAAATTTTACTCTTTATTTGTCATGGTTGAACAAGTTTTGTAGTTTTTTTTGTAGTATTAATCCAATTTAATAAAGGGTATATTTAGCACTAATGTACCGGTTTGGGGTTTTTTACGGTTGGGATAAATATGTCACATGTTTATAAGTTTGGATTTTTTTGTGGTCATTTGGGATAAATTTGTCATAAGTGTATTAGTTTAAGGTTTTTTGTGATCAAAAAATTAATTTAGGATAAATTTATCACATATGTATTTGTTTGGGATTTTTCGTGGTATTAATATTTTATTATTTAATATGCTTTCTCCAATGAGTTTAGTAAAATTTCTTCATGTATTAAAGCCAATGAAATTTGAGATAAGACTCCTAATTACATTCTAAGGAACTGATCGAGTATGGAAAGCTAAAATGAACATTCTGCTTGGAAACTATTAGATGTTCAAAATGAAGTCCAACAAGAATGTAACTCAAATGTTCGATTCATAGAAATCGTGCATGGTCTTGTCAATCAAGGGAAGAATTTTATTGATGCCAAAAAGGTGAACAAACTCCTAGGAGCACTTCCAAAGGAGTAGATCAACGCAAAGACATCCGTACAAGAAATTATGAGAATTCAACCCATACGTATGGACGAATTGATAGGAACTCTGATGTCCAACGAGGCTTAGCACATGAATGAATGAAATAGCAACAATGGTAGGAAAGTTATTGTTTTCAAAGATGATCATAACGATGCAAGTGAACAAATATCGTCAGAAGATGAAGATGATGAAGAAATGCCGCTCCTGACAAGAAGATTCAAAAGTATGACGAGAAAGGGAAGAACTTCAAAGGCAAAAGGCAAAAGAGGTTCACTGTAGAGAAAAGATTCTCCAAGACAAAGGATAAAAACAAAAGGAAAAGCATTGTCTGTTAAGCAAGCAAAAAGTCTGGTCATATCGTGCCAAATTGTCCACTACTTATGAAGAAGAAGCGCAAGTAGGAAAAGAAGAAATGAGAACTAAAAGCTAACACCGGGCGCGACATTAGCAGTCTCAGATGATGATGCTAAACAAGCGAATCTGTGCCTGATGACTTACTCTAAAGCTGACGAAGAAGATGAGGTAAATATTTCCGAACCTTCCTATAAGGCAATGTAGGACTTCTCAAGAGAGATTTTTGAGGAACACAAAAAGGCATCAAGAAAAATCTCTAAGCTAAAAAAGGAAATTTTAGAACTCACAAACCAAGACTCTTGAAAAGAAAAGGAACTCATAATTCCGTGAACAGAGTTTGCCACTGTCAAAGGTGTTAGGGCTATCTGAGAATTGTTAGGTGTGGAGTAGCTCATATGATTTAACCGGATATATTGTTAGGCTTAAACTTGGACTCCATTTAGGTGATTACCTTAAGAGGTATTGGATTTCCATTGCATGCATGCACCAAATAGTGTGGATGCAGATGCCCGTTTCGCCCTCATAATGCTACAACGACTATGAGGTTCTGATGAGGATGCTGTGACCTAGTGGGTAAGTGGATTAGAGTGAAGGCCACTGTGGATGATGGAGTGACGAGGGGTATCAAGTTTGTGACAGCTTGGAAGTCGAACTCCTGAAGCTGCTAATTTCGAAGATGAAGATCGGGGATTGTATGTAGCGGATCGAATCGATGATATGTACTTGCTTTAGAAGTTGTCATGCTAATTGATGGTAGAAATCTGAGGGGTATCAAGAACCAAACCGAAATGAAAAACCGAACCGAACCGAATTGAAATTTCGTATGTTTTCGGTTCGGTTAACCGAAAAATAACCGTTAACCTTTTCGGTTCGGTTTGATTTTCGGTTCGATTCGGTTAACCGAACCGAATTGGAATTTTTAATAAAAATTGAATAATCTCTCTTGTTTATCATCATTTCTTTACTTAAATTTCAATAAACAAAGTAAAAATAGGAAAACCAAAAATCGGTTCGGTTCGTATTCGGTTCGGGACGGTATCATTATTTATCGGTTTGGTTAGGTTTTTCCAAAAAACCGAACCGTTTACACCCTTAGAAATCTGTAGCTATAAAAAAAAAAATTTATCCTCCATAGGTTTTGGCTGTCCAAAATCTGAGTTAAGATTAGTTCGTGAAATGTTACTTGCAGTCGAAGGCCTGGTTAACCACTTTATGTAGTTTGATGTGTCACATCTATCAACTACGGTTTACCAATGATGTTATGTTCTAAGAAACGATTGGTTTAAAAAAAAAAAAAAAAAAAAAGAGATGTTTATTGGAATTTCTAAAATTTGTTACAAAAATACAATTAAATTCTAAAATTTACGAAATTGAGGCAATCTAAGTCATTCCTTTAACTCTGTCTAACATGACTGACAAAAAATGTTAAATTTATGTTTTTATTATTTTTCTTTTTTACTTGGCAATGACATGATTAAAATAATATCATTTTGATCTAAATCTGATTTTAATACACATTTATTTAAATTAAATTGAAAATAAGCTAAAATTTAAAAGTACATAAAAATGAGAGAGAATCAGGCGGTGAGGGCCATTTGCCTTGGCCTAGATCTTGGTGGCGACGGCTAGCGTTGCATTGCCCGGGTCTTTTTCTTTACCTAATTTTTTTAAGTTTAATTTTAAATAATATTTTAATTAAAAATCAGATTTAGACCAAAACGACATCATTTTACTTTTATATTTCGCGTTTTAGCCATCCATATATTGCCAACACTCAAATTCTTTCTTGACATCTCAATTGTGAGGAGTGGACAACAAAAGCTCAATACCTTTCGCTTGGGGAGATTGCTAAGAGGGAGTCTAAATTCTCAAAGCCTGTTAATATATTTGATTGAACCTATCTTCATTTAAAAGGTTAAGTCAATTAAGGAGAATATATTAATTACTCTACACTATACTCGTTCAACGATTTGAAAATTCTTTAATACAACTCACACGTACATCCTAGTATAGATGATGTGTCAATTGCGACAAGGGTAAACAACTTGTTCATTAAGTTCTCAAAGTCGAGGGATGACAAATTTATTCCGTCACCACTTTCTCATAACATCATATCCACTATAGGCCAAAACATTTCACTTGGAGAGATCACTAAGAGAGAGTCTAAATTCGAAGCTATAACCAACTAGGATATATTAACATAATAATACCAATTTATTAGGAGTGAACAACAAAATGTCAATACCTAATCCTTTTTGCTTGGGAAGATCACTAAAAGAGAAACTAAATCCGAGCCTGTAACCAACTGGAATATATTAACATAACAATTCCAATTTGTTAGGAGTGAACAACAGAAGACCAATATCTTTTGCCTAGGGAGATCATCAAGAGAGAATCTAAATCCAAGCCTACTAACATGTGTAATTACACATATCTTCACTTAAGAGCTTAAGCAAAAGAGTTAATTGCCAATTATGATATATTGATTGTTCCACACCACGCTAGTTCATTGGTGTGAAAAATCTCGAATACAACTTATATGTGCATCCTAGCATGAAGGATGTCAATGGCAATAAGGGTAAACAACTTTTAATTAACTCGTCAAAGTTGAGGGACGACAAATTTATTCCATCACCAATTTCTCATAACATCGTATCCACTACAGGCCAGAGGATACTAATGGAACTCTTGAACGTGCGGATCTACAGAGGATAGTAATGAATCCATCTACGAAACATCTTGTAACATTCTCTGCGCTTGTATTCTGGAGGCGAGTGACCAGATCCCTGAATCAATGGCATCAACAGAGGGACAAAATTGTTGTGACACCATAGACTACTCCGAGAAGGAAGAGGCAGTATTAAAGTCGGATTTCTTACCTTCAGTGTTGCGTAAGTCAATCGATATCCCCCGTCTTTATACTAAAGTTGTGTACCTATTGAAAACATGGTGAAATCGGAAGCTCTTACATCATCGAGGACCAAACGAGAGTGAGGATGGAAAAGCATGTTCAACTCAAAGCTTGCGATAGACCAAACTCTTTGTGAGCTTACCCTGCAACTTGGCCATCTACGGACCACGGTCTCCAATCTATATCCACTGTCAAATCAAGCCATTTTATCCACTCCTTGGTACCGTTATGCGGTATAAACATGTCGTGATCACCACTACAAAGAACGAGTTACTCATCACCGGTCCAACGAAGTAATTTTTCTTGCTGTAGGATTTCACATTCGCAAAAATGTCCCTACAATATTGTATTTATTGGTTTCCGGTTGTTTTTACCTGAAAACTAGAACTTGCATGCCCAGACTGGTGAGATTCTTATGATAGTGGAGAACATTGCTGACATCTTCACTGTAAGCTAAGGAAATGTTACACCTGAAAAATTCGCTGACGGTTCCCTAGAAATTGACACAGAAAGAATTCAACTATTTGGTTAGATCTCTTAAGAGGAAATAAATGTTAAAAGAGAAATTCACGGCAAATTATGTACATACCGGTCGAACATGAAGAGCTTCTTGTACGCCTGGATAATTACCCCATATATCGACAAGCAGATAATCGAAATACTGTCACATTCAATAAGAGAATTAGAAGATAGATTTACACAGAGAGAGAGAGAGAGAGAGAGAGAGAGAGAGAGAGAGAGAGAGAGAGACCTTGCACCAAAAATCGCCAGGTCTTGATAATGACACGAGATGATCCTTGCTGAAATCTTGGAGGGACCTCCTGTGCTTCTCTTGGTTTGACATTGCTAATTTGAAAGCTTCTTTCGATTTTGGTGAAATGAAAGTACAAACAGGGTCAAGAACATTTGTTTCGCTGATCAATTCAATTAGCTGCAAATAATACAGAAAGAAGCAAACATCTCTGCTTAAACTTTAAGTTCAACAAATCTCAAACTGAAAAAAGAGTTTGAAGAGGAAAATAAAAAATAGAAAAAGGACCAAGTCTACTTCTTATGTATCCAAGGGATGCATATTCTCTAACCTCGTGGTATGCTGCCAGATCCTCCGTGCAGTTCGCATTTGTTGAACTCACAAAATTCCCACCACAATTTTTTTCTAAAGACTGACAAATGACAAATTCTGAATTAGTCTCGTGTCAATGAGTTAACGTATAATTTGTTATTCATTTACCTCATAAAGAGTATTTGAAATGAGGGCCATTCTATGTGCGAATAGAATTTTTGAGTTTGTTTCAAGATCGGTGTACGTGTGGGGACATGATAGTATCATCCCTGAAAATGATTCGACAAAGAGAAGAATAGGACATTAACGTGAGATGCAGTTTATGTCAAATGTAAGAAGGGAAGATTCATATGAGGAGCAAGCTTTTTCGGGATAAGTACACTAGAAGTGCCATTACTTTCGTACGGCGCTCACTTTGATGCCAAAGCTTTTTTTTCACTCACTTGAGTGCCAAATCGGAGTGAAATCGATCACTTAAGTGCCACTTCACCGGAAAGGCGACGTGGCAGCCGAGAAAATAATATTTTAATATTTTAATTAATTTTTTTGAATTTTTTTTTTTTTTTTTTAAGGCCGACGAGGGCCACGGTTGACCCTCGCCGGCCGCGGAACCCTCCCCAAATTGGGCGAGGGGGCCCTCGCCATTGGCCGCATAGGCCTTGGGTGAGGCCATCACGGCCTCCCCGCGGCTACCGAGGGCCATTGCGGACTTCCCCAAGGCCAGATCTGGGCAAGGGTCCCCTGGCCTTCGCCATCGCCGCCGCGGGTTGAGGTCGTCGATGGCCTTGCCGGCCTCACCTAGGGCCTTCGACGGCCTGGCCGGCCTCACCCAAGGCCTTCACGGCCGACGGTGAGGGGGCCCTCGCCTAATCTGGGCAAGAGTTCGGCGGCCAGTGAGGGTCAATGGTGGCCCTCGCCGGCCTTAAAAAAAAAAACAAAAAAATTAAAATATTAATTAAAATATTATTTTCCGGCTGCCATGTCGGTATTCCAAATGGCTACATTAGCTTTTCCAAATAAATAGCACTCAAGTGATCGATTTCACTGCGATTTAGCACTCAAGTGAGCGAAAAAATAATTTTAACACTAAAGTGAGCGCCCTACGAAAGTAATGGCACTCCTGGTGTCCCAACCTCAATTTTTTCCATACCTTAAGGTGGACATATGGTTTAAGTCCAGCTTCATTCCCTACAATTGAAACAAGAAAAGAAGGAAATGTATATTTCATGATCCATCAATTGACATGGATAGGTGATAACGTCAATGTTTATCCTATTCGATCAGGCTCACAGAAAAAAATTTATTACCTTGTAGAATCCCGGTAGCAACCATTGGAGGATATAAACCGGCATAAGAATCGCTACCAACAAACACCGGATTAGTTTCAAAACTTGGATGAGCCGCCAACCACTGCATCGCATATATAAATTAGCACTCATTTCACAGCCAATTTTTTCTTACTTTATGACGGCACCACCATGATCTGTGAAGGATTTCACTCACATTTCTTAAGAAGGCCTGCATGTGTGCAGAATTCAAGCTGTCCGTGGAATTGTATGCCGATGCTGTCGTCGCATAGGAGAAACCCGCACCTATTGGTGCATCAATGTATATAATGTTGGCTGTCTGATTATTTTTACGGGATAAAAAGTTAGTATTAACTCAATAGGACGACATGATTTAAATTGAATTGATGTTGAGTATCGAAAATCAAAGGCAAATATATTGCTTCTCACTTTACCTTAGTCCACGCATCTGGCTCGTAGAGTAACGACGGCAAACCCCCGGTGTAATCAGTAATGTTGAATTTAAGTGGACCTGCATATTGCAGACATCAAAGTACTCCATGTTAACAGCTACGTGAAGACATTTGCAGCATCATAATGAAATATTGATACCATGATAGGAGGAATAGTGAAGAAGAAGAAGAAACTGACCGATCTGGTACAAGAAGGCGTTCAAACCCGAACACCCAGGACCTCCATTCATGAAGAGCAGAAGAGGGTCAGCTCCAGGATTCCCAGTAGACTGCACGAAGTAGTAGAAGAACTCGACCTCGCCAACACTTATGTACCTGCAGCAACCAAAACACCCAATTAAGACCATTTCAAAAAAGTAGAACCAATTTCTGCACCATGAAACCAAATTTACTGGTAATACAGTTACATTACTAGCTGCCCAGTTTCAAGAGTGAACGGAAGCAATCCGGCATAACTCGGTAATGCACTAACAGTGCAGCTAGAAAATGCAGAACCAAAAAGGTGCTGAAACAGAGAAAAGTGTAACAACATGGTTCTTTTTTGGGCCAAAAGGTAAGCATTTTGCTCATGTACATATTCACACGCACATGTCAATTTGGCGGACATTTTGGCCATTTCGATCATCCCAAATTGATCATGCTGGACAGACATGCGCCTATGATAACGTTGAATGCTGATCGAGGCACGCTGGTTAAGTGAAACTTGCCAGTTTCAGCAGCATTTAGTTTCCACCTAAATTTGTCCACAAGATAATTGTGCTGTCCTTTGAGAAGTGCAAGAGGGGTTGGAGGAAAGCAGAGCCTGAATTTCTCATTTATGACTTGAGAGCAAAGGAACCAATCGGACCTGAAATACTTCCAGGATTTTAACTGGTTTATTAGATCAAATAATCGTATTCAAAACATATTTTGTTACTAGCACTTCGATTATCTGAATTGCTTTGCCTTACCATATGTCATGAAGTCAGAGCACCAATATTTTGGCCAAATAGATATGGGCTTGTCAGAATAGGAAAAATTGTCCTAAAGTAATATATTTTTCACATTTTTACCATTTCAATTTCACTCATGGAGTCCTATATCATTTCATGTTTTACCCATCGAGTCCATCTGGATAATTTTGGCTGGAATTTACTAACCTGGATAATTTTTAACAATTTTTTTTTTTTTTAAAATTTTAATTTTCTTTTTTCTTTTCATTTCTTTTTCTTCTCTTTTCCTCCTTCATCTTTTGTTATTGTGGTCGGCGAGGGCAAAGACACTTTCACTGGCCATGGGTTAGGCTGCCTTGCCAGCCACGATGGTGGGAACTAGAAAATCAACCTGGACATAGAACTAAAGATCCCAACAAATTCGACCTCAAATTGAAGGATGATAACTCAGAAACCAGGAGCAACGAAATTCCTCTTGGGACACGAAGCAAGAGAAATCACGATTTCCGTAAGGTTGTCGTAAATAAGTATAGCGACAAGTTTTTTGCCAATTGAATCTGTTGAATCGAGCACTTAAAGGCCTATAGATTGGAGTCCTCTATAGAACCCTCCAGAGAAACCCTCCGTTTCTCCTTAACTTACAGTCGAAGTCCCCGCTTCTACAGAATTGGCGGATCTAGGCAAGGCCGTGGCTGGCGAGGGTGTCCCGGCCCCTGCTTGCAGCCGAGATGGTCATCCAAGTGAGGGTCGCCACACCCTCATTGGCCCTCGCTGGCCCTTGCCTGTGGCTGGCAGTAGTCGCCAGCTGATTGTTGCTGGCCAGGGTTCAAAAAGAAAAAGAAGAAAATAAAAAAAAAAAAAAAATAAAAATAAAAATAAAAAAAAATAAAAAAAAATTGTCTATGTCAACACGGCTCATGCCACTTAGAATAGTTAGCGTCCGCGAAGGTGAATTCTAGCCAAAATTGGCCAGATGAGTTCAATGCATGAAACATGAAAAGATTTAGGACTTAAATGACAAAGGGCAAATATCACCAAAAACGAGGTATGTACCTTTAAAGTGCCAAAAGTTGGCACAAAAGGATACTTAAGTGCCAAAAGTTACAAAATGTACACTTAAGTGCCAAAATCGGAGCAAAATGGATCGAAGAAAGTGCCAACGGCGAAAATTCCGCCAAATTGCCACGTGTCCATTTTCCGGTGATTTCATTTGCTGACGAAGCATTTTTCTCAAAAAAACATCCACGTGGCAATTTTTTTTTTTTTTAAATTATCCACGTTAGATTTTTAAAAATTAAAATTGATTTTATTTTTAAAAAAAAAAAAAAAAAGGAGGAGGGGATCGGCGAGGGCTCGCCGCCGCCCCACATGTTGTCTAGATCTATCTAGTTCTAAATATCCTTGAAATTCCTCGATTTTATATTGATATATATTTTTAATTATTTAATTAATAAATTTTAAAATCCATGTCAGCGCAAAAACGACGTTGTTTTGCGCTAATTTTCGTCATTTCAATTTCCGGCGAGCCACGTAGGCAAAAAAATTAATAAAAAATTGCCACGTAGGATTTCCGGCAGGATTCCAACAACTTGGCACTTAAGTTATCCATATTTTTTAAAAGTGGCACTTAAGTGTACCTTTTGTAACTTTTGGCACTTAAGTATCCCTCCGTACCAAGTTTTGGCATTCCCGCTGTACTTTGCCCACCAAAAACTCAAAATTATGCCATTTATGATAATTTCATCTTGAACTTTTTTTTATGCCATCAAAAACCCCAAACTATACCACTTGTGACAAATTTACTCCAAACTTTTTGATGATGGACATTTTCATCATTTTCTATTTTCTTTTTCTTTTTTTTCTTTTGATAGAGGGAAGCCAGCGAGGCCGCCCTCATTGGTGTCGTAGTTGAGTGAGGGCGGCCCTCATCAAATCTGGCTTGGGCGACACTTGCCCTCGCCTAGGTCGGGCAAGGCAAGGGAGGCCTTCACCCAATGCCGGCGAGGGCCACCCGAGCCTCGCTGGCGGGGGCCTGCCTTGCCTTGACCGACCTAGGCAAGGGTCACACTCATCGGATCTAGCAAGGGCGACCTTCGCTTGAGTCGGGTGAGGGTGCCCTTGCCTAGTGAGGCTCGGGCGGCTCTCACCTAGCTAGGCTTGGGCAGCTCTCACCGGTGTCGGGCGAGGGTTGCCCAAGCCAAATCCGGCGAGGGCCGCCCGAGTTGGATTTGGCCTGGGCAACTCTCACTCAACGCCGGCAAGGGTGGCCCAAGCCTGGGCAGCTCTCGCCCGATGCCGACGAGGGTCACCTAGGCTTGGGTGACAATCATCGACATCGGGCAAGGGTCGCCGAAGCCTTGCCTGACTCCGACGCCGGTGAGGGTAGCCTTGCCGGCTTCCTTCTGTCAGGAGAAAAAAAAAAGAAAAAAAGAAGAAGAAAAGAACGAAAATGCCCTTCAACTCAAAAAACTTTGGGGTAAATTTGTCTTAAGTAACATAGCTTAGGGTTTTTGGTGGTACAAAAAAAGTTTAGAGTAAAATTGTCACAAGTGATATAGTTCAGAGTAAAACTATCACAAGTGACATAGTTTAAAGTTTTTGGTGACACAAAAAAAAAGTTTATAGTAAAATTGTCACAGAGGGCATAGTTTAGGGTTTTTTGTGTTATTTGTGTCAATAAAAGTAATTTCCTGGAAAGTGTTTTCTGAATTTTCCGTTGTTTGTTTTTCAAAAAACGATTTGGTCAATGGAAAGTATTTTCCAGTCTACATAAATATTATGTATTATTTTAGAAAAATGAATTCATGTGCATGGGAATGGGAAAATACTTTCCCTCTTTATGAGATCTTTAGGTCATTCCCTTTTTGTTAGTTCAAATATTATTCAATCATTTTCCAAATGCGATCCAAATGCTTGAAAACATTTTCAATCACATATCATCAAACACAAGAAAACTATGATTTCTTGGAAAATATTTTCCAAAAATTATACGATTTTCGCGAAACAAATGCACCCTTGAAATGGCATAAGTATAATAAGTTTAAGACTTTTTGGATAATTTTTCAAACCAGTACATTCACTAATAGTTCAAAGAATTGGAGAGAGAGAGAAAGAGTCCAAACTGACCCGGTTTCAAGCTTAAAAGGAAGTCTACCAGGAAACCCAGGAAGTGTCTCCACTATGTGTTGAGATAAAGCAGCTGAGGCAGACACCAGCACAAGCAAAATGCACACCCATTTCCTCTCAATGCCTTGGCTTCTTGAATTGATCGTTGCCTTCTGCATAGCCATTCTCTCTCTCTCTCTCTCTCTCTCTCTCTCTCTCTCTCGTCTTTGCTTTTACTTTGCTGCCGATGACTCCCTCCGACAGAAGAAAATAGCCACATAAATACATTCGTTGGAGGACTACTTATCGTATCACCTACTGGCTACGTATCCTTCCACAGCTAACATTCCACATACCACCCTGCCAATTTTCTTATTTTCCCATGCCGGCAGATGATAAAAGAATCTAGTTAATGCAGGAGTGTCAAAGCTCGAAAATTCCTGTCGCGACCTCACCTCGGGTGCACCACCTAGGGTTTGGCTAATGAATTACTAAGTCTAAACTTAGCTCGGGTTCTCCCAAGCCCATACCAATTTGCGACTTAGGGTTTAAGTTTTTAGCAGGCAAATGATTTTTACTTGGAGTCGCCACTAATCTATTTTTTGGTGGATCGATTAGAAACCCAAGTAAAGTAACGGGAGGATTACTTAACTCCTACGAACCAGAAACTATGGGATTGGGGACTTGATTACGTTAGATTTCTCTAACGCCCTTTCGGTACCTTTTATCTTTTATTTGAAAAAAATGATTGGCAGATAGTTTGCATTGATTTTAATTTACTCCCTAACATTCAATGTGATCATGTAAGTGCGCAATCATTATTTAACACTCAATTATCAAAGCATTAAATAAATTGCAAGGAAATGGTGGAAATTACTTACCTTGAAGCTATTAAAGCATCTGCAATATTAGTTAGAAAATCACATTGACCTAAAACTGATTTCTAATTAATATACGATCACTCGAATTTTGGATTTTCTCTTATTTAATGAGGCCTAAAACTAACATGCAATGCATGTAATGACGTATGAAAGTGTCTAACTATAATGGCATGCAATGTGCAACCTAAACTATATGACATGCAAGTGATATGTTTTTTGTGTGTTTTTCATGAAATTCAAATAAACAAATAAATTTCCTAGTTTTCAATCTAAAGGTTAATCTAAACCGAATCCTAGTTTATGTTATCTCTAACTAGATGAACCCTATCCTAACATGCAATCAAAATCAATCACCCAAGAAACGAATAAAATCGACGAATTGTATCTCGGGCATGAGATCGAATTTGCCGATTTTCCGTGCAATCACGAATCGTATCTCGGATGTGAGATCGGATTGACGATTATGGCACGTTAAGAAATTAGAGAATAATCTCTAATTTAAAGGGTTACTTGAAATTTGGGATACTAAGTATGGAGTTCAATCAAATATATCCATAATATTTCAAGGAAACTAAATATTCGAAAAAATTAAATCATACGAGATTTTACCTAATCCGAATATTAGCTCCCAAATTCAGCAACTTGTGAACCACGGTCCGTGAGTGGTGGATCGGCGGGGGCGGCAATGCTGGACTCGAAAAGACGAGCTTATAATCCAGGTTAGAATTTCATCACCTGGGCTCTTCTTGCTTGTGGATGATCCAAGTGCGCTCCTTCAGGACTTCCTCTCCACCGAAGATCGTTGGCACGGCTTCAAGTAATCAATATTGTTCAATGAAGTTCCGCTTGGCTGCTCTTTATTCGCCGAATCAGCAGCTTTTCCGAAATTTGTACGTCACCCAAAGGAGGCAAATTCAACACTTGGACTTTCACGAATTGAACGTGCAGGGAATTCACTGGGCGTCGTGGAATTTATGTGGCAGCCACTGGAATCGAATTCTCGTGAGAATTGTGGCCGTGATTGTCAATCGCTGCCTCAAGATTGAAAATCGTGATATGGATCCCCTTCTTTTTCCTCTCTCTTGTCTCTCTCCCTTTTTCTCTCGCTCTCTCTGGGCACCCTCTCACAATTTCGCTCTCACTTTTGCAACCATGTACTCAGTGTCTTTTTTCGGTGTGTCTGCCCCCCTTTTATAGGCAAGACAACACGGTGCCCTAAAAAAACAAGATAATAACACAATGATCGATTTTCTTATTGCAGATATATCCTTTTTTGCTCTCTTTCTATCTCTAACCATGCAAATATACTTTACCTTTGAACTAACCACATCCATTCATTTTCTTGACCATGCAGATATACTTTATCTTCGAACCAGCCACATCCCTGTAGATATGTTTTACTTTTGAACCAACCACATCCCTGCAGATATGTTTTACTTTTGAACCAGCCACATCCTTTCATTTTCTTGACCATGCAAAAAAATCGACCGCCGCAAATTCTTGAAAGATTATGCTCCTAAAACTATATGCTATGCAATATTAAATTACGAATGATTGATCAAAATTTAGGTGTCAACAATTCCATTAAGCTATTAACTCTTAATTTCGTGTTATGACAACAAAACACCGCAACATTTATAGATATCTTCAATCGGTTCTCTTCTTCCTCTTCGTTTGTTTATTTTGTTTTGGTTGAGAAAGCAAGTAAACGGATTATTGGAATGAAAAAAAAGAGTAGGGTGTTAATCATATTTTACACACTCAAGAGACAAAATTAGTCAATAATGTCTAATAACTACAAATATACATATATATTTGGTTGAAAAACTACAAAATAATTAAGTCATTGGGATAGAATATTACATACATGCATACATACATACATACATACATACATACATACATACATACATACATACATACATACATACATACATACATACATACATACATACATACATACCAGTCCAGTTCGGGTGGTTGGGCAGGTGGTTCCATGTCTAGAATCGGGAATTAAACCAGTACTCATTGGTTCCACTAAATTGGAACCAAGAACCGGACCGGCCCCCATGGGAATTGCCGGTTCCGGTCCGGTCTTGGGTGGTCCAAGCATTCCTAGTTCTTTCTCACACCCCTAATTAGTATAGGAATTGCTGGCATAAAAACTTTAGGCTGCAGTGTGATGTGTGGTGTGCATGTGCTGGGGTTTATCAAACACTGTCACGATCTGTTTCTAGCGAGCTACTGCTGGGTTTGCACTCTTTCATCGATCTGCCTTTGCCTTGGGGCTGGGGTGTTCTCTCAATCACGCCTTAGGAAGCGGATTTTTTGAGGTCAATCAGTGTGAAATGTCTCCTAAGGCAGACTACTGGCTTAAGTTCTTAAAACATGTAATTGCATGTTCCTTCAGTAGATACAGAAACTGCATACTTTAAGAAGGAAAATATAAGATGACAAGCAAGCTTTTTCCATACTTTAAGGTGCACATATGGTTTAACTCCAACTTCATTCCCTGCAAATTTGCAACAAGGAAAGTAGAAAAAGAAAATGTTTGCTTCAAAGTCCATCTGGCGAAAATGTCTATATTAATTCCATTTGACTGGGTTTATAGAAAAGAATTCATTACCTTGTAGAATTGCTGTAGCAACCATGGGAGGATATATACCAGCATTAAGAATCACAACCGACAAATACCAGATTTGTCTCGATTACATATATATATATATACCCAATTTTTTCTTATGTCATGATACAACCACTGTGATTTATGAAAAAATTTCACTTACAATTTTTAAGGTCTGCATCTGTGCAGCATTCAATGAGCCTGTGGTATTGTACGCTAATGCAGTCATCGCATAGGAGAAAACCGCGCCTACTGGTGCGTCCATGAATATAATGTTTGCTGTCTAATTATTTTGGGGTATAAAAAAGTCAGTAAGAACCCAATAAGACAACAAGATTTAAAATTGAATAATCTATTAACTTATCCAAAATTGAGGGCAAATTTATTAATTTTCACTTTACCTTAGTCCATGCATCTGGGTCATAGAGTAGTGATGGCAGACCCCCAGTATAATCAGTAATATTGAATTTAGGTGGACCTGCATATCGCTTACATCAAAATACCGTACGTTGACACTTGAAGACATTTTGCGGCATCGTAATGAAATAATAATAATACAATAGGAGGAATAATGATGATGAAGAAGAAGAAGAAGAAACTGACCGATCTAGAATAAGAAGGCGTTCAAACCTGAACACCCAGGACCTCCATTCATGAAAAGCAGAAGAGGGTCAGCGCCAGGATTCCCAGTAGACTGCACGAAGTAGTAGAAGAACTCGACCTTACCAACACTTCTGTACCAGCATCAATCAAAATACCCAATCAAGATAACTTAAACAAGCAAGTCCATCCGTGCATTTTGAAACCAAATCACTTGTGGTATAGTGACATCACTAAATCACCCAGTTTCAAGAGTGAACGGAAGCAAGCCGGGATAACTAGGCAATTCCTCGACAATCCAGCTGGAAGATGCACAGCCAGAAAGGTGCAGAAACAGAGTGCAAAAATTCAATTCGTTTATGTCCAACAGGTAATCATTTAATTCGTGTAGCAGAAACGACGGAACATTTTGTTTGTCAGTTTGGTTAAAGTAACTAGGCAGCGATAAAAGAATGAATGGAAGGTAGTGTGTTTAACCACCAAGAGTTGGCAATGGAAACAAAAGATGAAAGAAAAGGAAATAAAAGGAGAAAAGAAAAAAAGATGGAATACATGGATGGAACTTACAACTAAAATTTTGATTCTCGGAATTGTTTCACCTACCATATAGTCTCAAGTCAAAAATCCAATATAATATGCACCACGTAATTGGAATATGAACTTCATAAATGCCATAATTTTTCTCCAACACTTATTTGAATATAGGAAAGTTGTCCCAAAAGTCTTAAACTTAGTGTGGAGACTAATTCAATCATAAATCTTTCAGTTATGATAATTTAATCTTAAACCTTTTGACAATTTGCCAATTTAGTTCTAAACATTTCAATTATGATAATTTAATCTTAAACTTTTAAATGGTTTGTCAATTTAGTCTTGAATCTTTTAATGATTTGTTAGTGTAATCCTTCTGGCCAAATATCTAAATAATGGATTTAGGACTAAGTTAGCAAATATTTGAAAGGTTTAGGACTAAATTAGCAAATCATCAAAATGTTTAGAATTTCATTAGTACAATTAAAAAGTTTATAACCGAATTGGTTGTTGTGCAATAGGTTTTAAACTTTTTGGACAATTATCCCTTGGAGTGCATGTCATAACTTTTCAATTTGATCATGTGAATGCCATGACTTAAAAAAAAAGTTTCAATTGAGTGCAATGATTTTTAAAAAATTCACACAAGTGTCCTGCCACATTGAATTTTGTCGCATGTAGTAATTTAAAAGTTATGACACTCAAATAAATACCGTATGAAAATTATGACATTCAAGTAATCAATTGAAAAGTCATTTTCCCTCTACAAATCTCATTGTATCTATTGAACTGTTACCCTTGAAAATAAGAACATCTACATGTCAGAAGTCAATCATCTATTCCATTCATGGTGCCACAGGGACCCTATGCCCTCCGTTTGTGGACCGTTGTAAATTGGCTCGTTTTTATCGCAGTAAAGTAGGAAGCGTTGCAAATTGCATTACGTGAAGGAGGTAGGGAGGGAGACAAGGCATGAAAGAAGCCAAACTGACCCGGTTCCAAGCTTAAAAGGCAGTCTACCAGGAAACCCAGGAAGTGTCTCCACAATGTACTGAGATGAAGCAGCTGAGGCAGACAATATAACACAGCCATCCATTGACTTTTAGGTAGGCAGATAGGTGATTGAAGGTTTTACATTTTGGGCTAGCGACCCTTCCCGCCATTTATTGAGGGGTGTACCCCCCTAATAACAGATGTGCTTGGACCCCTTCCTTACTTTAACGTCATTTTTCCAGACGTCAGATAAAGATGAACCCCGGTGAAATGACTTGACATCCATTCAGACAGAAGAATGCTAAAAAGAGAAACATTGGTGTCGAAGGTGATTTAAGAGACCAACAAATTCCGCAACTGACATGCTATTCATTTGAACACCTGCCGAGTCATGACACCTCAATTTTTTCGTCTAAAAGTATGCCTTGCACTCCACATAAAATCATTATTCAGATATATTGATAATGATGAAATTTGACCACTAAAAAATAATATCTATATCGCATGGCTTTGCATTCACATGCCTTGCCTTCTAGAATTCAACATTGCCTTTTGCCTTCTCTCTCTCTTTCTCTTCGCTTTATGTGGTTTGGAAGAGTTATGTCATCGCACAGCTACAATTCTCCATATCTGGCATTCCACCCGTTACCCTGCAAACCTAAACATGGAAATGAGAGGGTGAATTTCTCTAAGTCTCAGTTTCCATGTTGACATATGATAAAAAGAATCTCATCTTTAGACGCTTCCACACAAAATGAGTAAGAAATTCAACTCATTGGGATATATTTGGAGTGATTTTTATTTTCCCTTCTATTTCTTCTTTTCTCGTGAAATTTAGAATTTGACCTTTCATATGAGTTTTGCGCTAGAAATCATATAAGACATACCCAAAATTCAACGAACATAAAGTCATCTAGAATTTTTTAGTCCTAATTTTCACAACCTTGAAGCACTTGACTTTTCATTTTGAAATTCTCTAGGAACAACAAAGAGTACTTTGCTTAAGCCAAAAGTATTAAAAGAAACAACACACACGACCACGAACGCAGCCGCTCGGTGATAATCTTTGCCTTATGGGGTTAGAAAATCACTAAATTCTAAGACCATGACACGTGAAGAGAGATAACGCCGACAGTAAGCTCTCTGGTACATCTTACCATCTGCGTCATGATCAGTTGCCTCCTCATTTCATCAGTATATAGTAGAGACTTCCCTTGTTTCCTCGAAGCATTCATTTCAAATCCTTTCATCCGATATGGTGTTTTATTTGTAGGGAACTTTTTCTGAATTTTTCTGGTGTAACATTTCCTTCGCTTATACTTCGTATATCAGCAAGGGTGGGGATTGTCATAAATATCTCATCGATAGGGGCATGCAAGTCCTCATTGATTTTTAGTAAATACGACAAGAATGGATGGTTGAATGTATTCAATTTTGAAATCCAAAAAAGGAAAAGGAGAAAGAGAAAAAGAAAATTTAAAATATAAATAAAAGAATAAATTCAAAAAAAAATTAAAATATTATAAAAATTATCCACATCAACATTAACCATGCCACGTAAAATGCTTGGCATTAATATCAATGATTTCTTGCCATAATTGATTGAATAGATTGAATTAGCACAAATATAAAATATTTAGGACTAAATTAGCATAATTGTAATAGGTTTAGGACTTTTTGATAATTTTCTTAATCTTTTTAGATGTTTTTTATTGATCAATCTTTTTTCACTAACTGACCATTTAAATATACATAATGATTATTTAATTTTTTTAATTTGATCTTTTCTTATCAAAGCCTTTTCCTTTTTAATTAATTGTGTTTTTTCTTTGAATATTTTGCTTAGTTCTATTAATATATTCATCATTTTTTAATTAGGTAATATTATTATTGATATTTATTTTTCTATTTTAATGTCATTGTTAATTTTTTTTTTTTCTCTATTTTCTTTACTTTTTCATTTTTATATGGAAACTAGAGGTAAATGAGAGACTTCCATCGGAAAATGACAAGAAAATACAGTATTACCCCTTATAAATCACATGCACTGCACACGTTAACGGAAAGCTAATGGCTATAACAAAATGACAATTTAGGGGGGTATATACTGTCCACAGAATTTAAGGGATGTTTAAGTAACTTCACCATTTTTCCTAAGCTCCTACAGGCTTCTAATTTATCATATTATAGTAAGTGCATAAGGAAGTATACAAGTAGCAGATATCAATAGACTTATGCTCCTTCCAAGGTGAGCATCTACACTCCATTGCGTCCTCCTCCAGCTTAACATGCTCACATTGCCCCTTTTACAGGGAGCTGGTCACTCACCTGCAGAACACAAACGCAAAGAATGTTATGAGGAATGAATGTTCTTTCGATGCTGATGAAGAATCTGTATCAACGCAGGATTGCCCACATATCATCATCAAGATCTATGACTACATCAGTTATGGCTTCTTTACAGTAGTGTTTGATAATAGTATTGCATTTCTGAGATTTCTTCTGCAAGTACAGCCCATGCCCTTAGTCGAAGGAAAAGGGCGGGACTGGGTGACCGGTACTGGCGACCTCAAGGTGAACTATCCGAGATAAATCAAGTTACCTCGCCCCCGACTCAACCTCCTGACCTTTTGGATGCATGAGGGACCGTCTACCGGGCCATCCTTGCCGGTGATAAGAAGGTTTAATTTTAGTTGAAGGTATAAAAGCTGCTAGTGAAGGTTGCATCACCACAAACCACAAAAATTACATGGCATGATACATAAAGCCGAGATACACACCATGCATCAAATAAGATTGGCTTAATATACAGTTATGAAATAGATTTGTGAGTGCTTTAGGCCATTTTGAGCGCGTGGAAATTGACCTCGCAAAGCCACTGGGTTCAGGGGTGAGAATTGGGAATTTCACGCAGAGGATCGAATTTGAGGGCCAGAGGACATAAGCTATTGTTGCGATAGGAGGGGGCATTGGACCAGTGGTGGATGCATAGAAAGCTGGGCAGCGAAGCAGAGTGCCATCTGCAATCTGTTCTGATAGGAAAATCCGTTTCCTTAAGATTGTCTATTATGTTGTCAATAGCTTATGTAGATGGGAGGTTGATGGCTGTGCAATAGAATTAGAGGATTCTTTTGCTGGGTCTTTCTTGATCCTCCTCTTGCCTTGCTGTACATTGTTTGGAATTGTTACCCAAAAGGCATGTCAACTTTGGCTGTATTTTCATGTGTGATGTGCATAAACTGTGGTATATTAAACTAGTTTCATGTCCTGTTTTTAGGGTAGTACTGCTGGCTTTGCTCTCTTTCACCAATTCGCCTGGTTCATGCCGGGGCGAGGGCGTTCTCTCAATCACGCCTTAGGAAGCAGATGATGTGATCAGTTTCTCAAACTGAGGTATGGGCAAACCTAGCGCTAATTGGGCAGGGTTTCTCGGTTTTAGGTAGTGGGTGCTTTCCAATGGCTACAAATTCATCAAGGAGGGTGGTTCAGTCGCTTTGTGGCTCTGCCTTCTACTTTAGAGCAACCAAAAAGAAATCCCTCTTTCAGACATCAATGTGAAATGTCTCTGGGTGATGACTCCTGGCTTAAGTTCTTAACTGTGCATTCCTTCTACTTCAGTTGAAACAGAAACTGCAGATTTTATGTTCATATACATGTCTACTAGGTCATTTTGCGTAGATTATCATATCATCATATCGCCGGTCACATTCTAAGTGCTCTTAAACACAAAGTGAAGCAATCAGTTTTCGACATAGAAGTTGGATAGGGAGTTATCTGGTGACAATATTTTCTCATCTCTGAGCTTCTATGTGCTACAATTGACTTATGACCTGAGCTTGAAATGTAGTAGCTGTTGCTCAGTGGACCTGGTAACTCAATGGATGTTCTTCCGATTACATGAATAATGACAAGGCTAAACGACTCATGAGTACAGTTTTTCTCATGATCTACCAACAGAAATTTATTCTAGAACCCTCTCTTAATCGCATGGATCTACAAAGGATAGTAATGAATCCATCTGTGAAACATCTCGTAACATTCTCTGCGTTTGTACTCCGGAGGCGAGTGGCCAGATCCCTGTATCAATGGCGTTAACAGAGGAACAAAAAGTATTAGGACCCCAAAAACAACTCAAAGAGAAGGAAGAGACAGCACTGAAGTCCGAGTTCTTACCTTCAATGTTGCATAAGTCAATCGATATCCGCCGTCTGTATACTTGGTCGTGTACCTGTCAAAACATGGCGAAATTGGAAGCTCTTAAATCATCAAAGGTCAAACGAGAGGGAGAATGGAAAGTAAGTTCAACTGAAAGCTTGCGATGGACCGAACTCTTCATGAGCTTACCCTGCAACTTGGCCATCTACAAACCAGGGTCTCCAATCTATATCTGTCGTCAAATCAAGCCAATTTATCCATTCTTCGATACCATTATGTGGAATAACCATGTCATGATCGCCACTGCAAAGAAAGAGTTACCCATCACCAGTTGAACGAAGTATTTCTTTTCTTTTTGTTGAATTTCACATCTGCCAAAGTTTTCCTACAATATTGTCGACATGAGTTTTATCGGTTTTTACCTGAAAACTAGAACTTGCATGCCCAGACTGGTGAGATTCTTATGATAATCGAGCACATTATCGACATCTACAGTGTAGGATAAGGAAATATTACACCTGAAAAATTCGCTGACAGTTCCCTAAAAATTGACACGATAAAGATAAGGCTCTCTGGTTAGTTTTCTCAAGAGGGAATGAATTTGAACGAGAGATTCATAAAAAATCATGTACATACTTGACGAACACCAAGAGCATCTTGTACGCTTGGATAATTGCCCCATATATCCGAAAGTAGATAGTCGAAATTCTGTAACATTCAATGCAAGAATTAGAAAACAGATTTGGAAAAAGAGGGAGAGAGAGAGGTAGACAGACAGATAGACAGACCTTGCACCAAAGATCACGAGGTCTCGGTAGTGATACGAGATAGTCCTTGGTGAACTCTTGGATGGACCTCCTGTGCTTCTCCTGGTTTGATATTGCTGATTTGAAAGCCTCTTTCGATTTTGGTGAGAGGAAAGAACAATCAGGTTCGAGAACATTTTGTTTGCTGATCAATTCGATTAGCTGGAAATAAGACAGAAAGAACCAAACATCTCTGCTCAAACTTCATGACCAACAAATTTCAAAACAAGAGTTTGGTGAGAAAAAAAATCAAGTCTACTTCCTAAGCATCCATCAGGGATGCACATTCTCTAACCTCGTCGTACGCTGCCAGGTCCTCTGTGCAGGTCGTGTTCGTTGAATCCACAAAATTCCCACCGCAATTTTCTTCTAATGACTGATAATGAAGGATATAATTTAATCAGACCCAAAAGTCACAAATGCTCAACTAGTCTTGCATCAATAAGTTCACACATGATCTGTCATTCATTTACCTTGTAAAGTGCATCCGAAATGAGGGCCAACCTATGAGCAAATGGAATTTTTGAGTTCGTTTCGAGATCAGTGAACGTGTGGGGACATGATAGTATCATTCCCTGCAAATGATTCCACAAAGAGAAGATCAGTATATTAACCCATGATACAGTTTATCTCAAACTCGAGAAGGAAAAATTAAGTTGACAAACAAGCTTTTTCATACCTTAATGTGGACATACGGTAAAAGTCCAGCTTCATTCCCTGCAGATTTTGGAACAAGAAACGAAAATGTATACTTCATAACCATCAATAGGTGTGGAAAGATGATAATGTGCATGTCTACCCCATTCAACCAGGTTTATAAAGAAGAATTGATACCTCGTAGGATCGCCGTAGCAAGCATTGGAGTATATATACCAGCATAAGAATCGCTGCCAACAAACACTGGATTGGTTTGGAAACTTGGATGTGCCGCCAACCACTGCATCGCATATACAAATTAGCATTCATTTCGAACCCACACGATACAACCACCATGATCTGTGAAGGATTTAACTCACATTTCTTAAGAAGGCCTGCATCTGTGCAGTGTTCGATGTGTCTGTTGAAGCATATGCTGATGCCGTCGTTGCATAGGAGAAACCCGCACCAACTGGTGCATCTATGAATATAATGTTGGCTGTCTGATAAATTCAAGCGGTGAAAAGTTAATATGAAGTCAATAAGAGGACAAGATTTCGATTGAATTAAGGTTCAGTAAATAATCCGAAGTCAAGGGCAACTGTGTTACTTGTCACTTTACCTTAGTCCACGCATCTGGCTCGTAAATTAACGACGGCAAACCCCCAGTGTAATCAGTAATGTTGAATTTAAGTGGACCTGCATATTGCAGACATCAAAATACTATATGTATACACCTTCTTGAAGATAATTGCAGCATCATAATGAAATAATGGTAACAAGATAGGATGGATTATGAAGAATAAGAAACTGACCGAGCTGGAACAAGAAGGCATTCAAACCCGAACACCCGGGACCTCCATTCATGTAAAGCAGAAGAGGGTCAGCTCCAGGAGTCCCGGTGGACTGCACAAAGTAGTAGAAGAACTCGACATCACCAACACTTATGTACCTGCATCAACCAACATACCCAATTAAGATAGCTGAAAAAGTCAAATCCATCCCTGCATTTTTAAATCAATAGTACAGTCACAATACTAGTTCACCCTGTTTCAAGAGTGAGCTGAACCAAACCGGGATAACCCGGTAGTTCCTTAGCAATCCAGCTAGAAAATGCAGAGCCAGAAAGGTACAGAGAGAGAGAGAGAGAGAGAGAGCGCAAAAGCAAATGGAGTTGGGTTTGCTATGCAAGTCATTTTTAGAGAGTTCATGCTGGCATTCCAGTCTTGTGGGAGGAGCCAAACATAGGTCACCAAATTCTTTGAAAGGTTGGTCATTTTGCAGTGAGTGTGAATGTGGTTTTATGGAAAGTTAGGAGAACCTGATGGCTAAAGCATTATGGGTAGAGAAAATTTTGGTGCAGCCTATGTATGTCAGATAAGTCCATCAAAATGAGTTGACTTATCTGCTCCTGTACAGTAGGAATTTAGGTGGGCATTCTCATCCTCTAAAGAACATGATTTTACTTGAAGGAAGAACTCTTATGCAAAATATTTCCGACATAGCGTGTATGCACTAGAAGATCAAAGGGTTGTGATCAAACATCGAACCTATTCATCTAATATGTGATGAACTTGTGCACTAACTATCAATAACTTTACCGGTTAGCCAGCATCATCAGAGTTATTTTACCCATTTAGTTCTTCCGCATCATTACTTGTCTCGCTTTAATCCTGTCGATTATATATCTTGACTCTTGAGCCATCACCACCCTTAGGAGAAAAATATGCAATTTTGGCATTTATTTCACTGCGTAGGTCAGAATTGTACTCAAAATCTTCTATCAGTTCATATTCCAAGATTGGAAAGGAATGTGCTGAACCGAAGGATCGACGGCATAGCTTTCTAAAGCAGGAAGTCTGGACCATGGAAGGACTTTATGGATGCAAATGGAAACTCTAGGACCCAGTTGAGATAAGTCATAAATTGCAGGGACTAAACTACAAAGTTCCCTCTAGCCGGTTTGTCTTCATTTTTTTTCAAATAAATTCTGCAATCTCAGCACCATCATGCATCACCAAATGCTATAAACAAAGAAATGTTGGTGAAAAAGCAATCACAGATTCCATGTATGGTGCCTCCGGGACACCGCACCTCCAGTCACAGACCGTCCTAAATCAGCTCATTTTCGTCACACTCCATTATAAAGCATCGTGAATCGCAATTTATAAAGGAGCTCCAGTTCAAATCACTGCCAACAGAGAGAGAGAGATGACATGAAAGAATCCAAACTGACCCGGTTTCGAGCTTAAAAGGAAGCTTTCCAGGAAAGCCCAGGAAGTGTCTCCACAATGTGCTGAGCAGAAGCAGCAGAGGCAGACACCAGCACCAGCAAAATGCAAGCCCATTTCCTCCCAATGCCTTGGCTTCTTGAATTCAACATTGCCTTCTGCATAGCCATTCTCTCTCTCCCTTTCTCTCAATGACCCCCCTAAAACGAAAGGGGATGGAAGGGGGGTGTTCAGACTAGGATTGAAGCATGAAGAAAGGGAAAATCTTAAATGGAGCGCATGGATAGGGGGCTGTATGCGTGTGTCCGCTGGTTTTGCTGGAGAAGGTTAGGTGTGAGCCTGTGAGGCGAGCTGGTCTAACTCACTTTCAACTATCTCTATGGCTCAAGTTGAGCCTGCTTGAATGTTCAAAATCCAAGCATACGGTTCCGTATATATGACATTGAATCACGTGCCGGCAAGTAGTATCGTCCGAATGTATGTGGAGATTTTCCGAGCTATACTTGCATGCCCATGATACGCACGGGCCGAAGCATGTTGACCGTTGAATATCGTGCCGGCGAGCTCAACCGGCTTGGTGCAATGACCTTTTCGGGTTTTAACGGGCTTCTAATTGTCATTTTACGTGCTTCTTCACTAATTATGGTGTGTCCAGTCTCTTTGAACGTTGGATTGGTCTCTCACCAGACGGGGAAAATTGTCCGAAAAGTCCAAAATAATTGTCATTTTGTCAAATCAATCATAAATATTTCATTTTGCGCATTAAGTCATAAATCTTTTTACGTATTGTCAATTGAGTTCATCTGATTAAAATAAGATGAAAATCACTAACGTGAATACTAGTTATCCCACATAATAACACGATTGTCACTACCACAAACAATTTTTAATAATATTTTAGTATTTTTTTTGAAATTTTTATTAATTAAAAGATAAAAAACCAAAAAATTTAAAATCAAAAAATATTAAAATATTATTAAAATTGTCTAAATCAACATCAACCATATCACGTAAGGCAGTCGACGTCTACATCGGCGATTTTCGGTTAAAATTGGTCAGATAGACTCAATTGACATAACATAAAAAAGTTAACAACTTAATTGATAAAATTAAAAAAAAATTATGATTGAATTGATAAAAATACAATAATTCGAGGATTTTTTAGATAATTTTTTCCGTATGATACAATAATCACCATGCTCCAAAAGAATGCACGAGGTGCATTACTTCGAATTCCGAGGAGGACAAAATTCACTCGCCCGGTCCCCGGGTCAGATCCGATGTGAAACTCACTCGTGCCTACCGGTCTTTGGCCTTCGCGTTGCATTCGCTCCGCCGCTTCCGCACACGTGGGGCCCTTTTCGTAAATTATTTTTAAATCTTTTAATTATTTATTTTTCTAAATTTTTATGTTTATTTTTTCCCACCTCTCGGGATGTAATAACAACACAATGTGTGGGGCCCATCGGAAAAGTGCCATATTGTATTATAACACGTGCTGGCTACGGAATCCGATAATGTCTATATCTAACGTTCCACCTAATTAAAAATTAGAACGTGGAAAATGAGAGGGCGACTTATAGTTTTTTTTTTTTATAAAAAACTATTTTATCGTAGCATTTGAAATATAATTTCGCTTATACTATTTAATAAAAATAGGGAAGTAATTATGTCATAAATAAAAATATCTTGCGATTGAAAATATAATACCATAAATTAAAATTCACAACATTCTCTAGGCAAAGTCATGATAAGATACATGATAAAATGATGTTTTTGTTGCATGTAATAGAGTATTTATATTGTGAAATTCATGACAAAGATGATGATGATAAAAAGTAGTTTTGTGCATTAGTCTGATTAAAAAAGAATTAATAATTTGAAGAGAGAAGAGGATATTTTAGAAAATTAACTCAAAAAAAAAAGTATCTAAGTTAAAATGGCAGTGAATATAGTACCAAAAAAAAAAAAGACATGTACTACAAAACATAAAGTTCCCAGCCAAAAAATAAATTAAACAATGCATTAACTCCTTTTAGGAAAATACACAACAAAGTTAGCAATTGAAGATGTATGAGATAATTACAAAGTCAGCCCTAAATTTTCCAATTTCATCAATGTAATCCTAAATCATCGCACGAAATTCCAATATGATCTTTTCAGGCAATTGTCCCTAAAAATTACTGACGCGACATCCAATCATCAGCGATTGTCCTACATGGCAAGCCAATATGGCAATTCCCAAGTTGTCTACATCAGCATGTCATGTAGGATAGGCGATGATGATTAGATGCTACATTAACAATTTTCAGTAACAATTTGCCAAAAAGACTAAAATGGAATTTTGTACAAAAGTTTAAATGCTATTTTAATGTTTAGACTTTTGTCATGCCTCTTGCAAGACTTAAAAGTCAAAACTAAATTATCTCCACTCCAATCCTCTTGAAAATTTCAAATTAAATATTTTTCCAAAGGTTTTGCACCGGGACAATTAATATGAAATTTCAAGTTGAATATGACCTCTTAGGACAATACACCTCGTGCTTGGAATGGATGTTGGCATTCAGTCTTCATTAAGGAATTAGCCGTGAGAACACCTTATGATAAAACAACGCTATTGATTTACTATAGAATCATAAATAGATAGGTTACACCAAACAAAACTTTGTCTCCTCCGTTCAAGAATCGAAGTTTAGGTTCAGCTAGCGGATTGAACCGTCGGTGACTCCCCCACTTTCTCGCCGTCGGAAGAGTCGATTTCCACGGGATGTTATATCGCTATCACAAGGTTAGAGAATCAAAGGGACATGAATAAATCACGTGCTACAATGGCCTCACCTTGGGCTAACATAATCTCGCCAGCCATGAGCAAGGCCTTCGTCGATGACCCTCACCGGCACAATGGAAAAGAAGAAAAGAAAAGGGAAAATTTTAAAAGAATTTAAAAAGTACAAAAATTGTCCATTTCAACGATTTCCGACTAAAATTGACTAGAATTGCTTAGTTAGTATATTGTCAAAAGGTTTAGGACTAAATTAATCAAATTATAAGGTTTATAACCTAAATGACACATGTACATTAGATTTATGACTTTTTTTGTAATTTCCCCAATCACAATTCGACATTCATTATCTTTTCAAATTATGTATTTTTTTTTTTGCTCTTTTAATGATACGTGTTATGTTTTGATAATTTCAAAATACCAACAAAAAACGATGTAAGCCTTAAAACGATGACCAATATAGAGAAAGCATGAAGAGATGAAGAGGGGAACCCTTGAATTCTAATGTTAGAAAATCGTTAATTTTCAAATAGTAAAATACTAACTAATGGGTAAGAACTAAGACTCCATTTGTTTCATATAAAAAGAGTGGTTTGAAAAACTTTTTTTTCAAAAAAATGATCGTTTTTTATTGAGCATAAAATTGAACAAATGAAAATTATTTTCATCGTCTACAAAAATATTGAGATGTAAATTGTTGTGGACAATGAAAATATATCTCGTTAATCAATTATTTCAATTGATATCAATGATTATTTTTAGGAAAATATTTTCAAAACAACTCATTTTCCAAGTAACAAATGGAGCCTAAAAGACAATATAACTAATGGGCGATTTAAAATTCTCGGTCACAAAATAAATTAAGCTAACCAATAATTTTACATAGAAAATTACACTACTTAAGCTAAAATCGACTTTAGGTATCTACCAATGACTTTAGGTAGGTTGATAGGTGATTGAAGATTTTGGATTTTGGGCAACTAAAATATGAAATTCCAAGTTAGAATATGACCTCTTAGAACAATCCACCTCATGCTCGGAACAAATGTTTGCACAAATGATAATCGGCCATGCGAACCACCCCGTGATAAAACGAAGCTATTAACCATATTATAAAATCATAAAAATTTGATGGTTGCACCGAACAGAACTTGTCTCCTCCTCCGCTCAAGAGTCCGAAGGTTAGGTTCAGCTGAAGGATTGAACAGCCGGTGACTCCCCACCCCCCCAACCTTCTCGCCGGCGGAAGAGACGTTTTCCACTTCCTCTCTCTCTTCCTTTTCTCTCTCTCTCTCTCTCTCTCTCTAAGATTTTGACCCAGACCCAAGTTTGGGGGAAAGTACAGCGGGAGTGCCAAAAATGCGCAAGGAGGGACACTTAAGCGCGAAACTTACAAATCCGGACACTTAAGTGCCACTTTTCAAAAAAAAAAATGAATCACTTAAGTCGTCATCGGAACATGCCTAGAAATCCTACGTGGCATTTTTTTATTAATTTTTTTTGCCTATGTGGCACACTGAAAATTGAAACGATGAAGAATCAGCACAAAACGACGTCGTTTTTGCGTTGACGTGGATTTTTAAAATTATTAATTAAATAATATTAAATATTTAAAAATTGATTAATTTAAAAATATAAAAAAAAAAAAAAGGGGGGGCAAGGGCTGTGCAGCCCTCGCCGCCACCACCGTGCCGCCCCATCGGCGAGGGGGCCGACGCGGCCCTCGCCATCGCCCCCTCGCCTAGATCTCGCCACCCCACCGCCCCGGGAAGGGCCGGCGACTAGGGTCACCGCCACCGGGCGGCGGCGGCCGAGGGCTACCGTCGCCCCCTCACCAATTTCCCCTCCCCCTTTCTTTTCTTTTTTTTTTTTTTTTAATAAAATCGATTTTAATTTTTTTTTTAAATTTGACGTGGACAATTTTTTTTTATTAAAATTGCCACTTGGAATTTTTTATTTTGAAAAAAATGCTCCATCGTCAAATAAAGTCGTCGGAAAATGGATACGTGGTAATTTGGCCAGATTTGGCACTTAAATAATCTATTTTTGTTCCGATTTTGTCACTTAAGTGTACCGTTTATAACTTTTGGCACTTAAGTGTCCCTCCGTGCCAACTTTTGACACTCCTAGGGTCCGTGTGTCCCCAAGTTTGATTACTAGGGAAAGCGCTCAAGAATAGAGGGAGAAAAGTAAACCAAGCAAAGAAAATCAAGACCCTTTAAGTGAATGAGAAGTGATTGCACATTGCGGTAGGGGGCTTCAAATGCTAAATGTCCGACCCGTCTTTGCATTAACAAAGGAGTTGGTTGCAAGAATCGAGATAGCTTGCAAACATGAAATTAGAAGACGTGTCTAAACATAAAATTAGATAGGAACGTGCTAAGATTGAGGCAAACTTTCTAAACACATATAGACTCCATTTGTTTTGCGAAAAAAATGAATGATTCAAAAACCGTTTACTTAAAAATGATCGATTATATTGGTTGAAATAATTAGTCAATGAAAAGCGTTTTCACTATCTATAATAATTTATATCTAAGAATTCTCACGGACCATGAAAATGTTCGGTGAATTATTTATTTAAAAAGGAAAAAGAAAAGACCTAGAAACAGTTGAGTACTGAAAAGTGATGATTGATGTTGAAGGTGAGCTAAGAGATCCAGCTGACCCCACACCTAACTTTCTATCCATAGAAACAACATGTGCTCCATTCATCTACTTCTTCTTTTGGGAAGGTCTTCCACAAGAACAAAAGAACAATAGAGAATGAGACGAAGCCAATATCCAATTCAACGACAAAGTCATTGGGAGTGGGTGTGCTCCTTCCTTTATTCTGCTTTTGTGTCTGCTTCAGGATCAGTCTAGGTTAGGCATGTGCTCTTGAAATTATTCCTGAGCTTTATCCTGGCAGATTTAGCACCAACGTGCAAACATGATTGATGAATCGTTCACGTTCACATGCACGTAAGCTCAAGACATGGGGGGAAATTTGCCCGATTAGTCGTATACCCAATTCAGTCATAAAATTTTCCGTTTTGTCAATTTAATCCTAAACATTCGTGTAAAATTCTATAAAGTGATGATTGGACTGTTATGTTAGTCATTTCTAGCAAAATTGACTGAAAATAACAAATTAAAATTTCATGCAAAGGTTTGAAACTGATTTTAAAATTGACTGAAATGACACATTGTACTGTTTTGTCGGTATATTTTTTAAATCGATTTTTAATATTTTCTTTTTCTTTTCTTTGTTTTTTTCCTCTTCCTTGGCTGGTCACTGGCCTCAAGAACAACCGGTGACTAGCCATAGGCGAGCTTGAGCCTCGCTCGAGGTCACCGGAGCCTCACCCAAGCTTGATCGATGAACTAGAGCGAGCTCAAGCCTCACTAAAATCTAGCAAGCTCAAATCTCGCCGGCCTATGGCAATGGTCAAGCTTGCCTATGGCTAATGACCAACCTTTGCAGTGGCTAACGACCAATCGAGAAAGAAGAATAAGAAAAGGAAAATAAAAACTCAATTTTTCAAAAAATATATAAAAAAGAAAAAAAAAAAGAAAAACCAAAAAAATAAAGGAAAATGTGTTTTGTTAGAAAAAAAAAAGTGAGGTGAAAGAAAATATGAAAAATGTTTTCCTCTACTTGAAAATTGGAAACCACTTTCCCCTATTTTTGAAGATTTTTTTTATTGATGGAAAATATTTTCCCCGACCAATTCATTTTCTGTGAAACAAACACGGAAAATCCAAAAAATTTTTTTCTATAAGTTTTTTTTTTTCATAAAACGAATAAAACCTAAAATTAAAAAAAATTGAAAAGTTTAGAATTGATTGAATAATTTTTTTCCAAAAAATGCCACTCAAAAAATAAAAAGGAAAAAGGGAAAAAAAAAAAAAAATACGAAAGAATATGTTACTTGTAAACACTGAATATCTCACGAAAATTAATTAGTGCAACAGTGTTACGCCGAAGAAACTCAACAAAGATTTTACCCCCTTAAAGACGTTGGTGTTATCAGATCCATCATTGACTGAAATCCAAACGTAAGCAGGAGGTTGCTCGATGAACATGGCTACCGACGATGGCTAAGCAGCTTCGAATCGAGCTCGACAAGATCTCAGATTTCGCTTTCTGCACCGTCGTCATCTCTTCTCCAGTCGCCCTGCTACAGGAGCCTCCTCCCAGCATTCCTTTCCCCTGGGAGTTGTGCGGTGAAAGCAAGCAATGCTCGCCCCCAAAGCGCGGCAGAAGAAGAAGGATTAGAAGATCCCGACACCGAACCGGCAGAAGATGTCGCAGAAGGACTCGACGATTGTCTTCTCGGTAAGTAACGCTGCACAACGATGCTGGTGCCTTGGCAAACTAGATGGGTCCGTCCTTCGGTTCGGTTTCTGGTTTTCAATACCTGGGGAGGTATGCTTATTCCTTAGACGATTTCCAGCAACGTGACTGACCTTATGATGCAAAGCTGCTGCACATTCATTCACCATTGCACTGCTATCTCCTACGATATCATGTATGGAAACTCACGGCTCAGTCGGATGGGATCGATGCGTGCAAGATTTGCAGCTCTCTCCCTGGAACAGCACATCAGTACAGCGACACCCGAGCCCACACCATGAGTATGAGCAAGCCGAACTGCGGATATCACAGAGTAGCAGAAACCATTCACCTCACGTGCCTCTGCCGACACCACGCCGAGCTTTGGACTCCGATGGCTCGTTGCCTTCTCCGTCAGGCAGATTCCACGGCACACGCCGTCGTCGGACGCTGCTCGTTCTCTTCCAGGGCGAATCTTCAACGCTTTGCTCGTGGGCGAGCTGCGAGGAAGGCCGAGTCAGCCGGCGTTGAAGTAGCACCGGAGTGGGCTTGGAATCACAATTCGGCTTTGGGCTTGAGCTAAAAGCCCAGAACCGGAGGCCCAAAAGGTCATGGAACAATACTTATCTAAAATTCGAAAGAGAAAAGAAAAATCAAAGAATGGTTCCGAAGCAAATAATTACACAAAGAGTTCTCAAACTTTAATCAAATGTATAATGTAATCCCAAAATTTTGAATTATTCAATATAGCCATTAAAATTTAGGTAAAAATATATAATGTAATTCCTAAACTTATAAATTATTTAATATGATTTTTAAACTTTTTGTTAATATTAAATTTAATCCTCAGACTATATGAATTCAGAGCATATAGAACAAAAACTAAGGAATTGGTCCCATTATTAGATCATTTGCCCTTATTGTCAGTATATTTTGGTCTCTTTAACCGAAACATTGTATCAATCATGTCAGGTGGGTTTTTTCCATGTAAATACATAATTTGACAAGTTGTTTTTCTTTCTAAAAGAGAAAAGGACGAACGAAGAGTAAACAAAATTAGGCAATAAAACAAAATAAAGGTGGAAACTGGACCACCCTCATCGATTTACCAATTCCTCTCTCTCCTAATTATGAGAAAGGATAGCACAATATGTTGCTATATTTTTAAATAAGGATAACGACATAAATAATCCTTGAACTTATGGCTAAATTTGTAATGTGATTCCTAAACCTTAAATTTTGTTTGATATGATTATTAAATCTTTACCCAATATTTTTTGTATATATTTAATTTAGTCCTATAACTATAAGAAAATATTCAATGCTATTATTCAGTTAATTCAAGTTCAAGGACAGCAATAAAATCCATTGCATATCGAAACAAAGTTTAAGGACCATTTGTATTATCATCCCTTTCAAATACATATTCAAAGGTGAAATAAATACTATAATATTAATTACAATTAATACCATACAAAGTAATAAATATTAGGAAAAATTTCAAAAACCGATCCAAAGTGAGTTTATTTTCTCAAATAATGACCAAAAGTAATAATTGTCTCAAATAATGATCCGAAGTGGCTAAATCAATTTCAAATAAAGACCTCAAATCGCAAGGCAGCAAATGTTTGTCGATTGGCGAGCATGTGGCATGGCAATTTTGTCAAAAAAATTGATAGAATTTAACAAGTCTTAAAAATAAAACTTCCAAACTATTTACATTCTCATGTTTTCTTCTTCTCCATTCACATTGTAGAGCTTGTCCCAATCGGCGAAGCTAAGCTTGCACGTCACGGAGGTTGAGTTTGCCACCGCCGCTGATGCCACGGTGCAGCTCAGTATCATCGCAAGGAGAAGAAGGCACCGCTAGCAGCCAGCCGTTATCGTCGCGGCGAATCATCTCCATTACCTCCAGGCAAAGAGATCTTCGGGCAAGCTCAGCCGCTCGATTCCGTCATGGGAGTTTTGCGAAGGATCGTGTGAGAGGAAACCCTAAGAGCCGAGAGAGTAAGGTGGAATGCAAATCCACTTCCATGGACCCAACTAGAGGCACAGAACATCTCGATCTTAAGGACCCACATCTTGGACACAATGCGAATCCACTTTCACGAAAAGAGAGAGGGGCAGCCTTTAGAACTCGATGAGTCAGGGATTTTACTCATTAACAAAGAATTTGGGTTCTCTGAGTAAGATGAGACAAAAAGCCTAGAAGATGAAGTGTAGAAGAAGAGCGTGAAGAGTGTGGAGTTTCTATTTATAGGGTTTGTTAATTTCTATCAATTTTTTTGATAAAATTGTCTTTATTCCGACCATAAAAAATGCCACACCCTCACCAACCGGTGAACATTTGCCTGCTCACGATTTGAGGTCTTCATTTGAGACCGGTTTAGCCACTTCGGGTCCTCATTTAAGATAACGACTACTTTGGATCCTCATTTGAGAAAATAGACTTATTTTGGATTTTTTTGAAAATTTCCCTAAATATTATAATATTCTGCACAATTTTTTTTAAAAAGTAGGGAAAATCATAAAAATAGGCTAATTATCAGTAACTCTAATTTGTGGCTTATTTCTAGGGATTTAACAAGGGACCGACCAAAGTTCATGTGCTCTTGACTGTCGTCCCCTTCCTGCTCGCATCGTTCAGTTCACAGCAGGACGTGCCGCAAAGCTCCATCCGCTCCGCCCATGGCGTCCGCTCCTTCCAAGCTCTACGCAGGTTCCTCCTCCTGCCGACGCTAGCTTGCGTTAGCTTTTTCTCTCTCTGATTCACGTTCCATGGTTGCAGATGACGTCAGCCTCCTCGTGGTGTTGCTGGACACGAACCCTTTCTTCTGGAGCGCCTCCTCCCTCCCCTTCTCCAAGTTCATCTCTCACGTACCCTTCTCTCCAATCCCCCTCTTTGGAGCTTACCCACTTTCTCTTTCTGTCTCGTTATCGATTCCGGGGAACTTGTGTAGGTGATCTCGTTCCTGAATTCGGTCCTGCTGCTCAACCAGCTGAACCAAATCGTGGTCATAGCCACGGGGTACAGCTGCTGCGACTATGTCTACGATTCTTCCTCCTCGGCGAACCGGTCGTCCGGGACGGGGAAGATGTCGGCTCTGTCCATCGATCTTCTGGAGAAATTGGAGGAATTCGTGGGTCGGGATGAGAAGTTGTTGAAAAAGGAGCTGGAAGGCTCGACGGCGTCTTCACTGTTATCCGGGTCGTTGTCCATGGCGCTTTGCTGTATCCTTGGTGTATATGATTGCTACTAAATGTCATTGAGTTGTGGTTAATGTGATCTTAATGTTCTGAAAGTGAAAATGGGTAATTTCTTTAGTGCTAGGTTGGAATTTTTTGCAAGAAATGCAATTGGCTGAAAGTTGTTACTTCTTCATGTTTATGTCAGTACATTTTATATAATGTGGACTGTACTCGGCTTTGGGATCATTCACTAATTAGCAAATTTTTTAGCAAGTAGTATGAAATTTGAGAGGCAAGTTGTAATATTTGTGTGACTTGTGGAAAATGTGTTTGATTTGATTTTAACTTAGACATTCAGAGGGTTTTTCGGTCAGGACCACTACATCCACATCCTCGAGTAAGTATTGTGAACCCTGATATGACTGTCCTCTACAATGCATCATTGAATTTATTATTGGATTTTTGAGGTTTCATCTTAGCAATATCCTAAATTCTCACCATCCCTGCATTAAGTTCCCAGTGTTGATCCGTCTTAGGTGTGTCATGGTAAGGGAATATAAGTATCGCACCTAAAAGTAGAGTTCATATTCCTTTAGAGGTTGCAGATCTTGCAGGTCTATAATTCAACTAACTCTTCTGAGGCTTATATGACAGAAATCTTTCGTTTTTTCCCACTAAAACAATAAAAATAGAACAGCGGCAAAAAGTTTTCTGGAGATATTCTGATGCTGCCACAGTCAGATTGTTGAGAGGTCCAGTTGTGATTGTGTATTTAAGTCTTGAATTTTCTTTTCTAAGGGCCCTTTTGTGTGAAGGAGAATTGTTTCGGGGAAATTGTTTTCTGACTTTCCATTGTTTGGATGACAGAAAACTAATCAATAAATGGAAAATGTTTTCCAGGGACCAAGAAGAACAAGCTTAGATCAGGGAAAAATGACTTCTCATTTTGGCAAGAAAGAAAACACTTTTCTTAAACCATCAAACAAATGAGAACTAACTGTTTTCCTTGAAAATGATTTTCATGGAAAATATTTTCCTTTATCATGAAGTTTTTAGTGAAATAAGTTCACCCTAAATTTCAAATGTATAGTAGCTGAACCAATACAGAAGATGCTGATATCTATTATATGTGGGGTTCCAACTTGATGCCCTATATTTTATAAATTTTTCCTTCTTTGATTAGAAAAGGACTAGTAAGTGATGAATTCCTAATGTTCAAATAAACCTGACCAAAGGCAAGTACAGTGCTTTTACAGAGGTGATGTTGGTTTTGGTTGGTCAATACCTTTTCTGTTCTTTCCGCAATATCAACCCAAGAGCTTATTACATTTTATGACATTAGGAAAGGTACAACAGAAGCACTGGTGATAGTAACCAAGCCTTTTGAGTATCTTTATTTTGTGGTGTAATTTGACAGACACTAAGATGATGACATAGGTTTGAGAAGGCTTTCCTATTGATAGATAAGGATCTTGTTTTTTCTCCTACTGATATGTTCTGAATATAAGATGCATAATCATCATGTGGGTAAGAGGGAAGTGATTGTTTAGTAGCAAAGTGCTGACTAATTTTTCATAAAAGAAGACGAAACTATAGACAGTTCAAATTTAGTTGTTCCTTCATCCTATCACTGTGATTTCTCATCATTGTGGTGCTCAAGAATAGAGTGTGAATTCACTGAACTTGAGTCTGTGCAATGTTCTGATATGCAAATGGGGACTTCACTATATTCAAAGGCTCACTTGTTGAACACATTGGCCATGGATTATCAGAGAGGATATTGCATCAAGTGGATATATAGATATACCTTTCTTGTTTATCTTAAATTCAAATAATAATGTAGCAATGGCAGAGAGATATAAGATTTCTCCCTAGGTACCTTTAAAATCTTTGGACTTCACATGTTCTTATTGTCCACACCTGTCATCTAGTGGCTTTTTGTTTTTTGACCAGGTTTATTTCTCGCAATGATGTGTT
This sequence comes from Corymbia maculata, assembly GCA_014182735.1. Classification (NCBI taxonomy): domain Eukaryota; kingdom Viridiplantae; phylum Streptophyta; class Magnoliopsida; order Myrtales; family Myrtaceae; genus Corymbia; species Corymbia maculata. Next base: position 7,528,190 of record CM024685.1, read on the forward strand.
TCACATATAAAGTTTCCTGGGAGTACTCATATGATATTGACTTTTTGGGGTGCAGATTTTATGCTTGCATGGATCTCAGGATGGGCCTGAACAGTATGTGCTCAGTTTGCTTTTCTGTTTCATTTTGGTTCATCATTGTTGTGGATAAGTTACTCAAAGACCTTCTATTCCTTTCAGATATGTTGCCATCATGAATGCAATATTCTCTGCACAGCGTTCGATGGTATGTATTTATTTACTTTCAATCTTATGCAAATGAACTAAATGATGACTAATCTACTCCTCGGAAAAGGAAACAAATAAACTACATCACGGCAATATTGTTATTTTCTTGCCACATGTCACTTTGCAAATGCCAGTTATTGGTACTGATTTGTTGATTGGTCTTTATAGCAGATAACGGCCTTTAAATGCCAGCTCCTCAGTTTGAGTCCATGGCCCTGATTTTGTTTTTTTTCACAATTACTTTTAACTGTACAAGTTTCATTTTTGTGGGGACAACTTCCTATATAGTGGGTAGTCCTTCATTCTAATTTTGGAACGTTGTAGTATTACAGCTGGCCTTTGTAGGATTTAGTACAAACATACTTCTCTTACTTTCCATCTTAATTTAATATAGTTTTCATCTAGTTCTACTCTGCTTTAAAGCTACCATCACGAATTTATGGTAACTCTTTTTGCTGACAATTGTTTCCAAGTCTAACTCCCTTATGCTTTGGTGTCACAATGTTAAATTTAATATTTTATATGCAAGCTTGTCTGGTTATAGGGTGGGTATTATCTCAACAAACTATGTTTCTGCAGGTCCCTATTGATTCCTGTTTCATTGGAGCTCAAAATTCTGCCTTTCTCCAGCAGGTACTTTTTTTCTTGAAAAATGAAATCCAGATCGCTTTCTTCTCGGTTTAGCATCTTTTAACTTTGTGGTCAAAGAGTATCATATTATTTGTTTCGTTGATGTTGGGCTTCTGTCCGCACTACCTCCTGTTGATGTTGGTTTCACTTGATCAGGCTTCCTATATTACTGGTGGCGTATATCTGAAGCCACAACTACTGGAGGGAACATTTCAGTATCTATCGGTATGGGATAAGTATATTTCTATCAAGGAAGCAGCATCTAGTTGTTACTTTTGGCATTCGTTTTGCTCTGCAACTTAAGTTGGCTGTAAAGTTTTGTAATAATTGAGCTGAAACAACTTGTTGGAAAAGAAAAAACTTTCAACGGAGCATGATCATATTGACATTTCATGTTCAAAGTAATCTTTAATGAAGTTATAAGCTAACATCTTTATATGGTACTCCTATGTTTAATTTACTTTAGAGTTAATTTTGCTCTGCTGACTTGTGCACAATGAAGTTCTAAATATCTACCTGTTTTTTAATCTGCCGTGGGAAATTTAAAGCCCTTATTTTGTTCTTGCTAATTGGCAAAAAAATTCATGTTACTATAGGACCTGAATAGGATAAGATGCTTAAGTAACTGATGTTTGTATAGGTTTTCCTTTTCTTGGTTGAAAAATGAGTTTTCTGTTAATCTTTTGTTTCCTTGCTCTCGATTGAAATCTCTACTTCTGCAAGGCCAATTCTGATACATTGTGTTTTCTAAGCTGAAGTGGCAGTAATTAGATTTGAACATGGATCCTGGCTACAACTGTTTTTCCTTCATGTTCAAGATCAAGATTACGATTGGTGTGTGGCTTCACAAGATTGATCATGCATGCTTAAAATTAGGAAGTTAATTGAGTTGGAGATGCATCTGTCCTCTATCATTTTCTTTTGTTCTAGTCAATCTCCTTCCTGTTTTCATAAGATAGACTAGAGAGGCTTGATAATTTTAAGATTAGATGACATCCCAATTCAATCTCAGTGACCCAAAAAGTCGAGCATGAACCATTCGTCAAAGAAGAGCCCAACAGTTTGGGAAAGCAATGACAAAACCTAAAACCAGAAAAAGAATGGAACCCTAACATTTCAGTAGTGAACACATTATCTCATCTGTGAAGGGGAGACAAAATCTTTGATGCACAAAACATTAGCATGTTCTATTAATTTCCATATTGTGGTTTTTTGTTGGTATCTATTTACTTTGTCAACAGGCTCCTCCCCTTGCATTAATGCAATCTTACTGGATTTTGCAGACAGTTTTTGCCACTGATTTGCATTCTCGTGGATTCTTGCAATTGCCTAAGTCTGTTGGGGTTGATTTTCGTGCATCGTACGTTGGCTTTCTCTGGATTGTGTGCTTCATCTGATTTTGTTTTGTTCTCTACCTCTGAACTTTTATCTCTTCTTTTTCTTCTGTTTCTGTGACAAGTATTTATGTTCAATAACTCATGTTAATTCTTTCATTGACACAAACGAATATGATGTGGGCATTGGATGTATTGCTATTGGTGGTCATTCTCCCACCGTGTTTGGTCAAAAAGGACAATAAAGCTTAGACAAAACATTCTAAACTTCCAGCTTCACGGTTCTCATTTGCTCTTGGTGGAAGGCAGACTGAGGAAAATAGGGATTGCTTTCTTTGAGGATGTGCAACATTTTTAAATGGATTTGCAAGAGTGAAAGGGCTTAATTTCAGTAATTTGATCTGCATTTAATAAGAGAAAGGAAAAGATTCTATGGGTTACCTTTTCTTTTCTCTTGACCAATATGAATTCATGTTCTGCTAGAACTTTTTGTCATAATGTACAAAGAGATCGTCATGTTGTTAGTTTATTTGTGTCTGGACACGAGTGACATTGGTGGCACCAGCTACTTCTATGGCATTTATCATCTGTCTAATTATGGTTCCTAGGAATGCTTGGCAATGAGCATGAAGCATATTAGTTTGATCTCTGGATTCTTGAGAGAGAAAAATATCCTCAGCTAATTTACATTTTTGTCTGTACTCGCGAAATCACATAACCTGTGATAAACAGCTTGGAAACTTCTATGCTTTAAAATACTCTGATTAACCCTTATTTTTTGGGTGGGATGAGCTATTTGTACTGTAGACCTCTTATTTTTGAAGTCTTGGTGTATCTAATGGAACTTTGAAATGTGCAGGTGCTTTTGTCATAAAAAAACTATTGACATGGGCTACATCTGTTCTGTATGCTTGTCTATATTCTGTAAGCACCACAAGAAATGTTCAACCTGTGGGTGAGTGGTTTGATCTCTCAATTGCATTTTCTTGATAATTTTCCTGTTTCTTGAACGATAGCTTTTGGTTTCTGTTTCACGAGTATTTGTACTTGACCAAAATGGATAAGGGCATGTCTGAATAGATTTTTACTTTTTACAATTTGCTTAACTGAAATTTTGCGACAGACGCACTTTGAATTTTTTTAACCCCTAACATCTGAAACTTTCACTATACATCAATATGACATGTAAATTCATAAATTTTTCAAAGTTTTCTAAATTTGGATAATAATTACAATTACTTATGGTGGCGCAAACTCTCGGATTGACCAAATCCTGAGTATATATGGCCCCAGTATGAATGGACCCATTGTTCTCTCATAATTAGGACATGGTGTTTTCTTTCTGGTGCTCGCAAGAGTTGATGAACTTTCTCACAGTTTGGCTGTGCAGTTTGTCTTGTTTTGGTCAATTTACTTGATTTGTTTTTATGCAGATCTGTTTTTGGTCAGGCCCAATCAGAGGCTGCCTCAGAGCCTAGCAAGAAAAGAAAGACGGGAGATGCATAAGCTACACAGCTTCTATGTTTGTGGTTTCTTTGATGGAGTCTCTGTTTGGTGAGAATTCTCTAATTCATGACTATAAACTTGCCACGGATCACACATGCACATGCAAAAACACATGGTTTGTTTTTTTCAGAAGAAAGCATTACGCGTGCATGCATACTCGTCAGGCATTCAAAGTATTGGGCACTGGTTTCTGACACTTGCCTAGGTCTAGGGCATATTTGTGACCTGACTAGGAGGCATGTGCAACAGGCCAACCAAATTTTTGTCAAACCAGCTTACAAATCTATTTTGTTGTTTTTTCCTTGCTGCAGTTAGGCTCATATTCGCATATATATGGAGGCTTGTTGACAAAAAGTAGTCTGATTATGACTTAAAGAGCAATGTGAGCTTCAACTGCAGTGACATGTCTGGTAATTAGTGAATTCCCATGCTAACCTGTTACATGGAGCAATTACTAATTTCGGCAAATGGAGGATTTTTTTCCCCTTCAAATCTTTGTCGCTTAACAAGTGTTGGAGCAATGGAGGTTTTGCAGTCCCTCCCCTTGAGTCTTTCCTGTGGAACTGAAGTGTTTGTACCATACCATAGTACAGTGAATCCCAAGATTTGGGATTATTTTTGTCCGAATGGTGTTTATCTCTGAAGGCTTGAGAATTGAGATTAGATAAAAAAGCAATAGTACTCTTCCTCTTCTTGTGGAGTTGTCTCTGAAAAAGCTCAGACTAAGTGTGTTCTTTTGGAAAATTTAACCTCAGTGAGAATCTGGCTGTTGAAACGTCCTTTTTAGGTGATGTCAAAATTGAAAGTGCATATGTCATGGTCATCTTTAGATGTACCATCATGAACACCAGAGCAACCGAGTTGTATATACTCACGCCTCAACCTCTTTCTTGAGGTGCTGCATCTCGGGCACGAGTACGTTAACCTTGTGTAGAGCAGCAACAGAATGTGGCTGCTTATCTCAACTTCTTTCTCATCGAAAGTCAAATAAAAGTGTGAAATCAGTTGGCTCCTGGTGATAAATTTTTCATGTCACTCTATGCCTCCGCTCTCATATTAAGTCGTTCCTTGAGCATCTTTGCCCTCCTTTCCAATATGTAGTGCTTTAAGTACTGAATGAATTGTAACCAAAGGGCAAACGCAAGTACTAAAACTAAAGTGCAAAGTAACTATCTATGTAATCTGGGTGACGTACTGTTGCTTAATATGATCTTTTTGTCTGGAAGTTACAAAAATTAATTCCAAGTTGAAATTTCCGGACGTCCATGGAGACCGAAGAAAGTCAATTGTTTGAAAAAGAAAGGATGGGTTAAAAGTCGTAGTCCCTAGACTCTCCGGTTGAGATCAGTCCCTCTCATGCAGTAGAAGGGCTTCTGACCAAATTCTTGACATGAAAGTACTGCATAATTTAACAAGAGGAACTTTTGGTATTGCTCAAAGAAATTCACACGCGTTAGCTGCAGCAGCAGCGGTGATGAAGATAAAAAAGACATTCACCACAGCCCATCTAGTCTATAGTCTGCACAAAGCATTAATTCTTCGAAACATAAACGGAAAAATAATTTTTTTAATAAACATTTCTTAAACCAGTAGACAAACGAGCAAAATATGATTCAAGTGGTGCTGAATTGTTCACGTACGGTACCGATGTGACCCATTGGGAAACATATGAAGAAAAATGTACCCAGATCCAATCCGGCCCCACAGGAGGGAAAACTAACGACGGAAATCTAAGTCAACTGGTGCAAAGATAGAGCTTTAGAGAGTAAAAAGAAAAGGAACAAGAATGATAGGAGACTGACTGTAGATGAATGTACAACTTCATGGCTAAAAGTTCAGATTCACATGTCAAGCAGGAAAAACATTGGAAGACTAGATTCAAGGTGAGGAGACGCCTAGCAGCAGCTGAGCTGGAGAGCTTCTTCGAGCTCCCTTTCCTGTGGCGGCGGTAGAGAAAGAGGAGAAGCTCCGCGAGACATGCACGCATCCTCCGTCGTCTGGTCCATTGGTGCTTTGGTTCTCATGGGGGATGGTCACGCAAGAACCGTTTCATCGTTGCTGAGAGCTTCGCTTGGAGCGGTGGTGATGGAGTTTGAGAAAGAGTTGGAGGAGATGATGATGATGGTGGTGGTGGTGGTGGTGGTGGTGGTGAAGTGGTTCTCTCTTGGTAGGGGAGGATTAGCATTGCAGCAGTCGGTGCCATTTTCTTGATGCAAAAGAAAGCATACACAGGAAGAGAGAGAGAGAGAGAGAGAGAGAGAAGCTTTGAAGGTTACAAAAAGAATATATTTTGGGAGAAACAGAGAGAGTCAGGGGTTTGGTGGAAACAGGCTGAAAGCCTAAAACAGGGGGCGTTTTCATGTCTGGTAATGCGTGGGAGAAAATGATGGGTTAGTGATTGATTAATATTGAGATCAGGGCAAAACATCTTAAGCTTATTATGGAAAAACAAGAAAATTACCGAAAAAGTCATATAACGTATTGTAATTGTACAAATTTAGTTACAAATATATTTTATTTTGTCAATTTAGTCCTAAACTTTTTACAATTTAATCTATCTGACCAATTTTGATGGATTAGCACTACTGTGGACACTAGGCATCTGGCCAACACCGACGTGAATAATTAATGGTAATATTTCATTTTATTTTCGAATTTTTATATTAATTTTTTAACTTTTCCTTTTTCTTTTCTTTTCTTTATTCTATTCTTTCTTCTTTTGCTTTCTTTGCCCATAGTGGCCAGCAAAGTTCTGATGAGGCCCATTGACCACTAGGTGATGGTGAGCATCATGACCCTTGCCAAGCCTCACCTAAATGTGGGCAAGGCCTGGGGGCCGCAAGCATGTAGCTTCACTTAGATTTGAGCAAGGTCGGCCTTGCTCTGGCGTTGCAAGCCAGGGGTGAGCAAGGGTGAGCTTGTCTTCCCTAGCAACAATGAAGCGAGCCTCAATTTGGCAATTGGCCCTTGCCTTTGGCCAATCGCCTCAATACGATGACTAGCCAAAGAAAGGAGAAAGAGGGGAAAAAATGAAAAAAGAAAAAGAAAAGAATAATTCTAAAAAATATTAAAAATTTTCTACATTAGCACTAGCCGTATCACATCGGCTCTAGTTATGCCAAGTCAACGTCAATCGGCCAAATTTTACTGGATAAACTAAATTGGCACAATTGCATAAGATATATGACTCAATTAGTCATAAAGATAAGTTTATGATTGGAGTAGCACAATTACAATTTATGTAAGATTTTTTGGTATTTTTCCCTAGAAAAGCTATCCAAAAATTCCTAGATCTATTACAATTTTGTCAATTTAGTGTCAATTTCTTTTTGGTCAAATACTTTTACTAATTGCGTCATAGACATTTTCATATCTTGCTAATTGGGTCAATCCGATTAATTTTAACTAAAAATCATTGACATAAATGTTGATAATAATATATAAGACAATCGGCACAAATGTGAATAATTTTTCACAATTTTTTTCTTTCTTTTCCTATGACTTTTATCAACCACTAAGCAAAGACTGCAAAGCCCTCGCTAGCCATGAAATCCTCGCCGATTGGGACTCTTCCCTATGGTTGGCAAGGGTTGGCCAAGGATCCTTGCTAGGCTTCGAAGAAAAGAAAAAATAAAGGAAAAGTAAAAAGGTAAAAAATATAACTAAATGATACATGTTTTAGAAAAAAATTTAAAAATTACAAAAATATCTATATTAGTGCAAGTCATGACACGTAGAAAGATTAACATCCACATCAATAATTTTAGTAAAATTGGTCAATGAACTCAATCAATATATTGTCAAAAGATAAAAGACTCAATTGACAAAATTAAAAAAATTTATAAAAAATTAGCAAAAATACAATAATTTAGGAGTTTTTAGATAATTTTATCAATTTATTTATGTTGTTCTTAGGAGTGTTCTCATTTGGTTGAACTCCTAACCGGCACCGTGTTGTCGACTCAGTCGCAAAAAGCACAAGTACTTCACGATCAAGTCATGACCCGAACCGTTGACACTCCAGTACTTCACTGTCCGTTTCAAGTTTACCATCAAACTCCAATGATTACCAGAGAGATACATTAAGGTTTCTGATGGAGGTCGTGATGTAATATTGACGACAGAATAAAGACCACAACCAGTATCAAAATCTACGAGATGCAGACCACTTGATATTGGGAAAGTCATCATTCTGCAGAGAAGATTCCCATGTTGATAGGCAAGAAGTTGACGAACTTTGTGTTGTCTTTGGGAACTAAATCAACAAGCTATATTGCCATATGAAATATGTACACATCTTTCGTTTACATAACAGACTTCCAAACTATTTACTTTGCCTTTCTCTGTTTCTTCTTTTGTTACAAGCATTGGATCACTTGCGTCCATCAATGGATTGTCGATAAAGTGTTTCCATAGCCAAACCTGAGGAGTACAATCTGAAAACGGATGGAGTAGTGTTATGCACAGGAAGGAAGTGTGTACAGTCAGCAACCTCAGTTCCAGTGGAGAGACGCTGGATGTTTCGCGGTCACGTGGTAGATTCCGTCGTTTCTGTGGTCTTCTCTTCCAACAAGGGTGTTGTGCTTGACTCATGGGCTGCAGTGACATCAGACTCGCTTTCCTCGTTGAATCTATCGACACTGGGCAGAAAAGTTCCTGCAATTTTAAGTAACTGCATCAGTTATAATTCTTGTGGGTGAACAGGGGAGGCACACAGAAGAATCATAGTAGGATCTTGGCCTAGTAAGGATTGGCTGCAAATGGCGAACCCAAGCCAATTGTCTGGTCTCACAGCAGCATGACCCATCCAAAAATATTTTCCAGGTTGTCATGAATTTTATATATTAACACCAAGCTTCTCTTCTGATCTATATTTGATGTATGACAGTGATATCCAAATTGTCCATCTAATGCCAAGGTAAAGCAGACTTTTGGTCCTTAACATATACTTCTACTTTTCAGTATCGTCCTCCAACTTTTTTCATTTCTGCAGTTGAGTCCCCTTAACACAGCTTGAGCAATCTGACCTTCCCTCACCGGTCATCATATTCTCCACCAGAACAATGATGTGGCATGTCTCATGTGAAACTACTTAAAGTGGAAAAGAAAATGTGATGGTTAAGTCTAAGTTCACCTCCCTAACTTATAGTGTTTTCAAAATTTGTCCTCCAAATTATTCATCTGATACAGTTGAGTGCTCTAAAATCACCACAATTTTTTCAATCTGGTCTTCACAGAGAAGTTAGGGAGCCCATATAACAAGGGAAAGATAAACTTGGTCACACTTGGCGGAAAGGTGGGCTCAACAAAAATCGGATGAACAAATACCCAACAGGATATTACATTTACCCTAATATTATTTTGCCATATTATTCATATAATTCAATTTAAGGAAAGCCATGCCAGTATTTTGACAAAGAAAATAATGACATATGATCATTGAATGATCACAATGCATGCCCAAAATAAGTTAAGAGCACCAATGATAAGAAAATGAAATTTAAACAAAATTAAGAAACCATGCAAGTGGAAAGGATTAAGGGCGCGGATGATAATATTTCTGGCCAGAAATTGATTTCTAGAAAAGAAATAAATTTTTCTATTTCTATTCTTGGATGAGTTTTTGAGTAAAAAAACGTGCTTGAAAATGACAAAAAATTTCTCTTTTTCGAGCAGCGGCAACAAAGGGAGGGATGGTGGTGGGGGGTGGCCAGCGACCAGCGTCTGCGCGACCGGCATTCAGTGGCCAGTGGTCGCCACTTAACGCTGTCGCCAGCCAACCCCGCAGCCGGCCATCGGACATCGGACGCCACTGTCAGTCGTTGGATGCTGGGTGGCAGGTGGCGATCGGCGCAGGAGGCACTAGCGGGGGGCAGGCTGGGGGTGGCGACGATAGGCGGAGGGTGAGAAACTTCTTCAGGTAAGAAGTAAAAAAGAAGAAATAATTTCTGATTTTTATTCCAGAAATAGAAAAGTAAAAAAAATTTACTTCTGATTTCTATTCCAAACCTATTTTTGGAATAAAAATCTAGTGCAAAAATGGAAAAATGAAATTATTTTACCAAACGAATTTCTATTTCAAAAACAAGTCTGGAATAAAAAAATAGTTTTGAGACATAAATACAATGGTTATCATGCGCAACCCAAACTTCCATTTTTATCCTATCCTAAAATTGTTTCTTCTAACTTATCAGTCCCAGTGCCTAGAGCCCTCTAACTAAGAGTTTTTTTTTTTTTTTTACTTTTTATATTTTCATTTTCTTCAGCTTTCCAACAAAATCATCTTTGGAATAGATGCATGCAGATACTGCACCGAGAGAATATATATAATGTCAAGTATAATCAAATCCTTACCAATGAACCAAAAGCCAGCTGCAGGAAACAAGATTGCTGTCAGAATGAGAGCAGTCTCCCTCCAATTATTGAGATAGTCCTGCACAATCTCTCAATTAGTTCCAACTTGTAAGTAGCACTGTTAATAGTCTTAGGATGAAAAAGACAAATAAGAGGGACTTCCTCCAGTATGTGGACTGTTTTACCTTTTGTTGCTAAATTGGAAACTTTTGTCATGTCTATCCAAAATATTCCAGTCACGGGCAAGGGCAAGGTATTATCATAATGAAAGTGGCAGCTCAAATTATAGTCAACCAATTTCTTTCTTTTTTTAATTGCAAACTCATACTTGTTTCTTGACATGATCGATACTACCAGGTCTGTTGCCTAGTCTAAGACTTATTAGTTATAAAAGCCTTCGCCACCAAGACTTTACCTTAAAACTGGAAATTCACACAAGTTTTACCAGTTCATTCAGGAATATGCTCTAAATTCAATCTCAAAAGTGGTAATCTGTGTCCAAAATAAACCTAAGTTTATTTGGTTTCAATAATAAAATGTGTTTGGCGTGTTGTGATTTCAGAAATGTTACAGACAAGATATGCATTCCAAATTTTTCACTAGTATCAGTCTCGATCCACAAAACACCAATAATTACTTTCAGAATAAGCACAAAAAGATCACTATCTAACCTCGAGAACACCAACTAGGGGAGACGATGGCACATCTCCAAAGACATGAAGTGCAACGGTTGCAATCGCCATAGATAATGGTCTCATACTTGGTTTAACACAGTGAAGATTTATATAATTTACAGGTGCCTGAAGAATAAAAAGTAGCAAGCATTTGAGTCAGGTCACAACTATTAGCCAGAAAAATTTGTATTCCATCAATGGCAGGCTAAATGCATATGGAGTCAAATGGATGTCAAATGGAAAAAAGAGAGTGATTCCTGTCTTTGGCCCTTCACTCCAACATATTTGCTTTTTCAGGTTCCACACATTCATATTCAACAAAAACTGCAGAAATTTCCTTGCCCCAGAACCTTTCATCTTTTACTTGTAAAACTATCTTGCAGTTTGAAAAAAGACAGTAACAAGTTAAAAAATACATTAGATAAATTGTAGCATTGCGCAGAAATAAAGTGGCAAATAAATGGTTGTCTCAGCAAATATTATTTGAGGAGATACAATCAGTGGGTCAATGATGGGGAAGCTAATGTTTAAGTAGACAATGTATGCCTAATACTGATGTTTGATGACAATTGATTGTAATAATTTCTACATGGAAAAAGAGAAAACTGGAAAATGGCAATACACAGCTGAAAAATAAATGACTTCCAGTTCCAGATTTTGCTTTGCTTCAAGGATTCAAGAAATAATCTTTTGTTGCTCACCATATACACTTTATATCCAAGGCAATTCTGAATGTATAAGTTAAAGGAGACTTGAATTACTATATTAAACTATTATCCACCGGAAGCAAAATTAAATGGAAACCTAGATGAAATATTATGTTGACTGGTGATAAGATATAGTACCTGTGTAGCAAACACCAGTAGCTCGCCAACAGCGAAAAAAGCCAGAAAAGGGTACATGCTCTTGAAACAAAAGGCAGAAAAGCAAAATATTGCCCCAAGCAATGTTGATACTGAAAGAAGCTGTAGGAGACATTGGAAAAGAAGTTTAAATGCAGATAATAGGTCACAACTTAAGCAAATAGTAATAACAGCTCCACATTTTAACTTCCAACTTTCCTCCGTTACTAGTCTACAACTCCTGTTGCACCATGATAATAAGCTGTAGGAGACATTGGAAAAGAAGTTTAAATGCAGATAATAGGTCACAACTTAAGCAAATAGTAATAACAGCTCCACATTTTAACTTCCAACTTTCCTCCGTTACTAGTCTACAACTCCTGTTGCACCATGATATGCTGAAAACAGTGCACAACTGTTCTTTCAAAAAGAGCGCACTACTACATCGGAGACAATTTCAACTTTTGTCCATCAGTCTGTCTAATTTACAAGCTCCTCCAGAATATAAATTACATTCCCTCAACACTTGCACCGTTTTTAACTATCAATTTCAATTAAAGTAAAGGAGCCACAGGAGCAACTCTGATTTTTTCCATGCTCAAACCTTTCTAAATTACAAATTTTTATTTTTGTCTTTTTAAGTCATTCACATGTCCATCAGAATATTATCACCTCATTCAAGCTTATTTTGTTAGTGATGGAGCAGTCAACATTCCATGCCATAAGGGATTGTTGCCCTCATTCCTGTCCTAAAAAATCAATATTAAACAGATTCTTGCAGTATCCAAGTAAACAACAGCTTCTCTTTGACAAATCCAGAAAAAGCAAAACAGGAGAAAATGCATTAATTTTAAGAAAATTAACACTTATACTCGACGAATAAGATAATGTTAATCTAGTATCCACTACCTTGAATGCATTTGGGATTGTGGAAGACATAAAATCAAGAATAAATCCTCCTGCAAGAGTTCCTACTACTCCGCAGACAATTGTCATCCCTCCAAATATCAGGTCTGCATCAGTCTGCAACGATATGGAATCTATAAGATAACATCTACAAAATGCAGCCCACCTAAGTTTAAGTGGAGAAATTCAATAAAATGGCTGTTCAGCTTCTTAGCAAAGCCATGCAGGATTTCTGCTGCATAACTAAATATAAGACCAGTGTATACAGAAGACGCCAAGAGAAAAGAAAAAATCATCAAGTATAAGAATGTACCATATTGTAAATATTGTAACCAGCCTTGGGTCCCCAATATGAGTATGCACCAAGGACGAAGTTGTATGCTATGGTACCTGAAGCAGCCAGATGCCATGTAAACTGTTACTGGAAGAGATACAGCTAAGAAGCAGAATAATAAACATGTATCCATATCTGACTATTTCTGACTATTGTATCGATAACTCATCCATAAGCTGCCAGAGACTAAGGTGATAATTTTTAGGTCTAACATGACATAAGAAGTTAAATCAGAACACAAGAAGAACTGGACAAAGACATTAAGTAAATAGATCATATCAGTTAAACCCAAAATAAATCCGTGTAAACCATTTAAAATGAGGTCATGCTAAATATTCCCAAAACACAAATGAGTTTAAGCATTTTGTATTAGTTCCATCTCATAAATCTACTATTATAATCTCCTGTCTGAGGTATTTGTATTTCTAACAAAACAAAAAAAAGAGAAAAGGAGGTGAAGCTAACAAATTTGTTGACTTTTCCCCAAAACTTTTTTGAAATTTTTGTCTTATTATTCACAACTATCTCATAATATACGATCTTAGGAAATAAAGATTATACAAAGAATGCTCCAGAAGCTTCCAAGCCTTACCATGAGTAAAGGCAACAGATGGATCAAATAACTGCATTAGTTATATTACATGGAAGAATTTAGGGTTTTAGAGACACAATTGGATTACATGATAATTTGATTTGTGTTATCTATTATATATACAGGATATATTTGGAGCGAGGGTTTTGACAAAATTAACGATACTAGCAATGCTCAAATTGACTCGTTTAGAAGCATATCCTCTATTGGACATGAAAAGTTGAACACAAACCATTGAAATGAATTGGCACTCCCATCTCAGACACCTAATAATCTGTTGACTTTTCCCCAAAACTTTTTTAAAATTTTTGTCTTATTATTCACAACTATCTCATAATATACGATCTTAAAAAATAAAGATTATACAAAGAATGCTCCAGAAGCTTCCAAGCCTTACCATGAGTAAAAGGCAACAGATGGATCAAATAGCTGCATTAATTGTATTACATGGATGAATTTTGGGTTTCAGAGACACAATTAAATTACAAGATAATTTGATTTGTGTTATCTATTATATATAGAGGATATATTTGGGTCGAGGGTTTTGATAAATTAATGATACTAGTGATGTTCAAATTGACTCGTTTAGAAGCATATCCTCAATTGGTATGACATGAAAAGTTGAAGACAAACCATCAAAATGAATTGCCACTCCCATCTCAGACACCTAATAATCATGATGACAGATTCTCTTAATCATCAACCCCATATCCAGGCAAAGAAAGAAATTTAGACAGTTGCCTCTTCATTTAGGCAGAACCAACATGTGAAATAGAATTTACCTAAAGCATTCACAACATATACTTTATCGCTCAATAGAACTCTAGTATCTTTAGCAAATCTTGACAAATGATCCCAATAGTTGGAGCCAATCAACCTGAATCAAAAAAGAATCATGATATGAACATTAGAATTTGACATGAACTTCACCGATACTGCTCCATATCCAGTTCATATGAAACTTATATCATCAGTATTATCCAGTTTGAAGCTTCTGTACTATGATAATTAACAGGATACATCACTTCCACTGGCCCAACAATCATACAGAAGCACATACAAACAGCAAGTGCCCCATGATGCATCCGGTCAATTCATACAGCATCTACTTAAGTGACATTAAGTGGGAATTTGACAGCTTGAGTTTCCCTTATGCTTCCAAAATGCCAAGGTGACCTAACAGAAAAATGCTGCAGTTATGCAAATTACAAATCTAACTTGCTATTTGGCATCCGTAAATGTAAACTTCTGTATAAATGCCTTGGATAAGTAACTTATTCTGAGTTTATATAAACTAATAGACCAGACAACAATCCAAAAATCTACACTTTTATTCTATTGACATGAGATCTAGTACAACTTCCCTAAACCAATTATTCTCAATCTAAAGATACTTGTAGTACCTGGATGATATACTTGAGCATTTGCCAGTGCATTCATCCTTCATGGATATCTTGCCATCTTTGACCTCCACATCTGCATTCAACAACCAATAAGAAGACTGACAGAATAAATTTCCATTTGGAACTTAACACTCTGCTACTCATCAATCGAGTACCAAGAGATATTTGCTCTGAAGGAGTACAATACAATTATAGAAAATGTTGTTAGAACAATCCAACAAGAGTATAATGGAAGTGGATAAACATTACTTGAGTCAAGACAGCAGTTGAACTTTAAGGTGAGATAAAAAAATTTATACATAGTGACTTAAGCCTTTTCATCTAGTCACAAGTTCAAATCATTAAGAACGTGAAAAAATTAAACAAAAAAGAAAAATATAAGCTCCATAGACTATCCCCACACTGACAACCCACCAATCCCAACAGAATATGCAAAGCAAGGGAGAGAACAAACATGTTAATTGGTGACAACAGCAAACAATTATACTGAATCAATCCATCTTGCCATTGCTCCAGGGGATATCAGTTGACATAATAAACAGACATAAACATACAGTCATATGTCTCCAAAAAGTTAATGATAACAAGGAGAACCTGGAGTTTCACAGGAAGGCGTCTCTATGTCTGACAGTGCTTTTTCTGATCGAATAGGAGCAAAGCCTGCATTTAAAAGAGTTTTACATGAGATACACCCAAAATAGCCAGCAATATGAGAACAGAACTTGTAGGGAACACATGCCTTTCATTTGCAAAGGTTTCATGACAAAACCAAGGATGGCGAACGGAAGCATCAGAATTGCTTCCCCCCAGAATGCATAACGCCAATTCAAATTACTACCAACCTATGGAATCATAAGAAAAAGGACAGTTACAAGATGATGACAACACATAATATCAAGTTAGGATATACATCAAAGAGAAGTTCAGGCTGAGGTTTCTATTTTGTGCTTTTCTAGCAAGCTGTTGTACATAGTGAGATTTATTAATCATTTATGATGCCCACTGAAATTTGACATAAACAATTAGTTGACTGTGTCAATGTAAAAGAACTAGAGAGAATTATCAGACTGACTGGTTGAGCTTTACTATAAGCCACCTATGCTAGCAACCACAACTACTCCTTGGCAGCCTCATGATAGACAACAGAAGGTGCAAACTGTCACATACTGAGATTTCTAAATACTTTAATTATGCCATCCAAAGATTATGAAATATAAACT
Organism: Corymbia maculata; assembly: GCA_014182735.1. Classification (NCBI taxonomy): domain Eukaryota; kingdom Viridiplantae; phylum Streptophyta; class Magnoliopsida; order Myrtales; family Myrtaceae; genus Corymbia; species Corymbia maculata. Next base: position 7,544,210 of record CM024685.1, read on the forward strand.
TACTAGCCCACCATAAACATATCCCATTGCATAGCCAGTTGGTATGCACATGTAAAATATTGCTAACCAAGCCGTTTTCTGCAATAAAGACAAGGTATCACCAGAAAAGTATAGTATTGCATGATGCAGAGGCAACATAAAAAAGAAGGGTCATCAAGCAGGTCATTCATAACAGAGAACATGCAAACAGAGTAGGTTAATAAAATATATTGAATAAAGTGGATTCATTACCAAAAGGTACAGGGTTGTCATCCTTCAGCAACAAATCAAAGTCAGCATGAGAAATCATAAGTTTCAGTCAGACCATTAAAAAAGTGCGCGACAATCCACACATACAATATCTGCCATCATGACAACAACTTGACGTTCCACAACAATGCAGTAACATTTTAGATGACTGCATGCAGTTGTTACCTTCTAGTTGGTTATTCCGTATAGTAGCTGAAAGGAATTAGCAAATGTTGGTATTCTGAGAGAAAACATTCAACAAATTGGAGATCTCTAGACACTCAAGAAAACATATATCAGCACCAGTCTCTTTCTGGTCGCACATTTCTGGCACTCCAACAGGATAAAGTTTTGACTATTAGACAAACGTTCACCGTAAACTAAAACAAAAGGAAAATTGAACATCACAGGTCATCTTGCTTTATGATTGCTCCCTCCCCCACCTACGAAAATTGTCAATCTGCAGAAAGGGACCAGTACACTCTTTGCGACAACCACAATTAGTAACATACTCTTGACCAATCAGCAAATATTCTTGGATGGTCAGAAAAAATGGAAAACAAAAGCCTCATCAACAAAAACTTAAATTAGTACCCTATACTGTTAAATGAAAGTGGTAACACCTATTTCTCCACAGTTAAGATGCCAATATTAATACAGAGGCTCATATGCCAGACAGAGATCTCAAGGGCATAAACCTGAGCTTAGAATGAAGTGGAAAAAAAAGGTAAAACTGTCTAGAGTAAGGAACTCTATAAACTATTTGACAGCTCCAATATAAACACCTTCACAACTGGGGAAAAAAAAAGCATGAAAATATATCCATTTATGAAGGTCAAAAAGGGACATCATGGACAGGTAACCAACTTAGAAGTCACAAGAACTAATTCCCTTCTAATGTTAGCCACACAATTGAATTAACATACTGGTGACATTTGAAAATAGCATGGCACAAATGGTAGAGACAAAACCTGAGCAGCTGGGGCATTGTCATCAATGAAAGGGGCTGCAAGACTGATAAATGAAGCTTCACCAACACCAACAAGCCTAACCAACAACATGATCACTAGTAAAGATAACCATATGGAATCAAGCACTGCCATGAGCTATTGTGCAACAATCCAAATATCAACATCATAAAAGCAAGGGAAAATGTAAAGCATTTACATGCGGCAGAATGTAATAGACCAAAAATTAAATGAGAAGCCGCAACCAATCACCGCAACAGTCCATACTGAAAGTCCGAACCCAATGAGCCTAAATGGATTAATGCTGCAAATGAAAAGGTAAATAAGAATGGATCAGAGAAAATGGAATCATTATGACAACTCAAAACTCGCATGTTCAAATGATCGTGGCAATGACATTAATGCGAAAGAACAGACATGAGTTTCATTGATCACTCAAATTAAGGAAGATAATGATGTAATAGGGCCCAACAATCCTTTTCTTTGTGAAAATCAATCCTAAATGACAAATTTATTTATCACAAAATGAATTTCAAAAACTTACGGATGCCCTACTAAATTTACTGTACTAAGCATCCAGGGAATAAATCAATAGCTTTGCTCAAAATGTAGTTACAGCTCACACTTTAGAATGTTAAAGAGATACTATTTCTCATAGGGGCAACCTACCACTTCGCCCAAAGCAAGAAATAGTAATTTGAAAAAATAAGCATTGCTGAAGATGTACAAGAGAGGAAACCTTGGGCAAATTTCAATTTTTGTGGATATTCTTCTGAAAAGACTATTTGAGCTACCACTTTCCCCTTCAAGTTCCCTTAACTGTTTTCTATGCTGTGTGATTTATCTGAGGTATCGCTTTATCATCGATGCTCTATTTATCCAAGAATTCCATCAGATTATCGTGTGATGTAGTTTTACTTTAACCAACTACTTTCATGCTTTCCCAATGACCAACAATGTAGCAGAAGTGTATACCTCTTTGCTAATGTTGCAAATACAGGAGAAGAAATGAGAAGTCCAACCATGAATGCAGATGATAAACATCCATCTTCAAAATTACTTAAGTCGAAGTCACCCCTGCATACAAAAAGGAACTTGAGCATTCTCAATGCCAAAAACAGAAAACAAAAATAAAAGAAACCACACAAAGCAATAAGTGATACTTTATACTGCTTCATGAGTTGACAGATTCATAGCAGATATTTCTCTGGGGACCAATGATATAAGTTAAAAAGGGGAATACTCGAGCACATCTTTCCACATGCACATACAGAGTATTACATGCGATCATTCACTGGGATAGATTCAGCAGAAAAGTCATCTGAAAATTTGGAGAATATGTACCAAATGCAACTGTCAAACAAAATGAGAAAGGAAGATAACAAGTCTCTGAACTTGCTGGAGATATACCAACTAAATGAAGGAAATGATATCTTATATCAGGAGTAATATATTTTTGGGTACTCATATGTGAAAAGAAAGCTTCTGACAGCCTTACTGTATTCCACTACCGGAAGTGCAAGTACCACTTTCTGTGCACGTTCTGGTGCTTCCATTTACGCCATTGCTTGCGATAGTTCCACGGTCAATGTAGGTTAGCATGTTAATTATGCAAAACACGGCAAGCAATCTGCAAATTCATATAAGGACAATGTTTAGCAAGTGATTGTTTTAACAAACATAAAGTTAATCACTTTAACATATACATATTCTCCTTCTATTTCCATTATTTGTCCTCCTACATCTATCAGTGACTAGGCATCACATATGTAATTAGCAACAGCTACAATAACTTGCTTTGCCTCCGCCTAGTCATAGTCTTCAAATTGGCTATCCAGATCTTTGCTATCTGCATTCTTTCCATACATAGCTCATATTTGTAAAGCCTTTAAAGTTAAGACCCAAGCAATCCATTCATGGTTTCAAAATGAGATGTCTTCTGTAAATGAAACATCTTCAGCAGTGCAAGCCCTGCCACATCATAGCATCCCTGGAGGATGATGCGCTTTCTCCTGTATCTCAAATATATTATTCTTTTAGCCAAAAAGAGCAGATGAGCACACAAAACGAGCGAGATATTACAGAAAAACTACAAATGTTTATCGTAAACTGTAGAATTTTTGCCTACAGAATTTAACAGGGTTTCAACAGACTAGCTCAAGTCGCAACTATGCAAAACCAGCCATCACACGCAATCACCACAGCGAGCCTGCTAGAACATAGCAAGAAGAAATCATCACTGCATGATGATTCTCTATCCTCATCATCTCCCCAACAGCTCGCAAAAACCTCAAACCTCTCAAGCTACGGCTAATCCAGCCACGCTCACCCCACCACAAAGCAACGGAATCGGGACGAAAGAACCAAAATTTCGCCGGCAAGGTTCCGATTCCAAACTATTTTTCCCCGCGACGACGCACCGCGCAGTAAACACGCAATCCAAAGTTCCGATTTCAGCAATTCGCATAAACAACTCCAAAAGCACAGGAATTGAAGAGAGAAGCGATCAGGAATCGGAGCCGGGAGTACATTTTCGGCGAGAACCACGAAGGGTTCGGAGCAGCTTGCGAGATTAAAACCCCCGACATGTCTCCCCTCCCTCCCTCCCTCCCTCCCTCTCTCTCTCCTATAGACTCGAGCGAGATTGTTCGTTGCTCGCTGCAGAGTCCAGAAGCTGCTCGGCAGCGGCAGCGGCGGTTGCCGGATTTCGAGCTCCTCCTCCTCGGCTCAGCTCAGAATTTGACGACGACGCGACTGAAAGTCATCGGCTTTTGGCCTCTCCTGCAATGGTGGAACGGTAGTTGTTGACGGGGGAGGAGGAGGAGGAGGGAGGAGGAAGGAAGGTAGGGACCAACCAAGAAGCAAACAAGAAAAATAAAAAAAAGAAAGAAAGAAAGAAAAGAAAAACAAATTGTGACGTCATCAGAATTAAATATTTAAATAAAGGTGAAGAAAAAGATTATTCCGAATATTCCCTCTTTCGCACAAGAGAGGAATATATCAAGATTTAAATTTGAGTAAATACGTTTATAATTATATCCATTTAATTCTAAATATTTTGATAAGCCACCTCGAGGCGAGGGACGCCTTTGTCAACCTTGAGCGAGGTGGCTCTCGCCAACCAAGGAGGCCAGCAACCTCCACCAATGGTCAACTTATTAGGATACACATGTAAATGAGTTGTGTTATAGAAATCTTATATCAAAAGAATTGTATTCCAATCCAAGCTCGATATGTGTGAGGAAAATTGTTAAAGTTGTCCAATATCGATTATGAAAGGAGTTGATGGTTGGTTTATATTTTAAGGAAAAGTCTTACCCTTTAATTTTCAGCTTTTGAAATAGCAAGTAAAGGGGGGGAGGAAAAAAGGAAAAAGAAAAAAAATCATGAAATTAAAAATATTTGCAAAACCTATTTACGTCAACGATAGGATAATTGATAATGATTAAATCACCACATCACTTAAAAATTTTAAGACTAAATTGATAAATTATCAAAAATTCGAGACTAAAGGACAATTGATGGTGATTAGATCACCACCTTTAAGATTAAGGCTCTGTTCGTTTTATAAAATTATAGTGTTTTTGAAAAAAATTATATTTTTCAAGAAGTCATTTTCTAGGAAAATATAATTATTTTCCAATGTTTGGCTAAGATCTAAAAATAAAGTGTTGGTGTTCGGAAAAGAAAATATTTTCCTTCATACATTATTTTTAATAAAAAATTTTAAATTTTATTTTTAAATTATTTTTAATTATATTTTTTTTAAAAAAATCATTTTAAAAAAAAAATTCATCTCTTTCTTCATTTGCCGATGATTGGCCACCGTAGGCGAGTTGAGCCTCGCCATAGGTTTGACCTCGCCTGATTAGGGGAGGCGAGATCATTGGAGGTTGGTGAACCTCCGATGACCTCAGGCGAGGCTCAAGCCCCACCCAAGTCACTGGATTTGGCAAGGCCCAAGCCCCACCTAAGTCACTGAATGTGGCGAGGGCCAAGTTCCCTTGAGCCTCGCCAGATCTTGCGAACTGGGCAGGGTTCAAGTCTCACCCGAGGTCACTAGAAGTTTCCCCAACCTTCGGCGATCTCAAGCGAGGTTCGAGCTTCAACTTTGGTATGGCAAGGTTTTGGCAAGACTCAAAAATTAAGAAAGAGATGAAAAAGAGAAGGAAAAAAATTTTAAATTTTAAATTTTAAAAAAATAATTATAAGGGAAATTTTCAAAAAATGACCTAAAGTAAGCCGATTTTTCAAATAATGACTCAAAATGGCCGTTGTCTCAAATAAGAACCCTAAATGACTAAAATTAGTCTCAAATAAGAACCTCAAATAGCCAACAACCAAATGTTCAAATGAAGAAGTAGATAAAAAAAAAAAAAGAAAGGAAAAAAAAAAAAGATTAAAAAATAATTAAAATATCAAACTTTTTTTCTTCTTGAAAAAGAAAAACCCATAAGTGTTTGATAAAAGAAAGTGAGATGAAAGAAGATGTGGAAAATTATTTCCTATATCTTAAAAATGGAAAACATTTTTCCCTATTTTAGAAAAAATGTTTTATTACATACTTTTTTCTTTGATGAAAAATGTTTTCCTCAACTAATTCATTTTACGTAAAGAAATTAAGACAAAAATTCGAAAACATGAAAAAATAAAGTTTTCTTGTTGTGCTTCATTTTTTCATTAACAGAAAATTTGAGTGCTCCAATCGAAAGGACTAAATGATAAATTATCAAAATAAGAAGAAAACTTGAGATTAAAATTTAAAATTTTGAAAGGTTTGTTAAAACTAAATTATTTTTGACAAAATTTAATATTTAGGGAAATGCCAAACCTATTAATATTTGGCCGGTCGAAACATTTTCTTTAATAAGTGAAATCCCTAATATATGAAAGGGTGAAAAAGTACTTTCATTATTGTGGAATAAAAAGCCTTCGTATCTTTTTTGAAATTTTGTATTTAATTTATTCCGAACTATTATAGCGGGATCCACTTTTTGGGAAATATAAGTGGAAACAATAACAAGAATATTTTGAGCGAAATATCTTTCATAATCCCTAAAAAGATAGTTCACTAATAGACTGAGGGATAAGTAATTCGACACATCTAGTTCATGAATGTTTGGAATCCATATCATGCAAGATACAAATACATAGCTTGAAAAAAAAAAAAAAAAACTTTACAAGAAGTCTTTTAGGATTGATTTTCACTTTTAAATTGTTTCTTTTAAAGATCTCCAAATTTGATTTTTACTTAACGTGGAAAATCTGAATTCTTTACATGTATATACAAAAAAAAAAAATGTATAAATACATTTCCTATCGCATCAATAAAACAAATAGAGCAAAATGTTCAATAGTAGATTTTTAACAAAGAAAATATAAACTTTGATGCAAAATTTAAAATTCAGCAATAATTCAAAATCGCCTATCTTTTTTTTTTTTTTTTTATCATTATTGTGGAATTTCATTGTGAAAATATGTGATTAGCAGCAATATGGGAGAGCAGGTTTGAGCAAAGAAGCAAATGTGGGAGATGAGATTTCCCAGATCCTTTGATGTTCCATGGAAGATGATGGGGAAAAGGGACAAAGTTGGGATCAAGCCCATGATCTCATTGCTGCAAGAGAACATGACCATGGAGTCATCCTAAGTCAACCCCACAAGAATACACCATCAATCCTTTGATGAGCAGGAACAATCTTCAGAAAAAAATTCCCTGTTTCATCGGTACACATCGCTCATGTAACGAGTTATGTTCTGCAATCAATGAGGGAAAAGGAGATCTCGACCACCTGAGGAGCTTGTGCTCACCAGGGCGACGACTTCAGCTATTGTAAAGATTAGTGAAATGTATGGTTTGAGCCAAGACCTAAAGCCAGTCTCGGGTCAAGCTTCTATATGGCAAAACTTGCCTTCCATCCCGTTCTGAACAGCTTTCATGGCGGCCAGTCCAGTGGCAATTGCAGCTCTACTCACAGCCCGTTCGCCCACTCAACAAAGGCGAATTGCATTTTAAGCTGCCCTTTTCTTGCAGCCTGCGTTTAGAAGGCAAGAAAGTGAGTCAAACATCTGTGCAAATTGGGAATTAATAAAACATAGAATGAGACAACAGAATATCAAAAGAGATAGGAATTCTTTAGGGCAGTTGCCCAGAAGGACAAAAATTTCGACGAAGCTTGTCAGTTAAATTGCTTATCAGCTCAGATAACCAACTGCCAATTCTACCATGAATTTCACATGAATCTAGTAAACAGCGTCGCACAGGGATGAGGACTGAAAGCTGAAGTACCTGGATTTGCTTGAAGAACTGGGCCAGGCAAAGATCATTTGAGGGAACTAGAGTCCCATTCACAGCATTTTGAATCACCATTTCGCAAAGTGTACATTCCATAGCTTTTCTTCAAACCTTCATGCCAAGAAACCTTGTAACAATGGCCATTGGTAAAACGGTAGACACCAATTCCATGGATGTCATAGCAGAAATATTCTCCAGCACATCTGTCTCCGTTCCTATAACAACAGCAAATCATTGACACAAGAAAAACAAGGGCATAAGCACCAGAGCAAAATTATACCATCGAAAAATTAGCCCAGTGGTTATGGTCTCTATAGTCATCAGATCTTCCAAGCTGAAAATTAAACAGAACTCCCAGCATTTGTCTGCACCTTGGTATGTAGATCATCAACCAGAGCACATGATGATGAACGTTCACTCTTCTATAATCTTGAAGAAATCATATCCAAAATTGTCAAGGACAAACATATCCTTAGGTTGCATCCATTGGGTAAACCCCAGATTTGGACATAATAAGGATAAAAACAATCACCAACCTTCCTGATCACAAGAGAACCTATATTCTGTCCCTCCATTGTGGAGATCACGAGCTAATCCAATTCAATTCCAGCCATTAAGGCCGGACTGGATCTTGGTGGTCTTGGGCTTTTGGAGGACTGCCGTGCTTGATGATGATGCTGGAGACATCTTTGTGGGGGATAAGCAGGTGCTTGAGTGGACATTATTTAGGGAGACGAAGAGATGAATCAGTATCATGGAATTTTTTAATAGCAGATTTCCTTCAAAACAGCTTATATTTGGCTACTTTGAAGAGTTTCATGTGCATGTGTAAGACAGCGATGAAAACTGATCATTCAACTTTTGCATGTGGACTCGGCGCATTTTGCGGCAGTACAGATTGGCAAACGAGTTCACCAACTTGTAATAAAAAGTGGTAACATTGAAGATGTGGTTGTCTGCATTTCCTTGATCACCATGTACTCTAAATGTGGACAACCACTGCTGATCATATAATCCCGACAACCATTGGCAACTGCTCTCAAGGACTTTGATATCCAATTTGAAAGACTGCTTTTCCCCCATGAGAAGTTGAGCTTTATTTATCGCTTCATTGAACAGAGTATCCAAACCAGTCAATGCTCATGTACCAAATCAACATTACCATCCAGCAGTTGTCTGAACAAAAAACTTGCAAACCTTGCATAATTTCCTCTGCCAGTCATTTACAATGTTGGTCCCCAAGACACGGCAACCGGCTAAACAATACTTCACATCCTGCAGAAAGCTTGGATGCATGTCTTATGTGATGAAACAATCTCTGTGCACCCTCTTAAACCTCATCTTAGAAGTATGACAATGAGACGAAGCTCAGGCTGTCTTAAGCATAGAGACTTGGGACAGATTTTCCCCAAAGTCAGAGTCCACAGCACCTACTAGTTTCTGGCGATGTCAAAAAGGTTCGGGAACCAATATTTTAAGAATCATGTCTCCACAAAGTATCAAGCCAAAAGTGTATCCGACTCCTATTGCCCATTGAGACGTATCGAACAACAAAATCTTGTGTTCTTGAAGCATGTGAAGAAAAATTTGCACCAAAAACCACTGTGAAGAATTTACACAAGATGGGAAGGCTTCTCAACAGCAGAAAAACCAGATGTCAACTTGCAAATGTACAATCTGGCCCCAAAAAAAAAAAGGAACACTTGGATGTACAAGTTAGTGAAATACTATACAGTTTGCCAAGTGTGGGATGTTAATAATGATAAGCAACAGAATGATCAATAATTCATTCTCCTATAAAATGTTAGAGCTACGGAAAATTTGAAGAACTCTGCTTTTTATAACATGCATGTGACGAAAGTCTTTGCAGCTTACAAGTTCAATGTCATGTAGATCTCTTGTGGCTTGGGCAGTGCTTGATCATTGGATACAAATATATGGACCTGATTTCCCAATTCAATCCAGCTACAGCCAGCTTCCTTTCCTGCTCCACTTCCCATTATCGATATCCTTGCTTTCTCTGCTTCATCCCACTTGCCTACCTCAGCATTTATGTTGGATGTGAGTACATAGTTCGAGGTTTTATCAGATTCAAGTTCTGAGAGCCTCTCAGCTGCTAATTTGGCAAGTCTTAGATTCTGGTGCTTCCGACAAGCTCCGAGCAGTGCACCCCACAATCCAGCATTTTCTTTAGTCTTTGTATCACTAGCAATTTCAAATGCTTCATCAATTTTTCCTGCTCTTGAGAACAAATCCACCATGCAAGAATAGTGTTCAGCTAGAGGTTTGATGGCGAACACTTCAGTCATTTTTCTGAAGTATTTTGTTCCCTGATCAATCAGGCCGCCATGACTGCAAGCAGACAAAACTCCAATAAAGGTCACCTCGTCAGGAGTAACCCCTTCCAGAAGCATCCGTTCAAAGAGCGCAACAGCCTCATTTCCATGACCATTCCAAGCATATCCAGTGATCAGGGAATTCCAAGAGATAATATCAGGATTGTCCATATTTTCAAATACCAGTTGAGCAAACATCATATGTCCGCATTTAGAATACAAGGTGATCAAGGAGTTGCAAACAAACCCATCTCCAAGATAGCCACTTTTTATTACAAGTTGGTGAAGTTGCTTGCCCATCTGTGCTGCAGCAAGATGGGCACAAGCACTGAGTCCACATGCAAAGGTTGAATGATCAGGTTTTATTGCCATCTTATACATGCACATGAAACTCTTCAGAGCATCCAAATATAAATTGTTTTGAAGGAAACCCTTTATCAAAGAATTCCATGAAACTATGTTTTTCTCTTTCATTTCCCTAAATATTGCAAATGCATTATCCATTTGTCTAGCTTGAGCATAACCCGCAATCATAGTATTCCATGTTACTGCATCTTTCTTTGACATTTGATTGAACAGGTCCAAGGCTTCATCCATCCTTCCAACTTGAGCATATCCTGCAATCATGCTGTTCCAACAAACAACATCATGGGTTTCAATCTGATGGAATAGTTGACTAGCCTCATCCATTCTCTGACTTTCCACATATCCACGTATCATTGCAGTTTGGGCTGCAATTTTTTTGAAGGGCATTTCTTCTAAAAGGTTTCTTGCTTTGTCAAGATTACCAATACGAACATATCCATTAATGACAGTAGTCCATGACACAGAGTCCCTTTCTGGCATTTCCAAAAACAGGCTCATGGCCTCATCCATTTGACAATTATTGATATACCCTGCAATCATTGCATTCCAAGAAACCGTATTCCTACAGGGCATCTTGTCAAAGAGTTTCCTGGCCTCCAGGAACCTTCCATTTTGCATCAACCCACATAAAATAGTCACCCAAGAAACAACATTTGGGTCTGGAATCCTTCTAAAGAAGTCCCAAGCAGAGTCCATGTCACCCAACTGGACAATTCCATCTAGCATTAAATTCCAAGACACGATGTCTCTATCCACCATTTCATCAAAAAATTGTAATGCCAAACGCATGTCCTGATTCTTTGTATACCCCGCGAGCATTGAATTCCACGAAACTAAATTCTTAACTGGCATCTCATTAAAAAGCAGCCTAGCTTCATCGAATTTGCCCTTCTTTGCATAACCCGCTATCATGGCATTCCACAAAACCACATCTTGCTTATCAGGAACCAAATCAAATAGCTCCCTCGCTCTCTCAAGCTGCCCACTCCGCACAAAGCACGTTATTACCAAAGTCCACGTATGGCGGTTCCTTTTACGCATTCTCTCGAACAACCGATAAGCTTCCTCGGTCCGATCATTATGCAGGTACCCGGCGATCATAGTGTTCCAAGAAACCAAGTTCCGGCGCGGCATTCCGTCGAACAGCTCCCGCGCGTCCCGGATCCTCCCGTTCTTGGCGTAAACAGAGATCATGGAGTTGTACGTCACGGTGTTCTTCTGGGTCATGTTGGAGAAGACATCGACGGCTTCTTCGACCCGGGCCGATCGACCCAGCTGGACGATCTTCGAGTTCTGGTCGAAGAGGCGGCTTCCTTGCTCTCCCAACGCCCAGACTGCCCTTCTCATGACGCGATACGAAATAAATTGTACTGCTCGCGAGCAGTCCTTAACTAGCTCTACTCAGCTCTGTTTGTTCTGCGGAAAGACTGACATCATTGGTAAATGTTGTCCTAGGACCATGTCCATGGCTGCCAGTTGAAAACTGAACTTGAAATCATTTTCCAACAATTTGGAAAAGATAACATGCTTCCATTCTTATGGAAACATCAATTCCCCTAAAAAAAATGATCCAAATGTACAAATTAGTGTACGTGCCATAAATTTATCTCAAATCTGTTTTTTTTCAAAAAAAAATCCATCTTGAAGCATACAAATTATCGTACCTACGATAAATTTATCGCAAATTAATGTTTAAGTCACTAAAATCACAAATCCATACACTAGTGATTTTACCCCAAACTAATTTTCAAATTACCAAAAATCCTAAATTAATACACTCATGACAAATTTACCCCAAACTAATAAGAATTCCATGTGGACTTGCCATGTCGATTATATCATTGCCATATGCTAAGAAGTACTAATACTCTTCAGGAATCTTCGAGTTTTGTCGAACACTCTCTGACACTCACGAACGAACACTCGGATGACACTCAAATGACACATGTTAAAAAATCCGACACCTAATCAACTTTCCCTAACACTCGTGTTGGAATTCTTGGACATCATTTCGACATATAAGAGGTCAATTTTAAAATTTTCAATAAATGATTGGTTAAAATATAAATATGTAAATAAATAAAAATTTAAAAATAATAAATGGGAAAAATGAAAATCCTAATTTTTTTTTTTTTTTTTTGATTCTCACCTCTTGTGACACACAATTCACCCACTTAAATTTATTTTTTTCCTCTTTTCTTCCAACACGCTTTGACACTCTAGAACGTGGATTGTTTTTTTTCTTTTTCAAGTTTTATGGATTACTGAAGTTGAGTTGAATTTGTTAAATTGTAACAATGAATAATATTAACAAATGATGGATTAATATTTTTAATGTAAATTCATTCTATACTATTTTTTGTTACTCATTTATTTGTGAATTTGAATCAAATTAATTTGATTAAAATGATAATTTATCATTAATATATTAAAATATATATTTAATAAATAATATGTCTTAACGTGTCAAAATTCTCTATTTTTTTAGAAACAACGTATTAGCATGTCGTGTTGCATATCTGTGCCAGTGCTACTTTGGCCATATGTTATCAGGCTAAAAATTTCACTGTAAAATTTGACAAAAAACTAACGGAGAATAAATATACCAATTTGGGATTCGATTTGGGGTTTTTGATGACCTAAAAAATAGTTTGAGACAAATTTATCACAGATATGACAATCTAGGGTTTTTCATAATATTAACCTAATACTCTATTTTAAGTTCAGCAATAATTTCTTCTTTCAAAATTTGATCAACCCTTAATTATGAAAATAATGGTCATTTTCATAATATTTTAAAATCGTGATATTTTGAATCAATATTTTCTTTTCTTTTTTCCATTCACATGCATATTCACTAAAAGACTTGAACGAATTTCGAAAATGTACTGTTATATTTGGTAATTTAATTAAGCAACTCGATTTTCCTATATGGAGATAGGACATTGCATAAATAGTGTAATTGTTCGAAATAGGACTCATGCCCTAGCAATAAAGGACGATAGTATCATGATCTCCATAATTATATTGATTTAAGCTACAAGGAAAAAAGAAAGAATTTGTTCACCTCATCAAGTCACCCAAATCGAACTCGTTTTTCAGGTTGCATCCTATTTTTCCAAAGCCAATGCCCAGCAAACTCTTCCATTGAACATTCTTAATGAGAAAACATTCGATTTTCAAAGTATAAATCCGTGAAATTGCAATACTTCCTTACTATTTTTGAACTGAACCCATCACAAAATGGACGACTCAGGAAACAATGACCACACGCCTCTTTTCCGGTACTTAAGAGGATAGCAGTACTGAAAGTTGCCCTGCAAATCAACAAGTTTAAAGAGATGATGATGCATTGAAGCAGCATTCTCCTCTTCGTTAAATAATGAATAGTTATGTCGGATCAAATTTGAACAGGCAAAATAAGTTTGATATTGGCACGGTGTGCAAATAATAGGATCACATTTCTAACGTCTGAATCAATGTATACATGTATGAACCCACTGGACCTCTACAAACTGAAGCAGCAGGAAGATGAATAACTGTCCCCTACCAAAGAGAGTAATGGCCGACTTTTGTTCAGAGCTCCCTTTGCTTCTTAAAAGTACAAAATGAAAGCTACATCGCTTGAAATAGATCAATTTTCCTGCTTGAATTTGTTTGCATGAGATTTGATTATATACACGCTATCCCCCACCTCGAAGCTGTCCAGAACTCTCTCAGTAGTTTTGTGATTGTTGTTTCCTACCGTAGTGTCTCAGCTACAAACTGACACCTCTGCAGGACCGGTTTAGCTTTGCAGTCATGTGTAGGAAGTTGCACAACAGACTTTCCAGCCTCCTCGGTGGGCTTCACTTGTTGTTCGGGTCTGCTAGATCTTGTGCAGCGGTAATGCCAGTGGATTTCCTGACAAGGGCACCGTTCTCAGGCTCCTGCTCACAACTTATGACATGACTGTCTAGATCCTCAGACACTTGAAGCTCTCTATCATGTCCTGGTTGGGCTTGTTTCTCCTTGAAGTGAATTCCTGTTGCAGCCTCTTCCAGGTTCTTTCCAGACGTTTTCTCTTCAGAGACAGTTGATAAAGACGACTTCTTTTTCCCGACTAAGTCGCCAACTTTTACCTGATAAATATATGTGATAAGAATGTGAACGCTTTGGAAAGCATCTGGGTGACACTTGAAAATTTTATTTTGATGCTAAAAGGCAAAGGCAGTGACACCGATCGGAGAGAATGTTAATCAAGGAAAGAGAAATAATAATCCACTGTTCAGGTAGTTGACCCTCTTAGGAAAATGCCCAATCACTCTTGTAATCTCTTGTACTTTACATCTTAGAGCGACATAATATGGCTTTGTGTTGGGAATATAACTCTAGTTAAGTGGTACTTGGCCAATACCTGATCATGAAAGTTCCTAGTGGCTCAAAAAGAAAGTGAAGTGTAAGAAATTACCTACAAACAGGCAAAAGATGTACAAAAACGTACAAAACCTGATCTTTGGCAACAACTTAGTGAAAGCATAGACAGTCTTGGGACTACGTCTTTATTAGGCCACTTGCCATTGAAAATCCGCAATGTAAGACTGTCAACTTTCCAATGATATTGTGGTGCACAATGTTTTTCAAACTCCCTATTAACCTGAACTCAAAAACTGGGGCATCTAAATATAGTGGTATAAGACCACTCAGGCTTTTGTTGTAAATCCTCATTGTTAGCAAACCACTGCACTAGATTATCAAATTGCCATAACCCACCAAATGCAGCAAGTCAAACAGATTGCAAAACACATGAGGTTTAAGTACCTGCAGAGGCTTCATCACATTAGATTCTCGGCCATCATTTTGCCTGACCTCATCTTGAGCTTGAAGTTCCATAGAGTCTCGAACAAGCTTACTCAGAAATGTCACGTCATCAGACATCACACCAAATCCTTTCAAAAGCTTAGAGCCAAGCTGTAAACTTGTCTGCAGGAACAAATCAAACTTAAATTAATTTCTCGCACTATAGTCAAGAGCATACAAATTCATAAGAAAAAAGTATATTACTATTTACCTCAGCATTTTCTAGGATAGCGTCTGTAGCTCCTGCTTTCTTCAAATCCAAAAGATGCGTAATGTCTAGGGCCCTCGCATAAATTGGAACCTGAATTGAAAAATGAGACAACTACCAAAGTGGGACAAAGAACTGTCTTAACTTGAAAAGTGACTACAACAGGCAAGCACTGTATAGGTATAAATTATATGATCTCCACAAACCAGGAACTAGGAGGAACCTATATTGAAGAAGCTGACCATATATTTGTAATTGACATGAGAGTTTTTGCCACTGAATATCCAGAAATTGTAAATTCTTGTTTATCGAAGACCCATGTTCATAAATTAATTTGATTTCGACCAACACAAAAAAGAAGAGGGGCCTAATTCCTCCATTAAAAACTCTGAGAGGCTAGGTACAGATGATTCGCATGGAAATTCCTGTTCACAAAAGACCATTAATGTCTTCTAGAGTGTGATCACTTTAAAGCAACGTGATCTAAAATACTGGCTTTATGCTTGTACTGTAAGGGCATAAGAATAGGAGGTAATACAAAGAAAACTGTAGGTGTGGAATCGTACAAATCAAATGCATGCACCTCAAAACACAGAGAGAGAGAGAGAGAGAGAGAGAGAGATTACAGCTGGGAAGGCAAGTCGAAGCCTTTGAACAGCCTCCATTGTTCTCTTCCGTCCAGTGTACATCACCATGACAGCTTTTGGGGAAGCAATACCAGCAGATTGCAACACAGTTGGACTTGATCCATCCCCATAAAGAATAGGAAAACCAAGCTTTCTAGATGCCTGAGAGTTCAAATAAAATGAATTAACCTAAAAAAGTATCAAAGCACTACCAACTTCAGTATTCAAAAGATTAATTAATTCAAAAAATTCTAAAACAAAATGGTATTTTACTAAAATGGATTTTACTACATCAGTAGGAGACAAATCCAATAGGACAGAAGTTCACTAGTTTTCCTTCTAATGAAAACCGCAAAATTCAAGATATCTTGAAAAAAACACCAGCATAAGTGGATCTAGGTATATGACCCAAACAAGTACAGCAAACACCAAGCAGCTGCACAAGCCCAACAGCATTTACTAAAACAGTTTCCCTTTCAATGGGAAAGGTGGCATCTAAATTCAATAAAATTGTTTGATCCTAAAGACAATCTTCTAGAATGTCACAAAAGATGTGCTATTTCTTGGTTTCATCTAGTCAATGATCTGAAAATTCTTCCAGTTTCACTCTCCTAATGGAATTTACACTTCATTCTTTCGGACATGTCAAAGTCAGTATCTCTGGCTGTAGGCCTGAGTTTCCTATGCAAGTAAAATCCACCCTTTCCAGTGAAAAAAGTGTTTCTATAAAATCCGGAAGCAAAATGTTGATAAATAAGTATTTGACCATGCCCATACGAACATTCCAAGTATATCATTTACAAGAAGCTTTAAATTATGTGAGCCCTAGACATGTCCAACTTTTAAATTCCCAGGGCTCCCCTTTGGGTCCATCCCCACTTTTTGGCAACTGGTGAGGCAACAGAACAACCCCCCTCCCCCTTTTTCTTTCCTCCTTCAAGAGCAGTACCACTGCTCTTTATGTACTACTCTTTCCCTGTTTCCCTGTTTCCCTGTTTTCCTTGTTATTTTAATTAACATTAGCTTTTTACAATTTTTTTATTTTCCTTTCTCTAATAATAAAAATTGTCACACTAAAAGTATTGCAAAGATCATGCAAGTAAGAGGGCTAAATTAGCAGAAAGGAAATCCAGATAACAAGTTACACAAACAGTACAACTTATGGCACCAAAAGTGAACTTATCCCAATTCATTTTGACTGGAAAAGCTAAAAATGTTTGTGCTCATAGATACTACATTGCTTAATCAAGGAAAAAATATTGTTATGTGATTGTCATGGAGAGTTTATTTATTACTTGCAGAAACTAAATTAATCAGCTATTAGGTTTGACAGTATTAAAATCTATGTTAGACAGTACTCTATTCCCTTCTTAAATACATTATCTAAAAAGTCCTCCAACCATTGTAAGGCTTGATCAGCTTTGTGTTAATAGCCTTCTTATTTCATCAGGGAAACTATGAGAAGGTCTAACTAACCTTCACTACAGTAGGATTGAGATCAAAAGCAACATAAGGCCAACCAGAGAGGTCGCCATCAAGTCCTGAAGCCAATGGAGCTGACAAGAAATTGGCAAGGACCTGCGTGGATAGAATTTACAACCATGGTGTATAAAAGCAGTCAAAGCTCTAATTCAATCAAAGGAAGAACTTGATGCCCAAATCACACCTGACCCATCTGTCCAAATCCAAGAATTACAACAGGATCCCTAGCATCAAAGCTCGCAGTCTCCACAGGCTTTCTGCAAGAATACATGTAAGGGTTAATCTGCAACACAACCTGCAAAATTCCATTCAGTGAGCTAAACAAGCTAGCCCAGGCTATTCACTCAGCTGACTAGCGATTTGTGTCAATGAAACAAACAAGACTATAGTAGGCATTCTTGGCAGGTTGAGTTAGTTCGAGATGCAAGGTTAGTTTCAGTTTATTAGATACAAGTCAATTTCGAGTTCTGATTAAAAGGCTCAGTTACACAAAATTCATAATTGCATAGATTTTGCAAAATAATAAATACTTTTAGGAAATGATCAGACAAGGATCTCCAATTTTTGGAATAAGTCTTGATCATGATTTGGTGTATTTCAATCTAGGATTCTATCAGATAGATGTTTTTCATGTTGGAATCAGGTTAGTTTGGGACATCATCTTGACAAGTTTTGTCAAGTTTGGTTATTGCACTTTCAGGTCAATCGGGTTTCATGCAGTTGACATAATGGTCAAAGTGTTTTAATATCAAATCAAAATTTTGGGCAAATGTCTTGGGTCAGATCAGTCTTTGCCACCTTTAGTCAAGACATGAGAGTGAGTTAAGGGCTCAAAAAGCATATGAATGTTGCCTATGAGATAATTTGTATAAATTTCTTCCTTGAATTTTTTTTTAATATAAATTTTTCATTCAATTCAATAAAGAACAGTCAATTTTCTAATGCATAATACACAAGTAGCAGTTTTATGAATATGACTAAAGGCCATTGAGACAGACTACTTTGGATGTTCTTATAAAACAACAAACTTTAAATATGACAAGAAAAACATACTTCCCCAGTTTCAACTTGTCATCAATAAAATCAGCAGCCTTCTTTCCAACTTCATTAAGCAAAGGTGTTAATGCCATTGACAACACTACGACTATTATGAGGAGCTTGTTCAGCTCAAGTGGCAGCACCCCAAGCCTGGTCAGATGGTAAAAGAACTATATGAGCCAATCACTTCAAGAAAACAACCAACAAGTACCCATAACTAACCTGTTTGCCAAGGAGAACACGACAAATCCAAACTCCCCTCCCTGTGATAAGAGCAATCCTATTCTTATGCTTTCTTGTAAAGTGAGTCCAACACGGGGACCTATTGCTGTTATAATCAGGGTCTTGATGAAGATCAAACCTCCCAAGAGAGCAAGCACATTGGGCCACTCTCGCAAAAGCAGCTGCACAGAGTAATATTTTCTGTTGCATTAAAAGAAAGACATGCTTGCCATTGTTACAATGTTCTTTAATGGCTGGTCTCTTTCTAAATTTCACAGAACAAGCAATGCAAACACATGATCAAAAGGCTTACTCAACTGATAAAACCCTAAAATTTTCCCATCTTCTCACAGAGAAGTACCAAGTTCCACTGATGTTCTCACAAGAAAATTTATGATTGGGTCAAACAGGTGCCCAAGTGTAGTGTTGAATCCCAATTCAACCAGTAGAATGAAGAGATCTCATTGATTTGCTTTCATGTACACAAACCAAAACATTATTGGCAAAAACAACAATGGTGAAAAGAACATATTCCCACCTCCATGTCAACGGAAGTCCCTGTAGTCACAAAGAACAATCCAAGCAGTAAGCCTCTAAATGGTCTGATATCTGCTTCAATCTGTGTCCGAAAGTTAGTTTCAGCTAACAATGCCCCAGCCAAAAAGGCTCCAAGCTGCACATGAAATGTTCACGTCTTGTAAAATTTCTTAAAGGGAATTCACTTCGGAGTATAAGGCAACCTGTGGGTAGGTATACTTAACAGTATCACTGAAGCCTAACATTTGGGTGAGAAGGGAAGTCCCAGAAACAGTCAACAGGCAAAGAGCAACAAAAGCTTCCGAGCTCCTTGCTTCTGCAACAACCTGATGCAATGAAGTTAATTAAGAATAAAAGTTTATTTCAATTTTTCTTACTATTGAAGAAACCTGAAGCACACCTCAAAAACTCTCCTAAGCAGGTATTTTCCTCCGAGAGAAAGTAATCCAAGACCACCTAAAGCCTTTAAACTTTCTTGAGCAAGCACAGGCCAGATGCTTTCCTCAACCAAATTCTGTAAAAGAAGAGTCAGATGACCATAAGTGAAGGTTTTATAAGCTGAATAATGTGTCTGAAACCATGGAATCCCCAGTGTTTACAGTGAGGACACTAAAAAGGACTTGAGTTACAGTCTCAATCAACTAAAACAACAAAATCAACTCATGCACAACATCAAAAAGAGGGGGGAAAAGAAAAAAGTCTGTCTTCAACCATTTATTAGACTATCTCATGCATCTCGACCCATAACAATTCCATCTATAAGCGATTTTCTAGTCTATGAGTTCTCCTCTTGGAAAGAATGCTAGTTCTTGCTATTTGTTCGTATTTTACGATAAGAAGATTCCACATAAGCAAACCCTAAAAGCAGAAACAATCAAGCTAGACATGCAATGTACCCATATGCACTCACCCAAATGCACACGTAAAAGTGAACCCAGGAAAAGGCTGGTCTTGTCACACCCTGGCCTATGAAAATTTCCTTTGTGAAATCTCTATCTGTGTGTTCTCCTCAAAGGACTTCCGGGGAAAAAAAAAATCGTGTCACCCCTAAACTTATTACCCCCCTTCCCTGGGTAAATCCTGGCTCCTCATCATGCACATGTAAGACCTCTCCTACACACACTGTGAGAGAGAGAGAGAGAGAGAGAGAGAGAGAGAACCTGGCTCTCCAGCACCGGAAGGACAACTAGAAGAGGGACGACAGCGATATCCTGCAAAAAACAAGTCATTCAAACTGAAATGTCATGCACCTCTACGTAGCATGATGTCCTGCTTCTGAAGTAAAAGATTGAAAAAACTAGACAGGCTAAACTAGCAGCAAAGAAAATTTCATATCATTAGAACCAAATAAAACCTGTAAAAGAAGTATCCCCAGAGTTGCGGAACCAAATCTCGTTGCCAGCTCACCTTTCTCTGCAAGAAGCTACACATTGTGTTTAGTAAACTCTTGAAACCTAGAGAATGATTTCTAGTGAGCAAATGCTCACAAGACGAATAAAATCTGTATTCATATGCCATCAGTGGTCACAAGAATGACTCTGATGTCATGCACTGAGAGGAAAAACAAAAAAGAAATAATGATAAGAGAGTAGGACAGGAGAACAAGTTCACGCATTAAACTCTATGTATCATCTTCAAATACATTTTTGAATGATAACTATATAGTAAGGTCTCTATATTGCCATACTAGTCTATGTATTCAAGCAACTATAATCTTATAATTGGCAAAAAGTAGGGTAAAGTCCAACCGTATGAATAACAAAAAATACAAATACCAAATAAATCATGAGTTCTGAAAATTTAACCACCTGCAAGACAAAAGCAGAAGAAGATAGAGAAAGAGCAGCACCAATCACTATTGCCTCATCCACAGTTCTGATGTTAACCTGCAATTTACAAAGTTTGGTCAATAAAAAAGCAACACAAGGATCTACATTATGCAACTTGGGCAATCCCAGTGCAAATGTTTTTACAATTTAAAAGCCAAAGTAATCTTCAGCAACAGTGCATTAAAAGAATCTTCATTATTCTTCATTATTTAAGATGGAGTACTATCTCCATATTCTATTAGGTGACTGGCTTCATCATTAGACAGGCAAGAGCGCCCATAATAAGCAGCCAGCCTGCTTAGCAAGCACTCGGGCCTACCTTTCAATTTCAAGGCAAGCTTCCAGTTCAAAGAAGGAGGACCTATGGTAAGCATAATAATAAAATCTTTGAAATTTAAGAACATGAGATAACATTTCCATTTAAGGACCCATAGAAAACATATATGAGAGTGATATATTGTGCTGGAATGTTCGTGACAAATGAGATGGTTTTATGACACAATATACAAGCATAAGAATGAAGCCATGTCCTGTGGTAGATGCATAAATTGCTACTTGGTTGACAACATACTCACCAAATCTGACCTTGAGTGGAAAAGGAACTCTAGAATTTTTGTCCCTATAGCTCCATTAGGTGGAAGTTCAAATGCCGTGAAGGCCAGAGTGGATAAGACGACCTTCAAGGTGAAAACAAATGAAATGTCAAAATGTGACATGACTCTTGAGAAAGAAAGTAAGATGCCCAATAGTAGAAGTGATTGGACCTCCAGAATTTCACCTCAAACTGTAATCCATGCATGTTATTACACTTTACCTGAGTCAATCCCATGCCAAAGGCATACTTTGCAAGAGCTTTTAAGCGTGCAAGTGATAGCTCCAATCCCATCTCAAACAGCTGGAGAGGAAGATGCATGGTTCTTAAATGATTAGTCATCTCAAACACTATTTACATGTGTATCTTGCTCGATTGGTTAAAATTAAAGTCGAATATCTAGAGGGAAAAAAGAAGGAAAATAATAAATCTAAGCCACCCATTAAGTGCAGTCACATGGATCACCATGTTAGAAGTACCCGAGATCTTTCTTCAAGAAATCACCTTAGTCTTTTTGGCTCAAATCTGGTAACAGAGACAGCGGATGGGAAATCATTGTCCCTCTTGATCTTAGCATGCGCCACTTGGCAGAAAATTCAAGACAATGCATTTCCCAACTTACTATCACATCGAGAATATGAGCAAGTGATAAGTTGTTCACATTTCAGTTAGAAACCAAAAAAATGGACAATTCCAGCTTGTGGACAAAGGAATAGTCACTAATGTAGGTGGAAGTCAGTGAAATCAAGCAAAGGACAGTCTTCTTGATGCGCACTCCACACCCTAGACCCAACACACAAACAATAGATGGGACTTGGATATCTATTGAACGCATTGTGCCATTTATTTAAATAAATTAGAAGCTTGATTGAAAGAGAAACACTGTTCCCTTGCTGATAAGCAAGGGTGGCCGCACTTAAAGTAACAAATCTTTCAGAATATAGTGACTGATCAAAGTTAGAAACGTCATTAATTGCGAAAAAAGAAAAAAAAAATGATGCAACAATTCAGATTATTGGCAGAGAGAAACTAGCTTACCAGGAAAAGGATGCCCCATTCAGACAGCACTTTGACATCTGTGAGATTTCTTATAAATCCAAACTGATTGAGTACAATTCCGGCAAAGAAGAAACCAAGTATCTGACAACACAGCAATAGCTCTTAGACCAATCATGGCTCCATCCTTATAGCGTCTTGCAATAAGAGACTTAAAATTTTTAATTAAAAAAGATCTGTCTATGCAGGTATGCATGGTCTGTTTGATCGAGGACAGTTAAAAACAAAGATTCTGATGGCCACGGCCCATAGCACAGCATCCTCTTAAGTAGGTGGGACACAGGAAATTAGAGGAAGCACCTTGCACTTTCTCAACATTTATTACCCAAGTCAGGCTTTTATCAACTAAAGACTTAAGTGGTAGATATTCTTCTTTTCCTTTGACATAACATACTGAATTTTAGACTTACACCAACAAACATGTGCATGTGGTCAATGCACGAGGACCACTGGTAGGCTCCAACACAAAAAGAGATAAATATGAATCAAAAGGTATTTCTTACAGGACTCGCTCTGAGTAACTTGAACGTTGGGACGACTGCCACAGTCACTGCTAAGAATGTAAGAGTATCCAATCCTAAATCATTGATGACATCAACAGCACCAGCCACTTCAATCGTTGCTCGTATCTGTGCTCTTCCAGAACGGCCCAGCCTATAATTATCGTGACGAAGTTGTCTCTGACCCAATCTTGAGGAAGTCAACAAACTTATATACTCACAGGTGTCTCCTGAAACAAAAGAGCGGTGACCAATCCGATACTTTAAGGCATAAGTTAATGCATGGACTCGCTGGCTATAGGAATATGAATCCTTCAAAGAATGTCCACATCCACACGAGATGGGAGTAGATAAAGCAACAATCGCATTTCCATGCTTCACCATGCCATATCCCTGCAAAATGAGAAAGGGTAAACACAAACCATGACTTCAATAAATCAAGCCAAGAATGATCATCATAGCCATAATACCCAGTAGAAAAGAATCCAAGAATTTGTATCGCGGGTTACTTTAAAAACAGGAGCATTCCTCCATCGGGACTGCTTGGTATGCAAAAGAGACCCCAAGCAGCACTCACCAGTTGAATAGACATACGAATATTCAACAACCCAGAAACAAAATGGTCAAACTACGTGACCCACAGACACTATTCAATCCAATGGCGGTTACTTGGCGCAAATTCTCAACAACCCAGAAACAAAATGGTCATGGTACGGACGAAAGAGCCAAGCGCACACGGGCAGGCGAACCGAGGACCAGCGAGCGAAGAGGGTACGTACTCTCGGGACGTGACACAGGTTGAGCGACTCCCACATGGCGACGCGACCAGCTCGAGGAGGAGCTCAATGGCATGCGGGAGCTCCCCTCTAAGAACCAATCTCGGCTCTTCTTGGGTCGTCGTCCGTCCCTCGTGAGCTTTGGAGGGGGCGAAGGTGAGGCTGTGACGAAGCCGCGAAGCAAGAATTCAGAGAGAGAGAGAGAGAGAGAGAGAGAGAGAGATTGTGGAGGAGATGCGAGCGCCCGCGGGAGGACGAGATTCTTGGATTCTTGCTATTCTTGTCCAGATGACGACTCCACGGTCGGCGCTGACGTGGTTGCCAGGTGGATTATTACACCTGTGCCGATAACGTGATTTTTGAAATTACGGAAACGCCCTTGTATTGATA
This sequence comes from Corymbia maculata, assembly GCA_014182735.1. NCBI lineage: Eukaryota > Viridiplantae > Streptophyta > Magnoliopsida > Myrtales > Myrtaceae > Corymbia > Corymbia maculata. Next base: position 7,568,498 of record CM024685.1, read on the forward strand.
TGAATCGTTGAATTCTAACAACGTGACGCAGGCCGCTGGATCAATTTCAGTTCAAAAAAATGAGGCGATTGGATAAATGGGCTTTCAATTTTGCACATTGGAGACTTAATTGATAAAAAATAACTTAAATAAAGAATAAAATCATTAATTATTGATAAATAAATAGTTAAGTTACTTTTTATCACTAGTAATGTATTCGAACTGACTTTTTATGTAAAAAATTAATAACCACACATGCAAAAATTCCTAAGTTGGCAGTTGCCTTTTTTATTTATTTATAACTAGTAATTAAAAGTAGTAAAATCTGAAAAGTACTTGGTAATGATTATGCGTGGGAAATTATTTATTTATATCCAATTTATTTTTACATCATCAAATAAATTATTTACACATTCGTTGTTGGATAGATGGGCTACGTCCACGTGTCAATAATTCAATGGTGAGTGTAGAAGTGTCAATAACTTGATAGCGAGGGTAGATGTTGTTTTTTACACTGACCATTGACCTAATAAAAATCATGAATGGTTGACTTTATTACTAAATGAAGTTTACTTTCATGTATATAGTGACTGATTACATTCAAGCAGACCTTTTTTCACCATGTCACATTAGAACAGTCCTGCAAGAAAAAAACATCTGCAAGATGATAACAAGAAAAAGAAATGTCGACTTTTATTTACTCGAGAGACGGCAGCAAATATCCGAGTTCAATCCAGATCCAGAAGATTTACAGAAGGCCTTATTGTACATGGTGTGGAAATCGGAAGCAAACAATCTCAGATAACAGTAGTTGTTGAAGGCCGCCGCGTCCGGTGAACAAGGTGAGTGACCGACCGACCGACTGACCTGTCTTGCTGCAGAGGTTCACTGGGAAGGATTAGAGTTGGCAGGAACAAACTTGAGTGAAATACTATTGACGCAGTGTCGCTCATCAGTCGGTGTCGGGAACCCTTCGCCCTTGAACACGTGACCCAGATGGCCGCCACATGTGGCGCAAGTGATTTCCGTCCTCATCCCATCTGGATCCGACTGAGATCACAAAGCAAGGCAAGCTCATCAACTATTTAAAGCAGAACATGCCCGCCGATTTATTTTGCACTTCCCGGTCATTTTCAATGTTCACAAAACTCAACAAATACGACATCTATAGCAAACCGTTAGAAATCGATTTTAATCAGAACCATCTTTAGTTACTAGTGACCATGCGTTTGATTGGGGAAAAGAGAAAAAAGAAACTCACTGTGCAGTTTATAGCCCCGGGGAGACCCTCATAGAAAGCAGGCCAGCCGCAGCCGGAGTTAAACTTAGTTGTAGACCGGTAAAGAGGAGTCCCGCACCCTGCACATTTGTACACCCCCTCTTCGAAAAACTTGTCGTATTCGCCCGTGCCTGGATATCTACATGTTAGAGAAACAGCAAAAAATGAGAAGGATCAAGATGACACTTCATTCATTCAAAGATAAAACATGAATATATATGTCCGAGGATTTACCACACACGATACCCAATATCAAACCAGAGGAAAAAATTGCTTCTTGTACAAGAACATAGTAGGGGAGGCATCGAAAAGTATTCGGTTATGCTCCTTTGCTCTCCATTGGTTTGACACTTAAATTAGAAAAAAGGATTAGATTGCATTAAAAAAGAATATCCATGAGTCTTCAACTACTTGCATCAGGCTCGGCAACATTTAAGCCCTCCCTGATCACTTCCAAGCTGTTAAGGAAAGTCGAAGAGGATTGTTTGTATGTATAACACCTCAACAAGCTAATGCTATACACAACCACAGGAATAGGATTCTCTCCCCAAAGCATGATTTGAGGAGGTCATCCACCTATTTTAACAGCTTTCTTTACTACTGGGTATATAACTGTGTCATAGCACATACTAACATAGCTAATCAGAATGTATCTTCCTACATAGCATTTCAAAGAAATCAACCATTGTGCTCCCAATGTCGTTTGACTTACCTATATCATGCTTTTTCTTTCTTGTTTTCTAGTCAAATATTTGCCCGGGCAACACATAGTACCAAACTGAAGTCCATCAGGTGCATGAGGTCCATCAATTGATTGATAACTAAAGCAGGAAAGCCCCAAAGAGGTTTTGATAAGAACTTAAGATATCATGGTCAGCCTTAGTGGGCAATTGATGGTAACAGTATGATCATGAGAATGACAAATGAATCATTTTCTAAAATGCAGCAGCAGTAACAAGAGGATATTATTTTTAGTTCTGAGACTCTCTCAAAAACAGGATTAGGAACTTCATCCTTTGATCCCTCTTATATACTGCACATGTGTGTAATGTATTGAGCCTACGAGCTAGTAGTTAAGGAGCTTGATTACTGGCTCTGCATCGCTTTCTAATTAAAATGGATTAAGAGACCCTTCAAACAATCGAAGAAAAATGAATACAAACAAGATACGGAGTGTAAAGAAAGAGCATTTCAAGGACGATGCAAAAGCATTAGATAAGTCAAAATGGAGATCACATTGGACTGACTTCCACTCCCTCACAACAGATAGACAGAAGTTGTTTCGAGAAACAAAATTTTTTTAAGATTGTTCTTCAGAACACAAGGATTCACACCAACCGTACACGATAACCCTATGATTCACAATTTTGACACCTTTTCACCTTCATTTTGATGAAATGTCAAAAGCATAAGACTTTATAAGTAACCAAGATTTCAGTACTCATGCAGTAACAAAACCTTACCACCGAAAGGAACCTAAAAAGGCCCGACATTTCCAACTAAAAACCAAGTCTTTCCAAACACAGGACAGTTCCAGAGAACTTAAGCAATAACTAGACATAGCTCATTCCTGCAAAAAACCAGACAAGTATAACCCTCAGCGGCACCTCAAAAAACACAGAGAACATCCTAACCCGCATTTCCTCATTGGATTCTCCTAGTAAAACGCACACAAAGAATCCACCTCCAACACACACCACTCGACCCACTCAAAATGTGTTCTACTGTGCTGAACCAAAACTCATAACCCATTTCCGATTCCACATATAACATTGCGGCATAAACTTGGGAAAATCTTCCGCGCATCGCATAGATAGACGGCCCAAGAAAGCCTCATCGAACAGAATGAGTTTCAAAGCTCGCTGCCCGGTATTCCCGAGCTTCAAGGAGACAGCATGGCAATTACGTTGAAACGAAACCAACCCAATTCAACAAATGCCAACGCAGTACGGAAAGCAAAGCATCAAGAAGAGCAGGAACCGAAAATCAAGAACGACGAAACCCACAATCAAGATAAGCTAGTAGTAAACAAAGGAACTACTAACTCTGTGCCCTTCTGCCTCAGGATACGGAACTGCTCGGGCGACAGGACCGCTTGCCACTCCTCCTCCGACTTCCGGACCGACCCGGGCGCGGCCATGGCGACGACCCCGCCGCGGAAGCTCCTCCCCGAACGGCTCGGCGAGACGAAACCACCAAACGGAGCGGCGGCGGCGGCGGCGGCGGCGAGACGAGGCGGGGGCGGCCTTACCGCGCGGAACGCGAGGTGGGTCTTGAGGCGGGACGAGCGTGGAGGGAGGAGAGAGAAAGGTCTGGCAGTGGCACTGGAGAGGATGGACCTGGTGGAGGAGGAGAGAGAGGAGAGAGAGGAGAGCTTGAGAGCTTCAAAGCCCATATTTTTAATTTTTTTTAATCTTTTTTGTGATGGAGAGAGAGAGGGAGAGAGGGAGAGAGTTCAACTGCAATTTGCAGATATCGTAGGGAATATGGCCACGCAAGGATATATGATAATTAGGCAAATTGCACATTGGTCCCCAAGTTTTTGATGTCGTTGCAAAACTCCCCTCCACGTTTCGACTTTTTGCAATTTACCCCAATCATGGGTATACAAAAGAGTTGAATAATCCCAAAATATATTGTATGTGAGAACGCCTGACTAAATTCTGTGAGAATCTGATTGGAGTCGATGTCAAATACGACATCAATATATGATACTATTATACATTTGTGAGTAGTTTTTATATTATTTCTCATAACTACATAGGAGATTTTTCATTTTAATTCTGAGACATAAAATTCGAAAATATTTCAGGCGAATGGGAAGTAATTGGAGACTAACAAACAAGACGCTGCCTGATCTGTGACGAGGAGTCAATGTCAAATATAACATCTATATGAAATATATTTCTGAGCAGTCTCTACAAGATCAAAGGTGAGTAGCCAGCTGACTAGCTCCCGGTAACGATCAACTTAGGCATAAATCCGAACCGATGGCTACTAAGATTTCCGAGTTCAAAACGGGCCAGTGACTCGGATCGACTTAGGTCTCATGCAGCAATTCACAGTAGATCAATCTCACAAAGCGTTTTGAGAAGTGAAGGTTCCTCTACAGAGTACGGTCTGAAAATTGCAGTTTAGCAAAAACCTGTTTCTGAAAAGAAAAGGCTGATTTATTCGGAAGAGTTCTCAGAACAGGACACTATAAATTCCGACCGGACATATGCCTTAAAACTTTCAAGGGAACCCCCGAATGGGTTCGATCTAGATAACCTCCGTTGTGTCCAAAAGGCTGAAATGAAGAGCTACCGAGCCGGTCAGATCAACGAACCCTCTCTCAAAGCAATGCAGATTTCAAAGACCTAGTGAGATTTTCTAGCTCCTTCAGCCCTTCTTCTGGAGATTTGGCTTCACCCAGCAGTTTCACCATTGCGCTTCCGACGATCACACCATCAGCTCCCCATGTCACGACCTGTGAGAATTAGTGAGAACCAAGTACAAACATTAGATATAACAGTCTTTTTCACATCAAAGTAGGCCGAGAAAAACTAACCTGCTTCACATGCTCGGGTTTCGATATGCCAAAGCCAACAGCAACGGGTTTAGTAGTTGCCTGCAAGAGCATGCATGCCTCAATGACTGAAAAAGGAGTTTCCATCCGATTGTCCCACTTCAATGTTTAATAATATCGAAGCATATTCACCAACATGCCCCACTTTGGAGAATACAGCAACTCAAATTGGTACAAAGTGTTCAACAAGTTGATGAATATACACAGGACCATCTCTGAGTGTCTCGCTAATTGGATGCTAAGTATAAAGCCTCATGATGGAGCTAGAAGTGACATGAACTTCCTCATATGTTGATTATTCATCTGCATGTGGAGTGTTGGTATCTAGACTAATCAACCAACCAGGAATTCACTGTCCTTCTAATAAGACAGGCTACAGAAAACCACATAGGAGGCTTCAGGCAAACTTTTTGGCCATCTAGTTCTACATCTGATTATCCTGCAGTCTTTGAGCCCTAGAAGTTTTAATATGACAACCACTGATGCGTCTATTTCAAATACACCTCCAGTAAATGTTTTTTTGAAGCCGCATAGAACAATCGAAGGCAATCCACAAAATGAGGATATCCTTTGAAAACTAAATTTATCTCGACAAGTATCTTAAAGAGTATTCCTAGGTAGTTGATGACATGAAATCATGTATTATGAAACAAGCAAAATGTTCTGCATCAACTGACCTCCTTAATGTCCCGCAAAAGAGTTTCCACACGAGCACTCACAGATGCTCGAGCCCCAGTTACTCCTGTAGAGCTCACCTATAATAAATTAAATAAGTGGTCATGTCATCTCTTTGGGAATCAACTAAAAAACGCACAAATTCAAAAAGAAAAATATAACAATACAATCACGCAAAATGCTGACGCTAGACCACCCAGAATAACAATTTCATATATTTCATGTGTGTTCCATGGCTATAAGCTTACTATACATGAAACTTTCATTTGTGAAGCAAGTGAATGCGAAATCTATTGTGCAAAATCAAAATTACTTTTCCATTAGAGATCAGCAAGAGCAATGAAACCACAAAAGCAACATCAATGTCACCATAACTCTTCAAATCAGATACCATCCTAACCCAGAGACTTGCTTATGCATATATACATACAAGCACACAGAGGTGCATGGAGTCATCTGTCCTTTCATTGACTTCATTGATTCAGACAGATGTGCTATGCTCGATCTAATTAGTGGCTAGAACATGATCAACACAATATCAATTATATTAACAATCTATGTCTAATAGTCTAAATCAATTTGGATAAGAAACTTTCATCATCGATACAAATCAGCATTGGATAAGGATGAACGGCATAAAGGATCTTACAAGATATACAAATCCTTCCGAGGCTTCAACTATGGCTTTCATTCGGCTGGTTGGAGTAGTAGGTGTAGTAAGCAACACCTGCATCATATAGTCACAGAGGCTAGAGTAAGGTGAACTAGATTCAACAGACATCAACAAAGCCAGCCAAGATTACATAAGTGAAAGCAGACCTCATCACACTTTTAGACAGGTCATTTGAGGATAAGAATGCAGGCCCTATGTAGTAAACTTTTCATTGACGTGTACAGCAACAAAACAAAAGACAAACCTATCCTACAATAACAACATGGACATAGAAGAAGAACAAGGTGCACAACTAACTATGAAAAAATCACAAAGTGATGAAACATTTGACTTTTTATCTTGTTATGGGGAAACATTTAGCAAAAATATATGAGAATCACGATTTTCTGATGTCAATATACTTGAGGTAGATCTGTTATTTTAATTCCAAGATTAGAATTTATATCCATAACGCATAGTTTTATCCTCGGGAAATTAAAAAAGTAAATGGTGAAGAAAGTTAAAATGTCTTAAAGAGTCGGACAAACCAGTTCAATTTTGTGCTTAACAGCTTCCTTTCTTAAGATTTCAGTCTCTTCCAAAGGAACATCAGGAACTACAAGCCCTGAAAAAAACAATAAAAGGACACAGAAAAGATTACAAACTAAAGCAGATCTAGACACCATGAATGAACAAGAATGTACTTTCAGTTTTACATTTTCAATTTACAAAGCATCCTCTGTTATTATTATGAAATTATTATCACTACTGCTTAATTTAGACATCAGTGCATCCCTTAGAAGAGAGAGCATGAAATTTCCCCAGTAGCTCTTATATAGCATAAAGATTTCCATCGAGATCTTCAATTGATAAGTTATACTCATCTCGCCAATAAAGAAAGAAAGAAGAATGAAGAAAACACCTCACAACCATGATATTGATTGAAAACTTATTCCAGTTGTCCTGGCAATTTGATCTGCATACTAGTCCAAACCAAAAAAATTGGTCACAAAGGGTCACTTTTGGCAAAAGGTTTAATGATAGGTTTTAAAAATAACCTTTTGGCTTTGCTCATAATGTAATGACTATACTATTCATCTGATGCATTGGCGATAATCCCCTGGATAGCTCTTTCAATAAAAGGAAAATGAAAAACTTAACATAAATAAGTTCAAGAACTGACTATGCAATCAAGTTTGTGATAGTAATGACAGGCATGATGACAATGCTTGCTTACACCATGACACCTACATCCACAATTGAATACATTCAACTGATTTCTCATCTTGGCCAAGGATGTGGGAAAAAATAAAACCAATTTTCCTTCAAATTACTAAATGTAACTGACGTGTCATATGTAGATGTAAGTGTTTTCAGTCAAAAGACAAGAGGGAAACTTGCACGTTACCATGAACTCCCGTATCATTTACAATGGACATGAACTTCTCAACTCCACGCTTCAGAATTGGGTTATAGTATGTGAATAAAGCAACAGGGGATGACAATTGCGGAACAACCTATTCATTGAAAACTGCAGCATCAGAACATAATCTCAAAAATGCATGAAGGAAACAAAATATAAATCAACAGTAACCGTTTCTACACTACTAGGATCACTAGTACAAAAGGGGAGCACTGAGTCTGAAAAGAACAATATGATGCAATGATTCTGAGAAATTTCATCCTAGAAGGTAGCATTATGTTAAGCAAATATAACTTGCTATCATCAGGAATAGAAGGCACTACATGAGAGTAACACATAGTATGGAAAATTTCAAAAGCAGCATCACAAATTTAATTTCTTTGATTAGAAGAAAAGGCTAGGTTATGAAATATAGTGTGACTAGAATCAATCATACTGGACCTTGAACCATCCATTAGAAGGAGAATAAGCCACAGATTTTGCAACAATTAATCAGTCTCTTCAAGTATGACAGAAAGCATAAATCAACTTACAGTCTTACCTCCCTCAACATGGAAATAATTGCATCAAAATTAGTACCCCTTGCCAAGGATCGAGTGGCTGCAGCCTAAAAATGAAGATCTATGAGATGAAGGAACAAAACTTCGAATAAGCAAACTATAAGATATTGAAGTAACAGACCTGAATAACTGGACCATCTGCTAGAGGATCAGAATACGGGACACCCAGCTCAATTATATCTGAACCACATGAGTCAAGCACCTTCAAAGCTTGTGCGGTAGTTGAAAGGTCAGGGTCACCAGCTGTGATGTAAGGAATAAATGCCACCTTTGCAAAAATGAAATTACACATTTGTCATAAAAAGAGCATCCCTCCTATATTAAAATAAGGTAAGCAACTCTCTTACCTTGCCTTCTTTTTTCAACTTAGCAAATGTCTCAGAGATGCCAATTGTCGATACAGTGCTAAGAGCAGCCATTGTTGTATTTCTTTTGGTAGAAACAACTGCTAGTTGCCGTGAAGACGGAAAAGCACAGCAAGATTTGGGTTTCTTAAGTTGAACAAAGCAAGTTGATTTAAGAGCTAAAGCCATACCCAGCACCTTTGGAAATCAGCTTAAAACCTCTTATACCTGCACTACAATCATATTCATGAATCAATAAACAAGTGACAAGGAAAAAACTTTAGATTGAATAGTAGCAGTTCCCCAAGCAAAATCAGTAGTAGCATGTTGCCATCTCTAAAAGACGATACACATATGTCAGTACAATCCAACTAATACCCACAGCTCACGAGTGTTTGCTAAGAGGGAACTGAAGCAACAAGTAGCTTGAACTAATGGAACAACAGGGTTTGACACGCATAACACATCCGTCCACCTCTTGTGAATCAAGCTAATTCATGATTGATTCATTGTGTTTAGCAAAGGGAATTAAATGCGACAACGCTTTCCTCACCCAGAAATGGGGAAAAGGAGAAGAAAAGAGAAGACAATCTACGCTGTAAATTTCTCAAACTCATTCGACCACCCAATTCTTAATTGCTTGCGATTTAGACTGGATGAGTTAAAATATCATACGGAATCAACAAATTCCTCACGTCATAGACATTAATCCAACACCCCAGAAAGAAGCATCTAACCATGAAACTACAATTAGAGTGACAAAGAATCAGCCCAAAGGTTCCTACATTACTGAGGGGGGAAAAACTTACAATCAAATGAAACGACAAAATAAAATGACATGCAAGATAAGAGAGGAGACACATAATCTGGAACTAAAAATATCATCTTGTTTGGCAAAGAACACATTGAAGCAACTCCGACGTCCTAGTTCATGATCCAATCAACACAATCTTCACAACATCAACCCATTTCCGGAATCAAAATTCATCCCAGCCGCCAGTTCATTCCACCATTCTCCGACCAGCCAAAGCGAGACCATCGTAAAACGAAACGGAAAACGAAACCATTGAAAAAGAACACTTGCAGACACCGGGCACGAGTCATTGACTCGACAGCAAGATCACGAGGGAAAAGGCGGCGGAAAGGGACGGAGAAAGGGGCGTCGCCGGGCGAGCCGCGGTTACCTGCGACGGAGACGGTGGCCGGAGCAGAGCTGGGGGAGGGAGGCGGAGGCGACCGGCGAGGCTACAGCGCTAGGGTTTGAAAGGCGGCGTCCCCTGCAGCCGCCATTTGTAGTTGTCCGAAAGCCATTAGAGTGCCAATTTGGGAGACTGTCTGAATATGGTAGGATGGGATTCAACTCCCATATAAAACAACATCCGACACTCGTAAAGTAGTGACGTGGCACATTGCCATCTATCATCATCATCGTTCTTGCCTATAATGCCTTGGGCGTATCCAAAATCCTTATGATTTTACCTTTTTAATCGGTTTGAGCATGGACCACATTCAATCCTTTCCGACTTGACCCGATTCATCTATCTAATTCAGAATGAAATTGGGAACTGTCTATTGAAAATCGATTCCGAAAAATTAGAAGAGAAAATTGCTCATTGGTTCCATGAAACTAATCAAATTGTCTTCCAATAGATTCATTATCAAGTGTTTTGAACATGTTTTGTACAACTCCAATCCAAAATGACATCACTAACTTTCAAAAGTCATCGTCACTCACCTCACTACAATTGCTTTAGACCACAAATCAATCCTCCTCTATACCTATTATGAATTATTCCTCGACCCTTCATCACCTTTCAGGTTTGAAGAATGATAGATCGGAGATGGCTCTAACACCCAAGTTATAAACGCCCACTAGAGATTTCTCTATTTTTCATCTGGCCCATAGAATTGAACCTGCTAAAAGAGCTCTCCAAAGTTGGAATCAAACTCGAGCAAATAAATGAAAGTTGTGCTTGGGTCCTTAACACTCGAGCACCGGGTTTCAACCTAAGACTCAAGCCCACAAAAAGTTGTGTGCAGATTGTTAGCGCCTGGGCTTGGTCCTGGTTAAAGAAATCTTCATTCATAGAAAAATATTAAAAAAAAAGAAATTTATTTTTTAAAAAAAGTTTGAAATTTTTATTTTTCTTTTCTTTTTTTTTTTTTTCTTTTTCTTTGGCTTATCACTAACCATGGTGATAGTCAACGAGGCTTGCAAGCCCTCGCCAAATAAACGAGCTAAAGCCTACCTAGATTGGTGAAATTCAAGCTTGCTATAGGCTGTCAAGGTTCAAGGCCTCACGAGTCATGGCGAACTCGAGCTCGTTGATTTGGTGAAGCCTCAAGCTTACCACAGGTTGTCTAGGCTCAAGGCCTTGTGAGTCATGGTGAGCTCGAGCTTGTTGATCTAGTAAAGCCTTGAGCCTTAGTGGCCTATGGCGAGCTTAAAACTCACCAATCTGAAGAAGCTCGAGCTTGTTTATGGTTGATCGCCAATGTCGCTGTGGCCAACGACTAACCAAGGAGAAAGCAAAAGAAAAGGAAAGGGGAGTATGAGATATAGAATATTTTAAAAATGCAAATTTTTTGATAATTTTTCCTGTTGGATTTTCCTTACTAGACAGTGAAAAATACTTTATGGGTCTTTTTCAAGTTTTAGCCATATACTAGGAAATAAAAGTCATTTTCTTTTTAGAGAACATCTTCTAGAAAATTGTGCATTTTTCGCAAATAAATGGACCATAACTTATAAGGAAGATTTTAAATAAGGATATGAAATGTCCTCATTTTCTCAAATAATTGCCTAAAATGGATTTTGTATCAAATAAGGGCATGAATGATGCGTTTGGTAACCATTTTGTTCCTAAGAATAATTTTTTTTAGAAATGATTTTATTTTTTATTCTATTCCCTAAATGAATTTTTGAGTATTTGTAGGCATTTGATAATTGTTTAGAATTTCTATTCTTTGAATAAAAATGCAAAATAGAAATGCATTTGATAGAACTCTTTAAAATTTCTTGTTAAAATCATTTTCTTTTAATTTTAAAAATAATTTTATTACATTTTTCGCTTTTATCCTTTTCATCTTCTCATTTCTCTAGTCACTGGAGTGTCATTAACCTTGGTGAGGCTCGTCGGCCTAAGCCACCGAGCCACTACCGGGTTGGCATTTCCCAACCAAGGTGAAGTTGACCTGACAGTGACCCAGCAAGGCCAGGTGGGCTAGGTGGTTGGACAAGGTCGACCTCACTTAGTTAAGACAAAGCCGAGCCTCATTAGGGGTTGGTGACTCTCTGGCAAGGTTGTTGTTCCTTGTCTAGTCGATTGCCAACTATGGTCAAATATGGCGATTGGCCAAAAGGAAGAGGAAGAAGAAGAAGAAAAGGGAAGAGAAGAGAATAAATGAGAAAAATAAAAAAGAAGAACTGAGCTTGATTTTGGTATTTTTCTTGGAAATAAAGAAATAACATTTTTTTACCTCTTAATTATGTTTCAAATCTATTTTCATGAGAATAAAAAAGTTACTAAAAATGGATTTATATTTTTGTTTTGTTCCAAGAAACAAAATAATATAATTAAGCACTTTTTTGACATGTTACCAAAGAAGCCTAAAGTGTGCTCATTTTCTCAAATAATGATTTGAAGTGAATCTTGTTTTAAATAAGGACTTGAAGTGACTATGTCATTTTGAAGAATAGCTTGACTCTCTAATTAGTTGATGGCATTTTTTTCCATTACCTTCTTTTTGGAAAATTTCCTTTCTTTCTTCCATTTTTTGGTTTTTTTCTTTCTTATTTGCCATAGGTTGGTCTCAAGCCTTGGTCGGCTATTGACGATGCTTGAAGGGGGCTGGAGGAGGGCCTAGGCGAGACGACCGTTGCCCCTCTGTTGACACCTAGTGGCCGCAAAAGGGTTGTTGGGCCTCATCGAAAAAGAAAAAATAATTTTAAAATTAAAATTATCTTTGGACGAAAAATATCCTTGGTCGGGCTAGAATATTTAGCCATGTCCTTATATGAAATTGTCATGTCTACTTCAAGTCATTATTTAACACGAGGTCATTGGATACTTCCAAGTTTTTATTTCAAATAAGCCTCGCTTCAAACATTTATTTAAGAATTTGAAATTTTCCTTTTCTTCTAACAGAGCAGTTGCAATCTCCCTCGCACGTGCGCCAACACATTCGTCTTTTCCCTAAGCAAACGCCGCCGTTTCAGTCTCCCTCTCCAGCTGGACTCTCTCTGTCTCTCCATCTTCTCCCCTTGCTCGATCGCTCTTTCATTTTCAGAACTGCAAGCTCGAGTTGCCGACGAACGAGAGAGAGAGAGAGAGAGAATAGCGCGCCATTTCCGCCACCAATCGCCCGCTCTCCTCGCGTCTTCCGGGAGCCCCGAATCCGGCGAATCCGGTCCGGCATTGGTCCGCCGCGTTCGATCCCGTCGAGATTCGGAGCCCCGCCCGCCCGCCGCCGCCGCCGGCGGGAATTCGGGGGCGAAGATCGGAGGGAGGGACATGCCGCGGAAGCGTCGGATCTTCTCTCGCGAGATCGAAGCCCGGTAGAGCAGATTGAGCAGCTCAGCCCCCGTTCTGGATTCCGACGCGGAGAGGCGGAGAGAGTAAGTTTTCTTCCGTTCGATTCGGTCTTGGGGCAATGTGCTGCTACCGTCTTGCGTTGGTTGTTCAGTCCATCTTTCTGTGCATGGGGAGCGTCGTGTTTCGGATTCGGTAATTGACGCAAATGGGTTTGTGAGTTATGGTGGATTGGTGTTGAGAATAGTGGAAACTATTGCTACTGCTATGATCGAAGTATGATGTCAATGAAATTCTGCACCTGGGCATGCTTGTCTTGGAGTGCCCAACCTGTAAAAAAGCTATATTGGGCATGGTGCAACCTTCAAGTACTAAAGCCACTTACCAAATGCCTTACTTATGAAGAAAAGAGTGCTTCTTTTTGCTGCATTGCTGGAGTACCTAATCTCTGAGTGTTTCTTTTACTGTATAGACATGGAAAAGTTGGGAGATGCCCGATTCTGCTCTTCCTTAAGGTGATGAGCGAGGTTTTTATTAACACAAAATTATTTTTACAGCTGTGCCGTGAGATTTTGAGGGGTTGTGAGAGAATGATGCGGGGTTATTGTGTCTTTTGCCTTGCTTTTCATACCCGCCCGTTATCAGTTATAATGATAATATGTGTGACGAGGCTGGTTTTATTTGTTTGATATCTGGCTATAAAATTGCAGTGCATTTTTATTATTGGTGGAAAAATGGGTTTTTGATGTTTTGTTTTGCCATTAGGATGTCTACTAATAAAGATGTGGAAAATCCAAAGGCTGAGGTGGCTCAAGTTGATACTGGAGCTGCTTCTTGGTACAATGCTTTGCTTCACCAAGCCTCAATTTATGGTGTAGCTGCTGGATACTGCATCTCAGCATCATTGCTCTCGATCATCAATAAATGGGCAATTATGAAGTTCCCTTACCCCGGTGCTCTGACTGCATTGCAGTACTTAACAAGTGCTGCTGGTGTATTCGTCTGTGGTCGGTTGAAGCTCCTAGAGCACGATCCCCTTGATCTAGTGACCATGTGGCGGTTTCTGCCTGCAGCTATAATTTTCTACTTGTCTCTCTTCACCAACAGCGAGCTCCTCCTCCATGCCAATGTTGATACATTCATCGTCTTTCGTTCCGCAGTTCCCATGTTTGTTGCCATAGGAGAGACTCTTTTTTTGCATCAACCATGGCCTTCGATGAAAACATGGCTCTCATTGGCCACGATTTTTGGTGGAAGTGTTCTTTACGTGGCTACAGATTATCAGTTCACATTCATGGCATACAGCTGGGCTCTAGCATATCTCGTGAGCATGTCCATAGATTTTGTGTACATCAAGCACGTGGTCATGACCATCGGACTAAATACATGGGGTCTTGTGCTGTATAATAATCTTGAGGCTCTTCTACTGTTTCCTCTGGAGCTTTTTATAATGGGTGAATTGAAGAAAATCAAACATGAAATCTCTGACGAGTCAGATTGGTACTCCTTTCAGGTGGTTTTGCCAGTGGGATTATCATGCATATTTGGTCTAGCGATTTCATTCTTTGGGTTCTCCTGTAGGAGGGCAATTTCTGCCACTGGATTTACAGTGCTTGGCATTGTAAACAAGCTATTGACAGTTGTGATTAATCTTGTTATCTGGGACAAGCATTCGAAACTGCTAGGAACAGTGGGGCTTTTGATTTGTATGATTGGAGGGGTCATGTATCAGCAATCCACAAGCAAACCTAAGCCTGTGAAACAAGTGGAAGCCCAAGAGAATGAGGAGGAACAGCAGCAGCTAATTGAGATGCAATCTAGCAAACAAAGCTCTGGTGATGGTGAGGAGAAATGAGTGCTTTGGTGAAAGAAAATCATTTCAGCTGTTTCTGCGTCTCAAAATATTTTGGTGGACTGTCCACACTCCACAGTTAGATTGCTCTGAGCAGCATAAATTGCTTTGCTCTTTCAATGAGTACGTATGCCATTTATTGGGCATCCTCATCTGGCATACTGAGTCTCCATCATATCTGACAAGAAATCTAGATAGACAATGCATTCCTTTTGCTACCATTCTTTTCTCATTCGTTCCAGTGATCTAGTCAATATGAACAATTATAGATTGTTCTCTGTGTACTCTTTACATTTTACACGTAGGAATCAGATATGACACGGTGATGGGTCAAGTAGCCATTTCAATTGTTGCAGGATGTTGCATACTTTTAAAATTGGATTGATTTGATCATGGCCAGAGTTCCATTACTGATTTTTTGCTGCCATGAAGCTTTGATGACACTGCATGCTCAACCCATATTTGGTTCCCCCTTGGCTTGGCTTAGTGGGGATTAATCTTGCTGTCTCATATTTGGAAAAGCATTCAACAATTGCTAGGAACAGTGAGGCTTTTGATTCTGTATGCTTGGTGCCCTCGTGCATTAGCAATCAACAAGCATGCCTAAGCTTGTAAGAGAAGTAGAAGCCAAACAGGAAGAACAGCGACAGCGACTTGAGATGCAATCACTGGCAAAGTAAACCGCAACTATGATGAATGATGAGTAGAGAGTTGAATGTTTCCATGAAAGGAGAATTGTTCCATATGTGTGTTCTCTCATTTTCTTATCTGCAGGATATTTCATCAGATCGTAATGGTACGTAGCATCCTCATCCGAGTATCATACCAAGCCTCCGTCACATCTAGTGACGAGTCTAGACAGGTGTTGCATACCGTAGAGACTAGGAAAAGCTTCCCGCTCAACTCTGCTCTTTCAACACCAAGACAGCATTCAATTGACATGCTGCGCTAGATTGCATCACCCATAAGGTTTTCACACAGAATGCTACGAATGCCACCGCAATTTTATTTCTAATGTTGTTTTAGTAGTGGCACAATCTTGTAACGGCAATGATTTCCTTCAATTCGAATTGAAGAAAACTCCATTCAACAACGTGTCACAAAATCAAATGTAGACTTGTAACTCATCAATCAGTAACAAAGCCTTGGACGAAGATAAGTTTAACATCACACCACATCAACCATGAAATAACAAACATATTCTACAATGTTTTATAACTTTCAACATCCACAAGAAGCGCTCTCTTTATTGAACATACTCCATTGCTTTCAATTAATTCAACATTTTGCACACAAACTTCAAATTCATGTGCAAAGAACTTATAATTTATTCAGTAAAAAGGTATTGCTTGTACCTAATTTTACAATCCGCCACCTCAAATTGAACGCCGATGCTCAGAAAACAGTTGTGGAGTATGAAATTTTTAACATATGATAGACACATGAGGCATTCCCCCGGTGTAAGATCATTTTTGCAAGTCGCATGGGCATAGCACTTCGTGCCGTCAGCATCCAGAGATGAAGTATAATAGCTATAACCTTGATTGGGCGTATTTACCTCTACATCACGGAGAACCCCAATTACGTTACCCCCAAAGCCGTAACATGCCGGGAACTTAAAGCCGTTGCAGATCTGGTTCACTAGTCATGTCGGGATCGCCTTTTGCAACATCGAAAATGAGAAAATATCCGACGATGAATGCCAACATATGAGCAGCATCCAAGATTTTCATCTTCATTTTCTTTGTTTTCGATTGTCCTCCACAAATTCAGAAGCCGAGCTGATTAGGCTATATAAAGGCAGGTCTCGTTAGGTTCCTCCACCTCTATGCAATGTATTTATGTATTTGGTAGCTGTCTCTTTTCAACTTTGGACTCGATCGACTTTCTTTTCTTTCCACTCCAATTCCAGTGAAGCAATCGTCAATCACAATGTAGAAAATGTAACTCTTCCCCCCTTCATTTTTTTTATGTTAATCAAGGTCACTTTTGGAACGTGAAGTTCTAAGTTCGTGAAATACCTTATTAACTTTGCATATTAGATAAGAGACAAGTCAAAATCTGAAATACATGATGCAAACTGAATCTATTTGGACTTGGTTGGCTTTGGTAATCAATTTGGTATTGTATTCTTAATTCACATACATATCTGTTCTCTGATCACTAGACCAATCCATATAAGTTCATTCTGTGTGTGCGATCCATATAAGTTCGTTCTGTGTGTGTATGTGTGTGACCGTGCACGTTGGGAAATAGCTGACTTTGTGCCATCCGAAGAACAACGTTGTAGCAAGCAATATTAACAACGACGGCTACAGTCCTTGA
The DNA here is from genome assembly GCA_014182735.1 of Corymbia maculata. Classification (NCBI taxonomy): domain Eukaryota; kingdom Viridiplantae; phylum Streptophyta; class Magnoliopsida; order Myrtales; family Myrtaceae; genus Corymbia; species Corymbia maculata. Next base: position 7,585,687 of record CM024685.1, read on the forward strand.
GAACAATGCCACGAAACATCTCCCTATTATGTTCTTGTCTTGTCCGCTTTTTTTCATTTTCGTTTAAAGATGAAGATCGTCCAAATGTATTCGCAATACCCTAAAGAACATTTAATGAAAAGAAAAAGAAATATTTTCAAAATTGACATTATGTACTGATAAGAATTCTTGGTTTTTTTAGTTTTTTATACCAGATAAAAGGAAGAGAGTTTGGAATACCAGAAGCATAGCATGGCGGTTCAGAACCAACTGTTGGGCCATGCAAACCGGACATCCAACTTGTGAACCGGGCGTGTGAACAGTTTCCAGAGTGCATTGGACTTTCGGTGTGCAATTTTGAGGGCGCAATTACAAAAAGTTTGAAAACTTAACGTTTTGCAGTTTGTCTAAGTCAGTTTGGGAGTAATTTCATGTAAATGAGACTGCTATGGTCTTGGAGGGCTACGATACGGCATAAAAATTGCTTACTCCAGCAATATAAGTTGTATGAAAATTTGCATGGCATGTCAAAAGTGAGATGAATGCATCAACTGATGCAACTTACAAGAAAGAATGGAGCTTAGATTGCTTGTAATTGTATGGAAAGAGTTGGCTCCACATCAAAAAACCAGCCTAGGACAGTTCATGAGGTTCACAATGCATGTTTCATCAACCATACGCCACTTTCTCAATGGGTCTTTAGTCTGCAAGCTACGTTATAAAAACCATGTATAGCAAATTTTGGTTTAAACCAGATTAGCTTATGCTGATGAACCATAGTTGATTTAAGTCTCGAGAAGATCACTGTCTGCAGGAGGAGGATTGGGACCCATAAAACCATAAAACTAGTGGCCTCAGATCTTGATGCAGGCCAACACCAATCATCCCCAGCAATAACATCATTTGATCTAGCTTCTCTTTGAAGAGTTGAACCCTAGATAACCCCCTGGAGGATTTCTACCATTATGATCCCTCAAGAGTGCTTCTCAGTTTGAGCATTTTCCTCCAAGCCTGGCTGCTGTCAGCTTGCTTGTTTGTTATCTGCACTGGCATTTTCTGATTAGCTGCCGTGGTTATTGTTTTGAGCCAGCAAAATGGAGGGGTGGAAAATGGCCTTAAATGAACTTAAAGTCGTTGACTTTTTCATCTCCTCTTCCACAAGTCAACCCCATATTTATATTTGCAATGTTAATTAGTGGCTTTTCCAACAGAATATGTAAAGTTCAAAATCTTTTCAAATTTTTTTTAAACGAATCTACACGTCAATATTCACATATTCCGCAAGGTTTTAGGTAATTCGAGTTAAACAAAAATCAAAAGTACATGTATCGTGAAGGTTTTTGATAAAGTAAAAGGAAGATGTATAAGGCATTCAATAATAGCAAGTGGTTTTTTAGGCTCCGTTTGATAACGTTTCTGTTTCTCTATTTTTCTCTTCTTTTGTTTCCCGAAATAGAAAAAGAACATAAATGTGTTTGGTAATACCAATTGATTTTTTTATTTTCGGAAATAGATTTGGAGTAGAAATGAGAAGTAGAAAAAAATAGCTTCTTATTTCTGGGAACAATTTCTAAAAACTATTTTTTGGGGACTTCTCACCGCTTATAACACGCGGCCACCCACCCATCGCCGCCGCCGCCGCCGCTCGCCGCCCGCCACCGCGTACTACCCGTCGCCCGCCGTCGGTCGCCGATCGCCGGTCGCCGCCGGTCGCCACTCGTTGCCGACCGCCGATCATCGATTCTTGTTGCCGTCGGCGCCGGTCACCGACCGTCATCGTCGAGCTCCGGCCCGCCGCTTGTTGGTCTCCGCTTGCCAATCCCGGTCGTCGGTCTCCCGCCCCGATCTCTCGCCACTTGTCACCGGCCGCCCCCACCCGCTCGCCACCGGCCAACCACTAGTCGCTGGCCTTTGCCTTGTGGCCAGTGACTAGCGAGTGGTGGTGGCAACCGGTGAGTGGTGGCGGCGACCGTCGACAGCTAGCGAAGGGTGGCAACCGGCAACCGGAGGCGGTGGGGTGCGAACGGTGACCGGGGGCGCTTGGTCGATGCGGTTGTTGGTTGGCGGCCGTTGGTCGCCGGTCACTGGCGGCCCCCGCCCATCGGCCGTCGTTGCCGGTCGCCATCTGTACCTCACTACCGCCGGTCGCCCCCGCCATCAAGGAAGAAAGAAATAAAAAATTTTGTCGATGCCAAATGCATTTCTATTCTTTTTCTATTCCGAGAACATGAAATTTTTGTAGGTATCAAACGCCCTATTTTAAACAGAAATTGTTCCAGAGAATAGAAATAGAAAATAACTATTTCTCAAAAGAAACTGTTTTCAGAAATAGAAATGTTACCAAATGCATCATTAGTGTGATGACTGCAAAATAAGTGTTCCTAGCATTGGAGAATTCATGTGGGGACTCATCTAATGATTTCGTTAGTTGATCCTGGCAATTGATCGAAGTCAGACTCCTCCAACTTGAATTGCAATTCGCAATCGCTTCATACCTCCGTTGACGAGAATTTGGGAGCTCAATCATGCTTACACACAGAGTAGTCGAGAATCCTCTCTCTACAATGTATCTCCAACTATCTAGGAAGTTTAACTCCAGATAAATATAACGTCGAAAAACGATTATCAAGGAGCACTTGCAATTGATTGGCAAAGATAGATCCATTGGTAGCGACTGGAGTCATCTAGGAAGGCTTTCGGCATCACAACCTGAATCCTGGAGGATGAGGGTAATGACTAAGCTATTATCTCTTAACCTAAAAGACAACCTCAAAGTCGAAACATCTCAAAGTTTCTATCGTTCATCAATGAATATATGTGTTATTTTTCCAAAAACGAAGTAGCTAAACCTCAATGTATAGCAATTCGAACGAATCCACCAATCTATATTCATACACATAACTTAACTATCTAAAGTTTTTCGTTAATATCGTTCTCGTACTACTTATTGCTAGCTAAAGAGTTTGAAAAAGATTGGAACGAATGGAGTGAGCAATCATAACTTAGTGAGTAATGCGTCTTTTTCTAAACAGATCGAATATTCACTATACACATTTATAAAACAATATCGAATCTCACCATCTCAGATCTAGTACACAATGCACGTACAAGATAAGGACGAGTTAAATCGCTTTGCTTGACTTCACGAGAATCATTCAAGGAATGAAAGAAAGAGGATGGGCTGAGTTTTGAAAACATGGGCTGGGCTTGCGTTAATTGGGCCTATTAATACATTTGGTGAAAACCCTGAGCCTTCTTTCAAGTTAATTTTGACTTAGGACAATCGCTTAGGATATTTTGATCTCACCAGTCTGGCTCAATATGAGTTTCCATCTGCTCGTCTGGTTCTTACACTAGATTAAGCGCACCTAAAAGAATCATATCCTCTATGCCACTTGGACTCCAAGAGAAGGGGAAAAGATATTGAAAGCGAACCCTAGTATCGGACCATTTTACCAACTCAAGACAACCACATATCAAGATTAGATAAGATCTACACTGGGTCCGCCTATAGGCATGAACTTCCGTGCAATTTCTGCATTTGATTTTATCGGTCGTATCACTTGTCACACAAGGAAAAAATTATTGGAACATATGTTATACGTACTAGAATGAATTTGCATCTCCTAATTCAACGGGTTCTTGTAAATCACATGAAATCAATGATTTTTCATTATCAAAATCGACTTCAGTAGGAAGAACTAAAGGTTTTCTTTTTTTTATAGGTAAAAAGGCGGGGAGGGACAATCCCTGCTAATTGATCAATTGGAGCATATCATCAAAAATTTTTTTACATTCGCTACTGGTCAGTGCAACCCTTTTACAAGGAGGCATCCATTCTCCCAAAGTTGTGAAAATATTTTGCCAAATTCCTTAGATTAGAGAGGTCTCGAGCCCCTAGGCAATCTATACCTATCCACCACTGCCGGTTTTGGGTTGTTTGAGCTTTTTTTAAAAGTATGATATGGGTTATTTTAACGTCGTATTGTTTGGTTTTCTCCAAATATAAACATGTAAATTAATCGAGAGATGCTAGCATTAAAAAATCTAGAACATGGCTTATTCAAGCAAAATACAAGATCCGCAAGCTCGCCATGTCGGATCCAAGTCCCCACCTCTTGGAAGACAATTGGATCTCTATTAAATTATCAAGAACAAAAAGACCAAAACCTCAGTCGACCCGAAATTTCTCGTCAAGGCAAGAAGACAAAAGGACTCGGCAAATCCCATCCAACGAAGACGGAGAGCGGGAGGGAGTCCCTCGCTCTCAGTCATTGATGTCTTCTTTGGCTGCTCGCTCGCCAATTATATCACTCCCAAGTCACCACGCCATCACCTTTTCCAGCTTCATTTCCACCCCATTCTCTCCTCCTCCTTCAGCAACAGCAGCAGCAGCGGCAGCAGCCGCTACTCCCACCGCACGATACCGTCCACATCGGTTCCTCCCGCTGCCTCTCGGTCCGCTGTTGCTGCTGCTCGTCTCCTTCCGGTAAGATACTTTCGCATTCGCAAATGGGTTCTTGATTCCAGCGGTCTTCTTGCCCGGGATCTTTGCTGATCCGTAGCATGTTCCGCGGTCTTTCTTGCTTTAGCTTGTTCCTGTGTTCCGATTGGTAGATGGGTGAACTGGTGGACTTCTTGAATCTGCTTTCGTTCATCTTTTCGAGCAGTTGTACGGCACATTCTGGTGCTTCCGTTTGATAGTGGACTCTATCTTCTGTTTCCAGTGGAAATTTGTTTATGGATGTATGTGTTTGTTGTTAGCATGGCATATACGAATTCGTCATCTTTAAGAAGGAGCATCATCAGGTGGGAGTTCAAGTTGGGTAGTACGAGTGAATTTCTATGGAAAATAATGTTGGGCTAATTGGCAGCTCAAATTGGGATCGATGTATTTTTAAGCGGGCGATTCTTTCGGCTTTTGAGCCGGGCTCAGACCCATTTGTTAGATGAAAACAGAACATCTTCAAAGTAGCGACTTTTCAGAAGCATTGATTCGTTGTCCAAGATGCAAAAGTAGTGCTGGTGAAGCTCTTGACAGTTAACATGATCTGATGCTTCGCAATGATGTGTGGTTTTTCAAGTTTCGCAGCAGACTTTAGCCTCCTCTCATTTGCTTTTGGTTGATATCATATTTTACGAGTTCTTTAGTGGGCTTTTTCATCAACTTCTCTGCTTTTTTTCATCTAGGAATTGCTCCTACTTGGGGCACAACTTTGGAGGGCATATTCTCTCCTCATAACTTCATATTGTACTGTCAATGCAGCAGCTTGCTTGTTGTCGTTATTAACATAGTTGTTGCTTCCTTTGCATGTAAACAATCTTTGGCAGATATGGAGGGAGCTTCAGGGCCTAGCTTGTTTCCTTTGCATCGCTGCAAGACTCTTCATTTGGTCAGTGTCAAATTCATTTGTTCAAGGATATATTATGTCAGTTATGGATTTGCAGTTACAACACCTGGTGAAGGATGTCATTGTATCCCCCTTTGTGGATTTTCTTGCAATGCATTGAAGAGAATATGATGTTATGAGATTTCACATCCAGGTGAGGCATGGACAGGGGATTCACAATATAGAGGGAGATAAGAACTACAAAGCCTACATGAATCCAGATTATTTTGATGCACATCTCACTCCATTAGGCTGGCAGCAGGTAATTTTGCTTTCAACAATCTTATTTTCCAGTAAGAATCCTCTGCATGTCCATACATTTCATATTATTCTGGACTGAATTGCCCATCTTAGAGAAACAACTGTTTTGCCTTTGCTATGCTGCTCAGGTTGATAATCTGAGGAGGCATGTTCAGGCATGTGGACTCTCCAAGAAGATTGATTTAGTCATAACATCTCCTTTGCTGAGGTACTGCTGCCAGTGCTTGTGTGCTTTTCGACTGATTTATGAATTCTTTTGTATTCTGGAACTGATGCTAATGCTATTACTGCTTGCTGTGGATCATCTTGATCTGTTAATTAGGGAGAAAGTGCTCAGCACTAAATTAGAATAGTTATGCTAATCATTTCATTGAAAAGGTCAACATGAAAAAACAGTGATCATCCCTATACCAAAAGGTCTTCTATGAGACCTATTTGGTATCGAAAGCCATGGGAAATAGCATCAATGTACTGAAGTGGGTCGTTCTTTTAGGAATTATATTTGAGTAGTGTCACTTGAAATTTAGCCTCTTGAAACTTTGAGCAGGATTACAATGGGCTAACTGTGACTTCTGTCTAGGCACATTGACTGGAATATGAATTTGCCTCAAAATGTCACAGGAGGCACAAAAGATTGAATGAAGTACATGGGAATTCTGTTAGAGCTTTGAAACCTGCAGCAAGTGATTCTCTCAATGAATCCAATAGGCAATATATAGTGCTGTATGAGTTAACTATGCCTATGGCTAAGTAAAGCGTGTAATATCTGTTAATCATATACTTTGTGCAAGATAATATACTATTTCCTTGTAATGCTTGATTAGGTGTATGATTCTTGCAGTTCTTATTAACATGGCTTTGTAGGACTCTTCAAACAGCTGTTGGAGTATTTGGTGGTGAAGGCTACACAGATAGGTTAGATGGACTACCACTAATGGTTGCAAATGCAGGCAATAGTGCTCGTGCTGCCATTTCAAGTCTAGATTCTCCACCAATTGTAGCCGTAGAACTTTGTCGAGAACATTTGGTATGCATTGTTTAAATGTGCTCTTCTTAATGCCAACTTTCATGCTTTTTAATGGGAATATGGTACACCTGATAATTGTATGCATGTAAGTTTCTATTAGAGTGCTCTGCATGTTGAAAGCATTCTGATAATGGACATAAGGATGGATAAACCTCAAACATTCCTCTTGTTGATTAGTGGGCGATTAGTGGACCTTTCTTGTTTGAGTTGGTCTTTGCATGTGCAAAGGTTGTGGGTAGTGCTATGTGATGCTCGTAATTCATGCTTTCCTAAAACAAGTCAGTTGCTCTAAGAAAATCTTGTCACATCCATGCTCTAAAGTTATCTAGCCAAGCCTGAGGAATCTGGATACTGCAAGTTCAAATTGTAAGGTCACTAGTAGGTGGACCTGAGAATGACATTCATAGGTTGGAAAGTAAGTGTTCAACATTGTGCATGGCAGGCTTAATGTTGGTAAGCTCTTCACTTAACCAAAAGAAAGGAGATGGATAGACATGGCACAATTGAGAATTAAAACTGCACCGCTGATCATTAGTAGGCTCTTTCAGTTAGGTAGTACAATCAATATAGCCAATTCAGGTGCTGTCAAGTGCATTGTAACCCTTTCCTCATTCTGTTCTGAGTGTTTCTTGATGATTTCCTAGAAAATGATAAGTCCATGGCTCCTTAAGCTTTTCTGATTAGATGCTTTAGTTCCCTTTCATTAATAGTCAAGGATGTCATTTTGGTTGTTCAATGCATCATGTCCTTGTGCCAACTTGTTGTAGTAAGCAAGTTTGTCTTGCAAGAACCAGAGAACTCCAGTTTCTTCATCTAACTAGTTTAGGCCCTTCTGACTCATTCTTACTCTCTTTTCCATTTGTTTTCCTTTTGGTTACCTGAGTGGCTTAATGCAATCCTTAGCATTGCATTTTGTTATGCATGGATTCTAAACTCTTTTCTCCTTTCCTGATTGCAGGGTGTTCATCCTTGTGATAAGAGAAGGAGTATTACTGATTACCAATTTCTTTTTCCAGGAGTTGATTTCTCACTGGAAAGTACTTGACTTAGTTTATAATCCAATAAATCAGTATATTTGTGTTATATATAACACTAGTATGTCTTTGATGTTTCTAACACTTAGTTAGTCTGCTTTATGTGCTTTTCTTTCGATCTTTGTAATTTGTGGCAGCTTGGTCATTGTATGCAGATTGAGGGCAATGAGGATGTACTGTGGAAGGCCAATGTTAGAGAGACCAAAGAAGAACTTGCAGCTAGGGGAATTAAATTCCTCAACTGGTTAGTGTTTGCTTAACTACTTCTTCTTAGGCTTTGACATGTGTACCGCACCACATACTCTTCAGTGAGCAGGTTTGCAGCTGCAAAACCAACTCACATTTGCATGGAATTTAGTTTATTTGTAAGCTCTGTCCCATCATATACTGTATGATAAAATGAAACTGCAAGCTTATTAGTTTCAACAGCCTATGGTTTTCTCATGTAATCATATCATATCCCGTTCCTTCTGCCCCCTGCCCCCTCCAAAAAAAAAAAAAAAAAAAACGGAGATATTCATTAATGAACTCAGAACAGAATTTCAAGCAAACCAGCAAAAGCAGTGTAAATAAATAACACCAATAGGTTGTCAAAATACTAAGAGCCAACCCTGATATCAGGCTCATTTTGTAATACATTTCTACCATCACATAAGCTACTTGAAGCTTGCATGTTGCCTATTTCAATGGCTAAGGAAGCTACATCCAAGTCCACAGTAGTAAGTCTAGTAGCAAGGAGGACTCTCAAGTCTAATTTCACCAAAAATTTGGGTTCATCCTGGCTTTGGTTCCAAAATTGGTTTCTTTCATTTGTTGTCCTTCCCATTTCAACTAGCATATCAGCATCTTGATTAGCTTCCCTGTTTGAGGAGCATCCTGCAATCCAATATTAGAGGCATTAGTTCAGAAGATTTGACGAAAGATTGTTGAAGATTGCATTGGCATCCAATTCAACTTGCAATTGCAACTTAATGAATTAATACTTTTACACCTTCCCTAAGTGCAACAAGTTCAGCTTCAAAACTGGATATGGTTAAACTAGTGGATATGCTTTATTAGCTCTATGGATAATTCTTTGATCTATATAGTCAAGCATGATTAGTGGCTAGAGATAGACACCAGATCATGCGACTGGGATCTTAGATACTTGTCATATATTGGAACTCAATTCTTGCTCGGCTTTATGCAGTCCAATTTGATGTAGTGCTATATATATGAGAAAATCTTAGGCAGGATTTTTCAATTGCCTGAGTCCTTCTACCTTGTTGGATTTACAGGTCCCATGTAAACCTACGAATTATGATCAGGCTTCTGTAACCAGACAGCTCACAGTAGCTAACCATATTTAATTACCGTGTCATACTACTAACTAGTAAGCTTTGGTGATTTTTCTAGGGTGATGACAATTGGCAAGTTACTTATAGATGCCATATATTTAATTTTCCCAATATAGAAAAGCCACTTAACCCATTAAAAAGAATAAAAAAGACAAAGGGGTTTTATATTATACTCATAATAATACTATGGTGTTTTCTATTTTCCAAATATGGACAAACTAGTAAAAGAAAAAAGATGTATTATGTGTGATCTACATGTGTTCATCTAGGATAAACAAAGAACCCTGAATTTGTGAAATTTATATAACATAGAAAGTTACTAATGTATACGAACCACAGAAAAGATACCGCATTAAAATGAAATTGCTTTCAAAGTTCTTTAATGAATCGGATTGTAAATTTTAAAAATGTGTATCCAATGGGAGATTTTTATTTTCTCCATGAATGGTATGAAAAATTTCATATCCTCATTCTTTCGCTGAATGACTCGTGTATTTGGACTTATAATTACTTTACTTCTTCCACATTTTAACTACCTAAAGGTGACCATGTATATTCTTTGTCATACTATCAAATATACTCCCTTTGAGGATTAGCTGACTTCTGAAATCTACATCAACATGTCTGTGAAATTAACTGCAGAAAATTTTGGAATCTCAGAAAAAATGCTTACTTTATGGCAAAAGGAAAATGAATAGGGAGAATATTTCATTCGAAAGGTACATATAAACTTTTAGAAAACAATGATGATATAATTTTCTTTTTTTTTTCAAAAGGAGGTGGAAAACAACATAAATAGCATTTTGATATGGACAACATTCTAAAAAAATTCATGCTAATAATAATTGAAATTTCATGAACGTGTTTATCTTTTAATTTGATATCCTATGCATTGCCTGGGTTTTTATGCTAGTAGCTAAGTATAGCTAAGTATAGGTGGATATTGTAGATAAGTAAGTTAGGCGAAAATGTACTGTCTTATTTCATGGTGGATCATCAGCTGTATCTAGTGGATAGTGAGTGCTAAGAAAAGGGTCAATAATTAAGAGCATGCACTTTTGACTATACTGGCCAATTGGACTTCAGTCCTTCAAATATGCAAGTTGCTTGCCTCTTCAATTGGCAGTGAGGAATCTGTGCAAACTATATTTCGGTTCAGCTGAACAAGAAAAATTGGCCTTAACGGCTCTATTTGCTTTTGCAGGTTGTGGACACGGAAAGAAAAGGAGATAGCAGTTGTTACGCATAGTGGTTTCTTGTTTCACACATTAGCTTCTTTTGGAGAAGATTGTCACCCTTTGGTGAAAACTGAAATATGTGGACAGTGAGTATCTGTTTTGCCTGTTCATTAATTCTTAGATTTTGGCCTTGGCAGAAATATGAAAATTATTGAACGCTTTTGTCTTGTGCTCCAAATTTTGGGCTTTAATAGGATTTAATTTCAGCCATCTCATTGTTATGCTTAGACAAATGAGTGACTGCATGTCTCCTTCCGGTTGAAAGTCTTGTTGAGCCATCTATGTATCTTGTAGTGTAGTATAATCTTGCAATGAGATGACACAACATATCATATTTGGGCAGCTTTGCAAACTGTGAACTCCGGTCAATGGTTATCGTGGACAAAAGGTGAGCTTGTGGACTCTCGTTGCTCCTTTATTTCCTTCTATTTCAAATTACTCACCCCTCTTCATCTTCATTTTCAGTAATATGGGATCCGATCCCTCCACCACAAACTTTCCAGGAAAGATTCCTCATGGACCTGACCGCCCTAGTGACATTACAGAAAACAATGTGAAAGGAAAGAGTTCCGAGAATGAACAACCCTAATGCTGTTTGACGCATGAGAGAGAGAGAGAAATCAACGATTACTTCAGTAGCTCCAAGCTAGTGCAGAGGTTGTGTTCTTGTGGGTGAATATCAACTTGCAGAAGCTGTTGTTCCTCAGTCCCTGCATCTGGGAATGAAAACCCTTCTTTTAATTCATAAGCAAATGGATCTTCTGCATCGTGTGATCTCTTGTTCTACTCTTAGTAATTGCAAATCCTTTTTCTAAGCATTACAGAGTGAACTGTATGCACCATAGTTTTGGTGCTTCTTAGAACAGGTAGAACTGGTGCAGGAACATGAATAGTTATCAATCCATATGAAACGGCAGGTTTTTACTTCTGTCGGAGCTTTCCCAGTTTGCATCATGATAGATTCTCTTATTGTGTCCAGTTCAAAATTTCTTGGTTATGGTTTACTTGTCTGAGCGGACTTGACATAGCTCGCGATTTGATTTACTCGAGATCAACCTTCTCATTAGGCTCTGAATCACGTGTCAAGGTCATCTTAGGCTCACACTTTGAGCTTGGTTCAGGCTAGAGTTTTAATGTAAATTGGATGTTAGAGGTTAGGAGTAATATAATATCCATGGCTTTTCATGTTTATAATGATATAAATAACAAAGTTAACCACTCAATTTTGCTTGAACTAGAGGAGTCATGCATCATCGAGCTCCATCTTTTAGTATTTGATGAGCTATATCCAAAGCAAACCACAGAAATTAGCTGCTCTCCATCTCCATAATTGATGATCACCATTGATATCATATTTCAGGTCTCGTCTCTATTAGTGAAATACTCGTATTTTTATGTGAAATATACATAGATGCGTGATTTTCAATGAAACATTTGTTTATACCTTTGTTGAATTCATGAAAATTATTTGTTCTTTTGAAGTAAATTGTACCATACACTACCAACTCCGTAGTGTGACGTTCTCCATTGAGTCCTCTTGGCACATGACTCCTCTTGGCACATGACTCCTCTTGAGCCTTGTCTCCACTAGCAGCAATATCAGTAACATCCAATTTTGACATTCTCTTGATCCCTTGGTATGCACTGCCAACTCTCAGCCACGCTCTATATGATTTGCTCTAATATCACCAGTCACAGGCCAACAACACTTCACGATCGTGTAGCACTTAAGACTCCAAATGACTCGTTTATGTTTATTAGAGTCACTTAAGCTCAGCCATCCCCTCATCAATTTTGGATTGTAGAGAGGAGCTCTATAGAGAGAAGTGTTTGAAAGATAATGTTTTATTCATTTTCGATACTTGAATTTGATGTTACAAATGAGGGGGAAATGGGACCTCTAAATATCCATGGGCCTCTTAAATTACAACTATTATTGCCCCTCGATCTAATGGTGAACTCCCAATTTGTCACTTATACCATTAATTATTAGAATGCTGTGGAATATAACGCTACATATCCCATAATATTCCTAATAATATTCTAGAGTATACTAGAAACCCCTAAAACTATTTGGGCATATTCCCAATCGCCTTATTGCCTCTTCCACCGATTGTCTTGAGAATCATTCCGGACATTAATAGATCATCTAAGACTCATAGTTTGATTTTGTTAAAGTCTAGAAACCCCAAATCATAGGGATAATAAATTTCATGATGAGTTGGTTTCAATAATCTATTCAATAAACCTTAGTTCCAAAAAATTAGAGTAAAGAACAAGAATTTATTATACTTGGAATCGACATAGAATCGAACTAATCAGTTTCAAATTCGTTTCCAATTTACCCAAGAGCCCCATTTATTTTGTAAAATTCACATAATCGATATCATATGTCGTAATTAATAATGCATCTCACTATTATATAAATAATAATTATATATTATATTACATTAGTTTGATTAGCCGGTTGCCCGCCCTATAAAATGAGACAAGGCAACCCCCAATGTGAAGGTAATAAGAAACCCTACCTCTCCAATAAGCTACATTTCTCAAGCTTTGTCCCTAAGAAAACCCTACCTCTCCAATAAGCTACATTTCTCAAGCTTTCTCAAGCTTTGTCCCTTCTCGCACTTACTGCAAATGACTCGTTTATGTTTATTAGAGTCACTTAGGCTCAGCCATCCTCTCACCAATTTTGGATTGTAGAGAGGAATTCTATAGAGAGAAGTGTTTGGAAGATAATGTTTTATTCCTTTTTGATACTTGAATTTGATGTTACAAATGAGGGGAAATGAGACCTCTAAATATCCATGGGTCTCTTAAATTACAACTATTATTGCCCCTCGATCTAATGGTGATCTCCCAATCCGCCACTTATCCCATTAATAATTAGAATGCCATAGAATATAACGCTACATATCATATAATATTCTCAATAATATTCTAGAGTATACTAGAAACCCCTAAAAGTATTTGGGCATATTCCCAATCGCCTTATTGCCTCTTCCACTGATTGTCTAGAGAATCATTCCGAACATTAATAGATCATCTAAGACTCATAATTTGATTTTGTTAAAGTCTAGAAACCCCAAATCATAGGGATAATAAATTTCATGATGAGTTGGTTTCAATAACCTATCCAATAAACCTCGGTTCCGAAAAGTTGGAGTAAATAACAATAATCTATTATACTTGGAATCGGTGTGGAACCGAACTAATCAATTTCAAATTAGTTCCCAATTTACCCGGGAACCCCATTTATTTTGTGAAATTCACATAATTGATATCATATGTCATAACTAATAATGCATCTCACTGTTATATATATAATGATTATATAAATATATATTATATTACATTAGTTTGATTAGCCAGTTGCCCGCCCTATAAAATGAGACAAGGCAGCCCCCTATGTGAAGGTAAACCCTACCTCTTCAACAAGCTACATTTCTCAAGCTTTGTCCTTCTATTTCTTCTTCTTCTTAAGGCGTCGCCTCCTCCTCCTCTTCCTCCACCAACTTCTCCGCTTCTGCTCGGAAACCCTAATTCGACTCATGAAGCACTCGTCGTCATTACTTGAAACTCTTCCCTCGTCGCGACGGGCTCCCCAGCTGCATGCTCGGTCCGCGTGGAGCGTGGATTTCCAAGTAATGATTGACGAGTACTCCATTTGTCCGAATTCCTGCGCACCTCCGAGCTCGATTCGATCATGGGCAATCCCCTTCTCTTTGCTTTTTGTTTTTTGATTGCTTGTTTTACCTCTTCATTCCGACGTCGTCGGTCCTTCTGGGATTTGTGGGAGGATCTTATTGGGGTCGTTTGTTTCGGAGTGTTCATGCAATTTCTGCGTGTGGATGTGGAATGGACTTGAAATCGATGTGGGTTTGTTTCGATTCATGTTCGTTGGTTGTGAAATGGTTCTAAACGGGATTCAGCACTTGGTTCTGAATCATGGGCTGTCCGTTCCTATTTGTGTTACGATGTTTTAGTGTCCAATCAGGCAAACCGTGCTGATAACATCGATCCACCATGAATTTTGATGGAAAGCTGGACAATTTTGCGGGAAAGAACATTTCTTTGTTGGATATGATGAGAACAAATCTGAGCAAGGAGTGTTTTTGCGTTTTTCACATATAATGTGTTTGGCGGATTATAGATTGATACCTTCTTCGAATGTGTTATAATGTGAACATGGTGTATGGAGTAGAAGTAGATGGGCATGCTATTGGCGTCTGTGCTTTCAAGCTAATGAGTAATGTAATCTGATTGCTCTGGATGAGGAAAACCTTTTCCTGGTCTATCTGCAGAAATCTTAGCATTAGCCATGTACTTGAATTGAGACGTTTTAGCTTATGCCTCCAAAGTATATAATTTTTGAAGGGGTCAATGTTAACAGACCGGGCAATTTACCTAAAGATAGGCCAGCTCTTTCCTTATATCTATATATTTGATTTTTTTTTTCGCACTAAAATTATACATGGCTGATTGGACTTGCTCGACACCTCAGACGCAAAATGGACTGTGAAAAGTCTCTTTTAAGTTAGAGCGTGTTTTGCTATGAATATTTTTTTTCATTTGTGGGTTTTTTATTTTATTATTTTGAGTCTGTGTAATCCAATTTTTTCTTGATAAAAAGATGCCTTCAAAGTTTGTGAATCCATCGTCATGTAATTTTTTGCCTCCCTTCTGTTGTGGGTAAATGGGAAAGCCGACTCTACGAACCTGAGGAAAGGCTGCACAGCAGTAGTAAGGGCATTAAGACTGAAGCATTTTGTAGTGCCGGCCGGAATACGAGTGAATGATTCCCATCCTGTAGTGAGTGAAGTGCTTATGCCCCTTTAGAGATAGGGGTGAGCAAAAGTTATTCAAATTTGAGATCCAGGTGTTCATCGGCTTCTCTTTGGCGGTTCCAGTTCTCCTTCGGATGCAATGTAAGTTCGACAGAAATGGTGTGAATTCGGGAGTGTTCTGAGCATCTGTTATTATGTGGCAAGTGTGTCAGGTCTCTGGGGCTGCTCTGTTCTGATGCAAAAAGTGGATTCCCGGTTGCTTCTCCATTCCAGATAATGTGATGCTGAGATTAGTTGTATTAGCAGAGAGTTTATTTTCCCCTGAGCACTTTATGTAACTAGCTTCTTCTATATGAAGTGGATGAACTATTTTTTATAAAGCAAGGAGAAAGTTTGTGTGAAATTTGGAAAGGTGCTAATATGTTTGCAATCTGTTGTTTATGTCTGTCTATAGCACCTTTTTCTTTTTTGGTGGGTAAGTTAAATTTTATTAGCTCAGATTTTTGTCACTCTATCGCACCTTGACTTGCCTTTACCATTGCATTCCCTTTATATTGGCAGCATATCCTGTTTGATGCCTCCCAGAGTTCACTATCTTGATCATGATAAAATTGTGTCTATAATGTTGGTGGAGGGTGCATTGAGTTTGCTGACATACAGTTAGAATTTGTGAGAGTAATATGCTGATAGACCGGATGTTTGATTAATCTCAAAGGTAAATGATCAGGTGACCTTGCATTCGAGAGGCTCTTATATGGTGAATGCACATATATTTTTCTTCTTCCTTAGATAGTTAACTTGTGTTGAAAGCTTTGCGGAGCATCTGTTGATACATATAACCATTTGCCTTAAGCTTATTGTTGCAGATGAACATCTCTGGAGGACATGGAGTTCTCTCTCTCTCTCTCTCTCGGTTGGTAGAGTTCTCATTTAGCACTACATGAAGATGAAAGTATGTCCAATGGGACAGATCATCTTGTTTAGATTGGTCTGCAGCTTTGTATTAATCATTATGGAAAGGTGGACTGTTTAGTACTCCGTAACCATGAAGGGTTTTGTATACCTGCAGCTTGTGTACGACTCAACGTGAAGGGTGAAATTATTAAGTGCCGTGGGAGGTTTGTTGTGATATAGTATTTATTTTAAACCTGGAGCTAGATTCTACTTAACTGTTGTGGCATTGCATCGAGTTCTTTGCTGATCAATTATCTTGTAATTTCTACGATCCGTTGTACCTGAGCATTTTTACTACTTGTGTTATGAAGTTTCATTTTAATAACCAATCTGAAAACTTTCATAGCATGCTTTTTACAGCTGTTGAGATCATAGCTTAGATTTCGTTACAGCCTGTAGCTTAGGCTTGGTGATTTCATTGTCAAACAATCCGATTGAGGTTCTTGCGGAAACACAGTTTCTCCCATTTTGTAGGTCAATATTTGATCTCTATCTGCGCGGTGGGGGTTCAGCATTTTTGACATCGACCGTGCTTGGAAATCTCTTTTCTGGCCGGCAGACTGTTGTTGATAACGGTACTCTCTTGTGCGGAAGAAAAAGAGGGCAACAATTCAAATGGATTTTGGGGTGAAGTGAAATGTTTGTAAAAAATATCTTGAGCTTTTCGGTCGATTATTGGGATAATTATCCAATTAGTCATAAATATATTGCACCTATGTTGATTGAGTTCCAAAATTTTCAATTTTTTCAAACTTAGTTCGAAATATTTGCGTGAAATTGTAATATAATTCTTTTGGTGGATTTTGGTCATAGATCATTGAAGTGGAAGGTCTAGTCATAAATATTGGTCAGATAGAATTTCATATAAAGGTTTATAATTAAATTGACAAAGTCTTTATTATACAGTGATTTTCTCTTCTTAGTTTCTTTTCATGGAATTACCTCATTCAACGATTCATTTCAATTGTTGCTAGTTGCTAGCATGCCCTTGAATTTAGCTATTCAACTTTGCTTATGATGGCACCCACATGGCGATTTAGTTAGCACGCCCTTACATTTCCTCGTCATAGTCCTGACATGATGCGCTGAGCTTCAACAAGGGCAAACCCCTGAGAGGCGAAGTACATAGGATGATATCGCAGGCAATGCCATAATTGGACAAATCACGAGACGGTTGATTCAAATCTAGTGGAAGAGGGCTATCATTCAGCTTATTAGCACCGGAGGGCCACGACCGAAATGGGCGAAAAATGATATTGGGGCGATGCCGGCCGAGTTCATGGTAGGGCTGTGCTCGACCGATTAAGCAATCAGAGAGTACAATCCCTCTAGATCTTCTGACACAAGATCCTTAAGACGACCGAGGAGATTTGAAGATCCTTGGGGAAGATTTAGCCGAAGGGTTGCCTTAGAATTGTGTCACGCGACAATCTTGGTCAGTGCTTTTAGCCAAAGCCTGTCTAGATTCTTTTTGAGCATAAGTTTTAGGACTTAAATTGGTGGGAAAGCCCTTACATTATCACAACATAAGGCAGAGGGTCTATTTTATCAAAAGGTAGTGAATCGGAATGATCAAAATCATGAGGACTGAAAAGTATTTAAATATATGAACTTTCTAGCCCATATTTTAAAATTTATTTTAACTTTATAAAAAAAAAAAAAAAACGATACGGCACATTTAGAAATGATTTAGGTGTATCGCATAAGTAGAGGTCAAATCGCAAGAAACACGGAAATTTAAAATAATAACAAGTCAAATACGAAAGTCACCCCAAATACTTTGGAACGTTCTTTTTTCATAAATTTAACAAAATCATGCATCAAACAAATGTTTTTTTTTTCTTTTTTAGGTATGAAATATAACAGAAGATACTTATTAAAAGTTATTATTTACTTCCATGTAACTTGGTAAGTTAAAGTTACAAAGTTCAAGTCATTACGAGATCCACCTTCTTTAAGATTATTCATAAGTGCGGTCAATATATTTGATTTTTTTTTTTTGAAAAATTGTTTCCAGCTTGGGAAGTGGGGACCATCACTACCCCTCCACCCATGACTCCATACAGGCTTTGACTAGACCTGATCATGAACTTAGTAACAAACTAGTCCCGTTCAAGTGTCGAAACACATTTTGAATGCCGCTCGCTCCCCATTTTTCAAAAACCAGGTGGTGTTTGGTACTTGACTTCGTCTACTTAGGCTCCCATCTAAGGGTGATTGGCTCCTGGTCTGATCCTAGAATTGAAAATTGAACCGACCGACCGGTCCGATTCGATCTAATGAAACTAGTCAATTTGCTCATAATTTCGCTTAATCAACTTTTTTGAAAGAAGAAAATAAATTATTTTTTCATAACAAAATATGTGGATGGATGAAAACAAGCCATGATCCTATAGCTTCTACTCAAGAAAGACAAATAGAGGGAAATTGGGAAAGTTAGTATTTATTAAGAAATTTAAAAAATAAATATATATATCGTCGGTCCGGTTCACACCCTAGAATTGGAAACCGGACCAACCGGCTACTAGTTTCAAAAATAAAGACTTAGAGCTAGACCCCGCTTGTGAGAACCATCCAAAACTAGCTAGTTCGGATGATTCTCGATTTGGGTGGTTCATTTGCATATCCCTAACCCCACCTATTTAATGACATCAAGCTTTGAATGCTTAGACCTTTGGCCAATAGGTTGTCCTGTTTCGGCTCAATCTTTGGCGCACTCTCCTAGGGAGGGATGGAATGGGAATTTTACTGGTAGCTTCTTCTAGGTGTAACCGTGTTATCCTCTGCAGAGAAGTTAGAGAAAAATATATCGAGCTTCCCTTCAGAAACAAGGGCTAAGGGGGGAAAAAGGAGGCTTGTGGCACAAGGGAAGGCCCACAAGCAGGCAAATCCCAGAAGCTTCAGTTAGTGCTAAGTCCGGTTATAAATTGTCATCTCCAATTGACATACGAACTCGCGAATTCCCTCACACACTCAAGTTCTAACTACATCATTCGTCTTAGTTAATTAGCTATACTCACTCTTTGTGTATGGAGCAATTTCAAGTGGGCTTTGGATTCCTTCCGACCGAGGAAGAACTCCTCAATGGTTACTTGATGAGCAAAGTACTTGGATACACTGATGCTTGCATCATCCCCGAGCTCGATGATTTCTATGCGTGGGATCCTTGGGATTTACCTGAATTGTATCAACGTGAGTTTCATGCACCTACTCCCTTCCCTTTCATTTTGGTTGTTGTATGAATTTCTTATATCATATTTGTAATTACACAATGAAAAGTTGTTCATGCATTATTTGAACTTATGGTGTTTTGAGAAATCATCCTAAATCTTTTGCTGTGTATGTGTGCAGAAATATCGAATATTCCATCAGATGGGTGGGATTGGTACTTCTTCTGCCCTTCTCCTTACCTTGCCCAAAATAATGAGCGCATCAAAAGGCAGACACCAAGCGGTAAATGGAAGATTACTTGCCAAAAAGATGAAATAAAAACTCGAGACACCAGGGCTTTAATAGGCACAAAGAGGATTTTGGTCTTTTACAAGGGTCGCGCCAAGACTGGATGGGTCATGCATGAATATCACATGAATCCCAAATGTCTTAATGGATACTCTTCAACTTTTCAGGTTCCCATTTGATCTATCTAAGATTTCTTCTATATTTTTCATATGCAAAATAAATAAGTATTAGACCAGGCTGAAGAAAGGAGGATGAGAGTTCTTAAACATCAATGACTTTCAATAAAATGAGCCAATTAATTACTTAGGGTGGCCGCGACGTTTTTAATATCCAGTCTAGGAACTGGAGGTCAAATTCAAATCCTATCAATTACTTGTAAACAATTTAGAATTAGGATTGAGACTTGCATGATGTATCATGTCATAATAATAATATATGCATTTTTTATTTTGACCATGTGACATATACTTCTTAGATTCTATCTTTCATTTACATTCCACATTGTATGCAAAGTGAAACTTTCAGATTCTACCGACTCTGATCTTTGTTATATTAACAAATTATAAATATTTACAGATACCATACATCCTTTGTCGCTTGAAGAGGAAACCAAGTGAAAGTTTGGAAATTTCCCCAAGTTTCGAAGCAGGTTCAAGCGCAACTGATGACACTCCAATTGCTTCTCAACATGGGTTGACAGAGGACTCAGATCAGGAGGTAAACACTTGAAAGCACCGAACCTCTTCTCTGGATTTCG
This sequence comes from Corymbia maculata, assembly GCA_014182735.1. Lineage (NCBI taxonomy): Eukaryota > Viridiplantae > Streptophyta > Magnoliopsida > Myrtales > Myrtaceae > Corymbia > Corymbia maculata. The sequence goes on from CM024685.1 coordinate 7,605,913, forward strand.
CCTCCCTTGTCTCATCGGTTTCGATTAAAATAATGTTAGCTGAAACTTTCGCAATAGTTCGAGTGTTTTTTAACATGAAATTCTTTCGTCCGATATTAGTCATCTTTTCAAGCAACCGTGGGATCACTCTCTCCACTGCATACACTTGACGACAACGACCTGCCAGACTACAACTCGTATCGTTCTTTCCATCCGCAGCCCCACTTGTACGACGACGGCCAGGTACGGCCCATGAAGCCGATTGTTTTTATCACTCGGCGAAACAAATTGACCCTTCAGTTCTTCCTAATTGAATTGATGATCACTATGTTTGGTATAGCAGGGCGATAGTTTATGGTGAGCCTTGGAACGTGAAGAGTACCACCATTATCTCTTCAGCAATGTGGCCTTGCCGGATCACGCTTTAGAAAGTTTTTCAGGGTTTTATGCTTTTTTTGTGTGTACCTAAATATATATTTTGAGAAGTATTGTACTCCGTATTCCATATTGCATTTGTCTTGACAATATAGTTGGGACACAAATTTTGAATATGAAACTTTAGTTGATAAATGAAGATGACGATTGCCATTTGGCCAACCCTTTGCAACGGTTTGGGCATTTTGCGGCAATCCATGTCGGGACTATGTTATATGTATTAGTTCGATTCAACACCAAACACTTTTATTTATGTCAATCGGCAGTCCATATCAGACTACGCTATTATAATGTGGGTTTGAATTCTGGGGTGGCGGGTAAAAGCATATTTTCGAAATATTTCCTGCTGTACATTTTCTTTTTCTATTTTAGTAATAATGTGACTCTTTGACCCCACTAGATATTTGTCACCACAATTTATCCCTTCTAAAGCTAGAGAAAATCCAAATTGTAATCGATTCAAGAATTCACATATATAAGAAGCTAGACCACCTGAACCCAGTAAAGCATTAAAGATATAAGAATGCTACTACTGTAGCTTTTCTCATCCAACATAAAGTCAGAAAAATTAATTTCTTGTTTCAAAAGATAATTAGTCTTTTTATTGTCCCTAGTGCATCCGACAGGATTGGACCGACAACTCTCTAACTTGTGTTGACCGTGTTCGAGCTGAGCTAAATTAATCCGTTTTATATATGCATAATAAATGTGTCGCCTGCGGAATAGTTCTTTAATCTTCTTTCAATATGCTTTGGAGACATGTAATTTATACCTATCGACATGTTAAACCTATTAGAACGGTGCATTTGAAGGTATCTAGACATTTCTAGATATTTTTAGAAATATTTTACATGTCTATGCAGGATAGCTTATAATTTTTTTTTTTAAAAAATTGTGTTTACCATATTGTATCTTGTAACGTGTTTGACAATCTAAGTCTTGGTCAAATTTCAAATTCACGACGGGATTTGTGAACAAATTGCATTCAGCATGACTAACGTAAATTGATTATGACACTACATAATTAGGATATGAAACTGGAAATTGCCCGCCCAATTCTACACATTATCGGAGTGGACGCTACTTATCATAACTTTAATTCCCAACTAATATCTTTACAATAGCTAGAGCAACGGGTATTGTAGCGAAACTGATTGCAAAAGAGGAGAAATTGGCCACATTAAAATTACCTTTTAGGGAGGTCCGTTTGATATCCAAAATTGCTCAGCAACAACTGGACAAGTGGAAAATGTTGAGGTCAACTAGAAAAAGTCGGGTGGAGCTGGGTCTAAATGTTGGCTAGGTATACTCTTGTAGTAAGAGGAGTGGCTATGAACCCTGTAGACCATCCCCATGGGAATGATGAAGGGAGAGCCCCAATTGGTAAATAAACAAATCAAATGGATTTTAGGGTGAAGTGAACCTCAAAATAGCTTGACTGGACCACCCACTTGGGTGGCGCTGCCGGTTCGCGCTCTCTTCCTCTCGCAAAAGGTCGATAGTTCGAATCCCAATTTCGTCATAGAGTGACTTAATTGGTTTCATGTGTGTGGTGGCTAGCACGTGTGGCCCCCAGGGTTTACTACCCCGGCTGTCGGCGGGGTGCGGGGTTCCCTGGGTCATCAAAAAAAAAAAAATAGCTTGACTGGGAAAATTATCCAATCAATCATAAGTATATTGCATCGATGTTAATTAAATTCTAAATTATTTAATTTTGTCAATTTAGTTATAAATCTTTGCACGAAAATTATAATGTGGTCCTTTTGATTAATTTTGATAAAAAATTGTTGACGTGGTGGTCTAGTCATTGTCATATCAATGATTTTTGGTAAAGATTGATTGGAAGAATTATATTAGAATTTCATTCAGAGGCTTAGGACAAAGTTAATAAAATTGGAAAGTTTAGAATTAAATTGGCATTTGTATAATAAGTTTAGAACTAATAGGGAAATTTCTCCATTGATATTCAAAAATAATCTCTCCTATTAGTTTCTTTTCATGGAATTACCTCATTTATCAATTCATTTCAATTGTTGCTAGTTGCTAGCATGCACTTGAATTTAGCTGTTAACATGCTTACGATGGCATCCGCATGGCAATTTATGGTGTGTTTGGCAACGATTCTACTCCTAGGAATAATTTATGATCAGAGATGATTTTTTTTATTTTGCTCTCGAGAATAATTTCTGAGTATTTAAGGTGTTTGATAAACTGTTTAAAATTTTTATTTCGGGAATAGAAATGCGTTTGGTAAAATTTTTTGATCTTTTGATTCTTTTAATTTTTAATACTTTTTATTATAATTTGTTATAATTTTCTTTTTTTCTTTTTTCTTTCTCTTTTCTCCCCTTCTTCCTCTTGGCTGCCGCCATTGGTGATGGTCGACGAGCGGCTGGGTAAGGCTCGCCTCCCCACATCTGGGTGAGGCTTTGGCGAGCTTGCCAGATCTCGCCCTGGCTTGGCAAGGCTCCGGCGAGCTCGTTGGACCTCGGCTGGCCGCTCGCCAGCGGTGGCCCAAGGGTGGCGATGGGGTGGGAGGAGGAAGAGGAAGAAAAAGAAAGGGAAGAGAAAAAAAAAAAGAAAAGAGAGAAAAGAGAGAGGAAAAAACTGATTTTCAAAATTGTTTCTGGGAGCGAGAAGCAACTTTTTTGCTTCTCGATTCTACTCCAAATCTATTCCCGGGAACAAATTTGTTCTTGAAAACAAAAAATTTACCAAACGAATTTCTGTTTCAAATATGTTCCCGGGAACAAAAGAACATAATCAGTTGTTCCCGGGAGTGTTAACAAACAGGTCCTTAGTTAGCATGCCCTTACATTTCGTCGCCATAGCCCCTGATTACTTTAGTGAAAGTTTGAGGCCTGATTGGATGCCCCAATGACCCAGATGATTACATACCTTCTTCAGAGGAGGAAGAATCAATAAGAACAGAGTTCACTGAGGCAGACTAGGATTAATATCGCACGACGAGTTCATATCCATGTTTGCGTTGAACTAAACACAATGCCACGATGCCATAATTGGGTAAATTATGAGACGGGCAATATAATGCTAGTGGAAGGGGACTATTATTCAGCTCATTGACATGGGAGGGATGCAACCGAGATAGGCGAAAAATGATCCTTGAGTTAATGCCGGGCGAGTTCATGTTAGGGCTACGCTCGACCGAAGCAATCGCAGAATACAATGCGGTCTAGATTCTCTTTGAGCATAAGTTTTAGGACTTAAATTGGTGGGAAAGCTCTTACATTATAATTACATTATAATAGCATTAAGCAAAGGGTCCATTTTATTGAGGGTTACTACTACGAAATTCTCAAACTGATATATTTGTAACAAATTTATCATAAACTAATTTTTGACTGCAAAAAACCCTGTTAAATTGGATTAATATAATAACTATGACAAATAGAGAGTAAAATTTCAAATTAGTACACTAGTTAACTGGTATGTGTCATTCCACTCGATAATTTGATAGCAAAATTTAATGAAAGTTAATAGAGGGTAAATATGTCACAAATACATCAGTGTAGGATAAATTTATTAAATGTGTACTAATTTGAGGTTTTTGATGGTCAAAAAATTAGTTTTGGGTAAACTTATTACATATGTACCAATTTTGGATTTTTTTCATGGTATTAACAATTTTATTAAAAAGAAGAGAATTTGAATGATCAAAAGCACAAGGATCGAAAAATATTTAAATTTATGAATTTCACTGTGGATACTTAAATATTATTTTAACTTCACAAAAGCTGGAATATGTCACATTTTGAAACGATCTAGGTGTTTCGTATCAAGTAGAGGTCAAATTGCAAGAGACAATACTATAAAGGAGAAAACAAGAAAGAGATGAAAGTCACTTCAAATACAGTGGAATGTTCTGTCATAAATTTAACAGAATCATGCATCCAATACGGCCACACAAGCATTAATGACTAGTTCTATTCAAACCATTCTAGCAAACAGTCTTGTAAATTGCAATGGTTTCTTGATTAATCAGATACAAATGTATTTTGCTTTGCATTGATTGGTCATAGGAGATTGATGTGGGCGTCAAGAGGAGATTATTGGATAGAAGTATAGTCAACCGTTCTTGATTGTTCTCTAAAGTTTGCTCATTAAACATATGTTTATTTTATCGTAATGAAAAATTACAGAACACACTTACTAAAAAGTTATTATTTACTCCCATGTAACTTGGTAAGTTAAAGTTACAAAGGTCAAGTCATTACGATGAGCATCATCTTAAGATTACTCCTATGTGGAAAGACGGTCCAAGAAATTCCATGTATTTTTTTTTTCTCCAAAAGTTGCTTCCACCTGGCGAAGTGGGGGCCAGCACTACACCTTACATCCACGACCGCATACATGCACGGGCTTTGACTAGACCTAGTGGCAAGCTAGGTCCGTCCAGGCGTCGAGGCTCAATCTGGACGTCGCCTGCCCTCCAATTTTTCAAAAACCAGGTGGCTTTGTAGGGGTGTCAACGGGTCGGGTCGGGTCAGGTCTTAATGTTATTCGACCCGATTTGAAATGCATAAAACATGAAGCAAAAAAAAAAACGGGTCGGTTCCGGTCGGATCGGTTCGGGTTTCGAGTTTTTATTAAAAAATATTACAATTTTTTTTTATTATAAAGGGAATTCGAAATACTTTTACGTGACGCCACGAGACCTCATCCAACTCATCGTGAACCGTGACGCCGTGAGGTCTCGTCCAACCCGTTCGTGAACATCTTCGCGACGAGATAATTTTTTAATAAAAAATTATGACAAAGGGAATTCGAAATGTTCTTATGTGACGTCACAAGGTCTCGTCCATCCCATCCGTGAACATCTCTGCAGACAGATAAATTTTTAATAAAAAATTATGACAAAGGGAATTCGAAATGTTCTTACGTGACGTCATGAGGCCTTATCCAATCCGTCCGTGAACATCTCCGCAGACAGATAGTTTTTTAATAAAAAATATGACAAAGGGAATTCGAAATGCTTTTACGTGACGTTGCGAGGTCTCATCTGACTCGTCCATGAACATCTTCACAGACAGATAATACTCCATCCTCTAAAGTTTTACGTCGGCCGCGAAAAAGAAGCAAATCATATAGAAGAGAGAGAGAGAGAGAGAGAGAGAGAGGGATTGATGAGGGCTGACCTGAGAGGCGACGACGACGAAGCTGTGAGATGAGACGTGTTGGATGAGTTGTGAATATAAGAAATTGTAGAGGAGATAACTTGAGTGAGTATGTTTGAGTTAAAGCCTTTAATGTGTTTGGGTCGGAACATTGTTCCGACCCTAATTTGACCTAAAACATGTATTCCATTTATGTTTATAATTGTTACCTGAATAATATTAAGATTGGAAACATGTACCATACTTATTTCGTGTCGAGTTGGGTTGAATAGGCTTTTTTGACACCCCTAGCTCTCGGTACTCGACTCGACCTGCCTAGGCACCCACCTATTTGGTTACATCTAGCTTTGAATGCTGAGACACTTGGGTCATTAGGCTGTCATGCTTTGACTCAATTTTTGGCGAGGGATAGAATGGGAATTTTACCAGTAGCTTCCCCTAGGTGCAACCGCGTTGTCCTCCGCAGAGAAGTCAGAGAAAAATATATTGAACTCCCCTTCATAAACAAGGGCTTAGGGGGAAAAAGGAGGCTTGTAGCACAAGGGAAGACCCACAAGCAGCAAAATCCAGAAGTTTCAGTTAGTGCTGAGTCCAGTTATAAATTGTCATCTCCAGTTGACATATGAACTCACGAATTCCCTCACAGGCTCAAGTTCTAACTACATCATTTGTCTTAGTTAATTAGCCATACTCACTCTTTGTGTATGGAGCAATTTCAAGTGGGATTTAGATTTCTTCCAACTGAGGAAGAACTCATCAATGGTTACTTGATGAGCAAGGTACTTGGATACACCAATGGTCGTGACATCCCCGAGCTCGATGATTTCTATGCAAGGGATCCTTGGGATTTACCTGGATTGTATCAACGTGAGTTTCATGTGCCTACTCCCTTCCCTTTCATTTTGGTGGTTGTATGAATTTCTTTTATCGTATTAGTAATTACATTATGAAAAGTTGTTCATGCATTATTTGCACTTATAGTGTTATGCAAAATCGTCCTAAATCTTTTGCTGTGTATGTGTGCAGAAATATCAAATATTCCATCTGATGGGTGGGATTGGTACTTCTTCTGTCCTTCTCCTTACCTCACCCAAAATAGTGAGCGCATCAAAAGGCAAACACCAAGTGGTAAATGGAAGATCACTTGCCAAAAAGACGAAATAAAAGCTCGAGACACCAAGGCTTTAATAGGCACCAAGAGGATTTTGGTCTTTTACAAGGGTCGCGCCAAAACTGGATGGGTCATGCATGAATATCACATGAATCCCAAACGTCTTAATGGATACTCTTCAACTTTTCAGGTTCCCATTTGATCTATCTAAAATTTCTTGCATATTTTTCATTTGCAAAATAAATAAGTTTTAGACCAGGCTGAAAAAAGGAGGATGATAGTTATTAAACATCAATGGCCTTCAATAGAATGAGCCAATTAACTACTAAATGTGATTGCGGTGTTAGTAATATCTAGTCTAGGAATTGGAGATCACTCATTTAAATCTTGCCAATTACTTTTAAACTACTCAGAATTAGGATTGGGACTTGCATGATGTTTCATGCTCTTAGCCCGACCTTATGCTCATGCCGTGGATTATAAAAAGAAAAGAATGAGCCAATTATACTCTTGTATCATGTCATAATAATAATAAATTTTTTTATTTTGACCATGTGACATATACTTTTTAGATTCTATGTTTCATATACATTCCGCATTGTATTCAAAGTGAAACTTTCAGATTCTACTGACTCTGATCTCTGTTACATTAACAAATTATAAATATTATAGATACCATACATCCTTTGTCGCTTGAAGAGGAAGCCAAGTGAAAGTTTGGAAATTTCTCCAAATTTTGAAAGAGGTTCAAGTGTAACTGATGACACGCCGATTGCTTCTCAACATGGGTTGACAGAGGACTCAGATCAGGAGGTAAATAACTGGAAGGACTGAACCCCTTTTCTGGATTTCGCTTCCCTTGTCTCATCAGTTTCGATTAAAATAATGTTAGCTGAAAATCTCGCAATAGTTCGAGTGTTTTTTAACATGAAATTTTTCTTCCCATGTCAGTCATCTTTTCAGGCAACCGTGGAATCACTCTCTCCATTGCATACGCTCGACAGCAGCCTCCCGGCCTACAACTCGTATTGTTCTTTCCATCCGCAGCCCCACTTGTACGACGACGGACAGGTGCGGCCCACGAAGCCAATTGTTTTTATCACTCGGCGACACAAATTGACCATTCAGTTATTCCTAATTAAACTAATGATCACTATGTTTGGTATAACAGGGCGATCGTTTTTGGTGAGCCTCGCACCATTAGCTCTTCATCAATGTGGCCATGCAGGATCGCGCTTTAGAAAGTTTTTCTGTTTTTCTTTTTTGTGTACCTAAATATCTATTTTGAGAAGTATTGTACTCCATATTTGGTATTGCATTTGTCCCAACGAAATAATTGGGATGAAACTTTTGAATATAAAACTTCAGTTGATAAATGAAGGTGACAATTGCCATTTGGCAATCCCTTTCCAATGGTTTGGGCATTTCGCGGCGATCCATGTTGAGATTATGTTATGTGTTGGTTTGATTCAACACCAAATACTTTCATCTAAGTCGGTTAGTGGTCCATGTCGGACTATGTTATAAGAATGTAGGTTTGAATACAGCTGCGGCGGTTAGTTAGAAATTTTCAAAAAATATCCTTTTATACTTTTTTTTCTAATTTAATAATAATGTGACCCTTTGTCCCCACTGAATTTTTGTCGCCACAATCTGTCCCTTCAAAGTTAGAGAAAATCCAATTTGTAATCGATTCAAGAATTCGCATTCCCTGGACCACCTGAACCAGTAAAGCATAAAAGAGTTAGAAATGCTACCCCTATAGCTTTTCTTATCTAACACAAAGTCAGAAAATTAATTTCCTGTCCAAATGATAATTAGTCTTTATGGTGCCCCTAGTGCAACCGACACGATCGGAGCGGCAACTCTCTAACATGTATCGAGCGCGTTTGAGATAAGCATAATAATCCCTTTTATAAATGAATAGTAAATGGGGTGCATGTAGATTTTTTTTTCGGTTCTACTCATTTCTATTCTAATACTCGACTTTTGTTCTATCTCTTTGCAAAGTGTGGGAGTTGAAATTTACTTCTAAAACTAAATCGTCCCTACTCAACCTCTTGAAAAAAATAAGGATTCGAAATCCCATCTTACCCTTATCATGTGAAAAGAGTAGCTGGGCAAACCGTAGTGGTTGGGTGCATGCAAAACTCTTCAATATATTTTCAATATGCTTTGGACACGTGTAATCAATACCTTTTAGGATGTCAAACCTATTAGCACGACACGTTTAAATGAATTTAGATATCTTCAGATACTCCTAAACAAATTTTATATGTCTATACATTAGAGCTTATAATTTCTCTTTAAAAATTGTGTTGACAATGTTGTATCTTCTAATGGGTTGATAATCAAGTCTTGGTTAAATTTCTAATTCATGACATGATTTGTGAACAAATTGCGTCCAGTGTGAACCTGACATAAAATGATTATGACACAACATAAATGGAGAAAAGCTCTAAAGTTATTGCACCTATGCCAGCTTAATTTTTAACATTTCAATCGTACCAATTGGGTCGTTAACATTTTACTAATTTACCAATATAGTCCATATAACAAATTTTAGTCAGAAATAGTTAATATAGATGCTAGTCATTTTACGTGTTATGATTAGTTTTGACATGGATAAATTTTACAAATTTTTACCTTTTACTTTAATTTTTTTTTCTTATTTTGCTTTTTCTTAAGCTTTGTCTTGGTAGAGATGTCGACCAATTAATTGTTGGACACAAGCGATGGTCAACGACATTCGTCTGGTCTCGGCGACATTTGTCATCGTGTCTGTTCCATGTGACATGTCGGCAATCTCATCGGGATAAATTCACTTATTGTTTTACTTATTTGTCTTTTAGTTTTCCACATTTTTTTTTCCATTTCTTTATTTTCTTTCCTTACTGTTCATCTTCTTCCTTAGGTTTCCGCGTTACTGTTTATCCATCATTGCCGCAGTGTCCACCATCGCCGCCATGCTCTGCATCTCCCCGCCACTCGACTTCAACATCCCGCCCAGCCCAATATGACCAGTCGCCCTGAGATCTGGATGGCTTGAGCTTGGTCGCCGTAGTGATTCAGGACTTTATGGTCTTCGTTTCGCTTGGACTCGTGAAAAGAAGGAAATTGTTCTGGTTAAGTCAGGATTTATGGAGGGAGTGAAGCTGCTAAGGGCTTGTTTTAGGCCCTTCAGCTACAGAGTCATATGGGCTCTCGAGCTCAAGGGAGTGAAGAATGAGTAGGAGAGCGATGTGTTGTTGCAGTGCAGAGTCCCCTGTGATACTGCAGTAAATCGAAGTGATTTGGCTGCAAAGTCCTCTTCTTCCTCAGGATACTCATGAGGAGGCCGTCGCCCAGTTCTTGATCAAAATCCGACAAGGACTGAGATCGAGCCGTCCAAATCTAGGAGCAGCTTGTAGTATAAGGCGTGATGAGGGTTGGAGTCAAGTAATGGGGAGATGCAGCGCTTGGTGGCGGGGTGGAGACGCTAGCCATGGCCGGACGAGCGATAACCAGGAAATTCGAGGAAGAAGATGAACAGTAACAGCAAATGAAAAGGTAAAAAAAAGAAAATAAGTACATTAAAATTCTAAAACTTGTGACAAAAGTGTAATGCTAAAATTTTCAAAAATTGCAACAGAATTTTAGAACTTATTAAAAAATGAAATTTATTCTTAAAACTTTCCAAAAATGCAATCAACTAAAAGACTTGGTTGGACCAATTTGACAAATATATGAAGTTGGTCGCACTTTTTGAAAGTTTTAGGACTCAATTGTACTTTCGTGACAAATTTTAAGACTTATTTGCATTTATTGAAAATTTAAAAAATTAGGGTTAATATCGTGAAAAACTCCCAAACTGCCCAAATTTCAAATTGGAATACCTTTGACAAATTTACCTCAAATCGGTATACTCATGACAAATTTACCATTCATTAGTTTTAGTTAAATTTTACTATTAAATTATTGAGTTTGATGACACGCGACACTTGATTGGTATACTACTTTGGGTTTTAGTCTCTATTTATTACAGTTGTATCAATTTTGTGATTTTTTGTATATTAATCCAATTTAACGAAGAGTATATTTGTCACAAATGTATTAATTTGAGATTTTTGGCAATCAAAAAAATAGTTTAGGGATAAATTTGTCACAAGTGCATCGGTTGTGATTTTTTGTGGTCATTTAAGGTAAATTTGTCACATGTGTACTAATTTGAAGTTTTTTGCGATATTAACCCAAGAAATTAATTATACATTTTTAACAAGTTTTAAAACTTTAATACACTTATCCCAAAAAAAAAAAAAAAGAAATCTAGAAATTTTTTTTTAAAAATAAACAAAATGACTTTATTTTAAGTAAATTTATCCACTTCATATCACCAGTCTCGCATAAGATAGTCAATTGGCTGCCATGTCAATAATTTTGAGCAGAAATGTCCAAAAGGACTATATTGAAATTTTATAAAATGTTTGGACTATGTGCAAAATTGAAATTTTAATCATTACAATAGAATCCGTACTATATGTTTATAACTGAATTAGTAAATTTTCTTGAAAAAGTGTTCCTTTGAACAATACCTATCGTTGCTCCCCAAAAAATAAAGGTACCTATTAGTCGAGGTGACAAATTTTCAACAAAATTAGGGTTTGTTTGGAATTACTTTCACTTTAACTTTATTTTCATATCTTATGAGGTGCCCATAATTTTCTTTTCCTTTTTCAAACAACTAAAATTTTTACAATTCGTAAACTTCAACGAGTAAATTCATATATAAGTTTTCTGAAAATTTTAAAATTTAAATAATATTTTATATTTTGAAACGAAAGTAAAAGGTAATTACTCTACACTATTAATAAATACCATAAAACAAACCTTTATTAAATTATCAAATCCACTCATGTTGAACAAAATTGATTATAATAATAATTGGAAATAAGAAAAATTATCCAAAAATCTTAAACTTATTGAACAACGGCCAATTTAGCTATAAAATTTCAATTGTGTCAATTTAATTTTAAATATTTTAACAATTTATCAATTCAATCTCTCTTATTAACATAGATAGTGTCCTTCTATGTAACACAACTGACGTTGACATGGATATTTTTACAATTTCTTTTAATTTTCTAAAATTTTCCCTTTTCCTTGTTCTTCCTTTTCACCTATAGCTGGTCACGAAGACAAGCAAAGGTCACACTCACCGGCCACTCCTCGCCCAAATTTGGTGAGAGCAAGGCTAGCCTAGGCATGAGCCCCCTTGCGAGATTGGGCAACAATAAAAGTAGTCATGTAACTAAAAATTTACCATTATTTCAAATCCCACATGATTATGTAATAAAATTAATAAAGGTTCCAATAAGAACTTTTGCTTTGAATCAAGAACATCAATTTTGCGAAGAACTTAATTTTGCAAAGTTATAAACTCATCCGGAAGATATAATATTAAAAATATATAGAATGGGAATTTTACCAGTAGCTTCTCCTAGGTGTAACCGTGTTGTCCTCCGCAGAGAAGTCAGAGAAAAACACACATCCAACTTCCCTTCAGAAACAAGGGCTTAGCGGGAAAAAGGAGGCTTGTGGCACAAGGGAAGGCCCACAAGCAGGCAAATCCCAGAAGCTTCATTGAGTGTTGAGTCCAGTTATAAATTGTCATCTCCATTTGACATATGAACTCGCAAATTCACTCATGCCCTCAAAGTTCTAACTACATCACTTGTCCTAGTTAATTAACCGTACTCAAATCTCTGCATGGAGTGATTTCAAGTGGGATTCAGATTTCTTCCGACCGAGGAAGAACTCCTTAATGGTTACTTGATGAGCAAGGTATACGGACACACCGAAGGTTGCGTCATACCTGAGCTCAAGGATTTCTATGCGTGGGATCCATGGAAATTACCTGGATTGTATCGACGTGAGTTTCATGCACCCAGTCCATTCCCTTTTATTTTGGTTGTAGTATGAATTTCTTATATCATATTGGTGATTGCTTGCTCATTGAAAAGTTGTTCATGTATTATTTGCACTGATAGTATTTTTAGAAGTTGTCCTAATCTTTTTCTGTGTATGTGTGTAGATATATCGAATATTCCATCGGACGGGTGGGATTGGTACTTCTTTTGCCCTTCTCCTTACCTAGCCCAAAATAGTGAGCGCATCAAAAGGCAAACGCCAAACGGTAAATGGAAGATCACTTGCCAAAAGGATGAGATAAAAACTCGAGATACCAAGGCTTTAATAGGCACCAAGAGGATTTTGGTCTTTTACAAGGGTCGCACCAAGACTGGATGGGTCCTGCATGAATATCACATGAATCCAAAACTTCTTAATGGATACTCCTCAACTTTTCAGGTTTCCCATTTAACCTATCTATCGTTTCTCTTATGTTTTTCATTTGCAGAATAAATTAGTGAGGAATGAATTAATAGTGCATTAGGCTGTGCTGGAGAAAGTAAGTTGATGGTTGTTTTGAACTATAACATAACATCAAAGTCTTTCAACGGAATGAGCCAGTTAACTACTCAAGGTTGGCACAATTGTTTAGGGGCTTTTAGTCTATAAATTAGAGGTCACTCATTCAAATCTTGTCAATTGCTTGTAAACTGCTTTGAATTAGGATAACTTGCATAGGCCTAAAGTTTTCATTTTAGTGGTTCATGGGACTTGCACGATTTTCCATGAGCTTAGCCTGAAATTGTGCCCGGGATTATAAAATGAAAAGAATGAGCTAATTATAGTATCTTGTCATTATTATTTGTTTTTGTTTTGACCATGTGACATATACTTTTCTGGTTCTGTCTTTCATTTACTTTCCGCATTGTATTCAAAATGAAACTTTCAGATTCTACTGGCTCTAATCTTTATTACATTAACAAATTATAAATATTTGCAGATACCGTATATCCTTTGTCGCTTGAAGAGGAAACCAATTGAAAGCTTGGACATATCCCCAAGATTTGAAGGAGGTTCAAGCGTAACTGAGGACAATCCTGTGGCTTCTCAACATGGGTTGACAGAGGACTCAGATCAGGAGGTATGTAACTGAAAGGGCCGAACCTCTTTTTGAATTTTGTTTCCTGAGTCTCACCGGTTTCGATCAAAATAATTTTAGCTGTATATTTCGGAGTAGTTCGAGTGTTTTCTAACACGAGATTTTTCATTTGGCCTCAGTCATCGTTTCAAGCAACCATGGAATCACTCACTCCGTTGCATACGCTCGACAACAATCTGCCAGACTACAGCTCGTATTGTTCTTTCCATCCGCAACCCCACTTGTACGATGACGGCCAGGTAAAGGGCACGAAGCTGATTGTTTTAATCACCTGGCGAAACAAATTGACCTTTCAGTAATTCCTAATTGAACTAATGATCACTATGTTTGGTACAGAAGGGGGATGGCTTTTGGGGAGCCTTGGAACGTGAAAAGTACCGCCACCATTAGCTCTTCAGCACTGTGACCTTGCTGGATCACGCTTTAGAAAGTTCTTCGGGGTTTTGTGTTTTACTTTTTTGTTTACATAAATAAAAATTTTGAGAGGTATTGTATTGCATACTCCGTATTGTAATTGTGCCCACGAAATAGTTGGACAAAATGTTGTGTCTTTGAAACTTCAGTTGATAAATGAAGATGACTATTGTGATATCGGCCTTCCATTTCCAACTATTGGGGCATTTTGCAGCAACTCATATTGGGTCTATCGTCTATGTTATGTGTATTGGTTCGATTCAACACCATACGCTTTTATCTGAGTCGATCGACGGTCCATGTTGGACTACGTTATAATAATGTTGGTTTGATGTTGTACATTTTAATGTGACCCTTTGACCCCACTAAATAATTGTCACCACAATCAGTCCCTTCTAAAGTCATAGAAAATCCAAATTGTAATTGATTGACGAATTCACATTTATAAGAAGCTAAACCACCTGAACCCAGTAAAACATAAATGAAATAGAAATGACACTAATATAGCTTTTCTTATCCAACACAAAGTCAGAAAAATTAATTTTCTCTTCAAATGATAATTACTCTTTATAGTTTCCCAAGTGCATCCGACGGGATTGGACCGACAACTCTCCAACATGTATCAAGCGAGTTTGAGCTAAGCTTAATTAATCCATTTTATATACGAACAGTAAATAAGGTGCATGCGTATTGACTCTTTAATCTTTTTTCAATATGCTTTAGACGCATGTAATTAATACCTATCAGCACGACACGCTTAAATGTATTTAAACATGATTAGATACTTCTAAACATATTTTACATGCCTTTGCAGGAGAGCTTATAATTTTTCTTTTAAAATTGTATTAACCATGTCGTATCTTCTAACCCTCTCTGTCTCCCAAAGAGCTAGCAAAACGACGGTCATGGCGCATCACTCGGGATTTTCCCCTTGCTTTCTCAGCAAATCTCACGAGTTTCCTCCACCGTCACCAATTCCGTTCGCTCCAACGGACACGACCATTTCTCCCAAACCAGAATCAAACACGCCGCCATGCCACATGCCAAAGCCCGCATCCTCCAATCGCAGCGATCACACGCAGTTCAAACGGCAGATAGTTAGTTCTCAACCCCTCACCTGAGCAGCGGTGCGAAGCGCGGTGTCGATGATGGACGCTCCGATGAGGTAGCTGAGGCAAGCCGGAGGGGGGCTGATTCGGACGGCCTCGTCAGCGGACCTGATGTGGAGAGCGCCAGCGTCGGCGTTGCTGTAGATGGTGACGGTCCGAATCCGCAGCCTCCTCGCCGTCCTCATTGATCCTGCAAGCTATCTCGCCTCGGTTCGCGACCAGTGTCTTCTCCACGGGCTTTGGCTCTGAGGCCCACTTCGCAGCAGCCGCAGCCACCTCCTCCGGCGAATGGGAGAAGAGCCTAGTCTGGAGGAGCGAGGAGGTTCGACCATGGAGATTGCGACCGAAAAAAGAAGAAGAGGGAAAAGCAATAGGCATTGGAATCAGTATCCTTTCTTCCTCAAGATTCGCTCCCTTGACAGGGTCTTTAAACTTCGACAAAGATCTCCTGTAGCGAGACATGCATATGATCCACCCAAATCGAGCTTATCTGCTTGGGAAAGTAATCGTTTCTCTTTTCCCTGGTCGATTGCTTTAATAAGTTCATCATCTGTTTCACTTGAACTTTCTTCTTCCTCGGTGTCTATCCAATTGTCTTCCTCTGAGTCTCTTTCCTCCAAAGACCAATTTGTTTCCATCGGCTGATGGTGTTGGAGCTCGATCCTCAGCTCATCCTCCTGTTGCTCGTATATTAGACGGGATCCACACTTCTCCAATCTTCCTCTACTTACGCTGAGGTAAACTTGGAAATGGTTCTGATCGTCTCGCAGAACCTCCCTTTCTTTACACATCTGATACAGCCCACGGCGTGGGATATTTTTAATCCACACATGATCGGATTTCAATGAATAAAAGCTACTTCCCCGATTGACCACATTTTGGCCATTAACAAGAATATCGATGCCGCATCCTGGATAGACTGCTTTTCCTTCCTTCAGGTCAAGAACAAAACAGAGTGCTAGTCCTAAAAACTTGTCATACAAGTCCCCGGGAACCATGAAAGATATGGAACCATCTGTTTTACAGGGGATAAACCATTCTGGCATCTCTCTTCCAATCAGGAGAAGGCCAACGTTTCTCATCTTCGGGAGCTCCTGTCATACAAAATGGTACGCATATCACGCATCCAAAGTTAGTTAGTGCGGGAGAGAGAGAGAGAGAGAGAAAAAAAGAGTCTAACCTTGAGTGATAACACATCAGCCGCGTTTGCCCCTTTACGGAAAAATTCACGACATGAAGAGAAGTCAACAACAAGGCCGGTGGAGGAGACACCCGACAAATCTGGAAATTCTTGTAGAGATCTGCAACAACGTGCGTATAGTGCATGCACATTTGGCGGAAGCTGAGTAATCTTTTGTAGCTGTTTGCAATTACTTACAAACAAGTGTTCCAAATCATTTTATTTGTTGATGCATGCCAGCAGATGAATAAACTTGTTGTGGGACAGATCTAGGTGCGCCAAATTGGTAAAACTGGAAGAGCTCTCGAGGAACTCTAATTGTGAGAGATTGCAGCCACTGAGGTTTAGCTGGTTTAATTTTCCGAATCTCGGATTGCCATTAGGATTGGTTGAATCCTCCAAGTCCTTTGGAAACATGACAAAATTAGAGAAGCCTTCAAGATTCAGATCCTCAAGATTTTGCAACTTATAAACACTTGATGAGAGTGTTGTGAGTCTTTTGCATTTTGATAAATTTATTATCTTCACGGAGAGAAGATTTTCGACTAATGTAGACAGTTCTTTAATAGCTGTCAATCCTCGATCAAGCTCTTCTAGATGTTCCATCTTTTCCGGTATATCAAAGAACTTCTCGAGTTTAGAGCAACCAAAGATATCAAGGGCTTGAAGAGATTTTGTTTTGAGTGCGTGAGGAAAGATACTGAGGTTGGAGCAAAATTGTAGCGACAAAAATTTTAACTTGCCATGATATGTGACGTATTGGTGAATCTCCACCAAGCTTTTGCACCCATCAAGATTCAAGCTCTCTAGGTTTGGAGACGATGAAACGTCAGGAACACTAAAGCACCCATCAAGATTCAAGCTCTCTAGGTTTGGAGACGATGAAACGTCAGGAACACTAACTAGGGACTTGCATTGATTGAAATTGATGTACTTTAACATTTTAAAATGCTGCAAAAAAAAAAAAAAAACCAGTATGGTCATTAAGCTTTATAAATATTTGTAGTTATAAAAAGAGAAAAGCTAATCATCAAAAGCGCTAACCTTACCTTCTAATTGTTGGATATGACATTTCTGGACATCAAGTCCAATAAGTTTCTTTAGACCAAAGCCAAAATCTAGAACCGGGGCATTGGGATATTTAAGCCATCTCAGATTATAAGGGAGACGGATAGGATCTTTTGAAAAGATATACACTTAAGGCAAAATGAACATTCTCAACATTTTCATGTTTCTGAGAGCATCGGGACTTATAGTTATCTCTTCAGAATTCATAGTTGTAGGCATGTCCACTATTATGGCCTTTACTACATTTGTTCCCTGTCCATAATAGAGCAAATTCAGTTCTCACACAAAAGTTCCATTAAGATTTACAATATACTGTCCAAATCAAAGTAACATAAAAATGAGATGAAAAATGTTTATATAAACAACTTTTACCGTATTCTCACATAAAATGTCCATAACATCTTCAAAAAGCCACAATCTACTATGCTACCCAAGATTATCGGGATATTTCTGATTAACAATATTCTTACCCGTTAATTGAACCAAATCATGCATTTGTAGGGTCCCACACTCATTTCTTATCAAGGATCTTTGGATGAGAATTTCTATTCCTATAGTCGTGTAAAATTCACAACCATTGAGAACTTCCTCGATGTATTCCTTGCTTTTTCCCTTGAAGAAACAAGCAATGTCGAGGAAAATCTCCCTCTCATTATTGTCCAATGCTTCAAAGCTTGTTATCAGAACTCGATTGATAGCTTGGTAAGGACTTTTGGAGAGTTTGTGTAGCGCACTTTCCCATGCTCGTTCGTTTATTCCGCATAAGAATGAGCCCAACACTTCGAGGGCTAATGGAAAGCCGCTGGCATAATGCAATGCTCTATCTATGAGATCTCTTCTTATTTCAACTTTTATGCTATTTGGAAAGGCATGCCAAACAAAAAGGTCTACTGCCTCATCACTTTTCAAAGTTTCAACTTCATACACACAACTTTCGCAAGGAGAAGAAGTAAGCAAATATCGATCCCTTGTTGTTACAAAGATTCTACTTCCTTTGCCAAACCAATTGCCTCCTCCAGCTAATGCCTTTAGTTGATCCAATTGGTCAACATCATCAAGAACGAAGAGGACCTTCTTGCGACAAAGTCTTTCCCTTATCAAACTAATTCCTCCGTCTTTAGTATAGACCGTTGGATGTTTAGGAGATAAGATCCGAGATAGAAGTTTTCGTTGCAAATCAACCAGACCATCGCTTTTGTTTGAAGTTTCTCTAACTCGATCCAAAAAATTACCTCCTTGAAATTGTCTCTCAATAGCATTATATATCGCTTTAGCAAGAGTTGTCTTCCCTATGCCTCCAGGTCTCCATAGACCTATCATGAGAACATCATCATCATCCAACTTTTTCTGCAACAATGATATCACTTCTTGAACTCTGGAATCTATTCCAATCGGGCAGTCAGCAACATGTAAGGGTGTTATTTGCTCTAGATGACTTGATACTTCCTCGATGATGCCTCGTATGAGCTTCGCTTCATCTCTAATAAGCATTAAAAAGAAAGAGAAATACGTTTTATCATTTCCAAGCCATGGCAGGAATTGAACCTCCAACGTCATAAGGAAAATAACATATGAAGGTTAGCAAATAATAAGATAAAAAGAAATTAACACATTTGGTGAACCAGCCCCAACATCTACCGAAGGATAATCACGATGAGCCTGCGCCTCAAGACAACAAGGACCAAGGAACTATTAACCACATTTTTATCAAGTTCTCATTATCCACATAGCAGGAATCAAATTCAAAGAATCTGCTAGCTTGAAGTTTTGGTTATTCAAATTTTGAGTATGCTGTCTAGTACATCTTCACTACGTATCTTCAATCCAATTTCAAAAGACCGACTTGACAATATCAATCAGCTTTCACTGTTAGTTTATTGCATGGGGTTTGGATATAGCAAACAATCACCAGCTAACAAAGACAAGTCAACGTGTCACATCAATTTACTTACCCATCATTAATATGCCACCTAGACAAGCTACCGGCTTCAAAGAGAGCCTTCTTCCATCCCTCCATTGTCTTCGAATCCTTCCCGAACTCGGTCTCATGCTTAGCCATATTTCTCTTATAAGCCCTTCTCACTTCTCTAGGTTCCACTTTGTAAAACACCGGCAACATAATCAGCCTCTTTTGTGCCTTGCACTCCATGATCTTCACCAACTCTTCCAAACACCACCGCAAGGAAGCGTAGTCTTTAGAGAAAATGATGATCATGGTGTGTGATTCCTCGATCACCTTTACAAGTGTTGGCAATATTTGCTCTCCTTTCCTGAGCTCCTCGCTATCCACAAAAGTGTGTATCCCATTCTGATCCAGAGTTGTGTAGAGATGACTGAGAAAATTTTTGCGGACATCTGTGCCTCTGAAACTCAGGAACGCATCGTAATTCTTTTTTAAAGAGGCCATGTATCAGGAACTCAAGGAAAAAAACGAGAAAGGGAGATTAAGAAGGTTGGCTTTGTCGGCTCGATTTGATTCAGGGATTACGAAATAATATCAGTATATCCCTTTGGATCTCACTCACACTCATGAGGCTAGAAAGAAGGCATAGAGGGATCTTCCCTTCATGGATCCTTTATATCGAGAATGTTGAAGCTCAAAAGGAGTATGAGCATTGAAGAAAACGCATGACGGACGATAGCTTTTTGCTGCAAAAAGACATGTGAAGAATACTTTAGACGAGGTGGAGTTTGTGATGAAGGAAGAGGGATGGAAAGATGAAGTGGGATCTCTCACTGTTCTTGATAAGGATGAGGGTACACCTTGTAGGTTTTCAGCAAGGGAATCTCTGCACAAACTGGTACGAAAAAGATAGGCTGAGAAACTTAAAAAGTTCAGGGTGAGGGAAAATGAGAGGGAAGAAGGTAGGAAGATGACCCCCTCACTCAAGGACAATTTTGGGGTGAATTATTTGACTAGACTGGAGGAAGAAATAATAAAAGATGAAATAGTAGCTGAAAATGCAGAAGTAGGCTAGAATTACTACCCATTTTGCCGGACAATTTTGGGCTCAATGTGACTATTGTGGAAGTTGCCCAAAAAATTTCCAAGAAAGATGATATAGCAAAGTGTATAACCTCGACTATTGTTAGTCACACTACCGAAACAGTTTTTGCTCTCAAGTACACGTTCTTACACCGCCTAATCATACTCATTATACATGTCATAATTTAAAGATATTGTTGATGAATTCACCAAATCGCTGCATATTATTTTTTATTTAAACTTGTTTTTAGATTATTTTTTTCAAAGAACTTTCTAATTTACTATTAAGTTATTTCAAGGTGCATTGATAATTAGAATATTAGCTCAAAACCTTGACAATAGAGAAGTAAATGAGTTTTCATAATTAGTTTTTTTTCTGAAGTGAAATAGATAGATTCCTTATAATGTGGAGGAAACCTTAATGAACAAAGATAATGTCACCAAATAAGGAAATTCACATAACATAAATAAGTAAAATGTAATGATCAAAATAATAAAATCGATACGTATACATATATATTCAACTTGGTAACGATGCATTCAGAATCACTTTTTGAATGCTAAAGAATTGACACATATCAAAATGTTACTAAATAGGACGAATACATAATACTTCCAAGTGTACTAGTGTAAGATACATCTTTCAATTAAGTTTTCTCAATATCCGAATGAGGACACTATAACATATTCACTTCATCACCCTTAATGACTGGAGCAATTCATGACTTGAAGTGATGAATATCAAATCTTTCTAAAAATGCTCAACATATGTTGTGACGTCCAGAATTTTCAAAATTGTAATTATATGATATTCGGAAATTTTCGTGTATGATGATGATACGTATATTATTAAGCTAAATATAATTTGTTTTAGAATTCAAATGGTTACGTAGGAATGTTAGTCAAATTGTAAATTTTGTAAGACGTGGCGGATATTTTTTCCATAAATATAAGTTGTCCCGAGTTCGACGTATGAATTAGATTATGTATACACTAATGGTGGGGCAGTATTAATTAATTTATTTTTGCTTTAGTAGTTGGTTGATAGTAATTGTGTAAGCTTGGGTTAATTAATAATAATGGTGATTTACTTATGCTAATGATGTTGAAAGAAGAGGATGCGTTTCTTGCAATATTAATCCGTTGAACTTTTTCATTAAAACTGGTAAGTGCCAAATATTATTGTGATATCCCATGTTTAGCCAAGTGTCATCTCAAGAATTTATATTAGGACTCACATTCATGAGGCTCAAAAGAAGGCATAGAGGGATCTTCCCTTAATGGATCCCTTATCTCGACAATGTCAAAAGCTTAAGAGGAGTAAGAGTACTGAAGAAAACGTGTGACAATAGCTTTTTGCCCAAAAAGACGTGTGAAGACTACTTTGGACGAGGTGGAGTTTGTGTCGATGGAAGAGGGATGGAAAGATGAAGCAAGACATCTAATTGTTCTTTGATAAGGACGAGGGTACACCTTGCAGGCTTTCAGCAAGGAAATCTTTGCACAAATTGGTACGAAAAAGATAGGCTGAGAAACTCAAAAAGTGAGAGCGAGGGAAAATGAGAGGGAAGAAGGCGGGAAGATGACCCCCTCACTCAAGGACAATTTTGGGGTGAATTATTTGACTAGACTGGAGGAAGAAATGAGAGAAAGATGAAATAGGAGCTGAAACGCAGAATTAGGTTCTTGGTAATTCTACCCCCTTCGTTGGACCCGCGGAAATTGCCGATGAAGATCACACAATGTGACTTTCGCGGAAGTTGCCCAAGCTATTTCCAAGAAAGATGGAATAGCAAGCGGAGGACCTTGACTGCTATTAGTCACATCAACCAAAACAACCTCTACGCTCAACCATACATTCCTACACCACCAAATCACACTCATTATACATATAATGATTAGAAGATATTGTTAATGAATTAACCAAATTGTTGTGCATTATTTTCTATTTTTAACTTGTGAGTAAATTACTTTTTTTCAAAGGATTTTCTAGTTTGATATTAAGTTATTTCAAGTTATATCAATAGTTAGAATATTAAGTTAAAACCTTGATAATGGAGAAGTCAATGTGGTTTTACAAATAGTTTTCCTTAGTTGAAATAGATAGATTACTTATAATGTAGAGGAAATCTTAACAAACAAATATAATGTTGCCAAATAAGGAAATTCACATAGCAAAAATAAGTAAAATGTAATGATTAAAACAATTTGATCGATAAATACATAAAATTTAAAGTCAAATTTACTTAGTGGCAATAATAATAAGGAAATGTCCATGATGAGCCCGTATAGATAGTAGATGTCTTACAGTGTTTGATTCTTGACTCTAAGGTATACCTTTGTGTTCATCTCAATTTTTGTTCTTTTTGATGTAATACTTATATAAATTAATTGCTTCTTTTTGACAAAAATAACTGCTTATTTGAACAATATATGTTGTTATACCATACATCTGGGGTAGCAGCGACTTAATTCTAGCTAAAGTAATAGTGCCTTGTCACTATAATAACAAGTGGACCATATTTTAGCAAAATTAATTATGAAAATCCTATGTGACCTATGCGAAGTAAGCCTACGTAGGGTTCAATCAACACAATTGTGGTAGAGCATTAGCGACCTAGAATTCTGGTGATGGCTCGGCCTCGACAACAGCATGACCGCAACAACAATGGTCGGCCACAGGCGATTTTGCCGAAATTCGCTAATGTGGATACTAACCATTCTAAGTAGTACAATTAGTATTGAAATAGATAATTTTTAATAATATTTTAGCAATTTTTTTTTAAAATTTTCTTCTTCTTTTTCTCTTTCTTCTTCCTATTAACAGTGGCGGAGCAAGCTAACCTCAGCTGGGGAGGCCTAGGGGAGAGCTCCCCTCGCTTAGGTGAAGTCAACTAGCTTGGCCATGGTCGATACTCGGCCATTGGCAAAAGGAAGAAGAAAGGAATAAAAAAACAGAAAGAGAGACTAAGAAGGTTGGCTATGTTGGCTCAATTTGATTCAAGGATTACAAAATATTATAAGTCTATGCCATTGGACCTCACTCCCGTTCATGTTCATGAGGGTACAAAGAAGGCATCGAGGGATCTTCCCTTAATGGATCCCTTATCTCAAGAAATGTGGAAGCTTAATGGAGTGTGAGCACTGAAGCAAACGTGTGATGATGGCTTTTTGGCCCAAAAGACGTGTGAAGAATCCTTTTGACAAGATGGAAAGATTCAGCGGTGTCTCTAATTGTTCTTGACAAAGATGAGGTCACACCTTGTAGTTTTTTAGTAAGGATCTCTATGCAAACTAGTGCGAAAACAATGATGAGAGACTCAAAAAGTTAGAGAGAGAGAAAACGATTGGGAAGAAGGCAGGAAGAAGATGAAACCCCTTATAGAAGTAGACTTTTGGGCTCACTTATTTGACTAAACTCTAGGAACAAAGAAAGAAAGATGAAGTAGGAGCTGAAATGCATAAGCAGGTTCTTCGTGCTTCTATCCACTTTGAATAATGACAATAATTTTCTTTTTTTAGAAAAAAATTCCTTCACCAGCTAATCAAATCCATTATACATGTAAAAATTAGAAGATATCGTTGATGAATTAACCAAATCACTATGCATTATTTTCTGTTTTAACTTGTTAGTAGATTACTTTTTTCAAAGAACTTTCTAATTTCATATTCAGTTATTTCAAGGTATATCGATATTTAGAATATTAACTTAAAACCTTGACAATGGAGAAGTCAATGAGCTTTTTTTTTTTTTTGTTGGTTGAAAGAAAAGTATCATTCACTTAAAATGTGTTTCGTGGATATAAGTCTCTTGCATCATAGCAAAGTAAATCAAAAAGGAGTAGGAGGGGGATACGAGATCCAATTGTTAGATATCCTTCTAAATCATTGGGCCTTAGCAATCCAATCGGCAACTAAATTGGTTTCCCTATTGCAATGGGCCAAGGAAGGCTGGAAAAACCTCTCAATAAGTCACGGGCCCGGGTGAAGATTTCCCAAGAAGCCACCTGAATAATACTTTAGACGAGGTGGACTTTGTGTTGATAGAAGAGGGATTGAAAGATAAAGTAGTGCCTCTAATAGTTCTTGATAAATATGAGGATACATCTTTTAGACTTTTTTTTTTTTTTTACTACTCTGGGTCAACAACTATTGCTAGCAATAGGTGAGGGTTAACTACATTCATCTGGCTTCGGCGAGGCATTGTAGCCTTGCTAGCAACGAGCAAGTGCCTCTATGCCCTCGTCAAGATGTAGGCAAGGGTGTCGAGCCTTTGCTCAAATCTAGGTGAGGGCGTCATGGCTCTTATCCAAATCAGGTGAGAGCGTTGCAACCTTTGTCGACTAATAGGCAAAGATTGTGGCCCTCTCTTGGATCTAGGCTGGGGCATGGAGGCCCTTGCCCAAACCTTGCCTATGGTTGGCGATGGTGGGTTGGCAACCTTGTTGGTCCATGATTGAGGAAAAAAAGAAAAGAAAAAAAAAAAGAAGAAAAAGAAATAAAATAAAATATTCAGAAAATTAAAAAATAATCCACATCAATGTCGGTCATGCCATGTTGTATTGCCGGTGCCTATGTTAGTGATTTCTAGTTAAAATTGATGAGGACTACATTGGTAAATTATCATAAGGTTAGGACTTAGGTTTTATTGGTATAAGTGTAATAGATTTAAGATATTTTTGATATTTTTCCCACATAATTGTGATATGAAACTAGAAATTGCGAGCCCAATTATACGAGTTATGGGAGCGGACACTAGGTATTGTAACAATATACTTCCAATAACTTCGCCTAATTACAAGCTTTAGTTTCTTTTATGATTTTATATAGAATCATGCGAAATGCTCGATAGTACATATTAGTAAATGTATTTTATACTCTCTCATAGTGCTACACACACTAGTGAAATCTTCACATTCCGTCCGTTTGTGTTGTAATTTCTAATAAACTATGAATATACTAATCTTTGTTTGAACATTTCTAAGTCTTCTTCTAATTTTCAAGTCATAATCTAGTCTACTACATGACCTATCGGAAGTCATCAGTATGCATTAAAATCTCACTATTTAGGGGAATATAGAAACTCAATTTCATTGTTAAATCTACTAACTTTCATGGAAGTTTAAAGGAAATTATCATTCAAAGTTGTAAGCCTGCTGTGCCGATTTTAATATAATCCTAAGCTTTTTAATTATTTCAATGTAATCTTGATCTTTGTATGAAATTTCAACTTAGTCATTTTGATTAAGTTTTGCCTCAAATTAGAGATCATAACCCACTGTCCTACGTGGTGATCTAGTGACTTGGACAAATTCACCCAAAATGATGTTGTTTTATTTTTATTTTTTCCTTTTTTTCTATTTGTACTTTTCCACATTTTTCTATCTTTTCTGTCCTTACTGTTCAGCTCCTTAGGTTTTTGCGTTTCTGTTATTCACCATCGTCTCAATATCCGCCATTGCTGCCAAGCTCTGCATCTCCCCACCGCTCAACTTCAGTGGCCGTCCTGCCTAATATGACCAGTTGCCCTGAGATCTGGATGGTTGGAGCTTGGTTGCCGTAGCAATTCAGGACTTTATTGCCTTCGTTTTGGCTGAAACTCGGAAGAAACAAGGAAACTGTCCTGGTAAGTTAGGATTTATGGAGGTAGTGAAGCTGCTGGGAGCTTGGCCAAGTCCCTTCAGCTACAGAGTCATATAGGCTCTCAAGCTCAAGGGAGAGAAGTATGGGTTGGAGGAAGATCTCGGCCGTAAGAGCGGGAGCAATCCAGTTCACAAGAAGATCCCTGTGCTCATCCACGGAGGGAGACCGGTTGCAGAGTCCGCTGTGATTTTGTAGTAAATCGAAGTGAGTTGGCTACAAAGTCCTCTGCTTCCTCAGGATCCTTACGAGATGGCTGTGGCCCAGTTCCTGATCAAATTCGATAAGGACGGAGGTCGAGCCATCCAGATCTAGGAGCAACTCGTAGTATAAGGCGTGGCGAGGGTTGAAGTCAAGTAATGGGGAGATGCAGGGCTTGGTGACAGGGGAAGATGGTGACCATGGTAGGACAAGCGATAGCTAGGAGACTTTGAGGAAGAAGATGAACAGTAATAGCAATGAAAAGAAAAAAAAAGGAAGAAAGGATAAGAGCACCAAAATCGTAAAATTTGTCATGAAAATACAATTAGCAAAAAATATAATCAAATCTTAAAACTTATCAAGAAAATGCAATTGAATCTTAGGACTGGATTGGACTAATATGACAAATTTGAAAACTTAATTGCACTTTTTGAAGATTTTAGAATTCAATTGTACTTTCGTGATAAGTTTTAATACTTAATAGTACTTATTAAAAGTTTGAGAACTTAATTATATTTTCGTGATAAGTTTTTAAAACTTGCAATGTATTTATATCAAAAAAAGAAAGAGTTCTAGAAGTTAAGAGAAAATAAACAAAATGACTTCATTTTGAGTAAATTTATCTACTTCATATTGCCGGTGTGTCACATAGGTAATGTTCAAAAAGATTATATTAAGATTTTGTGCAAAAATTTAGACTATATTGGCAAAATTGAAATTTTTATCATTATATTAGACTTCATACAATAAATTTAGAATTGAATTGGTAATTTTTTGGAAAACCATGTTCTACTAAACAATACCTACCATTGCTCCCCCGCCCCCTCCCCTTCCCTTTTTTTTTTTTTTTTTTTTATCTTACGACGCACATTTTAAGATTTTTTTCATTCTCATACAACTGAAACTTTTACGATTTGTAAATGCCCACATGTAGATTCATATATAATTTTTTTTTTAAACCTAAAAATTTAAATAATATTTTAAATTTTGAAAGGAAAGTAACAAGTATTTACTTTACACTATTCATAAATACCAACAAACAAACTTTTAATAAATTATCAAATCCACTCATGATGAACAAATTTTATTACAATAATCATTGGAAAGAGGGAAAATTATCAAAAAAGTTTTAAATTTATCGTATAATAGTCAATTTAATTATAAATATTTTAATTATTCCAATTTGATACTAAATACTTTGAAAATTCACCAATTTAATCTCTCCCATCAACATGGATAGCACCCTTCTACGTGGCACAGTTAGCGATGAGATGGACAATTTTTACAATTTCTTTTGATTTTCTCTTTTTTCTTTTGCCTATAGCTAGCCGTGAAGGTCAACAAGCGCCATGCTCGCTAGCCACCCCTTGCCAGATCTAGGCAACATAAAAATTAGTCATGTAAGTAAAAATTTACCATTATTTCACATCCCTAGTGATTATACAATATATTTGATAAAGGTTCTTTGGAGCATTAGCTTTTAGTCAAGACCATCAATTTGGCCAAAAGTATTGAACTTAATTTTCTAAAGTTATAAACTCATCCCGAAGATATAATATTAAAAATATATAAGAGAATCGACTTTGCTTTGGGAATCGTACTAATGAAAATCTTTTCATCTTTACGACTTTCCATGTCATCACTCAAAGTATGCATTGATATGAAATTCTACATTAGTCGCCAAGGAAACGCTTGAGCTACATCATATCACGACCTTCGAAGAAGCTGCCTTTTGCAGAAAACGTCGTCGTCTTAAAGAAAATTACCTGTTGGAATCAACACTCTGAAGCAAAGTCAAGCCTAGATTGACTCTGTTTCCTCTCCTCATATCCCTAGTCCCATTCCCTTCTGTTCTCTTATCTTTCTCTGTAGCAGAATTGGATTGGTGGTAGGAAAGCATGGAAGACCTGACGGAGACATGGCCAGTGGGACTCAGATTCAAGCCGACGGAGAGCGAACTCGTCGATCATCACTTGCGAAGAAAGCTGAAAGGAGAAGAGGAAACTATCTGTGTGATACCGGAGCTGTATATCTACAAGTGGGACCCTCTAGATCTATTTGCCAGATACAATGGTAACTGTGTAGTTCATATCGAACAGATTTACTCTTTCCTTATTTTTCTCTATGGTGATTGCCTCCAAGACTTAGTGAATCGACACCTTACCAATTGGTTTTTTGTATAGCCCTGTCAAGGATACCATCGGATGGACATGACTGTTTCTTCTTCTGCCCCCGTGATAACAAGATCCCGAATAGCCTTCGTTTGAGTAGGAGGACGGAGTTCGGATTTTGGAAAGACACAAGTAAGAAACGTGTTGTGCGAGCACCAGGTACCGGCGAGGAGATAGGGTTCAAGAGGATCCTCGTTTACTATGAAGGTCGACAAGGGGATGCCCGTAGAACCCCCTTCAGCATGCATGAGTATCACCTAAATTTGGATGTTTCAAATAGTGAAATTCCTGGCCCGGTACTCGATTTCTCTTCTTTTGCTTCCTCTCGTTGAGCATCTCTAACATTTTTATCGATGCAGGTAAATGTGCTTTTTCTAATTGTTCTAGCAAAGAACATAGAAGTATGAGTTTATGCATACGCCTTCCCTGTCATGCTACATTTGTTTCTTATTCTGCTTCTTGTGGATTATTGCCCTACCATTTCTATTGTCTTCATTTTCTGGCTTTGTTAATCCATGATTAGGGACTTTTTACCCGGTGTAGATTGTCAAGCACACCAATCCGGGGTGATTCTTAAGTAATTGGTACTCCATAGACAATCACAATTGTCATTTTTAGAAAAATAGAATAATGGAAACCACTAAAAATCAAAATTGATTGTAAGGACTAAATTTTCTTTATAAAAATTATTCATTATAAAAGTGCCTAAAGCTTCTTCTTTTTTCCATAGAGCGCACTTTGCCATGTGGATGGAAACCTTATATGTTGCATTTGGTTCAATGGAAAGGAATGGACTTGAAAGGGGAGATAGAATGGAAAAGAAATAGAATAGAATGGAACGAGTTCCAATTTCTTTGTTTGGTTGTCCCAAAGAAAATAATTGAAATGGAATAAATATCCAATTCTTTTGTCTGGTTGTGTCACAATGAAATTGAATGAAATTTCTGTAAATTAAACTTCCTCGATATTTTAATAGACTTGCATTAAACAAAATATATATTTTTTATAGCACAATGTAATGTACCATAATATTTATTGTCATGAAAATTAACATTTAATTATTCCAACTCAGTAATTCAATAGATTAATATTATCTTGATAAGGAAGGGAATGAAATGGGCATTCCATAGGTCTCCTTAAGAAATGGACATTACTTCAAAAGTTGAAATAGGCATTCCGTGGGGGAATGCCCATTCCAACCTTTAGCAGGTCACCAAATGCAAGAATAGTAATGGAAGGTGGAATGAGAATTCCATTGTCATTCCACTTTTGCATACTAAATATAGAATTACCTTTCTTTCTGTTTCTCCCCTCCCCCCCCTCCCCCCAAATTTTTTTGAACTGATAAGCGAACCTTTACATTAATAAGTTATTAAGTTTGCTTGTAGCAACTCATAAAAAGTCAAAAAGTACATTTTTTTACCTTCTCCACCAAAATCTAAAATGTTACTCAAATAATAATAAAAAATATGGAAATGTTTGTATGAATGCACATGTCAACATTTGCATATTGTGAAAGTTTTAGGCTATAAAATTTGAAAAAAGAAAAATTAAAATGCATTTACCACAAAGTTTGATATATTTAGATAATATTGGCGTTTCTCTTCATTGTGACTCTAATGCTTGTTTTTTTTCCCAAATGCTAGGTGTGGAAAATGCGGGTATTGCATCTTTAGAATATTATCAAAATATTTGGAGATTGCAATTAATCCTGTACTTTTCCTTGTTTCCTAGGATAGTTAATTTCCTCGTTGGATAAGATTACGTCTTTATTTGCAGGGTATAAGTACTCCTTGATTGTAACTCATTATAAAGTCAAGCAATACAGTAAATCTAACTCTTGTAAATCTAATTTCTTTTCTTACTATCGGTTCCAACTCTTGTAAATCCAATTTCCCTTTTCATATTTCTCACAAAATTGTTGATTTTCTTGCCATGTTCTCACCCAAAATTTCTTTCCCTCTATTTTCTTTCAACATTTTTTTTTTTTTGCCCTTTGCAGATGGAATTTGTCCTCTGTCACATAACAAACAGGAAATGTGAAAAAGCAGGATCGGAGTCAGCAATTATGAGTGCCGGGGCCGATGTAACCATTCCTAGTATTCTTAGTAATTCCGAATTTGAAGGAGCACAAGGATTTAGCGCGCAGGTAAGCAAATATCAATTTAGGTTGACATGATGAAGCAAACTAAAGCTTGAATATGTTGTTTTCTCTCCATTGTCTCCCTCAGGTATCTCCAGCAGTGACTGTTGTACCCGATAGTTCGAACCATGCTATGTCGAATTATGATTTACCGGACCATAGTGCATCTGTTCCTCGGCAGCCTGGCACGTTCGGAATGGAAAGCTCGTTGTGCAATGATAATTGGTTTGTTGATGGAGCTAGGGACGAACATCTTGCGCCATCGTGTCCTCTGAGTGATGATGTTATTTATTTCACTGATCTCTGGAGCTAAAGCTGGCATGGACGGACGTGCCTTATCATCGTATGTGTGTAGAACGGCTTGGCCACTTGCTGCTGTGGGAAGAGAATATGGTGTAGATATTAGTTGTTACGGTGGATTGCCATTGTTCTGCCACTCTATAAATGTTTCAGTGTTATTTTATCATGTTCTAGTGAAAATTATCAATCGTGTATAAGCTTCGTATCGTTGACTTGGCCACTTTGTGTTTTATCTCAATCTTTTAACACTAATATTGATATGGATATTTCCTCGCTAGTCCCTCCTCCTTTATTATTTTTGGTAAAATTTCAAATAAGAGTTTGAAATGGGACTGCTTTTAATATGAGGGTTTAAAGTTGATTTTATTTTAAATAAATTTGTCTATCATATTATAATTTTCAACTCATTCTTAAAACTTTTGCCCTGTCTCTTCGCAAGGTATATGAGTCAAAATCCGTGACTACTGAGGCAACCTCAATGGTTTTAATAAGCACTTGACGTGACAAATTTAGTCTCAAATAAGATTTTAAGCTCATCGATTGGCCAATTCTTCACTAGAGTAAGATGCATGTTTCTAAGAGGGAAGGATCACTTTATGTTTCTAAGAGGGAAGGATCACTTCTCAAAATCTTGCAACTCCAATATGTATAATCCTTGGAAAACAAACAAAATCATCGTCTTTGGTATTTCATCAAACCGACGTGATCGTTTTATGCTGGGGAGAGCCATCAATAGAAGTCACGACTAATTGCATATTTTGTTGTCAAGAAAAAAATGACATTGAATAAATATTCACAAATCTCATTCAAACTCAAGGAATTAATAATTTTTGTTATTTCGGTTTAAATAATGCATTTTAAATTTACAAACACACCCTAGATGAAATCAGGAACGTTTTGTTTTTTGGTTTATCCTATCTTCAATTTTCTTCTCTCTTAAATTTTTGTTTTATCTCTTTACAGCAGGTGTGAGCACATTGGACAGCTCGAATTGAGAACTATCCGAACCGAACCGAACCAGTCGGTTGGGTTCGGTTCTTGAGAACATCTCTGTCCGGTTCTAGTATTGGTGATTTTCGCTAGTTCACGGTTACTGGGGGAACCGGGCTAGACTTGACCAATAATTTTCTATTTAAAAATATTTTTTAAATTTTCTAGTATTTTTTAAATTTTTTTTTGGCTAAATGGTTGGTCCTATTGAACCTGGATCGGACCGGACCAGGACCATTGGTCCGGTCCACGATCCTAAAAAATGGGAATCAGTTTTTCCAGTCCAGCTCCCAATTCCACTTTAAAATCAGATTGAACTAAGAACTAATCACCCTTACTTTATAGTACGAGCGTACTTTCATACTTGTAATACTAGCGTCCCTAGCGTGTTAAATCTAGAGCCTTTTTAGCTATGCAAAGTAGTGATAGGAGGTGTAACGTCTTCCTAGCCACAAGAAAAAAGGTGTAACCTCTGGTGAAAGTTATTGCTTAGTTTTTTACCCATTAAAAAAAGAAAGAAAATCCTCTTGCTTGGGTGGTACTTACATCAACGATCATCGAATGTAGTGCCCACTAAAAGGAAAGGGAAATGTCTAAGAAAGAGGAAGGAGAAAACAAAAGAAACATAACAAAAAGAAAAAGACCCAAATAAAGAAAGCGAATACATGGACCAGAAGCATCCTGGTAGGGCCCAACATTAGGTCTCCAACAACTCAACTTCCGGATGAAGTTGGGAGCACTTGAGAATCACGTTAAAGGAAAAAGAGGGAAAAAAGAAGAAAAAGATAAGGACAGCAAATGAAAAAGTAGGTGGAATCCACCAAAAAGTCAGACAAAGCAGGCAAGACCCAACTCCATGTGAAGGCAGTTATATATTTCCTTCCCTTCTCAAGCAAGTGTGTAAGAACCGAATTCCAAGCGAAGTTCAGAAACTTCGTCTCCGCTGCGTTTCTGGTGCAGAGAACGCGAGATGGAAAACCCGAGTCTTGGCCAACGGCGTTCAGAGTGGAAGCCCACTGTAGGAGTACTCGTCAATCATTACTTGAAATCAAGAGAACGGATGACGTGTAGGTGCCCCGATCAGTCCCAGTGTTCGTCAGGAACATACGGATATGGATCATGCACGAATATCACCTAAATCCGTTCTCTTATTGTATGTTCAGGAGGCCAGGTAATTGTTTTCTTCTTCATTCTTAATTCCATTCTTCTACAGGTACAACACATATTGGTTCGCCAATGAGATCCCGGAGGCATATTAGATTACTGTAAATAGGTTTTTGGTGCCATTTCCAGTACTTCTCGATAATTGAATTGTTCAGATCCTAATAAACAAAAGTGTTTTTCTTGATTCTTCACAACCTGAGCTTTACTGGGTAGATAAAACATTGGTTTTCAATGATTGGTGTTTATGAGAATTTCAATTCGTGGGTAACAATCTGAAGAACTTGATTTCTATGCCCTTCTTGGCTTTCCAGGCCGAGGATTAGACAATGAGTATGTGATAATCCGATGTTGCATTCTGTTGACCCTCTGTTTATAAAGATCATCAGTGTGCATCTCAATTCTGTGAGGAGTTAATAGTTGCTGCCTTTTGCTACTTTCTCATGTTAACTGACGTTGGATTCTTAAATCTTGAACAGAGAATTTATCTTTGGCCTCTTGAAAGGAGTACAAGATGAGAAGGCTGATAATCGTTCTTCATCAACTTACATGACACCTCAACCAAAGCAGTTGAACCAAAGCACCTCAACCAAAGTAGTTCAACCAAAGCAATTTTAAGAATATCAAGATGCTTCAAAAGAAATTCACGTATCTCTGATAAATAGTTAAAGATAATTGAAGATGCTTGTAAAGTCATATGCAATTTAGTTTTCATTTGCTTATTGTTGAGCATAATACACTTTTTGATAGAATCAAAATAAATTCTTTCTTTCTTGTCAAGAAGGCATGTTCTTCATTATAGATTTACTTTTCTTTTTATCCACGGTTGATTTTCAACCCGAATTACAACATATCTAAAAGATAGTCGGTATGAATACATAACAGTACATTCTCAACTGATGATTGCCTACAGTATGCTAATCAGTACTTCATCTCCTCCAAAGATTGTATAAAAAGCATATATAAGTCACAGGGTTCTAAGCCCTGACATTGATAAATGAAAACCCTTTTTGCAAAACCCCAGAATTAGTCTTCTTGGATGCTCGTCTTTTTTCTCACCACAGGATGCCATAGTACCTTCTTTTCATCCCCTGTAAGCCATAGAAATGTCTTATATTAGATTAATGATATTTTCAGATGAATGAGGTTCAGTCCTTGTGCTTTGCGCTTGTATAAGTACTGTCTGTTGCATAGTGGGTCTGCAATGTCTGTAATTTTGTAATCAATTTGACCAATGTATTTTCTTTTACTTGGGAAAAGGAAGGGGAACAGAACAGAACCGAATAGGGTTCCACCACTCACTCTCTGTATTACTATGGAATATGCTGGTTGATGTGGTCAGCGTGAATGAATAGCATCAACATCAACCCTCTTGCTCAGTCAGGCTACCTAGAGTTTGAGGCAGAGAACGATAGAACAAAAGATGAAATCTTGGGATTTCTGAAAATTAATGACTAACTAGCTTAACTTCCTAAATAGCTTCGAGTTTTAAAACGGGTCAAATAGGCTAGATGTACTGCGACCACAGTACAGGTTATCGAGGAGTTACGAGCTGGGCGCAATATACCGGTGAGCCACAAGCCAAATTGGCAGTGGTAGATCACGGATAGCAAGAAAAGAAAAGAAGTAACACAGCTGTTTATGTTTCATTATTATGGCCATGAACCGCATCCGCACAAGCTGGAAAATTTTTCTGCGCTTTCCAACAACCAACGATTTTCTGCTAAAGACTTCCCATTGATAAGAAGTATTCAGCAGCACCAAGATCTTCGTTTTGTTTGGAGAAAAATGATTTGAAAAGTATTTTAAAACAAATGATCACTTCAAAATAATTGATCGATGAAAAAATTTCATTATCAACAACAATTGGGCAATGCAAGTATTTTAGTTCATTCATTTCCATAAGCGATACAAACGATCATAATCATTTATTTTCTAAGAAATAAACTCACCCTAAAATTTAATATGTTGTCAATATTTCATAAAATTGAAAAAAATGTTATGTATGAACCTATGTCTCAGCACTTACACCATATGAAACTTTGAGGTGTTGCCTGTTCAGAAATAGTCAACATACATCTGTGGCAAGATTTTGAGGGAGAGAAAATGTATCATAAAGTCAATAATTAACTAATGTTTATTTTATAAATTTTTTTTTAAACGATGAGTTATGCTTGCAAATGACATGTGCACGGTTTGAATTTCTTCTATTGAAAATTGCATTATCCTAAATGTTTTGTCCAAAACAAAGCAATCAAGTCGTAAAGGTTTTAAATTTCTTCTACTGACCTTGCCATCGGTGGAGTTCGGCACTGGAATTTCGGGCACAAAACAGAAGAGAATAATCCCGCACTTTATGGGCATAGAATGATCGAATTCTGCCAAGCACGAATATAACTTGAACTTCTGGACTTTCGCAAACATTATAGTAAACCAGGTTTTTATATAATAGGCTCAAATTCGAGATATATTTTTTAACAATTTAAATCGATATGCATGAGTATACTAACTTTGTTTGAATATTTATCATTCCTCTTCTAAGTTTAAATGCATGATTTAATCAAATATAATTTACAAAAATAGACATAATATCCAAAGTTTATTACCTCAATGACCAATTAGCCACTTAAATGGAAAAGTCACCAATACACTCCTTTGTACAATACCTACTTGTTGAGAAAACTTCTAGTTTTGATGCTAACAGATCC
Source organism: Corymbia maculata (assembly GCA_014182735.1). Lineage (NCBI taxonomy): Eukaryota > Viridiplantae > Streptophyta > Magnoliopsida > Myrtales > Myrtaceae > Corymbia > Corymbia maculata. The sequence continues at coordinate 7,641,689 of CM024685.1, forward strand.
TTTTATGCACACAGAACTTCAAATACAAATTGAGGAAGAAGAGTCATATGTTGACGTATTCTTCTGAGTTACTTGTTATAGAAGGAGAAGCAAATGAACGTTTTTGAGTCCACATGTTACAGTAGGAGAAGTAAAGAGACGCATAATCTCATTTTATCAAGGACCAGAACGAGGACAAGATCACCAACAGCTACGAATTTCACTTAACTTATTTGGATTGATTTTGGTAAATCAAATTGATTAACAAGATTAATCACCAAGATAATTTCCAAAGAATGATAGAACACTTATGGAAACCCAGATTCTGATTGTATGGGCAAATAGAATCAAATGGGATTCAATTTATCTTTAACGGTCAAGAAACATTTCCATATGAAGTATGTCCAAGAAAGAAAATGGAAGACAAATCTCTCAAGGTGATAGCCAACAGTCAGTTGTGGCTTGAAAAGTATATAAGGAGAGGATACGACTAGAAGAAGAGGAGTGAATACAATAATCCAAAGTTTGATTTTATTCTTCACTAATTGTTTGAGAAAGTACAAAAACAGAGTGACCCAAGTATATTGCCAAGAAGAGTGACTTGGTGAGATATATCATCATCAAGTACTAACACTCAAAGAGTGTATAATCACATTTGATCACATAGTGAAATTTAACCAATTAGTTGATTGCATGAAGAGTGGATGTAGGCTTGACAAAAGCCGAACAATTATAATTGTGTTTACAATATTCTCTTCCCTCACTCTTTTATTTCTAATTGCATACTACAAAGTCTACCACATCCATACTGTGTTCAAAATTGATATTCTAATTCAGTTACTATCAAATTTTATTGTGCATAGATTTCATTTACATATATTCACCCCCCTCTAGGTGTTGGTATTAGCAATATCACTACTAACTTATATAAGGTCGGCAATCAAATGTCGGGTAGAATCGGTAATCATCGAATCCATCGATAACGAATGAACTTCTATATCGATGATCGTCGGAAAGACAGTATGTGTACATCTAAATTAGTTATGTAACTAACCATTTGCACTTATATCACATCCGATGGAAACTATATAAAACATTTTTAGACTTATAAAGGTTCTAAATTCTGATGAGAAGCTAAGCTTTTTAGTCAAGAACAGGCATCTAAAGTTTTGCTTATGCATAAAATATATAAAGAGAAATCGGTTGTGCTTTTGCATTGTACTAACAAGAATCTTATCTCTTTCACTTTCAACGTCATTGCTCCCCACTATGCATGTTACATGGAATTCTAGAATCATCTTCACTGAGGAAACACTCGAGACAACTTCATGCCATGATCTCCATGGTCACATACATGAAATTCTAGAGTCTTCTTCACTGAAGAAACACTGCTGAACTTCATACCATCATGTGCTTATTCCTGCATAAAGAACGTCATGAAGCTATCCGTCGTGTGCTCCCATTGGCTAAAACAACCAGATGGGCCCGTTTAAGCCGGCTAAATACGCGTTGTGGACTTCGAAGAAGCTGCTTTCATAGAAAACTCATCGTCTCGAGCGTGAGGTGGGATCCACCTGAACAGTAGTTTGCCTTCTCAAACAAGGGTCGAGAAAATTACTTGTCCTTTTGCGTTTATAAATTGACTTGCCTGGAAGTGTTTGCAGTCAACAATCTCAAAGCAAAGCCAAGCGAAAAGTGAACTCTGCTTCCTCTGTTTTCCCTTTATTCCTCTGCTCACTTGACTAGTCCCATTCTCTACTCTTCTCCTCTCTATTGCGGAGGTGAATGTGAGATAGCAAGCGAATATCATGGCTGAATCGACAGTGGCATGGCCGGTGGGACTCAGGTTCAAACCGACTGAGGTCGAGCTCGTCGGTCATTTCTTGACAAAAAAGCTCAAAGGAGAAATTAAAACTATTTGCACAATTCCCGAGCTAGACATCTACAACTATGAGCCTCCGGAGTTATTTGCACGATACAGCGGTGAACTACATTTACTCCTTAAGTGCTCTCAATTTCTCTATTTTCTTATGGTTTGATGGTAATTTGTAGTTACCCGTACGACCTTAGTGGATTAACATTTAACCAATCTTTGGTTGTAGAATTGTCAAGTTTCCCATCGGATGGAAGTGAGTGTTTCTTCTTTTGTCCCCGTGGTCGTAAGAGGAAGAGGAAGACCGAGTGCGGATTTTGGAAAGAGACATCTACCAAACAAGATATACAACCAACCGGCGCCGGGGAGGAGATAGGGCTCAGGAGGAGCTTGGTTTACCACAAAGGTCGACAAAGAAATGCCCATAGGACCAACGTGCATATGCACGAATATCACCTAAAGTCAAAAGTTCTCGATAGTGAAATTTCAGATCCGGTATTCAACTTCTCTTCTTTTGCTTCCCCTAATTGAGCATCTCTAACATGGTTACAAGTGCAGGTAAAATTGATATCATCATTCTCTACGCATGTTCCTCATTCAGCTTCATGAAGTTTCTGGCTTTCTGAGCTCATGATTTTCCAGTTCTCCCTCTGTCCCATGATTATTTAAGCGCAACTTACCTTCATTTCCAGTTGAACTTCGAACGGTAGTATCCGTGAGTCAGGACCTTTACTACAGTAAGTCGTAGAATTTCATGAGGAGGAAGATCGAGAATGCAAACTTACAGATAATCATTGTAAGAGATAAGACTCATGACTGGTGTAAAGTTGTAGTGACTTCTGCAGGTTATGCTGCCAAAAGTAGAGTGATCTGCAGCAGCAAAGGGGACAATTTGTTCTTGAAACAAGGATTATTTCAATTTTAAGTGACACGTGATCTATCTCGTGCAAAAAGTACTTTCATGCAACAATGGAGAATTGGTTATGCAACCCTGAAACTCATCTCTGGTAGCTTTGTCCTTGTAGATGGCGTGGGTTCTCTGTCACATAATAAACAAGAAAAGTGAGAAAGCAAAGTCAGCAACAGCGAGTACTTCATCCAATTTAGGCTGCCCTAGTAATCTGAATGATTCCCAAAGTGAAGAAACACAAGAAATTAGTGCACAGGTGAGCGAGTGTTGCTTAGATTGATACAACGAGCTGTGATCTAGAGGTGCAACTAACTAGACTAAAGCTCGAGTACTGATTGTTCCTTTGTTTTTTCTTTTTTGTCACTCAGGCATCCCCTGGAGTCACTATTGAATTCCCCTTTCTGAACGAGATGTCGTATTCTAATTTACTAGACCAGAATGTGCCTATTCCTAATCAGCAGCCTCAAACGAGTGAAGAGCAACTTTTGTCTCATGATCATCATTGGCACGTTGATGAACCTAGTGATGGACTTTGTTGTATGCCATATTCTCCAAGCAACTGTATTGATCTTGCAGATCTCTTTAACTTTGATGAGAGCACTGATCAGTATGCCAAATTAGAGGATAATGCCAATGTTTGAGGTCCTTTATAAATGTTAATCTCAGCCTCATATATTTTATCAGTAATCATGCCATGTACCAACTATGCTTCTCCGAGGATAGGGCATTATATCAATCTTGTACCCTTGTATATCGTGTTGTTGTTGTTGTTGTTGTTTCCTTACAATTTGTGTATTTATCTTGATTTTATCTACTCAATACTAGTCATGCATCAGTATCTATTCATCTAACTGATGAGAGAGATTGCAATATGAGACTTTCCTCCATAGTTGTAATATTCCAAGTCCATATGTACGACTTGTGAAGTGATTTGTGGGTAAAGATCTATTCCTCATTAGTACTTAGATTACTTCCGACGATGGGCTTTTCAGTCTCTTTCGGTTTATCGGCTGTTACTCTTTCTTGTCACCTCTAATCTCACCACAACGGTGGCTCCACCCCACCATGATGATAAACAAAGCAAACTAGTTCTTTCTCGCTGCTCCCCTCTCTCCTCAAATGGCAGCCGTTGTTGTTTGTTAGGTGTTTGGTTGATTATGGGTTCTAAGTGAAAATAAGAGGTGATTAGTAGCATGACCTCGCCATCAATGGTATCCGGATGGTAGGATCTCTGGCAATTTCTCACTAAATAAAGCATTCTTTCAAACATAATTGAATCACTACCTCTCCATCAAGCGGCATCTAGATGCCATTTATCCATAGAATCAAGCATAATTTTGACCATAGTCAAGATATAAAGCATGCAACTTTTGTCATTATTGATGGGCATGACTTGATTGATTATGAGTATCAATTGAAAATTAAAAGAAAATTTTGCGTAAAACTGAGGAGAAACTGGATTTAAAATAACACCCCCCTAGTGTCAACACTTCAATCTCTAAACTCACTAAAAGTAAATCGAAGGAACGACTAAACCGACCCTTCTCCTTTCTTGATTGTCAATCTTCTACTAGGCACAAATGCTGCGAATTGAGTTCTATATGTAATTCAATGAATCGAGCTATACTCATATGGGCATGTTTTATCATATCTGGCCGTCTGAGATATCTTAAGTTGAAAGGGAGAAGTCCATGGGCCATCCCTATTTCAGCTTCCCCATATGCATGGAGGGCAATTTTGGAATCTAGAAGCCTCGTCAAACCTGCAATTACTCACATCACACGAAACGAGTCTAGGGTCCAAGCATGGGAAAAGCTGGGAAAAGCTGGAAAATTTTCAGGATTTATGAAATTGCCAGTAAAATTCTAATAACGTTGGTTATCAGATTATAACCTGTAACTCGAATGCCAAGTGACCTGTTTATATATTGCCAGCACCATCAGAGATTTACCAACGTTCCAACGAATTAGTAAATTACCAATTTTTACTAGTAAGGTAAGTAAAGTACCAACATTGTAATAATTTACCAAAATTTCAATAAGTGAGTAATTAATCAACTTTTAATTGTCCCTAGTGTTGTTAGTAAATTACCAATTAACAAACATTTACCAACATTCAAATAATTAATTCATTAGGAACGTTTTGTAAATTTTACAACTGTAGTTAGTACAGTACAAGAAGTTACCAACATTTTTATAAATTAGTAAATCACCAACTTCTTTGACGTTATAGTAAAATATCGATATTATAAGAAATTTACCAATGTTCCAATAATTAACAAGTTATCCAGTTCTTTGAAACGTTACAAGTTCAAGTAGTAAATGCTGATACAATAGAAAATTTACTCAAATTACTAGCTTCTTCCAATTTTTTTTAAACTCGCTCAGTAAAATGCCCACCTTATAACGAATTTACCAAACTTCCCAGTTAAAAAAAATAATACTATGATGGGTCTGTTGATAATGAATTAATAAATTACCAACTTCTTTCACATTTTTCAAGTGTGGTTAGTAAGCTACAAACACTATAATGGGTTTTATTAACAGCCCAATAGAATGGCTTGTCATGACCTGCCCTTGCGATGGTCAGTGTCGAGAGGGATGGAGTTTAGGGGTAGTTACTCACGAAACAATCCTTGAAAAGGGATCAATTACAAGTGTGGACTCTCCCAAGTCCATACCCCGCGCAACAAAGGGAGAATTCATTTTTTTATCTACGTTTGTTAACAACCTAAGATAAGTGATTAGAAGTCGCCACTAGCCTCAATTTTAAGGGCTAACTAGAAAGCCCAATTGAGAATAAGGAGAATTCCCTCAATTCCTATGCAACTAGAACTTTGGGGTTCACGGACTGGGGTTACGACAAACGTTTATATTAGTGCATTTTTGGTACCTAACAATCATTGTGTTTTGCCTAAAGTGATCATGCGTGTCCTTTTTACTTTTTGTGTCACTTTAGATGAAGAGGCGATCATGGGCATAAGTATAGCCCAAGTGCCAAAACTTGGTACAATGGGACACTTAAGTGCCAAAAATTACAAAAGGTACACTTAAGTGTCAAAATTGGAGAAAAAATATCAGTTAAGTGCTAACGGCAAGAAAATCCGGCCAAAATGCTGACGTGGCACTTTTCCGACGAGTTAGAGTCGAAACGGCGTCGTTTTGGATGCTAACATGGCAAATAAGCCCAAAATGACGTCGTTTTAAGTTCTGATGTGGCTAGATCAGCCCAAAACGACGTCGTTTTGGCCAAAGTTTGTTTTTTAATATAAATATTAATTAAATAATATTAAAAGTGAAATTATAAAAAAAAAAAAAAAAAAAAAGGGCAGCAGCCTACCTGTGGCTGCCGCCCCATTGCCGGTGGGGTGGCGGCGACGAGACGGCGAGGGTTTTAGTTCATTTTTGCAAAAAAATTTATTTTTTATCTTTCAAACCTAAAACCATAAAATTCAAAAAATGAGATTCTTAATTGATTTTCACAAAATTCTCAATACTAAAGTTAAATTGAAGCTAAGATGAAGTGATTTTGTGATTTTTATATTTTTTAATTTTTTTGGTCAAAGTGTGATCAAAAGTCAAACCCTAATCGACTTTTTACTAGGAGTTTGATTTTGTGGTCAAATTATTGAAAATTTTAAAATTTTTACTTCTAAAGTGAAATAATGTTTGAAAGGAACATTTTGGTGTAAAAACCAAAATTTGACTCGGGGTTGACTTTTGGTCAAAGAGTTGACCAAAAAGTCCATCCGAAAATCAACCGTTTGACTTTTCGGGTTTTCATGTGAAATTAATATGAAATTTCTTTTTAAAGCTAAGGTAACAAACATAATTGAAAAAAACAACATTTTTTATTTGAAAGACGGGCTCCATCACGATTGGAAACCCCTAACTTGGTTTTTTTGCATTTATTGCCTCGTCGACTAAAAATCGGGGTCAACATAGCCCAACTTCTTTGAAAGTTTACCTGTATGGTTAGTAAAATACCGTCCCTAAAAGAAATTTACTAACAAATGAGTAAGTTACCAACTTCTTTCAAGTTTTACAGGTATGGTTTGTCTTTTACCGTGATGAATTTGTCTATGCGCAAAAGAATAAGTATGCTTCGCCAGTGTAGTTCGTAAAGTATAAGGGGAAATTGCATGAAAAGTCCTAATTGTTTATTCAATTTTTAAGCAAGTCATAAACATACTCGATATGATGGACTTAAGTCCTTCCAGTAATCATTCAGGCAATTTGTTGATCCAGCACGTCGGAATTCGAGGTGACATTTTTAATGTTACTTTCGTCATATGTAACTCAGAAGTGGCGCCGCTATGGGCACCACCTCAGAAAATAGGTTCTATATTTAAAAATAAAATAAAATAGTGGTGAATAAAAAAAGGCATATATTTAAAGTAAAAAAATAATGGAGAGAGTGCACCGGCAGCAAGGGCTCTTCACATCGCCAACGTCGCTCACCATAGGCATGTGAAGGCATACTGGCACTTGCTCTCGCAATGGGAGGGTCGCCATGGTCTGTTTCATCTCGTAGGTTAAGATCATTCGATTTTTTTTTTCATAATTTTCACCTTTTATTTTATTGATTTTTCCATTTGTAAAAGAAAATTTGACTTCTCTAACATGGCGCCACGTATCCTAAAGAATACTAGAGAATAACACATTGGATTCCAGCAGGCCAAGTCTGCAAATTTGCATGATCCATTGTCGGAAGGACTTGATTTTATTTGATTCAGAACATGCAGGACTTGATTTCGCATCGGGCAAAACACTTCAAGTACTTTTGGTGCAAACTTTGCCTAATCTAAGCAACATTATAATGAATCTATTAGATGTTGATGGATATGCTCTTTAATATCTACCGAATATAACTTCTTACAAGCATCATATATGTTCTAACGAGTGTAAACAATTTACTTTGACACTATACAATATGGTTGATGAGTTACAAATATTAAAACAAATTAACTAATGTTTTGATGATTATTGATGAACTGTTTTTCACTATGTAAATGGTTATTTATAGTGCAACATTTTGTAGTGAATAATGACATTGAGTTTGCAAATTATTTGAGTAGATAAGATTAATAGCATAAAAGAAGTTCAATCTTTCACATACATAAAATTTCGTTTTATAAAGTATATATAGATATAATATATATATATATATATATATATATATATATCCTCTTATAATTTCAAAGGCACAATCTAATCTACTATGATTTATGGAAATATATCAAATCCAAAGCTTTCTTACCACCTAGGTAATATCAACACTTTTCGGAAGCCTTTGCATTGTGTCAGAAACTTAGTCAACATGTGATTGAAAATTTGACACTTGGTTAACTCTAACACTCTCTCGACACTCGAGTCCAAAATTCTAACTTCGTGATTTTGACAAGCATGGAGTCAATTTTAAAAATTTTCAATAAATGAGGGGCCAAAAGTAAATATGTAAAAATATATAGAATAATAAAAATAATAAATGAAAAAAGAAGAAAAATCTAATATTCTGTTCTCTTTTGACTCTCATCTCCTGTGACACAATTTATCTTTTAAATTTGTTTTTTCCTTTTCTCTTCTGACATGTGAATCCCTAATGTGGATTTTTTTTTCCTTGCAAGTTTTATGGATTATTAGAATGGAATTAAATTTGTCAAATGGAAACAATAAATGATATTAACAAATTGTGGATTAATGTTTTTAGTATAAATTCATTCTAAATCTTATTTATTTATTTATTTGTAAATTTGATTCAAATTGATTGAGATAATCATTGTATGATAACTTATCATGTATATATAAAAATATATATTTAATATATAACGTGTCATAACCTGTCGAAATTCTTCATTTTTTGAGAAACGACATATCTCCGTATTGTGTCGTGTCATGGTGTGTCACATGTCGATATTCATGCTACTTAGCTTACCTCAATGTCAAATTTAACTACTTTAATGGAAAATTTATTGATAAATTCCTCAAAACAATGCCTACGAGTTAATACAGGGTTGATAATTAAGGATCCATTTGTTTGTGAAAATTATTTTCAGGAAAAACATTTTTATCATTTTCCAGCATTTAGTTTGCTTAGGAAAATGGATGAACAAAAAATGTTTTTAGTCAACGAAAAACATAAACTTAAATTCAGAAAAATAACTATCCCTTTAAAAAATGAAATTCATTTTTCATAATATAACTAAGTATTAGCACTTAGCCCGAAACTCTCCTTTGTCGTCAGCCACGCATTCAAGCCCTACAATCTCCTTGTCCTCGTCAAATTCGTCCATATTTCCATATCTATGGAGATTTAAACAACCTCTTCATGTTTGCAGCTTGCGGCCAAAGCTCGACGGAGTGGTTTAGATGACGCCGATGATGGAGCCTTGGCCGCAAGCACCCAAATTTCCAAATTTCTAGAGCATTGGCCGCGAGAGATGACAGCAGTTTAGACGACGCCGACGGAACCTTGCCGCAAGCGTCTAGATTTTCCATATCTGGAGCCCCAAACGACATTGCGCTAGGACCCTTCTCGCTATCCGGCTTAGCTCCACCTCGTGTTGCAGCAAAAATCGACCTGAACGGCAGAGAGAAGATGAACCCAGATCTCCTCCACTTTATTTTCATGGCCTGCTCATGATGTCTGCTTGGAGAATAAAAAATGAGTGAGATTTGTTATTTTTGCTCTGTCCATTGAGAATCTCCTCCCACGGGATGTATGGGCTCTAAAGGGAAATCCTGCCTTGCCCATTCTTTCCTTGCTCGTGTTGTTCTTGCTTTGCGTGCTCATGGCTCTAGATCTAGCCATGGACGAGCTGCCCTGAGCGATGTGTGCTCGTGGGTGGCACAGCCGCGAGTGGCGGTGACAACAGGTGGAGTGGCTCAGCCATGGCCACCGGCAGAGTGCTGGGAACAGAGTAGAAGGTAGAGAAAAAGAAGTGAGTTCTTTAATTTTAAATTTTATTTCCATGTCATCAACAGGTGGCAATAAGTTATATTGGCTTTGGACAGAAAAATACATACCATGCCACATCAGCCTATGATGTGGGAGTAAGTGATCACTAAATACTTTCTCAAAGTCCCAATCATCATGTAGATCAATATGATATGATACAAAAAGAGAATTGATTGTTCTTTGGAGCTGTGCTAAGAGAATTTTTTTATCTTTTTCCACTTTCAACGACACTGCTCGAGCTATCAGTGTCGTTGGGAATTCTAGAATCTTCCTTGCTGAGAAAACCCTTGAGACAGCTTGACGTCATGATCCGTATGAAATTCTGGAGTCTCCTTCACTGAAGAAACACTCCTCAACTTCATACCATCATGAGCTTATTCCTGGGTATACAAGGTCATGAAGCTATCTGTCATATCTTCCCATTGGCTAAGGCTTCGAAGGAGCTCCTCGTAGTGAAAACCTCGTCGTGTTGAGCTTGAGGGGGATCCACTTGAACTGTAGTTTGCCTTCTCAAACAAGGGTCAAGAAAATTACTTGCTTTCTTGTGATTGTAAATTGTCTTGCCTAGAAGTGTTTGCAGTTGACACTCTCAAAGCAAAGCCAACCCAAGGGTATACTCTGTTTCCTCTGTTTTTATTCTCTTCCTCTTCTTGTCTCAATAGCCCCTTTCTCTCCTATTCTCCTCTTTTTTCTATTGCAGGAGTGAATGTGAGACAGCAAGCACACAGCATGGCAGAATCGATGGAGGCATGGCCAATGGGACTCAGATTTAAACCGACGGAGAACGATTTTTCTATTCTTTTTTCAAAATTTTGACATTTTATTATAATGGTTTTTCTCTTTTTAAACAAAATTTAACTTTTCTAACATGGCGCCACGCATCCTAAAAAAAAAAAACGAGAGAATGACACTTTGGATTTCGATAGGCCAAGTCAACAAATTTGCCTAATCGATTGCTGGAAGGACTTGATTTTATTAGATTCAAAAAGTTTAGAATTAGATTGCACACTAGGCAAGCAAAACACTTGAAGTACTTTTGGTGCAAACTTTGCCTAATCTAAACAACATTATAATGAATATATTAGTGTTTAATTGGATGTTAATGGAATTGCATTTTAATATATAAATGTATATTTATTGATCTATATCACCAATATAATTATTTACAAGTATCATGAATGTTCTAACAGGTGTAAATAATTTTCTTTGACGCTATATAATATGGTAATAAGTTACAAACATTATAATGAATTTATTGATGTTTCGGTAATTATTGATGACTGTTTCACTATGTATATAGTTATTTATAGTGCAATATTGTGAATTGAGTAATGATATTGAGGTTGCAAATTATTTGAGTAGATAAGATTAGTGGTACAAGAGAAGTTCCATTCTACACAGATATAAAATTCCCATTTTATAAAATTTATATATACATATTTTTATACTTGTATAATAGATGATTGAGAGGAGTCAAAAGAATGGGAAAAATTACCCATCCTCTTATAATTTCAGAGGCACAATCTAATCTACTATGATTTATGGAATTATATCAAATCCAATGTCTAATGTCAAATTTACCTATTTCAATGAAAAAGCAACTGATTAATTCCTTCGAACAACGCCCACAAGTTAAAATAAGGTTGGTAATTTATTGAGTATGATTTTTTTATTATGACAATCATACACGGGTACCTAAGAGTTGGTTACAGAGACAAACATTTGCACTTACGTCACATCCAACAGTGACTACATAGCAAAGTTTTACGTTGATAAAGGTTCTGAATATTCGTAAGAATCTAAAATCGATAGTCAAGAGCATGCATCTATATTTTTCTATAATATACAACTCTGTCCATGAATTTCTTTTCCCCCAAAATTCACACTCCTCTTGAAGATTAATATGATATAATATATAAAGAGATTGATTGTGCTTTGGAATCATACTTGTCACAACTTGAATTCTACGGGGATAGAGGTAATGGTGTAGTTATCCTTCCATTCGAAGAACTCAACATTAAACCATACCCAAAAGTTCAACTTCCAAAAATCCATGTCGATAATGCTTTCACTCTATTTGGCCACTAACTGACGAAACTGGAAAGCACAAAAGATGAATGAAATGAGCAACTACAGCCTAGTGAGTAGTACTCATCTCTTCTAAGCAAATCTAACATCATTATGTATGTTTATAAGGTAGTACCAAAAGTCAATACCCCAAATCCAGTATACAACAAATTTATAAGATCAAAATGAGTTATATAATATTATAACATAACTATAATCAGCAAAAATATCAATTTCATTAATAAATCAAAACAAATAATTAATAGTCAAATCCATTGATCAATCTCAAGTCAAATGTCACATGATTCACTCCATTGGCCAAACTCGCATTACATCACATCTCAAGGCCTTAGGAGTGGCTCTCACCAAACTCACATCATCATATAGCACTTAGACCTGAGGTAGCTCCTATGAGATTCGCATAACCTATAACACTTGGCCCTCGACTAACACATATCAATGGTACAAGGTCCTAGATGTGGCTTTCATGAAGTTATGTTATTATATAGCACTTAACCCTTGACCAACATATATCAATAGTATAAGTCCTAAAGGTGGCTCTCTTGTGACTCAAGCCTATGTAGCACTTAGCCCTTGACTACAAGGTTTTAGAGATGACTCCCACGAAGCTAGGTTATCATATAGTACTTAGTCTTTCATCGGTTTATATCACAATATGTTTCACAAACCAAAATATAACCTTTCACAAATAATTTATTTTCATAAAAGCAATTCAAAATTCATATCATAAATTGGTTTTACATACTGAATCAAATCACCTTTTATAAACCATACTCAAAGTCAGCATAATTCTTTCATAAAAAAGTTTGGCAAACCCAAAATATCTCATCTTTTCCAACTCTTATTAGAACTCATTCCATAAATTAGTTTGCAATGAAATATATATGTATAAACTTTCACAATACCTTCCCTGACACATTTCGCAAACCATTCTCAAATAATTGAAGCAATAAATGCTCAATCTAGATTTTTATGCAATAAAAGTACTATTTCATAACTTATAATATATTATTTTTGAAACATTTTTGAAACATGAAGTCACAACTTGAAGAAGAAATAGTATTACTTACTTAGGAATGCCCAAAAGACAACAATGCTATGTTAAACAAGCCGATGATCTCATAATCCTAACAAAATGTGAATCGACATTAAAACTAAATAAAACACTACCTCGATGGCTCCACTAAGTTCAAATGCTAACAAAGCAACTCCTATACACTAACAAAACTCTTGATTGAAGTGAAAATTCAAAACTATTAGCAACATGCAACTTTGAGTGCCAACTTGGTCGCGCCATAAGTCTCTCTACCGAATCCAATTACAAGCAAGCTTACATTCAATATAAAGATATTTTGAAGCACTAGAAGACTCACAACTTGATTGACCCAAAATCAAGCTAAAAATAAACAAATTTAGCCCAAAAGTCATTGGACGTGCACTATTCATCATGTTTAAAAAACTTTGAAAATTTGATTTGGACAAACCATAAACTTAAATTGAATTCTGTAAAATTTTATAACGTGGCAATACCATAAATTATTATTTCTATATATATACACGCAGCCAGCCAACTTCTCAATCGAACCCGCAGCTCAATATCGACCTACCCTCAAATTTGTGTCATTACATCAACTATTATTTTGATTAGATGGACAAAGAGTGCGATCACTAATGGAATGTTGTGAATCGGAGTTCAATGGGCTTGGTAAGACGTCACTAGTGAGCATGCACGAAGCTCTCTATCTCTTTTCCCTTTCTCTTCTTTATTTCATTTCTTTCTCTTCTCGGTCGTGCGTCCCTCTGTGGCACTCATTTTCCCTTTCAAAAGAGGTGGACGTATGGTCCCCACCGTTGGCAAGCCAAAACATTACAGTACTAACGAGAGTCTCTTTATCTCTTCCACTTTCAATGCGACTGCTCAAACCATGAGTGTCGCAGAGAATTCCAGGGAATTCCAGAATCTTCCTCCCTGACAAAACACTTGAGGCAACTTGCCATCGTGATCTGCATGAAATTCTAGAGCCTTCTTAACTGCAGAAACTCTGCTCTACTTCATACCATCATGTGCATATACAAGGTCATGAAGCTATCTGTCATATCGTCCTATTGGCTAAAACAAGCAGATGGGTCCAATTAACCAAGTTAAATATGCGTTGTGCACTTCGAAGAAGCTGCTCGTAGGGAAAACCTCATCGTCCGGAGCTCGAGGGGGGATCCACTTGAACAGTAGTTTGCCTTCTCAAACAAGGGTCAAGAAAATTACTCGCTTTCTTGTGATTATAAATTGTCTTGCCTGGAAGTGTTTGCAGTCAACATTCTCAAAGCAAAGCCAACCCAAGGGTATACGCTGTTTCCTCTGTTTTTGTTCTCTTCCTCTTCTTATCTCAACAGTCCCATTCTCAGCTCTTCTCCTCTTTCTATTGCAGAAGCGAATGTGAGACAGCAAGCATATAGCATATGGCAGAATCGATGGAGGCGTGGCCAGTGGGACTCAGATTCAAACCGACGGAGAACGAGCTCGTTGGTCATCACTTGACTAAAAAGCTCAAAGGAGAAATGGAAACTATTTGTGTAATTCCGGAGCTACACATCTACAACTGGGAGCCTCCGGAGTTATTTGCACGATACAACGGTAACTTACACTTAGCCGTCAGTGTTCTCTATTTCTCTATGTTCTTATAGTTTGCTGGTAATTGAGAGTTGCCTATAAGACCTTAGTGAATTGACATTTAAAAAATCTTTGGTTATAGAATTGTCAAGTATACCGTCGGACGGAAGGGAGTGTTTCTTCTTTTGTCCCCGTGGTCGTAAGCGGAAGACCCAGTGTGGATTTTGGAAGGAGACAAGTACCAAACGTGTTGTAAAAGCACCGGACACAGGTGAAGAGATAGGGCTCAGGAGGAGCATGGTTTACCACAAAGGTCGACAAAGAAATGCCCATAGGACCAACTTGGGGATGCACATATATAACCTAAATTCGAATGTTTCGAGTAGTGAAATTTCGGACCCGGTATTCGATTTCTCTTCTTTTGCTTCCCCTAATTGAGCATCTCTAACATGGTAACAAGTGCAGGTAAAATTGACATCATCATTTCTCTACACATTTTCCTCATTCAGCTTCTTGAAGTTTCTGGCTTTCCGAGTTCATTATTTTCTAGTTCCTCCCTCTGTCCTATGATTATTTAAGCGTGATTTACTTTCATTTCAATTTGAACTTCGAACAGTAGTATCCGTGAGTCAGAACCTTTGCTACAGTATTTCGTAGAATTTATGAGGAAGATCGAGAAAGCAAACTTACAGATAATCATTTTAAGAGATAGATTCATGACTGTTGCTTCAGTTGTTGTGACTACTGAGGGTTTTACTGCCAAAAGTAGAGTGATTCTGCAGCGACAAACGGGGCAATTTGTTCATGAAACAAGAATTACTTTAATTTTGATGAGTGACGCATGATAAATCTTGTGCAAAAAGTACTTTCGTGCAACAATGGAGTTTCGGTTATGCAACCTTGACACTCATCCCTGGTATCATTCTGTCTTTGTAGACGGCGTTGGTTCTCTGTCACGTTATAAACAGGAAAAGTGCGACAGCAAAGTCAGCAACAGCGAGTACTTCAACCGATTTAAGCGGCCCTAGCAATCAGAATGATTCCCAAAATGAAGAAACACAAGATAATAGTGAAGAGGTGAGCGAGTGTTGCTTTAGATTAATACAAAGGAACATGTGATGCAGAGATACAACTAACTATACCAAGTCTCGATTACTGATTGTTCCTTCTTTTTCCTTCTCTGTCACTCAGGCATCTCCTGGAGTTACTGTCGAATTCCCTCTGGACAAGATGTGGGATTTTAATTATCCAGACCAGAATGTGCCTATTCCTTATCAGCAGTCTCAAAATACCGAAGAGCAATGTTTGTCTCATGATAATCATGGGCACGATGATGAACCCAGTGATGGACATTACTCTTTGCCATATTCTCCAAGTGACTGTATCGATCTCGTGGATCTCTTTAGCTTTGACGAGAGCATTAATTAGTATGCCAAACTAGAGTGATATTGCCAGTGTTTTGAGGACTTTTGTAAATGTTAATCTCACCCTCGCTTATTGCATCAGTGATAATGCCTAGTACCAACTATGCTTCTCCGAGGATAGGCTATCATGTCAGTCTTGTGCGTTTTTATGCAGTATTACTTCTGTTTCCTTACAATTTGTGTATTAATCTCGATTTTATGTACTCAATACTGATAGGGCTTGCAGTATAAGACTTCATAATTGTTCCTCATCAATGCCCCAATATCTCCTAATGATGGGCTTCTCAGTCTCTTTTGACATCTCGCCTCACTCCTTCTCACTGCTTCTCATCTCTCCGCAATGTGGTGCCACCACCCTGTGACGATAGACAGAGTAAAGTAGTTCTTCTTAGCTTACTCTCCTTTTTCCTCAAACGGCGGCATCATGCCGTCACCATAGAAGATTAAAAAAAGAAAAAGAAAAGAAACAAATAGGCGGCCATCGTTGTTTGTTCGGTGCACGATTTGATTACGGGTATGGTGGTATTTGGATGGTAGGATTTCTAACAATTTCCAAAGAATAAAGCATGATTTCAAACATTATGAAGTCACTACCTTGCTATCAAGATGCCATCTGTCCATAAAATCAAGCATGATTTTGACCATAATCAAGCATGATTTTGACCATAATCAAGCTATGAAACATGCAACTTTTGTTGGTATCTTGCTCTCAAGATCCCCGACACTTGGGCCGGGGTTCACAAAAGTTGGTTTCGAGTCCATCAAGACTAGGTGTAGGATCCTAGCGCTTGCGCTTGGGTCCATCAAGGTTAGACATGAAACTAGGTACTTGTGCAAAGGCATGGTCCATCGCAACTAGATGTGAGACACTAGTACTTGTACCTAATTCTCGGCTGTACATGTTCAAGTTCCTAACATCCAAATAGTGTATATCTACCTACATAAATCTTCCAAACCTAAGGACAGAAAATATTTTTATTTCATTTTCAAGTTTCAACTAAACACCCAAAAATATTGTTATTTTCTTGGAATATGACATCCTGAAAAATATTTTTAATATATGTCACATTTTCCACGAAATAAACTAAGCATAAATATATAGTAGAATAAGTAAAAATCAAATCCAATTGATAATGAAAACTATTTTATTTTCTTATGAAATATGAAACTAAACATTTGCACTTACATCTCCTTCATTAGCAACTATATAGAACAGATTTGCAATGATAAAGGTTCCAAATATTCATAAGAATTTAAAATCTATAATCAAGAAAATGCATCTAAATTTTGCGACAGAAAATGAGTCAGCCATTGAATTTCTTTTCTCCCAAAGTTCACCCTCATCTTGAAAATCGATATGCATATAATATATTAAGAGAATCGATTGTGCTTTGGAATCTTTTTGTCTTTTCCACTTTCTACCTCACTCCACAAACTATCATTGCCACTGGGAATTCTAGAATCTTCCCCGCTGAGAAAATGCTTGAGACAACTTGACATCATGATCTGCATGAAATTCTAGAGTCTTCTACACTGAAGAAACACTGCTCTACTTCATACCATCATGTGCTTATTCCTGCATATACAAGGTCATGGAGCTATCCGTTATATCTTCCTATTGACCATGACAAGCAGATAGGTCCGTTTCATCAAGTTAAATGAGCGTTGTGGCCTTCGACGAAACTGCTTTTAGAGAAAGCGTCGTCGTCTTGAGCTTGAGGTGGAATCCACTTGAACAGTAGTTTGCCTTCTCAGACAAGGGTCGATTTCCCTTCTCAAACAAGGGTCGATAAAGTTACTTGTTTTTTGTGCTTATAAATTGACTTACTTGGAAGTGCTTCGGAGTCAACACTCTCAAAGCAAAGCCAAGCCAAGAGTAAACTCTCTTTCCTCTGTTTGTATTCTCTTCCTCTTCTTATCTCAAGAGTCCCATTCTCAGCTCTTCCCCTCTTTCTATTACAGAAGTGAATGAGAGGCAGCAACCATATAGCACGGCAGAATCGATGGAGGCGTGGCCAGTGGGACTCAGATTTAGACCGACAGAGGATGAGCTCATCGGTCATCACTTGACAAAAAAGCTCAAAGGAGAACTGGAAACTATTTGTGTAATTCCCGAGCTATGTATCTACAACTGGGAGCCTTTGGAGTTATTTGCACGATACAATGGTGACTTCCATTTAGTCCTTAGTGTTCTCTATTTCTCTATTTTCTCATGGTTTGATGGTAATTTGTAGTTACCCGTAAGACCTTAGTGGATTAACGTCTAACCAATCTTTGGTCGTAGAATTGTCAAGTATCCCGTCGGATGGAAAAGAGTGTTTCTTCTTTTGTCCCTGTGGTCGTAAGAGGAAGAGGAAGACCGAGTGCGGATTTTGGAAAGAGACACGTGCCAAACGTGTTATACATGCAACAGACACCGGTGACGAGATAGGGCTCCGGAGGAGCTTGGTTTACCACAAAGGTCGACAAAGAAATTCCCATAGGACCAACTATGGCATGACCGAATATCACCTAAATTCGAATGTTTCGGATAGTGAAATTTCAGACCCGGTACTTGACTTCTCTGCTTTTGCTTCCCTAATTGAGCATCTCTAACATGGTTAAAAGTACAGTTTAAATTGATAACATCATTTCTCTGCATATGTTCCTCATTCCACTTCTTGAAATTTCTGGCTTTCTGAGTTCATGATTTTCTAGTTCCTCCCTCACTGTCCCATAATTATTTAAGCGTGATGTACTTTTAATTCCAGTTGGACTCCGAACATAGTATCAGTGAGTCAGAACCTTTCCTACAGTATTTTGTAGAATTTCATGAGGAAGATCAAGAAAGCAAACTTACAGATAATCATTTTGAGTTTAGATTCATGACTAGTGTTTCAGTTTCGATGACTACTGGAGGTTATACTGCCAAAAGTAGAGTGATTCTGTGGCAACAAAGGGGGCAATTTGTTCTTGAAACAAGAATTACTTCAATTTTGATAAATGACGCTTGATGTATCTTGTTCATAAAGTACTTTCGTGCAACAATGGTGTTTCGATTATGTAATCCTGAAACTCATCCCTGGTATCATTCTGTCTTTGTAGACAGCATTGGTTCTGTGTCGCATAATAAACAGGAAAAGTGAGAAAGCATAGTCTGTAACAGCGAGTACTTCAACCGATTTAAGTGGCCCTAGCAATCTGAATGATTCCCAAAATGAAGAAACACAAGAAATTAGTACACAGGTGAATAATGTTGCTTTAGATTGATACAGAACAACATATGATCTAGAGATACAACTAACTATACTAAAGCCTCGAGTACTGATTTTTTTTTTTTTTTGCTCGGGCATCTCCTGGAGTTACTGTTGAAATGCCCTATTCCAAGGAGATGTCGAATTTTAATATTCCGGACCAAAATGTGCCTACTCTTGATCAGCAGTCTCAAATGAGCAAAGAGCAACATTTGTCTTATGATGATCGTCAGTATGTTGGCGGACCTAATGATGGACGTTGTTATCTGCCATATTCTCCAAGTGACTATATGGTTCTTGCGAATTTCTTTGACTTTGATGAGAGCACTGATGAGCATGCCAAACTAGAGTGACGATGCCAGAGTGATAGGCCCTTCATGCATGTTAATCTCAGCCTTGCTTATTGTATCAATGATAATGCCGCGTACCAACCATGCTTCTCCGAGAATAGGATATTGTATCAATCTTGTGCGCTTGTATGCAGTATTACTTATGTTTCCTTACAATTTGTATATTAATCTCGATTTTATCAACTCAATACTGGTCTTGCATAAATATCTATTCGTCTAACCACTGAGAGGGCTGGTAGTATGAGAATTTCCTCCATAGTTGCAATATCCCAAGTCCATACGAACGACTAGTGGAGTGATTTGTAGATAAAGACCTATTCCTCATCAGTGCCCCCAATTACTCCTAATCATGGGCTTCTCAGACCCTTTTATTTCTCGCCTCTTACTTTTTCTTGCCGCCTCTAATCTCTCCTCAATGGCGGCCGTTAGTAATTAAACCAAATTCATAAATGTTACTAATTCACAAAACAAGTTGTCAATTGGCTAACTGGTTGTTGATTTACCAACTTTGATGCCAATGTCTATTTGACTCCCAAGATTGGTGCATGTTGCTTTCAAGAGTTTGTTCCTGTTTCTAGGTCTAATCAATGAGTTGTAAATTCGCTGGAATTTATCTCCATGGAATGCTAGATACATTCATGTGTCATTTAAGAGTTCATGTAACAAGTCTATTTATAGAAAATTCTAGTAATAGTTTTGTATGGGGTGATAAGGTGAAATAATAAAAGACATCTTCGTCTCCTTCTTTGTCTCCTTCTCTTGAGTTGCCTGAGTTATGAGCATTGTCGATCAAAATTTTTCACCTTCAAATTTTGTTGATCAAAATTTAAAGTTCTAATCAAGGTCTTTCTATCAAATTAATATCCAAGCTTTGTGATCATGGCATCAAAAAACACTAAACTTCCTCTTCAATACCCTTGTCTTACCAAGGTGTTTCATTGGAACTATTCTTCTTTTATCGGAAGTCATTTTTCAATTTTTTCAAAGGGGATCAGGGCTCTATGCCATCTCTAGACAGAGGAAATCTAATGCAAGAAGGAATTGAACTTTTTTAATCAAACAACATAGTGCAATTTTAAACTGAGTTGGAATTTAATTAAGGACAAGGTCCAACAGCTAAAAGGTTAATATCAATCTATGCTAAAATCCAATCAACAACACAACTTGAAGATATTTAGATGCAACATTAAAATTTAATCGATGACAAGGTATTAGGATAAAGACACATGTTGAGATCTAATTGACGACACTAATCTAATGACCACAGCTAAAGAAAATTAAAGTATATTGCAGGAAAAGTAAAGATAATTGAAAGATAACATTTTGTTTGATTTGTGTGGGAGTTTCTTGCTGGATAATAGAGGGTATTTTATAGTGAAGGTGTAGTAGCCGCTCATCCTATGCTCCATGGTTGTGTTTCTCTAAGCGACGTCTATTAGTCTTGCCCATACTCCTTTATTCCCGCAAGCTTTACTTGCCGATGTTCTTGAATGACTATCCTCATTGTATTGTTATTATTGTTTCTCATAATTTGTATATCTATCTTGATTTGATCTACTCAGTACCAGTCATGCATTAATATTTATTCATCAAACTGTTGAGAGGGCTTGCAGTGGGAGACTTTCCTCCATCGTTGTAACATCTCAAGTCCATTGGTAAGACTTGTGAAGTAATTTGTAGGTAATGAACCATCCCTCATCAATGCCCTGATTACTCCCCACGACAAGCTCCTCAGTGCCTTTCAATTTCTCGCCTCTAACTCTTTCTCGCCGCCCCTAATCTCATCGCAATGGTGGCGTCAGCAAAGTAATTCTTTCTCGCTGGCTCCCTCTCTCTTCAAACGGTGACACCACACCGTCACCATAAAAGAATTAAAAAAGAAGAAAAGGAAACATGTGGCTATTGCTGTTTGTTAGGTGCATGATTTGATTATGGGTGTGGTGGTATCTGGATGGTAGGATTTCTAACAATTTCTCACGAAATAAAGTATGATTTCAAACATAATCAAATCACTACCTCACTATCAAGTGGCATCTAGGAGACATTTATCTATAAGATCAAGCATGATTTTGACCATAATCAAGTTATAAAATGGACAATTGTCATTGTCATCTCTTTACATGACTTGAATGATTAGGAGTATCAATTGAAAATAAAAAGCAAAGTTCATGTAAAAATAAGGAAAGACTGATGTTGTGATAACACCTTAGGTTGATACTTCAATCTCTAGAATCATTAAAAGTAAATCAAAGAAACAAGTAAACCAACCTGTCTTCTTTCTTGATTATCAATCTCCCACTAGACACAAACTCTGTAAATTGAGTTCTATGACCTATTCAATGAATCGAGCTATAATCATATTAGCAATAGCATACATTGTAATGTTTCTAACTAGTGTGAAATCTTAAGCTGAAAGGGAGAAATCTACGGACCATCCCTATTTCAATTTTCTGCTATGGATGGAGGGCAATTTTGCAATTTGGAAGCCTTGCTGAACCTATAATTTACCACATCATAGGGGATGAGTCTAGGACCAATTTTGAAATTGCTAGTAAATTTTTAATAACGTTGGTGAAAAGAGTATAATCAATAACTCAAGTATCAAGTAACCCGTTTGTATATTACCAGCAATAACAGGAAATTACCAACGTTCCAATGAATTAGTAAATTTCCAACTTTTCTGATAATTACTAGTATGGTAAGTAAACAACCAATAGCGTAATAGTTTACCAACGTTCAATAAGTTAGAAGCTTATCAACTTTGAATTGTTACTAGTGTCGTTAGTAAAGTACGATTAACAACAAATTTATCCACATTCGATAATTATGAAGTTAGCAACTTTTTGTAAAATTTACAACCGTGGTTGGTAAAATATCAGCAGTATAAGGAAATTACCAACATTTCAATAAATTAGTAAATCGCCAACTCCTTTGACATTCTAGTAACATATTGATATTATAAGAAAATTATCAATGTTCACCCATTAACAAGTTATCATGTTCTTTGAAAAGTTACAAGTTTGAGTAGTAAATTACCAGCGCTATCGAGAATTTAAGCTTTTTACAAATTTTACAAGTATCATTAGTAAAATACCGTTATAACAAATTTTCCAAACACCCCCAATGAATTAGGAAATTGCCAACTTCTTTCACATTTTTCGAGTGTGGTTAGTAAATTACCAACACTATAAAGGATCTATTTAACATCCCAATTGATTACTCCAACTTCTTTGAAGGTTTTCAATGTATGGTTAGTAAATTACAATAAAATACCATCGCTATAAGTAATTTACCAACATCTCATTAAATGAGAAAGCTATCAACTTCTTTCTAACTTTACATGTATGGTTAATCATTTACCATGATGAATTTATAAATGTGCAAAAGAATAATTATGTCATATTCCTTACTAGTGTCGTTCATGTTGTAAAGGGAAAACTGCACCAAAAATCTTAATTGGTCATCCAATTCTTAAGAAAGTCATGGACATGGTCAATCTGGTGTACTTAAGTCCTTCGGAAAACATTCGGCCAAATTTGCTGATGCGGCACGTCAGAATCTAATGCGTGGCCTTTTAATAGTACCTTTGGCATATGTACCGTTGAATTGGCGCCACTGCGGGCACCACCTCAAAAAATAGATTAGATATTCAAATAGATTATGATAAAACCGTCCATTGTGACTCTTAGGTTTAGGTGAGCTGATTTTTCTTCAATTTTTTTTCCAAAGTTTTAACCTTTATTGTTATTTTTATTTTTTTAAAAGATAATTGACTATTTTGATGTGGTGCCAATATCACAAAAAAATATTAGAGAATGACACATTTGATTCCAACATGTCACGTTAAATAAATTTGCATGATCAATTGCCAGAAGGAGTTGATTTCATTGGACTAAAAAAGTGTTTAGAATTGGATTGCACATTGGGCAAAATACTTGATGAACTTTTGGTGCAAATTTGCCTAATTTAAACAACATTATAATGAATCTATAAATGTTTAAACGGATGTCGATGAACTCATTTTAATATATTAATATATACTTATTAATCTCTATAACCAAAACAATTATTTACAAGTATCATGAAAGTAACATCGAGTGTAAACAATTTTCTTTCACACTATGCAATACGTTTAATAAGTTAAAAACATTACAATGAATTTACTAATGTTTCGATGATTTTAGAAGAACTTTTTTTTTTTTTAGTACGTAAAAACTTATTTATAGGGCAATATTTTGAAGGGAGTAATGACATTAAAGTTGCAAATTAATTGATTAAATAAGATAAGGGTATAAATAAAATTCCAATTAATAAATTATATACATGTGTGTGTGCAGGCATGTATAAAAGATAAGAGTGAGGACCCAAAGGAAAATGGAAAAATGTCAACCCTTCTCTATTACAAAGGCACAATCTAATCTACTATAATTTATAGAAATAAATCGAATCCAAAGTTTATTACCTTGTCGTCAAATTCACCCACACCCATGGAAAAGTTACAATAAGTTCCTTTGAACAACACCTACTGATAAATATAAGGTTGGTAATCAAATGTCCGGTAGAATCCTTCAATTATCATTCCATCGATAGTGAATAAACTTTTATATTAGTGACGTCAAAAGGACAGGATGTGTACATGGGAATCAATTACATAACTAAACATTTGCACTTGTATCCCATCCATTGGCGAGTCTGCCCTTGAATATCTTTTCCCCTAAAGTCCACACTCCTCTTGAAGTTAGCCCGCATTGTAATACGAAAAAGAGAATCGTTTCAAAATCGTACTAACGAGAATCTTGTTATCTCTCACTTTCGGTGTCATTGCTCAAACTATCCACGTCAATTGGAATTCTAGAGTTTTCTTCACTGAGGAAAAACTACTCAGAGAAACTACTCATCCTACCATCATGGAGCTATAAGCTGTCTTATATTACCATTGGCTGAAAGACCTATTAACCATGTTAAAATGCGCGCTGTGGACTTCCAAGAAGCTGCTCTCGGTGAAAACGTCGTCGTCTTGAGCTTCAGGCGGGATCCACTTGAACAGTAGTTTGCCTTCTCAAAGAAGGTTGAAGAAAGTTACTTCTTTTCTGTGTGTATAAACCGACCCACCTGGAAGCGTTTGGAGGCAACACTCTCAAGCAGGGCCAAGCCAAGAGTAAACTCTGCTTCCTCTGTCTTTCTTCTCTTCTTCCTCTGCTTATTCCACTAGTGCCATTCTCTACTCTTCTCTTCTTCGATTGCAGAAGCGAACGTGAGATAGCAAGCATACAGCATGGCAGAATTGACGGACGCGTGGCCGGTGGGACTCAGATTCAAACCTACGGACGAGGAATCCATTTATCACCTGATAAAAAAGCTCAGAGGAGAAAAGGAAACTATTTGCCTGATTCCGGAGCTGTACATCTACAACTGGGAGCCTCCGGATTTATTTATCCTATACGATGGTAACTTACATTTAGTCCTCAGCGTTCTCTGTTTCTCGACTTTCTTATGGTTTGATGGTAATTGGTAGTTGCCTATAGGACCATAGGTAATCGACATTTAACCAATCTTTGGTTTTAGCATTATCAAGTATACGGTCGGATGGACAAGTGTGTTTCTTCTTTTGTCCCCGTGGTCGTGAGAGGAAGACCGAGCGCGGATTTTGGAAAGAGACGAGTAAAAAACGTGTTATACGAACACCGGACACCAGTGAGCCAATAGGGACCAAGACGATTTCGGTTTACTATGAAGGTCGACAACCAAATGGCCGCAAGACTGATTGGGCCATGCACAAATATCACCTAAATTTGAATGTTTCAGATAGTGAAATTTCGGACCCGGTACTCGACTTCTCTTCTTTTGCTTTCCCTAATTGAGCATCTATAACGTGCTTACAAGTGCAGGTAAAATTGATATCATCATTTCTCTACATATGATTCTCATTCAACTTCTTGAGGTTTCTAGCTTTGTGAGTTCATGATTAGCTAGTTCCTACGTCTGTCCCATGATTTAAGATCGATTTGCCTTTAAATCCAGATCTACTTGAAATGTTAGCATTCAAGAGTCGGAACTTTTCCTACTGTTTTTCATGTAGTTTCATGAGGGAGATCGAGAAACGAAACTTAGAATTAATCATTTTAAGTAAAGGACTCAGGATTGGTGTTTTAGTTCTAGAGACTACCGAATGTTATACTGCCAAAAACAGAGTGAATCTTCAGCAAGAGGAGACAATTTGTTCTTGAAATTTTAATCACTTCAATTTTGATGAGTGATGTATTTCGTGCATAAAATACTTCCCATGCAACAATGGAGTTTCGGTTATCATAACCCTGAAACTCCTGGTATCATTTTGATTGTAGACGGCGTTGGTTCTCTGTCGCATTATTAACAGGAAAAGTAAGAAAGCAAAGTCAGCAACAGCAAGTACTTCAACCGATTTAAGCAGTGGTAGTAATCTGAACGATTGCCAAAACGAAGAAACACAAGAAATTAGTGCCCAGGTGAGCAAGTGTTGCTTTAGATTCATACAAAGCAACATCTGATCTAGAAATACATCTAACCATACTAAAGCTTGAGTACTATATGTTCTTTCTTTTTTCCTTTTATTTCTCACAGGCATCTATAGGAGTTACTATGGAATCTGACAATCTGAACAAGATGTCAAATTCTAATTTATCAGACCAAAATGTGCCTACTCCTGATGAACATCGTCAAATGAGCGAAGGGCAACATCTGTCTCATGATGATGATCATCGGCATGTTGACGAACTTGGTGATAGATATTATGATATGCCATATTCTCCAAGTGATTGTATCGATCTCACGGATCTCTTCAAATTCGACTAGAGCAAGGATTAGTATGCTAAACTTAGTTAAATTATGCTGCAATGATTAGTTGTGAATTGTGATAATGGATTGCAAATGTATGAGGTCCTTCATAGATGTTAATCTCAGTCTCGCTTATCATAACGGTGATAGTGATGCTACTGTGTACTAACTATGCTTCTCATCGAAGAGAACACTATATCAATCTTGCAAGCTTTTATGTTGTACTATATTTTCTCCTAACCATTTGTATATATATCTCGATTTATTTGCTCATCACTGGTCATGTATCGAAAAACTATTCAAGTTGAATATATGTCTCAAGGTTGAGTGCAAAAATGAAACTTTGCTAATTCAATGGATTTTGTAATTTGAATTGGTTTCAAATTGAAGTGATTTCCAATTAAAGTATGTTTCCTATATCGGATCCAATTCTCTTCAATACAAGAAGTGTGGCTTTTTCTACATGAAGAGTATCCAAGATAAGCTCGTGCTCCTAAATTACATCCCAAATGTTTAAAACTCTAAAATCCTATGTTAAAATTCGTATAATTCTTTTGTGAGATTAAGAGATTATTTTAGAAGGAATTATGAGAGCTAAACATCATGAGTTATTGGGAGCTGAGAAGCATTGAAAAGTATTTGAATAATTCAAATGTGATCATAATCTTTATTTTACTGCTCTCCTTGTAGAGGACATCCTTTGGGCTGAACCACATATATATGATTTTTGATTTATGTCCTCTTTCAGTGATCCATCACCTGTTTTTTGCAATAATTTATCTAACTGTTGAGAAGGCTTGCAGAATGAGATTTTCCTCTATAGTGTATATCTACCTACATAAATCAATTCATATTTTCCTAACCTAAGGACAGAAAATATTTTTATTTGATTTTCAAGTTTCATCTAAACACCCAATATTGTTATTTTCTTGGAATATGACATCCTGAAAAATATTTTTTATATATGTCACATTTTCCACGAAATAAACTAAGCATAAATATATAGTAGAATAAGTAAAAATCAAATCCAACTGATAATGAAAACTATTTTCTTTTCTAATGAAATATGCAACTAAACATTTGCAAAAATTCAAGTAAAAATCAAATCCAACTGCCCCACTTGTTCTAGATACTCCTGTAAATAGGAGGTTACAAAGATCTTGGGGGTCATGATTCCTCCATTTTTGCTGTCCAATTTGGCGCTTTTGCTGTTGCTGTTTTTTGTGGTGTTAACCGTGTGTATGTCGCCTTAGTTTCTTCAGGTCACGGCACCATTCCACTCATTAGTCATGTTGCTATATGAGTGTAAGTGGGTGCCGTTGTCCTTTAGTTTGTATATATTTCAATGGAAATTATACATGTTTACTTTACCAAAAAAAAAACATTTGCACTTACATCTCATTCATTAGCAACTATATAGAACAGATTTGCAATGATAAAGGTTCCAAATATTCATAAGAATCTAAAATCTATAATCAAGAAAATGCATCTACTTTTGCGACAGAAAATGAGTCCGCCCTTGAATTTCTTTTCCCCCAAAGTTCACCCTCATCTTGAAAATTGATATGCATATATTATATAAAGAGAATCGACTATGCTTTGGAATCTTGTTGTCTTTTCCACTTTCTACGTCACTCCCAAACTATCATTGTCTCTGGGAATTCTAGAATCTTCATTGCTGAGAAAATGCTTGAGACAACTTGACATCATGATCTGCATGAAATTCTAGAGTCTTCTCGCACTGAAGAAACACTGCTCTACTTCATACCATCATGTGCTTATTCCTGCATGTACAAGGTCGTGGAGCTATCCGTTATATCTTCCCATTGACCATGACAAGCAGATGAGTCCGATTAATCAAGTTAAATGAGCGTTGTGGCCTTCGACGAAACTGCTTTTAGAGAAAGCGTCGTCGTCTTGAGCTTGAGGTGGGATCCACTTGAACAGTAGTTTGCCTTCTCGGACAAGGGTCGATTTCCCTTCTCAAACAAGGGTCGATAAAGTTACTTGTTTTTTGTGCTCATAAATTGACTTACTTGGAAGTGCTTCGGAGTCAACACTCTCAAAGCAAAGCCAAGCCAAGAGTAAACTCTCTTTCCTCTGTTTGTATTCTCTTCCTCTTCTTATCTCAACAGTCCCATTCTCGCTCTTCCCCTCTTCCTATTGCAGAAGTGAATGTGAGGCAGCAACCATATAGCATGGCAGAATCGACGGAGGCGTGGCCGTGGGACTCGAGATTTAGACCGACGGAGGATGAGCTCATCGGTCATCACTTGACAAAAAGCTCAAAGGAGAACTGGAAACTATTTGTGTAATTCCCGAGCTATGTATCTACAACTGGGAGCCTTTGGAGTTATTTGCACGATACAATGGTGACTTACATTTAGTCCTTAGTGTTCTCTATTTCTCTATTTTCTCATGGTTTGATGGTAATTTGTAGTTACCCGTAAGACCTTAGTGACTTAACGTCTAACCAATCTTTGGTCGTAGAATTGTCAAGTATCCCGTCGGATGGAAAAGAGTGTTTCTTCTTTTGTCCCCGTGGTCGTAAGAGGAAGAGGAAGACCGAGTGCGGATTTTGGAAAGAGACACGTGCCAAACGTGTTATACATGCAACATGACACCGGTGACGAGATAGGGCTCCGGAGGAGCTTGGTTTACCACAAAGGTCGACAAAGAAATTCCCATAGGACCAACTATGGCATGACCGAATATCACCTAAATTCGAATGTTTCGGATAGTGAAATTTCAGACCCGGTACTTGACTTCTCTGCTTTTGCTTCCCTAATTGAGCATCTCTAACATGGTTAAAAGTACAGTTTAAATTGATATCATCATTTCTCTGCATATGTTCCTCATTCCACTTCTTGAAATTTCTGGCTTTCGAGTTCATGATTTTCTAGTTCCTCCCTCACTGTCGCATAATTATTTAAGCGTGATGTACTTTTAATTCCAGTTGGACTCCAAACATAGTATCGGTGAGTCGAACCTTTCCTACAGTATTTTCTAGAATTTCATGAGGAAGATCAAGAAAGCAAACTTACAGATAATCATTTTGAGTTTAGATTCATCACTAGTGTTTCAATTTCAATGACTACTTTTTGGAGGTTATACTTGCCAAAAGTAGAGTGATTCTCCGTGGCAACAAAGGGGGCAATTTGTTCTTGAAACAAGAATTACTTCAATTTTGATAAATCACGCTTGATGTATCTTGTTCATAAAGTACTTTCGTGCAACAATGGTGTTTCGTTATGTAATCCCCGAAACTCATCCCCTGGTATCATTCTGTCTTTGTAGACGACATTGGTTCTCTGTCACATAATAAACAGGAAAAGTGAGAAAGCAAAGTCTCGTAACAGCGAGTACTTCAGCCGATTTAAGTGGCCCTAGCAATCAATGATTCCAAAAATGAAGAAACACAAGAAATTAGTACACGGGTGAATAATGTTGCTTTAGATTGATACGAGCAACATATGATCTAGAGATACAACTAACTATACTAAAGCCTCGAGTACTGATTTTTTTTTTTTTGCTCGAGCATCTCCTGGAGTTACCGTTGAAATCCCCTATTCCAAGGAGATGTCGAATTTTAATATTCTGACCGAATGTGCCTACTCTTGATCGCCAGCCTCAAATGAGCAAAGAGCAACATTTGTCTTATGATGATCGTCCGTATGTTGGCGGACCTAATGATGGACGTTGTTATCTGCCATATTCTCCAAGTGACTATATGGTTCTTGCGAATTTCTTTGATTTTGATGAGAGCACTGATGGGCATGCCAAACTAGAGTGACAATGCCAGAGTGATAGGCCCTTCATGCATGTTAATCTCAGCCTTGCTTATTGTATCAATGATAATGCCGCGTACCAACCATGCTTCTCCGAGAATAGGATATTGTATCAATCTTGTGCGCTTGTATGCAGTATTACTTATGTTTCCTTACAATTTGTATATTAATCTCGATTTTATCAACTCAATACCGGTCTTGCATAAATATCTATTCGTCTAACCACTGAGAGGGCTGGTAGTATGAGACTTTCCTCCATAGTTGCAATATCCCAAGTCCATACGAACGACTAGTGGAGTGATTTGTAGATAAAGACCTATTCCTCATTAGTGCCCCCAATTACTCCTGATCATGGGCTTCTCAAACCCTTTTGATTTCTCGCCTCTTACTTTTTCTTGCCGCCTCTAATCTCTCCTCAATGGCGACCGTTGGTAATTAAACCAAATTTATAAATGTTACTCATTCACCAAACAAGTTGTCAATTGGCTAACTGGTTGTCAATTTACCAACTTTGATGCCAATGTCTATTTGACTCCCAAGATTGGTGCATGTTGCTTTCAAGAGCTTGTTCCTGTTTCTTGGTCTAATCAATGAATTGTAAATTCGCTGGAATTTATCTCCATGGAATGCTAGATACATTCATGAGTCATTCAAGAGTTAGAGTAACAATCATGTAACAAGTCTATTTATAGGAAAGTCTTGTAATAGTTTTGTATGGGGTGATAAGGTGAAATAATAAAAGACATCTTTGTCTCCTTCTTTGTCTCCTTCTCTTGAGTTGCTTGAGTTATGACCATTGTTGATCAAAATTTTTCACCTTCAAATTTTGTTGATCAAAGTTCAAAGTACCAATCAAGGTCTTTCTATCAAATTAGTATCAAAGCTTTGTGATCATGGCATCAAAAAACGCTCAGCTTCCTCTTCAATACCCTTGTCTTACCAAGGTGTATCATTGGAACTATTCTTGCAACGAAATATCTTTTATCAGAAGTCATTTTTCAGTTTTTTCAAAGGGGATCAGGGCTTTGTGCCATCTCTAGATAGAGGAAATCTAATGCAAGAAGGAATTGAACTTTTTTAATCAAACAACATAGTGCAATCTTAAACTGAGTTGGAATTTAATTAAGGACAAGGCCCAACAATTACAAGGTTAATATCAATCTATGTTGAAATCCAATCAACAACACAACTTGAAGATATTTAGATGCAGCATTAAAATTTAATTGATGACAAGGTATTAGGATAAAGACACACGTTGAAATCTAATTGACGACACTAATCTAATGACCACAACTAAAGAAAATTAAAGTATATCGTAGGAAAAGTAAAGATAATTGAAAGATAACATTTTGTTTGATTTTTGTGGGAGTTTCTTGCTGGATAGTTGAGGGTATTTTATAGTGAAGGTGTAGTAGCCGCTCATCCTATGCTCAATGGTTGTGTTTCTCTAAGCGACGTCTATTAGTCTTGCCTATACTCCTTTATTCCCGCGAGCTTTACTTGCCCATGTTCTTGAATGACTATCCTCATTGTATTGTTATTATTGTTTCCTCATAATTTGTATATCTATCTTGATTTGATCTACTCAGTACCAGTCATGCATTAATATTTATTCATCAAACTGTTGAGAGGGCTTGCAGTGGGAGACTTTCCTCCATGGTTGTAACATCTCAAGTCCATTTGTAAGACTTGTGAAGTAATTTGTTGGTAATGAACCATCCCTCATCGATGCCCTGATTACTCCCCACGACAGGCTCCTCAGTGCCTTTCAATTTCTCGCCTCTAACTCTTTCTTGCCGCCCCTAATCTCATCGCAATGGTGGCGCCAGCAAAGTAATTCTTTCTCGCTGGCTCCCTCTCTCTTCAAACGGTGACACCAGACCATCACCATAAAAGAATTAAAAAAAAGAAAAGGAAACATGTGGCTATTGCTGTTTGTTAGGTGCATGATTTGATTATGGGTGTGGTGGTATCTGGATGGTAGGATTTCTAACAATTTCTCACAAAATAAAACATGATTTCAAACATAATCAAATCACTACCTCACTATCAAGTGGCATCTAGGAGACATTTATCTATAAGATCAAGCATGATTTTGACCATAATCAAGTTATAAAATGGACAATTGTCATTGTCATCTCTTTACATGACTTGAATGATTAGGAGTATCAATTGAAAATAAAAAGCAAAGTTCATGTAAAAATAAGGAAAGACTGATGTTGATACTTCAATCTTTAGAATCATTAGAAGTAAATCAAAGAAACAAGTAAACCAACCTGTCTTCTTTCTTGATTATCAATCTCCCACTAGACACAAACTCTGTAAATTGAGTTCTATGTCCGATTCAATGAATTGAGCTATAATCATATTAGCAATAGCATACATTGTAATGTTTCTAACTAGTGTGAAATCTTAAGCTGAAAGGGAGAAATCTACGGACCATCCCTATTTCAATTTTCTGCTATGGATGGAGGGCAATTTTGCAATTTGGAAGCCTTGCTGAACCTATAATTTACCACATCATAGGGGATGAGTCTAGGACCAATTTTGAAATTGCTAGTAAATTTTTAATAACGTTGGTGAAAAGAGTATAATCGGTAACTCGAGTATCGAGTAACCTGTTTATATATTACCAACAATAACAGGAAATTACCAACGTTCCAATGAATTAGTAAATTTCCAACTTTTATGATATTTACTAGTATGGTAAGTAAACAACCAATAGGCCTCTACTAGCTGTGTAGCTTCCTCTCTACCTGTTGGGTAGCTTCCCCTAAACCCTAACCATGGCATCCTTGCAAAAACCTCCTTCGACCAGTTGAACCACAGGAGCACAATGAAGAACCACCCTTAGACCAACTCTCCAGCTCACCCTGGCCCTCCTATGACACCTGGCTTCCATTCTCTCCTGCCCTCATCGCTTCCCAGCTCCATCTTCTGAGCTCTCCTACCCCTCACGGGGAGCGCTCCCCCTCGCATCTTTCCCAACCGCACAATGCAGTCCTAAGCCCCCCTTGGTGCGAACCTAACGAGCATCCAGGCGTGACTGAGCTCTTCTCGACCCCCTTTAAGTCTCGACCCCCGTTTACCTTGCTTCCTCCCTGATCCACCCCACCTAGTTCCCATAGGGAGCTCTGCACCTGGGAATCTATCTTCCCTATGTCGCAGCTCTGACTTCCCCTTGTCGGCAAGCCCGACGATCACCCTGACGATCCCCTTGTCGAGGCATAGGTCCATCCCGCAGGATGAACCTCTCTAGCACAAGCCTTCTCATCAGCCCCCTCACCGTCACATGGCAGCAGATGGCGAGGCCTCTGACCGTCTAGAAACTTTCTGCAATAAGTTGGGTAAGCTCCTGCACACAAAGGAAATAGCAATTAGGGATGAAGACTTTTCGCAAGAGAAACTAGTAGAATGAAAATTCTCTTTGATAGGCAAATTATTTATGAATCCAAGCCTCAATCACCAAGCTCTTATCATAGCAATGAGAAAGGCTTGGCGGTTAGATGATGTTGTTATGACACCCATGGGACAAGGTGTCTTCTGCTTCAACTTTCACAATGAAGAGGACCAGCAAAGAGTCTTTAACGGAGGGCCCTAGTGCTTCTTGAATCATTTACTCCTACTAAAGGCGTGGGAGCCAGACACGCCTCCCCACTATTATCAATTCACAACCTGTGCTTCTTGGGTAAGAATCCTCGGACTACCCACTGAATGGAAATCAGAGGGAATCGTACACAAAATTGCCAATAGAATAGGGAAAGTACTTGAAGTTAAGGTTGAGGAAAGAGGCCCGGTTGCCCAACGAGTGGGAAAAACTAAAGTTGAGCTTGACTTGACTGAGGAGCTCATGGAAACAAGAAACTTTGGCTAGATTTTAAATACGAAAGACTCCCTTTTTATTGCTATTTGTGTGGCAAACTGGGCCACTACGCGACCATGTGCAAATTTGTACCCTATGATGAAGCAAAATTCAACACAAAAATGGGGAGCTGCTTTGGCAACTGGTTGCGCGCCGAAGTTCAGGATCACAGCCCCTTTTGGGATGTTTTCTACGCGGGAAAACCAATTGACAGCATCCCTCAGGACTCAGAAATGGTTCCCAAGACACAGGACAACTCATTACCTAAGTCTTTGCTACAAGTTGTGGAGATGCCAAACCCTTGTAACCCCATAGCCAGCACGGGGCAGGGGATTGCTGCCCCACCTGTCCTACCCAAGTCCATGACCATAACCCATCCTTAAAGGGTTGGCAAGGAGATCTTAATGCTACCTACCCCACTACCCGCACCCCACCTCAGTCCCCCGCTGCCCAACTCAAAAAAAAGGACTGCAAGGGCCCCAAAACACCTTCAAGGAAAAAACAGAGAAGATTCAGCCCGTACAAGTATAAGTCCAGTACAAATGACTGGCTAGATGAATCACAACTCCTAGATACTCCTATAGGGATCACTGATGACCCCTCTGATCGGGCTATGGTGGTTGGCCCTAAAATGCCACCCCGGGATAGATGAAGCTTTTATGCTGGAACTGTTAGGGGGTGGGCTCACCCCTGACAGTTCGGGAATTGCAGGCCCTTGTGGATCTACACCGGCCCGCTGTAATTCTTTTATAGAGACTAAGAACCAAGAGGTCATATTCAGAGACTTAAAAAAAGACTTCACTTTCACTACTGTGAAATGGTCAACCCAAGGGGCACGGTTGGAGGTTTAGCCATTTTTTGGGATGCCCGAGTGGATCTTGTACTAGAATCATACTTGGAGCACTACATGCACCTCAGGTGCAAGAACTGGGAAGATGGTAAAGCGATGCAAATTATTTTTCTTCATGCACCCTATAACCTGAGTAAAAGACTCAAATTTTGGGATGAATTACGACACATCTGTTTCTCAAGGCTTCCATGGGTTTGCTTGGGCTGTTTCACTAGGAGAAAAAGGGGGCCCGCCTTGCTGATAGGGCCTGAATGACAGCCTTTAGGGACCTGATCAATGACTGTTCCTTAATGGACATGGAAAGTAAGAGATGTGCATTCACATGGTCTAACAATAGGGAGGGGCTGACTAATATAAAATAACATCTGGACAGGGCTCTATGTACCATGGAGTGGCGAATGTTGTACCCAGAAGCTGAAGCTATCGCTCTACTTGCTCTAGGATCGGATCACAGCTCATTACTGATGTCCCTACAAGCTGACAGGGTGAAAAGGCATAGAAATTTCAAATTTGAATCATTTTGGCTAGAAAAGGCGGAATGCTGGGATATCATTAAAGCTGCCTGGGAATCTATTCCAACACGGACCCGTAATCTCCCTCTCAAATTGAAGACAGTGACTAAGGCGTTGCTGATTTGGAGCAGGAGCACCTTTACTAATGGGTAGCGGTGAATTTTGACTCTAAAACAGGAGCTCCAAGCCCTCATTAACAGCGACCACTACCCCGAGGAGAGACCCCAAGTTCAGGCCATCAAGAGAGAAATTGAAGAAATCTGGAAACAAGAGGAGATGTACTGGGGGCTAAGGTCTAAGATATAATGGCTCAAATGGGGGGACAGGAACATGAAGTTCTTCCACGCCACCACCGTCCAAAGACGACAAAGAAACCGCATTACCCGCCTCAAGACTACTAGGGACAGCTGGGTATCTTCCCCAAACCTAATTAAACGCACAGTTGAGGGATACTATCAAGAACTATACCTTACGGAAGGGCATCGGGATTTTGAGCCAGTTCTTGATCAATGCCCCGTAGTGATCACTGATCAGATGAATTTGCTGTTGTTGGCCGAGATCTCTGAGGAAGAAATCAAATCAGCAACATTCTAAATGGGTGCCAAAAAAGCCCCAGGACCCGATGGTTTAAATGGCCTGTTCTACTAGAAAAATTGGGAAACTCTAAAAAAAGACATTGTCTCAAAAGTCAAGGAATTCTTTAAATCAAGCTATATGCTTCCAGAACTTAACCAAACCAGCCTTGTACTTATCTCGAAAACCCAAAACCCTGAATCCCTAGACCAATACCACCCTATCAACCTTTGCAATTTTGAGTATAAGATTATCGCCAAAGTGTTGGCAAATAGACTCAAACCTCTACTCCCCCAACTCATTGCCGAAGAACAAAGTGCCTTCATAGGGGGGCGGTGCATTCAAGATAATATTTACATGGTCCAAGAAGTCCTACATCAGATCCGAACTAGGAAGAGACGACGAAAATTTCAAGCTGTCCTAAAGCTAGATATGAAAAAAGCCTATGACCGGATTGAATGGGACTTCCTAGAATCATGCCTCAAGAGGATGGGCTTTCATGTGAGGTGGGTGAAGTGGGTGATGCAGTGTGTCACAACGATATCTCTCAGCGTTAAGGTCAATGGTGAGCCTCTACCCTATTTTCACCCGTCCCGAGGAATCAGACAAGGGGACCCC
Source organism: Corymbia maculata (assembly GCA_014182735.1). Lineage (NCBI taxonomy): Eukaryota > Viridiplantae > Streptophyta > Magnoliopsida > Myrtales > Myrtaceae > Corymbia > Corymbia maculata. The sequence goes on from CM024685.1 coordinate 7,678,127, forward strand.
TTGTCCCCTTATCTGTTCATTCTAGTGGCAAATGTGCTATTAACTCTAATCGGGAAAGCAGTGGAGGATCGGAGCTTTAAGGGTATCAAGCTGAATAGGGCGTGTCCTACCCTTTCCCATCTCTTATTTGCTGATAACTCGATTTATTTCCTAAATGGAACGGTTCTGGAATGCCAGAACCTGGCTCTAGTGCTAAATCAATACTGTAAGGCATCCGGACAGCAAATAAACCTAAACAAATCAGGGATTCACTTCAGCCGAGACTGCCCTCTATCTCTCAAGAACAACATGGCACAAGAACTAAGGGTGTCCATCCTTCCTCACATTGGAAAGTATCTAGGAATCCCCTTAGACTGGGGTGCTTCAAAGAAACACATGTTTGCTTGGGTTATGGGGAGAGTTAACATGAAGTTAGAAGGCTGGAAGGAGAAATTGATCTCCCGAGCGAGAAAGGAGGTCTTCCTAAAGTCAATGGTCCAAGCTATACCTCAATATGCAATGTCGGTTTTCAAAGTTCCCACATCTATATGCAAGGCTATTGAACAGAAAATTTCACATTTCTAGTGGAAAACCAGTGAACACAGAAATGGCATTCATTGGAAACGCTGGGAGATGCTCAAGTCTAGCAAAAAAGAAGGGGCTATTGGCTTCCGAGACTTGATGGACTTTAACAAGGCTTTACTAGCTAAACATGCTTAGCGACTTAGTTCGAGCCCCACCTCCCTTTGGGGACGCTTATGGAAGGGTCTATACTTCCCAAACTAGGACTTCTGGCATGCAAGGAAGCGTCAGAAAAACTCATGGGGATGGCTGAGCGTCCTAGTGGGAAAAACATTTGGCGCACCCCCACCCCACCAAAAATCCGCCACTTCCTATGGTTACTATGCCACAATGCACTATCAACCAATGAGAACCTGTTTCGGCGCAAAATTGTACCTGACCCAATGTGCCCGTCGTGCCGGAGGTATCCCGAATCTGCAGAACACCTCTGTTTCCTTTGCCCCTGGACAGATTTCATATGGGGTCACCAACACATAAAAGATCAGTTCCCAAGACTCGGCCAGGTTGGAATTGAAGAGTGGGTTGCTTTTCTAGCGCGAAAGGAAGGCTTACATGCTGTTGTGAGTGCCGCGGCAATTATGTGGGAAATCTGGAAAGTGAGGAACGCTGCTGTCTCCCAACGCCAAACGCCGTGTGCTGATGTGGTGCTAGAATTAGTTGCAACCATGATCCGCAGCTTCACTGCCTGGACAAATTTAGACAAAAACTTCAGAAATCGACCCCACCTGCATCTCCCTGGAAACCCCCGCCAATCCACAGCTTCAAGGTCAATACAGATGGGGCTTACCTCATAGGCGACGCTGCTGGCTCGGCGGCATGGATCTGCCGCAACTCCACCGGCTTGCTGCTGCATGGAGGCGCACGCGCAGTTCTGGCTTTGTCTCCCCTGCTGGTGGAGGCATGGGTGATCTGTGATGCCCTAGAGTTCTGCATTGCCCGAATGCTCTCTCCCCCAGCTATAGGCCAAATATCTCCTCCCCTCCAAAACGACAGCGTTTTCTTGGAGACTGATTGCCAATCATTAGCTGAAGACCTCACCAATCAGTGAACGACATCGTGGCAAGCGCAGGTCCTAGTCCAGAAATGCAGGGAATTTCTATTGCATTTGCCGAATTTTCGGGTTGTCTATTCTCCACGCGAGACCAACAACACTGCCGATTGGGTCGCTAAAAACCATCGGAGAAATTGTTTACCGTTAGATTGGGTTCACACCCCCTCGCTTGTCTTTGGAACTTATTGTGTATTGATGCCCAACCCTCGGGACCTCTCGATTTGGGTTAATTTCTAATGAAAGCGATCTACTTTGACCAAAAAAAAAAAAAGTAAACAACCGATAGTGTAATAATTTCCCAACGTTCAATAAGTTAGAAGCTTATCAACTTTGAATAGTTACTAGTGTCGTTAGTAAAGTACTGATTAACAACAAATTTACCCACATTCAGATAATTATGAAGTTAGCAACTTTTTGTAAAATTTACAACTGTGGTTGGTAAAATATCAGCAATATAAGGAAATTACCAACATTTCAATAAATTAGTAAATCGCCAACTCCTTTGACATTCTAGTAACATATTGATATTATAAGAAAATTACCAATGTTCACCAGATTAACAAGTTATCATGTTCTTTGAAAAGGTACAAGTTTGAGTAGTAAATTACCAACGCTATCAAGAATTTAAGCTTTTTACAAATTTTACAAGTATCATTAGTAAAATACCGTTATAACAAATTTTCCAAGCACCCCCAATGAATTAGGAAATTGCCAACTTCTTTTACATTTTTCGAGTGTGGTTAGTAAATTACCAACACTATAAAGGATCTATTAACATCCCAATTGATTACTCCAACTTCTTTGAAGGTTTTCAATGTATGGTTAGTAAATTATAGTAAAATACCATCGCTATAAGTAATTTACCAACATCTCATTAAATGAGAAAGCTATTAACTTCTTTCTAACTTTACAAGTATGGTTAATCATTTACCATGATGAATTTATAAATGTGCAAAAGAATAATTATGTCATATTCCTTGCTAGTGTTGTTCATGTTGTAAAGGGAAAACTGCAACAAAAATCTTAATTGGTCATCCAATTTTTAAGAAAGTCATGAACATTCTCAATCTGGTGTACTTACGTCCTTCGGAAAACATTCGGCCAAATTTGCTGATGCGGCACGTCATAATCTAACGGGTGGCCTTTTAATAGTACCTTTGGCATATGTACCGTTGAATTGGCGCCACTGCGGGCGCCACCTCAAAAAATAGATTAGATATTCAAAAGGATTATGATAAAACCGTCCATTGTGTCTCTTAGGTTTAGGTGAGCTGATTTTTCTTCAATTTTTTTTCCAAAGTTTTAACCTTTATTGTTATTTTTATTTTTTTAAAAGAGAATTGACTATTTTGATGTGGTGCCAGTATCACAAAAAAATATTAGAAAATGACACATTGGATTCCGACATGTCACGTTAAATAAATTTGCATGATCAATTGCCAGAAGGAGTTGATTTCATTGGACTAAAAAAGTGTTTAGAATTGGATTGCACATTGGGCAAAATACTTGATAAACTTTTGGTGCAAATTTGCCTAATTTAAACAACATTATAATGAATCTATAAATGTTTAAACGGATGTCAATGAACTTTTTTTAATATATAAATATATACTTATTAATCTCTATAACCAAAACAATTATTTACAAGTATCATGAAAGTAACAACGAGTGAAAACAATTTTCTTTCACACTATGCAATATGTTTAATAAGTTAAAAACATTACAATGAATTTACTAATGTTTCGATGACTTTAGAAGAACTTCTTTTTTTAGTATGTAAAAACTTATTTATAGGGCAATATTTTGAAGTGAGTAATGACATCAAAGTTGCAAATTATTTGATTAAATAAGATAATGGTATAAATATAATTCCAATTAATAAATTATATACATGTGTGTGTGTGCAGGCATGTATAAAAGATAAGAGTGAGGACCCAAAGGAAAATGGAAAAATATCAACCCTTCTCTATTACAAAGGCACAATCTAATCTACTACAATTTATAGAAATAAATCAAATCCAAAGTATATTACCTTGTCATCAAATTCACCCATACCTATGGAAAAGTTACAATAAGTTCCTTTGAACAACACCTACTGATAAATATAAGGTTGGTAATCAAATGTCCAGTAGAATCCTTCAATTATCATTCCATCGATAATGAATAAACTTTAATATCGATGACATCAAAAGGACAGGATGTGTACAAGGGAATTAATTACATAACTAAACATTTGCACTTGTATCCCATCCATTGGCGAGTCTGCCCTTGAATATCTTTTCCCCTAAAGTCCACACGCCTCTTGAAGTTAACCCGCATTGTAATACGAAAAGGAGAATCGACTGTGTTTCAAAATCGTACTGACGAGAATCTTGTTATCTCTCACTTTCGGTGTCATTGCTCAAACTATCCACGTCAATTGGAATTCTAGAGTATTCTTCACTGAGGAAAAACTACTCATCCTACTATCATGGAGCTATAAGCTGTCTTATATTCCCATTGGCTGAAACACCCGCAAAGGTCCTATTGACCATATTAAAATACGCTCTGCGGACTTCCAAGAAGCTGCTCTCGGTGAAAACGTTGTCGTCTTGAACTTCAGGTGGGATCCACTTGAACAGTAGTTTGCCTTCTCAAAGAAGGTTGAAGAAAGTTACTTCTTTTCTGTGTGTATAAACCGACCCACCTGAAAGCGTTTGGAGGCGACACTCTCAAGCAGGGCCAAGCCAAGAGTAAACTCTGCTTCCTCTGTCTTTCTTCTCTTCTTCCTCTGCTTATTTCACTAGTGCCATTCTCTACTCTTCTCTTCTTCGATTGCAGAAGCGAACGTGAGATAGCAAGCATACAGCATGGCAGAATTGACGGAGGCGTGGCCGGTGGGACTCAGATTCAAACCGACGGACGAGGAATCCATTTATCACCTGATAAAAAAGCTCAGAGGAGAAAAGGAAACTATTTGCCTGATTCCGGAGCTGTACATCTACAACTGGGAGCCTCCGGATTTATTTATCCTATACGATGGTAACTTACATTTAGTCCTCAGCGTTCTCTGTTTCTCGACTTTCTTATGGTTTGATGGTAATTGGTAGTTGCCTATAGGACCATAGGTAATCGACATTTAACCAATCTTTGGTTTTAGCATTATCAAGTATACGGTCGGATGGACAAGAGTATTTCTTCTTTTGTCCCCATGGTCGTGAGAGGAAGACCGAGCGCGGATTTTGGAAAGAGACGAGTAAAAAACGTGTTATACGAGCACCGGACACCAGTGAGCCAATAGGGACCAAGACGATTTTGGTTTACTATGAAGGTCGACAACCAAATGGCCGCAAGACTGATTGGGCCATGCACAAATATCACCTAAATTTGAATGTTTCAGATAGTGAAATTTCGGACCCGGTACTCGACTTCTCTTCTTTTGCTTTCCCTAATTGAGCATCTATAACATGCTTACAAGTGCAGGTAAAATTGATATCATCATTTCTCTACGTATGATTCTCATTCAGCTTCTTGAGGTTTCTAGCTTTGTGAGTTCATGATTAGCTAGTTCCTACGTCTGTCCCATGATTTAAGATCGATTTGCCTTTAAATCCAGATCTACTTGAAATGTTAGCATTCAAGAGTCGGAACTTTTCCTACTGTTTTTCATGTAGTTTCATGAGGGAGATCGAGAAACGAAACTTAGAATTAATCATTTTAAGTAAAGGATTCAGGACAGGTGTTTTAGTTTTAAAGACTATCGAATGTTATACTGCCAAAAACAGAGTGAATCTTCAGCAAGAGGAGACAATTTGTTCTTCAAATTTTAATTACATCAATTTTGATGACTGATGTATTTCGTGCATAAAATACTTCCCATGCAACAATGGAGTTTCGGTTATCATAACCCTGAAACTCCTGGTATCATTTTGATTGTAGACGGCGTTGGTTCTCTGTCGCATTATTAACAGGAAAAGTAAGAAAGCAAAGTCAGCAACAGCAAGTACTTCAACCGATTTAAGCAGCGGTAGTAATCTGAATGATTGCCAAAACGAAGAAACACAAGAAATTAGTGCCCAGGTGAGCAAGTGTTGCTTTAGATTCATACAAAGCAACATCTGATCTAGAAATACATCTAACCATACTAAAGCTTGAGTACTATATGTTCTTTCTTTTTTTCCTTTTATTTCTCACAGGCATCTATAGGAGTTATTATGGAATCTGACAATCTGAACAAGATGTCAAATTCTAATTTATCAGACCAAAATGTGCCTACTCCTGATGAACATCGTCAAATGAGCGAAGGGCAACATCTGTCTCATGATGATGATCATCGGCATGTTGACGAACTTGGTGATAGATATTATGATATGCCATATTCTCCAAGTGATTGTATCGATCTCACGGATCTCTTCAAATTCGACTAGAGCAAGGATTAGTATGCTAAACTTAGTTAAATTATGCTGCAATGATTAGTTGTGAATTGTGATAATGGATTGCAAATGTATGAGTTCCTTCATAGATGTTAATCTCGTCTCGCTTATTATAACGGTGATAGTGATGCTACTGTGTACTAACTATGCTTCTCATCGAAGAGAACACTATATCAATCTTGCAAGCTTTTATGTTGTACTATATTTTCTCCTAACCATTTGTATATATATCTCGATTTATTTGTTCATCACTGGTCATGTATCGAAAAACTATTCAAGTTGAATATATGTCTCAAGATTGAGCGCAAAAATGAAACTTTGCTAATTCAATGGATTTTGTAATTTGAATTGGTTTCAAATTGAAGTGATTTCCAATTAAAGTATGTTTCCTATATCGGATCCAATTCTCTTCAATACAAGAAGTGTAGCTTTTTCTGCATGAAGAGTATCCAAGATACGCTCGTGCTCCTAAATTACATCCCAAATGTTAAAACTCTAAAATCCTATGTTAAAATTTGTATAATTCTTTTGTGAGATTAAGAGATTATTTTAGAAGGAATTATGAGAGCTAAACATCATGAGTTATTGGGAGCTGAGAAGTATTGAAAAGTATTTGAATAATTCAAATGTGATCATAATCTTTATTTTACTGCTCTCCTTGTAGAGGACATCCTTTGGGTTGAACCACATATATATGATTTTTGATTTATGTCCTCTTTCAGTGATCCATCACTTGTTTTTTGCAATAATTTATCTAACTGTTGAGAAGGGTTGCAGAATGAGATTTTCCTCTATAGTGTATATCTACCTACATAAATCAATTCATATTTTCCTAACCTAAGGACAGAAAATATTTTTATTTGATTTTCAAGTTTCATCTAAACACCCAATATTGTTATTTTCTTGGAATATGACATCCTGAAAAATATTTTTATATATGTCACATTTTCCACGAAATAAACTAAGCATAAATATATAGTAGAATAAGTAAAAATCAAATCCAACTGATGATGAAAACTATTTTATTTTCTAATGAAATATGCGACTAAGCATTTGCAAAAATTCAAGTAAAAATCAAATCCAACTGCCCCACTTGTTCTAGATACTCCTGTAAATAGGAGGTTACAAAGATCTTGGGGGTCATGATTCCTCCATTTTTGCTGTCCAATTTGGCGCTTTTGCTGTTGCTGTTTTTGTGGTGTTAACCGTGTGTATGTCGCCTTAGTTTCTTCAGGTCACGGCACCATTCCACTCATTAGTCATGTTGCTATATGAGTGTAAGTGGGTGCCGTTGTCCTTTAGTTTGTACATATTTCAATGGAAATTATACATGTTTACTTTACCAAAAAAAAAAAACATTTGCACTTACATCTCATTCATTAGCAACTATATAGAACAGATTTGCAATGATAAAGGTTCCAAATATTCATAAGAATCTAAAATCTATAATCAAGAAAATGCATCTACTTTTGCGACAGAAAATGAGTCCGCCCTTGAATTTCTTTTCCCCCAAAGTTCACCCTCATCTTGAAAATTGATATGCATATATTATATAAAGAGAATCGACTATGCTTTGGAATCTTGTTGTCTTTTCCACTTTCTACGTCACTCCCAAACTATCATTGTCTCTGGGAATTCTAGAATCTTCATTGCTGAGAAAATGCTTGAGACAACTTGACATCATGATCTGCATGAAATTCTAGAGTCTTCTGCACTGAAGAAACACTGCTCTACTTCATACCATCATGTGCTTATTCCTGCATATACAAGGTCGTGGAGCTATCCGTTATATCTTCCCATTGACCATGACAAGCAGATGAGTCCGATTAATCAAGTTAAATGAGCGTTGTGGCCTTCGACGAAACTGCTTTTAGAGAAAGCGTCGTCGTCTTGAGCTTGAGGTGGGATCCACTTGAACAGTAGTTTGCCTTCTCGGACAAGGGTCGATTTCCCTTCTCAAACAAGGGTCGATAAAGTTACTTGTTTTTGTGCTCATAAATTGACTTACTTGGAAGTGCTTCGGAGTCAACACTCTCAAAGCAAAGCCAAGCCAAGAGTAAACTCTCTTTCCTCTGTTTGTATTCTCTTCCTCTTCTTATCTCAACAGTCCCATTCTCAGCTCTTCCCCTCTTCCTATTGCAGAAGTGAATGTGAGGCAGCAACCATATAGCATGGCAGAATCGACGGAGGCGTGGCCAGTGGGACTCAGATTTAGACCGACGGAGGATGAGCTCATCGGTCATCACTTGACAAAAAGCTCAAAGGAGAACTGGAAACTATTTGTGTAATTCCCGAGCTATGTATCTACAACTGGGAGCCTTTGGAGTTATTTGCACGATACAATGGTGACTTACATTTAGTCCTTAGTGTTCTCTATTTCTCTATTTTCTCATGGTTTGATGGTAATTTGTAGTTACCCGTAAGACCTTAGTGACTTAACGTCTAACCAATCTTTGGTCGTAGAATTGTCAAGTATCCCGTCGGATGGAAAAGAGTGTTTCTTCTTTTGTCCCTGTGGTCGTAAGAGGAAGAGGAAGACCGAGTGCGGATTTTGGAAAGAGACACGTGCCAAACGTGTTATACATGCAAATGACACCGGTGACAAGATAGGGCTCCTGGAGGAGCTTGGTTTACCACAAAGGTCGACAAAGAAATTCCCATAGGACCAACTATGGCATGACCGAATATCACCTAAATTCGAATGTTTCGGATAGTGAAATTTCAGACCCGGTACTTGACTTCTCTGCTTTTGCTTCCCCTAATTGAGCATCTCTAACATGGTTAAAAGTACGGTTTAAATTGATATCATCATTTCTCTGCATATGTTCCTCATTCCACTTCTTGAAATTTCTGGCTTTACGAGTTCATGATTTTCTAGTTCCTCCCTCACTTTGTCGCATAATTATTTAAGCGTGATGTACTTTTAATTCCAGTTGGACTCCAAACATAGTATCGGTGAGTCGAACCTTTCCTACAGTATTTTCTAGAATTTCATGAGGAAGATCAAGAAAGCAAACTTACGAGATAATCATTTTGAGTTTAGATTCATCACTAGTGTTTCAATTTCAATGACTACTGAGGTTATACTTTTGCCAAAAGTAGAGTGATTACGTGGCAACAAAGGGGGCAATTTGTTCTTGAAACAAGAATTACTTCAATTTTGATAAATCACGCTTGATGTATCTTGTTCATAAAGTACTTTCGTGCAACAATGGTGTTTCGAGTTATGTAATCCCGAAACTCATCCCTGGTATCATTCTGTCTTTGTAGACGACATTGGTTCTCTCGTCACATAATAAACAGGAAAAGTGAGAAAGCAAAGTCTCGTAACAGCGAGTACTTCAACCGATTTAAGTGGCCCTAGCAATCTGAATGATTCCCAAAATGAAGAAACACAAGAAATTAGTACACGGTGAATAATGTTGCTTTAGATTGATACGAGCAACATATGATTTAGAGATACAACTAACTATACTAAAGCCTCGAGTACTGATTTTTTTTTTTTCTTTTTGCTTAGGCATCTCCTGGAGTTACTGTTGAAATCCCCTATTCCAACGGGATGTCGAATTTTAATATTCCAGACCAGAATGTGCCTACTCTTGATCAGCAGTCTCGAATGAGCGAAGAGCAATATTTGTCTTATGATGATCATTGGTATGTTGGCGGACCTAATGATGGGCGTTCTTATCTGCCATATTCTCCAAGTGACTGTATGGTTCTTGCGAATTTCTTTGATTTTGATGAAGGCACTGATGAGCATACCAAACTAGAGTGACAATGCCAGAGTGATAGGCCCTTCATGCATGTTAATCTCAGCCTTGCTTATTGTATCAATGATAATGCCGCGTACCAACCATGCTTCTCCGAGAATAGGATATTGTATCAATCTTGTGCGCTTGTATGCGGTATTACTTATGTTTCCTTACAATTTGTGTATTAATCTCGATTTTATCAACTCAATACTGGTCTTGCATAAATATCTATTCGTCTAACCACTGAGAGGGCTGGTAGTATGAGACTTTCCTCCATAGTTGCAATATCCCAAGTCCATACGAACGACTAGTGGAGTGATTTGTAGATAAAGACCTATTCCTCATTAGTGCCCCCAATTACTCCTCATCATGGGCTTCTCAGACCCTTTTGATTTCTCACCTCTTACTTTTTCTTGCCACCTCTAATCTCTCCTCAATGGCGGCTGTTAGTAATTAAACCAAATTCATAAATGTTACTGATTCACCAAACAAGTTGTCAATTGGCTAACTGGTTGACCATTTACCAACTTTGATGCCAATGTCTGTTTGACTCCCAAGATTGGTGCATGTTGCTTTCAAGAGTCTGTTCCCGTTTCTAGGTCTAATCAATGAATTGTAAATTCGCTGGAATTTATCTCCATGGAATGCTAGATACATTCATGAGTCATTTAAGAGTTAGAGTAACAATCATGTAACAAGTCTATTTATAGGAAAGTCTAGTAATAGTTTTGTATGGGGTGATAAGGTGAAATAATAAAAGACATCTTTGTCTCCTTCTTTGTCTCCTTCTCTTGAGTTGCCTGAGTTATGAGCATTGTCGATCAAAATTTTTCACCTTCAAATTTTGTTGATCAAAGTTTAAAGTTCTAATCAAGGTCTTTCTATCAAATTAGTATCCAAGCTTTGTGATCAGGGCATCAAAAAATGCTCAACTTCCTCTTCAATACCCTTGTCTTACCGAGGTGTTTAATTGGAACTATTCTTGCAATGAAATATCTTTTATCAAAAGTCATTTTTCAATTTTTCAAAGGGGATCAGGGCTCTGTGCCATCTCTAGACAGAGGAAATCTAATGCAAGAAGGAATTGAACTTTTTTAATCAAAAACCATAGTTCAATCTTAAATAGAGTCGGAATTTAATTAAGGACAAGGTCCAACAGCTACAAGGTTAATATCAATCTATGCTGAAATCCAATCAACAACACAACTTGAAGATATTTAGATGCAACATTAAAATTTAATCGACGACAAGGTATTAGGATAAAGACACGTTGAAATCTAATCGATGACACTGATCTAATGACCATAGCTAAAGAAAATTAAAGTATATTGCAGGAAAAGTAAAGATAATTGAAAGATAACATGTTATTTGATTTGTGTGGGAGTTTCTTGCTGGATAGTTGAGGGTATTTTATAGTGAAGGTGTAGTAGCTGCTCATCCTATGCTCAATGGTTGTGTTTCTCTAAGCGACGTCTATTAGTCTTGCCTATACTCCTTTATTCCTGCGAGCTTTACTTGCCCATGTTCTTGAATGACTATCCTCATTGTATTGTTAGTATTGTTTCCTCATAATTTGTATATCTATCTTGATTTGATCTACTTAGTACCAGTCATGCATTAATATTTATTCATCAAACTGTTGAGAGGGCTTGCAGTGGGAGACTTTCCTCCATGGTTGTAACATCTCAAGTCCATTTGTAATACTTGTGAAGTAATTTGTAGGTAATGAACTATCCCTCATCAATGCCCTGATTACTCCCCTCGACAGGCTCCTCAGTGCCTTTCAATTTCTCGCCTCTAACTCTTTCTTGCTGCCCCTAATCTCATCGCAATGGTGGCGCCAGCAAAGTAATTCTTTCTCGCTGGCTCCCTCTCTCTTCAAACGGTGACACCACACCATCACCATAAAAGAATTAAAAAAGAAGAAGAAGGAAACATGTGGCTATTGCTGTTTGTTAGGTGCATGATTTGATTATGGGTGTATTGGTATATGGATGGTAGGATTTCTAACAATTTCTCACAAAATAAAACATGATTTCAAACATAATCAAATCACTACCTCACTATCAAGTGGCATCTAGGAGACATTTATCTATAAGATCAAGCATGAATTTGACCATAATCAAGTTATAAAATGGACAATTGTCATTGTCATCTCTTTACATGACTTGAATGATTATGAGTATCAATTAAAAATAAAAAGCAAAGTTCATGTAAAAATAAGGAAAGACTGATGTTGCGATAATATCTTAGGTTGATACTTCAATCTCTAGAATCGTTAAAAGTAAATCAAAGAAACAAGTAAACCGACCTTTCTCGTTTCTTGATTATCAATCTCCCACTAGACACGAACTCTGTAAATTGAGTTCTATGTCCTATTCAATGAATCGAGCTATAGTCATATTAGCAATAGCATACATTGTAATGTTTCTAACTAGTGTGAAATCTTAAGCTGAAAGGGAGAAATCTACGGACCATCCCTATTTCAATTTTCTGCTATGGATGGAGGGCAATTTTGCAATTTGGAAGCCTTGCTGAACCTATAATTTACCACATCATAGGGGATGAGTCTAGGACCAATTTTGAAATTGCTAGTAAATTTTTAATAACGTTGGTGAAAAGAGTATAATCAGTAACTCGAGTATCAAGTAACCTGTTTGTATATTACCAGTAATATCAGGAAATTACCAACGTTCCAATGAATTAGTAAATTTCCAACTTTTATGATATTTACTAGTATGGTAAGTAAACAACCAATAGCATAATAGTTTACCAACGTTCAATAAGTTACAAGCTTATCAACTTTGAATAGTTACTAGTGTCGTTAGTAAAGTACTGATTAACAACAAATTTACCCACATTCAGATAATTATGAAGTTAGCAAATTTTTGTAAAATTTACAACCGTGGTTGGTAAAATATCAGCAGTATAAGGAAATTACCAACATTTCAATAAATTAGTAAATCGCCAACTCCTTTGACATTCTATATTGATATTATAAGAATATTACCAATGTTCACCAGATTAACAAGTTATCATATTCTTTGAAAAGTTACAAGTTTGAGTAGTAAATTACCAGCGCTATCAAGAATTTAAGCTTTTTACAAATTTCACAAGTATCATTAGTAAAATACCGTTATAACAAATTTTCCAAATACCCCCAATGAATTAGGAAATTGCCAACTTCTTTTACATTTTTCGAGTGTGGTTAGTAAATTACCAACACTATAAAGGATCTATTAACATCCCAATTGATTACTCCAACTTCTTTGAAGGTTTTCAATGTATGGTTAGTATATTACCGTAAAATACCATCGCTATAAGTAATTTACCAACATCTCATTAAATGAGAAAGCTATTAACTTCTTTCTAACTTTACAAGTATGGTTAATGATTTACCATGATGAATTTATAAATGTGCAAAAGAAAAATTATGTCATATTCCTTACTAGTGTCGTTCATGTTGTAAAGGGAAAACTGCACCAAAAATCTTAATTGGTCATCCAATTTTAAGAAAGTCATGAACATGCTCAATCTGGTGTACTTAAGTCCTTCGGAAAACATTCGGGCAAATTTGCTGATGCGGCACGTTAGAATCTAACGCGTGGCCTTTTACTAGTACCTTTGGCATATGTACCGTTGAATTGGCGCCACTGCGGGCACCACCTCAAAAAATAGATTAGATATTCAAAAAGATTATGATAAAACCGTCCATTGTGTCTCTTAGGTTTAGGTGAGCTGATTTTTCTTCAATTTTTTTCCAAAGTTTTAATCTTTTTTTTTTTTATTTTTATTTTTTAAAAGATAATTGACTATTTTGATGTGGTGCCGTATCACAAAAAAATATTAGAATGACACATTGGATTCCGACATGTCACGTTAAATAAATTTGCATGATCAATTGCCAGAAGGAGTTGATTTCATTGGACTAAAAAGTGTTTAGAATTGGATTGCACATTGGGCAAAATACTTGATGAACTTTTGGTGCAAATTTGCCTAATTTAAACAACATTATAATGAATCTATAAATGTTTAAACGGATGTCAATGAATTTTTTTTAATATATTAATATATACTTATTAATCTCTATAACCAAAACAATTATTTACAAGTATCATGAAAGTAACAACGAGTGTAAACAATTTTCTTTCACACTATGTAATATGTTTAATAAGTTAAAAACATTACAATGAATTTACTAATGTTTCGATGATTTTAGAAGAACTTTTTTTTTTTAGTATGTAAAAACTTATTTATAGGGCAATATTTTGAAGTGAGTAATGACATCAAAGTTGCAAATTATTTGATTAAATAAGATAATGGTATAAATATAATTCCAATTAATAAATTATATACATGTGTGTGCAGGCATGTATAAAGATAAGAGTGAGGACCCAAAGGAAAATGGAAAAATATCAACCCTTCTCTATTACAAAGGCACAATCTAATCTACTACAATTTATAGAAATAAATCAAATCCAAAGTATATTTCCTTGTCATCAAATTCACCCACACCCATGGAAAAGTTACAATAAGTTCCTTTGAACAACACCTACTGATAAATATAAGGTTGGTAATCAAATGTCCTGTAGAATCCTTCAATTATCATTCCATCGATAACGAATAAACTTTTATATTGGTGACGTCAAAAGGACAGGATGTGTACATGGGAATCAATTACATAACTAAACATTTGCACTTGTATCCCATCCATTGGCGAGTCTGCCCTTGAATATCTTTTCCCCTAAAGTCTACACTCCTCTTGAAGTTAACCCGCATTGTAATACGAAAAGGAGAATCGACTGTGTTTCAAAATCGTACTGACGAGAATCTTGTTATCTCTCACTTTCGGTGTCATTGCTCAAAGTATCCACATCAATGGGAATTCTAGAGTTTTCTTCACTGAGGAAAAACTACTCATCCTACTATCATGGACCTATAAGCTGTCTTATATTCCCATTGGCTGAAACACCCGCAAAGGTCCTATTGACCATATTAAAATACGCTCTGCGGACTTCCAAGAAGCTGCTCTCGGTAAAAACGTCGTCGTCTTGAACTTCAGGTGGGATCCACTTGAACAGTAGCTTGCCTTCTCAAAGAAGGTTGAAGAAAGTTACTTCTTTTCTGTGTGTATAAACCGATCCACCTGGAAGCGTTTGGAGGCAACACTCTCAAGCAGGGCCAAGCCAAGAGTAAACTCTGCTTCCTCTGTCTTTCTTCTCTTCTTTTTTTTTTTTTTTGGTAAGGAATCTTTCTTCTCTTCTTCCTCTGCTTCTTTCACTATTGCGATTCTCTACTCTTCTCCTCTTTTTCGATTGCAGAAGCGAACGTGAGATAGCAAGCATACAGCATGGCAGAATCGACGGAGGCGTGGCCAGTGGGACTCAGATTCAAACCGACGGACGACGAACTCATTTTTCATCACCTGATAAAAAAGCTCAGAGGAGAGAAGGAAACTATTTGCCTGATTCCGGAGCTGTACATCTACAACTGGGAGCCTCCGGATTTATTTATCCTATACGATGGTAACTTACATTTAGTCCTCAGCGTTCTCTGTTTCTCTACTTTCTTATGGTTTGATGGTAATTGGTAGTTGCCTATAGGACCATAGGTAATTGACATTTAACCAATCTTTGGTTTTAGCATTATCAAGTATATGGTCGGATGGACAAGAGTATTTCTTCTTTTGTCCCCATGGTCGTGAGAGGAAGACCGAGTGCGGATTTTGGAAAGAGACGAGTAAAAAACGTGTTATACGAGCACCGGACACCAGTGAGCCAATAGGGACCAAGACGATTTCGGTTTACTATGAAGGTCGACAACCAAATGGCCGCAAGACTGATTGGGCCATGCACAAATATCACCTAAATTTGAATGTTTCAGATAGTGAAATTTCGGACCCGGTACTCGACTTCTCTTCTTTTGCTTTCCCTAATTGAGCATCTATAACATGCTTACAAGTGCAGGTAAAATTGATATCATCATTTCTCTACGTATGATTCTCATTCAGCTTCTTGAGGTTTCTGGCTTTGTGAGTTCATGATTAGCTAGTTCCTCCGTCTGTCCCATGATTTAAGATCAATTTGCCTTCAAATCCAGATCTACTTCAAACGTTAGCATTCAAGAGTCGGAACTTTTCCTATTGTTTTTCATGTAGTTTCATGAGGGAGATTGAGAAACGAAACTTAGAATTAATCATTTTAAGTAAAGGACTCAGGATTGGTGTTTTAGTTCCAGAGACTACCGAATGTTATACTGCCAAAAACAGAGTGAATCTTCAGCAAGAGGAGACAATTTGTTCTTGAAATTTTAATCACTTCAATTTTGATGAGTGATGTATTTCGTGCATAAAATACTTCCCATGCAACAATGGAGTTTCGGTTATCATAACCCTGAAACTCCTCCTGGTATCATTTTGATTGTAGACGGCGTTGGTTCTCTGTCGCATTATTAATAGGAAAAGTAAGAAAGCAAAGCCAGCAACAGCAAGTACTTCAACCTTTTTAAGCAGCGGTAGTAATCTGAATGATTGCCAAAACGAAGAAATGCAAGAAATTAGTGCCCAGGTGAGCAAGTGTTGCTTTAGATTAATACAAAACAACATCTGATCTAGAAATGCATCTAACCATACTAAAGCTTGAGTATTGTATGTTCTTTCTTTTTTTGCTTTTTTCTCTCACAGGTATCTATAAGAGTTACTCTGGAATCTGACAATCTTAACAAGATGTCGAATTCTAATTTATCAGACCGGAATGTGCCTACTGCTAATCAGCATCGTCAAACGAGCGAAGGGCAATGTTTGTCTCGTGATGATGATCATCAGCATGTTGACCAACTTGGTGATAGATATTATGATATGTCATATTCTCCGAGCGATTGTATCGATCTCACAGATCTCTTCAAATTCGACTAGAGCAAGGATTAGTATGCTAAACTTTAGTTAAATTATGATGCAATGATTAGTTGTGAATTGTGATAATGGATCGCAAATGTATGAGGTTCTTCATAGATGTTAATCTCAGTCTCGCTTATTATAACAGTGATAGTGATGCTACTGTGTACTAACTTTGCTTCTCATCAAAGAGAACACTATATCAATCTCGCAAGCTTTTATATTGTACTATATTTTCTCCTAATCATTTGTATATATATCTCGATTTATTTGCTCATCACTGGTCATGTATCAAAAAACTATTCGAGTTGAATATATGTTTTACAGTTTTTACAGCACACCCATCGCCCATCCCACCTATGTCAACAACACGGTAGCTAATAGAAGTAAGGCCAACAAATTGTTCTCCATGAAAGACACTTTGGCATGCTGGTCCATCTCCAGGGACATTCCAGAGATCCAAGATCTCCATACCATTGCTCAGAGAATATGTCATATCATACAATTCGTCACTAAGTCCATCTATAAACGGATAATCATTATAAAGAGGGCTTTGCTCTCTGTGCATCTGGCGTCTGCAGAGAGATAATAGGCACATTACCGTCTGGCATGCTGGAAATCCATGTCTCATTCTGGTTCTGGGTTTCAATTGTTACTTCCTCAGATGCCTGAAGGGAGAAAAGAGGCAGGAAAGGAACAATTAAAAGCTTCAGCTTAGCTAGACATATTGGTAGATCATATTGCTTTATGTCAATCCAGAGCAATTTTTGGTTACCTGTGCACTAATTTCATGCGCTTGTTCATTTTCGGAGTCATTAGGAGTACTGCCGGTGCTTGTACTGGCGTTTGCGGACCTCGCTTTCTTATGTTTCCTGTCAATTATGTGACAGAGAACAAAGGCCATCTGCAAAGATAAAGGATGTGATCAGAGTTCTATAAACAGAGACCATTATTACCATATACACATGAAATATTCTAAGATGGATGATGGATTGTTCCCTAAAAATTTCTTGCCTTACTTTCCGCATTACATAGAAAGCCTTTGTCATTTATTTTCTTCTTTTTTACAAAGTATAACCGATATAATCGTATGATCTTTAGAGCCATCTGAATGCATTCCAATCAAAAACAAATTTAAATTGAGCTCACAACCAGTTTCTGCCAATGGAAGTCCCAAATGAACATCAAACAAATGAACAAATCCAGAGGCTCGCAACTGTAGATGTATAGCTCTGGGATGAAGCAGAATGCTTCCAGTTTTCCCCTGGGCTTCCCTCTAAGGTGATGATCGACGAGTTCGTCCTCAGTCGGTTTGAATCTGAGTCCCACCGGCCATGCGTACCAAGATATACCGTGCCACAAGCTTGAGTTGTTCTATCGCGCCCTTTAGAAAGGTTTTTAAAAAAACATGCCTCCAGAAGCGAGTCTCCTTCAACAGTACTTCTACTTTGTGGGGCAATGCGAATGCATGTCCCTTTGAAAGGATAAGTGGGGTCTCTTCCTCTTTGACTTCTGGAGTTGTTCTTTTCTTTTGTTCAGGTTTGTCCAGAACTGGTTGAGAGGCTCGCAACTGTAGATGTATAGCTCTGGGATGAAGCAGAATGCTTCCAGTTTTCCCCTGGGCTTCCCTCTAAGGTGATGATCGATGAGTTCGTCCTCAGTCGGTTTGAATCTGAGTCCCACCGGCCATGCCGTACCAAGATATACCGTGCGACAAGCTTGAGTTGTTCTATTGCGCCCTTTAGAAAGGTTTTTAAAAAAACATGCCTCCAGAAGCGAGTCTCCTTCACAGTACTTCTACTTTGTGGGGCAATGCGAATGCATGTCCCTTTGAAAGTAAAAGTGGGGTCTCTTCCTCTTTGACTTCTGGAGTTGTTCTTTTCTGTTGTTCGGAGTTGTTCTTTTCTGTTGTTGAGTTGTTCTTTTCTGTTTGAGATTCAATCAACAAAAATAGCTTGAACTGCGTCTTTTGCAAACCGTCGGATGGACAAGAGTGTTTCTTCTTTTGTCCCTGTGGTCGTGAGAGGAAGACCGAGCGCGGATTTTGGAAAGAGACAAGTAAAAAATGTGTTATACGAAAACCGGACACCAGTGAGCCAAAAGGGACCAAGAGGATTTTTGTTTACTATGAAGGTCGACAACCAAATGGCCGCAAAACTGATTGGGCCATGCACAAATATCACCTAAATTTGAATGTTTCAGATAGTGAAATTTCGGACCCGGTACTCGACTTCTCTTCTTTTGCTTTCCCTAATTGAGCATCTATAACGTGCTTACAAGTGCAGGTAAAATTGATATCATCATTTCTCTACATATGATTCTCATTCAGCTTCTTGAGGTTTCTAGCTTTGTGAGTTCATGATTAGCTAGTTCCTTCGTCTGTCCCATGATTTAAGATCGATTTGCCTTTAAATCCAGATCTACTTCAAACGTTAGCATTCAAGAGTCGGAACTTTTCCTACTGTTTTTCATGTAGTTTCATGAGGGAGATCGAGAAACGAAACTTAGAATTAATCATTTTAAGTAAAGGATTCAGGACTGGTGTTTAGTTCCAGAGACTACCGAATGTTATACTGCCAAAAATAGAGTGAATCTTCAGCAAGAGGAGACAATTTGTTCTTGAAATTTTAATCACTTCAATTTTGACGAGTGATGTATTTCATGCATAAAATACTTCCCATGCAACAATGGAGTTTCGGTTATCATAACCCTGAAACTCCTCTCAGTATCATTTTGATTGTAGACGGCGTTGGTTCTCTGTCGCATTATTAACAGGAAAAGTATGAAAGCAAAGTCAGCAACAGCTAGTACTTCAATCGATTTAAGCAGCGGTAGTAATCTAAATGATTGCCAAAACGAAGAAACACAAGAAATTAGTGCACAGGTGAGCAAGTGTTGATTTAGATTAATACAAAGCAACATCTGATCTAGAAATACATCTAACCATACTAAAGCTTGAGTACTGTATGTTCTTTCTTTTTTCCTTTTATTCTCACAGGCATCTATAGGAGTTACTATGGAATCTGACAATCTGAACAAGATGTCAAATTCTAATTTATCAAACCAGAATGTGCCTACTCCTGATCAACATCGTCAAATGAGCGAAGGGCAACATTTGTCTCATGATGATGATCATCGGCATGTTGACGAACTTGGTGATAGATATTATGATATGCCATATTCTCCAAGTGATTGTATCGATCTCACGGATCTCTTCAAATTCGACTAGAGCAAGGATTAGTGTGCTAAACTTAGTTAAATTATGCTGCAATGATTAGTTGTGAATTGTGATAATGGATTGCAAATGTATGAGATCCTTCATAGATGTTAATCTCAGTCTCGCTTATTATAACGATGATAGTGATGCTACCGTGTACTAACTATGCTTCTCATCGAAGAGAACACTATATCAATCTTGCAAGCTTTTATGTTATACTATATTTTCTCCTAACCATTTGTATATATATCTCGATTTATTTGCTCATCACTGGTCATGTATCGAAAAACTATTCAAGTTGAATATATGTCTCAAGATTGAGTGCAAAAATGAAACTTTGCTAATTCAATAGATTTTGTAATTTGAATTGGTTTCAAATTGAAGTGATTTCCAATTAAAGTATGTTTCCTATATCGGATCCAATTCTCTTCAATACAAGAAGTGTGGCTCCAATATAAGCTCGTGCTCCTAAATTACATCCCAAATGTTTAAAACTCTAAAATCCTATGTTAAAATTTCTATAATTCTTTTGTGAGATTAAGAGATTATTTTAGAAGGAATTATGAGAGCTAAACATCATGAGTTATTGGGAGCTGAGAAGCATTGAAAAGTATTTGAATAATTCAAATGTGATCATAATCTTTATTTTACTGCTCTCCTTGTAGAGGACATCCTTTGGGCTGAACCACATATATATGATTTTTGATTTATGTCCTCTTTCAGTGATCCATCACTTGTTTTTTGCAATAATTTATCTAACTGTTGAGAAGGGTTGCGAATGAGATTTTCCTCTATAGTGTATATCTACCTACATAAATCAATTCATATTTTCCTAACCTAAGGACAGAAAATATTTTTATTTGATTTTCAAGTTTCAGCTAAACACCCAATATTGTTATTTTCTTGGAATATGACATCCTGAAAAATATTTTTTATATATGTCACATTTTCCACGAAATAAACTAAGCATAAATATATAGTAGAATAAGTAAAAATCAAATCCAACTGATAATGAAAACTATTTTATTTTCTAATGAAATATGCAACTAAACATTTGCAAAAATTCAAGTAAAAATCAAATCCAACTGCCCCGCTTGTTCTAGATACTCCTGTAAATAGGAGGTTACAAAGATCTTGGGGTCATGATTCCTCCATTTTTGCTGTCCAATTTGGCGCTTTTGCTGTTGCTGTTTTTTGTGGTGTTAACCGTGTGTATGTCGCCTTAGTTTCTTTAGGTCACGGCACCATTCCACTCATTAGTCATGTTGCTATATGAGTGTAAGTGGGTGCCGTTGTCCTTTAGTTTGTACATATTTCAATGGAAATTATACATGTTTACTATACCAAAAAAAAAAACATTTGCACTTACATCTCATTCATTAGCAACTATATAGAACAGATTTGCAATGATAAAGGTTCCAAATATTCATAAGAATCTAAAATCTATAATCAAGAAAATGCATCTACTTTTGCGACAGAAAATGAGTCCGCCCTTGAATTTCTTTTCCCCAAAGTTCACCCTCATCTTGAAAATTGATATGCATATATTATATAAAGAGAATCGACTATGCTTTGGAATCTTGTTGTCTTTTCCACTTTCTACGTCACTCCCAAATTATCATTGTCTCTGGGAATTCTAGAATCTTCATTGCTGAGAAAATGCTTGAGACAACTTGACATCATGATCTGCATGAAATTCTAGAGTCTTCTGCACTGAAGAAACACTGCTCTACTTCATACCATCATGTGCTTATTCCTGCATATACAAGGTCGTGGAGCTATCCGTTATATCTTCCCATTGACCATGACAAGCAGATGAGTCCGATTAATCAAGTTAAATGAGCGTTGTGGCCTTCGACGAAACTGCTTTTAGAGAAAGCGTCGTCGTCTTGAGCTTGAGGTGGGATCCACTTGAACAGTAGTTTGCCTTCTCAGACAAGGGTCGATTTCCCTTCTCAAACAAGGGTCGATAAAGTTACTTGTTTTTTGTGCTTATAAATTGACTTACTTGGAAGTGCTTCGGAGTCAACACTCTCAGAGCAAAGCCAAGCCAAGAGTAAGCTCTCTTTCCTCTGTTTGTATTCTCTTCCTCTTCTTATCTCAACAGTCCCATTCTCAGCTCTTCCCCTCTTTCTATTGCAGAAGTGAATGTGAGGCAGCAACCATATAGCATGGCAGAATCGACGGAGGCGTGGCCAGTGGGACTCAGATTTAGACCGACGGAGGATGAGCTCATCGGTCATCACTTGACAAAAAAGCTCAAAGGAGAACTGGAAACTATTTGTGTAATTCCCGAGCTATGTATCTACAACTGGGAGCCTTTGGAGTTATTTGCACGATACAATGGTGACTTACATTTAGTCCTTAGTGTTCTCAATTTCTCTATTTTCTCATGGTTTGATGGTAATTTGTAGTTCCCGTAAGACCTTAGTGGCTTAACGTCTAACCAATCTTTGGTCGTAGAGTTGTCAAGTATCCCGTCGGATGGAAAAGAGTGTTTCTTCTTTTGTCCCTGTGGTCGTAAGAGGAAGAGGAAGACCGAGTGCGGATTTTGGAAAGAGACACGTGCCAAACGTGTTATACATGCAACAGACACCGGTGACAAGATAGGGCTCCGGAGGAGCTTGGTTTACCACAAAGGTCGACAAAGAAATTCCCATAGGACCAACTATGGCATGACCGAATATCACCTAAATTCGAATGTTTCGGATAGTGAAATTTCAGACCCGGTACTTGACTTCTCTGCTTTTGCTTCCCTAATTGAGCATCTCTAACATGGTTAAAAGTACAGTTTAAATTGATAACATCATTTCTCTGCATATGTTCCTCATTCCACTTCTTGAAATTTCTGGCTTTCGAGTTCATGATTTTCTAGTTCCTCCCTCACTTTGTCGCATAATTATTTAAGCGTGATGTACTTTTAATTCCAGTTGGACTCCAAACATAGTATCGGTGAGTCAGAACCTTTCCTACAGTATTTTCTAGAATTTCATGAGGAAGATCAAGAAAGCAAACTTACAGATAATCATTTTGAGTTTAGATTCATCACTAGTGTTTCAATTTCAATGACTACCGGAGGTTATACCGCCAAAAGTAGAGTGATTCCGTGGCAACAAAGGGGGCAATTTGTTCTTGAAACAAGAATTACTTCAATTTTGATAAACCACGCTTGATGTATCTTGTTCATAAAGTACTTTCGTGCAACAATGGTGTTTCAGTTATGTAATCCCGAAACTCATCCCCGTATCATTCTGTCTTTGTAGACAGCATTGGTTCTGTGTCGCATAATAAACAGGAAAAGTGAGAAAGCAAAGTCCGTAACAGCGAGTACTTCAACCGATTTAAGTGGCCCTAGCAATCTGAATGATTCCCAAAATGAAGAAACGCAAGAAATTAGTACACAGGTGAATAATGTTGCTTTAGATTGATACAGAGCAACATATGATCTAGAGATACAACTAACTATACTAAAGCCTCGAGTACTGATTTTTTTTTTTTCTTTTTGCTCAGGCATCTCCTGGAGTCACCGTTGAAATCCCTATTCCAACGAGATGTCGAATTTTAATATTTCGGACCGAATGTGCCTACTCTTGATCAGCCAGCCTCAAATGAGCAAAGAGCAACATTTGTCTTATGATGATCGTCGCATGTTGGCGGACCTAATGATGGACGTTGTTATCTCGCCATATTCTCCAAGTGACTATATGGTTCTTGCGAATTTCTTTGATTTTGATGAGAGCACTGATGAGCATGCCAAACTAGAGTGACAATGCCAGAGTGATAGGCCCTTCATGCATGTTAATCTCAGCCTTGCTTATTGTATCAATGATAATGCCGTGTACCAACCATGCTTTTCCGAGAATAGGATATTGTATCAATCTTGTGCGCTTGTATGCAGTACTACTTATGTTTCCTTACAATTTGTATATTAATCTCGATTTTATCAACTCAATACTGGTCTTGCATAAATATCTATTCGTCTAACCACTGAGAGGTCTGGTAGTATGAGACTTTCCTCCATAGTTGCAATATCCCAAGTCCATACGAACGACTAGTGGAGTGATTTGTAGATAAAGACCTATTCCTCATTAGTGCCCCTAATTACTCCTGACCATGGGCTTCTCAGACCCTTTTGATTTCTCACCTCTTACTTTTTCTTGCCTCCTCTAATCTCTCCTCAATGGCGGCCGTTAGTAATTAAACCAAATTCATAAATGTTACTGATTCACCAAACAAGTTGTCAATTGGCTAACTGGTTGTCCATTTACCAACTTTGATGCCAATGTCTATTTGACTCCCAAGATTGGTGCATGTTGCTTTCAAGAGTTTGTTCCTATTTCTAGGTCTAATCAATGAATTGTAAATTCGCTGGAATTTATCTCCATGGAATGCTAGATACATTCATGAGTCATTTAAGAGTTAGAGTAACAATCATGTAACAAGTCTATTTATAGGAAAGTCTAGTAATAGTTTTGTATGGGGTGATAAGGTGAAATAATAAAAGATATCTTCGTCTCCTTCTTTGTCTCCCTCTCTTGAGTTGCCTGAGTTATGAGCATTGTCGATCAAAATTTTTCACCTTTTGTTGATCAAAGTTTAAAGTTCTAATCAAGGTCTTTCTATCAAATTAGTATCCAAGCTTTGTGATCACGGCATCAAAAAACGCTCAACTTCCTCTTCAATACCCTTGTCTAACCAAGGTGTTTCATTGGAACTATTCTTGCAATGAAATATCTTTTATCGGAAGTCATTTTTCAATTTTTTCAAAGGGGATCAGGGCTCTGTGCCATCTCTAGACAGAGGAAATCTAATGTAAGAAGGAATTGAACTTTTTTAATCAAAAAATATAGTGCAATCTTAAATTGAGTCGGAATTTAATTAAGGACAAGGTCCAACAGCTAAAAGGTTAATATCAATCTATGCTGAAATCCAATTAACAACACAACTTGAAGATATTTAGATGCAACATTAAAATTTAATCGACGACAAGGTATTAGGATAAAGACACATGTTGAAATCTAATCGACGACACTAATCTAATGATCACAGCTAAAGAAAATTAAAGTATATCGCAAGAAAAGTAAAGATAATTGAAAGATAACATTTTGTTTGATTTGTGTGGGAGTTTCTTGCTGGATAGTTGAGAGTATTTTATAGTGAAGGTGTAATAGCCGCTCATCCTATGCTCAATGGTTGTGTTTCTCTAAGTGACGTCTATTAGTCTTGCCCATACTCCTTTATTCCCGCAAGCTTTACTTGCCCATGTTCTCGAATCATTATCCTCATTGTATTGTTATTATTGTTTCCTTATAATTTGTATATCTATCTTGATTTGATCTACTCAGTACCAGTCATGCATTAATATTTATTCATCAAATTGTTGAGAGGGCTTGCAGTGTGAGACTTTCCTCCACCGTTGTAACATCTCAAGTCCATTTGTAAGACTTGTGAAGTAATTTGTAGGTAATGAACCATCCCTCATCAATGCCCTGATTACTCCCCTCGACAGGCTCCTCAGTGGCTTTCAATTTCTCGCCTCTAACTCTTTCTTGCCGCCCCTAATCTCATCGCAATGGTGGCGCCAGCAAAGTAATTCTTTCTCGCTGGCTCCCTCTCTCTTCAAACGGTGACACCACACCATCACCATAAAAGAATAAAAAAAGAAGAAGAAGGAAACATGTGGCTATTGCTGTTTGTTAGGTGCATGATTTGATTATGGGTGTGGTGGTATCTGGATGGTAGGATTTCTAACAATTTCTCACGAAATAAAGTATGATTTCAAACATAATCAAATCACTACCTCACTATCAAGTGGCATCTAGGAGACATTTATCTATAAGATCAAGCATGATTTTGACCATAATCAAGTTATAAAATGGACAATTGTCATTGTCATCTCTTTACATGACTTGAATGATTAGGAGTATCAATTGAAAATAAAAAGCAAAGTTCATGTAAAAA